>OX451738.1:130349410-133305619 GCA_948472305.1 Vicia faba | reverse complement strand
GTTGTGAACCTTACCCCAATCTTGTATGACTATCTTGAGTAGCTAGGGGTTGCTTCTATTCTTATCATGAAGGGCCAATTATTGAAGTTGCTAGTCAAAAGGTTTATCTTTTAAAGGGTACCCAAGTTGATGTAAAGCTAAAGTGGGGTTATAGTTGATACATCCTATTGTCCCAATCAGAGGAACGTTTGGTAATTCACCATAATTAAAGATAATTTCTCCTATATTCATCTTTCTATCATACCATAAAACAGAATCAGCACTAAGGGCCCTCAACTTTTGGGACCATTCATTCTTTGATAAGTCCTTAACCATGCAGTCCTCTTTGTATAGATGAGAAATGAGCCAAGAGTATAAGAGAGGAATACAACAATTTCGCACACCCCTTCCATTTTCATAACATGTATGAAGGGCGTAGTAACATCAGCAAGTAGAGTAGGAGTACGATCAAATTTAACACCTTTACGGCCCAAAATACATTAATTACCACATAATCAATATAGTCGATAGTATTTGGAAATAAAACCAAACCAAAAATTAGTAGTGTCAAATAGTCCACAAAAGCTTCCCATTATTTCCTATCAACCAAAGAAATAGCCTTGAATTCTAAGTAATATCTTTTAATCCCTTGGACTTCACCATCTTTCTTGTAATTGAGCACCAAATCAATAACGGTATCCCTATCTCCTTAGCCAAATTTATGACACTGATAGTCTGTCCAATCCCTATGTAAGCTTCATCTTTGATCCTAGAGAAATCCAAGATCCTATCGAATTCTTCCAAGGTAGGTGTTAGTTGAAAGTTCTGGAAAGTGAAACACCTTATCAGATGATCATATAATTGAGTAACGGCAGTGATTCCTTGCACTTTCGCAGTTATCTTGGTCAACTCAAGGATATACCCATAGCGTCGAGCAAACATCTTCGTAGCTTTTTTAGGCAGTTTCCCTATAATCAATTTCATTTTCTTCATATCAGGAACCACGATGCTAACTCGTATGGTTTGTTTCTTATTGGTATTCATATTTAAGATACTCACCAAAAACATTTGATTATTTTTTCTTATAAATCATGTGAATAAGACAACACAAATGCCAAAATAATGAATATTTTAAAATGCAAGATATATGTATGCATGGTGATATAACATGGTGGTGAGATTATGGAAGATATCCTTAGTAGGTAGGTTCATAAGTTTGCTCCACGGATATTCTATCCTCCCTAAAAGGGTGGTCTCCTTAAGGGTATCATGAGTAACACCAAAGGGAAAAGGCACAAGGGCCTCCCTTAAGTGGAGCGTCTTTGTAGACCGAGACTTTCGTCTCTTAGGTCGTACAAGGTCTCACCATAAGATTTTATTTTAAGGTTATACAAAGAGTCATTGGCCAAATCCTGAAGTCCTGCCTCCAAGAGAGTCTATCCCTCTAAAAGATATTTGTTGGAACACAAACGACTCTAGGAGAAGTCATTGAAAAAATGCATAGGGATGTTAAACCTCCTTGCCCAATTGACAATCCTTTTTCTAAGGTTTGATATGTTTTGAAATTAAATCCCACCAACAATAACATGATAAAAATATGTTAAAATAAACAATAACCCAATAAAATAAATATATAAACAAAAATATTCCATAAATAGAAAACCCAAAAACCCTAGACCTATAAGAAGGGGTGAACTCTAATCCTATGGTTGTTTCCCCAGCATAGTCACCAACTTTGTAACCGGAAAAAATACAAGCCGCCACCATTAATTTTTGCCCTAAGTATGGGAAACAAACAAATAACCCTAATATTTATATAGATTCTTGATTCACGAGTTGGTTAGACAAAGGGAAGGTGTTAGGCACCCTTCATCTCCCTTGTTCTCAAAGGGCTCCACTTCTAGGTTTCAGGGTAAATCGGGAATTTCTATTTAAAAGTTATTGTTTTCATATGTTTGAGAAAATATTTAATCTTTTAGTTATAGGACTCGTCTAGGTTTTATCCATGTGCCTACGTATCTTCTTAGGAACAACCAGAGTCCAATTCGTAGTTCGTATGTGTTTGGTTAGTTTTTGTTATAGGATTGTGTAATTGCTTTCGAATGATCCTTTGAAATTCGTCCGAGTATGAAAGTTATGTAGTCGTAGACATAGTTCGAAGTTTAATTTGAAAGCAATTATGCAATCCTCCTTATGAAAATAATATTAAATTTAAATTAAGTTATTAGAAAATAAATTTGAAGTTGGTTAGCTATTTTAGAACACATGATTTAATGAAAAGAGGTTAGAAAAAAAGGTTTTAACGAATTAATAAAATAAAATGTTAGTAATTTAGAAACTAAGTAGCTAATAATTATTATAAATATAATGTTTATTTATCAAAAACAAACTATATATTTATAATAATAAGAAAAAGTTGTTTTAATGCAAAAATAAAAAATGATGTAGGAAAATACTCAAAAGAAAGGGGGTGTATGTTAATTAGATAAGTAAAAGGAAGGGTGTGAACAGAAAGGACTTAGGCCCAGAACAATTTATGGAGGGGTCCGTTTGGAATTGTGTGAGCATCCCTATGGTGCTATGGTGGGTTGGCGAAATAGGGGATGTCTCATTTTAATCAAATGGCCACCAGAGACTAACTCTGGAGAGTTGATTAAAAGTTAAACGATTGAGTGGTTAAGATTGAAGTTTTACTAGGATACGTGGTATGCTGAGGCACATGGAGACCATTAAATGGTCTCCCCATCCCATGGCCATCAAGAGGCCACATGACGCACATATGACTGCAGACGAAGGGAGTAATTATTTAATTTTCCTCACAATTTATTTCATTTTCAAATTTCCTTCTCTCTCTTATTCTCGTTTCTCTCTCGTTCTCCAAAATTTATCTCGCTTCTCTATTACACAAACCCAGAAAACCATATAAACCCTATGCATATTTACCCTAACACCATTAACCCTAAGCCCCAAGCGATGAACCATTACCCTAGCAATAATAATCATAACCCTAAAATTTCCGAAAACCCAATAAAATTAACAACAACGTCGATACAACAATTTAAGCAAGCTACATGATTTCACCAACCTTCCTGACCATGAATCTTTTTGAAAATCTCCTTTTGATCTGAGTACTGACTTTTGTTCTCCTTCTCCTTCATTTTGTAGGTACGGCAGAAAAATTGAAGGTGAAAGCTAGGGCTTCAACTTCAAGTCTCAGAATCTTTTGCCTCATTTTTCCTCTCAATATTTCGGTCCCCTTCCGGTCTTAGTGTTAGGGTTTTTGTAGGATTAGAGATTAGTTAGGTTATAAAATAGTTTTATTTATGGTTACAAATCAATTACAATTTGATTAATTCAATTTATAATATTTGATTGCAAATCAGAGTATTAATTTGGTTAAGAATTAGGTTAGGGTTTTGATTTTCAATGTATTGGGAGGATTTTGTTTGTAAATTCGAATTTAATCAATTAAAAATTTCATTCCCTTAATCTTATTTGATTTTATTCAAAAAGATTTTGCTTAAAATCTAATTTTTGGGCCTTCTTGTTTTACTTAGTGAAAAAGAACAAAAACTAGGCGATGTTGCAGATCTAGGGTTTCCAAACCCCTTTGTTGACTTAGTCAACTTAGACACAAAATAATAAATCTAAAAATACAAATAAAAAATACTATCTGATTTATTTTTAGAAGTTGACCCCTTGGTCAACGAGCAACAATGAAGAGATAAAGACAAAAATCAAGATTTATAAATAATAAAATTTAAAAATTATATTCATAATTAATAAAAATTGGTGCTTAATAATAATAATCCAACACATGTTAGTAAACAAAATTTGTACTAGAGTTTTTATTTTTTATTTTTGTAGAGAATAACTAAAAGTAATCGTAAATTAAATTAGCATTTAGGAAAATGATTATGAAAAAGAGTTGATAAAAATAAATAAATGTTTTTTTGACATATTATAAACTTAAGACTAACTAATTATTCCTAAGAAATAAATTAATATGACTAAATTTTAGTCTGATTTAAAAGATAAGAATAAGACCCAAGTAATTATTTTAAAAGTTAGTTAAACATTAAGAAATAAATTACGAAAACTAGTATAATCATCCAAAAGACTTCATAAAACCAAGTGAAATATTATTTTGACTGTAAGACCTAAGACAAGCAATATTGAGGTATTATAGATTGTAAGAACAGAAAAATATTTTGTTTAAGGTTGTTGTTAGAAGAACAACAACACAGAAACACATTTTTTTATCTTGCAATTAATCCCAAAGAATGATATTTACAAGTATGGAGTGACTATATATGAGTTAGGTTTAGGGTCAAACTTAGTTAACAAATCCTTCTATAGTTATATTTGGGTATTATAGCCCTAGGTTATTAGAATAACCTAAAGAATAGATTATTTAATTTTTAAATAAAAAATAAAATAAAAAGAAAGATGAAACTTTTAAAGAAATAAAAACATGAATTGCAGTTGTTGCAATTTAAAGCATGTATCATGAATTAGTTTACCCCACAGTTGTCTATTAACACCAATGGAATAGTTAATATTTTTTAAAGAAAAAAATGTGGCATGTCCTTAATTGTACCCTAAATTAGTTTAACCTTTGGGTTTCCACACATTTTTTGCTTGCACCTTTTTGCCCACTCTTCTTTTGGTCTTGGTTGACTATAGAATTGAGGATATCCATACAGCCTATAGAAATAAGGCCGTATGTGTTGTAGCGGTGAAAATCACAGATCAAGCTATTAATTAACTTGACTCACGAAAGCAAGAGTCGCCACCGCGCTTTATTGTTTCCAAGGGAAAAGGGAAAAGAGCGAAATAAAACCCTAAAAACACATGCAATGTAAAATAAAAAGTAATACAATGCGTTTTTGAAAAGAGATCAAGAGTTGGTGGGTTGGTTATGCAATGGGAAGGTATTAGCACCCAATGCATCTGCGGTACTCCGCAAGAACCTTTTGAAATATCTGCTTTTTTTTGTCAAAATTTGTTTTTTATGTACAACTATGATTGCTTAAGGGGAAAAAATGAGTTTTTATTATTGCGTTCGTGAGGGTTTCGCGACCCTTTGCCTACGTATCCAATGAAGGAATCAAAACACCGTAGTTCCTCTAGAAAAAGGTTGATTTGTTTGTGTTTTTTAGTGGGCGACATTAATGCACACATTCGAGAAATAGGCATGGCCGGTATCGCGGTAGAACGGGGATAACATGCCCTTGGGGGAGTTTTGATTTGTTGAGTGTTTTTTCATGTTTTAAAGTATGTTCAAGTATGATTAAAGAGTGTTTTTGATTTTTGTGGTTTGTTCATTTGTTGATTTTATCTTGCCTAATTACTAGCATTTGTACAAAGTAAATAAAAATGCAGAAAGATAAAACCTACGCTATTACAAGCATATCAAAAGGCATAAAAAATATGAAGGGAAAAAAAATAAGATAAAAGTGAGAAAAGTGAGTGTCTTTCGATTCTGGCAGGTGCACACTTCGACTGGCATTTTGTTGGCCTCCTTCGATTGGGGCTGGCAGCAGTGAAGGCATGAATTTCGACTAAGGCTTTGGCAGGGGCGAGGTCCTGTCCTTCGATTGGGGGAAAGGCAGCAGCAAGGTCCTATCCTTCGACTGGGGGCTGGCACCAGTGAGTTGTATCCTTCGACTGGGGGCTGGCACCAGTGAGTTGTATCCTTCGACTGGGGCTGGCACTAGTGAAGTTCTGTCTTTCGATTGGCCTTGAAGTCAGTGAAGGGATGTCTTTCGATTGGCCTTTGGTTTGCCTCCTGGTTGTCTCTTTCGTTCAACCTGGAGATAGAAGGTAGAAGCAGAAGCTTCGTTTCCTATTTCCTGTATCTTTCATTTCAAACATTAAATGGCAACATGGCCTGAGGCCATGCTAGTAACAGTTTAACAATTAAAGCAAAACGAAAGCGTTAACTTTTAAAACATGTTAACAGGGTGGAAACGAAAAGAAATTGTAATTACATGTTATGAAACGAAAAGTTCAAAGTGTTATGTACATGCTGGAAATGAACAAAAGTACTATTTACCTGTCATGGCATGAAACAAAATGTTCAAGGGTAAGAGTGACTTACCTTGCTTCAGGCTGACACGTGTGCTGGGCCTGGATTGGTGGTTGCCTGGAGCCCTTCTGGATTCGAAGGGAGGATCCAGGGGTTTGGCCTTTGATGCTGGATTCGAAAGAGGATAACAGGCGTGAGGTCCTTCCTGCTGGATTTGAATGAGGGGTCACAGGCTGTGCTGGGAGTGCTGGATTCGAAACAAAGGGTCACAGGTTGTGCTTGGAGCGTTGGACTTGAAGGAAAAGAGAAGCAAGCGTGATGCTTCTGTGATTCGAAGGGGACTGAAGTGGTTGTCCTTCAGAATCGAAGGAAGTAAGTGTTTTGGGATTTTTTTTGTTCTCACAAGTATTGAAGGGACTTGAGAGATTTTTTGTGTTTAGGAAAATTTGGTGTTTTTGAGAATGTGTGTTGATGCTCTTTAGAATCGAAGGAGACTGAAGTGTGTGGGATTCTGTTTTTTTTTATTTTCTCAAGTGTTTATGAACTTTGAGAATTTTTCTGGGTTGGAGAAAATTCGGGAGAGATTCGTTTGGCCCAAAGTCCTCCCTTTTTCATGTTGTGAAGCCTTGTATTTATAGGCGGATTTGCTGAAGTTTTTGGGGGAAAACAAATTAATGTTTGAACAGTTTGGGAATGCTGTTTCGACCCTTTCTTCAATGCAGCCCTTGTGCACTCCTTTTTGGGCATGTACAGGACTGTTGTAGCATACTTTTCAATATTTTGGAGTTTAGTGGTAGGTGGGTGCAGGACTGTTGTAGCAGGCTCAGTAGTGTTTGTTGCATGGCAGTACAGTGGTCCAACTTGTGAATCGAAGGAGGCTGTATTGCCCATCGAAGCTTGTGGATCGAAGGGGGACTATTGCCCAATCGAAGCCTGTGTTCGAAGGAATAAATGTTGTTGAATCGAAGCTTGTGGATCAAAGGGGGACTACTGCCCAATTGAAACATGTGTTCGAAGGAAGCAATCTTGCTGAATCGAAGCTTGTGGATCGAAGGGGGACTATTGCCCAATCGAAACATGTGTTGGCAGTAAACTTTGTCCAGATCGAAGTAGGCTTGCAGGCAGCAAATTTGTCCAAATCGAAGCAGGCTTGCAGGCAGCTACTTGTCCAAATCGAAATAGGCCTAAACTTGCATTCGAAGGAGACCTGTCAGCACACAAGAACACACATTTCGTGCTTGATTAGAAGTTAGTGATACATAGGCAAAAAATGTTCAAAACACTTGACAATTTCTGCACAATCAATGCTCAAAGGTGAGAGGTTGAAAACCAACTGTATTTAGTGACCTTGACCTTTGTATAAAAAATGCAAAAATGCAAATGGGATATTAGGTCAAAAATTGGGGTATGACAGCTGCCCCTATTTAAGTTTCTTCTATCTGACGAGATTGAAGGGACTTAAATATAGAATACACAATTTTTGGCCTTAAGATACCACAATTATGTTTATGATATGATATGAATGTGATGTTTTAATGTTTATGGGGAATGATGCCATATGAGAAAAACTATGTTCGAGAAACCAAGCACATTATACAGTAACCCCACAAGGAAAGAGATTATAGCTCCACTGGGGAAACAGAGTCAGGGACTTCAAATGAGAGACTCTTGAATGATTTACATCAGTGTTGAGACTGGAAAAGAAATGATTTACATCAGCACTGTGGCTGGAAAAGAGATGATTTACATCAGTACAGAGACTGGAGAAACAAAATGATTGACATCAGTACTGAGACTGGAAAAAGATAATTGACATCAGTACTGAGACTGGAAAATGATTGTCATCAGCACTGTGGCTGGAAAACAAAATGATTGACATCAGCACTGTGGCTGGAAAACAAATTATTGACATCAGTACTATGGTTGGAAAACAAAATGATTGACATCAGCACTGTGGCTGGAAAACAAAATGATTGACATCAGCACTGTGGCTGGAAAACAAATGATTGACATCAGCACTGTGGCTGGAAAACAAAATGATTGACATCAGCACTGTGGCTGGAAAACAAAATGATTGACATCAGCAATGTGGCTGGAAAATAAAATGATTGACATCAGCACTGTGGCTGGAAAACAAAATGATTGACATCAGCACTGTGGCTGGAAAACAAAATTATTTACATCAGCACTGTGGCTGGAAAACAAAATGATTTACATCAGCACTGTGGCTGGAAAACAAATGATTGACATCTGCACTGTGACTGGAAAACAAAATGATTGACATCAGCAGTGTGACTGGAGAACAAAATGATTGACATCAGCACTGTGGCTGGAAAACAAAATGATTGACATCAGCACTGTGGCTGGAAAACAAATGATTGTCATCAGCACTGTGACTGGAAAACAAAATGATTGACATCAACACTGTGGCTGGAAAACAAAATGATTGACATCAGCATTGTGGCTGGAAAACAAAATGATAAAATGCAAACTTCCCCACGGGACTTTTCCGAAGGGATGCCAGTTGCTGAGTAGACATTATTGTTGGGGATACACAAGCTGATCAAATAAAGAGGCCGCCACTTGCTGTCTTCCAAAAATACTATGACATACAAGCTGCTCAAATAAAGAAACTGCCACTTGTTGTCTTCAAAGAATATCAAAGCACACAAGCTACTCATGAAGAGTCCGCCACTTGTTGCTTATAACCCACAAGCTGCTCATGAAGAGCTGCCACTTTCTGTCTTCAAAGAATATTAAAGCACACAAGCTACTCATGAAGAGTCCGCCACTTGTTGCTTATAACCCACAAGCTGCTCATGAAGAGCTGCCACTTGCCGTCTTCAAAGAATATTAAAGCACACAAGCTACTCATGAAGAGTCTGCCACTTGTTGCTTATAACCCACAAGCTACTCATGAAGAGCTGCCACTTGCCGTCTTCAAAGAATATTAAAGCACACAAGCTACTCATGAAAAGTCCGCCACTTGTTGCTTATAACCCACAAGCTTCTCATGAAGAGCTGCCACTTGCCGTCTTCAAAGAATATTAAAGCACACAAGCTACTCATGAAGAGTTCGCCACTTGCTGCTAATAACCCATAAGCTGCTCATGAAGAGCTGCCACTTGCCATTTTCCGTACAAACTGCTCTTGAAGAGCTGCCACTTGCCATTTTCCGTACAAGCTGCTCATGAAGAGCTGCCACTTGCCATTTTCTGTACAAGCTGCTCATGACGAGCTGCCACTTGCCATTTTCCGTACAAGCTACTCATGAAAAGCTGCCACTTGCCATTTTCCATACAAGCTGCTCATGAAGAGGTGCCACTTGCCATTTTCTATACAAGCTGCTCATGAAGAGCTGCCACTTGCCATTTTCCATACAAGCTGCTCATGAAGAGCTGCCACTTGCTGTTTTGAAAAGGTGTTGATAACATACAAGTTGTCCATGAAGAGATTGCCGCTTGCTGTTTGTCAAGAGTATCCATAACATATCGCGAAGATATTGCTGGAGGTGAGAATCAATAATTTCATCTGGGATGGACAAACTGCTCATGAAGAAACCTCCATTTGTCATAACATGAAGAAAATCAGAAATGATCAAAACTGCTCAAATAAAGAGTAAGTCGCTTGTTATCACGTCGATATTCCAGAAGAAGGTTGTGATAACACTACTAGGGAATAGAGTTCATCTTCAATGGGGAACCATGAATAAATCCTTCTTGAGGAGACCAAGTATTTTGAATTGCAAAATAAATGCACTCTCCATCTAGGTTTCACAACCTAGAGGTATCCACAGGGTATCATTCACAAGAGACAAAGCTCATTCCAGGAATAAACTGGAGAGAAAACAGTCAAACAAGACTCCAACCAATGAGGAAACAACTCAAATGGGGATTTATCCTATCCAGAGATGGAAAAGGAAAGCTAAAGCAATATTCTTCCACGAGAGTTAACTCAGTGGGGAATTAGAAAGGAGGCGCACTTTCTGCTTAAGTTGACACTCTATTTGGAGAGAGAAAATACGCTATTTGAATAGACATAACCAAGGTATACGAACTCAACGACATCAACAAATACAAATATGCGTGCATGATGCAAGTGTTAATGATTAAATGAATGGCATGTATATGCTGACAAAACAGACAGGAGAGATAGACAGAAGATGATAAGACATCCCAGTACAACCCGACACTCGGCTAATCTCAACAAGATGGGAACATTACTGGAGATAGAACACAGGCCATCATTGGAGCAAGGTCCTTTTACAAGGCTTGAATATCTCTAGAGAGGAAGATTTTTTTTTGGGTAGAAAGCCCAAAGTCCAATCTTCTATTGTCAACAATCCATTGAAAGGATGACAACACAAACATTGTTTCAGCTGGAAAAAAGTCATGCTTAGCTGGAGATAACTGGGAACACCACCCTCTGATAATGTGTGCAAAACATATCACATATCTTTAACAAATCTGGATTGCCCCTGGGACTAATTTTGGATGCCCCAAGTTTACTGCTGATAAGCTGCATGTTGCTCGACGATTCTTGCGAATAACTTCACTTCTAAAATGCCCCAAGCTATATGGTTGATGAGGAGAAATCGTCTCAAGAGGATTTTACAAAAGACCTGGAATTCACCGTGCTCTGGTGTCTTCAAACTCTTAGAGAGATTCGTCAAATCTTGACGTGATTGCCCCAGATTGACTATAGTTGGCACAACAAAGTCTTCAAATTTTTCCCCAAAAGAGTAAACAAGTTGGGAAAGCATTAACTAGGAGAAGCAACATGTTCGTGCTTAAGGTCTTCAGGTGACATGCCCCTGGATATGATTTTTTCTTGAAATGATACTCCAATTACTCAATCATAGTTTCAGGCCTTAAAAGAATAAACTCATCACTAGTGCTTATATGTGAGCTTCCTTGATATCAAACAAATTTTTTTCATTTAAAAAAAATTTATTATGAGAATGAAAATTCTAATGCAACAGTTATGTAAGTCTTGAAGATTTTGAAAAGATATCGCACAAATTTTGCGAGTTAGAGCACCATTTTTTTTGTATAGGAAAAACATATGATACCAACATAACTATTTAGAACATTCATGGGAGTCAGGAACACCATCTCATTGAAGTATGCTTTCGAAATAACCTTACTTCAATTAGGACTTTTGAAGGTTGTAACGTGGTCTGGTTCATGGTTTTTTAGAAAAAAAATTTTAAGGCTCAAAATTATTTGGTGCCCACCCATTCTTCATGATGTTCTCCAACCCTATGTTCAGTTAATTCAACATGAGCGTTCATCTCTCAAAAGGATTTTGTGACGGTTAAGGAAACGACGAGGCTTTCGGAGTAGAAACCACCCTCATGTCTTCGTGTTTGTAGTCACCAATTTGTTCTTTGCTGAGGACTTTTCTTTGTAGTCCTTTTCTTTGCAAATCATTTTATTTTCCCTAACTTTTTCCTGAACTAATTCTTTTGAATTGATAGTCCAGCGGGATGCCCTAATTTTTGCCTAAGTCATTTGTTTTCATGTTTTTTGACTTAGCAGGCTTTTTCTTTTTCTTGATTTTTTGACTTTTTGAACAAAATGTGTGACATTAGCTTGTATTAACTTGTTGAGTGGATTGTGATTGCATAGTTTCTTGATGAATGAGGGTTAACATTGTGGTTCCACATCTTCTGGATTCATTATACATGAAGGATAGCCCTCGTAGTTTCTCTTCAAAAAACATCTTCCTTATGAATTTTGAACACTCAGTCAGATTAACTGAAAACTACCCTGCCCCAGGTTAAAATTCGAGGGTTTTTCGTATAGAAAAGAAACTCCTACTTCAAAGGCTCAAAATGGGTTAGCAAGGGATTATCTTCCTTATATCTCCGGTGTTTAGGGATTAGAAACAATGCCTGTACATCATCAGCAATATTTTATCCAAAAGCAAACAACCAGAGATTTTGTGTTTTTCAGATCATCCTCCTCCCTTCAATCTCTGCCTAGGCAAGAGAATGGGCAACAAGTTGGTATCATAATGCAAAAAGAAATTTAAAATTTGAAAACAAATATGAATTTCTTCAAGACAAACATACTCATTGTATTAAGATAATCATTCAAATGCAAACAAGTTCTTACATGTAAACAATGTTTTGATAAACAAGAAAAATTACAAGAGCAGAAATAAGTTAGTAATCTGGGAAGACTCTCTCCATTTGGACTTGAACTATTGAAAACATCCTTCAAAACTCAGGGTAACCATCCATCGTGTTTACTCTTTGGCGCATGATTTATTTGAACTTCAAAACCAACGTCCTTGAATGACAAACAGTGAATACTTTTATCATCGCTTCCTCCTTCTTAGAAGGATTGACTTGGGCAGCAACCAAAATTTCAACCAAAACAATTGAGTGATCCATACCAGCTTTCAAATTAGTCACCTCTCTGCGGAGTTCAGAAATCTCTTGCTTGATATTCTCCATTGTTCTCTTAGCGTCAGTGTTGTACTGGTGAGACCAAAGGAAAAAAATAAGACTTGCAAAAAGACCTTTGAAAGTGAAACCAAAAATGTAGAATGATGCATGATATGCAAAAGAGAGTTTTTATTTGACTTTCAAGGAGCTCAAGATATTAAGTTGTAAACATCAAAGTATGAAGATAGATGATGAATTTTAAATTGGCTTCAAGCATTGATCAAGTTATCAACAAGATCAATCATCCATTTTGGTGGATTAGGGTTTTCACCCTATCAACACCCAAGATCCATTGAGCTTGATGAAACTTGTGATGTTTACAAAGAAAGACCTCCAAATTCCTTGAAAATCAAGTGAAAAGGGTTTCATGGATATGCATGAATGCATGTATATGCAACAACCACAAGCAAGGTCACAAATACAGTTGAAAGGTTCAACGTCACGAGCATGGAGTCAAAGGTAAAGAACATCCCCGAGGTATGTACTAACGGTTTAATCACCTGCAAGACAAGGTTCTAAGAGTTCCCGGAGTCTACATTCCTCCTTCGGATATTACCAACGTCTTGATTACTCAATAATCAGCAATATTCTCAAGAGAAACTCGTCCGAGCGTAGCATCGCGTAAAAATTACTTCCGGATTACTCTGTTATAATCTTCGCACTACACCTAAGAGGCAAAGATGGGTTAGGGTTCTACGGTTCTCAGCTTCTCTGGCTCCTAGGTCGAAAATAATAATGTCTTCCCAATTACTCGGTAAACAAATATTACGTTCAAAAGGGCCTTCCACTGAGTGGGGGATCTCATGCCTCCTTCTTCGGGATTACTCCCTCAAAGTCAACATGACTATACCGCCCGTCCTATTCCTAAGTGTAACTTAGTCCGGGTATAGGACTTGTCCTTTGTAATCAACACCCAAATAACCACAATATAAACATATAATCAAACAATCAAATAATGATAAAACAGATAAAACAAACTAGGTTTAACCCACTTAGGGATGGACCAGTAAGAGGTCAATCTCTCCCCAGCAGAGTCACTAATTCTGTAGCCGTGAAAATCGGAGATCAAGCTATTAATTAACTTGACTCACAAAAGCAAGAGTCGTCACCGCGCTTTATTGTTTCCAAGGGAAAAGGGAAAAGAGCGAAATAAAACCCTAAAAACACATGCAATGTAAAATAAAAAGTAATACAATGCGTTTTTAAAAAGAGATCAAGAGTTCGGGAGTTGGTTATGCAATGGGAAGGTATTAGCACCCAATGCATTTGCGGTACTCCGCAGGAACCTTTTGAAATATCTGCTTTTTTTTTATCAAAATTTGTTTGTTATGTACAAGGGTGTATTTATCTACAACTATGTTTGCTTAAGGGGAAAAAAATGAGTTTTTATTATTGCGTTCATGAGGGTTTCGCGACCCTTTGCCTACGTATCCAATGAAGGAATCAAAACACCGTAGTTGCTCTAAAAAAAGGTTTATTTGTTTGTGTTTTTAGTGGGCGATATTAATGCACACATTCTAGCAATAGGCATGTCCGGTATCGCGGTAGAACGGGGATAACATGCCCTTGGGGGAGTTTTGATTTGTTGAGTGTTTTTGCATGTTTTAAAGTATGTTCAAGTATGATTAAAGTGTGTTTTTGATTTTTGTGGTTTGTTCATTTGTTGATTTTATCTTGCCTAATTACTAGCATTTGTACAAAGTAAATAAAAATGCAGAAAGATAAAACCTACGCTATTACAAGCATATCAAAAGGCATAAAAAATATGAAGGGAAAAAATAAAATAAGATAAAAGTGAGAAAAGTGAGTGTCTTTCGATTCTGGCAGGTGCACACTTCGACTGGTATTTTGTTGGCCTCCTTCGATTGGGGCTGGTAGCAGTGAAGGCATGAATTTCGACTAAGGCTTTGGCAGGGGCGAGGTCCTGTCCTTCGATTGGGGGAAAGGCAGCAGCAAGGTCCTGTCCTTCGACTGGGGGCTGGCACCAGTGAGTTGTATCCTTCGACTGGGGGCTGGCACCAGTGAGTTGTATCCTTCGACTGGGGCTGGCACCAGTGAAGTCCTGTCTTTCGATTGGCCTGGAAGTCAGTGAAGGGATGTCTTTCGATTGGCCTTTGGTTTGCCTCCATGTTGTCTCTTTCGTTCAACCTGGAGAAAGAAGGTAGAAGCAGAAGCTTCGTTTCCTATTTCCTGTTTCCTGTATCTTTCATTTCAAACATTAAATGGCAACATGGCCTGAGGCCATGCTAGTAACAGTTTAAAAATTAAAGCAAAACGAAAGGGTTAACTTTTAAAACATGTTAACAGGGTGGAAACAAAAAGAAATTGTATTTACATGTTATGAAACGAAAAGTTCAAAGTGTTATGTACATGCTGGAAATGAACAAAAGTATTATTTACCTGTCATGGCATGAAACGAAATATTCAAGGGTAAGAGTGACTTACCTTGCTTCAGGCTGGCACGTGTGCTGGGCCTGGAGTGTTGGTTGCCTGGAGCGCTTCTGGATTCGAAGGGAGGGACCAGGGGTTTGGCCTTTGATGTTGGATTCGAAAGAGGATAACAGGCGTGAGGTCCTTCCTGCTGGGTTCAAATGAGGGGTCACAGGCTGTGCTGGGAGTGCTGGATTCGAAGGAAAGGGTCACAGGCTGTGCTTGGAGCGTTGGACTTGAAGGAAAAGAGAAGCAAGTGTGATGCTTCTGTGATTCGAAGGGGACTGAAGTGGTTTTCCTTCAGAATCGAAGGAAGTAAGTGTTTGGGGATTTTTTTTGTTCTTACAAGTATTGAAGGGACTTGAGAGATTTTTTGTGTTTAGGAACATTTGGTGTTTTTGAGAATGTGTGTTGATGCTCTTCAGAATCGAAGGAGACTGAAGTGTGTGGGATTCTGTTTTTTTTTATTTTCTTAAGTGTTTATGAACTTTGAGAATTTTTCTGGGTTGGAGAAAATTGGGGAGAGATTCGTCTGGCCCAAAGTCCTCCCTTTTTCATGTTGTGAAGCCTTGTATTTATAGGCGGATTTGCTGAAGTTTTGGGGGGAAAACAAAATAATGTTTGAACAGTTTGGGAATGCTGTTTCGACCCTTTCTTCAATGCAGCCCTTGTGCACTCCTTTTTGGGCATGTACAGGACTGTTGTAGCAGACTTTTCAGTATTTTGGAGTTTAGTGGTAGGTGGGTGCAGGACTGTTGTAGCAGGCTCAATAGTGTTTGTTGCATGGCAGTACAGTGGTCCAACTTGTGAATCGAAGGAGGTTGTATTGCCCATCGAAGCTTGTGGATTGAAGGGGGACTATTGTCCAATCGAAGCCTGTGTTCGAAGGAAGCAATGTTATTGAATCGAAGCTTGTGGATCGAAGGGGGACTATTGCCCAATCGAAACATGTGTTCGAAGGAAGCAATGTTGCTGAATCGAAGCTTGTGGATCAAAGGGGGACTATTGCCCAATCGAAACATGTGTTGGCAGTAAACTTTGTCCAGATCGAAGTAGGCTTGCAGACAGCATATTCGTCCAAATCGAAGCAGGCTTGCAGGTAGCTACTTGTCCAAATCGAAATAGGCCTAAACTTGCATTCGAAGGAGACCTGTCAGCACACAAAAACACACATTTCGTGCTTGATTAGAAGTTAGTGATACATAGGCAAAAAATGTTCAAAATACTTGACAATTTTTGCACAATCAATGCTCAAAGGTGAGAGGTTGAAAAACAATTGTATTTAGTGACCTTGACCTTTGTATAAAAAATGCAAAAATGCAAATGGGATCTTAGGTCAAAAATTGGGGTATGACATGTGTCTATATCTTCAACATTGATGACATCTCCAATTATAAGTCTTGTAACTTCTGTGTTCAGGGGACACATGTTGAACAAGTTGCTGAGACATGTAGTCCACCATCAGAAACTCAAGTTTCTTATTAAGAATGACAAACTTCTTAGAGGGGTTTTGATTTATATTGTTCATGAAACTTGAATCAAATATGATTTCCTTCTCGTTCTTGGACATCATACCAACTTCCAAGATTTCGTCTAGCATATTTGAACCAGTGTTCAACATACACACTTATTTTGTCATATGTTCAAGTTTGGAGTTTAATAAATAAACTTCTCCTTCTAGAAATTTGTGGTTAAGACTAGCTTATCTTTTTCTTTATGCAACACATCCATGGTTTTCTTCTATTTCTCAATAGTAAAGCAAGCTTTCTTCTACTTGCTGTAAAGAATATTATATGTTAAATCTAACTATTCTTCAGTCATATCTTCATCATAGGAATCACTTTGGGGCTCATACTTACTAGAGAAATCCATCACTTTGTTAGATGTTTCTCCTTTACTTTCATCAAAGAATCAAACCACGTGATTGACAATCCCTTTTTTTGTTTTTAGAAATTTAGGGAATTCGCCAATAATATGACAAAACCATTTGCATTCATAGAATTATGCTCATTTTCCTATATTAGGTTTGTATTCATCTATGTCCTTGCTCTGTGGACTGATGTCTGACACCTTATTTGGAACATTTGTCATCCATCTTGTCCAGTATATCAATGCTTTGTTGAACTTTCTACCAATAAAAACTACAACATCTGATAGACTTTCTTCAGTATCTTTCTCACCTTGATCTTTATCTTCTTTGAAGTGGTGAAAAACACAAGAAGGGGGGGTTGAATTGTAAAACTGAAATCTAAAGCAATGAACACGATATTTTTATCCTGGTTCGTTTGATCTCAAACTACTCCAGTCCACCCGTCAAGGTGATTTCGCCTCTCTCCAACGAGGTCTTAATCCACTATATTCAACTGAATATTACAGACTGCTTTAACAACTGCTAAAGCCTTCTTGATTCAAACCACAACCCGGTTTGTCAAGGTAACACTTTCTTACAAAGAGATAAAACTATGTGTGTGGATGTTTTCTACAAAACTGTATCACAACTGTGATGTATACACAAAATGAAGCTTAGAAACTAGATTGCTAAACAGTAATGGAATATCAGAGTGTGTGGTTTAGCAAAACTGGTAGAACGAAGATTATGGTTCAGCTTTTGTGCGTGTAGAGATTTGGAGAGCATTAACCATTTCAATCTTCAAAGCCTTGTTTATATAGCACTTGAGATGATGAACGTTGGATGCAATATTCTTGATTCAATGCTAATAACAAGCTTTCCTTTTTGAGCAGATCTTGTCTGGAATGAGGCCGTTGGAATTAATTAGCTTTCAATGCACAGTACCGTTGCTTACTTAACGCAAGTTCTGGCTTGGCTCATTCTGATTCTGCTTCGCTGCTGATGAACTATTGTGTTTCTGTATCAGAGTGTTTGAGCGCAGTTCTGTTCATCAAGCTTCAGCATGTACGTGAGTTGATCATCTGATCTTGACGTTCTGATGTAGCAACTTCTGATGCTGGTGTATGAAATCAAATTCTGATGCTGAATAGATGTGATCTTGCTTATTTCAATCAGCGTATCTGCAAGTCAGAACATAATAATTTTAGGCAGCAGATAGTTCAAACATGAAACATATAAATACTATATCTTTTCACTTTGTTATCATCAAAACTTAAATATAGGGTAGTAGATTCAAACATTGTTCTAACAATCTCCCCCTTTTTGATGATGACAAAAACTAGATATTTTAAATTAAAATAACGTGAAAAGGTATCTGGAATATGTATCAGAATAAGAAGTAAAAGAATAAGGAGTAAGGAAATACTCCCCCTGAGTTTATTACTTCCCTTTGATTATACGTGTTCTTCAGGATCAGATCTTTTTCTTTCTTTGAACATCAGATTATCAGAGTCTTTGACTTATTAGAGAGCAGAGCTTCAGAGCTTTTCTTGTCAGAGCTTTGCTTTGGATAAGAGTATTAGGACAATTAGAACTTCATATTGATCAGAGCAATATTGATCAGAGCTTCTAGTCTTCAGAGTGTCCAGGAGCTTCCTTGTGCCTGTAGACTTCAAACAAAACAGAAAAAAACATTTCAAGTAATAAAGGTAGAATGTTTGAGAATTTCTGTCTAGTTAGCCGTTATTGATTTAAATATCATTCTTGTTCTCCCCCTTTTTGTCAGCAATCAAAAAGTGTTGGTGATGTGCTAAAACAATTAAGATTAGAAAAACTAATCATATTAATATAGTTCAGAATCAGAGCAAGAAAATATTACAAAACATAATCAAAACAGTACATCAGAAAATCAAGAAAACATGAAAAAGGTCATGCAGGAAGGAAAAGATTTAAGGTTGAGGAGGCAAGCGTGTGAACAGGCGCTCCAGCATCGCTTGAATCTTTTCAGAAGTCTCATTTTGCTTATGAACCATGCTGACAACAGTGTCAATCTTGCTGTCCTGCATATCCATTCTTGCTTTCATCTTCTGATCGTTTTCATCCATCCGTTGCTGCAGACGTATGTCATTCAGCCTTAGTTCTTCCAGAGTCTGCCTGTCCAAGGCAGCTTGAGAAGCATCAGAAGGAGGAGGCTTCTCAGAACTTTCAGCAACATCCTCTGCTTGATTTTCTTCAGCCTGAATGGTCTTGTCTTCTTCTGATGGTTGCACCTTTGCAGCTTGCTGTTTCTCAGACCAAGGTTCACTATCCAGAGGGAGCACAACTTCCTGAGGCAGCTGACTTTCAACTTCCTTCAGCAGCTTGCTGAAGTTCTGTTGTGCCTGCTCATAGTTGATATCCTGCAACTTGAGGGCTTCAGCACGTACCCAAGATCTGAACTGTGACCAGAGCTGATCAGAAGCAGCTGGGTCAATCATCCCAGGACAGACTTGCTTCAAAGAAGCAATCCATTGCAGCACACCTGTTTCAAAATTCAAAATACCAGAGCCAACATCTGGTTGCTTTGGTTTTGGGATGGCAATTTTGTGTTTTAGATCAGCAAGACGGTCAAGACTGGTTAAGTCAATGAAAGTCCTGCTGGGGTTTTCAGAGGTTTTCTGAGAGGCTGTTTGTTTAGGAGGAGGGGTAGCAGAGTTAGATATTTCGATTGGAGTGGGTGGTGTTTTGGGAGTTTTTGGTGGAGTTGATTCTAATGAGGATGGTAACTGGGGCATGAAAACAGTGGTTCCACATGGCAACTGGATTGCCAGCGGTGATGGTTGAGGTGAGTGAGGGTCAGATTGATGAGGAGAAGGGGTTTCAGAGTGGTGAAACTCTGTTTGTGGTGAAGGTGGATTAATTTCTGGTTGGGGAGAGGGAGGTGGAATCTCTGATTGCTCAGGGATCAGAGGTTCTTCTGAGAGTGGTTGTTGTTGTGGTTCTGGTTCTGGTTGTTGTTGTTGTTCTGGTTGTGGAGGAGGAACATTTTGTGGTTCAGAGTTTGGTTGAGCAGAGGCATGTTGACGCTCAATATCAGCCAGCACTTGGTCAAGTGCTGTTGTTGTTGAAATTGTTGGTTGTTTGGGTTGTTTGGTTCTAGGTCTTCTGAGTTTTAATGCCTCAGAAGGGTCTTCTTCTTGTATGGTTTCATCAATGGTAGGGATGGGAATTGATATTCTATGAGAGGTTTGAGGAGGGATAGATGCTGGAATAGTAAAAGATTTTGAAATAGGGGCAGCAGATGAAATACCTCTTTTCTTTGGAGTCTGCTGAGATGATCCTTCTGATGGCGCTTTCCTCTTCTTTGTCTTCTTCAAAGTCACTTCTGGTTGGGGTTGATGCAGATCTCTGATATTCAGCTTTGGATCTGTATCATCTGCCTTGTACGCATCTGGGTACCTGAGAAACATCTCTGGTTTGGATTCCATTTCAGAAAATACCGGAAAATCACTCAGAGGCACTCTTCTGCTGGAGATATCAGCAGTGGAAGTAGCTCTGGGTTCCTTCTGAATATTCTCTATCAGCTTCATCTTTTTCAGATTCTTTGCGTTCAGAGGTTTCCCAATTGTTGGTTCAATAGTGCTCAGCTCCTGAGCTTCTATCAGATGTTCAATCAGCCTATTCTCTGTCAGAATATCTGATATTAGCCTTCCAAACGGTATCCAGTCCCTCTTGGTTCTTTCTTCTTCCCTTGTTTCTTTCACACTGGTTTTGAGATGGTTGAACAGGAAGTGAGCCAGATTGATCTTTATCTTCTGATCAATAAAGTAGATCAGAAACTGCTGATCCACATTTATATAGTCAGGAGAACTTGTTGGTTTCCTGTGGTTGAAGCACCCCAGAACAATCTTAGCCCATACTCTGCAATGATCCTTCAGATCTTTAATCTTGCTGCTGGGCATCCCAAGAGTGAAAATCCTGTTAGCTACCACACTTGTATCAGCACATCTTTCAGCCATGTCCACACAACGGACGCCACCACCACTTTGACCGATTAGCCTTGCAATGAGATCTTCAGAAATCACAATCTTCTTTCCCATGACAGAGGAGATGACTAGATGTTTTGAAACCTTGGCGTGAATCCAAAATTCCTTGACCAGCGCTGGGAATGTTGGTCCAACCAACCTATCGAAATACCTTTCCCACTTTTGAGCCCTAATTTCTTCAGTTAGGTCAAAACCATTCTCCTTCAAGCTTTCAAAGTCAATGATTAACTCAGAGAGCATTTCAAGGTTCTTCACCGGAGTGAGGAGAGTTCTGAGCGGCACTTGATATTGCTCAGAAGTTGCTTTCTTCTGATTACCTGCAGAAACGCTGCTGGAGGATGCCATTGTTCACACTAAAAAGGGTTTTGAGAATGAATTGAGGAAAAAGGTTTGCAAGAGGTGAACTCAGAAATATGCAGAAAATGCTTGAGTGATGGTGAGAAAGCGTAAAGAATAAATGAGAGATTAATGTGCTTAAATAGAGTTTTCAAAACTATTTTGAAAAGATAAACGTTTTTAAGAGAGAGAAAAATCATGATTTCCATTTAAAAGCATGATTACTTTTCATTAAATGCTTGCTGATTTTGGGGGATTTGAGAAAGATACTTAAAAACGGTTACCAGACATGTGTCTCAATGCACCCAATCAGCGCTTTGCCTTCTCAGAAGCGTGCACGCGTTCTGCTTCAGAGATATGCTGATGATTGGATGACACTTGTTTGATGTAGTGATCAGCACGTCTGTCTTTGAGATTAGACTCTCAGATCTTTAGACTTGCATCTGATACAATCTGCATGTTCTATCTTTCTGAAAGGAGATTGATCAGAAGTTCACAGTAAAATAATTACATTTTGAAAGTAAATATATGGAATTAAAACATTTTCACTCTGGGCACACTTTCATGCTGAGATGTTTCAGAATGAAATTAAACCTATCTTCTGAAAGGGGTTTAGTAAAGATATCAGCCCATTGATGGTCTATATCTATAAATTTTAAGTTCAAAATACCTTTCTGAATATAGTCCCTAATGAAGTGATGTTTTATTTCTATATGCTTAGCCCTAGAATGTAAAATAGGATTTTTACTTAAGCAAATAGCAGAAGTATTATCACAAAGTATAGGAATGTTACTCTCAAAAATCTGGAAGTCTTCAAGCTGACTTTTCATCCAGAGCATTTGTGTGCTACACCCTGCTGCTGCTATGTACTCAGCTTCTGCTGTTGACAGAGCAATTGTTGATTGCCTTTTGCTGGACCAAGAGATCAGATTTTCTCCCAGAAACTGGCAGCTTCCAGAAGTACTTTTACGTTCCACTCTGTCTCCAGCAAAATCAGCATCACAGTAGCCTACTAAGCTGTAATCACTAGATTTTCTATAAAACAAACCCAGATTAGTAGTACCTTTCAGATACTTGAAAATTCGCTCAACAACTGTTAAGTGAGATTCTCTAGGATCTGATTGGAATCTAGCACAGATACAAACATTGAATAGTATGTCAGGTCTTGAAGCAGTCAGATAGAGGAGAGAACCAATCATACCTCTGTAGACTTTCTGTTCTACACTTTTGCTTACCTCTTCTCTTTCCAGAATGCACGTGGGATGCATTGGAATCTTTGATGGCTTACATTCTGAGAGGTCAAATTTCTTGAGAAGATCTCTGATGTATTTGCTCTGATGAATGTAAGTTCCTTCTGGAGTTTGATTGATCTGAATTCCTAGAAAGAATTCCAGTTCCTCCATGAGGCTCATCTCAAATTCTGCCTACATACACTTAGCAAATTTTCTTCCAAGAGAAGGATTAGTAGAACCAAAAATAATATCATCAACATAAATTTGACAGACTAAGATGTCACTCTTAACTGATTTACAGAATAGAGTAGTGTCCACTTTCCCTCTGGTGAATTCATTTTCAAGCAGAAAGTTACTTAGCCTTTCATACCAAGCTCTGGGAGCTTGTTTCAGACCATACAGTGACTTCTTTAGTTTGAAAACATGTTCTGGATGTTTTGTATTTTCAAAACCTGGGGGTTGGTGAACATAAACTTCTTCTTCTATATAACCATTTAAGAATGCACTTTTGACATCCATCTGATACAGAGTGATGCCTCTATTAACAGCAAAAGAAATTAAAAGTCTGATAGATTCTAACCTGGCGACTGGGGCAAAGGTTTCTGTATAGTCTATCCCCTCTTGCTGACTATAACATTGTGCAACCAGTCGTGCCTTGTTTCTGATGACTTCACCTTGTTCATTTAGCTTGTTTCTGAACACCCATCTTGTTCCAATGACGTTGAATCCTTTTGGTCTGGGAACGAGATCCCATACGTCGTTTTTGGTGAATTGATTCAGCTCTTCTTGCATTGCCAGAATCCAGTCATTATCCAGAAGTGCTTCATCAATAGAAGAAGGTTCGATCAGAGACACCAGTCCCATAAGAGTTTCTTCAGAGTTTCTGAAGTTTGCTCTTGTTCTGATTGGATCTTCCTTTCTTCCTAGGATAGTCTCTTCTGGGTGATTCAAGCTGCTTCTGGGCAATTTCTTCTGAGGTTGATCAGCAGCTGTTGTAGGATTTCTAGCAGTGCTCCTTTCAGACATTGAAGGAATGTCTGTGTTGAGAGCTTCTGATGACTTGTCTTCAGAACCTGCAAATTCAATTTCTATACCTGCAAAAACTTCATTCTGCTTTGACTTTTCAGAGTCAAGCTTGTCATCAAAACGAACACTGATTGATTCTTCCACAATCTGTGTTTCTGTATTGTATACTCTGTACCCTCTTGAGCGTTCAGAGTATCCTAACATAATACACTTTTGTGCCTTAGAGTCAAACTTGTTCAAATAATTCTTTGTATTTAATATAAAGCAAGTACATCCAAATGGATGAAAATATGAAATGTTGGGCTTTCTGTTCTTCCACAATTCATATGGAGTCTTTTCCAGAATAGGTCTTATTGAGATTCTATTCTGAATGTAGCACGCTGTGTTTATTGCCTCTGCCCAGAAAGTCTTAGCAACGTTTGTCTCATTGATCATGGTTCTGGCCATTTCTTGCAATGTTCTGTTCTTTCGTTCTACAACTCCATTTTGTTGGGGAGTTCTAGGACAAGAGAAATCATGCAGAATGCCTCTGTCATTAAAGAATGACTCAAAATCTTTATTTTCAAATTCTCCACCATGATCACTTCTGACTTTAACGATTCTAAGATCCTTTTCATTCTGAACTTGGTTACAGAAGGTAACAAACACAGAGTGTGACTCGTCCTTGTGTCTTAAGAACTTTACCCATGTCCATCTGCTATAGTCATCTACGATTACTAACCCATACTTCTTACCACTGACTGAAGCAGTTTTAACTGGTCCAAATAAGTCAATGTGCAGAAGTTCTAATGGCTTAGAGGTGGAAACAACATTTTTGGATTTAAAAGAAGGTTTTGCAAATTTGCCTTTCTGACATGCTTCACACAGAGCATCTGAATTGAACTTCAAATTAGGAAGTCCTCTGACCAGATTGAGTTTGTTAATCTGAGATATTCTTCTCATACTAACATGCCCCAATCTTCTGTGCCAGATCCATTGCTCGTTGTTAACAGACAGAAGACATTTTACATTTTGACTCTTTAGTTCAGAAAGTTTAATTTTGTAAATGTTGTTTTTCCTCTTACCATTAAACAGGATAGTCCCATCTTTCTGACTAACAGCTTTACATGATTTTTGATTAAAGATTATATCATAACCGTTATCACTTAATTGACTTATGGATAACAGATTATGCATCAATCCATCTACTAGCAGAACATTATTAATAGAGGGAAGATTTCCATTACCTACAGTTCCAGAGCCAATTATCTTTCCCCTCTGATTGCCTCCAAAGCCAACGTGGCCTCCAGGCTTAAGTTCCAGGCTTTGGAACATATGCCTTCTTCCCGTCATGTGTCGTGAGCAGCCAGAGTCCAGGTACCATGACTGGTGTTTCTGACTTGCTGCTAAAAATATCTGCAACATGTATTATTTTATCCTTAGGTACCCAGATTTTCTTGGGTCCTGATTTGTTAGTTTTACCAAAACTCTGGTTGAATTTTGGTTTCACAGAGTGCTTACTGCTAGTATATTTGATATCATGTGTGTGACCAAACACAAAGTGTGAATTTAGAGGAGTGTGTTTAATGGTTAAGTCCATGACATTCTTTGGTGTAGGAACCTTACCTTGGTATCCTATTCCTTTCCTGCCGTTTCTGCTAACTCCATAGATCATTGAAGCCATTCTGCTTCTATCTATGCTTTTAGCTAGGAACTTCTGGAAACTATGATCATACTCCTTGATGATCTCATCAGCGTTGCTGGGAGTTTCAGAAATTGGTTCCTTCTGAGAGTTTTGTAAAGTGTTTTCTAATTTTGAAATCTTATCTCTCAGCTTAGAATTTTCCAATTTGAGACTCTCAGACTTATTAGAGTCAGATTCAAGATTCCTTTTCAAGTCTCTGAATTTAGCTCTAATTTGCTGATAACGTTCCAGAATCTCATTGAGGCTTTCAGCAAGTTCAGCCTTTGTAAAGTTAACAGCGAAGTTAGGAAATACCTCTTCTGTGTCTGATTCTGAGTCTGATTCAGAAGCTTCACTATCTTCTGATATGTTCGCCATGAGAGCTATGTTTGCCCTTTCATCATCTGATTCTGAGTCAGCTTCAGACGAGTCAGAGTCATCCCATGTAGCCATGAGACTTTTCTTCTTCTCTCTTCCAAACTTCTTTTTGGGCTTTTCCCTCTGAAGCTTTGGGCAGTCACTCTTGTAGTGTCCTTGCTCATTGCACTCATAGCAGATGATGTCTTTTGTGTTTGGCTTTTTGCTACTGGAGGAGCCTTCAGATCTTCTGTATCCAGAGGAAGAATCTGTCCTTCTGTATCTGGAAGAGGACTCGTTCTGATCAGATCTTCTTGGATTCCTGAACTTCCTTTGTCTTTGCTTCCATAGTTGATTTACTCTTCTGGAGAGAAGGGAAAGTTCGTCTTCTTCTGATGAGGATCCATCAGATGTTTCTTCAACTGCCTGCAAAACTTTAGACTCAAATTTTCTGTTAGATTTTAATGCTAAAGGCTTACCTTGCTTCTGAGGCTCATCAGCTTCTAGCTCTATCTCATGACTTCTGAGGGAGCTTATAAGTTCCTCCAGAGTGATTTTGTTGAGATCTTTAGCTAGCTTCAGAGCAGTAACCATAGGCCTCCACTGCTTGGGTAAACTTCTGATGATTTTCTTGACATGGTCAGCAGTAGAGTATCCTTTGTCCAGAACTTTGAGACCAGCTACCAGAATCTGGAATCTAGAGAACATAGTTTCAATGGATTCAGATTCTTCCATTTTGAACGCTTCATACTTCTGAATGAGCGCCAGAGCTTTTGTTTCTTTGACCTGAACGTTGCCCTCATGCGTCATTCTGAGAGAATCAAAGATGTTCTTTGCTGTGTCTCTGTTGGAGATCTTTTCATACTCAGTATAGGAAATGGCACTGAGGAGGATGGTTCTGGCCTTGTGGTGATTCTTGAAGTCACGCTTTTGTTGATCAGACATTGATTTTCTATCAATCTTCTGACCACTTGCATTCACAGGGTGCGTGTATCCATCTGTCACCATATCCCACAGATCAGCATCATGTGCCAGAAAGAAGCTTTCAATTCTGTCTTTCCAGTAATCAAAGTTTTCTCCATCAAAGACTGGAGGTTTGCCACTGAATCTGTCTCTGTCCTCATTGTTGTCATTGCTGATGTGAGAATTGTTTCCTGCCATTGTGTTTTTTTGACGCTGGATCTTGTACTGACACGGTTAAGTGTTTTAGCTCAGAACCAGGCGCTCTGATGCCAATTGAAGTGGTGAAAAACACAAGAAGGGGGGTTGAATTGTAAAACTGAAATCTAAAGCAATGAACACGATATTTTTATCCTGGTTCGTTTGATCTCAAACTACTCCAGTCCACCCGTCAAGGTGATTTCGCCTCTCTCCAACGAGGTCTTAATCCACTATATTCAACTGAATATTACAGACTGCTTTAACAACTGCTAAAGCCTTCTTGATTCAAACCACAACCCGGTTTGTCAAGGTAACACTTTCTTACAAAGAGATAAAACTATGTGTGTGGATGTTTTCTACAAAACTGTATCACAACTGTGATGTATACACAAAATGAAGCTTAGAAACTAGATTGCTAAACAGTAATGGAATATCAGAGTGTGTGGTTTAGCAAAACTGGTAGAACGAAGATTATGGTTCAGCTTTTGTGCGTGTAGAGATTTGGAGAGCATTAACCATTTCAATCTTCAAAGCCTTGTTTATATAGCACTTGAGATGATGAACGTTGGATGCAATATTCTTGATTCAATGCTAATAACAAGCTTTCCTTTTTGAGCAGATCTTGTCTGGAATGAGGCCGTTGGAATTAATTAACTTTCAATGCACAGTACCGTTGCTTACTTAACGCAAGTTCTGGCTTGGCTCATTCTGATTCTGCTTCGCTGCTGATGAACTATTGTGTTTCTGTATCAGAGTGTTTGAGCGCAGTTCTGTTCATCAAGCTTCAGCATGTACGTGAGTTGATCATCTGATCTTGACGTTCTGATGTAGCAACTTCTGATGCTGGTGTATGAAATCAAATTCTGATGCTGAATAGATGTGATCTTGCTTATTTCAATCAGCGTATCTGCAAGTCAGAACATAATAATTTTAGGCAGCAGATAGTTCAAACATGAAACACATAAATACTATATCTTTTCACTTTGTTATCATCAAAACTTAAATATAGGGTAGTAGATTCAAACATTGTTCTAACATTCTTAAGTGTAGGATACAAAGGTTACACCTTTGTTCATCTTTTCTGATGTTCCATTTATATCCATTTCAAAGGTTTAAAGATAGTAAGTGCTTAAATCTTAAGGTTCTTCAGTAGTTGTTACTGTAACACTCTAATTTTTTATTATTATTATTTTGATATTTTTATTATTAATTTTAAATATTAATTTGGGCTGTGGTGTGTTTTATTTAATTAAATACGAATTGTTTAATTATTAGGTAGTTGAGTGTTACGGGAATTTAGTTTTACTGATTAATTAAAATAATAGAGAAAACAAAGTTTAGTGAGGGTGTTAAGATAACACGAGGTGTTGAGGAGAATTAGGAGTATTTTAGTAATTTAATTAACGATAGGAATATAGAAGTGTTTTAGATTGAAGAAAAAAATAATTATTTAATTTATAAGAAATGTTAGGATATTTTAATTATTTAGAGATAATTAGAGAAATTAATTGAATAGATATAAAAATGAGTATTTTTATATTTTGATTTATAAATTAGATTTTTATTAAATAATTATTTGATGAAATTTTTATTTATTAAAATAAAATATTATTTTATTTTAAATTAATTATTGGAGGGTGTGAATATATTAGAAGGGTGTGATACCAATTGTTAATGTTATTGTTAATATTAATTGATTGTTGTTATTGATTTGTGTTTGCGCAAGAGTGTTTAATTTTCTTTTATAAATAGTTTTAGTGTGACTTTATTAAAGAAATATGTGTGGTTTCGGTTGAAATTGAGCAAAAATTACTCAGAGAGTTGAGATGAACCTAGTGAGAAATAATCGAGTGAGATATAATGCATCTTCTTTTAGATTTCTTAGTCAATGCACACAGGTTGTTGTTAACTGATACTTTGCCAATGTAAAATATCTTCGTTGATTCACTTCTTGTAGATGTAAAAGATACTATGTATTAAACTTTATTACTCATAGCTTTAGAAAAGGTGAATGTTAGTACTACAAGGAAATTTCGTGTTCTACTACCAATGTGCTTAAGATTAGTTACTCTTTAAGCACATATTATTTACTGCTCTTTGTAGTAAACAAAATCTTTAAATTGTAGGGCTCGAAAATAAACCCTGGCTCTCCACTAGTCTCAGCCGGCTCAAAATTACGAATAAAGAGAGAACAATATGAAACTGAAAAAATCAGGTATGCAAAAGGTAATCATATACATAAATATATATAATTTTTACAAGTCGAGGCTTAACAAGAAGAAGAACAAAAAGAACAACAACATAAAAATCAACAAAAATAAATAAATAAAATCGTTAAAAGTTAAATTCCAATAGCAACAATAACGAAAATAACAAAAACAGAATCAATAAAATCGTTAAACATTAAATCTCAACAACAACAACATTAAACATTTTAGCTGACATAACAACAACTAACATTGTTAACTTAAATCCATATTTTCCTTGTCTCATTCAAGTTGGAGAAGAGACTATGGAGTTCTGAAATTTGTTAATGAAAGAAATGATGTTTTGTGTTTTGTTTATGGAAGAAATGGTGTTTTGGAGCTTGATTTAGTGGAGAAATAGAGTATCATGAATGGAAGATGACATTTGAAAGTAGAAGATGAAGTTCGTCTAACTTTGTCTAGAACAAAGAGAATGAACAAAGAGTGTTTTATATATATATATATATATATATATATATATATATATATATATATATATATATATATATATATATATATATATATATATATATATATATATATATATATATATATATATATATATATATATATATATATATATATATATATATATATATATATATATATATATATATAAACTGGGTGACTTTTCACCATGCCTGGAATTCCAACTGTTGTGAAAACTGGCTTAAACATAAATTAAAATAACAAAATTGTAGGTGCTAGTATTTGAACCCATGACCCTGAGTGACTTTTAATCACGGTTGGAAGTTCCAACTGTGGTAAAAAAAGTGTCTTAAAATTAATTAAAAAAAAATTGTAGGTGTTAGGATTAGTCCTCACAATCATGCGCCAGTTTTCACCATATTTAGAAATTTCAACCATGGTAAAAAGTGACTTAAAAATAATTTAAAAAAACAAAATCATAGGTGCTAGGATTCGAACTCATGACCTTACTCCATTTTTCCCACAGTTGGAAATTTCAACCATTGTGAAAAGTGGCTTAAAATGAAAATAAAAGAAAAGCACCTAATTAAATATATTTTCTACCACTGTGGATTCTTCGACCGAGGTGAAATGGAATTGAGAATGATACTTTTTGTGGTAGTGCTTCTTCCAAAAGTTCTCTCCCTCGGTAAGAGAAGCATTAAACCTCTTCCAACAAAGAGTCAGCAAGCTTGATATCCGTGCGGAGATCAGCTAACTCCTTCTTAACCGCATAATTTTCCCGCTTAAGGGTCTCACACTTCTCTTTCAGTCATCCCACTGCCTAGAAAGGTAACTTGAGCCCATTATGTCGTCTTGGGAAACAACTACCATCAAAACCAGGGATTCGGTCGTAAATAGGGAATAAGAAACATCTAGAAAATGGTTGGTCCTGTGAGTTACACATATACACCATAAAAGGATAGGTCCTTAGTGGCCATGGAAGTAGCAAATGCATTTGGGGTGTTGGGTACCCAAGATGGAAGAATGGAAGGAAGTCATAAGAAAGGAGTAAGTTCCTTTATCCTAGTATCCTCTGTTAAACGAGGAATTGGAAACCAGAGGCCACCGTGATCAAGGAAACCAATAATCTTATAACACTTGATCTCATCATTTTGTTTGGAAAGTTAGAGGAATACGAGCAAGAACTCAACTGCTTTGAAAAATATTAAAAGAATCTTGAGAAAAAGAAGAAAAAGGGTAAAAACACTAATAAAGAGGAAGTATTGAAGTCTAAAGCTCTCAAGGCTTCAATTTCAAAGTCCTCAAAGGAGGAGCACACTAATGATAGTGATTCTAGTGATTTAGAAAATTAGGATGATGAACAATGTAATTATTTGTAAGGAGATACAATTGATACATTTGAAAGAATGATGTCTGTAACACGGTGGGAGAACTGACTTGAGTGTTTTGCGTTTTATCGCAATTGTTGCGGATAGCAAGAGTCGCCACCGAATTTTCTTTTATCCAAAAGGAAAGGTTGAAAAGAACAGGAAAGACCTTTCAATATTATTTCTTGAGTTCGGGGGTTAGGTTATGAAAATGGAAGGTGTTAGCACCCTTTTCATCCGTAGTTATCTACAGGCTCTTAGTTTCTTGCTAGATCACTTGCTTTTTATTTGAAAATGTATTTTTGATGTGGGTTTTGAAAGTATTTTGAAAATGATTGTCTTTGTAATGGTACTCGTCTCTATAAGAACGTGTACAAAGTGTTTTGTCTTTTGAAAAAAGTTTCAAAGTGAAATTGTGGGTGTATAAAATGTTTTTGTTGTGAGCAAGCGAGCAACTAGGAGAATCCTACCTACTCAAAAGGTCTTAAACATTTTTTCCTTCTCCTTTAGATGTTGCTATCTTACCATTGATTTGGTAAGAAGCCTCATTATTGGATGTGAAGGGACGGGCGTGGAACGTTTGTATAGTCATAGAAGGCAACCTATGGGAAGTTTTAGCAATGTCGTTTAGGTACTAGATGGTTTACCAAAGGCAACATTGAGGGACATCGAGGGACTACGATCTTTTATCGAGGGCCTTTTCTAAAACGCCCATATTCGAGGGACATGACTATTTTTCCGAGGCAACAAGTGGAATTACCCTAAGGGTGCATGTGTGTTAGTAGTGTGTTTGATTGCATGCATTTTATCTTTTGAACTTTTGGTTTTCTACTTGTTGTTTTTATCTTGTCATACATCCTAGTTACTAGGATTTATACAAAATAAATAAAATGCAAACATAAACCCTACACTATTACAACCATATTGAATTGTGTGGAAATATAAAGACAAAAATAAAATAAAAGCAAGAAAAATGGGTCTTTCGATTTGGGCAGAAACACCCTTCGATTCTGCATTTTCTGGCTTCCTTCGATTTGGGGTCTGGAGTCAGTTGAGTCATGCCCTTTGATTTTCCTTTTTGTCTCCTTCGACTGGGAGTTGGAATCAATGTGGGTATGCCTTTCATCTGGGCTTGGAGATAGCAAGGTTCTGGCATTCATTTGAGGCTTGGGGACAACAAGGTTCTGGCCTTCGTTTGACGCCTAGAAGCAGCAAAGCTCATGCTTTGCCACAAGCTCCTTGCTGACTCCTTGTAAGCAAATTGGGCCCTCATAATGTGATTCGAAAGGCTTATGCAGCTAGCCAATCGAAGGGTATAACAAACATGTCTTAAATTCTTAAAATGCAATATCCAAACATAACTACAGTCCAGGGGTTAGCATAAAAATCGATGGGTCTCAAAGTTCAAAGCGTAACTAATTAAGGTTGAGTTTTCAGCATATGGGCATCAGAATCGAAAGCTAAAACATGGTCTAGAAATATCTACATTTTTCTTTATTGGCATGCGCACATGATATTAAAATAGAATATGCTCAAGTTTGAAGTAAACTTACCTCTTGAAGTCCATAAATCGAAGGGAGATGCAAATGTTTTCTTTGATGGGGAATGAGAGTTCGTTGGGACCTTCCTGAGGCTAATATAGTTACTACTTTGTGAAAGCAGTGACTGGATCGAAAGATATTGTGAGGGTGGATCGAAAGCTCTTTTATAACAAGTGATAGGATAACTCAAAGGCCTACTGTATGGTAGTTGAGGGAGTGGGTTGAAGGCTAGTTTGATGGTCACTTGGAGGTTGAATCGAAGGTTTTTTCTTAGTGTATAGAAGTGTTTGAAAAAGAATGTTTGGAAGTGGTTGAGAATTTTTGAGAATTTTCACTAGTGTTTTCTTGCAATCCTTCAGGCATTGTTAACATGTGTGGTGATGCCTCCTATTTATAGATGGCCTGGGCTGATGTTTTGGGAGGGAAAACAAAAGGTTCAAACAAAAAAAGTATGTTGTATTTGTAGCTTTCGAGGGACAGTGTTGTATTGCCATTTTGGTGCAAGGAATAAGGAAGCGTTGCAGGACTATTGTGCATCAAGTTTGGAGTTTTAGGGCCAGTGTATCAGGCCTGGACCTGGCAGTGCATGGGACTTGGTCAACAAATTCCTTTGGTATCTCAACCTTTTTTCTTGACCCCCTAGCCTTGCCTTTCGACAAGACTCTTCAACAACCATCTCTTTTTTCCAATTGAAGTGTCATTCGAATGGCTCACATGGATATCCTTTAAAGGGGGCCAAATTAATGCATTTCGACCAGGCCCTTCATGGGTTCCATCGAACGGTCTAAATGCATGATCTTAGGATGGGTCAATAACACATGTCATTCAATTGGGACATTTAGACATGCCTGGAAAGCCCTTCGAATGCACCACCATGGTACTTCCTTCGCATGAGGCAATGGCATAGTGAAGAGTTTGTATGTTGAAGCAAGCCATTTCCAAGGGAGATACTACCCACTCAAATTTGCCTGCAAAGGGGGCATGTGGCCAAAAGAAAGAGCGTATGTAGGAGGTTCCTGCCTTGTGGTATTATGCAAACATGCTCAAATGAAAGTTTGTAAAAAGGGAGCCACATGCCCAAACGAAAGGCATGACTAAAGACTTGTGTTGAAGGATTCACATCCCCAAACGAAGGGTGCATGCAGGGGATGAAAGGCTCAATCGAAGCTTGCAACACTGGGAAAGCCATTGCCCCAAACGAAGGAGGCATGTAGGGGGAAAAACGTGTAATCGAAATAGGGGAGAAGAGAGGCTTTGACCTCCTGAATCGAAGGGCATCATCAGGAGGCTTTGTTGCCTTGTGAATTGAAGTTATTTGATGAGAGGGGTTGCCATGTTGAAGCTTGTAACAAGTTTCTTAAAAGGGTGATTTTGACCTTGCGCATGTTAACATGGTTGGAAATTCTGCGTTGTAAGTCTTGGATGGCACGCAGGAAAAACTTGCATAAATGTTCAAGCGAAGTCAAGTATCCAACGGAGCAGGAAATGAACTTGCCCAAACGAGTCCAGTGCCCGAATTGAAGTATGAAAGGTACTGGCCCCAATGAGTTTAGTGCTCAAACGAAAGATGCAACCAAAGCTAAAGTGTCCAATTGAAGGATGCAAAATCGAAAAAAACTTGTTTTCCTTTAATTTTGTCAAAAGAGTATTTTCATTTGTTTTGTCCCTTTTTTTTAGCAATTTCTTCTTTAATCTTAATGCTGAAAAATCCAAATGTTTGTATAAGCTTGAATTTTTTTTGGGAGCCCTTTATGAGAATTGTCTAGAGGAATGAGAGGGAAAATTTTGGGGTACAACAATTGTCCCTATTCAATCTTCTTAAACCTGAAGAGTTAGATTGGCGAATCTGCCATTCATGACTTGAAGGTGGAAGATGATTGAGTACTAGAGTGCCCAGAAATTTGCACTTGACGATATTGTGGTTGAGGTGTAAGGAATGGGCTTAAAGATGCCATTTGGAGAAATGATGGAGAGTTGGCGGAGATGGGCTTATAGATGCCATCCAAACATGATTGTTGACAGAAATTAGACTAAGTCTAAGCTTGACTTCGACTGGAAAAAGCATCAGAATAAACCTTTGGTCGATTTAAAAACTGAACCTAGCAGAAGTCTTGAATAATCTTTAACTGGAAAGAATCATGATCAATCTTTGGGGTGATTTATCTGAACCAGGGAATTCGTCTACTGGGAAAGCATCAGGATAAACCATTAATAGATTTAAACTGAAACAACAAAGGTCTTGAATGTTCTTTAATTGGAAAAAATCAGAATAAATCTTAGAGCGATTTATCTGAACCAAAGCAGGTGTCTACCAGAAAGAATCAGGATAAACCGTTGAGAGATTTAAACTGAAACATCAGAGGTCTTGAATATTCTTTAACTGAAAAGAATCAGAATAAATCTTGGAGCAATTTATCTGAACCAGAGAAGATGTCTACGGGAAAGAATCAGGATAAACCATTGAGATATTCAAACGGAACCGACAGAGGTCTGGAAAAGAACCAAAATAAATCTTTGGAGCGATTTATCTAAACCAGAGAAGATGTCTACGAAAAAGAATCAGGATAAACCATTGAGAGATTTAAACTGAACCGACAGAGGTCTGGAAAAGAATCATAATAAATTTTTGGAGTGATTTATCTGAACCAGAGAAGATGTCTATGGGAAAGAATCAGGATAAACCGTTGAGAGATTTAAACTGAACCGATAGAGGTCTGGAAAAGAATCAGAATAAATTTTCGGAGCGGTTTATCTAAACCAGAGAAGATGTCTATGGGAAAGAATCAGGATAAACCATTGAGAGATTTAAAATGAACCAGCAGAGGTCTTGGAAAAGAATCAGAATAAATCTTTGGAGTGATTTATCTGAACCAGAGAAGATGTCTGCGGGAAAAAATCAAGATAAACCATTGAGAGATTTAAACTGAACCGGTAGAAGTCTGAAGGAAGTATTTGTCATGTAGATAGTCACCTGGTCCTGTCTCGGGAATTGATTTGTAATTGATTTGTCCATAAATAGTGGTCTTGTCTTGTTGAAAATTTGATGATAATTTTCTATTGATTGATCTTTCCTGAAAAGATAAAGAGTTAGTTGTATGTAATGCCATGATGTATGAAATGCATGGTGTAATGATGTTTCTCAAAATAAATGAGATTGCGATATATGCATTTGTGCTGTCGATTTTTATGATGTATGAATGCAATGTATGCACATATTAGTTGTTCTGATGCAGTGTTGTTTAGATTGGGGAAAATAAATCCCTGACTGTTGTTGGGAATGTGAAGTGTAAACATTCGTATTTTGTTGAAATTTAAGTATTGATAAATGGGTTTCTGTCATTAGAGAAGTAAACTCAGTTGGGGAAGGGAAACGCCGTTCATTTCTTGTGGATTTGGTGAAACCCTATTGGGGAATTCTTGAGCAGATGGGCAACCTTCACTGAGGAATCTTTGGAGCGGTAATTGGAAATTTCTCTCCATTAGGGATATGAGAGCAAAAGATACCATTAGGTTGTATACTGGAGATATGACAGTGATCCTGTAGCAGGATGTACTTCCTTCTGTTTCGTTAGAGAAAGTACCTACGGGGATTTTATGGAATGGCCCATAGATATTATCCTATTTCTTAAAGCCATTAGTAATTGTCTTTCTGTCCAGCTTTCTTTTTTTTTACGCGTTCATTTATAAACAGTAATTACGTTTAAATGAATATGTTCAAAAATAATCACTGGACATTTTTGCAAACAAAATAGAAAAGTAAAAGAAAAACATATAGTTTTGACCTTTTAAAGGAATATCTTTGTATTAACTTGAATAAGTATTTTTGTACAAAGAGACGAACATCCTAGTAAGAGAATGTCCTCATAAAAAATGAAAACTGATAAAAAGAAAAGACGGCTATGTGAAATAATCCCATGGGGTTCCAACTCTGATATAGCCTTCATGTCTCCGAGCGTCTCATCCACTTGTTGCTTTGTCCGAAACTGATTGGATTGATTAGAACCGTTTGAGTTTGACGGTTGATACTGAAGATTGGCTATAAGGTGATCCAATGGGACATAGTCATACGCTTTAAATCCCTAACTTTTTTCTGGACCGCCCTTTCGGGTTTTCAGTCCACCGGGATACCATTTTTTGCCCAAGCCGCCTTTTTAGGTTTTTAGCTTGCCAGGTGTATAGATTTTTTTGTTTATCCCTAATTTTTGCCTAGGCCAGTCAACCTAACGGGTATTTTTCATGCGTAATATCTTATAATTATGTCCGCATTTACAGGGTGAGGAAGGTCGTCGCCGTCCATAGTGGTCAAGTTCATCGCCCCACCAGAAAATATGTTTTTAGTCATAAATGGTCCTTCGTAGGTAGGAGTCCATTTTCCCCTGGGATTACCTTGTGGCAGTATGATACGCTTGATTACCAAGTCACCAACCTGATATACCTTACGTCTGAATTTCTTGTTGAAAGCTTTAATCATGCGTTTTTGGTACATCTGGCCATGGCAGACAGCCGTAAGCCTCTTCTCACCAATCATGTTCAACTGGTCAAATAGATTTTGGATCCATTCATCTTCATTCAACCCTGCATCCTTTATGATTCTTAGAGAAGGTATTTGGACTTCAATTGTTAGGACAACTTCCATGTCGTATACCAAGGAGAAAGGAGTTTCCCCTGTTGATGTGCGTGTCGTGGTAAGGTAACCTTGAAGAGAAAATGGTAACATCTCATGCCACTCCTTGTAGGTCACTGTCTTTTTTTTGTATGATCTTCTTAATATTTTTATTAGCGGCTTCTACAGCTCAATTCATCTTCGGCCGGTAAGGAGAATAGTTATGATGTTGTATCTTGAATTGCACGCATAGTGTAGTGATCATAGTATTATTGAGATTGGTAGCGTTATCTGTAATGATTCTCTCCGAAATACCATACTGACATATAAGATTTTGTTTGATGAATCGAGCCACAACATTATTGGTAACAGAAGCGAATGAAGCTGCCTTGACCCACTTCGGGAAGTAATCAATTGCAACCAAGATGAAGCGGTGTCCATTAGAATTGTAGGTTTGATCTCTCCAATCATGTCAATGCCCCACATTGCAAATGGGAAAGGAGAAGTTAGGATATTTAGAGGAACTGGAGGCACATGCACCTTGTCCGCATAGATCTGACACTTGTGACAGGTTCGTGAATGTTGATGACAATCTGCTTCCATGGTGGACCAGTAGTATCCTGCTCGGAGGATCTTTTTATCCATCATGTGCCCACTACAATGGGTGCCAAAGGTTCCTTCGTGTAAATCAGCCATGACCTTGTCTGCCTCACTCTTGTCTATGCATCAAAGCAAAGTAGAGTCGTGATTGCTCTTATATAGGACCTCATTACTAAGGAAGAACTTAACAGAGAATCTTCTCAGTAATTTCTTTTCGTTGACTGAAGCTCCCTCGAGATGCTCTTGGGCCTCGAGATATCTCTTAATTTCATGGAACCAAGGCTTGTCCACTATTTCTTCAGTATCAATCTCGTGACAGTAAGCTGGTTCGTCCATCCTCTCTATGGTGATCTGAGGATCCTCATTATCCCACCTGACTTTGAACATGGATGACATAGTGGCTAGCGCGGCCGCTAGTTGATTTCCTCTCGTGGAAAATGCTCAAAGGTAATTTCCTCAAAATGTGGGATTAATGTCAACACATGTTCTTTGTAAGGGATGAGATTAGGATGCTTCGTGTCTCATTCTCCTTTGATCTGACTAATGACTAAGGCTGAATCTCCAAATACACTTAAGGACTTGATTCCAAAATCTATGGTAGCTTTGAGACCCATAATAAACGCTTCATATTCCGCCATATTATTGGTATAGTTGAAACACAATCTAGTAGTGAAGGGAGTATGGAAGCCTTCAGGGGATATGATCACAACGCCTATTCTGTTGTCGAGTGTGTTGGAAGCTCCATCAAAAAACATGGTCCATCGGGATCCTTGTTCAGGTCCTTCATATGCTCTGAGTTCTTCACCATTATTTATCACTATGATGTCTTCGTCCGGGAATTTGAAATTCATGGATTGATAGTCATCCACAGCCTGATGAGCCAGGTGATCGGCTAGCACACTTCCCTTTATTTCTTTTTGGGTAGTGTACTGAATATCGTATTCGGTCAAGACCATCTGCCATCTTGCTATTCTTTTCGAGAGGGTGGGCTTCTCGAATATGTATTTAATTGGGTCCATCTTGGATATCAATAAGGTAGTGTGAGTTAGCATATACTGTCTTAACAGGCGAGCAGCCTATGCTAGAGCGCAGCAAGTTTTCTCAAGCAGTGAATATATGGTTTCACAGTCGGTAAACTTTTTGTTCAGGTAGTATATTGCATGCTCTTTTCGGCCAGACTCGTCATGCTGCCCCAACACACACCCCATTGAATTTTCCAAGACTGTTAGATATATGATCAGAGGTCTTACCTAAACTGGCGGCATCAAAATGGGAGGCTCTTGGAGGTACTCTTTGATCCTATCGAAGGCAGCCTGGCAGTCGTCGTTCCATTCCACCACTTGATCTTTCTTCAGTAATTTGAAGATTGGTTCAGAAGTAGGGGTTAGGTGAGAAATGAACCTGGCGATGTAGTTTAGCCGTTCTAAGAATCCCATAACTTCCTTCTCAGTCCAAGGAGAAGAAATTTCTTGTATTTCTTTTACCTTTGCAGGGTCAACTTCAATACCTTTTCCGCTGACAACAAAGCCTAAGAGCTTGTCAGACCTCACTCCAAAGGTGCATTTATTCGGGTTCAGCCTTAGTTTGTATTTCTTCAGTCTTTCAAACAGTTTCTGCAGATGGTCAAGGTGTTCTTCTTCAGTTTTAGATCTGGCTATCATGTCATCCACGTAGACCTCTATCTTGTGATGGATCATGTCGTGAAACAAAGGTACCATGGCAAGATGATAGGTTTCCCCGGTGTTCTTCAACCCAAATGGCATAACTTTGTAACAAAACTTGTCCCACTGTGTGACGAAGGTCTTTTTCTCCATGTCCTCAGGTGCCATGTTGATCTGATTGTATCCGGAGAAACCATCCATGAATGAAAATACTTTATGTTGTCCAGTATTGTCAACCAGAATATCGATGTGGGGAAGCAAGAAGTCATCCTTGAGGCTTTCCCTATTCAAGTCTCTATAATCCATACACATACGTACCTTACTGTCCTTTTTAGGCATTGGAAAAACATTGGCGACCCATTTTGGATAGGAGGTGACAGCTAAGAATCCGGTGTTGAACAGTGTTGTACCCCAAAATTTTCCATCCCATATTTCTCAATACATTTCAAGTGGGGTCCTCAAATTGCTCAAGGAAGTTTAAGAGTTGACCAGACAAATTCTCTCCTAAGGCAGTCTACCTCAAATTAGGGTTTCATTTTGCACCAAGGTACTTGAGTCCAAAGGATATCAAATGTTCACCATTTTCCTAATATGTTCTCAAGATCATCCATACCAAGTTTCAAGCCTTACAGAGGAAGTTTGCTCAGTCAATTGCTCAAAGGCCTGAAAATCGACAATGTTAGGGCAAAAGTCAACTGTGGCCCACATACAGTCAAACTTCAATATTTTTTGTCAACATCCTCATTTTGAAGTATTATTCATCATTTGATCAAGTTTTGATCATGATTAATCAAGGATTGCTCATAATTCATCAAAACCCAAAAGTTGCTAAGTTGGGGTTTTGTAGGAAAAGTCAACTCAACTTTGACCAAGCATAACTTTCTCATACTTTATCAAAAAATACCCATCCAAACTCATTTTGAAGATTATGCAATTCCCTACAATTCATCTTCAGCTCCCAAGTTCAAAATATGCACTCACAAGAAGATATGAATTTGGACATTATAGGTCATTTTGAAAAGTCAACAAAAACACCTTTTTGTCAAAGCTTCATACATGAACATGGAAGAGTCAATTGAGATGAGACCAAAAGGGTTGCATATAGGACATCTTAAGCTTTCTAAAAAGTCAAAGAACACATCTTTAGGGTCAAAATTGAAGGAGTTATGCATTGGCAAAGTTGACCTTTTTTGCAAAATTACCAAAAGTCAAATGTGGCCAAAATTGCATTTTTTATCAAATGGGACCGACTTTTAATGCTTGCATTAAGTTTGTAACATGACCCACGACCCATGATCTCTCCCACTTGTCTTCATTTTATTTTTGTCATTTATTTTGATTTTGTTTCAATTAAAACAAATAAAATCAAAATAAAATCATGAAAATATCAAAACTAATCAAAGCTTGAGATTTTGTGCATGTTTAGGCCTATTATACGGCTGGAAAGATAATCAAATCGTGGAAGCTTCATTTGGACACAAAAAGATTGGATTTGGCTTGATTTAGAAATATTTGCATAAGGATCAAATCTTGAATCAATAATCTTAATTGAGGATGATTTGAAACAAGTTTGTGACCCTAATTCGTTCTAGGGTACATAAGGAACATGTGCAGACCAAAAGCAAGGGGGTTGGAAGCGTGAAAAGAAGAGAACAAATCTCAAAATTTCAAAGAAAAGTTGCAATCTGATTTCCTAGTTCCACGCTTCCTCAAGCCATTCCAGGCACACTATTCGTTTGCTGGACATCCAAGGATCACATTGCAACCCTTAGCAAGCTCCCTCAAGCCTTGAAACACATTGTAAGTACCACGCGGTTTTCATATGTTCTTGATTTCGAATCCATCAATTCTGGAATCTTTAACATGATTCATTGATATATTCTTAATGCTTGAGGTATTTGCAAGCTAATGGTAATATCCAATTGTATTTTTATTGGCTATACAGCAAGTTGCCATGTTTAGGGTTTTAGTTTCGTTTTTAGGGGTTTTGCGTGTAGGAACAATTAGCCATGGATAGTGGTACCATGATGCTCGTGAGGTTGCAACGGGTTGATTAGTACCCCTGGTATTGATTTATCATGCATGGATAAGATTTTGGAGATGCACAGGATTGTACCTACGCCCAGATGACTGTAGGTAAAAGTCCAAAAACTTTTAGCAACGGAGGGAGGAAGAAGATGATAACGTGGCTTTCCCTAACTGGCCCATTCAAATTTCGCGCATTTTCAGAATCCACTTTTTGTCTTTATCATATAATGCATGTTTATTATTATTCATAAAAGAAAACAAGCCAACTCAGATGGTCAGCGTGTGTTGTGAAAATGCCAAAGGGCCTGGGTTCGATCCCCAGGTCCCCAAACTTGCTTTCTATATTTTTTCCTTGTGTAATCAGGTACACATGCATACAATGAGCCTGCCATGCATCATAAATGTCCAACCAATCAGATCATCCACATGCTAGATCCAAGGATTCCCAATGAAGGTCTACCATGGACATCAGTCAAACGCCCACACAGGATCTGGAAAGTCAAACGGGCCAGGCACTTTTTGGGCTCAGATCTGCCATTAACACCCCCTCCTTTTTCTATTTACATCAGGCCTTTTTCTTTTTTCATTTCTAATTATTTCTTTTATTTAATTTGTTTAATTTATTTTCTAACCACAAATTAATTTCTTTTTTTTTTACAAAAAATCATAAAATCAATTTTCACAAATTTAGAATTAGGTATTTTATTTTATGATATTTAATTTTAACATTAGTTTTAATTTAATTTAGGTTAATTCTAACTTTTTTTCACATATTTAAAATAAATTAGAAAAAATTAGTATCATCATGTGATTTAATTTTTATTTCTTTTCTCAATAAAACAAAAATACAAAAAATAGGTTAACTTAATTATTTTTCTTAATTTAAAGTAATTAGTAATTAGGTTTCTTTATTTGTTCAATTAAATCTTATTTTCTCAAAACAATCAAAAACCACAAAAAATGACTTTTTTCTTTTAATTAGGTTTAGTCGGGGTCAAAACCCTAAGTCTCTCGTTTTCGTTTCCTCGCGCGCGCTTATTATTTTTTTACAATATTAATGTAACTGCTTACAGTATGTAATAGTTTAATTAGGATTTTCTTTTATTTATCATTTTACGGGGTTTTTGGCTATGTAAATTAATCCCTCCCCCGAAGCCTTGTAATAGCGTAGTTTTTATTTCCCGCATTTTAAATTCTCGCAAATATTAACTGTTAGATGTATGTTAATAGGATTTTATGACAAGATTAGATGATAATTTAAAATGGCTAGCAAAAACCTAAATATGCAAAGATAATAACTGAAATCAAATCACTCGCACATGCGCACTCTTAGGGTATACTCTCACTTCGGTTGCCTTTGGTAAACGGTCATTAAGTATAGGGTGTCTTAGTGGTTGCCCTCTTGTCTAAACAAAGATCAAAAGTCCCGTTCGGAAATGTTGCCTCGGAAATGTTGCCTCGAATATGATCTTAAGACATTAGGGACATTACTAAGACATCCTAACATTGCTTTAGTGATCGTACGTCCCTTTCGAATTGACCCTTACAACTCCAACGACAGTGCTACCTACTCTTTAATAGTGGGATAGCGCTGTCTAAAGGAAACGAGAATAGAAACAATCTTTTTTCGAGTAGGTAGATGCTAGTAGGTACTTGCTCAAATCAAACTTTTTTCACACCAAACACTTTTTACAAACAAAGTTTTTAAAAAACACTTCGTAACACTCTTGAGGACTGATACAAGGGTTAAAACGAAGTAAAACAAAAACTTTTCAAAACACACAAATACGGAAGCGATTTTTAAAATGATGAGAAAGTACCTAAGAGCCTGCAGAAAACCATGGATAAAAAGGGTGCTAATACCTTCCCTTTCTATTATCTACCCCCCGTACTCAAAATTTAGAAAAAGGAATTTTTCTGTGCTTTTGTCCTTTCGAGTTGGATAAAATAAAATTTGGTGGAGACTCTTGTTTTTCGCGACATTTTGCAAACACAAACATAAAATGCAAACCAGCATTTTCCAAAACAGTCCGGTTCTGCCACCGTATCACAAACAGCATCATGACTTCAGTCTTGATTTTCTCTGACATTTCTGGCTGCATGCGACGGACCTTCTGTTTTAGTGGAGGGCATTCTTCTTTTGTCAGTAGACGATAGACCAGGATATCAGCGTCGTGTCCTGGTAGGTCTTCATATGACCAGGAAAATACCTCAACATAGTCATGTAGTAACTGAGTTAAGCGCTTCTTGACACTAGGCTCCAGGTTGGCACCTACCTTGACTTCTTTCTTGTCCTCTTCAGTACCTAAGTTAACTGTTTCAATCGGCTCTTTGTGGGGCTGTATGGTCCTTTCTTCCTGTTGCAGTAACCTTGCTAGTTCCCCTGGTACCTAACAATCTTCCTCACATTCGTCTTCGACATGGCAGATCGGATTTTCAAAGTCACAATAGGCCATAGAAGAATCGTTACCCATGGGATCCTGAGTGGATATGGATCTGCATTTCGATATGTGAGTGTATGTAAGAGCATAGCTAACTTTTATAAAAAATATAAGGTAGGAAAAAGAAAGACAAACAGCGTAAAATTTGCATGCAAAAACGTCCATGATTTATTGATGACATATGAAGATGAAGTAACAACCCTCACAAATGAACAATTATGCCTCGGGTAAGACACAAGGTTTTAAAGTCTAAATTTTTTAAATATTAAAAGTCTGACAAAAAATTAAAATACAATTACTCTTCAATAAAATTAATAGGAACAAATTCATTGGCCTCCCAATTGTTGAGTCCTCCGCTGATGGTTGGAAAAATACATTCTTCCATGTCACAACTGCCATCACTTTCTTCCACTGCATTGACTCCCTGATTGCTGATACAAAAAGGTGGTTGTTGTACCCCAAAATTTTCCCTCTCATTTATCAAGAATTTTCTCACAAGATCTCCTTTGACTCAAGACTGCATTAGGGTTGATAAGCTCAAGACACCTCCTTAAGCACTGATGACCAAAATTAGGGTTTGAGATTTCACAAGGATATTTGAACTACCAATGCCCCATATGACTTTCATGGATCATTATGGACCCTCACGATTGCTCATGTCAAGTTTCAAGCCTTGGATCACACTTTTGCTCAGTCAATTGAGCAGTTGACCTAAAAATCAGTTGTATTGGGGAAAAAGTCAACCATGGCCAATTTACAGTCAAACTTCACAAATTTTGATCCACATCAAAATTTTAAACTCATGTGTATGATTTTATCAAGTTTGTACCACATTTTCTCAAGAAATTTGATCAAATCTCCAAAAGGGCAAAATGGTCAAAATTAGAGTTATGACTGAAAAAGGGTAATTTCTGATTTTTTGACCTAGAATATTATCAATTGATTTAAGGAATGATCTCAAGAGTCCAATTGTATCATTTTAACCTAATGACATGGCTCAAAACATTGCTCAAGACCAATGGATTGACAAATGAATTTTCAGTCAACTGATCAAAAGTCAACTGTACACTGAAAAGTCAAACTTGGACTTTTTGGTCAAAATTCAATGTCAAAGATCACAATTCATAAAAGCATGTCAAAATATAAAAATTATTCATCAAGAAATAAAAAGTCAAGATTTCATTTTGAAAAGTCAAAGTTTTCTAACTTAGAAATTTTTATAAGTGTTTAAATTTCATGTTTTTTTATAACTTTAAGCCAATTTTTCACCACGATGCAAGATGATTCAAAATAAACTTTCAACATGAAAGTTTTATATCTCCATGATATCTAAAACATTGCTTTACACAACTTCTTCTAAAAATTCTTGGATCTGAAGTTATTAATTCATAAAGTCATGGTCATGAAATTGAACACTTAGTGAAATTTTGCCCTAGTTTTGATCAGGATTTTGACCTAACTTCATGACACTTTTTGATGAACACATGAACTAAATTCGTGCTAGGCTGCATAATCTTTTCTTTGCAGGCCTCAAACTTGTTTGTGACTCCATAATTAATTGTTTACACAATTGTTAGGGCTTTGATCCAAGCAATTGAGCTATTATCCAAGTTGCATTTCCATTAATGGCACAAAGTTAACATTGTCATTCTTGTAAAGCAAGATTTTTGCATAAAGTCCATTCTTGAGCCTCTAACTTGTTACCTCTGATCACACTCCATCCACAAAGTCATAAGCAAGCTTGTTTAAAGCATAACCACTCTATGAACCAAGTACAAGGCATGGAAACTTGTTTTGTCAAAAAAATCACATGTTGAACTTAAACATGTAAATTTGAATTCTGATCAACTAGAGAACTCCAAACTTGTTGCTTATAAATAGAGTCACTATTTGTGAGCTAAGGGACGAGTTTGAGCACCCTGAAACACTCCCAAATTCCCTCTAGCCAGAAATTGCACAAAAAACTCCATTGATACATAGTTCTAACCTTAAACTTGTATCTCTCATTTCCCTCGTGCATTTTCCCTCAAATTGATTCCTAAAGCTTCCTTACATCAAATACAACTCATCCCCATCCTTATTCCAGAACTGTAACACCATTTATCATAACCTCCATAACCAAAAAACATAGTCTGCAACTTGACTTCTCCAGGCCATTTCAGCCACTCTCAACTCAAGCAAACCATTGCATTAGCTTCCTAAGGACCTGAGGAAGCTAGCCTGATCATCCCCACTGCGTGAAACAAGCTCAAATCCATTTCACGGTTTCTAGTTTTGAGGTATTTTTCTTGAACTTCTATCTTCATATTTAGGCATTGTTAGGCTTGCATTTGTGAAGATAAAATGTAGACATTGTTGCCCTGAAACTATACATGTCCATAGATTTCATTTATATTGATTGAGCTTAGAGAATTTTAGGTTTGAATCTCTGAAAAAAATTAGGTCAGAATTTGGTACTTTTATAAATTCTCATTCATCTTTGATTTATAGCTTATGATATTTATATGGTTGGATTCGTATGGAAAAATGGACCAACTTTCATGTTTGTATCTTTCATTTTTGTTGAGAAATGAGCAAGTTACAGGATCCATGGATGGAGGTTGAAGATGAAGTCATTTTCAGAACTTGACTTATGTTATGTATTATTTGTTTTGATTATGTTAGCGGATGTATAGCCACCCCAGTGATAGAAGCGCGCGCCTGTAACCAGAGGGACCTGGGTTCGAGCCCCATTGGTACCCTTTTGATTTTTTTTCATATTTTTTCCTATTCTGACTTTTTGGACAAGCGATGGGCCTCCTCCTTTGGGCCTTATGTTTTTTTTCTTGTCTCTAACCCCCTTGCAGGCTATTCATACCCCTGGCCCAATTTTTATTTTCTTTTCTTATTTTCATTTTATTTATTTTTCTTAATTATTTTTCTAATGCTAAAAAAATCATAAAAAATATAAAAATATTAGATTTATATTTGGACATAGTTTATTTATTTTTTCCCACACAAAAATTATTTTATTTTATCATACTGTATTTATTTCACTAAATATTTTGTAAATTTAATTAAAGACTAGTGTTTTAGTTTATTTCTCTCATAATAAAAAAATGCTCTTTTAAATATAAAAAGACCAAAACTATATTATAATACTATAAATTATTTTCAAGACAAAAATACAAAAATTACTTTTCTTAAACTTAATTTATTTTTAATCAATTAATAGATTTAGGGTTTTATTTAAAATATTTTCTTAGTAAATTTAGGTTTTACTTTTAATTAATTATTTCCTTTTAATTAATTATGTTAAAAAAAATTCCCTTTTCCTAAAAAATCCAAACAAAAATATCCATTTGGTTGCCTTACTAAATGGCCATATTATGCATGTGAGGTATCTTAGCAAAAACAAGCAAAATACAAGATCATAGTCCCTCGATGACGCTATCTATGTTGTCTTTCAAATGATCTTATTCCATAAAAGAGAATGCTAAGATACCTTGCAACATTGCTAGTCATGGTTATACGATGACCCACGCCTGTCCCGTTTACATCCAAAGATAGGGTTACTTACCAAATCAATGGTAAGATAACAATGTCAAAGGAAAAAGAAAATGAACACAAAATACATTTGAGTAGGTAAAATGCTCCTAATTACTTGCTCAATCTTCAAAACATCTTTGCTATTTTCAAAACAAACACCTACACTTTCAAAACCTCTTACAAACTTGAAAACATTTTCAAAAGATCAAACATCTTTATATACATTCTTACGAACGAGAATCATTACAAAGATTGCCTAAACGATGGCCTCTTTACAAAATACTTTCAAAAACCACACAAACTACAATTTCAAACAAAAAGCAAGTGATCTAGCAAGTAACTAAGAGCCCATGGAAAACCGTGGATGAAAATGGTGCTAATACCTTCCCTTTTCATAATCTACCCCCCGAACTCAAGAAATAGTCTCAAAGGTCTTTCCTGTGCTTTTTCACCTTTCCTTTTGGATATTAGAAAAGTCGGTGGCAACTCTTGCTAACCGCAACATTTGCAATCAAACGCAAAACACCGAAGTCAGTTCTCCCACCGTATCACAGAACTGGCGACTCTGCTGGGGATAATTCCAAAAGTGGGGTTACCTTAGGGTTATATCACATTTACTTGCTTTCATTGTTTAACTTGTATGCTTTATATTATGGTTCTCTATTTGGGTTTGAATCCTCTACCCGGATTTGGAAACTATGCGGGGTATACCGACATGGTCTAAGCAATAGCTACGTTAGTGTGACATATTTGTCGGTACCGGTAGCCCTTGAGTTAATCAAGGAGATTACGGGGCCGCGGAGTGATGTCATGAAGCACTAATGAACTTTTAGAACCTTTACTAGACCAAGTTGGCCTTTAGGAAATAGTGAGATGACCGGCTTTGACGCAATCTGAAGTTGGTAGATACTCGACACTACACTCATTGAGGTTTAGTTTTTTGGGATATTTCGGTCTCCATTAAAGAGGCTTGTGCTAAAACAATGACCAAGGAAACAAACCAGTGATATTAAGCTCCTTAGAACCCGGTTACTATTACTAGGACAAGTTTGAGCCAACTAACTTCAAGAGGGTACTTACCTATAAGACTCCATGCAAGCCTAAACCTAAGGACTTTTTTGCTTTGTTTGTGTATACATACTTGTACATAACATCATGAACATCATAACATCATACTCATTCACTAACCATTTCAAGGATCTTGGGATTTGCTTTTGTTCTGTTTTGTAGGACATGGGTTCTATTCGCAGGAAAACCATTCAAGTCAATCTTGTAAGGATCCCTCCACAACTTAAGGATCTAGCTTCAAGGATTCCAGAAAATTCTCCATTCACCGAGAGACATGGTCGCCTACTCAACTTGGTCACTTCCAACACTGATGAAGGTGGTCTTTTAGTTCTTTGATCCTTTACACCATTGCTTCACATTTCCCGATTATCAACTTGTGCCAAATTTGGAAGAATTCTCCTAACTCTTGAGGATTCCCATTCTCAATCAACTACCTTTCAACGGTACGGGAAAAGACCCAAAGCCAGAAGAGATTGCTAAAGCTATACACTTGCAATCATCTGATGTGACAACTAATTGGGAAACAAGAAGTGGTGTCAAAGGTTTCCTAGAAAAGTTCTTCTTTGAGAAAGCCCAAAACTGTTGGAACTCCTTAGATTTGCAAGCCTTTGAGGAAATTGTGGGTCTCCTCATCTATGGGATGGTTTTGTTTCCAAATCCTGACTAACTCATAGATGTGAACATAGTCAAAATCTTCATATCCCGCAACCCAGTGCCTACTTTGCTAGGGGACATTCTACATTCTTTTCACACTCGCACTATGAGGAAAAGAGGTGTCCTTATATGTTTCACTCCTCTCTTGGCAAGATGGTTTATTTTGCATCTTCCCCAATCTGTATTAAAGAACGAGCAAGGATCAAGGTGGTCACAAAGGTTGATAACGCTCAAACATTCAGACATCCATTGGTGTTCCCGATCTATAGAGAATGTTACTATTATCGACCGTTATGGAGAATTCCCTAATGTCCCTTTACATGGAATTAGGGGAGGTATCACCTTCAACCCCTGCTTAGCCTTAAGACAGTTTGGTTACGCTCGAAGGGATGGCCCTCATGAGATGCTCATTCAAGTTTTGGTATTTGACTACGAGAACGACGATCAAGATCTTCGCCATAGATTTATTCGAGATTGGAGGATGTTGAACAAGGTATATAGAAAGACATTGGGGCATAAGAATTCCATCCCTCTTGAGCCTTACCTCAAATGGGTACGAACTTGTGCTCAGAGTCTTATGATGCCTTATCCTTCCATTCTCCCGGTAATCATTGAGCCTGTTACGGAAGTGGATGTTCCATACACTATCCTACATACTGACATGCCCACCACTCTTGAAGACATACAAAGAGATTGGATACAACTCAAAGGGGAGTGAGATACTTTCGAGGCCCAATTCTATGCCAGCGAGAAGAAAGTTTTGGAACTCACTAAGCAACTTCATGAGGAGTGGACTCTGAATGCCTACATCGCACCAAAGAGGATGCGTACTACCTTTTTATCTTAGAGTTTTTGTATTATTTTTCCCAAAGAGGAATTGATGTACTCAAGCTTTAATTTATTAATATAACGTGTGTTTTCTTTTTGTCTAAAACAAATTTGAATCTTTAAAATCCTTGAAATCATTGCATATGCATTTACCATTCATCATAACATAAGCAGGTTTCTTGCAACAAGTCTCCTCATCTTTCTACTGTTTATTTCAGTAAGATGGATCTCGAGCAAACGTTGAAGGACCTCCAAGCTCAAAATGATCAGTTTCAATAGATGTTCTTAACTCTAGCCAAAGGACAAGATAAATTAAAGACCTTGCTGGTTGAAGAGAAAAAGAAGAAAGCAAAGAAAGTAACTGGAATTATAAATACGGGAAGAAGATTCCAAGGGCAAGCAAGAAGGACTTTAGACTTTGCTACGTCATCTGGTGAGAAAGACAATCAAGATGGGAAAGGAAAGGAAGCAGTGGTTGAGCCAGATTCAGAAGAGGAAGAGGAAGAAGAAGATTATTCTGAAGAACATTATCCTCCAGCCGACGAGAAGTATAAGCATTTGGAAGAACGGTTAAGTGCAATGGAAATCCAAAAAGTGCTTGGACTAGACTTTGAAGAGTTGGGGTTAGTATCTGGGATTGTCATTCCTCCAAAATTTAAAGCATCGATGTTCTCCAAATACGATGGAGTTTCATGTCCCAAAATGCATCTCCGATCCTATGTGAGGAAAATCCAGCCTCATACCGCTGACAAGGATTTATGGGTTCACTTCTTCCAAGACAGTATGTCTACAACTCAACTTGATTGGTTTTATAAGTTAGAAAGAGCCAATGTTCATAACTGGGAATATTTGGCCACCGCCTTTTACAAAAAATACCAATACAACGCTGATCTTACGCCCACTCGTACTCAACTCCAGAGTATGGCCATGATTTCAAGTGAAGGCTTTAAGGACTACGTGCAAATAATGGAGGGACTTAGAAGGAAGAGTCCAGCCTCCCCTATCTGAAAGAGAATTAGTAGACATGTTTTTGGGTACCTTGTCTGGTCCCTTCTTTAATCACTTAATTGGGAGTTCATCGGCAGGTTTTACTGAATTGATATTGACATAAGAAAGGGTGGAAGCTGGGATAAAGAATGGAAAGATTCAAAAAGATGCATCCTTTGCTGCTGTAAGGAAACCATTCATTGGAAAGAAAGAAGTGGTTGCTGTATATCCTCAGAGAAATCAAGATAGGGCTGAACGCCGTCCAATGGTGAGGGATGTCATGATTCCTAAACCCGCACATGCTCAGCAAAGAAGAAACTGGCCAAGAATGGAAAGACCAGTCAGACAATTCACCCGAATTAATATCACGTTATCTCAAGTATTGCCACATTTGTTAAGATCCAATCTAGTGACTTTGAAAGAAGCTCCAAAGAACCCTAACACAACCTCTCCTCACGATCATCCTAATGCACGATTTGCATACCATTCCGAGAGTCCTGGCCATGACACTAACAACTGTTGGGCTCTGAAGAACAAAGTACAAGACCTTCTTGAAGCCAAAGAGATTGAATTAGACGCGCCAGAAATTCCCAATGTAATCACTGCCCCTATGCCCAAGCACGGCCATAATGCCAACGCCATTGAGGAAGATATGTTTATTACTTCAGTTGATGAACTTGTGACCCCACTCCTGACTATCAAAAAGTAATTGTTGAATGTCGGTGTATTCTTAGGCTGTGATGAAACCTGTCATTTATGTTTATCCTCATTAACCAGTTGTCTGTTGTTAAAAGCAGGCGTTCAATGCCTGATAGATAACAAGGAGATTTTGTTCGAGAAGACTTCTATTCCAAATTTTTCTTATAATGATGTTTCCATCGTGACCATTTCCGACAATTCTTCCAGGGTCTCCACAAAAAGACTCATTAGAATTACATCAGTTCCTAAAGTGGCTCCGTTGATAATTACAATTCCTGGACCAATCCCGTATTCGTCAGACAAAACCATCCCATGTAATTATGGAGGTGATGTCTACTACCACGGTATCGAGCAAGATTGGCCAGCTGCGGAAAATTCAAGTTCTGAAAAGGTTGACTCTGATATCAGTAATATTGCCGGAACTAGTAAGCTAACTCGAAGTGGAAGGGTTTTTTCTCCAGAAATTCATCCTCTAAAAGCTATTTTTGGACCCGTAATCATTCATGTTGTTGTTGCTCCTCCAAAATCTATCATCTCTGCTAATACTCCTGCCGACAAAACTGTTACAATCCCTGTTATCATCCCTACTGACATTCCTGCTACCGAGTCAACCGAGACTCGAGGTAAAGGTATTTTGGTTGAGCCTGTTCGGACGAAGGCAAAATCAGTAGCTATCCTTGAGACCTCCCGAAAAGAGATGGAGGAAATTCTAAAGATCATAAAAAGAAGCGACTACAACGTAGTTGAGCAACTGGGGAAAAATCCATCAAAAATTTCCATGCTGGCTTTATTATTATGTTCCGAGGCTCATGCAAAGGCCTTGGTAAAATTCCTGAAAACTGCCCATGCACCTCAAGAAACATCTGCCGATCAGTTCCAAGACTGCGTAGCCAGCTTGAGTGCAGATAATGTCTTAGGTTTTTCAGATGCTAATTTAATGCCAAGAGGGAGGAAGCAAAATGAGGCATTACATGTCTCAGTCGAATGCAGGGGCACGACCTTGGCTCATGTTTTGGTGGACACCGGTCCGTCTCTGAATGTGTTACCTAAAAAGGCTCTTGATAGGCTTGACTGTGAAGGATTGACATTGAAACCGAACAACATAGTAGTGAGGGCCTTTGACGGCTCAAAAAGGATGGTGCATGGGGAAGTGGACATCCCCATAAAATTTGGAACCCAAACATTTGATTCAACTTTTTATGTAATGGATATTCTCCCTTCATATTCCTGCTTATTAGGCCGATCGTGGATTCACAATGTTGGTTCCGTTACCTCTATGTTGCATCAAATGCTATAATATCCAATTCAGGGGAAAATCATCACTGTTCATGGAGAAGAAAAGTATATGGTCAGTCATCTAAATTCCTTCAGATATATGGAATTAGATGGTGAATTTATTGAAACTCCATTCCATCAATTTGAAGAAGTCCCGCAAACTGTGGCAGTAACCAAGGTTGTGTCTCAAGTCCCCAAGATTACAAGGCCTCCGCTCAAGATGTCATCTTTGAAAGATGCCAAGGCAATGATAGAAGAAGGTGGGTGCACTATTTGGGGCCAACTCCCAGATATCCCATACAAATATGACAAGTTTGGTTTGGGTTTCACTTGAGGAGCCCAGAAAGTTGTACGCCATGCTCGTGCCAGAGGACCACCCTTGAAGATCAGCAACCGCGAAGTCTACAAAGTGGGGGATGACGAAGACAGTTATAACCTGGAGGATTGGATTTTCCCAACTGTCAGTGGAGGGCTTAGCAACTGGGAAGCTAGAGATTTTATCCTGATCACATTTATCCAACAGTAATTTGTCTTTAAATTTTGTCAGAACTGTAATACTAAGACAATTCAGACTCTTAAAACCTTGTGTCTTACCCGAGGCATAATTGTCCATTTGTAAGGGTTATTATCTCATTTCCATATGACATCAATGAATCATGGAAATTTTTACATACAAATTTTGTGCTCATTGTTTTTCTTTTTACATTTTCATTTCTTTCAAAGATAGCTATACTCTTACACACACTCACATTCAAAATGCAGATCTACATCCATTCATGATCCCATGGGTAACGATTCTGCTATGGCCTTCTGTGATTCTGAAAATTTAATCTACCAAGCCGAATACGAAGGTGAGGAAGATTGGGAAGTGCCAGGGGAACTCGCCAGGTTATTACAACAAGAAGAGAGGACTATTCATCCCCACGAAGAACCAATGGACACAATTAACCTAGGTACCGAAGAAGTCAAAAGAGAAGTCAAGGTGGGTGCCAATCTGGAACCCGGTGTCAAAGAGCATCTGATTCAATTGCTACACGATTATGTTGAGGTCTTTTCCTGGTCGTATGAATACATGCCAGGACTTGATGTAGATATCGTAGTACATCGTCTACCTACAAAAGAGGACTTCCCACCGGTAAATCAAAAGGTCTGTCGCATGCGACCAAACATATCAGAGAAGATCAAAGCAGAAGTCATGAAACAATTTAACGTCGGATTCTTGGTTGTCACCTCCTATCTGCAATGGGTTTCCAATGTTGTTCTCGTGCCCAAAAAGGACGGAAAGGTACGAATGTGTGTAGACTACAGAGATTTGAATAGGGAAAACCCTAAGGATGATTTCCCACTTCCCCACATTGATATTCTAGTTGACAATACAAAACAACATAAGGTGTTTTCCTTCATGGACAGTTTATGAGGCTACAACCAAATCAAAATGGAGCCTGAGGACATGGAGAAAACAACCTTTGTCACACAGTGGGGAACATTCTGCTACATGGTTATGCCATTCGGGCTGAAGAATGCTGGGGCAACCTATCAACATGCCATGGTAGCCCTATTTCATGACATGATACATCACGAAATAGAGGTCTATGTGGACGACTTGATAGCCAGATCTCAAACAGAAGAAAGACATCTTGGTCATTTGCAGAAATTATTTGAGAGGATAAAGAAATACAAGCTGAGATTGAACCCGAATAAATGCACATTTGGGGTGAGGTCTGTAAACTCCTAGGCTTTATCGTCAGCGGTAAAGGTATTGAAGTAGATCCTGCCAAGGTGAAAGTGATACAAGAGATGCCTGCTCCTCGTACCGAAATGGAAGTCAGAGGATTCTTGGGACGGTTAAACTACATTGCCAGATTCATTTCTCACCTGACAGCTACTTATGAACTAATCTTCAAATTACTGAAGAAAGATCAAGTAGTCAAATGGAATGTTGAGTGCCAAACTTCCTTCGACAAGATCAACGTACCTGTAAGAGCCTCTTGTTTTGATGCCACCAGTTGAGGGAATACCATTGATCATGTATCTGACTGTTTTGGAAAATTCAATGGGGTGTGTGTTGGGGCAGCATGACGAGTCTGGCCGAAAAGAGCATGTTATTTATTACCTGAGCAAAAAGTTTACTGATTGTGAAACAAGATATTCACTGCTCGAGAAATCTTGCTTCACTCTGGCATGGGCTGCTCGTCGGCTAAGACAATATATGTTGACCCATACTACCTTATTGATATCTAAAATGGATCCAATAAAATACATCTTCGAGAAACCTTCCCTCTCTAGGAGAATAGCGAGATGGCAGATGATCCTGACAGAATATGATATACAATATACTACTGAGAAAGCAATAAAAGGCAGTGTACTAGTTGATCACCTGGATCACCAAGCTGTGGAAGACTACCAATCCATGAAGTTTGAATTCCCAGATGAAGATATCATGATGGTAAACAACTGTGAATTATTCAGACCATATGACGGACCTGAACAAAGATCCCGATGGACCCTGCTTTTTGATGGGGCGTCCGACGCACTCGGAAATGGTATAGTTGTTATACTCATATCTCCTGAAGGATGTCATACTCCCTTTATGGCAAGACTCTGCTTCAATTGTACAAATAACATGGAAGAATACGAAGCATGCATTTTTGGTCTCAAAGTTGCCATAGACTTGGGGATCAAATCCTTAAATGTAGTCGGAGATTCAGCTTTGGTCATTAGCCAGATCAAAGGGGAATGGGACACCAAACAACCTAACCTTATCCCCTACAAAGAACATGTGTCGACATTGATCCCACATTTTGAGAAGATTACCTTCGAGCATTTCCCACGAGAAGAAAATCAGCTAGCAAACGCACTAGCCACAATGTCATCCATGTTTAAACTTAAATGGGATAACGAGGCTCCCCAGATCACCATTGAACAAATGGATGAACCAGCTCACTGTCATGAGATAAATACTGAAGAAGTAGTGGACCGACCTTGGTTTCGTGAAGTCAAGAGGTATCTCGAGGCTCAAGAATATCCGGAATGAGCTTCAGTCAATGATAAGAAGTTCTTAAGGAGATTCTCTTCTAAATTCTTCCTTAGTAATGGCATTCTCTACAAACGCAACCATGACTCTGTTTTCCTCCGTTACGTAGACAAGGTTGAGGTAGAAAAGTTCATGTCTGATCTACATGAAGGCACTTTTGGCACCCATTCCAGTGGGCATACGATGGAAAAGAAAATCCTACGGGCAGCTTATTACTGGTCTACCATGAAAGTAGATTGCTATCAACACTCTCAAACCTGCCACAAGTGTCAGATTTATGCTGACAAGGTGCACGTACCTCCGGTTCCTTTGAATGTCTTGACGGCTCCTTGGCCCTTTTCTATGTGTGGCATCGATATGATTGGGGAAATCAAACCAACAGCCACTAATGGACACCGCGTCATCTTAGTGGCCATTGACTATTTTACAAAGTTGGTTGAGGCATCCTCTTTCGCTTCTGTTACCAAGAATGTTGTAGCCCGGTTCATTAAACAAAATCTCATAAGTCGGTACGATATCCAGGAGAGGGTCATCACAGACAATGGTACGGATCTGAACAATACTATGATCACCACCCTGTGCGAGAAATTCAAGATCCAACATCACAATTCTTCCCCTTACCGGTCAAAGATGAATGGTGTTGTCGAAGCCACAAATAAGAATATTAAAAAGATCATATAGAAAATGACAGTCACATACAAACAATGGCATAAGATGCTACCATTCGCTCTCCACGGGTATCGTACCATAGCTCGCACATCAACCGGGGCAACACCCTACTCTCTGGTTTATGGCATGGAGGATGTCTTGCCTATTAAGGTCCAGATCCCCTCTTTGAGAATTATGAAGGATGCAGGTCTAAACGAAGACGATTAAATCCAGACTCGACTTGATCAACTGAACTTGATCTATGAGAAAAGGCTTACTGCTATTTGTCATGGTCATATGTATCAAAAACGGATGATCAAGGCTTTCAACAAAAAGGTCAGACACCAAGTGTATCAAGTCAGGGATATGGTGATCAAACGCATCATACTGCCGCAAGGTGATCCCAGGGGAAAATGGACTCCTACATACGAAGGACCATTTGTGATCAAAAGTATATTCTCTGATAGAGAGATGATCTTAACCACTATGGATGGCGACGACCTGCCGCACCCCGTGAATGAGAACATATTCAAAAGATACTACGCATAAGAGACCTGCTAGGTTGACACACCTAGGAAAAACAAGGGCATCCCGGCGAACCAAAAAGGTTCGAGCAAAAATTAGGGATAAAACAAAAAAATTTGTACACCCAGCAAGCTGAAAACCCAAAAGGGAGGCTTGGGAAAAAGGGTATCCTGATGGACTGAAAACCCGAAAGGGCGGTCCAGGCAAAAGTTATGGAATTAAAGCGTATGACTATGTCCCGTTGGATCACCTTACGGAAAACCCGCAAACTCAGCGGTTCTGATCAACCCAATCAACTTTGAACAAGGCAATAAACAGATAAGATGCCCAGAGACACGAAGGCTATAGCAGAATGGGAACCCCGCAGGATTATTTCACATAGCTATCTTTTCTTTGTATCAAATTTTCATTTTTTACGACGGTATTCTCTTACTAGAATGTTTGTCTCATTGTACAAAAATACTTACTAAATTCAATACAAAGATATCCCTTTTAAAGTGCAAAACTACCTATTTTTTCTTTATTTTTGTGTTTTGTTTACAAAAACGTCCAATGATATATTTTTGAACATATGCATTTGAACATAATTACTGTTTACAAATGAACAAAATATAAACACAATCACTAATGGCTTTAAGAAGTAGGGAAATCTCTCTAAGTTATTTCCATGAAATTACCTGTAATGTGCCGTTTAATCCCCAACAGAACAAAGCTTCCAGTTATCACTCTCCAGTAGAAGTCGTCCAATTTCTCAGGATTCCCCAACAGGATTTTACAAGCAGTACACAGCATTTCCCTTACGACAAAGTTTATTTCTCTAAGTGGAAATTTATCAACACTTCAAAACATGAAGACTTGCACTCCGTATCCTCAGCAGTAGTCGGGGATTTATTTTCCCCAATTCAAATAAGCAGTGCAGCAGATTAGCTCACATACGCATACATTGCATCCATATATCATAAACATTGATAGCACGAATACATGTATCACAATCTCATTATTCCATACAATTCATACAACATGACATTGCATATTAGCTAACATTTTACCCTTTTCAGGATAAGGTTAACCAATAGCTACTATTAACAATGTTCAAAGGCCTTTCAGATACAGTTCAGATACGCTCCAGACACGGATGTTATCCTGATACTCATTCAGATTCAACTTTCAAATACAGTTTAGATATGCTCTAGACATGGGTGCCATCCTGATACTCATTTAGATTCAGCTTTTAGATACAGTTTAGATACGCTCCATACACAGATGCCATCCTGATACTCATTCAGATTCAACTTTCAGATATAGTTCAGATACGCTCCAGATACAGATGCCATCCTGATAATCATTCAGATTAAGCTTTCAGATACAGTTCAGATACGCTCCGGATACAGATGTCGTCCTGATACTCATTCAGAATCAGCTTTCATATACAGTTCATATACACTCCATATATGGATGCCATCCTGATACTCATTCATCTTTCAATTTTCAAATACAGTTCAGATACGCTCCAGACATGGACGCCATTCTGATACTCATTCATTTTCAGCTTACAGATACGGTTCAGCAATCATTTATGGATGGCATCTACAAGCCCATCTCCAAAAGCTTTCCATCATCTCTCTAAATGGCATCTTTAAGCCCATTTCCTCTACCATCACATCATCGAGTGCAAATTTCTGGGCACTCTAATATCCAATCATCTTCCACCTTCGAGTCGTGAATGGAAAAAACTTACCAATCTAACTCTCCAGGATTAAGAAGATTGAACAGGGGAAGTTGATGTACCCAAAAATTCTCCCTCTCATTTACCAAGAATTTTCTCACAAGATCTCCTTTGACTCAAGACTGCATTAGGGTTGATCAGCTCAATACACCTCCTTAAGCACTAATGACCAAAATTATGGTTTGAGATTGCACAAGGATATTTGAACTTCCAATGCCAAATATGACTTTCATGGATCAATATGGACCCTCAAGATTGCTCATGTCAAGTTTCAATCCCTGGATCACACTTTTGCTCAGTCAATTAAGTAGTTGACCTAAAAATCAGTTGTATTGAAGAAAAATTCAACCATGGCCAATTTACAGTCAAACTTTATAATTTTTTATCCACATCAACATTTTAAACTCATATGTATCATTTGATCAACTTTGGACCATGTTTCCTCAAGAAATTTGATCAAATCTCCAAAAGGGCAAAATGGTCTAAATTAGGATTATGACTGAAAAAGGGTAATTTTTGTTTTTTTGACCTAGCAAATGATCAAATGGTTTAAGGCATGATCTAAAGATTCCAATTTCATCATTTTTATCTAATGAAATGGCTCAAAACATTTCTCAAGACCAATTGATTGACAGATGAATTTTAAGTCAATTGATCAAAAGTCAACTGTACACTGAAAAGTCAAACTTGGACTCTTTGGTCAAAATTCAATGTCAAAGATCACAATTTATCAAAGCATGTCAAAAAATGAAACTTATTCATCAAGAAATCAAAAAGTCAAGATTTCATTTTGAAAAGTCAAAGTTTTCTAACTTAGAAATTTTTCTAAGTGTTTAAACTTCATGTTTTTTCATAACTTTAAGCAAATTTTTCACCATGATGCAAGATGATTCAAAAGAAAATTTCAACATGAAAGTTGTAGATCTCCATGATATCTACAAAATTTCTTTACACAACTTCTTCTAAAAATTCTTGGATATTAAGTTATTAATTCATAAAGTCATGGTCATGAAATTGAACACTTAGTGAAATTTTGCCCTAGTTTTGGTCAGGATTTTGACCTAACTTCATGACACTTTTTCATATAGTTACAAGGGGAATTTTCAGAAGTGATTCAAAGATGGGTTGTAGAGCACATTGAAAGCTTTACAAAATGTCCAAGGACTCCTTGAGAACATTTTTGAGTAGGGATAATCGAAGAGATGAAGTTAGGTTTTTATTACTTGAATTACAAGTTATTTTTTGATGAACACATGAACAAAATCCATGCTAGGATGCATAATCTTTGCTTTGCAGGTCTCAAACTTGTTTGTCAATCCATAATTAATGATTTACAAAACTGTTAGGGCTTTGATCCAAGCAACTACGCTATTATCCAAGTTGCATTTCCATTAATGGCACAAAGTTAACATTGCCATTCTTGTAAAGCAAGCTTTTTGCATAAAGTCTATTCTTGAGCCTCTAACTTGTTCCCTCTGATAACACTCCATCCACAAAGTCAGAAGCAAGCTTTTTTAAAGCATAACCACTCTATGAACCAAGTACAATGCATGGAAACTTGTTTTGTCAAAAAAAAAATCACATATTGAACTTAAACATGTAAATTTGAATTCTGATCAACTAGAGCACTCCAAACTTCTTGCTTATAAATTGAGTCACTATTTGTGAGCTAAGGGACGAGTTTGAGCACCCTGAAACACTCCTAAATTCCCTCTAGCCAGAAATTGCACAAAAAACTCCATTGATACATAGTTCTAACCTTAAACTTGTATCTGTCATTTCCCTCGTGTGTTTTCCATCAAATTCATTCCTAAAGCTTCCTTACATCAAATACAACTCATCCCCATCCTTAATCCAGAACTGTAACACCATTTACCATAACCTCCATAACCAAAAACCAGAGTCTGCAACTTGACTTCTCCAGACCATTTCAGCCACTCTCAAATCAACAAACCATTGCATTAGCTTCCTAAGGACTTGAGGAAGCTAGCCTGATCATCCCCACTGCCTGAAACAAGCTCAAATCCATTTCACGATTTCCAGTTTTGAGGTATTTTCTTGAACTTCTATCTTCATATTTAGGCATTTTTAGGCTTGCATTTGTGAAGATAAAATGTATACATCATTGCCGTGAAACTATACATGTCCATAGATTTCATTTATATTGATTGAGCTTAGAGAATTTTAGGTTTGAATCTCTGAAAAAAGTTGGGTCAGAATTTGGTACATTTAGAAATTCTCATTCATCTTTGATTTATAGCTTATGATATTTATATGGTTGGATTCGTATGGAAAAATGGAGCAACTTTCGTGTTTGCATCTTTCATTTTTGTTAAGAAATGAGCAAGTTACAGGATCCATGGCTGGAGGTTGAAGATGAAGTCATTTTCAGGACTTGACTTGTGTTATGTATTATTTGTTTTGCTTATGTTAATGGATGTATAGCCACCCTAGTGGTAGAAGCGCGCGCTTGTCACTAGAGGGACCTGGTTTCGAGCCCTAGTGGTACCCTTTTGATTTTTTTTCATATTTTTTCCTATTCTGACTTTTTGGACAAGCGTCGGGCCTAATGCTAAAAAATCATAAAAAATATAAAAATATTAGATTTATATTTGGACATAGTTTATTTATTTTTTCCCACAGAAATTATTTTATTTTATCATACTTTATTTATTTCACTAAACATTTTATAAATTTAATTAAAGACTAGGTGTGATATGGTGGGAAAGAACTGACTATTTTTTGGAATGTTGGTTTGCATTTTGCGTTTTGTATTCGCAAAATGTCGTGGTAAGCAAGAGTCGCCACCGTCTTTTATTTAATCCAACAAGGAAAGGAAAAAAGCACAAAAAAATTCCTTTTTCAGATATTTCTCGGGTCCGGAGGGTAGATTATAGAAAGGGAAGGTGTTAGCACCCTTTCTATCCGTGGTTATCCACCGGCTCTTAGGTACTTGCTCAAATGTTTTCAAAATTTTGCTTTCTTTGTGATTGTGGGTTTGAAAAAAGTATTTTGTTTGAAAAGGAGTGTAAGAGTGAAAATGATTTTGTTTCTTGAAAGAGCAAGTATCTAAGAACCATCTACCTACTCGAAAAAGGAATCGTTCTATGCTATCTTCCTTTAGACAATGCTATCCCACTATTGATGAGTAGGTAGCACCGTCGTTGGAGTTTTAATGGTCAATTCGATTAAGGGACGTGTGGTCACTAAAGCAATGTTAGGACGCCTTAGCGGTAACCCTAATGTCTTAGATCATTTTTTCGAGGCAACCATTTCGAGGCAACTATGATCTTTGGACAAGACGGTGACCTCTAAAACATCTTATACTCAATGACCACGTTCGAAGGCAACCAAGTGAGGTGTACCCTAAGAGTGCGCATGTGCGAGTGTGTTATTTTCAGTTAATTTTATCTTTGTACATGTCAATGGTTAACTATGTTGGTTTTAGGTTTAAACGTTCAATCTTGTCATGCATTCCCTATTATCAAACATCTAACAGTTCTTAAGTTGCGGAAATTAAATTGTGGAAATTAAAACTAACTATTACAAGGCGACGGGTATTTACATCGCCAAAAGCAACCCTTGAAATTAAAATGCAAAAAGTAAATAAAGCGATAAAATAATTAAAGTCCTATTAAACTATTACATTCCGGGAAACAGATACAATATTGAATAAAAATGGATCGCGCGCGAGAAATTAAATCGGGCGGATTTTTTAGGGTTTTGACCCTTTGATTATTAAAGAAAGATTTTTTCGTTATTTTTATGATTTTTTTAAGAAAAGAAATTAGAATTTTAAATTAAATGCAAAATTGATTGGTTATTAAATTAAACAATGAAAATAATTAAATGACATATTTTTGGGTTTTTGTTATTTTAGGAAAGAAATAAAATAATTAAGTTAGTAATAAAACCTATTTATTCTGATTAATTTTAAATTATTTACAAAATAAATGAAAGTTATCTAAAATTAACCTAATTAAATTAATTAATATTTATTGATAAAAAATAAAATTCTAAGTTTATTTGGACATAAAAATATTTTTGTGATTTTTGATAGAAAAGAAAATTAATTAACTGTTAGTAAAAATAAAAATAGAAAAAGGAAATAAAGGGTGAGAAATGGACCTGATTTTAGGGTGCAACAGCTGTTGGTGTCATGTGTAAGCTGTTTTGTTTTGGCCATTTGTGTTTTGGCTTTTGGCCATTTGTTTTCTTGCCTCAACGTTCCTTAACCTTCTCAAGATGTCTGCCTCGCCATGTATTGGTGTCATGTGTAAGCTGTTTTGTTTTGGCCATTTGTGTTTTGGCTTTTGGCCATTTGTGTTCTGGCCTCAACGTTCCTTAACCTTCTCAGGATGTATGCCTCGCCATGTATTAGTGTCATGTGTAAGTTGTTTTGTTTTGGCCATTTGTGTTTTGGCTTTTGGCCATTTGTTTTTTGGCCTCAACGTTCGTTAATGAACCTGCATGGGATCTTGTCTAAATCTGCATTGTTGAATCTCATGAACACATTAAATAAATTACTATATATATCATAAAATACAAATAAAGCCAATATATGAAGAAATTTAATGTTTAGGCCAATATGGCATGTATGAATGATTATACCCTTTTGATCATGGAGATCAAATCAGCCTTACCCTTACTGGAGAAGTAGTAATATGAATGCTTTTATGCCCTTTTGATCATGGAGATCAAGTCAGCCTTACCCTTACTGGAGAAATAGTGAGATGTTGGTTTGTAACCGGGATGACTTGTTTGTAGTGAGATGTTGGTTTGTAACCGGGATGATTTGTTTGTAGTGAGAGGGAGATTTGTAATAAGGATTTCAAGGTTTTAGGGTTCTTGAAAGAATTTGATATTCTGACAGTGTTGTGGCAAGGGTTTTTTTTTCTCCTCGTTTGTGTGAAAAGAATGAGGTTATATAATGGAAATTAGAGTAGAGAAAATGGGCTTTGAATGTGCAATTGGGCCTCCAATATTCATTTGAGTTCGTCACGTTGTAGGCTAAATCGTAGGGGCTTAAGTGAAATTTTTGAAGTTGAAATGTGAAAACAAAATTTAGTCGACATCGAGAACTAACTCCTGTCCAAAAATCGGCTCAATCGGATAAACGGTGAATTAGTTATGAATTTTTGAAGTTTCAGCTCAGACAAACTTATTTTGGGCTCCAGTGTCGACTCTGACACGTTCTTCAACTGGTATTGATCGGAGCATAATTCGGTCTCGACTTTTGAAGAAAAGTTGTATATCTCTGAGTCAGTGACCTTGTGTAAAAATATGAGCCCAATCCGATAAAAATTAACCGAGTTATGAATTTTCGAAGTTTCGACCCAGATAAAATAATATTCAGCATTCAGGATTTTCGGCGCGTCACGCGTACTCTGAGCAAAAAGCGAAGACCTTTTGGATACAGTTCGAACTCAATACCTTCTGTGAAAACTTAGTCAACTCAATTTTTGAAATTTTGGCGCCGAAACCAGCTCGATACAATGAAAATCGACTTAGTTATGATTTTCTGAACATGACGCAAATAAACTTCTGTCACAAATTTTCTGTACGAAAATACTTGATAAATCCACATTTTTGAAGACCTTCTGATCGAAATTGGCCTCCGGAACGGGTTCAAAACAAGCCACGATCTTCAAGCTATGAATTTCCAGCCATGAGAGATGAAAATGTAGATAACGTCAAGACGGAATTTTGGCCTCCGGAACGGGTTCAAAACAAGCCACGATCTTCAAGTTATGAATTTTTTAGCGCGTAAAAACTGCACTTTCAGCACACTTTTTCACCATATTTCTTCGAGAAAGCTCACACATTCGGATACCTTCTTTAAAGAATTGACTCTTGAGCCGAACCTGAATTTGAGAATACGTTATCAGAGATATCTTGGCGAAAGAACACCTGAATATGACGCGTCGGGTTGGACTTGTGAATCTTTCTTGAAATGTTTTGAGAAATATGGGAGGGCAAATTTTGGAGTACAACAGCTGCCCCTGTTCAATCTTCTTAAACCCGAGGATGTAGATTGGATTTCGTTCCATTCGTGATCCGAAGGTGGAATATGATTGAACACTAGAGTACTCAGAAATTTGCACTCGCATGAAGTGGTATCAGCCTTGTGATGTCGAGGATGGGCTTACAGATGCCATTTGGAGATTGTTGATAGGAGGTCTTCAATTGGAATAAGAATCAGGAAGATCTTAGCGTCGATCTGACTGAACTAGAGGAGGTCTTGGATTAACTTTGACTGGATCGACATCAGAAAAATCTTTAGGAATCGATTTAACTGGACCAGACAAGGTCTTGGAATAACTTCAACTGGAATACGAATCAGGGAGATCTTATCGGCGATCTGACTGAACCAGAGGAGGTCTTGGATTAACTTTGACTGGATTGGTATCAGAAAAATCTTCGAATCGATTTAATTGGACCAGACGAAAGTCTTGGAATAACTTCAACTGGAATACGAATCAGGGAGATCTTCGTAGTGATCTAACTGAACCAGAGAAGGTCTTGGATTAACTTTGACTGGATCGGCATCAGAAAAATCTTTAGGAATCGATTTAACTAGACCAGACAAGGTCTTGGAATAACTTCAACTGGAATACGAATCAGGGAGATCTTATCAGCGATCTGAATGAACCAGAGGAGGTCTTGGATTAACTTTGACTGGATCGGCATCAGAAAAATCTTTAGGAATCGATTTAACTAGACCAGACAAGGTCTTGGAATAACTTCAACTGGAATGCGAATCAGGAAGATCTTATCAGCGATCTGACTGAACCAGAGGAGGTCTTTGATTAACTTTGACTGGATCGGCATCAGAAAAATCTTTAGGAATATATTTAACTGGACCAGACAAGGTCTTGGAATAACTTCAACTAGAATACGAATCAAGGAGATCTTATCGGCTATCTGACTGAACCATAGGAGGTTTTGGATTAACTTTGACTGGATCGGCATCAGAAAAATCTTTAGGAATAGATTTAACTGGACCAGACAAGGTCTTGGAATAACTTTAACTGGATCGGCATCAGAAAAATCTTTAGGAATCGATTTAACTGGACCAGAGAAGGTCTTGGAATAACTTCAACTGGATCGGCATCAGAAAAATCTTTAGGAATCGATTTAACTGGACCAAAGAAGGTCTTGGAATAACTTCAACTGGATCGGCATCAGAAAAATATTTAGGAATCGATTTAACTGGACCAGACAAGGTCTTGGAATAACTTCAACTGGATCGGCATCAGAAAAATCTTTAGGAATCGATTTAACTAGACCAGAGAAGGTCTTGGGAATAACTTCAACTGGATCGGCATCAGAAAAATCTTTAGGAATCGATATAACTGGACCAGAGAAGGTCTTGGAATAACTTTGACTGGATCGGCATCAGAAAAATCTTTAGGAATCGATTTAACTAGACCAAACAAGGTCTTGGAATAACTTCAACTGGATCGACATCAGAAAAATCTTTAGGAATCGATTTAACTGGACCAGAGAAGGTCTTGGATGAACTTTGACTGGATAGGCATCAGAAAAATCTTTAGGAATCGATTTAACTGGACCAGACAAGGTCTTGGAATAACTTCAACTGGATCGGCATCAGAAAAATCTTTAGGAATCGATTTAACTGGACCAGAGAAGTTCTTGGATGAACTTTGACTGGATCGGCATCAGAAAAATCTTTAAGAATCAATTTAACTGGACCAGACAAGGTCTTGGAATAACTTCAACTGGATCGACATCAGGGAAATCTTTAGGAATCGATTTAATTGGACCGAAGAAGGTCTTGGATGAAATTTGACTGGATCGACATCAGAAAAATCTTTAGGAAATCGATCTAACTGGACCAGACAAGGTCTTGGAATAACTTCAACTGGATAGGCATCAGAAAAATCTTTAGGAATCGATTTAACTGGACCAGAGAAGGTCTTTGACATAGCTGAGAACTTAACTACATCTTTCCTGAAAGGTAAAGGTCAGTCATATGCAATGCATGATATGGATCAAGCAATGATGTTCTCAAAATAAATGAGATTATGTGGTATGATGCGTATATGCATGTATTATGATGTATGGAAATGTGATGCTTTAGCTGGGGAAAATAAATCTCGGATAGCTGCTGGAGACAAGAGTTGAATTCTTCGCTTCCGCTAGGGATGGTGAATGAAGGTGATTGCAAGAATAAACCTGCAGGAGAAGATAACTCCGTTGGGGAATAAACTGATGAGGAGATTACTCTGTGGGGAAGAGATGCTCTACTGAGGATTTTACTGTTAAATTCCGTCGGAATGAATTATCGTTGCTGGTGATATCGAATTTGTTGAGGATTGAATTCCTGTCTGTGAAAGGAAAGAAATTCGCTGGGGATGATCTTTCAGTTGTGACTTGCTGGGGATAACCCTGTTAGGCTTTTGTGGGGATAATCCTCTGGATTCTGTCGAGAATGATCCTTTGAACTTGGCTGGGGAGATTTATTTTGTACTCCGCTGGGGATAGACTTCCAGAGTCTACTGGGGGTGATGCTTTTAACTCCGTTGGGGAAGCTTTTTCAGACTGCGCTGGGAAAATTTTAACTCCACTAGGGACATCTTGTATTCGGCTGGGGAGCATTCTTATATTCCGTTGGGGAATATTAAGACTGTCGGGGATATCAAGCCCTTTTAGTGCTGATGGTAGATAAACTCTGCTTGGGGAGAATATTACCGACTCGTTCATAGTTGCAAGCCTCATATGGGGAGAGTTATCTTTACTGTCTTACTCTGCGGGGAGTAAATGTTACTGGGACGCGTGCTAAGGATATGACAATGGCTTGCATCGAGACTTTTTTGCCCCTATTTCTGCGGGAGAAGGTGCCTGCGGAGGCCTTGTGGATCGAGTATTATCCCAACCTATGAGGTTCTTGGTAACTTTCAATTGAAGTGACAAGTCTTCTTCTGGTAGGCAAGTGACGAGATGACGGGACATAGTCGTACGCTTTGATCCCTAATTTTTTCCTGGACCGCCCTTTCGGGTTTTCAGTCCACCGGGATACCCTTTTTTGCCTAAGCCGCCTTTTCAGGTTTTCGACTTGTGGGTGTACAGATTTTGTTTCCATTTTTATCCCTAATTTTTGCCCGAACCCTTTTGGTTCGCCGGGAAGCCCTTATTTTTGCCTAGGCCAGTCGACCTAGTGGGTCTTTGATTATGCGTAGTATTTTCTGATTATGTCCACGCTCTGATGGTGTAGGGAGTTGTCACTGTCTGTAGTGTCGTGTTGCCATACTACCAGAAGATGTTTGATCATGCAAGATTCGTTGCTGGAATTCATGTCCAATGCCCCAATTGATTCAGATGGAGATTTGCCCCTGGCTATTTGGCATTTTGAGAGATTCCTTGAATCTTGACTTGACTGCCCTAGATGATGGACAATGATCATGCCGTGCCCCTTGGTTGGAAGTGTTTTTCCACTTGAGGTGATCCTTTTTATTGAGAAGGTTTTTTATTCACTAGATATTCGTCGTGCGAATTTCTCTGCTGTTGAACAAATAGTCATATGCAAACAATATTATTTTAAGAATGCAAAGCTTATGTCTGTTTTGAAATTTTTTGAAAATGCATTTTTTCAGTAAGATAGGAAAATTTTGTAAAATGTGACGTCAACTCAGGATTTACAGCAAGCCCTACAGGAGTCAGGATACCTTTTTATAACAATATGCTTTCGAACTAACCCATGCTTCATCTAGGACTTTTAAGGGTTATAACATGGCCTGGTTCACGGTTTAAGAAACAAAGGATAAAGGCTCAAATTTTATTTGTACCCACCCGTTCTTCGTGATGTTCTTCGATCATAAACTCAGCTAATTGTGCATTTAGATCCCGTTTGAGTCTTTGCTCTAATATTCCAGTGATGGTTTGAATACTGACAATTTATTTTGAACAGGTAGTCATTTTGTTGAGAGTTTGCAAGATCTCTTTCCTTTCGATTTTTATTATCCTTGTTTTTTGCTCGAACTGTTTCTTTTTGTGATTACAGTCAGCGGGATGCCCCAATTTTTTCCTTCTTAAGTCTACTTCACAGGTTTTGACTTAATGGGCTTTTATTTTTGAGAGATAATGACTTCCTGTCCTTACGATTATGCGGAACCATCACCGTCGTTTGTTGCGGAAGGACTTCTTTGATGCCATTCATTGTGCACCTGTATTAACTGAGAAAACTACCCTGCCCCAGGTTATAATTAAGGGTTTTAATTTGTGAAAAGAAAACTCCAACTTCTTTGGCTCAAAGGGGTTGACTAGGGATTATCTTCCTTATAACTCCATTATTTAGGATTTTAAACAATGCATGTACCTCGTCAGCGGGGTCTGTTCAAAAGCATACTGTAGAGATTTTGATATCATTTTTGTCATCCTCCCTCTAAAGGCTTAGAATTTTTTTAATCGAGAGTTAATCATCACAAAAAACGAAAGCAATTTGAATATAGTGAATACGAATGGATTGATTCAAAACAGACATATGCAATGCATTGATAAAGTAATAAAGTTTGACATGAATAAATGTTCGAACAATCAAAAGAAAATTACAACTTGAAAATACTAATGGACAAAAAGTCTTCTCGTCTCAGTACTTGTCACTTCAAATGGTGAACCTTGGGGGGATGGAAAAAGAATTCAATCTGACCGTCTTGTGTGAGTTCCAATGCTCCTTCATCAACCAGGTCTTGAATTTTGTTGCTCAACGCCCAACAGATGTTAGTATCATGCCCCGGGCTGTTGGAGTGTTATGCACACCTTGCATCAGGATTGTACCTTGGTGAGGCTATGTTGGGATTCTTAGGAGGGTCCCTTAACGTCACCAGATTCAATATCAACAGGTGTTGTAAAGCCTGAGACAACGACATGTTGAGCTTGGTAAATTGCCTCTTGGGCATATTTGGCTTACTCTGATCAACCCGTTGTTTATGGCAAGGTTGTTGTTGGACCCTTGAGGTAGTAGCAACTTGGAGAGGTCTATTCTTCATCAAACTAAACCTTTGGCTTCTCGGAAGTTGATTAATTACTTGGTCCCCGGCCTTGACAGTTTGCTTCATGTTGTTGTATTTGTCTTGATGAAGCTGGTTGATAATAGTTCTCAACTCTTCTTGTTCCCGGGTTAGGCTTTGGATAAGAGCCATCTGCCCCAGCATCTGGGTTCTCATTGCATCTACCTCAGCTTGCAGATGTTTCAGCCGTTCGTCCTTATTGTCTTCAGGACTTTTCTTGACCAAGTTCCCAACGAGGAGTGTTTTCAACTCTTCCTGCCCCTTGGATAGGTTTAGGGATACGTCCCTGAACTGAGCTTCTTGAGTTTGAAGATCTTGTTTGTCTTGTTGGAAAGCCATTGTTGAAATAAACAGCGAGAACATGAGAGACCTATACTGGGAGACTTGTTATGCAATGATATGTATGATATATGTATGCAATGTTTTCAAGGATCTCGCAGGATAAACAAGAAACTGTTAGAATTTGTTAGAAGAAACTTCGTGTGGTTAAGAGTCCTTCTTCAAGAGTCAAGAGCACCATATCGAGTGGGTCATAGCCCCTGACTCAAGTTATCATGTTTTGATCTCTAGACGGCATTGGCTAGAGGAAAATAAATCCCCTTGCCCCTTGCTAGGCATTTGGTTCACCATAACCTGCATCACAAACCTTTGAGATCCTTGAAATGGTTAAGGAAATGTTAAGGCATGATGTTATGATGTGTATGCTATGCGTTTAAGGAAAAGTGTGAGGTGCTGTAAGTAAACCATGCAATAAATCCAAATTATTGGATAAGGACTGTAAACAAAACCTACAAGGAACTCATGTTGTCAGATAACAAGAATGTGCAAGTAGTTCAAGTTTGAAAGCACACAAGTCACACAATAGCCCTTAAATTTCAGGCTGGCATGGAGTTTAGGTACTACCCTCTTTCAGTTCAGTTGGTTCAAACCTGTCCTAAAAATAGTAATCGGGTTCTAGAGGATCTCAATATCACTGACTACCCTCAATTGGTCATAATTCCAGTTTAGCAACCTTTTCTTGCGGCCGAAATCATCGCGAGAGTTTAGTCTCAATGAGTGTAGCATACTGCTACTGTTTTATGGCCAAGTTGGTCAATTTAAAGGTTCTAAGGTCAGTTGGTGCTTAATGACCCCTTAGCAGACCCATATTATCCTCGTTGCGCCACAAGGGATATCGGTACATACTAAAGTGCCACACCAACATAGCTACTGCTTCAACCGTATCGGTCTACACCGTACAGTTCCCTCATAGTTTATTGCTACTTACCTAAAGGGTATTCCCCAGATCCGAGTTAGGATCTATAGAAACTCCGATACAAGCCCATAAATATAAATCATACAAAGCAACCAATTGAAAACACAATGATCTAATCCTAAGGTACACCCCACTTATAAAATGTCTCCGGCAGCGTCACCAGTTCTGTGATACGGTGGGAAAGAACTGACTATTTTTTGGAATGTTGGTTTGCATTTTGCGTTTTGTATTCGCAAAATGTCGCGGTAAGCAAGAGTCGCCACCGTCTTTTATTTTATCCAACAAGGAAAGGAAAAAAGCACAGAAAATTTCCTTTTTCAGATATTTCTCGGGTCCGGGGGGTAGATTATAGAAAGGGAAGGTGTTAGCATCCTTTCTATCCGTGGTTATCCACGGGCTCTTAGGTACTTGCTCAAATGTTTTCAAAATTTTGCTTTCTTTGTGATTGTGGGTTTGAAAAAAGTCTTTTGTTTGAAAAGGAGTGTAAGAGTGAAAAATATTTTGTTTTTTGAAAGAGCAAGTATCTAAGAACCATATACCTACTCGAAAAAGGAATCATTCTATAATATCTTTCTTTAGACAATTCTATCCCACTATTGATGAGTAGGTAGCACCGTCATTGGAGTTTTAAGGGTCAATTTGATTAAGGGACGTGTGGTCACTAAAGCAATGTTAGGACGCCTTAGCGGTAACCCTAATGTCTTAGATCATTTTTCCGAGGCAACCGTTTCGAGGCAACTATGATCTTTGGACAAGAGGGCGACCTCTAAAACTTCCTATACTCAATGACCACATTCGAAGGCAACCAAGTGAGGTGTACCCTAAGAGTGCGCATGTGCGAGTGTGTTAGTTTCAGTTAATTTTATCTTTGTACATGTCAATGGTTAAGTATGTTGATTTTAGGTTTAAACGTTCAATCTTGTCATGCATTCCCTATTATCAAACATCTAACAGTTCATAAGTTGCGGAAATTAAATTGCGGAAATTAAAACTAACTATTACAAGGCGTCGGGTATTTACATCGCCAAAAGCAACGCTTGAAATTAAAATGCGAAAAGTAAATAAAGCGATAAAATAATTAAAGTCCTATTAAATTATTACATTCTGGGAAACAGATACAATATTGAATAAAAATGGATCGCGTGCGAGAAATTAAATCGGGCGAATTTTTTAGGGTTTTGACCCTTTGATTATTAAAGAAAGATTTTTTCGTTGTTTTTATTATTTTTTTAAGAAAAGAAATTAGATTTTTAAATTAAACGCAAAATTGATTGGTTATTAAATTAATTAATGAAAATAATTAAATGACATATTTTTGGGTTTTTGTTATTTTAGGAATGAAATAAAATAATTAAGTTAGTAATAAAACCTATTTATTCTAATTAATTTTAAATTATTTACAAAATAAATGAAAGTTATCTAAAGTTAACCTAATTAAATTAATTAATATTTATTGATAAAAAATAAAATTCTAAGTTTATTTGGACATAAAAATATTTTTGTGATTTTTGATAAAAAAGAAAATTAATTAACTGTTAGTAAAAATAAAAATAGAAAAAGGAAATAAAGGGTGAGAAATAGACCTGATTTTAGGGTGCAACAGCTGTTGGTGTCATGTGTAAGCTGTTTTGTTTTGGTCATTTGTGTTTTGGCTTTTGGCCATTTGTGTGTTGGCCTCGACGTTCCTTAATGAACCTGTATGGGATCCTGTCTAAATCTGCAATGTTGAATCTCATGAAAATATTTAATAAATTACTATATATCATAAAATACAAATAAAGCCAATATATGAAGAAATTTAATGTTTAGGCCAATATGGCATGTATGAATGATTATACCCTTTTGATCATGGAGATCAAATCAGCCTTACCCTTACTGGAGAAGTAGTGATATGAATGTTTTTATGCCCTTTTGATCATGGAGATCAAGCCAGCCTTACCCTTACTGGAGAAATAGTGAGATATTGGTTTGTAACCGGGATGACTTGCCTGTAGTGAGATGTTGGTTTGTAACCGGGATGGCTTGTTTGTAGTGAGAGGGGGATTTGTAATAAGGATTTCAAGGTTTTAAAGTTCTTGAAAGAATTTGATATTCTAACAGCGTTGTGGCAAGGGTTTTTTTCTCTCCTCGTCTGTGTGAAAAGAATGAGGTTATATAATGGAAATTAGAGCAGAGAAAATGGGCTTTGAATGTGCAATTTGGCCTCCAATATTCCCTTGAGTTCGTTACGTTGCAGGCTAAATCGCAGGGGCTTAAGTGAAATTGTTGAAGTTGAAATGTGAAAACAAAATATAGTCGACATCGAGAACTAACTCTTGTCCGAAAATCGGCTCAATCGGATAAACGGTGACTTAGTTATGAATTTTTGAAGTTTCAGCTCAGACAAACTTATTTTGGGCTCCAGTGTCGACTCTGACACGTTCTTCAACTGGTATTGATTGGAGCATAATTCGGTCTCTACTTTTGAAGCAAAATTGTAGATATCTGAGTCAGTGACCTTGTGTAAAAATATGAGCCCAATCTGATAAAAATTGACCGAGTTATGAATTTTCGAAGTTTCGACCCAGATAAAATAATATTCAGCATTCAGGATTTTCGGCGCGTCACGCGTACTCTAAGCAAAAAACGAATACCTTTTGTATACCTTTCGAACTCAATACCTTCTGTGAAAACTTAGCCAACTCAATTTGTGAAATTTTGGCGCCGGAAGCAGCTCGATACGTTGAAAATCGACTAAGTTATGATTTTCTGAAGATGACGCAAATAAACTTCTGTCACAAATTTTCTGTACGAAAATACTTAATAAATCCACATTTTTGAAGACCTTCTGATCGAAATTGGCTTCCAGCCGTGAGAGATAAAAACGTAGGTAACGTCAAGACGGAATTTTGGCCACCAGAACGGGTTTAAAACAAGCCACGATCTTTAAGTTATGAATTTTTTAGCGCATAAAACTGCACTTTCAGCATACTTTTTCACCATATTTCTTCGAGAAAACTCATACATTCGGATACATTCTTTAAAGAATTGACTCTTGAGCCGAACCTGAATTTGAGAATACGTTATCAAAGATATCTTGGAGAAAGAACACCTGAATATGACGCGCCGGGTTGGACTTGTGAATCTTTCTTGAAATGTTTAGAGAAATATGGGAGGGCAAATTTTGGGGTACAACACTAGGGTTTTAGTTTATTTCTCTCATAATAAAAAAAAATGCTCTTTTAAATATAAAAAGACCAAAATTATTTTATAATACTATAATTTATTTTCAAGACAAAAATACAAAAAATACTTTTCTTAAACTTAATTTCTTTTTAATTAATTAATAGATTTAGGGTTTTACTTAAAATCTTTTCTTAGTAAATTTAGGTTTTACTTTTAATTAATTATTTTCCAAGTCAGTTCTCCCACCGTATCACAATGGTCCCCCAGCGCGAGTTCGTCGAACAGCTCTCTGGGCCTCCGAAGTAAAACCCAAACCAAATTTATTGGATTTGTAGGGAATATCCCGAAGTTGATCCCAGATAGTACATCCACCTTCCTCAATTACTGCTCTAGCATCCTTCAGAGAGGCCATTTTCAATGGGGGTATGGTAACCTTTAGAGTCTTGGTAGTAGTCTTAGTTGTTGCAACTGTTTGTGGGACCTTCTCAAAATTCTGACATGGGGTTTCAATGAACCCACCGTCCATTTCCACATACCTGGAAGATTTTAGGTGGCTAACCATGTATTCCTCCTCCCCATGAACTGTGGTGATCTTTCCCTTGATTGGGTACTTCAACATCTGATGTAGGGTAGAAGTGACGGCACCAGCGCCAAGGATCCAGGTTCGGCCCAATAGACAGGAATATGAAGGGAAGATATCCATCACATAGAAAGTTGAGTCAAAAGTCTGAGTTCCATCTTTTATATGGATGTCCACTTCTCCGTGCACGGTTCTTTTAGAGCCATCAAAGGCCCTCACCATAATGTTCCTAGGCTTTAATATGAGTCCTTCACAATCTAACCAGTCAAGAGCATTCTTGGGCAAGACGTTCAGCAACAAACCCGTATCCACCAGTACATGGGCTAACGTAGTGCCCTTGTACTCAATGGAAACATGCAAGGCATCATTGTGTTACCTTCCTTTGGGAGTTAAATCAGCGTCAGAAAAACCCAATATGTTATCAACAGTTATATTGGCCACACAATTCTCAAATTGATCAATGGAAGTCTCTTGGGGCACGTGGACGGTCTTTACAAACTTTACCAAGGCCTTGGCATGGGCATCAAAACATAAAAGTAAGGCCAACATTGATATTTTCGAGGGGGTATGCCCCAACTATTCCACGATGTTGTAGTCACTTTTCTTGATTATTTTTAGTATCTATTCCATCTCTTTGCTAGAAGCTTCGAGAACGACCTCTGGATTTTCCTTCTTCTGGACAGGCTCGAACAATGCCTCTTTGCCCCTTGTCTCGATAGCAAGGATAATAGTAGGACTATCAACGGGAGTATCACTAGGAATACTGGTAGGAGCGGTAGCAGGAATAATTATAGGAGTAGCAATGGTGTTTGGAGAGATCTCGGGTGAGAAGACTCTTCCACTTCTTGTTATCTTACTGGTCCCAACGATATTGACGATGTCAGGATCAGTGTCTTTCGCAATTTTGTCTTTGATAGCCAATAGATCTTACCTGACGCCATGGTAATAGACGTCAGCCCCATAGTTCCAGGGAATAGCTTTATCCGTAGAATATGGTATTGGCCCCGGCATGGTGATGATTAGGGGAGCATATTTTGAAACATATGTAATCCTGACGGGTCTTTTGGTGGAGACCCTAGGAGAATTTTCGAAAATGGTGACTATTGAGACATCTTCGCAGGAATTTCTAGAAAGAGGAACTTTTTCAAACAGGATTTCTTTGCTAGCCATCAGGCGTTGGACACCTATCTTCAGTAACAAACATCCATTTGGTGGAGACATACACAAGCGACAGCTTTAATCACAACCTGGAAATAGACCGGCTTCAAATAGATTATGTTTAATAGTCAAAAAGGGAGTAGTTAAGTCATTCACGGAGGAAACAAGACAATCATTATCAACAACTTTGACACATCGACCTTGTTTGGGCTTTAGCGCTGTTATCACATTAAGTGTTTATAGGGGGTCAAACTCAATCTCTTTCACCTCAATAAGGTCTTGTACCTTATTCTTCAAGGCCCAATAACCCTTCGTATCATGCTGCAGGCTTTCAGAATGATAGGCACATCTAGCATTCAGATTGTAGAGAAGAGAAGAAGTATTGAGGTTCTTGGGAGCTTCCTTTGGAGTCACTAGATTGGACTTCAAAAGATGTGGCAAAACCTGGGACAAGGTCATGTTGATTTGAGTGAATCGTCTCATGGGAGCCTCTGGTTTGCATTGATAGTTTCGCTGCTGATTTGGTATGGGATTGGAAATCATAACAACCCCTAGCGTCAGGCGACGTTCAGTTTTGTTTTGATTCCTGTGGTCATATGCAACACTGACCTCCTTCGTTCCGGTAAAGGGTTTCTTCATCGTGCTCGAGGATACATCTCTTTGAATTTTGCCACTTTTATACCGGCTTCTATCCGTTCATCATTCATGATTAGTTCAGTAAATCCAGCCGAAGAGTTTCCGATCAAATGGTTGAAGAATGGACCAGACAACGTGCCTAAGAACATACCCACCAATTCTCTGTCAGATAGAGGGGGCTGGACTCTTCCCCGAGGTCTCTCCATTTTTTAGCATAAATTTTGAAACCTTCTCCAGCACCTATAGACATGCCTTGCAACTGTGTTCGAGTTGGAGCTAAATCAGCATTATACTAGTATTTCTTGTAAAAAGCAGCAGCCAAATCTTGCCAATTGCGAATATTGGTTCCTTACAACTGATAGAACCAATCCAACTGCGCCTCTGACAAACTTTCGTAGAACAAGTGTACCTATAGGTTTCTATCAGCAATATGGGGCTGAATTTTCCTAACGTATGACCTTAAATGCAACTTTGAACAAGAGACACCGTCATATTTAGCAAAAGTAGGGACCTTGAATTTCTACGGGATGACAACTCCTGAGACAAGTCATAGCTCTTCAATATACAATCTGGGTACCCTCTGTATCTCTATAGCATTGAGGTGATCCTCCAGCTTCTTGTATTTATCATCAGCTGGGGGATACTGTTCTTCAAAATAGTCAACCTCTTCCTCTTCTTCATACTCTGGGTGGTCATATACTTCCTTGTTTTTCCCTTCTTAATTATCTCCTTCACCTGATGAGGTTGTGAAGTCTAGAGTTCGTATGGATGGTCCTTTGAATCTTCTTCCAAGATTCAAAACACCGACTGGTTTCTTCGCCTTCTTCTTCTTCTCTTTGATCAACAAAGTCTTCAAGTCTTCTTATCCTTTGGCCAGAGCCAAGAACAATTGTTGGAATTGAGCGTTCTGCGCTTGAAGATCCTTTATTGTCTGTTCAATATCAATCTCACTAAATAAACAGTAGAAAGATAAGGAGAGACATGTTGTAAGAAAATTATTTGTGTTATGATGAATGAAGATGCGTTTTTAAATGATTTCAAGGAAATTAGTGATTTAAATTTGTTTTAGACAAAAAGGAACACACGTTGCATTGATAAATCCAAGTTCGAGTATACCATGCCTCTTTGGGCTTACAATGAAAGAAATAAAATACAAAAACTCCTAAGACAAAAAGGTTGAACACATCCTCTTTGGTGCGATGTAGACATTCAAACCCCGCTCTTCATAAAGCTGCTTGGTGAGTTCCAGAACTTTCTTCTCACTGGCGTAGAATTGGGCTTTGAAAGTGTCTTGCTCTTCCTTTAGCTGAATCCAATCCCTTTGCAATTCTTCGAGAGAGGTAGGCATGTTGGGATGAAGGACAATATACGGGACATCTCCTTCAGCAACAACCTCCATGATGACATGGAGGATGGAGGGGTAAGTCATTGCGAGACTCTGAGCACGAGCTCGCACCCACCTAAGGTGAGGCTCAAGGGGAATGGAATTTTTGTGTTACAATGTCCTACTGGCCATTTTGTTTACCATCCTCCAAGATCGTATAAACCTATGACGGCAGCCTTAATCGTCTCTCTCATAGTTGAAGACCACACCTTGGATAAGTGCATCATGTGGACCATCTCTTCGTGCGTACCCAAACTGTCGCAGAGCTAAGCAAGGGTTATAAGTGATACCTCCCATAATGCCAAGAATAGGAACATTAGGGAATTCCCCATAACCATTGATGATAGTAACTTCCTCCAAGAATCGGGAACACCAGTGACTATCTAAATGTATGAGTGACATCAGCCTATTAGACCATATCAAGCCTTGCTCGTTCTTCACAACGGGTTAGGGGAGATGCGAAACAAACCATCTAGCCAACATAGGAGTACAACACATGAGGGCTCATGTTCTCTTCATGGTGCGAGAGTGGAGAGAATGCAAGATATCTCCCAGCAAAGTAGGCACTAGATTATGAGATAAAAAGATTTTGACAGCATTCACATCTATAAGTTGGTCAGGATTTGGAAATAGTACCATCCCATAGATGAGAAGAGCGAAACTTTCTTTGAAAGCTTGTAAATCCAGAGTGTTCCAACAGTCTTGAGCTTTTTTCAACAAGAACTTGGCTAGGAACCCTTTGACACCACTTCTTGTTTCCCAATTAGCCATGACGTCAGATTGTTGTAAATGTAAAGCTCGGACAACTTCTTCAGGGCTTGGGTCTCTTTCTGTACCGCTGAAAGGTAGTTGATTGAGAATGGGAATTCCCAAGAGTTGGGAGAATTCTTCTATAGTAGTTACAAGCTGGTAATCAGGGAAAGTAAAGAAATGGTGCAAAGGGTCAAAGAACTGGAAAAGCACCTTCATCGTATCTTCATCAAAGCTTGGGGTGACCAAGTTGAGAAGTCGTACATGTCTTTTGGTGAACGGAGAATTCTCAGGGACCCTTGATGCTAACTCCTTGAGCTGAAAAGGTACTTGTACAAGGTTAACTTGGATTGTGTTCTTGCGAGTGGGAGTCATGTCCTACAAAACAGAACAAAGATGAATCTCAAAATCCTTGAAATGGTTAGTCTAAAATGATATGGTATGACGTCATGATGTTATGTACAAGCATATACACAAGTTGAATCAAACAAGTCCTTAGGTTTAGGTTGCATGAGGTTTATAGGTAAGTACCCTCTTGAAGTTTAGTTGGTTCAGCCTATCCTAGAAAGTAAACGGGTTCTAGGGAATCTCAATATCACTGATATTTCTTCACCGGGCATTGTTTCAGCGCAAGCCTCTTTATTAGAGACCGAAATATACTGAAAGTCCAATCTCAATCAGCGTAGTATCGAGTATCAACCAACTTTGGACTGCACCAAATCCGGCTACCTCACTACTTCCAATGGCTAAGTTGTTCAAGTAAAGGTTCTAAAGTCAGTTAGAGCTTCATGACACTAAACAACGGCCCCGTATTATCCTTGACTACTAAAGGGATACCGGTATCAAAAAATGTATCACACTAATGTAGCTATTTCTTAGACCATGTCGGTATACCCCGCACAGTTTCCATAACTTATTGCTACTTACCTAAAAAAGGTTCCCCAGATCTGGGTAGAGAATCAAAACAAACCCAAACAAGGAACCATAATATAAAGCAAATAAATCAAACCATGGAAATAAAATAAATGTGACATATCCCTAAGGTAACCCTACTTTTAAGTTTTCCCTGACATAGTCGTCAGTTCGGTAACGCGGTGGGAGAACTGACTTGGGTGTTTTATGTTTTATCGCAATTGTTGCGGATAGCAAGAGTCGCCACCGAATTTTCTTTTATCCAAAAGGAAAGGTTGAAAAGAACAGGAAATACCTTTGGAGATTATTTCTTGAGTTCGGGGGGTAGGTTATGAAAAGGGAAGGTGTTAGCATCCTTTTCATCCGTAGTTATCTACGGGCTCTTAGTTGCTTGCTAGATCACTTGCTTTTTGTTTGAAAGTGTATTTGTGACGTGGGTTTTGAAAGTATTTTGAAAAGGAATGTCTTTGTAATGGTTCTCGTCTCTATAAGAACGCGTACAAAGTGTTTTGTCTTTTGAAAAATGTTTCAAAGTGAAATTGTGGGTGTATAAATTTTTTTTATTGTGAGCAAGCGAGCAACTAGGAGCATCCTACCTACTCAAAAGGTCTTAAACGTTCTTTTCCTTCTCCTTTAGATGTTGCTATCTTACCATTGATTTGGTAAGAAGCCTCGTTATTGGATGTGAAGGGACGGGTGTGGAACGTTTGTATAGTCATAGAAGGTAACCTATGGGATGTTTTAGAAATGTCGTTTAGGGACTAGATCGTTTATCGAAGGCAACATTGAGAGAAATCGAGGGACTACGATCTATTATTGAGGGTATTTGCTAAAACGCGCATATTCGAGGGACGTGACTATTTTTCCGAGGAAACAAGTGGAATTACCCTAAGGATGCATGTGTGTGAGTAGTGTGTTTGATTGCATGCATTTTATCTTTTGAACTTTTGGTTTTCTACGTGTTGTTTTTATCTTGCCATACATCCTAGTTACTAGCATTTTTACAAAAGCAATCAAATGCAAAAATAAACCCTACAGTATTACAACCATATTGAATTGAATGGAAATACAAAGGCAAAAATCAAAATAAAAGCAAGAAAATGGGTCTTTCGATTTGGGTAGAAACACCCTTCGGTTTTGTATTTTCAGGCTTCCTTCAATTTGGGGTCTGGAGTCAGTGGAGTCATGCCCTTTGTTTTGCCTTTTTGTCTCCTTCAACTGGGAGTTGGAATCAGTATGGGCATGCCTTTTGTCTGGGCTTGGAGATAGAAAGGTTCTGGCCTTCGTTTGAGGCCTGGAGACAACAAGGTTCTGGCCTTAGTTTAAGGCCTAGAAGCAGCAAAGCTCATGCTTTGCCACAGGCTCCTTGCTGACTCCTTGTAAGCATATTGGCCCCTCAGATTGTGATTCGAAAAGCTTATGCAGCTATCCAATCGAAGGGTATAACAAACCTGTCTTAAACTCTTAAAATACAATATCCAAAGATAACTACAGTCCAGGGGTTAGCATAAAAATTAATGGGTCTCAAAGTCCAAAGTATAACTAATTAAGGTTGAGTTTTCAGCATATGGGCAGTCAAAATCGAAAGCTAAAATATGGTCTAGAAATATCTACATTTTTCTTTATTGGCATGCGCACATGATATTAAAATAGAATAGGCTCAAGTTTGAAGCAAACATACCTCTTGAAGTCCTTAAATCGAAGGGAGATACAATTTTTTTCTTTGACGGAGAATGGGAGTTAGTTGGGACCTTCTTGAGGCTAATCCAGTTACTACTTTGTGAAAGCAGTGACTGGATCGAAAGAGTTTGTGTGGGTGGATCGAAAGCTCTTTTATAATAAGTGATAGGATAACTCAAAGGCCTACTGTATGGTATCTGGGGGAGTGGGTTGAAGGGTAGTTTGATGCTCACTTGGAGGGTGAATCGAAGGTTTTTTCTTAGTGTATAGAAGTGTTTGAAAAAGAATGTTGGGAAGTGTTTGAGAATTTTTGAGAATTTTCACAAGTGTTTTCTTGCAATACTTCAGGCGCCCTTAACATGTATGGTGATGCCTCCTATTTATAGATGGCCTGGGTTGATGTTTTTGGATGGAAAACAAAAGGTTCAAACAAAAAAGGTGTGTTATATTTGTAGCTTTCGAGGGACAGTGTTTTATTTCCATTTTGGTGCAAGGAATAAGGCAGCGTTGCAGGACTGCTGTGCAGCAGTTTTAGAGTTTTATGGCCAGTGTATCAGGCCTGGACGTGGAAGCACATGGGATTTGGTCAACAAATGCCTTTGGTATCTCAACCTTTTATCTTGACCCCATATCCTTGCCTTTCGACAAAATTATTCAACAACCATCTCTTTTTTCAAATCGAAGTGTCATTCGAATGGCTCACATGGATATCCTTTAAAGGGGGCCAAACTAATGCCTTTCGACCAGGCCCTTCATGGGTTCCTTCGAATGGTCCAAATGCATGCTCTTGGGATGGGTCAGTAACACATGTCATTCGATTGGGACATCCATACATGCCTGGAAAGCCCTTCGAATGCACCACCATGGTACTTCCTTCGCATGAGGCAATGGCATAGTGTAGAGTTTGTATGTTGAAACAAGCCATTTCCAAGGGAGATACTGCCCACTCAAATTTTCCTGCAAAGGGGCCATGTGGCCAAACGAAAGAGCGTATGCAGGAGGTTCCTGCCTTGTGGCCTTATGCAAACATGCTCAAACGAAAGTATGTAAAAGGGGAGCCACATGCCCAAACGAAAGGCGTGACTAAAGACTTGTGCTGAAGAAATCACACCCTCAAACGAAGGGTGCATGCAGGGGATGAAAGGCTCAATCGAAGCTTACAACACTGGAAAATCCATTGCCCAAAAGAAGGAGGCCTGAAGGGGGAAAAACGTGTGATTGAAATAGGGCAGAAGAGAGGCTTTGGCATCCTGAATTGAAGGGCATCATCAGGAGGCTTTTTTTCCTTGTGAATTGAACCTATTTGATGAGAGGGGTTGCCCTGTTGAAGCTTGTAACAAGTTGCTTAAAAGGGTGACTTTGACCTTGCACATGTTAACATGGTTGGAAATTCTGCCTTGTAAGTCTTGGCTGGCACGGAGGAAAAACTTGCACAAACGTTCAACGAAGTAGGAAATGAACTTGCCCAAACGAGTCCAGTGCCCCAATAGAAGTATGAAAGGTACTGGCCCCCAATGAGTCCAGTGCTCAAACGAAAGATGCAACAAAATCTAAAGTGTCCAATCGAAGGATGCAAAATCGAAAAGAACTTGTTTTCCTTTAATTTTGTCAAAAGAGTATTTTCATTTGTTTTGTCCCTTTTTTTAGCAATTTCTTCCTTAATCTTAATGCTGAAAAATCCAAACGTTTGTATAAGCTTGAATTTTTTTTGGGAGCCCTTTATGAGAATTGTCTTGAGGAATGAGAGGGAAAATTTTGGGGTGCAACAGCTGCCCCTGTTCAATCTTCTTAAACCTGAAAAGTTAGATTGGCGAATCTGACATTCGTCACTTGAAGGTGGAAGATGATTGAACACTAGAGTGCCTAGAAATTTACACTTGATGATATTGTGGTTAAGGTGTAAGGAATGGGCTTATAGATGCCATTTGAGGAAATGATGGAGAGTTGGCGGAGATGGGCTTATAGATGCCATCCAAAGGTGATTGTTGATAGAAATTAGACTAAGTATAAGCTTGACTTCAACTGGGAAAATCATCAGAATAAACCTTTGGTCGATTTAAAAACTGAACCTAGCAGAAGTCTTGAATAATCTTTCATCGGAAAGAATCAGGATAAATCTTTGGGGTGATTTATCTGAACCACGGAAATATTCTATTGGGAAAGCATCAGGATAAACAATTAAGAGATTTAAACTGAAACAACAGAGGTCTTGAATGTTCTTTAACTGGAAAGAATCTGAGTAAATCTTGGAGCAATTTATCTGAACCAGAGAAGATGTCTACCAGAAAGAACCAGGATAAACCGTTGAGAGATTTAAACTGAAACATCAGAGGTCTTGAATATTTTTTAACTGGAAAGAATCAGAATAAATCTTGGAGCGATTCATCTGAGCCATAGAAGATGTCTACGGCACAGAATCAGGATAAACTGTTGAGAGATTTAAACTGAACCGACATAGGTCTGGAAAAGAATCTGAATAAATTTTTGGAGCAATTTATCTGAACTAGAGAAGATGTCTACGGGAAAGAATTAGGATAAATCGTTGAGAGATTTAAACTAAACTGTTAGAGGTCTGGAAAAGAATCAGAATAAATTTTCGGATCAATTTATCTGAACCAGAGAAGATGTCTGCAGGAAAGAATCAGGATAAACCGTTGAGAGATTTAAACTGAACCAGCTGAGGTCTTGGAAAAGAATCAGAATAAATCTTTGAAGAGATTTATCTGAACCAGAGAAGATGTCTGCGGGAAAGAATCAGGATAAACTGCTGAGATATTTAAACTGAATCGGCATAAGTCTGAAGGAAGTATTTGTCATGTAGATAGTCACCCGGTCATGTCCCGGGAATTGATATGTATTTATTTTTCCACAAATAGTGGTCATGTCTTTTTGAAAATTTGATGATAATTTTATATTGATTTATCTTTCCTGAAAAGGTAAAGAGTTAGTTATATGTAATGTCATAATGTATGAAGATAAACCACATCCTCAAAAGATAATCCACATCCTTAAAAGATGAAGACAACAAAAAGGATAAGGGAAAATGTATATGTTTTGAATGCGGAAACTCGGGTCATTATAGACCGGAGTGTCCATCTCTTGTCAATAAGAAAGGAAAGGGCCAAAGAAACAATTCTAGGAACTCTAGAAAAGCCTATTTTGCTTGGGATAGTGATAGAGATGCCTTAAGTAATAAAATCTCAAGTGATAGCAATGAAGAGGAAAATATTGTTTTATGGAAAATCAACGTCAAGGCAAGAAAAAGAATGTAAGTCATTCTAAATATGCTAATATTGATAAGTTATCTTTTATAGAGTTGAAAATTACTTTTGATAATCTATAAAAAGAAACATTATTTGCTTCTAAGAAACTTACTTCTAATGAAAAAGTTTTTACATACTTAGAAGAAAAGGTTGAAGAAACCAATAACCAACTTGAAACATTAAAATGTTCTATTGTGGATGGTTAAAAACATAAAGATGAGAACGAGGAACCTAGTCGGTTCAGTTGTGAAACTTATTAAATTTGGCAACAAAAAGTGAGTACTCTTAAAAACCAAGTGGACAAGGCATCACAACCTCCTAATATTTTTGCCATTAACCCTTTAATGGTTGAAAATCCTGACAAAAATTTTAATTTGATCAAGAAGGAGTCTAATAGCAAAAATAAATATCATCATGGATTGTTTTGTCACTATTATTGCAAGAAAGGTCACACTATTGAAAAATGAAAATTTAGGTTCTTTCTAGTTCCTAAAGGCAATTTCCAATGGTTGCCCATATGCAACAATTATTTCACTCACTCCCAAGGATCCAATGAGAATTTGTTATCTACCACTTTTTTTTATTATGTAGGTTGATTATCTTGATGCTATGACGAGAAAATAGATTCTCGAGAGTGGATGTTCAACACACATGACGCAAGACATTTTTCTATTATCTGACTTTGTGGCAAAGAAAAAAGGATTTGTATCTTATAGTGTGTAGCGGTGAAAATAGGAGATCAAGCTATTAATTAACTTGAGTCACAAATAAACAAGAGTCGCCACTACGCTTTATTATTTCCAAGAGAAAGGGGAAAAGTGTGAAATAAAACCTATAAATATGCAAAATAAGTGCAATACTAAAAGTAAAGAAAAACACGATGCATTTGAAAGAGATCGAAGATTCGGGGGTTGGTTATATAAAGGGAATGTATTAGCACCCTATGTATCTATAGTATCCTATAGGTACCTTTTGAAATATTTGTTTTTTAGTTAAAAATGGTTTGCTTGCTAAATGAGTGTGGGTTTGAGATTATGAAAATACAACAACCTAATGTCGAGGCTTTGACTTAAAAGAGGGTAAGTTTAGAAATTGATTTTTTAGGAGATTTAACTTAAGTTCAAACAATAAAATGTATAAAAGGGTTTCGCACAATCGTATTAGATACTCGATGACATGAAGTCAACTAATTTAATTCTTTCCCTTGGAGTTAGACAAACAAAATATAAAGACTAAATGATCGACAAAGGGAAATTAAATAAATAACAATTAAATAACTAAATAATTAACAACTAAAAATTAAATAAAATAAAGAAAGACAAAATTATACTAATATATATTTTTGGTATTTTTTAAAGAGGGCAAGAAAGAAATAATTATAATCCTAATCTAATAGTTTCTTTTTGTATTTTTTGTATGGATTTTTAAATGAAAATAAAGAAAAAGACTTAAAAATTAGAAATAAAAAATAAAGTGAGCAAAGAGAAGATAAATGCTCAAGTGAGTAAAGAAAAAAATGCATAAAGTAAAGAAAATAAAATATTATGGATGATAAGTGGCATAAAACTAAAGAGAAGAAAATATAAAGTGCAGAAATATAAATGATATTAAAATAAAGTTAGTACAATATAAAGTTAAAATTTTGATTTGGGATAAGTGTAACTTCATATGGAGCATAGAATATTTGTACCCATACATGTTAGAGAAATGATACTTTAAAATTCATTCTCTTATAAATATAGTACAATTAACAAATATGGGGGATCAAGACAAAGTCAGGGAAGATATATTATGATAAACTTATCATCAATCCCAAGTACTTTGAATAATCAAAGGACCATTTAGAGGTAGATTGGAAATGATGAAAGTTCATCAAATATCCAACAAGCTTAGATGAACTAAAAAAAGCTCAAATATTTTCCAAATTGATCCAAATAAAAATAAAATAGATAAAAAAGAATAAGATGAAGTCTATCATAAAAATAGTATAAATGTCATAACTTTCTTAATTTTTCTTGAAATTAAACAAGTGAATAATGAAAATTTATCTACTCAATCTCACGATCAAGGATCCATGCTCAAAATAAGTAAATAAATAACAAAAACTTATAGGAAAAAAATTAAACTACAATAAATAACTTTCGTTTTTGGATGTTCAATAACATTTTTCAACTCTTGATTTTGAATCAATGGAGTTTTCTTACAAAATGGTGATAACTATGGTATTAAATAAATAAATAAATAAATAAATAAAGAGTAAAAATGTAATAGAATTAAATAAAGAACAAGTATAATAGCCTACCTATTCAATAAAAGGAAGAAATGACTTGAAAGAAAATGAAGAGAAAAAAAAGAGAGTTTTGACTTAGTTTAGTGAATGATTTATGGTATTGTCCCTCCAAGTGAAAGAAAGAAAAGTCTTATTTATAGGGTGAATGAGGTGAGAGTATTGATGTGGCAATCTATGTGACTTTATGAGAGTGGTTCTTGGCCATTGATAAGTCCAAGTTGACAATCCATGTGAAGTGTGAGAATGATTATTGGCCATTGATAACTACAAGTTGCCAATTCATGTGAAGTGTTTGTGCTACATTATAATGGTCTCAACTTTTCTTTATTGACAAAAAAAAAAACAAAAGCACAAAGTAATAATAATAATAATAATAATAATAATAATAATAATAATAATAATAATAATAATAATAATAATAATAATAAAAACTAAAAGTGTTAGTAATAATAATAAATAAAAAATAGAAAATAAAAGAGACATTAAATTTATTATTTATGGTTTTTTTTCTTGAACTAAAATAAATGAAAATATAAGTGCAAATTAAAAGATAAAAAGTAAAATACATATAAGAAAGTAAAAGGACTTATATAAATTTTTGTAGATTTTTTTTGAAATAAATGATACCAATATATAAATTTAAATTAATAAAAGAATATATTTTTGATAATTTTTTTGTAAAGAGGTAAAAATAGTAAATAAAAAATAATGTGATGCTAAGTACATTTTTTTGTAATTTTTTTAAATGGAAAAGAAATCATGAATAAAATACAATAAAAATCAAATTCCACTAAATTCATAAACGACTTCTAACGTTTCTATTTTTTCGTGGTTTTATAAAGCATAATTAACTCTTGACTTGTAAAGAGAAATTGTAGATAATGTCAAGGAGAATCATATACAAAAAGAACCGCTTAAAAATGTCAAAATTTGAAGAAGTTATAAATTTTTGAAATCTAACTCAAGAATTGGCAAAAAATAGGTCAAACCACTCATGAACACTTGTTATGCAATAAAGCAATGGAGGGTGGGATCTTAGGTCAAAATTTGAGGTATAACATGATGATCATAATAAAGGTACAATACTCGCAAAAGGTAGTATAGGTAATCCATCAACTATTACCATCTCAAATATTATGTTAGTTGAAGGCCTTAGTATTAGTCAATCATGTGACAATGAGTATAATGTGACTTTTGTCAAAGATTTATGCATAATAGAACATATAAAAGGAAGGATTGTATGTTTAAGGGTGTGAGAGATAATAATATCTATATGTTGACTTAAAAGAAATTTTCTTGAATAATGTCCAATGTTTTGTTATTATGGGTGAAGACTCTTGGCTATGGTATAGACTTTTGTCACATATTAATTTCGATCTATTTAATAAAGTAGTTTCAAAAGATTTAGTAATTAGTCTACCAAAAATAAAGTTTTCAAAACTTTACCTATGTGATGCATGTCAAAAGAGTGATCAAATAAGATTCTCTTTTAAATCTAAAAATGTTGTTTCAACAATGAGACCTCTTGAGCCCCTTCACATGGATTTGTTTGGACCTTCACTAACCAAAAGCATGGGTTGAAATTACTATGTTTTTGTCATTGTAGACGATTACTCAATATTTTGTTGGACTCTTTTCTTACGTAGTATAGATGTAACATTCTCGGCTTTCACACGTTTTGTCAAATTATCTCAAAATAAATTGAATTAAAAAATGGTTATTATTCGAAGTGATCATGGAGGTGAATTTGAAAACCACCTCTTTTAAGAATATTGTGATAAATTTAGTATTTAAGATAACTTTTCAGCTCCTATAACTCTACAACAAAATGGTGTTATGGAACAGAAAATTTGTGCTCTAGAGGAGTTGGCAAGAACAATACTTAATGATTGTGGTTTACCAAAATACTTTTGGGTCGATGCTATTAGCACGGCTTCTTATGTCTTTAATAGGATATTTATTCGTCCTATACTTGGCAAATCTCCTTATGAACTTTTAAAAGGTAGAAAACCAAATTTATTGCATCTTCATGTTTTTGGATGTAAATATTTTATTTTAAATAATGGAAAAGATAATCTTGGAAAATTTGACGCGAAAGTCGATGAAGGTATCTTTCTTTGATACTCTAAATCTAGTAAATCATATAGAGTTTATAACAAAAGATTACTTATTATTGAAGATTCGATTCATGTTACATTTGAAGAGACTTGCCCAAATATTGTTGGGAAAGGTAGTTCTTTTCATGGTGTAGGTGGAAGATGACAACCAAGAAAATAAGGATGATGACCAATGTCAACAAGAATATGATGGTCTTCCATTGGAGTGGAGAACCTCCAAGGATCATCCTATCGAGAATATTATTGGTGATATCAAAAAAATGGTAACAATATACTATAAGATAAGTAACTTTTGTAATCACTGCGCGTACGTATCACAAGTTGAACGTGAAAATGCTAAAGATGCCTTACTTGATGAGCATTGGCTTATGGCCATGCAAGAAGTATTGAATCAATTTTAAAGAAATGGAATTTAGGACCTTATCCCTCGTCCACAAAATCATCAAGTTATAGTCACTCGATGGGTATTTAGGAACAAACTTTATAAACATAGTGTGATAACAAGAAATAAAGCATGTCTTGTGCCTTAAGGGTATAACCAAGAGGGAGGAATTGATTATGAGGAGACTTATGCTCCGGTTTCCCGAGTCGAGGCTATATGCCTTTTATTATCGTATTCATTCTCTAAGAAATTCATATTATATCAAATGGACGTTAAAAGTGGGTTCCTTAACAGATACTTAAGTGAAGAGGTGTATGTTTCTCAACCTCCTAGTTTTGAAAATTATGAGTTTCCTAATCATGTTTTTAAACTAAAACACACTTTGTATGGTCTTAAACAAGCCCCTAGGGCATGGTATGACCGACTTAGCAAGTTTTTACTATAACAAGGATACTCTAGAGGGAAGATACACACTACACTCTTTAATAAATATCAAGGAAAACACACTTTACTCATTCAAATTTATGTTGATGATATCATTTTTGGATCAAACCAAGTATTGTCTCGAATTACTTAAATGAATCAGTATGGAAGGTGCAAAGGAAATTGATAAACCTATAACAACAAACGGTAACTTGGATAGAGATGAAAAGGGTAACGATGTTAAGGTTAAAAGATATAGAGGTATGATTGGATCTCTTTTTATCTTACTGCATATAGGCCTAATATTATGTTTAGTGTTTGTAGATGTGCATAATATCAATCAGTTCCTAAGGAATTGCACTTAAAAGCGATTAAGCACATTCTTAGATACCTTATTGGTACATCTAAGTTTTGGATTTGATATTCCAAGGGAAACGATTGTAGCTCAGTTGGTTACTCATATTCCAATTTTGCCGATTGCAAATTGGATAGGAAAAGTACTAGTGGAACTTGTCACATCTTTTCAAAATCCTTAGTTTGTTGGCATAGTAAAAAGCAAGTTTTTGTTGCTTTATCAACAGGCGAGGTGGAATATGTGGCAGCCGGTAGTTGTTGTGCCCAAATTTTATGGCCTAAGTAATAACTACTTGATTTTGACATTAAAATTTCACTTATTCCTATCATGTGCGACAACACTACTGCCAATAGTCTAACCAAAGATCCTGTATTACATTCTTGCACTAAAAATATATAGATACGTCACCACTTCCTTCGCGATCATGTCGAAAAAGGGGGATGTTTTGTTTGAGCATGTTGATAGTAAAAATTACTGCCGATATTTTCACTAAACCTCTCACAATCGAACCTTTTATCAACATACGTGGGGAATTAGGGATCATTGATATCTCCAATGTTTTGTAATTTTATCTCTACTCTAACTCTTTGTTTCATTATTTTACATCATGTGAGTGCAACTTTAATTCCTTCAAAAGTGAGGTAATATCGTTTCAAATTTTCCTTGAATGTAAGGTTTTCCTTAATTCACATTAATTGTATATTTCCAAAATGCTTGATATTCTAAAAAATGATGAAAACCGTAAATGTTCATTTCTAAATTTTTTTTATTTATAGGTGTGTTCTTAATCTACATGATTATAATTACTTCATGTATTAATTCTTTAACATTTGTATAAGTTTGTTCTTGTTGTGCAAGAATCTGTTTTTTTTATTCTTTAATTATTGCACTCCTGCTTGAGCTTATAGGTCGACACATACTGATTGTTTTGGTCAATTTTTCAAATCTTTTTAATTCTGAAAATGTCCTTTTTACCCTAAATTTCCAAAACTATAAATACATCATTCATGTATCATTAAAACTTGATGATATCATAAAATTAGCCTACATTTTCTCTTCATCTTCAACCTCCAATCTATGCATACAAACTAACATTCCATTGTAACGATCTTTTATTGGGGTTCCATCTAAACATGGTTTAATAACATCTAATTCGGTTCTTGTGTAGCCGAGAATATTGCATTGACATTTTTAGGGGTCTTCATCCAGAAAAACTACGGGTTTGTCCTCCAAGATTATTGATTGATTTGGGGGTTTTCGTGCAAGAAATTCAAAAGGTGATTGCAGACAAGTGCAGCCCTTTGGAGACAAATAACACAAGGGATCCTTTGGAGATAAAGAATGCAAAGGAAGTAACGAGAAAACGGGGGATGGCAATTGAAGTATTGTGTTGCAATAGGTACAATTAATCATTCGTGCGCAAAAGCTTTGGATAACACAGAGGAGTAGCAATATCAACTACTCAATTAGGATCTATTGTGTCTTGGTCTTTCTCAAGATCAAAATAAGGAAAGGGGTTTAATCAATAACAAGAATTGGTATTTATGGAGTTTCTCTTAAACACTTCTCTTGTATCAACTTTTCCATAGTGAGAATAATCCTTATTCCATTGGAATTAGGCGCAGACATGCCCACATGTGAGTACGAAAGTGGGAAACTGTGAAGAGAAATCCTTGTGTCTCTTTTCTTATCTCTTTTACTTGCTTTAATTTTCATCAATCAATTTATCTAATAGCATTGTGTTATCAATTGATTCGTAAGAATTTTTTCAGACTGTTTTTGATTTTATTCAAGTGTTGATATTTCTTATAATCACTTTTGATTATAAGTGCTTTTTGCATCAACACAACTTAAAGGAAAATTCTGAAAATTGAATTTCACACCAAGTGTTCGACAAATTGTTCTTCTAGCTCTTTTGATTAATTGACATTGGAAATAACATAACTAGTAACTTGATACAAACATAAAATAAGTTGTAAAATGATTCAAGCTATTAATTCTAATTAACAATCTTATTCCATATTGAATTAGTTACATTTTCATATTCGAGGTTCCAATAACGGTTTGTATAGACGACTTATTTTCAAAAACATTTCCACTCAAACTCTTTGATAGATAAACTTTCAAAACCATAATTTTCTGGATTTTTAATTGGTTATCTATTCACCCCCCCCCCCCTCTAGATATGTTTTCATCGTCTAACACTTCACTTCCTAACCTTTTATCCGCACGGGTGATACTACAACTGTCAGGTTATCTCTCACATGTACATCATCCATTTGGATCACATGCGAAGGATCCATAATGTACCTCCATAACCGAGATACATGAAACACATCATGAATATTCGAAAACAATGAAGGTAAAGTAATCTGATAGGCCACCTCATTAAATCCCAAATATGAGATTTTGCTACTCGCACCCAATCCATACAATGGTATTGAGGCTCAACATGGGTGGACCAACGTCCAAAAATGCTATAAATGCATGATGAACAACAATAACATTTATCAATTCAACCACGACTAATCAAGTGTATCATCATTCACATAATCATCATCACATAGCATGTATACACATTAAACATGCACATCATTCAACATCAACAAAAAACACATTTATTACATCATAGCAACATCATAGCAATTCATAGAAATTTCATAACAACATCTAGTTCATTATTAAAACAAATAGAATATCATTTCATAACAACATGTAATAATTCAACCTTATAAACATGTAATAGTTCAGTCATAATATAATTCAACGTGTTAGCTTCCCAATGCTTAAAACAGAAAATCAAACAGAGTCTTGAAACTCAAGTTACGACATTTTTAAAATGATTACAGGGTTGCCCGCATCTTCATCGTCGACGCTTCTGGGAGCGCTATGCTCGCCTGGCGAAGGGCGCAATTGGGATCATTGTTGCCTCGATCGCCCGATGATGATAGGGAGATAGTCCATCCCCCATACATTTACCAGTAGCACCTCTTTTCCACCATGTCCCCCGCCTCCTGCCTCACCCGGCGACGCTTAGGCCCTCTCCTCGCCCCAAGCTCGCCCAGCGGTGGTCACGAACCTGCAACTTCCCATTTCAATTTCTGCATTATTTCATCCATTCCAAATGTGATTAAAAGTATCATACTCATCCCAAAACTCATTATAACCATCATATATCACATATTTAATATCAAAACATGTGTAGGCACATATTAGAATTAAATCATGGTATTCACATATCATCAACATCAACAATTTCATCAATATGTCATCAAATCAATCACGTGTTTCATCAGATCAATCATACAACAAAATCCTAAATCTACCTTAACCCAATATTAGTCATAATAAATCTGATTAAACCCCTTATCTCAAATTCCTATCGACCGATCCTTTCCTTCGAGTTCTACTGAATCCTCTTCTGAGCGCTAGCCTCTTCTCCGTGTTCTCCTAAATATATGATCATACAGAATGATCTCTAATATTCTCTTTTATCTTTTTACCCCTAGGAATCTTTCTATGTTATTCCTCTCATACCCTCACTAATCCTCATCAATTACCATCTTGCCCTTTTATCTCTACACACCAATTATTCTATTTAATTATTATTAAATAATTCTAAATAATATAAACTATATTAATTAAACTAAAATTATCTAAATCCAAATTATGCTAATTAGGACCTTCACTTCTACAAAATGCACAAACAACAACAACATGTTAACAACGAATTCATATACACCGTTGTAATAGATTAAAATTTTCGCACTTAGTGAGTAGATGGATTATAAATAGTAATTTAATGGCGATTGTCATAAACACCATAGTAATCAATGATGTGTAGTAAGCTTTTATTCCTATCAAATACATTTTTTCCATTTCTTGGAGTACATTAAGCGTGTGTCACTTAAGTCAATTATTTAAAAAGTAAATTGTAAATTATTTAACAACGGCGAAGTAAACCAACTGTTGTTAGAGGGTTTATTGATAAATTAAAACAAAAATTATTTTGTATTTCTTTCATAAGACGCCCTAGGAGAAAAAACGAGCCAGAGACGACAGTGGTGGCATAATCTTTACCCTCTTCATATCCATTCATTTGAAGCTCAAATCTTCACCCTCTTTGTTCATTTGATTCTTCAGCATTGAAGTACGATACTCTTCAACATCTTCATTACTTTTTTCTTGGTTTATGTTGTATATGATTAGATATTCACCCTCTTCATTCAATTGATTCATCAGCTTCGAAGTACGGTAGTCTTCAACATCTTCATTCCTTACGTGCATAAGATTCTTCAGCTTCGAAGTATGGTATTCTTCAACATCTATATTCATTTTTTCTTTGTTTATGTTGTTTATGCTCAAGTTATTATGAGAGTACATTTTTCATATGCTTTAGGATTAGATTTTCATATGCACATGCTTTAGTTTTTGTATTAGATTTTAGTGTGTCATTCACATTATTATACGTGTATAAATTTCAGAAGTTGTTATGGATCATAGTTGGATGAAAGCCAATAGATTAGGTCCTATTTATGAGAACAGAGTTCTTGAATTCCTTGAATACCCTGATAAACATCTTCCCGAAAATAATGGTATCTTTTATTATCCTTGTGTTGTTTGCACGAATATCAATAAGGGTACAAAGGAAGAAATATTCCATAACCTTTATTGTGATGGTATATGTCAAAATTATATAATATGGACGTGGCATGGTGAGGTGGATAAAGAGGAAAGTCGGGCGTCACAAAAATCAAAGAGTGGATGAAGATGAATATATGTAAGATCAACTAGAGGATATGTTTTGTACCCCAAAATTTTCCCTCCCATATTTCTCAATACATGTCAAGTAAGGTCTTCAAATTGCTCAAGGAAGTTCAAGGGTTGACCAGACAAGCTCTCTCCTAAGGCAGTCTACCTCAAATTAGGGTCTCATTTTGCATCAAGATGTTTGAGTCAAAAGGATACCAAATTCTCACCATTGTCCTAATATGTTCTCAAGATCATCCATGTCATGTTTCAAGCCTTGCAGAGGAAATTTGCTCAGTCAATTGCTTAAAAGCCTGAAAATCAACTGTGCTAGGGCAAAAGTCAGTTGTGGCCCACATACAGTCAAACTTCAAAAAAAATTGTCAACATCCTCATTTTAAAGTATTATTCATCATTTGATCAAGGGTTGATCATGATTCCTCAAGGATTTCTCACAATTCATCAAAACCCAAAAGTTGCTAAATTAGGGTTTTGTAGGAAAAGTCAACTCAACTTTGACCAAGCATAACTTTCTCATACTTTATAAAAAATGACCCATCCAAAGCTCATTTTGAAGAGGATGTAATTCCCTACAATTCATCTTCAGCTCCCAAGTTCAAAATATGCACTCACAAGAAGATATGAATTTGGACATTATAGGTCATTTTGGAAAGTCAACAAAAAACACCTTTTGGGTCAAAGATTCATACATGAACATGGAAGACTCAATTGAGATGAGACTAAAAGGGTTGCATAGAGGACATCTTAAGCTTTCTAAAAAGTCCAAGAACACATCTCTAGGGTCAAAATTGAAAGAGTAATGCTTTGGACAAGTTAACCCTTTTTGCAAAATTGTCAAAAGTAAAAAATGTCCAAAATTGCATGTTTTGTCAAATGGGCCCAACTTTTAATGCTTGCACTGAGTTTGTAATCTAACCCATGACCCATGATCCCTTCCACTTGTCATTCTTTTATTTTTTTCATTTATTTTGATTTTATTTCATTTAAATAAAATAAAATCAAAATAAAATAATGAAAATATCAAAAACTAATTAAAGCTTGAGATTTTGTGCATGATTAGGTCCATTACATAGCTGGAAACAAGATCAAATCGTGCAAGGCTCATATGGATACAAAAAGATTTCATTTTGGTTGATTTGGAAATATTTTGTACAAGGATCAAATCATGAATCAATATTCATAATTGGAGAAGATTTGAAACAAATGGCAACCCTAATTCATTCTTGGATACATAAGGGACAAGTGCAGATCAAAAAACAAGAGGTTGGAGGCGTGCTAGAGAGAGAACGAATTGCAAAAAATTCAAGAAAAAGTGTAAACTGATTTTCAAGTTTCAGGCCCTCTCAAGCCATTCTAGTCACACCAATCGTTTGCTGGACATCCATGGATCTTGTTGCAATCGCTAGCAAGCTTCCTCACGCCTTGAAACGCCCTGTAAGAGTCACACAGTTTCAATATTTTCTTGAATTCGAATACGTTAATTCTGACACATTTAGCATGTTTAATTGATATATTCATAATCCTTGAGTTGTTTGCAAGCTAATGATTACATTTAATTGCGTTTTTACTGACTGAACATGAAAGTGCCATGGCTAGGGTTCATGCTTTGTTTTTAGGGGTTTTGCATACAGGAACAATTGGCCATTAATAATGGTACCATGATGCTCGTGAGGTTGAAACAAGTTGATTGGTACCATTGGTTGTCATTTATCATGCCTGTATGAAATTTTGGAGAAGCACAGGTTTGTACCTACACTCAGATGTTCGTAGGTAAAAGCTTCCAGGGCTACCACGATGGTGGGAGGAAGAAGAAAGTAACGTGGCACTCCCTGACTTTCCCATTCAAATTTCGCACGTTTTAAATATAACTTTTTTCTTTTGTCATATTATATTTGTTGTTGATCATATGTACAACTGACAAAACCAGTTAAGCTGGCAAGCGCGCAATGGGAGAATGCCTAAGGGCCTGGGTTCGATCCCCAGGTCCCAACATTGCTTCATATTATTTTTCTTGGCATAATCAGGTGCACATGTATCCAATGAGTCCACCATGCATCATTAGCATCCAACCATCAGATCATCAAGGCTGCAGATCCAACGCCTTCTCCCATAAGGGTCCACCATGCGCCCAGTCAAGCAGGCACACAAGATATGGCAAAGTCAATGGGGCCATGAATTGTTGGGCCAAGAAATTTCCAATCATACCCCCTTTCTTGCTAAACAGCAACCAGGCCCATCCTTATTCCTTTTTCTATTTCCTTTTATTTATTTAATTTGTTTAAATTATTTTCTAACAAAATTAATTTTTTTTTACACAAAAAATCATAAAATAAAGTTTCACATATTTAGAATTAGGTTTTTTTTTAATCAAATTTAATTTAATATTAGTTTAAATTTAATTTAGGTTAATTCTAACTTTTTGTATATAATTAAAATCAATTAGAAAAATTAGGGTTAGCTTTTGATTTAATTTTTATTTCTTTTCTCAAAACATAAAAAGTACAAAATAGGTTAATTTAATTATTTTTTTCTTAAAATTAAATTAGTTAGTAATTAGGTTTATTATCCAATTAAGCTTTGTTTTCTCAAATAATCAAAAACAACAAAAAATGATTTTTCTTTTAAATTGCAATTAGGTATAGTGGGGTCAAAACCCTAATTATTTTCACATTCGATTCATTGCGCGCGTTTATTATTATTTTGCAATATTAATGTAACTGCTCATGGTATGTAATAGTTTAATCTAGGATTTTCTTCATTTATCGTCTTTTACAGGTTTTTTTGGCTATGTAATTAATCCCTACCCCGAAGCCTTGTAATAGCGTAGTTTTACCTTCCCGCATTTTAATTCCCGCAAATATTAGTTGTTAGATGTATGTTAATAGGATTATATGACAAGATTGCGTGATAATTTAAAATGGCTAGAAAACCCTAATGTGCAAAGATAATAACTAAAATCAAATCACTCGCACATACGCACTCCTAGGGTATACTCTCACTTCGGTTACCTTCGGTAAACGATCATTAAGTATAGGGTGTCTTAGTGGTTTCCCTCATGTCTAAACAAAGAACAAATGTCCTGTTCGGAAATGTTGCCTCGGAAATGTTGCCTCAAATATGATTTTAAGACTTTAGGGTTATTACTAAGACGTCCTAACATTGCTTTAGTGATCGTACGTCCCTTACGAATTTACCCTCACAACTCCAACAACGGTGCTACCTATGTCTCAATAGTAGGATAGCGCTGTCTAAAGGAAACGAGAATAGAAACAATCCTTTTTCGAGTAGGTAGATGCTAGTAGGTACTTGCTCAAATCGAGCTTTTTCACACAAAACACTTTTCAAACAAAGTTTTCAAAAACAACTTCGTAACACTCTTGAGGACAGAAACAAGGGTTAAAATGAAGTAAAACAAAAACTTTTCAAAACAAGCACACACAAGCAATTTTTAAAAGATGAGCCAGTACCTAAGAGCCCGTGGAAAACCCCAGATAGAAAGGGTGCTAACACCTTCCCTTTCTATAATCTACCCCCCGTACTCAGAAAATTTCGAAAAAGGAATTTTTCGGTGCTTTTTTCCTTTCCTGTTGGATAAAATAAAAGTTGGTGGAGACTCTTGCTCACCGCGACATTTTGCGAATACAAAACGCAAAATGCAAACCAGCATTTTTCAAAAAAGTCGGTTCTGCCACCGTATCACAGAACTGGAGACTCTACTAGGGAAAGAATAAGTGGGGTATACCTTAGGATCTAGTTTATCATAATTGCTTCTCTTGTTTGTTTTGGTTGCTTTACTTTTATGGGTTTTGTCTGGGAGTTACTATAGATCCTAACCCGGATCTGGGGACACCTTTTAGGTAAGTAGCAATAAACGGTGAGGGAACTGTACGGCGTAGACTGATACGGTTGAAGCAGTAGCTATGTTGATGTGGCACATTGGTTGGTACCAATATCCCTTGTGGATAAACGAGGAGAATACGGGGCCGCTATGTGTGTCGTTAAGCATCAACTGACCTTAGAACCTTTAATCGACCAACTTGGCCATTAGAAAGTAGTGAGATATCCGGCCTCGGTGTAAAGCTGAGAACTGGTTGATACTCGATGCTACACTCATTGAGACCATACTCTCGAGATAGTTTCAGCTGCAAGAAAAGATTGCGTGAGCTGAAACCATGATCGATAGAGGATGGTCAGTGATATTGAGAACCTCTAGAACCCGGTTACTTTTTCTAGGACAGGTTGAAACCAACTAAACTTCAAGAGGGTAATACCTTTGTCCCCATGCAAGCCTTAAACTTAAGGGTTTTGTGTGACTTGTTTGCCTTTGCCATGCCTATTATCTGCTATACCTGTTGTTTGTTTATTCATGACATCATGCATCATAACATGGCATCCATACTTCATTATACTAACCATTTCAAAGACCAAGGGAATTTATCTTTGTTCTGTTTTGCAGATTATGGCTTCCGTGTGCAGAAATACCATCCGAGTTAACTTTGTGCGAATTCCTGCTCAACTTAAAGAGTTAGCCTCAAGAGTTTCCGAGACTTCTATGTTCATTAAAAGACATGGTCATCTTCTTAGCCTAGTCACCTCAAAGTTTGATGAGCAGATGATGAGTGTGCTTTTCCAGTTCTTCGATCCTGTGCATCATTACTTCACCTTTCCAGATTACCAACTGGTTCCCACTTTGGAAGAGTTCTCTCACTTATTGGGCATACCCATCCTTGAGCAGGTACCCTTCATAGGTATGGAAGAGACTTCTAGACCAGAAGACATTGCCTCAGCTCTGCATCTGAAACGGGTTGATGTAATATCCAATTGGGAGACACGAAGTGGGGTCGAAGGTTTCCTAGCCAAATTTCTGATGGACTAGGCTCAGCTATTCTGGGATAATTTGGATTTTCAGGCTTTTGAAGACATCTTGGCTCTCCTTATCTACGGTTTGATTCTCTTCCCGAATCCGGATTTCTTGGTAGATGTGAACGCGGTTAATATTTTCCTTTCTCGCAATCTTGTGCCTACTCTATTGGGTGATATCTTGCATGCACTCTATACTCGTACTGCGCGAAGAAGAGGGACTCTTATGTGTTGCATGCTGTTGCTGTCGAGGTGGTTTATTTCACACCTCCCCAAGTTTGTGCTGAAAAACGAATAAGGTTTGGGATGGTCCTACAAGATATTGTCACTTGCCCATACAGATACTCTTTGGAGCTCCCGGGCTATGGAAGACACTGCCGTTATTGATCGTTGTGGGGGATATCCTAATGTCCCATTGCTTGGAATCAGAGGAGGGATAACCTACAATCCTTGTCTAGCTTTGCGACAATTTCGTCGTGCTCTGAGAGATGGTCCCTATGAGATGCTTCTTGATAATATTGCATTCGACTACAAGGAGGAAATTGACGAGCACTGCCGGAGGTTTATACGAGCTTGGGGCATGGTGAACAGATCTGACCCCCAAGAGTTGGGACCAAGGACTTCCCTTCCTATGCAGCCTTACCTCCAATGGGTCTGGGCTCGCCCCCAAAAGCTTGGGATGCCCTATGAAGCAGTATTTCCAATGATTGTGGAGCCAACCAATGAAGAATGCATTCCTTACACAGTTCTTTATCCTTACATTCCCACTGATCCCGGGGCATTGCAGAGGTCTTGGATTCAGCTGAAAGAAGAGAGGGATACTTACTGGGAAAAGTACCATGAGCAGAAAGGAAGATTTTGAAGCTCACAAGGCAGCTCGAGGAAGAAAGAGTGATCAATGACTACGTCAGCACTAAGAGGAAGCGTCCATGGGACTTTTAATTTTTGCTTTTTCTAGTTTAGATTTATTTTCCATTTATTTCGTTGTAACGCCTCAAAGGAATTGTTGAACCTTTTTACAAGTTAATCTAATAAAGTTTGTTTATTTCTGGTTTACAAATTTAAATTTCCCAAAGTCTTTGAAATCATTACATACGCATCCCATTATCATGCACACCATTACAGGTTTCTCATCTTCTTCGCTGTTTATTTCAGCAGAAATGTCTTCTGATCAAGCCATCAAATATCTTCAGGCACAGAACGCCCAATTCCAACAGATGTTCTTGAGCTTGGCTAAAGGACAAGAGGATTTGAAGACTCTCATTCTGAAAGAGAAGAAGAAGAAGAAGAAGAAGAAGGTTGTTCTTCTGAATATGGGCAAAAGGTTTGGAGATAGGTTGAAATAGCAAGCTGATCTGACCTCTTCATCCAAGGAAGGGGAGAACCAAGAAGAAGAAAAGGGCCCCAGTCCTTCAGTTTCTGATGATGATACAGATTATGATGATGAGTAATATCCTCCTACTGAGGATCGATACAAGCAGCTAGAAGACTGTCTGAGTGCTATGGAGATTCAGAAGATCCCTGGTTTGGATTTCGGAGAACTGGGACTGGTATCAGGAGTGGTGATCCCTCATAAGTTCAAAACTCCGGTTTTTGCCAAGTACGATGGAGTATCCTGTCCAAAACTCCATCTCCGCTCGTATGTCAGGAAAATCCAACCTCACACTGCTAATAGAAATATGTGGGTGCACTTCTTTCAAGATAGTCTGTCAGGGACTCAGCTTGAATGGTTTTATCAGTTGGAAGGAGCCAATGTCCGAAACTGGGAAGACCTTGCTGCTTCCTTTTACAGGCAGTATCAGTATAATGCCGACCTTGCTCCCACTCGTACACAGCTCTAGGGTATGTCAATGGGATAAAGTGAAGGTTTTAAGGACTATGCTCAAAAGTGGAGAGATTTGGCTGGAAGAGTCCAACCCCCTTTGTCTGATAGGGAGTTGGTTGACATGTTTCTAGGGACGCCATCTGGTCCATTTTTCAATCATCTGATCGGCAATTCGTCATCTGGGTTTACTGAGTTGATCTTGACCGGAGAGAGAGAGTAGAAGCTGGTATCCGAAGTGGTAAGATACAGAAGGATACTTCATCAAGTGCGGTAAAGAAGCCTTTCACCGGTAAGAAAGAAGCTAGTGCAGTCTATGGCTCGAGAGGCCAAAGAAAACATGAACACCGTCAAGTAGTAAATGTGGTAGTGATATCAAGACCCACCGTTTCTCCACAACGCAACAATCAACAAAGGGTGGAAAGACCATAGAGACAGTACACTCGGCTCAATATGACCTTGTCTCAAATTCTACCACAATTATTGAAGACCAATCTGGTAACTCTGAGGGAAGCCCTGAAGAACCCCAACACCACTTCTCCTTATTATAACTCGAATGTCCGCTGCGCCTATCACTCCGAAAGTCCATGTCATGATACAAACAATTGTTGGGCCTTGAAAAACAAGGTGCAAGACTTGATCGAAGCCAAAGAGATCGAGTTTGACGCTCTAGAGAAGCCCAACGTCATAACTGCTCCCATGCCCAAGCATGGTCATGGAGTAAATGCTATAGACGATGATTTATTTGTGACTTATGTGGAAGAAATTTCTACTCCTTTGATGACAGTTAAGAAGAATTTGTTGTTAGCCAATTTATTTCCGGGCTGTGGTGAAGGTTGCCACAATGTTCAATCCTGCCTGCTGGTTGCCACTTATTGAAATCAGGTGTTCAGTGCCTGATGGATAATAAAGAGATCCTGTTTGAAAAGTCTATGATTTCGTCAGTTCCAATCGAAGATGTTGCCATCATAACCATTTCCACCAATCCTTCCAAGGTTTCCTCGAGAAGCCTGTTAGGATTACACCCGTCCCAAGAATTGCTCCATTAATAATTACTGTCCCTGGTCCTATCCCATACACTTCTGATAAGGTTTTCCCTTGGCACTATGGTGCCGATGTGTATTACCATAGAGTTAAACAAGACTTAAAAAGTGAGGAAGATGATGTTGATATCAGCAATATTGTCGGAGCTAGCAAGGTCACCAGAAGCGGAAGACTCTTTTCTCCCGAGATTTCCCCTCCGACTGTTCACAAACCTGTTGTCATTCCATCTGCTATTACACGAACTACCATTCCAGTTCCTATTCCAATTATAACCCCTGTCGCTGAGCCATCTGGGACTCAGGGAAAAGAAGTCATAGGTGAGCCTGCCCGAACGGAGGAACCTAAGAAGATCATCGTAGAAACCTCTAAGCAGGAGATAGAGGAAATACTGAAGATTATCAAGAAGAGTGACTACAACATAGTCGAGCAGATGGGGTAGACCCCATCAAAAATCTCCATGTTGTCCTTGTTATTGGGTTCTGAAGCCCTTGCAAAGGCTTTAATTGCTTTTCTCAAGCTTGCACATGTGCCGCAGGAAACTTCAGCAGATCAATTCAAAGATTGTGTAGCTAGCTTGACTGCCGACAATGGGTTGGGTTTCTCAGATGTAGATCTGAATACTAAAGGAAGAAATCACAATGACGCTCTGCAGGTCTCGATCGAGTGCAGGGGAACTACTATGGCCCAAGTACTGGTGGATACCGGGTCCTCTTTGAATGTTTTTCCAAAGAAAGCGTTAGACCGTCTGGACTGTGAAGATTTGATTCTGAAGCCGAGCAATATGGTGCACGGGGAGGTAGACATCCCTGTTAAAGTTGGCTCTCAGACTTTTGCATCCACCTTTTATGTGATGGATATTAGACCATCATATTCTTGCTTGCTGAGTTGTCCTTGTATTCATAAGGCTGGGGTAGTGACTTCCACGCTCCATAAAATGTTGAAATATCCAGTCAAGGGGAATATTGTTACGGTACGAGGGGAAGAGGAGTATATGGTGAGTCATCTCAATTCCTTTCGCTATATGAAGATGGATGGGGAATTCATCGAAACCCCTTATCAGAACTTTGAAGAGGTCCCCCAGACTTTAGCGTCAACTGAAGTTGCTACTGACAAACCTCCGATGAAGATGGCTTCTCTCAAGGATGCCAGGGCTGTAATCGAAGAAGGTGGGTGTCAAAATTGGGGTCAGCCCCCTGATTTCACGCACAAAACTGAATAATTTGGTTTGGGCTTTACTACAGGGGCTCAAAGGGTTGTTAGGCGCACGCGGATTGGAAGACCTTCTCTGCATATCATCAATCAGGAAGTTAATGCGATTGAAGATGATGAAGAAGATTCAGATATCGACAGCTGGATCTATCCTACAACCAATGGCGGACTAAGCAACTGGACAGCGAAGGACTTCATACATGTTTCTTTTATTCCACAGTAATTGACTTTTGTTTTGAAAGTTGTAACAGACAGTTTAAAACTTTATGGCCCGGTACCTTGCCCGAGGCACCTTGGCTTTTCTTGTGAGGGCTTATTATTTGTCATTTCATATATCATTAATAAAACATTGGACGTTTCTTGCATTACAAATTTTGCGCTCCTTGTTTTTTCCTTTTTCTGTCTCTCGCTTTATCAACAGCTATTCTCTTACACACACTCACGTATCATAATGCAGATCCATATCCACTCTGGATCGCATTGATAACGACTATGCTACTGCCAGTTATGACTTCGAAAATCCGATCAACCAAGCCGAGGATGAAGGTGAGGATGATTGTGAGGTGCCTGGAGAACTTGCTAGACTGTTAAAGCAGGAAGAGAGGGCCATACAGCCTCATGAAGAGCCAGTTGAATCAGTGAATTTGGGTACCAAGGAAGACAGGAAAGAGGTCAAGATAGGTGTGAATCTGGAGCCTTGTGTCAAACAATGGTTGATACAGATGCTACGCGACTATGTTGAGATCTTCGCTTGGTCTTATGAAGATATTCCTGGTTTGGACACTAATATTGTGGTACATCGCCTGCCGACTAAAGAAGACTGTCCTCCGGTAAAGCAGAAGATTCGCTGTATGCGCCCTGAGATGTATGAGAAAATCAAAGCTGAGGTCATGAAACAGTTCGACATGGGATTTTTAGCTATCACTTCTTATTCGCAGTGGGTTTCCAACGTTGTTCCGGTGCCTAAGAAGGATGGTAAGGTACGAATGTGTGTAGACTATAGAGATCTGAACAGGGCAAGCCCCAAAGACAACTTCCCACTTCCTCACATGGATGTTCTAGTCGACAACACCGCGCAACATAAGATCTTCTCCTTTATGGATGGTTTTTCTAGTTACAATCAGATCAAGATGGCTCCCGAGGACATGGAGAAGACAACCTTCGTTACACAGTGGGGCACCTTCTGTTACAAATTAATGCCTTTCGGGTTGAAGAATGCTGGGGTAACTTATCAGCGCGCCTTGGTCGCTTTGTTCCATGACATGATTCATCATGAGATTCAAGTTTATGTTGATGACATGATAGCAAGGTCCCAGACTGAGGAAGAACACCTTGACCATCTCCAGAAACTGTTCGACAGGTTGAAGATGTATAAGCTGAGTGTTGTACCCCAAAATTTGCCCTCCCATATTCTCCAAGATTTGTCAAGTCAAGGTCACAAAATTCCCCAAGGGTTGTGCAGCTCAACTGTCTCCTATACAATCAAAACTAGGGTTTGAGTTCTGGTCAAGCAAATGAACTTTTCAAAGGCCCAATCAAGTCTCATATGCCTACAAATGTGGTCAAGCATCCTCATATCAAGTTTCAAGGCATTCAGCTCAAAATTGCACAGTCAAAACCCTAGATTGCACTACAGCCAACTGTAGGGGCAAAATGGTCATTTGGCAGTCAAAAGTTCAAATTTTTGGTCAACATATCATTTTGAAGCCACAAACATCATTTGATCAATGCTTGATCATGATTCTCAAAATTTGGCTCAGAAAATCATCAAGATGCAAAAGTTGCTATATTTGGACAGTTGAAAAAGTCAACTGAAATTGACCAGGGCATAACTTTCACATGGATTATCAGAAAAATTCCATCCAAAGCTCATTTTGAAGAGAAAGACATTTCCTACAACTCATCTTCATATTCCAAGTCCAAGAAATGCTCTCACAAAAAGTTATCAATTTCTACATTATAGGTCATTTTCAAAAGTCAACAAAAAGGGACTTTAAGTCAAAGGCCATAACTTGAAATTGGTAAATCAAAATGACATGAGACCAAAGGCATTGGTTAAAGAACTCAAAGACCTTTCCAAAATGTCCAAGAACATGTGAAAAGCTTAAAAATTGAGCAAGTTATGCCTTGTGGAAGTTGGGAAATTTTTGGGAATTTTGAAAAGTCAACAATGGTTCAAATGACCTAAAAATGTAAATGGGCTCATTTTTCTTCCAAGTTTCTTCATGCCAAGCCTATGCACGGCCACTAGGCCCAAAGGGAAGTATTTTCTCATTTTTTAATTATTTATTTGAATTTATATTAATATTAATTCAATTAAATTATTTAAATATGTGAAAAATATAAATTTGACCTAAAAAAAATATTTTCATGCTTGTTTATTCTCAATATCACGTGCATATCCCAATTAGGCAAGTTTTGATGAGATTTGAGCATGATTGAACCAAATAACATGAAAAAAGATTCAAAAAAAGATCTTCCAAAATCAAAGATTGAAATCATCATGGCAAGAGATTTTGTACAACTTTCTTAACCTAATATGCTCTATACATATTCAGGAATCAAGACCTAATGCCTTAACACTGCAAGCTGCTCTCAAAAGCAAAACACAAACTTGAAAAATTGTCCAAAAAATTGAAATCTGAAATCAGGGTTCTAGTTCGATCCAAGCTTCAATTTTTGTTCTATCAGCATCCTTAAGCATCCCTGAAGGTGTTCCGATCAATATCAACCACAAAAGCTCCAGGAATTGGCGCCTGTGACTCAGACTGCATTGCAAAAAATTCATAATCGTATAGCCTTTTTTAAGCACTTTTACAGCATTCTATTCATTGCATCATGTTTGTTTTGAGCTTCTGAAACTAACCATTATGCTTGATTGAAGTTTTACACGTTATACACGATGATGCCATGACTGAATATTAGGGTTTCGTGAGGTTCAAAATTAGGGATTCCTAAAACAAGCAAAATTAGACCATCCCAGTACCACCATTGCAATCAGCTCATCAAGACGAAGAAGACTAGACCATCGCGCCTAATTTATGTTTGGATATGAGTTAATCGCTATTTTCTTGTAGGTTGCCTAATGCTACGCTTCAAAAACCGTTGCCAATATGTTTTGTGTTTCAGGAAAACGAAGAAGACGATTTCGTGTCCATCAGCCATTGGCCACTTTGAATCTCGCGCGTTTTTCATCCACTAACACCATATTTTATTTATTATGTTTATGCGTTATTATATGTTAAATTGAAAGCGTTTGGTTCAATGGTTAAGTGTTTGTGCTGGCAACGTTAAAGACCTGGGTTCAAGTCCCAGGTCTGGCAATTTCCATAATATTTTTCAACGCAGGTTCCTATGCAACGCTGGCGTTAGGGACTACCATATTCCATCCAGATCAGGCCATACACGCGTCTAACACGTACAGATCAAGGGCTACAGAACCAAGGAACACCTACGCCTAGTCAACGTGTCACACATAATCCAAAAAGTCAGCGGACTTCAAAGCTTAATGGGCCAAAATTCCAGGCCTGAACCTCCTAAATTGGGGTTACCCCCCCCTGGTTTGCATTTTTTTCTATTTTTCTTCTTATTTTATTTTTGCTATTTTATTTATTTTATTCGTTTTAACATAATTAATTTATTTTCATACAAAATATAAAAACATTCAAAAATCAGAAAAGACCAAAAAATTAATAAATATTTATATTATAATTATTTTCATAAAAAATGCTCGTAATTATTTAGTTTTAATTAGGTTACAAGTTTAATTCTTTTTAATAATAAAAATCCAAAAATAGAATTAGGTTTAATTTTTATTCTTCTTAATTTCCCTTTTTACAATAATATTGCTTATTTTTATTTATTTTCTATAATTAAATTTTGCATGTAAATTAGCTTAGATTTAAATTAGGTCAAAAATTTAATATTTTCACAATAAACTTAAAAAATGTTAGAATTAGGGTTTGACGCTTCCTTTTCAATTAATTTCTCCTTAAATCTAGAAAATACAAAAAATACCAAAAAAAACATTCCTTTTAAATTTTTAATTTTAATTCCTTATTAAATTTAATCTTTTTGCAAAAAGGGTCCAACGCCCATTGTTTTAATTATTTAATTTGTGCGTTTATTTCATGTCATTTATTATAATTTTGTATCTCTCCCAAAGCCATGTAACTTTACTTTTCGCACTTTTATTTACTTCGCATTTATTTATTTTTCGCTAAATCGGGTCCGGTTTAATTTTGGCGATGTGGACCCGCGCCATTTGTAATAGCCTTAGATTTATTTTCCCGCAACTTATCACTGTTAAAAAACATGCAAGAATGAATGCCCTAATTAAAATCAAGCGTAGATCACCAATAACCTGACAAGACAAAAATAAATGAATCTGACACACAAATCGCACACACCACCCCTAGGGTACGCCTCACTGTTGCCTTTCGAAAGGTGATCGTCGAGTAGAGGACGTCTTAGTAAGTCCTCATGATCCGGGAACCTGGCATGAGGGTAGCTTCTAAGGTGTCTTCCCATTGCTCTGGTGATCACCACGTCCCTAAAACTCGAATTGACCCGAACACCTCCAACGGTGGTGCTACCTACCTCTCAATGGTGGGATGGCATTACTTTAAAGGACTCTTACACAGACGAATTCCTTAGGGTAGGTAGGTTCTCAAGGATACTTGCTCTAAAACAATCAAAACATCTTTTCACCGACACTTTTCAAAAGCTTTCGAAGCAAACTTTTCAAACACTCTGACGTACGAGTCGAACTGAAATTTTTCAAAGAAACTTTTTTAAAACCCACATTGAAAAGCAGACAAACAATTTTGAAAACACATTGAGCAAGTATCTAAGAGCCCATGGATAACCATGGATAGAAAGGGTGCTAACACCTTCCCTTTCTATAACCTACCTCCCGAACCGAGAGCAATCTCTTTAAGGAATTTTTCTGTGCTTTTGTCCTTTCCATTTGGAGAAAATAAAAGACGGTGGCGACTCTTGCTTCCGCGACATTTCGCGAACCAGCGTTAAACAGTCAGTTCCAGATCCACCGATCACAGAACTGGCGACTCTGCTGGGGAATAAACTTATAAAGTGAGGTGTACCTTAGGGCTAGTTCATAACTGTGTTTTCAATTGCTTTCCTTGCTTGCTTTATTATTGTGGGTTGCTTGGGAGTTCTATAGATCCTAAACCCGGATCTGGGGGATACCTTTCTTAGAAAGTAGCAACAAGGCTGTGAGGGAACTGTGCGGGGTATACCGACATGGTTGAAACAGTCTGCTACGTTGATGTGGCACTTTGGTGTGTACCGGTAACCCTTGAGTTCAGTCAAGGAGAGTACGGGGCCTCCGCGTGGTGTCGCGAAGCATCAACAGACCTTAGGAACCTTAATTGAACTATCTTGGCCTCTTTAGGGTAGTGAGATAACTGACTTTGGTGCAGTCCGAGGTTGGTTGATACTCGATACTACACTCAATTGAGGGTTGCTTTCCTGGAATATTCCGGTCGCCAGTTCAGTGGCTAAATCGAAACGATGAACAATGAAAGCAATCCCGTGATATTGGGACCCTTAGAACCCGGTTACTTCTAATAGGACAGGTTGAGCCCACCAACTTCAAGAGGGTAATACCCAGACCCCATGCTGGCCTAAACTCTAAGGGTTTCTCTTGTGTGACTTGTGTGCCTTCATACTTGACTATTTGCATGCTTGTTGTCTGACACTTGAGCTTCTTGCAGGTTTTGTTTGTAGTCCTTAATTAGGACTCATAACAAGGTCTACCGAGTTTCTTGCAGGTTTCGTTTATAGTCCTTAATTGGGACTCATGACAGGGTTTACTAAGTTTCTTGCAGGTTTTGGTTTGCAGTCCTTAATTGGGACTCATAACAGGGCTACTCACATTACCCCATGCATACCATAACATCATACCATTGCATACATCCTAACCCATTTCAAGGATCTCAAGGGCTTGTGATGCAGGTCATGGTGAATCAACTATCCTAGCAAGGGGCAAAGAGGATTTATTTTCCTCTAGCCAAGGTAGTCAGAGGCTATGACCCACTTGATATGGTGAGCTCTGACTCTTGAAGAAGGTTCCCTTAACCAAGGTTGTTTGGAAATCAAAGCCAGACAGGATGACTAAAGTCAGGGGCTATGACCCACTGGATATGGTGAGCCTTTGACCCTTGAAGAAGAATTCTCAACAATATGGGTTTCCTTCAATCAAGCTACCGGACCCAAGTTCTAACAAATTTTCTTGTTTATCCCGCGAGGTCCTTGAAAACATTACATGCATGTCATACATATCATCGCATAACAGGTACCCTTGTTGCAGGTTACTTACCTTTCCCGCTGTTTATTTCAGCAATGGCTTCCCAACCATACAACCAGGGCCTTCTTGCTCAAGAGACTCGGTTCGGGGAAATCCTCCTGAATCTATCCAAGGGGCAGGAGGAGCTAAGGACACTTCTCATGGAGACCTTTGTCAGAAACAGTGCTGAGGGTGAAAGGCTGAAACACCTACAAGCTGAGGTGGATGCATTGAGGGTCCAGATGCTGGGGCAGGTGACTGCAATTCAAGGCTTAGCTCAAAGACAAGAAGAGCTCGGAGTTCTTGTCAACCAACTGCTTCAGGGTAACCAACTGGGGAAAAAGTCTAAGGGTGAAAAGCCAGTTATCGTTCAACCACCTTTGAGACAAGGAGATAAGGGGAGAGCTCCTCAAATGGCTCCAGTGTCACAAATTCAGCACCAGCCTCACCGGCTTCAACCAGACAAGCCTAAGAGGCAGTTCACCAAGATCAACATGTCGCTGGATCAAGCACTACAACAAATGTTGAAGGTAGGGCTAATCACCTTAAGGGCTCCTCTCCGGAATCCAAACACTTCTGCTTCTAACTATCATCCCAACGATAGGTGCGCATACCATTCTGATAGCCCGGGGCATACTACGGACAACTGCTGGCCTCTCAAAAACAAGATTCAAGACATGATCGACGCTGGAGAGATTCAGTTTGAAGTACCTGAGACTCCGAACATAATCATTGCTCCCTTGCCAAATCATGGCTAGGATTGAGAAATTTTTGTTCATTCGAATGTTCAAGCTGCAATTTTCTTTTGTTCAAACATTTACTCATGTTAAACATTGTTATTTCATTAATGCATCGCATATGTCTGTTCGGAAACAATATACTCGTATTCACTAAATGCAAATTATTTTCATATTTTTTCTGATGATCAACTCTTAAATAATAATTCTAAGCCTCTAGAGGGAGGATGACGAAAACGATACCACAACAATTACAGTATGCTTTTGAACAGACCCCGCTGATGAGGTACAGGCATTGTTTCAATCCCTAAACACTGGAGTTATAAGGATGATAATCCCTCGTCAACCCCTCTGAGCCAAAGAAGTAGGAGTTTTTTTTTTCTTTTCGAAATTTAAAACCCTTAATCATAACCTGGGGCAGGGTAGTCTCTCAGTTGATCCAAGTGCATAACAAATGGCACCAAAGAAGTCCTTACAAAATGAAGAAAGACAGTGATGGTTCCGAACAATCGTAAAGAAAGGCAGTCATTATCAAAAAAGTTCATAAATGAAAAACCCATTAAGTCAAAACCCATGAAGGAGACTTACAAAACTGGGGCATCCCGCTGACTGTAATTCCAAAAAAGGAAACAGTTCGGGCAAAAAAAGAAAGGGATAACAAAAATAAAAAAGAAAGAGGTCATACAAACCCTCAACAATAACCAAAAAAGGAATGACTGCCTATTCCAAATAAATCATCAATATCCGAACCATCACCGGAAAATCAGAGCAAAGACTCAAAACAAGGTCTAACGTATGATCAACTGAGTTTAGGATTGAAGAACATCACGAAGAGCGGGTGGGTATAAATAATTTGAGCCTTTATCCTTTGTTTCTTAAACCGTGAACCAGGCCACGTTATAACCCTTAAAAGTCCTAGCCGAAGCATGGGTTAGTTCGAAAGCATACTGTGACGAAAGGCATCCTGACTCCTTAAGGCTCGCAATAAAATAACGAGTTGACATCATGTTTTACAAACAATCATTTGTTTTATGAAAAAAGAATGCATTTTCAAAATTTTCAAGACAGACATAGGCTTTGCATTTTTAACATAACTTTGTTTGCATATGACTTTTTGTTTGAACAGCAGAAGTTCGCACGACGAATGCCTAATGAACAGAAGTACTTCCAATCAAGGGGCAGGACATGACCATGGTCCATTATCTGGGGCAGTCCAATCAAGATTCGGAGAATCTCTCAAAAGGCCAAATAGCCGGGGGCAAATCTCCGCCTGAGTCACTTGGGGCATTCCAGCAACAAATTTTGCACGATCAGACATCTTCTGGTGGCGTGACAAAAACACTTCTAAACAGGGGCAACTCCCTACTTTCTGAGCACGGACATAGTCGAAAAATATTACGCATCATCAAAGACCCGCTAGGTTGACATACCTAGGCAAAAATAAGGGCTTCCCGGCGAACCAAAAGGGTTGGGGCAAAATAAGGGATGAAATGAAAAAATCTGTACACCCGGCAAGTCGAAAACCCGAAAGGGCGGTCCAGGCAAAAATTAGGGATCAAAGCGTACGACTATGTCCTGTCATCTTGTCACCTGCCTACTAGAAGAAGGTGGGTCCATCAACAACTATCAGCTCCTCACAGGTCTTTCTCTCATACCTCAGAAACAGGGGCAATAAAGAGTGGTCTAAGCAATCTAACTGTTCCATCCTCCAAGGTACCAAGGTAGGTTCAGCTAAAGAACATAACCGGCATATCTCAATTCCCCAGAGAGTAAGTCAGCAGTCAATACATTCTTCTCCAAGCAGAGCTATCAAACCTTAAAGGAGTTGAGTATCCTCCAGTAGATCTCAATACCTCCCCAGCAGCATACAGTCTCAACAAGCATCCCCGACAGTCTTGGTCTAAAGATTGTTCCCCGGCGGTATACCAGATATTCAAAGGAATCACTTCCTCCCGCAGTCAAAACTCCTCAGAAGAGTCCAATCCAGTTCCCCAGGAAGGTTGGGATCTATCTCCCCAAGCAATAGGCTTATCCCCAGTATATTCTGGAAGCTTATCCCCTCTCCGAACACGAACGCATCGTCCGGCTTGATTTAAAGAGTTATTTCCGTAACAGGATATAACTGGGTTATCCTCAGCCAAAAGCCACAGAAAGATCATCGTCGACAGAATCTTCTCATCCCCAGCGAAGTCTATCAGCACTTCCAATACAACAAAGATATCTACAGCAAGTTACTACTGACAATTCAACAAAGCATCTCTTCCCACAGAGTATTTCTTCCCAGCATGGTCGTTAGAGTATCTTTTCTCCCCGCAGAATTTTCCATTTGCCAAGTTTATTCCGCAACGGAGTCATCTTCTCCTACCGGTATTCTTGCAGTTATCATCCCCAGCAGAAGCAAAATCTATTCTTCAACATCAGCCCAGGATACGACTTCCCGGCACCCGTCAAGGATTCACTTTCCTAGACAAAAACATACATAAAACATCACATACATCATTATAACATGCATAGACGCATCATATCTCACAAATCTCATTTATGTTGAGAATATCATTGCTTGATCCATATCATGCATTGCATATGACTGACCTTTACCTTTCAGGAAAGAATCAGCTAAATTCTCAATCATCTTCCAAGGCCTTCTCTGGTTCAGTCAGATCGACCCTAAGATCTCCCTGATGCTTATCCAGTTGAAGATATTCCAAGACCTTGTCCGGTTCAGTTAAATCGACCCTAAGAGTTTCCTGATGCTTATCCAGTCAAAGGCCTTCTCTGGTTCAGTCAGATCGACCCTAAGATCTCCCTGATGCTTATCCAGTTGAAGATATTTCAAGACCTTGTCCGGTTCAGTTAAATCGACCCTAAGATTTTCCTGATGCTTATCCAGTCAAAGGCCTTCTCTGGTTCAGTCAGATCGACCCTAAGATCTCCCTGATGCTTATCCAGTTGAAGATATTTCAAGACCTTGTCCGGTTCAGTTAAATCGACCCTAAGATTTTCCTGATGCTTATCCAGTCAAAGGCCTTCTCTTGGTTCAGTCAAATCGACCCTAAGATTTCCCTGATGCTTATCCAGTTGAAGATGTTTCAAGACCTAGACCGGTTCAGTTAAATCGACCCTAAGATTTTCCTGATGCTTATCCAGTCAAAGGCCTTCTCTTGGTTCAGTCAGATCGACCCTAAGATCTCCCTGATGCTTATCCAGTTGAAGATGTTTCAAGACCTAGACCGGTTCAGTTAAATCGACCCTAAGATTTTCCTGATGCTTATCCAGTCAAAGGCCTTCTCTTGGTTCAGTCAGATCGACCCTAAGATCTCCCTGATACTTATCCAGTTGAAGATGTTTCAAGACCTAGACCGGTTCAGTTAAATCGACCCTAAGATTTTCCCGATTCCTACCCAGTCAAAGGCCTTCTCTTGGTTCAGTCAGATCGACCCTAAGATCTCCCTGATACTTATCCAGTTGAAGATGTTTCAAGACCTAGACCGGTTCAGTTAAATCAACCCTAAGATTTTCCTGATTCCTACCCAGTCAAAGGCCTCTCTGGTTCAGTCAGATCGACCCTAAGATCTCTCTGATTCTTATTCCAGTAGAAGACACCCAAGATTTTGCTCAACAAGCGTTGTTGAAGTTAAAGACACCCAAGATTTTGCTCAACAAGCGTTGTTGAAGTTAAAGACACCCAAGATTTTTTCTCAACAAGCGTTGTTGAAGTTAAAATCACCAGAGGTTCTCTTACCATCCATGCTAAGGCAGTAACCATCCCTGGTTCATTCATCAGCGTTTGAAGCTCCAGATTCAGCTCCTGTAACCAGTCAGGACATATCTATACCAAGCATCTAAAATCAACTCCTGCAACGTGTCAGGTATTCATTTGTTCTTTTGCAGGTATACAGGTTCTAGCGAAGGAATCTCCTACGCGATCAACATTCAGATGGCATCTATAAGCCCATCATCCTATCCAGCAACCTCTAAATGGCATCTATAAGCCCATTCCACCACACTGCTATCATGTGAGCGCAAATTTCTGGGCACTTTAGTGTCCAATCATCTTCTACCCTCGGATTACGAAAGGCACGTCCGCCAATCTGCATCCTCAGGTCTAAGAAGATTGAACAGGGGCAACTGTTGTACCCCAAAATTTGCCCTCCCATATTCTCCAAGATTTGTCAAGTCAAGGTCACAAAATTCCCCAAGGGTTGTGCAGCTCAACTGTCTCCTATACAATCAAAACTAGGGTTTGAGTTCTGGTCAAGCAAATGAACTTTTCAAAGGCCCAATCAAGTCTCATATGCCTACAAATGTGGTCAAGCATCCTCATATCAAGTTTCAAGGCATTCAGCTCAAAATTGCACAGTCAAAACCCTAGATTGCACTACAGCCAACTGTAGGGGCAAAATGGTCATTTGGCAGTCAAAAGTTCAAATTTTTGGTCAACATATCATTTTGAAGCCACAAACATCATTTGATCAATGCTTGATCATGATTCTCAAAATTTGGCTCAGAAAATCATCAAGATGCAAAAGTTGCTATATTTGGACAGCTGAAAAAGTCAACTAAAATTGACCAGGGCATAACTTTCACATGGATTATCAGAAAAATTCCATCCAAAGCTCATTTTGAAGAGAAAGACATTTCCTACAACTCATCTTCATATTCCAAGTCCAAGAAATGCTCTCACAAAAAGTTATCAATTTCTACATTATAGGTCATTTTCAAAAGTCAACAAAAAGGGACTTTAAGTCAAAGGCCATAACTTGAAATTGGTAAATAAAAATGACATGGGACCAAAGGCATTGGTTAAAGAACTCAAAGACCTTTCCAAAATGTCCAAGAACATGTGAAAAGCTTAAAAATTGAGCAAGTTATGCCTTGTGGAAGTTGGGAACTTTTTGGGAATTTTGAAAAGTCAACAATGGTTCAAATGACCTAAAAATGTAAATGGGCTCATTTTTCTTCCAAGTTTCTTCATGCCAAGCCTATGCACGACCACTAGGCCCAAAGGGAAGTATTTTCTCATTTTTTAATTATTTATTTGAATTTATATTAATATTAATTCAATTAAATTATTTAAATATGTGAAAAATATAAATTTGACCTAAAAAAAATCTTTTCATGCTTGTTTATTCTCAATATCACGTGCATATCCCAATTAGGCATGTTTTGATGAGATTTGAGCATGATTGAACCAAATAACATGAAAAAAGATTCAAAAAAAGATCTTCCAAAATCAAAGATTGAAATCATCATGGCAAGAGATTTTGTACAACTTTCTTAACCTAATATGCTCTATACATATTCAGGAATCAAGACCTAATGCCTTAACACTGCAAGCTGCGCTCAAAAGCAAAACACAAACTTGAAAAATTGTCCAAAAAATTGAAATCTGAAATCAGGGTTCTAGTTCGATCCAAGCTTCAATTTTTGTTCTATCAGCATCCTTAAGCATCCCTGAAGGTGTTCCGATCAATATCAACCACAAAAGCTCCAGGAATTGGCGCCTGTGACTCAGACTGCATTGCAAAAAATTCATAATCGTATAGCCTTTTTTAAGCACTTTTACAGCATTCTATTCATTGCATCATGTTTGTTTTGAGCTTCTGAAACTAACCATTATGCTTGATTGAAGTTTTACACGTTATACACGATGATGCCATGACTGAATATTAGGGTTTCGTGAGGTTCAAAATTAGGGATTCCTAAAACAAGCAAAATTAGACCATCCCAGTACCACCATTGCAATCAGCTCATCAAGACGAAGAAGACTAGACCATCGCGCCTAATTTATGTTTGGATATGAGTTAATCGCTATTTTCTTGTAGGTTGCCTAATGCTACGCTTCAAAAACCGTTGCCAATATGTTTTGTGTTTCAGGAAAACGAAGAAGACGATTTCGTGTCCATCAGCCATTGGCCACTTTGAATCTCGCGCGTTTTTCATCCACTAACACCATATTTTATTTATTATGTTTATGCGTTATTATATGTTAAATTGAAAGCGTTTGGTTCAATGGTTAAGTGTTTGTGCTGGCAACGTTAAAGACCTGGGTTCAAGTCCCAGGTCTGGCAATTTCCATAATATTTTTCAACGCAGGTTCCTATGCAACGCTGGCGTTAGGGACTACCATGTTCCATCCAGATCAGGCCATACACGCGTCTAACACGTACAGATCAAGGGCTACAGAACCAAGGAACACCTACGCCTAGTCAACGTGTCACACATAATCCAAAAAGTCAGCGGACTTCAAAGCTTAATGGGCCAAAATTCCAGGCCTGAACCTCCTAAATTGGGGTTACCCCCCCCCTGGTTTGCATTTTTTTCTATTTTTCTTCTTATTTTATTTTTGCTATTTTATTTATTTTATTCGTTTTAACATAATTAATTTATTTTCATACAAAATATAAAAACATTCAAAAATCAGAAAAGACCAAAAAATTAATAAATATTTATATTATAATTATTTTCATAAAAAATGCTCGTAATTATTTAGTTTTAATTAGGTTACAAGTTTAATTCTTTTTAATAATAAAAATCCAAAAATAGAATTAGGTTTAATTTTTATTCTTCTTAATTTCCCTTTTTACAATAATATTGCTTATTTTTATTTATTTTCTATAATTAAATTTTGCATGTAAATTAGCTTAGATTTAAATTAGGTCAAAAATTTAATATTTTCACAATAAACTTAAAAAATGTTAGAATTAGGGTTTGACGCTTCCTTTTCAATTAATTTCTCCTTAAATCTAGAAAATACAAAAAATACCAAAAAAAACATTCCTTTTAAATTTTTAATTTTAATTCCTTATTAAATTTAATCTTTTTGCAAAAAGGGTCCAACGCCCATTGTTTTAATTATTTAATTTGTGTGTTTATTTCATGTCATTTATTATAATTTTGTATCTCTCCCAAAGCCATGTAACTTTACTTTTCGCACTTTTATTTACTTCGCATTTATTTATTTTTCGCTAAATCGGGTCCGGTTTAATTTTGGCGATGTGGACCCGCGCCATTTGTAATAGCCTTAGATTTATTTTCCCGCAACTTATCACTGTTAAAAAACATGCAAGAATGAATGCCCTAATTAAAATCAAGCGTAGATCACCAATAACCTGACAAGACAAAAATAAATGAATCTGACACACAAATCGCACACACCACCCCTAGGGTACGCCTCACTGTTGCCTTTCGAAAGGTGATCGTCGAGTAGAGGACGTCTTAGTAAGTCCTCATGATCCGGGAACCTGGCATGAGGGTAGCTTCTAAGGTGTCTTCCCATTGCTCTGGTGATCACCACGTCCCTAAAACTCGAATTGACCCGAACACCTCCAACGGTGGTGCTACCTACCTCTCAATGGTGGGATGGCATTACTTTAAAGGACTCTTACACAGACGAATTCCTTAGGGTAGGTAGGTTCTCAAGGATACTTGCTCTAAAACAATCAAAACATCTTTTCACCGACACTTTTCAAAAGCTTTCGAAGCAAACTTTTCAAACACTCTGACGTACGAGTCGAACTGAAATTTTTCAAAGAAACTTTTTTAAAACCCACATTGAAAAGCAGACAAACAATTTTGAAAACACATTGAGCAAGTATCTAAGAGCCCATGGATAACCATGGATAGAAAGGGTGCTAACACCTTCCCTTTCTATAACCTACCTCCCGAACCGAGAGCAATCTCTTTAAGGAATTTTTCTGTGCTTTTGTCCTTTCCATTTGGAGAAAATAAAAGACGGTGGCGACTCTTGCTTCCGCGACATTTCGCGAACCAGCGTTAAACAGTCAGTTCCAGATCCACCGATCACACTGAGGTTGAACCCGAACAAGTGCACTTTCAGGGTAAGGTCTGGTAAGCTGCTAGGTTTCGTCATCAGTGATAAGGGTATTCAGGTGGATCCTGCCAAGGTGAAGGCCATACAGGAGATGCTGGTTCCCCACACAGAAAAGGAAGTTAGAGGATTTTTGGGACGTCTGAATTACATCGCCAGGTTCATTTCACATCTGACTACTACTTGTGAGCCAATCTTCAAGCTTCTGAAGAAAGATCGAGTGGTAAAATGGAATGATGAATGTCAGACCGCTTTCGAAAGGATCAAGGAATACCTCCAAGTGCCACCTATTCTGATGCCTCCAGTTGAAGGAAGACCTTTGATCTTATACTTGACAGTACTAGATAATTCAATGGGGTGTGTGTTGGGGCAGCATGACGAGTCTGGCCGAAAAGAACACGATATTTACTACCTTAGCAAAAAGTTTACCGACTGTGAGACCCGATGCTCATTGCTCGAGAAAACTTATTGCGCTTTGGCGTGGGCTGCTCGCCGGCTGAGACAGTATATGCTGACTCACACCACCTTATTGATATCAAAGATGGATCCAATCAAGTATATCTTTGAAAAGCCTGCCTTGTCCGGAAGAATAGCAAGATGGCAGATGATCCTGACTGAGTATGACATCCAACACACAACCCAAAAAGTAATCAAGGGGAGTGTATTGGAGGATCATTTGGCGCATCAGGCCGTGAATGACTACCAATCCATGAATTTCGAGTTCTCGGAAGAGAACATCATGTTGGTGACCGACTGTGAAAAACCTGGACCGGATGAAGGACTCGAGGAGGGATCCCAATGGTCTATGTATTTTGATAGAGCATCAAACGCGTTGGGTAATGGAATTGGCACTGTGATTATATCTCCTGAGGGCTGTCATACTCCATTCACTGCTCGATTATGTTATAACTGCACCAACAATATGGCGGAGTATAAAGCACGCATCTTGGGTCTTCAAGCTGCTATTGACCTGAGGATTAAGTTCTTGAGTGTATTCGAAGATTCCGCTATAGTGATCAGTCAGATCAAAGGCGAGTGGGATACGAAGCACCCAAATCTTATTCCTTACAAAGAGTATGTACTGACATTGCTCCCACACTTTGAAGAGATAACCTTTGAGCACTTCCCGAGAGAGGAGAATCAGTTAGCGGACGCGCTAGCTACCATGTCTTCTATGTTCAGAGTCAGGAGGGACAATGAAGCTCCCCAGATTACCATTGAGAGGTTGGACGAACCCGTGCATTGATGTGATATCGAGACTAAGGAGGTAGCAGATAAACCCTGGTTCCACGAGGTAAAGAGGTATCTTGAGGCTCAAGAGTACCCCGAGGGTGCATCTGTCAATGATAAGAAGTTCTTGAGAAGGTTCGCTGCAAAGTTCTTCATCAGTAATGGTGTCCTCTACAAGCATAACCATGATTCAACCTTACTGCGATGTTTGGACAAGAGCGAGGCCGAAAGGATCATGGCAGAGTTACATGAAGGTACCTTCGAAACTCATTCCAGTGGACATACCATAGCAATGAAGATCCTACAGGATGGATATTACTGGTCCACTATGGAAGTCGATTGTTATCAGCACTCTTGAACCTGTCATAAGTGCCAAGTCTATGCTGATAAGGTGCATGTACCTCCGGTTCCCCTGAATGTCTTAATAGCTCCTTGAGCCATTGCAATGTGGGGCATCGATATGATCGACGAGATCAGACCTACTGCGTCCAACGGGCATCATTTCATTCTGGTAGCTATTGATTACTTTACAAAGGTGGTTGAGTCAGCTTCCTTTGCTACAGTAACCAAGAACGTCGTGGCGCGGTTTATCTAACACAATCTGATCTGTCGATATGGTGTACCAGAGAGGATCATTACCGACAATGGTACAAATCTCAACAATACGATGATCACCGAGCTCTGTAAACAGTTCAAGATACAACATCACAACTCTTCTCCCTATCGGCCGAAGATGAATGGGGTTGTTGAAACGGCTAATAAGAATATCAAGGAGATTGTGCAGAAGATGACGGTGACCTACAAAGACTGGCACGAGATGTTACCATTCGCTATTCATGGGTACCGTACCTCAGCACGGACATCGACAGGGGCAAAACCCTACTCTCTAGTATATGGCATGGAGGCAGTCCTACCCATCGAAGTCCAGATACCCTTCCTCCGCATTATGAAGGATGCAGGTTTGAGCAAAGATTATTGGATCCAGACCCGACTTGACCAGCTGAACTTAATCGATGAGAAGAGACTTACTGCTATCTGTCATGGTCAGACGTATCAAAAGCGAATGATCAAGGCTTTTAACAAGAAAGTCAGACGACAAGAATATCAAGTCGGGGATCTGGTGATCAAACGCATCATACTACCACAAGGTGATCCCAAGGGCAAATGGACCCCCACATACGAAGGGCCATTTTGGTTAAGAACATTTTCTCGGGAGGAGCTATGATTCTAACCACCATGGACGGTGATGAACTTCCTCACCCCGTCAATGCAGACATAGTGAAAAAATACTACGCATAATCAAAGACCCGCTAGGTTGACTGGCCTAGGAAAAAATAAGGGCTTCCCGGCGAACCAAAAAGGTTCGGGCAAAATTAAGGGATGAAAATAAAAAAAAACAAAAAAAAAACTGTACACCCGGCAAGTCGAAAACCTGAAAAGGCGGCTTGGGCAAAAAAGGGTATCCAGGTGGACTAAAAACCCGAAAGGGCGGTCCAGGAAAAAATTAGGGATCAAAGCGTAACACTATGTCTCATTGGATCATCTTGCAACAAGACTTCGGTATCGACTATCAAGCTCGGATGGCACCGATCAATCTGATTTACCTTCGACCAAGTAGAAAAGTGATGAGACGCTCGAAGTTATAAAGGCAATAGCAGAGTTAGAACCCGATGGGATTGTTTCACATAGCTGTTTTTCTTTATTTTTCGCAAATTGTAATTTCTATCCTTCGGCGGCATTCTCTTACTAGGATGTCAGTCTCTTGTACAAAATGCCTATTACAGGCCAATTTCAAAAATCAATACAATTCAATTTCAAAATTTTTAACTTGTTTTGCTTCTTCTGTTTTATTTTTGCAAAGAACGTCTAATGATTCATTTTTGATATATGCATTTGAAAATAATTGATGCTCATAAATATTTACATGTGAAGCAAAAGACAATTACTCGTAATTCCGGGAACAGGGGCAAACAAGAAGTGTCCAAACCTTACAGTTGCTCTACCCACCAGGTACAGGGATAGAGCCAGCTTGAGAATATAACTAAAGGTACATACACTCCCCGAAGAGTAGGAAGTATCTGAAGACAGTGGTGTTAGCTCTACCCAGCCGAGGTTCATAATCACGAATGAGGCAGCAAAATTCTTCCCAAGCAGAATTTATCTATCACCAGCAATAGAAGTTCACCACCAGCGGAGTTTATTTCTCCAAATCAGCATATCATCCAATGGAGTATCTCTCTCTCCCACAAAGTCATTCTCCTACAGAATTATTCTCAAACAGAGTCTCTCACGACAGAATATTATCGAGCAGAATGGATGCAAGCCTCCAGCAAATCATCTTCGGTCACTATCTCTAGCGAGAACGACGAACTCAACTCCTTATACTCTCTAACAGTAGTCCAGGATTTATTCTCCCTAGCCAGAGAATATCACAAGAACATTTCATATCCATACATCATGGCGTACGCATATGCATCATACAACACAATCTCATTTATTTTGAGAACGTCATTACTCCATACATTTCATATACCATGACATTACATACAACTAATTCTTTACCTTTCAATGAAAGATACAATCAAGTTCTCACAAGTTTTCTCTGGTTTAGTCAAATTAATACTAAGATTTCTATTCCAGTTCAAGCTATGAAGCCCTGAAATCGACCAGATAATATCTTTATTTCTCCAAGTACTACAAAGCCTGGAACCGACCAGATAGTGGTATATCTTAAACATGAGCTATGAAGCCTGGAAATTGACCGGAAAATAGCTTAACCCTCAGCAAGTTATTATGAAGCCTGGAAATCGACCAGATAGCAATAAAAGATACCATGAAGCCTGGAATCGACCAGATAATGGTATAAGACACTGTGAAGACTGGAGCATGACCAGATAGCAGCAAAGGACACTGAAGCCTGGGACACGACCAGATAACAGTATAAGGTACTGCGAAGCTTGGAATTTGACCAAATAGCAGTTTACTCGGCCAATTACTATGAAGCCCGAAAATCGACCGGATATTAGTATGCCTTAAATTCAAGTTGAAAGCCCGGATGAGACCGGATAACCACTTGATTCCTTCTGAAGCCTGGAGCACGACCAGATAAGAATTGATAAATTGCAAATCCTGGAGAACGACTAGATAGAAAGTTTAATCTCATCTCCCTAGTAAGTCACTGTAAAACCTGGAGCACGACCAGATAGCAGTCGGTCTTACTTTCCTCAGCAAATCAATATAAAGCCTGGAGCACGACCAAATAGCAGTTCATCTTCGCCTCCTAGACTAAGAGATGATTCCCCAGTAAAGTAACAGACAACTGAAGTTCCTAAAACTCTATTTCTCTCAAGACAGAGACCAGCATTCCCCAGCGTAGTCCTCCTCAACAACTTATATACGGGCTCTCGCAAAGGAATCTCTTATGCGATCAACACCTCTTCTGATGGCATCTTTAAGCCCATCTTCTGTCATTGACTTCCAAATGTCATCTCTAATCCCATTCCCGATGTCGCAAGACAAGTACCACTTCATGCAAGTTCAAATTTTTAGGCACTCTAGTGTTCAATCATCTTCCACCTTAAGATTACGAATGGCACACAAGCCAATCTACATCCTCAAGTTTAAGAAGATTGAACAGGGGAAGCTGTTGTACCCCAAAATTTTCCCTCCTATATTTCTCAATACATGTCAAGTAAGGTCTTCAAATTGCTCAAGGAAGTTCAAGGGTTGACCAGACAAGCTCTCTCCTAAGGCAGTCTACCTCAAATTAGGGTTTCATTTTGCATCAAGATGTTTGAGTCCAAAGGATCCAAAATGCTCACCATTGTCATAATATGTTATCAAGATTATCCATGTCAAGTTTCAAGCCTTGCAGAGGAAATTTGCTCAGTCAATTGCTCAAAAGCCTGAAAATCGACTCTGCTAGGGCAAAAGTCAGTTGTGGCCCACATACAGTCAAACTTCAAGATTTTTGGTCAACATCCTCATTTTGAAGTATTATTAATCATTTTATCAAGGGTTGATCATGATTCCCCAAGGATTTCTCACAATTCATCAAAACCCAGAAGTTGCTAAATTAGGGTTTTGCAGGAAAAGTCAACTCAACTTTGACCAAGCATAACTTTCTCATACTTTATCAAAAATGACCCATCCAAAGCTCATTTTAAGAGGATGTAATTCCCTACAATTCATCTTCATCTCCCAAGTTCAAAATATGCACTCACAAGAAGATATGAATTTGGACATTATAGGTCATTTTGGAATGTCAATAAAAAACACCTTTTGGGTCAAAGCTTCATACATGAACATGGAAGACTCAATTGAGATGAGACCAAAAGGGTTTATTAGAGGACATCTTAAGATTTCTAAAAAGTCCAAGAACACATCTCTAGGGTCAAAATTGAAAGAGTTATGCATTGGCCAAGTTGACCCTTTTTGCAAAATTGCCAAAAGTCAAAAGTGTCCAAAATTGCATGTTTTGTCAAATGGGCCCAACTTTTTATGCTTGCACTGAGTTTGTAATGTGAGCCACGACCCATGATCCCTTCCACATGTCATTCTTTTATTTTTGTCATTTATTTTGATTTTATTTCATTTAAATCAAATAAAATCAAAATCAAAATCAAATAATGAAAATATCAAAAACTAATAAAAGCTTGAGATTTTGTGCATGATTAGGTCCATTACATAGCTGGAAACAAGATCAAATCGTGCAAGGCTCATATGGATACAAAAAAATTGCATTTTGATTGATATTGAAAGATTTTGTACAAGGATCAAATCATGAATCAATATTCATAATTGGAGAAGATTTGAAACAAATGGCAACCCTAATTCATTCTTGGATACATAAGGGACAAGTGCAGATCAAAAAACAAGAGGTTGGAGGCGTGCAAGAGAGAGAATAAATTGCAAAAAATTCAAGAAAAAGTGTAAACTGATTTTCAAGTTTCAGGCCCTCTCAAGCCATTCTAGTCACACCAATCGTTTGCTGGACATCCAAGGATCTTGTTGCAATCGCTAGCAAGCTTCCTCACACCTTGAAACGCCCTGTAAGAGTCACATGATTTCCATATTTTCTTGAATTCGAATACGTTAATTCTGGCACATTTAACATGTTTAATTGATATATTCATAATCCTTGAGTTGTTTGCTAGCTAATGATTACATTTAATTGCGTTTTTACTGACTGAACATGAAAGTGCCATGGTTAGGGTTCATGCTTTGTTTTTAGGGGTTTTGCATACATGAACAATTGGCCAATTATAATGGTGCCATGATGCTCGTGAGGTTGCAACGAGTTGATTGGTACAATTGGTTGTCATTTATCATGCCTGTATAAAATTTTAGAGAAGCACAGGGTTGTACCTACACTCAGATGTCCGTAGGTAAAAGCTTCCAGGGCTAACACTACGGTGGGAGGAAGAAGAAAGTAACGTGGAACTCCCTGACTTTCCCATTCAAATTTCGCGCGTTTTAAATATAAGTTTTTGCATTTGTCATATTATATTTGTTATTGATCATATGTACAACTAACACAACCAGATCAGCTGGCAAGCGCGCAGTGGGAGAATGCCTAAGGGTCTGGGTTCGATCCCCAGGTCCCAACATTGCTTCATATTATTTTTCTTGGCATAATCAGGTGTACATGTATCCAATGAGTCCACCATGCATCATTAGCATCCAACCATCAGATCATCAAGGCTGCAGATCCAACGCCTTTTCCCATGAGGGTCCACCATGCGCATAGTCAAGCAGGAACACAGGATCTGGAAAAGTCAATGGGGCCAGGAATTGTTGGGCCAAGAAATTGCCAATCATACCCCCTTTCTTGCTAAACAACAACCAGGCCCATCCTTATTCCTTTTTCTATTTCCTTTTATTTATTTAATTTGTTTAAATTATTTTCTAACAAAATTAATTTCTTTTTTTCACAAAAAATCATAAAATCAAGTTTCACAAATTTAGAATTAGGTTTTTTTTTATTTTATCAAATTTAATTTAATATTAGTTTAAATTTAATTTAGGTTAATTCTAACTTTTTGTATATAATTAAAATCAATTTGAAAAATTAGGGTTAGCTTTTGATTTAATTTTTATTTCTTTTCTCAAAACAAAAAAAGTACAAAATAGGTTAATTTAATTATTTTTTCTTAAAATTAAATTAATTAGTAATTAGGTTTATTATCCAATTAAGCTTTGTTTTCTCAAATAATTAAAAACAAGAAAAAATGATTTTTCTTTTAAATTTCAATTAGGTATAGTGGGGTCAAAACCCTAATTATTTTCACATTCAATTCATTGCGCGCGTTTATTATTATTTTGCAATATTAATGTAACTGCTCATGGTATGTACTAGTTTAATCTAGGATTTTCTTCATTTATCGTCTTTTACGGGTTTTTTTGGCTTTGTAATTAATCCCTACCCCGAAGCCTTGTAATAGCGTAGTTTTACTTTCCCGCATTTTAATTCCCGCAAATATTAACTGTTAGATGTATGTTAATAGGATTATAAGACAAGATTGCATGATAATTTAAAATGGATAGAAAACCCTAATGTAAAAAGATAATAAATGAAATCAAATCACTCGCACATGCGCACTCCTAGGGTATACTCTCACTTCGGTTACCTTCGGTAAATGATCATTAAGTATAGGGTGTCTTAGTGGTTGCCCTCCTGTCTAAATAAAGATCAAATGTCCCATTCGGAAATGTTGCCTCAGAAATGTTGCCTCGGAAAGGTTGCCTCGGAAATTTTTCCTCGAATATGATCTTAAGACTTTAGGGTTATTACTAAGACGTCCTAACATTGCTCTAGTGATCGCACGTCCCTTACGAATTGACCCTCACAACTCTAACGACGGTGCTACCTATTTCTCAATTGTAGGATAGCGCTGTCTAAAGGAAACGAGAATAGAAACAATCCTTTTTCGAGTAGGTAGATGCTAGTAGGTACTTGCTCAAATCGAGCTTTTTTACACCAAACACTTTTCAAACAAAGTTTTCAAAAATAACTTCGTAACACTCTTGAGGGCAGAAACAAGGGTTAAAATGAAGTAAAACAAAAAGTTTTCATAACAAGCACACACAAGAAATTTTTAAAAGATGAGCAAGTACCTAAGAGCCCGTGGAAAACCACGGATAGAAAGGGTGCTAACACCTTCCCTTTCTATAATCTACCCCCGTACTCAGAAAATCTCGAAAAAGGAATTTTTCTGTGCTTTTTTCCATTGTTGTTGGATAAAATAAAAGTCGGTGGCGACTCTTGCTTACCGCAATATTTTGCGAATACAAAACGCAAAACGCAAACCAGCATTTTTCAAAATAGTCGGTTATGCCACCGTATAACAATATGTTACGTGATAATGGGGAATCTTCTTTTTAGAATGTTCATGTTTATGATACTTTATGTAGTGATAAAGGTGAGGGAAAAGGTGAAAGACTTGAGTTTTAATGCTTGTCAAAAACCTATCTGTGCAAATATGTCATGCTTCAAATAGTTGCAAGTGAGAAACATCAAAAACAAGCATTTTTCTTAAAATAGACTGCATGAGCCGGCTCATGGAACCTTAGGTTGGCTCATGAGAAGAAGATTTTGGCTTGGCAACGTCCGGGAAGGCGCATGCCTTCTCTATGCATCGACGCATAGTTCTGGGAAAACATGAGTCGGTGCATCAGGAAATGAGTCGGCGCATGACTGAAGGAAATTCAACCTCTCTCGCTCGGGAAGGCGCACGCCTTCTGTACACCCTGCATGAGCCGACGCATCGCTAAATTTTCTCTTTTTTTTTGCTATGTTGTTACATCATGGGAATCACTTATATATATTGTTTGGCCTCTATTTTCTAGAAGAAAAAATATGAAAAAGTGAAAGATAGACACAAGAGCTCTCTTCATCTTCAACCTCTCATCAACCATCAACAGCTACACACAATCATTTTTGTTGATCAAGTTTTTTCGATTGTGTTGATAACATCCGAATTGAAAGTGCAATTTCAGATTTGGGTAGAGATATTTGTGGGTTTTTTCTTGAATAAAAACATTGGGGTTTTGTCCTCCAAAATTGGGGGTTTTTATCACAGGTCTTTGCTTCATTGAATGCATACAATCTAAGGGATTGGAAGACCGAGGGGTGTTCAATCGGGTAGCCGTAACTGGAGGATTGTGAAGAAGGATTTGGGGCCAATTTCTAGGGTTCAAAATCATTCAAGGTAAAAGGAGATTTTGTTCAAGATTTGGCATACTTGATTCATCTAAATCAAGGGAAGAGGAGTGCAACATATAAGATTCATCAAGTGACTTTGAATTGTGGTGATTGTATCTTCTCTTACAAACTTTGAAAAATTAATTTCATAATCCTAATTCTAGATTCTAAAATTGGGGGCAGAGTAGCCCACGCGAGGACGACAGGGTGAACTGCCTTAACAAATACAGTGTCCATTAGAGTTTTCTGCATTTTATTTCTATTTGCTTCAATTTGTGAGTTATCAATTTTTCTCATTCATACAAAATAATTGTAGTGACAAACTAAAATTTACAACTCATATAGCATTCATTTGAATTGCTATAATCACTACAATTTGAGTATAACCAAACCTTGTGTAGTACGTAAACCAAGTGTTTGGTGAATTTACAACTCACAAATTTGCTTTATCTTCTCCGCAACTAATTGGTAATAACTTACACCTTGTTAAACTTGCTAAAGCGATTCATCATATTCAATTTTAGTTGTGATATTATTCTCATCATTTTCATCAAATTGGTTCGCATATCCAATATTTTGAATACGTAAAGTTTAGACGATCAGATTCAGGGCTGTCGCTCTCTGATAAACACAATTTTACAAAAAGCGCAAAATTTTCAAAGGGATCTATTCACCCCCCCCCCTTCTAGATCCGTCACATCGTCTAACAAGTGGTATCAAGAGTGCCGGTTTGCCCAGTGCTTCACATACAACTTCTAGAAATGGATTGTGATCTAAAAGGGGCGTACACTAGAGCACCCGTTTTCACAGGTGAAAGTTATAGCTATTGTAAAGATTGTATGCGTGTCCATATCACGTCTGTTGATGGGCTAGTTGCAATAACTATGCAAAATGCTGTCGGGATAATCGTTCCTAAACCGGAAGCACAATGGGATGAAAATTATGAGAAAAATTATGCCTATGACTGGAAAGAAAGAAACATGCTCATAGCATCTCTAGGAGTTGATGAGTATTTTCGGGTCTCACATTGTGCTATGGCTAAGGAAATGTGGGACGCTTTGCAAGTCACCCATGAGGGCACAAACTATGTAATATTGGCTAAAATCAATACTTTGACGCAAGAGATTGATCTCTTTCGCATGGAGCAAGGTGAAACCATCGCCGACACGCAAAAGATATTTTATCATATAATGAATCGCTTGTATACACTTGGTCATGTAATTGCCAATTCTGTTGCTACTAACACAATTTTGAGATGTCTTAGCAGGGAATGGCAACCTAAAGTTACGATAATTAAGGAAGCTAATGATCTAAATACTTTGGATCTCACAACACTATGGGGTAAGCTTCAAGAACATGAGCAAGATCTCATAAGCCTCGGAAAGCATGAAAATAAAGAAAAGAAGAAACGGTCAACCTTTGTCTCATGGCTCATCATTATAAGAAAAAGAATGTAATTCATGCTAAGTATGATCATGTTGATGAAATGTCTTATTTATAATTGTTAAATTCCTTCAATATTTTACATCAATAGGCTAAGGAAGCTTTCCAATGCTTAGCCTTAACCAATAAAATATTTTCATATCTAGAACAAAAGGTTTCCGATTGGGAAAAGAAATTAGAAGCTCTTAAAGCATCTATGATAGAAAATATTGAAGGAAAATGTGAAAAAGAAGAGATACCTTGGTTTAAATGACATGGATGTGAAACTTGTCATATTTGGCAAAAATAAGTTATAACTCTCAAAGCTAAACTAGACAAAGCTTTACAAACTAAGGTTTACGTTTTCTATCGATCGCTCAAACTTCAGAAAAATTATGATTAATACCTATCAAAAATATACTTATGAAGTAAGGTATCAAGATAGAAAGAGTAGATCTCACTTAGATATGTCTTGCCTATATTCTTGCAAGAAGGGACATGCCATTAGTAAATATCGATTTAGGAGATTCTTAGTTCCTAAAGGCATATACCAATGGTTCCCCAAAGGCAACAAATGTTTAAATCACACTCAAGGACCAAATGAATGTTGGGTACCTGTTGTACCCCAAAATTTTCCCTCTCAATTCACTCAATACATACCCATTGGAATCCTCAATTTGCTCAAGTTTTCCCAAGAGTTGACCAGGCAAACTCTCTCATAAGGCAGGGTGTCTCAAATTAGGGTTTCCATTTTACTCAAGATAGGTGGACTCCAAAGGTCTCATATGCTCTCAATGGTCGTAATATTTTCTCAAGACCCTATATGTCAAGTTTCATGCCTTGCACAAGAAGTTTTCTCAATCAACTGCTCAGATGCTTGAGAATCGACTGTATTAGGTCAAATGTCAATTGTGACCCACATACTGTCAAACTTCAAGATTTTTGGACAAAATTAACATTTTGAAGTGACTTTCATCATTTGTTAAAAGGTTGATAATGACTCCCCAAGGAATGCTCCAAAATCATCAAAACCCAAAAGTTGCTAAATTAGGGTTTCTCAATAAAAGTCAACCAAGCTTTGACCAAGCATAACTTCCACATACTTTATCATAAATTTTCCATCCAAGGCTCACTTTGAATAGGATGAAATTACCTACAACTCATATTCATCCCACAAGTTCAAAATATGTACTCACAAAAAGATATGAATTTCTACATTATGGGTCCTTTTGGAAAGTCAACAAAAACACCTTTTGGGTCAAAGTTTCTTACATGAACATGGAAGACTCAATTGAGATGAGACAAATAAGGTTGCTTAGGGGACATCCTAAGATTTCTAAAAAGTCCAAGAACACCTCTCTAGGGTTAAAATTGGAGGAGATATGCCTTGTCAAAGTTGACCTTTTTTGCAAAATTGCCAAAAGTCAAATGTGCTCAAAAATGCATTTTTTTGCTAAATGGGCCTAACTTTTTATGATTGCACCTCACTTATAATATGGTCCACGACCCAAATATTCATCCACACATTATTTGCATCATTTTTCAATTTATTTTGATTTTTTATTAAGTAAAAATTGAACTAAATCAAATAATTGATTAATAATAGCAAAGATATGATTTGATTTGGTTTTTGGACAGGTTGGCAATCAAAATATGCTGAGTTATCAAGGCCAAAATGAATCAAGCATAATTGGTACAAGAAAGGGATGATTTGGCTCAAAATAGCAAGTTTACATGTAGCATGAAAATCAAATCAAATCTCTCATAATTGCAAAGATTCAATCCAATTTTACAACCCTAATTCATTCCTAGATATATATTGTACAAGAACAAAGCATGAGACAAGGTTTGTAGTCTTGAAAAGAGGCAGAAAAAAACTTCAAAATTTGCAAGAAAGTGGTAGATCATTCTTGGACCTAGAGGGTGATTCAAGCCATTCCAACACTACCAATAGACTCCTGGACATCTCCAGAACGTGCCCCAACCGATTGCAGGCATTCTAATGCCCAAAAGCTCGAGTTATAGACCCATAGTTTTCACCTCTAAGCTTGAATTTGATTTCATGATTTACGCATAATTAATCATTATTAAACATGGCATTGTGTTCGTATTATCATTTGGGATGTTTTGGTATACATAATTTTATGTTTTGATGCCTGTATGCTTGAGTGCCATTGCTAGGTTCAGCTTTCTGTTTTAGGGTTTTCTTGCACACGTTAAATTGGCTAATAAAAAGGGTACCATGATGCTCGTGGAATCAAGACGAATCGATCCATGTAGCTACATTCAATTTGTCATGCGTTTTGATGATTTTTGAAACTCAAAGGTGTATAGCTATGGAGATTTGTCTGTAGGTATAAGTTTTATACCTAACACGACGAATGAGGAAGAAGATGATGATGTGTTCAATCATCATTGGGCCATTCAAATAGCTGTCGCGCATTTTGTTTTAATTCATTAATCCACTTGTTTTTATATAATATTAATTGTTTTTATTATACTAACAAACAAAGCAGATGACGCAGATGGTAAAGCACGCTTGGTATTGAGTGGGAGAACCTGGGTTCGATCCCAGGTCCCAGCAAATTTTATTTTCCAACTTTGTGCTTGTAGATTTTATACACCATCTTGCCAAGTGTCTTCCATGCACCTCATTGATCCAGCCATTGGATCTATTGCTAGCTAGATCCAGCGCTCAAATCCATGAAGGACCATGGTATGTCTCTAGGCGTGGCTGCACAGAATCTCACGTGGGAATGGGCTTAGCTTCATGGGCCTAAACAATTCAGCATACACCCCCCATTCAGCTTATACAGGCCCATTTTCTATCTTTTCTATTTTAATTCTTTTTAATTATTTTCTAACTATTTTATTTTTAAAATAACATCAAAATTATTTTTTATTTAATCAAAAAAATCACGAAAAACATTTAAAATCATTTATTTCATAAAAAATATTTTTTAATTAATTAGGGCAAATTTAACCTTTCTTTTTATAATTTAAAAATGATTAGAATTCGGGTTTTAATTGTACATAACCTAATTATTCCTTTTCTCAACAAATAACTTAATTATTTTTTAATTATATTTTAGGGTTCTCAATTTCTCTCGCATTTAATTTGCCGCGTGCATTTTAATTTGTTTTATTATTATTGTAATTGTTTCAAGTTTGTAATAGTTTTAATTAGGGTTTTAAGTTTCCGCATTTTTATTTTTCGTCGAGATAATTATGTAACTGTCAAAGCCTTGTAATAGCTAGGTTTATTTTCCGCACTTTAAATTCCTGCAAATATTTAACTGTCTAGATGCATGCTAACAGGATTATATGGGAAGATTACTTGAAATTAAAACGGTAAATCACCTAATGTGCAAAGATTAAATAACTGAAACAATTCACATGCACATATTCACTCCTAGAGTTTACCTCACTTCGGTTTCCTTCGGTAAACAATCATTAAATGTTGTACCCCAAAAATTTGCCCTCCCATATTCTTCAAGACATGTCAAGAATCTTTTCCAAATTTGTTCAAGATGGCTCAAGAGTTGGGCAGTCAAATCACCTCCTAAGGCAGTCAAGTCAAAATTAGGGTTTTGTGTTGCATCAAGGTCCTCATATCCAAATGGTCTCAAATGCTCCCCAATGTCCTAATATGTTCTCAAGTTCATCCATGTCAAATTTCAAGCCTTAGAGAAGAAAGTTTGGTCAGTCAATTGCTCAAGTTTGGTCAGTCAATTGCTCAAGAGGTCCAAAAATCGACTGTGCTAGGGCAAAAGTCAACTATGACCTACAAATAGTCAAACCTCAAGATTTTTTGTCAACGTTCTAATTTTGAAGTATAATTCATCATTTTATCAAGGGTTTATCATGATTCATCAAGGATTGCTCAAGATTCATCAAGATTCAAAAGTTGCTAAATTAGAGTTTTGCAGGAAAAGTCAACTCAACTTTGCCAAGCATAACTTTCTCATACTTTATGAGAAATGACCCATCCAAAGCTCATTTTTAATAGGATGCAATTTCCTACAATCCATATTCACACTCCAATATAAAGAAATGCTCTCACAAAAACTTACAATTTTGGACATTATAGGTCATTTTTGAAAGTCAACAAAAACACCTTTTTTTCCAAAGCTTATAACTTAAGCATGGAATATGAAAATGAGATGATACCAAAAGGGTTGGTTAGAGGACATCTCAAGGTTTCTAAAAAGTCAAAGAACATCTCCAAAAGTTCAAAATTGAAGAAGTTATGCATTTCTCTATTTTGATGACCAATCATTTATTTCTCTATTTTATTTAATTTTTATTGATTTAATTCATTTTAAATCAATATTAATTCAAATAAAATCCAAAAAATTAATGGAATGAGATTTTTTGATCATTACAGCTTTCAAACATCATGATTCACTCAGTCAAATTCGTATCAAGCATTGTTGTACACAAAATATTTGATTTGAGGCATTTTTGGAAACTTGTTAATGGAAGTTCATATCAAATCTCAAAACCTTGAATGCACATGGATTAAAGCCCAATTCTTGACCTAATGCACTCCAATATACATGTACAGGCCAATCATAACAAGAATACGAGCTAAAAACTGCAAGGGACGGCCAAACCAAAACTGAAAAACCTTGAAAAAAGTGGAGATCGAATTCTTGTTTAGAGCTCGTTTCAATCCAAAAACTCGACGTAGTGTGCTTGACTGCCATCTCCTGAAGCTATAGCAACCAAAACCAGACCTTGAGACCACTTGAAACTCGTTGTAAGTCACCACGAACATGGCCCTGTACATGAGATCGTGAATCAGTTATCTTGTATCTTTTTGCCATTTTTTTGATATATTTGTGATTCTTGCATAATTTCTAAGCATTTTGCATTGTTTAATTTTATTTTCAGAGCCTGTATTGTAATACCCGAACCTAGGGTTTTCTTGTTTTGTTTTTAGGCATTCTTGGTACAGGTACAATCAAGGCAAACCATGGCCATATTTGTGTTCAGGGAAGAGAGACGATCACGCTGATACTCTTAGTGTGCGTTTACATGACCTGGAAGTGATTTTAGAACGATCCCACGGATCTTCCTGCGGATAAAAATCCGCAGGTAAATAACCATGGATTTGTTGAAGAAGACGACCACGCGTCTTCTCCTTACTGGGCCATTCAAAACTCGCGCCATATTTTTTTATTTTTTTTCCAGGCATAGTGTTATGTTTTCTATATAATATTTGTCATGTATTTTAGTAACAATAAAACAAGCCAGCTGGGTTGGTAAGGGAGGCGTGTCAAAGTCCATTGGGACCTGGGTTCGAATCCCAGGTCCCCCAATATTTGTTACAATTTTTCTCCAGGTAATTGTATGCAGCATCATAGGCGTGGACCATCATGTTCTTCCAGATCTCAAATGCCAAGTGGCCCACAAATCAAATCCAATGGCCAGGAATGAAGGCTCACCATACATCCAAGTCAACAAGCGCGTGGGCAATCTGGAAAGTCAATACAGGCTGAGTGAAAATGGGCCAGCAAATTGCTGATTCCACCTCCAAAATTGGGCCCAAACCCCCTGAGTTTGCTTCTTTTTTATTTTCTTTCATTATTTTCTTATTTTATTTATTGTTTTATTATTATTATTTTTAATTAATTGCTAACTAGAATAATTAATATTTTCCTAATAAAATCAGAAAACAAAAAAATATTATTTTTATTTATTAAAACTAATTTCACTTTATTTTTGTAAATAAATAATTTAATCAATTTAGTTTTTTTAATTAATTAGGTATAATTTTAACATTTTTTGCAATAAATTAAAATCAATTTAGAATATTAGGTTTTTAATAATTTTTATCATTCTTATTTTATTTCCTAAAATATAAAAAACCCAAAAATATATTTTCCATTTAATTAATTAATTAACTTAAGTTTAATTTCATTTAATTCAAAAAATAACAAAAAATCTCTTTCTTTCATAAAAAGGGTCAAAACCCTAAAAATGCTCCGATTTAATTTTCTCGCACGCGTATTATTTTTATCCAATAATGTAATTGTTTCCCGGCATGTAATAGTTTTAATAGGACTTTTATTTATCGCTTTATTTTTACCTTCCGCAATTTAAATTAAAGGATTTGTTTTTGGCGATGTAAATACCCGACGCCTTGTAATAGCTTAGATTTAATTTCCCGCAATTTTATTTCCGCACAATATTGAATGTTAGATGTTTGATAAATAGGAAATCATGACAAGATCAATCTTTAATCTAAAATCAATATAGATCACCCATGACATGTACAGATAAAACTAACTGAATTAACACACTTGCACATGCCACTCTTAGGGTACTCCTCACTTGGTTGCCTCGAACGTGGTCATTGAGTATAAGAAGTTTTAGAGGTCGCCCTCTTGTCCAAAGATCATAGTTACCTCGAAACAGTTGCCTCGGAAAAATTGTCTAAGACATTAGGGTTACCGCTAAGGCGTCCTAACATTGCTTAAGTGACCACACGTCCCTTAATCGAATTGACCCGAAAACTCCAAAGACGGTGCTACCTACTCCTCAATAGTGGGATAGCATTGTCTAAAGGACATTTGCACAGTTTAATTCCTTTTTGAGTAGCTAGATGGTTCTTAACTACTTGCTCCTTTTAAAACAAAACAAAACTTTTTGCACTTACACTCTCTTCAAAACAAATTTTTTTTTCAAACCCACAAACACAAAGAAAAGAAAACTTTTGAAAACACAATGAGCAAGTACCTAAGAGCCCGTGGATAACCACGGATAGAAAGGGTGCTAACACCTTCCCTCTCTATAATCTACCTCCTGAACCCGAGAAATATCTCAAAAGGGAATTTTTCTGTGCTTTTGTCCTTTCCTTGTTGGATAAAATAAAAGACGGTGGCGACTCTTGCTTACCGCGACATTTTGCGAAAACAAACGCAAACGCGAACCAGCATTCCAAAACAGTCAGTTCTCATTCCCACTGATCACAGAACTAGCGACTCTGCTGGGGACTATATAAGTGAGGTGTACCTTAGGATTAGATCATTGTGTTTTCAATTGTATGCTTTGTATGCTTTAATTTTGTGGGCTTGTATCGGAGTTCTATAGATCCTAACCCGGATCTGGGGATACCCTTTAGGTAAGTAGCAATAAACTGTGAGGGATCTGTACAGCGTAGACTGATACGGATGAAGCAGTAGCTACGTTGTTGTGGCACTTTAGTCTGTACCGATATCCCTTGTGTTGGAGCGAGGAGAATATGGGTCTTCTAAGGGGTCATTAAGCACCAACTGACCTTAGAACCTTAAATTGACCAACTTGGCCATAGAACAGTAGCAGTATGCTACACTCATTGAGACTAAACTCTCGCGATGATTCCGGCTGCAAGAAAAGGTTGCTAAACTGGAATTATGACCGATTGAGGGTAGTCAGTGATATTGGGATCCTCTAGAACCCGGTTACTATTTTTAGGACAGGTTTAAACCAACTGAACTGAAAGAGGGTAGTACCTAAGCTCCATGCCAGCCTGAAATCTAAGGGCTCTCAGTGTGACTTGTGTGCCTTTACCATGTTTGCCTTTTGTGGATACTTGTGGTGTGCCTTTATCATGACATCATGACATCATAACATTGCATACATCTTGCATAAAGACTAACCCATTTCAAAGACAGGAGGGTTTCATCTTTGCTCTGTTTTGTAGGTCATCATGATGCCTATGCGTAAGAATACCATCCGGATCAACTTTGTGTTAGAACAAAGTTTGAATCTACTACCCTAAGTTTAAGTTTTGATGATAACAAAATGAAAAGATATATTAATTATGTGATTCATGTAAGAACTATTTGCTACCTAAAATATTACCTTCTGTTTTGCAGAAACTCTGATAGGTATCAGCAAGAGTACACTTAATCAGCATCAGAAGATTGGTTATCAATATCAGCATCAGAAGATGCTATATCAGAATACCAGAATCGGAAGAACAACCCACGCGTATGCTGAAGCTTGATGAACAGAACTGCGCTCAACACTCTGATAAAGATAACAACAGTTCATCAGCACTTAAGCAGAGTCAGAATGAGCCCAAGCCAGAACACGCTTTAAGTAGCAACAGTACTGTGCATTCAAGACGAGTTACTACCAACGGCATCATTCCAGACAAGATCTGCTTAATAAGGAAAGATTGTTATTGGCATTGAATCAAGATTATTGCTCCAACGTTCACCAATTTTAAATGCTATATAAACAAGACAATGAAGATTGAATTGGCTAATGCTCTACATCAATTCACACGCCAAAAAGCTAATCATCATCTTCCTTCTCTCAGTTTGCTAAAAGCTCCATATTTCCTTACTCAATTACTTTTAGCAATCTAGTTTCAATAAGCTTAAGTTGTGTAATATCACAGTTGTGATAAACAGTTTTGTAGAAAACATTCACACACCCAGATTTCTATTCTGTGTAAGAAAGTGATTCCTTGACAAACCGGTATGTGGTTTGCATCAAGAAGGCTTTAGCAGTTGTTAAAGCAGATTGTAATATTCAGTTGAATATAGTGGATTAAGACCTCGTTGGAGAGAGGCGAAATCACCTTGACGGGTGGACTGGAGTAGTTTGAGATCAAACGAACCAGGATAAAAATATTGTGTTCATTGCATTGATTTTCAGTTTTACAATTCAACCCCCCTTCTTGTGTTCTTCACTTCTTCAATTGGCATCAGAGCGCCTGGTTCTGAGCTAAAACACTTAATTGTGTCAGTACAAGATCCAGCGTCAGAAAAACACAATGGCAGGAACTTATTCTCACACCAGCAATGACAACCATGAGGACAGAGACAGATTCAGCGGCAAACCTCCAGTCTTTGATGGAGAAAATTTTGATTACTGGAAAGACAGAATTGAAAGCTTCTTTCTGGCACATGATGCTGATCTGTGGGACATGGTGACAGATGGATACACGCACCCTGTGAATGCAAGTGGTCAGAAGATTGATAAGAAAACAATGTCTGACCAACAAAAGCGTGACTTCAAGAATCACCACAAGTCCAGAACCATCCTTCTCAGCGCCATCTCGTATGCTGAATATGAAAAGATCTCCAACAGAGACACAGCAAAGAACATGTTTGACTCACTCAGAATGACGCATGAGGGCAACGTTCAGGTCAAAGAAACTAAAGCTCTGGCGCTCATTCAGAAGTATGAGGCATTCAAAATGGAAGAAAGTGAATCCATTGAAACAATGCTCTCAAGATTCCAGATTCTGGTAGCTGGTCTCAAGGTTCTGGACAAAGGTTACTCTACTGCTGATCACGTCAAGAAAATCATCAGAAGCTTACCAAAGCAGTGGAGGCCAATGGTTACAGCTCTGAAGCTAGCAAAAGATCTCAATAAAATTTCTCTGGAGGAACTTATTAGCTCCCTCAGAAGTCATGAGATAGAGCTAGAAGCTGATGAACCCCAGAAGCAAGGTAAGCCTTTAGCATTAAAATCTAACAAAAAATCTGAGTCTAAAGTTTTGCAGGCAGTTGAAGAAACATCTGATGGATCCTCATCAGAAGAAGACGAACTCTCCCTCCTCTCCAGAAGAGTGAATCAACTGTGGAAGCAGAGGCAAAGGAAGTTCAGGAATCCCAGAAGATCTGATCAGAACGAGTCTTCTTCCAGATACAGAAGGACAGATTCTTCCTCTGGATATAGAAGATCTGAAGGCTCCTCAGGAAGCAGAAAGCCAAACACCAAGGACATCATCTGCTATGAGTGCAATGAGCAAGGACACTACAAGAGTGACTGCCCAAAGCTTCAGAGGGAAAAGCCCAAAAAGAAGTTTGGAAGAGAAAAGAAGAAAAGTCTCATGGCTACATGGGATGACTCCGACTCGTCTGAAGCTGACTCAGAATCAGATGATGAGAGAGCAAACATAGCTCTCATGGCCAACATTTCAGAAGATAGTGAAGCTTCTGAATCAGACTCAGAATAAGATACTGAAGAGGTATTTCCTGACTTTGCAGTTAATTTTACCAAGGCTGAACTTGCTGAAAGCCTTAATGAAATTCTGGAAAGGTATCAGCAGATTAGAGTTAAATTCAGAAACCTGAAAAGGAATCTTGAATCTGACTCTAATAAGACTGAGAGTCTTAAATTGGAGAATTCTGAGCTGAGAAATAAAATTTCAAAATTAGAAAATACTTTACAAAACTCTCAGAAGGAACCAATTTCTGAAACTCCCAGCAACGCTGATGAGATCATCAAGGAGTATGATCACAGTTTCCAGAAGTTCCTTGCTAAAAGCATAGATAGAAGAAAAATGGCTTCAATGATCTATGAAGTTAGCAGAAACGACAGGAAGGGAATAGGATACCAAGATATCTTTAGCAGCAAATCAGAAACACCAGTCATGGTACTTGGACTCTGGCTGCTCGCGACACATGACGGGAAGAAGGCATATGTTCCAAAGCCTGGAACTTAAGCCTGGAGGCCACGTTGACTTTGGAGGCAATCACAGGGGAAAGATAATTGGCTCTAGAATTGTAGGTAATGGAAATCTTCCCTCTATTAATAATGTTCTGCTAGTAGATGGATTAATGCATAATCTGTTATCCATAAGTCAATTAAGTGATAACAGTTATGATATAATCTTTAATCAAAAATCATGTAAAGTTGTTAGTCAGAAAGATGGGACTATCCTGTTTAATGGAAAGAGGAAAAACAACATTTACAAAATCAAACTTTCTGAACTGAAAAGTCAGAATGTAAAGTGCCTTCTATCTGTTAACAACGAGCAGTGGATCTGGCACAGAAGATTGGGGCATGTTAGTATGAGAAGAATATCTCATATTAACAAACTCAATCTGGTCAGAGGACTTCCTATTTTGAAGTTCAATTCAGATGCTCTGTGTGAAGCATGTCAAAAAGGCAAGTTTGCAAAACCCTCTTTTAAATCTAAAAATGTTGTTTCTACCTCTAAGCCATTAGAACTTCTGCACATTGACTTATTTGGACCAGTTAAAACTGCTTCAGTCAGTGGCAAGAAGTATGGGTTAGTTATCGTAGATGACTATAGCAGATGGACATGGGTAAAGTTCTTAAGACACAAGGACGAGTCACACTCTGTGTTTGTTACCTTCTGTAACCAAGTTCAGAATGAAAAGGATCTTAGAATCGTTAAAGTCATAAGTGATCATGGTGGAGAGTTTGAAAACAAAGATTTTGAGTCATTCTTTAATGACAGAAGCATTCTGCATGATTTCTCTTGTCCTAGAACTCCCCAACAAAATGGAGTTGTAGAACTAAAGAACAGAACATTGCAAGAAATGGCCAGTACCATGATCAATGAGACAAACGTTGCTAAGATCTTCTGGGCAGAGGCAATAAACACAGCGTGCTACATTCAGAATAGAATCTCAATAAGACCTATTCTGGAAAAGACTCCATATGAATTGTGGAAGAACAGAAAGCCCAACATTTCATATTTTCATCCATTTGGATGTATCTGTTTTATGTTAAATACAAAGAATTATTTGAACAAGTTTGACTCTAAAGCACAGAAGTGTATTATGTTAGGATACTCTGAACCCTCAAGAGGGTACAGAGTATACAATACAGAAACACAGATTGTGGAAGAATCAATCAGTGTTCGTTTTGATGATAAGCTTGACTCTGAAAAGTCAAAGCAGAATGAAGTTTTTGCAGGTATGGAAATTGAATTTACAGGTTCTGAAGACAAGTCATCAAAAGCTCTCAACACAAACACTCCTTCAACGTCTGAAAGGAGCACTGCTAGCAATCCTACAACAGCTGCTGATCAACCTCAGAAGAGATTACCCAGAAGCAGCTTGGATCACCCAGAAGAAACTATCTTAGGAAGAAAGGAAGATCCAATTAGAACAAGAGCAAGCTTCAGAAACTCTGAAGAAACCCTCATGGGACTTGTGTCTCTGATTGAACCTTCTTCTATTGATGAAGCACTTCTGGATAACGACTGGATTCTGGCAATGCAAGAAGAGCTGAATCAATTCACCAGAAATGACGTATGGGATCTTGTTCCCAGACCAAAAGGATTCAACGTCATTGGAACAAGATGGGTGTTCAGAAACAAGCTAAATGAACAAGGTGAAGTCATCAGAAACAAAGCACGACTGGTTGCACAAGGTTATAGTCAGCAAGAGGGGATAGACTATACAGAAACCTTTGCTCCAGTCGCCAGGTTAGAATCTATCAGACTTTTAATTTCATTTGCTGTTAATAGAGGCATCACTCTGTATCAGATGGATGTCAAAAGTGCATTCTTAAATGGTTATATAGAAGAAGAGGTTTATGTGCACCAACCCCCTGGTTTTGAAAATACAAAACATTCAGAACATGTTTTCAAACTAAAGAAGTCACTATATGGTCTGAAACAAGCTCCCAGAGCTTGGTATGAAAGACTAAGTAACTTTCTGTTAGAAAATGAATTCACCAGAGGAAAGGTGGACACTACCTTATTCTGTAAGTCAGTTAAGAATGACATCTTAGTCTGTCAAATTTATGTTGATGATATTATTTTTGGATCTACTAATCCTTCTCTTGGAAGAAAATTTGCTAAGTGTATGCAGGCAGAATTTGAGATGAGCCTCATGGGGGAACTGAAATTCTTTCTAGGAATTCAGATCAATCAAACTCCAGAGGGAACTTACATTCATCAGAGCAAATACATCAGAGATCTTCTGAAGAAATTTGACCTCTCAGAATGTAAGCCATCAAAGATTCCAATGCATCCCACGTGCATTCTGGAAAGAGAAGAGGTAAGCAAAAAGGTAGAACAGAAAGTCTACAGAGGTATGATTGGTTCTCTCCTTTATCTGACAGCTTCAAGACCTGATATATTATTCAGCATATGTATTTGTGCTAGATTCCAATCAGATCCTAGAGAATCTCACTTAACAACTGTTAAGCGAATTTTCAAGTATCTGAAAGGTACTACTAATCTGGGTTTATTTTATAGAAAATCTAGTGATTACAGCTTAGTAGGCTATTGTGATGCTGACTTTGCTGGAGACAGAGTAGAGCGTAAAAGTACTTCTGGAAGCTGCTAGTTTCTGGGAGAAAATCTGATCTCTTGGTCCAGCAAAAGGAAATCCACAATTGCGCTATCAACAGCAGAAGCTGAGTACATAGCAGCAGCAGGATGTAGCACACAAATGCTCTGGATGAAAAGTCAGCTTGAAGACTTCCAGATTTTTGAGAGTAACATCCCTATACTCTGTGACAATACTTCTGCTATTTGCTTAAGTAAGAATCCCATTTTACATTCTAGAGCTAAGCATATAGAAATAAAACATCATTTCATTAGGGACTACATTCAGAAAGGAATTTTGAACTTAAAATTTATAGATACAGACCATCAATGGGCTGATATCTTCACTAAACCCCTTTCTGAAGATAGGTTCAATTTCATTCTGAAACATCTCAACATGAAAATCTGCCCAGAGTGAAAATGCTTTAATTCTATATATTTATCTTCAGAATGTATTTGTTTTACTATGAACTTCTGATCAATCTCTTTTCAGAAAGATAGAACATGCAGAGTGTATCAGATGCTAGTCTTAAAGATCTGAGCTTTTCAGCTCAAGGATAGACGTGCTGATCACTAAATCAAACAAGTGTCATCCAATCATCAGCAATTCTCTGAAGCAGAACACGCGTGCACGCTTCTGAGAAGTCAAAACGCTGATTGGGTGCATTGAGACACATGTCTGGTAACCGTTTCAAGTATCTTTCTCAAATCCCCCAAAATCAGTAAGCATTAAATGAAAGTAATCATGCTTTAAAAAAAACGTAATCATGATTTTATTTTCTCTTTCTTGAAACCGTTTACACTTTCAAAAAATTTCTTAAATCTATTTAAGCACTTTAAACTTCTCACATCAATCTTTTACCGTTTCTTATAATCTCTCAAATATTTTCTGCATTTTCTCTGTGTTCATCTCTTTCAAACTTAAACCCATTTTCTCAGTTTTCTCAGATAAACCCTAAGTGTGAACATGGCAACCTCCAGCAGTGCTTCTGCAGGTTCTCAGAAGAAAGCTTCCTCTGAACAGTACCAAGTTCCATTCAGAACACTCCTTACACCAGTGAAGAATATAGAAGTGTTGTCTGAACTAATTATTGACTTTGGCAGTCTGAAAGAGAATGGTTTTGACTTGACAGAAGAAGTTAGGGCACAGAAATGAGAGAGATATTTTGACAGGTTGGTTGGACCGACATTCCCAGTTTTGGTCAAGGAGTTCTGGATTCATGCGTCTGCTTCAACGCATCAAGTCACCTCCTACATAATGGGAAAGAAGATTGTGATCACTGAGGATCACATAGCAAAACTGATTGGTTACAGTGGCGATGGCGTCCGCTGTATTGATATGGCTGAAAGATGCTCTGACGTTGGTGTCATAGCAGAACAGATTTTCACCCTTGGGGTGCCCAGCAGCAAAATCAGAGACCTAAAGGATCACCACAGAGTTTGGGCGAAGATCATTCTGGGGTGCTTTAATCATAGGAAGCCAACAAGTTCCCCTGATTACATAAATATAGATTAGTAGTTTCTAATCTATTTTATCAATCAGAAGGTAAAAATCAACTTGGCTCATCTTCTGTTTAATCACCTCAGAACTAGCGTCAAGGAAACCAGGGAAGAAGAAAGAACAAAGAGGGATTGGATACCCTTTGGAAGGTTAATATCAGATATTCTGACTGAGAATAGGCTGATAGAGCACCTGATAGAAGCTCAAGAGTTAAGCACCATTGAACCAACTGTTGGCAAGCCTCTGAACGCGAAGAATCTGAAGAAAATGAAATTAATAGAGAATATCAGAAAGGAACCCAGCGTGACTCCTATTGCTGACATCACCAGCAGAAGAGTCCCACTGAGTGACTTTCCATTATTTTTTGAGATAGAATCTAAACCAGTGGTGGTTCTTAGATACTTGGACGCGTGCAAGGCTGATGGTATAGATCCCAAGCTGAATATCAAAGATCTGCACTGTGATCGGTGGATTTAGAACTGACTGTTTAATGCTGGTTCGCGAAATGTCGCGGAAGCAAGAGTCGCCACTGTCTTTTATTTTCTCCAGTATGGAAAGGACAAAAGCACAGAAAAATTCCTTATTGAGATTAGTTCTCGGTTCGGGAGGTAAATTTATAGAAAGGGAAGGTGTTAGCACCCTTTCTATCCATGGTTATCCATGGGCTCTTAGATACTTGCTCATTTGTGTTTTCAAAATTGTTTGTTTGCTTTTCAACTGTGGGTTTAAAAAAGTTTCGTTTAAAATTTCAGTTCGACTCTTGTATCAGTCCTCAAGAGTGTTTGAAAAGTTGTTTTTGAAAGCTTTTTGAAAAGTGTCGGTGTGAAAAGAGTTTTGATTTGTTTTTGAATAGAGCAAGTATCTACGAGCCATCTACCTACCCTAAGGAATTAGTCTGTGTAAATGTCCTTAAAGTAGTGCCATCCCACCATTGAGAGGTAGGTAGAACCACCGTTGGAGGTGTTCGGGTCAATTCGAGGGTTCGGGACATTGTGGTCACCAGAGCAATAGGAAGACACCTTAGAAGCTACCCCCATGCCATGTTCATGGACATGAGGACTTACTAAAACATCCTCTACTCGACAACCACTTTTCGAGGGGCAAGGCAACAGTGAGGCGTACCCTAGGAGTGGTGTGTGATTTGTGTGTCATTTTCAGTTATATTTGTCTTGTCATGCATTGGTGATCTACGCTTTGTTTTTATTTTTGGCATTCATTCTTTCATGTGGTTATTAACAGTTAAAAGGTGCGGAAAGATAAAAGTCCTACGCTATTACAAAGGCGCGGGTCTACATCGCCAAATTAAACCAAGACCCGATTTGAAATAAATAAAATGCGGAAAGTAAATATCCTAATTATCTATTACAAAGCTTTGGGGCAATTACATGAAATCTAAAAAAGGAAATAAAAGTAAATGTGCGAAAAGAAATAAAATCGAGAATGCGAGGGCGTTGGACCCTTTTAAAGAAATTAAGTTGAAATCATAAATTTAATTAAATTAAATAAAAGAAAGAACCCTTGTTTTTTGGAGTTTTTGTATTTATGGAATTAAGGAGAATTAAATTGGAATTAAAAGTTAATTAAAACCCTAGTTCTAAATCGTTTTTAATTTATTAAAAAAATGTTTAAGTTGTAACCTAATTTAACCCTAATTAATTAAATGGCATATTTATTTACAAAAAATAATTAATAATTAAATATGGTGAAAAAGTAAAAAAATAATAAAAGTATAAAAACCCTAATTTCTACCTTTTTTAGTTTAAAAAATATATTAAAATTAAACCTAAAATTAAACTAATTAGTTATTAGAATTTTATTTACAAAATATTGATTAAAAAATAAATGAACATATTTTTATTTTTTTATAGTTTCTGATTTTTTTTTTTGTATTTTTATGTTATAAAAATTAATTTGAAGAATTAAAAGAAAGTAATTAAATTAAAACAAATAAAAAAAATAGAAAAAAGAATGAAGGAGAGAAATACAAACAAGAGGGGTGGTAGACCCAATTATGGAGGTTTGTAGAAAGCAATTAGGCCCACTGATTCCTGGCCTTGTTTGACTTTCCCATGATCACATATGGATCATTGACCAAGGTGCATGATGGAAGTCCTGTGCTGGCCTTTGGATTCATCTCCTGGGACATGTGGCGTGCCAAGAGATGGAGTTGTATGGTGGTCCTTGGGCAAGGAATCATACCTGAGCGCATTATGAACAAAAATATTGAAGAATATGGGGGACCTGGGAATCGAACCCAGGTCCCATTGCTTGCAATCACTCCTTTCCACCAACTGAGCCAGCGTATTAGTTTTGATATATAATAAGATAGAAATAATATATATGAAACATGCAATTATTCTGGAACCCAAATAAAAACGCGCCAACGATTTGAATTAGCCAACCATATGCCTACAACTCATCTTCTTCTCCACTTCTTCGCTTTGGCCTAAAAAAAAATAGAATGAATAGCGGGGGTTTTAAACCCCCACTAAGTGAAGAACACAAAAATAGCGATTAGGCCCTGGGCTCATATAAATTGAGCGCGAGGTGTGGTTTTGGATCGTTGGAATGTCACGAATCCAAGGGTGTTGGTCTTATGGCTCAATTTTTCCATATGCAAAAGTCCCCAATTTCAAGCTTATGAAAACCTAGAAAATTTCCATGGCAGATTCTTGTACATGGCATGTTAGTTCAATTAGAAGATACCAACAACTTTAGAATGCTCATGTTAGTGCAAAGCAACAGTTAAAAGACATTAATCATGCATATAAAATGGAATACGATTATGAATTTTTTTAAGAAAAGTGGAACACGATTATACCAATTCTTGAGGTTAGAGGACGTGATTTTGATTCAGAAAGCTTCCTTGATGCGTCAGGAATGTAATGGAATCGTTCTTTGGCTTGGAAAAGTGCTCTATGCGTGTTTTCAGTTTTCAAATTTTTGACAAAAAATGCCAAGTGATTCTTTTGTTTGAGGCGCAGCTTCCGAGTTTTCTTGATTAGGTTTAGCTTTTTGTATGTATATAGAATGAATTAGGGTAGAAATCCAAGTCCATAAACCTTTGCAATCAATGTTTCAATATTTGATTTTTAATGGTATCTTTTTCAATCTTTTTCATGTGAAGAACATGCCAATCATTGCCAATCACCTTGATTCTTTCCTTATTGAATAGTGCACGAAATCTTGAGTGAATTCTATGCACAAAAAGATTTGAAAAGCATGGATTAGTATTTTTCTTATAATTATTTTTAATTAAATGAATTAAATAGATTAAATATTCAATTAATTAATTAAAAATAGGAAAATAACTCCCCTTTGGGTCAATGGGTCGTGCATAGCTTTTGGGTGATGATTCTTGGATGAAATTGAGGCCCATTAGCAATTTTGAGGCATTTGAAGCAAAGTTGACTTTTCAAAATTCCCAAACATTTCCCAACTTCCACAAGGCATATCTTGCTCAATTTTTAAGCTTTGATCATGTTCTTGGACATTTTGGAAAGGTCTTGAAGTCCTCTAACAAATGCCTTCAGTCCGATGTCATTTTGATTTACCAATCTCAAGTTATGGTCTTTGACTTAAAGTCCCTTTTTGTTGACTTTTGAAAATGACCTATAATGTTGAGATTGATAATTTTTTGTGAGAGCATTTCTTGGGCTTGAAGTGTGAAGAGGAGTTGTAGGAAATGTCATTCTCTTCAAAATGAGCTTTGGATGGAATTTTTCTGATAAACCATGTGGAAGTTATGCCTTGGTCAAGTTACAGTTGACTTTTTCAACTGTCCAAATATGGAAACTTTTGCATCTTGAGACTTTTTGAACCATGCCTTGAGAATCATGATCAAGCATTGATCAAATGATGTTTGGGGCTTCAAAATAAGATGCTGACCAAAAATTTGGACTTTTGACTGTCAAATGACCATTTTGCCCCTATAGTTGACTGTTGAGCAATTAGGGTTTTTGACTGTGCAATTTTGTGCTGTAAGTCTTGAAACTTGGCATATGGATGATTGACCATGTTTGTAGGCATGTGGGACTTGATTGGACCCTTGGAAACTTCAATTTTTTTGCCAGAACCAAAACCCTAATTTTGACTGTTAGGAGGCCATTGAACTGTGCAACCCTTGAGTGGCCTTTGAACCTTGATCTTTGGAAAATCTTTGAAGAATATGGGAGGGCAAATTTTTGGGTACAACAGTTGCCCTTGTTCAATCTTCTTAGACCTGAGGATGTAGATTGGCTGTCGTGCCTTTCGTAGTCCGAAGGTAGAAGATGATTGAACACTAGAGTGCCCAGAAATTTGCGCTCACATAGTAGTGTGACGGTGGGAATGGGCTTATAGATGCCATTTGGAGATTGATGGATAGGAAGATAGGCTTATAGATGCCATGTTGAGAGGTGATGGATAGGTGGATGGGCTTATAGATGCCATCTGGGTGTCGATCGCATAAGAGATTCCTTAGCGAGAACCTACATACCTGAAAAAGAAAGATGATTACCTGGCCTGTTACAGGGGCTGGTCTTTAAACTCTTTGTGTAGATGTGCCCTGACTGGTTACAGGAATTGAATCTGGAGCTTCAAAAGGTGATGAATGAACCAGGGATGGTTACTACCTCAACGGGATGATGAGAGAACCTTGGGCGATTACTACCTCAATAGTAACGATGAGAGAATCTGGGGCGATTACTATCTCAACAGGAACGCTGAGAGAATCTTGGGGCGATTACTACCTCAACAGGAACGCTGATAGAATCTTGGGGCGATTACTACCTCAACAGGAACGCTGAGAGAATCTTGGATGTCTTCTACTGGGATAAGAATCAGGGAGATCTTAGGGTCGATCTGACTGAACCAGAGAAGGCCTTTGACTGGATAAGAATCAGGAAAATCTTAGGGTCGATTTAACTGAACCAGGCTAGGTCTTGGAATCTTCAACTGGATAAGAATCAGGGAGATCTTAGGGTCGATCTGACTGAACCAGAGAAGGCCTTTGATTGGATAAGAATCAGGAAAATCTTAGGGTCGATTTAACTGAACCAGGCTAGGTCTTGGAATCTTCAACTGGATAAGAATCAGGGAGATCTTAGGGTCAATCTGACTGAACCAGAGAAGGCCTTTGACTGGATAAGAATCAGGAAAATCTTAGGGTCGATTTAACTGAACCGGGCAAGGTCTTGGAATATCTTCAACTGGATAAGAATCAGGGAGATCTTAGGGTCGATCTGACTGAACCAGAGAAGGCCTTTGACTGGATAAGAATCAGGAAAATCTTAGGGTCGATTTAACTGAACCAGGCTAAAGTCTTGGACATAGCTGAGAACTTAACTGGATCTTTTCCTGAAAGGTAAAGGTCAGTCATATGCAATGCATGATATGGATCAAGCAATGATGTTCTCAATATAAATGAGATTGTAAGGTATGATGCGTTTATGCATGTATCATGATGTATGTGATGTTTTTGAATGTATGTTTTCGTCTTAGGAAAATAAATCCTTGACGGGTGCCGGGAAGTCACATCCTGGGCTGATGTTGAATAGCATTCCTTGTTGTTTCCGCTGGGGAGTGATGGTTGCAAGAATACCGGTAGGAGAAGATAACTCCGTTGGGGAATAAACTTGGCGAATAGAACACTCTGCGGGGAGAAAATTATTCTAGCGATCTTGCTGGGGAATAATACTCTGTGGGGAGAGAGTTACTTTGCTGGAATGTTGATGGTAACTTCGCTGGGGATACCATTGTTGTGTTGGAAGTGTTAATAGACTCCGCTGGGGATAAGAAGACTTCACCGAAGACGGTCTTTCCGTGGCTTTTGGCTGAGGATAACCCAATTATACCCTGGTAAGGGAATAACCTTTGAATAAAGTCGGGGGACGCGCTCGTGCTCTGCGAGGATAAGCTTCCGGAATCTACTGGGGATAAGCTTACTGCTTGGGGAGATGGATTCCAACTTTCCTGGGGAAACTGGATTGGACTCTCCTGGGGAAATTTTGAACTATATTGGGGAATTAACTCCATTGAATGTTTGATATACCGCCGGGGAACAGTCTTAGACCAAGACTGCCGGGGATGCTTGTTAAGAATGTTCGTATATTGTGCTGGGAAATGTTGAGATCTGTGGGAGATACCCAACTTCCTTAAGGCTGATAGTATAACTTTTCCTGGGGAGAGTGCATTGACTTGCTGGCTCACTCTCTGGGGAATTAAGATACTGGTTATGTTCTTCAGCTGAACTTACCTTGGTACCTTGGTGGACAGAGCAATTAGATTGCTTATACAACTCATTATTGCCCCTGCTTCTGATGTGGGAGAAGATACCTGCGGAGGTGCTTGATGACTGCCGATTGACAAATCTTTTTTTGGTAGGCAAGTGACGAGATGCCGAGACATAGTCGTACGCTTCGATCCCTAATTTTTGCCTGGACCGCCCTTTCGGGTTTTCAGTTCACCGGGATACCCATTTTTGCCCAAGCCGCCTTTTCAGGTTTTCGACTTGCCGGGCGTACAGATTTTTTTCATTATTTCATCCCTCATTTTGCCCGAACCCTTTTGGTTCGCCGGGAAGCCGTTATTTTTGCCTAGGTATGTCAACCTAGCGTGTCTTTTATCATGCGTAGTATTTTTTCGACTATGTCCGCGCTCTCAGGATGTAGGGGTGCCCCTGTTGTTGTGTTGCCATGCCACCAGAAGATCTTCGTTTGATCGTCCAATGCCCCAAGTGACTCGGACGGAGATTTGCCCCAAGCTGGTTGGCCTTTTAAGAGATTCTCCGAATCTTGACTTAACTGCCCCAAGTGATGGACAATGATCATGCCATGCCCCTTGATTGGAGGTGCTTTTGTTCATTAGACATTCGTCGTGCGAACTTCTATGCTGTTCAGACAAAAAGTCATATGCAAACAAATTTATGTTAAAAATGCAAAGCTTATGTCTGTCTTGAAGTTTTTTTTGAAAATTCTATTTTTTTTCATAAAAACAAATGAATTTTTGTAAACTGTGATGTCAACTCGTTATTTTACCGTAAGCCTTAAGGAGTCAGGATACCTTTGTAACAGTATGCTTTCGAACCAACCCATGCTTCAGCTAGGACTTTTAAGGGTTGTAACGTGGCCTGGTTCACGGTTTAAGAAACAAAGGATAAAGGCTCAAAATTTATTTGTACCCACCCGCTCTTCAAGATGTTCTTCAAACCTAAACTCAGCTAATCGTGCGTTAGACCTTGTTTGAGTCTTTGCTTTGATATACCAGTGATGGTTCGGATATTGAAAATTTATTTTGAATAGGCAGTCATTTTTTTTGTGTTGAGGGTTTGTAAGACCTCTTTCTTTTTTTTTTGATTTTGTTATCCCTGTTTTTTGCCTGAACTGTTTCTTTTGTGATTACAGTCAGCGGGATGCCCCAGTTTTGTAAGTCTCCTTCATAGGTTTTGACTTAATGGGTTTTTATTTTGAGAAGTGATGACTGCCCGTCTGTATGATTGTTCGGAACCATCATTGTCTTTTGTTTTGTAAGGACCTCTTCAGTGCCATTTGTTATGCACTTGGATCAACTGAGAGAACTACCCTGCCCCAGGTTATGATTAAGGGTTTTAATTTTCGAAAAGAAAAAACTCCTACTTCTTTGGCTCAAAGGGGTTGACGAGGGATTATCTTCCTTATTACTCCAGTGTTTAGGAATTGAAACAATGCCTGTACTTCATCAGTGGGGTCTGTTCAAAAGCATACTGTAAAGATCGTGGTATCGTTTTCGTCATCCTCCCTCAAGAGGCTTAGAATTGTTAATTGAGAGTTGAACATCACAAAAATATGAAAACAGTTTTAAGCATAATAAATGCGAATATATTGCTTCAAAACAGACATATGCGATGCATTAATGAAATAACAACGTTTAACAATGAACAAATGTTTAAACAATCAAAGAACAACAAAACTTGAACATTCGAATGAACAAAAGTTTTCTAGTCTCAGGGCTTGTTACTTCAAATGGTGAGCCTTGGATGGATGGTAGAAAAACTCAGCCTGACCATCTTGTGTGAACTCCAATGCTCCTTCATCAATCAGGTCCTGGATCTTGTTCTTCAGAGCCCAACACTCATTTGTATCATGTCCTGGACTGGCAGAGTGGTAGGCACACCTTTTATTGGGATGATAAGTAGGAGCTGATGTGTTGGGGTTCTGGGGATGAGCCCTTAATGTGATCAGATTCAATCTCAACAGGCGTTGTAAAGCTTGAAACAGAGACGTATTGAGCTGAGTGAATTGCCTTCTGGGCTTGTCTGTCTGAAGCTGGTGAGGTTGATGCTGAATTTGTGATACTGAAGCCATTTGAGGAGCTCTCTTATCCTCTTGCCTCAAAGGTGGTTGAATGATGACTGGCCCTTCAACCTTAGATGTTTGCCCTAGTTGGTTGCCCCGAAGCAGTTGGTTGACGAGAACCCCGAGCTCATCTTGTCTTTGAGCTAAGTCTTGAAGGATAGTCACTTGCCCCAGCATCTGGGCTCTCATTGCATCCACCTCGGCTTGCAGATGTTTCAGCCGTTCGTCCTTATCATCCTCAGCATTGTTCCTGACCAAGGTCCCCATGAGAAGGGTTCTCAGCTCTTCCTGCCCCTTGGATAGATTCAGGAGGATTTCCTCGAACCGAGTCTCTTGAGCATGAAGGTCCTGGTTGTCTTGTTGGCAAGCCATTGCTGAAATAAATAGCGGAGAAGGTAAGTGACTTGTAAAGAAAGGTACCTGTAATGCAATGATGTATATGTATGCATGCAATGTTTTCAAGGATCTCGCGGGATAGACGAGAAAAATTGTTAGAATTGGGATCCGGTAGCTTGATTGAAGGCACTTCATATTGTTGAGAGTCCTTCTTCAAGGGTTAAAGGCTCACCATATCCAGTGGGTCATAGCCCCTGACAACCTTGGCTGGTGGAAAATAAATCCCCTTTTGCCCCTTGTTGGACAATTGATTTATCACGACCTGCATCACAAACCCTTGAGATCCTTGAAATAGATTAGTCCTTATGTAGGATGTATGCAATGGTATGATGTTATGCTATGCATGGGGTAACGTAGGTAAACCCTGTTATGAGTCCCAATTAAGGACTATAAACAAAACCTGCAAGAAACTCAAGTGTCAGATAACAAGCATGCAAATAGTCAAGTTGGAAGGCACACAAGTCACACAAGAGAGCCCTTAGAGTTTAGGCCAGCATGGGGTCTGGGTATTACCCTCTTTCAGTTTGTTGGTTCATACCTGTCCTATCAAAAGTAACCGGGTTCTTAGAGGATCCCAATATCATTGACTACCCTCAATAGGTCATAACTCCAGCATCGCAATCTTTCCTTGCGGCCAGAACCATCACGAGAGTTTAGCCTCAATGGGCGTAGCATACTGCTACTGTTCTAATGGCAAAGTTGTGTCATTTAAGGTTCTAAGGTCTGTTGGTGCTTAAAGACTCCTCAGAAGACCCATATTCTCCTCGTTGCAACACAAGGGATCTCGGTACAGACCAAGGCGCCACACCAACGTAGCCACTGCTTCACCCATGTCGGTCTACGCCGGACAGGTCCCTCACAGCTTATGCTACCTAAACAGGGTATCCCCAGATCCGGGTTAGGATCTATGTAACTCCGATGCAACCCAAAATTTAAAGCAAACAAGTCAAAATAATTGAAAACACAATTATGAACTATCCTAACGTACACCTCACTTTATAAAGAGTCCCCAGTAGAGTCGCCAGTTCTGTGATCGGTGGATTTAGAACTGACTGTTTAACGCTGGTTCGCGAAATGTCGCGGAAGCAAGAGTCACCACCGTCTTTTATTTTCTCCTGTATGGAAAGGACAAAAGCACAGAAAAATTCCTTATTGAGATTAGTTCTCGGTTCGGGAGGTAAATTTATAGAAAGGGAAGGTGTTAGCACCCTTTCTATCCATGGTTATCCATGGGCTCTTAGATACTTGCTCATTTGTGTTTTCAAAATTGTGTGTTTGCTTTTCAACTGTGGGTTTAAAAAAGTTTCGTTTAAAATTTCAGTTCGACTCTTGTATCAGTCCTCAAGAGTGTTTGAAAAGTTGTTTTTGAAAGCTTTTTGAAAAGTGTCGGTGTGAAAAGAGTTTTGATTTGTTTTTGAATAGAGCAAGTATCTACGAGCCATCTACCTACCCTAAGGAATTAGTCTGTGTAAATGTCCTTAAAGTAGTGCCATCCCACCATTGAGAGGTAGGTAGCACCACCGTTAGAGGTGTTCGGGTCAATTCGAGTGTTCGGGACATTGTGGTCACCAGAGCAATAGGAAGACACCTTAGAAGCTACCCCCTTGCCATGTTCATGGACATGAGGACTTACTAAAACATCCTCTACTCGACGACCACTTTTCGAGGGGCAAGGCAACAGTGAGGCGTACCCTAGGAGTGGTGTGTGATTTGTGTGTCATTTTCAGTTATATTTGTCTTGTCATGCATTGGTGATCTACGCTTTGTTTTTATTTTTGGCATTCATTCTTTCATGTGGTTATTAACAGTTAAAAAGGTTCGGAAAGATAAAAGTCCTACGCTATTACAAAGGCGCGGGTCTACATCGCCAAATTAAACCAATACCCGATTTGAAATAAATAAAATGTGGAAAGTAAATATCCTAATTATCTATTACAAAGCTTTGGGGCAATTACATGAAATCTAAAAAAGGAAATAAAAGTAAATGTGCGAAAAGAAATAAAATCGAGAATGCGAGGGCGTTGGACCCTTTTAAAGAAATTAAGTTGAAATTATAAATTTAATTAAATTAAATAAAAGAAAGAACCCTTTTTTTTTGGAGTTTTTGTATTTATGGAATTAAGGAGAATTAAATTGGAATTAAAAGTTAATTAAAACCCTAGTTCTAAATCGTTTTTAATTTATTAAAAAAAATGTTTAAGTTGTAACCTAATTTAACCCTAATTAATTAAATGGCATATTTATTTACAAAAACTAATTAATAATTAAATATGGTGAAAAAGGAAAAAAAGAATAAAAGTATAAAAACCCTAATTTCTACCTTTTTTAGTTTAAAAAAAATATTAAAATTAAACCTAAAATTAAACTAATTAGTTATTAGAATTTTATTTACAAAATATTGATTAAAAAATAAATGAACATATTTTTATTTTTTTATAGTTTCTGATTTTTTTTTGTATTTTTATGTTATAAAAATTAATTTGAAGAATTAAAAGAAAGTAATTAAATTAAAACAAATAAAAAAAATAGAAAAAAGAATGAAGGAGAGAAATACAAACAAGAGGGGTGGTAGACCCAATTATGGAGGTTTGTAGAAAGCAATTAGGCCCACTGATTCCTGGCCTTGTTTGACTTTCCCATGATCACATATGGATCATTGACCAAGGTGCATGATGGAAGTCCTGAGCTGGCCTTTGGATTCATCTCCTGGGACATGTGGCGTGCCAAGAGATGGAGTTGTATGGTGGTCCTTGGGAAAGGAATCGTACCTGAGCGTATTATGAACAAAAATATTGAAGAATATGGGGGACCTGGGAATCGAACCCAGGTCCCATTACTTGCAATCACTCCTTTCCACCAACTGAGCCAGCGCATTAGTTTTGATATATAATAAGAGAGAAATAATATATATGAAACATGCAATTATTCTGGAACCCAAATAAAAACGCGCCAACGATTTGAATTAGCCAACCATATGCCTACAACTCATCTTCTTCTCCACTTCTTCGCTTTGGCCTGAAAAAAAATAGAATGGATAGCGGGGGTTTTGAACCCCCACTAAGTGAAGAACACAAAAATAGCGATTAGGCCCTGGGCTCATATAAATTGAGCGCGAGGTGTGGTTTTGGATCATTGAAATGTCACGAATCCAAGGGTGTTGGTCTTATGGCTCAATTTTTCCATATGCAAAAGTCCCCAATTTCAAGCTTATGAAAACCTAGAAAATTTCCATGGCAGATTCTTGTACAGGGCATGTTATTTCAATTAGAAGATACCAACAGCTTTAGAATGCTCATGTTAGTGCAAAGCAACAGTTAAAAGACATTAATCATGCATATAAAATGGAATACAATTATCAATTTTTTTAAGAAAAGTGGAACACGATTATACCAATTCTTGAGGTTAGAGGACGTGATTTTGATTCAGAAAGCTTCCTTGATGCGTCAGGAATGTAATGGAATCGTTCTTTGGCTTGGAAAAGTGCTCTATGCGTGTTTTCAGTTTTCAAATTTTTGACAAAAAATGCCAAGTGATTCTTTTGTTTGAGGCGCAGCTTCTGAGTTTTCTAGGTTTAGGTTTGTGTATGTATATGGAATGAATTAGGGTAGAAATCCAAGTCCATAAACCTTTGCAATCAATGTTTCAATATTTGATTTTTAATGGTATCTTTTTCAATCTTTTTCATGTGAAGAACATGCCAATCATTGCCAATCACCTTGATTCTTTCCTTATTGAATAGTGCACGAAATCTTGAGTGAATTCTATGCACAAAAAGATTTGAAAAGCATGGATTAGTATTTTTCTTATAATTAATTTTAATTAAATGAATTAAATAGATTAAATATTCAATTAATTAATTAAAAATAGGAAAATAACTCCCCTTTGGGTCAATGGGTCGTGCATAGCTTTTGGGTGATGATTCTTGGAAGAAATTGAGGCCCATTAGCAATTTTGAGGCATTTGAAGCAAAGTTGACTTTTCAAAATTCCCAAAAATTTCCCAACTTCCACAAGGCATATCTTGCTCAATATTTAAGCTTTGATCATGTTCTTGGACATTTTGGAAAGGTCTTGAAGTCCTCTAACCAATGCCTTTGGTCCCATGTCAGTTTGATTTAACAATCTCAAGTTATGGTCTTTGACTTATAGTCCCTTTTTGTTGACTTTTGAAAATGACCTATAATGTTGAGATTGATAATTTTTTGTGAGAGCATTTCTTGGGCTTGAAGTGTGAAGAGGAGTTGTAGGAAATGTCATTCTCTTCAAAATGAGCTTTGGGTGGAATTTTTCTGATAAACCATGTGGAAGTTATGCCTTGGTCAAGTTACAATTGACTTTTTCAACTGTCCAAATATGGAAACTTTTGCATCTTGAGACTTTTTGAACCATGCCTTGAGAATCATGATCAAGCATTGATCAAATGATGTTTGGGGCTTCAAAATAAGATGCTGACCAAAAATTTGGACTTTTGACTGTCAAATGACCATTTTGCCCCTACAGTTGACTGTTGAGCAATTAGGGTTTTTGACTGTGCAATTTTGTGCTGTAAGTCTTGAAACTTGGCATATGGATGCTTGACCATGTTTGTAGGCATGTGGGACTTGATTGGACCCTTGGAAACTTCAATTTCTTTTCCAGAACCAAAACCCTAATTTTGACTGTTAGGAGGCCATTGAACTGTGCAACCCTTGAGTGGCCTTTGAACCTTGATCTTTGGCAAATCTTTGAAGAATATGGGAGGGCAAATTTTGGGGTACAACATGCACCAAGCTCAACCAGAAGTCTCTCTGAAGAAGACGAAGAAAAGGAAGGCTCCTTCAGAAGGAACATCCCAGCAGACTCCCAAGAAAAGAGGTAATTTATCTGCTGCTTCTGTTTTAAATTCTTCTGCTATTCCAACATCTATCCCAACTCCAGCTTCTCATGAAATCCCAATCCCCATCCTAACTATAGATGAAACCGAACCAGAAGATGACCCTTCTGAGGCACTAACACTCAGAAGACCCCGCAGCAAACATCTCAAACCAACAACTTCAACAACATCAGAACTTGACAAAGTTCTGTCTGACATTGATCAACGTGTTTCTGATCACCTCCCCAATAATCCAAACACTGAACCAGATATTTCCCAATCTCCTCAACCAGAACATCCTCTCTCACCCATACCAGAAGAACCACATATTCCTGAACAATCAGAAATTCCTCCTCCTTCTCCACAACCAGCAATTCCTTCTCCCTCTCCTCAACCAGAAATTCATCCACCATCACCTCAACCATCACCTCCTCAACCTGAGTTTCATCATTCTGAAACTCCATCTCCTCCATCTCCTAAACCTCATTCTCCTCAATCCTCTGAGCCACAACCTCTGGCAATACAGCTGCCATGTGGAACAACTGTAACCATGGCCCAGCTGCCATCCTCGCCAGAAACCACTCCTCCAAACACTCCCAAAACCCCCACACAGTCCAATTATTATTTCTGACTCTCCCACTCCATCTCCCAAACAAACCACAGATGACCCCAGCAGGACCTTCATAGATTTAACAATCCTTGACCGTCTTGCTGATCTGAAAAATAAAATAGCCATTCCAAAACCAAAACAGCCAGATGTTGGCTCTGGCATTATGAATTTTGAAACAGGTTTGCAGTGGATTGCTTCTCTGAAGCAAGTCTGTCCTGGAATGATTGATCCTGCTGCCTCAGACCAGCTCTGGACACGATTCAGAATTTGGGTACGTGCTGAAGCTCTAAAATTGCAAGACATCAATTATGAGCAAGCACAGCAGAATTTCAGCAAGCTTCTGAACAAAGTGGGAAGTCAGCTGCTGAAAGAAGACGTGCTCCTTCTGGATAGTGAGCCATGGTCTGAGAAGCATCCAGCTTCAAAAGTGCAGCCAGAAGAAGATCATACAATTCAAGCTGAAGCCAGTCAAGCTGAAGATGTTGCTGAAAGATCTCAGAAGCTCCCTGCTTCTGATGTTTCTCAAGCTGCCTTGGACAGGCAGACTCTAGAAGAGCTGAAGCTGGATGATATTCGTCTGCAGCAAAGGATGGATGAAAATGATCAGAAGATGAAGGAAAGGATGGATGTGCAGGACAGCAAGATAGATACAGTAGTCAGCAAGGTGCACAAGCAGACTGAAACTGCTGATCAGATTAAAGCAATGCTGGAGACTCTGTTCACACGCTTTCCTCCCCAACCTTAGTTTTTTATTCATGCTATTTTCATGTTTTCTTTGCATATCTTCTGTACTGTTTTGTCTGGCTCTGAATATTTTAATATAACAAGTTTTTCTGCTCTTATCGTTTTAGCACATCACTTACACTTTTTGATTGCTGACAAAAAGGGGGAGAACAAGAATGATATTTTTCAATAACGGATTACTGAGACAAAAAGTCTCAAACATTCTAACTCTAATATACTTGAATATGTTTTCTGTTTTTTGCTTAAGTCTACAGGTACAAGAATGCTCTCTGATTCATTTAAGACTAAAGCCCTGATACTCTGATCCAAAAAGCAAAGCTCTGATAAAGCTCTGATATTCTGATCTGAAGTTCTGATAGTCAAAGCTCTGATATTCTGATGTTCAAATAATTCAATAAAGATCTGATCCTGAAGAACTCCTGGAATTAAAAAGGGAAGTAATAAACTCAGGGGGAGTATCTTCGATCCTATCTCTGACATCTCTTTATCCCTTATCTTTGATAACTCCGTATTTAATTCTGATGCAACTCATCATTTAGTTATCTCTGATTCTTTTCATGCTATTTTCAATTTAAAAAAAATATCTAGTTTTTGTCATCATCAAAAAGGGGGAGATTGTTAGAACAAAGTTTGAATCTACTACCCTAAGTTTATGTTTTGATGATAACAAAATGAAAAGATATATTAATTATGTGATTCATGTAAGAACTATTTGCTACCTAAAATATTACCTTCTGTTTTGCAGAAACTCTGATAGGTATCAGCAAGAGTACACTTAATCAGCATCAGAAGATTGGTTATCAATATCAGCATCAGAAGATGCTATATCAGAATACCAGAATCAGAAGAACAACTCACGCATATGTTGAAGCTTGATGAACAGAACTGCGCTCAACACTCTGATAAAGATAACAACAGTTCATCAGCACTTAAGCAGAGTCAGAATGAGCCCAAGCCAGAACACGCTTTAAGTAGAAACGGTACTGTGCATTCAAGACGAGTTACTACCAACGGCATCATTCCAGACAAGATCTGCTTAATAAGGAAAGATTGTTATTGGCATTGAATCAAGATTATTGCTCCAACGTTCACCAATTTCAATGCTATATAAACAAGACAATGAAGATTGAATTGGCTAATGCTCTACATCAATTCACACGCCAAAAAGCTAATCATCATCTTCCTTCTCTCAGTTTGCTAAAAGCTCCATATTTCCTTACTCAATTACTTTTAGCAATCTAGTTTCAATAAGCTTAAGTTGTGTAATATCACAGTTGTGATAAACAGTTTTGTAGAAAACATTCACACACCCAGATTTCTATTCTGTGTAAGAAAGTGATTCCTTGACAAACCGGTCTGTGGTTTGCATCAAGAAGGCTTTAGCAGTTGTTAAAGCAGATTGTAATATTCAGTTGAATATAGTGGATTAAGACCTCGTTGGAGAGAGGCGAAATCACCTTGACGGGTGGACTGGAGTAGTTTGAGATCAAACGAACCAGGATAAAAATATCGTGTTCATTGCATTGGTTTTCATTTTTACAATTCAACCCCCCCCCCCCCTTCTTGTGTTTTTCACTTCTTCACTTTGTCCAAGTCCCTACCTTGCTTAAAGAGTTGGTTTCTGAGATGCCTGACACTACTTCCTTCATCAGGAGGCATGGTTCTCTTCTCAGTTTGGTCACCTCCAAATTAGACGAGTAGATGATGAGTGTTTTGGTCCAGTTCCATGATCCGTTGTACCATTGCTTCACTTTTCAAGACTATCAGCTGGTTCCTACCCTAGAAGAGTTCTCTGAGCTGCTCGGTATCTCTGTTTTGGAGCAGACTCCGTTCACTAGTTGGGAGAAGACTCTTAGGCCTGAAGAAATTGCTGCAGCCCTTCATTTGACCAAAGAGGAGGTAATGGCTAATTGGGAGACTAGGAGTGGAGCAAAAGGATTTCTGACTAAGTTCTTGGTTGGCAAGGCTAACTACTTTTGGGATAGCCTAGATTTCAAGGCGTTCGAGGATATCCTGGCTCTTCTGATTTATGGCTTGGTATTCTTTCTGAATCTTGACACTTTTGTTGATGTGAATGCAATAAAGATCTTCATCTCTCAGAACTCTGTACCCACTCTCTTGGGTGACATTCTTCATCAGCTCTATGCTCGTACTGCCCGAAAGTGGGGAACCTTGATGTGTTGTGCTCCTTTATTGTCGAGGTGGTTTATTTCGCACCTCCCTAAGTCAGTGCTGAAGAACAAAGAAGGAATGAGTTGGGCTTACAAGGTGATGTCTGTCTCTTTCTCATAATGACATTATCTGGACTCTCAAAGGTATGGATGAGGTGACTATTATTGATCGCTGTGGAGAGTATCCCAATGTTCCCTTGATAGGAACCCATGGAGGAATTTCTTACAACCCATGCTTAGCTCTCCGTCAGTTTGGAAGAGCCAGAAGAGAAGGACCTCACGAGATGCTAATGCCTCATATCATCTTTGATTTTCAAGGGGATAGCGACGAGCAACGTCGTAGATTCATAAGGGCTTGGGACAGAGTTCACCAATCAGATCCACATGAGTTGGGTCCAAAGACTTCTCTGCCAATGGAGCCATATCTCAGATGGGTCCACATCCGTGCCCAGAAGTTAGGTATGCCATATGAAGCTGTCCGGCCTGTCACTCTTGAAGTTGCTAATGAAGAAGGGGTTCTTCCAACCATTCTCCATCCTTATATGCCCACTGACATTGGGGCCCTGAAAAGGTATTGGATGCAATTGAGGGATGAACGGGATTCTTACCGAGAGAGGTTCAACGAGCAAGAACAGAAGATCTAGAAGCTGACTAAGCAGTTAGAGAATGAGCAGATTCTCAACGACTATGTCCACACTGATAAGAAGAGACCATGGGAGTGTTGATGGTCCTTTGATGATTTCTTTTCCAGTTTTTGTTTACATTTTCAGTATTTCCATCCTTGTAATGCCTTAAGGGCAAGTTGTTGAACAATTTGAATTACAAAGTTATCTAATAAAGTGTGTTTCCTTTTTTGTTTACAAATTTGAATCCCGATTGTCTTTGAAATCATAAATCATACGCATTTCATCCCATACACTTCATAAACAGGTACCCTTTATAGGTCTCTTATCTTCTTCGCTGTTTATTTCAGCGCGCATCATGTCTACTGAACCTTCAACTGAGCAAGCTATCAAGGCCCTCCAGGCCCATAATGCGCAATTTCAAGAGCTGTTCATGAGCCTAGCTAAGGGTCAGCAGGACCTAAAGACCTTGATTCTGAAGGAGAAAAAGAAGAAGAAGAAGAGGACAGTCCTGTTCAACACAGGATGCAGGTTTGGAAACGGGCTACAAAATGGAGTTTATCTGACCACCTCATCTGGAGGGAAGGATAGTCCACAAGAAAGGAGGGCTCATAGCCCTGTGGTCTCCGACAACAAGACAGACTAGGATGAAGAACAGTATCCTCCTGCTGAGGATAAGTACAAACAGCTAGAACACCGTTTGAGCACTATGGAAATTCAGAAGGTGCCCGGTCTGGACTTTGCTGATCTAGGTCTATCATCTGGGGTGGTGATTCCCCATAAATTCAAGGCACCAGCCTTTGCTAAGTATGACGTAGTTTCCTGTCCGAAGCTGCACCTCCGGTCATATGTGAGGAAGATCCATCCTTACACTGCTGATAAGAACTTATGGATCCATTTCTTTCAAGACAGTCTCTCAGGGACTCAGCTTGAGTGTTTCTATCAGTTGGACGGAGCCAGTATCTGTAGTTGGGAAGATTTGGCTACTGCATTCTACAGGCAGTATCAGTACAACTCCGACCTTGCTCCTAAGTGTACCCAACTCCAGGGTATGTCAATGGGAACGAGTGAAGGATTCAAAGATTATGCTCAAAAATGGAGAGACCTGGCCGGAAGGGTGCAACCACCTTTGGCTGATCGTGAGCTTGTTGACATGTTTCTGGGGACCCTGTCTGGTCCATTCTTCAACCATCTGATTGGAAGCTCTTCATCTGGGTTTACAGATCTTATTTTGACTAGTGAGAGGATTGAGGCTGGTATTAAGGCTGGAAAGATACAGAAGGGTGCCTCATCAAGCACCGAGAAGAAGTCGTTTAAGAAAGAGTCCAGTGTTGTCTACAGTGCTAGAAGACAAAATAGACCTGAACACCGCCAAGCTGTCAATGCGGTTGTTATTTCAAAACCTGCTGGTGCTCCTCAGTACAACAATCAACAAAAGGACAAGAGACCTAAGAGGCAATTCACTCGTCTCAGCATGACCTTATCTCAGATTCTGCCACAGTTGCTGAAGACTAATCTGGTGACTCTAAGGGAACTCCCAAAAATTCAAATACAACGTCACCAAGGTATAACCCTAACACCCGTTGTGCTTATCACTCCGATATCCCGGGGCATAATACAGATGATTGTTGGGCTTTGAAGAACAAGATACAAGACTTAATTGATGCAAAGGAGATTGAGTTTGAGGCGCCCGAGAGGCCTAATGTTGTGACTGCTCCCATGCCTAAACATGGAGTAAATGATGTAGAGGAAGACTTGTTTGTAGTTTCTGTGGATGACATTGTTACCCCTCTGATGACTGTCAAGAAGAACCTGTTGCTAGCCGGTTTATTTCCGGGTTGTGATGAAGGTTGCCATATGTGTTCTGTTTTACCTACAGGTTGCCCATTCCTGGAGTCAGGTATCCAAAACTTGATGGATAATAAGGAAATCATGTTTGAGAAGGCTGTTGTTCCTTCCATTCCTACTAAAGAAGTCGCCATCATTACCATTTTCGACAATTCTTCCAAGGCTCCCTCGAGGAAGCCTGTTAGAATTACATCTGTTCTAAAAATCGCACCTGTGATCATCACTGTTCCGGGGCCCATCCCCTATATCTCTGATAAAGTTGTCCCTTGGCACTATAGGGCTGATGTTTATGTTCATGGAGTTAAGCAAGAGTTGGATGTTGATACTGACGTCAGCAACATTACTGGACCTACTAAAGTCACCCGCAACGGTAGACTTTTATCACCTGATATCGCTCCACCAACAGCCCGAAGACCTGTTGTCATTACACCTGCAAGTGTACCTACTGCCATTCCTGATCAAGTTCCTAGTTCTACCCCTGTCGCCGAGTCATCTGACGCTCGGGGCAAAGGGATCACCACTGATGTGCCTGTCCAGACGGAGGCACCGAAGACAATTACTGTTGAAGCTTCCAAACAGGAGATGGAAGAGATTCTGAAGATTATTAAGAAGAGTGATTACAACGTAGTTGAGCAACTGGGGCAAACCCCATCCAAGATTTATATGTTGTCACTATTGCTGTGCTCAGAGGCCCATGCCAAGGCTCTGATTACCTTTCTGAAGACTGCCCACGTGCCACAAGAGACGTCAGCTGATCGGTTTACCGATTGTGTGGCCAATTTAAATGCTGATAATGGATTGGGTTTCTCAGACGCTGACTTGACGGCTAAGGGGAAGAATCATAACGATGCCCTGCATGTCTCCATTGAATGCAGGGGCACTACTCTTGCACGTGTATTGGTTGATACTGGTTCCTCATTGAACGTATTGCCTAAAAAATCTCTAGACCGGTTGGATTGCGAAGGGTCGGAGCTAAAACCAAGTAACATTGTTGTCAGGGCCTTTGATGGGTCTAAAAGGATGGTGCACGGCGAAGTTGATATTCCAATTAAAGTTGGCTCTCAGGTCTTCAACTCTACATTCTATGTGATGGACATTCGTCCATCCTACTATTATTTGCTGGGTCTTCCATGGATCCATAAAGCTAGGGCCGTAACCTCAACGCTCCACCAAAAGTTGAAGTACCCGGTCAAAGGAAAGATTGTGACAGTAAAAGGGGAGGAAGAGTACATGGTCAGCCACCTCAACTCGTTCTGATACGTAGAAATGGATAGGGAGTTCATTGAGACCCCATTTCAGCACTTTGAAGAGGTTCCCCAAACATTGGCATCAGCTGAGACTGTGGTTGAAGATTCTCCTATGAAAATGGCTTCCTTAAAAGATGCCCGGGCTGTTATTGAGAAGGGTGAGTGTGCAAATTGGGGACGACTCCCTGATTTTACACAGAAGACTAACAAGTTTGGTTTGGGTTTCACTGCAGAAGCTCAAAGGGTTGTTCGAAGTGCAAGGATCGGAAGACCTCCCATGTTCATCAGCAACTCGGGAGTAAATGCCATTGAAGATGATGTGGAAGAGTCTGAATTCGACAGCTGGATCTATCCTACGACCGACGGTGGACCAAGCAACTGGACAGCCAAGGACTTCATCCCTATTACTTTTGTTACCCAGTAATGAAACTTTTGTTTTGAATTTGTAACAGACAATGCTTAAAACTTTATGGCCCGGTGTCTTACCCGGGGCACTGTGGCTTCATTTATGAGGGCTTTTGTGTGTCATTTTCATATATCATTAATAAGAGCATTGGACGTTCTTGCATTTCAAATCTTGCGCTCCTTGTCTTTCTTTATTATATATTGCAAAACAGCTATTTTACACACACTCACATATACAGGTCAACATCCACTCTGGATCTCACTGGTAACGACTCTGATACTGCCAGTTATGACTTCAAAAATACGATCAACTTAGACGAAGACGAAGACGAAGGTGAAGATTATTGCGAAGTTCCTGGTGAACTTGCAAGACTACTACTCCAGGAAGAGAGGGCCATTCAGCCACATGAATAGCCAGTGGAAATAGTGAATTTGGGTATTGAGACAGACAAGAAGGAAGTCAAGGTTGGTGCCAATCTGGAGCCTAGTGTGAAACAACGGTTAATTCAGATGATGCGTGACTACGTTGAGATCTTTTCCTGGTCTTACGAAGATATGCCTGGTTTGGACACTGACATTGTGGTTCATCGCCTGCCTACCAAGGAAGACTGTCCTCCCGTAAAACAGAAGGTTTGCTGAATGCGCCCATAGATGTTTGAGAAAATCAAGGCTGAGGTTATGAAACAGTTTGACGCCAGTTTTCTAGCGGTTACTTCTTACCCTTAGTGGGTGGCCAATGTGGTTCCAGTGCCGAAGAAAGATGGTAAGGTCCGAATGTGTGTTGACTACAGGGATCTGAACATGGCGATCCCCAAGGATGACTTCCCTCTACCTCATATCGACGTTCTGGTTGACAATACTGCTCAGCACAAGGTCTTCTCCTTTATGGACGGTTTCTCCGGTTATAACCAGTTAAAAATGGCTCCCGAAGACATGGAGAAGACCACCTTTATTACTCAGTGGGGTACCTTTTGCTACAAGGTCATGCCTTTTGGGTTGAAGAATGTTGGGGCAACGTATCAACGTGCCATGGTTGCTTTGTTTCATGACATGATCCATCATGAGGTTGAAGTATACGTCGACGATATGATTGCAAGGTCCCAGACTGAGGAAGAACACCTTGACCATCTGTAGAAGATTTTCGACAGGTTGAAATTGTACAAGCTGAGGTTGAACCCGAACAAGTGCACCTTCGGGGTGAGATCTGGTAAGCTACTGGGTTTCGTTGTGAGCGACAAAGGTATTCAAGTGGATCCGGCAAAAGTGAAATCCATACAAGAGATGCCAACTCCCAGGACAGAGAAAGAGGTCATAGGCTTTCTGGGACGACTGAACTACATTGCCCGATTCATCTCGCACCGAACTGCTACTTGTGAGCCAATCTTCAAGTTACTGAAGAAAGATCAAGTGGTACATTGGAACGATGAATGCCAGGCCGCTTTCGAAAGAATCAAAGAGTATCTCCAGAAGCCACCCATTCTGATGCCACCAGTTGAAGGGAGACCTCTGATCTTATACTTGACAGTACTTGACAACTCAATGGGGTGTGTGCTGGGCCAGTATGACGAGTCTGGCCGAAAAGAGCATGCTATTTATTACCTTAGCAAAAAGTTTCCGACTGTGAGACCCGATACTCACTTCTCGAGAAAACTTGTTGCGCTTTGGCATGGGCTGCTCGCCGGCTGAGACAGTATATGTTGACTCACACTACTCTATTGATATCAAAGATGTATCCAATCAAGTATATCTTCGAGAAGCCTGCCTTGTCCGGAAGAATAGCGAGATGGCAAATGATCTTGACTGAGTATGACATCCAGTACACAACTCAAAAAGCAATCAAGGGAAGTGTATTGGCAGACCATTTGGCACATCAGGCAGTGGATGATTACTAGTCTATGAATTTTGAATTCCCAGACGAGAAAATCATGTTGATAACTGATTGTGAGACACCTGGACCGGATGAAGGACCTGAGGAAGGATCCCGATGGTCTATGTACTTTGATGGAGCTTCAAACGCTTTGGGTAATGGCATTGGCGTCGTGATCATATCTCCCAAAGGCTCTCATACTTCGTTCACCGCACGACTATGTTTCAACTGCACCAACAATATGGCGGAGTATATGGCGTGCATCATGGGTCTTCGAGCAGCAATGGACCTAAGGATTAAGTTTCTAAGTGTCTTCGGAGATTCCACTCTCGTGATCAGTCAGATCAAAGGAGAGTGGGATATGAAACACCCAATTCTTATCCCTTACAAGGAGTATGTGTTGACGTTGCTTCCCCATTTCGAGGAGATCACCTTTGAACACTTCTCCAGAGAGGAGAATCAGTTGGCGGACGTGCTGGCTACGATGTCTTCTATGTTCAAAGTCAATTGGGACAACGAGGCTCCCCGAATTATCATTGAAAGATTGGAAGAACCTGCACATTGTTGTGACCTTGAGACTGAAGAAGTAACAGGAAAGCCCTGGTATCATGAGGCGAAGAGGTATCTTGAAGCTCAAGAATACCCGGAGGGTGCATCTGTTAATGACAAGAAGTTTCTGAGAAGGTTCGCGGCAAAGTTCTTCATCAGCAATGACATTCTTTATAAGCGTAACCATGATTCGACCTTATTGCGTTGTGTGGATAAGAATGAAGCAGAAAGGATCATGGCGGAGTTACATGAAGGTACTTTCGGAACTCATTCCAGTGGACATACCATGGCAAAGAAAATCCTCCGGGCAGGATATTACTGGTCCACAATGGAAACCGACTGTTATCAGCATTCTCGGACATGTCACAAGTGCCAAGTCTATGCTGATAAAGTGCACATACCCCCAGTTCCTCTGAACGTCTTGACAACACCTTGGCCTTTTGCAATGTGGGGCATTGATATGATCGGCGAGATCAGACCTACGGCATCCAACAGGCATCGTTTCATCCTGGTAGTGATTGATTACTTTACAAAGTGGGTTAAAGCAACTTCTTTTGCTACTGTAACCAAGAACGTTGTGGCACGGTTCATTCGACACAATCTGATCTGTCGATACGGTGTACCAGAGAGGATCATTACGGACAATGGTACCAATCTCAACAAAAAAATGATCACTGAGCTCTGCGAGCAATTCAAGATACAGCATCACAACTCTTCTCCTTACCGGCCGAAGATGAATGGGGTTGTAGAAGCGGCTAATAAGAACATTAAGAAGATTGTGCAGAAGATGACAGTGACATACAAAGATTGGCACGAGATGTTACCATTTGCTCTTCATGGGTACCGTACCTCAGCACGGACGTCAACAGGGGCAACACCCTATTCCTTGGTTTATGGCATGGAGGCAGTCTTGCCTATTGAAGTTCAGATACCCTCTCTTCGGATCATGAAGGATGCAGGTTAGAACGAAGATGACTGGATTCAAACCCGGCTTGATCAGTTGAATCTAATTGACGAAAAGAGACTTACTGCTATTTGTCATGGTCAGACGTACCAAAAACGGATGATCAAGGCATTTAACAAGAAAGTCAGGCGACAAGAGTATCAAGTTGGGGACCTGGTAATCAAGCGCATTATCTTACCTCAAGGTGATCCCAGGGGAAAATGGACCCCTACTTATGAAGGGCCATTTGTGGTTAAGAACATTTTCTCAGGAGGAGCAATGATTCTAACCACCATGGATGGTGACGACCTTCCTCACCCCGTCAATGTAGACATAGTGAAAAGATACTACGCATAATCAAAGACCCGCTAGGTTGACTGGCCTAGGCAAAAATAAGGGCTTCCAGGCCAACCAAAAGGGTTCGGACAAAAATAAGGGATGAAAATCAAAAAAATCTGTACACCCGGCAAGTCGAAAACCTGAAAAGGCGGCTTGGGAAAAAAAGGGTATCCCGGTGGACTGAAAACCTGAAAGGGCGGTCCAGGCAAAAATTAGGGATTAAAGCGTAACACTATGTCTCATTGGATCACCTTGCATCCAGACTTTGGTATCGACTATCAAGCTCGGACGACACTAATCAATTAGATTCATCTTCAACTAAGCAGCAAAGTGATGAGATGCTTGAAGATATAAGGCGATAGCAGAGTTGGAACCCAGTGGGATTATTCACATAGCTGCTTTGTTTACTTTTCACAAATTGTATAAATTCTATTTGTTTGGCGGCGTTCTCTTACTAGGACGTCAGCCTCTTGTACAAAAGACGCCTATTTACAGGCCAAACTTCAAAATCAATACAAATTCATTTTCAGAAATTTCAAGCTGTTTTTCCTTTATCTGTTTTGTTTTACAAAGAACATCCAATGTTCATTTTTGATATATGCATTTGACATTAATTATTTATCATGAATATTTACATGCGAAACGAAAGATGAGTTACTGGTAATATCAGAAACAGGGGCAATAAGAATTGTCCAAACTGTCTAGTTGCTTTGTCCATCAGGTACAAAGGTAGATTCAGCTGAAGAATGTGGCTAAGATACTTTCGCTCCCCACAGAGTAATACAATAATGGTAGCTCTCCCAGCTGATACTTGCACATATGAACAAATCAGCAATACTTTCCCCAAGCAGCGCTCATCCACCATCATCCCTAAAAAGGTTTGGTATCCCCAGAAGGTCTTAATATTCCTCAAAGGAGTATAAAGACATTCCCCAACACAATTTAAAAAAGGCTATCCCGACAGAGTTGAATCATCTTCCCCTAGTAGACTCTGGAAGTTTATCCCCAGCGGAGTACAAGAATAAACCTCCCCAGTAAGTTGCAACCAAAAGATCATCCCCCGGCAAAGTTCTTTCCTTTCACAAGCATGAGTTCAATCCTCAACAGACCCAATATCACCAGCAAAGGTAATCCATCCCAAGAGGAGTTCATCATTAAAATCCCCAACAGAGTTTATCAACGGAATCCCCAGCAGAGTTTATCATTAAAATCTTCAGCAGAATATCTCTCCCCACAAAGTAATTCCCCTCAGAGTAATCTTTTCATCAGTTTATTCCCCAACAGAGTTCTTTTCTTCTGCAGGTTTATTCTCACAATCGTCTTCGTTCACCATCCCTGGCGGAAGAGAAGCATTCAATTTTACTCTCCCGCAGTTCCGGGATTTATTTTCCCCAGCTAAAACATTACATGTCCATACATCATGATACATGCATATACGCATCATACCATACAATCTCATTTATTTTGAGAACATCATTGCCTGATACATATCATGCATTGCATAAGACTGGCCTTTACCTTTCAGGAAAGATACAATCAAAATTCAAGTTATGAAGCCCGAGTGCGACCGGATAGCATCTTGATTTCTACAGCATATTATGAAGCCCAGATTACGACCGGATAACAATATCAGACTACCACGAAGCCTGGATTACGACCAAATAGTGATATCTCTCAAAAGAAAGCTATGAAGCCTGAAGAACGACCGGATAATAGCTTATTCCCCAGTGAGCCATGAAGCCCGAATTACGACCGGATAGCAGCTCAGTAAGCACTATGAAGCCTGGATTCGACCGGATAGTGGTATATCATAAACACAAGCCATGAAACCCGGATCACGACCGGATAACAGCTCAGCAAGTTATTGTGAAACCTGGATTACGACCAGAAAGAAATACAAGACCATGAAGCCTGGATTACGACCAGATAATGGTAGAAGATGATGTGAAGACTGGATTATGACCAGATAGAAACCAAGAGTACTACGAAGCCTGGATTTCGACCATATAGTGGTATGATACATCGTGAAGCCTGGATTATGACCAGATAGCGTTAAGGAACACTGTGGAGCTCGGGTTACGACCGAATAACAGTTTGCCTAGCCAGTTACTATGAAGCCCGGAGTCGACCGGATATTAGTAAAACCAACCGTCAAAGGGAAGCCCGGATGCGACCGGATAACAACTTGATTTGTTCTGAAGGCTGGATTTCGACCAGATAAGAAGTGAGGTATTGTGAAGACTGGATTCGACCAAATAGCAGTATGTGACACCATGAAGCCTGGATTCGACCAAATAATGGTATAACACATCGTGAAGCCTGGATCACGACCAGATAGCGGTACAAGATACTGTGAAGCTTGGACTCTGACCAAATAGCAGTTTACATGGACAGTTACTAAGAAGCCCGGAGTCGGCCGGATATTAGTGTGTCCTAAATTCAAGTTGAAGCCCGGATGTGACTGGATAACCACTTAATTTGTTCTGAAGCCTGGATTTCGACCAGATAAGAAGTGAGAAATTGCAAAGCCTGGATTACGACCGGATAGCAAGTTTAATCTCATCTCCCCAGTAAGTCAATGTAAAGCCTGGATTACGACCAGATAATAGTCGGTCTTATCACTATGAAGCCTGGGTTGCGACCAGATAGTAGTTCACTCTCACCTCTTCAACAGAGATGATTCCCCAGTAGAATAACGGATGACCGAAGCTCCTAAATTTTTATTTCTCCTAAGACAAAGAACAGCATTCCCCAGCGGAATCTCCCTCAACAACAGGTATACAAGCTTTCGCTAAGGAATATCTTATGCGATCGACACTCCTTCGGATGGCATCTTTAAGCCCATCTCCCATAATCAACCTCCAAATGGCATCTGTAAGCCCATTCCCGACATCACAAGACAAATACTACTTCATGCGAGTGCAAATTTCTGGGCACTCTAGTGTTCAATCATCTTCCACCTTCGGATCACGAAAGGCCCGAACGCCAATCTATATCCTCAGGTTTAAGAAGATTGAACAAGGGCAAATGTTGTACCCCAAAAATTTTCCCTCCCATATTCCTCAAGACATGTCAAGAATCATCTCCAAAGTTGTTCAAGATGGCTCAAGAGTTGGATAGTCAAATCACCTCCTAAGGCAGTCAAGTCAAAATTAGGGTTTTGTGTTGCATCAAGGTCCTCATATCCAAATGGTATCAAATGCTCCCCAATGTCCTAATATTTTCTCAAGTTCATCCATGTCAAATTTCAAGCCTTGCAGAGAAAGTTTGGTCAGTCAATTGCTCAAGAGGTCCAAAAATCAACTATGCTAGAGCAAAAGTCAACTATGACCTACAAATAGTCAAACCTCAAGATTTTTTGTCAACATTCTCATTTTGAAGGATAATTCATCATTTTATCAATTGTAGATCATGATTCATCAAGGATTGCTCAAGATTCATCAAGATTCAAAAGTTGCTAAATTAGGGTTTTGTAGGAAAAGTCAACTCAAATTTGACCAAGCATAACTTTCTCATACTTTATGAGAAATGACCCATCCAAATCTCATTTTGAATAGGATGAAATTTCCTACAATCTATCTTAACACCCCAAGATCAAGAAATGCTCTCACAAAAGGTTACAAATTTGGACATTATAGGTCATTTTTGAAAGTCAACAAAAACACATTTTTTGCCAAAGCTTATAACTTGCGCATCGAATATCAAAATGAGATGAGACCAAAAGGGTTGGTTAGAGGACATCTCAAGGTTTCTAAAAAGTCCAAGAACATATCCAAAAGTTCAAAATTGAAGAAGTTATGCATTATTGAAGTTGGGCATTTTTCCAAAAGTGCCAAAAGTCAACTATCCTCAAAACTCCAATTTTTGACAAAAAGGCCCACTTTTTCCACTTGATTTGGTATTGTCATACCACACACGTGTCCCATCTTCAATTTCATGACCAATCATTTATTTTTCTATTTTATTTAATTTTTATTGATTTAATTCATTTTAAATCAATATTAATTCAAATAAAATCCAAAAAATTAATGGAATGAGATTTTTTGATCATTACAACTTGTAAACATCATGATTCACTCAGTCAAATTTGTATCAAGCATTGTTGTACACAAAATATTTGATTTGAGGCATTTTTGGAAACTTGTTAATGGAAGATCATATCAAATCTCAAAACCTTGAATGCACATGGATTAAAGCCCAAATCTTGACCTAATGCACTCCAATATACATGTACAAGCCAAGCATAACAAGAATACGAGCTAAAAACTGCAAGGGACGGCCAAACCAAAACTGAAAAAACCTTGAAAAAAGTGGAGATCAAATTCTTGTTTAGAGCTCGTTTCAATCCAAAAACTCAACGTAGTGTGCTTGACTGCCATCTTTTGAAGCTATAGCAACCAAAACCAGGCCTTGAGACCACTTGAAACTCGCTGTAAGTCACCACGAACATGGCCCTGTACATGAGATCGTGAATCAGTTATCTTGCGTCTTTTTGCCATTTTTTTGATATATTTGTGATTCTTGCATAATTTCTAAGCATTTTGCGCTGTTTAATTTTATTTTCAGAGCCTGTATTGTAATACCCGAACCTAGGGTTTTCTTGTTTTGTTTTTAGGCATTCTTGGTACAGGTAAAATCAAGGCAAACCATGGCCATATTTGTGTTCAGGGAAGAGAGACGATCACGCTGATACTCTTAGTGTGCGTTTACATGACCTGGAAGTGATTTTAGAACGATCCCACGGATCTTCCTGCGGATAAAAATCCGCAGGTAAATAACCAGGGATTTGTTGAAGAAGAAGACCACGCGTCTTTTCCTTACTGGGCCATTCAAAACTCGCGCCATATTTTTTTATTTTTTTTCAGGCATAGTGTTATGTTTTCTATATAATATTTGTCATGTATTTTAGTAACAATAAAACAAGTCAGCTGGGTTGGTAAGGGAGGCGTGTCAAAGTCCATTGGGACCTGGGTTCGAATCCCAGGTCCCCCAATATTTGTTACAATTTTTCTCTAGGTAATTGTATGCAGCATCATAGGCGTGGACCATCATGTTCTTCCAGATCTCAAATGCCAAGTGGCCCACAAATCAAATCCAATGGCCAGGAATGAAGGCTCACCATACATCCAAGTCAACAAGCGCGTGGGCAATCTGGAAAGTCAATACAGGCTGAGTGAAAATGGGCCAGCAAATTGCTGATTCCACCTCCAAAATTGGGCCCAAACCCCCTGAGTTTGCTTCTTTTTTTATTTTCTTTCATTATTTTCTTATTTTATTTATTGTTTTATTATTATTATTTTTAATTAATTGCTAACTAGAATAATTAGTATTTTCCTAATAAAATCAGAAAACAAAAAAATATTATTTTTATTTATTAAAACTAATTTCACTTTATTTTTGTAAATAAATAATTTAATCAATTTAGTTTTTTTAATTAATTAGGTATAATTTTAACATTTTTTGCAATAAATTAAAATCAATTTAGAATATTAGGTTTTTAATAATTTTGATCATTCTTATTTTATTTCCTAAAATATAAAAAACCCAAAAATATATTTTCTATTTAATTAATTAATTAACTTAAGTTTAATTTCATTTAATTCAAAAAATAACAAAAAATCTCTTTCTTTCCTAAAAAGGGTCAAAACCCTAAAAATGCTCCGATTTAATTTTCTCGCACGCGTATTATTTTTATCCAATAATGTAATTGTTTCCCGGCATGTAATAGTTTTAATAGGACTTTTATTTATCACTTTATTTTTACCTTCCGCAATTTAAATTAAAGGGTTTCTTTTTGGCGATGTAAATACCCGACGCCTTGTAATAGCTTAGATTTAATTTCCCGCAATTTTATTTCCGCACAATATTGACTGTTAGATGTTTGATAAATAGGAAATGCATGACAAGATCAATCTTTAATCTAAAATCAATATAGATCACCCATGACATGTACAGATAAAACTAACCGAATTAACACACTTGCACATGCCACTCTTAGGGTACGCCTCACTTGGTTGCCTCGAACGTGGTCATTGAGTATAGGAAGTTTTAGAGGTCGCCCTCTTGTCCAAAGATCATAGTTGCCTCGAAACGGTTGCCTCGGAAAAATGATCTAAGACATTAGGGTTACCGCTAAGGCGTCCTAACATTGCTTTAGTGACCACACGTCCCTTAATCGAATTGACCCGAAAACTCCAACGACGGTGCTACCTACTCCTCAATATTGGGATAGCACTGTCTAAAGGACATTTGCACAGTTTAATTCCTTTTTGAGTAGGTAGATGGTTCTTAAGTACTTGCTCCTTTTAAAACAAAACAAAACTTTTCGCACTTACACTCTCTTCAAAATAAAAACTTTTTTCAAACCCACAAACACAAAGAAAAGCAAACTTTTGAAAACACAATGAGCAAGTACCTAAGAGCCCGTGGATAACCACAAATAGAAAGGGTGCTAACACCTTCCCTCTCTATAATCTACCTTCCGAACCCGAGAAATATCTCAAAAAGGAATTTTTCTGTGCTTTTGTCCTTTCCTTGTTGGATAAAATAAAAGACGGTGGTGACTCTTGCTTACCGCGACATTTTGCAAAACAAACACAAACGTGAACCAGCATTCCAAAACAGCCAGTTCTCATTCCCACCGATCACATTAAGCATAGGAGATTTTAGTGGTTTCCCTCCAGTTTAAAAGATCAAAATGCCCCATTCGAATGTTGCCTCAGAAATGTTGCCTCGGAAAGATCTTAAGACTCTAGGGTTACTATTAAAATTTTCTAATTGTTTCTTTAGTGAGTGTACTTGTCCCTTTCGAACGTCCCTTATAAACTCCAACGACGGTGCTACCTACTCCTTAATTATGGGATAAGCGTTGTCTAAAGGAAACGAGAATAAACAATCTTTTTTCGAGTAGGTAGAATCTTAAGTACTTGCTCAGTAAAAACTTTTCACACAAACACCTTTCAAAACAAATTTTCAAAACAAACTTCGTCACACCCTTGAGGACTGATACAAGGGTTATCACGAAGTAAAACATTTTCAAAACAAGCACACACAAGCAATTTGAAAAATGAGCAAGTACCTAAGAGCCCGTGGAAAACCATGGATAGAAAGGGTGCTAACACCTTCCCTTTCTATAATCTACCCCTCGTACTAAGAATATCTCGAAAAAAGGGTTTTTCTATTCTTTTTCCTTTTCCATGATTGGATGAAATAAAATTTGGTGGCGACTCTTGCTTACCGCGACATTTTGCAAACAAAAAATGCAAAATGCAAACCAGTAAAAACATTCGGTTCTACCACCGTATCATAGAACTGGCGACTCTGCTGGGGAGTAAATAAGTGGGGTATACCTTAGGATCTAGATCATTAAATTGCTTCTCTTGATTGCCTTGATTGCTTTACTTTTGAGGGTTAGTTTGGGGTTACTATAGATCCTACACCCGGACCTAGGGGACCTCTTTAGGTAAACAGCAATAGACCGTGGAGATTGTATGGCATAGACCGATATGGTTTAAGTGATGGATGTATTAGTGTGACACTTTGGTTGGTACCGGTATCCTTCGTAGGGAAACGAGGAGAATACGGGGCCGCCGCGTGGTTTCGTGAAGCACTAACGGACCTTAGAACCTTAGTTGAACAAACTTGACCATTAGAAAGTAGTGAGATAGCCGGCGTCGCTGCAGAGCTGAGGATTGGTTGATACTCGATGCTACACTCATTGTGATCAGACTTTCGGGATATTTCTACCGCAAGAAAAGATTGCTTGAGCTGAGACAATACCCTATAAAGTATGGTCAATGATATTGAGATCCTCTAAAACCCGATTACTTTTTAAGACAGGTTTGAAACCAGCTAAACTTCAAGAGGGTACTACCTTTAACCTCATGCAAGCCTTAAACCTAAGGACTTTGTGTGATTTGAATGTGTTTGTTATACCTGTGTTTGTTATACCTGGTTTTCTCATGACATCATGCATCATAAAATAGCATCCATTCTTATTGCACTAACCATTTCAAAGACCAAGGGAATTTATCTTTGTTCTGTTTTGTAGATCATGGCTTTCATTCGTAGAAACACTATCCGAATCAGCTTTGTGAAGATACCTTCCCAACTCAAAGAGCTAGCATCAAGGGTTTCTAAAACTTCTGCATTCACTAAGAGACATGGTCAAATTCTCAACACGGTTACTTCAAACTATGATGAAAAGATGATGAGTGTACTCTTCAAGTTCTTTGATCCCAAGCACCACTGCTTCACCTTTCCAGATTATCAGTTGGTACCTACCTTGGAAGATTTCTCTCAGCTGTTGGATATACCCATTCTTGAACAGTTGTCCTTCACAGGTCTAGAAGAATTTCCTAAGCCAGAAGTCATTGCCTCAGCTTTGCATCTGAAACGGGCCGACATGGTATCCAATTGGGAAACAAGAAGCGAAGTCAAGGGTTTTCTAGCTAAGTTTCTGATAGACAAGGCCCGGCTATTTAGGGATGATAGGGATTTTCAGGATTTTGAGGAGGTCTTGGCTCTTCTAATCTATGGGTTAGTCCTATTCCCTAATCCGGACTCATTCACAGATGTGAATGCTATCAAGGTTTTTCTCTCCCGCAACCCTGTGCCTACCTTGCTCGGAGATATTTTACACACTCTCCATACTCGTACCATGAAGAGAAGAGGGATTCTTATGTGTTGCATGCCATTGCTGTCGAGGTGGTTTATTTCTCACCTCCCTAAGTCTGTACTGAAGAAAGAAGAAGGTTTGGGTTGGTTGCAAAGGATAATGTCACTCGCTCATACAAATGTTCTTTGGTGTTCTCGAGCTACGGAAAACACTAATATTATTGATCGCTGCGGGAAGTACCCTAATGTCCCATTGCTTGGTATTAGAGGGGGTATAACCTACAATCCTTGTTTAGCTCTGCGACAATTTGGTTACGCTCGAAGGGATGGTCCCCATGAGTTACTTATTGAGGGTATTGTATTCAACTATGAGGATGATGTTAAAGAGTGTCGTTGGAGGTTAATACGAGCTTGGGGCATGGTAAATAGATCTGCAGCCAAGGCTTTGGGGCCAAAAACTTCCATTTCTATGGAACCTTACCTCCAATGGGTACGAGCTCGTGCCTAGAAGCTTATGATGCCCTATGTGGCCATTTTACCAGTGATCGTGGAACTCACTACGGAAGAGGGTATTTCTTACACAGTTCTCTATCCTTACATGCCCACTGATCTTGGAGAGTTACAGAGGTATTGGATTCAGTTGATGAAGGAGCGGGATACTTACAGGGATCAGTTCGATGCTCAGGAGAGGAAGGTTTTAGAGCTCACAAAGAAACTTCATAAAGAAAGAGGGCTCAATGACTATCTCGACACAAAGAGGAAGCCTCCATGGGAATTCTGATGTCTTTTATAGTTTTAGATTTTTTTTTAATTATAACGCCTAAAAGGCATTTGAACTTTGAATTCAGCTAATAAAATCTTTTTTATTTTGGTTTGCAAATTTAAATTTCCCGAGTCTTTAAAAGCATTGCATGCGCATCCTATTCATAGCATCGCATAAACAGGTACCATTATAGGTTTCTCATCTTCTTCGCTGTTTATTTCAGCATGAAATGTCTTCGGAGCAAACCATCAAGGACCTTCAGGAACAGAACGCCCAGTTCCAACAAATGTTCATAAGTCTTGCAAAAGGGCAGGAGGATCTGAAAGCCCTCATCCTGAAAGAGAAGAAGAAAAAGAAGAAGGTTGTCGATATTCTGAATATGGGCAGAAGATTCGGAGAGCGGTTGAAGCTACAAGTCAATCTGACCTCTTCATCCAAGGAAGGGGAGAATCAGGAAGAAGAGAAGGACCACAGTCCTGCAGTTTCTGACAATGATACCGATTATAATGATGAGCAATATCCTCCTGCTGAGGATAGATACAAACAGTTGGAAGATCGTCTGAGTGCCATGGAAGTTCAGAGGATACCTGGAATGGATTTCGAAGAATTGGGATTAGTGTCAGGAGTGGTCATCCCGCAGAAGTTCAAAGCTCCAGTTTTTTCTAAGTATGATGGGATGTCATGCCCAAAACTCCATCTTCGTTCTTATGTCAGAAAGATCCAGCCCCACACCGCTGATAGAAATCTGTGGGTTCATTTCTTTCAAGATAATCTGTCAGGGACTCAGCTTGAATGGTTCTACCAGCTGGAGGGAGCAAGTATCCGAAACTGGGAAGATCTGGCTGCTGCTTTCTACAAGGAGTATCAGTACAATGCCGACCTTGCTCCCACTCGTACTCAACTCCAGAGTATGTCAATGGGTGCAAGTGAAGACTTTAAAGATTATGCATAAAAATGGAGAGACTTGGCTGGGAGAGTTCAACCCTCGTTGTCTGATAGAGAGTTGGTTGATATGTTTATGGGGACGCTATCTGGTCCATTTTTCAATCATTTGATCAGAAGCACATCAGCTGGTTTCACTGAGCGGATCCTAACTGGAGAAAGAGTAGAAGCTGGGATCTGAAGCGGCAAAATACAGAAGGATGCCTCTTTTAGTTCAGTAAAGAAGCCTTTTGCTGGTAAGAAGGAAGCCAGTGCCATCTATAGCCCGAGGGGCCAAAACAGGGCTGAACATCGTTAGACAGTAAGTGTCGTGATGATACCTAGACCTGCAGTTGCTCCACAATGCAACAATCATCAAAGGGTGGAAAGGAAACAATGAAAATTTACCTGAATCAACATGAAATTGGCTTAAGTTCTACCTCATCTGCTGAGATCCAACTTGGCAACCTTGAAAGAGGCTCCCAAGAATCCGAATACTACTTATCCCTGATATAATCTGAATGCTCGGTGTGCCTATCATTCTGAGAGTCCTGACCACGATACAAATGACTGCTTGGCTCTGAGGAACAAAGTACAAGACTTGATTGAAGCCAAGGAAATAGATTTTGATGCTCCGAAGAAGCCAAATGTCATAACGGCTCCCATGCCCAAGCACGGTCGTGGAGTTAATGTTGTTTACACTGATTTGTTTGTTACCTCAGTTGATGAATTTTCTACTCCTCTCATGATTGTCAAGAAGAATTTGTTGTTGGACGGTTTATTTCCGGGTTATGGTGAAGGTTGCCACATGTGTTCGTTTCTACCTTCTGGTTGTCGTTTGCTGAAATTAGGTGTTCAACGCCTGATAGATAGCAAAGACATTTTGCTTGAGAAAACTGTGGTTCCTGTTGTTCCATCTGAAGACGTTTCCATTATAACCATTTCCGCCAATCCTTCCAAGGTTTCCTCGAGAAGACCTGTTAGGATTACATCTGCTCCAAGAATTGCTCCGCTGATAATCATTGTTCCTGGTCATGTCCCGTATGTCTCGTACAAAGTTGTCCCATGGCATTATGGTGCCGATGTGTACTATCATGGCATCAAACAAGATGTGAAAGATGAAGAAGATGATCCTGATATTGGTAACATTGTCGGAACCAGCAAAGTTACTCAAAGTGGAAGGGTCTTCTCTCCCGAGATTTCCCCTAAGACTGTCAACAAACCTATTATTATTCCATCTGATGTTCCTGCTAGTACATCAACTACAGTTTATGTTCTTACCCTAGTCATTACCCCTGTCGGCGAATCGTCTGTTACCCGCGGCAAGAAAATTATAGGTGAGCCTGCCCGGACGGAGGCGCCTAAGAAAATTGTTGTGGAAGCCTCTAAATAAGAAATGGAGGAAATACTGAAAATCATTAAGAAGAGCGACTATAATATGGTAGAGCAGCTGGGGCTGACCCCATTAAAGATATCCATGTTATCCCTGTTGTTGTGCTCCGAGTCCCATGTGATGGCTTTGATTGCATTCCTCAAAGCTGCGCATGTGCCGCAAGAGACTTCAGCTGATCAGTTCAAAGATTATGTGGCCAGCCTTACTGCTGACAATGGGTTGGGTTTTTGAGATACGTCATTGACACCAAAGGGAAGGAAGCATAATGATTCTCTGCATGTCTCGATTGAATGCAGGGGCACCACTATGGCTCATGTGCTGATAGATATTGGATCTTCGCTGAATGTTCTGCCGAAGAAGGTGTTGGATTGCGAGGGTTTAACTCTAAAGCCTAGTAATATTGTGATAACAGCTTTTGACGGATCAAAGAGAATGGTGCACGGGGAGGTGGACATCCCTGTCAAAGTGGGTTCTCAGACTTTTGGGTCCACTTTCTATGTGATGGATATCAGGCCGTCGTATTCTTGTATGGTGGGTCGTCCTTGGATCCACGAGGCTGGGGCAGTTACTTCCACACTCCACCAAATGCTGAAGTGTCCACTGAAAGGAAAGATTGTCATAGTGCGGGGTGAAGAAGAATATATGGTGAGCCACCTCAATTCCTTCCGCTACATAGAGATGGACGAGGAATTCATAGAAACTCCTTGTCAGCACTTCGAAGAGGTCCCTCAGATCTTGGCGTCGACTGAAACTACTACCAACAAACCTCCTTTGAAGATGGCTTCTCTCAAGGACGCCAGGGTTGTGGTTGAAGAAGGTGGGTGTGCCAATTGGGGACAGCTCCCTGATTTCACTCACAAAACTGACAAATTTGGTTTGGGCTTTACTACAGGGGCTCAAAGGGCTGTTAGATGCGCTCGTGCTGGAGGACCTCTCCTACGCATCAGCAATCATGGAATTAACGCCATTGGAGACAGCGAAGAGGATTCAGACATTGACAGCTGGATCTACCCAACTACCAATGATGGACCGAGTAACTGGACGGCTAGGGACTTTATACCAGTTTCTTTTATTCCGCAGTAATTGACTTATTTGTTTTAAGATTTATAATAAACAATTTAAAACTTTACGTCCTGGTGCCTTGCCCGAGGCACCTTGGCTTTGCTTGTGAGGGCTATTATTTGTCATTTCATATATCATTAATAAAGCATTGGACGTTTCTTGCATACAAATTTTGTGCTCTCTATTTTTCTTTCCTTCTTTCACTTTATCAAAACAACTATTCTCTTACACACACTCACGTATCATAATGCAGATCCATATCCACTCTGGATTCCATTGATAACAGCTCTGTTATTGCCAGTTATGACTTCAAAAATCCGATCAACCAAGCCAAGGACGAAGGTGAGGATGATCGTGAGGTGCCTGGAGAACTTGCTAGACTACTACAGCAGGAAGAAGGAGCCATATAACCCCATGAAGATCCGGTTGAGACAGTGAACTTGGGTACTGAGGAAGACAAAAAAGAGGTTAAAATAGGTGCAAATCTGGAGCTTAGCGTCAAAAATAGGCTGATACAGATGTTGCACGAATATGTCGAGATCTTCGCCTGGTCCTATGAAGACATGCCTGGTTTGGACACTAACATCGTGGTACATCGCCTGCTGACTAAAGAAGACTATCCTCCCGTCAAACAGAAGGTTTGACGTATGCGTCCCGAAATGTCAGAGAAGGTCAAGGCATAGGTCATGAAACAGTTCGACGTAGGATTCTTAGCTGTCACTTCGTATCCACAGTGGGTTGATAACGTCGTTCCGGTCACTAAGAAGGACGGTAAGGTACGAATGTGTGTGGATTACAGAGATCTGAACAGGGCAAGCCCCAAGGATGACTTCCCACTTCCTCACATTGATGTTCTAGTCAAAAACACCGTGCAACAAAAAATATTCTCCTTCATGGATGGTTTCTCTGGCTACAACCAGATCAAGATGGCTCCTGAGACATGGAGAAGACAACCTTCATTACACAGTGGGGCACCTTCTGCTACAAGGTGATTCCTTTTGGGTTGAAGAATGTTGGGGCAACTTATCAGCGTGCTATGGTCACTTTGTTCCATGATATGATTCACCACGAGATCAAAGTCTATGTTAATGACATGATAGCCAGATCTCAGACTGAGGAAGAGCACCTTGATCATCTCCAAAAGTTGTTCGACAGGTTGAAGATATACAAGTTGAGGTTGAATCCGAATAAGTGCACCTTCGGCGTAAGGTCTGGTAAGCTTTTGGGTTTCATTGTCAGTGAAAAAGGTATTCAGGTAGACCCTGCGAAGGTAAAGGCCATACAAGAGATGTCGGCTCCCTGCACAGAGAAGGAAGTTAGGGGTTTCTTAGGACGCCTGAATTATATCGCCAGGTTCATTTCACATCTGACTGTTACTTGTGAGCCAATCTTCAAGCTTCTGAAAAAAGATCAAGTGGTAAAGTGGAATGATGAATGCCAAACCGCTTTCAAAAGAATCAAGTAATACCTTCAAGAACCACCAATTCGGATGCCTCCAGTTAAAGGAAGATTGTTGATATTATACTTGATAGTGCTAGACAATTCAATGGGGTGTGTGATGGGGCAGAATGACGAGTCTGGTCGAAAAAAGCACGCAATATACTACCTTAGCAAAAAATTTACCGACTGTGAGACACGATACTCATTGCTCGAGAAAACTTGATGCGCTTTGGCATGGGCTGCTCGCCTACTGAGACAGTATATGGTGACTCACACTAGCTTGTTGATATCAAAGATGGATCCGGTCAAGTATATTTTCGAGAAGCCCGCTCTCTCCGGAAGGATAGCAAGGTGGCAGATGATCTTAACTGAGTATGACATATAATATACAACCCAAAAAGCAATAAAAGGGAGTGTATTGGCTGATCATTTGGCTCATCAGGCCGTGGATGATTACCAGTCCATGAATTTTGAGTTCCCGAATGAGAATATTATGCTGGTGACTGACTACGAAGAACCTGGACCAGATGAAGGACCTGAGGAGGGATCCCAAAGGTCTATGTAATTTGATGGAGCCTCAAACGCACTGGGTAACGGCATTGGCGCTGTAATCATATCTCCCGAGGGCTGTCATACTCTGTTCACCGCCCGATTATGTTTCAACTGCACCAACAACATGGCGGAGTATGAAGCATGTATCATGGGTCTTCGAGCTGCTATTGAGCTCAAGATTAAGTTCTTAAGTGTATTCGGGGATTCTGCTCTGGTGATAAGTCAGATCAAAGGCGAGTGGGATATGAAGCACCTGAATCTCATTCCTTAAAAAGAGTATGTACTAACATTGCTCCCATACTTTGAGGAGGTAACCTTTGAACATTTCCCATGAGAGGAGAACCAGTTGGCGGACGCGCTATCTACCATGTCTTTTGTGTTCAAGGTTAGGTGGGTTAATGAAGCTCCCTAAATCACCATTGAGAGGTTGGATGAACCAGCACACTACTGTGAAATCGATACCGAAGAAGTGGCAGACAAACTCTGGTTTCACGAATTTAAAAGGTATCTCGAGACTCAAGGGTACCCCGAAGGGGCATCTGTCAATGATAATAAGTTTCTGAGAAGGTTCACTGCAAAGTTCTTCCTCAGTAATGGAATCATCTATAAACACAACCGTGACTCCACACTACTACGGTGTGTAGACAAGAGCGAAGTAGAGAGGATCATGACAGATCTACATGAAGGCACTTTCGGAACCCATTCTAGTGGACATACCATGGCTAAGAAGATCCTACGGGTAGGATACTACTGGTCCACTATGGAGGCAGATTGTTATCAGCACTCTCGGACCTGTCATAAGTTCCAAGTCTATGCTGATAAGGTGCATGTACCTCTGGTTCCTCTGAACGTCTTGACGGCTCCTTGGCCCTTTGCGGTGTGGGGCATCGACATGATCGGCGAGATCAGACCTACTGCATATAAAGGGCATAGTTTCATTCTGGTAGCCATTGATTACTTCACGAAGTGGGTTGAGGCAGCTTCCTTTGCTACAGTAACCAAGAACATCGTGGCACGGTTTATCCGACACAATCTGATTTGTCGATATGGTGTGCTAGAGAGGATTATTACCAACAATGGTACGAATCTCAACAACATAATGATCACCGATCTCTGTAAACAGTTCAAGATACAACATCATAATTCTTCTCCCTATCGATCGAAGATGAATGGCATTGTTGAAGCAGCTAACAAGAACATCAAGAAGATGGTACAGAAGATGACGGTGACATATAAAGACTGGCATGAGATGTTACCATTCGCTCTTCATGGGTACCGTACCTCAGCACGGACGTCGACAGGGGAAACACCCTACTCTCTGGTATATGGCATGGAGGCAGTCCTACCCATCAAAGTCCAGATACCTTCTCTCAGGATTATGAAGAATGCGGGTTTGAACAAAGACGATTGGATCCAAACCCGACTTGATCAGCTAAATCTAATTGATGAAAAGAGACTTACTGCTATTTGCCATGGTCAGACGTATCAAAAGCGAATGATCAAGGCTTTTAACAAGAAAGTCAGGCATCAAGAATATCAAGTCGGGGATCTAGTAATCAAACGCATCATACTGCCACAAGGTGATCCCAGGGGAAAATGTACCCCCACGTACGAAGGGCCATTTATGGTTAAGAACATTTTCTCGGGAGGATCTATGATTCTAACCACCATGGATGGTGACAACCTTCCTCACCCCGTAAATGCAGACATAGTGAAAAGATACTACGCCTAATCAAAAGACCTGCTAGGTTGACTGGCCTAGGCAAAAATAAGGGCTTCCCGGCAAACCAAAAGGGTTCGGGCAAAAGTAAGGGATGAAACTGAAAAAATATGTACACCCGGCAAGTCGAAAACCCGAAAGGGAGGCTTGGGCAAAAAGGGGTATCCCGGTGGGTTGAAAACCCGAAATGGAAATCTAGGCAAAAGTTAGGGATTGAAGCGTATCACTATGTCTCATTGGATCATCTTGCGACCAGTCTTCGGTATCGACTATCAAGCTCGGACAGTGCCAACCAATCTGATCAACCTATGGCCAAGTAGTAAAGTGATGAGACGCTTGAAGATATAAAGGCAATAGCAGAGTTAGAACCCAATGGGGTTGTTTCACATAGCTTTTTTCTTTCTTTTACACAAATTTTATAATTTCTATCTTTCGACGGCATTCTCTTACTAGGACGTCAGCCTCTTTGTATAAAACGCCTATTACAGGCCAACTTCAAAAATCAATACAAATCACTTTCACAAGAAACTTCAATTCGTTTTTCTTTTCCTGTTTTGTTTTGCAAGAACGTCCAATGATTTATTTTTTATATATGCATTTGAAAATGATTGCTGCTCATAAATATTTACATAAGAAACAAAAGGCAATTACTCGTAATCCCAGAAACAGGGGCAAAAATGAGAAGTGCCAAACCCTACAGTTACTCTGCCCAGCAGGTACCAGGATATAGCCAGCTTGGGAACATAATTATTGGTATATAAACTCCCCACAGAGTAAAAGTATCCAAAGGCATTGATGTCAGTTTCCGTGAAACAGGACATAATTATCCCCAACAGAGGTTCGTAATTGCGGGCGAGTCAATAAATTTCATCCCTCAAGCGGTGTTTATTTCTCTAGATACAGAAGCTCAATCTCCAACAGAGCTCATCATCTCCAGCAACGAATTTCATCCCCAACTGAGTTTATTCCTCCATATCAGCACGTCTACCAACAAAGTATCTCTTCCCCCTAAGTTTGGTCCCCGCAGAGTTATTCTCCAGCATCTCTTCCCGACAGAATATTTACAAATCTCCAGCAACTGTCAGGGATTTATTTTCCCAAACGCAAGCATGCCCCGACAGCATTTCATGAACATACATCATGACATACACATACATATCATATGCAGCATAATCTCATTTATTTTGAGAACATCATCTCACCCTGCATTTCATACATCACATATAACTAACCCTGTACATTTTCAGGAAAAGACTATTAGTTTCAACAAATTCAGCAGTTATACAAATTACATCTACAGATGACTAACGGAAGCTCAGTTCCCGAAACTAAACGGGTCAACTAATCTACACTACCACTTTGAAGTAAACCTACTATCCAGGTTCATTCTCACAGCCCTACTATCCAGGCTTTCATATCGAAGTAACCCTACTATCTAGGTTCCTTGTCACATCCCTACTATCCAGGCTTTCATATTGAAGTAACCCTACCATCCAGGTTCCTTCTCACAGCCCTACTATCCAGGATTTCATATCGAACTAACCCTACCATCCAGGTTCCTTCTCACAACCCTACTATCCAGGCTTTCATATCGAAGTAACCCTGCCATCTAGGTTCCTTCTCACAGCCCTAATATCCAGGCTTTCATATCGAAGTGACCCTACCATCCAGGTTCCTTCTCACAACCATACTATTCAGGCTTTCATATCGAAGTAACCCTACCATCCAGGTTCCTTCTCACAGCCCTACTATCCAGGATTTCATTTCTACGAAACCCTACGACCCAGGTTCCTTCTCACAGCCCTACTATCCAGGCTTTCATATCGAAGTAACCCTACCATCCAGGTTCCTTCTCACAACCCTACTATCTAGGCTTTCATATCAAAGTAACCCTACTGTCCAGGTTCCTTCTCACAACCCTACTATCCAGGCTTTCATATCGAAGTAACCCTACCATCCAGGTTCCTTCTCACAACCCTACTATCTAGGCTTTCATATCGAAGTAACCCTACCATCCAGGTTCCTTCTCACAGCCCTACTATTCAGGCTTTCATATCAAAGTAACCCTACTATCCAAGTTCCTTCTCACAGCCCTACTATCCAGGCTTTCATATTGAAGTAACCCTACTATCCAGGTTCCTTCTCACAGCCTTACTATCCAGGCTTTCATTTAGAAGCAACCCTACTATCCATGTTCCTTCTCATAACCTTACTATCCAGGTTCCTTCTCTCTTATCTCCAGACAGCAGTCCACAACACTGTCAGACTTGGACCTGATCAAACATGATTGGTTTCACATTTCCCCAGTAAGTCGTAGTGCAACATATATCCTAACCAGATATGCAGTTCACTTCCGCTTCCTCAAGCCGGAGTTATTTCCCCAATAGAGTAACGGACAACTGAAGCTCCTAAAATTCTATTTCTCCCAAGACAAATACCATTATTCCTCAGCAGATTCCTCATGAACAACAGCAATAGGAACTCTCATCGAAGGAATGTCTCAGGAAATCAACATCCTCTAGATGGCATCTTTAAGCCCATCTTCGACGGTATTCCGCCACATCTTAGATGGCATCTTTAAGCCCATCTCCGACAATTCTCTGTCGCATCCAGGATGGCATATTTAAGCCCATCTATGAGAATCTTCCATTATCGACTTTCGAATGGCATCTATAAGCCCATTCTCGGTATCACAAATCAAGTGCCACTTCATGCGAGTGCAAATTTCTAGGCTCTCTAGTGTTCAATCATCTTCCACCTTCAGATCACGAAAGGCGGACGAGCCAATCTACATCCTCAGGTTTAAGAAGATTGAACAGGGGAAGCTGTTGTACCTCAAAATTTTCCCTCTCATTTCACTCAATACACGCCCATTGGAATCCTTAATTTGCTAAAGTTTTCCTAAGAGTTGACCAGGCAAACTCTCTCCTAAGGCAGGGTGTCTCAAATTTGGGTTTCCATTTTCCTCAAGATAGGTGGACTCCAAAGGTCTCATATGCTCTCCATGATCTTAATATGTTCTCAAGACCCTATATGTCAAGTTTCATGCCTTGCACAAGAAGTTTGCTCAGTCAACTGCTCAGATGCTTGAGAATCGACTATATTAGGTCAAAAGTCAATTGTGACCCACATACAGTAAAACTTCAATATTTTTGGTCAACATTAACATTTTGAAGTTACTTTCATCATTTTATCAAAGGTTGATCATGACTCCCCAAGGAATGCTCCAAAATCATCAAAACCCAAAAGTTGCTTAATTAGGGTTTCTTAGTAAAAGTCAACCAAACTTTGACCAAGCATAACTTCCACATACTTTATCAGCAATTTTCCATCCAAGGCTCATTTTGAATAGGATTCAATTCCCTACAACTAATCTTCATGCCACAAGTTCAAAATATGTACTCACAAAAAGATATGAATTTCTACATTATGGGTCCTTTTGGAAAGTCAACAAAAACACCTTTTGGTTCAAAGCTTCTTACATGAACATGGAAGACTCAATTGAGATGAGACAAAATAAGTTGCTTAGGGGACATCCTAAGCTTTCTAAAAAGTCCAAGAACACCTATCTAGGGTTAAAATTGAAGGAGATATGTCTTGTCAAAGTTGACTTTTTTTTGCAAAATTGCCAAAAGTCAAATGTGCTCAAAAATACATTTTTTGCTAAATGGGCCTAACTTTTTATGCTTGCACCTCACTTGTAATATGGTCCAAGACCCAAATATTCATCCACACATTATTTTCTTCATTTTTAAATTTATTTTGATTTTTTATTAAGTAAAAATTAAATTAAATCAAATAATTGATGAATAATAGCAAAAATATGATTTGATTTGGTTTTTGGACAGGTTGGCAATCAAAATATGCTGAGTTATCAAGGCCAAAACGAATCAAGCATAATTGGTACAAGAAAGGGATGATTTGGCTCAAAATACCAAGTTTACATGTATCATGAAAATTAAATCAAATCTCTCATAATTACAAAGATTCAAACCAATTTTACAATCCTAATTCATTCCTAGATATATATTGGACAAGAACAAAGCATGAGATAAGGTTTGCAGTCATGAAAAGAGGAAGAACAAAACTTCAAAATTTGCAAGAAAGTAGTAGATCATTCTTGGACCTAGAGGGTGATTCAAGTCATTCTAACACTACCAATAGACTCCTGGACATCTCCAGAACATGTCCCAACCGATTGCAGGCATTCTAACGCCCAGAAGCTCGAGTTACAGACCCACGGTTTGCACCTCTAATCTTGAATTTGATTTAATGATTTATGCATAATTAATCATTATTAAACATAGCATTGTGTTTGTATTATCATTTAGGATGTTTTGGTTTACATGATTTTGTGTTTTGATGCATGTATGCTTGAGTGCCATTGCTAGGGTTCAGCTTGCTGTTTTAGGGTTTTCTTGCGCAGGTTAAATTGGCCAATAAAAAGGGTACCATGATGCTCGTGGCATCAAGACGAATCGATCCATGTAGATACATTCAATTTATCATGCGTTTTGATGATTTTTGAAACTCACAGGTTTATAGCTATGGTGATTTGTGTGTAGGTATAAGTTTTATACCTAACACGACGGATGAGGAAGAAGATGATGATGTGTTCAATCATCATTGGTCCATTCAAAGAGTTGGCGCGCGTTTTGTTTTAATTCATTAATCCACTTGTTTTTATATAATATTAATTGTTTTTATTATACTAACAAACAAATCAGATGGCTCAGATGGTAAAGCGCGCTTGGAATTGAGTGGGAGGACCTGGGTTCGATCCTAGGTGCCAGCAAATTTTATTTTCCAACTATGTGCTTACACATTCTATACATCACCTTGCCAAGTGTCTTCCATGCACCTCATTGATCCAGCCATTGGATCCATTGCTAGCCAGATCCAGCGCTCAAATCCATGAAGGACCATGGTACGTCTCCAGGGGTGGCTGCACAGAATCTCACGTGGGAATGGGCTTAGCTTCATGGGCCTGAACAATTCAGCATACACCCCCCATTCAGCTTATACAGGCCCAGTTTCTATCTTTTCTATTTGAATTCTTTTTAATTATTTTCTAACTATTTGCTTTTTAAAATAACATCAAAATTATTTTTATTTAATCAAAGAAATCACGAAAAACATTAAAAATATTTTTTTTAATAAAAATATTTTTTAATTAATTAGTTTAATTAAATTAGGGCAAATTTAACCTTTCTTTTTATAATTTAAAAATGATTAGAATTCGGGTTTTAATTGTACATAACCTAATTAAGCCTTTTCTCAAGAAACAACTTAATTATTTTTCAATTAGATTTTAGGGTTCTCAATTTCTCCTCGCATTTAATTTTTCGTGCGCATTTTAATTAGTTTTATTATTATTGTAACTGTTTCGAGTTTGTAATAGTTTTAATTAGGGTTTTAAGTTTTCGCATTGTTATTTTTCGTCGAGATAATTATGTAACTTTCAAAGCCTTGTAATAGCTAGGTTTATTTTTCGCACTTTAAATTCCTCTAAATATTTAACTGTCTAGATGCATGCTAATAGGATTGTATGGGAAGATTACTTGAAATTAAAACGGTAGATCACCTAATGTGCAAAGATTAAATAAATGAAACAATTCACATGCACATATTCACTCCTAGATTTTACTTCACTTCGGTTGCCTTCGGTAAACAACCATTAAGCATAGGAGATTTTAGTGGTTGCCCTCCAGTCTAAAAGATCAAAATGTCCCATTCGAATGTTGCCTCGGAAATGTTGCCTCAGAAAGATCTTAAGACTCTAGGGTTACTGTTGTACCCCAAAATTTTCCCTCTCATTTATCAAGATTTTCCTCACAAGATTTCTTGGACTCAAGACAGGATTAGGGTTTGGTCAGCTCAAGGCACCTCATCTTGCACTGATAACCCAAAATTAGGGTTTGAGTTTGCACAAGGATTTTTGGACCATAAATGCTTCATGTGACTTTCATACACCATCTTGGACCCCTAAGACTGCTCATGTTATGTTTCAAGCCTTGAATCACATTCTTGCCCAGTCAATTGGACAGTTGTCCTAAAAATCAGCTGTATTGGGGGAAAAGTCAACCATGGCCAATTTAGAGTGAAATTTCATGATTTTTGATCCACAACCACATTTTAGACTCATATGAACCATTTGATCAAGTTTGGATCACAACTCCTCAAGAAATTTGATCAAATCATCAAAAGGTCAAAATGGTCAAAATTAGGGTTTTGACTGAGAAAGGGCAATTTCTGATTTTTAACCTAGCCAATTACCAATTGGGTTCAAGCATGATTTCAAGGACTCAATAGAATCATATTGACCTAATCACATAGTTCAAAAGATCTCAAGTTCATAGGATTGACAGATGAATTTTCCAGTCAATTGATCAAAAGTCAATTGTACACTAAAAAGTCAAACTTTGACTTTTTGGTCAAAATCAAGTGCCAAGGGTCATAATTCATCAAGATATGTCAAAATGTGAAACTTGTTGACCAAGAAAACCAATTTTAAAAATTACGGTTTTGAATTTAAAAATTTTCATAACTTAGAATTTTTCTAAGTATGGAAATTTCCTTTTTTTTTTCCAACTTTTCACAACTTTTTCACCATGATGCAATTTGATTCAAAGAAAACTTCCAACATCAAAGTTGTAGTCCTCCATGAAATCTAAAACTTTTCTTCACAAACCTTTCCCAAAATATGCTTGGATATCAAGTTATGAATTTGTGAATAGAGGTCCATGAACAAAATGACTTAGTGAAATTTTGCCCTAATTTAGGCAGGTTTTTGACCTAACTTCATGGACATTTTTCACCTAGTTCCAAGAGGTATCTCAAAATGAATTTCAAAGATGTAATGTAGATCATGTTGCAAGCTTTCCAAAATGTCCAATAACTCTCCAAGATCATTTATGGTTAGGGAGAATCGAAGAAGAGAAGTTGGCATTTTGTCACTTTTGATCAAACCATTTTTACAAAGTGGCAAGTTGCAAATCTGATCTTGGATGCTTGTACCTTGAATTACAGGTCCTAAACTCATTCTACACTCCATAATTAAATGCAAACTCAGAGGGTAAGAGCTTTATCTTTGCTTTTGGAACATTGTACAAGAGATAATTCCATTAACGGCATAAAGGGCACATTGCCATTTTCATAAAGGTAAGCTTTTACAACTTTATCATTATTGATCCTTGGAGTTGTCCCTTTGGTGCAGGAAATTTCCACAGGAATTAAGCAAAGCATACCAACTCTTATCAGCCCTTGAGGTAGCTAGTACACGCATGGTGCATTTGTCTTGTCACTTTTCTTCAAATGCAAGAAAAGTTGCAAAAGAAGTCAGAACTTGTACAGCAAGGGAAGAGTGGACTTTGTATCATTCTATACATATTCATAAACTTGTCACAACTCAACACACGAATGCTAAACATCTGAAACTCTCCAAAACTCCAAAACTTCATTTTTCTGCCAAAACTGCCAATTTCTACAAAATCATTGCCAACTTCATTTTGGCTCGTGCGTTTTTCCCTTTAACACTTCAAACATCTTCCACACATCATACTAAAGCTATCCAAGCCTTTACATTGTTGTTGTAACCCCTGTTTCTTCCATTGCCATTTTCAAACTTGGAGCTTGCAGCTTGACTTCTACAGAGAGTTTTGGCCATCCACAAAGCAAGCTAGGTATTGGATTAGGTTGAAGGAACTTCAAGGAAGCTCACATGATCCTCAAGCCTCACTCAAAGTCCCCACATTGTCATATCCAAATCCAGCTGAAGGAGGTATTTTTCAAACTCTATCTCTCTATTTAGGCATCCTCAAGTCACGATTTGTGAAGAAAAATGTAGCCATTATCTTGGTGAAGCTGTACATATGCATATTTGTCATTTATATTAACTGAGCTAAGAGAATTTAAAGCTTGAAGTTCACGAAAAAATTAGATTAGAAATTAGGGGTTAGAAAATTCTCCCTGATCTTTGAGAGTTAGTTTACAAATTTTATATCATTGGAATCGTGAGATGAAATGCTACATGTTTTGTGTTATAAGTTTTTGTTTTTCTGCAAGCAATAGCAAGTTACAGATTTGAACTCAGAACGCGCGAAGGAGAAGGAACCAAGGATAGGGACGAAGTTGTTATGGGCTTTTTGTTGCTTCTGGCCTTTTTGGTTTTGCTTTTCACACCCCCTAACTTACTTTTGCACCCCCTGACTATTTTCTTATATTTTTACATTTTCTTGCATATTTTTATATTTATTGCTTGCATATATTTTTTCTAATGATAAAAAATGCCCAAAAATAATTTATTTATTTTCACATTTTTATTTTATTTTTTTAATTATTTTTTGCATAAAAATAGTTTATTTAATAGATTAGAAATCATTTTCTTAAAATATCTTGTAAATAATAAAAAATACTACATATTTTTATTATATTATTTATACTCATCAAATATTTATTTTTTACACATATTAAATTTTTAATATTTGTACATAATATTATTTATTATTTTCTTGTACAAAAATGGGCAAAAATAAATAATAGGAAACATATTTTTCTTTTAATCAAAAATTAGGGTTTCCCCCTTTCAAAAATAATAATATTATTTTTCCTTATTTTCTAGGGTTAATTAATTTTATTTTCTCATACAAAAATCAAATACAAAACATTTTTTCCATAAATACATTGCATTACATATTTAAATATTTGTATATTTATTTATTTCGCACAATATTCAATTGTGTTGTAATAGTATTTTTAGGGTTTATTTTGTGCAATATCCCCATTCAAAAACTTATATCCCCCCTCCCATAATAATTGTTGTAATAGCTTAGTTTACATTTACGCAATTTATCGCATTTATACCATGTTTAGTAAACTAGGGTTTGCATGATAAGACCAAAAACAAAAACAAATAGAAAAGACCTAATACAAGACAAATCAAATGCATGTAAAATGACACACATTGCACACAAGCACCCTTAGGGTTTCACCCACTTGGTTTCCTAAATAAAAATGGCCATGTTACGCATGCGAAGTATCTTGGCAAAACAAAACAAAACAAAAGATCATAGTCCCTCGATGACGCTATCAAAGGTTGCCTAAAACAAAATGATCTTGGTCCCTCAAACATACTAAGATACTTGGCAACATTGCTATCATGGTCATACGATGACCCATGCCCGTCCCGTTTAACATCCAAAGATAGGGTTGTTTACCAATTCAATGGTAAATCAACAATGTCAAAGGAATAAAAATGCATAGGAAAGACATTTGAGTAGGGTAGATAGTTCCTAGTTACTTGCTCTCTTCCAAAAAATCCTTGCTATTTTCAAAAACAAACATACACACATTTTCAAAACATTTCCAAACATCTTACAAAACATTGAAACATTTTTGTATACATTCTTACGAACGAGAGTCATTACAAAGATTGCCTAAACGAATGGCCTCTTTTCAAAATATTTTCAAAATCACACCAAACACAAAGCACCATTTCAAACAATTTCAAAAGCAAAGCAAGTGATTTAAGCAAGTAACTAAGAGCCCATGGAAAACCATGGATGAAAAGGGTGCTAGCACCTTCCCTTTTCATAATCTACCCCCGAACTCAAGAAAACATCTCAAAGGTCTTTCCTGTGCTTTTTTACCTTTCCTTTTGGATAAAATAAAAGTCGGTGGCGACTATTGCTAAACCGCGACATTTGCGACGAAACGCAAAACCTCAAGTCAGTTCTCCCACCGTATCACAGAACTGGCGCCGCTGCCTGGGAAATTATAAAAGTGGGGTTACCTTAGGGTTTAGATCACCTTTATTTGCTTACATTTGTTTGACTTGTTGGCTTTACATTTTGGTTCTGTTGTTTGGGTTTGAATCCTCCACCCGGATTTGGGAAACATTATAGGTAAATAGCAATACGTTGTGGAAACTGTGCGGGGTATACCGGCACGGTCTAAGCAATAGCTATGTTAGTGTGACATATTTGTGGGTACCAGTAGCGTTTGAGTTAATCAAAGAGAATACAGGGCCGCTGAGTGATGTCATGAAGCACTAACGAACTTCTAGAACCTTTACTTGACCAACTTGGCCTTTTAGGATGTAGTGAGATGATCGGCTTTGGTGCAGTCCGAAGTTGGTAGATACTCGATACTACACTCATTGAGGGTTGGTTCCTTGGAATATTTCGGTCGCCAGTAAAGAGGCTGAATTGAAACAATGAACAAGGAAACAATCCTGTGATATTGAGCTCCTTAGAACCCGGTTATTATTTCTAGGACAAGTTGAGCCAACTAAACTTCAAGAGGGTACTTACCTATGAAACCCCATGCAAGCCTAAACTAGGAACTTGTGTGATTTGTTTGTACATATATATTTGTGCATAACATCATGAGCATCATGTGCATACACTAACCATTTCAAGGATTTTGGAATTTCATCTTTGTTCCTGTTTTGTAGGTTATGGATTCACTTCGCAAGAAAACTATCCAAGTCAACCTTGTAAGAATTCCTCCACAACTCAAGGAGCTAGCTTCAAGGATTCCTGAGAACTCTCCATTCACCGAGAGACATTGTCGTCTACTCAACTTAGTCACTTCCAACACAGAGGAAGACATGATGAAAGTTCTCTTCCAGTTCTTTGACCCTTTGCATCACTGCTTCACATTTCTTGACTACCAGCTTGTGCCTACTTTGGAAGAATTATCTCAACTTTTGAGGATTCCCATTCTCAATCAACTACCCTTCAACGGTACGGAAAGAGATCCAAAGCCAGAAGAGATTGCTCAAGCCCTGCACTTGCACTCATCTGATGTCATAACTCATTGGGAAACTAGAAGTGGTGTCAAAGGCTTCTTGGAAAAGTTTTTGTTTGAGAAAGCCCAAAGTTGTTGGAATTCCCTAGACTTGTAAGCTTTTGGGGAGATTGTAGCTCTTCTCATCTATGGGATGGTCTTGTTCCCTAATCCTGACCAACTCATAGATGTGAGTGCTGTCAAAATCTTCATTTCACGCAACCCGGTGCCTACATTGCTTGGGGATATCCTACACTCTTTTCACACTCGTACAATGAGGAAAAGAGGTGTTCTCATGTGTTGCACTCCTCTCCTGGAAAGATGGTTTATTTCTCATCTTCCCCAATCAGTCTTGAAGAATGAGCAAGGTTCAAGGTGGTCACAAAGGTTGATGACACTTACACATTCAGATATTCATTGGTGTTCTCGATCCAAAGAGAATGTTATTATTATCGACCGTTGTGGGGAATTCCCTAATGTCCCTCTACTTAGCATTAGGGGAGGCATCACCCATAACCCTTGCTTGGCTCTAAGACAGTTTGGTTATGCCCGAAGGGATGGCCCACATGATATGCTGATTCAAGGCTTGGTTTTCGACTTCGACAATGACAATCAAGGACTTCGACAAAGGTTCATCCGAGCTTGGAGGATGCCAAAAAAGGTAGACAGTAATACCTTGGGACACAAGAATTCCATCCCTCTTGAGCCTTACCTCAAGTGGGTACGAACCCGCGCCCAAAGTCTTATGATGCCATACCCCTCCGTTCTCCCTGTGATTATAGAGCCTGTTAAGAAAGGAGAGGTTCCATACACCATCCTACATCCTGACATGCTGACATCACTCGAAGATCTACAAAGGAGTTGGATACAGCTCAAGGGAGAACGCGATACTTTTGAAGCCCAATTCTACGCAAGCGAGAAGAAGGTTTTGGAACTCACTCGGTTACTTCATGAAGAGAAGACTCTCAACACCTACATTGCACCAAAGAGGATGCGCAACGTCTTTTTACCTTAGAGTTTTGTTTTATTTTGCCCAAGGGGCATTTATTTACTAATAATTCTATCTTATTAATATGACGTGTGTTTCTTTTTTGTTTAAAACAAATTTGAATTTCTGAATCCTTGAAAACATTGCATGAATACATATCATTCATCATAAGCATAAACAGGTCTTCACACCAAGTTTCCTCATCTCTTTGCTGTTTATTTCAGCAAGATGGATCTAGAACAAACGGTCAAAGACTTACAAGCTCAGAATTCACAATTTCAACAGCTACTCTTGACCTTAGCCAAGGGGAAAGAGGAGCTCAAGACTCTGCTAGAGAAAGAGAAAGAGAAAAAGAAGAAGAAGCCAAATGGTGTGGTTATCATGGGAAGAAGGTTTCAGGGACAAGCCAGATGGACCTTAGAATTTCCAACCACATCTGATGAAGGGGAAAGAAAGGAAAAGAAACGTTAGTGCCATCAGATTCTGAAGCAGAAGAAGAGGAAGAAGAGGACTACTCTGAGCAGCAATACCCTCCGTCCGATGACAAATATACACTTGGAAGAGCGTCTAACTGCTATGGAGATACAGAGAGTACCTGGGATAGACTTTGAGGAGTTAGGGTTGGTGTCGGGAATTGTAATCCCTCCAAAGTTTAAGGTGCCACTCTTTGCCAAGTATGATGGGGTGTCTTGCCCGAAGATGCACCTCAGATCTTATGTTAGGAAAATTCAGCTGCATTCTGCTGACAAAGACTTGTGGGTCCACTTTTTTTCAGGACAGTTTATCAGGAACGCAACTTGATTGGTTCTACCAATTGGAGAGGGAAGATGTCCATAATTGGGAAGACTTGGCAGCCTTCTTCTATAAACAGTATCAATGCAACGCCGATTTGGCACCAAAAGTGGAGGGATTTAGCCGGAAGGGTGCAACTACCTTTATCTGAAAGGGAGTTAGTGGACATGTTCCTGGGAACTCTATCAGACCCTTTCTTTAATCATCTGATTGGGACCTCCTCTGCAGGATTCACTGAATTTATTTTGACTGGTGAGAGGGTTGAAGCCGGTATAAGAAGTGGGAAAATTCAGAAAGACGCGTCTACCTCTGCAGCTGTAAAAAATCCCTTCACGAGAAAGAAGGAAGTGTCTGCTGTCTATGCATAGAGGAATCAGGAAAGAACCGAGCGCCGATCAACGGTGGGGGCCGTTATGATTCAGAAGCCTGCATTAGACCAGCCGAGAAACAATCAGCCAAGGGTGGAGAGGCCTATATGGTAATTCACCAAGATTAACATGACTCCAGCTCAAGTCCTACCACATCTCTTGAAGTTGAATCTGACCATGCTAAAAGAGGCCCCTAAAAATCCCAATACTGCATCTCCCCACTACCATCTGAATGCCAGGTGCGCTTACCATTCTGAAAATCCAGGGCACGACACCAACAACTGTTAGACTCTGAAGAACAAGATTCAAGATCTGATCGACGCAGAGGAAGTTGAATTTGAAGATCCTGAAAAACCAAATGTTATCTCCGCTCTGACGCATAGGCATGGACACAATGCCAGTGTTGTTAAGGAAGACTTATTTGTTGAAACCATGGATGAATTGTTGACTCCGCTCTTGACCATCAAGTTGAATTTGTTAAAGGCTGGGGTGTTCCCAAGTTGTGACAAAGATTGCCATGTCTGCCTATCCTCATCATTTGACTTCCCTCTGTTGAAGAAAGGTATCCAACAACTGATTGATAACCAGGAAATTTTGTTTAAGAAAGCTCCTATTTCACCCGTTCCAGTTAAAGAAGTTTCAATAATAACCATATACGCCAATCCTTCCAGGGTTCCTAAAAAACCCGTTAGGATTACATCTTCTCCAGTGACTACTCCATTGAAGATAACAATGCCCGGGCCAACCCCATACAAATCAGATAAGACGGTACCATGGAACTATGGTGGAGAAATCTACTATCATGGTGTCAAACAGATTGAACAGACTGCCGAAGAGGAGAGCTCTGAAGAGGACAATTCCGATATCAGTAACATTGCCGGAACAAGCAAAATTACTCGCAGTGGGAGAATTTTCTTTCCAGAGATTGCCCCTCCAAAGGCAGTCTTTGGACCCGTGGTCGTTCCGAAGATTACATATGTACCAGTGATTACACCTGCAAGTGTACCTGCCAACAACGAAGATAATACAATTCCTATCCCTACTTCCGCTGCTGAGAAAAAAGGAAAGAACGTTCAAGAGGAGTTTGTCCTGACGAAGGCTCAATCACTAGCTATTCCTGAAACATCCAAGAAGGAGATGGAAGAAATCCTTAGGATAATTAAGAAAAGTGATTATGATGTGGTTGAACAACTGGGGTAGACCCCCTCCAAGATCTCTATGTTAGCATTGTTGTTGTACTCTGAGGCACATTCTAAAGCTTTGGTAAAATTTCTGAAGACGGCTCATGTGCCACAAGAGACGTCTGCGGATCAATTCCAAGAGTGTCTGGCCAGTTTGACAGCCGACAATGGTCTGGTATTCTCGGATGCTTACCTGACATCCAAAGGGAGAAAACACAACGATACACTACATGTCTCGGTGGAGTGTAGGGGAACCACCCTAGCCCATGTTTTAGTTGATACTGGATCATCTTTAAATGTCTTTCCAAATAAAGCCCTGGATAGATTGAATTGTGAGGGGCTGACCCTAAAACCCAGTAATATAATTGTGAGAGAATTTGACGACTCTAAGAGGATGGTCGATGGGGAGGTGGACATCCCGATCAAGATGGGAACTCAGACCTTTAATTCAACATTCTATGTGATAGACATCCATCTTTCCTACTCTTGTCTAATGGGACGCCCCTGGATTCACAATGCCGGTGCGGTCACCTCCACTTTGCATCAGATGCTCAAGTACCCCATCCAAGGGAAGATCATAACTGTCCATGGGGAAGAGGAATACATGATTAGTCATCTGAATTCCTTCGGTTATGTGGAGTTAGATGGAGAATTCATCGAGACCCCTTTCCAACATTTTGAAGAAGTCTCTCAGGAAATAGAGGCGACCAAGGCGGTATCCTCAACTCCTATGATCACAAGACCTCCACCTCGGATGTCATCTCTAAAAGATGCAAAGGCAGTAGTGAAAGAAGGGGGATGCACCATCTGGGGGCAGCTTCCAGACTTTCCCTACAAATCGGACAAGTTCGGCTTGGGGTTTACTTCGACCGCTCAGAAGGTTGTGCGCCGCGCCCGTGCCGGAGGGCCACCTGTGAAGATTACCAACCAAGGGGTTAATTCATTAGAGGACAGTGAAGAAGATGGCAGCCTGGAAGATTGGATATTTCCTACTGTCGGCGGAGGACTGTGCAACTGGGAAGCAAAAGACATTGTTCCGATTACTTTCATACTGCAATAATTTATCTTTTCCATTTCTGTTGGATCTCTAATAATTCACAAACAATTCGTACTTTTTCAACCTTGTGTCTTACCCGAGGCACAACGATCCATTTGTAAGGGTTCTTATTTCATTTTCATATGTCATTTTAATGAATCATGGACGCTTTTAATATATAAACCTTTTGTGCTCATTGTCTTTCTTTTACATTTTATTGTTTTAAGATGGCTATCCCTTACACACACCCACACTCACAAATGCAGGTACCCTTCCATTCTGGATCCCATGGGTAACGATACTGCTATAGCCTTCAGTGACTCTGAAGATCTGATCTACCAATCCGAATACAAAGGTGAGGAAGATTTTGAGGTGCCAGGGGAATTGGCCAGATTACTACAACAAGAGGAAAGAGCTATTCAACCTCATGAGGAGCTGTTGGATACAATCAACTTGGGTACTGAGGAAGACAAAAAGGAAATTAGAGTGGGTACCAATCTAGAGCCGAGTGTCAAGGAGCGCCTAATTCAACTATTGCATGATTACATTGAGATCTTTGTCTGGTCATATGAAGACATGTCGGGGCTCGATACAGACATTGTGGTACATCGTATACCCACAAGAGAAGACTATCCACCAGTGAAACAAAAAGTCCGCCGCATGAGACCTAACATGTCAGAGAAGATCAAAGCAGAAGTTATGAAGCAGTTCAATGTTGGATTTATGGTTGTTACTTCCTATCCACAATGGGTTGCTAACATTGTTCCCGTGCCTAAAAAGGACGGCAAAGTGAGAATGTGCGTGGATTATAGAGATTTAAACAGGGCTAGCCCTAAAGATGATTTTCCCCTTCCACACGTCGACATCATGGTTGACAACACAGCTCAACACAAAGTATTTTTTTTATGGATGGATTCTCAGGCTATAACCAGATCAAAATGGCACCTGAGGACATGGAGAAAACTACATTTGTTACACAGTGGGGTACGTTCTGCTACAAAGTGATGCCATTCGGACTGAAGAATGCCGGGGCAACCTATCAACGTGCCATGGTAGCTTTGTTTCATGATATGATACATCATGAGATAGAGGTATACGTAGATGACATGATAGCCTGATCACAAACTGAAGAAGAACACCTTGATCACTTGCAAAAGTTGTTTGTTAGGTTGTATGAGTACAAGCTAAGATTGAATCTAAACAAGTGCACATTCGGAGTCCGGTCCGGTAAACTCTTAGGTTTCATTGTCAGCAACAAAGGCATCGAGGTTGATCCTGCCAAAGTCAAAGCTATACAAGAAATGCCTGTTCCTCACACTGAGAAGGAAGTCAGAGGTTTCTTGGGACGCCTAAACTACATTGCTAGGTTCATTTCTCACCTAACATCTACTTGTGAACCAATCTTCAAGCTGTTGAATAAAGACCAGGTAGTTAGATGGAATGATGATTGTCAAGTTGCTTTCGATAAAATCAAGGAGTATTTGCTAGAGCCTCTTATCCTGATGCCACCAGTCGAAGGGAGACCGCTAATCATGTATTTGACCATCTTAGAGAATTCAATGGGGTGCGTACTGGGGCAGCATGACGAGTCTTTCCGAAAAGAGTATGCCATTTATTATCTTAGCAAAAAGTTTACCGACTATGAAACAAGATATTCACTGCTCGAGAAAACTTGTTGCGCTTTGGTATGGGCTGCTCGCCGGCTAAGGTAGTACATGTTGACTCATACCACTTTGCTGATATCTAAGATGGATCCGATAAAGTACATCTTCGAGAAGCCTGCTTTGTCTGGAAGGATAGCTAGATGGCAGATGATCCTAACGGAATACGACATACAGTACACAACCCAAAAAGCTATAAAGGGGAGTGTGTTGGCTGACTATCTGGCTCATCAAGCTATAGAAGATTATCAATCCATGAAGTTTGACTTCCCTGATGAAGACATCATGACATTGGACAATGTTGAAGATTTCAGACCATATGACGGACCTGAACAAGGATCCCGATGGACCGTGTACTTTGATGGGGCATCCAATGCGCTTGGTAACGGTATCAGTGTTGTGCTTATATCTCCAGAAGGATGCCATACTCCTTTCACCACCATACTTTGCTTCAACTGTACGAACAACATGGCAGAGTATGAAGCATGCATCTTTGGACTCAAGGCTGCCATAGACTTGGGAATCAAATCTTTAGTTGTGTTTGGGGATTCAGCTTTGGTCATCAGTCAGATCAAAGGAGAATGGGATACTAAGCATCCAAACCTCATCCCTTACAAAGAACATGCCTTGACATTGCTTCCATATTTCGAGCAGATTACCTTCGAGCACTTCCCGCGAGAAGAAAATCAGCTAGCAGATGCTCTAGCTACAATGTCATCCATGTTTAAAATTAATTGGGATAATGAGGCTCCCCAGATCACCATTGAACGGATGGATTAACTGGCACACTGTCACGAGATTAATACAGAAGAAGTAGTGGACCAGCCTTGGTTTCACGAAGTCAAAAGGTATCTCGAGGCTCAAGAATATCCGGAAGGAGCTTCAGTCAATGACAAAAATTTCTTAAGGAGGTTCTCAGCTAAGTTCTTCCTAAGTAATGGCATCTTGTACAAACGCAATCATGATTCTATTCTGCTCTGTTGTGTGGACAAGATTGAAGCTGAAAGGATTATGGCTGAATTGCATGAAGGTACCTTTGGCACTCACTCTAGCGGGCATACGATGGCAAAGAAGATTCTTCGGGCAGGCTATTATTGGTCTACCATGGAAGCAGACTGCTATCAACACTCTCGGACCTGCCATAAGTGTTAAATCTATGCAGATAAGGTACACGTACCCCCGGTTCCTCTAAATGTCTTAACAGCTCCTTGGCCCTTCGCTATGTGGGGAATTGACATGATTGGAGAGATCAAGCCTACAGCATCCAATGGACACCGATTCATTCTAGTGGCCATTGATTATTTCACAAAGTGGGTCGAAGCAGCTTCCTTCACATCCGTTACTAAGAATGTTGTTGCCTGCTTCATCAAGCAGAACCTTATTTGCCGGTACGGTATCCCAGAAAGGATCATCACTGATAACGGTACAAACCATAACAATACTATGATCACCGCCTTGTGCGAGCAGTTCAAGATTCAATACCATAATTCATCCCCCCATCGGCCAAAGATGAATGGTGTTGTCGAAGCTGCAAACAAAAACATCAAAAAGATCATACAAAAAATGACAGTCACCTACAAGGACTGGCATGAGATGCTACCGTTTGCTCTCCATGGGTACCGTACCACGGCTCGCACATCAACTGGGGAAACACCTTATTCTTTAGTATATGGCATGGAGGCTGTTTTACCTATTTAGGTTCAGATCCCCTCATTAAGAATCATGAAAGATGCAGGTTTGAGTGAAGACGATTGGATCCAGACCCGACTTGATCAATTGAACTTAATTAACGAAAAGAGGCTTACTGTTGTTTTCCATGGTCTGACGTATCAAAAACGGATGATCAAGGCTTTCAACAAGAAAGTCAGACGCCAAATATATCAAGTCGGAGACCTAGTGATCAAGCACATCATCTTGCCACAAAGTGATCCCAGGGGAAAATGGACTCCTACCTATGAAGGACCATTTGTAATCAAGAACATATTTTCTAGTGGGGCAATGATCCTAACCACCATGGACGGCGATGACCTGCCACACCCTGCGAACAAAGACATAGTCAAAAGATACTAAGCATAAGAGACCTGCTAGGTTGACACACCTAGGCAAAACAAGGGCATCCCGGCTAACCAAAAGGTTCGGGCAAAAATTAGGGATAAAATAAAAAATTTTGTACACCCGACAAGTTGAAAACCCGAAAGGGAGATTTGGACAAAAAAGGGTTTCCCGGTGAATCGAAAACCCGAAAGGGCAGTTCAGGAAAAAGTTAGGGAATTAAAGCGTATGACAATGTCTCGTCGGATCACTTTAAGGACAATCTCTTCACTGACAAACCTGGAGTTTCTGATCAATCAAATCATCTTCAGATGAAGCAACAAATGGATAAGATATTCGGAGATACGAAGGCTATAGCAGAATGGAACCCCATGGGATTATTACACATATAGCTATCTTTCTTTGTATAAATTTTTCTCATTTTTATGACACCATCCTCTTACTAGGATGTCTGTCTCTTTTGTACACAAATACTTATTCAAAGTAAATACAAAGATATCTCTTTCAAAGTACAGAAAACTATTTGCCTTTTTCTTTACACGTGTTTTTATTTGCAAAAACGTCCAATGATTCATTGATGAACATATGCATTTGAACATAACTACTGTTTACAAATAAAAAAAATGGAAAAGAACAATTACTGACAGGTTGAAAAAAATAGGAAAACGTCTTTACGCTATTCCCGGAGCAATCCCTACAGTACATCATCTAGATCCCCAGCGGAACTAAAATTTCAAACCCTTAATCCCCATCAGAGTTAAAACTTCAACTCTCAATCCCCAGCGGAGCCAAAACTTCTAACTATCAACCCCCAGCAGAAACCATTCATTTTCTCCAAATTCCCCAGCAAGTTATCTTGAAACCTGAAAACTAACCAGACAACAACTTCTGATAACTCCCCAATAGAATGGCAGACAATCCAAACTCCTGAACCTACTTCCCAGCAGTAAGCCTTCTTCCCCACAGAGTTTTCATTACTCCCCAAAAGGATGAAGATTCTCTTTATTAATTCCCCGTAGAAGTCATCAGAGTTTTCTCTATTCCCCAACAGAATAAGGATTCCCATTGTATAACCCCAGTAGAAGTCATCAAATTCTATGGATTCCCCAAGCGAATTACTCAAGCAGTATATGGCATTGCTCGCAACAGAATTTTTGTCAATACTCCAACTTCAAGACATGAAGAATCCCTATATCCCCAAAGAAGTCATCAAGGATTTTTAATCCCCAACAGTTGCCAAGGATTTCTTATCCTCGGTAGTCAAGGATTTTTAATCCCCAGCAGCGGTCAAGGATTTATTTTCCTCAGCAATACAGCAAATCAGCTTACATGCACATTACATTACATCCATATATCATAAACATTTATGAAGCACATTTATTGCATCATACATTTCATGCAACATAACTTTGTGTTTCAGCTAACATTTTACCCTTTTTAGGATAAGATTAACAAGCTGCCATTAATAATATACAATCTTGATACAGTTCAGATACACTCCAGACATGGAAGTCATTCTGCTACTCGTTCAAAATCCAAGTTTAAGATTACAGTACGGATACACTCCAGACACGGAAGTCATTCTGTCACTTATTCATATTCAAGTTCAGATACGCTCCAGATACGGATGTTATCCTGATACTTATTCAGATTTCAACTATCAGATACAGATTAGATACGCTCCAGACACGGAAGCCATTCTATTTCTCATTCAGATTCAGCCTTCAAATACAGTACAGATAACAGTAGGATTGTCAACGGGAGTATCACTAGGAATTCCGGTAGGAGCGGTAGCGGGAATAATTACAGGAGTAGCAATGGTCTTTGGAGAGATCTCAGGTGAGAAGACTCTTCCACTTCTTGTTATCTTACTGGTCCCAACGATATTGACGACGTCGGGATCAATGTCTTTCGTAACTTTGTATTTGATAGCCAATAGATCTTGCTTGACGCCATAGTAATAGACGTCAGCCCCATAGTTCCAGGGAACAGCTTTATCCGAAGAATATGGTATTGGTCCTGGCATGGTGATGATTAGAGGAGAAGATTTTGGAACAGATGTAATCCTGATGGGTCTTTTGGTGGAGACCCTGGGAGGATTGTCAGAAATGGTGATTATTAAGATATCTTAACAAGAGTTTCTTGCAAGAGGAACTTTTTCAAACATGATTTCTTTGGTGGCCATCAGGCGTTGGATGCCCATCTTCAATAACAAACAGCCACTTGGTAGAGACATATATAAGAGACAACTTTCATCACAACCCGGAAACAGACCGGCTTGAAAGAGACTTTGTTTAATAGTCAAAAGAGGGGTATTTAAATCATTCATGGAGGAAACAAAATAATCATCATCAACAACATTGACACCTTGACCGTGTTTGGGCATTGGCGCCGTTATCATATTTGGTGTTTCTGGGGGGTCGAACTCAATCTCTTTCGCCTCGATAAGGTCTTATACCTTATTATTCAAGGCCCAACAATCATTTGTATCATGCCCTGGGCTTTCAGAATGATAGGCACGTCGAGCATTCGAGTTGTAGCAAGGAGAGGCAGTATTGGGGTTCTTGGGAGCTTCCTTTAGGGTCACCAGATTTGACTTCAAAAGATGTGGCAAAACTTGGGACAAGGTCATGTTCATCTGGGTGAATCATCTCATGAGCGCCTCTGGCTTGCGTTGATAGTTTCACTGCTAATTTGGTACAGGATTGGAAATAATAACAGCCCCCACCGTCGGGAGACAATAAGTTTTGTTTTGATTTCTATAGTCATATGCAACACTGACCTCCTTCTTTCTGGTAAAGGGTTTCTTCATCAAGCTCGAGGATACATCTCTTTGAATTTTGCCACTTTTTATACCGGCTTCTACCCGTTCACCAATCATGATTAGTTCATTAAATCTAGTCGAGGAGCTTCCAATCAGATGGTTGAAGAATGGACCAGATAACGTGCCTAAGAACATATCCACCAATTCTCTGTCAAATAGAAGCGGTTGGACTCTTCCTGCGAGATCCCTCCAATTTTGAGTATAAGTTTTGAAACCTTCACCATCACCCATAGACATGCCTTGCAATTGTGTTCGAGTTGGAGCTAAGTCAGCATTAAATTGGTATTTCTTGTAAAAAGTGGCGGCAAAATCTTCCCAATTGCGAATATTGGTTCCTTCCAACTGACAGAACCAATCCAACTGCGTGCCTGACAAGCTTTCTTGGAAGAAATGTACCCATAGGTTCCTATCAGTAGTATGGGGTTGAATTTTCCTGACGTATGACCTTAAATTACGCTTTGGACAAGAGACACCGTCATATTTAGCGAAAGTGGGGACCTTGAATTTATGAGGGATGAAAACCCATGAGACAAGTCCTAACTCTTCAAAATCTAATCCGGGTACCCTTTGGATCTCCAAAGAATTGAGGTGATCCCTCAGCTGCTTGTATTTATCATCAGCTGCGGGATATTGTTCTTCAGAGTAGTCCACTTCTTCCTCTTCTTCAAACTCTGGGTGGTCATTTACTTCCTTGTTTTTCCCTTCTTAATTATCTCCTTCACCCGACGAGGTTGTGAAATTTAGAGTTCGTTTGGCTGGTCCTTTGAACCTTCTTCTCGGATTCGAAACACCGACTGGTTTCTTTGCCTTATTCTTCTTCTCTTTGATCAACAAAGCGTTCAAGTCCTCTTATACTTTTGCCAGAGCCAAGAACATTTGTTGGAATTGAGCGTTCTATGCTTGAAGATCTTTTACTGTTTGTTCAATATCCATCTCACTTAAATAAACATTAGAAAGATAAGGAGACCTGTTTGTGAAAACTTGTTTGTGTTATGATGAATGAAAGTGCATATGAAAATGATTTCAAGGAAGCTAGGAGAATTAAATTTTCTTAGAAAAAAAGAAACACACATTGTATTAATAAATCAAAGTTGATTACATCGGGCCTCTTGGGGCTTACAATGGAAGACATAAAACACAGAAATAAAACTCCTAAGACAAAAAGGTTGAATGCATCCTCTTTGGTGCGACGTAGGCATTCAGACTCCGCTCTTCATGAAGCTGTTTGGTGAGTTCTAGAACCTTCTTCTCACTGGCGTAGAATTGATTCTCAAAGGTGTCTCGTTCTTCTTTGAGTTGTATCTAATACTTTCGCAACTCTTCGAAGCTTGTTGGCATATCAGGATGAAAAATGATGCGAGGTTCGTCTTCTTAATAAACAGACTCCGAGATCACTGGCAGGATAGCAACATATGGCATCATAAGATTTTGAGCATGAGCTCGTACCCATCTAAGTTAAGGCTCCAAAGGGATGGAGTTCTTACGTCCCAAAGCACTGCTATCGGTCTTCTTTACCATGCCCTAAGCACGAATGAACCTCTGGTGATAACCTTGTAGATCTTTTGAATAGTCAAACACAATACCCTGGACGAGCATATCGTGAGGACCATCCCTCTGGGTGTAACCGAACTGACGTAGGGACAAAGAAGGGTTGTAAGTGATGCCTCCTCTAATTCCAAGGAGTGGTACATTAGGAAATTCTGCGCAGCAATCAATAAAAGAGATGTCTTCTTGAGAACGAGGGAACCAATAGATATCAGAATGAGAAAGGGACATTATCTTTTGATTCCACCTTAAGCCTGATTCATTCTTCATTACTGACCAAGGGAGGTGCTAAATAAACCACCGATATAGAAAAGGCGTACAACACATAAGAGACCCTCGTTTCTTCGTGGTACGAGTGTGGAGTGAATGCAACACGTCTCCGAGCAATGTAGGCACTGGATTGCGAGCAAGGAAGATGTTGATGGAACTAACATCTATAAACTGGTCTGAATTGGAGAACAGAACCAATCCATAGATTAAGAGAGCAAGGACATCTTCAAAGGCATGGTAACTCATGGCATCTAAGAATGTCTGAGCTTTCTTCATTAGAAAACTTGCAAGGAGGCACTTAACTCCACTACTTCTTTCCCATTTGGATTGAATGTCAAATGGTTTTAAATGCAAGGCTATGGCAACACTTTCAGCAATTGGATCTTGTTATAAGCCGGTGAAAGGTACTTGCTCCAATATAGGTGACCCAAGTATTTTGGATAACTCTTCTAGCATAGGCACTAACTGGTAATCTGGAAAAGTGAAGTAATGGTGTTTAGTGTTGAACAACTGGAACAGAACACTCATGAGACCTTCGTCAAACCCGGTAGTAACCAAATGGAGAAAGTGACCATATCTCTTATTGAACGATGAGATCTCGGGAACTCTCAGGACCAATTCTTTGAGCTTGGGAGGGACCTCTACAAAATTGATTCAGATGGTCTTTCTGCGAGTTGGATCCATACCCTACAAAACAAAAAGGAAAGATAAATCTCTAGCCCCTTGAAATGGTCAGTATGTATGTCATGATGTTTATGATGTTATGGTCATGCTTTGAAATCAGACATATCAAGCAAGTCACACAAAAGACCCTAGGTTTAATGGCTTGCGTGAGTCTTTAAAGGTAAGTACCCTCTTGAAGTTTAGTTGGCTCAACTTGTCATATTAAAAGTAACGGGTTCTAAAGAGTCTCATATCATTGACCTTTCTTTTAGGCATTGTTCTAGCTCAAGCACCGAAGTATTGTAGCCAAAATATCCCAAAAGTCCAATCTCAATGAGTGTAGCATCGAGTATCAACCAAATTTTGGTCGGAACCAAAGCCAGCTATCTCACTACTTTCTAATGGCTTAGGATGAGTCAAGTAAATGTTCTAAAGGTTAGTTAGGGCTTAATGAGACTATAAGGAAGCCTAATGTTATCCTTAACTAACTCAAGGAACATTAGTACAAGCCAGAGTATCACGCTAATGTAGCTATCACTTTGTCCATGTCGGTCTACGTCGTACAACTTTCATGATTTATTGCTACTTACCTAAAAGGTGCCCCAGATTCGGGTATAGGATCTTTAACAAAAGCCCAAGCAAAGACCCAAAAAATTTAAAGCAAACAAGTCAAACAAAGAAAGAAAATAAAGGTGATCTATCCCTAAGGTAACCCCTTTTTTAAATGATCCCTAACAGAGTCGCCAGTTCTGTAACACGGTGGGGGAACAGACTTGGGAATTTTGCATTTGATTGCAATTGTTGCAGATAGTAAGAGTCACCATCGACTTTAATTTTATTCAAAAGGAAAGGTTTAAAAGAACAGGAAAGACCTTTCGAGATTATTTCTTGAGTTCGGGGGGTAGGTTATGAAAAGGGAAGGTGTTAGCACCATTTTCATCTGTAGTTATCTACAGGATCTTAGTTTCTTGCTAGATCACTTGCTTTTTTTTTTGAAAATGTGTTTGTGGTGTGGGTTTTGAAAGTATTTTAAAAAGGAATGTCTTAGTAATGGTTCTCGTTTCTATAAGAACGCGTACAAAGTGTTGTTTTGAAAATGTTTCAAAGTGAAATTGTGGGTGTATAAAATGTTTTTGTTGTGAGCAAGTGAGCAACTAGGAGCATCCTACCTACTCAAAAGGTCTTAAACGTTCTTTTCCTTCTCCTTTAGATGTTGCTATCGTACCATTAATTTGGTGAGAAGCCACATCATTGGATGTGAAGGGACGGGCGTGGGACGTTTGTATAGTCATAGAAGGCAACCTATGGGACGTTTTAGCAATGTTGTTTAGGGACTAGATTGTTTACTGAAGGCAACATTGAGGGTCATCGAGGGACTATGATCTTTTATCGAGGGTCTTTTCTAAAACGCCCATATTCGAGGGACATGACTATTTTCCGAAAGTCAACAAAGTGAGATTACCCTAGAGGTGCTAGTGTGCAAGTGTGTTTGATTGCATGTATTTTGTCTTGCATTTAAAGGTTATCTACTTATTGATTTTATCTTGCCATACACCCTAATTACTAACAATGTATGAAAGAAATAAAAATGCGGAAAATAAATCCTAAGCTATTACATCATTTCGGGGATGGGGATACATATTTACAAATAGGGATTGCAAGAATTTAAATCCTAATTATCTATTACAACCATATTGAATTGTACAATACAAGAAAAGGAAAGGATTTGTTTTGAAAATGGTTTTTTGTCATAATAAATTAAAAGAAAAATAATTAGTTAATAAAAAGAAAATATTTTTTATGTATTTTTTTATATTAATAAAAATAGTATTAATGCTGAAGATAATAAGAATAAAAAAGAAAAGGAAAAATAACGAAAACAGGATCAGCATGTTGCTGAAAACAAAAATGAGAGGGACCAGAAGTTCTGACGCTAGGCACGCTGTAGTTCAGAAAGAAACGTTAGAGGAAATCAGAAGTTCTGGGTTGTTGTGCGCTGAAGTTCTGGGTATTACAACAGTGAGGAAAACCTAGAAGTTCTGTATGCTATGTTACAACAGTGAGAAAGACCTAGAAGTTTTGTGTGTTGTGTTATAACAGTGTGAAAAACCTAGAAGTTCTGTGTGTTATGTTATAACAGTGAGAAAGACCTAGAAGTTTTGTGTGCTATGTTACAACAGTGGGAAAGACCTAGAAGTTCTATGTGCTAAGTTACAACAATGGGAAATACATAGAAGTTTTATGTGTTGTGTTACAACAGTGAGAAAGACCTAGAAGTTCTATATGTTGTGTTACAGCAATGTGAAAAACCTAGAAGTTATGTGTGTTGTGTTACAACAGTGTGAAAAACCTAGAAGTTCTAATGTTACACTTCACCTCCTTCCTTACACTAGCCAGAGCATCTTCAACTTATTCAGTTCTCAACAACAGCAAAACATAAAAATAAAAAGCACGGCAGTTTATAGAAGCTCTATGCCTAATTTTGAGCCTAGTTTTCTTCAAGAAGTTCTGATCCACAATTTTTCTACTCGGGCAATGATATATATAGTCTCAACACTATGATATCTACATTTTTAATGTTGTTCTGAATGAAAAGTTCAAAATCAGGATGACTTACCTTGAATCAAAAAGCGTGTGTTTGGGACTTGAGTTGCTGCCTTCGAATGTTCTGGGGTTAGCGAGAAACGAAATAGAAATGTTAAGTTCTTTGATTCGAAGGGAAGAACAAGGGTATTGTTTTGAGAATTTTGGGTTTAAGAGTGTTTGAATGTTTTTTTTTCTCTCTTTTTGTATTCAATAATTCTCTCCTCCCAAAAGCCAACCCCTTAGATGTGTGGTGGAACAATTTATTTATAGATGAGTTTGTTGTGGTTTTGGGGGGGCAGAAACAAAATGGGATTTGAACCTTTTTGGAATATTGTTTCATTGCTTTTTAAATACAGCTTTTATGTGCTAATTTGGTGCAAATATGGGGTTTGAGAAAATGCAGGCGTGGAATGGATCAGCAGCAATTTGGAGTGTTGTGGTAGATGGATGCAGGACTGTGTCATAGCAGTACAACAGACTCTTCAAAACAAGGTTTTAGGGCTTGGTGATGTTCTGATCAAAGAGTGGAAAGACCAGAGTGAGATTCGAAGGGTGATGTTCTGATCGAAGAGTAGAACATAGTCTCCATATGTTGAAGAATGAGATTTAAAGGGTCATGTTCTGATCGAAGAAAACATCTTCCATATGTTCTGATCGAAGAGTCATGTTCTGATCGAAAGGTCGTGTTATGGATCATTTTTGCAAATTATGATTGTACTTGTGTGAAAACTGCCCTAGAAGTTAGGAAATTATCATACTTTCTTAACACTTAGAAAATTTTCTAAGTGTTTAGAAATTTGACTTTTCAAAGTAATTTCTGACTTTTGATTTCTTGATGAACCAATTTCATGTCCTGATGAAATGTGATTGTTGAAACTTGATTTTGATCAAAAAGTCAAAGTTTGTCTTTTCAGTGTGCTTTTGACCATTTTGCCCTTGTGAATGACTTTCTTAGAAAATTGTAATCCGAGACTTGAAACTTGATAGAAGCAAACCTGAGGGTCCAGGATGATCCCTTGAGAAATGAGAGGGAAAATTTTAGGGTACAACAAGTGCATAATTTAATTTGTTGTTACCAAGATTTTTGGGTGTAAGTTAGGTCCCGCGTGTTTTTCTTTCATCCCTTGATGAATTTTTGTGCTAGATGTGATTCAAGATTATGCATGTGTTATTTTAGAATGTTTGACATGACTTTTGTGTTTAGAGTTTGTCCTGATGCTGTGATTTCTTCTGAAACTCTGGATGCTTTTAAGTTTGTTCCAAGGGTGACTCAAGAAGATGGTCCTAGTACCTCATCTTGATTTGCCTCTTATTTGTATTTTTATTCCCTGCAATGTTTCCCAAACCTTTGTGCCTTGGGTGTAATATTTTTTTATATTTAATGAAATATTTTACCTTTTCATTTAAATTATCTTTAGCTTTAGAGATTTGTGTCGGCATTTGCTTTATCATTCTCACAACTTATGAATTATCACAACTCCGTGCATGCTCTTATGCTTTGTGAAGTTTTCTTTCGCTTTAGATTTTAGGTCTAACCGCTAGCATTTGTTTTCTATGATGAGATATTTGTTTCTGGAGTGAGAGTCTTTATTGTTTCGCTTTATGAAAGAATAAGCATATTTGATTGTAAAGTTATTGCGAATGTGATTTTTTGATTTTCTTGTTTTTTGTAATTCCGCATTGAATGATGTCGATGTGATCGGTGGGAATGAGAACTGACTGTTTTTTAATGCTGGTTCGCGTTTGCGTTTGTTTTTGCAAAGTGTCGCGGTAATCAAGAGTCGTCACCGTCTTTTATTTTATCCAATAAGGAAAGGACAAAAGCACAGAAAAATTCCTTTTCGAGATGTTTCTCGGGTTCGGGAGGTAGGTTATAGAAAGGGAAGGTGTTAGCACCCTTTCTATCCGTGGTTATCCACGGGCTCTTAGGTACTTGCTCACTATGTTTTCAAAAGTTTGCTTTTCTTTGTGTTTGTGGGTTTTGAAAAGAGTTTTGTTTATGAAGGGAGTGTAAGTGCGAAAAGTTTTGTTTTGTTTTTAAAATGAGCAAGTACTTAAGAACATCTACCTACTCAAAAAGGAATTAAACTGTGCTAATGTCCTTTAGACAGTGATATCCCACTATTGAGGAGTAAGTAGCACCGTCGTTGGAGTTTTCGGGTCAATTCGATTTAAGGGACATGTGGTCACTAAAGCAATGTTAGGATGTTTTAGCGGTAACCCTAATGTCTTAGATCATTCTTTATCGAGGCAACCATTTCGAGGCGACTTTGATCTTTGGACAGGAGGGCGACCTCTAAAATATCCTATACTTAATGACCACATTCGAGGCAACCAAGTGAGGTGTACCCTAGGAGTGGCATGTGCAAGTGTGTCAATTTTCAGTTTATATTATCTTTGTACATGTCATGGTGAGCTACTGTTGATTTTAAGTTAAGAGTTAATCTTGTCATGCAATCCTAGTTAGCATACATCTAAACAGTTAATATATGTACAAGAATTTAAAGTGCGGGAATTGTAAATCCTACGCTATTACAAAGCTTCGGGGAGGGGGATTATTTACATGTCCAAAATTGGGGGAATAAAGCAGTAAAGTATAAAAGGTCTTAGTTAAGCTATTACAAACCAGTTGGCAGTTATAATAAAATAAATGCGCGCGAATCTGAAAATAAACTCTAAAAATCCTAAGAATAAAATCTTTTTGTTGTTTTATTTTATTTTGGGAAAATGATCTAAATCTATTTAATTTTAGTTTTGAGAAAATGTTAAGATAATTAAGAGATTAATTGACAAAGTTTAATTTAATAGAAAAAACTAGCCTAATGTTTTTGTGGTTTTCTTATTTTAATGTTAATTAAAAAGATAAAAAGATGTCAATGAAAACAAAAATAAAATACAAGGGGGATCCTTCGATCCAGGAAAAAAAGGAGTTTCGACCCAGGGAGGGAGTGGCAGCTTCGATCCAAATAGGGTCATGGTTCTTTCGATTGGGCCAGGAAGTGGGCGTGAACAGCCTTCGATCCAGGGAAGGGGATTTCCCTTCGATCCTGGGAAAAATGCCTTATTCGATCCAGGAGGACTATGGGGAGCTTCGATCCAGAGAAGGTGACTCCTTTGATCTGGGATGCTATACCTGCAAAAGTATGTTAGCAAAATAAAACTCAGGGCCTGGGTATTGAACCCCAGGCCCTTCGATCCTGCGTTCGCTGGGTCTCTTCAGGCTATGTCTGCAGCAAGTGTTGGAAAACGAAGAACATAACTTGGGCACCAAACCCAGGCCTTTCGATCCTGTCTAGGATGGCAAATCAAAGGTAACAACAAGTAATAATGTGTTATGCAAATGTAAAGTTGGACGATTTACCCTCTCTTACCAGAAGATTGAATCTTTGATTTGGGTACTGGCTGGATGGGAGCACTTTCAATCTGGGATTTCTGGGCGTGGAGATGTTTGCTGAATGGTTACTTTGGCCTGGATGACTTATGAAAATGCTGATGACTTTTGGCAGCGTAACTCCAATGTTTTTTGTTCTCCTGTTGTGTGTTTTTTCATGTCCTCTGATATGTATGCTGGCCTCTGTATTTATATGGGTGTGAGGGTGCAGTAACAGCAAGAGACATCATTTAACCAGGCCATTAAAGCCATGAGACAAGAATCAAACACATTAAATAATTTCCTTTTTTGAAATATTCATGTCTCTTGAATGAACCTGGACACTTTTGAATTTCGAATGCCTTCAGGCCCTGCTCTTCGATTGGTCTTGAGTTGCACAGAATCACTTTGGTCGAATCAGCTCTTTAGGAACAGAAAAGGCAAGAATATGGCCTTTAACTCAGGAATTAAATCCACAATCAGCATTTAATTATTTCTATATTTGCAAGGGAAACATGCCATTTTCTCACGTTCAGTGTACCTGGACATGTTTTTTGAGTGCCCTCTTGATGGCTTTGTTAACAGGCCAATCGAAAGGCTTTGCTAACAGGCCAATCGAAAGGTGTTGTTCATGCTAATCGAAGGACATGGTTAGCATGCCTGTCGAAGCTGCCTTGACACAATGCTAAATCGAAGGATCCCTTGGCATGCCAATTGAAGGATCCCTTGGCATAATGCCAATCGAAGGGCTTGTCCATGCCAATCGAAAGGCTCTTTCAGAATGCCAATCGAAAGGTCTTTCAGAATGCCAATCGAAGTGCTTGTCCATAGTGCTAATCGAAATGCTTGTCCATAATGCCAATCGAAATGTCTGTCCATGCCAATCGAAAGGCCCCTTCAGAATACCAATCGAAGGGCCTTTCAAAATGCCAATCGAAAGGTACTTAAAGCACCACTCAAAAATTTTCTTTTTCCTTAGGCAAGGGTTTGTGATCAATCATGCAGGGGGAAGACTTTGGAAAACATGAGAGGGAAAATTTTGGGATACAACAGTCGGCTACCAATTTTGGTTACCATATTTGATCTCCATATTTAGTATTTTCCATAGTAACAAATTGATTTCCATGTCGTGTTTGGAAAATTGGTTGCATTCTTAAGGATGAGGCATGTCATCAGCAAAGTCAAAATCATGTAATCATACTTTGAATTGTTATTCACGTAATAAAGGATTGTCCCTCATCCAAGAGTATGATCCATATCCCTTCTCCCAAGGCTTGGCTCGGATCGAGGCAGACGTCTCGAAGCTCAACCACCTACGCCCTAAGATTAGCTAGATCCGGAGGGTGCGCCAGCTACGCAGGAGTGTGTTTAATAGGCCTCATATGTGAGGTGTGTTTTTGAGTCGTATCAGTATCACCAAATTTCATTAAGTCTATATCGGATTCACAATTAGACATGGAATGCAGTAAAGCCACATCAGAATTGCATAGATGTGTTAAGTCTGTATTAAATACACATTAGGGTAAAAATTGTGTTTAAGTTGTATTGGAATCGCATAAATGCGTTAAGTCCGTATTAGATACAAAACCTGGCATGGAGTATGCTTTAAGTCATATCGGAATAATAAAAATACGTTCAGTCCATATCGAAAACGTATCCATATAATTTAACTTTGCTCTCATTTATTTCAAACATTCTAGCAGAAAGAGACAAAGAAGCACACATACACATTTTCATATTAATATTGAATTAAATGAGTTACAAACAAATAATGAAATGCCGAGGTAGATAACCTTCATCGGCGACCTCCGGGTGGACGGATTGTGTCTAGAGTCTTCAGTCGTTATCTTCTTTAAAGCTCCAAGTCGATTGCACTTTGCGCTTCAGATTGTCTTCTTTGGTTGGGTGGTGTCAGAGGTCTTAGTTGTTTAACTCTTTCTGAGGCCGAAGTCTTATTCTTTTTAGGTGTTGCTCTGGGATAGTAGTGACGGGGTGGTTCATCAGTAGGTTATCGCTGGAATCAACTTCTACCTCACGGGAGAGGTGCAACTGAATTAGCCAGCTTCTATATAGGATATTGGACCTGGCCTATGGGGTTTTGGATGTAGGTCCAAGATCCTTTGGTACCCATAATGGGCGCATGTTACACATTGTGCACCTGATGATAAATTCAAACTTACAGTATCTTTGATGCCACCCCTACAAGTATCCCGACAACAAAGGGAAGTACGGGTAAAGCTAGGTTGAAATGTGGATCGCGAGTCTTCTGTATGGCCTTCATGTAAATGGCCTTCAGACCCTTACTGTAGCCCTATATCTGGATATAAAATATTTATTTCGATATTATGTCGATTTCTTGATGGGATCAGAGATTTGGCTTCCAAAGACTAGGGTCAGAAACAGTGATTACCCGAGTCGATCATATTGAATATCAGTTTTTTCCTTTGAATGTTCCTTAATTATAAGATCTAGAGAGGCCACAATCGGTGAAAAATGGAAAAGAAATGAGAGGAGATCGAGGAATCATCGAAAATGGATAAACTAGAACTTGATTTGCCCTTGATTCAGTGGCCTATTAAGGTCACGAATTGGTGAATCGGAGAACTGGAGGTGAACTGCAAGAATCTAGATCATAAATTTTTGCACCTTTTTAATGGTGTTTGCAAAGCAACACGATTCTTGTGAAAATTGTAAGAATTGGAAGTTGATTCTCACATACGACGCCATTGTTCCATTTGGGAACAAAAAATCGATGTTTTAGCCTCATGAAAACCATAAATGATGACAGGTGGATAAATTTTGATCTTGAACAGTGGCTTTGATCTCGTTTACGGAGGCGCAAGGTGGATCTACATTTTTAGCACTTCAGCGCCTAAGTCAGTTCAAAGTTCAAGATAAGTAAAGTGAAATTGGAGATTAGAGATTTGTACCTTCTCATGGCATGTGAACTGCTTTTATATTTTGGGTCAATTCGAGTGATCTTGAATGGATTAAACCTTGGTCAATTAAGCCTTTTTTATACATATTCGGTCTCATGCCCAGATAAAATGAGAGGGTCATGTTAGGCTTTCGACTGTCAACGTAAAACTTTATCGAATCTATATGACATGGATCAACTACAAAATAATGTGAATGTTATGTCATTAGCCGTAAGCTACACCGTATATGGCTCAAGTACAATATCAAAAGAGCAAGGGTCGTTTCATCGCCTCCCGAATATAGTGAAAAATAAGTAAGGGTTCCCATTATTTCATGAACGGATGTGGGTAAGGAATTTAGTTCATGAGAGGAAGATTTGATTTGGATCATGGAATATAGGGACACTTACTGGAAAATATATGAAAATAGTGGATATTATGGTCAAGATGAAGATCAATTTTATGTGCCTACAAGAAACTAAGTGGACATGCAAAAATGTGAAAGAATTAGACAACTCAGGATTTAAACTTTGGTAGACCCAAAAAATTAGATCAAGAAATTGGGTGGAAATATCATGGATATGTATTGGAAGAAGGATATTATGGATGTGAAAAGAGTAGGAGATCGAATCATGGCCTTGAAATTTTTAGTGGAAAAAGACACCTTTAATGTTATTAGTGTGTATGCACCTCGGGTTGGGTTAGAAAAACACCTTAAGGTAAATTTTTTGGAGGATTTAAAAGGTTTAATTGGGAATATACCACAAGGATAGAAGCTTTTCCTAGGAAGGGACCCCAGTGGACATGTAGGTAATGGGGCAAGAGGTTTTGAGAGTGTGCATGAAGGGTTTGGCCTAGGGGAGATGAATGCAGAGGGTAAATCCATCTTGGAGTTTTCTTCAGCTTCATATATTACTATAGAAAATATATGGTTAAGGAAAAAAGATGAACATCTTATCACATATAAAAGTGGAGTGACATGTTCTCCGATAGATTTCTTTCTTATTAGGAAGTCTGATAGAAATATTTGTTTGGACTATAAAGTTATTTTGGGAGAGAACTTGACTACCCAACATAGATTTTTGGTTATGAATGTAGGAATTAAAGGGATAACAAAGATAAGAAGTCATATTGTAGCGTCACGAATCAAAGGGTGGCATTTGAAGGGTGAAAAACAAGGAATTTTCCAACACAAGATCTTGGAGGGAGGGTTTGGACAACCACAAGGAAGTGCAAATGATATGTGGAGCAAGATGGACCAACAGATTAGAAAAGTGGCTAAAGAGATGTTAGGTGAATTAAGAGGTTTTGGACCTAGGGGTAAAGAATCATGGCAGTGGAATGAAAGTGTCCAGGATAAAGTTAAAGTAAAAAAGGATTATTTTAAAGAGTGATCTAGGTGTAAACATTCTGAAACTTGGAAAAGTACAAGAAATCTAGGAGTGGGACCAAGAAGGCGGTGAGTGAAGTAAGAAGCCAATCTTTTGACGGATTATACCAATCTATAGGAACATATGAGGAGAAAAATCTATATATAGGCTTGCTAAAGGAAGAGAAAGAAATACTAGAGATTTGGATCAAGTGAAGTATGTTAAGGATTAAGAAGGCAAAGTCTTAGTTCAGGAAAAAGATATAAAGGATAAGTGGAAGATGTATTTCTGCAACTTATTTAATGAAGGATATGATATCTCACCTGACTCTAGAAGACTTAACATTAGAGAAGAGCATCGAAACTATAATTATTATCTTCAAATTCAGAATATGAGGTAAAGAAAACATTGAAAAGAATGAGTAGTGGTAAGGCAGTTGGGCCAGACAACATACCTACTGAAGTGTTGAAAATTTATGGAAATAGAGGTATTGAGTGGCTTACAAAACTCTTTAATGAAATTATGAGGTCAAAGCGCATGCTAGATGAATGTATACGAAGCATTTTAGTTCCAATCTATAAGAACAATGGGGTATACAAAATTGTTCAGATTATAAGGGGATTAAGCTTATAAGTCATACCATGAAGTTATGAGAAAGAGTGATTGAATGAAGATTAAGAAAAGAGAATCAAGTCACTGAGAATCAAGTTGGTTTTATGTCGGGAAGGTCAACCATGGAAGCAATTTATCTACTATGATGTATGATAGAGCAGTATCAGGTGGACCAACAAGACTTGCACTAAATTTTTATTAACTTGTAGAAGGCGTGTGATAGAGTTCTTAGAGATATTTTGTGAAAACCTCTAGAGAAGAAAGGAGTTAGGATTTCATATATTCGAGCTATTCAAGATATTTATAAAGGTGTATCGACTAATGTTCAAACGCATGATGGAGAGACATATGATTTTCCCATTACAATTGGTTTGCATCAATGGTGAGTGCTAAGCCCTTACCTTTTTACCTTAATTTTAGATGTAGTCACGAAACACAACCAAGAGCTAGCACTGAGATACATGATTTTTGCAGATGATATAGTCCTTCTTGGAGAGTCGAAGGAGAAGTTAAATCAGAGGTTGGAAACTTGGAGAGGAGCTTTAAAAACACGTGGTTTTTGCATAAGCAGGAGTAAGACATAATATATAGAATGTAAGTTCATCAAAAGAAGAAGTGTTTTCTAACTTATAGGTGAAAGTTAGAGATCATATTATACCTCAAGTCACACGATTTAAATATATTGGATCCATAATATAGAATGATGGAGAAATAGAAAGGGATGTAAACCATCAAATTCAAGCTGAATTACCGAAATAGAGAAATACATCAAATGTTTTATGTGATGCAAAGGTACCGTTCAAGGTAAAGGGAAAGTTTTATCGGACTTCTGTAAGACCTGTGATTACGTACGAGACATAATGTTGCACAATTAAGAATCAACACGAGAATAAAGTAAGTGTAGTAGAGATGAGGATGTTGCGGTGAATGTGTGGTAAGATTCGACAAAATAAAATTAGAAATGAAATTATTAGAGAGAGTGTTGGGGTAGCGCCTATAGAATAGAAAATGGTGAAAAATAGACTTAGGTAGTTTGGACTTGTGGAGAGAAGATCTGTAGATTTTGTAGTAAAAAGACTAGATCAGATGGAGAGAAGACAAACAATTCGAGGAAAAGGAAGACCCATAAAAACTAGTTATTAAGAAAGATCTCGAGATTAATGATTTGGATAGAATCATGATATTTGATAAATCATTATGGCGAAAATTAATCCATATAGTCGACCTCATCTAATAGAATAAGGATTAATTGTTGTTGTTGTAGTATTCTCTATAATATGTTTACATAAAGTTATTAATATTATTTTTTATAATGTTAATTTTGAGTTGAATCTCTTAGAATCATAATTTTGATTAGGTATCAAAATGGTTTATATGATTTCATTTTTAAAATTAAGTTATTTTTTATTTTAAAATAGATTTAAACTCACTCCACCGCAAAGACCACTAGTAATGTTGAATTTCAACACAAAAAAGAAAATATGAATTGACATTGGAGAGACAAATTGAAGATATGGGTGAATTTAAGAAAGGGACTTCCCATAAAAGCATAAATGCTAGACACAAAAGATGATGTTGCAAGTCACCACACATTAGAGAGAGATATGGTAGTAATTATATAGTCCCAAGGGTGTGAAATGGTAGGGTTGGTCTCCACAACAAACGGGTAGGATATTGATTGTCAATAAATGCTTAGTCCACTGTTTAAATCTATCCATTCATAGCATTCTTCACTGTCCCTAAGCGAATTGGTAACCCACATGGGTATCAACTGACATTCAACAGTGTTAACTTTCATAAAAATTTTATTCTCCCACAACACTGTGTTTATTCCTAATGCAAATCTTCACTCTTTTACTTCTAATTGCTTTCTCTGTTTATTTTTAATATATATATTACTATAAATAAAATTGACTATTTTTAAATTTATTCATCAATTAATGTGTTTAGTCAATATATTGACTAGATTCATTTGTACAATAAATAAATAAAAAATTATTTTGCATATAATAATGATGGAAAGGTGTAACTAACAAAAATAAAATCTGTATTTTATAATTATTATATTTAATATCATTTTTACAATTTTTCAACAGTATTTAAAATAAAAAGTAAGAATAAAATTATTAAAAATAATGTGAGCTTTAAATCACTTATATTATTTTTAAAGTTCAATTGTTTTTTGTTTACTTATGAGACCAAAGAGAGAATTTAATAAAATAATGATATTTTAATAAATAAAAATATATTAATTATAAAATAAATAAATAATGGGTTGGTGTTATAAAGGGGTAAATAAACAATGGCTATGATTTTTTTTTACTATGATCATCTCAAAGCTGTATTAAATTTGTGAAGATTTTGTGTAAGTTAATCATAATTTAATTATGATAAAACTAATAAAATATTAATTAGTTATAATTTAACATAATAATTATTTTACGATGTGTTATTTAAAGATAGTTTAATTTTGAAAATTTTGAGAGTTTGTGCCTATTAAAAATAGGAAAATACTAATGAATGCCTCTGAAATACTAGTTAAGAGATTAAAAATCTAATAGTATTATGAGTTGTGATGTGTAATGTATACTTATCATGAAGCCACCTCTATTGAGAAATCTCTTTACACATATCTATGGTTTAAAATGGGTATTTCAATTGATATACATAAACGTATATACTGGTATATACTAGTAACGACATGAATTAAAGTTTAGGTAGAAGTTAATTAGAGCACTGAAAAAGAGAGAGAGAAGAGAGATTGAAAAGTCATTTCAATGTACAGTATATATGGATGAGAATTGGAAGAGATGAAGGGAGAGAGACACACTGTAGTATTCCTCTGTGACCTAGCTATATCTCAAACAACAAAAACTCTTGGGCTCCACATACACTTTTAGTTTTAACCTTTTGCCCATTCTCTCTCTCTCTCTTTACTCAAACCTGCAAATAAGATCGATCCACTTCATTTCATCTGCACCAGCATATACCATTAATATGATGATATCTATATTCAATGCAATATCACCCTATCTTTCTATATTGTTATTATAAAAAAATATATAGCTAATCATTTGCTTTGAATTTTTCCAAGCTAAAGGCTTGTATTATGTTCCATCTATCAACAGAAACTCACTATTATACAAAGCAAAAGGCAAAAGCTAGGAATCATATCATTTCATATCATGCATACATAAAACAAAAAGCTGGCGCGTACTTATATTTTCAGTCTCACAGAACTAGTAAAAGGGTATTCAATTCAATTAATTAATCAACTGCAACTCTAACTAATTAAGCTTTCAAAGTAAAGGTTATTTTTTAAGATTATAAACTATTTGGAGCAAGTAATAGTTGTGTTTGTATCAAACTAGTTGAATGCAAATGAGTCATACTTGCCTATTTAAAGATTATAAACAATTTGTTGTGAATTGTTTAAATTTATTATTGTTAAAATTAATGTGATGTAACCACCACTATTTTTAGGAAGTATTATGAGAGAATTGTAACCATCATATTATAATGATTGTCTTTATTTAGATTTATGGTAGAGTTGTATCATTAAAATTGAGAGAATCAAAGAGTCCTCATCTTGATTAGCAACCTATTTGTATTCCCTATCAGTTTCATTCAAGCCTATATAAAGGCTTTGTAATGCTAAGATTAAAAGAAAGAAGTGTTTGGTGAATTAAAAAAAAAGCAGAGTTTTTCAATGGTCATCCACCAGTAGAAGTATAGTACAAAAAATGACGAAAAGTAATTTTCTCTGCAGAATCCTACAACACTATAATTTTTAACATACCACCTCTAGAATACCGCCAACAGAGTGGTATCAGAGCTACAGATCCTTGCAGCTGCAGCAAAAATAACAACAGTTATGGCTTCCACAAACAACCCTTCCGTAACTTATAGCAATGTCAAAGTTCCTCTATTTGAAGGAGAGAACTATGATTTTTGGACTGTTAAAATGGAGACTCTATTCACATCTTTGGATGTTCTAGAGTATGTCAAAAACGGCTATGAAGAACCGGCGCCAACAGAGGCTGAAAAATCAAAAGAAAAGGCTAAAGAATCAAGCCAACGACTTGAAGAATTGAAGAAGAAGAAGATCACATATGCTGGAGTTCTCGGGATGATTCAAAGAGGGGTCTCTCTATCCATATTCCCAAGGATTATGAGAGCTAAAACATCGAAAGAAGCCTGGAGTATCCTACAACAAGAGTTCGAAGGAGACTCAAAGGTGCGAACGGTGAAGCTTCAATCTCTTAAGAGAGATTATGAAAATGAAAGGATAAAGGAGAACGAGAGCCTGAATGAATACTTCAACAGACTCTCCGAGTTGGTGAATCAGATGAAGTCACATGGTGATACGATAGAAGATCGCAGAATTATTGACAAAATTCTGATCAGTTTGACAGCAAGATTTAACACAATGGTGGGGGTAATAGAAGAAACCAAGGATCTATCAATCTTGACTGTTCAAGGGTTGATGGAGTCTTTGAGATCCTACGAGCAAAGGATGTTATGACATTCTGAAAAACCAATCGAGAGTGCCTTTCAATCTAAACTCAACATTCAGCCTAATATTGGTGAAAATAAGCCCCAAATACAAACTAGAGGTGAGTCTTCTAGAGGTGGCAGATTTGGAAGAGGCAGAGGTCGAAACTCACGTGGCAGATCTAGAAGAAGCGTAAATGGCGGAAGATGGAATGGAGCATCAAACAAATGGTGAAAAATTTGTAACAACGGTACTCATGACGAGAAGGATTGTTGGAACAAAGGTAAACCGCAATGCCACAATTGCAAGAGATTCGGGCACCTTCAAAAGGATTGTCGTCTTACAAATCAACAACATGCTTCGTACGTAGGAGGAGAATCTGATGAAGGAAATTTATTTTTTGCTTGTCAAAAAGCATTGCATGAAGAAGGTAAAAATGTATGGTATTTGGACAGCGGTTGTAGCAACCATATGACCGGACAAAAGGAAGCATTTATAAATATTGATTCTTCATTTGGCTCAAAAGTTAAATTGGGAAATGGAGAACATGTCGTAGTAAAAGGGAAAGGAAGCATTGGAGTCACCACAAAGCAAGGAAGCAAAGCCATACATGACACGCTCTATGTACCGGAATTAGACAAAAATTTACTTCGCATTGGACAACTTCTGGAGCACGGCTATTCTCTAAACTTTGAGAATAACGAGTGCATAATTTTTGACTCAGAAAGAAGAAGTGTTGTCGTTGTGAAGATGACTAGCAACAGGAGCTTTCCACTATCTTTTAACTATGAGAAAAATGTAAGCATGATGGCCAGAGAAGAGAATGACTCGTGTTTATGGCACAGGAGACTTGGGAATTTGAATTACGAAAGCCTCAAGTTACTCTATCAAAAGAAGATGGTGTATGGGCTGCCAAGAATCGAAGAAAAATCTGGTGTGTACGAAGGTTGTGTGCTTGGCAAACACCACCGGCAACCATTTCCAAAGGAAGGTGCATGGAGAGCTAAACAAGTGTTGGAACTTGTACACGCAGATGTGTGTGGGCCTATGAATACTTTGTCTCATGGAAAAAATATGTGTCCAACAAAGGCCGTGTAGAAAAAGACCCCATTTGAAGCCTGGAGTGGAAGAACACCGTCGGTGAACCATCTTAAAATTTTTGGGTGTGTTTGCTATGCTCAAATTCCTAAACAAAAGACGACAAAGCTAGAAGAAATAAGTGAAAGATGTGTCTTTATTGGCTATAGTTCCATGTCAAAGGGCTATAGACTTTACAACTTGAAGACAAACAAGGTGATCATTAGTCGGGATGTTGTATTTGATGAGAACGCTTCTTGGAATTGGGAAAAAGACAAAACAAAGGAGAAAACAGTCCCTGCAATCATATTACAACAACAAAACCCAACAACTGATAATGAGCAACCAGCTCCATGTACACCAAGTTCCTCATCCTCTTCAAGTTCACAAATTTCAAGTTTATCATCTCCCAGCTCAACTCCAATAAAATTGAAGGACTTGAGTGATATTTATGCAAGATGCAACTATTGTGTTGTGGAACCAGAAAATTTTGATGAATCAATCAAAGAAGATGCTTGGAGGAATGCGATGCAAGAAGAAATAAATGCCATTGAGAAAAACAAAACATGGCAGCTTGTTGAAAAGCCAAATGACAAAGAAGCTATTGAAGTAAAGTGGGTGTACAAATTGAAGCATAATCCAGATGGGTCAATTAAAAGAGCCAAGGCTAGATTGGTAGTAAAAGGCTATGCACAACAGCCTGGAATTGACTATAGTGAAACTTTTTCCCCAGTTGGAAGACTGGATACTGTACGAACAGTTATTGCATTAGCAGCTCAGAAAGGGTTGGACCTGTACCAACTTGATGTGAAGTCAGCTTTCCTGAATGGAGAATTAAAAGAAGAGGTATATGTGCAACAACCTCAAGGCTTTGTGACTAAAGGCCAAGAGGAAAAAGTTTACAAGTTGAAGAAAGCTCTCTATGGGTTGAAACAAGCCCCGAGAGCATGGTATAGTGAAATTGACAGCTACTTCATTCAACAAGGATTTGAAAGAAGTCAAAGTGAGCATACCTTGTATGTGAAGCATCAAGGTAAAGATGATATCCTTCTTGTTGCCCTTTATGTTGATGATTTGGTGTATACGGGTAACAACAAGAAAATGGTTGAAAATTTTAAAATAGAAATGATGAAAAAATATGAGATGAATGATCTTGGCTTACTGCATCATTTTCTTGGTATTGAGGTTTACCAAGATGAATATGGAGTTTTTATTTGTCAAAAGAGATATGCTGAAAATATTTTGAAAAAGTTTGGCATGAATGGCTGCAAACCTGTTGATATTACTTTATTGGTGAATGAAAAATTAAAGAAGGAAGATGGTGGAAGATTAGTAGATGCAAGTATGTATAGAAGTTTGGTTGGAAGCTTGTTTTATCTTACAGCTTCAAGGCCCGATTTAATGTTTGCTGCTAGTTTACTCTCAAGGTTTATGAGTAAACCGAGTCACTTACACCTTGGAGCAGCAAAAAGAGTTCTAGGGTATGTCATGGGAACCATGGAACATGGAATCAGGTTTGAAAAGAATTTTAAACTCGAAGTTAAAGGCTACTGTGACAGTGATTGGGCTGGAAGTGTTGATGACATGAAAAGCACTTCCGGTTATGTGTTCAGCCTGGGTTCAGGAGTAATTTCTTGGTGTTCCAAGAAACAAGATACTGTAGCGCAATCTTCAGATGAAGCATAATATTTGGCAGCTGGTTTGGCTACACAACAATCATTGTGGTTGAGAAGAATACTTGAAGATATCGGAGAAAAGAAAGAAGAAAGTCTGCTGTTTCACTGTGACAATAAATCAGCAACAGCCATGGCAAAGAATCCAGTTTTCCACAGTCGAACAAGACATATTAATATAAAGCACCACTTCATTCGAAGTGTGATCGAAGATGGTGATGTGCAGTTAGTGTTCTGCAATTCACAAGAGCAGCTTGCAGAAATTTTTACTAAAGCACTACCAAGAGGAAGATTTCAGCAACTTAGAGAAGCAATGGGAGTTAAAGAGAAACACATTAAGGGGGAGTGTTAAAATTAATGTGTTGTAACCACCACTATCTTTAGGAAGCATTATGAGAGAATTGTAACCATCACATTATAATGATTGTCTTTATTTAGATTTATGGTAGAGTTGTATCATTAAAATTGAGAGAACCAAAGAGTCCTCATCTTGATTAGTAACCTATTTATATTCTCTATCAGTTTCATTCAAGCCTATATAAAGGCTTTGTAATGCTAAGATTAAAAGAAAGAAGTGTTTGGTGAATTAAAAAAAAAAGCAGAGTTTTTCAATGGTCATCCACCAGTAGAAGTATAGTACAAAAAGTGACGAAAAATAGTTTTCTCTGCAGAATCCTACAACACTATAATTTTTAACATACCACCTCTAGAACACCGCCAACAATTATTAGTTAGAAATTTTTATTGACACAAATGTCATGGATTTGTCTGGAGCATTGAAAGCATAAAGGAAGATAGATGATTAAATCGCGAAATCGTGAAATCCCAATAATCTTTTTTTTTTATTTTGACTCATTTTTCAATCCATTTTGATATGGTCATTAGACAATTGAACTTGGACCAGAAATAAGTCCGATAATTAAACATGACCTATACACTCGCATATTTTAGGGTTTTGGGACTTAGAATATTTTAAATGATCTTTTGAAATTTTCAAAAATAATAATTGAAAAAGTTACACAGCCACAAAAGTTATTGAAACTCTGAGAATGAATGTTGTATCGATTAATCATACAATGATGAACTTCTTCTTTTCATCTATATTTTTTTTTATAAATTCGAATCAAATCCTTCTGTTCTTATCATCTTTTTTATTCCTGAACTACATTACCTCTCCCTTACAAAACACGATTTATTAATTTTTTCACTATGTCTTCATAAATTTCTATTGTTGGGGCCTCCACATCTTCATCCGCCAAAGTTCAACATAATATAATTCGCATAATTGATGTAGCATGGAAGCATGGAGTTTCGGTTGATGTGGGAACAAGAAAAATAAAGTGCAATTATTATGCAAAAGTACTTATTGGAGGAGTTTATAGGATGAAACATTAATTGACTTGTATATAGGTAAATGTTGATGGATGGAAGCCTATTGTACCGGATGACGTGAAGATACAAATATGTGAGATTGTAAAAACATTACAAGTCAATCACCTTAAAAAATCTAAAGAAGATGATACATATGATGAATATTTAAGAGGAAAAAGGCTAGTAGACGATTATTCGAATGCTATGTGAGATATTGGGTCGAACTCTATTGGGTCGAATGGTAGCTTTATGGTTCGACAAAGTTTGAAAAATGATAGCATGCATTCGAAGTTAGCTCACATGCTGGTGTTGAAGTAGTATGTTGTAGTCAAAGTATGGTCAAGGATATTATTGTCGAAAATGCTAGGTTTGTTAGCATGGCCAATTGGGCATGTTTGTTATGTCTAATTGTTTAAGTTAGTTTGTAATGGATATTTGTGAAAAAGCCCATTAGTTTAGTATGTTAGGTTTATTATGAATAACATACTAGTCTCTCATCATTGCATACAACAAATTCTAATTTAAGGTGAGAGTGTTATTTGTTATTCTTGTGTACTTGTAATCTTGTTTAAAGAGAAAGTAAAGAATAACAATTAATAATCAATTTTTTGTGTTCTTCTTACTTTCCTGATTCATACCTTATTGGTTTGTTGTCTCAAAGAAACCCGTTATACTCTGCTCTTGGCATCATTTTCACAACAAACTAGTGCGGTGAGCATGGAGGAGACGCCTTCAACAAAGTATGAGATTGAAAAGCTCACCAGAGTGAAGGATTTCGGTCTGTCGCACTTGGAGATGAAATCCATACTAGTTCAACATATTTGTTTAGAAGCGTTGAAGGGAGCGGTGGCCTTGGATGTTGCGTTAATAGAAAAAAGAAAAGACGACCATGATAGAGAAAGCTCATAATGCAATCTTGTTGAGCCTTGGTGATAAGGTTCTTCGACGGGTATCAAAGGAGACGACAACATCAGTGTTATGGGTAAAACTTGAAAGTTTGTACATGACTAAATCATTGGTAAGTAGACTCTACCTGAAGCAAGCTTTATACTCATCCAAGATGATTAAAGACAAAGTATTGGCTGAGCAGTTGGATCTGTTCAACAAGTTGATTCTTGATCTTGAAAATATTAATGTGAAGATCAATTATGAAGATCAAGCACAATTGTAGTTGTGCGCTTTACCCATAACACATGCTCATTTCAAAGAAACCCTCTTGTATGGAAGAGAGTCCATGACCTTTGAAGAAGTTCAATCAGCCTTGTATTCTAAGGACTTCAATGAACAAAAGGTGCATAAAACTTTGACGGTTGGTGAAGGTTTGGTCGTTAAAGGAAAATTCTAGTGAAAGGATGGTATGTTCGACAAGAAGAAAGGAAAAAGTCAGCAGAAGTCTTATAGTTGCGAGGCATCTGGTATTTGATGCTATCATTGTAAGAAGGAGGGTCATACAAGAAAGGTGTGCCCTGAAAGCCTGAAAGATAATGGAGGTAAGGATAATGGCAACACAACCATTGTTCAAGATGATTTCAACTCATATGATGTTCTTGTGGTTTCAAGCAGCAACTCGAGTAAGGAGTGGATTATAGATTCAAGTTGCACTTGGCATATGACTTCAAATAAAGACTTGTTCGAGGAACTATGTGATCAAGATGGTAGACCTGTATTGTTGGGAAACAATAAAGCTTGCAAAATTGCAGATGTTGGATTTGTGAGATTCAAGCTCCATGATGAGTCAATAAAATTGTTGACTGAAGTCATGTATGTACCTGATTTGAAGAGAAATTTGATTTCTCTTGGGGAATTCGACAAGAAAGGATATGTTTTCCAAGGAGAGAAAAGTATTCTAAGAGTCATGAAGGGGTCGAAGGAAGTCTTAAGATAAGTGAAGAAACAAGTGAAGTTCTAAGTGGTTGGAAAAAAGTGGCATCCATGAAACCTTTATCGAAGACAGAAATCTGGAACATGAGATTGGGCCATGTCAGTGAAAGGGGTTTGGTCGAACTGGGGAAATAAAATTTGCTGGGTGGAGACAAAGTCGAAAAGCAGAAGTTTTGTGAACCATACTGTTGTACCCAAAAATTTTCTCTCTCATTTATCAAGTAATCTCTCACAAGATCTCCTTTGGTTCAAGACTGTACAGGGTTGATCAGCTCAAGACACCTCCTCAAGCACTAATGACTGAGAATTAGGGTTTGAGATTGCACAAGGACATTTGTACTTTTAAAGTCCCATATGACTTTAATGGATCATTTTGGACATCCAAGATTGCTCATGTCAAGTTTCAAGTCTTGGATCACATTTTCCCCAGTCAATTGATCAATTGACCTAAAAATCAACTATATTGGGGAAAAAGTCAACCATGGTCAATTTACAGTCAAACTTCTTGATTTTTGGTCCATATAAATATTATGAATTCAACTATGTAATTTGATCAAGTTTAGATCATAATTTCTCAAGAAATTTGATTAGATCATCAAAAGGGAAAAATGGTCAAAATTAGGGTTTTGGCTAAGAAAGGGCAATTTCTGATTTTTGACCTATCAATTGATTGATTGGTGTAAGTTATGATCTCAAGGGTTCAAATACATCAGTTTGACCTAATGTAATGGCTCAAAACATTGCTTAAGATCAATTGATTGACAGATGAATTTTCAGTCAACTAATCAAAAGTCAATTGTACACTGAAAAGTCAAACTTTGACTTTTTGGTCAAAATCAAGTGTCAAAGATCACAATTCATCAAAACATGTCAAAATATGAAACTTTTTCATCAAGAAATACAAAAGGTCAAGATTTCATTTTGAAAAGTCAAAATTTCTAAACTTAGAAATTTTTGTGTTGAAAACATCATATTTTTTCACAACTTTGAGCCAATTTTCCACCATGATACAAGATGATTCAAAGGAAACTTCCAACATGAAAGTTGTATATTTCAATGAGATCCAAACAATTGTAGAACACAACTTCTCCTAGAAATTCTTGGATTTCAAGTTATGATTTTGTGAATACATGTTCATGAAACTTGGAAACTTAGTGAAATTTTGCCCTAGTTTAGGCAGGATTTTGACCTAATTTCATGGCAATTTTTCACATAGTTTCAAGAGGAATTTTCAAAAATGTCCAACATAGAGGTTGTATAGGATGTTACAAGCTTTCCAAAATGTCCAAGAACTCATTGAGATCATGTTTGAACAAAGAGAATCGAAGACAAGAAGTTGGACATTCATTCTTGAATTATAGGTCATTTCCATGATGAACAAGAATTCAAATCTCAAGCTCATGCTGCATAAATCTTACTTTTCAGGCTTCTAACCTCTAAATCTATCCATAATCATAAGATTACACAACTATTTGAGCTATGATTCAAGTGTTTGAGTCATTGTCCAAGTGATTATTCCATTAATGGAACAAAGTTCACACTTCCATTTTGGAAAAGTTACTTTAATCACAAAGTCAATGCATAGAGCTTCTAACTTGTTTCATTTGAACACAAGCAATGTCAAAGGCAAAAGCAACATGTCTAGAGCCTCCCATAAACTTAGGCCATGCTTGTACTATGCCTTGAAACTATGTTTTCCACTTTTCTTCAAAATCAAGTAACATAGCCATAACTCTATATCTTTATTTTATTTACATTTCATTTTTATCATAATTTTTATTATTATTTTTATTGGTGATAAAAAATCCAAAAAATATTATTATTATTATTTTTACATTTATTTATTTTTATTTGTAAAAAAACAAAAAGACTACAAATATTTTCTTAATAAATTTAATTTCTTCTTTTAATAATTAATATTTAGACTTAGATTTATTTATTATATTATTTTCTTTTAAATTAATTAATGTAGAACTTAGGTTTATTTTAATTGATTAATCTTCATTTTATTTTTATTAATTTAAAACATTTTCATAAAAAACCCTAAAAATACTTTTTTTATTTAAATTTCTTTCTTAATTAGTTTAAGATTAATTTTGTTAATTATTAATTAATTATTTTCTTAATTACGTTTAGATTAAAACCCCTTCCATAAAAATCCAAACAAAAATCATGTTTCTTTTCCATTTACATTTGTACATTATCAGTTATTCAATTCTTTTACATTTATTCAATATGGTTGTAATAGATAATTAGGTTTAATTTTCTTGCAAAAATCCCCATTTGTAAATTTATATACCCCCTCCCCTAGTGATGTAATAGCTTAGTATTTTTATTTTCCGCGATTTATCGCTTTATATAAATGCTAGTAAATTAGGGTTTGTATGGAAAGATTAAAATCAACAAGTTAGCAAACCCTAATCCAGGATAAACAATGTATGTAAATTAACACACTTGCACACTTGCATCCTTAGGGTAATTCCACTTTATTGCCTTGCAAAAATGGTCATATTATGCATGTGGGATATCTTAGCAAAAAGCAATCAAAATATAAGATCATAGTCCCTCGATGACCCTACCAATGTTTCCTTTCAAAATGATCTTAGTCCATCAAAGAGAAATGCTAAGATATCTCACAACATTGCTATCATGGCTATACGATGACCCATGCTCGTCCCTTTACATCCAAAGATAAGGCTTCTTACCAAATCAATGGTAAGATAGAAATATCAAAGGAAAGGAAGAAATGAACTAAGACTTTTGAGTAGGTAGAGTGTTCCTAGTTGCTTGTTCAATTTCAAATCAAACACGCTTGATCAAATTCAAATCAAACATCCTTGCTAATTTTCAAAACCAACACTTTCAAAACATTTTTCCAAACATGTAACATTTTCAAAAGATCAACACTTTGTATACGTTCTTACAAACGAGAACTATTACAAAATTTGCCTAAACTATGGCGCCTTTTCAAAATACTTTCAAAAACCACATAAAGCACATTTTCAAACAAAAGCAAGTGATCTAGCAAGCAACTAAGAGCCCGTAGATAATTATGGATGAAAAGGGTGCTAACACCTTCCCTTTTCATAATCTACCCCCCGAACTCAAGAAACAATCTCAAAGATCTTTCCTGTTCTTTTCAGCCTTTCCTTTTGGATACAAGAAAAGTCGGTGGCGACTCTTGGTAACCGCAACATTTGCGATAAAATTCAAAACACCCAAGTCAGTTCTCCCACCGTATCACAAAACTGGCGACTCTGCTGATGACAACTTAAAAGTGGGGTTACCTTAGGGATATATCACCTTTATTTGCTTTCATTGTTTGATTTTTTTGCTTTACACTTTGGTTCTTTATTTGGGTTTAAATCCTCTACCCGAATTTGGGATACCTTATAGGTAAGTAGCAATATGTTATGGAAACTGTGTGGGGTATATCGATATGGTCTAAGAAATAGCTATGTTAGTGTGACATATTTGTGGGTACTGGTAGCCCTTGAGTAAGTCAAGGAGAATACAGAGCTTCTGAGTGATGTCATGAAACACTAACTGACTTTTAGAACCTTTACTTGACCAACTTGGCCATTATGACGTAGTGAGATGACCGGCTTTGATGCAGTCCGAAGTTGGTAGATAATCGATACTACACTCATTGAGGTTTGGATTTTTGGGATATTTCGGTCGCTGTAAAAGAGGCTTGCACTGAAACAATTCTCGAGAAGACAGACCAGTGATATTGGGATACTTTAGAACACGGTTACTATTTCTAGGACAGGTTTGAGCCAACTAAACTTCAAGAGGGTACTTACCTATGAGACTCCATGCAAGCCTAAACCTAAGGACTTGTTTGCCTTGTTTGTATATATTTACTTGTACATACATCATAAACATCATAACATCATACTCATTCTTACTAACCATTTCAAGGATTTTTGGGATTTATCTTTGTTCTGTTTTATAGGAAATGGCTTCTATCCGCAGGAATACTATCCAAGTCAATCTCGTAAGGATTCCTCCTCAACTCAAAGAGTTAGCATCAAGGGTCCCTAAAAATTCTTCATTCACCGAAAGACATGTTCGCCTCCTAAGCTTGGTTACCTCCAACACTGATGAAGATATGATGAAGGTGCTCTTCCAATTCTTTGATCCTCTACACCATTGCTTCACTTTTCCCGATTATCAACTTGTGCTAACTTTAGAAGAATTCTCCCAACTCTTGAGGATTCCCGTTGTCAATCAACTACCCTTCAATGGTACGGAAAGAGATCCAAAACCTGAGGAGATTGCCCAAGCACTACACTTGCAACAATCTAATATCATAACTAATTGGGAAACAAGGAGTGGTGTCAAAGGTTTCTTAGCCAAGTTCTTGTTTGAGAAAGCTTAAGATTGTTGGAATTCCTTGGACCTACAAGCTTTTAAAGAAATTTTGGCCCTTATCATCTATGGGGTGGTTTTGTTTCCAAACCCTGACCAACTCATAGATGTAAACGCTGTCAAAATATTCATGTCTCGTAACCCGATGCCTACCTTGTTGGGAGATATCCTACATTCTTTTCACTCTCGCACTATGAGAAAGAGATGGATCCTCATGTGTTGTACTCCTCTCTTGGAAATATGGTTTATTTCGCATCTTCCCTGATCTGTGTTGAAGAACGAGTAAGGTTCAAGATGGTCTCATTGGTTGATGACGCTCAGACATTCAGATGTTCATTGGTGTTCCCGACCCTTGGAGAATGTTACTATCATCGATCATTATGGTGAATTCTCTAATGTCCCATTTCTTGACATTAGAAGAGGTATCACTTACAACCCCTGCTTAGCCTTACGACAGTTTGGTTACGCCCGAAGGGATGGTCCACATGATATGCTTATCCAAGGAGTGGTATTCGATTACGAGAGAAACGATCAAAATTACCGTCAGAGGTTTATCCGAGCTTGGAGGATGGTAAGCAAGGTGGATAGTAAGACACTGGGACATAAGAATTCCATTCCCGTTGAGCCTTATCTTAAGTAGGTACGAGCTCGTGCTCAGAAACTTGTGATTCCTTATCCCTCCATCTTACCAGTCATCATGGAACCTGTGGTTGAAGGAGATGTCCCATACACTGTCCTCCATCCAGACATGCTTACTTCTCTCGAATATTTGCAAAAGGGTTGGATTCAGCTGAAGGAAGAACGAGATACTTTCGAAGCTCGATTATATGCTAGTGAGAATAGGGTCTTGGAGCTTACGAATCAGCTACAAGAAGAGGAAAGTGTGAACGCCTACCTTACGCCGAAGAGGATGCGTTCAGTCTTTTTATCTTAGAGAGTTATTTTGTAAGCCCAAGAGGCATGTTGTAATCTTTTCAAGCTAATTAATGAAAATTGAAGTTTGTTCATTCCTTTGTCTATGAAAATTTAAATTCCATAAATCCTTGAAATCATTTGCATATACATCTTCCATGCATCATAACATGACAGGTTTCTGCATAACATGTTTCCTTATCTTTCTGCTGTTTATTTCAGCAAGATGGATCTAGAGAAAACTGTGAAGGATCTCCAGGCACAAAACTCTCAATTCCAAGAAACTCTACTGGCCCTAGCCAAGGAGAAGAAAGACATGATGGAATTGCTGGCAGTTAAGAAGAAACCCAAGAAAAGAGCCCTGGTCAACATGGGAAGAAGGTTCAAAGAGAAAGTTCCTCAGATCCCGGTAGTGGAAGACTCATCTGAAGAAGACGAGAATCAGATTGGTGAGGTTAAGAGTACCCAGGATGACTGTGTTAACGGTCAAGCATCTGATGATGATTATTTCGATGAGCAGTATCCACCCATCGATGTCAAATACAAGAAGTTAGAAGACAGATTGAAAGCTGTTGAAATCCAAGCCGTCCCCGGTTTAGATTTTCATGATTTGGGTTTGATCTCTTGGGTAGTCATTCCCTACAAATTCAAAATACCAGTCTTTGCAAAGTGCGATGTAGTTTCTTGTCCAAAACTCCACCTGAAATCTTATATGCGCAAGATACAGCCGCACACTCCTGATAAGAAGCTTTGGGTTCACTTTTTCCAAGAGAGCTTGGCTGGAACACAACTTGAATGGTTTTATCAGTTGGATGGTTCCCGCATCAATAACTGGGAAGATTTAGCTACCGCATTATACCATCAGTACTAGTATAACACCGACTTGGCGCCAACGATGGTTCAATTGCAAGATATGACCATGGGAAAGAATGAAGGATTTAAAGAATATGCACAAAAGTTGAGAGACCTCGCCAGTAAGGTTCAACCACCGTTGACTGATAGGGAGCATATTGTATTGTTCATGGGCACTTTATTTGGTCCTTTATTTAATCTGTTGGTGGGCTGCTCTTCTTCTGGTTTCACTGAATTAATCTTAACCGGTGAAAGAGTTGAAGCGGCATCAAAAGCGGGAAGATCTTTGTGGCATCTGCCTCCACTTCAAATCCTGTCAAGAAACCTTTTGCTGCAAAGAAGGAAATCAATGTTGTGTACAGGGCAAGGACCCGTACCAAGAAGAATGATCATCCATCTGTTAATGTTGTCCGAATCTCCAATCCAACTCCTACTCCAAGACCATCTACTAATCATCAATGTTTTGAAACTCCGAGAAGACAATTTACGGGGTTAGGCATGTCACTGTCTCAAGCCTTAAAACATTTGCTCAAGGCTAATTTAGTGACATTGCGTGATCCACCTGCCAACCCTGATACCTCTTCACCAACGTATAATCCGAACGCCAAATGTGCTTACCACTCAAGCAGCCTCGGGCACGAGACTGACCAGCGTTGGGCCTTGAAGAATAAAATTCAGGATTTGATTGATAACAAACTATTGAGTTGGATCCTCCTCCAACTCCGAATGTAATCACCGCGCCTATGCCGAAACATGACAAGGGTGTTAATGCTGTTGAAGATACAATTTTTGTTGCCTCTGTTGAAGAATTGACTACTCCACTGAATATCATCAAGAAGAATCTGTTGAAAGCTGGGATTTTCCCCGGCTGTGTAAAACACTGTGTGTGCTTTACAAGACAACTTAATGGATGCGAAGGGCTGAAGAAAGGCGTTCAACGCCTGATGGATAGCCATGAAATTCTATTTGAGAAGACCCCACTTGCTAAAAGTTTGACTAACAAATATGAAGATCTCTCCATTATCACCATCTCAAACAAGCCTCTTAGGATCACCTCCAAAGGTCCTATTAGGATTTCAAATGAACCCACTGTTGCTCCCTTAATAATTACCAATCTCATACCAATTCTCTATTCTTCAAACAAGGCAGTGCCATGGAACTATGGTGCTGAGGTGTTTTATCACGGCATAAAACAAGACGTTTGGATCGAAGAAGAAAAAGCTGATGATGTTGGTAACATAACTGGCTCAAGCAAAGTAACCAGAACTGGGAGAATATTTTCACCCAATATCTCACCACCAGTTGTTACAAAGGCGTCCATCCGCATCACTTCCCCTAAGCCAAGTACTGATACAAGAGGGAAGGAGAAGGTTGTTGAGCCTGTTGTGACTGAAATAACCTCAAAGGACGTTGCTGATGGAGAACCCTCCGCTCGTGAGATGGACTAGATCTTGAAGATCATAAAAAGGAGCGACTTCAAGATTGTGGAACAGTTGGGGAAAACCCCTTCTAAGAATTCAATGTTGTCACTGTTGCTCTGTTTCGATGCTCATGCTCAGACATTAATCAAGTTCCTGAAAAAGGCTCATGTCCCCTACGAGATAACAACTGACCAATTTGAGAATTGTCTGGCTAGCTTGACGACTGGTAACGGCTTGGGATTTTCAGATGCTAACCTAACACCGCTTGGGAAGAACCACAATAAAGCTCTACATGTTTCAGTCGAGTGCAAGGGGACCACCCTAGCACATGTTCTAGTTGACACTGACTCTTCTTTGAATTTATTACACAACGGGGCATTAGACCGTCTAGACTGTGAAGGTTTAGTCTTGAAGCTAAGTGATATCACTGTAAGGGCATTCGATGGATCAAAGAGGACAAGTCATGGGGAGGTAAATCTTCCAATCAAGGTGGGCTCCCAAATCTTCAACTCAACCTTCTACATCATGGATATTCGTCCTGCCTATTCTTGTCTGTTGGGTCGCCCTTGGATCCATAAAGCTGAGGCAGTAACTTCAACTCTCTATCAGAAACTCAAATATCCAGTCAAGGGAAGAATTGTCACCGTCTGTTGTGAGGAAGAATTTATGGTGAGCCACCTTAACTCGTTCAAATATGTAGAGATGGATGGAGATTTCATTGAGACCCCGTGTCAAGCCTTTGAAGTCGTGCCACCAATGATTGCTGCTACCAAATGTTCCTCTGATGAGTCCAAAGCTATTAAAGTCGTGTCGAAAATGGTTTCAGTCAAAGATGCTCGTGCTACGATTGAAGAAGGAAACTGTGATACTTGGGGGAAACTCCTTGATATCCCATTCAAAGCGGACAAGTTTGGTTTGGGTTTCACCATCAAGGCTCAAAAGGAAGGGAGGCGTGCTCGTGCTGGAAATCCACCTCTCCGTATTGGAAGCCATGAAGTCAACGCCGTGGGTGATTCTGATGAAGAAGCTATATTTGAAGATTGGGTGTATCCAACTACAAAAGATCTGAAGAATTGGCATGCAAAGGACTTCGTGCCTATCTCCTTCATTGAGGAGTAATCTACTTGTTTATTGCTTTTCTTTCAATTCAAGAACATTTTGTCTGTAATATTTAAACAATGACTTTTATGCCATGTTCCTAGCCCGGGGCACTTTGGTTCATTTGTCAAGGATTTTATTTATGTTCATATAATCATATGGACATTCAATACAAATCATTGGACTCTTTTACATTCAAATCTTTGTGTTCATTGTATTTCTTTTCTTTCAAATACATTTTTCAAAATAGCCATGTATCTTACATGCACACACACACACACATTCTTGTAGGTCCTCATCCACTCTGGATCCTATTGCCAATGACTATACTATTGCCGACTCAGACTTTGAATTTCCAATCAACCAAGCCGAAGACGAATGCGAGGAAGATTGTGAAATATCATGAGAACTAGCCAGACTTCTTTTACAAGAGGAAAAATTTATTCAACCGCACAAAGAGTCAGTTGAAGTCATCAATCTGGGTACTGAGACGGATAATAAGGAAATCAAGATCGGTGCTAACTTGCAAAGCAGTGTCAAGAGCAGGTTGGTTCAGATGTTGCATGATTATTTGGAAATATTTGCTTGGTCTTATGAAAATATGCCTGGGTTGGATACTGGTATCGTAGTTCATCGTCTACTTACAAAAGAAGACTGTCCTTCTGTCAATCAAAAGGTTCGTCGCATGAGGCCTGATATGTCTGAAAAGATAAAAGCTGAAGTGATGAAGCATTTTGATTTAGGCTTCCTAGCTGTGATATCCTACCCCCAATGGGTTACCAATGTGGTGCTCGTGCCAAAGAAAGACGGAAAAGTTCGCATGTACGTAGACTATAGGGATCTGAATAGGGTAATCCCCAAGGATGACTTCCCTCTACCATACATTGACGTCTTGGTCGATAATACTGCTCAACATAAAGTCTTTTCTTTCATGGATGGCTTCTCAGGTTATAATCAGATAAGGATGGCTCCCGAAGACATGGAGAAGACAACCTTTATTATGCAATGGGCACCTTTTTCTACAAGGTCATGCCGTTCGGATTGAAGAATGCAGGGGCGACATATCAAAGGGCTATGATATCTTTGTTTAATGATATGATCCATCATGAAATAGAGGTATATGTGGATGATATGATTTCCAGATCTCAAACTGAAGGGGAACATCTCGGTCACCTGTACAAACAATTCGAGAGGCTGAAAAAGTACAAGCTGAGGTTGAACCCTAACAAGTGCACCTTTGGAGTATGATCTGGAAAGCTTCTAGGTTTTGTTGTCAGCAATAAAGGAATTGAAGTTAATCCTGCCAAGGTAAAGGCCATCCAAAAAATGCCAGTCCCTCATTCTGAAAAGGAAGTTAGAGGATTCTTGGGTCGTCTCAATTAAATCGACTGCTTCATATCTCCCTTGACTGTTACTTGTGAGCCAATCTTCAAACTCTTGAAGAAAGATCAGGTAGTCATATGGAACGATGAATGCCAAGCTACCTTTGACAAAATAAAAGAATATCTACAAGAGCCTCTTATTCTCATGCCTCCAGTTGAAGGAAGACCCTTGATCATGTACTTGACAATACTAGAGAACTCTATGGGGTGTGTTTTGGGCCAACATGACGAGTCTGGCCGAAAAGAGCATGTTATTTATTACCTGAGCAAAAAGTTTACCGACTGTGAAACTAGATATTCACTGCTCGAGAAAACTTGTTGCGCTCTGGTATGGGTTGCTCGCCAGCTAAGACAATATATGTTGACTCATACCACTTTGTTGATTTCTAAGATGGACCCAATCAAGTACATCTTCGAGAAACCCGCCCTCTCCAGACGGATAGCCAGATGGCAAATGATCTTGACTGAATATGGCATTCAATACACTACGTAAAAGGCCATCAAAGGAAGCGTACTAGCAGATCATTTGACCCATCAAGCTGTGGATGATTATCAGTTAATGAACTTCGACTTTCCTGATGAGAACATCATGCTGGTAATCGATTGTGCGAAACCTGGACCGTATGACGGACCTGAACAAGGATCTCGATGGACTATGGTCTTTGATGGGGCTTCGAACACCTTGGCTAATGGAATTAGTGTTGTACTCATATCTCCTGAAGGTTGCCACACTCCTTTCACTGCTAGATTATGCTTCGATTGCACGAACAATATGGCTGAGTACGAAGCGTGCATCTTGGGTCTGAAAGCTGCCATTGGCTTGAGGATCAAGCATTTGAACGTGTATGGGTATTCCTCTCTAGTGATTAGCAAAGTAAAAGAAGATTGGGACACTAAACACCCTAATCTTATCCCTTACAAGGAACTAGTGCTATCCTTGATTCCTCACTTTGAAGAGATCACCTTTGAGCACTTCCCTATGGAAGCAAATTAGTTGGCTGACGCTTTGGCAACCATGTCTTCAATCTTCAAGGTCATATGGGATAACGAGGCCCCTATGATTACAATTGAGAGATTCGACGAACCTGCACATTGCTGTGAACTTGACACTGACGCGGAAAATCCATGGTACCATGAGGTGATGAGATACCTTGAAGCAAAAGAGTATCCAGAGGGATCATCTATCAATGACAGAAAGTTCTTATGAATATTTTCAGCCAAACTCTTCCTAAGTAACGAGATATTATACAAGAGCAACCATGATTCAACTCTACTCTGATGTATGGACAAGAAGGAGACATAGGAAATTATGGAAGATATGCACGATGGTCTCTTTGGCACTCACTCAAGTGGGCATACGATGGCCAAGAAAATATTAAGAGCTAGTTACTATTGGTCAACAATAGAGACTGATTGCCATCAACATTCAAGAACTGGTCACAAATGCCAAATTTATGCTGACAAGGTCCATGTGCCTCTTATCCCTCTGAACTTCATGATCGCTCTGTGGCCATTTTCAATGTGGGGCATTGACATGATTGGAGAAATCAAGCCCACCGCTTCCAATGGACATCACTTCATTCTAGTTGCTATTGATTATTTCACTAAATGGGTCGAAGCCGCCTCGTTTGCCTCAGTCACTAAGAATGTGGTAGCCAGATTCATCAGACACAACCTTATTTCCCGCTATGGTATCCCCGAAAGGATCATCACCAACAATGGGACCAACCTCGACAATGCTATAATTACTGAACTTTGCACTCAGTTTAAGGTCAAGCATCACAATTCTTATCCTTATAGACCTAAAATGAATGGCGCAATCGAAGAGGCTAATAAAAACATTAAAAATATTATGTAGAAGATGGTAGTAACCTATAAGGATTGGCATGAGATGTTACCATTAGCTCTACATGGCTACCGCACTTCAGCTAGAACATCAACTGGGGCAACTCCCTTTTCTTTGGTCTATGGCATGGAAGCTGTTTTTCCAGTGGAACTTCGGATTCCCTCACTGAGGATTATGAATGAAGCAGGCCAAGGCGAAGACGAGTGGATTCAAACGAGATTGGATCAGCTGAACTTGATCGACGAAAAATGACTGGCTGCTATTTGTCATGGTCAGACGTACTAAAAACGGATGATTAAGGCTTTCAACAAAAAGATCAGGCCTCGAGTATATCAAGTTGGTGACTTGGTGATAAAGCACATCATTCTGCCACAAGGCGACCCAAGAGGCAAATGGACTCCCACCTATGAAGGGCCATTTGTTGTCAAGAGAGTGTTCTCTGGAGGTGCCATGATGCTGACTACCATGGATGGTGAAGACTTCCCACATCCTATAAACGCGGACATAGTTAAAAAATACTACGCATAAGAGACCCACTAGGTTGACACACCTAGGAAAAATAAGGGAATCCCGACAAACCAAAAGGTTTGGGCAAAAATTAGGGATATATGCGAAAGATTGTACACCCGACAAGTTGAAAACCCGAAAGGGCGACTTGGACAAAAATGGGTATCCTGGTGGGCTGAAAACTCGAAAGGGTGGTCCAGGAAAAATTTAAGGATTGAAAGCGTATAACTATGTCCCGTGGATACACCACAGCCAACTGTATCATCAAGATCCAAGTTCAAACGGTCCAAGATCAATCCAATCAACTTCTATTAACGACAAGAGGCATTCAAAGACATTGGGGCAATAGTAGAGTTGTAAGGCAATGAGATCATTTCACATGGATATTTGTTTTTGTTTTCAATTTTGTTTTCCTTTCGTTGATTTCCTCTTACTAGGATCTTCGTATCTTTGTACAAAAACGCCTATTCATGGGCAAAATATGAATACAAATATACTTTAAAGTGCAAGCTTTCTGTCTTTGTTTTGAATGCAAATTTTTCCAATAACTAAAATTGAACGAACATATGCATATGAACATAATTATAACTGTTTGGCACATATGACCTAAGCAGTAACAAGCACTTCTTTAATGTATATGGAATATCCCCACAGAGTTATTTCATTAACATCATCCTCAACAAAGTTACCCACAAAGTCTCTTTGCATAGGATAATCTCCAACCAGAGTCTCAATCTCTTGGAAGCTCTTTCCCCATCTAAATTGATCCTACAAGTAGAAGCCTTGTGAACATCTTCCTCAAAGAACTCGCCTCGTCAGCAGTTCAACAAGGTTTATTTCCCCAACAAACAATGAGTAGCATCACTCCCCAGCCGAGTACAAAATTCCCCAGCTTAGTCTATCTTCCCCAGATAAGCCTGTTACCCCCATCTGAGTATACCTCCCCAAGATGAGCTATGCTCCCCGACTGAGTCTACACTCTCCAGCTTAAGTTTACCTTTCAGACTATTGCAAATCTTAGGGCCATAACCCCTAATATACAGTAAACTCATAAATAAAACCTTTACTATCTCCAAAAGATACTATGAAGCCTGGAACCTACCAGATATTAGTATAATTTTCAAGCTACTATGAAGCCTAGACTCGATCAGATAATAGTCAACTTCTCAAGTCACTGTAGAGCCTGGATCCGACCAGATAATAGTGTAATCTTTCAAATACTATGAAACCTGGACCCGACCAGGTAATAGTTTAACTCTTCAAAGATATAGAAGCACCTGGGCTCAACCATACCAAGGTTTAACTTCTTTTCCCTAGTAGAGTTTGCCTCTACCCCAACAAGTTATTGTGAAGCCTGGATTTGACCAGATCACAATTTTCCTCAGAAGTTTGTTGTGAAGCCTGGAATCCGACCAGATAACAACTAAAATCCCAAGCAAGTTACTGTAAAGCCTGGACCCGACCAGATATCAGTTCAACTTCATCTATTCATGCAAGCTTATTGTGAAGCCTGGAATCCGACCAGATAACAATTAGCTACAACCCTCGGTAAAACTATGAAGCATGTACCTAACCAGATAGTAATTACCACTTCAAGTTACTATGAAGCCTGAACCCGACCAGATATTAGTTCAACTTCATCCATTATAGCAAGTTACTGCAAAGCCTGGGGTCCGACCAGATAACAGTTAACTTCCTTATCCTCAGCATGTTGTTGTGAAGTCTGGATCTGACCAGATATCAATTCAACTTCAAGAAATCTTCTGCGAAGCCTGGAACCCGACCAGATATCAGATAATTTATTCTTCCCCAGTAAGTGACCGTGAAGCCTGGAACTCGACCAGATAACAGTTGACTTCCTCATCCTCAGCAAGTTGTGAAGCCTGGATTCGAGCAAATAATATCTAACATTCAAGAGATATTCCCTAGCGGAAGCATCCTTTTAACAAATTTTGAAGATATGTATACTCTTCATCCCCAACAGAAATCTGGGATTCAACTTCCCAGGAATTCTTCAGCACCAGCCAGGGATTTATTTTCCCGGACAAAAAGATGCATCTCACATTCGTACATCATTGCATATACATACAAAATGCATTTAGCATGATCTCATTCATCTTTCGAACATCATGCATACATCTGCATTTTACTAACTCTTTTTTACCAACAGGTAAAACATCAAGTGATAGTATTATATCGACCAAAGATTTATGCTGATACTTACACAAATTTTTACCATCATTCCTCCAAATGGCATATATAAGCCCATTCCCAATACATCTCCGAGTGCAAATTTCTGGGCACTCTAGTGTTCAATCATCTTCCACCTTCGTCACGAATGACGGATCTGCCAATCTAACTCTCCAGGTTTAAGAAGATTGAATAGGGGAAACTGTTGTACCCTAAAATTTTCCCTCTCATTTATCAAGTAATCTCTCACAAGATCTTCTTTGGTTCAAGACTGCACAAGGTTGATCAGCTCAAGACACCTCCTCAAGCACTGATGACTGATAATTAGGGTTTGAGATTGCACAAGGACATTTGGACTTTTAATGTCCCATATGACTTTCATGGATCATTTTGGACTCTCAAGATTTCTCATGTCAAGTTTCAAGTCTTGGATCACATTTTTGCTCAGTCAATTGATCAGTTGACCTAAAAATCAGCTGTATTGGGGAAAAAGTCAACTATGGTAAATTTACAGTCAAACTTCATGATTTTTGGTCCATATCAATATTATGAACTCACATATGTAATTTTGTCAAGTTTGGATCATAATTCCTCAATAAATTTGATTAGATCATCAAAAGGGCAAAATGGTCAAAATTAGGGTTTTGATTGAGAAAGGGCAATTTCTGGTTTTTGACCTAGCAATTGGTTGATTGGTTTAAGTTATGATCTCAAGGGTTTAAATGAATCATTTTTACCTAATGGCATGGCTCAAAACATTTCTCAAGATCAATTGATTGACAGATGAATTTTCAGTAAACTGATCTAAAGTCAACTATACACTGAAAAGTCAAACTTTGACTTTTTGGTCAAAATCAAGTGTCAAAGACCACAATTAATCAAAACATGTCAAAATATGAAACTTTTTCATCAAGAAATCAAAAAGTCAAGATTTCAGTTTGAAAAGTCAAAATTTCTAAACTTAGATATTTTTCTAAGTGTTGGAAACTTTACATTTTTTCACAACTTTGAGCCAATTTTCCACCATGATGAAAGATGATTCAAAGGAAACTTCCAACATGAAAGTTGTAGATTTAAATGAGATATAAAACATTGTAGAACACAACTTCTCCTAGAAATTCATGGATTTAAAGTTATTATTTTGTGAATACATGTTCATGAAACTTGGAAACATAGTGGAATTTTGCCCTAGTTTAGGCAGGATTTTGACCTAACTTCATGGAAATTTTTCACATAGTTTCAAGAGGAATTTTCAAAAATTCCCCACATAGAGGTTGTAGAAGATGTTACAAGCTTTCCAAAATGTCCAAGAACTCATTGAGATCATGTTTGAGCAAAGAGAATCGAAGACAAGAAGTTGGACATTCATTCTTGTATTATAGGTCATTTCCATGATGAACAAGAATTCAAATCTCAAGCCCATGCTGCATAAATCTTACTTTGCAGGCTTCTAACCTCTAAATTTATCCATAATCATAAGATTACACAACTATTTGAGCTATGATCCAAGTGTTTGAGTCATTGTCCAAGTGATTATTCCATTAATGGAACAAAGTTCACACTTCCATTTTGGAAAAGTTACATTAATCATAAAGTCAATGCAAAGAGCTCCTAACTTATTTCATCTGAACACAAGCAATGTCAAAGGCAAAAGCAACATGTCTAGATCCTCCCATAAACTCACGCCATGCTTGTACTATGCCTTGAAATCATGTTTTCCACTTTTCTTCAAAATCAAGTAACATAGCTATAACTCTATATCTTGTACTGCTGACCACCTCAAGGGCTCTAACCTGTTTCATATAACTCTACAAGTTATTTGCAAGCTAAAACAGGAGTTTGAACACCCTTAAGCACTCCCAAATTCCCTCAAGCCAGAAATTGCACAAAACCTCCATTTTTGTGTCATTTCTGACTTTGAACTTCAATCTTCAAAACCACTCGTGCATTTCTTGGCCTTTTAGTTTCAAAAGCTTCCTCACATCAAATACAAACCCTCCTTGTCCCTGTTTGCAGACTGTAACATCATCTTCGTCAACTTCCATAGCCAAAAATATAGCATTGCAGTTAGACTTCTCCAGACCATTCCACCCACTCTCAACTCAAGCTAAGCATTGCATTAGCTTCCTAGAGATTCAAGGAAGCTAACATGATCATCGCAGCACCTTGGATCAAGCTCCAACTCATTTCACGATTTCCAGTTTTGAGGTATTTTTCTCGAACTTCTATCTTCTCATTTAGGAATTATTAGGCTTGCATTTGTGAAGATAAAATGTAGATATCATTGCCCTGAAACTATACATGTCCACAGATTTCATTTATGTTGCTTGAGTAGGGAGAATTTTGAGTTTGAACCTCTGAAAATATTTAGGTCAGAATTTGGTACTGTTAGAAATTCATGCTTATCTTTGAGAATTAGCTTAAGTTATTTACATATTCAGAATCGTGAGGAAATTTTAAACAAGTTTGATGTTGGAAGTTTTGTAAATGGATGAGAAATGAATAAGTTACAGATCCTTCGGCTGGAGGTTGAAGATGAAGTACATTCAGGGCAAGATTTATGTTACATATTTATTGTTTTGTTTAAGTTAACTGATATATCACCACCCCAGTGGTTAAAGCGCGCACCTGTTACCTATGGGACCTGGGCTCGAGCCCCAGTGGTACCCTTTTGTGCATTTTTCACATTTTTCTTTTTTTTTGTTTGAAACAGGCGCCTGGGCCTCAAACCATTGGGCTTTTGCTTTTTTTGCCAGATTCTGACCCCCTGTTTGCTCATACACTCTTGGCCCAACTTTTATTTATTTCATTTATTTATTTTCTTATTTTATTTTATTTACATTTCATTTTTATCATTATTTTTATTATTATTTTTATTAGTGATAAAAAATCCAAAAACTATTATTATTATTATTATTACATTTATTTATTTTTATTTGTAAAAAACAAAAAGACTAAAAATATTTTCTTAATAAATTTAATTTCTTTTTTTAATAATTAATATTTAGACTTAGGTTAATTTATTATATTATTTTCTTTTAAATTAATTAATGTAGAACTTAGGTTTATTTTAATTGATTAATCTTCATTTTATTTTTATTAATTTAAAACCTTTTCATAAAAAACCCTAAAAAATACTCTTTTTTAATTTAATTTCTTTCTTAATTAGTTTAAGATTAATTTTGTAAATTATTAATTAATTATTTTCTTAATTAGGTTTAGATGAAAACCCCTTCCATAAAAATCCAAACAAAAATCTTGTTTCTTTTCAATTTGCATTTGTACATTATTATTTATTTAATTCTTGTACATTTATTCAATATAGTTGTAATAGATAATTAGGTTTAATTTTCTTGCAAAAATCTCCATTTATAAATTTGTATACACCCTCCCCTAGTGATGTAATAGCTTAGTATTTTTACTTTCCGCAATTTATCGCTTTATATAAATGCTAGTAAATTAGGGTTTGTATGGAAAGATTAAAATCAACAAGTTAGCAAACCCTAATCTAGGATAAACAATGTATGTAAATTAACACACTTGCACCCTTAGGGTAATTCCACTTTGTGGTCTTACAAAATGGCCATGTTATGCATGTGGGATATCTTAGCAAAAAGCAATCAAAATATAAGATCATAGTCCCTCGATGACACTACCAATGCTGCCTTTCAAAATGATCTTAGTCCCTCAAAGAGAAATGATAAGATATCTCACAAAATTGCTATCATGGCTATATGATGACCCATACCCGTCCCTTTACATCCAAAGATAAGGCTTATTACCAAATCAATGGTAAGATAACAATATCAAAGGAAAGGAAGAAATGAACTAAGACAGTTTGAGTAGGTAGATTGTTCCTAGTTGCTTTCTCAATTTCAAATCAAACACTCTTGCTCAAATTCAAATCAAACATCCTTGCTAATTTTGAAAACCAACACTTTCAAAAACACTTTCAAAACATTTTTCCAAACATTTTTCCAAACATGAAATATTTTCAAAACATCAACACTTTGTATACGTTCTTACGAACGAGAACTATTAAAAAAATTTCCTAAACGATGGCGCCTTTTCAAAATACTTTCAAAAACCACATAAAGCATATTTTCAAAAAAAAAGCAAGTGATCTAGAAAGCAACTAAGATCCCATAGATAAATGTGGATGAAAAGGGTTCTAACACCTTCCCTTTGAATAATCTACCCCCCGAACTCAAGAAACAATCTCAAAGGTCTTTCCTGTTCTTTTCAGTCTTTCCTTTTGGATAAAAGAAAAGTCGGTGGTGACTCTTGCTAACCGCAACATTTGCAATAAAACGTGTAGGTGTTTAGGTATTGGCTTGCATTTTTGGTAAATCCCAAGTGTATGTGTGAATGTCATGACTGATGTCATAACATTCTAGTTCAGTTTGTACTAACTCATTAGGTACCTTTGCAGAAAAATATTGTAATTCAAATACTGATGCTTATAAGTGTGTATCTGAGCATTTTTGCAAAATGATCACATTTTGCTAAATCAGTAGACAGGTTTTCTCAGATGTCATAACAGATGTTATGACATCCTGTTCTGAACTAACAGAATTGCAGGATTGGATAAGTCTGAGTTTTTTCAGGAAATAACTCAGTCCTTTCTGAACAGAATCCTGCGTTTTCTGAGGGGTAACCTAGCTCAACCCTAACCTGGTTAATAAAGTCCTGTGACCTGATCTTTAGGTAAAAACGGAATTAACCCTAGGTTTTTGGAAACCCTAACTGAAGTTGCAGCTGCTATATATTCAACAGAGCTGCTGTTTTTCATAGATGCTTTTATTGATTAGAAGATCATTTGTAATCTGTATAGATTTGTTTATTGTACTCCAAGCAATTATCATTGTGATAAGTGACTTGGAATAGGTTTCCTATTGTAAGGGCTGTGTAGCACTCAAAGCTTTGAAGCAAGAGTGTTTGAATGTTCCTTGACTAAAGCTGTGAAGCAGAGTCAAGTTAGTTGTGTACATCACTCAAAGCTGTGAAGCAAGAGTGATTGTGGTGCTTGATTAAAAAGCTGTGAAGCTTAATCAAGTGTTTGTCTTTGAAGAGTGTCTTCATCAATTCTTAAGTTAAATTGGTTTATGTATCACTGCTGTGATTGAGGGGGAGTGAGTAGGAACTCAGGTTTAAGTTGTACTTAGATTGGAATTGCATTGGGTAGGTCTTAAGTGAAGGAGATAAACTGGTTGGTTTATTCCTGAATTAAAATCTCTTATAGTGGATTTCCTCCCTGGCTTGGTAGCCCCCAGAGTAGGTGTTGTTGCACACTGAACTGGGTAAACAATTGACTGTGTTCTTTATTGCTTTTGTATTTACTGTCATATAGTAAGTCAGATACGGTGTCATAACATTGAACGTGACATTGAGTATCTGCAGCCAGAATTTCAATTGGCATCAGAGCAGGCACCCTGCCTGTATTACTGGGTGAGATCTAGGGATATCACTTTCTGGCACTATGGACAAAGAAGGAGTTTTTGGAAATAGACCACCCATTCTGGACGGAACCAATTATGACTACTGGAAACCTCGTATGATTGCCTTCCTAAAATCTCTGGACAAAAAGGCTTGGAGAGCTGCTGACAAAGGATGGATTCATCCCACCATAACTGAGAGAGATGGGACAATCAGTCTGAAGCCTGAGGAAGATTGGAGTAAAGAAGAAGATGAGTTAGCTCTGGGAAATTCAAAAGCTCTAAATGCCTTGTTCAATGGAATTGATAGAAACATTTTCAGACTAGTACATCAATATGAACTGGCCAAGGAAGTTTGGGACACTCTCAGAACTACTCATGAGGGAACTTCCAAAGTAAAAATGTCAAGGCTTCAGATGTTGACCACTAAGTTTGAGAATCTAAAAATGTTGGAAGATGAAACCATTCATGAGTTTCACATGAACATCTTGGAGATTGCCAACACCTCAGGAGCACTGGGAGAAAAAATGTCAGAAGAAAAACCGGTGAGGAAGATTCTCAGATCCTTGCCTAAAAGATTTGCAATGAAGGTAACTGCCATAGAGGAAGCCCAGGACATTAGCAAGTTGAAAGTGGATGAACTTATTGGGTCTCTTCAGACTTTTGAGATGGGGATCACTGATAATGGTGACAAGAAGAACAAAAGCATAACACTTGTATCCAACACTGATGTTGAATACAAGGAGAATGAAGAAGAAAACATATCTGAAGCTATTGCCATGCTTGGAAGACAATTCAACAGGCTCATCAAAAGAATGGACCCAAAGTCAAGGTCTAATGTTCATAACATTACCTCTGACATTGACAGTTCCAGCAGAAGACCAAGGTCAGAAGATAAGGGAAACCAAGGCAGAGGTATTCAATGCCATGGATGTGAGGGATATGGACATATTCGAGCTGAATGTCCCACCTTTCTTAAGAAGCAAAAGAAAGGAATGACTGTTACTTGGTCTGACTATGATTCAGAAAGTAATTCTGAAGAAGAATCTGCCAAACTAGTTACTGCCCTAACTAGTGTTTGTACTTCTGAAAGTGACACTAGTGATGAAGAAGTGACATTTGAAGAACTGGCTGATACCTACAAGAAATTGTGTATCAGAAGTGCTGAAGTCTGTGTGCAGAATGAAAAACAATCAAAACTCATTATAAAGCTGGAGGATGAAAAAAGGGCAAATCTTGAAACTATAAGTCATCTAGAAGGAGAAGTTCAATTGCTGAACTCACAACTGAATCAAATGACCAAATCTGTCAAGATGTTGACCAATAGAACAGACAAATTGGAAGAGATCCTTCAGGTTGGACAAAATGTGGGAAATAAATCTGGACTAGGATTTATGGAAGCAAAGAAATCTGGTACTGGTAAGCAAATGTCAAAACGGATGTCTCAACACAACTCTCAACATCAGGAACAGAGGCATATGAAGAAGAGGTACCAAAGATGGAAATGTCATCATTGTGGGAGATATGGTCACATAAAGCCCTTCTGCTTCAAACTACATGGATATCCTAATCAGAGCTCAGGTGTCAAACCTAAGTCTAAAAAGGTGCCTCATGCTCCTAAATGGAAGAAAAAGGCTACTGCACTAATAGCTCACACTTCCCTGAGGGTCTCTGCAAAGGAAGATTGGTACTTTGACAGTGGATGTTCCAGACACATGACTGGATTCAAAAATCTCCTCAATAATGTTATGCCTCACACCACCAGTTTTGTGACCTTTGGAGATGGTGCTAAAGGTGAAGTCAAAGGAGTTGGAAACTTGGATTGCCCTGGAGTTCCAAGTCTGAATAAAGTACTGCTGGTAAAAGGGTTGACTACTAATCTCATTAGTATCAGTCAATTATGTGATCTAGGATTCATGGTCAACTTCTCAAGATCTGAATGTCTAGTAATTAATGAAAAACTAGATGTTGTAATGAGAGGAATCAAATCCAAAGATAACTGTTACGTGTGGCAGCCTGAGAACACTGTTATCTCCACTGTGTGTCAAATCATCAAAGAAGAAAAAGAGATGAAACTGTGGCAGCATAAGCTTGGTCTCCTTCATCTAAGAAGAATGAAAAGAGCTATTTCCTTGGAAGCTGTCAGAAGAACTCCAAAACTACAGGTTGATAATATCTGTGATGTGGCAAATAAACTTGAAGAAGAATGTGTTGTCAGAACCTTAAGTCATCTTGACAAGGATGTTTGAAATAACAAGTCAAATAAATTATGTTCTCAAAACATCTGGTCAAAACAGATGCTCCCTGAGTACAATGTTACACAAGATGTTGTGACATTGTGTTGTGACAATCTGAAAACAATCAACATTTCCTTGAATCCTATTGACTTTGAAGAGAAGAAGTCATTTAAACTGGAACATAGTTTCTCTAGGCTTCAGCTGACTGATTCTTCTACCAAGGCTCTTGTTGGAAATAAACTTGAAAATTTGAGGGGCAGGTTGGGTATTCACCAACATGAGAAATTATAGCAATTAATTTTGCTTAAAACAAGGGTTGAAGGGATTAATTTTATTAAGTCTATATTTAATGGGTTAATCATATTCTTTCACAATTCCTTCAAAAGCTTTAAGAAGTTGAAGAAACTCCCTTTTATCTCCTACCTCTCAGTTCCTTGCAACCTGTTTCCTCCTCCAAATCAAAGATTTTTCTCAAACTGCTACCATTACTCAAAGTCAATCAAAATGTCTCAGACATCGTCTTCAACCATGGCGACTTCGTCTTCCTCATCATCGTCATCATCTGACCAAGATTCTAGGGCAATCACTACATGCATAGAATCTGAAGTTCTTGAGGTCACTCCTCTCAGGGAGATGGCAACTGACCCAGCCAGAGTCAAAAAGCTCAGAACCAGACATGCAGGAAGAGCTCAAGCTTCAGCCTCTGGTAATTCTTCTCATCCTTCGTCTTCTGTACCTAATAGAGAAGGATCAGTTCAAGTTCACCAAGCTATTGCTAGGCTGGTTACTAGTATACTGAGTGGCAACCAATCTGTACCGGGGATTTCTATCCCTTTAAATCAATCAGAAAGTCCAAATGTGGAAGTTTCTAAAAATGTAGATGTCACTGAGAATGTTGTGACACCAAAAGACAACATTCAGAACCCCTCTGAAAAGGCTGCTGATCCACCTATCATTGATGTGGATGAAGATTACTCAGATAATGAACTGATTGCTAATGTGAACCCTAGCATAGCTAGGATATTGATGAAGAGAAAGAGTAGTCAGAATGATAAACCTGATGCTAAGAAATCCAAGGCTGAAGGCATGGCTGAGAAAAGTATTCAGACTAAAGGGAAGAAGGCCCAGGTGCAGACTGCTAGACAACCAATCTCTAAGAAAAGTAAAGAACCTGAAACTTCTGATTCTGATGATGAATCAGAATTTGAGATTGATATTGAAGAAACTCCCATCAGAAGGAAGCTCCCCTCCAGCAAGATTGCTAGAGTGCCTGAAGTGCCAACAGACAACATCTCTTTTCATCATCCTGACAATGCAAACATATGGAAGTATGTTTGCTTAAAGAGAATAACCTTGGAGAGAGAACTCAACAATGATGCCTTGGAGTGCAAAGACATCATGGATCTGATCAAAAATGCTGGGCTAATGAAGACAGTGATAAAGTTTAACAAATGTTATGAAAATCTGGTTAAGGAGTTTGTAGTGAACTTGTCAAATGATTGTGCTGATGGAAGGTCAGCTGACTTTGAAAGTGTCTTTGTTAGAGGAAGAAGGGTCAAGTTCTCTCCATCAGAAATCAACAAGTTTCTTGGAAGAACAAATAAGGACTGTCCTGATCTAGAGGCAACTGACAATGAAGTTTGTCTAACCATCACAGCCAGGCAAGTAAAGTGCTGGCCCTTGAAAGGGAAGCTGAATGCTAGTAAACTCAGCATGAAATTTTCCATCTTGCATAAAATAGGAGCAGCCAACTGGGTGCCTACAAATCACAAATCAACTATCTCCACAGGATTGGGGAGATTTATCTATGCTCTGGGAACCAAGACTGCCTTTGACTATGGGAGGTACATCTTTGAACAAACTTTAAAGCATGCTGGCAGTTATGCTGTCAAAGGACCAATTGCCTTTCCCTCCCTCCTTTGTGGAATCATCCTTGCACAATTCCCTGATATCCTTGTGGCAAGAGATACAGTCTGCAAAAGAGCTCCTGCCCTTGGCCTGCACTACAAACTGTTTCAGGGATCTCATGCTCCAGACATTGTCATAACATCAGCTGAGACATCGTCTGTAAAGACCCAGTCCAAGACATCAGATGTCATAGCTGTTTTAAAAGAAACTTGCAAAGAGCTGGATGCTAGAAAAAGGACCCTAGAAATTCTAATTGCCAGGCTAGAAAAGGAAGAAGCTGAAGGACAGCTCAACATTGAAGAAACTAGCTCCTCTGAGTCTGATGACAGTTCTTGAAGGTTGATTGCTGCTTGGTGGTGTTGCTGGTTGGTTGCTGAGTTTGGAAGTGTATTCTGTTGTTGTCTGCTGCTGATCTTATTATTTTGTTTTGGATAACTGTATAATTTTCTGAACATGTATCTTTGGCCCATTTGTGGCTAAAGAGGGGGAGAATATTTTGGTACTTACTTAATTAGTACTTGACATTCTATTTTTCTGCTGTCACTTATTTCTGCTGCTATCTATCTCTGATTGTTTAGGGTCTTTAGCCAAAAATCTGCCAAAGGGGGAGTTTGTAGGTGTTTAGGTATTGGCTTGCATTTTTGGTAAATCCAAAGTGTATGTGTGAATGTCATGACTGATGTCATAACATTCTAGTTCAGTTTGTACTAACTCATTAGGTACCTTTGCAGAAAAATATTGTAATTCAAATACTGATGCTTATAAGTGTGTATCTGAGCATTTTTGCAAAATGATCACATTTTGCTAAATCAGTAGACAGGTTTTCTCAGATGTCATAACAAATGTTATGACATCCTGTTCTGAACTAACAGGATTGCAGGATTGGATAAGTCTGAGTTTTTTCAGGAAATAACTCAGTCCTTTCTGAACAGAATCCTGCGTTTTCTGAGGGGTAACCTAGCTCAACCCTAACCTGGTTAATAAAGTCCTGTGACCTGATCTTTAGGTAAAAATGGAATTAACCCTAGGTTTTTGGAAACTCTAACTGAAGTTGCAGCTGCTATATATTCAACAGAGCTTCTGTTTTTCATAGAGGCTTTTATTGATTAGAAGATCATTTGTAATCTGTATAGATTTGTTTATTGTACTCCAAGCAATTATCATTGTGATAAGTGACTTGGAATAGGTTTCCTATTGTAAGGGCTGTGTAGCACTCAAAGCTTTGAAGCAAGAGTGTTTGAATGTTCCTTGACTAAAGCTGTGAAGCAGAGTCAAGTTAGTTGTGTACATCACTCAAAGCTGTGAAGCAAGAGTGATTGTGGTGCTTGATTAAAAAGCTGTGAAGCTTAATCAAGTGTTTGTCTTTGAAGAGTGTCTTCATCAATTCTTAAGTCAAATTGGTTTATGTATCACTGCTGTGATTGAGGGGGAGTGAGTAGGAACTCAGGTTTAAGTTGTACTTAGATTGGAATTGCATTGGGTAGGTCTTAAGTGAAGGAGATAAACTGGTTGGTTTATTCCTGAATTAAAATCTCTTATAGTGGATTTCCTCCCTGGCTTGGTAGCCCCCAGAGTAGGTGTTGTTGCACACTGAACTGGGTAAACAATTGACTGTGTTCTTTATTGCTTTTGTATTTACTGTCATATAGTAAGTCAGATACGGTGTCATAACATTGAACGTGACATTGAGTATCTGCAGCCAGAATTTCAAAACGCAAAACACCAAAGTTGGTTCTCCCACCGTATCACACACGCGTACTTGGAAAATATTGCAGAGTGAAGTTCAACAAAGGCAAACAAAGAACTCGTGGATCCATTGATTACATCTATGCTGATCTTTGGGGGCCTACAAAGTGTCCATCACATTCAGGAGCAAGGTATTTTCTATTCATAATAGATGATTATTCTAGAAAGTTATGGGTATTCATCCAGAAGACTAAGGATGAAATTTTTGAGAATTTCAAAAGTTGGAAGACTCTGGTCGAAAATTAGACTGGCAGAAAGGTTAAGAGGCTGCGAGCTGACAATAACCTTGAATTTTGCAATGAGGCTTTCGACAACTTTTGTGTTGCCTCTGGTATTGCAAGGCACATAACTATTGCAGGTATACCACAACAAAATGGTTTGTCTGAAAGGTATAATCAAACTATTTTAGAGAGAGTTAGATGCATGTTGACTAGTGTTGGGTTAAAAAAGGTGTTTTGGGTTGAGGTTGTTTCAACATCAACATATCTGATAACCAAATGTCCTTCGACTTTGTTAGATATGAAGACACCTGAATAAGTTTGGTCGGGACATCCACTAGATCTCGATAAACTAAGAGTATTTGGCTGCGTAGCCTATGCTCAAATTAGGCAAGACACGGTCGAGCCTAGAGCTTTAAAATTCATGTTCATGGGATACCCTGAAGGAGTCAAAGCTTATAGGTTATGGTGCCTATAGCCAGATTACATGAGGAGTATCACAAGTCGAGATGTAGTTTTCAATGAAGCTGAAATGGATTACAAGAAAACTAATGATGTTAGTCGAAGTGTAGAAATATCTGACGAAGAGCTAGAACAGGTAGAGATTCCTGTTAGGTGGAGCATGTTGATGCTGAATTATGTATCTCAGATGAAGTCGAAGAAGCAACAAAAGAGGATGAGAAAGTTGAGGAAATTGTGTAGGACTACCTATTGGAAAGAGATATGTCGTGAAGAGTCATCAAGCCACCTCAGAGACTTGGGTATGCAGGTCTTATAGCTTATGCCTTAATCTCTACAAGTGAGGTTCTAGACGAAGAACCTAGAGACCATAAGAAAGTTATGAGGAGTCAAAATAAGACTAAATGGATGAAGGCCATGGATGATGAGATGAAATATCTTCATGATAACAACACTTGGGAACTGATCAAGAAACCTGCTGGAGCCAGGTTAGTTAATTGTAAGTCGATTTTCAAAGTTAAGGAAGAAATCGAATGAGTGGCGTCAAAAAGATACAAGGCAAGGTTGGTCACAAAGGTTTCACTCAGAAAGAAGGCATCAAATTCAATGATGTGTTTTCTCCTGTTGTGAAGCATATGTCCATTCGAATATTGCTTATCATGGTGGCACAATTAGACCTTCAACTTGAACAAATAGATATGAAGACTGCATTCTCGTATGGTGTTCTAGATGAAATAATCTTGATGAGGCAAACTGAAGGGTATGTGGAAAAGGGGAAGGAAGATTATGTGTGCAAGATGAAGAGATCTTTATATGGACTGAAAAAAATCTCCTCGATAGTGGAATAGGAGACTCGATAAGTTCATGGCACGCATAAGTTTCATTAGAAGTCACTTCAACCATTGTGTTTACTTCAGATTTCAACCTGGTAATTCATTTGTTATTTTGTTGCTTTATATGGATGACATTCTCATAGAAAGAAACAATGTCAAAGATTTAATGAGGGAAAAGTATGAACTCAATAAGGAGTTCGACATGAAGGGTCTACGAGCTGCATCAAAGATTCTTGAGATTGATATCGAAGAGATAGAAATTAGTCGAAATTATGCTTATCTCAAGAGGCATACCTACAAAATATTGTAGACAAGTTTGGTATGTCGAATTCAAAGCCTGTTGTGACTCCAAACAAACCCTCAATTCAAGCCGAGTATAAATCAGTGTCCCAATACTAATATCGAAAGAACTTATATGAATAACATCCCATATGCTAATATATTAGGTTTGTTTATGTATGCTATGGCCTATACTAGACCCGACATAACATATGCAGTAAGTCCTGTAAGCAGGTACATGGCAAATCCTAGAAAGGCTCACTTGGAAGCATTGAAGTGGATTATAAGGTACATAAATGGGTCTCTGAACATAGTCCTAATTTATGGTAGAGCCTTTGGTGAAGATAGTAAAGCAGTATTCTAAGGATATGTTGACTCTTATTATGCACGTTGAATGGATTCCAGAAAATATATTTCTGGATATGTTTTCACTATGTTTGGCACAACAATTAGTTGGAAAGAGAAACTTCAGAAGGTTGTAGCCTTATCAACCAATGAAGAAGAATATATCTCCTTCACTAAAGCTGTGAAAGAAGTATTGTGGCTTGAAGGTTTTCCTAAGGAGCTGGAACATCAAGGTCGAGTTATCACTGTTAAATGTGATAATCAAAGTTCAATACACCTGTCGAAGAACTCATCCTATCATGAGCGAACCAAGCACATCGATGTGAGAATGTATTTCTTTAGAGGGGTAATCGAGCGTGGAAAAGTCCAAGTGCTGAAGGGTTCGACATATCACAATGTTGCTGATATGATCACAAAGACATTGCTAAGTTGCAAGTTTTTCCATTGTATGTAGATGATAAAGCTGCACGAAGAAAGCTAGTTTGTTCTCTGATATTAGAGTTTGTTCCAAGGTGGAGATTTCTGATATATTGGATCGAACTCTATTAGGTCGAAGGATAGCTTCAAGGTTCGACAAAATTCAACAAAGGATAGCTTGTAGTCGAAGGTCTCTCACATGCTGGTGTCGAAGTAGTATGTTGTAGTCGAAGTATGGTCAAGCATACTGTTGTCAAAAATGCTAGGTTTGTTAGCATGTCTAATTGGGCCTGTTTGTTATGTCCAATTGTTTAAGTTAGATTGTACTCTAAGTTAGTTTGTAAGGGTTATTTATGAAAATCCCAGTAGTTTAATATGTTAGGTTTATTATAAATAGCATACTAGTCTCTCATCATTGCATACAACAAATCCTAATTTAGGGTAAGAGGACTATTTGTTATTATTGTGTACTTGTAATTTTGTTTAAAGAGAAAGTAAAGAATAGCAGTTAATAACCAATTCTTTGTGTTCTTCTCGCTTTCTTGATTCATACCTTGTGGGTTTCTTTCCTCAACAAAAACGGTTATACTTTGTTCTTAGCATTATTTTCACAACATGCTACACTTGCAAATTTTTCAAGAAGAGAGGAATAAGCACTAAAGTCACAATTAACAACATCTTTAAAAAAATTGAGTGAAGAAATGTGTATAGAAATTACTTCCTTCTTCCACAACAATGCAATTGCTTTTAATGTGGAAAAAAGGATGAATTTCAGAGAATGTTGGAGATGGTTTCTAGATGTAGTCTTGGATTTAAACTATCGTCGTATAATGAAATCAAAACCAAGTACTTAAAACAAAAAATGGTGGTGACAAAAAAGGGCACTTAAGTACAGAAGCTCATTTGGAAAATGACAAGGTGCACAATTATGAGCGATGGATGGACTGATAAAAGAAGGAAAATAATCTTGAACTTTTTAGTGAACAACACTAAAGGTAGTGTTTTTTTAATTTGATCGATTCCCCTCGCTTATAAAAAAGCTGACAAAATATTCGATATTATTGATTAGATTGTGAAGAAGTAAGGGAAGAAAATTATATGTGGTTTATATAGCGACCAACAACGCGTCAAAATTCAAAGTTTTCGGAGCTATGTTAATGGATAATAGAAACAAGATATAACGACACCATGTGCTGCATATTGCATTGACCTCATGTTATAAGATTATGAAAAGAAATATTGTTGACCTCATGTTATAAGACTATGAAAATAATTACCATTGTTCATCATGATACAATTGGAAAAGGTAAGAAGGTAACTAAATATATTTATTCTAAGTCTTTTCTAATTTCTCTGTTACAACACTTCACCAAAAGAAAAGATTTGGTGAGGCCATTCGTAACTCAGTTTGCAACATCATATTTAACATTTAGTTGTCTCATGGAAAACAAAGGAGCATTGATAAGAATGTCCACCTCTAATGAGGGGACATTAAGTAAATTTGCAAAACCAACAGAAAGGAAACATATTGAAGAAGTTGTTATGGATAAAGAATTTTGAAAAAAAATGATTTCATTTGTTTGAAAGGTGCTTTTCCATTAATCAAAGTACTTCAATTAGTGTATTTGGATGAAAAACCAGCACTACTAGATAAAGCATTTTTAACCTCAGACGCAAAATGTATTTTATCTCGGCTACAAACGCGAGGTAACGAAGGGCGTCATGAAAAGTAACAACTTAACACCTCAGTTTTTAAAACACTAAGGGGTAAACTTATTTGAGAATGAGTTCAAACCTAGTCATTTGAACTTTTATTATTTATAAAAATAGTGTCTCATACATCTCAGTTAATCAATAAAATCGAGGGCTAAGATAAATTATTTTTTTATTTAAAAAACTCATTACATTGTTTACACAGAATATTAATAAAAAAATTCGTTTACAACCTACATTGTTTATCCAAAATATTACATTGCTTACATAGAATAATAAAATAAAAATTAATTTGTCCATGAAGATTGTAAAACCCTTCTAAACCCCATAGACCATTCACAATTACTCTAATAAATAAATCATAGTATATCACCGAACAAGGGTGTCACATCTTCATATAAAACATCACAATAATACATCATACTCCATAACACGGGTTTTAAAAATCTTTAATAAGGTAGAATCAACATTTAGTTCTTCGAATCATGGCAACAGAAACCATAGTTCAAAATACTTCATTATAGTACTTCATAGGAATTAGTCATACTTCATAACTCATACTTATAAATCAAAACATCTCGAGTACCATGTATGGTGACTTAACATCTTAAAACAAAACAAAAACCATAATTTCCAATCATTCGATCCCAACTCCGATGTTACATATCAGAGCAAGATTCATTTTATTCAACAAAAGCAAATAATCGCACTTTGAAGCTATCCTATAATGCTTCTACAGACTATTCTCGATCTCCTGTGTGTTATCCACATGGAGGAAACATTCTAACAGAAAGGGTGAGGAAATCATAATCATTATATAATACATAAGAAATAGACATAGTAAATATGCACATAAGCAAGGCATCACACATCATCATATCATCATGTTATACTGACACCTTTACCATTTAATCAATACATGAACACATATCATCATATATAATGTATCATAAAGCATCACAAATAAATCATTATGCAATGTCACATAGAATATAATGCAACGTCATAAACTCATGCTGTGGTACAAAAACTTCCCTGATGACTCAGTCATCGTTATCTCCAAAGATCCCCAGCATATGATCGATTTTCGCTTGGAACCAGAGCACTTCACTATTGCACCCAATCCATACTATGGGGTTATTGTCTTCACTAGAAAATCGTCCTATCATCTTCATTGGACCGAGGTCCTAACTTCACCGGACCAAAGTCCTAAAATATACCATGAATTCAATGATGCGCAACAACATATTTAATACGACCATGGATAGTCAACACACATCACCATTCATGATTCATCACAAAAATCATCATAACATCATAGTAATCAACACAACATCATAACATCATCATAGTAATCAACACAACATCATAAAATCATCATATAATCAACACAATATCATAATATCGTCATAGTAAGCAACACCCCATCATAACATCATCATAGTAATCAACACACCATCATAACATCATCATCATAAGCAAAGGATCATCATAAACAAAACATCATTGCGATTCAACATAGGGAACCTAATTCTATTCTAACTTAGATCTTAGATATATACTCCTTAAGTCTCATTTTTCTCCACATAATTAAATTTCACTGCGTTAGGTATCCAATGCTCCAAATGACACGTCAATCTGAGTTATAAAACTTAAGTTATGACTATTTTAGGAAAATCCAAAACGACCAATTATTTATGCCTTCCTTCGTTGGGAGACACTCTTCCCAAGCCTGGCGACACTTCCATCGCCACTTGCTTTGCCTGGAGACACTAGGGGTGATGCACTCCAGAAACTAGCTCCAATTTTCCTCCCTTCTTTCCCACTTTGTCCTGGCGACGCATCTTCGCTCGGCGACACTACCTTCGTCGCCCGACGACACAGTGCGAACATGGTTTTTCTGTTGCAATTTCATGCATAAACTAGTCCAATTATCTTGCGATTTTTTCATGTTACAGGTCCTAAAAAACCATTTAATCATAAGGCTTCATCATCTATCAACAACCTATAATTTTATACTCATTATACATCAATTATAAGTCATTACCCATCACCAATTCATCAATTTCTCATCAAACAATACGAAATCACCATCTACTAAAACCTAAGGCAATCTAACAACCGTCTAAATCTTAAATCAAATATAATAAAGATGATAAAACTCCCCTTACCTTTATATTATTCCTAGAGATCAATTCTTCTTTGTGATCTCCCGAGATTTCTATGCTCTTCTTGCCTCTTTGTTCCCTAGCTCTCTTTTCTCCACAACGTTCTTCCAAATTATATCGTACAGAATAAGCATGTGAAATCCAAAACATTCTCCTTATATCAATATTTCCCTCTTAGACACCTAATAAATAACTTCCTATCATGCCCTCACTTATCCTTCACTAATGAGCACAATGCCCTTATTTTCTCTACATCACATATTATTCTATTTATTTAAATCTAAATAATTCTAAATAATCACTATTAAATCTAAATAATTATAAAATAATTATTTAAATTCTAAACCCTCTTATTATCCTATCCTACACCATACAATTCATCATCTTAAACATGTTATTCATCAATTCATCGCTATTGCATCATAGATGCATCACGTATACGCATCATATACTGTCACATGGACTAACACAAAACACCAAAACATTATTTATACCAAACACTTCACAGAGACTCATATATTTATTCTAAATTAATTATATAAATAATTAATCTAGAATTCAGGGTGTTACAACTCTCCCTCACTTAAAAGAATTTTCACCCTCGGAAATTACCTGACAAAAACAACATCAGATAAGACTCTCTCATCTGATCTTCGCGTTCACAAGTCCAACTTTCACCAGTTGTTCCGACCCATAATACCTTCACTAAGGAAATTTACTTGTCTCAAATTACTTCACCTCCTGTCCTTCTATTCGCAATGGTAACGCCTCAATAGTCAGGTTATCTCTCACCTGTACATCATCCATTTGAATCACATGCGGAGGATCCAAAATATACTTTCTCAACTGAGACACATGAAACACATCATGCAGATTCTTAAGTGGAAGCATAAAAGTAATGCGATAAGCCACCTCACCCTATCTTATCTGATATCTGATAAGGACCAACAAAACACGGCATAAGTTTCCTCGACTTTAAAGCTCTATCAACACCGGTTACCAGAGTAACTCTAAAAAATACATGATCATATCTCTTGAACTCAAGGTCCTTTCTCCTCTTAAAAATACATGATAACTCTTTTGACGACTCTGAGAAGCCTTCATGTTCTCTTGGATCATCTTTATCTTCACAGATGTCTCTTGCAAAACTTCAGGTTCGAGCAATACACTCTCGCATGACTCATACCAACACAACAGAGTCCTACACCTCCTACCGTACAACGCTTCTTGTGGCGTTATTCCAATACTAGAATGGAAACTATTATTATAAGTAAATTCAATCAACGACAAGTGACTATCTCAAGTTCCTCCTTGTTCTAACATATAAGCCCTCAACAAATCTTCTGAAGACTGAATGGTTCTTTCCGTCTATCCATCCGTCTGAGGATGATATGCAAAACTCAACTTCAACTTAGTACCAAAGGTATTCTACAACCATGTCCAAAATTTCAATGTAAACCTCATATCTCTATCTAACACGATACTCGAGGGTATTCCATGCAATTTCACAATTTCTTAGATATACATCTCAACTAACTTCTCCATAGGATGATTGATCTTCATCAATATGAAATGAGCCGACTTAGTCAACCTATCCACAATCGCAGAAATCGAATAATTGCTTTTAGAAGTCTTCGGCAAACCCGACACAAAGTCCATGGAAACATTATTCCACTTCCATTCAGGAATACTCAATAGTTGCATAAGACTCATAGGCTTCTGATGTTCAATTTTCAACTTCTGACAAGTCAAACAAGCATAAAAAAAATGTAGTGATCTCCTTCATACCAGGCCACCAAAATAATTGCTTCAAGTCTTGATACATCTTTATAGCACCGAGATGAATACTCAAACCGCTTCTATGTCCTTCCTCAAGAATACTCTTCTTAAGCTCTGGGATATCTGGAACACATACTCTATTTCCAAACCTCATTATGACATTCTCATCAACTCTGGACTTATCTCTTTTACCTTGGTTAATAAAAGTTAATTGATCGACTAACCTCAAATCAAACTTCTGACCTTCTCAGATTTCTTCTACTATATCGCTAGTCAGTTTCAAACATTCCTAACTTCACACTATTATAAGTTTCTTCACACACTAAGCTCATATATCTGAATTGCTAGATCAACTCCAAATCTTAAACCATAAGCATCGACATATGCAATGACTTCCTACTTAATGCATCAGCAACTACATTTGCCTTACCAGGATGGTAACTCAAATCAAAGTCATAATCTTTCAAAAATTCATGCCACCTTCTCTGTCTCATATTCAACCCTTTTATGGTCAAATAAGTACTTCAAACTTTTGTGATTATTGAATACTTCGAATTTAGAACCAAAAAGATAATGTCTCCAAATATTTAATACAAACACTACTGCTGCTATTTCTAAGTCATGCATAAGACAATTCCTTTCATGAACTCTAAGTTGTCTAGAAGCATAAGCAACAACTTGTCCATTATGCATTAGTACACCACCAAGTCCCATCTTAGATGCATCAAAATACACCACAAATGACTCACTCAGATTAGGAAAAATCAACACTGGAGCATTCATCAACCTCTTCTTGAATTCTACAAAAATTTCTTCGCACACAACGCCCCACACATAAGCTTGACCCTTTCGAGTCAACTGAGTCAACGACAATGCCAACTTAGAAAATACTTAAATTAACCTTTAATAGTAACCTGCCAAACCAAGAAAACTTTGAATCTCAGTTACAGACTTCGGAGCCTTCCACTACAATACAACATCAACTTTAGAAGGATCCACAACAATTCCACCACTAGAAATCACATGACCAAGAAAAAAATTCCTTTGACCTAAAGTCACACTTTGACAACTTTGCATACAATTTATTTTCCTTTAACACCTACAACACCATCCACAAATGCTCAGCATGCTCTTTTTCTGATTTAGAATAAATTATAATATCATCAATAAAAACTATGACAAACTTATCCAAATATGAATGAAAAGTTCTATTCATATACTCCATAAAACATCTGGCACATTAGATAAACCAAACGGCATCATAGTGTATTCATAATGGACATACCTCATTGGAAATGTTGTATTCAGAATATCATCTAGTTTAACTCGAATCTGATGATAACCCGTCTCAAGTAAATCTTATTGAAAACACAAGCACCTATGACCTGATCCATTAAATCATTGATTCTCGATAATGGATACATGTTCTAAATCGTTACTTTATTCAATTGTCTGTAAACACAATCCCACAATTTCTTCTTAACTAGAAACACTGGAGCACCCCATAGCAAAACACTCAGGCGAAAAGACTTCTTCTCGAGTATATCTTCCGATTGTTTATTCAACTTGCTCAGCTCTAAAGCTGATATTCTATAAGGAGCCATCGACATCAGACTTGTACTTGGAACCAAATCTATATAAAACTCCACTTTACATTCAGGAGGTAAATTACTGATGTCATATGGAAACACCTCTGGAAATTCACAGACAACCGGTAATTCCATATTTGCATCTTTACCATTAACTTGCAATGACGCAAACATCACAAACATTAAGGCTTCATCCTCCAAAAGTTCATTCACTTTCTTAGCGGTCAAAAACAACAGTTCTCCATTATCACCAAACTTAGAGAACCTCAAAGTCTTATTATAATAATTGATATGAACCTAGTTTAACTCCAACCAGTTCATTCCAAGAATCACATCAATTTGGTTTAAGGGAAGACACACCAAATTCATCATAAAACTCTTGCCATAAATAGTCAAAGGACACTTCAAACAAACGTAATTAGTAGTAACAAAACCACTAGCAGGAGTATCTATTACCATACAACCATTCATATCAGACAATTTCAATTCAAACTTAGTAGCACATTCAAGTGAGATAAATGAATGAGTAACACCAGTATCAATAAGAGCAACCAATTCACCATCGTTAATAAAACTAGTACCTCAAATCAAGTTGTCCTTCTTAGTTTCCTCTTATCCACTAAGCATGAACACTCTACCATTGGTCTGAGAAGTAGCATACTTCCTTTGTTTCTGACACTGAGTACTGATATGACCTTGCTTTCCACAATTGAAACAAGTTGGACCATTATTCTTGCATTCAGGAGCACGATGAATAGACTTACCATACGTGTAACACCACAAAACCTTATTATCAGATTCATTGGATCGGTGACCTTATTCTCCACACCTATTACACTTGATAGAAGCGGGATCTCCTCCCCCACTTGTCTTCTTCCCATCATAATCCTTCTATTTCCCTTTATCAGCCGAGGCATCATAAGGCTTTTTACGATCTTCATATTGCCTTCCTCTTTTCTCGTTCAAACTCTTATATTTAGTTGAACGAGCTTTGTTGTCCTCCTCATAGATTATGAAGTTGTCCACTAACTCTAAAACACACAGATTTGCTGATACCCAATCGCCCGCTTGATCTCCGGACGTAAACCATTTTCAAACTTGATACACTTTAAGAACTCAACAGTTGCTTCTCTATAATGCGGATAAAACTTCTCTAGTTCCACAAACTTTGAAGCACACTCCATCACAGTCAAACTTCCTTGTTTTAGCTCCAAAAACTCAATCTCTTTCTTCCTGCGCATATGTTTAGGAAAATACTTCCTCAGAAATTCCATACTAAACACAACCCAAGCAATCACTTCACCTAGAGCTGTCAGTCTCTGACGAGTACCAACCTGCCAATCATCAGCTTCCTCCGCCAGTAGATACATACCAAACCGCACCTTCTATACCTCTGAGCAATACATGACTCGGAATATTCTCTGAATATCCTTAAGCAAAACTTGTGCTCCATCAAGTTCGAACCTACCTTTGAAAACAGGCAGATGATTCCTGTGGAACGTCTCCAAAACACGAGATCCATCATTAAGCTGATGTTGCACATCTTGAACAATAACCTGTATAGCAACAACAAGTGCAACATCGTTCCTACCAGCCATTCTTTGTTTCACGCTGATAACAATCACAATGATTAAAAATTATCTTGAAAGTATTCCACTATCACACACTACAGGCTCAATAACCTAGTCGGGCATACCAACCTGCTCTAATACTACTAATGTAACACCCTTCTAAACCCCATGGAGTATTCTCAATTATTTTAATAAATAAATCAGAGTATATCACCAAAAAAGGGTGTCACATCTTCATATAAAACATTACAACAATACAACCTTCTCCGTAACATGGGTTTTCAAAATCTTTAACAAGGTAGAACTAACATTTAGCTCTTCGAATCACGGTAGCAGAAATCATAGTTCAAAACACTTCACTATAACACTTCATAGGAATTAGTCATACTTCATAACTATTACTTATAAATCAAAACATCTCGAGTACCATGTAGGGTGACTCAACATCTTAAAACAAAACAAAGAACATAAGTTCCAATCATTCGATCCTAATCCCGATGTTACATATCAGAGCAAGACTCCCTTTATTCAACAAAAGTAAATAAATGCACTATGAAGTTATCCTCTAATGCTTCTACAGACTACTTTTGATCGCCTACGCGTTACCCACATGGAGACAACATTTAAGCAGAAATGGAGAGAAAATCATAATCATTATATAAGACATAAGGAATAGACATAGTAAATATGCACATAATAAAATAATCACACATCATCATCGTCATGTTATACTCATACCTTCACCACTTCATCAATACACGATCATATATCATCATAGACAATGTATCATCAAGCATCACAAATAAATCATTATGCAATGTCACATAGAATGTAATGCAACGTCATAGACTCATGCATGTGGTAAACTTCACTGATGACTCAATCATTGTTATCTCCAAAGATCCCCACCGTAGGATCGATTCTCGCTTGGAACCATAGGACTTAACTGTTGCACCCAATCAATAATATGGGATTATTGCATTCACTGGATAATCGTCCTATCATCTTCACTAGAATGAATTCCTAACTTCACTGGACCAAAGTACTAAAATAGGCCATAAATGCAATGATGCGTAACAACATATTTAATACGACCACGACTAGTCAACACACATTACCATTCATGATTTATCACAAACATCATCATAACATCATAGTAATCAACACGACATCATAACATCATCATAGTAATCAACACAACATCATAACATCATCATAGTAATCAACATAACATTAGAACATCATCATAGTAATCCACACAACATCATAATATCATCATCAAAAGCAAAGCATCATCATAAACAAAACATCATTGCGATTCAACTCGGGGAACCTGGCTCTATTTAAACTTAAGTCTTAGAGATGTACTCCTTAAGTCTCATTTTTCTCCATATAATTAAATTTTACTGTGTTAGCTAACAATTTGAACGACACCTCAATCCGAGTTATAAAACTCAAGTTATGACACATTTAAGAAAATCTAAAATGGCCAATGATTTTTGCCTTCGTTCGTTGGGAGACACTCTTCCCTCACCCGGTGACACTTCCATCGCCACCTACTTTGCCTGGTGACACTAGGGGCAATGCACTCCAGAAACTAGCTCCAATATGCCTCCCTTCTCTCCCACTTTCGCCCGGCGATGCATCTTCGCCCGGTGACACAGCGTGAACATGGTTTTTTATTGCAATTTCCTGCATAAACCGGTCCAATTCTCTTGCGATTTTATCATGTTACAGGTCCTAAAACACCAACTAATCACAGGGTTTCATCATCTATCAACAGCCTATAATTCTATACTCATTATACATTAAATATAAGTCTTATCCATCATCAATTCATCAATTTCTCATCAAACAATACCAAATCACCATCTTCAAAAACCTAAGGCAATCTACCAATCATCTAAACCTTAAATAAAATATAATAACAATGGTAAAACTCCCATTACCTTAAGATTATTACTAGAGATCAATTCCTCTTTGTGATCTACCGGGATTCCTATGCCCTTCTTGCCTCTTTGTTCCCTAGCTATCTTTTCTCCACATTGTTCTTTCAAATTCTATCGTACATAATGAGCGTGTAAAATCTCAAACCTTCTCCTTATATCAAGCTTTCCCTCTTAGATCTCTAATAATGAACTTCCCATCATGCCATCAATTATCCTTCACTGATGAACACAATGCCCTTATTTTATCTACATCACATATTATTCTATTTATTTAAATCCAAATAATTCTAAATAATCACTATTAAATCTAAATAATTCTAAACTAATTATTTAAATTCTAAACTCTCTTATTATCCCATCCTAAACCACACAATTCATCATCTTAAACATCTTATTCATCAAGTCATCGCTATTGTATCACAGATGCATCACGAATACATATCACATACCGTTACATGGACTAACACAAAGCACCAAACATCATATATACCAAACACTTCACAGAGACTCATATATTTACTCTAAATTAATTAAATAAATAATCTAGAATTTGGGGTGTTACAGAGAGAAAGCAATGAATGGGCAGACGTAAAGAACCATTCAAATGAGTGTAACTATATTGGGTGCCACTATATTTTTAATTGATTTTTCTTGCATTTTTTTATATAAATAAAAAAATGGTTAGACAAAAAAAGGGTTAGATAAATAAATGATTTTCTTATTAAATAAATATTCAAGAACACAAACCTGAAACCCAAATAATTTTCTGCTCTTGTAATCCATCATAGAGATAGTTTCATCGTAAATACTCTTGCAAACCTTAATATGGACAATGTAGATAGTTTCAAGAGCTTCATGATGTTTCATTATCAATTTTAGATATCAGAATGCTTTTATAATGGAAGTTATTTAGGTTTGACGCAGATCACAAATGATAGTGTCTTAAGGGTTGATACTCATGAAATAGATGACTCATATTTGTTTAGTGACAGTGATCAATATCCTTAATTATAATGTTAAATTATCCCCTCGTTTTTGTTATAAACCGATGTGATAAATATTTTTTTATACATTACATTATTTACACATAATATTAAAACATAATATTACAACAAATCCAATTTCTCAGAGAACAACGAATCTTTGCTGTAAGGAGATCTTTGTTCCAAACATTGGAAAATATTATATAGATTGAATGGATCTAACTTCTAAAAGGAGATATTTGTTCTAACCATTGGAAAATGTTTTTCTGCACTTGCAATCCACCATATAGAAAATTTTCAAGCTTCTTAAGTTCCAAGATTTCCTTATCTTACAATTCATCCCAAAGAATGATGCGTAGGAGTTAGGATTAGGGTAAAATCTATTTGAGGAGTGCTTTTATAGTAAAATATAATTATTTTATCCCTTGTTTGTTAAGAAATCCGACGAAATAGATCATTTATGTTAAAAAAATAAAAAATAAAATAAAAAGATAGGTTCCTTAAATGTTTTTCCCTCAGCTATTAGAAAATCTGAGGTAAGATGTGGTTTTATTTCTAAAATGCGGCGTACATTGGAATAATATCACTAGAATAGCAATGATCATCCATATTCAAAATGTAAAATATATATTGTGTTTTCAAGGAGGATTTTGAGCTATTTAAACAATATTCCTATTTTCAACGTCTCATTTCCAACTCTTTATGTTTTCAAACCTAGTTTCAAAGTCTTTTCTTTTATCCAAAAAATGGATACAAATATTTTGTTTGTTATCAATGAAAAGTTTGTTGATTTTGTTGATTTTAAAGATAAAGGTTTTGATCTAAGGAAAATTATTTCCAAACAAAAGTTGACTGGTTATGTTAACATTCTTCATGGCCTCATCTACACAAATCTCATTAAAGAGTTTTGGTTAAATGCCTTTGTAGTGCCATCTGGTCAGAATGCTTAGTCTAACACCCCAAATTTAATAGTTGATTATTTAATTAGTTATTTGTTACATATGATGAATTATTGGTGAATTATGTTGGTATGTTGTTGTATATTATGGTAGGAATTAAGGTGAATAGAGCATTAGAATAATTTAGATAATTATTTAATAATTATTTAAATTATTATTTGAAATAAAATAATTATAATATTATGAGGAAGATATAATGAGGGCAAGGTTGTAATTGGAGATTGACTAAGTGAGGGTAAAGGTGAAAGGATCATATTAGGGGTCCAAAGAGTAAGACTGACAAATATAAGGTACTGAGGTTTGAGCGATTCATTCTGTACGATCGCTTTTGAAAGAAAAGAAGAGAAAAGAGGCTAGGACACAGAGGAAGAGAAAAAGAACTCGTTAGAACGCGAAGAGGAAGTAAAAATCGCTGGAAATCTAAGGTAATGGGGTGATCTATCATTATAATTGATATAGGATTTAGAAGTATGTAGGGATTGGTTGGGGTTTATGATGATTTGATGATTGTTGCAGTGAGATGAAACTATGTTGAAATTGATGAAGGTAATATGTTGATTTGCCATGAGTTTGTGTATATAATACCTATAATATTGTGTGGTTGTTATATGATGATAATGTGTTAAAAACTATGAGAATTTGGATTGTATTGGAATGAAATCGCAAGAAGGTTTAGGGATGAACAAGTAGAAAATCGCAACAGGAAGTTACAGTCTGCTATGCATCACCGGCAAAGGGATGCATAATTTGGAGAGGCCATGTCTCTTGGTCATCGTCGGGCGAGAAAGTGTATGATGGATTGGGTGGAAAAGTGGAGCTATTGGAGTGTGTCGCTCGTGTCATCATCGGGCGATGCAAGAGCGAGAGGTGTGTTTCCATATGAGCAAGATGCGTTGTTAGGCGATGGATGCCAAAGAGGAATTGGTGGGTTGTCATTCCTATGTTTCTGCAAGAGCCTCAGGCGAGCAGTATGTGTTATCGGGCGAGCATCAGGCAATGGACAGCAGTAGGATCTTAAAAACTCCATAACTTGAGTTTTAGAGCTCTGTTTGAGATGTTGTTTGAAGCGTTGGATAGCTAACGCATTGAACTACATGTGGGTGGAATAAAATGAGTGAAAAGATGGATGTGTCCAGTAAATAGGCTAATATAGGCTTATATTTTTAAGAAGTAGTCTATGATGATTTATGTTGTTATGATGAATTGTTGATACTATGATGTTTGTTGTTATGATGAATTGTTGATACTATAATGTGTTTTTCTATGATGAGTTGTAAATACTATGTTGATAATATGTTGTGACTATAAGTATTGAATGTTGTTGATGATTTCATGAATGATGATGCGATTTGACTAGCCGTGGTCGTTTGATATTTTGTTGTTGCGCGTCATGCATTCATGGCATAGTTTGGACAAATTTGGTTCGCCCGTGTTGATTTAGGATGTTGGTATAAGTTGGCCTCAATCCTATTGTATGGATTAAGTGTGTTATTGTTGTGTTCAGGCTCCAAGAGGGAATCAATCCTATGGTGGGGATTTTTGGAGAGTGATGAGTCAAGTACTCATAAAGAATTGGTACCACATGCACGTGTCTATGTTATTGCACTAAATCTTATGTGGCATTGCATAATTTTAGACTAGGTGATGTTGTATATGTTGTTGTGATAATTGACGAGGTTTTTAATTTGTTGTTGATTTTGTTGGCGCGATGTTGTTATTTGAACTACTATGTCTATTTTGTATATATTTTGTTATGAATGTGATTATTCACCATTTTTGTTTGAATGTTGCCTCCACTTGGGTAACGCGTAGGGGACGAGAAGTAGTTCGTAGAAGTTTAGAAGATAGATTGGAGTGTGTTGTTTATTTTCGTTGATTTTAGAAGACTTTGCTCTGATATGTAACATCGGGGTCGAGAATGTTTGAATGCACCTGTGTTTTATTTTGTTGACACGAATTAGATGTTAATCCAATTGTCTAAGATGTTTTAAGTTTCAATTCTTGAATGACAAGATATGATGATAATTTTGAAGTATCAATGAGATTATTTATGACTATGATTTTTCGCTGCGTAGTAAGTAAGTAATTATACTTGTTGAAAAACCTGAGTTACGAGGCAAGATAATTCATGCATGATGTTTTATGAAGCATGTGATGCCCTTTTGGTGTAATACTTTGATCATTTAATTATAATATTCGTGGGGTATTAGAAGGGTATTAAATTAGTGGTATCAGAGCAGATCGATCCATCCGACCAGGTTTTATATGATGTCTACCTCATGTTGGTCAAATAGTACTTAGATAATGTCGATATGCTAACGTTTCTAATGTTGGTTGTTTATGAGTAGAGTTATGGCTTGAGGGAGAAATGGTAACGCTATTGCTAACACTTTGGAAGCCATGGCTCAAGCACTGCAAAACTAGCATGGTCAGCAGAACTATAATGGAGAAATGATTATGAGGTTCGTGCATGGGGAAGGTTCCAGAGTAATAATCCATTGATCTACAAGGGCAGACACGATGCAGATGGTGCACAAGTGTGGCGTAAGGGGATTGAAAATATTTTCCGGGTAGTGATCTGCACGGAGAATCAGAAGGTGCAGTTTGGTATGCACATGTTCGAGGAAGAAGCCGAGGACTAGTGGAACAATGCGCGCCACAGGATGGAGATTCTGGGTACAGAGATTACTTGGGTTGTATTTAGAAACGCCTTTATGGGTAAATACTTTCTTGAAGATGTGTGAGGTAAGAAGGAAATCGAATTCCTTGAGCTGAAGCAAGGAAGTTTGAAAGTTGCTGAATATGTGGCTAGGTTCGAAGAACTGGTGAAATTTTGTTCGCACTATACCAACCCAGCAACTGAGGTGTCTAAGTGCATTAAGTTTGAGAGTAGGCTGCATCCAGAGATTAAGCATGGTATTGGATACCTTGAGATTCATCAATTTCCTATGGTGGTGAATAAATGTCGGCTTTTTGATCAAGATGGTAGGGACAAAGCTTCTTTTTATAAGAGTCTGAATGAGAAGAAGGGAAAGCATCATGATTATGGTAATCCGTATGCTGCTTATACTGACAAAGGGAAGCAGAAAGCTTATGAAAAGAAGAAGTCAAGTGGGGGAGGAGCTCCCGCTTCTATGAAGTGCTAGCGGTGTGGCGAGATAGGTCACTGTGTCGATGCTTGCGGCAACAGGGTGTTTAGATGTTACAGGTGTGACAAGGCTGGTCATTGTATTACTGAATGCAAGAATGAAGGCCCTACTTGTTTTAATTGTGGTGAGTAAGGTCACATCAGTACCCAGTTGTTGCAGTGAAAAATCAAGGAGACCAAGCTATTGAGTAAACTTGACTCACAAAGACTTAAGAAGTCACCACCAAACTTTATTGTTTCCAAGGAAAAATGGAAAAGATCGAAACCCTATATTTTAACATGCAATGTAAGGGGTATAAACTAAAAGCAAAGCATAAGGAAGAGATCCAAGATACAGGGGCTGGTTATACAAAGGGAAGGTATTAGCACCCTATGTATTTATAGTACTCTATAAGAACCACTTATAATATCTATTTTTTGTATTAAAATTGTTTGTTTGTTAAATGAATGTGGTGATGCAAAAAGAAATATATTTTAGGAATTTTTTGTTTGAAAAGACATAGTTCGGGATAAAAATAACAAAATGGTTTGTTGTGGTTGATTTTAGGAGGAAAGATATTGAATCATCTTTAAGAGAAAAAGCTCAACTAATACCACCACACGTATGAGAAGATAGATCTTGCATCATCATGAACGAATGACTACTAACTTAGATATAAAGATCAACAAGTTTCCAACTAACGTCTTCATGTGGAAAGAATCACATTTACTTAAATAATTAGTATGGGGATAGGAGAATCATATCTCAACTATAAAGAGGATTTATATTTAATCTCTTTTAGAAAAGTTTTAAATTGAAAAGCCAATATGGAAAAAAGATTTTGGTGAGGTTAAGTCACTTTTAATCTTTTGAAAATGTTTTGATATCTTTAAGTATATTTGAAGTACTTGTTAAGAAAAGAAAGTTTAAAAATGCAATGACATAAAGTAGAGGTTTTTTTATATGAAAGTGGTTTTGAGTTTGAAAATGATTTTTAAGGTTTAAGTGGTTCCTAAAGCACAAGAGAATACATAGAGTGAATATTCTCAAAGGTTTTTATAAAAAAGGGGGGAATGCATTTGCTTATTGCTTAAAGTAAATAATATTATCCTTTTACTTGGATTTTTTGAAGCACAAGTATAACAAAGTATTGTAATTGCTAAACATGGTATACACATCACAAGTATTCAATAAAAAAAATCTAACATGCTTATTAAGGTAAAAGTTGTGACAAAAGATAAACAAACAAGTATAAACATGGTATCACCTAGGGTTAATGGGAGTTTATGAAGGAAATATATCCTCAAAGCATAGTGAACTTTAAGACACATGGGTACACAAGGGGAACCTAAGGTGTGTGTAGCCTTTTTCTATGGTTTTGGAACATGTTGTGATTTATCAAAAGGTTATGTCCTAAACCTAATCAAAGATTGAGTTTTAAACCTAATTAAAAACTAACTAAAACCTAATTAGAAAACATTTTTTAAGGCCTGGTTATAAACAAGGGTTGTTTCATCAAAAATAACTTGTTAGGGACAAGATGTGATCATTTGAAATAGGTTTTAATTAAAACGTTTTAACAAAGAAACCACAAAAAAGAGTTTTAAAACAACTAAAAAGGACTAGTTTTGATTTAATTATAAAATGATGAAATAAATAATATTTTTTTAGAATTTTTTACATAGTAATAAAATAGGGTTAATAAACTAAGAGTGTGCAAAAAATAAACTCAAAAGAAGTTGTTTTGATAGGTTTAAAAATTTGTTAAAGTTTGATAAAAAAAACTTAAAAAAACAAGTGATAAAATTTGTTTTGGACTTGGAGGGTGTTGAATATGTGCACTCATAGTTACAAAGTCTTAACGCATGCATGTCCTGCCACTGGGGTGGCTATTTCATCCATTCATGAAACACATATCATTAAATGTAAAATAAACAAGTTTTTGAAAATTGAATTTTCCTCTTCTTCTTCCCCAACGTGCCACTGTATCAATAACAACTATCTTTATTTTACAAAATTCTAACTTCCTCATTTCTCAACCATTTTTAAATATATTTTAATACGGTGGGAGAACTGACTTGTTTTGCGTTTTATCGCAAATGTTGCGGATAACAAGAGTCTCCACCGACTTTTATTTTATCCAATAAGGAAAGGGTGAAAAGAAGAGGAAAGACCTTGAAGATTTTGTGTTCGGCGGGTATGTTATGAAAAGGGAAGGTGTTAATACCCTTTTCATCCGTAGTTATCTACGGGATCTTAATCGCTAGCTCACTTTTGAAATTTTCTTTATGTGTGATTTGAAAATATTTTTGAAGAGTCAATGTAAGGCGAACTTTGTAATGATTCTTGTATCGGTCCTCAAGAATGCGTACAAGTGTTTTAAAAACATTCGTTGTTTTGAAAGTGATGTGTGAAAAGTATTCGTGAGAAAAATTTGTGAGCAAGCAATTAAGAGTATCCTACCCATTCAAGGTTATTCTTGTTATGTTCCTCCTCCTTTAGAGATAGTGCTATCCACACCATTAGTTTGTAGGTATCCATATCTATTAGAGGTGAAGGGACAAGGGTAGGGTCATCGTACGATCATCAAAGGCAACTTGTAAGGATGCTTTAGCAGTTTCGTAAGAGGCTAAATCATGTTATTCGCAGGAACTGTCGAAGGGTCATCGAGGGACTTATGATATTTTATTCGAGGGTCTTTGCTAAAGCATCCCTACATTCGAGGGACATGACCGTTATTCCAAAAGACAACGAAGAGAGGTTACCCTAAAGGTGTGAGTGTGCAAGTGTGTTCATTTCAATTATTTAGTCCTGTAATTACGGTTTTCTATCGTTCATTTTTATCTTGTCATAACTACCCTAATTAGTAACAATTACATAAAATATAGTAGAAGAAGGTAAAGGAGGAAATGTAAACCTAGGCTATTACAGAGCTTTGGGGCAGTTACATACACTAGGCCAAAATAGCTCTTAGGCAGCGCACTTTAGACAATGCTTGTATATTAAAGCGCTGCTATATGTCATGATAAAATTTTAAATTTTAAATTTTAAATCATATATATTAGACAGCGCTTTAGAAAAGAGCGATGCCTAAAGTTAAGAAAAAACACTGCCTAAGCCTCACTTTAGGCAGCACTTTATGAAAGCGCTGTCTAAGGTCAATTAAAATTGATAAAAAAATAAATTATTGAAGCGCTGCCTAAACTCAAAGCGCTGTCTAAAGTAAAGAATAAAGCGCTGCCTAAAGTTAAGAAGAAGCGTTTCCTAAGCCTCACTTTAGCCAGCGCTTAATGAAAGCACCGCCTAAGGTCAATCAAAATTTAAATAAAAAATAAATTATTGAAGCGCTGCCTAAACTCAAAGCACTGCCTAAAGTTAAGAAACAAGTGTTGCATAAACTTAAGAAGAAGCACTGCCTAAGCCTCACTTTAGGAAGTGCTTTCATAAAGCGTTGCCTAATGTCAATTAAAATTTAATTAAAAAAATAAATTCTAGAAGCGCTGCCTAAACTCAAAGCGCACCTGTAGGTCCAACAGTAGGAAGCGCTGTCATAGGCCTAAAGCGCTGCTAAAGGCTTACCTTAGAAAGCACTTTCTTAAAAGCGCTGCCCAAGTTCTTATTTGTAAATTAATAAAAAAATGAAAACCCTAAAACTTAAGGGTTTTCGTTCTTAAAATAGAATTCTCTGTGAAAATTCTCCAACAACACGCGATTTCGAACGTTACTCAAACAGATTTTGACCATCATTCTGCAACGCGATTTTGGCCAGCCTTCTCCAACAACGATTCTACAATAATGAAAACGCATTTCGTAAGTTCTATTTTCATTCAAGAGCGGTTTTGTTTTCATTCAAGCGTGATTTTGTGTTCAAGTAGGCGCGATTTTGTGTTCTTTTCCTCGTTTTCATATATTTCTGTATTCTTTTATGCAATTTTGTATTTTATTCTACGATTTTGTTTTCTTTTCCTCTATAATTTCTTCAACGTGATTCTATTTTCATATATTGGTGTACAATTGTTTTCATATATCAAAAAGCAAAGACTATTTTGAAAAGTTAAGTCTAGTTCAAGCACTTGGTGTAGCACTTTTGTTAGGGCTAGTTTGGTTGAAATCTTCAACCAACACAGAAGCTCAACTTAGATACCAGGTACTTTGGTCGAAATCTTCATCCAACTCATTGTAAAATCAAATTGTTTTAGTATAAATTATAATTTACACTTCTTGATAAAAGAAAGAAAAGAGAACTTAGACATAAGAATGTGTTTAAGTTATTTTAATGCATCATCATCATTTCTTATGTATAAGTTATTTTAATGCATCCATTTTCTTTGGTTAATTAAAATATCAACGTTTTAATTATGTAAAAGGTTCCTTTGTTTTCTGATGTTGAAAAAATATTTTCTAAGAAATGATGTTTTTTTTTCCGTTTGTTATTAGGCCAGAGATAAAGTTGTAAGTTGTGATATTTAATAGCTTGCCTTTCTAAAAGATCAGCATCTCAGGTTAGGAGTTTACAAAGTGAGGTTCATGAATATATTGCAAGATACACTCAAAACCCATTTTGTTTTAAACATATTTGAAATGGAATTAGTGAACCTAATTGTTTATGTGTAGTTGCTTCCTGATTTCATAGCCGCTTTCACAATCTAACACTGTGTGGTTCCATAAGTTGCTGAATTCTCTACAGGTAATTAGTTGTTATTTTATTATAGCTACGTGATTAATTATAGTGTTTTGTTTAGCTTACTTAGTAGTAAAACCATGGATAAAAAATGGATGTCTTCCAATCGATTGTTAAAAGAGTTCGAGAATAGGGTATTAGAATTTGTTAAGTTTGCTGTTGAACATGCCGAAAACCCCAGTCGAATGAAATGTCCTTGCTTGGGTTGTTGTTATGGGGGTCGGGTTGACGTAGTTGGGTTGCAATCACATTTACCTAGGAATTGAATTTATTGAAGTTATACATGTTGGATATTTAATGGTGAGAAAAGTAACAGGAATGTTGAGCCGGGGGATAGTACGTCATATGCTTTAGACGACAATGGAAGAGATACATACGTTTGTGATTGTGTCCAAGAGATTACGAAAGCACTTGAAGAAGATCTTCAGGATTGCCCCAAAATGTGAGAGGTTGGTAAGCGATGCAGAGAAACCATTGTATAAAGGTTGCGCTGAATTCACAAGACTGTCTGTGGTATTAAAGTTGTACAACTTAAAGGCGGGAAATGGATGGTTGGATAAAAGTTTCACAGAGTTACTCGTCCTTATGAAAGATATGCTTTAGGAGGATAATGTTCTTCCTGATCGAACATATGAGGCCAAAAAAATGTTGTTCTCTATTGGCATGAGCTATGATCAGATACATGCTTGCCCAAATGATTACATTTTGTTTCAAAACGAATATGCATCATTAAATGAGTGTCCTAAATGCGATTTATCTCGATATAAGAAAAAATTGTCTCAAGCAAAAGTCTTATGGTATTTTCCTATAATTCTGAGATTTAGACGCATGTTTCATAGTGAAACTGATGCAAGACACTTGACTTGACATGCATATGAATGAATTATTGATGGAAAGTTTCGACATCCAGCGGATTCACCACAGTGGTTAAAAATTGGTAATGATTATGCTGATTTTAGAGGAGAATCAAGAAACCTTCGTTTGACATTATCTACTAATGGAATGGACCCGTGTGGTCTTCAAAGTATCTCACATACCACATGGCCTGTGATTATTATGATTTATAACCTACCTCCATGGATATGTATGAAGTGAAAGTACATGATGTTATCTATGTTAATTTCTGGACCTAAACAACCAGGGAATGACATAGACGTATACTTGACACCACTAATCAAAGATTTAAATATTTTGTAGGAGAATGATGTGGAGGTTTATGATGGATATAGGAAATAAAGTTTCAATTTGAGGGCGATGTTGTTTGGCACAATTAATGATTTTATGGCATGTGGAAATCTATCAGGGTATAACATTAAAGGTCAAAAAGTGTGTCCTATTTGTGAAGAACACACAAATTGGAAGCGATTGGAATTTTGTCAAAAGAATGTATTTCTCAGTCATCGTAGATTCTTAAATTCTAATAATCACTACTGTGGGTGGAGAAAGGCATTCAATGGAAATCCAGAACATGATAGAGCTCCACCTATGTTGACAAGTGACCAAGTTTTTGAGAAGGTGAAAGATATGAGTACTCAATTTGGAAAGCCTTTTGCACATACGCTTGTCAAAGGTGGGTGGAAGAATAGGTCAATTTTTCTAATTTCCATATTGGAAGTCGTTGTATGTAAGACATTTTCTTGATGTTATGCATATTGAAAAAAAATTTATTTGAAAGTGTTATTGGTACATTACTAAATATACAAGGAAAGTCTAAGGATGGACTTGAAACAAGAAAGGATTTGATACAGATGGGAATAAGAACTGAATTAGGACCCATGAAGAAAGGAACACAAACATATCTGTCGGCTGCTGCTTATACTTTATCTAGAAAGTAGAAAATAATATTGTGTATGTTTTTAAGTGAAGTTAAAGTTCAGAAGGTTACTCTTCAGATATTATAAGACCTGTGTCTATGAAAGACATCAATTTAAAGAGTTTAAAGGCACATGATTGTCATGTTATTATGGAGCATTTTCTACCAATAGGTATATGTTCTACTTTGCCAGAAAAAGTAAGAAGCGCCATAACTAAATTGTATTTTTTCTTCAGGTCAATTTGTAGTAAGGTGATTGATCCTGAGATCTTAGCAATATTGCAAAAAGAAATAGTTATTACTTTGTATGAGCTTGAAATATATTTTCCTCCATCACTTTTTGACATTATCGTACATCTTGTTGTTCATCTTGTGAAAGAGACACAATTGTGTGGACCAGCTTATATGAGATGGATGTACCTTGTTGAGCATTATATGAAAATATTAAAAGGGTACATGAAACATAGAAGTTGGCCAGAGGGTTGTATGGTTGAAGGATACATTGTTGAAGAAGCGGTTGAGTTTTGTACTGAATATTTGACCAATGTTCAATCCATTAGACTACCCAAATCTCATATTTTCAAAAGGAAGGAAAAAATTTAATCGAAAATAAAATTGTTACAGTATTAAGGGTTGAACGGGATCAAGTGCATTTATATGTTCTGCACAATGACAATGAGGTTGAGTCGTATGTTGAAATACATAAGGATGTACTCCGAGGTTTAAATCTGAATAGAAATGAAAATTGGATAGTACGAGAGCACAATCAAAGTTTTATACAATGGTTCAAAGATCATATTTATTCAAAGTTTAATTTAGATCCCGCTTCAATAACAGAAAGGTTGAGATGTTTAACATATGGTATGAGTTTGCTCGTGTTTTCTTATAGAGCGTACACAATTAATGGATACACATTTTATACCAAAGAACAAGATGATAAAAGTACCATGCAAAATAGTGGTGTCACTGTTTTAGCTAAAGCAATGCATTTTTCAAGTATGAATGACTTAAACCCCAAATATGCAAATCTGTCATATTTTGGGGTTATCGAGCACATTTAGGTGTTTGATTATGAGAAGTTTCATATGCCTATCTTTGGTTGCAAGTGGGTAAATAATAGCGGCATACGAATGGATAAGTCGAGATTTTTACAAGTGAATCTTAATAGGGTAGGGTACAAAGATGAGCCTTTTATTCTAGCCTCTCAATCAAAACAAGTGTTCTATGTCACTGATCCGACAAGTACGAAATTGTATACAATGCTTTTATCTAACAAAGTGATTGATGATAACAGTGTAAATCAAAGTGATGTTGATGTTGAGAACGAGTCATATGTTAGAGGGAATGAGTCGTATGTACGAAATGATCAAGATGAGAATATTAATGCGGATGAATCATATATTAGAAATAATCATAATGAGGGAATTTGGATCAATCCATCCGTACGAGTTGTTAAGAGCCAAGTAATTCATATTCCAACCAAGAAACGAAAGAGATATTAGTGAAAAAGGTACTAGTAAAATTCTATATGTTCTGTCATTCAATAAAATTGTGTTTTTGTTTTTATATTGTGTTTATGGTTTTATATTGTGTTTTTTTATATTGTGTTTATTCATTCAATGCTACTTGAATTTTATATGGTGTTTATGTTTTTCTTTAATATTACAGGTGAAATGGCTACTAATGAGGAAAACTCACATCCCGCTTCTAATATTGATGGAAATGAATCAACTCGTGATGTGGAGAATGATATTAGACGAGGAATAACAATTATGAAGTCAATAATTTGTGCAAGAGATAAAGGTATCAAATTTGACGTACATTAGAATGAAGACAAACAACTAATTGAGTCTAACGGTTCAATGTTGACAAGTTACATTAATTTCGTTGTAAGGAGAGAAGTTCCATTTACTTGTGATGATTGTAGAAGGCGTTAGCTGAAAACCGTCAAAGAAAAAATATGGAATGAAATATAGGTGCCATATGTGATGTCTTTCGTTTTTGTTGACGCTTGTGTATATAAATTTCTTACGCACTCTATGCATGTTTTTTTGTAGAGGTCTTTTAACATTGACGATGATCGAAAATCATATTATCTTCAATTGTCTTAGGGATGCTGATGACAATTTTATCGATGCAGAACTTCAAAAGGCATATGAAGGATTGATTTCGCCTGAAGAATTGGAAACCTTCAAAGAAAAAAGAAGAACCTCAGATTTTCAGGATGTGAGTGGCGTGAATCTCCAATAAGCATCAAGTCCCCCGTATCCATACAAAAAAGGGCGTATGGGATATGCATGCTTGCAACAAAGATTGGTAAGTATATATAAATGATATGATTTAATTGTTCATCATGTGTTATTATTGATTTTATTATTTCTTTTAATGTGTAGTTAGAAGAGGAGAAAAGTCAAGAAACATCTCTTCCAAAACATGTTCTGTGGAAGGCTGCCCAGGTGGGTAAGGATGGAGTTGTTAAGGAGATGTGCTTCAAATTTTTGAGAAATGTGTAAGTATATCAATATTCCTATAATTAAATCAAAAGTTTATTAAAATACAGAATTTATGAGTTTAATCACCACTAATATATTTATCTATGCATATGAATTTTAGGAGAGTCTATCTCAATCTTTAAGCCAAGCTGAAGACCATGATTGCATGAGAATACTTAGTCGAGTATTAAATGTTCTTGAGTATACTGGTAGTGTGAGGGGTAAGGGATTCGGGGTGACTCAAACATCTTTGAGTAACCATCAAAATAGGAAAGGTCATAACAATAAATAAGTGATGAAAGAGTTATAAAAATTAAAAGCTAAAGTTCACGAGTTGGAAAAGGACAAAGAAAGATACATGTCAGAAAGGCAAGGTTCAGGGTTCAAGGATACTAGTGACAAAGATAGTATCAATTGTGATTTCCAACAGTAAATTCCCGAGGTAACATATATTATTTTGAATTAGCATACTTTTTTAATTGACATATATAAACATTAACAATTTAATATTTATTATTGGTTTAGGGCATTTCACCTTGTCAACTATATTTATCGTCACTGTCTTATCGCGTGGTTGGCAAGGGTAAAGTGCATAACACCTTGAGAGAAGTACTTCACCATAAACCGCTCCCTACTGGATTTTTGAAAGTATCAATTGATATTTCTTTAGAGAGGGATGCGCCATTACCGTTTCCTGACGATATTTCAGATGCAACATTGATGGGAGAGGCAATAAGATCTTATGTTGCATGGCCGTCAAGCCTCATTTGCATATATGATGAGGTATGTTAAAAACTATTATGAACCTCTGAGTATTCAAATTTTTTACGACCATTTAACGTGCATTTTTTTAAGGTAATGTTAGACTCCCACAAAATCCAAATCAAAAGATAACGGGATTAAGCAGCAGACCGAGTCAGTTGCATCCAAAAAAGAGGTAAATTGATATATGTTATACATAGAAAAAGTTAATTCACAATCTTATACTTCACCTAAAAAATTATATGCATTCGATCTTTAGATTCATGTTAAAGACATGCAAAAAGTCAATATGAGTAAGAAGCCTGAAATTGGCAACATGTTCGCACAAAAAAAGGATGTGGCAAAGTCTGCGGCTAGAAAAAAGCCTCCTTCTTGGTATAGGTCGTGCCTTCAGACATTAATGGGAATTTCAGATTTGGGCGACATATGTGCTCGTAATATACCTATGGAGGAAGGTATTTTTGGTTTTTCCTATTACAAAACAATAAGTAAAGAGGATGTGGATCAAGTTCTTAGACATGAAGAATTAGGCCTCGGTGTTGTCAATAAATACATCAGGCATTCCCCGATCAACTTTATTTAATTTATTGAACAATTTATCTACTCATTTCAATGAATGGTATTAATGTTAATGATGTTTTTATTTAAGTTTCATGTATGAAAACTTGATGTGCCCGCGTCAATTGGACCAAAGATTCTCTTTCTTATCTCGAAACAATATCAATGCACTATTAATCAAACAAAGACCAGATGATGTCAAAGAGTATTTTGTCAGTACATTTATGGCCAACAAAGATACAAAAAAAAGTTTTTTCCATTTCAAATCTGGCAATGGGTAAGATTTTCATTCAAACTTCATCTATTATAATATATTGTGTTTTGACGTTCCGTAGAAAGTTTCCATCTAACCTATGTTAATCTTACAGTGGACATTGGTTGTTGGTTGCAATTAATCCAAAAAGATATGTTGTATATTATTTGGATTCGTCAGAAGGCGATTGGATAAAATACCCAAATATGAAGGAGATGGTTGATACGTAAGTTAGATTGTTCTAAATCTTTGTTTGTATACTTTTTTTTTATGTGAGATTGTTCTAAATATTCGTTTATATTTTGTTAGGGTTATACAAATTTTTAGATCACAAAAAGATATCCAAGTACCAAAGAGTAAGACAAACAACATTACATGGATTAGAGTGCAGGTATATTTTCACAATTTTGATTATATTAGTGATGCTACTTGATAAAATAAGTTAAACTATATATACTAATATAGATTGCAGTTATTTCATGTTGAGGTTTATGAAAGAAATTATTCTTTTGAATCAAATAGAGATTCCAAACATGGTATGAGTTTCTAACTTATGATTTATTTTAATATATTGAACATATTTCATCTAATTAATTAGTTTTAACTTAATCAATTATGTTATATTATGTAGTACTTTGATGAATATAAGTCTTCTACTTATTCGAAAGATCATTTGGACTAAATTAAGGAGGATTGGTGTCAATACATTATTGAGATGAGAATTTTATAATGTATTGTGACACTTTCATTGATGAGGATTTTGAGTATATATAAGTTTTAGTTTTTATGAGATACTATATCGTCATAGTATGGTAAATTGTTGCAATATTGTTGTTGTTATGTGGAACGTTAGTTAGAATGGTATTGGATTTAAATTCAAACAAAATTTTGTTTGTATCATGGTATGAATTGGGGAATTTTTAAAGGTGAATTATAACGGATTCTTGATTTGTTTTTGTTACATTGATATGTGTTAAATTATAATAGTTATAAGATTTAAGTGTTATATATATAGCTTAGTTTTGATATATATGCCTTTGTTGGTTTTGTTTCAGGTAGGTGCATATGTAGAAGATATATAGATTCATTTAGGATTCTTTATTATTATTGATGTTTGTAGAGAAGATAATAGAGAATATAACAACTCTAGAAGATAATAATATGTATATTTGGTGCATATTTATTAGTTTATAAAGCTGTATATGTAAATATTTAAATTTATGTATATATAAATTATTGAATTCTTTAAGTTGTATCCCATTTATGTATATATAAATTATTGGATTAAAGTTGTATACATAAATATGTAAATTTGGTGCATACTTATTGGATTGAAGCTTCAAATTTATAAAATCTGGTGCAAATTTGAAAGACAACGCTTAAATTTTAAGTGATTACGTGTACAAGGCGCTTAAAATATAAGCTGAATATATTAAAAAATCTGTGAACATTAGACAATGCTTTAAACCAAAAAGTGCTTCCTATGATGGGGAATAGAAAACGCTTGTGAAATACCAAGCGTTTCCTTAAAGGGGACTTTAGAAACACTTCAAAAATAAAGCGCTGCCAAAAATATAAAAAAAGAGAAAAAAATACATTACACAACGCTTTCTAAAGTGAAAGCGCTGATATAGGCACACTATAGAAAGCGCTTATAATGTTAAAAGTGCTGCCTATAAGGGCCTTTAGAAAGCACTTATTCAATAAAGCATTGTCTAAAGTCTACATTAAGCAGCGCTTTCACATAGACAAAAAGCGTTGTCTATGGTTACAACAACGCAGGAATAGGCTGCGCTGATAAACACTATCTATGGTAAAAAAGCGCTGTCTATTCCCTTATATGGCGTAGTGATAATAGTGAAGTGCGGAAAATAAAAACCTTCAACTATACATACTAGGAGAAGTTACAAAATAAAGGTGCAAGAAATAAACCCCTAAACTATTACATAATATGAAAAGTGCGGAGAATATAAAGTTACGCTTTTACATTTGAACACGTCCTGTACACTTTATCTAGGAAAATAAAAATAAGATGAAAATAGCAAATAAAATGTTTTGGTAATTTTTTTATGAAAAAAAAAATTATGATAATTAATTAAATAAACCTAAAAAACCTAATTATTTTTAATTAATAAAAAAAGGTTAATTTTGAAAAAAAAATTAAAAAACCTAAAACCTAATTAATTTTAATTAAAAAAAGGTTGATTTTGAAAAAAGTTAATTAAAGAACCTAAAACCTAATTAATTTTAATTAAAAAAAGGTTAATTTTGAAAAATAAGGTAATTAAAAAACCTAAAACCTAATTAATTTTAATTAATTAAAAAAAGGTTAATTTTGAAAAAAAAAGTTAATAAATAAACCTAAAACCTAATTAATTTTAATTAATAAAAAAGTGTTAATTTTGAAAAAAAAATTAATTAAAAAAACTAAAACCTAATTAATTAGGATTTTTAAAAAAGATTTATGTTTAATGATTAATAAAAAACAATTAAGTTTGCCAAAAAATAGATAAGGGAAGAAGAATCAATGGAAAATAGGGTTGAAAAACAAAAATAGTACAAATGCCAGGGGTGGGTGTTGAATCCGCGCCCTTTGCCTTCACAGCAGCACGACTTGTGAAAAAAATAGATAGGGGAAGAAGAATCAATGGAAAATAGGATTAGAAAACAAAAATAGTGCAACTGCCAGGGGTGGATGTTGAACCCACGCCCCTTTGCCTTCACAACAACATGGCTTACCAAAAAATAGATACAGGAAGAAGAATCAATGGAAAACAGGGTTAGAAAACAAATATAGTGCAAATTCTAGGGGTGGATGGTACCCTACCACACCTATTTGGGTCTTGCGAATTTAATGGTGCCCTTTGTTTTGTCTGTTTCTCTCTGTACAAAGAGATACGACGCAAATAACAAAAGATGGTTCAAACATGGTGTCTCATGATTCACGCGTTATGGGGGCCATGTGATGGGTCTATCCTACATATTTATACCTCATAAGCATGTTAGTAATGTTAGTATGCATCAAAACAACATGAAAACAAAAATATGAATTACGAAAAAAACAAGTAAATCGAAGATGAATGTATGCGATTTTCAGGCCCTTTGGATCATGAAGATTGATCCATTCTTACCCTACAATGCCTCAAAGATTGATTTGGATGATTGACTTGCTTGGAGAGAGGCTGAAAATAGGTTTTGTAGTTTTCCCTAGTTTTGATAAAATTTTAAGTTTTGGTATATGATCTTCTTGCAAGATTTTCGTCCTTGTTGTTGTCTCAATGTGGGATATATACAGAGGAAAATTAGGTCAAAAGAAGTGGGCTTGGACTTTGTATGAAAGCCTTGATTTAATTTAATTTATTTTGAATTTAAATAAATAAATTCAAAAATAAATGGAATAAAAATCAAAAGGGTGTACGAATAGGTTCATAGGTTCACTATGAGGCCTAAGACATGTTTGGACCTTGAAACACAATTCCATTAGCCCAAAAATTCAAGTTTGATCAATTTGGGTTTCATGCATTTTCTCGAAAATTTTCAACTTGTGACAATCGTAACTCTCTCACTTTTTATCATATGAAGGTGATCTTAGACTTTTTGGAAATCTCAATATGCCCCCTACAATCTCTATGTTGATCATTTTTTTTATTTGAATAATTTATCTTGCTGTAAGTTGCCTTGACAAAAAGTGTCTTTTTGTTGACTTTTGAAATGACCTATAATGTTTTGGCCCATATCTCTTAAATGAAGCATTTTTTGGGCTTGAGCTCATAGAGACAAAGTTGTATAGAATTTAATTCCCTTCAAAATGAGCTTTGGTTAATAAAAATTTGATGAAGCATGTGGATGTTATTCTTGGTCAAAGTTCAGTTGACTTCTCCTTAAGAAAACCTTAATTTAACAACTTTTAACTTTTGATGAATCTTGAGTTTTCTTGATGAATCATGGTCAACCTTTGATCAAATGATGAATATGACTTTAAAATATTGATGTTGACAAAAATCTTGATGTTTGACTCTATGTTGACCACAGTTAAATTTTTAGTCCAATACAATTGATTTTCAATCATTTGAGCAATTGATTGAGCAAACTTGTGATGCAAGGCTTGAAATTTGGAATGAGAATTCCTTGAGATATATGAGAAACCATGAAATCCACTTGAGGCATTATAAGCTCAAATATCCTTGAAAAAAGTGAAACCCTAGTTGTACGTCAACTGCTTAGGAGGAGAATTTGTCTGATCAAACATTGAGTAGCCTTGACCAATTGAAAACCCTATCAGCATGAGGAGGTGTATTAAATAAAATGGGAGGGAAAATTTTGGGGTACAACATATATAAAAACCAAATTTTCTTAGAATTTCGCAAGGAATCTAATAATATTATTTTCAGAAGCAATAACTCAAGGATTTTCACGAATTTCTGTTGGTACCAAAGGAAAACCCTAAATGTCCAGTTTCATAATTCTCATGACACAAGAAAAATTAATGAAAGATAGCTATGTGGTTAGCATCAGAGATATCATACCTACATTTTTTATTCGGATACCTGAAATAAATGATCCTTGTATGGAGATTTCGAAATTCAAGAAACCTTACCTATTGGATAAAAGTCCAATGCTCGCTTGAGTACTTCCACATGTGAAATGATGAGCAAATAAGCTTCCTTAGACCTCTAGGAACCTCTCCTAATTCTTAATTTATGCTGAAAGTTATTGAATCACCTTGGCCAAGTCAAGTTGCAAGTTCTTTAGAGTGAAAATGGAAGATGGTGATAATGGAGTTATAGAAGTGAAACAAGGATTTGGATCACTTCTATGTGATATATATGAGGTGTATGGATGGTTGGTTTACAAGAAACTTGTAAGGGTTGTAGAATTCAATGAAAATGGACTTCTTGGCTCAACAATGGAGTTTTTGAGCAATTTGAGAATTTGAGAGAGATTGAGGTGTTTAGATAGTTGTGAATTGGTGGGTTTGAAGTGCAAAGTTAGTCTCTATTTATAGATAAACCATGAGGCTTGGTGCTGACCATTTTCTTGAACAAAAATTTTGAAACTTGGTGGTGAAGAAAAAAAGGTACTTCTATGTTACAAGGAAAAGTACAAGGCATGGCTTGGTGAAGGACTTAGTTCCCTTGATTCATGCAGAGCATGATCAGAAATAGGGCAGAAGCATGTCCTTTAAACAAGTTTTGTGCAAAACAGGCTTTATGAAAATGGAAGTGTCCACTTTATGCCAAAAATGGCTTGTAATCCAACTTTGATCATCCATCTTCAAAAATTAAAAACTCTCAACCCAAGTGAGATAAAATAATGCTCTTGGGAATTTTGGAAAGCTTGCAACCATATATGAAACTTTCATGTTGAACACTTTTATTGAATCAACTTGGACCATGGTGAAAAATGGCCATGAAGTTGGCTACTTTATAGGTGAAAAATCTATTTTGGTATTTTTTCTAAGTGTTTAAAAAGTGTCATATATTCATGATCCCATATCTCTTGATTTAAGCATATTTTGGAGATCAACCCTCATTGATAAAGTTATAGAACTTTGATTTCTCTACAACTTTCATGTTGGAAGTTTTGTTTGAATCAACCTTGATCATGGTGTAATTTGTTCATGAAGTTAGGTCTTTTTAAGGGAAAAACACTTGAATTTTTCTCCAAGTGTTGAAAAATTCTCCACTTTGACTTTTGTTTACTTTTATGATTTTCTTGATTCTTGATGATCAATGTTGACAAATTTTAATTCTTTGATGATTCTTGAATTTTGAAATTTAATGTTAACCAAAAAGTCCAAGTTTGACTTTTGGTGTGATAGTTGACTTTTCATCAGTCTAGTCAAAACTTCCACCATCAATTAACTGTTTCTCTTAAAAATGTATTGAGCCATCTAATTAGTTAAATATGGTGCATTTGAGTTATTTGAATCACGCCTCAAGACTTTAGGTCATGTACTGAGCCAAAAGTTAATGGTCCACATCCTTTAACCAAAAACCCTAATTTGATTGGGGCTTGTATTGATGCAGATTTCTTGATTAAAAAATCTTCTTCACACAAGGAGCAAACGCAATATATTTTTTATTTTGTTAAGGATGAAATGATGCATATGAAGTAGGATCTTAGGTTAAAAATTAAGGTACAACAATAGTGTCAGAAGCCAAAGAAGAATGTTGATATTGTTGCTCAAACTAATGGCAGAGTGTTTGCTCTGGGTGGTTCATAGGTAGACAAGAAGGACAAACTAATCAAAGGTACTTGTTTTATTAACAATATTAAGTTAGTTACTATTATTGATACTGGTCCTACTCATTCGTTTATTTTTCTTGAATGTGCTATTATGTTGGGATTAAACTTGTCTGATATAAATGGGAGAATGGTAGTAGAACTTCCAGCTAATGATTCAGTTACTACTACTTTTGTTTGTTCGAAGTGTACTTTAACGATGTTTGGTAATATTTTTGTGATGGATTTGGTGTGTTTACCCTTTCGCCAAATTGATGTAATTCTTGGAATGAATTGGTTGGAGTTTAACTATGTTCATATCAACTTTTATAATAAGACAGCGAGGTTCCCTAAGTTTGGCGATAGCGGAGAGCTTATATTTTTGTCTGCTAAGAAAGTGTATTAAATTCTAGAGGATGAAGCCTTGATGTTTGCAATGTTTATGTCGTTACAAGTTGATCGTGAAACTACAAGTGTGGAATTACCTATTGTCTGTGAATTTCCAGAAGTGCTTCCAGATGACGTTATTGATTTGCCTCTAGAACAAGAAGTTGAATTTGCTGTGGAATTGATACCAGGTACGAGTCTAATGTCAATGGCTCCTTATAGAATATCATCTTCAAAGCTAAGCGAGTTGAAGAAACAATTAGAAGAGTTACTTGAGAATAAGTTTGTTCGACTGAGCATCTCCCCGTGGGGTGCTCCTGTGTTGTTGGTTAAGAAAAATGACAGTAGTATGAGGTTGTGTGTAGATTACAGACAATTGAATAAAGTGACTATTAAGAATAAGTATCCACTTCGGAGGATAGACGACTTGCTAGATCATTTGGTTGGTGCCAGTGTGCTTAGTAAGATTTATTTGATGTCGGGTTATCATCAGATTCGTGTTAAACTGGATAATATTCTAAAGACGGATTTCAGAACAAGGTATGGTCATTTCGAGTATATTGTGATGTCGTTTGGTGTATCTAATATGCCAGGTGTTTTCCTGGAATACATGAACCATATTTTTTAGAAGTATCTGGTCAAGTTTTGTGGTGGTTTTTATCGATGACATTCTGATTTATTCTAAATCAGATGAAGAGCATGTTGAGAATTTGAGAATTATGTTGCAAGCGTTGAAAGAGAAGAAGTTGCATGCAAAGCTGTCAAAGTTTGATTTTGGTTAAAGGAAGTGAGTTTCCTTGGCCATGTAATTTCTAGTGGTGGAATTATTGTGGATCCTTCTAAAGTTGATGCTATATTGCAATGGGAAACTCCAAAGTCTGCTACCGATATTAGAAGTTTTCTTAGTTTAGCTGGCTATTTTCGAAGGTTTATTGAGGGATTTTCTAATTTGGAACTACCGTTAACTAAGTTGACTCAAAAAGGTCAAGCTTATGTGTGGGACGTTTAGTGCGAGGAAAGTTTTGTAGAACTGAAGAAGAAGTTAACGACTGCTTCGTTGTTAATTTTGCAGAACCCGAATGAATCTTTCATGGTTTACTGTGATGCATCAAAAATGGGTCTTGGGGGCGTATTGATGGAAAATGGATAAGTTGTTACTTATTCCTCTTGACAGTTTAAGGTTCATGAAAGGAATTAAATGCATGACTTAGATAAGCAGCTGTGGTGTTCGTATTGAAAATTTGGAGACATTATCTTTTTGGCTCTAAATTTGAAGTATTCAGCAATCATAAAAGTTTAAAATACTTTTTTGATCAGAAAGAATTAAACATGAGGCAGATGAGGTGGCTGGAACTCTTGAGAGATTATAATTTTGATTTGAGTTACCATCTTGGTAAAGCAAATGTGGTAGCAAATACTTTGAGTAGGAAGTCATTGCATATCTCGATTCTTATGGTTCTGGAGTTATAAATGATCGAGAAATTCATAAAAAATGAGTTTGGTATGCGAGGAGACTTCTAACAGTGTGAAGTTAGGAATGTTGAGACTGACTAGTGGTATTCTTGAAGAGATATGAGAAGATCAGAAATCTGATTTGAGTTTGGTTGATCGATTAACATAGATTAACCAAGGTAATAATGAGGAGTTGTGATTGGATGGGAATGGTGTGTTGAGGTTCGGTGATAGAATTTGTGCTCCTGATATTTTTGATCTTAAGAAGAGCATTTTTTAGGAAGGACATCAAAGTGATTTAAGTATTCATCCGGGTGCTACGAAGATGTATCAGGATTTAAAGAAATTGTTTTGGTGGCCGGGTATGAAAAAGGAAGTTGCTAAATTCGTGTATGCTTGTTTGACTTGTCAGAAGTTAAAGATCGAACATCCAAAGGCTACGGGTATTATGTAACTTTTGAGTATTCCAGAGTGGAAATGGGATAATGTTTTTATGAATTTTGTGTCGGATTTTCTGAAAACTGCTAAAGGTAATGATTCGATTTTGGTGGTAGTGGATAGGTTGACTAAGCCGAATTATTTCTTACCGATAAAGATCAGTCCTCTTATGGAGAAGCTAGTTGAAATGTATATTGATAAGATTGTGAAGTTAGACGGAATACCTTCGAGTATCATGTTGAATAAAGATCTGAGGTTTACGTTGAAAGTTTAGGGAGGTTTGTAGAATGATTTTGGTACTAAGTGGAGGTTGAGTTCTGCATATCATCCATAGACAGATGGTCAAATAGAGAGGACACTACAGTCTTTGGAGGATTTGCTTAGGGCATATGTGCTAGAACACGGAGAAGCTTGGGATAGCCACTTGTCCTTGATTGAGTTTACTTACAACAACAATTTCCATTCGAGTATTAGGATGGCACCATATGAAGCATTATATGGTAGCAGGTATAGGACCCTAATGTGTTGGTATGAGTCGGGTGAGAATGTTGTACTCAAATATGAGATTGTGTGGGAAACGAATGAGAGGATCAAGATGATCCAAGAGAGGATAAAAGCTTCTTAGAGTCGTCAGTAGAGTTATCACGATAAGAGGAGAAAGGCGCTTGAGTTCCAAAAATATGGCCATGTGTTTTTTAGGGTTACTTTGGTGACTGGTGTTGGTAGAGCTTTGAAGTCAAGAGAGCTTACACCTTGTTTTGTTGGTCCATACCAGCTATTAGGGAAGATAGGTGAAGTGGCTTATAGGATTATGTTACTTCTATCGCTTGAAAATATTCATGATGTGTTTCATGTGTCTCAGTTGAGAAAGTATATTCCAGATCATTTGCATGTGATTTAAATGGATGATATGCATGTAAGAGATATCATGACTGTTGAATCATCACCCATGCGAATAGAAGGTCGGGAAGTGAAGCAATTGGGTGATAAAGACACTGCCTTGGTAAAGGTATTTTGGGGTGGACTAGTTGGTGAAAGTCTAACTTGGGTGCGTGAGGATCAGATGAGGAAGTCGTATCCGACTCTCTTTTCCTCAAGTAATTTTTGGGGCAAAAATTCTTTAAGTGGGGGAGATTTGTAACACCCCAACTTTAATAACTGATTACTTAATTAGTTATTTGTGATATATGATGAATTATTGGTGAATAATGTTGGTATGTTGTTGTATAATATGGTGGGAATTAAGGTGAATAGAGAATTATAATAATTTAGATAATTATTTAATAATTATTTATATTATTATGTGAAATAACATGACTAGAATATTATGAGGAAGAGATAGTGAGGGTATAATTGTAATTGGAGATTGACTAAGTGAGGGAAAATATGGAAGGACCATATTAGGGGTCCAATGGGTAAGACCGACAAATTGAAGGTATTGAGGTTTGAGCGATTCATTCTGTATGATTGCTTTTGAAAGAAAATAAGAGAAAAGAGGCTAGGGCACAGAGGAAGAGGAAGAGAACTAATTAGAACATGACGAGGAAGTAGCAATCGCTGGAAATCTAAGGTAAGGGGGGTGATCTGTCTTTATAATTAATATGTGGTTTAGAATTATGTAGGGATTTGTTGGGGTTTGTGATGATTTTACGATTGTTGCATTTGTGATGAAACTTTGTTGAAATTAAAGAAGATACTATATTTATTTGTCATGAGTTTGTGTATATAATGCCTATAACATTGTGTGGTTGTTATATGATGATAATGTGTTAAAAACTATGAGAATTTGGACTATATTGGGATGAAATCACAAAATTTTTTGGGGATGAACAGGTACATTATCGCAACAGGATGTTGCAGTCTACTACGCGTTGCTAGGTAAGTGGATGCATCACCGGGAGAGGCAACATCGCCTGGTCATCATCGGGCGAGCAAAGTGGTGATGGATTAGGTTTAAAAGTGGAGCTATTGGAGTGTGTTTCTCGCGTCATCGTCGAGAGATACAAGAGTGAGAGGTGAATCGTCAAGCGAGCAAGATGCATCTCCAGGCAAGTAAGATGCGTCTCCAGGCAAGCAATATGCGTCACCAGGCGATGGAGTATGTTGATGATGTATGTAAGAAGTAATCTATGATGATGTATGTTGTTATGATGAATTGTTGATACTATGATGTATGTTGTTATTATGAATTATTGATACTATGATGTGTGTTTCTATAATGAATTATAAATACTATGATAATAATATGTTGTGATTATGAATTATTGAATGTTGTTGATGATTTCATGAATGATATTGCAATTTGACTAGTCGTGGTCATTTGATATTTTGTTGTTGCGCATCCTGCATTCATGGCATAGTTTGGACAAATCTTCTCCGTCCATGTTGATTTAGGATGTTGGTATAATGTTGGCCTCAATCCCATTGTGCGGATTGAGTGTGTTTCTTGTTGTGCTCCGGTTCCAAGAGGGAATATGGATTAAAAATGAATCCATTAAAATGTGCTTTTTGTGTGCAGCCAGGTGATTTCCTTGTATTTGTGGTACATAAAAAAGGAATTGAAATGAATCATAACAAGACCAAAGCCATTATTGATGTAAAGCCTCCGTCAACTAAAAAGGAGCTTCAGTCTTTGTTGGGAAAAATAAATTTCTTAAGGAGATTTATATCCAATTTAAGGGTAAAACAAAAGCGTTTTCACCATTACTTCGAGTGAAAACCGAAGATTTTGTCTACCAAGAGGAACATCAAGACGCTTTCGACAAGATAAAAATTACTTGATGAAACCTCCAATATTAGTGCCTCCTGTTAGAAATAGGCCAATGAGGTTGTATATCTTAGCGTTAGAATCAACTATAGGTAGTATGTTAGTCCAAGAAGACGAAAAAGGTGTCGAAAGACTTGTGTATTACCTTAGTCGAATACTTAATGGCCCTGAAACTAGGTATAGTGATATAGAAAAACTATGCCTATGTTTGTATTTCTCTTGTATTAAATTGAAGCAATATATCAAGCAAGTTGATGTGTATGTGTCTTCTCATTTTTATATCATTAAGCACATGTTGTCTAGACCAATTCTGCATAGTCGAATTGGTAAATGAGCTTTAGCATTAACTGAATATTCTTTGACTTATATGCCCTTAAAAGCAATAAAAGGGAAAATAATAGCTGAATTCCTTGTTGACCATTCAATGGTCTGTGTGCCCCAAAATTATGTTGATGTGGTACCATGGAAGTTATATTTTGATGGTTTCAGACATAAAAATGGAGCTAAAATAGGAGGAGTTATCATTTCTCCAAGTGGAATTACAGCAGAGTTCAAGTACAAATTGAAGGTGTATGTACAAATAATGAAGCAAAATATGAGTCTTTGATAACAGGACTTAAACTTCTGCTAGAATTAGGGGCAAGGAATGTAGAAATTATGGGATATTCAGAACTGGTGATTAAACAAGTGTCAAGGGAATATAGGTGTGTCAAGGAAAACTTAATCATGTACTTAGTGATTACTATTAGATTGCTTAGGCAATTTGAACAAGTGAGTATTTGATACATACCCCGACGGGAGAATCAAGAAGCTAATGATTTAGCACAAGAAGCTTCAGGGTATAAAGTTTTGAAGGATCAAGATGAAGAACCAATCGAGGGAAGGGAGAAGGTTCAAGCTACTTTATTGTCACCTTCACATTTGTTGATTACAAAGTTAGGGGTTGTAGATGCTGAAAATTTTGAAATTTTGACCATTGGTAATCTGTCGGAAGATGACTGGCGAAAACCATTGGATAATTATCTGCAACACCCTATAGGTTAGCCTGGTCGTAAGATCAAATATCGCGACTCAGATATGTATTGATGGAAGAGGAATAATTCAGAAAGACAACTGAAGAGGTATTGTTAAAATGCCTTGGAGAAAGTGAGGCATATATAGTTGTGTCAAATGTGCATAGTGGAGCTTGTGGTTCACATCAGGCTGGACATAAAATGAAATGGCTCTTGGTGCGACTGGGTGTTTATTAGCCTTCAATGTTGAAAGATTACATTGAATTTTCTAAAGGATGCCAAGAATTATAGTTGCATGGGGGCATACAACATGTTCCTGCGAGTAAATTGCATGCAATTATAAAGCCTTGGCCATTTAGGGGATGTGAGTTAGATTTAATTGGAGAAATAAGACCAGCTTCACCAAAACAACAAATATATATTCTAGTTGAAATTGGTTATTTCACAAAATGGGTTGAAGCAGTAGCATTAGTAAATGTCGACCAAGAAGTTGTTATAAATTTTATCCAAAAACACATCATGTGTAGATTTGGAGTTCTAGAGACAATTACAACCGACCAAGGATCTCTCTTTACAGGTAGAAAAATGCAAGATTTTTCAAATGGAGTTGGGATTAAGTTGTTGACTTCTACCCCCACTGTGCCCAGGAAAATGACCAGGTAGAAGCTGCCAATAAAGTTATAATTATCCTGATAAAAAAACATGTAGGAAAGAAACCAAATATTTGGCACAAGACACTAGATCAAGCTCTACGGGCATGTAGAACTTTACCCAAAGAAGAACTAGGGACTAGTCCATTTCAAATCACATATGGACATGACGCAGTATTACCAGTGGAAATTTATGTACAGTCAGTTAGGATTTAGAGGAAAAATGAATTACCATCTGAAGACTACTGGAGCATGATGACAAATGAGCTTGTCAACTTAGATGAAGAAAGGATGTCGACTTTAGATTCGCAAAGAAGACAAAAAGAAAAAGTTGTCAGAGCCTGCAATAAGAAGGGAAAATATAAAGCATTTTCCATTGATCATTTGGTTTGGAAAGTTATATTGCCTATGGACATATATGATAGAGTTTTGGGAAAGCGGTCCCCAAATTGGGAAGGACCTTTCAAGATAGTACAATTTTTTTCCAACAATGCATATGAAATTGAAGAATTGGCCTTAGATCGACTAATTTTAAGAGTAAATGGAAAGTATTTGAAGAGGTATACACCTACTCTTTAAGAAGTCATAATTTCGATGAAATAACTAGTTGTCGGGTTACTAAGTTGGGAAAAAGTGTGAAACCAACTACAAGCGTATATAAGTGCATGCAATGGTTAAAATATATTAAGCATTAATATATTAGGCATTTAAAGGAAAATACTTGATTTAAAGGTGGCACAAGACCATTATTCAAAAAATAAAAACCAGAAAATACAAAATACGAGCAATTAGAAATGTTTGTATAAATCTTGGAAGACACAGAGTTGGGCATTAAGGTGATAGGCTTGAGATTCAAAACCTTCTGTTTGAATTTTAAGTTTCTTAATTTCAGTTTCGAAAGAAGATATCTCTTCAAATTTAGCTACAACATCCAAGAAGATTTTGTCGAGCTTTTCTTGAGTGGGATTGATAACCTTTTCGATTATTTTTTCTTCTTCTGCAAGGGTTTCCGGTTCTTTATTCAAAGCAGCAATTTGAAGGTGTATTTCAATAGCCCTTTATGTTTGGGGATCAGGTATTATTTCTTCTTTTAAATCATTGCTAGCAGCTTAGTAGCCTCTTTGTTGGATTTTACAACCACCCCCCAACCCTCTTTCACAAAAATCTCCTTAGACTCGACCAACCATTCATTTATGTTGTTACATTCATTGTTACAAAACATGGGAACAAATTACTTCTCAAATGGCGTCATCATAGTTCGATCAACTTCATAAATGTTGAGTTCTTTCAGTTGGGAGAGTGTATCCAAAATTTCCTAACCTCTGATAGATTCAGAGAGAAGCAAATGAGGCAAATCTGGATTCAACGTATAAGTACGAGTTTTATTTGTCAAAGTCTTAATTTTAGTTGCCTCAGGACCCCGTTTATCATTATGAATTTGGGATTAATCAGAGCCAGAGGAGGAAAGTTCACAAGAGCTTATCAGGCTGTGTAATTTAGCCATAGTTTCTAAGGCAGAAGAAGCCTTGATAATCAGCTTTCCTGACAGTGTCGGTGAAGCTATGTTCTCTTGCTCAATAGATTTTTGAGACATGCCTTTTGGAGGAACTATGGTGTTGTACCCCAAAATTTGCCCTCCCATATTCTTCAAGAATTGCAATGAGCATGCTTCATAATCTCCCTAAGGGTTGCACAGTTCAAGGACCTCCTAACAGTCAAAAACTAGGGTTTTGGTTCTGACAAAGAAAATTAAGTTTCCAAGGGTCCAATCAAGTCCCACATGCCTACAAACATGGTCAAGCATCCTCATGTCAAGTTTCAAGACTTACAGCACAAAATTGCACAGTCAAAAACCCTAATTGCCCCTGAGTCAATTGTAGGGGCAAAATGGTCATTTGACAGTCAAAAGTTCAAATTTTTGGTCAACATCTCATTTTGAAGCCACAAACATCATTTGATCAATGCTTGATCATGATTCTCAAAGCTTGGCTCAAAAAGTCTCAAGATGCAAAAGTTTCCATATTTGGACAGTTGAAAAAGTCAACTGTAACTTGACCAAGGCATAACTTCCACATGGATTATCAGAAAAATTCCATCCAAAGCTCATTTTGAAGAGAAAGACATTTCCTACAACTCCTCTTCACACTTCAAGTCCAAGAAATGCTCTCACAAAAAGTTATCAATTTCAACATTATAGGTCATTTTCAAAAGTCAACAAAAAGGGACTTTAAGTCAAAGACCATAACTTGAGGTTGGTAAATCAAAATGACATGGGACCAAATACATTGGTTAGAGGACTTCAAGACCTTTCCAAAATGTCCAAGAACATGATCAAAGCTTAAAAATTGAGCAAGATATGCCTTGTGGAAGTTGGGAAATTTTTGGATATTTTGAAAAGTCAACTTTGCTTCAAATGTCTTAAAAATGCTAATGGGTCTCTTTTTCTTCCAAGATTCATCATCCAAGGCATGTGCACGACCATTTGGCCCAAAGGGAAGTTTTTCATCATTTTTATTTATTTATTTGAATTTTTAATTGCTAATAATTCATTTAATTAATTAAAATATATGAAAAATACCAAACCTAAGTTTTTAAATCTTTTTATGCATGAAATACACTCAATATTTCGTGCATGATCAGATTTGGAAAGAATCAAGGAAATTGAACATGATTTGTATCAAATTTGCATGAAAAAATATTTGAAAAGATTATGCAAAATCACAAAATCAAAAGCATTGATTCCATGGATATTTGGCTTATTTTGTTGACCTAAAACACTCACACATATATATACATGATAACCCTAGTGCTCATGATCTCCAAGCTGCACAGAAAAGCCATAGACAACCTTGCATTTTTTCAAGAAAACTCAAATACTAAAAACCACCTTCCAGTGCGATTCAAAGGCAAATAACCATTCTATTGTGTTCCTGAGGCTTCAAGGAACGTGTTTGAATAAAATTCATCAACTCTAACGCCCAGAATTGGTATACAAAACTCAAACTGTTTCCAGTTTTATGCATATTCGTATTTCAATATTCAAGCATTTCCATTGCATTTCTTTTATGGATTCATACTAATTAATTGATTCTAAAGATAACTGCATACTTTAATTGTGTTTTCGTGCACTATTGGAGAATTCACCATGGACGATTATTAGGGTTACCAAGCTGTGCAATTGGGCATTTATGCATCTTGTAAAATTAGGACACCTCAATGCCATGGTTGAAATCAGGAAGCTTGGACGAATATAATACACTCCTCGCGCCTAATTTATATAACCATATGGCCTAATCGCTATTTTGGAAAAGAGCGTATTTTTGGGGGGTTTAAAACCCCCGCTAACCTTTTTTATGTTTCAGGAAAAAGCAAAACAAGGAAGAAGAAGACTATGTGGCACCATCTGGTTGGAGTATTTGAATTGCACGCTAAAATTTCCCACTAACGCTTGTTTTATTTCATATTAATTGTTGGTTATATAATAAACAAAGTGCGTGTGTGGTACAGTTGGTCAAGGCGTTGGATTGGTAAGCAACATGACCTGGGTTCGATCCCAGGTCCCTCTCACTTTCAATAATATTTTTCCTAACGTCATCCTGTGCAGTTTCTTCCCTGAAGACCATCATACACTCACAATCCAAGTGTGCCACATGGCCACTGAAGGCAATCTGAAGGCCCAGATCTGATGAGCACCATAGGCGGTAGTTAATGCACCTGCACGCTGGCATGAAAAGTCAATAAGGCCAAGGATACTTGGGCCATAATTGCTACAATAATACCTCCCTATTGGGGACAGAACCCCCCAAGGTTTTGTAATTCTCTTCTTTTTCTTTTATTTTGTTTGTTTCAATTATTTCTTATTTTTAATTCTTTAAAATAATTTATTTTCATAAAATATAAAAATAATGTAAAAACCAGAAAAGGCAAAAATCAAAATATATTTTATTTAATTAATATTTTTGTAAATAAATCTCATTAATCTAATTTAGTTTTCAATTCTAGGATTAATTTTGATATTTTTCTTAATAAACCTAAAAATTGGTAGAATTAGGGTTTCAAGTATTTTTTCTTTTTCTTTTTTTCTTTTTTCTCTCACCATAATTAATTATTTATTTATTTTTATAAATCAAATTGCATTAATTAATTAGGTTAATTTAGGTGTAACTTTAACATGTTTTTTTTAATAAATTAAAAAAATAGCTAGAATTAGGTTTTAATTTCATTTAATTCTCATAAAAATCATACATACAAAAACCTCAAAAATCTTTTCTTTTCCTTTAATTTAATTAATTTGTTAGTAATAATTTTAATTTCATTAAAAAGGGTCCAACGCCCTCGCTTCCAATTTTAATTCAATTCGCGCGTTTATTTCTTTTCTTTTAAATATTAATGTAATTCTCCCAAAGCCGTGTAAATATTTATCTTTCGCACTTTACCTTATTCCTTTATTTTTTTGTCAAATCGGGTCCTGGATTAAATTTGGCGATGTGGACCCGCACCTTTGTAATAGTTTAGGAACCTTTAAATTCTCGCAACTTTTTAACTGTTAATAATGGCATGCAAGAATGAATGACAAAATAAAAATAACGCGTAGATCACCCATGACATGACAAAAGACAAAAATAAATGAACATGACACACAAATCACACACCACCCCTAGGGTACGCCTCACTGTTGCCTTGCCTCGAAAGGTGATCGTCGAGTAGAGGATGTCTTAGTAAGTCCTCATGATCCGAGAACCTGGCATGAGGGTAGCTTCTAAGGTGTCTTCCCATTGCTCCGGTGATCATCATGTCCCGAACCTCGAATTGACCCGAACACCTCCAACGGTGGTGCTACCTACCTCTCAATGGGGGGATGGCACTACTTTAAAGGACATTTACACAGACGAATTCCTTAGGGTAGGTAGACGACTCTAGATACTTGCTCTAATTTCAAAACAAATTCAAAAATACTTTTCACACCAACACATTTTCAAAAAGCTTTCGAAAGCATTTTTTCAAACACTCTTGAGGACTGATACAAGAGTCGAACTGAAATTTTCAAAGAAACTTTTTAAAACCCACAGTTGAAAAGCAAACAAACCATTTTGAAAACACAAATGAGCAAGTATCTAAGAGTCCATGGATAACCATGGATAGAAAGGGTGCTAACACCTTCCCTTTCTATAATCTACCTCCCGAATCGAGAACAATCTCTTTAAGGAATTTTTCTGTGCTTTTGTCCTTTCCATTTGGAGAAAATAAAAGACGGTGGCGACTCTTGCTTCCGCGACATTTCACGAACCAGCGTTAAACAGTCAGTTCCAGATCCACCGATCACAGAACTGGCGACTCTGCTGGGGAAATACTTAAAGTGAGGTGTACCTTAGGATTAGACCACCCTTATGTTTTCAATTGCCTGTCTTGATTGCTTTAATATTGTGGGCCTGTTTTGGGAGTTTCATAGATCCTAACCCGGATCTGGGGGATACCCTTTAGAAGTAGCAACAAACTGTGAGGGAACTGTGCGGGGTATACCGACATGGTTGAAGCAGTAGCTACGTTGATGTGGCACTTTGGTGAGTACCGGTAACCCTTGAGTCAAGTCAAGGAGAGTACGGGGCCGCCACGTGGTGTCGTGAAGCATCAACTGACCTTAGGAACCTTACTTGACCATCCTGGCCTCTTTAGGGGTAGTGAGATGACCGACTTTGGTGCAGTCCGAAGTTGGTAGATACTCGATACTACACTCATTGAGGGTTGTTTCTTGGGATATTTTGATCGCCAGTTCAGTGGCTAAATCAAAACAATGAACACAGAAAACAACCCAATGATATTGAGCTCCTTAGAACCCGGTTACTTCTGATAGGACAGGTTTTTGAGCCCACCAACTTCAAGAGGGTAGTACCTAAACTTCATGCTGGCCTAAACTCTAAGGGCTGTCTTGTGTGACTTGTGTGCCTTTAAACTTGGACTACTTGCACATTCTTGTTACCTAACACATGAGTTTCTTGCAGGGTTTGGTTACAGTCCTTAATCTGGACTCATAACAGGGTTTACTTACCTCACTCCACGCATAGCATAACATCATAACATCATACCATTGCATACATCCTGCATAAGGACTAATCCATTTCAAGGATCTCAAGGGTTTGTGATACAGGTCATGACGAATCAAATGTCTAGCAAGGGGCAAAGGGGATTTATTTTCCTCTAGCCAAGGTTGATAACTTGAGTCAGGGGCTATGACCCACTCGATATGGTGAGCTTTGACTCTTGAAGAAGGACTCTCAACAACATGAAGTTCCTTCAATCAAGTTACCAGATTCTAACAATTTTCTTGTTTACCCCGCGAGATCCTTGAAAACATTGCATACATATATCATACATATCGTTGCATAACAGGTACCCTTGTTACATGTCACTTACCATCTTCGCTGTTTATTTCAGCAATGGCTTCCCAACAAGACAACCAGGATCTTCATGCTCAAGAGACTCAGTTCGGGGAAATCCTCCTAAATCTATCCAAGGGGCAGGAAGAGCTGAGAACACTCCTCATGGGGAATTTGGTCAGGAAGATTCCTGAAGACGACAAGGACGAACGACTGAAACATCTGCAAGCTGAGGTGGATGCAATAAGAACCCAGATGCTGGGGCAAAGAGCTCTTATCCAAGGCTTGGCTCGGGAGCAAGAAGAGTTGAGAACCATGGTGAACCAGCTTCATCAAGAGAAATACAACATGAAGCAAACAGTCCAAGTCAGGGACCAGGTCATTGATCAGCTTCCAAGAGGACAAGAGTCTGGTATGGCGAAGAATAGGCCTCTCCAAATTGCTACCACTTCACAGGTCCAACCACAACCTCGCCCGGAGCAACGGGTTGATCAAAGTAAGCCCCGAAGGCAATTTACCAAGCTCAACATGTCGCTATCTCAAGCTTTACAACACCTGTTAAGGTTGAATTTGGTAACTCTAAGGGCTCCTCCCCGGAATCCCAACATCTCTGCTCCTACTTATCATCCCAATAGAAGATGTGCATACCACTCTGATGGTCCGGGACATGACACAAACGACTGTTGGTCTCTGAAGAACAAGATCCAGGACCTGATTGATGAAGGAGCAGTGGAATTCACCCAAGATGGCCAGGCTGAGTTCTTCTACTATCCCTGCAAGGCTCACCAGTTGAAGTAACAAGCCCTGAGATGAAAAGACTTTTGTTCATTCGAATGTTCAAGTTGCAATTTTCTTTTGTTCAAACATTTACTCATGTTAAACATTGTTATTTCATTAATGCATCGCATATGTCTATTCTGAAACAATATATTCGTATTCACTAAATGCAAATTATTTTCATATTTTTTTTGATGATCAACTCTTAATTAATAATTCTAAGCCTCTTGAGGGAGGATGACGAAAACGATACCACGATCTTTACAATATGCTTTTGAACAGACCCCACTGATGAGGTACAAGCATTGTTTCAATTCCTAATCACTGGAGTTATAAGGAAGATAATCCCTCGTCAACCCCTCTGAGCCAAAGAAGTAGGAGTTTTTCTTTTCGAAATTTAAAACCCTTAATCATAACCTGGGGCAGGGTAGTTCTCTCAGTTGATCCAAGTGCATAACAAATGGCACCAAAGAGGTCCTTACAAAAAAAGAAGACAGTGATGATTCCGAATAATCATAAGGATAGGCAGTCATTATATCTCAAAAATAAAAACCCAATAAGTCAAAACCTACGAAGGAGACTTACAAAACTGGGGCATCCCGCTGACTGTAATCACGAAAGAAACAGTTCAGGCAAAATTTAGGGATAGCAAAATCAAAAAAAGAAAGAGGTCCTACAAACCCTCAACGAAAACAAAAAAATGACTGCCTATTCAGAATAAATCATCAATATCTGAACCATCACCGGAAAATCAGAGCAAAGACTCAAACAAGGTCCAACGTATGATCAACTGAGTTTAGGTTTGGAGAACATCACGAAGAGCGGGTGGATACAAATAATTTGAGCCTTTATCCTTTGTTTCTTAAACCGTGAACCAGACCACGCTATAACCCTTGAAAGTCCTAGCCGAAGCATGGGTTAGTTCGAAAGCATACTGTTACGAAAGGTATCCTGACTCCTTAAGGCCTACGGTAAGTACGGAGTTGACATCACGTTTTACAAACATTCACTTGTTTTATGAAAAAGAATGCATTTTCAAAATCTTCAAGACAGACATAGGCTTTGCATTTTTAACATAACTTTGTTTGCATATGACTTTTTGTTTGAACAGCATAGAAGTTCGCACGACGAATACCTAGTGAACAAAAGCACCTCCAATCAAGGGGCACAACATGATCATGGTCCATCATCTGGGGCAATCCAATCAAGATTCGGAGAATCTCTCAAAGGCCAAATAGCCTGGGGCAAATCTCTGCCTGAGTCACTTGGGGAATTCCAACAATGAATCTTGCCTGATCAAACACCTTCTGGTGGCATGACAAAACACTTCTAACAGGGGCAACTCCCTACATTCTGAGAGCGTGGATATAGTCTAAAAGAATACTACGCGTAATCAAAGACCCGCTAGGTTGACACACCTAGGAAAAAATAAGGGCTTCCCGGCGAACCAAAAGGGTTCGGGCAAAAATAAGGGATGAATATGAAAAAATCTGTACACCCGGCAAGTCGAAAACCTGAAAAGGCGGCTTGGGCAAAAATGGGTATCCCGTTGGACTGAAAACCCGAAAGGGCGGTCCAGGCAAAAGTTAGGGATTAAAGCGTACAACTATGTCCTGTCATCCTGTCACCTGCCTACCAGAAGAAGGTTTGTCCATCAACAACTATCAGCACCCCACAGTTGCCTTCTCCCATAGAAACAGGGGCAATAAAGAGTTGTCCGGCAATCTAATTGTTCCGTCCTCCATGGTACCAAGGTAGGTTCGGCTGAAGAACATAACCAGACATCTTAATCCCCCAGGGAGTGAGTCAGCAAGTCAATACCCTCTCCCCAAGCAAAGCTATTATCAAGCCTTAAGGAAGTTGGGTGTCCTCCAGCAGATCTCAACATTCCCCAGCAGTATACAAACATTCCTAACAAGTATCCCCGGCAGTCTTGACCTAAAGATTGTTCCCCGGTGGTATATCAAACATTCAGTGGAGTCACTTCCCCGATACAGTTCAAAAACTCCCCCAGGAGAGTCCAATCTAGTTCCCAAGGAAAGTTGGAATCCGTCTCCCCAAGCAGTAAGCTTATCCCCAGTAGATTCTGGAAGCTTATCCTCGCAGAGCACGAACGCGTCCCCCGGCTTTATTCAAAGAGTTATTTCCTAACCAGGATATAACTGGGTTATCCTCAGCCAAAAGCCACGGAAAGATCGTTCTCGGCAAAGCCTTCTTATCCCCAGCGAAGTCTATTAACACTTCCAACACAACAATGGTATCCCCAGCAAATTACCATCAACATCTCAACAGAGTATCTCTCTCCACACAGAGTATCGCTCCCCAGCAAGATCGCTAGAGTGCTTTTCTCCCCACAGAGTAATCCATTCGCCAAGTTCATTCCCCAACGGAGTCATCTTCTCCTACCGGTATTCTTGCAACTATCATCCCCAACAGAAGCAAAGATCTATTCTCCAACATCAACCCAGGAGTGACTTCCCGGCACCCGTCAAAGGATTTATTTTCCTAAGACGAAAACATACATTCATAAATATCACACTTTCATACATCATAGCATGCATATACGCATCATATCTTACGAATCCCATTTATGTTGAGAACATCATTGCTTGATCCATATCATGCATTGCATATGACTGACCTTTACCTTTCAGGAAAGATCCAGTTAAATTCTCAGCTATTTTCAAGACCTAGACCGGTTCAGTTAAATCGACCCTAAGATTTTACTGTTTCTTATCCAGTCAAAGGCCTTCTCTGGTTCAGTCAGATCGACCCTAAGATCTCCATGTTTCTTATCCAGTTGAAGATTTCAAGACCTAGACCGGTTCAGTTAAATCGATCCTAAGATTTTCCTGTTTCTTATCCAGTCCAAGGCCTTCTCTGGTTCAGTCAGATCGACCCTAAGATCTCCCTGTTTCTTATCCAGTTGAAGATTTCAAGACCTAGACCGGTTCAGTTAAATCGACCCTAAGATTTTTCTGTTTCTTATCCAGTCAATGGCCTTCTCTAGTCCAACTAAATCGACCCCTAACAGATTTTCCCGATAAAGACTCAGTAGAAGATATCCAAGATTCTCTCAATGATTACTGTTGAGGTTGTAGTCGCCTATGGTTCTCTCCCCGTTACTGCGGAGGTAGTAATCATCCCCAGATTCTCTCAATGATTACTGTTGAGGTTGAAGTCGCCCAAGATTCTCTCAATGATTACTGTTGAGGTTGAAGTCGCCCAAGATTCTCTCAATGATTACTGTTGAGGTTGAAGTTGTCCCCAGATTCTCTCAATGATTACTGTTGAGGTTGAAGTCGCCCAAGATTCTCTCAATGATTACTGTTGAGGTTGAAGTCGCCCAAGATTCTCTCAATGATACTGTTGAGGTTGTAGTCGCCTATGGTTCTCTCCCCGTTACTGGGGAGGTAGTAATCACCCCAAGATTATCTCAACGTTATTGTTGAGGTTGAAGTCGCCCAAGGTTCTCTCAGCGTTGCTATTGAGGTTGAAATCGTCCAAGGTTCTCTCACCGTTCCTGTTGAGGTAGTAACCATCCCTGGTTCATTCATCACCTTTCGAAGCTCCAGATTCAATTCCTGTAACCAGTCAGGACACATCTACACAAAGAATTTGAAGACCAGCTCCTGTAACAGGCCAGGTAATCATTTTTCTCTTTTGCAGGTACGTAAGTTCTCGCTAAGGAATCTCTTACGCGATCAACACCCAGATGGCATCTATAAGCCCATCCACCATCCATCACCTCCTAGCATGGCATCTATAAGCCCATCATCCTATCCAACAATCTCCAAATGGCATCTGTAAGCCCATTCCACCACCACACTGCTACTATGTGAGCGCAAATTTCTGGGCACTCTAGTGTTCAATCATCTTCCACCCTCGGATTACGAAAGGCACGTCAGCCAATCTGCATCCTCAGGTCTAAGAAGATTGAACAGGGGCAACTGTTGTACCCCAAAATTTGCCCTCCCATATTCTTCAAGAATTGCAAAGAGCATGCTTCAAAATCTCCCTAAGGGTTGCACAGTTCAAGGACCTCCTAACAGTCAAAAACTAGGGTTTTGGTTCTGACAAAGAAAATGAAGTTTCCAAGGGTCCAATCAAGTCCCACATGCCTACAAACATGGTCAAGCATCCTCATGTCAAGTTTCAAGACTTACAGCACAAAATTGCACAGTCAAAAACCCTAATTGCCCCTCAGTCAACTATAGGGGCAAAATGGTCATTTGACAGTCAAAAGTTCAATTTTTTGGTCAACATCTCATTTTGAAGCCACAAACATCATTTGATCAATGCTTGATCATGATTCTCAAAGCTTGGCTCAAAAAGTCTCAAGATGCAAAAGTTTCCATATTTGGACAGTTGAAAAAGTCAACTGTAACTTGACCAAGGCATAACTTCCACATGGATTATCAGAAAAATTCCATCCAAAGCTCATTTCGAAGAGAAAGACATTTCCTACAACTCCTCTTCACACTTCAAGTCCAAGAAATGCTCTCACAAAAAGTTATCAATTTCAACATTATAGGTCTTTTTCAAAAGTCAACAAAAAGGGACTTTAAGTCAAAGACCATAACTTGAGGTTGGTAAATCAAAATGACATGGGACCAAATACATTGGTTAGAAGACTTCAAGACCTTTCCAAAATGTCCAAGAAAATGATCAAAGCTTAAAAATTGAGCAAGATATGCCTTGTGGAAGTTGGGAAATTTTTGGATATTTTGAAAAGTCAACTTTGCTTCAAATGTCTTAAAAATGCTAATGGGTCTCTTTTTCTTCCAAGATTCATCATCCAAGGCATGTGCACGACCATTTGGCCCAAAGGGAAGTTTTTCATCATTTTTATTTATTTATTTGAATTTTTAATTGCTAATAATTCATTTAATTAATTAAAATATATGAAAAATACCAAACCTAAGTTTTTAAATCTTTTTATGCATGAAATACACTCAATATTTCGTGCATGATCAGATTTGGAAAGAATCAAGGCAATTGAACATGATTTGTATCAAATTTGCATGAAAAAAGATTTGAAAAGATTATGCAAAATCACAAAATCAAAAGCATTGATTCCATGGATATTTGGCTTATTTTGTTGACCTAAAACACTCACACATATATATACATGATAACCCTAGTGCTCATGATCTCCAAGCTGCACAGAAAAGCCATAGACAACCTTGCATTTTTTCAAGAAAACTCAAATACTGAAAACCACCTTCCAGTGCGATTCAAAGGCAAATAACCATTCTATTGTGTTCCTGAGGCTTCAAGGAACGTGTTTGAATAAAATTCATCAACTCTAACGCCCAGAATTGGTATACAAAACTCAAACTGTTTCCAATTTTATGCATATTCGTATTTCAATATTCAAGCATTTCCATTGCATTTCTTTTATGGATTCATACTAATTAATTGATTCTAAAGCTAACTGCATACTTTAATTGAGTTTTCGTGCACTATTGGAGAATTCACCATGGACGATTATTAGGGTTACCAAGCTGTGCAATTGGGCGTTTATGCATCTTGTAAAATTAGGACACCTCAATGCCATGGTTGAAATCAGGAAGCTTGGACGAATATAATACACTCCTCGCGCCTAATTTATATAACCATATGGCCTAATCGCTATTTTGGAAAAGAGCGTATTTTGGGGGGGTTTAAAACCCCTGCTAACCTTTTTTATGTTTAAGGAAACAGCAAAACAAGGAAGAAGAAGACTATGTGGCACCATCTGGTTGGAGTATTTGAATTGCGCGCTAAAATTTTCCAATAACGCTTGTTTTATTTCATATTAATTGTTGGTTATATAATAAACAAAGTGCGTGTGTGGTACAGTTGGTCAAGGCGTTGGATTGGTAAGCAACATGACCTGGGTTCGATCCCAGGTCCCCCTCACTTTCAATAATATTTTTCCTAACGTCATCCTGTGCAGTTTCTTCCCTGAAGACCATCATACACTCACAATCCAAGTGTGCCACATGGCCACTGAAGGCAATCTGAAGGCCCAGATCTGATGAGCACCATAGGCGGTAGTCAATGCACCTGCACGCTGGCATGAAAAGTCAATAAGTCCAAGGATAATTGGGCCATAATTGCTATAATAATACCTCCCTATTAGGGACAGAACCCCCCAAGGTTTTGTAATTCTCTTCTTTTTCTTTTATTTTGTTTGTTTCAATTATTTCTTATTTTTAATTCTTTAAAATAATTTATTTTCATAAAATATAAAAATAATGTAAAAACCAGAAAAGGCAAAAATCAAAATATATTTTATTTAATTAATATTTTTGTAAATAAATCTCATTAATCTAATTTAGTTTTCAATTCTAGGATTAATTTTGATATTTTTCTTAATAAACCTAAAAATTGGTAGAATTAGGGTTTCAAGTATTTTTTCTTTTTCTTTTTTCTCTCACCATAATTAATTATTTATTTATTTTTATAAATCAAATTGCATTAATTAATTAGGTTAATTTAGGTGTAACTTTAACATGTTTTTTTTAATAAATTAAAAAAATAGCTAGAATTAGGTTTTAATTTCATTTAATTCTCATAAAAATCATACATACAAAAACCTCAAAAATCTTTTCTTTTCCTTTAATTTAATTAATTTGTTAGTAATAATTTTAATTTCATTAAAAAGGGTCCAACGCCCTCGCTTCCAATTTTAATTCAATTCGCGCGTTTATTTCTTTTCTTTTAAATATTAATGTAATTCTCCCAAAGCCGTGTAAATATTTATCTTTCGCACTTTACCTTATTCCTTTATTTTTTTGTCAAATCGGGTCCTGGATTAAATTTGGCGATGTGGACCCGCGCCTTTGTAATAGTTTAGGAACCTTTAAATTCTCGCAACTTTTTAACTGTTAATAATGGCATGCAAGAATGAATGACAAAATAAAAATAACGCGTAGATCACCCATGACATGACAAAAGACAAAAATAAATGAACATGACACACAAATCACACACCACCCCTAGGGTATGCCTCACTGTTGCCTTGCCTCGAAAGGTGATCGTCGAGTAGAGGATGTCTTAGTAAGTCCTCATGATCCGGGAACCTGGCATGAGGGTAGCTTCTAAGGTGTCTTCCCATTGCTCCGGTGATCATCATGTCCCGAACCTCGAATTGACCCGAACACCTCCAACGGTGGTGCTACCTACCTCTCAATGGTGGGATGGCACTACTTTAAAGGACATTTACACAGACGAATTCCTTAGGGTAGGTAGACGACTCTAGATACTTGCTCTAATTTCAAAACAAATTCAAAAATACTTTTCACACCAACACATTTTCAAAAAGCTTTCGAAAGCATTTTTTCAAACACTCTTGAGGACTGATACAAGAGTCGAACTGAAATTTTCAAAGAAACTTTTTAAAACCCACAGTTGAAAAGCAAACAAACCATTTTGAAAACACAAATGAGCAAGTATCTAAGAGTCCATGGATAACCATGGATAGAAAGGGTTCTAACACCTTCCCTTTCTATAATCTACCTCCCGAACCGAGAGCAATCTCTTTAAGGAATTTTTCTGTGCTTTTGTCCTTTCCATTTGGAGAAAATAAAAGATGGTGGCGACTCTTGCTTCCGCGACATTTCGCGAACCAGCGTTAAACAGTCAGTTCCAGATCCACCGATCACATATGGTCTCAAGGGAGGTTGCATTTTCTTTTTCCCCTGAGTCCTGCAAGGAATCAGAAAGACTAGAGTTAGAACTAGTCGAACTAGAATCCATATGCATGGCAAGACTAGTGATTGGGTCAGAATCACTATGAGTAGCCTGAGTAGCCAGGTTAATGAACACACAAACATTATGGAGATGAGTTTCATCAGCATGTGGAGAAGAAGCCTCTGACACAGGGCTATATTCAGGCACACTTTGTTCCTATTGATGGGAAGTTTCAACCTGATTAAAATAAAAATAAAGCTTGTTTGATAAGATTGGTGAAAGAATCAAAATGGTAAAATAGATATTTACTTGTTCCGAAAGATCAAGATTGATGTCGAAGTGTTCTTCAACAGGGTCTGTAATAGTGGTTTCAGTTGGCTTTGATGTACTGAAGATGTTTTGATCAAGAGATGGATTTACATATGCTGCCTCTGCTACCACAACAAGAGTGTCTAATTGAGGAGTAGGCTCAACATCTTTTGTTGCAGAAACCTTAGCCTTCTTCTTCTTCTTTTTCCCGTTACTCTTAGCAGGGGAATATTTCTTTCTCTTGTGACTTTTGGATTTGTGGGAATGTTGTGGAGAATGAGCCTCAGGAGATGGATGAATAAAAAAAAGAAAGTATCAGTTGGTGCTTTAGTTAAAAGTATATAAATTGACGAAATTACCTCTTTTCCTTTGATGGAATGGTGTGTATCCTTCTTGGATTTTTTGGATGTTTTGGAGGGAGCAGTCAAATCCGCCGAACGTTTTTTACTATACAGAAAGGAAAGTTATTAGTAACTGTCAAAATCATAAAGGAAGTATGGAAGAAAAGCACACCTACTGGAGAACTATGGTTTTTAATAGCAGTCGAAGTGGTCTCATCGTCAGATGGAGTTTTGTCAGGCACGATCTGCAAAGTTTAAATTTTTTGGCTAAATCAAATATGCCAAACAGAGAGTAAAAAACAAAACCATTCAAGTCTAAACCTCTTTTGTTGAAAGACCAGTTTGGTTGACATAAGCTTCCCCATCTTGGTCTATGGGATTGCTTGTAAGAATTAAGTAGAAGATCAAAATAGTGATAAATTCGAAATGGTATAAAGCCAAGCTTTCAAAAAACTGTTACCAGTTTGTATGATAGATAGTACACTAACACATTGAGGATCAATATGAAGAGGACCTCAGTAGTTGTGTAGATAATGCTTCGTCGGTACCACTCTCTCGACCTTTTTCTTATAAGCATTTTATATGTTTGACTAAGGGAAATACCACCAGTCTTGAATAGGTGGCCCAAGGGCCAGAGTTAACAGGCTAGATGGAAAATGAGGAAAATTGATTTTCCAAAAATTAAGTGCGTAAAGATATTTATCTTTCGTGTAACTGGGAATTTTAAGTTGTGGAATCCAGTCAGTTACCTTCTCCTTTAATTCTTTGTCTGCCTCAACAATGGTCAGATGGAGATCATTAGGTTGATACACAACTGCAAAATACTTCTGGAAAGATTTGATTTGTTTGGAGTTAGTAATCTTACTTTTGGTGGACTTTGCCTGCAAACGATCAAAAGCATTAGTCAGCTCAGCCATTTTAACTTCAGGAGCACCAAAATATGTATCGACATATGACTGCCACCAATTTTCAAATTCTTTTGTGCAATAAAAAGCAATTTGATAAGGAAAGGGAGCAAGTCTAGGCCTTTTTTGCCCTAAAGTTCTCGACATCCTTTTTGAAGACAACATAAGGTTGGTCGGTGGTGATATTTAAAAGTAGCTCCAATGAAGTATATAGAGATTTAGGCATGAACTGGAAAAGCCCAAATTTTTGAGCCACCAAATTTAGATGGTAAGCTGCCAATCCTGGTGTGCTACCTACAATAAAACAGACAAGAATTTGGGAGATAAAAAATGCTTCCATATACTTAGCGAGTTGTTCTTGTCTATCATCGTTAGGAGGAGGGAAAGCCCTAGTGAACCATTCAGGCCCATGCAATCTGGCACAAAAAGGCCCCATAGAAGGCTCAAATTTGACTTGAGTTAACATGATGTTGAACAAGAGCCGAAACACCTCAATGTTGGGAAAAGTCTTGTTACCAGGAGTCATTAGGATCAGACGTTTCCAAACAATGTGGCACTCTGATGGAGGACAAGCCACTCTTTTCATCCCATAAGGCTTAATATCTTTAGAAAATGTGGCGTTTAGCCACAACTGCAAGAACCAAAATGAGCCATGGGACAAAGCGTTCTTTTTTCCGGAGTGAGTGGGGTCAAAAGTTTTTATTTAGGAAACAACCTCCGTCAGAGATTCATACAGTGAGGCTAAGATTAATTGGCCTACAGAAACATCATGACCATGATGTAACTGGGTGGCTAAATATGAGTATTGTTTTGATATTTGCATGGATCTGGAGAAGAAGACAAAATGAGATAGCCACAAAGTCAAGAAGACTACGTGTTCTTCAGGAGTAATGGCACATGTTGTTCTAGTATGATGGTCAATGATATTATTGCACGTCGGTGTTCTGGTTTCACCTACGTCGAATCTCAAAGGCATATGAGCTAAATCCTTAAAACTCAAAACGTGACATGTCGGCTTTAAACATGTGATAACATCAAATTTCCAAAAGTGTTAGAGTTATCATGCCACATTTTTTCTGAAAGGTATTTGTCGATCCCTCCCAAAATTGTAATGCAGCAAGAAACATACCATTAGAGTAAGGAAGACCATAAAGAGAGATTTGTAGAAGGGTATAAATACCTAAATCTTTCCGTTGGTAAGCTTTTTTATCTTTAAACGTTCCATCCATGCACAAAATTTAGGGCAGTTTCGATGAGGAGAAGTTCTAAAATTTCTAACACCATAGTGAAGTGATAGAGGATGTTCAAGGGAGACTAAGGGTCTAGTAACATTATTTCATGGGAAAAATTCATGTTCGTTTGTAGAAACTATTATTTCACATTCATCAGGAAGAGGACCTAGGAAGGGTAAAGGTTCACCAACAAGGGAAAAAGGAATCAATAACTGAGATTTCCATATTTTAGCCTTTTATTCAACGTAGGGAGGTTCAGGAACATACTCTCTTTCATCAATAATGAGTGGATGTTGTAGATTTGCATAATGAGAAACACGTTTGGAGGAACTCGCCATTAGAGATGAAGGAAATGTTGGAGAAGATGAAGATTGAAAGAAGAAATAGGGTTTCGTTCTTTTGAGGAGAAGGTTCGTTGAAGGTTTAGTTGTAGAAAGAAAGATAAATGAAAAAGAAACCCTAAGTTAAAAAAGAAAACAAAAAACGTTTGATTTCTTTTGTTTTAACTTTTCAAGTTTGTGTGCCACATCTGAGGAAACATGGTGATGTAGGGTGAAAGATAGTGGGCCACGTCTCCCATTTAAAAGAGATAATGGGTGAGTTGATAGGCTCACGTCTTGAGGAAAATGTGAAATATGTTATCATGATTGCATAACATCATAAGGAAAGGAAAATAGTAACATCAACTAAGCAATGAAAACGATTAAGTTTTGATTGAAGCTAATCGACAATTCAGAGATGCCATTACCTCACATCTGTCGAATTCGAAAATGGCATCTCTGGGGGGCATTTTGTTACCTTAAAATTTCTTTAAGGCATCTATTGCATTGATTAGTAGGGATACCTTGTGAACTGAGAGGAAAGTGCCATCCAAGAGTAGGGACTTTAAAAAGATTTGAGTCAAGAAAATGATAGCTGAAAAGTTCTTATAAAGAGTCAAAAAAAGATCGACGAACAAGAGAACAAGTAGTCGACAGAAGAAATAACAAGCTAGTCAACTTTAGTTCCGTCAACAAAAGTGGAATCCAAGACTTATAGAATTTAGGTTATTTGTTCACGATAAGGGTTGATGTTGAAGTAAAACTTATAGGCGGGATAGATTTGAAATTTGAAATAGTATAGTGGTTGAAAGAAGTTTCCTAATCAAGGTGCCATCTACGTGGATAAATCTTAGGAGGCAGTTTCTACTAAGCCACATACGTGTCAACCTAGTATTACATTGAAGTGCATGTTCAGTTATTATGTAACTACTATAAATAAGAGGGTCCAATATAGGATTCAGTGTGTTCACTTTGTACTGAAATCACTTGTAAAACTTCATATTTCCAAGCGTAAGGAAGCAAAAAGTTCAAGAGTATTAATGTACGTGAATCACCATATTTATTTCAATGCAAACTCCTTTCTTTTTTAGTTGTGTCCTTTAAGTCTTTTACTTGCATATTATTTACTTTTAAACAATCTTTTTATATTATTTTTTACATTATTAAATCTTGTTCCATTACAATATTGGAATTCACCGAGAATTCACTCGACATTTACTTTGTTTAGGACAAGTCCTAGTCTTCAATCGGTCACGAGTCACCTTTAGTCGGTCAATTCATAACATATTTGTGGAAACATTTTACTTGTTCCCTTTATTTAAAGAAAAAACTTTCTTACAAATTAAGGCGTCGCGTTGACAGAATAAGCATTAACACATTCTATTAGCACATGTCTTAGGATTAACTAGTCGATCCTGCGAGTAACCCTTAGTTTTAAGCTTAGGGAGGACTAGCGGTTGTTTACCGATTTCAACAGTAAACAATATGTTGTTTATTTTTGTTGATTTTATAAGGTCTTGCTCTAATATGTAACATCAGGGTCGAGAATGTTTGAATGCAGTTGTGTTTTATTTTGTTGACCCGAATTAGTCGTTAATCCAATTGTCTAAGATGTTTTATGTTGTAATTCTTGAATGACGAGATATGAGGATGTTTTTAAAGTATTGATCCGATTATTTAATACTATGATTTTCCGCTGCGTAGTCAGTAAGTAATTATAATTGTTGAAAAGTCCGAGTTACGAGGAAATATAATGCATGTATGATGTTTTCCGAAGTATGTGACGCTCTTTTGGGGAAATACTTTTAATTATTTAATTATAATATTCGTGGGGTTTTTTGAAGGGTGTTACACTGAGTCAATCCAATCCTATGACAATGGATCTCCTATCACCATTACTCCATCACTTATTGCTCATACAAAAAAATGTGAAGAGTTTTGTAGTTGTGTTGAACATTATAGATTCAACAATGTTTTCTCTATCCGCCTTCACTGAATTTATGCCAACTACAATCAACTCATCAATCCTGCTACTCTACTCCCAATTGCAAACATTTGGTATCAACTTTTAGTGTCAAATCTCAGTCCAAGAGAGAAACGGATGGAAACGTTTACTTGGAATGACAAGCATCTCATGTACTTACTTACCTACAACGTCAAAGTTAATCTTCCTTTTTTATCATTTTTAACTTCTTAAAAGAAATGATAAGCATCTCTGGGAGGAAATGACTTTCTTCATACCATATGGAAAAGTTTTTTTTTTGAACTTTTCTCTCAGTTAGATATAGTTAGAGGAAATGTTGAAGTTGAGTGGAGTCAGAAGTTTGAGTATGGAGAATAGTTATTTGTTGTCCTATTTTTTTGATTATCAATGAAATATTTTCTTTTCTATTATTTCTTATTCTTGTATATTGATAACAAAGATTTTGAGAATGACTAATTAACAAAGAAAAACATGAAATCCAGAAAGATGCCAAGTGAAAAATCATTGAAAAAAACTTTAAATGCAGTAACATGGAATTGAAGCGAGATCCCTTATAGCTCTATATTCCCTTGGTTTTCCAAGAAATCGAGAGAATAAATTCATTATTTTTTATGGATAAAACATGGCGCTCACTTATAGTAATGTTTAAATGTTATTTATTAAAAAAAACAAACAATAGCACTTCCAAGACCTATACTCTCGGTTTTTAGCATGTTAGAGGTGAAATCTTCGTCATAAAAAATATTATTTACCGTAGTGCAGCTATGTGACTTATCTATGAAGCCAGAGAAAAAATTCAAACAAATATATATATATATATATATATATATATATATATATATATATATATATATATATATATATATATATATATATATATATATATATATATATATATATATATGTGTTGTACTTCCTTCTGTTGTGTATATCCCTTGTATCTATATATTATGTTGTATTAGTCGTGTGATTATGTTGTACATTATGCAACTAAGTCCCTATTTTTTCTGTAATTTATTTTCAAGCCTCTATGAAATATTATTTATGAGAGGTTACATTAAACAACTTCATAGGAATCTTCATTCTACAAGCTATTATCGCAATCATCAACTACACTACTGTGTTGATTTTAAAGTTGACTTAGAAGTCTAGTGTGGATTGTATGATTTCCTGCAAAGAATGGTGGAAAACGCTGGTGAAATTAGAAAAAATGATGCACAAGTTGAGGGTTTTAAGACAAATGCAAACAAATTTAGTAGTTTGATTGTAATGGTTGCCTTAAAAAAACAAAAATTTATCCCAATGGTGGGAGTCATATATGAGGACGAGAATCCAGAACTTCAACTTTTAGAGTTTAGGTGCTAAACTTAACTTATAGTACATGTAGAAGTGAGAGAAATTGGAGTGCTTTCGTAATGGTAAATTTTATATTAACATTTAAGTTTTTGTCGTATTTAATAGGTTTCTAACAAAGGAGATAAACATCAATATAGGTCATAAACAAGGTGAATAAGTTGTTATTTTAAGTGGAACGAATCAAAAGGACGGTTATGCTTATCCTTATTTTTGTTAAAGTGTAATTTGATTGTGTCTAAACAGTATGTGTTGAAGGGAGGTTGTCCAGTCGAAGAGCTTGTGTATCGAAGTAGGCTGCACATAGATTTGATTTGTTTTAGATTTAGATAGATTTGATTTAGATCTAAAATAAATAGATTTGATTTAGTACCAAAATAAGTATTTTGGGCTTTTATAGTTTTGGGTTTTAGTTAACCTAAATCTATAAATAGAGGGGGTAATCCCTAATTTTGTAATTAAGTCAATTCATTGTAATCACAAAATTTACAGTTGCAAGTGATTAATAAAGTTTTCCACAGTTTGTGGGCAGCGAGAAACTCTACATAAAATAATTGTCTTCTTTCTTTTCTTTTCTTTTCTCATAACTCATTGTCATTGTGTGGTGATATCAATCTTGTTCATCAAGATTGGTAGAAATTCATCATAGATATTTGGTGGATTTCCAACATCTGTAATCAAGAGCTCGATTAATCAATTCAAGGGAAGTATCGATCAAGAACGATTGAGGAAGAAGAAGAATTCACGATGGCGAGTTATGGGAATGCAAATTATCCAGCAACTCTACCAATTTTGAAAGTAGACAACTATGAGAATTGGTACAAACAAATGAAAGTTTTATTCAGGTGTCAAGGTCTTTGGGATCTTGTAAAGTATGGATTGGAAGTGCTTGGAGAAAACACTTCAGAAGAAGAAAAGAAGAAACACGCAGAATCCGAGAAGTTGAGTTATAAAGCACTCTTTATAAATCATCAATGTGTAAGTCCAGAAAATTTTGAAAAAGTGAGTGATTCAGAATCTGCAAAAGAAGCTTGGGAGGTTCTTGAGAAGTCTTTTGATGGTGTAGAAAAGGTGAAAGAAGTGAGCTTACAAAATCACAAGAGAACGTATGAATTTCTTCAGATGGAAGATAGTGAGAGCATATCTGATTTCTTCACTAGGGTTACAAAACTAGTGAATCAAATCAAGGTATGTGGAGAAACATTAACAACAAGAGCTGTTGTTTCGAAGATATTGAGATCTTTGGCTCCTAAGTTCGACCACGTGGTGGTGGCTATAGAAGAGGGGAAAGACTTGTCGAAATTGATAAAGGAAGATCTTCAAGGGTCGCTTGAATCTCATGAACAAAGATTGACTGAAAGAGCTACAGGAAAGTCGAAGAGTGATGTGGCTTTGCAGGCACATTCAACAAAAGAAACCAAAGGAAAAGGGAAGTGGTTTGAAAGAGGTAGAGGCGGCTACAACAAATCGACTGGTAAAGTAAACCAGAACGAAGAAGACGTGTCGAATATGAGAAGACCATACCAAGCCAACCAAAGAGGCGGTGTTTCAAATAGAGGAAGAGGTGGTGGTCAAAAACCTGACAAGATTCACATTCAATGTTACAATTGTCAGAAGTATGGTCACTATTCGAGTGATTGTAAAGAAAAGTGAAAGAATCAAGAAAGTGATGAAAAGTTTGCAAAACGTGAAGAAGAAGAGATGTGTTGATAGTCACAACAAGAGATGAAGATAGATTCAAGGACCAATGGTACTTGAATTCAGGATGCTCATCACATATGTTTGGAAGGAAAGACTGGTTTGTCAACATAAAGCCCTCAATGAAAAATATGGTAAATTCACAAATGACAATACCCTAGAAGCTGAAGGTATTGGTGATGTTATGATTATGATGAAAGATGGCAAGAGCTCAGTAATTTCTAATGTGTTGTACATACCGGGCATGAAGAGAAATTTGCTCAATATAGGGAAGTTGGTCGAAAAGAATTATAAAGTTTCGATCAAAGATAAGATGGTGAGAGTCGTCAACACAAATGGAAGGTTAATCTCGAAGGCTCCTATGTCTCAGAATAGAACCTTCAAGATCGAACTAAATGTGATGGAGCACAAGTTCCTTTCGACTGCAGCTAGAAGAGATAAATGGATATGGCATTATCGACTAGGCTATCTAAAATTCAGAGACATCATAGATTTGAAGAGAAGAAATATGGTGTCAGGATTGCCAGAAATCGAGATTCCAAATGAGGTATATGAGAAATGTGTGCAGGGGAAGAAGCACAAGAATAGCTTCAGCAAGGATGTAGGAAGAAGGTCAAAGGCTATTCTTGATGTTATATACTCAGATGTATGTGGACCAATCCAGGTGGATTCGATGGGAGGTAACAAATACTTTGTTACATTCATAGATGGTTTCAATCGAAAACTGTGGACTTACCTGATCAAGAAGAAAAGTGGAGTTATTGAGGTATTTGCCAAATTTAAGTCTATGGTCGAAAGACAAAGTGGTCGAAAACTCTAAGTTTTGAGAACTGATGGTGGTGGAGAGTATGTGTCGAAAGACTTCGACAGGCTATGTGAAAAGGAAGGAATTGTGCATGACGTGGTTCCACCCTATACTCCACAGCATAATGGATCTGCAGAAAGGAAGAATCAAACCATCATGAATATGGTGAGAAGTATGTTGAAAGGCAAGAATTTACCTAAAGAGTTTTAGGGTGAAGCTGTGTCGACTACAACATACATTTTGAACAGATGTCCTACGAAGAAGCTAAAAGGAATTACTCCAGAAGAATGTTGGTCTGGTGTGAAGCCTAGCTTGAGTCATCTGAAGTTATTTGGATCTATTGTATATAGACATGTACCAGATCAGTTAAGAAGAAAACTTGATAACAAGTCTAGTTAAATGATTCTAGTTGGATATCATTCGACAAGAGGTTACAAGTTGTTCGAGACCTAGTGAACAAGTAGATTGTGATCAGCAAGGATGTGATCATAGATGAGTTTTAAGAATGAGATTGGACTTAAAAAGTCAAGAAAGATTCAGTGGGAATCCTACTTGAAGAACAAGAAACACAAGTCAAAAGAGAAGTTCGACAAGAGGAACCAACAGTTATAGATCAACCAAGTACAAGCAGACCTCAAAGAATAAGACGCATGTCTGCAAGATTGCAAGAATGTGTGATTACATCAGATGATGTGATAGATAATGAAGGTGAGTTGGTACATTATGCTTTTTATGCGGATGTCGAACCTATCAATGCAGCTGAAGCATTGAAGTATTCGAAGTGGGTGAAAGCAATGAACGAAGAAGTGAAGTATATCGAAGACAACAACACTTGGTCACTTTTCGAATTGCCTCAAGGCAAGAAGGAAATTGATGTCAAGTGGGTATACAAATTAAAGATGAATCCAAAAAGGGAACTAACTCAACACAAAGCAAGGCTTGTGGCGAAAGGATTTCTATAAAAAGAAGGAATAGACTTCGATGAATTTTTTGAACCCGTTGCTAGGATCGAAACAATCAGGTTGGATGTTGGTCTAGCAGAAATAAACAGATGGCACATATGTCAGATGGACATGAAGTGTGCATTCCTGAATGGAACCTTAGACGAAGAAGTTTATGTTAAAAAATCAGTTGGGTTTTTGAAACATGACAAAGAGAGAAAGGTGTATAGGCTGCATAAAGCCCTATATGGATTGAAACAAGATCCAAGAGCTTGGAATAAGAAAATTGATATTTTCCTAAGGGAGAAGGAATTTGTGAAGTGCACAACTGAGCATGAAGTATATGAAAGAAGAAGAAATAGTGAATTTATTTTACTATGTCTCTATGTCGATGATTTGTTGATAAAAAGTAGCTGCAAAAGTGAGATCAAAGACTTCAAAGGTGATCTTAACAAGGAATTCGAAATGTCTAATCTACGTGAGATTTCCTATTTCCTTGGCATCAAATTCTACAAGAGCAGTAGAGGTTTGATGATGTATCAAAGAAGATATGCAGGAGAAATTCTCAAGAGATTTGAGATGGAAGAATGCAACTTAACTTCGACACCTGCAGAACCAAGACTGCAACTATCGAAATATGCAGATGAAGATGATGTCGACCCAACTCAATACAGAAGACTTGTTGGGTCATTGAGATACCTTTGTCATACAAGGCCTGACTTAGCATATAGTGTAGGTATGTTAAGTAGATTCATGCAGAAGCCAAAGGTATCACATCTAACATCGGTGAAGAGTATACTAAGGTATATAAAAGGAACTATCGACTATTGAATTTTGTTTCCTACAGTTGACAAAATAAAAAAATGCAAGTTAGTAGGATACACCGATTCGAGTTGGTGTAGTGATGCTGAAGATCAAAAATCAACAGCAGGATATGTGTTTATGTTAGGTGGTACACCAGTTGCTTGGAGTTTAAGAAAGGAACCAGTAGTGGCATTATCATCATGCGAAGCAGAATACATAACTGCTTTTCTTTGTGCATGTCAAGCAACTTGGATGGTGAACTTGGTCGAAGAGATAACAAGGAAAGATCATGGAGCAATTACCATGAAGATCGACAACATGTCAGCTATCAATCTGGTGAAGAACCTGTAGCACATAGTCGAAGCAAGCACATCGAAATGAAGTTCCACTATCTTCGAGAGCAGGTAGAAGATGAGAAGATGAATTTGGAACACTGCAGAACCGAGAATAAGATTGCAAACATCATGGCGAAGGGAGTGCATGTCAAAGTATTCAGAAGACTAAGAACCATGATGAATATATATAGTTTAGACATAATGAATTAGTTGGTGTGTTAAATTATTTGATTGTGTCGAAACAGTGTGTGTGTCGAAGGAAGGTTCTCTAGTTGAAAAGCTTGTGTACCGAAGCAGGCTGCACACAAATTTGATTTGTTTTAGATTTAGATAGATTTGATTTAGATCTAAAATAGATAGATTTGATTTAGTACCAAAATAGGTATTTTGAGCTTTTATAGTTTTGGGCTTTGGATAACCTAAATCTATAAATAGAGGGAGTAACCCCTAGTTTTGTAATCAAGTCAATTAATTATAATCACAGAATTTGCAGTTGCAAGTGATTAATAATGTTTTCCACAGTTTGTGGACATAGAGAAACTCTGCAGAAAATAATTGTCTTCTTTCGTTTCTTTTCTTTTCTCATAATTCATTGTCATTGTGTGGTGATATCAATCTTGTTCATCAAGATTGGTAGAAATTTATCATAGATATTTGATGGATTTCCAACAATTTTAAGTTATCATAATGGATAATTTTGTGTTGGTCATTTCTCATATGTAGTACTATGACAAAACTCTTCTTATCAAATAGAAAAGTGTTGAAAATCACTTGATAATGAAGACAATTGTATATTTTTTGTACTTCATTATAGATCACTACTATGAAAAACTTTTTTTATTTTGGTTAAGAAATGGGTTTTATTTCGGTTGCATAGGTGAGGTAACGAAGAGCGTCATAAAAAATTGTCACTTTTCCCCTCAATTTTAGATTCACCAAGGAAAAAATTATACTGCTAATAGGTTCGAACCCCAACTTTAACAATTTAGTATTTTATTGAAAACACATTCTTTTCTCTTGGTTTTAAAACTAACTGAGGTGAAAGATATATATAAGTAAGGTAAGAGACATTTCTTTGAGATTAAAATTAACTTAAAATGTCTCTTACCTTACTTATTAAAGAAAAGAAATTCTCAAAGAGAAGACTAGGATCTCTATAAAGAGTTATCAACAATCCCAACCATCTTAAAATCCTACTGACTAAATCACAAGTAACAAATAAATGGGAAGTCGACTCAAGCAAATAACCATTAAAAAGATATTCGGTGAGAACATGGTTTGCAATCAGTTTTATCTTAAATAAGTTCTCTTTAGAAGGAAACTTACCTAGGAGAAACTCCCAAGGGAAAACAATAATCTTGGAAGGGATCCACATATCCCAAATAAGGGGAATAAATGAAAACCTAATAGAGTAGGAAAGATTCAGAGCATTTGTAGAATCCAAAAGTTAGTGATAAGTAGAGGACACTGAGAAATTTTCATCCCTATAAAACTTCCAAATCCACTTATCTATGTCCAAAGAAAAAATATGACCTCTAATGACTGAATGGAAATCATCAACAATAGATTCATCGTATTCACAAAAATGTCTCCTCCTCCTTAAATCCTAAATTTGGTTTTCGTCAATCAAATTTTCAATCCCTCCCACACTTCCTACAGGATAGTCAGTGATCGAGAATGTAACGCCCCAGACTGCCTTCGGGATTACCGACAGACTCCACAAACCAACACGGGTCTTTTCAGCATACTTTGGCCTCACTCGTATGCTTTCGAGAAAACATCCTAGAAGGCCACCCATCCTTAAATTGCTCCAAGTCAAGCACGCTTAACTTTGGAGTTCTTATGAAATGGGATACCAAAAAGAAGATGTATCTTGTTAGTATAGGTAGTACCTATTAATCCTTATAAGACATCCTACAACCATGCAGCCCCTTCCCTGCATAACCTCGGGATTTCTCTCATTCCGATGTGAATTCAGTGAACACTCACTACCCTCTTCGACCTCGAAAGTGTCTCATTGTCATGCCTCATGCACCGACAACCACTCCCACCATTGTTGGCCTCGAGTGTTACATATATGACACCCTTCTATAAACCCACAATATTATAATTAAATAATAAAAGTATTACACCAAAATGAAGTCACATGCTTCATAAAACATCACACATACATTATCTCGCCTCGTAACTTGTGCTTTATAACAATTATAATTACTTACTTACTTACTACACATCAGAAAATCATAGTCTTAAATAATCTCATCAATACTTTAAAAACATCCTCATATTTCGTTATTCGAGAATTACAACTTGAATCACCTTAGACAATTGGATTAACATATATTTCTTTTCGACATAATAAAACACAAGTGCATTCAAACGTTCCCGACCCCTATGTTACATATCAAAAAAAGACCTTCTAAAATCAACGAAAATAAATAATACACTCCAAGCTATCTTCTAAACTTCTACGAACTACTCCTGATCACCTGCGTGTTACCTACGTGGATGCAACATTCAAATAGAAAGAGTGAGTAATCACATTCATTACAAAAGATATACGTGATATACATCGTAGTTCAAACAGCCACATCATGGCATCAAAATCAACAACATTGTCAACACATCAACATATAGCACAACAACATCATCCAGTCAACAATTATGCAATGCCACATAAGATGTAATGCAATAAGATAGACTCATGCATGTGGTACTATTTATTTATGAGTAATTGACTCATCACCCTTATAATATCCCCATAATAGGATCGATTCTCTCTTGGAAACAGAGCACAATAATAACACACTCAATCCACACAATGAGATTGAGACCAACACTGGACCAACGTCCTAAATCAACATGGGTGGACCAAAGTTCTCCAAACTATGCCATGAATGCATGATGCTCAACAAAAAAATATCAAACGACCACGACAAGTCAAATCGCATCATCATTCATGAAATCATCACAACATTCAATATTAAATAGTCACAACATATTATCATCATAGTATTTACAATTAATCATAACATTACACATCATAGTATCAACAATTAATCATAGCAACATACATTATCATAGACTACCTCTTAATAATCTAATCCTTTATTAGCAAAGGTACTGGACACATCCATCTTTTCACTCGTTTTATTCCACCAACATGTAGTTCATCGCGTTAGCTATCAAACTTTTTAAACAACGCCTCAAACTAAGTTCTAAAACTATTTATGGAGTTTTAAGATCCTACTATTGTCCATCGCCCGAGGCTCTCCTGGCGATGCAGACTCCTCTCCTGAGGCTCTCCCGACAATATGGGAGCGACAACCCACCAATTCCTCTTTGGCCTCCATCGCCTGACGACGCATCCATTCACCCTAATTTATGTCACACTAAAACATAACATCACATATCATATACAATAACATACCAACATAATTCACCAATAATTCATCATATCTCACAAATAAAGAATTGAATAATTAATTTGAAAAGTTGGGGTGTTACAACTCTCCATCACTTAAAGAATTTTCTCCCGGAAAATTTTCTGAGGATAACAGAGTCGGATACGACTTCTTCATCTGATCCTCATGCTCCAAAGTCAAACTTCCACCAGATGGTCCACCCTACAATACCTTCACTAAGACAATGTCTTTACCCCACAATTGCTTCACTTCCCTACCTTCTATTCGCATGGGTAATGCTTCAACAGTCAGGTTATCTGTTAAAGGTACATCATCCATTTGAATCACATGCGAAGGATCTAGAATGTACTTTCTCAACTTAGAAACATAAAACACATCATAAATATTTGCAAGCAACGACGGTAACGTAATCCTATAAGTCGATTCACCTATCTTCTCTGATATCAGATATGCACCAACAAAATAAGATGTAAGATTTTTTGACTTCAAAGCTCTACCAACACCAGTTACTGGAGTAACCCTCAAAATCACATGGTCATTGTTTTGGAACTCAAGCACCTTCCTCCTCTTATCATGATAACTCTTTTGACGAATCTGAGAAGCATTTATCCTCTCTTGTATTATCTTGATCTTCCCAGTCATTTTGTACACAATCTCAGATCCGAGTACAACACGCTCGCCCGAATCATACCAACACAAAAGAGTCCTACACCTCCTACCATATAATTCTTCATGCAGTGCAACTCTAATACTCGAATGGGAACTATTGTTGTATGTAAACTCAATCAACAACAAGTGACTATCCCAAGCTCCTCCTTGTTTTAGCATACATGCCCTAAGAAAATCCTCCAAAGACTGGATAATCCTCTCTTTTTGACTGTCTGTCTACGGATGATATGCGAAACTCAACCTCAATTTAGTACCAAAAGCATTTTACAAACCTCCATAAAATATCGACGTAAACCTCAGATCTCTATCCAACACGATACTCAAAGGTATTATGTGTAACTTCACAATCTCATCAATATACATTTCAAATAGCTTCTCTATAGGATGAATGATCTTCATCGGTATGAAATGAGTCGAATTAGTCAACCTATCCACTATCACCCAAATCGAATCATTACCTTTAACACTCTTCGGCAAACCCGACACAAAATCCATAAAAACACTGTCCTATTTCCACTCTGGAATACTCAAAGGTTTCATAAGACCCATAGGCTTCTGATGTTCAATCTTTAACTTCTAACAAGTCAAACAAGCATACACAAATTTAGCAACTTCTTTTTTCATACCCAGCCACCAAAACAATTTCTTTAAATCGTGATACATCTTCGTAGCACCCATATGAATACTTAAATCACTTCGATGTCCTTCCTCAAGAATGCTCTTCTTAAGCTCTAGAATATCAAGAAAACAAATTCTATCACCTAACCTCAACACAACATTCCCATCCAATCCTAACTCTCCATTGCTACCTTGGTTAATCAACGTTAATCGATCAACCAAACTCAAATCAGATATTTGACCTACTTAGATCTCTTCAAGAATACCACTAGACAGGCTCAACATTCCCAACTTCACAATGTTAGAAGTCTCCTCACATACTAAACTCATGTCTCTGAATTGCTCGATTATTTTTAACTCCCGAACCATAAGCATCGACATATGCAATGACTTCCTACTCAAAGTATCAACTACCACATTTGCTTTACAAGGATGGTAACTCAATTCAAAATCACAATCTTTCAAGAGATTGAGCCACATCCTATGTCTCATATTTAATTCTTTCTGATCAAACAAGTATTTTAAATATTTATGATCATTGAATACTTCAAATTTAGATCCAAAAAGATAATGTCTCCAAATTTTTAACACGAACACCACAATTGCTAACTCTAAGTCATGTGTAGGATAATTCCTATCATTAACCTTTAGTTGTCTAGAAGCATAAGAAACAACTTGTCCATTTTTCATTAGTACACCACCAAGTCCCATCTTAGACACACCACAATAAACCTCAAAAGATTCATTCGGATTTGGTAAAATTAACATCGAAGTAGTCGTTAACTTCTTCTTCAGTTCTACAAAACTTTCTTCACACGCGACATCCCACACACATGCTTGACTCTTTCGAGTCAACTGAGTCAATGGTAACACCAACTTAGAAAATACTTTAATGAATCTTCGATAGTAACCTGTTAAACCAAGAAAACTTCGAATCTCACTCGCTGACATCGGTGTCTCCCATTGCAACACTGCATCAACCTTAGAAGGATCCACATCAATTCCACCACTAGAAATCACATGGCCAAGGAAACTCACTTCCTTCAACTAAAATTCACACTTAGACAACTTTGCATACAACTTCTTCTCTTCCAACACTTGCAACACAATTCACAAATGCCCAACATGCTCTTCCTCTGACTTAGAATAAATTAGAATGTCATCGACAAAAGCCACCACAAACTTGTCCAGATACTTCTGAAAAATTTGGTTCACGTATTCCATGAAAACACCTGGCGCATTAGATGCACCAAACAACATCACAATATACTCATAGTGACCATACCTCGTTCTGAAATCCATCTTTGAAATATCATCCAGTTTAACACAAATCTGATGATAACCCGACTTTAAATCAATCTTACTAAACACACTGGAACCAACCAACTGATCCATGAAGTCATCTACCCTCAGAAGTGGATACTTATTCTTAATAGTAATTTTATTTAATTGTCTGTAATATATACACAACCTCATACTACTGTCCTTTTTCTTAACCAACAACACAAGAGCACCCACAAAGAGACGCTCGGTCGAACAAACTTCTTCTCAAGTAACTCTTCTAATTTTTTCTTCAACTCGCTCAGCTCTAAAGTTGACATTTATAAGGAGCCATTGACACTGGACTCATACCTGGTATTAATTCCACAGCAAATTCAACTTCTCATTCCAGAGGAAAATCACTAACATCATCTGGAAACACTTCAGGAAATTCACTAACATTAGGTAATTCCACACTTGTAATTTCACAATCAACTTGTAACAATGCAAACATTGCAAACATCAAGGCTTTGTCCCCTAAAATTTCATCCACTTGCTTAGCAGACAGAAACATCAGCTCTCCGCTATCGCCAAACTTAAGGAACCTCACCGTCTTATTATAACAGTTGATATGAACGTAGTTGAACTCCAACCAATTCATTCCAAGAATTACATTAATTTGGGGTAAGGGTAAACATACCAAATCCATCATAAAACTCATACCAAAAATCGTTAAAGGACACTTAGAACAAATAAAAGTAGTAGTAACAGAACAATTAGTCTGAGCAATAGTAGAAACATTCTTCTTTGGCTTCTGACACTGGGTATTAATATGACCCTACCCACCACAACTGAAACAAGTAGAACCTTCGTTCTTGCATTCAATAACACGATGACCAGTCTTGGCACACCTATAACATCTCAACACCTTGTTGCCGCAAGAATCATTATGGTGACCTAACTCGCCACACCGGTAGCACTTCATAGAAGCGAGAGCTCCTCCCCCTTGAATTATTCTTATCATAAGCTTTATGCTTCCCTCTGTCTGTAGGGGCAACGTATGGCTTACCACAATCATAATGATTTCCCTTCTTCTCATTATGACTCTTATAAAAGAAGCTCTGTCTCTACCATCTTGATCAAAAATCATAAATTTTTTCACCAGCATAGGAAAATGACGAATCTCAAGGTATCCAATACGCTGCTTGATCTCTGGACATAGAAACTTAATTCACTTAGACACCTCAACTACTGGGTTGTTATAGTGCGGACCAAATTTCATCAGTTCTTCGAACCTAGTCGCATATTCAGCAATTGTTGAACTTCCTTGCTTTAGCTCAAGGAATTCGATTTCCTTCTTACCCCATACAAATTCAGGAAATTATTTATCTAGAAAAGGAGTTATAAATACGGCCCAAGTAATCTCTGTACCTAGAATCTCCGTCCTTTGGTGCACATTGTTCCACCAGTCCTCGATTTCTTCCTTCAACATTTTCATGCCAAATTGCACCTTCTGATCCTCCATGCAGATCACTACCCAGAAAATCTTTTCAATCCCCTTAAGCCACACATGTGCACCATCTACATCATGCCTTCCCTTGTAGATTGGCAGATTTTTCCTCTGGAACCTTTTCCATGCACGAGCCTCATCATTATTCCTTCATTCCAGTTCTGTTGACCATGTTGGTTTTGTAGTGTCTGAGCCATGGCTTCCAAAGCGTTAGTAAAGATTTTGCATATCCATAATATCTAAGTGCTAGTCAACCAACAGAAGATAAACATCATATAAAAACTGGTCGGACGGACCAACCTGCTCTGATACAACTAATGTAACACCCTTCTATAACCCCACGAATATTATAATTAAATAATTAGAGTATTGCACCAAAAGGGTGTCACATGCTTCATAAAACATCATACATACACTATCTTGCCTCGTAACACAAGCTTTTTCAACAATTATAATTACTTACTTACTACGCAGCGGGAAATACTAGTCTTAAATAATCTCATCAACACTTCAAAAACATTCTTATATCTCGTCATTCGAGAATTACAACTTAAAACACCTTAGACAATTGGATTAACGTCTATTTCTTTTCAACAAAATAAAACACAAGTGCATTCAAATGTTCCCGACCTCGATGTTACATATCAGAGAAAGACCTTCTAAAATCAAAGAAAATAAACAAAACACTATAAGCTATATTCTAAACTTCTATGAAATACTGTTGATCATCTGCGCGTTAACCACGTAGAGGCAAGATACAAACAAAAAGGGTGAGTAATCACATCATTACAAAATATATACATAATAGACATAGTAGTTAAACTGAAAACATCATAGCATCAAAATCAACAACATTGTGAACACTTAATTAATTAGCACAACAACATATACAACATTATCTAGTCAATAATTAAGCAATGCCACATAATATATAACGCAATAACATAGACTCATACATGTGGTACCATTTCTATATGAGTACTTGACTAATCACCCTCTAAAGATCTCCACCATATGATCGATTATCTCTTGGAACTAGAGCACAAAAACAACACACTCAATCCACACAATGGGATAAAGGCCAACACTGAACAAACATCCTAAATCAACATGGGCGGACCAAAGTTGTCTAAACTATGCCATAAATGCATGATGAACAACAAAAAAATTTCAATCAGCCAAAGCTAGTAAAATTGCATCATCATTCCTGAAATCATCCATAACATTCAATACTTCATAGTCACAACATATTATAATCATAGTATTTATGATTCCTCATAGAAACACACATCATAGTATCAACATATCATACATCATCATATTTTGTACACATTCATATTTTAACTCGTTTTATTCCACCCACATGTAGTTCATCGCGTTAGCCATCCAATGCTTCGAACAGTGCCTCAAACTGAGTTCTAAAACTCAAATTACAGTGTTTTAAGATCCTACTATTGTCCATTGCCTGAGGCTCGCCCGACGATAGAGAGTGCTCTCCTAAGGCTCACCCAACGATGTGGGAGAGACATCTCACTAATTCCTCTCTGGCCTACATTGCCCAGCAATGCATATTACTTGCCTAGTGATGCATCTCTTGCTCTTGCATCGCCCAGCGATGACGCGAGTGACACACTCCAGTAACTCCTTTTTCTACCCAACCCATCGCGTCTTTTCTCGCCCGAGGACGACCAAACGATGTTTCCTGTACCAGCGACACATCCCTTCGATCGACGACGCGTAGAAGACTGCAAATTCTTGTTGCGATTCTGTACATGTTCAGCCGCAAACCTTCTTGGGATTTCATTCTAATGCAATCCAAATTATCATAATTTTCAACACATAATCATCATATAACAACCATACAATATTATAGGCATTATGTATACCAACTCATAACAAATCAACTTGGTATTTTCATCAATTTCAACATAGATTCATCACAAATGCAACAATCATCAAATCATCATAAAACCCTAACAAATTCCTACATACCTCTAAACCCCATATCATTTATAATGACAGATCATCCCCATTACCTTTGATTCCTAGCGAGTGATCTTCTTCTCCGTGTTTCTATTGTGATTTCTACAAATTCCTTGTGCCCTAGCCTCTTATCTATTTTCTCCCAATTCTTTCACGAGCGTATAATGAACACTCTATTCCTTGTTTTACCTTCAGACCCCTAATATTTTGTTGCCTAAATTTCCCTAACTTAGCCTTTCCTCAATTACCATCATTCCCTCACTATCTCTTCCTCATTATATTCTAATTATTTTATTTCAAATAATAATCTAAATAATTACCAACAATTATTTAATTTATTCTAATGCTCTATTCACCTTAATTCCCATCACACTACAACATAACATCACACATCATATACAACAACAAACCAACATAATTCACCAATAATTCATCATATTTCACAAATAAACAATTAAATAGTTAATTATAAAAGTTGGGGTGTAACAAAGAACAACCTAGGGAAACTATCCTTGAGGAGGATAATGTTAATCCAAGGATTAGTCCAAAAGGACGTTATGAACCCTGAACCAATACTACTATGAATATGTGATATTACCTCGGTTGGTAAATGGATTTCACCTCATTTTTGTTGGCGAGCTAAATAACTGTGTTAGCAAAAGTGTGTTAATTTTACCCTCAGTTGTTTTTCCTACTGAGGGGAAATCTAGAACTGGCCATGGGTTCAATCCCCATAAAGAACATTTTTTTTATTTCAAGCATGCCCCACTTTATTCTCGGTTTGATTTCAAAATCGAGGGAATAAATTGGGTATTTTTACCTTTATTTGAGTTAACAAGTGAGGGTAAAACCCTTGTTTATTATTATTTTTTTAAAATTACAAAATTTTGTTTTAAATTATATTATTTTGAAACATAACCGAACCTAAATTATATTGAAACAGAACATAATGAATTTTTGAAACAAAATAAAAATTAAACATAACCTAAATAGAACAAAAATAAAATGGCACATTGCACATTCTATTTTTAATACAAAACTTAAAAATATATAAATGATTAAACAAATAATGCAAAACTCAAATTGAATATTCTTGAACGGACATCCTAAAGTCTTCATCTTTGAATGGTATCTAGTTTTTAAAACCTATATTTCTAACGACATATGAAAACAACTAGGATAAAATAACAACATAATTAAGCCTTCAATAACACACTAGTGTGGAAAATGCATTTAACAATGGTTAGGAAAGAAATATAATTACGCGGGACCAGACGCTGTTATGTAGCATGTATAGGTATATACCGCAATCACGGTCATGGAACCATTGTAGTATTCTAGAAAGTGTGTGCCATATCATAATAGTTAATTAACCCAACCGTTGCGATAGAACTAAAGGTCCCAAATTTGATTCTCAACATCAACATTTTGTAATTTATATTATTCGGGTCATTGTTCAATATACAATTACAGTTAGGTTTTATAACCGTTGTCAAAACTTCCTCTGTTTTAAATATGCAATTCTCTGCTTCTCAAATTCTTCCCATTTTTTATGCTGTAACTATTATAACCATATAAGAGAATTTACAACAACCCGTATTTTTGTTAACCATGCATAAAGAGCATAAAAAATAGCTAACATTGTGAATCAAAAGCCAAAATTAATATTTACATCAAACAGAATATGTTTAAGTCAAAGTAATATTCACATCATCATATACATCAAATAAGTCATTAACACATCTCAATAAATCAAATAGTAGGACCCTTAAGCACATTGTGAATATACACCCAATGTTTACGAAGATCGACAAAGTCCTCAACAGGGAATGGGGTTACTTCGTTGAACATCTACATAAGAAAGAGCAAAAAAGTGTTTAAATTATATGTTAACTTATATATTAATATATATAAACATATTATGACATATATACCTTACCCCATGAATCAACAATGCTGAAAAAGACAATGTTTAACATATGTTTCATGACATAATACCCACACTCGTATTTCACGAGTTTTTTCCTCGTCTACAAATAAATGTAACTACACATGAATGTAAACACACAATAATATAACCACACATTAATGTAAATAAAATAAACTGTAATCGAGCCACTTACTTTAGGAGAGATCCATGAGGGCTTTCTTCTAACATTTTTCATCATATTCACTTGCTCCACAATATTGTACATTGAAAATGAATTAAACATATTACATGCTAAACTAATTACAATATCAAAGAAACTGAATTAAACATACTCTTACAAATTAATAATCTCTTTCATTTTCTTTTTGAGTGGATCATGCAAGGAACACAATAAAATTATCGTATTCGTCTTAAATTATATTATGATCAATTGTCAATGACCACTGAATAAACATGAGCATATATATTATTATTATTTTCTAAAACGAAAATAAATATATAATACATAAACATCAATTACAAAAATACGTACGAACAGAGAAATGGTGCGAAGTAACATTCTTTTGCTCCCTCATTTAATCGTATTTTTCAGTAATCTTGAATGTATTTTGGTTGATTATATGCCCATCAAATAAAAAGCGGATCCAAGATTCCATAAGTACTTGATTATTTAACTCTATACAAACACGATGAATGTACCTAAATGGAGGCTTTGGTTCTACCAATCCTCTAATGAGTTCCAAATGCAAGTTTCAAGATGGTCATCCAACTAACCACTAATTATTAATTTGTTTCACTTTATGCTTTTATTTTTTATGCCTTATGTACCATTTACTTTAAGTATTACATTTCATGTTATTTGTATTTTGCTCACTTGAGCATTTCTATTCTTGTTATTCTTATTTTGCTCACTTGAGCCTTTCTTTTCTTTTTCAAGACACCTAATAATCAACATGAACCCTAAAAAAAGCTTTAATGATACTTGGACTATTTGGTTACTATCCTTGGCACTATGGAGAATTGGACTTCTTGGACTTAGGATTAGAAACCTTAGCCCATGTTGGAGACCTTGAGACCTTAATTGATATTTTGTCTGGAGCTCTTGAGGTTTACCTTAAGACATTGGGTTGGTTGTTTTTTTGTGTGCAAGTTATTGTGATTACATTCTTTGTTTGTAATATGGAATTCACCCGTATACAGCCGTTACTCTGCCAAATTTTTTGAAGACTTAATAACTTGAAGTTTGGTTCTCAAGAGGTCTAGTATCTTTGCTTGTTTGGTTTGAATCCAAAGAATTGGAATTACATCTTGACTCATGATGTCAAGTATTGACTTCTTGTTTGTTAGGTGGTTCTTATCCCTAGCTTTTACCTTATGCTTTAGGATAGTCTCTTCTTCTTCTCCCATCTTCTTTAATTTCAAAAAATTTCTCCATCCTTTTTAAAACTCTTCTTGTTTTGAAACTGGAACCACTTTTATAATAAACTTGGACTTATTTCCATACATTTTCAAAAAAAATTTCATAAAAAAATTCAATTAACTTAATAATACCTTGACAGTTTTTATGAGAATACTAAAAGTCAATCAATCTCATTTCAAACCATGTTACCCCTTTGGCTTACTTTTTATTTTAAAACCTTTCTCAAAGGGTTGGACTCTTGTCAATCCATGTAGTGATGCAAACAACTATACTTTTATAATATGTAGTAAAGAGAGATATTTTCCACTTGGGTGTTGAGTGAGGCATTGTTAATTTTAAAATCCAAGTTATATCCTCCACTTTGAGATGATGCAAATTCTCCTTTCTAATGATTGTGGGTAGTGAGTATATTTTCCACACGAACAATGACGATGATATCTTATCTCATAAAATTAACCAACACACTTGTGTTTTAAATTTTTTCAAAGGTGAACTACGTGTACCCTGATCCCCTATTGCACTAAAGGTGGTACATATGCACTAAAGGTTCGCAATCGTGGCGGGTGCAAAAATCATACAAAATATATTTCTTTTCTCACCTCCACCATCTATTTTACATACAACATTTTATAGCCAAAATATACAAATTTTTCAAAGAGATTCATGCGGAGTACCCTAGATGTTTAGGGTGCTAATACCTTCCCTTTGCATAACCAAGCCCCGTACCTTGAATCTTTCCCCCACCCCTCTTTTTGGGTTACTCGCTCTTTTCCCATTCCTTCGGAAATAATAAAGTGCGGTGGAGATTTTGATTTTGATTTGTATAAGTGTAGTCAATCCAATGGTTTAGTCTTAAACATTTCTACCGCTACAGAAAAAATGACGACTTCACTTGGGATAGATTGACCTCCTGTTGGTTTATTCCTAAGTGGGTTAAACCTATCTTTGTTTATATCGGTATATGTGATATTGTTTGTTATATATTATATGTTGTATGTCTATTTGTTTGGATTTTACCAGGTTTACAGGGTGCTTGGTGATTACTTATAAGTCCTATATTCGTACATGGGCAAACATTAAGATAGGATGGGTTATATAGTCATGTTAACTTTGAGGGAGTAATCCCAAAAAAGGAGGAATGAGATCCCCCACTCAGTGGAGGCCCCTTTGACTGTAGTGTCGTTTACCGAGTATTCGGGAAGACGTACTGCTTTCGACCTGGGAGCCTGTTGAAGCTGAGGACCGTAAAATACCTAACCCATCTTGGCCTTTTAGGTGTAGTGTGGAAACTACGATGGCGTAATCCAGAAATAGTTTTCACGCGATACTATGCTCGGACGAGTTTTTCTTGAGAATATTACTAATTAGCGAGTCAATCTGAAAGTTATAATATCCAAAGGAATGATGTAGACTCTGGGAACCTCTAGAACCTTGTTAGGCAGGTGCTAACTCTTAGACCATACCTTATGGGTATTACCTTCGACCTCATGCTCGTGACACTGAACCTATGAACCCTCTATGTGTGATCTTGTGTGTGGTTGTTGCATCATGCATCCATGCACTCATAAGCATCTTTTGAAGGAATTTCATTTCAAGGGACTTAAAAGTTGACCATTTGTGAATATCTTAGGTACCTTTCTTAACCATGGATTCTGGAAGAAGAAAGATCGAAAAATACAATTTCAAGGATCCCAAGATAGATGAGTTGATTAGTCTAATTCCCGAGATTGAGTGTTCTGTAGATTTTCAAAGGAAGTATGGATCCATCATTCCTCTCATGAAGCTTAGGATGAAAGAGGGTATTCTCTCGACCTTGGTCCAGTTATATGATATGATGTATCATTGCTTTAATTTCCTTGATTATAAGTTGATGCCTACACTGGAGGAGTATTCTTATCTGTTGGATTTACCTATTACCGATCGTGTTCCTTTCAGTGGTTTGGTGGGTGAGCCAAAGTCACATGAGATTGCTGCTTTGATTCATCTGGGGAAGTTTGAGGTTGAAGCCCATATGACTACTAAAGGATGGATTAGAGGATTACCAGATCAGTTCTTATTGGAGAAAGCTCGTTACTTTTCCAGGATGAAGAGCACAGTCGCTTTTGAGGCCATCTTTGCGCTACTTGCTTACGAGTTGTTCTTATTTCCTAATGTGGACAAGTTTGTTGATGTTAATTATATCAGGATCTTCATGATTAGAAACCTAGTTCCTACATTATTTGGTGATTCTTATTACTCTATTCATCTTCGGAATTCTTATCATGGGGGGATGATTATCTGTTGCACGCCTTTGTTATACCGGTGGTTTATATCTCATATGCTTCAGTCTGATGCTTTTTGGGATGTTAGGAAGGAACCTTGTTAGGCTCCTAAGATCATGGAACTTACTCACTCGGATATTGATTGGTATCATCGAGCTTACCGGGACGTAGAGATTGTTGATAGTAGTTGTAGTTTCCCCAATGTACCTCTTCTTGGTACAAAGGGAGGAATTAACTATAACCATGTTCTTGCACGACGACAACTTGGTTATCCGATGAGGGATAAACCAAATAGTATTCATTTGAGTAGTTTCTTTCTGAAGGAGGGAGAAGACCATAAGGAATCTAGGGAGCAGATTGCGAAGGCCTGACGTCACATTCATAAGAAGAGTAGGAAAGATTTGGGACCAAGAGGGGTTGTTTCTTTGGAATCTTATCTTCAGTGGGTCCAAACGAGATATATTCAGTTGAAGATGCCTTATTCTAGGGAAACACCTATGCCTGATTTGTTTGCAAAGACCACTCCTCCCTTATTGGATGATGTAGAAGAACTACAACTTGCTTTAGTAAGGATTCAACAAGAAAGGGATGCTTGGAAGAATAAGTGCCAAACTTTAGAGATTTCCTATGGAGCAGACTCGAAGGAGAAAGACGACTTGATTTAGATCCTTGAGAGTCGGGCTGTAGAGATCATGGAGAAGCAAGGGGATTTATTTTCTCCTAAGCCTCAGTCAGATGTTAGTTTCTCACTTCCTGATTCAGGTGGTTGGAAGGAGGTGGCCACAAGATGTGCTGAAGAAAACCAGAGGTTAAAGGATCAGATTACCAGGCTTAAATGGAAGCCCCAACGTATAGAGTGATCTCCGCCAGCTTTACTTCTTAGGGTTTTAAACTTTTTTTTTCATCTTGTACTTGGGATTATTTAAACTTGTAGTCCATTTTAAAGTTATTATAATAAAAAATTTCAGTATTTCAAATGTGTTATTACTTTGATATTTGCAATGTGTTTATAAATCTTTAAGTCCCTTGAAATATTAATAATAAAAATTAATCATGTTCATTGCATATCATGCATCATATTGCACATATTTCTTGCATTTGTTATGCATATCCAGATGTATTACCAAGCTTCTTTACTTCGTCCAGCAAGCTGACTCACCACTACAACACTCGAATTAATATCAGAAGGAAGATAAACAACTTAGAACAAGAGAATTTCGAGTTGCGCGAGGAAGTTTCTGCTTTAAAAGCCAACATGGCCAATCTTACTTCTCTAATTGAATCTCTGGTGGCTGCTCAGAATCAGCCACCGAGTGTTCAACCTCAACCAACAAGGGTTACTCCTGAAGCTCCGGCTGTTCCTGTGTCTGCTACTCCAACTGTTGTTCAGAATCACATGCCTCAAGGTTATCCATGGGGAATGCGAGAGAACATGGCGCCTGAAAGTTTCAATCTTGGTCCTCAAGAAGCTTTGGTTATTCAGACTACTGTTACTCCCGCACCTCCTGTGGGGCATGCTTCTCCTGCTGCACCTCCTTCGGTGAATTTGATTCCATTTGTTAATGATGATATGTGTCGCCCTTTTCCTCCACCAAGTGAAGACTTGGGTCTTTATGACAGAGTGGAAAAATTTCAAGAACAGTTTGACAAGATGCAGAGGGAGATGAAGTCCCTCAAGGGAAAAGAGTTATTCGGGAAGAACGTTAATGAATTATTCTTGGTCCCAAATGTCAAGATACCTGCGAAGTTTAAGGTCCCGGAATTCGAGAAGTACAAGGGCAACACTTTCCCTCGTGCTCATCTTCTGATTTATGTAAGAAGACTATCTACCCATACTGATGATCAGCATCTGCTGATTCACTTTTTTATGGATATTTTGACTGGTGTTGCGCTAGAGTGGTATATGAGTTTGGATAGCGTCAATATCCATACTTTTAATGACTTGGGAGAAGCATTTATCAGACAATACAAGTACAACATGGACATGGTGCCTGACCGTGATCAACTTAGGGCCATGTTCCAGAAAGAAAGGGAATAATTCAAAGAATATGCACAAAGATGGCGTGAGGTAGCCGCCCAAGTGTTTCCTCCCATGGAAGAGAAGGAGGTGACTAAGATTTTCTTGAAAACTCTGGGTGCTTTCTACTATGAGAGGATGGTAGCAAGTGCGCCAAGTGACTTTACTGAAATGGTAGGCATGAGTATCCTCTTAGAAGAGGCTGTAAGAGAGGTCCATTTAACAAAGAGTGGAGGTTCTAGAAATACGAATAAGCCGTCCTATCGGTTTACCAAATAGAAGGAAGGATATACAAATGTTGTTATGCATAAAAGGAAGATTAATCCTCCAAGAAGAAATTATCAGCGTCATCAGTAAGTCGCCTCAGTCACTCCAGTTGTTGGTGTATCTCTAACCACAGTTGCTTACCAGAGACCATCCCAGCATGGGAATCAAGGATATAATCAGATAAGGGAGAGTTATGACCTTATTCCTATGAGTTACACAAAATTACTCACGGCACTAATTCAGAAGAATTTGGTTCAGACCCGACCACCTCCCGTTGTACTATCACAATTGCCTTGGTATTAAAAGCAAACCAAACATGTGCTTTTCATCAGGGAGCACTAGGGCATAATGTTGAGAATTGTTATCCTTTGAAGACTGAAGTACAGAAATTGGTAAAGTCTGGTATCTTATCTTTCAAGGATGTTGGCCCTAATGTGAAAGGCAATCCTCTGCCCAAGCATGGAGGAGAAAATGCTCTGAACATGGTGGCCAGTTGTCCAGGCGACTTCCGTATTTTTGATGTTAATATGTTTAGAGGAGATTTGGTGAAACTGCATGTAGACCTATATGAATTCAGCTACTATACGCATGACCATGCTGGTTGTGCTATTTGCAGTACAGACATACAGGGTTGTGACAAGATAAAGAATGATTAGCAAGAGATGATGGATGAGGGCCTCATCCACATAATAAGGCCTAGGGCATATTATGAATAGGAAGTAAACATGGTTTATGGATGTCCTGGAGAGTTCAGAATATTTGATGTAAAACATATCAATGAGGAACGTGTGCAATTGCACGCTACTTTTTGCCACATGGTTGGTCAGGTGGAACATCAATATGGATCATGCCGAGTTTGCTGCCAACACTCCCGAGGATGTCCATTTGTGAGGAAAGGTGTTCAGTTGTTGTTATTGGATAATGGAACCATCAAGGTTACAGGTCAAATGGATGATTTCCATGAAGTTGATATGATTGAGGTTTGTTTGGCTGAAGAAGATTCGAATGATGAGTATGCCTCTGCAGATGAGTATTTCTCCTCAGATGAGGATTTGTTTACCAGAGATGACTCAATAATGACTGATTATGTTGAAGAAGGGGTAAACATTATTGTGCCTTGTTTTGGTACACCTGCCCATTTTGAAGTTGAGTATCATAGCAAGGCATCTATTACTCTATTGGTGATTAGTTTGCTGGGTACTGTCCCCTACAAGTCAGATAAGGCAGTACCATAGTGTTGTACCCCAAAATTTCCCCTCTTATCTTTTACAAGATCTTCTCTTACATGGGTGGCAACAAACACTTGCTTGAAGAAAAATAACAAATTTTGAAGTTGGTTAAAGTGTCCTTCGATGGGGTGTACTTAGAAAGCATGGCAACACAATGACATTCGATTGGCATATGAACAAAGGCATCTTCGACTGACATTTTAACGTCACTTCGATTGGTCTTAACTGGAGGAAATCGAAGGGAGAAGAACAAATTTTTCGAGCGATCAACAAGATCCTTTGATTGGCCTGTTAACATGGTACCTTTTGATTGGCATGGTAACAATTCCTTCCGATTGGCATCTCCCAAATTACATTCGATTGGCATCTACATAGAGCCCTTCGATTGGAATTCCAAAAGGTCCTTCATTCGAAGGAAGTAGCAAGACCCATTCGAAGGATGCAACTCATAGGCCATTCGAAGGAGGCAACAATGACTCATTTGAAGGGTGTATAGAAAGGCCATTCGAAGGAGGCAACTCATAGGACATTTGAAGAAGGCAACAATGACTCATTTGAAGGGTGTATAAGAAGTCCATTAGAAGGAGGAAACTTATAGGACATTCAAAGAAGCGTTCAATGACTAACTCGAAGGGTGTATGAGAAGTCCATTCGAAGGAGGCAACTCATAGGCCAATCGAAGAGAAACGTTGGAGGGTGCTCGAAGGAGTCAAAGTGTCTAGGTTCATCCAAGATTTCCAAACAGACATGAATGTTTCAAAAAAGGAATACTTTTAATTTGTCTGATTCTTGTCTCGTGGCTTTAAGGGACTGTTTAAGTGGTTGTTACTTACCTTTACTATACGCCAACACCCTCCTATAAATATGAGGCCAAGGACAAATTACCAGGGGCGAACGAAAGAGAGAGAATACCCATTGCAACAGAAGAGATTACACGTATACACATCAAAATTCTCATAAGCAATCCCAATCGAAGGAACTTTCAGCAATGTTCCCAATCACTCCTTGAAGTCTACAGGGAGCGTTCCCAAACACTAGCCATAAAACGCCAAGAATCCAAATCGAAGCCTCCCATCGTTGGTAAACTTGCAAATTCATGTTAATGATTTCATAAATGTGTTAATGTTCATTCACTATTTGATTCATGCTCAGGATGTCATGTAACCTTGTTCAATTCGTATTCAGAGCTAAGGGCCTGGGTTCAATTCCAGGTCCACATTTTGTTTTCCCTTTCCTCCCACGCCCATACTGCAGATCTGACCCAAATAAACCAATGCATACAAGATCGAAGGACCTGGGAATATTTGTCTTGCAGGTCTAAATTGAGAATCCCCTCCTTCCCCAGATCGAAAGGAATGACTTCCTCCCCTGGATCGAAGAAGACATATTCCTCCCCTAGGTCGAAAGACCATTATCTCTCCTTGGGTCGAAGGACAAACATTCTCCCTTAGATCGAAGGCTACTTTTTTCCCCTGGGTCGAAGGTCGCCTTCCTCAGGATCGAAGGGAGCCTTTTCATCTGAATCGAAGCCCCTCATGATCGAAGGGTCCCCACTCCTTCATATTTTATTTTTTGTTATTTTTTTTGTTATTTCTTTATTGATCTTTTTTTTACTTTGACATTGAATCAAAAAACCACAAAAAATTAGGCTTGACTTTTTACATTAAATTAATTTTTTCAATTAATTAATTAATTATTTTATCACTTTTTTAAAATTAAGATTAAACAAACTTAGGCTTATTTTGTTTTATACTAAAAACAAAAAAACAGATTTTTTCATAGGATATTTTTAGACGTTATTTTCGAATTTCGCGCGCGTTTATTTTTATTCTAGCATTTTATGTAATTATTGTAACTGCCCATGGATGTAATAGTCTTAAATTTAAAAATTCTGCATTTTATTTTATGCCCTTATATTGTATCTCTCCTAAAGCCGTGTAATAGTTTAAGATTTACTTTTTTTTTCATTTTATTTTCCGCACCTCTACTGTTTTATTTTGTAATATTACTGTTAGTAATTATAATTGCATGGAAAGACTGTAAATTAAAACGTTAGCTAACTTAATAAAAAGACAAAAATAACCGAATCTCAACACATATGCACATATGAACCTCTAGGGTATCCCCGCTTCGGTTGCCTTTCGGAAAAACACTCACGTCCCTCGAGAATGGAGACGCTTTAGCAAAGACCCGCAAAAATCAAAAAAATTATAGTCCCTCGATGACCCTATGGTGTTTCCTTTCGGTAAATGATCTCGTCCCTTAAACAAAATTGCTAAAGCATCTGCATATGTTGCCTTTATGTCTGTTAAACGTCCCTTCGAATGTCCCTCAACATCCAACGATAGGGCTACCTACTCACTACTAGTAGGATATCGGTGTCTAAAGGATAGGAGGAAAATAATGATCCTTTTCGAGTAATAAAGTAGATAGTTGTTAGAAGTTTGCTCAAACATTTTTCACTTGAACAAAAAACTACTTTTCAAAAACAATTTCAAAACACTTTGTATACTTTCTCTACTATCCCGAGAAACATTACAAAGTTCGCCATACTAAAGCATTTTTCAAAACATTTTCAAACACACAAAGCACAAATGTATTTCAATATGAGCAAACTTCTAAGAGACCGTGGAAAACCACAGATGGAATGGGTGCTAACACCTTCCCTTTCCATAACCCCCCTTACTCAGAAACATCTCGAAAAGGTATTTTTCTGTTCTTTTCACCCTTTCCTTTGTTGGATAAAAGAAAAGATAGTGGCGACTCTAGCTTTTCGCATATTTGCAAACAAAACACAAAAAACAGTATATAAAAGTCGTTCTTGCCACCGTATTACACCTACAAATATAATGCTACAATTTTGGAGGATGGTGTGGAAGTTCCCATCCAGCCAATGCCTGATGTTGGAAATATTGTTGAGACTAGCAGAGTGACTCATAGCGGTCGTGTATTTGCATAAGTTGTTCGAGGAGATGTGAGTACTGGAAAGAAAATTATTGAAACCGTTGAACCCAAGAATGCAGTGGGTAAGTCTAGTGGAGCTACGCTAGAGAAAGAGGTGGATGATATTTTAAAGATAATCAAGATGAGCGACTATAGAATTGTGGATCAGCTACTACAAACTCCTTCAAAAATATCTATCTTGGCTTTATTGATGAACTCCTCTGCTCAAAGTGAATCTTTGATGAGGGTATTGGACCAAGATTTTATGGAAAGTGACATGCCTATAGACCAATTCAGCAGTGTAGTAGGGAACATTACATCATGTAATAACCTGAGTTTCTGCGATGATGAATTGCCAGATGAAGGAAGGAATCATAACATGGCCCTCCATATCTCTATGAACTGCAAGAATGATTCACTATCCAATGTGATAATTGATAATGGATCCTCTTCGAACGTTATACCAAGGAGTACACTTATAAAGTTGAAATAACAAGGAACACCCATGCGCCTAAGTGGAATTATTGTGAAATCGTTTGATGGATCAAGGAAATCTATTATTGGTGAAGTGGACTTACCTATTCATATAGGCCCACATTTGTTTCAGATTACTTTCCAAGTCATGGATATTGTACCCGCTTATAGCTGCTTGCTGGGACGGCCGTGGATACATGAGGCAGGGGCTGTCACTTCAACTTTACACCAAAAGTTGAAGTTTGTACGTGAAGGAAAAGTGGTGATTATAAATGGAGAACAAGCATTATTGATACCTCATTTGTCCTCTTTCAGCATTGTGGAGGCGGATGAAGCTGCTGTTGGAACCCAATTCCAAGCTTTATCCATTGATAACATAAGGGGAAATGAGAATTCTATGGTTTCACTTAAGGATGCATAGTAGGTTGTGCATAATGGTCATAGTGAGGTATGGGGATAGATTGTGGATCCACCTGTAAACAAGAACAGAGCTGGCTTAGGGTTCTCTTTGAAGAATGATAAAGGTAAGAGCATTAAGCCAAAGTCTGCTGCAGGAAAGCATCAAGACATCTTTCATAGAGGGGGTTATCTTCATCCAATTGTTTCCGGGATTAATGCCATTATGGAAGATGAAGAAGAGCCAGAAATGCCGAATCATGTGACGCACGGAGTTAGGGTTCAGAACTGGATCACCATTGATGTTCTCTCTTTCATACATGTTTCAAAGTAATTTGTTTTGTTAATATTTTTGAAAGGTTTTCACTCTGCCCAAGGTGAAAGTATTAATATTGTACGGGCTTATCTGTTTGCTGTGACTTTTAAAATCAATATTAAAAGTTATCTTTGTTTCCCAAATTATGTTTTATTTTTGTGATTTTTTTCTTGGAAAATGGTAATCATAAAAAACCTTTCAAAATAAATATTAACTGAAATTCAATCTGCATGATCACTTGTTATATGTGTCAGTTTCTAAAAACAATCATAAATCATATGTGCAGATTAATTAAAAAACCCGTTGAATACAATGACCCTGCACCCTCTCCCAAATTTGAATGTCCTGTGTATGGGGCCGAAGAAGAAGAGTATGATGAGATTCCAAAAGAGGTCTCATGGTTGCTTGAGCACGAGGAGAATTCCATTTAGCCATATAAAGAGCCATTGGAAATAATCAATTTAGGTTTAGAAGAAGATCCGAAGGAAGTCAAGATTGGAGCGGGTTGATTGAGTTGCTGAAAGAGTATGTGGACTTTTTTCTTGGTCTTACCAAGATATGCCTGGTCTAGATACAGATATTGTAGAGCACCGTTTGCCTTTGAACCCAGAGTGTCCGCAAATCAAACAGAAGTTGCGAAGAACTCACCCAGATATGGCAGTGAAGATCAAAGAGGAAGTTCTAAAGCAGATTAATGTCGGTTTTCTTGTGACATCAATGTACCCTCAATGGATTGCCAATATTGTCCCAGTACCGAAGAAATACGGAAAAGTTCGCATGTGCGTAGATTACAAAGATCTAAATAAATCTAGTCAAAAAGATGATTTTCCATTGCCACACATTGATATGTTAGTGGATAGCACATCAAAATTCAAAGTTTTCTCGTTCATGGACGTATTTTCTAGGTATAATCAAATAAGAATGGCTTCTGAGGACATGGAAAAAACAATGTTTATCACCCCTTAGGGAACATTCTGTTACATAGGGATGCCCTTCGGGTTGAAGAACGCTAGTGCAACGTACCGGAGGGCTATGACAACCCTATTCCATGATCTGATGCACAAGGAAATCAAGGTATATGTTGATGATATGATTTCTAAATCCCAGACTAAAGAAGGGCATGTAGAAGATTTGTTGAAGTTGTTTCAGCGTTTGAGGAAGTATCGTCTCCGCTTGAATCCAAATAAATGTACCTTCGGTGTTCGGTCAGGGAAATTGTTGGGTTTCATTGTTATCCATAAAGGGATTGAAGTTGACCCTGATAAAGAAAAAGAAATTCAAGAAATTCTAGCGCGGAGAACTAAAAAGAAAGTCAGAGGGTTCCTCGGGCATTTGAATTATATTTCCAGATTTATTTCCCACATGACTGCAACGTGTGAACCGATCTTCAAGTTGTTAAAGAAAGATCAAGGTTGTGTGTGGAAGGATGACTGCCAAAGGGAATTTGAAAGTATTAAAGAATATCTGCTTGAACCTCCTATTTTCTCCCTCCTTTTGAAGGGAGACCGTTGATTATGTATCTGACAGTGATAAATAATTCCATGGGCTGTATTATGGGACAACAAGATGAAATGGGGAAGAAAGAGTATGCCATTTATCATCTCAGTAAAAAGTTTACTGATTTTGAGTCACGGTATTCCATTCTGGAAAAGACATGTTATGCTCTGGCTTGGGCGGCAAAACGTTTGCGGCAGTATATGTTGAATCACACTACTTGGTTGATCTCCAAAATAGATCCAATCAAGTACATTTTTGAAAAGCCTGCTCTTACTGGGAGATTTTCCCGCTGGCAGATGCTGTTATTTGAATATGACATCAAATACCGCACTCAAAAAGCTATTAAAAGCACTGTGTTGGCGGATTATCTTGCTCACAAACCAGTTGATGATTATCAGTCTATGAAGTATGATTTTCTCGATGAGGATGTGATGTTTCTGAGAGTGAAAGATTATGAAGAACCATTGCATGAGGAAGGTCCTGATCCTGAATCTCATTGGAGTATGATATTTGATGGAGCTGTGAATGCTTATCGTAAAGGAATTGCTACTATGATTGTCACTCCACATGGATCACACATTCCTTTTACTGCAATGTTAACATTTGATTGTACTAATAATATAGCAGAATATGAGGCTTGCATCATGGGTCTCGAGGAAGCTATTGATCTCAGAATTAAAATTATAGATGTGTATGGAGATTCAGCTTTGGTAATAAATCAGATTAAAGGAGATTGGGATACTCATCACCCTGGCTTGATCCCTTACAAAGATTATGCTAGAATATTGTTACCCTTCTTTAATAAAATTGAATTCCATCACATCCCTAAAGATGAAAATCAAATGGCGGATGCTCTGGCAACTCTGGCTTCTATGTATCAAGTAAATACTTAGAATGATATACCTCAAATTATAGTTCAGCGACTGGATAGGCCTGCTCATGTGTTTACAACAGAGGAGGTAGCGGATGGGAAACCTTGGTATTATGTTATCAAGTATTTTCTTCAGACTCAGGAATACCCGATTGGTGCGTCGAATAAAGGTAGAAAGACATTGAGAAGATTGGCTGGCAGCTTCTTCCTCAGTGTAAATGTGTTGTACAAGAGAAATTATGACATGGTCCTGCTCAGATGTGTGGATAGACATGAAGCAGGCATGTTGATGCATGAGATTCATGAAGGCTCATTTTCCACTAACGCCGATGGACATTCGATGGCTAAGAAGATGCTAAGGGTAGGTTACTATTGGCTGACAATGGAATATGATTGTTACAAATTTGCAAAGAATTGTCATAAATTCCAGATTTATGCGGACAAGGTTCATGTGCCTCCGACACTTCTCAATGTTATTTCTTCCCCGTGGCCTTTCTCTATGTGGGGTAATGACATGATTGGGATGGTATAATCCGAAGCTTCGAATGGACACAACTTTATCTTGGTAGCAATTGATTACTTCACCAAATGGGTGGAAGCAACTTCATATGCTAATGTTACTAAGCAGGTGGTGATGCGCTTCATTAAGAATAATCTTACATGTCGGTATGGTGTGCCGAGCAGAATTATCATTGGCAATGGCTCAAATCTGAACAACAAGATAATGACAGAACATTGTGAGGAATTCAAGATTGTGCATCACAACTCATCTCCGTACAGGCCAAAGATGAATGGGGTTGTTGAAGCTGATAATAATAATAATATCAAGAACATTATCCAGAAGATGGTTGTTACTTATAAGGATTGGCATGAAATTCTCCCTTTTGCTTTGCATGGATATCGCACATCTATCTGCACTTCAACGGGAGCAAGCCTGTTCTCCCTTGTGTATGGAATGGAAGAGGTACTCCCAATCGAGGTATAGATTCCCTCTTTGCTTGTGATAATGGAAACCAAGTTGTCAGAGGTTGAATGGGTCCAGAACAGGTTTGACCAATTGAATTTGATCGAAGAGAAGAGAATGGAGGCTTTGTGTCATGGGCAGTTATACCAGAAGAGAATGAAGAAAGCTTTTGATAAGAAGGTCAAACCTCATGAATTCAGAGAAGGCGACCTCGTGCTCAGGAAGATCATGTCTTTTAACGTTGATTCTAGGGGAAAGTGGACTCCAAATTTTGAAGGCCCATGTCTCGTCAAGAAAGCCTTCTCTGGCGGTTTATTAATTCTTGAAACTATGGATGGCGAGGGGTTCCCATATCCCATGAATGTTGACGCAGTCAAGAAATACTTCTCCTAAAGAAATAAAAGAACAACTCGCTAAGTTGAAAACTCGAAAGGGCGGCTTAGGCAAAAAAGAGCGTCTCGGTAGGCCGAAAACCCGAAAGGGCGATCTAGGCAAAAATTAGAGACAAACAAAATAAATTTCCCGCAAAGTTGAAAACCCGCAAGGGAAGATTAGGAAAAAGTTAGGGACTTTCTTGGCAAGTAACTACATCAGACAAGACTTGATCATTGATGCAACAATCTTCTAGGATCCTCATCATATTTCAACGGAAGCTACTGCTCAGGATTTTAAAATTTGTTAGAGGGGATAGTGGTCATTGTGATACGGTGGCAGAACCGACTGTTAATACTCGTTTGAGTTGTGTTTTTTTTCCGCAAAATGTCGCGGTAAGCAAGAGTTTCCACCAACTTTTATTTCATCCAATCATGGAAAAGAAAAAAGAATAGAAAAAGCCTTTTTTGAGATATTTTGAGTACGGGGGGTAGATTATAGAAAGGGAAGGTGTCAGGACCCTTTCTATCTGTAGTTATCTACGGACTCTTAGGTACTTGCTCATTTTTCAAATTGCTTGTGTGTGTTTATCTTGAAAATGTTTTTTTACTTCGTGATAACCCTTGTATCAGTCCTCAAGGATATGACGAAGTTTGTTTTGAAAATTTGTTTGAAAGGTGTTTGTGATTTTTTTTATTTGAGCAAGTACCTACTAGCATCTACCTACTCGAAAAAAGATTATCTTTGTTCTCGTTTCCTTTAGGCAGTTATATCCTACTATTGAGGGGAAGGTAGCACCATTGTTGGAGTTGTAAGGGACATTCGAAAGGGACAAGTACAATCACCAAAGCAATAGTTAGAAAACTTTACTAATAACCCTAGAGTCTTAAGATCTTTCCGAGGCAACATTTCCGAGGCAACATTCAAATGGGACAATTTGATATCTTTAGACTAGAGGGCAACCAATAAAATCTCCTATGCTTAATGATTGTTTACCGAAGGCAGCCGAAGTGAGGTAAACCCTAGGAGTGAATATGTGCATATGATTTGTTTGAGTTATTTAAAATTTGCACATTAGGTGATCTACCGTTTTAATTTTCCAAACATTCTTGCCATACAATCCTATTACCCATGCATCTAGACGGTTAAAGATTGCAGAAATTAAAAAGTGCAAGGAAGTACAACCTAGATATTACAAGGCTTCGGGGAGGGGGGTTAATTACATAACCAAAAATCGGGGATTTAAAGCAAGAAATAAAAACCCTAATTTAACTATTACAAACCCTGAACAGTTACAAAATAATGGAAAAAATAATAACAAGCGCGCGGAAAATTAAATGCGAGAGAAATTAGGGTTTTGACCCTTGACTAAACCTAATTGCAATTGATTAAAGAAAACATCATTTTTTGTCATTTTTTGTTATTTAAGAAAATAAGGAATAGTTGAATAAAAAAAAGAACCTAATTACTAATTAACTTTAATTAAGAAAAATGATTAAGTTAACCTATTTTTTGTGTTTTTGTTTGAAAAAAAAGAAAATAATTAAATCAAGAATTTAAACCTAGTTTTCTAATTGATTTTAAATTATGAAAGGAATTAAAGTTGCCCTTAATTAAATTAAGCTAATTAATTAAATTAAATTTGATAAAAAAACCTAATTCTAATTTTTATGACTTTTTGATTTTTATGATTTTATAACAAAACAGATTTTAAAATTAAAATAAATAAATAAATTGAAAAGAATAAAGAAAACAAAATAATAAAAAAGATAAAGATTGAGAATTGGGCCTGATTGTGCTGCTGAAGAGGGGGTGTCAATCTGAATTTTGTAAGGCCCATTATGGCTGAGTCCATCTGTCTGCGCTAGTTCCAATGTCATGGCTTTCTGGGGGTCTACCATGTGGTTGCAACTTGGAGGCGTCAGATCCGGTCAACGTGTAATCCAGTGGACAGGCATTGAGGGTGTATGGTGGTCTCCTGGAGATGAAGCGCCTTGGATCATGTGAAGAAAATATGCAAATGAGAAAATGTTGGAGTCAGGGGTTCTCCTGCCTACAACGCCTTATCCCTCCTCCTGGCTACCACTGGACCAACATGCTTTGTTGATAATATAAATGACCAAAATATAATATATTAGAAAAAACGTTAATAGCCAGGAAAACACGCGGGAGATTTGAATTCGCCAATCGTGGTTTGACACGCATCATCTTCTTCCTTGGACCATTGATTTAGGTAAAACACTTTTACCTACGGACGTTTGTTCGTAGATATAAACCTGCATCATTCAATAATCAAGCACACGCACTATAAACTCATTTGGGGACCATGAATCAACTGTGTTTGAAGCCCTGATCATCATGGTACCTATTATCAAACCTAATTTTTCCTAGGTTAAGAAACCCCAAAACGAAGTTCGAAACCCTAGTTATGGCATATTATGATTCCTGCACTATAAATGCAATTAAATGGTACTAATAGCTTGCAAACAAGATGACGAACAAAAATATATAATTAAAACATGCTAATCATGCCAAAATCAAGGAAATCAGAATCGAATTTTTGGGCAAACTGTGGTTGACGATGGGCGCGATTCTGGACGTTTTGAAACTTGAGGATGGGTGGAATAGCTTCCTTGGATGTCCTGGAATAGATTGGTGTTGTACCCCAAAATTTGCCCTCCCATATTCTTCAAAATTTGCCAAGTCAAAGCTTCAAACATCTCCCTAAGGGTTGCACAGTTCAAGGGCCTCCTAACAGTCAAAAATTAGGGTTTTGGTTATGGCAAAGAAAATGAAGTTTCCAAGGGTCCAATGAAGTCTCACATGCCTATAAATATGGTCAAGAATCCTCATACCAAGTTTCAAGACTTTCAGCACAAAATTGCACAGTCAAAACCCTAATTGCACAACAGTCAACTGTAGGGGCAAAATGGTCATTTAACAGTCAAAAGTCCAAATTTTTGGTCAACATATCATTTTGAAGCCACAAACATAATTTGATCAATGCTTGATCATGATTCTCAAAGCTTGGTTCAAAAATCATCAAGATGCAAAAGTTTCCATATTTGGACAGTTGAAAAAGTCAACTGTAAATTGACCAGGGCATAACTTCCACATGGATTATCAGAAAAATTCCATCCAAAGCTCATTTTGAAGATGAAGACATTTCCTACAACTCCTCTTCACACTTCAAGTCCAAGAAATGGTCTCACAAAAAGTTATCAATTTCAACATTATAGGTCATTTTCAAAAGTCAACAAAAAGGGACATTAAGTCAAAGGCCATAACTTGAGATTGGTAAATCAAAATGACATGGTACCAAAGGCATTGGTTAGAGGACTCAAAGACCTTTCCAAAATGTCCAAGAACATGAGCAAAGCTTAAACATTGAGCAAGTTATTCCTTGTGGAAGTTGGGAAATTTTTGGATATTTTGAAAAGTCAACATTGCTTCAAATGACCTAAAAATGCTAATGGGCCTCTTTTTCTTCCACAATTCATCATCCAAGGCATGTGCACGACCATTTGGCCCAAAGGTAAGTTTTTTATCATTTTTATTTATTTATTTGGATTTTTAATTATTAATAATTCATTTAATTAAATAAAATACATGAAAAATACCAAACCTAATGTTTTGAATCTTTTTGTGCATAGAATAGGATCAATATTTCGTGTACAATCAAATAAGGAAAGAATCAAAGGTGATTGGATGTGATTGAAGCCAAAAAGCATGAAAAAGATTTGGAAAATTATGGCTTGAAAATCAAATATCCTTTTCATTAATTCATGGATTTTTGATCAATTTCTTTGACCTAAATCATTGATACATATATATGCAAGCTAACCCTATTCAAAAAGGATTCCCAACTGCGCCATATACCAAGGGCAAAACTTGAACTTTTTTAAAAAAATATTGAAAACTGAAATCACGATTGCAGGGTCTTTCAAGCCAAAATCATCACTCCATTAGCTTGCCAAAGTTGCCAGGAGACGATTCCAATCAAGAACTTTGTCCCATACTCAAGGAGGTGGTATATCTGAGTCAAGCTTTGCACGAAAAAATTCATAATCGAATCATGAATCCCATGCATTTTTACTGCGTTTTCTTTATTGATTTACATTCCTTGATTAATTCTGAAGCTAACCACATGGATTAATTGAGTTTTTATACACTATATGCAAATCTGCCATTGTTGTCTTTTAGGGTTTGTGAAGCTTTGAATTGGGGTTTCCCAATTAAGGTAAAATTGGAAGCTCTCAATGCCATGACCATACTCAGCGCACTTGGACGAAAAGAACCCAACCCTCGCGCCTAATTTATGAGGCCATATGGCCTATTCTCTATTTTCCAGAAAGTTGCTTAAGGGAACGGTTCAAAACCGTTTCCAATTTCTTTTATGTTTCAGGCAAAAAACAAAGCAAGGAAGACGAAGGCTAGGTGGAAGGCAGCGATTGGTTTATTCAAAATTTTGCGCGAAAAGGAGCATTAACATTCGTTTTATTTTATATTGTTTGTTGTTTATATAATATACAAATAGACCAAGCAGCGTGATTGGCAAGCAGGTGCGCTGGTAATCTCCAGGACCTGGGTTCGAATCCCAGGTCCCCCACCCCTTCAATACTATTTTTCTATTAATAATTCTATACAGTGTCAACGCTAAGGACCACCATATGCTCCTCCATCCAACACGCCACTTGGCCAATCTCATCAATCCAAGGGCCCAGATCTGGAGAGAATGGTAAACACGAGTCAACCGTCCCACACGCTGGCATAGAAGTCAACAGAGGCCAAGGATTAATGGGCCTAAAATGCTGATTCAACCTCTCAATTGGGGACAGACCCCCCTAGGTTTGCAACATCTTTTCTATTTTTGTTTATTTTTTTATTTTGATTCAATTATTCCTTTTTTAATTCAATTCTTTAATTTAATTATTTTTCATAAAAAACGTAAAAAAACAATAAAAAATCAGAAAAAGACAAAATTAAATATATTGTTATTTAATTAATATTTTTGTAAATAAAACCTTTATTAATTAATTAGTTTTAAATCTAGGATTAATCTTAACATTTTTTCAAAAAAACCTAAAATTGGTAGAATTAGGGTTTCTAGCATTTTCATCCTTTTTTATTTTTACTATATTAATTATTAATTCTTAATTAGTTATTTTTATAAATCAAGTTGCAATTAATTAATTAGGCTTAATTTTAGATAATTGTCATATTTTCTTAATAAATAAAAAAATTGTAGAATTAGGTTTTAAATTTCATTAAATTCTCATAAATACAAAAAACCAAAAATAATTTCTTTTTCTTTAATTTAATTAATTTGCTAATAATTTAATTTCCTCAAAAAGGGTCCAACGCCCTTGTTTCTAATTTTAATTCAATTCGCGCATTTATTTCTTTTTCTTTTAATTATTTATGTACCTCTCCCAAAGCCGTGTAAATATTTATCTTTCGCATTTTACTTTAATTCTTTATTTTCTGTCAAATCGGGTCCTGGAAATTTTGGCGATGTGGACCCGCGCCTTTTGTAATAGTTTAGAACTTTACCTTTCCGCGCTTTTTAATTGTTAAATAAATGCATGCAAGAATGAATGGACAAAAGATAAAAACAAACACATAGATCACTTTGACATGACAAGATAAATATAAACGAACGTGACACACAAATCACACACCACCCCTAGAGTACGCCTCACTGTTGCCTTGCCTCGAAAGGTGATCGTCGAGTAGAGGATGTCTTAGTAAGTCCTCATGATCCGGGAACCTGGCATGAGGGTAGCTTCTAAGGTGTCTTCCCATTGCTCTGGTGTTCACCATGTCCCGAACCTCGAATTGACCCGAACACCTCGAACGGTGGTGCTACCTACCTCTCAATGGTGGGATGGCACTACTTTAAAGGACATCTACACAGACGAATTCCTTAGGGTAGGTAGACGACTCTAGATACTTGCTCTAAATTTCAAAACAAAATTCAAAAATACTTTTCACACCAACACATTTTCAAAAAACTTTCGAGAGCAACTTTCCAAACACTCTTGAGGACCGATACAAGAGTCGAACTGGAATTTTCAAAGAAACTTTTTAAAACCCACAGTTGAAAAGCAAACAAACCATTTTTGAAAACACAAATGAGCAAGTATCTAAGAGCCCATGGATAACCATGGATAGAAAGGGTGCTAACACCTTCCCTTTCTATAATCTACCTCCCGAACCGAGAGCAATCTCTATAAGGAATTTTTCTGTTTTTTTGTCCTTTCCATTTGGAGAAAATAAAAGACGGTGGCGACTCTTGCTTACCGCGACATTTCGCGAACCAGCGTTAAACAGTCAGTTCCAGATCCACCGATCACAGAACTGGCGACTCTGCTGGGGACATCTTTTAAAGTGAGGTGTACCTTAGGACTAAGATCACTGTGTTTTCAATTGCTTTGACTTGTCTGCTTTAAATTTGTGGGTTGCATGGGAGTTACATAGATCCTAACCCGGATCTGGGGATACCCTGTTTAGGTAGCATAAGCTGTGAGGGACCTGTCTGGCGTATACCGACATGGGTGAAGCAGTGGCTACGTTGGTGTGGCGCCTTGGTCTGTACTGATATCCCTCGTGTTGAAACGGGGAGAATATGGGTCTTCCAAGGAGTCATTAAGCACCAACAGACCTTAGAACCTTAAATGACCCAACTTGGCCATTAGAACAGTAGCAGTATGCTACGCCCATTGAGGCTAAACTCTCGTGATGGTTCTGGCCGCAAGAAAAGATTGCGATGCTGGAGTTATGACCGATTGAGGGTAGTCAATGATATTGGGATCCTCTAAGAACCCGGTTACTTTGATAGGACAGGTATGAACCAACAAACTGAAAGAGGGTACTACCCAGACCTCATGCTGGCCTAAACTCTAAGGGTTCTTTTGTGTGACTTGTGTGCCTTCATACTTGAACTACTTGCATGCTTATTATCTGACCCTTGAATTTCTTGCAGGTCTTGTTTATAGTCCTTAATTGGGACTCATAACAAAGTTTACTGAATTTCTTGCAGGTTTTGTTTATAGTCCTTAATTAGGACTCATGACCAGGTTTACTGAGTTTTTGCAAGTTTTGTTTGTGTCCTTAATTGGGACTCATAACAGTGTTACTCACATTACCCCATGCATAACATAACATCATACCATTGCATACATCCTAACCCATTTCAAGGATCTCAAGGGCTTGTGATGCAGGTCATGATAAATCAAACATCTAGCAAGGGGCAAAGAGGATTTATTTTCCTTTAGCCAAAGTTGTCAGGGGCTATGACCCACTGGATATGGTGAGCCTTTGACCCTTGACGAAGGACTCTCTACAACATGAAGGTCCTTCAATCAAGCTACAATTCTAACAAATTTCTTGTTTACCCTGCGAGATCCTTGAAAACATTGCATGCATATCATACATATCATTGTATTGCAGGTACCCTTTTGACAGGTCTCTTACCTTCTTCGCTGTTTATTTCAGCCGATCGTCATGAATCCTGAATCATCCACTGAGCAGACTATCAAGGCCCTCCAGGCTCAGAATGCCCAGTTCCAAGAGCTGATCAGGAATTTGGCCCAGGGGCAACAAGATCTGAAGACCCTGCTCTTGAAAAAGAAGAAGAAGAGGACTGTGCTGTTCAACCCTAGGCGCAGATCTGGGAATACACTGCAGAATGAAACTGAGAGGACTACTCCATCTGTTGGGGAAGGCAGTCGTCAAGAGGAAAGGGTTCCCAGCCCAGTGGTCTCCGACAACGAGACAGATTTCAATGATGAGCAATACCCTCCTGCTGAAGACAAGTACAAGCAGTTGGAAGACAGGCTAAATGCAATGGAAATTCAACAAGTGCCTGGTTTGGATTTCGGAGACTTGGGTCTAACTTCTGGTGTGGTGATCCCGCACAAATTCAAAGCACCCTCTTTTGCTAAGTACGATGGGGCATCATGTCCCAGGCTGCATCTCAGGTCTTATGTGCGGAAGATTCAACCGTATACTGTGGACAAGAACTTGTGGATCCATTTCTTCCAGGAGAGTCTTTCAGGGACTCATCTCGAATGGTTCTATCAGCTGGACGAAACCAAGATTCGTAACTGGGAGGAGTTGGCTACTGCTTTTTACAAGCAGTATCAGTACAATGCCGACCTCGCTCCTACGCGTACCCAACTCGAGGGTATGTCGTTAGGATCGGGAGAAGGTTTTAAAGAATATGCGCAGAAGTGGAGGGACCTTGCTGGAAGGGTACAACCACCTCTGAATGACCACGAGCTCGTCGACATGTTCTTGGGGACCCTGTCTGGTCCATTCTTCAACCATCTGATTGGGAACTCTTCTGCTGGGTTTACAGATCTGATCTTGACTGGGGAGAGGACCGAAGCTGGTATCAAGGCTGGAAAGATACAGAAGGATGCTTCATCGAGCACCGATAAAAAACATTTTAAGAAGGAATCCAATGCCTTCTATGGTTCAAGGAGACAGAATAGACCAGAACGCCGCCAAGCTGCCAATGCAGTGGTGATCTCAAAACCTGCTGGTGCTCTTCAACATCACAACCAACAAAAGAGCGAGAGAAGGCAGTTTACTCGGCTCAGCATGACCTTATCCCAGATATTGCCACAGTTGCTGGAGACCAAGCTGGTAACTCTAAAAGAAGCTCCGAAGAATCAAAATACAATGTCACCGAAGTATAACCCCAACGCCCGCTGCGCTTATCACTCCGACAGTCCGGGGCATACTACAGATGATTGTTGGAGCTTGAAAAATAAGATCCAAGACTTGATTAACGCAAAGGAGATTGAGTTCGAGGCGCCCAAGGCTCCCAACGTGATCACTGCTCCCATGCCAAAACTTGGCTAGGATAGAAAGCACTTTTTTGTTCATTTGAATTCAAGTCGTATTTTTCTTTGTTTATTCAAACAATAATATTCATTTCAAACTTTGTTATTTCATTAATGCATTACATATGTCCGTTTTGAAGTAATTATATCGTATTCACTATATGCAAACTGTTTTCATATTTTTGTGATGCTCAACTCTCTTTAATTCTAAGCCTCTTGAGGGAGGATGACGAAAACGATACCGCGATCATTACAGTATGCTTTTGAACAGACCCCGCTGATGAGGTACATGCATTGTTTCAATCCCTAAACACTGGAGTTATAAGGATGATAATCCCTCGTCAACCCCTCTGAGCCAAAGAAGTAGGAGTTTTTCTTTTCGAAATTTTAAAACCCTTAATCATAACCTGGGGCAGGGTAGTTCCCTCAGTTGATCCAAGTGCATAACAAATGGCACCAAAGAGGTCCTTACAAAAAAGAAGACAGTGATGGTTCCGAATAATCAATAAAGAAAGGAAGTCATTATCTCAAAAAATAAAAAACCCATTAAGTCAAAACCCATAAAGGAGACTTACAAAACTGGGGCATCCCGCTGACTGTGATTCCAAAAAAGGAAACAGTTCAGGCAAAAAAAAAGGGATAACAAAAAAATCAGACAAGAGAGAGGTCTTACAAACCCTCAACAAAAAAAGGAATGACTGCCTATTCAAAATAAGTTATCAACATCCGAATCATCACCGGAAAATCAGAGCAAAGACTCAAACAAGGTCTAACGTATGATCAACTGAGCTTAGGTTTGAAGAACATCACGAAGAGCGGGTGGGTACAAATAATTTGAGCCTTTACTCCCTGTTTCTTAAACCATGAACCAGGCCACGTTATAACCCTTAAAAGTCCTAGCTGAAGCATGGGTTAGTTCGAAAGCATACTGTTACGAAAGGTATCCTGACTCCTTAAGGCTCACGGCAAAGTACGGAGTTGACATCACGTTTTACAAACAATCACTTGTTTTATGAAAAAGAATGCATTTTCAAAATCTTCAAGACAGACATAGGCCTTGCATTTTTAACATAACTTTGTTTGCATATGACTTTTTGTTTGAACAGCATAGAAATTCGCACGACGAATGCCTAATGAACAGAAGTACTTCCAATCAAGGGGCATGACATGATCATGGTCTATTTTCTGGGGCAGTTCAATCAAGATTCGGAGAATCTCTCAAGAGGCCAAACAACCTGGGGCAAATCTCCGCCTGAGTCACTTGGGGCATTTCAACAACGAATCTTGCCTGATCAAAAAACCTTCTGATGGCATGACAGAACACTTCTAACAGGGGCAACTCCCTACGTTATATAGTCGAAAAAATACTACGCAAAGTCAAAGACCCGCTAGGTTGACATACCTAGGCAAAAATTAGGGCTTCCCGGTGAACCAAAAGGGTTCGGGCAAAATGAAGGGATGAAATGAAAAAAATTTGTACACCTGGCAAGTCGAAAACCTGAAAAGGTGGCTTGGGCAAAAATGGGTATCCCGGTGGACTGAAAACCCAAAAGGGCGGTCCAGGCAAAAGTTAGGGATCAAAGCGTACGACTATGTCCTGTCGTCTTGTCACTTGCCTACCAGAAGTTGGTCTGTCCATCAACAAGCTATCAGCACCTCACAGGTCTTCCTCCCCCACCTCAGAAACAGGGGCAATAAGGAGTTGGCTAAGCGATCCAATTGTTCTATCCTCCAAGGTATCAAGGTGGGTTTAGCTAAAGAACACAACCAGTACATCCCAATTCCCCAGAGAGTGAGCCAACAAGTCAGTACTCTCTCCTCAAGCAAAGCTATTATCAAACCTTAAGGAAGTTGGGTATCCCCCGCAGATCTCAACATTCCCCGGCACAGCAATATACAGACATTCCTAACAAGCATCCCCGGCAGTCTTGGTCTAAAGATTGTTCCCCGACGGCATATCAAACATTCAATGGAGTTACTTCCAGTACAGCTCAAAACTTCCCCGAGAGAGTCCAATCCAGTTTCCCCAGGAAAGTTGGAGTCCATCTCCCCAAGCAGTAAGCTTATCCCCAGTAGATTCTGGAAGCTTATCCCCGCAGAGCACGAACGCGTCGCCCGACTTCATTCAAAGAGTTATTTCCTTACCAGGATATAACTGGGTTATCCTCAGCCAAAAGCCATGGAAAGATCGTCGTCGACAAAGTATTCTTATCCCCAGCGAAGTCTAGTAACACTTCCAATACAACAAGGGTATCCCTAGCAAGTTATTATCAACAATTCAACAAGGTATCCTTCTCCCCACAGAATATTGCTCCCTAGCAAGATCATTAGAGTACTTTTCTCCCCGCAGAATTATCCATTCGCCAAGTTTATTCCTCAACGGAGTTACCTTCTCCTACCGGTATTCTTGCAACTATCATCCAGCGGAAGCAAAATCTGTTCTGCAACATCAACCCAGGAGTGACTTCCCGGCACCCGTCAAGGATTTATTTTCCTAAGACAAAAGATACATTCATAAACATCGCATTCCCATACATTATAGCATGCATATACGCATCATATCTTACAATATCATTTATGTTGAGAACATCATTGCTTGATTCATATCATGCATTGCATATGACTGACCTTTACCTTTCAGGAAAGATCCAGTTAAGTTCTCAAGCTATATTCAAGACCTAGACCTTGTCTGGTTCAGTTAAATCGACTCCCAAAGATTTTCCTGGTTATTATCCAGTCAAAGGCCTTCTCTGGTCTAGTTAAACCGACTCCTAAAGGTTTTTCTTTTGAAGACCCAGTTGAAGACTCCAAGACCTTGTCTGGTTCAGTTAAATCGACTCCCAAAGATTTTCCTGGTTATTATCCAGTCAAAGGCCTTCTCTGGTCTAGTTAAACCGACTCCTAAAGGTTTTTCTTTTGAAGACTCAGTTGAAGACTCCAAGACCTTGTCTGGTTCAGTTAAATCGACTCCCAAAGATTTTCCTGGTTATTATCCAGTCAAAGGCCTTCTCTGGTCTAGTTAAACCGACTCCTAAAGGTTTTTCTTTTGAAGACTCAGTTGAAGACTCCAAGACCTTGTCTGGTTCAGTTAAATCGACTCCCAAAGATTTTCCTGGTTATTATCAAGTCAAAGGCCTTCTCTGGTCCAGTTAAACCGACTCCTAAAGGTTTTTCTTTTGAAGACTCAGTAGAAGATATCCAAGATTCTCTCAATGATTGCTATTGAGGTTGTAGTCTCCTGTGGTTCTCTCCCCGATATTGCGGAGGTGGTAATCCCAAGATTCGCTCAATGATTGCTGTTGAAGTTGAAGTTATCCAAGATTCTCTCAATGATTGCTATTAAGGTTGTAGTCGCCTATGGTTCTCTCCCCGATCCTGCGGAGGTAGTAATCATCCCAAGATTTTCTCAACGATTGCTGTTGAGGTTAAAGTCATCCAAGGTTCTCTCACCGTTCCTGTTGAGGTAGTAACCATCCCTGGTTCATTCATCACCGTTTGAAGCTCCAGATCCAGCTCCTGTAACCAGTCAGGACACATCTACACAAAGAATTTGAAGACCAGCTCCCGTAACAGGTCAGGTAATCATTTTTCTTTTTTGCAGGTATGCAAGTTCTCGCTAAGGAAGCTCTTACGCGATCAACATCCAGATGGCATCTATAAGCCCATCCACCTTCCATCATCTCTTAGCATGGCATCTATAAGCCCATCATCCTATCCGTCAATCTCCAAATGGCATCTATAAGCCCATTCCACCATCACACTGCTACTATGTGAGCGCAAATTTCTGGGCACTCTAGTGTTCAATCATCTTCCACCTTCGGATTACGAAAGGCACGTCAGCCAATCTGCATCCTCAGGTCTAAGAAGATTGAACAGGGGAAACTGTTGTACCCCAAAATTTTCCCTCCCATATTCTTCAAAATTTGCCAAGTCAAAGCTTCAAACATCTCCCCAAGGGTTGCACAGTTCAAGGGCCTCCTAACAGTCAAAAATTAGGGTTTTGGTTCTGGCAAAGAAAATGAAGTTTCCAAGGGTCCAATCAAGTCTCACATGCCTATAAATATGGTCAAGCATCCTCATACCAAGTTGCAAGACTTTCAGCACAAAATTGCACAGTCAAAACCCTAATTGCACTACAGTCAACTGTAGGGGCAAAATGGTCATTTGACAGTCAAAAGTCCAAATTTTTGGTCAACATCTCATTTTGAAGCCACAAACATCATTTGATCAATGCTTGATCATGATTCTCAAAGCTTGGTTCAAAAATCATCAAGATGCAAAAGTTTCCATATTTGGACAGTTGAAAAAGTCAACTGTAAATTGACCAGGGCATAACTTCCACATGGATTATCAGAAAAATTCCATCCAAAGCTCATTTTGAAGATGAAGACATTTCCTACAACTCCTATTCACACTTCAAGTCCAAGAAATGCTCTCACAAAAAGTTATCAATTTCAACATTATAGGTCATTTTCAAAAGTCAACAAAAAGGGACTTTAAGTCAAAGGCCATAACTTGAGATTGGTAAATCAAAATGACATGGGACCAAAGGCATTGGTTAGAGGACTCAAATACCTTTCCAAAATGTCCAAGAACATGAGCAAAGATTAAATATTGAGCAAGTTATGCCTTGTGGAAGTTGGGAAATGTTTGGATATTTTGAAAAGTCAACATTGCTTCAAATGACCTAAAAATGCTAATGGGCCTCTTTTTCTTCCACAATTCATCATCCAAGGCATGTGCACGACCATTTGGCCCAAAGGGAAGTTTTTTATCATTTTTATTTATTTATTTGGATTTTTAATCATTAATATTTCATTTAATTAAATAAAATACATGAAAAATACCAAACCTAATGTTTTGAATCTTTTTGTGCATAGAATAGGATCAATATTTCGTGTACAATCAAATAAGGAAAGAATCAAAGGTGATTGGATGTGATTGAAGCCAAAAAGCATGAAAAAGATTTGGAAAATTATGGCTTGAAAATCAAATATCCTTTTCATTAATTCATGGATTTTTGATCAATTTCTTTGACCTAAATCATTGATACATATATATGCAAGCTAACCCTATTCAAAAAGGATTCCCAGCTGCGCCATATACCAAGGGCCAAACTTGAACTTTTTAAAAAAAATATTGAAAACTGAAATCACGATTGCAGGGTCTTTCAAGCCAAAAGCATCACTCCATTAGCTTGCCAAAGTTGCCAGGAGACGATTCCAATCAAGAACTTTGTCCCATACTCAAGGAGGTGGTATATCTGAGTCAAGCTTTGCACGAAAAAATTCATAATCGAATCATGAATCCCATGCATTTTTAGTGCGTTTTCTTTATTGATTTACATTCCTTGATTAATTCTGAAGCTAACCACATGGATTAATTGAGTTTTTATACACTATATGCAAATCTGCCATTGTTGTCTTTTAGGGTTTGTGAAGCTTTGAATTGGGGTTTCCCAGTTAAGGTAAAATTGGAAGCTCTCAATGCCATGACCATACTCAGCGCACTTGGACGAAAAGAACCCAACCCTCGCGCCTAATTTATGAGGCCATATGGCCTATTCGCTATTTTCCAGAAAGTTGCTTAAGGGAACGGTTCAAAACCGTTGCCAATTTCTTTTATGTTTCAGGCAAAAAACAAAGCAAGGAAGACGAAGGCTAGGTGGAAGGCAGCGATTGGTTTATTCAAAATTTCGCGCGAAAAGGAGCATTAACATTCGTTTTATTTTATATTTTTTGTTGTTTATATAATATACAAATAGACCAAGCAGCGTGATTGGCAAGCAGGTGCGCTGGTAATCTCCAGGACCTGGGTTCGAATCCCAGGTCCCCCACCCCTTCAATACTATTTTTCTATTAATAATTCTATGCAGTGTCAACGCTAAGGACCACCATATGCTCCTCCATCCAACACGCCACTTGGCCAATCTCATCAATCCAAGGGCCCAGATCTGGAGAGCATGGTAAACACGAGTCAACCGTCCCACACGCTGGCATAGAAGTCAACAGAGGGCAAGGATTAATGGGCCTAAAATGCTGATTCAACCTCTCAATTGGGGACAGACCCCCCTAGGTTTGCAACATCTTTTCTATTTTATTTTATTTTTTTATTTTGATTCAATTATTCCTTTTTTAATTCAATTCTTTAATTTAATTATTTTTCATAAAAAACGTAAAAAAACAATAAAAAATCAGAAAAAGACAAAATTAAATATATTGTTATTTAATTAATATTTTTGTAAATAAAACCTTTATTAATTAATTAGTTTTAAATCTAGGATTAATCTTAACATTTTTTCAAAAAAACCTAAAATTGGTAGAATTAGGGTTTCTAGCATTTTTCATCCTTTTTTATTTTTACTATATTAATTATTAATTCTTAATTAGTTATTTTTATAAATCAAGTTGCAATTAATTAATTAGGCTTAATTTTAGATAATTGTCATATTTTATTAATAAATAAAAAAATTGTAGAATTAGGTTTTAAATTTCATTAAATTCTCATAAATACAAAAAACCAAAAATAATTTCTTTTTCTTTAATTTAATTAATTTGCTAATAATTTAATTTCCTCAAAAAGGGTCCAACGCCCTTGTTTCTAATTTTAATTCAATTCGCGCATTTATTTCTTTTTCTTTTAATTATTTATGTACCTCTCCCAAAGCCGTGTAAATATTTATCTTTCGCATTTTACTTTAATTCATTATTTTCTGTCAAATCGGGTCCTGGAAATTTTGGCGATATGGACCCGCGCCTTTTGTAATAGTTTAGAACTTTACCTTTCCGTGCTTTTTAAATGTTAAATAAATGCATGCAAGAATGAATGGACAAAAGATAAAAACAAACGCATAGATCACTTTGACATGACAAGATAAATATAAACGAACGTGACACACAAATCACACACCACCCCTAGGGTACGCCTCACTGTTGCCTTGCCTCGAAAGGTGATCGTCGAGTATAGGATGTCTTAGTAAGTCCTCATGATCCGGGAACCTGGCATGAGGGTAGCTTCTAAGGTGTCTTCCCATTGCTCTGGTGATCACCATGTCCCGAACCTCGAATTGACCCGAACACCTCCAACGGTGGTGCTACCTACCTCTCAATGGTGGGATGGCACTACTTTAAAGGACATCTACACAGACGAATTCCTTAGGGTAGGTAGACGACTCTAGATACTTGCTCTAAATTTCAAAACAAAATTCAAAAATACTTTTCACACCAACACATTTTCAAAAAACTTTCGAGAGCAACTTTCCAAACACTCTTGAGGGCCGATACAAGAGTCGAACTGGAATTTTCAAAGAAACTTTTTAAAACCCACAGTTGAAAAGAAAACAAACCATTTTTGAAAACACAAATGAGCAAGTATCTAAGAGCCCATGGATAACCATGGATAGAAAGGGTGCTAACACCTTCCCTTTCTATAATCTACCTCCCGAACCGAGAGCAATCTCTATAAGGAATTTTTCTGTGCTTTTGTCCTTTCCATTTGGAGAAAATAAAAGACGGTGGCGACTCTTGCTTACCGCGACATTTCGCGAACCAGCGTTAAACAGTCAGTTCCAGATCCACCGATCACAATTGGAATATTAAAATATCCGTGAGGATGGCTCTAGAGTGGATTTTGATCTCACACTTTTTGTCCAAAATTTCAATTTTGTTCTTGTTGTTTCACGCCTCCAATCCTTGTTTTTTTTATCTGGAATCATCATGCACTTATAGTAGACTGAATTAGGTCAACAAAATTGACATGAATCTTGAGAAATAATGGAGATTTTATTTGATTTGCTTCATGTATGATTTATTTCCAAAACTTGCTTCAATCCAATCTTTTTCAACCCTAATGAGTATTGCACGAATTTCCTGGCATGCTAGTTGTATATGGAGTCAAAATGTGCACAAAAATCTCAAGATTTGATTTGTTTTCATTATTTTACCATTTAATTTGATTTATTTTGATTTAAATGAATAAAAAATCAAAATAAATGATAAAATTAATAAAATAATAGTTGGAAAATTCCAGGGGTCGTGGGTCCTATTAGAAACATGTTTCAAGCAAGAAAACATGGGCCCCTTTGGAAAAAATGCAAATTTGATCAATGTTGACTTTTGACAATTTTCCAAAAATTGCCAACTTTGACAATGCACAACTTTCCAATTTTGACCCTAGGAGGAAGTTCTTTGACTTTTTAGAAATCTTAAGATGTCCCCTAACCAACCCTTTTGGTCTCATCTCAATTGGATCTTCCTTGTTCATGTATGAAGCTTTGACCCAAAAGGTGTTTTTGTTGACTTTTCAAAATGACCCATAATGTAAAACTTCATATCTTTTTGTGAGTGCATATTTTGAACTTGTAAGCTGAAGATGAGTCGTAGGGAATTGCATCCTCTTCAAAATGAGCTTTAGATGGAAAATTTATGATAAAGTATGAAGAAGTTATGCTTGGTCAAAGTTGGGTTGACTTTTACTAAGAAACCCTAATTTAGCAACTTTTGGGTTTTGATGAATTTGGAGCATCCCTTGAGGAATCATGATCAACCCTTGATAAAATGATGTAAGTCACTTCAAAATGTTGGTGTTGACCCAAAATCTTGAGGTTTGACTGTATGTGGGCCACATTTGACTTTTGACCTAGTACAATCGATTCTCAAGCATCTGAGTAGTTGACTGAGCAAACTTCTTATGCAAGGCATGAAACGTGACATGTAGGGTCTTGAGAGCATATTAAGACCATGGAGAGCATAGGAGACCTTTGTGGTCCACCCATCTTGATGAAAATAGAAACCCTAATTCGGGGTATACTGCCTTAGGAGAGAGTTTGTCTGGTCAACTCTTGGACTTCCTTGAGCAACTTGAGGAACTCACTTAACATTTGTTGAGTAAAGTGGGAGGGAAAATTTTGGGGTACAACAGCTGCCCCTGTTCAATCTTCTTAAACCTGAGGATGTAGATTGGCTCGTCTGCCTTTCATGATCTAAAGGTGGAAGATGATTGAACACTAGAGTGCCCAGAAATTTGCACTCGTATGAAGTGGCACTTGATTTGTGATATCGGGAATGGGCTTACAGATGCCATTTGGGGGTTGATGATATAAGATTTCCAGAGACAGGCTTAAAGATGCCATCCTGGATGCGACGGAGAATTGTCGGAGATGGGCTTAAAGATGCCATCTAGAGAATGTTGATTTCCTGGGATATTCCTTTAACGAGAGTCCCTGTTGCTATTATTAATGAGGAATCTGCTGAGAAACGTTGGTATTTGTCTTGAGAGGAATAGAATTTTAGGAGCTTCAATTGTCCGTTATTCTACTGGGGAAATGCGAAACCAATCGTGTTTGATTAGGTCCTGGTCTTACAGTGTTGTGGAGTACTGTTTGGGGATAAGAGAGGAGGAACCTGGATAGTAAGGTTATGAGAAGGAACTTGGATAGTAGGGTTTCTTTTTTATGAGTTCGTGTAGAACTTTAAAATGAACCTGGTTAAGGTTATAAGTTTGCGTAAAACTCCAGGATGAACTAGGGTAGGGTTATAAGTTTGTGTAAAACTTCAGAAGGAGCCTGGGTAAGGTTACTTGGTGATAAGTTCGTGTAGAAATTCTAGGAGGAACCGTGGTAAGGTTACCTTGAGATAACTTAAGTTCGTGTAAATATTCAGGAGGAACCAGGGTAAGGTTACCTTGTGATAAGTTCGTGTAAAACTTTGGGAGGAACCGGGGTAAGGTTACCTTGAGATAAGTTTGTGTAAAACTTCAGGAGGAACCCGGGTAAGGTTACTTTGTGATAAGTTCATGTAAAACATCAGGAGGAATCAGGGTAAGGTTACCTTGAGGTAAGTTCGTGTAAAACTTCAGGAGGAACCGGGGTAAGGTTACCTTGTGATAAATTAAGTTCGTGTAAATCTTCAGGAGCAACCGGGGTAAGGTTACCTTGTAATAAGTTTGTGTAAAACTTCAGGAAGAATCAGGGTAAGGTTACTTTGTGATAAGTTCGTGTAGAACTTCAGGAGGAACCGGGGTAAGGTTACCTTGAGATAAGTTCGTGTAAAACTTCAGCAGGAACCGGGGTAAGGTTACCTTGAGATAAGTTCGTGTAAAACTTCAGGAGGAACCGAGGTAAGGTTACCTTGTGATAAGTTCGTGTAAAACTTCAGGAGGAACCGGGGTAAGGTTACCTTGTTATAATAATGTAGATTAGTTGACCCGTTTGATTTTGGGAACTGAGTTTCCATTAGTTGTCCGTAGATGTGATCTGTATAATTGTTGGATTCATTGAAGCTAATCGTCTATTCCAGAAAAATATCAGGGTTAGTTACATGCGATGCATGAAATGCAGGGCGATATGATGTTCTCAAAATGAATGAGATTATGCCGTATATGATATGTATGCGTATGTCATGATGTATGTATGTTGTCGGGGTATGCTTGCGCCTGGGAAAATAAATCCCTGACTATTGCTGGAGATTCGCAAATACTCTGTCGGGAAGAGGTGTTGGAGAAATAACTCTGCCAGGACCAGACTTTGGGGGAAGTGATACTATGTTGGTATACCTACCGACCTGGAGAAATAAACTCAGCTGGAGATGAAATTGTGTTTCTGGAAGTGATGAGCTCTGTTGGATATTGAGCTTATGTATCTGTAGAAATAGACTCAACTTGGGGAATGAAATTTATTGACTCGCCTGTGATTACGAACCTCAGATGGGGATAATTATGTCCTGTTTCAGGAAAGATGACATCAATGCCCTTGGATATTTTTACTCTGTGGGGAGTGCGCATACCAATAATTATGTTCCCAAGCATGACTCTATCCCTATATCTGCGGGGCAAAGTGACTGTAGGGTTCGATACTTCTTATTTTCCCTGTTTCTAGAATTACGAGTAATTATCTTTTGTTTCTTATGCAAATATTTATGAGCAACAATCATTTTCAAATGCATATATCAAAAACAAATCATTGGACGTTCTTGCAAAACAAAACAGAAAAAGAAAAAATAAACAAACTGAAGATTTTTAAAAATGACTTGTATTGATTTTGAAATTGGCCTGTAATAGGCATTTTGTACAAAGAGACTGACGTCCTAGTAAGAGTACGCCGCCGAAATAAATTACAATTTGTGCAAAAGAAATAAAAACAGCTATGTGAAACAACCCCATTGGCTGAAGGTTGATCAGATTGATTGGTGTCGTCTGAGCTTGATAGCTGATACTGAAGTCAAGTCGAAAGATGATACAATGAGACATAGTGATACGCTTTAATCCCTAACTTTTTCCTGGATTTCCCTTTCGGGTTTTCAATCCACCGGGATACCCTTTTTTGCCCAAGCCTCCCTTTCGGGTTTTCGACTTGTCGGGTGTACAGATTTTTTCATTTTCATCCCTTACTTTTGCCCGAACCCTTTTGGTTCACCAGGAAGCCCTTAATTTTGCCTAGGCCAGTCAACCTAGCGGGTCTTTGATTATGCGTAGTATCTTTTCACTATGTCTGCATTGACAGGGTGAGGAAGGTCGCCATCATCCATGTTGGTTAGAATCTGGGCTCCTCCCGAGAAAATGTTCTTAACCACAAATGGCCCTTCGTAGGTGGGAGTCCATTTGCCCCTGGGATCACCTTGCGGAAGTATGATGCGTTTGATCACCAGATCCCCGACTTGATATTCTTGACGCCTGACTTTCTTGTTAAAAGCCTTGATCATTCGCTTTGATACGTCTGACCATGACAGATAGCAGTAAGTCTCTTTTCGTCGATCAGATTTAACTGATCAAGCCGGGTTTGGATCCAGTCGTCTTCGTTCAAACCTGCATCCTACATAAACCTGAGAGAATGTATATGGACTTCTATGGGTAGGACTGCCTCCATGCCATATACCAGAGAGTAGGGTGTTGCCCCTGTCGACGTCCGTGCTGAGGTACGGTACCCATGAAGAGCGAATGGTAACATCTCATACCAGTTTTTATATGTCACCATCATCTTCTGTATAATCTTCTTGATGTTCTTGTTAGCTGCTTCAACAACGTTATTCATCTTCGGTCAGTAGGGAGAATAATTATGATGCTATATTTTAAACTGTTTACAAAGCTCGGTGATCATTGTGTTGTTTAGATTTGTACCATTGTCAGTAATAATTCTCTCTGGTACACCATATCGATAGATCAGGTTATGTCGGATAAACCATGCCACGACGTTCTTGGTCACAGTAGCAAAGGAAGCTGCCTCAACCCACTTCGTGAAGTAATCAATAGCCACTAAAATGAAGCGATGCTCGTTGGAAGTGGTGGGTCTGATCTCGCCGATCATGTCGATGCCCCACATTGCAAAGGGCCAAGGAGCCGTCAAGACATTCAAGGGGACCGGAGGTACATGCACCTTATCATCATAGATTTGGCACTTATGACAGGTTTGAGAGTGCTGATAACAATCGGCTTCCATAGTGGACCAGTAATATCCTTCCCGTATGATCTTTTTAGCCATGGTATGTCCACTAGAATGGGTTCCGAAAGTGCCTTCATGTAGATCTGTCATGATCCTCTCTGCTTCGCACTTCTACACACCGTAGTAGTGTGGAGTCCTGGTTGCGTTTATAGAGGATTCCGTTACTGAGGAAGAATTTTGCAGCGAACCTTCTTATCATTGACAAATGCCCTTTTGGGATACTCCTGAGCCTCAATATACCTTTTAACTTTGTGAAGGGTTTGTCTGCCACTTCTTCAGTGTCGATCTCACAGCAGTGAGCTGGTTTATCCAACCTCTCAATGGTAATATGGGGAGCTTCGTTCTCCCACCTAACTTTGAACATAGAAGAACTGGTAGCTAGCGCGTCTGCCAACTGGTTCTCTTCTCATGGGAAATGTTCAAAGGTTACCTCCTCAATGTGCGGGAGCAACGTCAATATATACTCTTTGTAAGGAATGAGATTTGGGTGCTTCCTATTCCACTCACCTTTGATCTGACTTATCACCAGAGCGGAATCCCCGAATACACTCAAGAAATTAATTCTCAGGTCAATCGCAGCTCGAAGACCCATGATACATGCTTCATACTCCGCCATGTTGTTGGTGTAGTTGAAACATAATCGGGAGGTGAATGGAGTATGACAGCCCTCGGGAGATATGATTACAGCGCCAATGTTGTTACCTAGTGCATTTGAGGCTCCATCAAAATACATAGACCATCGGGATCCCTCTTCAGGTCCTTCATCCGGCCCAAGTTCTTCGTAGTCAATCACCAACATAATATTCTCATCCGAGAACTCAAAATTTATGGTCTGGTAGTCATCCACGGCCTAATGAGCCAAATGATCAGCCAATACACTTCCCTTGATTTCTTTTTGGGTTGTATATTGTATGTCGTACTCAGTTAAGATCATTTTCCACCTTGCTATCCTTCCAGAGAGAGCGAGCTTCTCGAAAATATACTTGATCATATCCATCTTTGATATCAACAAGGTAGTGTGAGTCAGCATATACTATCTCAGCCGGCGAGCAGCCCATGCCAAAGTGCAACAAGTTTTCTTGAGCAATGAGTATCGGGTCTCACAGTCGGTAAATTTTTTGCTAAGGTAATAAATGGCGTCCTCTTTTCGGCCAGACTCGTCATGCTGCCCCAGCACGCACCCCATTGAATTGTCTAGCACTGTCAAGTATATTATCAACGGTCTTCCTTCAACTGGAGGCATCACAATAGGTGGTTCTTGAAGGTATTATTTTATTCTTTCGAAAGAGGTCTGGCATTCGTCATTCCATTTTACCACTTGATCTTTCTTCAGAAGCTTGAAGATTGGCTCACAAGTAGTAGTCAGATGTGAAATGAATCTGGCGATCTAATTCAGAAGTCCCAAGAAACCTCTAACTTCCTTCTCTGTGTGGGGAACCTGCATCTCTTGTATGGCTTTTACCTTCGCAGGATCCACCTGAATACCCTTGTCATTGACGTTGAAACCCAGAAGCTTACCAAACCTTACCCCGAAGGTACACTTGTTCGGATTCAACCTCAGCTTGTATGTCTTCGACCTGTCAAACAATTTATGGAGATGATCAAGGTGCTCTTCCTTAGTCTGAGACCTGGCTATCATATCATTAACATAAACTTCGATTTCGTGGTGAATCATGTCGTGGAACAAAGAGACCATAGCGCGCTGATAGGTTTCCCCAGCATTCTTCAACCCAAAAGGCATCACCTTATAGCAGAAGGTGCCCCACTGTGTGACGAAAGTTGTCTTCTCCGTGTCTTCAGGAGCCATCTTGATCTGGTTGTAGTAAGAGAAACCATCCATGAAGGAGAATATTTTATGTTGCGCGGTGTTGTCGACCACAACATCGATGTGAGGAAGTGGGAAGTCATCCTTGGGGCTTGCTCTGTTCAGATCTTTGTAATCAACACAAATCTGTACCTTACTGTCCTTCTTAACCGGAACAACATTAGCAACCCACTATGGATACGAAGTGACAGCTAAGAATCCTGCATCAAACTGTTTCATGACTTCTGCCTTGATTTTCTCTGACATTTCAGGGCGCATGCGACGAATCTTTAGTTTATCCGGAGGACAGTCTTCTTTAGTCTACAGGCGATGTACCATAATGTCAGTGTCCAAACCAGGCATGTCTTCATAGGACCAAGCGAAGATCTCAACATAGTCGTGCAACATTTGTATTAATCTCTTTTGACTCTAAGCTCCAGATTTGCACCTATTTTAACCTCCTTTCTGTCTTCCTCTGTACCCAAATTCATTGTCTCAACCGGCTCTTCATGGGGTTGTATGGCCCTATCTTCCTGCTATAATAGTCTAGCAAGTTCTCCAGGCACCTCACAATCATCCTCACCTTCGTCTTCAGCTTGGTTGATCGGACTTTCGAAGTCATAACTGGCAATAGCAGAGCTGTTATCAATGGGATCCAGAGTGGATATGGATATGCATTATGATACGTGAGTGTGTGTAAGAGAATAGTTGTTTTGATAAAGTGAAAACAGGAAAGAACAATAGAGAGCGCAAAATTTGTATGCAAGAAACGTCCAATGCTTTATTAATGATTATGAAATGACAAATAATAGCCCTCACAATCAAAGCCAAGGTACCTCGGGCAAGGCACCGGGCCGTAAAGTTTCAAATTGTTTAATACAAATCTTAAAACAAATAAGTCAATTACTGCGGAATAAAAGAAACATGTATGAAGTCCCTAGCCGTCCAGTTACTCGGTCCACTGTTGGTAGTTGGGTAGATGCAGCTGTAATGTCCGAGTCTTCTTCACTGTCCTCAAAGGCGTTTATCCCACGATTGCTGATGTGCAGGGGAGGTCCTCCGGCCCGAGCACGTCTAACAGCCCTTTGAGCCCCTGTAGTAAAGCCCAAACCAAATTTGTCAGTTTTATGAGTGAAATAAGGGAGCTGACTCCAATTGGCACACCCACCTTCTTCAACCACAACCCTGGCGTCCTTGAGAGAAGCCATCTTCAAAGGAGGGTTGTTTCTAGTAGTTTCAATCGAAGCCAAGATCTGAGGGACCTCTTCAAAATTCTGACATGGAGTTTCGATGAATTCCCCGTCCATCTCTACGTAGCGGAAGGAGTTGAGGTGACTCACCATATATTCTTCTTCACCCCGCACTGTGACGATTTTTCCTTTCACTGGGTACTTCAGCATTTGGTGGAGTGTGGAGGTCACTGCCCCTGCCTCGTGGATCCAAGGACGACCCAGCAAACAAGAATACGACGGCCTGATATCCATCACATAGAAAGTGGACCCAAAAGTATGAGAACCTACTTTGACAGGGATGTCCACCTCCCCGTGCACCGTTCTCTTTGATCCATCAAAAGCCCTTACCACAATGTTACTAGGCTTTAGAGTTTGACCCTTGCAATCTAAACGGTCCAACGCCTTCTTCGGCAGAACATTCAGTGAAGACCCAATATCTACCAGCATATGAGCCATAGTGGTGCCCCTGCATTCAATCGAGACATGCAGAGCATCATTATGCTTCCTTCCTTTTGGAGTCAAATCTGCATCTGAAAAACCTAGCCGGTTATCAACAGTCAGGCTGGCCATACAATCTTTGAAATGATCAGCTGAAGTTTCCTGCGGCACATGCGCAGTCTTGAGAAATGCAATCAAAGCCTTCACATGGGCTTCAAAACACAACATCAGAGAAAACATGGATATCTTAGATGGGGTCTGCCCCAGCTGCTCGACCACATTGTAGTCACTCTTTTTAATGATTTTCAGTATTTCCTCCATTTCTTGCTTAGAAGCTTCCACAACAATTTTCTTAGGCGCCTTCGTCCAGGAAGGCTCACCTACAACTTCTTTGCCGCGGGTATCAGACGATTTACCGATATGAGTAATAACTGGAGTAAGAACAGGAACTGTAGTTGATGTACCGGCAGGAACAGCAGATGGACTGGAAATATGCTTGTTAACAGTCTTAGGGAAAATCTCGGGAGAGAAGACCCTTCCCCTTCGGGTGATTTTGCTGGTTCTGACATTGTTATCAATACCCGGATCAGCCTCTTCATCTTTCAGATCTTGTTTGATGCCGTGATAGTACACATCGGCACCATAATGCCTAAGGAAAGCTTTATCAGAGACATACGGGACAGGACCAGGAACAGTGATTATCAGCGGAGCATTTCTTGGAGCAGGTGTAATCCTAATAGGTCTTCTCGAGGAAACCTTGGAAGGATTGGCGGAAATGGTTATAATGGCAACGCCTTCAACTGGAACAATAGGAACCATAGTTTTCTCAAACAGAATTTCCTTGCTATCTATCAGGCGTTGGACACCTAACTTCAGCGAACGACAACCAGAAGGTAGAAGCGAAAACAGGTGGCAACCTTCACCACATCCTGAAAATAAACCGGAAATAAACCGGCCAACAGCAAATTCTTCTTGACAGTCATGAGAGGAGTAGAAACTTCATCAATAGAGATAACAAACAAATCAGTATCAAAAGTATTAACTCCACGGTCGTGTTTATGCATGGGAGCAGTTATGAGATTTGGCTTCTCCGAAGCATCAAAATATATCTCCTTGGCTTCAACCAAATCTTGTATTTTGTTTCTCAGAGCCCAGCAGTCATTTGTATCATGGCCAGGACTCTCAAAATTTTAGGCACACCGGGAATTTGGATTATATCGGGGAGATGTAGTATTTGGATTCTTGGGAGCCTCTCTCAAGGTTGCCAAGTTAGATCTCAGCAGATGAGGTAGAACTTCAGCCAATGTCATGTTGATGCGGGTAAACTGCCATTGTGGTCTTTCCATCCTTTTTTTATTGTTGTATTATGGAGAGTTGCAGGTCTAGGTATCATCATAACACTTACTATCTGATGTTATTCAGCCCTGTTCTGGCCCCTCGGGCTATAAACGACATTGGCTTCCTTCTTAACAACAAAAGGCTTCTTTACCGAACTTGACGAGGCATCCTTCTGTATTTTGCTGCTCCGAATCCCAGCTTCTACTCTTTCTCCAGTTAGAATCAGCTCGGTGAAACCAGCTGACGAGTTGCCGATCAAATGATGGAAAATGGACCAGATAACGTCCCTAGAAACATATCAACCAACTCCCAATCGGACAATGGGGGTTGAACTCTTCCAGCCAAGTCTCTCTATTTTTGGGCATAATCTTTAAAACCTTCACTTGCACCCATGGACATACTTTGGATTGGAGTACGAGTGGGAGCAAGGTCGGCATTGTATTGATACTGCTTGTAGAAAGCAGAGCCAGATCTTCCCAGTTTCGGACATTGGCTCCCTCCAGCTGATAGAACCATTCAAGCTGAGTCCCTGATAGACTATCTTGAAATAAATTCACCCACAGATTTCTATCAATTGTGTGGGGCTGAATCTTTCTGACATAAGAGCGGAGATGGAGCTTAGGGTAGGACACCCCATCATACTTGGCAAAAACTGGAGCTTTGAACTTCTGCGGGGTGACCACTTCCGACACCAAACACAATTCTTCAAAATCCAATCCAGGTATCCTCTGAACTTCCATGGCACTTAGACAGTCTTCTAACTACTTGTACCTATCCTCAGTAGGAGGATATTGCTCATCATTGTAGTTAGTATCATTGTCGGAGACTGCAGGACTAGGGTCCTTCTCTCCTTCTTGGTTCTCCACTTCTTTAGATGAAGAGGTCAGGTCGGCCTGTCGCTTCAACCGCTCTCCAAACCTTCGGCCCATGTTTAGGATAACAGTGGCCATCTTCTTTTTCTTCCTCTCTTTCAGAATGAGGGCTTTCAGATCCTCCTGCCCCTTTGCCAGACTGATAAACATTTGTTGGAACTAGGCGTTCTGTGCCTGCAGGTCCTTAATGCTTTGTTCGGAAGACATTTCTGCTGAAATAAACAGCGAAGAAGATGAGAAACTTGTAATGGTACCTATAATAATGTGTATGATAATGGTATGTGCATGCAAATGATTTCAAAGATCTCGAAAAATTTAAATTTGCGAACCAAAAATAAACACAAACTTTATTAGCTGAAATTGAAGTTCAAATGCCTTTAAGGCGTTACAAATAAAAATAAATCTAAAACTAGAAAGAAAAATCAAAAGTCCCATGGATGCTTCCTCTTTGCGCCGAGATAATCATTCAGTCCTTTTTCCTCATGAAACTGCTTTGTGAGCTCTAAGACTTTCCTCTCCTGAGCATGGAAATGATCCCTGTAAGTATCCCGCTCTTCCATCAACTGAATCCAAGACCTCTATAATTCCCCCAGATCGGTGGGCATGTAAGGATAGAGAACCGTGTGAGGAATGCCTTCTTTAGTGGTGGGGACCACAATCATTTGAAAAACAGCCACGTAGGGCATCATAAGTTGTTGAGCACGAGCTCGTACCCATTGTAGATAAGGTTCCATTGGAATGGAAGTATTTGGCCTAAAAGCCCTGACGCTGGATCTGTTTACCATGCCCTAGGCTCGTATGAACCTCCGGCGATACCCTTGAATATCCTCCTCATAGTTGAACACAATGCCTTTTATTAGTAACTCATGGGGACCATCCCTTCGAGCGTAACCAAATTGTCGCAGAGCTAAACAAGGATTGTAGGTTATACCCCCATCTGATACCAAGTAATGGGACATTAGGGTACTCCTCACAGCGGTCAATGATAGCAATCTTTTCCATAGATCGAGAACACCAAAGAATATCCATATGAGCGAGTGAAATTATCCTTTGTGACCAAACCAGACCTTCTTCATTCTTCAGTATTGACTTAGGGAGGTGAGAAATAAACCACCTCGACAGCAATGGCATGCAGCACACAAGAATCCCTCTTTTCCTCATGGTACGAGTATGAAGAGTATGCAAAATATCTCCGAGCAAGGTAGGCACCGGGTTGCGAGAGAGAAAGATCTTGATAGCATTCACATCTACGAATGAGTCCGGATTAGGGAAGAGAACTAAACCATAGATAAGAAGAGCCAAGACCTCCTCAAAATCCTGAAAATCCATATTATCCCAAAACAGTTGGGCTTTGTCTATCAGAAACATAGCTAGAAAACCCTTGACTCCGCTTCTAGTTTCCCAATTGGATACCACGTCGGCCCATTTCAGATGTAAAGCTGAGGCAATAACTTCTGGCTTAGGAACTTCTTTTAGACCTGAGAAGGGTACCTGTTCAAGAATAGGTATATCCAATAGTTGAGAGAATTCTTCCAAGGTAGGCACCAACTGATAGTCTGGAAAGGTGAAGCAGTGGTGCTTGGGATCGAAGAACTGAAAGAGTACACTCATCATCTTTTCATCAAAGTTTGAAGTAACCAGGTTGAGAAGTTGACCATGTCTCTTAGTGAACGTAGAAGTTTTAGAAACCCTTGATGTTAGATCTTTGAGTTGGGAAGGTATCTTCACAAAGCTGATTCGGATAGTATTTCTACGAACGGAAGCCATAATCTGCAAAATAGAATAAAGATAGATTCCCTTGGTCTTTGAAATGGTTAGTGCAATAAGCATGGATGCCATGATATGATGCATAATGTCATGATAAACAACAGGTATAGAAAACACAGGTATAGCAATTACAGTCAAGTCACACCAAGTCCTTAGGTTTAAGGCTTGCATGGGGTTAAAGGTAGTACCCTCTTGAAGTTTAGTTGGTTCAAACCTGTCCTAAAAAAGTAACCAGGTTCTATAGATTCTCAGTATCACTGACCATCCTTTATCGAGCATTGTTTCAGCTCTCAATCTTTGCTTGAGGCCAAAATATCCCGAAAATCTGGTCTCAATGAGTGTAGCATCGAGTATCAACCAGTTCTGAGCTCTACACTGAGGTCGGCTATCTCACTACTTTCTAATGGCCAAGTTGTTCAACTAAGGTTCTAAGGTCCGTTAGTGCTTCATGACACCACGCAGAGGCCCCGTATTCTCCTTGTTTCCCCATGAAGGATACCGGTACAAGCCAAAGTGCCACACTAACACAACCATCGCTTAAACCATATCGGTCTATGCCATACAGTCTCCACAATCTTTTGTTGTTTACCTAATGAGTAACCCCAGATCCGGGTGTAGGATCTATAGCAATGCCCAAGCAAAACCCTTTAAGAATAAAGCATACAAAACAAGCAAGAAAGCAATTAAAAAATGACCTAGATCCTAAGGTATACCCCACTTATTAAAATCCCCAGCAGAGTCGCCAGTTCTGTGATACTGTGGCAGAACCGACTGTTAATACTGGTTTGCATTTTGCGTTTTTTGTTCGCAAAATGTCACGGTAAGCAAGAGTCGCCATCGACTTTTATTTCATCAAATCATGGAAAAGAAAAAAGAACTGAAAAAACCTTTTTCGAGATATTCTGAGTACAGGGGGTAGATTATAGAAAGGGAAGGTGTTAGCATCCTTTCGATCCATGATTATCTACGGGGTCTTAGGTACTTGCTCATTTTTCAAATTGCTTGTGTGTGTTTATCTTGAAAATGTTTTTTTTACTTCGTGATAACCCTTGTATCAATCCTCAAGGATGTGACGAAGTTTGTTTTGAAAATTTGTTTGAAATGTGTTTGTGAAAAAGTTTTTATTTGAGCAAGTACCTACTAGCATCTACCTACTAGAAAAAAGATTGTCTTTGTTCTCGTTTCCTTTAGACAGTGTTATCCTACTATTGAGGGGTAGGTAGCACCACCGTTGGAGTTGTAAGGGACATTTGAAAGGGACAAGTACGTTCACCAAAGCAATAGTTAGAAAACTTTAGTAATAACCCTAGAGTCTTAGGATCTTTCCGAGGCAACATTTCTGAGACAACATTCGAATGGGACAATTTGATCTCTTTAGACTAGAGGGAAACCACTAAAATCTCCTATGCTTAATGATTGTTTACCGAAGGCAACCGAAGTAAGGTAATCCCTAGGAGTGAATATGGGCATATGATTTGTTTCAGTTATTTAATCTTTGCACATTAGGTGATCTACCGTTTTAATTTTCCAAATATTCTTGCCATACAATCCTATTACCCATGCATCTAGACGGTTAAAGATTGCAGAAATTAAAAGTGCAAGGAAGTACAACCTAGATATTACAAGGCTTCGGGGAGGGGGATTAATTACATAACCAAAAATCGGGGATTTAAAGCAAGAAATAAAAACCCTAATTTAACTATTACAAACCCTGAAAAGTTACAAAATAATGGAAAAAATAATAACAAGCGCGCGGCAAATTAAATGCGAGAGAAAATAGGGTTTTGACCCTTGACTAAACCTAATTGCAATTGATTAAAGAAAACATCATTTTTTGTCATTTTTTGTTATTTAAGAAAATAAGGAATAATTGAATAAAATAAAATAAAAGAACCTAATTACTAATTAACTTTAATTAAGAAAAATAATTAAGTTAAACTATTTTTTGTGTTTTTGTTTGAAAAAAAGAAAATAATTAAATCAAGAATTTAAACCTAGTTTTCTAATTGATTTTAAATTATGAAAGGAATTAAAGTTGCCCTTAATTAAATTAAGCTAATTAATTAAATTACATTTGATAAAAAAACCTAATTCTAATTTTTATGACTTTTTTATTTTTATGATTTTATAACAAAACTGATTTTAAAAATAAAATAAATAAATAAATTGAAAAGAATAAAGAAAACAAAATAATAAAAAAGAGAAAGATTGAGAATTGGGCCTGATTGTGCTGCTGAAGAGGGGGTGCCAATCTGAATTTTGTAAGGCCCACTATGGCTGAGTCCATCTGTCTGCGCTAGTTCCAATGTCATGGCTTTCTGGGGGTCTACCATGTGGTTGCAACTCGGAGGCGTCAGATCTGGTCAACGTGTAATCCAGTGGACAGGCATTGAGGGTGTATGGTGGTCTCCTGGAGATGAAGCCCCTTGGATCATGTGAAGAAAATATGCAAATGAGAAAATGTTGGAGTCAGGGGTCGAACCCCTGACCTCCTGCCTACAACGCCTTATCCCTCCTCCTGGCTACCACTGGACCAACGTGCTTTGTTGATAATATAAATGACCAAAATATAATATATTAGAAAAAACGTTAATAGCCAGGAAACCACACGCGAGATTTGAATTGGCCAACCGTGGTTTGACACGCATCATCTTCTTCCTTGGACCGTTGATTTAGGTAAAACACTTTTACCTACGGACGTTTGTTCGTAGCTATAAACATGCATCATTCAATAATCAAGCACACGCAATATAAACTCATTTAGGGACCATGAATCAACTGGGTTTGAAGCCCTGATCATCATGGTACCCATTATAAAACCTAATTTTGCCTAGGTTAAGAAACCCCAAAACGAAGCTCGAAACCCTAGCTATGGCATATTGTGATTTCTTCACTATAAATGCAATTAAATGGTACCAATAGATTGCAAACAAGATGATGAACAAGAATATATAATTAAAACATGCTAATGATGCCAAAATCAAGGAAATCAGAATCGAATTTTTGGGCAAACCGTGGTTGACGATGGGCGCGATTCTGGACGTTTTGAAGCTTGAGTATGGGTGGAATAGCTTCCTGGGATGTCCTGGAATAGATTGGAATCTTTAAATCTCTGTGAGGATGGCTCTAAAGTGGATTTTGATCTCACACTTTTTATCCAAAATTTCAATTTTGTTCTTGTTGTTTCAGGCCTCCAATCCATGTGTTTTTGATCTGGAATCATCATGCACTTATAGTAGACGGAATTAGGTCAACAAAATTGACATGAATCTTGAGAAATAATGGAGATTTGATTTGATTTGCTTCATGTATGATTTATTTCCAAAACTTGCTTCAATCCAATCTTTTTCAATCCTAATGAGTATTGCACGAATTTCCTGGCATGCTAGTTGTATATGGACTCAAAATGTGCACAAAAATCTCAAGATTTGATTTGTTTTCATTATTTTACCATTTAATTTGATTTATTTTGATTTAAATGAATAAAAAATCAAAATAAATGATAAAATTAATAAAATAATAGGTGTAAAAGTTTAGGGGTCGTGGGTCCTATTAGAAACATGTTTCAAGCAAGAAAACATGGGCCCTTTTGGAAAAAAATGCAAATTTGATCAATGTTGACTTTTGACAATTTTCCAAAAATTGCCAACTTTGACAATGCACAACTTTCTCAATTTTGACCCTAGGAGGTTATTCTTTGACTTTTTAGAAAACTTAGGATGTCCCCTAACCATCCCGTTTGGTCTCATCTCAATTGGATCTTCCATGTTCATGTATGAAGCTTTGACCCAAAAGGTGATTTTATTGACTTTTCAAAATGACCCATAATGTCAAAATTCATATCTTTTTATGAGTGTATATTTTGAACTTGTGAGATGAATATGAGTTGTAGGGAATTGTATCCTCTTTAAAATGAGCTTTGGATGGAAAATTTATGATAAAGTATGAAGAAGTTATGCTTGGTCAAAGTTGGGTTGACTTTTACTAAGAAACCCTAATTTAGCAACTTTTGGGTTTTTATGAATTTGGAGCATCCCTTGAGGAATCATGATCAACCCTTGATGAAATGATGGAAGTCACTTCAAAATGTTGGTGTTGACCCAAAATCTTGAGGTTTGACTATATGTGGGCCACAGTTTACTTTTGACCTAGTATAGTCGATTCTCAAGCATATGAGCAATTGACTGAGCAAACTTCTTATGCAAGGCATGAAACTTGACATGTAGGGTCTTGAGAGCATATTAATATCATGGAGAGCATAGGATACCTTTTTGGTCCACCCATCTTGATGAAAATAGAAACCCTAATTTGGGGTATACTGCCTTAGGAGAGAGTTTGTCTGGTCAACTCTTGGACTTCCTTGAGCAACTTGAGGACCTCACTTGACATTTGTTGAGTAAAATGGGAGGGAAAATTTTGGGGTACAACAGTCATTATATCTCAATGTGTCTTTTCCATTATATATTACCATTTTCCGAACTTTGTAATCATCCATGGAGTCTCGTCATTCGCAGACTACCATTCTATCAATGAAATTTGAGCTTTTACCCAATTCTTTGTATTTCTTATTTTACTTAGCTTGAAAAGACTCCATTTATTATTAATAATAATTTTCAAAGCGAAAAGATTAAATAACAAAATTGTTCTTAAAAAACAATTTACAATTTACTTTTACTTTAGATTGTGTGATTCAAGAGGAAAACAAAAGTGGTGATCCTAGCAATGGACGAACTCCAGACGTTTTGAGAAGTTTTTGTTTCCCCCAGGAAGGTTTACTCATGATGCTTTCGCTGTATTGGGTTTGTGACTCCAGTGTCCCCAGTCAAGTTTTGGTTCATTTTTCTTCTTTTCTGAGTTTGCATGATATGAAGACTCAATCTAAGATTTCTCCAGTGAAGGTTTCGCTTATTTGATAGAAGTCCTTTCTCCCCAAAGAAGTTGGTACAATAATTACTCTTGAAGAACACGTATCTACGGTTTCTCCAGTGAAGAACGTATATTGGTTTCCCCTCGAGGATGTGGTGTTTACCTCCCATATGAAGTCAACACGAGATCCCCAGTTGATGTCTCGATGATGAATCATTTTTATGCGTTAGTGAATTTTGTATGTTTTTCCTCCTTCAAAATGGGCCTGAATTCCCTAGTGAATGTTTTGATGATTTGGTAACCATCTACTTTATTTGAAATTAGTTTTGCAATCCCCAGTAGAAGTGTTACATTTGAAAATACTTATTTCCCCATTAAAGTCTGAGTTCTACTCCCTGGTGAAGCCTGGAGAAGGATGTTATATCCCTGTATTTGTGTTGTTTTGTCACTATATTATGTTTCTCCCCAGTAAAGTTAAGCCATGCAGTAGGACTTTGTTTCCTCAATTGGTGCTTATTTTTCTCTTTTGGGATGATCATCTTGGTTGTGATTTGGCCGAGTGTTGTATGCGTTCGAGTTGGTTTTGTTTGTGTATTCCCATTATTATATGTTTGTTTTGTCAACATATACATAATAACATGCATACACTCATACACTCATACATACATCATATATAGTTAAATTTAGAAAATCACTGATCATTCACACTCGTTAATATTTTGTGGATATATTGCCCTGCTTTGCAGAGTTATGTTGTCCTCTCTCCAATAGAGTGTCAGTCATAAGCAGAAAGTGTATATTCTTTCAATTTCCCTATTGAGTTATCCCTCGTGGAAGATTTTTGCTTTAGCCTTCCTACACAGCTCTTTGTCTGGATGATTTGGGATTCTCTCTTGAGTTTATTTCTCAAAGAATGTATTTAGGTATACTCTTTTACTCCAGTTTATTTCTGGTTTGAATCTTTGTTTCCCAGCAATATTATCACTTTGGATTTCTCAAAGCTTCGAGTTTTGGTTTGAAAATGTGCATTTATTTTGCACGAGAAGACTTTATCTCTCCAGTAGGAATATGTCGGCATTTCCCCAGGAAGCCATATTGTTTTCCCCAGGAAGCCATATTGTTTTCCCCAAGAAGTCATTTTTTTCAAGTCTCCATAACAGCAAATAGCAGGTCTCTTTATTTGACCAACTTGTATTTCTCAATAAAAGTCGACGTTGCTTTTCTTTACTATCTTCTCTATGAGTGGATAGTTAGTCGTTCAATATAACATGGGCGGTTCATTAAGAAATATTTGTAAGCGGTAGTCTGTTTATTTGAGACAGCTTATACATTACCTTTTTCCAGGAAGAATACATTGGTTAAAGAAGAAGTTGAGACCCATTCTTGGTGAAACGCCAGAATTTTTGAGAAAACTTGTTATCTTTTTGCTATCTTCAGTGAATGTTAGTAGTTCATCTTCAGCGAACGTTGATGCTATGATATATATTATCTTTCTACCTTCAGTGAAAGTTGGTAGGTCACCTTCAGCAAAAGTTGGTGCTTGTTATCTTTTTTCTACCTTCAGTGAACGTTGGTAGTTCATCGTTAGTGAACAGCGATGCTATGATATATATTCTCTTTCTACCTTCAGTGAAAGTTGGTAGGTCACCTTCAGTGAAAGTTTGTGCTTGTTATCTTTTTGCTACCTTCAGTGAATGTTGGTAGTTCATCATCAGTGAATGGTGATGCTATGATATATTTTCTCTTCTACCTTCAGCGAAAGTTGGTAGGTCTTCGGCAGTGAACGTCGATGATTGTTATCTTTTTTCTACCTTCAGTGAACTTTGGTAGTTCATCGTCAGTGAACTGTGATGCTATGATATATTTTATCTTCTACCTTCAGTGAAAGTTGGTAGGTCTTCGCTAGTGAACATCGATGATTGTTATCTTTTTGCTACCTTCAGTGAATGTTGGTAGTTCATCGTCAGTGAACGACGATGATATGATATATTTTAGCTTCTACCTTCAGTGAAAGTTGGTAGGTCTTCGCCAGTGAACGTCGATGATTATCATCTTTTTGCTACCTTCAGCGAACGTTGGTAGTTCATCTTCAGTGAACGGCGATGCTATGATATATTTTCTCTTCTACCTTCAGTGAAATTTGGTAGGTCTTCGGCAGTGAACGTCGATGATTATTATCTTTTTGCTACCTTGAGTGAACATTGGTAGTTCATCGTTAGTGAACGGAAATGCTATGATATATTTTCTCTTCTATCTTCAGTGAAAGTTGGTAGGTCACTGTTGTACCCCAAAATTTTCCCTTCTATATTTCTCAAAACATTTCAAGAAAGATCCTCAAGTTGCTCAAGGTAGTCCAAGGGTTGGCCAGACAAGCTCTCTCCTAAGACAGTCTACCTCAAATTAGGGTTTCATGTTACATCAAGAAACTTGAGTCCAAGGGACCCCAAATGCTCAACATTGTCCCAATATGTTCTAAATAACATCCATGTCAAGTTTCGAGCCATACAAAGGAAATTTGCTAAGTCAATTGCTCAAAGGCCTGAAAATCGACTGTGCTAGGGCAAAAGTCAACTGTGGCCCACATACAGTCAAACTTCAAGATTTTTAGTCAGCATTCTTATTTTTAAGGATATTTCATCATTTGATTAAGGTTTGATCATGATTCATCAAGGATTACTCATAATTCATCAAGACTTAAAAGTTGCTAAATTAGGGTTTTGTAGGAAAAGTCAACTCAAATTTGACCAAGCATAAATTTCTCATAATTTATGATAAATGACCCATCCAATTCTCATTTTGAAGAGGATACAATTCCCTACAATCCATATTCATCTCTCAAGTTCAAAATATGCACTCACAAGAAGTTATGAATTTGGACATTATAGGTCATTTTGAAAAGTCAACAAAAACACCTTTTATGTCAAAGCTTCATACATGAGCATGGAATATCAAATTTAGGTGAGACCAAAAGGGTTGATTAGAGGACATCTCAAGATTTCTATAAAGTCCAATAAAACCTCCAAAGAGTCAAAATTGAGGATGTTATGCATTGGTGAAGTTGACCTTTTTTTGCAAAATTGCCAAAAGTCAACTATGCCTAAAACTTCAATTTTTGCCAAATGGGCACAATCTTTTTCCCTTGTTTTAAGTTGGCAACATAGTACACGAGCTCTAGCCTTTTCCACTTGTCATTAATTTATTTTTATTATTTATTTTGATTTTTATTTGAATTAAATCATTTTAAATCAAAACAAATTATAGAAAATCCAAAATATTGAAAATAAAAGATTTTGTGCTTGTTTCAGGTTTTAAATTACATCTATCATCAAATCAAACTCGTGTAAAGGCTTGGTGTGCATAAAAAGATTGGATTTAGGCCATTTTTGGAAAGATTTTAAGGTGAATCAAATCAAGATCAAACTCATTGATGGAGGAAGACTGAGTGCATTCTTTCAACCCTAATTCACTCCTCAATACATAAGGAGTGTGTGCAGACCAAAAGAGGCTAGAGAAGGAAGCGCAGCAAGGAGAACCAAACTTTAAAAATCACAACAAAAGTTCTGGATCGAATTCATTGTTCCAGGCACCCTCAAGGAATCCTAGTTATCTCAATCACTTCCTGAGATTCCTAGCAAGCGAAAGCAATCGAAATCAAGCATTTCCAGGCCCTATAATGCACTGTAAGGCATTCACGACACCCACCTTTTATTGAATTCTGTTTGCATAATTCTTGCACATTCAGCATAATATAATCATAGATTCTTGTTCACCATGACAATTGCAAGCTTTCTATAATACCCAATTGCATTTTCATGGACTGAATCGTGAACTTCCATTGTTAGGTTTTTCGATTCCATTTTAGGGTTTTTGCTTGCAGGTAAAATTAGCCTTCATGAATGATACCATCCTGTTCAGGAGGACAAGACGAATCCAACCATGGCATTAGATGTCATTTGTATTGCTCATGGAGGATTTTGGAACGAGCTCTGTTTGTAGTGACGAACAAACGTCCGTAGGTAAAAGTGTTTCACTTTTACCAACGGTGCAAGGTTGAAGACGCCTGCATGTCACCTTTCCATTGGCATATTTGAATCTGGCGCGCGTTTTCTTTGATCTCCACTAACCTACTTTGTTTTCCATATTATCATTATTATTTATTTGATATACAAAAAGAACAAGTGGCGCAGTTGGTAAGTACATCGTTGGATAATGCTTCAGGACCTCGGTTCGAATCCTAGGTCCCCCAATTTCTCTATATTATTTTGCTTTCCAGGTTCCAGCGCGCACGTGAAGCTAATGACCACCATGCTCCCTCAAGATTCAGTCTTCCAAGTGGCCAGATGGCCAAATCCAAGGGCCATCCATGATAGACCATCATGAGGTCTAGTCAACACAACACACTGAATTCAGGAAGTCAACGTGGACTTCCATCTTTGGGCCCAGAATTCTGATTTTTGCACCCTCCAAATTGCTTTTGCAGGCCCAATTTCTTATCCCTTTTTCTTTTTTATATTTTATTTTAATTTATTTATTTAATTTACTTTACTAACAAATTAATTATTTTCTTTTATCAAAAAATCATAAAAATATTTTTCACCAATTAGATTTAGGTATATTTTTTATCAATAAATTTATTAATTTAATTAGATTTTAATTTTAGGTAAAACTTTAATTTATTTTTTAATTAAAACTAATTAGAACAATTAGGTTTTATTTCTAACTTAATTAAATTTGCTTTTTCTTAAAATAACCAAAAAACCAATATAAGTCATGTAATTATTTTTATTAATTAATTTAATCACTAATTAATTTTTGTATTTTATTTAGGACCTAATATTTTCTTAAAAAATAATTAAAAACAACAAAAAACATTTTTTCTTTTGATTAGGTTAGAAGGGTAAAAACCCTAATTTCTTCTTGATCTTAATTTTTCTCGCGCGCTTTATTTTTATTATTTATCATATTGATGTAACTGCCTACAGTTTGTAATAGTTTAATTAGGATGTTTATTTCCATTTATCGCTTTATTTTCAAAGGGTTTGTTTTTGGCTATGTAAATACCCGAAGCCTTGTAATAGCTTAGTTTAAATTCCGCATTTTAAATTCCGCAAAATATTAATTGTTAGATGTATGATTAGGGATGAATGACAAGAATGTATGTTAAACTTTAAAACAGTTAGATAACCCTAAATGTGCAAAGATAAATAATCTGAAAATTGAATCACTCGCACATGTGCACTCCTAGGGTACACTCCCACTTGGTTGCGTTCGGTAAACGGTCATTGAGTATAGGATGCTTTAGTGGTCGTCCATTTGTCTAAAGATCAAAGTTGCCTCGGAAAGGTTGCCTCGGATATTGTTGCCTCGAATAATTGATCTAAGACATTAGGGTTATTACTAATACGTCCTAACATTGCTTTAGTGACCGTACGTCCCTTTCGAATTGACCCTCAAAACTCCAACGATGGTGTTACCTACTCACTAATAGTTGGATAGCATTGTCTAAAGGAAACAATTATAGAACGATTCTTTTTTCGAGTGGGTTGATTAGTTCTTAAGTGCTTGCTCAATCCAAACAAACTTTTTTTCACACTTACACTCCTTTACAAACAAAGTTTTCAAAAACACTTCATTACACTCTTGAAGACAGAAGCAAGAGTTAAATCGAAGTCAAAATAAAAACTTTTCAAAGCACTCAAACACAAAGAAAACAATTTTGAAAATGATGAGCAAGTACCTAAGAGCCCGTAGATAACTACGGATAGAAAGGGTGCTAATACCTTCCCTTTCTATAATCTACCCCCCGTACTCAGAAATATCTCGAAAAAGGAATTTTTCTGTGCTTTTTTCCTTTCCTTGTTGGATAAAATAAAAGTCGGTGGCGACTCTTGCTTACCGCGACATTTTGTGAACACAAACGCAAAACACAAACCATCATTCCTGAAAAACAGTCCCGTTTTTGGCCACCGAATCATAGAACTGGCGACTCTGTTGGGGAAATAATAAGTGGGGTATACCTTAGGATTAGTTTATTATATTGCTTCTATTGTTTGACTTGATTTATTTATCTTTGTGGGCTTTGTATCGGAGTTACTATAGATCCTAACCCGGATCTGGGGGACACCTTTTAGGTAAGTAGCAATAGACTGTGAGGAAACTGTACGGCGTAGACCGATACGGTTGAAGCAGTGGCTACGTTGATGTGGTACATTAGTTGGTACCGATATCCCTTGTGGAGGAACAAGGAGAGTATAGGGCTGCTAATGGGTCATTAAGCATCAACTGACCTTAGAACCTATAATTGACCAACTCGGCCATAGAAAGTAGCAGTATGCTACACTCATTGAGACCATACTCTCGAGATGGTTCCGGCCGCGAGAAAAGATTGTGTGTCTTGAATTATGATCGGTGGAGGATGGTCAATGATATTGAGAACCTCTAGAACCCGGTTACTATTACTATGACAGGTTGAACCAACTAAACTGCAAGAGGGTAATACCTAAACTCCATGCCAGCCTGAAATTTAAGGGCTATTGTGTGACTTGTTTGCCCTTACCATGTTTGCCATCTGTGATACCTGTGGTGTGTTTTTATCATGACATCATGCATCATGACATCGCATGCATATTTCATTAGACTAACCATTTCAAATACCGAGGGGATTCATCTTTGTTCTATTTTGCAGATCATGGCTTCTATGCGCAGAAATACCATTCGAATCAGCTTCGTGCAAATTCCTGCTCAGCTCAGAGAGTTAGTTTCAAAAGTTCCTGATACTTCTTCCTTTGTTAGAAGACATGGTCACCTCCTTAGATTGGTCACTTCAAAGTTGGATGAGCAAATGATGAGTGTGTTATTCCAGTTCTTTAACCCGTTGTATCACTGTTTCACCTTCCCGGACTATCAGTTGGTCCCTACTTTGGAGGAGTTTTCTGATTTACTTGGAATATCCATTATAGAGAAGACACCCTTTACAGGTTTGGAGATAGCTCCTAGGCCAGAGGATATTGCTTCAGCCCTACATCTAACAATGGTTGATGTAATATCTAACTGGGAGATTCGGAGCGGGTTAAAGGATTCTTTGCTAAGTTTTTGATTGATCAAGCTCAACAGCTTTGGGACAACTTAGACTTTCAAGATTTTGAAGACATCCTAGATCTCCTCATCTACGGCATGGTTCTGTTCCCTAATCCTAATTCTTTCGTCGATGTGAACGCAGTCAAGATTTTCATGTCTCGTAACCCAGTGCATACTCTGTTAGGTGATATTCTGCATGCTCTTTATACCCGTACTGTTTTGAGAAGGGGAAATCTCATGTGTTGTACACCGTTGCTGGAGAGGTGGTTTATTTCTCACCTCCCCAAATTTGTATTGAAGAATGAGGAAGGTATGAGTTGGGCTTACAGAATCATGTCCCTTGCTCATACGGACATCCTTTGGAGTACTAAGGATATGGAAAGGGTAGCTGTCATTGATCGGTGTGGGGAATACCCCAATGTTCCATTGCTTGGAATTACAGGAGGAATAACCTATAATCCTTGTTTGTCCTTACGACAGTTTGGACGAGCTCGAAGGGACGGTCCTCATGAGCTGTTGCTTACAGGCATTGTCTTTGACTTCAAGGGACATCGCCGTAGGTTTATACGAGCTTAGGACAGGGTGAACAGGTCTGACCCCCATGAGCTAGGAATGAAGACTTCTCTCTCGATGCAACCGTATCTCCAGTGGGTTCGAGCCCATGCTCAAAATCTAGGGATGCCTTATGAAGCTGTTTTGCCGGTGATCATAGAGCATACTGATAAAGAAGGGGTTCCTTATACGATCCTCAATCCTTATATGCCTATTGATATTGGGGCATTGAAGAGATCTTGGATCCAGCTAAAGGAAGAAAGGGATACCTACAGGGAGAAACATCATGAGCAGGAGCAGAAGATCTTAAAGCTTACAAGGCAGCTTGAGAATGAGAGGACAATCAACGATTATGTCAGCACCAAGGGAAAACGACCATGGGATTTCTGATGTCTTTTATTGTTTCTAGTTTAGATTTGCTTTTCAGTATTTCTTTTGTAACGCCTTAAAGACATTTGTTAAACATTGTTAAAAGTTTTAATCTAATAAAGTGTGTTTTATTTTGGTTTACAAATTTGAATCTCCCTAAGTCTTTGAAATCATTTCATACGCATTCCATTCCCATGCACCTCATTACAGGTACCCTTACAGGTTTCTTATCTTCTTCGTTGTTTATTTCAGCATAAAATGTCTTCTGAAACACCTACTGATCAAGCCATCAAGGCTCTGCAAGCTCAGAAGGCTCAGTTCTAGGAGATGTTCTTGAACTTGACCAAGAGTCAACAAGATTTGAAGACTCTTATCTTGAAGGACAAGAATAAGAAGAAGAAGAAGGTGGTCCTCCTGAATATGGGTCACAGGTTTGGGAATAGGTTGTGAGAAGAAGTGGATTTGTCTCATTCATATGGAGGAGGAGAGAATCAAGAGGAAAGGAAAGGTCATAGCCATGTGGTTTCTGACAATGACACTGACTTTGATGAAGACCAGTATCCTCCTGCCGAGGATAGGTATAAGTAACTCGAATACCGGTTGAGCGTAATGGAGATCCAGAAGATACCTGGGTTGGACTTCGGAGATTTGGGTTTGGCATCTGAGGTGGTGATCCCACACAAGTTTAAAGCTCCTGTCTTTGCTAAGTACAATGGGGTCTCCTGCCCAAAGTTACACTTCCGCTCGTATGTCAGAAACATTCAACCATATACTGCTGATAGGAACCTTTGGGTTCATTTATTTCAAGATAGTTTGTCAGGGACTCAACTTGAATTGTTCTATCAACTAGAAGGAGCTAATGTCCGCAACTTGGAGGACCTTGCTGCCACTTTTTACAAGCAATACCAGTATAATGCCGACCTTGCTCCCACGCATACCCAACTTCAGTGTATGTCTATGGGTGCGAGCGAAGGTTTTAAGGACTATGCTCAGAAGTGGAGAGATCTTGCTGGAAGAGTACAACCCCCTCTGGCTGATAGGGAGTTGGTGGATATGTTTCTTGGGACTTTGTCTGGTCCGTACTTCAATCATTTTATCGGTAGTTCATCGTCCGGGTTTACTGAATTGATTATGACTGGGGAGAGAGTTGAAGCTGGTATTAAAAGTGGCAAGATACAGAAAGGTGCTTCGTCAAGTACAAAGAAGAAGCCTTTCAGAAAAGAAGCTAGTGCAGTTTACAACTCGAGGATCCAAAACCGACTTGAGCGCCGCCAAGCGATTAATGCGGTGGTAATATCAAGACCTGTTGTTGCCCCACAATGCAACAATCAGCAAAGAGTAGAAAGACCGTAAAGGAAATATACTCGGCTCAGTATGACTCTATCTCAAATTCTTCCGCAACTGTTGAAAACCAACTTGGTGACTCTGAAGGAGGCTCCAAAGAATCCTAGTACTACATCACCGCTGTATAATCTGAATGCCCGCTGTGCTTATCACTCTGATTGCCTAGGGCATGATACAAACAACTGCTTGGCTTTGAAGAATAAAGTGCAGGATCTGATTGATGCTAAGGAGATCAAGTTTGAAGCGCCGGAATAGCCTAATGTCATGACTGCTCCTATGCCCAAGCATGGAGTAAATGCTGTGGACGATGATTCGTTTGTAACCTCTGTGGAAGACATTTCTACTCCGTTGTTGACCGTTAAGAAGAACTTATTGTTGGCCAGTTTATTTCCGGGTTGTGGCGAAGGCTGCCACCTATGTTCCATCCTACCTGCTGGTTGTCATTTGTTGAAATCAAGTGTTCAGCACCTGATGGACAACAAAGATATCTTCTTCGAGAAAACTTTGGTTCCATTGATTCCTGTTGAAGATGTTTCCGTAATCACCATTCCCTCCAATTCTTCCAATGCTTCCTTGAGAAATCCTGTTAGAATTACATCTGTGCCGAGAGTTGCTCCATTGATCATTACTATTCCTGAACCTATCCCTTACACGTCGGATAAGGCTGTCCCATGGCACTATGGGGTCGATGTGTATTATCATGGGATTAAACAAGACTTCAAGGTTGAGGAGGTTGATACTGATGTCAGCAATATTGTCGGGTCTAGCAAGGTCACCCGAAGCGGAAGACTCTTCTCTCCTAAGATCTCCCCACCAACTGTTTGGAAACCTGTTGCTATTCCACCTGCCAGCACTTCTGTTATTGTCCCTGTTCATATTCCAATCATTACCCCTGTCGCCGAGTCATCTAACGCTCGGGGCAAAATGATCACTGGTGAGCCTGCTCGGACGGAGGCACCGAAGAAGATTACTGTTGAAACCTCTAGGCAGGAGATAGAGGAGATTTTGAAGATCATCAAGAAGAGCGACTACAACGTAGTCGAACAGATGGGGAAAACCCCGTCGAAGATCTCCATATTATCTTAATTGTTTTGCTCAGAATCCCATGCTAAGGCTTTAATTGCTTTCCTGAAAACTGCGCATGTGCCGCATGAGACATCTGCTGATCAATTCAAAGACTGTGTGGCTAGTTTGACCACTGACAACGGTTTGGGTTTCTCCGACTCAGATCTGACTGCTAAAGGAAAGAATCACAATGACGCTCTGCACGTTTCAATTGAGTGCAGGGGAACTACTCTGGCCCATGTGCTGGTGGATACTGGGTCCTCGTTAAATGTTTTACCCAAGAAAGCATTAGATCGGTTGGACTGTGAAGGGTTGGTGCTGAAGCCAAGTAATATTGTAGTTAGGGCCTTTGACGGGTCCAAAAGGATGGTACATGGAGAGGTGGATGTTCCTGTTAAGGTTGGTTCCCTGACTTTCGCGTCTACATTCTATGTGATGGACATTCGACCATGTTATTCTTGTTTGTTGGGTCGCCCGTGGATTCATAAAGCTGGGGCAATGACTTCCATGCTCCATTAGATGCTAAAATATCCAGTGAAGGGGAAAATCGTTATAGTACGAGGAGAAGAGGAGTACATGGTGAGCCACCTTAACTCTTTTTGGTATGTGGAGATGGATGGGGAGTTCATTGAAACCCCATGTCAAAACTTTGAAGAAGTCCCCCAGACTCTGGAGTCGACTGAAACTGTTGCTGAAGATCCTCCAATGAAGATGGCTTCCCTCAAGGATGCCTGGGCTGTTATTGAAAAAGGTGGGTGTGAGAATTGGGGTCAACTCTCTGACTTTGCACACAAGACTGACAAGTTTGGTTTTGGTTTTACTGCAGAAGCTCAAAGGGCTGTTCGGCGTGCGCGGATTGGAAGACCTCCCCTACGTATCAGTAATTCGGGAGTGAATGCGATTGAAGATGATGATGAAGAGTCTGAGTTTGACAGCTGGATTTACCCGACTATTGACGACGGATTAAGCAATTGGACGAAAAAGGACTTCGTGCCCATTTCTTTTATTACACAGTAATAAGAATTTTGTTTTGAGATTTGTAACAGACAATTTGAAACTTTTACGGCTCGGTGCCTTGCCCGAGACACCGTGGCTTTGTTTGTGAGGGCTTATTATGTGTCATTTCCATATATCATCAATAAAAGCATTGGATGTTTTCTTGCATTACAAAATTTTGCGCTCCTTGTTTTTCCTTTTTTTTTTACACTTTATCAAAACAGCTATTGTCTTACACACACTCACATATCATAATACAGGTCCACATCCACTCTGGATCCCACTGATAACGACTCTACTACCAGTTATGACTTCGAAAGTCCGATCAACCAAGCCAAGGACGAAGGCAAGGATGATTGTGAAGTGCCTGGGGAACTTGCTAGACTGTTACTTCAGGAAGAGAGGGCCATTCAGCCGCATGAAGAGCCATTGGAAACAGTAAATCTGGGTACAGAGGTAGACAAGAAAGAGGTCAAGATCGGTGCAAATTTGGAGCCTAGAGCCAAGCAATAGTTGATACAGATGCTGCGTGACTATGTTGAGATATTTTCCTGGTCTTATAAAGATATGCCTGGGTTGGATACTGATATTGTGGTTCACCGCTTGCCAACTAAGGAAGACTGTCCTCCAGTGAAACAGAAAGTTCGCCGAATGCGCCTTGAGATGTCTGAGAAAATCAAAGCTAAGGTTATGAAATAGTTTGATGTCGGTTTTCTAGCAGTTACTTCTTACACGAAGTGGGTTGCCAACGTGGTCCCGGTGCCGAAGAAAGATGGTAAAGTACGGATGTGTGTTGACTATAGGGATCTGAATAGGGCAAGCCCCAAGGACGATTTCCCTCTGCCTCATATCGACATTCTGGTTGACAACACCACGCAGCATAAGGTCTTCTCCTTTATGGATGGTTTCTCTGGTTACAATCATATTAAGATGGCTCCCGAGGATATAGAAAAGACAACCTTTGTTACGCAATGGGGTACCTTTTGCTACAAGGTCATTCCGTTTGGATTAAAGAATGTTTGGGAAACGTATCAGCGCGCCATGGTTGCTTTGTTCCACGACTTGATTCACCATGAGATTGAAGTATACGTTGACAACATGATTTCAAGATCCCAGACTTAAGAGGAACATCTTGACCATCTCCAGAAGTTATTTGACAGGTTGAAGTTGTACAGACTGAAGCTAAATCCGAACAAGTGCACCTTCAGAGTGAGGTCTGGTAAGCTATTGGGTTTCGTCGTTAGTGATAAAGGTATTCAAGTGGATCCTGCAAAGGTGAAGGCTATACAGGAAATTCCATCTCCCCGAACAGAAAAATAAGTCAGAGGCTTTTTGGGATGTCTGAACTACATTGCCCAATTCATCTCACACCTAACTGCTACTTGTGAACCAATCTTCAAGCTATTGAAGAAAGATCAAGTGGTAAGATTGAACTATGAATGTCAGGCCTCTTTCGAAAGGATCGAGGAATATCTCCAAGAGCATCCTATTCTGATGCCTCCGGTTGAAAGGAGACCTTTGATCTTATACTTGACAGTACTCGACAATTCGAAGGGGTGTGTGATGGGGCAGCATGACGAGTCTGGCCGAAAATAGCATGCTATTTATTACCTTAGCAAAAAGTTTACCGACTGCGAGACCCGATACTCGTTTCTTGAGAAAACTTGCAGCGCTTTGGCATGGGCTGCTCGCCGGCTGAGACAGTATATGCTGACTCACACTACCCTATTGATATCAAAGATGGATCCAATTAAGTATATCTTCGAAAATCTTGCCTTGTCCGGAAGAATAGCAAGATGGCAGATGATCTTGACCGAGTATGACTTCCAATACACGTCCCAAAAAGCAATCAAGGGAAGTGTGTTGGTGGATCATTTGGCGCATCAGGCCGTGGATAATCACCAATCTATGAACTTTGAGTTTCCGGATGAGAACATCATGTTGGTGACTGACAGTGAAACACCAGGACCGGATGAAGGACCTGAGGAGGGATCCCGATGGTCTATGTATTTTGATGGAGCTTCAAACGTTTTGGGTAATGGAATTGGCGCCGTGATCATATCTCCTGAAGGCTGTCATACTCCGTTCACCGCCCGATTATGTTTTAACTGCACCAACAACATGGCGGAGTATGAAGCATGCGTCATGGGCCTTCGAGCAGCTATTGACTTAAGGATTAAGTTCTTAAGTGTATTTGTAGATTCCACTCTCGTGATCAGTCAGATCAAAGGCGAGTGGGATACGAAACACCCAAATCTTATTCCTTACAAAGAATATGTGTTGACGTTGCTTCCACACTTCGAGGAGATAACCTTTGAACACTTCCCCAGAGAGGAGAATCAGTTGGCGGACGCGCTGGCTACCATGTCTTCTATGTTCAAGGTTAGATGGGACAATGAAGCTCCGCAGAATACCATTGAGAGGTTGGACGAACCTGCACATTGCTGTGACATTGAGACTAAAGAGGTAACAGATAAACCCTGGTTTCATGAAGTAAAGAGGTATCTTGAGGCTCATGAGTATCTCGAGGGTGCATCTGTTAATGATAAGAAGTTTCTGAGGAGGTTCGCGGCGAAGTTCTTCATCAGTAATGGTATTCTTTACAAGCGTAATCATGATTCAACCTTACTGCGATGTATGGGCAAGAACGAAGCAGAAAGGATCATGGCGGAGTTGCATGAAGGTGCTTCCGGAACTCATTCCAGTGGACATCCCATGGCAAAGAAAATCCTACGGGCATGATATTATTGGTCTACTATGGAATCCGATTGTTATCAGCATTCTCGGACCTGTCATAAGTGCCAAGTCTATGCTGATAAGGTGCACATACCTCCAGTTCCTCTGAACGTCTTGATAGCTCCTTGGCCTTTCGCAATTTGGGGCATAGATATGATTCGTGAGATCAGACCTACTGCGTCCAACGGGAATCATTTCATTCTTGTGGCTATTGATTAATTTACAAAGTGGGTTGAGGCAGCTTCCTTTGCTACTGTAACCAAGAACGTCGTGGCACGGTTTATTCGGCACAATCAGATCTGTCGATATGGTGTACCAGAGAGGATCATTACGGACAATGGTACAAATCTCAACAACACGATGATCACCGAGCTCTGCAAGCAGTTCAAGATACAGCATCACAACTCTTCTCCTTACCGGCCGAAGATGAATGGGGTTGTCGAGGCGGCTAATAAGAATATCAAGAAGATTGTGCAGAAGATAACGGTAACATACAAAGATTGGCACGAGGTGTTACCGTTTTCTATTCATGGGTATCGTACCTCAGCGCGGACGTCAACATGGGAAACACCCTATTCCTTGGTATATGGCATTGAGGTCGTCTTGCCCATTCAGGTTCAGATACCCTCTCTTCGGATTATGAAGGATGCAGGTTTGAGAAAAGATGACTGGATTCAGACCCGGCTTGATCAACTGAACTTAATCGATGAAAAGAGACTTACTGCTATTTGTCATGGTCAAACGTATCAAAAACGGATGATCAAGGAATTTAAAAAGAAAGTTAAATGACAAGAGTATCAAGTTGGGGATCTGGTGATCAAGCGCATAATACTGCCGCAAGGTGATCCCAGGGGCAAATGGACCCACACTTACGAAGGGCCATTTGTGGTTAAGAACATTTTCTCAGGAGGAGCTATGATTCTAACCACCATGGATGGTGACGACCTTCCTCACCCCGTCAATGCAGACATAGTGAAAAAATACTACGCATAATCAAAGACCCGCTAGGTTGACTGGCCTAGGCAAAAATAAGGGCTTCCTGGAGAACCAAAAGGGTTCGGGCAAAAATAAGGGATGAAAATGAAAATCTGTACACCCGGCAAGTCGAAAACCTGAAAAGGTGGCTTGGGCAAAAAAGGGTATCCCGGTGGGATGGAAACCCGAAAGGGCGGTCCATGCAAAAATTAGGGATTAAAGCGTAATACTATGTCTCATTGGATCATCTTGTAACCAGACTTCGGTATCGACTATCAAGCTCGGACGACACTAATCAATCTGATCTACCTTCAACCAAGTAGCAAAGTGATGAGATGCTCGAGGACATAAAGGCGATAGCAGAGTTGGAACCCAGTGGGGATTATTCACATAACTGTTTTTCTTTGTTTTTCACAAATTGTATAAACTCTATTGTTTGGTGGCGTTCTCTTACTAGGACGTCATCCTCTTGTACAAAAAATGCCTATTTACAGGCTGACTTCAAAATCAATACAATTCATTTTCACAAAGAAATTTCAAATTGTTTTCCTTTTTCATTTTTGTTTTGCAAGAACGTCCAATGTTCATTTTTGATATATGAATTTGACAATAATTGTTGCTCATGAATATTTACATGCGAAACAAAAGAAGATTACTCGTAATATCAGAAACAGGGGCAAACAAGAAATTTCCAAGCCTTACAGTTGCTTTATTCACCAGGTATAGGGATAGACCTAGTTGGAGAAATCCATTAAAGGTATATTCACTCCCCGAAGAGTAAGAGAAAGATAGTGGTGTTAATTCTCCCCAACTGAGGCTCGCAACCGCGAATGAGTCGGCAATATTCACCCCAAGCATAGTTTATCTACCATCAGCACTGGAAAATTATCCCCAATGGACTCTGGAAGATTGTCCCCAGTAGAGTCTAAAATATTATTTCTAGTGAAGTCGCAACTGGAAAATCATCCCCAGCGAAATTCATTTCTTTCACAAGCAGAAACTCAATCCCCAATAGGGTTCATCGCCGCCAACAACGGTAATTCATCCCCAGTTAAGTTTATTTCTCCAAATCAACGGGTCCTCTAACAAAGTTTGTCCTTCCCACAGAGACATTTCCTCGTCAGTTTATTCCCCATCGGAGTTATTCTCTCCTACATGATCATTCTCACAATCATCTTCATTCACTATCCCCAGCGGAAACAAAGAGTTCAACTTCTTGCACTCTCCAGCAGCAACCCGGGATTCATTTTCCCCAGCTAGAGATTATCATAAAAACATCACATTTCCATACATCATGACACATGCATATACGCATCATACAAACACAATCTCATTTATTTTGAGAACATCATTGCTTGATACATATCATGCATTACATACAGCTAACCTTTACCTTTCAGGAAGGATACAATCAAAATTTCACAAAATTCAAGCTGTGAAGCCCGGGTATGACTGGACAATAGTTTAGTCCATAGTATGTTGCTGTAAAGCCTGGATTACGACCAGATAGCGGTCGGTCTTATCACTATGAAGCATGGACCACGACCAAATAGTAGTTCATTCTCAACTTTCCTCTTTAACAAAGATGTTTCCTCAGTAGAATACGGACGACCGAAGTTCCTAAAATTCAACAGAGATGATTCCTCAGTAGAATACGGACGACCGAAGTTCCTAAAATTCAACAGAGATGTTTCCTCATTAGAATACGGATGACTGAAGTTCCTAAAATTCAATAGAGATGTTTCCTCAGTAGAATACGGATGACCGAAGTTCCTAAAATTCAACAGAGATGTTTCCTCAGTAGAATACGGACGACCGAAGTTCCTAAAATTCAACAGAGATGATTCCTCGGTGGAATAACGGACGACCAAAGTTCCTAAAATTCAAACATAGACGACTCACCAGCAGAATAGCATACGACCGAAGCTCCTAAAATTCTACTTCTCTCAACAGAGATCAGTATTCCCTAGCAGAATCTTCCTCAACGACAGGTATACAAGCTCTCGCTAAGGAATCTCTTATGCGATCGACACTCCTTCTAATGGCATCTTTAATCCCATCCCTTTGTCAGCAATTTCCAAATGGCATCTGTAAGCCCATTCCCGATATCGCAAGACGGACACCACTCTATGCGAGTGCAAATTTCTGGGCACTCTAGTGTTCAATTATCTTCCACCTTCGGATCACGAAAGGCATGAAAGCCAATCTACATCCTTAGGTTTAAGAAGATTGAACAGGGACAGCTGTTGTACCCTAAAATTTTCCCTTTGATATTTCTCAAAACATTTCAAGAAAGATCCTCAAGTTGCTCAAGGTAGTCCAAGGGTTGGCCAGACAAGCTCTCTCCTAAGACAGTCTACCTCAAATTAGGGTTTCATATTACATCAAGATACTTGAGTCCAAGGGACCCCAAATGCTCAACATTGTCCCAATATGTTTTCAAGAACATCCATGTCATGTTTCAAGCCCTAGACAGGAAATTTGCTCAGTCAATTGCTCAAAGGCCTGAAAATCGACTGTGTTAGGGCAAAAGTCATTTGTGGCCCACATACAGTCAAACTTCAAGATTTTTAGTCAACATTCTCATTTTGAAGGATATTTCATCATTTGATCAAGGGTTGATCATGATTAATCAAGTATTGCTCATAATTCATCAAGACTCAAAAGTTGCTAAATTAGGGTTTTGTAGGAAAAGTCAACTCAACTTTGACCAAGCATAACTTTCTCATAGTTTATGAGAAATGACCCATACAAAGCTCATTTTTAATAGAATGAAATTACCTACAATCCATCTTCAGATCTCAAGTTCAAAATATGCATTCACAAGAAGTTATGAATTTGGACATTATAGGTCATTTTGAAAAGTCAACAAAAACAACTTTTTTGTCAAAGCTTCATACATGAGCATGGAATATCAAATTGAGAGGAGACCAAATTTTTTTATTAGAGGACATCTCAAGATTTCTTAAAAGTCCAAGAACACCTCCAAAGAGTCATAATTGAGGAAGTTATGCATTGGTGAAGTTGACCTTTTTTGAAAAATTGCCAAAAGTCAACTATGCCTAAAACTTCAATTTTTGCCAAATGGGCCCAATCTTTTTCACTTGGTTTGAGTTGGAAACATAGTCCACGAGCTCTAGCCTTTGCCACTTTTCATTATCTTATTTTTATTATTTATTTTGATTTTTATTTGAATTAAATCATTTTAAATCAAAACAAATTATAGAAAATCCAAAATATTGAAAACAAAAGATTTTTTGCTTGTTTCAGGTTTTAAATTACACCTAGCATCAAATAAAACTCGTGTAAAGGCTTGGTGTGCATAAAAAGATTTGATTTAGGCCATTTTTGGAAAGATTTTAAGGTGAATCAAATCAAGATCAAACTCATTGATGGAGGAAGACTGAGTGCATTCTTTTAACCCTAATTCACTCCTCAATACATAAGGAGTGTGTGCAGACCAAAAGAGGCTAGAGAAGGAGGCGCAGCAAGGCGAACCAAACTTGAAAAATCACAACAAAAGTGTTGGATCGAATTCATTGTTCCAGGCATCCTCAAGGCATCTTAGCTATCTCAATCACTTCCTGAGATTCCTAGCAAGCGAATGCAATCGAAATCAAGCATTTAAAGGCCCTATAACACACTGTAAGGCATTCACGACACCCACCTTTTCTTGAATTCTGTTTACATAATTCTTGCACATTCAGCATAGTATAATCATAGATTCTTGTTCACCATGACAATTGTAAGCTTTCTATAATACCCAATTTCATTTTCATGGACTGAATCGTGAACTGCCATTGTTAGGTTTTTGGATTCCGTTTTAAGGTTTTTGCTTGCAGATAGCCTTCATGAATGGTACCATCATGTTCAGGAGGACAAGACGAATCCAACCATGGCTTTAGATGTCATTTATATTGCTCATGGAGGATTTTGGAACGAGCTCTGTTTGTAGTGACGGACAAACGTCCGTAGGTAAAAGAGTTTCACTTTACCAACGGTGCAAGGTTGAAGACGCCTGTGTGTCACCTTTCCATTGGCATATTTGAATCTGGCGCGCGTTTTCTTTGATCTCCACTAACCAACTTTGTTTTCCATATTATCATTATTATTTATTTGATATACAAAAAGAACAAGTGGCGCAATTGGTAAGTACAACGTTGGATAATGCTTCAGGACCTCGGTTCGAATCCCAAGTCCCCCAATTTCTCTATATTATTTTGCTTTCCAGGTTCCAGCGTGCACGTGAAGCTAATAACCACCATGCTCCCTCAAGATCCAGTCTGCCAAGTGGCCAGATGGCCAAATCCAAGGGCCATCCATGAGAGACCATCATGAGGTCTAGTCAACACAACACACTGAATCCAGGAGGTCAACGTGGACTTCCATCTTTGGGCCCAGAGTTCTGATTTTTGCACCCTCCAAATTACTTTTGCAGGCCCAATTTCTTATCCCTTTTTCTTTTTTATATTTTATTTTAATTTATTTATTTAATTTACTTTACTAACAAATTAATTATTTTTCTTTTATCAAAAAATCATAAAAATGTTTTTCACCAATAAGATTTAGGTATATTTTTTATCGATAAATTTATTATTTTAATTATAGATAAAACTTTAATTTCTTTTTTATTTAAAACTAATTAGAACAATTAGGTTTTATTTCTAACTTAATTACATTTTCTTTTTCTTAAAATAACCAAAAAACCAAAATAAGTCATGTAATTATTTTTATTAATTAATTTAATCACTAATTAATTTTTGTATTTTATCTAGGACCTAATCTTTTTCTTAAAAAATAATTAAAAACAACAAAAAACATTTTTTCTTTTGATTAGGTTAGAAGGGTCAAAACCCTAATTTCTTCCCGATCTTAATTTTTCTCGCGCGCTTGATTTTTATTATTTATCATATTGATGTAACTGCCTACAGTTTGAATAGTTTAATTAGGACGTTTATTTCCATTTATCGCTTTATTTTCAAAGGGTTTGTTTTTGGCTATGTAAATACCCGAAGCCTTGTAATAGCTTAGTTTAAATTCCGCATTTTAAATTCCGCAAAATATTAATTGTTAGATGTATGATTAGGGATGCATGACAAGAATGTATGATAAACTTTAAAACAGTTAGATAACCCTAAATGTGCAAAGATAAATAATCTGAAAATTGAATCACTCGCACATGCGCACTCCTAGGGTACACTTCCACTTGGTTACCTTCGGTAAACGGTCATTGAGTATAGGATGCTTTAGTGGTCGTCCTTTTGTCCAAAGATCAAAGTTGCCTCGGAAAGGTTGCCTCAGATATTGTTGCCTCGAATAATTGATCTAAGACATTAGGGTTATTACTAAGACGTCCTAACATTGCTTTAGTGACCGTACGTCCCTTTCTAATTGACCCTCAAAACTCCAACAATGGTGCTACCTACTCACTAATAGTGGGATAGCATTGTCTAAAGGAAACAAACATAGACGATTCTTTTTTCGAGTAGGTAGATTAGTTCTTAAGTACTTGCTCAATCCAAACAAACTTTTTTTCACACTTACACTCCTTTACAAACAAAGTTTTCAAAAACACTTCATTACACTCTTGAAGACAGAAGCAAGAGTTAAATTGAAGTCAAAACAAAAACTTTTCAAGGCACACAAACACAAAGAAAACAATTTTGAAAATGATGAGCAAGTACCTAAGATACCATAGATAACTACGGATAGAAAGGGTGCTAATACCTTCCCTTTCTATAATCTACCCCCCGTACTCAGAAATATCTCGAAAAAGGAATTTTTCTGTGCTTTTTTCCTTTCCTTGTTGGATAAAATAAAAGTTGGTGGCGACTCTTGCTAATTGTGGCATTTTGTGAACATAAACGCAAAATGCAAACCAACATTCCTGAAAAACAATCCCGGTTCTGGCCACCGTATCATAGAACTGGCGACTCTGCTGGGGAAATAATAAGTGGGGTATACCTTAGGATTAGTTCATCATATTTCTTCTATTGTTTGACTTGATTGCTTTATCTTTGTGGGCTTTGTATCGGAGTTACTATAGATCCTAACCCGGATCTGGGCGACACCTTTTAGGTAAGTAGCAATAGACTATGAGGGAACTGTACAACATAGACCGATACGGTTAAAGCAGTGGCTACGTTGATGTGGCATATTAGTTAGTACCGATATCCCTTGTGGAGGAACAAGGAGAGTATGGGGATGCTAATGGGTCATTAAACATCAACTGACCTTAGAACCTATAATTGACCAACTCGGCCATAGAAAGTAGCAGTATGCTACACTCATTGAGACCATACTCTCGAGATGGTTCCGGCCGCGAGAAAAGATTGCGTGTCTGGAATTATGACCGATGGAGGATGGTCAGTGATATTGAGAACTTCTAGAACCCGATTACTATTACTAGGACAGGTTGAACAACCTAAACTGCAAGAGGGTAATACCTAAACTCCATGCCTGCCTGAAATTTAAGGGCTATTATGTGACTTGTTTGCCCTTACCATGTTTGATATCTGTGATACCTGTGGTGTGTTTTTATCATGACATCATGCATCAGGACATCGCATGCATATTTCATTAGACTAACCATTTCAAAGACCGAGGGGATTCATCTTTGTTCTGTTTTGCACATCATGGCTTCTATGCGCAAAAATACCATTCGAATCAGCTTCGTGCAAATTCCTGCTCAGCTCAGAGAGTTAGTTTCAAAAGTTCCTGATACTTCTTCCTTTGTTAGAAGACATGGTCACCTCCTTAGCTTGGTCACTTCAAAGTTGGATGAGCAAATGATGAGTGTGTTATTCAAGTTCTTTGACCCATTGCATCATTGTTTCACCTTCCCGTACTATCAATTGGTTCCTACTTTGGAGGAGTTTTCTGATTTACTTGGCATATATATTCTAGAGCAGACACCCTTTACAGGTTTGGAGATAGCTCCTAGGCCAGAGGATATTGCTTCAGCCCTACATCTAACAATGGCTGATGTAATATCTAACTGGGAGATTCGGAGCGGGGTTAAAGGTTTCTTGGCTAAGTTTTTGATTGATCAAGCTCAACAACTCTGGGACAACTTAGACATTCAAGCTTTTGAAGACATCCTGGCTCTCCTCATTTAAGGCTTGGTTTTGTTCCAAAATCCTAATTCTTTCATCGATGTGAATGTAGTCAAGATTTTCATGCCTCGTAACCCTGTGCCTACTCTATTAGGTGATATTCTGCATGCTCTTTATACCCGTACTGTTCCGAGAAGGGGAACTCTCATGTGTTGTACACCGTTGCTGGCGAGGTGGTTTATTTCTCACCTCCCCAAATCCGTATTGAAGAATGAGGAAGGTATGAGTTGGGCTTACAGAATCATGTCCCTTGCTCATACGGACATCCTTTGGAGTACTAAGGATATGGAAAGGGTAGCTGTCATTGATCGGTGTGGGGAATACCCCAATGTTCCATTTCTTGGAATTACAGGAGGAATAACTTATAATCCTTGTTTGGCCTTACGACGGTTTGGACGAGCTCGAAGGGACGTTCCTCATGAGTTGCTGCTTACAGGCATTGTCTTTGACTTCAAGGGGGATGTTGAGGGACATCGCCGCAGGTTTATACGAACTTAGGACAGGGTGAACAGGTCTGACCCCCATGATCTAGGAATGAAGACTTCTCTCTCGATGCAACCGTATCTCTAGTGGGTTCGAGCCCGTGCTCAAAAGCTAGGGATGCCTTATGAAGCTGTTTTGTCGGTGATCATAAAGCATACTGATGAAGAAGGGGTTCCTTATACAATCCTCAATCCTTATATGCCTACTGATATTGGGGCATTGAAGAGATCTTTGATCCAGCTAAAGGAAGAAAGGGATACCTACAGGGAGAAACATCATGAGCAGGAGCGGAAGATCTTAAAGCTTACAAGGCAGCTTGAGAATGAGAGGACAATCAATGATTATGTCAGCACGAAGGGAAAACGACCATGGGATTTCTGATGTCTTTTATTGTTTCTAGTTTAGATTTTCTTTTCAGTATTTCTTTTGTAACGCCTTAAAGACATTTGTTAAACATTGTTAAAAGTTTTAATCTAATAAAGTGTGTTTTATTTTGGTTTACAAATTTGAATCTCCCTAAGTCTTTGAAATCATTTCATACGCATTCCATTCCCATGCACCTCATTACAGGTACCCTTACAGGTTTCTTATCTTCTTCGTTGTTTATTTCAGCATAAAATGTCTTCTGAAACACCTACTGATCAAGCCATCAAGGCTCTGCAAGCTCAGAAGGCCCAGTTCTAGGAGATGTTTTTGAACTTGACCAAGAGTCAACAAGATTTGAAGACTCTTATCTTGAAGGACAAGAATAAGAAGAAGAAGAAGAAGAAGGTGGTCCTCCATAATATGGGTCACAGGTTTGGGAATAGGTTATGAGAAGAAGTGGATTTGTCTCATTCATATGGAGGAGGAGAGAATCAAGAGGAAAGGAAGGGTCATAGCCCTGTGGTTTCTGACAATGACACTGACTTTGATGAAGACCAATATCCTCCTGCCGAGGATAGGTATAAGTAACTCAAATACCGGTTGAGCGTAATGGAGATCTAGAAGATACCTGGGTTGGACTTCGAAGATTTGGGTTTGGCATCTGGGGTGGTGATCCCACACAAGTTTAAAGCTCCTGTCTTTTCTAAGTACGATGGGGTCTCCTGCCCAAAGTTACACCTCCGCTCGTATGTTAGAAAGATTCAACCATATTCTGCTGATAGGAACCTTTGGGTTCATTTATTTCAAGATAGTCTGTCAGGGACTCAACTTGAATTGTTCTATCAACTAGAAGGAGCTAATGTCCGCAACTTGGAGGACCTTCTTGCCGCTTTTTACAAGCAATACCAGTATAATGCCGACCTTGCTCCCACGCATACCCAACTTCAGGGTATGTCTATGGGTGCGAGCGAAGGTTTTAAGTAATATGCTCAGAAGTGTAGAGATCTTGCTGGAAGAGTACAACCCCCTCTGGCGGATAGGGAGTTGGTGGATATGTTTCTTGGGACTTTGTCTGGTCCGTACTTCAATCATTTTATCGGTAGTTCATCGTCCAGGTTTACTGAATAGATTATGACTGGGGAGAGAGTTGAAGTTGGTACTAAAAGTGGCAAGATACAGAAAGGTGCTTCGTCAAGTACAAAGAAGAAGCCTTTCAGAAAAGAAGCTAGTGCAGTTTACAGCTCGAGGAGCCAAAACCGACCTGAGCGCCGCTAAGCGGTTAATGCGGTAGTAATATCAAGACATGTTGTTTCCCCATAACGTAACAATCAGCAAAGAGTAGAAAGACCGCAAAGGCAGTATACTCGGCTCAGTATGACTCTATCTCAAATTCTTCTGCAACTGTTGAAAACCAACTTGGTGACTCTGAAGGAGGCTCCAAAGAATCCTAGTACTACATCACCGTTGTATAATCCGAACGCCCGCTGTGCTTATCACTTCGATAGCCCAGGGCATGATACAAACAACTGTTGGGCTTTGAAGAATAAAGTGCAGGATCTGATTGATGCTAAGGAGATCGAGTTTGAAGCGCCGGAATAGCCTAATGTCATGACTGCTCCTATGCCCAAGCATGGAGTAAATGCTGTGGATGATGATTCGTTTGTAACCTCTATGAAAGACATTTCTACTCCGTTGTTGACCGCTAAGAAGAACTTATTGTTGGTCGGTTTATTTTCGGGTTGTGGCGAAGGTTGCCACCTATGTTCCATCCTACTTGCTGGTTGTCATTTGTTGAAATCAGGTGTTCAGCACCTGATGGACAACAAAGAGATCTTGTTCGAGAAAACATTGGTTCCATTGATTCCCGTTGAAGTTATTTCCATAATTACCATTTCCTCCAATTCTTCCTAGGCTTCCTCGAGAAAGCCTGTTAGAATTACATTTGTTCCGAGAGTTGATCCATTGATCATTATTATTCCTGGACCTATCCCTTACACGTCGGATAAGGCTGTCCTGTGGCACTATGGGGCCGATGTGTATTATCATGGGATTAAACAAGACTTGAAGGTTGAGGAGGCTGATACTGATGTCAGCAATATTGTCGGGTTTAGCAAAATCACCTGAAGCGGAAGAATCTTCTCTCCTAAGATCTCCTCACCAACTGTTCGGAAACCTGTTGCTATCCCACCTGCCAGATAATCTGTATCGTCCCTGTTCATATTCCAATCGTTACCCCTGTCGCCGAGTCATCTGATGCTCGGGGCAAAGAGATCAACGGTGAGCCTGCCCGGACGGAGGCACTGAAGAAGTTTACTGTTGAAACCTCTAGGCAGGAGATAGAGGAGATTTTGAAGATCATCAAGATGAGCGACTACAACATAGTCAAACAGCTGGGGAAAACCCCGTCGAAGATCTCCATGTTATCTTTATTATTGTGCTCAAAAGCGCATGCTAAGGCTTTAATTTCTTTCCTTAAAACTGCACATGTGCTGCAGGAGACATATGTTGATCAATTCAAAGACGGTGTGGCTAGTTTGACCGCTGACAATGGGTTAGGTTTCTCCGACGTAGATCTGACTGCCAAAGGAAAGAATCATAATGACGCTCTGCACGTTTCAATCGAGTGCAGGGGCACCACTCTGGCCCACGTGCTGGTGGAAATTGGGTCCTCGTTAAATGTTTTACCCAAGAAAGCATTAGATCTATTGGACTGTGAAGGGTTGGTGCTGAAGGCAAGTAATATTGTGGTTAGGGCCTTTGACGGGTCCAAAAGGATGGTACATGGAGAGGTGGATTTCCTGTTAAGGTTGGTTCCCATACTTTCGCGTCTACATTCTATGTGATGGACATCCGACCATGTTATTCTTGTTTGCTGGGTCGCCTGTGGATTCATAGAGCTGGGGCAGTGACTTCCACGCTCCATCAAATGTTAAAATATCTAGTGAAGGGGAAAATTGTTATAGTACGAGGAGAAGAGGAGTACATGTTGAGCCACCTTAACTCTTTTCGGTATGTGGAGATGGATGGGGAGTTCATTGAAACCCCATTTCAAAACTTTGAAGAAGTCCCCCAGACTCTGGCGTCGACTGAAACTGTTGCTGAAGATCCTCCAATGAAGATGGCTTCCCTCAAGGATGCCCGAGCTGTTATTGAAAAAGGTGGGTGTGCGAATTGGGTTCAACTCCCTGACTTTGCACACAAGACTGACAAGTTTGGTTTGGGTTTTACTGCAGAAGCTCAAAGGGTTGTTCGGCGTGCGCGGATTGGAAGACCTCCCCTACGTATCTGTAATCCGGGAGTGAATGTGATTGAAGATGATGATGAAGAGTCTGAGTTTGACAGCTGGATTTACCCGACTACCGACGGTGGATTAAGCAATTGGACGGTAAAGGACTTCGTGCCCATTTCTTTTATTACACAGTAATAAGAATTTTGTTTTGATATTTGTAACAGACAATTTGAAACTTTTACGGCCCGGTGCCTTGCCTGAGACACCGTGGCTTTGTTTGTGAGGGCTTATTATGTGTCATTTCCATACATCATCAATAAAAGCATTGGACATTTTCTTGCATTACAAAATTTTGCGCTCCTTGTTTTTCCTTTTTTTTTTTACACTTTATCAAAACAGCTATTGTCTTACACACACTCACATATCATAATACAGGTCCACATCCACTCTGGATCCCACTGATAACGACTCTGCTACTACCAGTTATGACTTCGAAAGTCCGATCAACCAAGCCGAGGACGAAGGTGAGGATGATTGTGAAGTGGCTGGGGAACTTGCTAGACTGTTACTTCAGGAAGAGAGGGCCATTCAGCCGCATGAAGAGCCAGTGGAAACAGTAAATCTGGGTACAGAGGTAGAAAAGAAAGAGGTCAAGATTAGTGCAAATTTGGAGCCTAGAGCCAAGTAACGATTGATACAGATGCTGTGTGACTATGTTGAGATCTTTGCTTGGTATTATGAAGATATGCCTGGGTTGGATACCGATATTGTCGTTTACCGCTTTCCATCTAAGGAAGATTGTCCTCCAGTGAAACAGAAAGTTCGACGAACGCGCCCGGAGATGTCTGAGAAAATCAAAGCTGAGGTTATGAAACAGTTTAATGCCAGTTTTCTAGCAGTTACTTCTTACCCGCAGTGGGTTGCCAACGTGGCCCCGGTGCCGAAGAAAGATGGTAAAGTACGGATGTGTGTTGACTATAGGGATCTGAATAGGGCAAGCCCCAAGGATGATTTCCCTCTGCCTCATATCGATGTTCTGGTTGACAACACCGTGCAACATAAGCTCTTCTCCTTTATGGATGTTTTCTATGGTTACAATCAGATTAAGATGGCTCCTGAGGATATGGAAAAGACAACCTTTGTTACGCAATGGGGTACCTTTTGCTACAAGGTCATGCCGTTTGGATTAAAGAATGTTAGGGCAACGTATCAGCGCGCCATGGTCGCTTTGTTCCACGACATGATTCACCATGAGATTGAGGTATACGTTGACAACATGATTGCAAGATCCTAGACTTAAGAGGAACATCTTGACCATCTCCAGAAGTTATTTGACAGGTTGAAGTTGTACAGACTGAGGCTAAATCCGAACAAGTGCACCTTCAAAGTGAGGTCTGGTAAGCTGCTGGGTTTCTTTGTTAGTGATAAAGGTATTCAAGTGGATCCTGCAAAGGTGAAGGTTATACAGGAAATGCCAGCTCCCTGAATAGGAAAAGAAGTCAGAGGCTTTTTGGGACGTCTGAACTACATTGCCCTATTCATCTCACACCTGACTGCTACTTGTGAACCAATCTTCAAGCTACTGAAGAAAGATCAACAGGTAAGATGGAATGATGAATGTCAGGCCGCTTTCGAAAGGATCAAGGAATATATCCAAGAGCCTCCTATTCTGATGCCTCCGGTTGAAAGGAGACCTTTGATCTTATACTTGAGAATACTCGATAATTCGATGGGGTGTGTGCTGGGGCAGCATGACGAGTCTGGCCGAAAATAGCATGCTATTTATTACCTTAGAAAAAAGTTTACCGACTGCGAGACCCGATACTCATTGCTTGAGAAAACTTATTGCGCTTTGGCATGGGCTGCTCGCCGACTAAGACAGTATATGCTGACTCACACTACCCTATTGATATCAAAGATGGATCCAATCAAGTATATCTTCGAAAACCCTGCCTTGTCCGGAAGAATAGCAAGATGGCAGATGATCTTGACCGAGTATGACATCCAATACACGACCCAAAAAGCAATCAAGGGAAGTGTGCTAGCGGATCATTTGGTGCATCAGGCCATGGACGATTACCAATCTATGAACTTTGAGTTTCCGGATGAGAACATCATGTTGGTGACTGACTGTGAAACACCTGGACCTGATCAAGGACCTGAGGAGGGATCCCGATGGTCTATGTATTTTGATGGAGCTTCAAACGCTTTGGGTAATGGAATTCGCGCCGTGATCATATCTCCTGAAGGTTGTCATACTCCGTTCACCGCCCGATTATGTTTTAACTGCACCAACAACATGGCGGAGTATGAAGCGTGTCTCATGGGCCTTCGAGCAGCTATTGACTTAAGGATTAAGTTCTTAAGTGTATTCGGAGATTCTGCTCTCGTGATCAGTCAGATCCAAGGCGAGTGGGATACAAAACACCCAAATCTTATTCCTTACAAAGAATATGTGTTGACGTTGCTTCTGCACTTCGAGGAGATAACCTTTGAACACTTCCCCAGAGAGGAGAATCGGTTTGCGGACGCGCTGGCTACCATGTCTTCTATGTTCAAGGTCAGGTGGGATAATGAAGCTCCGCAAATTACCATTGAGAGGTTGGACGAACCCGCACATTGCTGTGACATTGAGACTGAAGAGGTAATAGATAAACCCTGGTTTCATGAGGTAAAGAGGTATCTTGAGGCTCAGGAGTATCCCGAGGGTGCATCTGTTAATGATAAGAAGTTTCTGAGGAGGTTCGCGGAGAAGTTCTTCATCAGTAATGGTATTTTTTACAAGCGTAATCATGATTCAACCTTACTGCGATGTGTGGGTAAGAACGAAGCAGAAAGGATCATGGCGGAGTTGCATGAAGGTACTTTCAGAACTCATTCCAGTGGACATACCATGGCAAAGAAAATCCTACGGGCAGGATATTATTGGTCTACTATGGAAGCCGATTGTTATCAACATTCTCGGACCTGTCATAAGTGCCAAGTCTGTGCTGATAAGGTGCACATACCTCTAGTTCCTCTGAACGTCTTGACAGCTCATTGTCCTTTCGTAATGTGGGGCATCGATATGATTGGTGAGATCAGACCTACTGTGTCCAACAGGAATCGTTTCATTCTGGTGGCAATTGATTACTTTATAAAGTGGGTTGAGGCAGCTTCCTTTGCTACTGTAACCAAGAACGCCATGGCACGGTTTATTCGGCACAATCTGATTTATCGATATGGTGTACCAGAGAGGATCATTACAGATAATGGTACAAATCTCAACAATACGATGATCATCGAGCTCTGCAAGCAGTTCAAGATACAGCATCACAACTCTTCTCCTTACCGGCCGAAGATGAATGGGGCTATCGAGGTGGCTAATAAGAATATCAAGAAGATTTTGCAGAAGATGACGGTAACATACAAAGATTGGCACGAGATGTTACTGTTTGCTCTTCATGAGTACCGTACCTCAGCGCGGACATCAACAGGGGAAACACCCTATTCCTTGGTATATGGCATGGAGGTCGTCTTGCCCATTGAGGTTCAGATACCCTCTCTTCGAATTATGAAGGATGCAGGTTTGAGCGAAGATGACTGGATTCAGACCCGGCTTGATCAGCTGAACTTAATCGATGAAAAGAGACTTACTGATATTTGTCATGGTCAAACGTATCAAAAACGAATGATCAAGGCATTTAACAAGAAAGTTAAATGACAAGAGTATAAAGTTGGAGATCTGGTGATCAAGCGCATAATACTGCCGCAAGGTGATCCCAGGGGCAAATGGACCCCCAATTACGAAGGGTCAATTGTGGTTAAGAACATTTTCTCAGGAGGAGCTATGATTCTAACCACCATGGATGGTGACGACCTTCCTCACCCCGTCAATGCAGACATAGTGAAAAAATACTACACATAATCAAAGACCCGCTAGGTTGAGTGGCCTAGGAAAAAATAAGGGTTTCCCGGTGAACCAAAAGGGTTCGGGCAAAAATAAGGGATGAAAATGAAAATCTGTACACCCGGCAAGTCGAAAACCTGAAAAGGCGGCTTGGGCAAAAAAGGGTATCCCGGTGGACTGAAAACCCGAAAGGGAAGTCCAGGCAAAAATTAGGGATTAAAGCATAATACTATGTCTCATTGGATCATCTTGCAACCAGACTTCGGTATCAACTATCAAGCTCGGATGGCACTAATCAATCTGATCTACCTTCAACCAAGTAGCAAAGTGATGAGATGCTTGAGGACATAAAGGCGATAGCAGAGTTGGAACCCAGTGGGATTGTTCACATAAATGTTTTTCTTTGTTTTTCACTAATTGTATAAACTCTATTATTTGGTGGCATTCTCTTACTAGGACTTCAGCCTCTTGTACAAAAAACACCTATTTACAGGTTGACTTCAAAATCAATACAATTCATTTTCACAAAGAAATTTCAAATTGTTTTCCTTTTTCTGTTTTGTTTTACAAGAACGTCCAATGTTCATTTTTGATATATGCATTTGACAATAATTATTGCTCATGAATATTTACATGCGAAACAAAAGACGATTACTCGTAATATCAGAAAAAGGGGCAAACAAGAAATGTCCAAGCCTTAAAGTTGCTTTATTCACCAGGTATAGGGATAGACCTAGTTGGAGAAATCCATTAAAGGTATATTCCCTCCCCGCAGAGTAAGAGAAAGATAGTGGTGTTAATTTTCCCCAGCTGAGGCTCGCAACCGCGAATGAGTCGGCAATATTCTCCCTAAGCATAGTTTATCTACCATCAGCACTGGAAAATTTTCCCCAATGGACTCTGGAAGATTGTCCCCAGTAGAGTCTAAAAGATTATTCCCAATGAAGTCGCAACTGGAAAATCATCCCCAGCAAAATTCATTTCTTTCACAAGCAGAAACTCAATCCCCAACAGGGTTCATCGTCGCCAACAATGGTAATTCATCCCCATCCGAATTTATTTCTCCAAATCAACGGGTCCTCTAGCAGAGTTTGTCCTCCCCACAGATTCATTTCCTCGTTAAGTTATTCCCCATCGGAGTTATTCTCTCCTACAGGATCATTCTTACAATCATCTTCATTCACTATCCCCAGCGGAAACAAAGAGTTCAACTTCTTACACTCTCCAGCAGCAACCCGGGATTCATTTTCCCCAGCTAGAGATTATCATAAAAACATCACATTTCCATACATCATGACACATGCATATACGCATCATACAAACACAATCTCATTTATTTTGAGAACATCATTGCTTTATACATATCATGCATTACATACAGCTAACCTTTACCTTTCAGGAAGGATACAATCAAATTTTCACAAAATTCAAGCTGTGAAGCCCGGGTACGACTGGATAATAGTTTAGTCCCCAGTAAGTCGCTGTAAAGCCTGGATTACGACCAGATAGCGGTCGGTCTTATCACTATGAAGCCTGGACCATGACCAGATAGTAGTTCATTCTCAACTTTCCTCTTCAATAGAGATGTTTCCTCAGTAGAATACGAACGACCGAAGTTCCTAAAATTCAACAGAGATGTTTCCTCAAGAGAATACGGACGACCGAAGTTCCTAAAATTCAACAGAGATGATTCCTCAGTAGAATACGGACAACCGAAGTTCCTAAAATTCAGCAGAGATGTTTCCTCAGTAGAATACGGACGACCAAAGTTCCTAAAATTCAACAGAGATGTTTCCTCAGTAGAATACGAACGACCGAAGTTCCTGAAATTCAACAGATATGTTTCCTCAGTAGAATAAGGATGACCGAAGTTCCTAAAATTTAAAAGAGATGTTTCCTCAGTAGAATACAGACGACCGAAGTTCCTAAAATTTAATAGAGATGATTCCTCTGTGGAATAACGGACGACCGAAGTTCCTAAAATTCAAACAGAGACGACTCACCAGCAGAATAGCAGACGACCGAAGCTCCTAAAATTCTACTTCTCTCAACAGAGATCAGTATTTCCCAGCGAAATCTTCCTCAACGACAGGTATACAAGCTCTCACTAAGGAATCTCTTATGTGATCGACACTCCTTCAGATGGCATCTTTAAGCTCGTCCCTTCGTCAGCAATTTCCAAATGGCATCTGAAAGCCTACTCCCGATATTGCAAGACGGACACCACTCCATGCGAGTGAAAATTTCTGGGCACTCTAGTGTTCAATCATCTTCCACCTTCGGATCACGAAAGGCATGAAAGCCAATCTACATCCTCAGGTTTAAGAAGATTGAACAGGGGAAGCTGTTGTACCCCAAAATTTTCCCTCCCATATTTCTCAAAATATTTCAAGAAAGATCCTCAAGTTGCTCAAGGTAGTCTAAGGGTTGGCCAGACAAGCTCTCTCCTAAGACAGTCTACCTCAAATTAGGGTTTCATGTTACATCAAGATACTTGAGTCCAAGGGACTCCAAATTCTCAACATTGTCCCAATATGTTTTCAAGAACATCCATGTCATGTTTCAAGCCCTACAGAGGAAATTTGCTCAGTCAATTGCTCAAAGGCCTGAAAATCGACTGTGCTAGGGCAAAAGTCAAATGTGGCCCACAAACAATCAAACTTCAAGATTTTTAGTCAACATTCTCATTTTGAAGGATATTTCATCATTTGATCAAGTGTTGATCATGATTCATCAAGGATTGCTCATAATTCATCAAGACTCAAAAGTTGCTAAATTAGGGTTTTATAGGTAAAGTCAACTCAACTTTGACCAAGCATAACTTTCTCATACTTTATGAGAAATGACCCATCAAAAGCTCATTTTGAAGAGAATGAAATTCCCTACAATCCATATTCATCTCTCAAGTTCAAAATATGCACTCACAAAAGTTATGAATTTGGACATTATAGGTCCTTTTGAAAAGTCAACAACAACACCCTTTTTGTCAAAGCTTCATACATGAGCATGGAATATCAAATTGAGATGATACAAAATGGGTCGATTAGAGGACATCTCAAGCTTTCTAAAAAGTCCAGGAACACCTCCAAAGAGTCAAAATTGAGGAATTTATGCATTGGTTAAGTTGACCTTTTTTGCAAAATTGCCAAAAGTCAATTATGCCTAAAACTTCAATTTTTGCCAAATGGGCCGAATCTTTTTCACTTTTTTTGAGTTGGCAACGTAGTCTATGAGCTATACCCTTTTCCACTTTTAATTATCTTATTTTTATTATTTATTTTGATTTTTATTTGAATTAAATCATTTTAAATCAAAACAAATTATAGAAAATCCAAAATATTGAAAAGAAAATATTTTGTGCTTGTTTCAGGTTTTAAATTACAGCTAGCATCAAATCAAACTCGTGTAAAGGCTTGGTGTGCATAAAAAGATTGGATTTAAGCCATTTTTGGGAAGACTTTAAGGTGAATCAAATCAATATCAAACTCATTGATGGAGGAAGACTGAGTGCATTCTTTCAACCCTAATTCACTCCTTAATACATAAGGAGTGTGTGCAGACCAAAAGAGGCTAGAGAAGGAGGCGCAACAAGGAGAACCAAACTTAAAAATTCACAACAAAAGTGCTGGATCTAATTCATTGTTCCAGGCATCCTTAAGGCATCCTAGCTATCTCAATCACTTCCTGAGATTCCCAGCAAGCGAAAGCAATCGAAATCAAGCATTTCCAAGCCCTATAACGCACTGTAAGGCATTTACGACACCCACCTTTTCTTGAATTCTATTTGCATAATTCTTGCACATTCAGCATAATATAATCATAGTTTCTTGTTCACTATGACAATTTCAAGCTTTCTATAATACCCAATTGCATTTTCATGGACGGAATCGTGAACTGCCATTGTTAGGTTTTTGGATTCCGTTTTAGGGTATTTGCTTGTAGGTAAAATTAGCCTTCATGAATGGTACCATCATGTTCAAGAGGACAAGACGAATCCAACCATGGCATTAGATGTCATTTATATTGCTCATGGAGGATTTTGGAACGAGCTCTGTTTGTAGTGACGAACAAACGTCCGTAGGTAAAAGTGTTTCACTTTTACCAACGGTGCAAGGTTGAAGACGCCCGCGTGTCACCTTTACATTGGCATATTTGAATCTGGCGTGCGTTTTCTTTGATCTCTACTAACCCACTTTGTTTTCCATATTATCATTATTATTTATTTGATATACAAAAAGAACAAGTGGCGCAGATGGTAAGTACAACGTTGGATAATGCTTCAGGACCTGGGTTCGAATCCCAGGTCCCCCAATTTCTCTATATTATTTTTCTTTTCAGGTTCCAGCGTGCACGTGAAGCTAATGACCACCATGCTCCCTCAAGATCCAGTCTGCCAAGTGACCAGATGGCCAAATCCAAGGGCCATCCATGAGAGACCATCATAAGGTCTAGTCAACACAACACACTGAATCCAGGAGGTCAACGTGGACTTCCATCTTTGGGCCCAGAATTCTGATTCTTGCACCCTCCAAATTGCTTTTGCAGGCCGAATTTCTTATCCCTTTTACTTTTTTATATCTTATTTTAATTTATTTATTTAATTTACTTTACTAACAAATTAATTATTTTCTTTTATCAAAAAATCATAAAAAATTTTTTCACCAATTAGATTTAGGTATATTTTTTATCAATAAATTTATTAATTTAATTAGATTTTAATTTTAGGTAAAACTTTAATTTCTTTTTTAATTAAAAATAATTAGAACAATTAGGTTTTATTTCTAACTTAATTACATTTTCTTTTTCTTAAAATAACCAAAAAACCAAAATAAGTCATGTAATTATTTTTATTAATTAATTTAATCACTAATTAATTTTTGAATTTTATTTAGGACCTAATCTTTTTCTTAAAAAATAATTAAAAACAACAAAAAACATTTTTTCTTTTGATTAGGTTAGAAGGGTCAAAACCCTAATTTCTTCCCGGTCTTAATTTTTCTCGCGCGCTTGATTTTTATTATTTATCATATTGATGTAACTGCCTAGAGTTTGTAATAGTTTAATTAGGACGTTTATTTCCATTTATCACTTTATTTTCAAAGGGTTTGTTTTTGGCTATGTAAATACCCGAAGCCTTGTAATAGCTTAGTTTAAATTCCACATTTTAAATTCCGCAAAATATTAATTGTTAGATGTATGATTAGGGATGCATGACAAGAATGTATGTTAAACTTTAAAACATTTAGATAACCCTAAATGTACAAAGATAAATAATCTGAAAATTGAATCACTCGCACATGCGCACTCTTAGGGTACACTCCCACTTGGTTGCCTTCGGTAAACAGTCATTGAGTATAGGATGCTTTAGTGGTCGTCTGTTTGTCCAAAGATCAAAGTTGCCTCGGAAAGGTTGCCTCAGATATTGTTGCCTCGAATAATTGATCTAAGACATTAGGGTTATTACTAAGACGTCCTAATATTGCTTTAATGACCGTACGTCCCTTTCGAATTGACCCTCAAAACTCCAACGATGGTGCTACCTACTCACTAATAGTGGGATAGCATTGTCTAAAGGAAACAAACATAGACGATTCTTTTTTCGAGTAGGTAGATTAGTTCTTAAGTACTTGCTCAATCCAAACAAACTTTTTTTCACACTTACACTCCTTTACAAACAAAGTTTTTAAAAACACTTCATTACACTCTTGAAGACAGAAGCAAGAGTTAAATTGAAGTCAAAACAAAAACTTTTCAAAGCACACAAACACAAAGAAAACAATTTTGAAAATGATGAGCAAGTACCTAAGATACCATAGATAACTACGGATAGAAAGGGTGCTAATACCTTCCCTTTCTATAATCTACCCCCCGTACTCAGAAATATCTCGAAAAAGGAATTTTTTGTGCTTTTTTCCTTTCCTTGTTGGATAAAATAAAAGTTGGTGACGACTCTTGCATACCGCGACATTTTGTGAACACAAACGCAAAATGCAAACCAACATTCCTGAAAAACAATCCCGGTTCTCGCCACCGTATCACAGTCACCTTCAGTGAAAGTTGGTGATTGTTATCTTTTTTCAACCTTCAGTGAACGTTGGTAGTATACTGTCAATGAACGACAGTGTTATGATATTTTCTTTTCTCTCTACCTTCAGTGAAAGCTGGTAGTTCATCGTTAGGGAACGTCGATGATTTATTTTCTCTACCTTCATTAAACGTTTGTAGCTCTCTGTTAGTGAACATTGGTGTTATTATTTCTTCACCCTTTCTACCTTCAGTGAACGTTGGTAGTTTCTCCTTCAGTATAAGTTGGTGTATCCTTTGACTTTTTATCAACCTCTATAAGTCTGGTCTTTTGATCCATCAATGATTTATTTTCCTGGTCGGGTTTTTCTTTTGTTTCTTTATTTCCTTTGTTACATCCCCAGTGGTGTTTTGAGTCTCTTTGATTATGTTCATATGCATTCATAAGCATTGCATGGCATCTTAGGGCCAAAAATAGGGTTTGTTTTTATATTTAAGTATCTTTGATCGTGTCGACACAAAGATTTTTAACCTTCGTATCTCTTGATAGAAGAAACTTAAATAAGGGAAGTTGTTGTACCCCAATTTTTGCCCCTAAGATCCCTTCACCATACCATGTTGATTCAATAACAACAAGATCACATTAGGGCTTTTGGTTCTCCTCCCTATCTTTAGCTTTGCTCTTTGAGGAATAATCAAGCACATTGACTTGTTTTCTTTTATGATCATGAATGTTTTGTCCTTATTTTTCTTTTGATTAATAAAATACAATTTTGACTTGTCTTACTTGTTAATAATGTAGGTAAAGGCAATGTGGCTTAGCAAGTTGATCCATGGGTTCATGAGTTTATTTCCTTGCCCTAGTCAATAAAACTTGAGAATTTCAAACCTCACCATTGAATTTATTTTGGAAGAAATGGCATGGCAAGGTTTATTTTGGTTCATCACAATTCAAAGTTATCAAGATTGATTCAAAAGTACAAGGGGGTGATTGAAGAAGTTGTCATGGTTGGACAAGGCTTTGTTCCCATTGGTCACAAGTGCATATTTCTTTAAATTCTCAAGATATGGAAGTGGTTTTGATGTCTATGAGTTCTCATTATCATCCTCAATAACTTCTATTTACAAAGCAAGAGTGTTGGTACAAGAAGGTTGGTCAAAATTGTCAAAGTTCCTCAAAGCATTTTCTTGGTCTAGGAGCTAGGGTTTTGAACTTCAAAGAAGTATATCTTGCTCATATTTTGGTATTTTTGAGTGATTCCAAAAACATTCGTCTCTTCAAAGGGTTATTAAAAAATCGCTTCAAAAGTTTCAAGGATTTTTCATGTGGAAGAAACTTGATGATGAAGAAAGATTACAAGTCCTCTAGATGAACCCCCCCCCCCCCCCCAATTTCTCAGGTGTAGCCTCAAATGATCAAAACTTGGTCAATTTTTATCACCTTGAGCCCACTATTTTTCCACAATGATCTTGAGGATGTGAAATTTATTCCTTCTTTCATGTGCATAGTGATAAAATGGATGGAAGATGCCTTAAGGATGAAAAAGATTATAGGTCATTTCATGATTTTTTGCCAACTTCAACAATTCATAACTCTCTCAATTATTGGAGATTTTGAATGGTTCAAGTTTCAAAATGTCAATCAAGAGGTCTCTTTCATGCCATCTTTTTTGGTCAAGAGAAAATTCCAAGTGGAAGGCCATGTTTGGATGCAAAACATTATAGGTCACTTTTGAAGAAAAATTTGAAATATTTCTAAGTATGGAAAGTCAACCCTTTTTCTCCAACATTGATTCAATGCAACTTTAAGCTCAAACATCCATTTGATTCCATTATTTTTCCATTGCGAATCTTGTAACCTCATCTTTATAAAGCATCAAGAATCATGTCCTAAGACCCATTGAGCTGAAAACCCCATTGTTTTGAAATTGGTAGCTTGAAACTGAAGTTTCATCACAAGTCAAATTTTGAAATATTTGTTTTGGCTTCTAATCACAAGTTTTCCACGCGTTTTTTCTTCTAATCATGTTTAGCAACTTTCCAAAGGTGTTTAGCATCATGAAACGCACGATTTGGCTGAGTTTTGATGCTAAACAAGTCAAACTTTGTTCATGCTGCAGCCCCCCATGATTTCCCTCCAAACATCATCATTTCACACGCTTGAGGATCCCATTCATTCTCCTATAAATAGAGGGTCATCCCCCATTCATTTCCTCAAGCTTGTATAGCTAGAATCACCCTGCCAAACTTGTTTCATAACTCAATTTTCGGTAACTTCGTAATCAGTGTTCAAGCCTTTTTTAATCGAATTTTTCTATCAATTCACCTCCCTTGATCTTCTCTGAAGCTAACCATACAATTACCTTCATGAATCATGCCCTATATTGCCTCATAGAAGTCCAGTTTCAGAGCTCTGTAACTCAACTTCAATAAGTAGATTTCTCCATCAATTCTTCAAAACTTTGATATCATTGTGATGCTCTCATTTCCCTGGTTCTAGTCGCGACACTTGCTTTTATCTGGAAACACGTTTTGACCAAGAAATTTCAAATCCCTTTTCAAAACTTTCCTTCCAAATTGTTTGAGCTATAGTTTATATAAATTTGTCGCGAAGGTGTGGTTGTCTTCTTCGTCTTTAAGAGACGGAGCGAATGACATAGGTCTGAGCTTCTGATTTTACAGTTCGAGAGACCTGCAATTCACGTTCGTTGGCGGTTGAAGATGAAAAACGTGTCATCTCCTAACCAATAAAGGCGCGCCACTTGTTTTTTTGAATTTCTGATTTAATAAGTGATCCAATGTTTTATTCACTAATGACCATGATATGCACAGTGCGCCAGATCCCTTGGATTTGATTACTAATGCATTTTGACTCTCATCCATTGATCCACATCTTTTTTGTTTTTGTTTTATTTTCTAATTTTTATAATTAATTATTTTAAACTTCAAAAAATCATAGAAAATTCATTTTTAGTCCAAAAAATCTGAAAAAATTATGAATAATATTTTTTATTTTTCCCTTTCTGATTTTTTTTTTCTTCAGAATTTTACTTTGTGTTTTGATATTTTTTATAAATTTTCACTTTATTTGAATTGTTTTAAATGTTTAAAAATACTTTTATGCATTTTTAAATTCTGAAAAAATTATGGAATGATCCAATGATATTGTGACAAATATTAGTGACCTTATTTATTTTTTATTTCTGACTTTTTTTTATCATTTTTGGTTTATTTTACTCATTTCTTTTAATTTTAAAATAGTTTTTGACTTTAAAAATTACCAAAAATTTTATAAAAATATTTGAGTCCTTTTCTGATTTTTCTATGGTCTTACTTTTTATTTCTTAATTAATTTGAACATAGTTGATATTTTTCTCTTTTATTTCTATTTTAAAACATTTTAAAACTTCTTTTTAATGTATATATTAAACGCAATATTATTTTGTGATTATTTTATGGCTGATCTTAGGTTGAATTTTTGATTATGAACTTTGTTAACATCATTGGATCCATGGTGTTGAGTATAACTCCATAAAAATGGAAGAATGATTTTAATAATAGTTTAATTAAAATTTAATTCAAATGTGGTTTGTATTATTTCCCTCCCCTCTTCATCTCATCCCTTTCTTATTTCACTAAGTGTTATAGGAGCATGATCTCTATATCATGTCTCAAAACAAATGGTGCATAGATTGATATTCGTCGGGCCTCAAAATAGGTGCGACTTCTATATAAGTCCACTTACGATTGCTTGACATAGCGCTAAATTTTGTCACGATTCAAATAAATGATCATTCGTGGCCCAAACCTATATTTGCAAGCTCAAGTATGTTAATTTGATCCCTTTGATCCAATAACTTTGAGATTCATTGTGTGGAGGCTTTGGTTCTACCAATCCTCTAATGGATCTACAATACTTTTGGTCAACGCGGATCACTTAAACATCGTTCATCATTAAATGGTACTTGTGAGGATTCCAAATGGATGATATACTTGACAAAAAGCAAATACAACTTGTTGTGTGGAGGCTTTGGTTCTACCAATCCTCTAATGAGTTCCAAATGCAAGTTTCAAGATGGTCATCCAACTAACCACAAATTATTAATTTGTTTCACTTTATGCTTTTATTTTTTATGCCTTATGTACCATTTACTTTAAGCATTACATTTCATGTTATTTGTATTTTGCTCACTTGAGCATTTATATTCTTCGTATTCTTATTTTGCTCACTTGAGCCTTTGTTTTCATTTTCAAGACACCTAACAATCAACATGAACCCTAAAAAAGGATTTAATGATACTTGGACTATTTGGTTACTATCCTTGGTATTATGGAGCATTGAACTTCTTGGACATAGGATTAGAAACCTTGGCCTATGTTGGAGACCTTGAGACCTTAATTGTTATTTTATCTAGAGCTCTTGATGTTTACCTTAAGAAATTGGGTTGTTTGTTTGTTTTATGTGCAGGTTATTATGATTACATTCTTTGTTTTTAATCTAGAATTCACCCGTATACAGCCGTTACTCTGTCCAATTTATGAAGACTTAATACACTTGAAGTTTGGTTCTCAAGAGGTCTAATATCTTTGCTTTTTGGTTTCAATCCAAAGAATGGGAATTACATCTTGACTCATAATGTCAAGTATTGGCTTCTTGTTGGTTAGATGGTTCTTATCCCTAGCTTTTACCTTATGCTTTAGGATAGTCTCTTCTTCTTCTCCCATCTTCTTAAATTTCAAAAATCTTCTCCCTCCTATTTAAAACTCTTCTTGTTTTGAAACTTGAACCACTTTTATAATAAACTTGGACTTATGTCCATGCATTTTCAAAACATTTTTCATAAACAAATTTCAATTAACTTAATAATACCTTGACATTATTTGTGAGAAGACTAAAAGTCAATCAATCTGATTTCAAACCATGTTGCCCCTTTGGCTTATTTTTTATTTTAAAACCTTTCTCAAAGGGTTGTACCCTTGTCAATCCTTGTAGTGATTCAAACAACTATACTTCTACAATATCTAGTAAAGAGAGATATTTTCCACTTGGGTGTTGAGTGAGGCATTGTTGATTTTAAAATCCAAGCCATATCCTCCACTTTGAGATGATTCAAATTCTCCTTTCTCATGATTGTGGGTAGTAAATATGTTTTCCACACGTACAATGACGATGATGTCTTATCCCATAAAATTAACCAACACAGTTGTGTTTTAAAACTTTTTAAAGGTGAACTACGTGTACCCTGATCCCCTATTGCATGAAAGGTGGTACGTAAGCACTAAAGGTTCACAACCGCGGCGGGTGAAAAAATCATAAAAGATACATTTCTTTTCTCACCTCCACCATCTATTTTACATAAAACATTTTATAGCCAAAATATACAGATTTTTCAAAGAGGTTCCTGCGAAGTACCTTAGATGTTTAGGGTGATAATACCTTCCCTTTTCATAACCAACCCCCTTACCTTGAATCTTTCCCCCCTCTTTTTGGGTTACTCGCTCCTTTCCCATTCCTTTGGAAACAATAAAGCGCGGTGATGATTTTGATTTTGATTTGTATAAATCTAGTCAATCCAATGGCTTTGTCTTAAACATTTCTACCGCTACAGAATCATTAAAATTTCACCTTACGTTAGCTCTTCAAAAATATTTTAAAAACACTTAAACAAAAAAGGAATTTTCAAAAGTGAGTTAGCGATTAAGAACCCATAGATAACTACGGATGAAAAGGGTGCTAACACCTTCCCTTTTCATAACTTACCCCCCCCCCCCCCCCGAACTCAAAATTTTCAAGGTCTTTCCTGTTCTTTTCACCATTTCCTTATTGGATAAAAGAAAAGTCAGCGGTGACTTTTGGTATCCGCAACATTTGCGATAAAACACAAAACAAGTTAGTTCTCCCACCGTATTATAGAACTGACGACTCTACTGGGGAAAATTACAAAAAAGGGGTTACCTTTGAGTCTTAGATCATTTTATTTGCTTTACTTATTTACATTTATTTCTTTATCTTAAGGGTTTCTTGGGTTTTTTTTTTCAAAGATCCTACACCCGGATCTAGGGATGCCTTAAGTAAGTAGCAATAGATCATGGAATTTGTATGGAATAGACCGGTATGGTTGAAGTGATGGCTACGTTAGTGTTACACTTTAGTTTGTACTAATGTTCCTTGAGTTAGTCAAGGATAACATTGGGCTGCCGCGTTGTGTCATAAGCATTAACTGACTTTTAGAACCTTAATTAACCCATCTTAGCCATTACAAGGTAGTGAGATGGCCAGCTTTGGTGCAGTCTAAGGTTGGTTAATACTTGATGCTACGCTCATTGAGATTTTACTTACAGGACATTTGGTGGCTAATTAGTTGCTATACTAAAATAAAACCTTCGAGAAAGATATATGATATGAGATCCCTTGAATCCGGTTACTACTTTAGGACAGGTTTGAGCCAACTTAACTTCAATAGAAAAGGATACTTGCCTATGTACCCCATGTAAGCCTTTAATCTAAGGCTCTTGTGTAATTTGTTTGTGTTTTCTATCTGCTTAAACATAAAAATAACATCATGACATCATAACATCCTACATGGAATTTACTAACTGTTTCAAGGATCTTATGGATCTTTGTTGCAGGATTTCAAGCCATACTCCTAGCAAGGAGGCAAGGGGATTTATTTTTCCTCTAACCAGACGCCATCAAAGATAAAAATATGTTCTTTTGAGTTAGAGGCTAGGACCCACTTGACATGGTGAGCTTGATTTTTATAGAAGGACATTCAAAGATGGAGACACAAATTTCTTCAAACAAAGCTGCAACCAAGATTCATTCTCTCCTTTTGCCCCGCAAGATCCTTAAAAACATCACGTTTGCATCTATATATTATGAATTTCATTACATAACAGGTATATTCTAGACAGGTTTTCTCAGTTTCTTGTTGTTTATTTCAGTAAAAGATGGCTCTCAAACAAACAGTCAAAGATCTTCAGGCTCAGGACTCCTAATTCCAACAAATGTTACTGAACTTAGCCAATGGGAAGGAAGAGTTAAAGACCCTCATCGCCAAATATATGAAGAAAAAGACAAGGAAACCAATCGGCATTCTCAGCATGGGAAGAAGGTTCAGAGGTGCTCCCAAGCGAGCTCAAGACTAAGATATTCCATCAAATGAAGATGACAACCAGGGTGAAGATGGTAAGAGTGTGAAGGCTGAGAAAGGAAGAAACTTTGGTTCTGGCCAATATTATGATGTAGATAAAGAAGACTTTTCAGATGAACAGTATCCTACTACTGATGAAAAATATAAACAACTAGAAGATCATTTAAATGCTATGGAGATCCAGAGAGTGCTTGGGTTGGATTTAGAAGAGTTGGGTTTAGCCTTAGGAGTTGTTATTCCTCACAAATTCAAGGTCCCTACTTTTTCAAAGTACGATAGTGTTTCTTGCCCTAAGCTTCATTTGAGGTCTTATGTCTGGAAGATCCAACCACACACTGCCGAGAGGAAGTTATGGGTGCATTTCTTTCAAGAGAGCCTATATGGGACATAGTTGGAATGGTTCTATCAACTAGAAAGAACTAATATCCATATTTGGGAAGATTTAGATGCTGCTTTCTATAAACAATACCAATACAATGATGATCTTACACCAACCTGTGTGCAATTACAAAGTATGACTATGGGCTCAAACGAAGGCTTTAAAGAGTACGCCCAGAAATGGAGAGATTTAGCAGGAAGAGTTCAACCTCCTTTGTCTGATAGGGAGTTTGTTGACATGTTTATGGGAACTTTGACAGGTCCTTTATTTAATCATCTGATCAGAAGCTCTTTAGTCATATTCATCGGGCTGATATTAACAGGGGAACATGTAGAAGGTGGAATCAGATGTGGAAAAATCCAGGTGGCTACATCTTTGAGTACTGTAAAGAAGACATTCAACAGGAAAAAATAAACTAATGTTGTGTATATTATGAAGGGTCGTGGTGGAAGTGACCGCAACCAATCTGTGGGGGCATTGTTAATTTCTAATCCTGCACCAGTGCAACAACATCAACAAGGCAATCGACGTAGGTCTGACACACCTCAATGACAGTTTACAAAGATCAACATGACATTGTCTCAGGCATCACAACATCTATTGAAAGCAGAGCTTATTACATTGAGAGATCCTCGTCAAAATCCCAAAACTTCCTCTCCTCCGTACAATCCTAATGTAAGATGTTCCTATCATTCCAATAGTCCCAGACACGACACAAATAACTATTGGGCTTTTAAAAACAAGGTTCAAGACTTGATTGACGCTAAGGAAATTGAGTTTGATCCTTCGGAGACTCCCAATGTGATTACTGCCCCATGCCTAAGCACGACAAGGTCATTAATGTTATCGAAGATGTTTCTTATGTTTCCTCTATAAGTGACTTAATTACTCCCCTGATAACTATTAAGAAGAATTTGTTGCAAGCCCATTTATTTCTGGGTTGAGTTGAACGATGATACTGCTGTGCAGCCCAACCTAATGGCTGCAAACTATTGAGAGAAGGTATTCAGCATCTAATGGATAACCATATAATTCTAGTTGATAAGATTCCTTTTATTGGGAAATTGTTTCAAGACTAGGATCTTGAAGATGTGTCTAATTTCCAGAGCACCTGTAAGGATCACTTCGAAGGGGCCTGTGAAGATTACCACCAAACTCATAGTTGCTCCTCTGATTATTATTGTGCCCGGGCCCATTCCATATTCCTCTAACAAGGCTATCCCCTGGAACTATGGAGCCTATGTTAACTACCATGTGTTTTACCCCAATTTTTAACCCTAAGATTCCTTCATCATATCATATCAATTCAATCACAACAAGATCACATTAGCGTTTGGTTCTTCTCCTTATCTTTAGTTTTTGCTCTAGGAGGAATCACCAAGCACCTTGACTTGTATTTTATTATCATATATGTTTTGTATTGATTATCCTTTAACTAACAATTACAATGAGTGTTTTCCCCAATTGTTGATGTTGTAGGCGAAAACACAATACATTCTATCAAGATTAATCTATGGATTCATGAGTTCATTTTTGTGCCTTCCTTAACAAAGCTTCATTGAGATTCAAGCCTCATCATTTAAGATGTTTTGAAGTCATATCATGACAAAGTCTTTTATGATTCATCATGCCTCAAGTTTTCAAATTTAGTTTACAAGTACAGGGGTTGATTGAAGAAGTTTGACTCAATTGGACAAGTCTTTGATTTCAATGATCACAAGTGCATATCTCCTTCAATTCTCAAGATTTGGAAGTGGTTTTGGTTGTTATGGTTTCTCCTTATCATCCTAAAAAACTTATATTCACATGACAAAGGTATTTGTGCAATAAGGGTGGTCAAAATTGTAAAGGTTTCCCAAGGAATTTTCTTTCTTTAGGATTTAGGGTTTTGAAACTTCAAAGGGGTATATCTTGCTCATATTTTGGTATTTCTGAATGATTCCAAAGACATCCTTCTCTTCCAAAATTTATTAACAAATAACTTCAAAAGTTTCAAGTAAATTTAGTGTATAAGAAACTTGATGATGAATAAAGATTACAAGTCCTCCAGATGAACCCTCAAATTCCCTTATGTGACTTCAAATGATCATAACTTGATCAATTTTTATCACCTTGAACCCATTATTTTTCCAAAGTGATCTTGAAGATGTGAACTTCAACCTTTCTTTTATGTGAAAAGTGTGAAAATGGATGGAAGATGCCCTAAGGATGTAAAATATTATAGGTCATTTCATTAATTTTTGCCAACTTCAACAAGTCATAACTCTTTCAATTTTTGGAGATTTTAAATGGTTCAAGTTTCAAAATGTCATTTAAGAGATTCACTTCATGCCATCTTTTTTGGTCAAAAGCAAATTCCAAGAGGAAAGCCACGTTTGGATGCAAGACATTATAAGTTATTTTTGACGAAAAACATAGAAATTTTCTAAGTATGGAAAGCCAACTTCTTTTTTTCAACTTTGACTCATTGCAACTTTCAGCTCAAACAACCATTTTATCCCATTCTTTGCACATTGCAAAGCTTATAACTTCATATTTCTAAGGCTTCAAGAATCATGCCCTGAGACCCCTTGAGTTGAGAATGCCATTGGTTTGAATTTTGGCAATTTGAAACCTAATTTTTCACCAAGTCAGAAATTTAAATCTTTATTTTGGCTTCTAATCACAAAATTTCTGAGCACTCTTGCTTCTAATTATGTTTATTCAACTTACAAAAGTTATCAGTGCATCAAAACGCAAGGTTTGGATGAGTTTTGATCAAAAATGAGTTTTGAGCATCCCATTCACTTCTCTATAAATAGAGGGGCATATTGCACTCATTTTCTCAAGCTTGAATAGCCAAAAATCACTTTGTCAAACTCTCTCCATAACACCTTTTTCTAAGATTTCAAATTGTTATTTACACCATTTTTCAATTCAATTCCTTCATTGATCCTTCATCCTTGAACTTCCCTGAAGCTAACAGAAGAAGAATCAAGCCTTGAGGTGCCCGGAATCGTGCTAGCCAAGTCCATTTACAAAGCAACTTCATCTGACTTTCTTCAGGTAGTTTAAGGCACCAAATCTTCTAACTCAAATTACTGGAATGGCCTATGATGTTCACTAGTGCTTGCTATTAACTCAATTTGGGAGAAATAATGTATTTGATACCTCTGATTTTCGATTTTGACATTTTTAAACATCCCAGGTTTTTTCCAAATCGACTACGCGAGGATATGGTTGTGATCGTCTTGAAGAGACGCGTCTATTGGTACCACTATGAGCGCCTAATTTTACAGATTCAAGGACTTGGTGTTTGCCTCATTTGTAGGGTGTCTGGAGGTTGAAGATGATGACATGTCTCGTCTCAAACAATGATAGCACGCAAATTGCTTTATTTTTATTGGTTGGCCTTTTTGTGATCCAGTATGTTTTTAAATAAGGTCCATATCAAGCACAACGCGTCTAGTCCACTTGATTAGTTTACTAACGCGTTTTGACTATGATCTGATGGTCCAGATCTTTTAGTTTTATTTTTAATTTCTGATTTTATATTTTAATTGTTTCAAATTTCAAAAAATTCATAACTCTTTTATTTTTTATCCAAAAATTATGAAAAAATACTTTGAATTATTTCTCACTTTGTGAATATTTTTTTCATATTTTTATTTTGATGTTTGATATTTTTCATAATTTTTGATTTGTTTGCTTTATTTTAATTGTTTTAAAAATACTTTCTGACATTTTTAAATTCTGAAATTTTTTATAAAAATCATTTTCATTATTTCTGACCTTCTGAATTTTTTGTGTAATTTTATCTTGATTTTTACTATTTTTGATGTTTTTTATTTTATTTGAGCCATTTAAATTAGTTTTAAAAATACTTTCTGACTTTTAGAAATTACCAAAATCTTCATAAAAACATTTGAGTTCATTTATGATTTTTCTATGGTCTTACTTATTTTTTCTTGATTAATTTGAATATAGTTGTTATTTTTCTCTCTTAGTTCCATTTTATAATCATTTTAAAAACCTTTTTTTCTTTTCTTTTTTAAATATAATTTTATTTTTTGTACATATTCTGGCTGAACATGAATTAAAGTTTTGATCATGAACTTTATTAACATCATTGGATCCATGGTGTTGAGTCTAACTCCATAAAAATGGATGAATGGTTTTAATAATAGTTTGATTAAATTTTTGGTTCATATGTGGTTTATTCATTTCCCCTTCCCTCTTCATATTATCCCATTCTTATTGTACCAAATGTTATTGGAGCATGATTTACATATCATGTCTCAAAACATGAGGTGCATAGATTTCTATTGACTGGTCTCAAAATAGATGTGACTTTTATATAAGTCCACTTACGATTTCTTAACATAGCGCTAAATTTTGTCTCGATTTGAGAAAATGATCATTCCCAAAACCTATGTTTGCAAGCCCAAGTATGTTAATTTGAACCCTTTGATCCAATAACCTTGAGATCCATTGTTAGGAGGATTTGGTTATACCGATCCTCTAATGGAACTTCATCAATTTTGGTCAAAATGGATAACTTAAACATCATTGATCATTAAGTGTTATCTTGAGAATTCTTAAATGGATGATATAGTTGACAAAAAGAAAATGCAACTTTTTGTTAAGAGGCTTTCGTTCTACCAATCCCCTAATGAGTTACAAGATGCAAGTTTCAAGATGATCATACAACTAAATATTAATTCCTAACAATTGACTTCATTTCATGCTTTTATTTTATGATTTTACCTTATGTACCATTTACTTTAACATTTACATTTCATGCTACTTTTCATCTTTTCCCACTTGAGCCTTTACCTTCATGTTATTTTTATTTTGCTGACTTGAGTTTCTCATTTTCTTTTTGAAGATACCTAATAATCAACTTGAGTCCTAAAAGCTTTAATGTTACTTGTACTACTTGGTTACTATCCTTGGCATTATGGAATGGTGGACTTCTTGGACTTAAGATTAGAAGCCTTGACCTACCTTAAGATTTTGTTACCTTGATTTTTATTTTGTCTGGAGTTCTTGGGGTTTACCCCAGGACATTGGGTTGTCTGTTTTATTTGTGTACATGTTATTATGATTATACACTTTGTTTGTAATCTGAAATTCATATGTGTACAGCTGTTACTCTACCTAATTTTTGTGAAGACTTAATGCAATTGAAGCTTGGTATTATTAAAAGGTTTATTAATTGTTTGCTTGGTTTCAAATCTAAAGCATGGAATTCTACATTGACTCATTATGTCAAGTTTTGGCTTCCTGTTTGGTTAGATGCTTCTTCTTCTTAGTTTTTACCTTATGCTTTAGGATGGTCTCTTCATCTCCTCCCATCTTATTTAATTTCAAAAATATTCTCCCTCCTTTTGAAAGTCTTCTTGTTTTAAAACATGAACCACTTTCATAATAAACTTGGACTTAGGTCCATGCATTTTCACAATATTTTTCTTAATCAAACATTAATCAATTTAATAATACTTTGACATTTTTTTTTAGAAGACTAAAAGTCAATAAATAGCATTCAAACTATTTTTCCATTTTGGCTTTTATCTTTAAAAACTTTTATCAAATAGATTATACTCTTGTCAATCCTTTTGTGATGCAAACGACTATACTTCTACAATATGTCGTGAAGTGAGATATTTTCCACTTGGGTGTTGAGTGAGGAATTGTTGATTTTAAAGTCCAAGACATATCCTCCACTTTGAGATGATGCAAATTCTAATTTCTCATAATTGTGGGTAGTAAGTATTATTTTCCAAACGGACAATGAAAATGATGTCTTGTCTCTTAAAATTAACCAACACACTTTTTTTTTTTTAATTTTTTAAAGAGGAATATGTGTACCCTGATCCCCTATTGCACGGAAGGTGGTACGTAGGCCTTAAATATTCGCAACCGCGGCGGGTGCAAAAATCATAAAAAATATTTCTTTTCTCATTCCCACAATCTATTTTTATACAACATTTATAACCAAAATACACAGATTTTACAAAGAGGTTCCTGCGGAGTACGGTAGATGTTTAGGGTTCTAATACCTCCCCTTTGCATAACTAACCCCATCACCTAGAATATTTCCCCCTATTCTTGGGTTATTCTCTCTTTTCCCATTACTTTGAAAACAATAAAGCGCGGAGGCGGTTTTTATTTTTATTTATACAAGTCAAGTCAATCCAATCACTTTGTCTTAACATTTCTACCGCTACACCATGGTGTCAAGCAAGAACCATTGGTTGTCAAAAGTGAAGATGTTGAAGTTACTGATCCCAACATTGACAATATTGTTGGGACTAGTAAAGTTACTAGTAGTGGAAGGATTTTCTCTCTAGAGATCTCTCTGAAGACTGTTTCTACACCAGTTCGTGTTACTGCTACTGAGTCAACTAATGAGACTCAGGGAAAATAACAAATTACTGAGTTTGCCCAGGTTAGGGCACCTTAAGAAATTACCGCTGAAAATACCTCCAAGCAAGAGATGGAGGAAGTACTAAAAATCATCTAGAAAAGTGACTACAAGATTGTTGAACTAATGGGGCAAACTCCATCCAAGATATCTATGTTATCCTTGTTATTATGCTCCAAAGCCCATGCATAGGCTTTGGTGAAATTGATGAAATCTGTGCATGTATCCTAAGAAATCTATGCTGATTAATTTGAAAATTATGTTGCTAGCCTGACGACTGATAACGGGTTAGGCTTTTTTGATGCCAACTTGACTCCTGAAGGAAGAAACCATAACAAGGCCTGTATGTCTCTATTAAATGAAGGGGAGCTACCTCAGCTCATGTGTTGGTTGACACGAGTTCTTCATTGAATGTTTTGCTGAAAGGTGCTCTAGACAGACTCGATTATGAAGGGGTTGTGCTGAAACCCAGTGACATTATGGTCAGAGACTTTGATAGTTCGAATAGGATGGTGCATGGAGAGGTGGATCTTCTGATCAAAGTAAGTTATTAGGTCTTCGATTCTATCTTCTATGTGATGGACATTCGCCCGACTTATTCCTGTTTACTTGGACGCCCTTGGATTCATGGGGCAGGCACCATTACTTCCACTTTACATAAAAATTTGAAATATCACGTGAAAGGAAAGATTGTTATAGTATATGGTGAAGAATAATACATGGTGATTCACTTAAAATCCTTCAAGTATGTTTAGATGGACGACGAATTCATCGAAACTCCCTGCCAGACCTTTTAGGTTATTCCTTAGACAATTATCGTTACTAAAGATGTTTCTGTTATTCCCATGGTTACCAGGGTTCTGCCCAGAATGGCTTCTCTGAAAGACGCTAGAGATGTGGTAGAAGAAGGTGGTTGCACTACTCAGGATCAACTTCCCACCATTCCTTAAAAATCTGATAAATTTGGTTTAGGTTTCACTACAAAGGCTCAGATGGTTGTTCATCGTGCTTGTGTTGGAAGACCACCATTCCGCATCAACAACAATGGAGTCAACGTGGTAGAAGATGCTGACAGTGACCATGACCTAGAAAATTGGATCTTTCCTACCACCAGTAATGAGCTCAGAAATTTGAAGACTGAAGACATTATGTCAATCTCTTTTATTCAATACTGATCGATCCCAACCATCGAATCTACCAGTTTCACATCTAACTTCTGAGCTTCTCTCATACTATCCAGAAAATCATTATTAATCTTCAACATTCCCAACATAACACTTCGCGTTGTCACTTCGCAAACTAAACTCATATCTCTGAACTGTTAAATTAATTCCAAGTCATTAACCATCATTGCTGATATATGTAAAGTCTTTCGACTCAACGCATTAGCTACCACATTCGGCTTTCTTGGATGATAATTCAAACCGAAATCATAATCCTTTAATAACTCCAACCATATTCGTTGTCTCATATTCAATTCCTTCTGATCAAATAGATACTTTAAGCTCTTATGGTCACTAAACACTTCAAATCTAGAACCATAAAGATAATGCCTCAAAATTTTCCATACAAAAAAAAAACTGCAGCAAGTTCTAAGTCATGCATAGGATAGTTCTTCTTATGAGTCCTCAACTTCCTTGACGCATAAGCAACAAACTTCTCATTCTGCATAAGCACACCTCCTAAACCAATCTTAGAAGCATCACAATATACCATTAAAGGTTCTCCTAGATTAGGTAGCCTCAACGTCAATGCCGACGTTAATATTTTCTCCAATTCCATAAAACATTCTTCACAATGGATATCCCACACAAAAGCTCTACCTTTACAAGTCAATTTAGTCAACGGAAGTGCCAACTTAGAGAAACCTTTAATAAACCTTCTATAATAACCAGCTAATCCTAAAAAGCTTTTAATCTCGGTAGCCAACTTTAGAGTTTCCCATTGCAACACAATATCTACATTTGATGGGTCTATAGCAATGCCACTACCTGAGATCACATGACCAAGAAAACTAACCTCCCTTAACCAAAATTCACACTTAGACAGCTTTACATACAACTTCTTCTCTTTCAAGAATTGCAATACTATTCTTAAGTGTTCCGCATGCTTTTCTTCTGAATTAGAGTAAATAAAAATGTCATCAATGAACACCACCACAAATTGATCCAAATAAGTATGAAAGATGCGATTCATGTATTCCATCAATACTCTCGGCGCGTTGGTAACACCGAAAGGCATCACTGAATACTCATAGTGTCCATAATGCATTTTGAAAGCCGTCTTCTGGATATCTTAATCCTTCACTTTAATCTGATGATATCCTGACCTCAAATCAATCTTACTAAACACACGAGCATCCACCAATTGATCCATCAAGAAATCTATTCTTGGAAGCGAATACTTGTTCTTAATCATCACTTTATTCAAATTCCTATAATTAACACAAAGCCTCATACTTCCATATTTCTTCTTTACTAGCAACACCGGAGCTCCCCACGGTGATACACTTGGTCTCACAAACATCTTCTCAAGTAACTCTTCCAATTGCTTCTTTAATTCTGAAAATTCAGATGCAGACATCATATATGGTGCCATAGACACAAGTCTGGTACCAGGTACAAGATCAATAGAAAATTCAACGTCTCTCTCTGGTGGTACATCAAGAATTTCATCAGGGAAAACTTCAGGAAATTCATGCACCACTTGTAATTCCTCAATTATAGCTTGATTCTCGACAGATACCGACACCATCAATGAGAACATTTGAGCCTCTTCTTGCATCAACTTCCTCAACTGTCTAGCAGACAACAGGCCAGCTTCCTCTTCCTCGGGAGTAGAAAACCTCACAGACATGTTATAATAGTTAATATGAACATAGTTATGTTCTAACCAATTCATACCCAGAATCACATCCAACCCTCTTAAAGGCAAACAAACCAAATCAACAGCAAAGTCTTTGTCAAATATCGACAAGGGACACTTTAAACACACAAAAGAAGTAGTTACCAACCCCTTGGCTGCAGTGTCGATGACCATCTCTCCATTCATAGAATATAGCATAAGACCCAATCCTTCAACATAATCAGTAGCAAGTGTAACATCATTCCTTCCAGCGATCTCAACTTATCACTACAACATAAACAACGGTTAGAACTCAAATTAACAATACTCGATTGTTAAATAACCTACGACTCAACAACTTGGTCGGACGAACCGACTTTGCTCTGATACCAACTTTGTAACACCCCAATTCTACCCGACAATATAAATGTAAATCAGAGTTATAAAGATTATATAACTAAATCAGGATGCCACAAATTCAACTTAAAAACCATTGCATTCAACATGGATACATACCACTTTAAAACTTTGGATGAACCAACAGCAAAATAAGTTAATATTTTAAATCAACAACTTAAACAACTACGCAGCAGAGTCATAATAACATCTTCATCCAACATTAAAGAAACTTCTAAATAACAAGTACCTAACAACAATCAACTCAAAGTTTAACAACTAAAATAACAAATACTAAAGCCACTAGGGTTCACCCCCCCGAGTGTTATGTATCAGAGCAATGACACCGACTCGAACTACTGAAGGTCAACCTCCTTCACTATGGATTACCTGCACGTTACCAACATAAGGGTAACATTCAAACAGAAGGGGTGAGATATAGAAAACTATAATAGAATGTATGATTAATATTATATTAGAATTAAATCATGCAAAAATCACCACTTCACCACTTATAAACAACAACAATCACAACAGGTTATCAACAAAATATAACAATTAATTCATCAACACAACAACTCAATCATACTACTTAGAATGTGACTCAATACTATGTGAATGCATGTGGTACCATTGGAGCAGAACTCCCATCATAAAACCTTCCAATAAATAGAGGCATCAACAAGGCATAAGCCTTCTTCGCAGTTATCCAATCCAGGCCATCACAAAGTATGCAAATGTATATGAATGTACTATCACATACTCACAACAATCATAATCCATCGTAAGGCATAATCCCACATCACCATTATTACCAGTAAATAGAGGTAATTCATCATCATGTAAAACTCCCTGCAACTTCTCATTATCAACAAGAATTCACAACAACAATCATAACAAAACAACATCTTAACATAAATCGACATTGGCCATAAGCTTATCACATCAATCAACGATTCAATCATTAACATAATTAAATAGCAACTTAACATAATTCACACATCATAGTTAACGACCAAAAACACAGCATGTACGGGCAAAAGGGATAGGGAACTACGTTCCCCTCTACATGCATAGTAACTAAGATAGCCTAACGAATTATCCAAACTCCTCGACACGCACAGGGTAAAACAGGGTAACGACCAACCTATGCTCCTCGACACGTCCTGCAACCTAATTCTACTCGAAATTCCAACGCATCAATTTGCGACACGCCTTGCAGCCTAAATTGTCGCTCGGTACTTACTACTTCAGTATCCTCCCCGACCATTAATTCGGCCAACAACACAGGCACAATACAACGTCTTAACGACCACACCACTATAATTCATAACTTCCGTCAAACCGCTCGGAGTAACACAGTAACGGGAAACTATATTCCTATTGACAGATTCATCAACATACAAGACAGTCACGTAGAACCTCCCTAAAACGACCACTTCAACAATTACCAATTTTCCTGCCAATCGCTCGAAATAACCTAACGTCCTAACAATCATCACGACCTAACCTACATATTGATGAAACCGGAAGTCACACCACTCAAAACGTCCCTAACACATAATATGGAAACTCCCTAAAACATGTTCATTAAACAGTCATATGGTACTTCCCTACGGCCACAACATGAATAAACGGGCAACTTCGCTAGCAATTCAGAAACATTAATGCACAACGTGCCTACAAACGACCAATTCCCATGTAATACACATCATAAATCCCATTATAAGGTCATAACCCCACCCTTTCCTGGATTGAAGGTCTCTCAACCAAAAACTCTAGTCGACAGCTTTGCTTCGTTCTGCTTGTAACCGAGCAGCTTACTTCTCTCTTCGTGCAACTCTTCTGGGCAACGTACAGGGCTTCTTATTCTTCAACTAAAACAAACTCTTGTGTCAGCTTATCCTTATATATCAATCCTATTGGGCCTAACCTACACCCCACTTTACTACTTCTAACCAATAGTATAAGTCCAACATTATTTCATATATTCCCTTTAATTACACATTATAATTATTATTAATCAACTAATTAATTAATTAATAATAATCCAACAACTCACACCGATAATTCTTAACATCATTCAACTCCAAAAATAATCCAGAAATAATTTAATTAAATAAATAAATAATTAAATTAGGGTGTTACAAGCAGCACGCTACAAAATACTTTGAGCGCACTCACGCTTAGCGGACTTTTGCGCGCTAAGCGGGCTCTTCTGGGCAAAACTTCTTAAAACTGGTCTTTTATTCTTAAAACGCGCATCTGGAGCCGTGCCTTCGACACCTTATTCCTTTATGCTCCAAAATGCAACAAATACCTACAAAATGAATAGAAAAACATCAAACAGTACACTATGTACACAAAAATACAAATATATTTAAACTATATGTATTTACACAAAAGTCGGGTTTATTCAACGATTATTATCAATAAAGAATCAATAAGTGCAACAAAAAGTATATACAAAAATAGCTACAATTTGCATTTTTAAAACTCTCCCCAACTTGAGCTTGTTTGTTCTCAAACAAGGCCAAACCACTTAAAGAACCAAAAGTAATCAACCAAAGAATCATGAATCAACAAGTTTTAAAATGGAAAACAAATGTATGGTTTAAACAAAAACGCAAACGCAAGGTTAATACTTATCACAATCCTACAATGACAACATATAAACGAAACAAATCCTAAGTACAAAAATCATACTAAACATTTTAAAACAAAACAAACTCAATCATGAATCACACGTAGTAAAAATTCATCGGTAGATGAAGAACATACAAAGGTGAGGGACAAAAAACACTCATCCACAATCTTGAAAACAATAGAATAAAATTATGCATTCATCCAAAAACTCATATTGAAAATACAAAGGCAAGAATCACAAGGGTTTTTCAAGGCTGTAATGTGGCTTGGTTAACAAACAAGGGATAAGTCCTAAAGCTAATCGAAACAAAAACTTTCCTTAACCTAAGGGAGTGATCAACTCACAAAGACTCAAGCAAAATAATTTCAACCAAACTTCTTTATTCCAAATTTAAAACCAACACACATCACTTACCATCATAACATTATTCGAACTCTTTTTATTTTTCAAAACTTTTCTCTTTTTTTTCTTCCTTTTTCTTTCCTAACCTCATAGTAATACACAAAAGCACATAAAAAATTTTCTCCCCAAATTGAATTCAACCATATCATAATGTGAATACTCCCTACTTTCTAAGGCAAGGTAAAAATTCAAACTATACATCATAGTTGAGGGTTCAACAAAACAGAAAATCAATATTCATTCAAAAAGATGAACCAAACACTCATAGACAAGCATTAAGAAAAAACAACATGGATTTCGACAAAAAAATCAAAAGGGGATACTAATGATGACACACCCACAAGGTGAATTGACTATTTGGACAAGGTAGTTGTGCTCAAAATCAAACAAAAAATACCATGATCATGTTCATGCATTCATACAATCAATACAAACAAAAGATTAAACATGATAAAATCTAGTTAAAACAAGAATTGTGGCCTCCAACATATGTGAACAATGGAAAGCTTACTCATATTTATGGGTAAAATGGGAACTAAAGTGATTCAAGTCATGAGCAAATAATGCAAAAAGAATGAATGGTATGGTAATTATACAAATGATAAATTTCATAAACATGTTATGTTATAGAAAGAGATAAACGAATACCTGAAGAGTACCAACTATAAAAACTATCGTTACCATACATCTGCAAGTTGACACACTCAAAATCAGAAAATCACCAAATGCAACTTCAAGCTATCTAACCAAAATTTGAGTCTAAACAACAGAAGGAAGAATTAAAAATATTATTATTAATTACGATACTATAAAGCCTTGTTTGAAGTGGGAAAAGGAGAGACAAGCGAAAAATTAAAAAGAATGCATTGGCTCTACACAGCAGGGCGCGCTAAGCGGCACAGAGCACGCTAAGAGCGCTACACTAATTGCAGAAAAACAGGGCAACTGGTGCATTTTCTATGAAAGCTCCACTTACACCTACATAACCTCAAACATACAATATTTACAACATACAAACTTCCTCAAGCTAAACACAACAAGCTTGCGGAAAAACTCAAAATTACATAACAAAGCAAACGGGTGAAAGTGAATTAAACAAGTTCACCAAACAACATAAACAAAAATAAACATACATGTTTTACCTCTTAAGCTTGACGCATTTATAGTGTGAGCTAGTAACCTCATCTTGTCATGCCATGGTATTGTCATACCGTGCAAACCTAAAGAAAGTGTCCTAACAATCACACAACAAACATTACAAAAATGAGACAACTCACAACAATACGTGAAAATAAAGAAAAACACATATATGCACAAGTATGGAAAGTAAACACAAAACATTTACAAGTAAAAATAGACAAGTTTATGTACACATTCTATAAAACATATACATTAATTACAAAACTCAAAAGCAAAGAAACTATAACAATGCAAAAAAATAAACAACAATCCCCGACGATGGCGCTATTTTGCTGGTAGCGGCAAAGCGGCAAGAAAATAGTAAGTTATTAATTTATCAGGTAATATTTAGGTTATATCATATCGTGTCCATAGAGATTGATGTATTGAAATTCCGTTTGACAAATCTCTTGTTAATGAGTTTAGGGGATAAATGGATTGAAAGGAAAGGTATCAACAGAAAATAAATGTATAAAAAGGAAAGACAAACTTATCCAACTCTAATATACTCTACTCGTCACAAAGTTAAACCTATCGACCAATTATACTCAACCTAAAATATTCATCAATGTTATCACATGTCAAACACAATACCCAATGTATCACCTCAATGACAATCTCTTAACCAACCTTAACAACACATAAGTCAACCGTGCTCGCTTGCGTCGACAATCTTTCAGAGCGATACAAACAACACAGAGGAATTAATCACAGACACCCTAAGTGAATGTCAACTCAAAATCTATCTCAAGAATCTAGAAACTACTAGATAATCATCCTAGATAAGAATTCGAGCAGTATATGTCTATAGAAACTCAAATCCCTAACACAGAGCAAAAATCAAGGATAATAATCCACAAAGATTTGTAAAGCAAGTTTTATACAACACCATGGGAGACAATTATACATGAGTTCAAAGTACATATACATACAAAACCCAACAAAAGAGAAATACATAAAAAGGAGAAGAGATAAACCATAAATCTTCCAGTTTGTCAGTGTCGGTCAATGAGAAATCCACCTCCAATCATCCATAAGTAAAGCCCTAGTGTTGTTTTCAAAGATAATCTATCAAAAATAAGGTTGATGGAATTCTGGAACAAAAACACCCCAAAAACCATAACAATAAATGAACTAAAAATGAAGTTATAAAACAAATCAGAAGACCGCGCTAAGCGGGTTGCGTGATATTTACACATTAAACCGACCTAAACCACGCTAAGCATGCTCCAAAATTAAGCTTCGGCCAAAATGTCAAAACACAAGCAACACACTACAAAATGCGCTAATCGCACTTGCTCTTAGCGGACTTTTGCTCGCTAAGCGGGCTCTCTTGGACAAAACTTCTCAAAACGGGTCTTTTATTCCGAAAACGTGCATCTGGAGCCGTGCCTTCGACACCTTATTCCTCGATGCTCCAAAATGCAACAAATACCTACAAAATGAATGGAAAAACATCAAACGGTACACTATGTACACAAAAACACAAATATATACAAACTAAACATATTTACACAAAAGTCGGGTTTATTCAACGATTATTATCAACAAAGAGTCGATAAGTGCAACAAAAAGTATATACAAAAATAGCTATAATTTGCACTTATCACTTCTGGAACAAATGTTCCTTCACGATTCGCCTCAACCAACTTATTCTACACAACATGAAAAAATTATGTATATTGTTACCAACGCATTTAAATAACAAATAACATAAGCAAATCAAATCATACTTACAATTTTATCGGAAACTACTCTTGACGCCTCAGAGGTATACTCTCCATTTGGTCTTAATCGAGCCCTCTTGCATTTCTCATGTCTTGACAATGGGGATGGGATGAGATCATCTTTGTTTGTGGTTATTTTTCAAGTATTATTCTTTTCTCAAGTTTCCTATAACCCCCACGAGATAATCTATGGGGGTACATGTTCTTTGCCTTGTTTCGTATTCCTACTTCATTTTTAAGCTGTTATTAAGATAGTGAAACATATATATGATTAGTATCTATTACTCATTAGCATAACATTATCGGTTAAATAAGACTAGTACTAACCTTCAATTTCTCAGAATGACACATCTTCACAAACTTCTATCATTGCTTCTTCGATATAAAACTGTATCTTTTCCATGGAAGATAAATACCACTTTTAGGCTTCCTAATGTAGTCAGCCGTGAGCTATGAATTAAATCCCCTCCAATGAGTACCAGCATAAGAGATCCACTTTTTTCAATTTTGAGTCATCGGTAAACACAAAATTCAACTACATTTAAATCAATGTATTAAAAATTATAGGTAGTGATATCTAATATATAAAAATTATAGTATGTAATACCTTAACGTATGTATGTATGTTGTCTTTGACTTTATCATCCACTTGTTTCCAATCATCTATCTATATACTTACTTTGCTACATCCATGGAACGCAACATAACTCTTAAAAGTAGAGTAATGTTCACAATCAACTATTTGGTAGAAAGAATCAAACTCGATCAGATTTTTTTCACCTGATGAGTTGTAGACTAGTGTAAATTGGGGCATCATTGTGACGCCTCTTTGTGATATTTTTGATTGACTATCATTTGTTTGAGTTTTATTCGCACAACTCTCATTTGTTTGAGTTTCTTCACTAGTATCTGATGAAGAACTCGACAAGGTCGACATCTATGTTCAAAAACAACAACAACAACAACAACAACAATAACAACAACAACAATATGAACAACAAGAACATAAAAAACAACCACAACCACAACATAAACAACAACAAACACAACAATGGAAAATGAAGTTTACTAATTTTGATTAATGGATAAAATATTTATGTACCCTAAATGTGATGACTAAGTAAATGATGTTAGTGTTGGTGTTATCTTCCTTACTTACGACAACAATAATGTTGTTGGATGGATGGATGTTCCTTCTTGACGATGATAACTTGGTTGGTGTACTCTTCATTCTCAACGATCGTGATGGTCTTGTCAACCTCCTTAATGATGATGAAAAAAATGATAAATACACAGTAAAGAATGGATAATTAAGATACAAGCTAGGGTGAACGATGGTGTTTTGGTTGAAATCATGTATTGTTTCACAATATTTAACGTTAAGGTTTAGGGTTGAAATCGTGTATTGTTTTATCTAGTTTCTTATTTCAATGGAAAAAAATTATACTGAAGAGACAAGCTAACCAGGAGTGTATAATATTATAAATATACCACCACGGCCATAACGAGCAACCGTATGATATATTACTTTAATAGTGAAATTTTATAAAGAAGCGCCAAAGTTTAATTTAAAATTAAAAATTTTAAATAAAAAAACAAATTATATCACAACGGTGGAACACACTAACCGTAGTCATAACCCTTTAAGTTTTTATTTAAAATTTAAAAAAAAGGTGCGCCTTAATATTAAAGGAATAATATATATGATGACACTGAGTTTTGAACCCATGAAAGTTTGACGATTTCACCACGGTTGACTCCTCAACCGTTGTTATGTACAATTATTTTTTAATCAAAAAACAAAAATAATATGGGAGCGTCTTAGTTTAGAGTTGTCACCATGGTGTATTGAAGAACCGTGGTGACCATGACGTAGTTGTTTACGCGTTTTGTAGTAGTGGCAACAATATCAATCATTTAACACTAATTCATATAAAATACTTAGTTGTTAGTTTTCCCATATCTCTTTTTGATGATCATAACAAAAATCATGCATATCATCTGAATCAATTTCTTCATATGAAACACGCACAAATGTTACAAAAGAAGGGGTCTCAAAAATATCAGGAGTTAAATCTTGATTTTTATCGCTACCAAGAATATGTTTTCCTTGTATAACAATTAAGCATCTATTTTTATAAGGGTCAGTGACATAAAAAACTTATTTTTCCTGGGATGCCATGATGTATGGTTCATTCATATAAGCTGCCTTGTGAAGGTCAACTAGTGTGAATCCTAATTCATTGGTTTGTACAACAGTGTTGTTGCAAATCCACTTGCATTTAAATAAAGGCACTTTAAACATAACATAATCAATATGCCAGATCCCCTTAATAACCCCAAAGTACGGTCTAGATGCCATTATAGGATTCTTATCTTTGGAACTAGAGAAGCACATGGGTTCAACCTCAACCGTAACCCCACTATTTTGCATGATACTAAAATGATCATTAAATTATGTATAGAATGAAAACTTAATAATTTTTTATGCCCTCCAATTTATTACGTTAAGCTTATGCATATATGACATTCATTTAATTGTATCAAATGCACATCTATATTTAGAAACCATTTCATTAAACCAATTTATGAAACATTTGTCATGATTTGGCAACATCTATTTTTCACTCATATGGGGAATTTTCCCTTGATAATTCTTTTGTGATTGGATAAGTAAGATTAAAATTCATAAACATTATTAAATATATACAAATGTGCTTAAAGAACTATATTACATGTTGGTTATTATCTTAACATTTAAACTTTGAGTACCTTTACCTTCATATCTTCCATCATAACGATCAGAGCTTTTGGATGATGATGATTCTTTGTATACCCTTTATAGATATTCATGCATCGCTCAATTAGATACACCCACCTTAAATAAACTAAGACAAAAAACTAATCTCCCGAACTAGATGAACAATCAAGTGAACCATAATGTCAAAATATGGTGGAGGTAAATACACATCTAATTGACATAAGTTAATTGTAGCATCATGTTCCAACTCATTTAAATTTCCTAGATCAATGATTTTATAGCAAATAATATTGAAGAATAAGCACAATCTAGTTATAGTTTCCTTTACTTTTTTTGGCAAAATGCCACAAATAGCCACTAGTAGAAGTTGTTGCAGCAAGACATATCAATAGTGAGATTTTAATCTAATTAATATGAGATCTTTAATTGATACAATTTTCTTGACATTTCAAGAGTACATTTGGTGAACTTTTATTCCTTTCCAATACTCGCAAAAACTTTTTTCTTTCTTACACAAAGTGTGACATGCTGGGGGAAATTTTGCTTTTTTACCTATTTCTTTTGAAGCTAACTCTTTCATTATACCCATCTCCATTGTATCTATACGAGCATTCTTACCATCTCTGATCTTGCCGTGAATGTTTATAAGTGTTCAAATCAAACCATCACACACATTTTTCCCCACATGCATCACATAGAGACAATATTTTACATCGAGACTAGACCAATACAGATGATTAAAGAACACCAAACGCTTTTTCAATATATTTTTATCCATGGGCCCTTTTTTTCTTTTTAAAGACAGTAATGTGTTGTTTTTTTTTATAAACTTCCTCCACAGTTAAGGGTTTTGGAGCAATATCAAACTCATGCTCATTTTTAAATGCCTTCCGCAATCTACGATATGGATGTTTGGATCTTAGAAAAAATTTATGATTAAGGTAAATAGTAGTTTTTATATTCTTTAGTTGGTGGAAGAATGTGTCAGCTTCACATATAGGGCACACTTTAAATACCTTAGCATTGTACCTCATAAATTATTATATGTAGGAAAATAATTAATGTGAAAAACAGCAAGGCACACATCTTAAAATTTTCACTTGAATATGCGTCATCAACATCAATGCCTTCCTCCAACAAAACTTTTAAATTTTCAATCATTGACCTTATATAAACATCTATATAATTTCGTTGTTGTTTTGGACCAAAAATCATCATAAAACCTTTTTCTCCATAAAAAAAAATCACACAAAGACAATTTCTTTTTCCTCTCCATCCTTGCATTTTTGTACATTCTAATATTATTCATATTCTATGGTTTGTAATAGTAATTATGGTTTTATTGCTTTCCTTCCCCTATTCACAAATTGTACCCCCCATTCCCAAAGCGTTGTAATAGCGTATGACATTTAAATTCTGCAATTTATCACTTTCCTTATTTATTGTTAGTAATTAGGGTTTGCATGACAAGACTAAAAACAAACATAGAAAAACCCTAATTAAGACAAATTAAACATGAAAACAAAACACTTTGCACACATTCACTTCTAAGGACACCTTTACTTGTTGCCTCGAATATAAACAATCATGTCCCTAAAATGTGGGATATCTTAGAAAAAGACCCTCGATTAAAAGATCATAGTCCTTCGATGACCCTTCAATGTTTCCTTCAATAAACGATCTTAGTCCCTTATAAAAAATTGCTAAAATATCTTACAAGTTTCCTTGTATGATTGTACGATGACCCAAGCTCATCCTTCTCATCCAATGATATGGCTCTCTACCAACCAATGGTAAAGTAGCACATTCTAAAGGAGAAGGAAAAGAACATAGAATTTTTGAGTAGGTAAATTGCTCATAATTGCTTTCTCACAAACAAAACCGTTTCACACCTCACACTTTCAAACGTCTTTCAAAAATAAACATTTTGTATACATTCTCAATGATACGAGAATCATTACAAAATTGCCTTACATTGGCACCTTCAAAACAAATTTCAAACAAATATTTTCAAAACCAAAACTTTGTTACATTCTCAAAGATACGAGAATTATTGCAACGTTTACCGCGCGAAGGCTTTTTGAAAAAATTTTCAAACATACACAAACACAAAGCATTTTTAAGTGATTAAGCAATTAAGGTCCTGTAGATAACTATAGATGAAAAGGGTGCTAGCACCTTCCATTTTCATAACCTACCCCCCCCCCCCCCCGAACTCAAGAAAAATCTCAAAAGGTCTTTCCTGTTCTTTTCACCCTTTCCTTTATTGGATAAAAGAAAAGTTGGTGGCAACTCTTGCTATCCGCAATATTTGCGATCAAACTCCAAACACCAAAGTCAGTTCTCCAACCGTATCACATAATTGGTGACTCTGTTGGGGAAATAATACTAAAACTGGGGTTACCTTAAGAGTTAGATCATCTTTATTTGCTTTATTTGTTTGCCTTGTTTGTTTTACATTTGTGGGTTATGCTTGGGTTTATTACTTGCATAGATCCTATACCCGGATCTGGGACATTTCAGGTAAGTAGCAATAGATCGTGAAGACTGTATGGTGTAGACCGATATGGTTGAAGTGATAGCTACGTTAGTGTGAACATTGTGGTTATCGGTGTCCCTTGAGTTAAATCAAGGAGAATATGGGACCGCTGAGTTGTGTCATGAAGCACGAACTGACCGTAGAACCTCAGTTGAACAACTTGGCCACTAGAAATTAGTGAGGTAGCCGGCTTTGGTGCAGACTAAAGTTGATTGATACTCGATACTACACTCATTGATATCGTACTTTTGGGATATTTCGGTCACGAAAACAGATTTCTTGTTCTGAAATAATGCCCGATGAAGAAAGATCAGTGATATTGAGATTCCTTAGAACCCAGTTACTTTATTTAGGACATGTTGAACCAACTAAACTTCAAGAGGGTACTTACCTATAAACCCCATGCAATCCTAAACATAAGGCCTTGTGTGCTTCTTTTGTGTGTGATTATTTGTTCATGACATCATAGCATCATGCCATAGCATTTTTACTAACCATTTCAAGGATCTAGGGATTTATCTTTGTTCTGTTTTGTAGATCATGGCTTCCGCTTGCAGAAATACCATCCGAATTAGATTTGTAAAAGTTCCTCCTCAACTCAAAGAGTTAGCATCAAGGGTTCCTAAAAATTCTCCGTTCACCAAAAGACATGGTCGACTTCTCAATCTAGTTACCTCAAGCTTTAAAGAAGACATAATATGTGTGCTCTTTCAGTTATTTGACCCTAAACATCATTGTTTCACCTTTCCTGATTATCAATTGGTGCCCACAATGAAAGAATTTTCTCAACTATTAGAAGTACATGTTCTTGATCAAGTGCCCTTCACCGGTTTAGAGAAATATCCACAACCCGAGGAGATTGCATCAGCCCAACATTTGAAAAGGTCTGACATCGTAGCTAATTAGGAAACAAGGATTGAAGTCAAGGGTTTTCTAGCAAAGATTTTGTTAGGGAAGGCTCGACTGTTTTGGGAGGATATGGATTTACAGGCTTTTGAAGAAGTCCTGGATCTTCTAATCTATGGGTTAGTATTGTTTCCTAATCCAAACCAACTCATAGATGTGAATGCCGTCAAAATCTTCCTTTCTCGTAACCCAGTGCCTACTTTGCTCGGAGACATTTTGCATACTCTTCACACTCGTACCATAAGGAAGGTAGGGGCTCTCATGTGTTGCATACCGCGGATATCTAGGTAGTTTATTTTTCACCTTCCCCGATCAGTATTGAACAATGAACAAGGTTTGATTTGGTCTCAAAAGATTATGTCACTCTCTTATTCTAACATCTCTTGGTGTTCTCGATCTCAAGAGGACATTACCATCATTAACCATTGTGGAGATTTCCCTAATGTTCCACTGTTGGGCATTAGGGGAGGGATTACTTATATACCTTCTTTGGCTCTACGAAAATTTGGCTATGCTCGAAGAGATGGTCCTCATGATGCACTTATCCATGGTATTATATTCGACTATGAGAACAATGTCCATGGTTATTGTCAAAAGTTTGTATGAGCTTGGGGCATGGTGAACAAGGTTGATAGAAAGACTTTGGGACATAAGAACTTTATTCCTTTGGGGCCTTATCTCAAATGGGTGCGAGCTTGCACTTAAAGTCTCATGATGCCATATCTAGCTATCTTACCAATAGTTGTGGAGCCTGTTGCTGAGGGGGATATTCCTTATACCATTCTCCAGCCTGAATGCATATCTCAACACAAAGAGGAAGCGCTCGTGGGATACACGAGTCTTTTGTTTTAGGAGTATATTTTGTTTTCTCTTTGAGACCTTTTTTCTTTTTCATTGTAAGCCCAAGGGGAAATTGTTACTCTTGAACTTATAAATGCAATTGTTGTTTCTGTTTCCTTTTTGGCTAAGAAAATTTAAATCTCTTGAGGTCCTTAAAAACATTGCATCCACATAACATGCATCATATTATAAGCAGGTTTTCTGATACAGGTTTCCTCATCTTCTTACTGTTTATTTTAGTGTAAGATGGCTCTAGAGAAAACCGTCAAAGATTTGTAAACTCAACAACACAGTTCCAAGAGACTCTCCTCAACTTAGCTAAAGGTCAGCAAGAAATGATGGCACTCCTTGCCACCAAAAATAAGACCAAGAAACAGGTTGTTATCCTCAACATAGGAAGAAGATTCAAGGGGCCCGTCCGACTGGCTCAAATAGAATAGGCTTCTTTGGAGGAAGAAGACAATCAAGAAGAGGAAGTTAGAAACACCAGATCTAGAGGTGGAAATAACCAGATTATTGAGGACGAAGACTATTTCAAAAAGCAGTATCCACCCGACAGATGAGAAATACAAACAGCTAGAAGACTGACTTAAGGTTGTAGAGATCTAAACAGTGCCTGGTTTGTACTTTGGAGATTTAGGTTATGTCTCTAAGGGGGTAATTCCCCACAAATTCAAGGTTCCTGTCTTTTCTGAGTATGATGGAATCTCTTGTCCTAAAATGCATCTGAGGTCTTATTTCTGCAAGATTCAGCCACACACTGCCAATATGAAGTTATGGGTTCATTTCTTCTAAGAAAGCTTATCTGAAAAACTGTTGGAATGGTTCTATAAACTAGAGGGGACTAATATCCACACATGGGAGGATCAGGTTGCTTCCTTCTACCGATAATACCAATACAATGTTGATCTTGCACCAACTCGCATGCAATTATAATGTATGACTATGGGCTCGGATGAAGGCTTTAATGAGTATGCTCAAAAATGGAAGGACCTACCTGGAAGGGTGCAACCCCCTTTAACTGACAAAGAATTAGTGGATATGTTCATGGGCACCTTGATTAGTCCATTCTTTACTTTGCTAATTAGGAGTTCATCGTCAGGGTTTACTGAGTTGATTTTGACTGGTGAGCGAGTTGAAAATGGAATCAAAAGTCGAAAGATCCCCTTGGCCTCAACCTCTAATGATGTAAAGAAACCATTTTTTGGTAAGAAAGAGACTAATGCTGTTTGTAGACAACGGATCCGTATCAAGAATGATTTTCATCAGTCAGTAGGAGCTGTGTTGATTTCAAACCCAACCCTAGTTCAACGACCATAACAATCAAACAATCAACAAAGGTTAGGCGCGCCGAGGAGGAAATTCACTAGGATTATCATGCCATTGTCTCAAGCTCTACAACATCTGTTGAAGGCAGATTTGGTAACACTGTGAGATCCTCCTCCAAATCCCAATACTGCCTCTCCCAAATATAACCCGAATGTGAAATGCACATATCTTTCAAATAGCCCTGGATGTAACACCCTATTTTCCCATATGAATATTTATAATGAAATATATGACAAATGCATCAGAGTTCACAATGGGATGCCACATAAATCATAAAATCCATCAAGTTCTCAAAATACTTTATTACTTTGTGTATCCAAAAATGGTTATACGGCAGTGGAAAATCAACATAAAAGCAGTTCATTGGCATTCTAGCCTTAACAACAATTCAAATCCACAATACGTGGTCCATCATAAGTTTAAAAGAAAATGTTCAACATTTGAAATCGTGCAAAACATAATGAAAATCCCAAATCCCGTGTTACATATCACAGTGACTCCTAAGACTCGATCTGGTAACATCACTTCAAGCACTACTCAAATACCTGATTATCTGTACTCCATAAGAGTACATGCACAAAAACACAAAAGGGGTTAGAATTTCATTCAATAATTACACGGTGAAATAAAACATGCTAAGGAGTAGTAAATCACAACATATAGAAAATTCATCACAAACAACCATCATTATATCATACAACATCAATTTAGTGTCTATGAAATGCAATAGTCCTACATCAACATGCATGTGGTACCATCAAGGCATAATCCTTCAACTCAATGCCAATTGGGCAATAATAGAGCATAAGCCCTTAACACAACGTCAGCCTAGGCGAACATCAGAGCATAAGCCTTCATCCATGAATGCATGCAACATGAACATGCAACAATGTAGAATCATACAGCCACAAGGCATAAGCCTTCAATTCCATGACAATTTAATCCATCCACATCATACTCATCATAATCATCAACTTTTCCTCATAATGGCATCATAAGCAAAACAAAGCCGCAGGAAAATAACTCATTGTTTTGGTGTAACAAGGGGAAACTATTCCTATCCTAAATTAGGTAATATAACTATCCTTCATAATCCTCATTTTATTCTACATACTTCAATTTTGTGGTTTTATCTATCCAACACTTCGAATGGCGCATCAAACGGGGTTACGATTCAAAAGTTATGGTCGTTACAAAAATCTGTCAAAAATTGGATCGCTTGAGTCGGCGCATGCCCCCTTTGAGTCGACACATAGGTATTTTGTATGCCTTGGGTGTGCTCAGGTGGACCCAATGATTCGACGCATACTGATTCTTGAACCTACATGAGTCGATACATGACCTCTTTGAGTCGACGCATGTTGTTTTGTGTTGAATTCTTCTGCGATTTTTCTGTGATTTCACTAAATTTTGGGTCCTAAGACATCATCTAATCATAGGAAATCATCATCCCTTATCATCTTATGTTTCTACATCAATTATACATCATTTGGGCATTATTATTCATCTTATATTTCATCAAATCCTCATCCAAAATCCTCAAATCCTAATTCTCATTACTTATAGGTTCTAGATTGGGGTTTTATGCAACAATCATCATAACAACGCAATCACAACAAAAATCACAACATAGCATCACAGATCCATGTATAATCATATAAAACACATCAATTTAATCAAACCAAACAAATTATGAATCAATCATATTAAACAACCTAAGAGGGAAAGGAACCCTCACTACCCTCTCATGTAAGATCACCAATTATAGAATCCATTCACCCCCATTACCTTAATTCAAAGCTTTGATCTTCACAAAAGTTGTGGAAAATCCTCTTGCCCTAGCTTTTCCCATCTCCTTTCCTTTTCTCGTTTTACGATTTGTTTTGTCGTACTCTCACTCTTGTTTTTATTATAACATAATTTAGACCCCTAATACCTATATCCAAAAAATGCCATCACGTAGCATTATACCATTTACCATCATGCCCTCACTCTTTCTACTAATTAACATCATGTCCTTATTTCCTCTACACTTTTATAATTCTATTATTCCAATTACTTAAATCCAAATAATTCCAATTAATCACTATTAAATCTATATAATTCCAAAATGATTATTTAAATTCCAAACCTTCTTACTAACTCATCCTACACCATTCAACTCATCATCTTAAATACCTTATTCGTCAAATCACCGCTATTTGCATAACAATTGCATCATGAATACACATCATATACCGTCACAAGAACTCACACAAGGCACAAAAATATCATAAATAAGCATCAAAACATCAAAACACCATCTACTTCACATAGACTCTGTTGTACCCCAAACTTTTCCCTCCCATATTTCTCAACACATGGCAAGGGAGGTCCCCAAATTGCTCAAGGAAGTTCAAGGGTTGACCAGACAAACTCTCTCCTAAGGCAGTGTACCTCAAATTAGGGTTTCTATTTTCATCAAGATGTGTGAACCACAAAGGACTAAAATTCTCACAATTGTCCTAATATGTTCTCAAGATCATTCATGCCAAGTTTCAAGCCTTGCAGAAGAAGTTTGCTCAGTCAATTGCTCAAATGCTTGAAAAATCAATTGTACTAGGTCAAAAGTCAACTGTGGCCCAGATACAGTCAAACTTCAAGATTTTGGGTCAACATCCTCATTTTGAAGTATTATCCATCATTTGATCAAGGATTGATCATGATTCCTCAAGGATTGCTCACAATTCATCAAAACCCAAAAGTTGCTAAATTAGGGTTTTGTAGGAAAAGTCAACTCAACTTTGACCAAGCATAAGTTTCTCATACTTTATCAGAAATGACCCATCCAAATCTCATTTTAAAACATTACCTACAATTCATATTCATCTTCTAATATCAGATTATGCACTCACAAAAAGATATGAATTTTGACATTATAGGTCCTTTTGAAAAGTCAACACAAACACCTTTTGGGTCAAAGCTTCATACATGCACATGGAAGACTCAATTGAGATGAGACAAATAGGGTTGCTTAGAGGATATCTTAAGCTTTCTAAAAAGTCCAAGAACACCTCTCTAGGGTCAAAATTGAGAGAGTTATGCATTGACCAAGTTGACCATTTTTGCAAAATTGCCAAAAGTCAAATGTGCTCAAATTTGTATATTTTGCTAAATGGGCCCAACTCTTTTATGCTTGCACTTCAATTATAATGTGGTCCACGACTCAAATACTTATCCATATATTATTTGCTTCATTTTTCAATTTATTTTTATTTTTCATTTATTCAAAAGTGAATTAAATCAAATAAATGATGAAAATTATCAAAGATATGATTTGATTTGTTTTTTTTTTTACAGATGGGCAATCAAAATATGCTGAGCTTGGATGAGCAATTCGAATCAATAGCAATTGGTACAAGAAAGGCATGATTGGCATGAAAATAGAAAGATATCATACAAATTGAAAATCAAATCAAATCTCATCAAAGCTTCAAGATGCAATCTGTTTTGCAACCCTAATCCATTGAGGGATATATAATGAACAAGAACAAAGTAAAAAAGAAGGGTTAGAGGTCGTGAGAAGCGCAGAACAAAATTGGAAAATTCCAAGAAAAGTGTGAGACGAATTTCACTCTACAGGCCAATTCAAAGTGTACTAGCTATTTCAATCGCTTGCTAGACATCCCAGGAAGCTATTCCAATCATTCTTAGGGCCTGAAACACTCAGAAACTTGTTCTACAACTCACGCGGTTTAGTACATTTTTCCAATTTAATTACTGCAATTTACACATCATTAGCACTTTTGATTTATATATTCTTGTTTATCATCATGTTTGCAAGCTTTTGGTATCATTCAATTGCGTTTTCAGTGCAGGAATCATGATATGCCATTGTTAGGGTTCCTTTGCTCGTATTAGGGGTTTTAAGTATAGGCAAAATTAGGCTTTGATTCTGGTACCATGAGGCTCGTGAGGATGAGACGAGTGGATTGGTACCCTTACCTTTCATTTATATTGCTTGTATAGGATTTTTGAATGTCACGGGTTTGTAGTTACAACAAGATGTCCATAGGTAAAAGAGCCATAGTCTAAAATGACGGATGAGGAAGAAGAAGATAACATGTCTCAGCGTCATTGGTTCATTCAAACTAGCGCGCGTTTTTTTATTGGGTCCACTAACTCATGTTTTAATGCAGATTATGAATTGTTATTATTATGCTAACAACAAGAACGCGTAGCACACCTGGTAAGCAGGCGTTGGAGGCGAGCATAAGGACCTGGGTTCGATTCCCAGGTACCAACCTTTGCTTTGTATTAATTTGTTTCATATGATCAGGTGCGCTACTGTCTCATGTGTCCACCATGCAACTCAAAGATCTAGCCATCAGACTCATCTCCAGCCAAGATCCAACGTGCCAGCATTGAAGGGCCACCATACACCTCAAAGTCAATGTTGCATGGGAACCAGCGTGGTCAAACAGGATGAGATTTGTTTGGGCCTGGATAAATTCAACAACATACCCCCAGAATTGCTAACACACAGACCCATCTTTACTTTTTTTATTATTTCTTTTTTAATTCTTTTAATTTTTTTTAATTATTTTAATTAACACCATTAATCATTTTTTCCATAAAAATCATAAAATCAAGAATTCACAAAAATTTTGAATAAGTTTTGTTTATCAAATTTAACTTAATTTAGTTTAATTTACTTTAGGGAAATTTTAACTTGTTTTTTTGCAATTAAAATCAAAATAGGAAATTAGGTTAAGTTCTTGATTTAATTCTTTTCCTTTTTCTCAAATAAATAAAACTACAAAAATAGGTTAACTTAACTAATTTATTTTTCTTAATTAATATTAATTAGAATTAGGATTTTCTTTAAATTTAATTATCCATTACTTTCTCAATAAAAAAACACGACAAAAACATTTTTCCTTTAATCAATCGCAAATAGGATTGGTCAAAGGGTCAAAACCCTAATCTCCTCACATTTAATTCGTCGCGTGCTTGTTATTTATTTTGCCAATATTTTGTAACGTCTCACTGGTTTGTAATAGTTTAATTTAGGGTTTTTATTTACTGTTTACATCCCCGGGTTTTTTTTGGTTATGTAATTAATTCCCCTCCCCGAAGCCTTGTAATAGCGTAGGTTTATTTTCTCGCATTTTTAATTCCTGCAAAGATTTAACTGTCTAGATGTATGCTAATAGGATTGTATGGCAAGAATGCATGACAAATTAAAACGGTTAGAAAACCCTAATGTGCAAAGATAAATAACTGAAACAAATCACCCGCACATATCACTCTTAGGGTATGCTCTCACTTCGGTTGCCTTCGGTAAACGATCATTAAGTATAGGGTATGTTAGTGCTTGTCCTCCTGTCTAAAAAGGTCAAATGTCCCATTTGAACGTTGCCTCAGAAATGTTGCCTTGAATATGATCTTAAGACTCTAGGGTTATTACTAAGGTGTCCTAATATTGCTTTAGTGATCGTACGTCCCTTTCAAATTGACCCTTACAAATTCCAACGACGGTGCTACTTATTTCTCAATAGTAGGATAGCGCTGTCTAAAGAAAACAAGAATAGAAACGATCTTTTTTCAAGTAGGTAGATGCTAGTAGGTACTTTCTCAAACCAAAACTTTTCACACTTGCACTTTTCAAACAATTTTCAAAACAACTTTGTCACACTCTTGAGGACTGATACAAGGGTTATCACGAAGTTAAACTTTTCAAAAACAAAGCACACACACAAGAAATTTCAAAATGAGCAAGTACCTAAGATCCCATGGAAAACCATGGATGGAAAGGGTGCTAACACCTTCCCTTTCTATAATCAACCCCCCGTACTCAGAAACATCTCGAAAAAGGATTTTTTTTCTGTACTTTTTTCCTTTCCGGTTGGATAAAATAAAAGTCGGTGGCAACTCTTGCTTACTGCGACATTTTGTGAACACAAAATGCAAAATGCAAACCAGTATTAAACAGTCGGTTCTGCCACCGTATCACAGACTCATATAATCATACTACATTAATTAATTAAATAATCATTCTAAAATTCAGGGTGTTACACCAGACATGACACCAACAACTGTTGGGCATTGAAGAACAAGGTCTAAGATTTGAATGATAATAAAGTGATTTAGTTTGACCATCCACAAACACCTAATGTGATTACTGCACCCATTCCCAGTCACGTTAAAGGTGCCAATGCCATTGATGATGTCTCCTTTGTCTCCACCATCAGTGATTTGACTACTCCCTTATTGACTATTAAAAAGAATTTGTTAAGAGCCGGTTTATTTCCGGACTGCCTTGAAAACTGTTACCATTGCACTTCCCAAACCAATGATTGTATATGGTTGAATAAAGGTATTCAACACCTGATTGATAGCCATGAAATTTTGTTCGAGAAAAATCCATCCATGAAGAGTTTGCCTGAAAATGTATCCCAAGAATTGAAACTTGAAGATGTTTCCATAATCACTATTTCCAACACTCCTATTAGGATCACCTCCAAAGGCCCTATAAGGATTCCTACTAGCCAAGAGTATCTCCCTTGATTATCATTACACTGAGGTCAATCCCCTATTCATCTAACAAAGTTGTACCCTAGAACTATGGGGCAGAAGCTTATTATCATGGTGTCAGCAAGAGCCATGGATTAATGAAAGTGAAGATCTTGAAATTACAAACATTTTCAGAACTAGTAAGGTCACTAGGACAGGAAGGATCTTCTCTCCAAAGATCTCTCCTCCAACAACTACAATAACACATGTTCATATTCCTGCTGCTAGACCAACTGCTGATACCTGAGGTAAACAGAAAGTGATTGAGCCTTCCTGGACAGAGGAACCATCCAAAGATGTTACAATTGAAGACCCATCTAGACAAGAGGTGGAAGAAATTTTGAAGATCATCTGAAAAAGTGTCTACAAACTAGTTGAGCAACTAGGGAAAACACCCTCAAATATATCCATGTTGTCCTTGTTATTATGCTTCGAGGCACATGCCAAAGCTTTGTTGAAATTCTCGAAGAATTCCCATGTACCACAAGAGACCACTGCTGATAAATTTGAGAATCGTGTTGCAAGCCAAATTGCTGACAATGGCTTGGGATTTTCCTAATGCAGATTTAACTTCAGCGGGGAAGAATCATAACAAAGCTTTGGGTATCTCTATTGAATGCAAAGGCACCACTCTGGACCATTTGTTAGTAGATACTGGGTCATTCATAAATGTTTTACCCAAAGGTTCTTTGGATAGACTGGATTGTAAAGGGTTGGTGCTGAAACCTAGCGATATTGTGGTAAGAGCCTTTGATAGTTCAAAAAGGATGGTCGATAGAGAGGTTGATCTCCCGATCAAGGTGGGATATCAAGTCTTCAATTAAACTTTCTATGTAATGGATATCCACCTGGCCTATTCATGCTTTCTCGAACACCCATGGATTCATGGGACAGGTACAATAACCTCTACATTGCATTACAAGATAAAATACCCAGTGAAAGGAAAGATTGTCACATTCTGTGGAGAGGAAGAATATATGTTCAATCATTTGAATTCTTTCAAATATGTTGAAATGGATGGATAATTCATTGATACCCCTTTCAAGCATTTGAGATAATCCCTCCGATGATTGTTGTTGCTAAAGCTACTATTCCTGAGGTCTCTAAAAACCCAGCAAGAATGGCCTCCCTGAAGGATGCACAGGTTGTTATAGAAGATGGAGGTTACACTATTTTGGGACAACTTCATGATATTCCCTACAAATGTTAAAAATTTGGGTTGGGTTTCACTTCAAGGGCTCATAAAGAGGTTCGTCGTGTTCGTGTTGGGGGACCACCTCTTCGTATTAGCAACAATGAAGTTAATGCTCTGGAAGACACTGATAGTGATGGTGACTTGGACGACTGGATATTCCTAACTGCTAACGACGGACTCAATAACTGGATGGATAAAGACTTTGTCTCAATCTCCTTTAGCCAGGAGTAATTACTATTCCTATTTTTATTGCTTTAAGAAGTTTGTATGTATAATTTCTTTTAAAAACAATGACTTTACACCAAGTTCCTTGTCTGGGGCACAATGGTCCATTTATTAAGGGTTGTCATTTAATATATCATATGCTCATTTAATGAAAACATTGGAAGATTTTGCATTCAAATTTTGTGCTCCTTGTATTTCTTTTATTTTACTGCATTTTCAAAATAGCCATGTGACCTTACATGCACACACACATTTGCAGATCCACATCCACTCTGAATCTCATTGACAACAATTCTGCTATTATCGTTTATGACTTTGAAAATCCAATCTATCAAGCTAAAGACGAAGGTGAAGAAGATTATGAGATGCCTGGAGAACTCGCCATAATCCTGATACAAGAGGAAAACGATTTCCAAATGCACGAAGAGCCGATAGAAGTGATAAACTTAGGTATTGAGGCAAATAAGAATGAAGTCAAGATTGGCGCCAACCTGGAAAATAGTGTCAAGAGCATATTGGTTCAGATGTTGCACGAATATATTGAGGTCTTTTCTTGGTCATACGAAGACATGCTAGGGCTCAATACTGATATTGTGGTTCATCGTCTGCCAATGAAAGAGGGTTGTTCTCCGATCAAACAAAAGGTTCATCGCATGCCTCATGATATGTCTGAGAAGATCAAGGTTGAGGTAATGAAACAGTTCAATGCAGGTTTCTTGGTAGTGACGCCGTACCCCCAATGGGTTGAAAATGTTGTTCCAGTACCGAAGTAAGATGGTAAGGTCCGTATGTGCATAGACTACAGGTATTTAAATAGGGCAAGCCCCAAAGACCACTTCCCACTATCACATATTGATGTTTTGGTTAACAACACTACTCAACACAAGGTATTCTCCTTCATGGATGGCTTCTCAGGTTACAACCAAATCAAAATGGCACCTGAAGACATGGAGAAGACCACCTTTGTCACACAGTGCGGCACCTTCTGTTATAAGGTCGTACCTTTTGGGCTGAACAATGCAGGCGTAACTTATCAAAGGGCTATGGTGGCTTTATTTCATAAGATGATTCATCATGAGATAAAAGTCTATGTTAATGACATGATAGCCAGATCACAAACTGAGAGCACCTTGATCATCTGCATAAGCTATTTGAAAGGTTGAATAAGTACAAGCTGGGGTTGAATCCCAACAAATTTACCTTCGAGGTATGGTCTGGTAAGCTCCTAGGATTTGTCGTCAATGGCAAAGGATTTGAGGTCGATCCTGCCAAAGTTAAAGCTATCCAAGAAACGCCATCTCCTCATACTGAGAAGGAGGTCAGAGGTTTCTTAGGACGACTCAATTACATTTCCCAGTTAATCTCTCACTTAATTTCTACTTATGAACCACTCTTCAAGCTGCTGAAGAAAGACCAAGTGGTAAAATGGAATGACGACTATCAAATAGCTTTTGACAAGATCAAAGAGTATCTTCAAGAACCTCCAATTTTGATGCCACCAGTCGAAGGAAGACCCATGATCATGTACTTAACTGTGTTAGAGTATTCAATGGGGTGTGTGTTGGGGCAACATGACGAGTCTGGTCGAAAAGAACATGCAATATACTACCTTAGCAAAAAGTTTACCTACTATGAAACAAGATATTCACTGCTCGAGGAAACTTGTTGCGCTTTTGCATGGGCTTCTCGCTGGCTAAGACAGTATATGTTGACTCATACCACTCTATTGATCTTTAAGATAGATCCTATCAAGTACATCTTTGAGAAACCAGCTCTCTCCGGGAGAATAGACCGATGGCAAATGATCTTAAATGAATATGATATCTAGTACACTACACAAAAAGAAATCAAAGGAAGTATGCTAGCAGATCATTTGGCACATCAAGCTATGGATGACTACCAATCTATGAACTTTGAATTCCTAGACGAGAATATCATGCTGATTATAGATTCTAAAAAGCCTGAACCGTATGAAGGACCTAAGCAAGGATCCCAATGGACTATGGTTTTTTATGGAGCTTCCAATGCAATGGGTAACTGAATTGGTGTTGTGATCATTTCCCCCAAAGGTTTCCATACGCCTTTCACTTCTAGACTCTGCTTTGATTGTACCAACAACATGGCTGAGTACAAAGCATGCATCTTGGGTCTTAAAGCTGATATTGACCTAAGAATCAAATTCTTAAGTGTATATGGAGACTCAGCTTTAGTAATCAGTCAAGTTAAAGGAGAGTGGGATACAAAACATCCAAATCGTATCCCTTACAAAGAACTTGTGCTAACCTTGATCCCGTGCTTTGAAGAGATTACCTTTGAACACATTCTGAGGGGAAAAAAATAAGTTGGCTGATGCCTCAGCTACCATGTCATCCATATTCAAGGTCAAGTGGGACAACGAAGCTCCCAAAATTACTGTCGAGAGATTTGACGAACTGACACACTGCTATGAGATTGACACTGATGGAGTAGAGGAGAAGCCTTGGTTTCACGAAGTGAGAAGATATCTTGAAGCTCAATAGTATCCTGAAGGGGCGTCAGTCAATGACAAGAAATTCCTGCGGAGATTCTCAGCTAAGTTCTTCTTGACCAATGGGATTTTATACAAGCGCAACCATGATTCAACCTTGCTTCATTGTGTGGACAAGAAGGAAACAGGGAAAATTATGAAGGACATGCACGAAGGCATCTTTTGTACTCACTCTAGTGGACATGCTATGGCCAAGAAGATTCTGGGAGATGGCTACTATTGGTCGACCATGGAACCCGATTGTCACGACCACTCAAGGACTTGCCATAAGTTCCAAATTTATGCTGATAAGGTTCACGTGCCTCCAATACCTTTGAATTTCATGACTTCCCCTTGGCCATTTTTAATGTGGGGAATCGATATGATTGGATAAATAAATCCTACCACCTCTAATGGACATCATTTCATTCTCGTTTCTATTTACTACTTCACCAAGTGGGTTAAAGCAGATTCATTTTCCTTAGTTATTAAGAACGTTGTGGCGCGATTTATCAAGCATAACATCATATATAGGTATGGTATCCGTGGGAGAATTATCATTGACAATGGTACCAACCTCAACAATGACATGATCACTGAACTCTTCGCACAGTTCAAGATCAAGCATCAAAATTCTTCTCCATACAGACCTAAGATGAATGGCGCAGTGGAAGCTGCTAAAAAGAATATAAAGAAGATTATGAAAAAGTTGGTTGTGACCTATAAAGACTGGCATGAGATGTTACCACTTTCTCTTCATGGCTATCGTACTTCGGCGCGAACATCAACTAGGAAAACCCTATTCTATCTAGTCTATGGTATGGAAGATTTCATGCCTGTCGAAGTTCAGATTCCTTCTCTAAGGATTATGAAATAAGAAGACTTAGACGAAGATGAATGGATTTAGACGAGGTTGGATCAGTTGAGTTTGATTGACGAAAAGAGGTTGGATGCTATCTGTCATGGCCAAATATATCAAAAACGTAAGATCAAGGTATTCAACAAGAAGATCAAGCATCGGGTATACCAGGCTGGTGACTTGGTAATAAAGTGTATCATTCTACCACAAGGCAATCCCAGGGGCAAATGGACTCCCACTTACGAAGGGCCATTTGTTGTCAAGAATGTATTCTTGGGCGGCGCTATGATGTTAACCATTATGGACGGTGAAGATTTCTCGCACCCTGTGAACACGAACATAGTCAAAAAATACTATGCATAAGAATGACCCACTAGGTTGATATACCTAGGCAAAAATAAGGGCATCCCGGTGAACCAAAAGAGTTCGGGCAAAAATTAGGGATATATACAAAAGATTGTACACCCGGCAAGTCGAAAACCTTAAAAGGCGGCTTAGGAAAAAAAGGGTATCTTGGTGGACTGAAAACCTGAAAGGGCAGTCCAGGCAAAAATTAGGGATTAAAAGCGTACGACTATGTCCCGTTGGATCATTTACATGCAAGCTTTATTACCAAAGTAGAAATTGCAAATGGTTCAATCAACTTCTTCCAATGGCAAAGGACGAGATGTTCAAAGACATAGGGGCAATAGCAAAAGTTGGAACCCAATGAGATACCTTCCACATGGCTAAACATTTTGTTTTCACTTTTTATTCTTTTCATTTCACGACGACTTCCTCTTACTAGGATTTTCGTCTCTTTGAACAAAATTTCTTGTTTATAGGAAAATTATCAATTCAAATATACTTTAAAGTCCAGACTTTTTGTTTTTTCTGTTTTGTTTGCAATAATTTCCAATGACTAAAATTGAATGAACATATGCATATGAACATGATTAATTGTTAACAAGTATATACATAAGAACATGAATAAACATTTACTTAAAAATCTAGGAGCGAAGATGTAACTCAAGTTGTCCATGAATCTTGAAAGAGTCCCTTTCATAAGGTTATCCCCAGTAAAGTTGCCAGAGTCACCTCTATGAGATTATCTCCCACAGAGTAATCTTCACAAATAAGGGTACATTCCCCAAAATCTCCCCGACAGACCACTCTAGCAAATAAATGAGTATATTCACTTTCCCGGCAATATCACCAACCTACGAAGTTTCCAATTAGTACACTTCATGAAAATTCTCTTCCCTAGCTAAGTTTGGTCCTCCAAAACTGGAAAAAAAAGACCTTGCAGAGTTTCTTCTAAATCAATTTCCCCATGAGAGTTTGTTTCTTCAGCAAACCACTTCTCCATCAACAAGGGTTTATTTCCCCAACAAGGTTTCTTTCCCCAACAACCTATAAATTCCCCAACACGAGTCTATTCCTCAAACTATTACAAATCACTGATAAAAATCATTTTCCCCAGTAAATTACCACTATCCCCAGAAAGTTGCTATAAAACCTAGAATCTGACCAGATACCAGTTAACTTTATTCTCCTCAGACAAGTTGGAAGGTTATCCATATCTTTTATCCTTAGTCAGGGTACACAGGAATTATCCTCCCCAAACAAGTCAGGAGTTTAACCATCTCTTTTATCCCCAGTCAGGGTATATAAGAAATAAATTCCCCAATAGAGTAATGAATGACCAATGTTCCTAAACTCTACTCCCCAAACATAAATCAATACATCCCCTACAGCTTTTCCTCAAACAAGTAACCAGGAATCCCCAGGGGAATAATTCTAGACAAGATTGAAGATACACATACTCTTCATCCCCAACAATAGTCAGGGATTTATTTTCCAAGATAAATACACTTCAATAACATTGCATATTCATTCATCATAACATATGCATACGAAACGCATATAGCACAATCTCATTTTTTTGAGAACATTATTACGCAATGCATTTCATACATCGTGACATTTCATATAACTAACTCTTTACCTTTTCAGGAAATATCAATCAACAGACGAATATCATTAACAATTTTGAAACAGTTCCAGATTAATTCCTGGCAACTATTCGGATAACCAGCCACAAAATGATACCTGAAACAAGACAGGGTAATTATCTGGGAAAAACAAGCAAATTGAAGATTAACTCTTGAAACAGGATGGGGAAAATATCTTCCTTTCTTTCTCTCTGCTCAGATAAAGATCAATTCTCGAAACAGGGTGAGAGACTATCTCGAACACTTCCTTTAGACATCTGCTGGTTCAGTTTAAATCGAACAAAGATTTATTCTGATACTTTTCCAGTAGACACTTTTTATGGTTCAATTTAAATCGACTACAAATTTATTCTAATTCTTTTCCAGCTAAAGACGACACAAGACATCTACAGGTTCAGTTTAAATCGACCAAATATTTATTTTGATACTTTTCCAGTAGATACTTTTCTGCTTTAGTTTAAATTGACTAAAGATTTATTCTGATTCTTTTCCATTTAAAGACGACACAAGACATCCGCTGGTTCAGTTTAAATTGACCAAAGATTTATTCTGATAGTTTTCCAGTAGACACTTTTTCTTGTTCAGTTTAAATCAACCAAAGATTTATTCTAATTATTTTCCAGTTAAAGACAACATAAACATCAGTTGGTTCAGTTTAAATCGAAAAATATTTATTCTGATGCTTTTCTAGTAGACACTTTTTCTGGTTTAGTTTAAATCGACCATAGATTTATTCTTATTCTTCTCCAGTTAAAGACGACATAAGACATATGTTGGTTCAGTTTAAATCGACCAAAGATTTATTCTGATACTTTTCCAATAGACACTTTTTCCAGTTCAGTTTAAATCGACCAAAGATTTATTCTAATTATTTTCCAATTAAAGATGATACAAGACATCTACTGGTTCAGTTTAAATCAACCAAAGATTTATTCTGATACTTTTCTAGTAGATACTTTTTCTGGTTCAGTTTAAATCGACCAAAGATTTATTTTGATTCTTTTCTAGTTAAAGACGACACAAGACATCTGCTGGTTCAGTTTAAATCGACCAAATATTTATTCTGATACTTTTCTAGTAGGCACTTCTTCTGGTTCAGTTTAAATCGACTAAGGATTTATTCTGATTCTTTCCCAGTTAAAGACAACACAGACATCTGTTAGTTCAATTTAAATCAACCAATGGTTTAGTATGATACTTCTTTCAGTTTATACTTCTTGTAGCTCAGATTAAATCAAGCATATATTTATTCTCATACTTCTTCCAATAGAAGTCAAGCTAATACTTAGTCTAATTTCTATCAAAAGTTATCCTGGATGGCATCTATAAGCCCATCTCCGACGATTCTCCATTACCTTTGGATGGAATTTGTAAGCCCATCTCGACAATATTCTGTCACTCTCCAAATGGCATATTTAAGCCCATTCCTGGTATAATCAACCAACAGCATTACTTTGTGCACAAGCGAGTGCAAATTTCTGGGCACTTAAGTGTTCAATCATCTTCTACCTTCAAGTTGCGAATGGAAGACGCGCAAATCTAACTCTTCAGGTTTAAGAAGATTGAACAGGGGCAGCTATTGTACCCAAAAAATTTCCCTCTCTTTTCTCAATACATTTCTCACAAAAGATCTCAAATGCTCAAGGGTTTGATCAGACAAGCTCACCTCCTAAGCATTGAGCCTCCAAATTAGGGTTTTGGTTTTCTAAAGGACAATTGGACTTTTTATGCTTCAAATGAATTTCATGGTTCATTATAGGTCTCCAATATTATTCATACCAAGTTTCAAGTCTTGCATCACAAATTTGCTCAATCAATTGCTCAGATGACTAAAAATCCACGATATTGGGTAAAAAGTCAACTATGGTCAATATACAGTCAAACTTCATGATTTTTGGCCAAAATAAACATTTTGAATTCATATTCATCAATTGTTCAAGGGTTGATCATAATGCCTCAAGAAAAGCACTCAAATCATCAAAGGGACAAAATTGTCAAAATTAGGGTTTTCACTAAGAATGACTGATCAATGACTTTTGACCTAGTACATGACCTAATGGCTTGAAGCATGATCTGAAGGACTCAAACACAACATGTTGACCTAATTTCATGGCTCAAATAATTTCTCAAGATCAATGGATTGATAGTTGAAATTTGGATCCACTGATGAAAAGTTAACTGATACACAAAAAGTCAAACTTTGACTTTTTGGTCAACATTGAATTTCAAAGATCAAAATTCATAAAGACATTAAAAAATATCAAACTTGATCATCAAGAATCAAGAAAGTCAATAAAGTCCACAAAAATTCAAAGTTTCTAATACTTAGAAAAATCCTAAGTGTTTTTAACCTTGATAATTTCACTACTTCATGACAGTTTTTCACCATGATGCAAGATGCTTCAAGGAAAACTTTCAACATGAAAGTTGTAGATCTTGATGAATTCTAAAAATTTGTCTAATGTCCAAAAAATTCTTAGATTTGAAGATATAGGCTCATGAAGTCATGAAAATTTTGTATAAACACTTAATGAAATTTTCATCAAGTTAGGCAGATTTATTGTCCCAACTTCTTGGAAAATTTTCGCCAAGTTCCAAGTTGATTTAGCCAAAATGGTAAACATGAAGGTTTTAGATAATTTTTAAAGCTTTCCAAAATGTCCAAGAACCCTAACATATAATTTTTGATCTAGGAGAATCGAATAGAATAAGTTGGGCATTCATTCTTGAATTTTAGCTCATCTTCATGAAGAATGCATAACCAAATCCTATAACTATGCTGCATAATCTTGCTTTGCGGCCCTATTAACTTGCAAATCTATCCATAATCATATGCTTACACAACTAATTGAGCTATGATCCAAGAGCTTGAGCCATTGTCTAAGTGATCATTCCATTAATGGAACAAAGTTCACACTTCCATTTTGAAAAAGTGACTTTAATCAGAAAGTCGACTTGTCTTGAGCCTCTAACATGTTTGTTTTGGTCACACTCAACATGTATGCTCAGAAGTAACATGTTTAAATCCTCTAGCCACCTTACAAGCTTTTGTACCATTGCAATGGAACAATGTTTGTCAAGCTTGCTTCAAAATCAAGTCACATAACTATAACATGTGATCTCTTGATTCTGATTGTTTCAAGCTCCCAAACCTTTCCTCTATAAATAGAGAATCCATTTGCAACCTAACACGTGACTTTAAAATCCTTGAAACACCCTCAAATACTCTAAAGTCAGAATTTGCATTTCAAACCTCCATTGTTGCACATTCTTACCATAAACTCCAAACTCCTAATTCCATCGTGCGTTTTCATTTCTAATCAATCACAAAGCTTCCATACTTCTTTTAGAACTCATCCCCATCCTTGTTTCATAATTGTAACTCCATCTTCATCATCCTCCAAACTCAAAAACTCAGCTCTGCAACTTGAGTTCTCCAAGAAGATTCAGTCATTCTCAACACAAAGTAAGAGTTGCATTAGCTTCCTAGGAGTCTGGTGAAGCTATCCAGATTATCACCACACTTCCAAGGGTGCTCAAACTCCATACACGATTTCCAATTTTGAGGTAAGTTTTCTCAACTTTGAACTCTCTCTACAAGCATCATTAATGTTTACTTTGTGAATGAAAAATGTAGACACCATAGCCATAATGCTAACCATGCCTTTAGTTTTCATTTATGTTGCCTGAGTGATGTGAATTTTGAGTTTGAACTTTCTGAAAAAAATTAAATTTTATTTGGTAACAAACTAAATTCATGTTCATCTTTGACTTATAGCTTTAGTTATTTATATGGTTGGACTCGTTGTGAAAAATGGAACAACTTTCATGTTTACAATTTTGAAAATGGTTGAGAAATGAGAAAGATCAGAATTCATAGCAATGGTGTTGTTGCTCTGCACGCGCAAGGTTGAAGATGAAGCCATTTCAAACATTCAGGACCAAGTTTATTTTAAGTTTATTGCATGTTGTATTATGACCGAATAAAATAGCCGCCCCAGTGGAAGAAGAAGCGCGCGTAAGGCATTTGTTACTAGGGACCTGGGTTGGAGCACCAATGGTACTCTTTTGTATATTTTTCATGTTTTCCTTGCAGATTCGGTGCATCAAGCCATGCGTGCCCACCACGAAGCTTCACATTAATACCATCTGATCATCACAAGGTTAAATCTAGCGCTCCACATGAGCAGGCCAATGGTATACTCATATAAATCAATCACACAGGATTAACCTAGGCACTTGATCATTGTTTTAGGCCTGGTTCATTTTTTATTTCTCACCCCCCCTAAATTGCTTTTCAGCGCAGGCCCAACATTTTTTACAAACATTTTATTTTTTATTTTTTTTATTTCAAAAAAGGGTTCATTTGGGCCCAATGTCTATTTTTTTAACCCCCATTCTACACTTTAACACCCATGCTCAACATCTTTTTTATATTTTCTCATTTTTATTTCTTTACTTATTTTCATTTTAACCCAATATATATATATATATATATATATATATATATATATATATATATATATATATATATATATATATATATATATATATATATATATATATATATATATATATATATATATATATATATATATATATATATATATATATATATATATATATATATATATATATATATATATATATATATATATATATATATATATATATATATATATATATATATATATATATATATTCTTAAATAATTAAATTAAAAAATATTTTAAACACTTTATTTCATTTTCAATTAAATTTTATTTCTTTCTAAATTAATATTAACATTCAAACTATTTTCTAAACAAATTACTTAGACTTAGTTTTTATTTTAATAAACTTAGACTTTAGGTTTTGTTAACTTCTCTTGTAATTAAAATTAATTAGTCTAATTAAATTAGCTATAAAACCTTTTTCTCCATAAAAAAAATCACACAAAGACAATTTATTTTTCTTTTTTATCCTTGCATTTTTGTACATTCTATTATTATTCATATCCAATGGTTTGTAATAGTAATTAGGGCTTTATTACTTTCTTCCCCATATTCACAAATTGTACCACCATTCCCAAAGCATTGTAATAGCGTATGACATTTAAATTTCGTAATTTATCGCTTTCCTTATTTATTATTAGTAATTAGAGTTTGCATGACATGACTAAAAACAAACATAGTCAAACCCTAATCAAGACAAATTAAAGATGAAAACAAAACACTTTGCACACATGAACCTCTAGGGTAACCCACACTTGTTGCCTCGGATATAAACAGTCATGTCCCTCGAATGTGGGATGTTTTAGTAAAAGACCCTCGATTAAAAGATTGTAGTCCCTAGATGACCCTTCAATACACTACCGTTAATAAAAGATCTTAGTCCCTTACGATAAATTGCTAAAACATATTACAAGTTGCCTTCTATGACTGTACGATGACCCACCCCGCCTCTCACATCCAATGATATGGCTCTCTACCAACAAATGGTAAAGTGGCACTATCTAAAGGAGGAGGAAAAGAACATAGACTTTTTGAGTAGGTAGATTTCTCGTAATTGCTTGCTCACAAAGAAAACCATTTCACACCTCACACTTTCAAACATCTTTCAAAAAAAATATTTTGTATACATTCTCAACGATATGAGAATCATTACAAAATTGCCTTACATTGGCACCTTCAAAACATATTTCCAACATTCTTTTTCAAACAAATATTTTCAAAACCAACACTTTGTATACATTCTCAACGATACGGGAATCATTGTAAAGTTTGTCGCACGAAGGCGTTTTCAAAATGTTTTCAAGCATACACAAACATAAAGTATTTTTAAGTGATCAAGCAATTAAGATGCCGTAGATAACTACGAATGAAAAGGGTGCTAACACCTTCCCTTTTCATAACCTACCCCGCGAACTCAAGAGAATTCTCAAAAGGTCTTTCCTGTTATTTTCACCCTTTCCTTTATTGGATAAAAGAAAAGTCGGTGGCAACTCTTGCTATCCGCCATATTTTCAATCAAACGTAAAACACCCAAGTCGGTTCTCCCATCGTATCATAGTTATCTCTTACTTTATATTGCAAAACATCACATTTGTTGAGAAATTCCTAATCATCTTCATCGTTGACATCATAATAATAATCATCATCATTGATTAAAAATAATGAAAATAATAGTGGTGATGATTCCGAAATAGTCAACATATTGATGTTTTGCAAAATAAACTAGGAGTGAATCTTTTCTTTGAAGAACTTAGGGATTTGAACCAAATACTATGTGCTAAGTAGTAAGAGATGAATTACGGTTTGAATGCAATTTAAAAAATAATGGTTCATTTAAGTTGTTTTTCAAGAATAACTTAATTTTTTAAATTATTATATGCTACATCATTTTTAATGATTGAATATGTCGAGTGAGGTGTAGGAAAAAATAAACAATCTATATATTTTATAGTAAACTCATGGTGCTTTCCACAACAGTTATCTTCTCTAACCATGCTGGAATGTTAATTATATTCCAAATAAATTCCTATTGTTGTGGTTCAAACTCACGACCTAAATATATATATCACAATGGTTCTATTATACAATTGTTGTGATAGGTAGAATGCTAGCTTCCACCATGGTCGTGTGGCCGTGGTTATAAGCGTCATACATACAATCAACTGTTACCTCATAATGGTTGGTACATTCTTGTGGTATCTCTTTTCCAACCATTGTGGTATGAACTTTTCGTAATAGTGACAATATATTTTTGGCCTCATAATTAGGATTCGACAACATGTTACCTTCTGGAAGCATGTCTTTCAACAATTCAATCAATTTAGTAAAAAAATTATTTGTCCGCCCACTTTTTGACTTCATATTAAATGATCCTTACAAAATTGACAAAAAAGTAAAACTTTTGCATTCGGGAAATAAATGCTCTTCCTTGTCATTACTTAAAGAATAATACACATGGGCTTTCCTAAAAGAATCTTCTCCATAAATCACATCTTTTAGTTGGTCACACATATCTTCATCAACTTCAACGATATGTGACAAAAAAAGCTTTTGTCACTTCCCCATGCCACACCTTTATCATATAATTTTGACAAATTTCATCATAACCTAGATGATTAAGTGTTCCATTCTTTTGATATTTTTTCGTCTTCTCACATATTTTACAAGGAGGGTGAAAATTTCTTTAATTGACAGAAATGTTTCTTCAAGAAAATTCAAGAAATTAACGCACTCCATTCTCATACTCGACACTTAATCTATTGACTTTCATACAATTAAGATCCATAATTACATACATTTATAAAAATAAAATCAAAATCCTACACAAGTCCTACACAAATTAACATAAAAACAATAATAACACAAAATGTTCGATCTCAACAAAACAACAACAACATTAAACCTTCAATATCAACAACAAAACCTACAACAATTATAACAACAAAAAAAATAATAATAACAACAACATTAAAACCACCAGTCTAAAAAATAACAATAACATTAACACCTTAAATATCTCAACAACAACAACAACAATAACATTATTGGTACAGTGATGGAGAAAGTATTTATGCACCTGAAACATAAAGAGAGTCAAAGAAATGAGTTGATAAGAGTTTTGAGTTTTCTTATTCAGGCTTCATTCCTCTTATGTTTACTTCGTTTGACTTGAAATATGGAGTTTGATTTGATTTAGAAGAGAAGATGAAGAACATGCTCTGTTTGCTAGGGTTCAAAATAATAAGGAGAAAAGCCAAATTGAGTGAGAGCTAACATAAGAATTTTAGAAAATAACGGCGCCATTAGTTTTTCTCTCGGTTGGCATTTAGGACTGGGGGAATAACTAATTTAAATTTTAATAATAAAATAAAATAAGAGTGCCATTTAAGAAATAATAAAAACATAAACATTAATTGTTGGGAATCAAACCCTTAGCGACTTTTCCCCGCGATATTTAGCCCAAGTGAGGGAATAAGATTGCATTAGAAATGAAAATAAATTGTGAATGATAAAAAGTAGTAGGTACAATTTTTTACCATTGACTGTTTTATTTTTGAAATGTAACATCTTCTAAGAATGATTTGGAATAGGTTTTTTCATTATTGTCAACCAAGACAAGCAATAAATCATTGAATGTTTACCTTATGAAAAAATTGAGAAATTATTCCTAAATAAACAACTTCAACAACACAACAACAATAACAAAACAATAGTAAAAAAAAAATAGAAATAACAGAAAAATAACAATAACAATAACAACATAAAATAGAGTTTGGTTTAAGGTAGGAATATAAAGTTTGAAGGCAGAAAGATGAGTTAAATTTAGGGTAAGAGTGAGAACGTGACACTTTATACATAAAATTAGGATAATCTTTTCCCTCGTTTTTTCCAAGTAAACGAGGAGAAAGGTTACTTATTTTTATATTAAACTAGAAACGTATCATTATAATTATAAATAAAATATAAAATTGTAGTTGTTGAAAATTGAAACTTGTCCTGGGATGAATCTTTCACATAGTTTTTTCTGTAAACCGAGGGATTCAGTGACTTATTTTTTAAATAAAAATTAAAACTAAAATTAAGGCGCCCAATGAATGATATTTTACCTCGGTTGGTTGGTTCTCTGAGGAAAAATTTTGTTAGAAAATGTAGTATTTGTAGTAGTGCAACTTTCATAGAAATACCATCACTACTACAAAAAACACATTTAATATCGGCTCCAGAAGCGAGGTAACAAAGAGAATTATGAAAAACTACCACTTTACTCCTCGATTTTAAAAAATCGATGGGTAAATTTATTTGACATGGGTTTGGATCGAACCACATCATCCATACTATTATTATTTTTAAAACTAACGCATCATACCTCTCGGTTTATGAATAAAACCGAAGGGTAATATAAATTCATTTTTTAAAAACCTTGTTACATTGTTTACACAAAATATTAATAAATTGATTTGTTTACAAACTACATTTTTTACCCAGAATATTAAATTGTTTACATAGAATATTAAAGTAAAAGTATATAACAAATTTTGAATCTGATTCATTGTCATCACTGTCAATAAGAACAAATGATGGATCCTCATTTCATTGAAATCTTGGAGAAGAGAAAATATTGGGTACAATATATTCTCGATGGCTTTTGCATTAATTTGTTTTTGATATAAAACAAAAAAAATGGTTTGTTAAATAAAATAAATATAGAATTATATGATTATTGAAGAACACAAACCTTAAACTCAAATTACTTTCTTCTCTTACAATTAATCAGAGAACTTTACCAAGCTTCTTTACGCTTCAAAATTTTCATGTTATATGTTTCATTAACAATTTTTTATATTCAAAATGCTTTTATAATGGATGTATGTTAGGTTTCACGTTGTTGCGACTGGTTTTTAAATCATAGTTGTCACTATTAGTTTTTATCCTAGGGAAGGGAATCTAACAGAAAACCCTAATTCGCAGACAGAGATTCTAGGTTTTGGACTTCTTTAGACGAAAGGAAGGTGTTAAACACCTTTCATCTACCTTGTTCACAAGGATACTAGGTTTTAGGTTTGAGTTGGGGAAACCGGATTTAAATGTTATTAGGGAAAAGGGTTTAAATATTTTTATAGGGGAAAGGGTTTAAATATTTTTATAGGGGAAAGGGTCTTAAATTTTTAATAGGGGAAAAATGTCTTAATTTTTTAATAGTGGTACTCTCTGCGATTTTTGATCATATGCCTACGTATCCTCTTATGAGGAATCAGAGTCTCAATTCGTAGTTTGTATGAATTAGTGTTTTTTAGGGGTTTGCAAGCATATTTTGAATCACTTCGCACTCGGTCGGGAGTAGTGATTGCGGAGATTTTGACTGAGTGCGTAGTAAGTCAAAACTAATTTGAAACCCTTTTGCAAAAAGACAGTTTATTAGTTTAGTTTATTGCGAAAATAGTTTTAAGATTTGTTGAATAATTTTTAATTGTATTATTTGCGAAGATCTTGATTAATGCATGATTAGAAAAGATTTAATGCAAATAATATATAAAATAATATATGTAATTTTAATATGAAAATAATTTGTTTGATCATGTAATAGTATTTAAATAATGAATATAAGATAAGAATAATATTTATAAAAAGAATTATAATAATAATGATAACAGTAAAACGTCAAGTAATAATATATATAATAATAATATAAAAATATAATAATAATAATAATAAATAAAAACACTATTTGAAAATAATAATAATTATTATAACTAAAATATATTTATAACATAGAAATAATAAAATAATTGAATTATAGAAATAAATAAATGAATTAAATCGGGAGGGGGGTGAAATTTATATTAATAAGTAAAATAAGGGGGTGTTAAAAGGAATCTGGGCTACGCTCAAATATGTCTTTGGCAAGGGGGGGGGGGGGTGCTGTTGTTCTATGTTTTAGCAAAATAGGGAATGGGGGGTGCGTTTCGCAATTGGGCTAAGCCCACAACAAATTTTTTGAAGGCTGGAGTATTGGGAGTGGCGAGGGTGCATGGTGTTACGGTAGAGACTTGACCTATGGCCGTCTGATAATAATCATATGGATAGAATTAAGGGTACATGCTGGTTATTATAGGCGCGCGTGCATTGTATTGAGATAGAATATAACAAGCCATTTTTGTATTTTTTTTCATTTACAGCAACTAGTCTTCTCCTCTCTCTCTCTCTCTCTCTCTCTCTCTCTCTCTCTCTCTCTCTCTCTCTCTCTCTCTCTCGTTTACAGCAAACCCTTCCTTTCATCTTCTTCTTTTCTGCGATACACCAACTACTGGAGGCGACTACCCTAACCCAACTGCCTATTGTAAACCTATTTGTCACCCCCCCCCCCCCCGAATCACAATCAAAAGAAAAGGCTAAGTCTTTTACCCTTTCTGTGATTGTCTTCTCCGGTTGCTTTTCTAATTTGGGTGTTGATCCCTTTTCTTTTCCTTTTGCAGATTTCAACGTTAATTGATGGTGATAGCGACTGGAGGATGCGGCTAGCGATTAGGGTTTCGGAAGTCGAAACCCTAATTGCATCAAACTTCGTGGTTCAACGACCAAAACGGGTCCTTCGTTCTTCAAGCTCTTCTCCGTCTCTCTACAAGCTTCGCGATTTCCGTTTTTCTCTCTCTGTCTTGTAACCCCTCTTTAATGTATTTTCAATTAGAATTTATAGGTTTTTAGGTTGCTGTTAGATTTAGGGATCAAGAGATAAATTAGGGCCTGTAAATCTGTAATCGATTTCGATTTGTAATTGTAGTTGATTCTATACTTTAATGTAATAGAAATATAAGATTTGTCGCTTAACTGTAACTGATTATGGGCTTGTATGATTTTATTTTGTTTAAGATTTGGTTTGGTTAATTGACATATTTGATTTCTACAGTAAGCGTTTGTTTGCAAAAATTGGCGTAGTTCTTGGTGAATTGGTACAGTAGTAGTTTTTTTACTCAATTGGGCCTAAAATGTTCTTGGCACAACATCTTCAGTCACACGTATTTTTCCTTTTTACTGAGCTTGGATTAGGCCTAGCATATGCATTATTTATTTTATCCAACCCAATACACTATTATAACCAGAATGGGTTTTTACTAATTAAAATATGTATTTCTGTCCATAACAACTTTCCGTTATTTTTATAATAAAACATCATAAAAACCCTTTTAACAATTGGAAAAAAATTTATTCAATAATAATTTATAAGGAAATATTTTTATAAAGAGGCTTTAATAATGATACCCTTTTCCCCATTTTTTTTAGAAAGGACAGCAAACACCAAAAACAATGGACTGACTACCAAAAAATCTTATTGGGCCTAATACTAGTAATTACACTCCCTGTTCGCTGTTTAATAATTCCAAACGAAAAATGGGTCAAATGAAATTTGATGGTCCTTTAATTGCAATTTCCACCCCCTTTCCTTAATAGTTATAACACTCAAATGTGCTTACTATCTTACTTTACTAGCAAATTAAACCCAAGTAGGTTTTAATAAACTAATACTTACTCGGGTGGTTTTTATTTTTGAATTGCATGGGCCCATTGGCCAACATGCTTCGCGAGAAAATTTATGAGTCTTTCTACTTTAGAAAGCCCCTATTAAAATACACCCCCTAGTCTTGGATAAAGATGAGCCATCAGATACTGCCGTACCATCTTTAATTAAATATTTCTTTATTTCAATCTCGAAAAATAAAAGCATCGAGGTAGGACAAATTTGGGGTACGACACACGTGGATCACTAATGTCTAGAGCATTGATACTCATTAAATAGACGACTGGTATTTGTTTAATGAAGGTGAATATTCTCAATAAACACGCTTAGATATCTCATCGGTTATGACGAAAGTGAGGTAAAAAGTATTTCTTTCCACATATCTCTATTTTCAGTTGAAAACTGAGGTGTATAAGCTTTTATTTTTTATTTAAAAATTACATTGTTTACCCAAAATATTAAAATACATTATTTACAACAAAACCTGATTTTGACAAATCTTTGCTCTTATTCCTGGAGAATATCAAATCTTCGTTGTTATCCAAATTTAGTTGTATACCATTTGTTTCCCACAAACACTCTATAACTTATCCAATTTTGATAAATCATTTGTTCCAAACATAGGAATTATTTTTCTACACTTGCTATTCATCCTAGAGATATGTTCCCCAAGTTCTTGAGCGTTTCTAGAGGAAATATTTTCATAAGAAAGAGAACAACATATATAGTGTTGGCAATATATTGAACATATTTTATTGTATAACTTTGATTAACAACATGTGAAAGTTATTTCAAGACAACAACATCAACATCATTATATGGGATAGATTACAAGAGAAGAAAAATATTTTGTTCAAGAAAGAAAGAAGAACATTAAAGATTTTTTCTGTCTTGCAATCCATCCAAAAGACTGATGCGTACGAGTTTGGAGTAGAGGGACTACATATAAGTTAGGTTTATGGTAGGAATTTATTAACGAGTACTTTTATAGTGAAATTTGATTATATATTCCCCCAATTATTAGAGAAACCGAAGGATTGGATGATTTAATTTACAAATAAAAAAATAAACTGCATTTACTAGGTGTCATGAATTTTTTTACCCTCAATTTTATTCAAAAATCAAGGGATAAGATGATTTGTCAAATATAGTCGCCTTTTTAGTTATAATAAAAACTTAAAATTGCAGGAGATGAGAATCGAAGTTCAAATTCTAAGTAACATTTTATGTTGGTTTTGGTCAAAACTAAGGTATAAAATAGATTTTTTTAAAATAATAAAATATGGCGTGTTCCAGATTATTTGACCTCGAATTTTCAATAGCTAATATGAAAGATTTATCATAAAATATATTATTTATAGTAGTACATCTACAAATTAATTAGAAGAATCTTCCTCCTTAGAACTAAAAAGAAAAACTCCTTTTCCAAAAAAAATGTTTCCACAATCCGAGACTCACCACCCCTCAAATAAGAGACAACTAAACACCATATATGACTACAAGGATATCTTCTCAAATATTAGAGACATCCAAAATGAATCTCTACCACAACTTAACTAAAAGAATTGAATTAATCAAACGAAGATCTCTAACCTCTAATCCACCTTTGCTTTGGGGAGAAATCAAATACTCTCTTTTTGATAGCTGTAATTTCATTTTTTTTCCTTGTTAAAAACAACAAAATATATAATATGTGAATTGCTATTAGGTCTTATACCTTAAAAAATACTACTAATATAGGATTTAGGCCTTTTTATCTCACCCCAAAATATCATCATTAGATTTAGTCCTAAGATGATTTGTCAAATATAGTCGCCTTTTTAGTTATAATAAAAACTTAAAATTGCAGGGGATGAGAATCGAACTTCAAATCCTAAATAACATTTTATGTTGGTTTTGGTCAAAACTAAGATATAAGATACATTTTTTTTAAATAATAAAATATGGCATGTTCCAGATTATTTGACCTCGAATTTTCAATAGTTGATGTGAAAGATTTATCATGAAATATACTATTCATAATAGTACATCTACAAACTAATTAAAAGAGTCTTCCTCCTTATAACTAAAAAGGAAAACTGCTCTCTAAAAAAAATATGTTTCGACAGTCCGAGACTCATCACCCCTCAAACCGAGACTCATCACCCCTCAAATAAGAAACAATTAAACACCATATATGACTACAATGATATCTTCTCAAATATTAGAGACATCCAGGATGAATCTCTACCACAACTTAACCAAAAGAATTGAATTAATCAAACGAAGATCTCTAACCTCTAATCCACCTTTGCTTTCGGGAGAAATCAAATACTCTCTTTTTGGTAGCTGTAATTTCCTTTTTTTTCCTTGTTAAACACAATAAAATATATAATATGTGAATTGCTATTAGGTCTTATATCTTAAAAAAAATACTTCTAATGTAGGATTTAGTCCTTTTTATCTCACCCCCAAAATATCATCATTAGATTTATTTAATAGTTAAGAGATGGATAATCTCAACAAGAATAATTCAAAGTATATAGATGGATAATTCCAACTATTAGATTAATTCAAATATTTAATATAATATAATTTCTTTTTTATTTTATTTTATAATTGGTGTAGTAACTAATACATACACAAATATCTAGTAGTGTTACTATTATACTACAATACCATGGACAATTCAAATGCTTGATAATTGATTTAAAGATGAGAGAGAATTTGAGTCCACTTCTACCAATCTTCCATATATACTATCCACCAATGTAAAAGCTTCACTTTAATTATAATCACTTATAGCTTTATAAAGTGTAGCTTAATGAGAAAATAGGTAATATACCATGAAGATAAACATCATGAAGAGAAAGAAGCCAACACAATTGATGTAAATTCCAAGAAAGCTAGCTATAATGCCCCACAGGTATTTGTCCATGCACATTCATCATTATCCATCAAAGTTTGAACTTTGAAAAAAATGACCTACTACAGTCTATATAAATTTCATAAACAGCTTTTCTTCATCTTGACCCTTCCTTCTGGTTTTCAAATGCAGCATATATTTATATATAAACCCTAAAATATAATGAAATAGATATAAACTTGTAAAATATGTAGGGGATAGGAAAATATTTTTCACAAATTCATTATGAGCATAAGATAATGAACTTAAAATAACTAAAATTTAAAACCATAGTTCTTCAAGTTACTACTACTACTACTACTGAGTCTGAGTGGAATCATTATCTTGTTCTACTTCAGAAGCAGGTTCATCTTCTTCTTCAAAACGATCAATACCATAAGCAGCATGACCACTTCCAAAAGCTCTTATATGATCTTTAAGTGATCTCTTATGCTTAAAATCAGAACCACAAAGACAATACCAAAGCTTCCCACAATTCTTCTCATGAGTTCTCCAATCTCCTCTAACAGCAAAAGCCTTACTACATTTTCTACACATAAAAGGCTTAATTCCATGTTTCCTCTTGTAATGTGTTTGAAGTGTTCTGAAATCTTTCAACGGTTTCGCTCTTGGATGATCAATGTTGTTCCTGCAACCTGGAGAACAACAGTAGCAAGGAAGCCTCAGCATTCCTGTTGGTTGTGTACCTCTAAGAGATTCTGGTCCTTTTCTGTATTGTGATCCATGTCCCCACATATGCATCTGAAAATAACAAGCAAAAGTTTTTTTGAGTCCGCAGATAAAATGATAATAACCACTCGAAACTCAAACACACAATCACGAGCATTAGGGTTCAAACTACGATGATAACTTCCAACCTAACAATATCGGCTTTTGTTTATTGAGCTAGAATTTGCAGATGCAAAAATTTAATTTAAAGAAGAAGATAATATGATAAAGTAAAGAATTAGTAAAAAATAATGATTAAAAGTTTTGTACATAGTGTGAAAGTCTAAACTTTATATGAAAAAACACAAAAATTGTTGGCTAGCTAGCTCACTTTGTTTTGTTATGTTATCATCATGTTATTAGTAATAATCATGAAGGCCCCTCCAAAGATTTTAATTTTGATTGCATATCATTTTTGTTTTTTTCTTGATTAATTCATTATTTCACTTCACAATCATCATGAAATAAAAGCCAATTTATGTAATTATGTACACATTGTTTGATAACTTCTTTACAATTAATTAATACAGTATGTTATTAAAAAAAAAAAAGGTTTTATAGGAATGTTGATGAAATTTAAATATGGAAGTTTCAGGTAAGAAGGTGTTTCTATTGAGCCTGAAAATGGTCACAAACATAAACAGAAACTATTAATTATTATCATTTATATACTGATAGATCTGGAAGAAAACACTGCTAAATTCAGTTCTATTAAAGCAGTTGCATGGCAAAATACTTTGGAAGAAGCACAGACTTCAATGTAGTACTGAAGGCATAAAGAACATTGCTTGAGTTGTTTAATCAACCAAAAGGGTTTATAGGATCTGATTTCACTCAGCCAAAAAAGATATATTTTTTTTTTCATATTACCATGCAAAAAAAATAGATAAATTATTTAAATTAATTATATTGTTAAAGGAGAAAGAAAATGACATTGGAAAAAGGGAAGAAAAATAGAAAGGGGAAAAAGAAGAAGAGAAAAAATTCAAAAGAAGATGAAGAAGAAGACAGAATGTCTTCTTTCTAGCATTAGTCAAGCATCAATATCAAGAAAGAAATTATACATTAGAATCAAGAGTTTGAATTTGTGAGAAAAGAAGAAGATCTTGAACCTGCATGTTATTGTATCTGTTGAAGGTTTTGCAGCAAACTGGACAAGAAAACTGTGTAGGACCAATTAGAATCTGAGAAGGTGTAGGGATCCAATATTGACCCTTGTTCAATGATGTATTACTACTCAACAAATCATAAGATGAATCCTCACTTATAACATCTCCTTGTTCTTGTTGATGTTGTTGTTGTTGTTGATCTCTTTCATTGATCATAGTCTCAGAAGAAGATGAAGATATCATCATATTAGCAATCTCAGCAGCACTAGGGTTTGGTAACCCTATATGTAGTGCAACAATCACACCTTGATGATCCTTTTCCTCTACTTTGTGATTTTTATCATCCACATCCATCAAAGTGAGGGATTGTTCATGATGTTGATGTTGGTGATGGTGATTTTCATGTTCTTGTTGTTTTGTAGGGATTAGGCTCAAAAGTGGAAGTGCTTCTTTTAAAGGAGGAGAAGAAGGTGAAGATGTAGTAGAGTGAAGATGATGATGGTGATGGTAGTGGAAAAAAGTGTTGTTGTTGTTGTTGTTGTGACTGTTGTTGAAAGATGTATGGTTGATGAAATTGTGAAGATAATTAGGATGATGGTTATGATGGTGGTGGTGGTGGGGTGAAGGGTTTGAAGAAGAGTAATGGTTGAATTGAAAGAAATTAGAGGAGAAGAAATTGGAGTAAGGGTCTGCCATTGATGGAAGAGAAAAAGGTATATAGTGTTTGAGATGAGAGAGTAGGAACAGTTCTGAGATAATATGTGGATTCACTTTTATACATACAGATAGAGAAAGTACAAATATCATGAAGGAAGTAGTGGACGGTGAAGAGAGAGAGAGAGTATATGAGGCTGGCATGGGGAATGAAGTAGTGTCAAGTTGAAAAGAGAAAATTAAACAAATTTTTTTAGAGACTTATAATTCTCGCAACTATAAATATTAATCTCTTGAGCTCTAAAAGTTTACAAGGAATTAATATTTTAAAAATTAGACTCATTATCAAATCAGACTAATGATCTATCTGACTCTCGATTCGATCGGTCTAATCAGTTAATTCAATTCGATTTTTAAAACATTAAAATAAACAGTATAACTCTCTTTCAGGTGTTTTTTATTAGAGCGACAAGAAAAATTTCTTGCTATTTCGTTCAACAAACTAACACATATGTTTTTGTTGGGAAGTATTTAATTTTATTAATGGAGACCTACTTTATGTAAGGATTAATGATAATTACCATTTATAATGAAGTTTATATTGTGTATTAAAGTTGTAATAAAGTTTTGTATTGTCAAAGTTTGTGGATTATTCAATGTATGTGTGTTAATTTTTGGAAATGAGATTCTAACTCTTCCTTGTTCAAGAGTACGTGAAAACAAGAGACACGGTAATTGACAAAGTAGCATAAACAGAATTTATTATATACTAGTATTATTTTATTACAAATTGATTTTGATAATTATTTGGATTTAATCATTAAAAATTGAACAATAAGGAGCATATGTAATAATAACATTTTATTTATTTGTTTTCTCCATATTTGTTTTGAGAAAAATGTTAGCTATTTAAATTTAATACCAATTCATTGTAAATGTAAGAAAATTATTATACCTATAAACCTTAGAGTATGTCCGATAACAACCATAAATGTTTTTAGTACTTCTCTCTCTCACAATAGTTTTTTTTTTTTTTTTAGATTTTTATATTTTTTAAGATAATAATTAATTGTGTTGATTTATATAATAAATCGAGTATTATTTATTAAAATAATTTTATTAAAAATAAATGATAGAATTATTAAATAAATTAAAATATAATAAATAAGGATAAATTAAAATTTCAAATAGATAAATAATTTAAAACAAATAAAAATAGAAAATATGACACATAGTATTAAACGGAAGAATTTTGAGTTTTTAATTTTTATTTATTTACTTATTTATTTTTTCGACTTTTATCAAATGACATTAGATTTTGAGTTTATAGTTTCTATTTTATGTTTTTTTATTTTATTTTTTTTATGTTTTAAGAGAACAAATTAATGGTGTTATTTGTAAAAATATTTTTATGAAATAATTTAACTTTGAGTTTAAAAGAGATATATTGATAATATAAAAAATGTTTTGTCATGTCATATAATCTTTTTATAAATTTAATTTGATTTGGTAGAATTCATAATTTTGATTGATTGACACTATAATTTTTTTATATTTGTCGATATATCATCCATTTTTTCTTTAATTTTTGAAAATATAAATATTAGTTATTCAATTAATTTGTTTTATTATTAGTGTTTTTATTTATACCCTTAGGGCATAAGTTAGCATGAAATTTTTTCTTTCATTTTTATTTTTGTTGATGACGTGAATATGTTACTAGGACACGTCTTCTACTCTCTTATTCATTGTTTGCACTCACTTTCTTTCTTTTTATTAGCTGATTTCACTCTTGCCCTCTATCATCATAGTTGTTTTTCCGTACTCTATCATCCTTCCTTTGCCGCTAAAATTTACATATATACGTTGAATATATTTTAGTTTTATTTTAAATATACACATGTATATAAAATGTTTTATATTAGTTTATTATTAGTTTAATTTTATTAAACAAAACATATTTAATAATAATAATAATAATAATAATAATAATAATATATAAAAGATAAAAGATTTACTAAATTATTAATTTAGAATCTCTCTTTTTGTTATTTTTATATTTATCAACTACCAAATATGTTAATTTAAACAATACTTTAATTAACATATCAACTATCCATCATTAATTATAAATTATCTGAGAGAGTGATATCTCTATTTCTAAATATAAGACCACTCTTAAAAATTTTCTTTATCCTCTTTTATGTGTAATTTTTAAAATAATATTAAACAATTCTCTCATTTAAATATAAATTCGTAAAATTAGGAGAACACTAGTAAAACTATAGTGGCAACTGACCAACCAACACCCCCTTTTAAGCCCAGATATAAGAGTTGGTCATGCTTAGAGTTTAGAAGAGATAAGACAGAATTTGGTGAACGAGTGCAAATTCATTTTCAAAAAAGGAAAATAACTATGGTCACCTACTGATTAATCAATAAGTTTTTCCTGTAAAAATAATATTTGCTTGCCAAATCTAGGTTAGTCCTAAAGCCACACTTTTACCTCTACATAACCCCATAAACACTTCGAACACTTCTAAAACCGACCGTAGAATAAGGATTTTCCTATCCAACTTATGAACCATGTACCAAATAACACACATAACATCACAATAGACAAAAAATATCCACTCAATCAACCTGAACCCGAAAAATACACATCCCACTCCACCATTGTCTTGAGCAATATCATGCATACAAAGGTTGAGCCTAGTAGCCAACCTATCCTATAACAACAACCGATAGAAAACCACCACTTCAGAAGAAACCCAACTCTTCTAACTCTAATTTCTGCCTTGTATAACTTGATCTGACCTACACATATCTCCAACATCGAGGATATAAGAAATTTATAAGCTAGCCTCATTAAGAACTCGCCAATTGGGTTGGGTTTTTAAACTCAAGCATCCTCTTTTTTCCTATTAACCATCCCCTAAATATATCTGATCACCACTCCCTAAAACTCTTTCTTGTGGGTGCCATTTCACTCAAGATGTGTTTTGCATGATCTCAAAATTATAAGAATATAGCATTTATGTATATTGTGCAGTATTTTTAAGTTTGGGTGGCACCCTACGTATTAAGAGGTCTTACTAGGAATTGGCAACCAAAGGTCACCTTGATCGAGGAAGTTAATAATCTTACAATACTTGATCTCACTATTTTGTTTGGAAAGTTAGAAGAACACGAGCAAGAACTCAATTGCTTGAAAAACATGAAAAGAAGCTTGAGAAAAATAAGAAAAAGGATAAAGACACCAACAAGGAGGAAGTATTGAAGTCTAAAGCTCTTAAGACTTCAAGTCAAAGTCCTCAAAGGATGAGCACACTAATGATAGTGATTCTTGTGATAAAGAAGATTCAGATGGTGAACAAATGAGATTATTTGTGAGGAGATACAATCAATATATTCAGAAGAATGATGTCAAACACTCCGATAATAATATTGTGAAATTTAGAGTACAATCCACATCCTCTAAAGATGAAGACAACAAAAAGGATAAGGGAAAAAGTATATGTTATGATGTAATACAATGGGAGAACTGACTTTTTTAGCGTTTTATCGCAAATGTTGCGATTAACAAGAGTCACCACAAACTTTTCTTTTATCCAACAAAGAAAGGTGAAAAGAACAAGAAAGACCTTTGATAGATTTTGAATTCGGAGGATAAGTTTTGAAAAGGGAAGGTGTTAGAACCCTTTTCATCTGTAGTTATCTACGGGCTCTTAATAGCTTGATAACTTAAAAAATTTCTTTGTGTGTGTGATTGTTTGAAAATATTTTGATATGCCAATGTAAGACAAATTTTGTAATGATTATTGTTTCAGTCCTCAAGAATGCGTAAAAAGTGTTTTGAAAATATTTGTTTGAAAGTGTGATGTGTAAAAATGATTTATTTATGAGCAAACAATTTGTTGAGTCTTACCCACTAAAGGTCGTTCTTGTTATTTTCCTTCTCCATTAGAGATAATATTATCCACACCATTAGTTGGTAAGTAGCCCTATCTATTGGATATGAAGGGTCAAGCGTAGGGTCGTCGTATAGTCATAGAAGGAAACATGTAAGGATACTTTAGTAATTCGAAGGGATTTCCATCATATTATTCGTAGGCAACAAGGGACTAGATCATCTTTTCGTAGGAAACTCGAGGGACATTGCGGGACTATGATCTTTATTCGAAGGGACTATGAAGATTTAATCAATGGTCTTTTCTAAAGTATCCCCACTTTTGAGGAACATGACCATTAGTATCGTAAGACAACAAGAGAGGTTACCCTAGAGGTGTGAGTGTGAAAAGTGTGTTCAGTTCAGTTATATTTATCTCGAGAATTAGGGTTTTTTATCGATTGATTTTATTCGTATCATACAAGCCCATTACTAACAGTTACATATATACAGACAAGCATAATGTAGGTGCAGAAAGTAAAGATGCGGAAAAGTAAAACCCTAATTACTATTAAAAGGCTTTGGGGCAGGTACAATAGTATAAATTGTGCAAGAGATTGAAATCTAGACTATTACAAAATAAGGACGACTTATACGAATTGTCTAATGCAAATAAAATGTTTGGAAAAATGTTTTTTAATGTCCTAAATGTCTAACCTATTTTTTTTGTATTTTTGATTAATTTTTTAATGATAAAATAAATGGATTTTAAAATCTAAATTAAATACTTAATTAATTATATGAAAACCCTAGATCTAATTAATTAAATAAAAAAAGAGTTCACAAAGGAAAATCTATTTTTTGTACCCCAAAATTTTCCCTCCCATTTTCTTCAAAACATGTTCACAAAGGTGTCAAATACTCGAAGTTACTCAAGAGTTGACTAGTCAAACCTCCTCCTAAGCAAGGGTCTACAACTAGGGTTTTTGTGTTTCTCAAGGAAGATTGGGTTGTAAGGATCTCAAATTACTTTCATGTTTCATCATGGGTCCTTAATAATGCTCATGTCAAGCTTCAAGTCTTGCATCACATGTTTGCTCAGTCAATGACTCAAAACATTGAAAGTCAACTATATTAGGTAAAAAGTCAACTATGGTCGACATGCAGTCAAACTTCAAGATTTTTTGTCAACATTAATATTTTGAGTTGATATTCATCATTTGATCAAGGGTTGATCATGATTACTCAAGGAAAGCCCTCAAATCATCAAAGGTAAAAAATTGCCAAATTAGGTTTTTGATTGAAGATGACTGATCATTGACTTTTGGCCTAGTGCATGACCTAATGGTTTAAAACATGATCTCAAGAACTCAAATACAACATCTCGACCAAATTACATGGCTCAAGACATTTCCAAAAATACAAGTGGTTGATAGTTGAAGAATTGAATCAATTGATAAAAAGTCAACAATCACACAAAACTCGAACTTTGACTTTTTGGTCAACATTGGAATTCAAAAATCAAGAATCATCAAAACATTCAAAATTATCAAGTTTGATCATCAAGAATCAACAGAATCAAGAAGATCAAGAAAGTTAACAAAAGTCAAATTTGGAAAGTTTTCAAGTACTTAGAAAAAATTCATGTATTTTGTGCTTAGAAATCCCTAACTTCACAAGCAAGTTTCCTTAAGATACAAACGGATTCAAGGAAAACTTTCAACATGAAAGTTGTAGGGATTAATAAATTCTACAACTTTGTTAATGTGGGATGTTCCTCAAAAAGTACTTGGATTAAGAGATATGGGCCCATGAAGTTCTGATATTTTTACCCAACACTTACAAATATTTTAGATCAGTTTTTTATCTCAATTTCTTAGCCATTTTCACCAATTTCCCTTTTGTTTTAGCCAAAATGGGCAACATAAAAATTGAATATCTTGTTCTAATCTTTTCAAAATGTCCAAGAGCAAGAAAAGATCCTGTTTGAGCTGAGAGTTTCGAAGATATGAAGTTGGACATTTCTACTTGATTTAGAGGTTATTTCCTTGGTGGCTATAAGATCAAATCTCATAACCATGCCTAGATATCTCACTTTTCAGGCCTCTAAACCCACAAATCTCTCCATAATCAGTTGCTTTCACTTACTTTCTGACGATTATCCATTTGATTCAAGCTTTATCCATGATAATTTTCCATTAATGGCTCAAAGGCACCATTGCCATTCACATAAAGCAAGCTTTTTGCAAAAGTCAATGCATTGAGCTCCTCATTTGTTTCATCTGATCACACTCCATCCTAAATAGAAGAAGCACCCTCCCTGCACCCAACAAACATCATATCACACTTGTACTTGATCCTTGAAACCACCATTTTCACCATAACTTGATATTTCACTTTCAACCAAGCCATAACTTGACATCTTCAGATTGCAAACAGTTCAATCCCTCTAGCCTTTGCCTATAAATATAGGGTTCATTTGTAGACCAAAGGAGGAATTCACAAGCCATCTAAACCTCTCATACACTCTCAAACAACATTGGCACCAAAACACCATTGTAGAAAGTTCTTCAAGCCTCAGACTTCCATTTCTCATTCTACTTGTGTGTTTTCCATTGTTATCATTTACAAAGTTTCTAAAACTCATTTAGAAGTTATCCAAACCATAAAATCCAAATTGACACCGTGCCATTATCACCCTCTCACTCAAAAAACATTAACTTGCATATTGACTTGGTTGGATCGTTTAAGCAAGTTTCAAAGCAAAGTAAGGATTGGAATAGTTTCAGTGAAGTCCCAACAAGCTCATAGGATCATCACATTGCACCTGGAAGCCATAGAATAAGCTTTGGACTTTCTCCAAAAGGGTAAATTCTGACCTCTTTATAAAACCATCATACATACATCATTAGTGTTTAATTTCTGAAGCAAAAATGTAGCTTTTAATGTGTAAATGTAAGCCCTAAGCTAATTGCTTTCAATTTTGCTTGTACTATGAGTTTGGTGCTTCTGAACCTTTTTTAGGGTTCTCTGGTTTTTGAACAAATTAGTAATATTCTTTGAGGGTTAGTTAAAATAAATGGTATCATTGAATTCATGGTTAAAATTCAAGAAACTTTGTTGTTTACACTTTTCGAAATGGTTGAGAAATGAAGCTTTTACAAAATTTGAAAATGATGTTGATGTTGCTGGCGCGAGGAAGAAGATGAAGTTCATCTTCAAATTTTTGAAAACTTAGTTTATTTTATATTTAATTATGGTTGTCTTTTAAACGGATGAAACAGTCGTCCCAACGGTAGGAGGAAGCGTGCAAAGGCTTTGGTGTGCCAGGGCAGAGATTCGATCCCTGCCTCTAGAATTTTATTTTCTATCATTTTTCTTGCAGATCCCATACAAGAAATCCCAACGCGCACATGGTGTACCTCAACTCCACACCATCAGATCTCAAATTATCTTGATACAGTGGTCCCAAGTCAGCACGCCTATGATGTACCTCCTGAAAGCCACCATAGGGGATCAAACAACGCAGTTCTAGACTTCCTTAAAATGGGCTTGACAAATTCAAATTCATATCCCCAGTTTCCTTTTGCAACATCAGGCCCTTTTAATTTATTTTTCTTTTTTATTGTTTTAATTAATTATTTCTTTTTTAATCACTTTTTTATAAAATCATAAAAAAAATCATAAAAAATTAGATCTAGGTTTTTTAATTAATTAATTTAATTTTTGATAATTAAAATTAATTTAACTTAATCAAATTTTGCCTTTATTTATTAATTATCTAATAAATTAATTAGAATTAGGGTTTACTTATTATTTCACACTTCAAATATTTTTCTAAACAAAAAAACATCAAAAATATTTTCTTAAACGCTTAGGAATATTTTAGGGTTTATACCATCTTTCCTCTTTTCAATCTTTGCGCGCTCAGTCACTTGTTTGCATTATTTCCAAATATTGTAATTGTTTGAAAGTTTGTAATAGATAATTAAGGTTTATTGCTTTCCTCTCAAGTTTATGGTTTGTACTCCACATCCCAAAAGCAATGTAATAATGTAGCTTATTTCTGGCATTTTTATTTTCTGCACTTGGATATATTTAACTGCTAGATTAATTTGGCGTGCATGGCAAGACGTAAAAAACCAATGTTAGATAACCTGATCTTAAGACTAATAACTGACACATAACACACTTTGCACACACGCACCTCTTAGGTGACCCTCACTTGTTGCCTCGAATAAATAACAGTCATGTCCCTCGAATGTGGGATGCTTTAGAAAAGGCCCTTCGGTTAAAAGATCGTAGTACCTTGATGACCCTTTGATGCTGCCTTCGGTAAACGATCTTAGTCCCTTACAAAAATTGCTAAAGCATCCTAAAATTTTCCTTCTATGATTGTACGATGACCCTAGCCTATCCCTCACATCCAATGATAGGGCTTCCTACTGACTAATGGTAGGGTAGCACTATCTAAAGGAGGAGGAAAAGAACAAAGTTTTTTTTGAGTAGGTAGAATGCTCGTAGTCTCTTGCTCACAAACTATTCAAAACAAAACATCTTTTCACAAATAACACTTTCTTTTACAATTTTTTCAAAATAAACATTTTGTATACATTCTCAATGATACGAGAATCATTACAAAATTGTTGCACTTAGGCATTTTCAAAAATATTTTCAAACATAAACAAGTACAAAGCATTTCCAAAAAAGTGTGCTAGCAACTAAGAGCCGGTAGATAACTACAGATAAAAAGGGTGCTAACACCTTCTCTTTTCATAACCTACCCCCCAAACTCAGAAAATTCTCAAAAGGTCTTTCCGGTTCTTTTCACCTTTTCCTTTATTGGATAAAAGAAAAGTCGATGGCGACTCTTGCTATCAGCAACATTTGTGATAAAACGCAAAATCTAAAAGTTTGTTCTCCCACCGTATTACACTATTAATAACTTAAATATGGTTTTATTATATTTTTTATGATTTTTTTGGACTAAAAATTAGTTAAAAAGAATTAATGGAAAATTAAAAGAAAAAATGAAAAAAAAATAGGAAAAGGTTTGAAAATAGGGTAAACAAAAAATGATAGCGCTGGGGCTTGAAGTCGCGTCCTTCCTTTCACAAGTCTTCCTCCTTGCCAACCGAGCTATGTTGTTTATATGTTACTAGAACGCAAACATATTATTATATAAAAAACAATGCTTTTAATTTGAATTCAAAAGCAAGTGGGACCCTGTTATTAAGAGAGAGCCAGTCATGAGGCTCCATTGTGCCACGCCAGCCCTACCGGAGTTAACCAAAACACAGAGACGCCGAAGTCAAACTCTGGTAGTCTTCTCTGGTGAGTCCCCAACGTTAAACCTGCAAAAACGGTAGATTCAACTAAAAAGGGGAATATTTTTCCCCTAAATAGACCCTCCTGAATCCAAATCAAGTGTTATTTTTGGCTAAAAATGCCTAGATTACGAGTTTCGAAGAAAAAAACCCTAGCTCGGTTCATCAATGGAAAATCATAATTTCAACGTTATAAGCTTCATGTGATGCTTGAAACTTGTTCTAAATATGCACATGTCTTTGATTAGTTTTGGAAATAGATTGAATATGACAAAACGAAGGAGATTTTGTTGGAAAAATAGTATGCACGATTTCAATCTTTGTCTTGGGCCTCCAAAATAATCAAATCAAAAGCCTTTTATGCTTTACTCATTCATCTAATATTTATTTGATTTAATTTTTAATTTAAATGAATAAAAGTCAAAATAAATGAAATAAAAATTAAAATAATGCATGCATGGATTTAGAGGTCCTATAAGGTGTCATGAACATGTTTAGACCTTAAAAGATAGGCCCATTATCCCAAAAGTCAAGTTTGCTTCAAATTGAATTTCATGCATTTTCTCAAAATTTCCCAACTTGCACCAATCATATCTCACTCAATTTTCACCATATGAAGGTGATCTTTGACTTTTTGGAAACCTCACGGTATTTACTACAACTTTCATGTTGGTCATTTATCCATTTGGAGATTTTAACTTGATATAAATTCCTTTGACAAAAAGTGTCTTTTTGTTGACTTTTAAAATGACCTATAATATTTTGGCTCATATCTCTCAAATGAAGCATTTTTTGACCTTGAGCTTAGAGAGACCAAGTTGTAGAGAATCTAATTTCCATTAAATGGGCCTTGGTTGAGAATTTTCTAATGAAGTATGTGAAAGTTATGCTTGGTCAAAGTTCAGTTGACTTCTCCTAAAGAAAACCCTAATTTAGTAACTTTTGACTTTTGATGAATCTTGAGGATTCTTGATGAATCATGATCAACCTTTGATAAAATGATGAATATGAGTTCAAAATGTTGATGTTGACCATAAATATTAAAGTTTGACTGTAAATTGGTCAAAGTTGACTTTTTGTCCAATACAATTGATTTTTAATCATCTGAGTAGTTGATTGAGCAAATTTGTTCTGCAAGGCTTGAAACTTGGTGTAATACGGTGAGAAAAATGACTTTTTTGGTTTTAATCAAATGTGCGAATATCTAGAGTCACCACCAACTTTTGTTTTATCCAATATTTAGGAAAGGGTAAAAGAACAAGAAAGCCCTTTGATAGATGTTGAGTTCAGGGGACACCAGATCTCACCATCTTTTGTACTTCAGATTTCAAAGGATAATAGTTCTCAATACTGTGCCCTGATGAAAAGCACACGTCTAGTATGCGTTATAATACCAGGGTAGTGGTGAAGGTATAGTAGGGGGCAGCCTGGTCTGAACCAACTTTTTCTGAATCAGAGTTGAAAGTAACTCTATGTAGCTTATTTGAATAGAGTCAAAAGCCTCTATCTTCTAACTTTTCCATTGATTTCCTTGAGGAGATGGTCTTTGATATGCAAAAGTGGTTGGATCTACATTGACAAACAAATTCATAGAAGCAACCTATTGTTGGTAACATTGATGTCTTCTAGGTGGCCTAATCTTCCTCTCCCCAATAACAACATTTGTTTCACTTTCTTTCTTTCGAGAGAACCCATATGATAACTTCTTCGTCCCTTCATCTTTTGTCAAGCGCCCTTCTCTGACAGCCTCTTCTAAACAAACACCCATGCTCACCATTTCGGTGAAATCACTTGGTGCACTGGCGACCATCCTTTTATAATAAAATGATCCAAGGGTTTTCAAGAAGACCTTGGTCATTTCTTGTTCTCCCATAGGTGGCACCACCTGGGCAGCTATCTCGCGCCAACGCTTTGCATATTCTTTGAATGACTCCTTGTCTATCTGAGCCATTGCCCTTAACTAGTCACAGTTTGGCGCCATGAACATATTATACTTTTACTGTTTGATGAAGTCTTCTCCCAGATCATTGAAGGTACGAATATTGCTACTGTCCAGACTCATATACCATTTCAGCACGGCACCAGTCAAACTATCTTGGAAGAAATGAATAAGCAAACGCTAATCATTAATATGGGTAGACATTTTCCTGATATACATCACAAGGTGGTCACTAAGACAAGAGTTTCCCTTGTACCTCTCAAATTTTGGAACTTTGAACTTCGCTGGAACCTTTATATTGGGAACGAGGCAGAGTTTACTGACGTTCTGTCCAAAAAATTATTTTCCTCGAAGGGCCTTTATTTCCTTCTGCATCTCATTGAACCGGTCTTAAAATTCATCCAAACGATCATAGAAACCCACACTTTCACTCGATAGAGGAACATGACGATAAACTCATCATTAACAAATGACATATCATTCACCGAAGGGCGTGCAGTAAAATGGATCTCATTTCTAGCAGCAGGAGTAACATGCACTACAGGAGGTGCGGGAGTAGCAGCAGCTTGAACAACTGGAGTGACCGGAGCATCAAGATTATACCCTTCTAGAATCCCCCATGGGTAACCTGGAGGCATATGATTCTGAGCAACAATAACTGGAGTAACAAAAATGGGAACTGATAGTCCCTCAGAACCAACTGTTGTTTGTTGTTATTGAGCAAAAGAAGGAACAAGTGGTGGCTGATTCTGAGCAACCACCAATGATTCAATCAAAACAGTCAGATTAGCCATACCTTCCTTCAAAGCAATAACCTCTTCACGTAGCTCACGATTCTCTTGTTCAATATTCTCCATTTTCTTCTTGGAATTAGCCAGAGTATTATACAGGTGAGACATCTTGCTGAACGAAGTAGAGAAACTCAGTAAGACACCTGAGTATGAACAGAAATGAAAGAAATATGTACAAGTTGATGCGTGATGTGCAATGCACATGATTTATTTTATTATCATTAATATTTCAAGGGACCCAAAGATTTATAGACAATTTGCAAATACTAAAGTACTAACACATTTTGAAATACTGAAAATTTCATTATAATATCTTCAAAATGGATTACAACTTTTAGTACAAGTTTCAACAATTCCAAGTATAAAAGAAGGTAAAATCTAACATCCTAAGAAGGAAAAGCCGATGAAGATCTCTCCACACAATGATGTTTTCCCGTGAGTCTTACAATCTGAGCCTTCAACTGCTTGTTCTCTTCTACATACCTGTCGACAACCCCTTTCTAACACCAGAGTCAAGAAGTGAGTGACTCAGTCTTGATCGAGCTCTAGAAGAAAATAAATCCTTTTGCGTCTCCATCATCTGTACAACACGAACCTCAAGAATCTCTATCAGATCATCCTTCTCTTTCAAGTCTTCTTTGTAGGACATCTTTTACAGTCTAACACTTGTTCTTCCAGGCCTCCTTCTCCTGCTATATCCTGACTAGGGCAACCTGAAGTTCTTCCACATCATCTAAAATGGGAGGAGTGGTCTTCACAAACATATCAGGAATGGTTTTTTCACGGGAATATGGCATCTTCAAATAGATTGCCCTTGCATGTACCCACCGGAGATAAGGCTCCAAAGAAACAACTCCTCTAGGTCCCAAGTCCTTTCTACTCTTCCTGTGAATATGGTGCCAAGCCTTTGAAATCTCCTACTTAGCTTTCTTATGATCCTCTCCTTCTTTGAGAAAAGAAACAACTCAGATGAATACTATTTAGCTTATCTCTCATCGGATAACCAAGTTATCATCGTGTAAGAACGGGATTGTAGTTAATTCCTCCCTTTGTATCGAGAAGAGGTACATTGAGGAAACTACCACAACTATCAACAATCTCCACATCATGGTAAGCCTGATGATACCAAATAATATCTGAATGAGTGAGGGTCATCATCTTTGAAGCCCAACGAGGTTCCTTCTTAACATCCCATAAAGCATCGAACCGAGGTAAGTGAGAAATAAACCACTGATATAGCAAATGCGTGCATCAAATTATCATCCCTCCATGATAAGAATCCAGAAGATGAATGGAGTAATAAGAATCTCCTAATAATGTAGGTACTGGATTCCCAATCAAAAATATCCTGATGGTGTTAACATCCACAAACTTATCGACGTTAGGAAATAAGAACAACCCATAAGCAAGGAGAGAAAAGATGGCCTCAAAAGCAACTGTACTCTTCATCCTAGCAAAGTAGTGAGATTTCTACAACAAAAATTGAGCGGGTAAGCCTCTAATTCCTCCTTTGGTAGTCATGTTGACTTCAATCTCAGACTTCCCCAAATGAATCACGTCAGCAATCTCATGAGACTTTGGCTCTCCCTCCAAATCGGTGAAAGGAACATGATCGGTGACAGGTAAACCCAATAGATAAGAATACTCCTTCAATGTAGGCATCAACCGATAATAAGGGAAAGTGAAACGTTGATACATCGGATCATAGAACTGGACCAAAGTCGAGAGAATACCCTCATTCATCCTGAGCATCATAAGAGACACGATGGATCCATAATTCTTCTGAAAATCTGTAGAACTCTCGATCTCGGGAATCAAACTCATCAATTCATCTATTTTAGGATCCTTGGAACTGTACTTCCGAGTCTTTTTTTTCCAGAATCCATGGTCAAAAGTACCTGAGACATTCGTAAAAAGTCAACTTCAAGTCCCTTGAAATAAAATGTTTTAAAGGATGCTCATGGATGCGTGAAAGTCAACTTCAACAATCACACACAAGATCACAAACATGGGGATTCATAGGTTCGACGTCACGAGCATGAAGTCAAAGGTACTACCCATAAGGTATGGTCTAATATATTATCACCTTCCGAACAAGCTTCTAAGAGGTTCCCAGAGTCTACATCCTTCCTTCGGATATTACCAACATCTCGATTGACTCAGTAATTAGTAATATTCTTAGGAAAAACTCGTCTGACTGTAGTATCGCGTGACAACCACTTTCTAATTACTCCGTCATATTTTCCGCACTACACCTAAAAGGACAAGATGGGTTAAAGTTTCTACGGTCCTCAATATAAGCAGGCTTCCAGGTCGAAAGCAGCACGTCTTCCCGATTACTCGATAAACGACACTACAGTCAAAGGGGCCTCCACTGAGTGGGTGATCTCACGCCTCCTTTTTTGGGATTACTCCCTCAAAGTTAACATGACTATACCAACCATCCTATCTTAAGTTTTCCCAAGTCCGGGTAGAGGACTTATGAGAAATTACCAAACACCCTGAAAACTAAGAAATTACAGACAAACATATACAACACATAATATACAAACAATAATAGCACATACACAAACAAACAAAGATAGGCTCAACCCACATAGGGATGAACCAACATTTGGTCGATCTGTCCCCAGCAGAGTCAACATTTTTTCATGTAGCGGTAGAAATGTTGAGACTAAGCCATTGGATTGAGTTGACTCACACAGATCAAATGAAAATTGCCACTGCGCTTTATTGTTTCCAAAGGAATTGAAAAAGAGAGAATAACCTAAAAAGAGGGGGAGAGAAATCTAATTTCGGGGGTTGGTTATGTTAAGGGAAGGTATTAGCACCCTAAACATCTATAGTACTCCACAGGAACCTCTTGAAATTTTGTTTATTTTGGCTATAAAAGTTGTATACAAAAATAGATTGTGGGGATGAGAAAAGAAGTATTTTTAACAAATTTTCCACCCGCCTCGGTTGCGAACCTTTAATTCCTACGTACCACCTTCCGTGCAATAGGGGATCAGGGTACTGGTAGTTCACCATTAAATTTATTTAAAACACAAGGTGTTGGTTAATTTTAAGAGACAAGACATCATCGTCTTATCCGAGTGGAAGAACATATTGAATACCCACAATTATGAGAAAGGAGAATTTGCATCATCTCAGAGTGGAGGACATAATTTGGATTTTAAAATCAACAAATACTCACTCAACACCCAAGTGGAAAATATCTCACTTCACTATATATTGTAGAAGTATAGTAGCTCGCATCACTACAAGGATTGATAAGAGTCTAATCTATTTTGAGAAAATTTTAAACTAACAATCCAAAGTGGAAAAATGGTTTGAATGTGATTGATTGACTTTTAGTCTTCTCACAAAAAAATGTCAAAATATCATTAAGTTGATTAAGGTTTGATTAAGAAAATATTTTGAAAATGCATGGACTTAAGTCCAAGTTTATTATGAAAGCGGTTCAAGTTTAAAAACAAGAAGAGTTTTCAAAAGGATGGGGAAGATTTTTGAAATTAAAGAAGATTGGAGGAGATGAAGAGACTATCCTATAGCATAAGGTAAAGGATGGGGAAAAGAACCGTCTAACCAACAAGAAGCCAACACTTGACACAATGATTCAATGTAGAATTCTAATCCTTTGGATTGAAACCAAACTAGAAAAGATGATAAACCTCTTAAGAAAACAAGCTTCAAATGCATTAAGTCTTCACAACAATTAGGCAGATTAACAGTTGTATACAGATGAATTCCCGATCACGGACAAAGCGAATAATCAGAATAACATGCACACAAAGAAAACAAACAACCCAATATCTTGGAATAAACCCCAAGAATTCCAGACAAAATAACAATAGAAGTCACAAGGTCCCAAAGGTGGTCAAGGTCTCTACTCCTAAGTCCAAAAAGTCCATAACTCCAAAATGCCAAGGATGGTAACCAAATAGTCCAAGTAACCTTAAAGTTTTTCATTGTTAAAGTTGGTTAAGTGAGCAAAGATGAAAATAGCATGAAATGAAAATGCTAAGATAAATGGTTCTTAAAGTAAAAGGATAAAGTAAAAACATAAAAATAAAAGTCAATTGTTAATGGGTTAGAAATTAGAGCGTAGTTGAATGGCCATCTTGAATCTTGCATTCGAAAAATCATTAGAAGATTGATAAAATTAAATCCTCTTAACAACAAGTTTCATTTTATTTTTGTCAAATATATCATTCATTTCAAATCTCAAGGAAACAACAAATGATCAACGGTGTTTAAATGATTCACTTAGTCCAAAATTTATGATGATTCATTAGAGGATTGATAAGACCAAAGCCTCCTAACAATGAACCTCAAGGTTATTAGATAAAAGGTTTCAAATCAAACATACTTAGGCTTGCAAACATAGGTTTGGGCCACAAATGATCATTTCTCGAATTAGGACAAAATTTAGCACTATGTTAAGCAATCGTAAGTGTACTTATGTAGAAGTCAGACCTATTTTGAGGTCGGTCAATAGCAATCTATGTGCCTTATGTTTGGAGAGATGATGTGTAGATCATCCTCTAACAACATGCTACACAAAAGAGAAGCAGATAAGATGAAGAGGGAGAGGATACATTTGAGTAAAAAATTTAATCAAACTATCATTAAAATCATCCATCCATTTTAGTGAAGTTAAACTCAACACTCAAGATCCAATGATATTAATGAAGTTTATGATCAACAATCACATAACCATAATATATTTAAAAAATTAAATTTAATGAATAAAATAAAAAGAAAAAAATGACTTTTAAATTGTTTTTAAAATGAGAATAAAAGGTAAAATAACAAATTATATTCAAAGTATCAAAGAAAAATTTAAAAAAACACAGAAAAATCAGAAATGACTTCAAATATTTTTGTAAAATTTTTGGTAATTTTTTTTTAAAACGGAAAAGTATTTTTAAACTAATTAAATCACTCAAATAATTGAAAAAAAGATAAAAAATAGTAGAAGTCGAAATAAAATTCTAGAAAAATTTCAGAAGGTCAAAAATAAGGAAAATGATTTTTATAAACAATTTTAGAATTTAAAAATATCAGAAAGTATTTTTAAAACAATTAAAATAAGGCAAACAAAACAAAAATTATGAAAAATATCAAACGTTAAAATAAAAAAATGAAAAAAAAATCACAAAATCAACAATAATTCAAAATATTTTTGTATATTTTTTCATAATTTTTGGATAAAAAATAAAAGAGTTGTGAATTTTTAAAGATAAAAGAAATTAAAAACTAATTTTGTAAAATAAAAACAAATCAGAAAAACCATGCATGTTGGATCTCTCTCATTTATACTCGTTGGTAGAACCAATAGATCTAAGGTGATGGAGCATCATGGACCCAAGCTGAAGCGCGCACATACAACACAAAAAGTCCAACCAATCAAAATAAAACAATTGGCTCAATGTCATTGGTTGAGGAACAACACGTTGGTCGTCTTCAACCTCTAGCCTCCTGCAAGTAGGGCAAATCCAAAATCGCTGAATCTGTAAATTTACGCGTTCATAGTGGTACCATTAGATGCGTCTACTTGAGATGATCACAACCATATGCTCACGAAAAATTTATATGAAACACAACATAGTCGATTTGGAAAAAACCAAAGATGTTCGAAAATGTTAAAATCGAAAATAAGAAGCATCAAATGCATTGTTTCACTAAAATTGAGTTAAGAGCAAGCATTAGTGAACATCATAGACCATTCCAGTAATTTGAGTTAGAAGATTTGGTGCCTTAAACTACCTGAACAAAGTCAGATGAACTTGCTCTGTAAATGGACTTGGCTAGCACGATTTAGGGCATCTCAACGCTTGATTCTTCTTCTGTTAGTTTCAGTGAAGTTCAAGTATGAAGGATCAATGAAGAAATTGGATTGGAAAATGGAGAAAAGAGGAATTCGAAATATAAACAAAGTGAGTTATGGAAGGAGTTTGATAGAGTGATTTTGATTGTTCAAGATTGAGAAAATGAGAGGAGTGAGGTCCTCTATTTATAAGGAAGCGAATGGTGTAAAGAATTCATAGAAAATTTGAAGTTTGGAGGAAAATTGGATCAAACTCGAAAGTGAAAAAAGTGTGACCCCATGTGCATCAAAACTCAACCAATTCCTCTGTTTTGATTCTTAATTCAACATTGGCAACTTTGTTAAACATGTTTAAATAAAAAATGCGTGCTAAATTGGTGATTAGAAGCCATATTATGAATTTCAAATTCTGACTTTGGAGAAAACTTCAGTTCCAAGGTACCATCTTTGAATCTATGGTGTTCACAACTCAAAGGGTCTTAGGGAACGATTCTTGAAGCAATTGAAAGATATGATCACAAACTTTACAATGTGCAAAGAGTGAGATAAATTGGATACTTGAGCTAAAAGTTGTGATGAGTCAAAGTTGAGAAAAAGACGCTGGCTTTTTCTACTTAGAAAAATTCTATGTTTTTCTTCAAAAGTGACCTATAATGTTTTGAGTCCAAACAAGGCATTCCTCCAAAATTTAGATTTGAACATTGATTCTAGCTTGAAGTAGACTTCCAAGAGAGCATTGTGGAACTTGAATCACTCAAAAATACCAAGTATTGAAAAAGTTATGGTCTTGTAAAATTGGTAAAAATTCATGAGGTTACCTATAATCTTTTGAGTTTTTAGGGAATCTTCCACTCATTTTCATGCTTTTCCCATAAAATAGGAGTTCAATTTCACATCTTTAAGATTATTATGTAAAAATAATGGGCTCAAGGAGATAAAAATTTACCAAGTTATGATCTTTTGAAGTCACATAAGGGAATTTGATGGCCTATCTAGAAGACATACAATCTTTCTTCATCATTAGGCATCTTCCACAAAATATTTTCTTAAAAATCTTGAAATGATTAGTTGGTAACCATTTAAAGAGAAGAATATATTTGGAATCATTCAAAAATATGAAAATATGATCAAGATATAGCCCTTAGAAGTTCAAAGCCCTAGCTCCTAGAGCACCAAAATGACTTGGAAACCCCTTTCAATTTTGACAAACTGTATTTCACAATAACTTTTTCAATATGAATAGAAGTTGTTATGGATGATAATAAGAACCCATAGCAACAAAAACCACTTCCAAATGTTAAGAATTGAGAGAGTTATGCACTTGTGATCAAGAAATCAAGAACGTGTCCAATTAGGTCAAACTTCTTCAATAAATTCTTGCATCTTTTGACTTTCTTTGACAAATTGAGGCATGACAAATCATAGTAGACCTTTTCATGATATTAATTAAAAGTATATTCAATGATGAAGCTTGATTCTCAATGAAATTTGGTTGGAGAAGGCATGGAAATAAACTCATTAACCTATGAATCAACTTGATGAAATGTGTTGTGCCCTTACCTATAATATAATCAATTAGATCAAACATTCATTGTATTTATTAGTTAAAAGTTAATCAATACAAAACATAGATGATCATAATATACAAATCAAGGTGCTTGGTGATCCCTCATAAGCAAACCTAAAGAGATGGAGAAGAACCAAACCCTAGTGTGATCTTGTTGTGATTGAGTTGATATGAGATGATAGAGGAATCTTAGGGGCAATAATTGGGGTATAACACTCACCATGAGATATTATTTTAGGATTATTCAAATAGTCGTTATCCGAATCTAGAAATCCTACCTCCAAGAGAGTCTAGCCCTCTACAAGATATTCCTTGGAACTCAAACCGACTATATGCGAAGTCGTCACAAAAACTCATAGTGATGTTAAACCCCCTTGGCCAATTGACAATCCTTGCATAGTCGTAGACAAAGTTCACAGTTAATTTAGAAAATAAATCTACAATCCTTTTCGAAAATAATATTGAATTTGAAATTATGTTAGTGAAAAACGAGGTTAAGTTTCATGGGTTGCTATATTGAATGCATGATGCAATTTAAAAAAAAAGGGTTTGAATGATGGAAAAAATTGATGAATTGATAAAAGGGTTAGTATTTTAGAAAATAGTTAGTAAATAATTATTTTCTTATTATTAGATATATATTAAATATTTATAATAATAGACAAATATTTATTTATTAATCGTGATGATGAATAAAAAAAATATTATTTTAATGCAAATGATAAAAATGATATGAGAAAATAAATGCCCAAAATAAATAAATGTGTACATAAATATATAAATGAGTTGAATTAAATAAATAAACAAATAAAATCAATTAATTATCTAAATAAATAGGGGGTGTATTTTTAGTTAGCATAGTAATATTGGGGGTTTAAATAGTAAGGCTTAAGCCAATAATTTGATTTGAGGCCCAATAATCCAGGGGGTGTAAACTATATTGTCTTAGTAAAATGAAGGGTGTCAATATAAATGGCTTAAGCCTAACCAAGTTTTGAGTCCATATGTTCCTGGGGTGTGAACTTTAACCAAATAAATAATCCTGGGGGTGCTTATAGAATGGGCTCAGGCCCATATAATGTTATTGGATCCGTTTGGATATGGTAGGGACAACCCAGAAGAATACTGTGTGTTGAAGAAATAGAGATCGCTTGATTGAGATAAGAAGGCTGCCAGGAGTTAATCATGGAGCGCTGATCATGAGTAACCCAGACGAATGGCCATGATCAAAGGTTGACTAGGGGTGTATAATGGAAGAGCATGCTTGGGATGATCACACTGAACGGAGGAGTATTTAAACACTATCTCTTCACAAAAATCATTTTCTCTTTTCTCCTCCCTATCTCTACTCATTCCCCTCTCCTTACTTGAATAATCCTCGAGAAAGAGGCTCTGACCTCTCTATAAGATTTCCTCATTGAAAATCTCCTCAGCCGGCTTAAACGCCACGAACCACCACCCATCCAGCGTGAATACCTAGATCTCCGGTTGAATTTAAACCGGGGTCTTCTACCAAAACCCTAAAAACTTAGAACCCTAGATGGAGCTTAAGAACCCTAACCTCTTATGCTCCATGTGTAGTCGTCAAGGCCGCTGTCACTGATGAACATCCATCGGGAATGTCATCCAAACCCTAGGTTCTATGATTTTAAACCATAACTCTAACAACACATAACCTAACCCCAAGAAGCCTATTAATTTAAACCCTAAAGATGAACTGTAACCCTAAAAACCCAGAAAAATACCTGAAATTATAGAGATACGACAATCCAACATCAATCACGCAAACAACACAACAATAGTTTGAAAACCCTAAAGCTAAGTGATTCTCGGCTTATCTCTCCTTAAGGTTCACTTCTTGTATAATACCTTTCTGGTATATCCTTTATCCTCTTCTAATTCCTTCCTTATCTTGTTTGCAAGTACCAGCGATGGAGTTAAGCTCAAAGGGGTTAGAGTTCTAATGATGAACCCTAATCCTTTTTGGATGAAGAGCTCTAGAGAGGGTGGGGATTCGCAACAACAAGAAGTGGTTTATCCAATTATTTTTTTGTCCTTAATCCTGTATTAGTCTTAGGTTTATATAGGTTTAGAAATTAGTTCAATTAGGAAATTTTGTTACTAATTTGCTGTTACAAATCTAAATTATAGTTGATTCATTCAATTTGTACTATTTTATTGCAAATCAGAGATTTGATTTAGGTTAGAATTAGATTAGGGTTTTGATTGTCAATGTATTGGGACAATTTAATGTATCATATTTGTTCAATATCAATAAAACAAATTTCTCAATTAAAAGATTATGTTCAGATTTGATTCCAAATCCATGGATTTTTTGGCTTGTTAGTGACTTAGGATTGAAGACAACAATACAAATAATAAATAGTCAGATGTTAACTTTGGTTAACCACATCACTAATAAAAAAAAATTAATAATAATAATAATAATAAAATGAATATATGTTGTCTTTGGTCAACCCAACCAAATAACCTAATGGGCCACTTTGAAAACATTAAATGGGCCATTCATATTTTAAAAATGAAATGATGATCCCCTATAAAAAAATACACCCCCTTTCATAAATTTAAACCCTATTACAATTTAAATTTATTTTAAAAATAATAATTGAGACGTCAATGTGAGAATTTGTATAAAACACAAAAGTTAGTAAAAGAGATACCCCAATAGTTCTAACAAAAAATGACAATGATTGTTTATACCCCTACAAGCAAAATTTGGGGTATGACACTCCGATTCAAAAAGGGAATCAATTATATGGTGGGGATATTTGAGCAGTGATGAACCAGGTTTTCATAAAATATATGTACGACATGCATTGATTCAGTGTTGTGCATTAACATCCTATGTGACATTGCATGATTTTTTGATGAGTTTTGACTTGATGATAATGGTAAACTATGTGAGTATATGATGATTTGATGATGAAAGATGTCTAAAGTGCTATTGTGATATATCTGTGAGCATGACATGTTGATGACTAAAATGTATTGTTATACGATGAGGTTGTTTCTACCTACTGATCTTTTCCTTATATTTTTTATAATGAATTGTGATTGTTCATCCTTTTTGCTAGAATGTTGTCTCCACATGGGTAACAGGTAGGTGACTAAGATTAGTTCGTAGAATCCTCAATGATAGCTTCAGAGTGTTTTATTTAGTTTTCTATGTTAGTGGTGTATTTCTTTGATATGTATCATCGGGTTGAGAACACCTGTTATGCAAATTTTTGTGTTTTTTATGGTGAACACATTTATGAGGATTTTGAAGATATGTAACTATGAGGATTTTGAAGATATGAGATTAATTTTAATTCCGACTTTTGATGAAACTATAATTATTATAAGTTTGATTTATAAAGAAGTTTATTATGATGATGATTTCCGCTTAGATGATTTTTAAATGACATGATGAAGTATAATTAGATGCATATTTAACACTGATGTAACCTGTGTTATAGTGCAAGATTGTTATTATGATGTTTTCTATGAAGTGTGACACCCTTGAATGGTGATTTTATTTGAATTTATTTGTCAATTATATGAGAATTAGATGTGGGGTAAGAAGGGTGTTACACTAACAATATACTCCTTTTTGATTATGACAATATGATGTATTTTAATGAACAATTTTTCTTTGATAAATGCATAATAGTTTAAAATGTAAGAGTTAGGTTTGTAAGATTCCCCTGAGTTAAAAACTTACTTAAATTTTCAACTTCAACAAAGTGAGGTTTGCATGCTCCCCCTGAGAATATTATCGAAAATTTTCATGACTACTTTAGAGTTAGGTTTGTGAGATCCCCTAAGTGTAAGACTTAGAAAATTTTGACAATCTAGAAAATTTTAATCATCATAAAAGTGTCTGGTTAAATCAAAATGAAAGTGAGGCATAATAGTTTAAAACATCAAAGTTAGGTTTGCATGCTCCCTCTGAGTTTAAACATATTAAGATTTTCAATTTCATTAGAATGAGGTTTGCAAGCTCCCTTTGAGAACAAGAAAATATTAATTAGAATAACATTGCCATAAATCACAGTCTGCACACATAATATCTTTAGAAAGATATCGATAGTAAAATCAGATTCAGATTTTCCTGTGTATAAAAGTTCCCACGAGATATGTAAAATGTTTGGTTCGATTTAGGGAAATAGATATATCAAAATCATCACTCCCCCCCCCCCCCCCCCCCCCCCCCCCCCCCCCCCATTTGTCATCAATAAAAAAGAATGAGCAATAAGACTAAGACTAAATTAAAAAGGATAAAATGAAGAGAGAAAAAAAAATGAAAATGAGAATGATTCTTCATTAATCATTTTTAAAAAGGGACCAGTACAACAAGGATAAAACTTGATCAATAAAAGACAAAACTAGGAGAATAACAAGATAAAGATGATAATGATAAACTGAGATTGCAACAACCAACAATCAATTAATAACCAACTTATCCAAGATACTCAAATATTCTATATTCTTCCTCGAGTAGGGTATCAATGTGCCTTTCCCTTCTCAGATAGAACCCTTTCACATAAAATGAGGATGAACATTTTTCTTGGGAGGAAATGAATGTTTCCTTAAGATAGCTAAATATGGTTAAGGGAAAATAAATGTGAAAAATACAAACAAGGGAATAAGGGTGCATTTAAAATAGTAGTGGATAATAAAAGAAAATGTGAAAAATAAAGTATATAAAGCATAAAAAAATAATAATAGGAAAGGAGATGTACTATCAATACATAAGGTGAACATAAATGGCACGAAAAAAATAATAAAATTATAATGATGTCGTTAATAATATACAAATGCAAAATAGAACACAAACATAAAAAAAATTATAAAAAAAAGAAATACTAAAAAATTAATCACTTGAAATAAAAATATTTTTGTATTTTTTAATAAATTAAAAGATTAAAATGAAATCAAAATCAGAGTTAAAATCGGGTAAAAAATAAATTAGACACATGAAGAATAAAAAAAATTAAGGAAAACACTACAACAAATAACACTTTTTATGACAAAACTTTCACCACCTTCAATAAAAAACCGAAGGTATATGTAATGGAGTGCCTTGTTTTATTTATGAAAAGGTTTTAAACAAAACCGACATAACTATATGTTAAGTATTTGAGATTCGATTCTTAGCTCCTGCAATTTAATGTCCAATGTTTTATAGATTTTACGTTGAACATGTTACCCCCGATTTTCAGTAAAACCGAGATAATAACTCTATAAATTTTTATTATATTTTTCAACCAAAAAGGACCCTTTATTTTTTATAGATTTTACGTCGGATATATTAGCTCAGTTTTCAGTATAATCGCGATAAATAATCTATATATTTTTATTCCCTTAGTGTCTACCTCATTCACTTTTAGAGCCCTTGTGAAATAAATTTCTTCTCCATCCAACGAAAGAACTCTATCACCATTATTCTTTAAGAAGTCATAGCAAACGAGAAAACTCTCTCACCATTATTTTATGGTATATTATTATTGATGTTCTCCATTACTGTTATTGTTGTTGTTGTTGTTGTTGTTGTTCTTGAGAAGCTTTATTTTTGTTTGTTGTGTATTATTTTTATTTTATCTTCAGAAGCTTTCTGTGATTATGAAGCGTAGTTGCATGAAAGCCAATAGATTAAGTAAAGAGTATGAGAATGGAGTGTTACGATTTCGTGATTTTGGAGAAAAAACCTTACTCACAATAATGAGATTTTTTGGTGTCCTATTATGAAATGTTATAATATAAAAAAAACTATCCAAGTGATGTTATATTCAATCATTATGGTTGTGATGGATTTATTCAAAATTATAGGAAATGGGTATGGCATGATGAAGGTACAAAAAAGAGACCTTTGTCGCATACAGTTGAAGACGAAGATGATGATTTTATGACTGATAACCTAGAAGACATCATTCATAATATTGGAGTAGATGATTTAAATAAAGCTAATATCGTAGATAATTCGTGAAGAGACATGGAAGATTCATTGTATCTAGGATGTAAAAGTTTTATAAGATTTCTAGTTGTGTTAAGACTATTTAATCTTAAGGCAAGAGGTGGGTGGACAGATAAAAGTTTCACTAAATTAGTTAAATTAGTTATTCATCTAGTATGGGAGATTAGAATTTTTGGTCCAGTTTATTTACGATGGATGTATCCGATAGAGAGTTACATGAATATTTTTAAAGGGTATACAAAGAATCATCACTGTCCAGAAGATTTGATCGTAGAAAGGTACATCACATAAGAAGTTATTCATTTTTTTTACAAATTATTTGTTAGATGAGAACTTTATAGGGATTCTCGAGTATCGTCATGATGGATGTTATGATGGTAGATGTATTCAAGGTTTAAATGTTAATACATTTAGTCGAGAAGTATTTCTTCAAACACATTTATATGTATTGAATAACATTAGTGAAGTTGAGCCTTAATTTACCGCTCACAAAAGTCTTATAAAGGAAAAATTTCCCCAGATGATTGAAAAATGCTTCTTGGCAGAGCATAACAAAACTTTCATAAATTAGCACTTGCAAATAGTTTTCATGTATTCTTAAGATTAAAGCAATTACTTCGAGGGCATACAACATTAGTAAATTTTCATTCTATACAAAATCAAATGATGATCGTAGCACCTTGCAAAATAGTGGGATCATGATTGAGGCTGAATCCATGTACTTTTCTAGTTCCAAAGATAAGAATTATGTACTAGCCTCTAGAGCATACTTCAGGGTCATTGAGGATATTTTGGAGATTAAGTGTGTTTCTTTTAATGTGCCTTTATTTAATGCAAGTGGATTGACAGTAACACTGCCGTATAAACCGATACATTAGATTTCAAACAGGTTGATATTTGAAAGAAAACTTATAAGAAAGATCCATTCATTATGGAAACCCAAGAAAAACAAGTTTTTTATGTCACTAATACTTCTAACAGTAGATGGTCAATTGTCTTCAAGGAAAACATCTTCCCGATAGTACTCATGAAAATCAAGATTTTAACTAGGAGACCCCTTGTTTAGAAAAACATGTACTATTAGATGATGATAACTTATCTAGAAAGGGGACTGAATAGATCCCCAAAGTAAAAAAAAAACCTTTTTAAAATTTTGTTTTGAAAACAATTGAAAAACTATGGCAAGCAGAAGTTTTAGCCGAGATCAAACAAGTCGTCTAAACAGACCAGATTATTGGAAACTCGCATATGCGTAATATACCAAATAGAATACAATACAATGATAAGAAACTTAATACAATAATATCTCAATCAATTGTTTTATTATGGTCATAATGATAACCTATTTCCAATGAAATTATTGATAAAAACGTAAACTAGAAATTTTTTGAACACTTGGTGTGTAATAGATTTCTTAGATTTTCCTTTTGACTTTGTTGACTTGATATACCACTTAAAATCTAATCAATTGAAATGTAATCAATAATGCAATTTCAAGTATAACAATCAAAGGATTTGTCTATACGTATCAATTACACAATCACTGAATTTAACAATTTCCTATAGAAAGTATATAAAAGTAAATGAGAGAGATAAAGTACACAAGGATTTGTTTAGGAAGTTCACGAATCATCCTTGTTATGGCTACGTCATCCCCTAATTCGGTTTGGAATTGAGATATCAATTCTTACTTTGCAAAACATTGTTTACAAGAGAAATTTAGCAATGCAATCCTACAAGCCTAATTTTGATGTTGTTTCTAACCCTTTCTTTTTCCTTTGATTTTGAGCTCGAAAAATGAACATGATAACACCAATTGAATCACCATCTCACGCTACTCCTTTTCAAGAACCCCCGTTCTTCATTCAATCTAATCCAATTGCAAATTATCATAATCTAAGATTTCCAAACGATTTACCGTCTCACGCTACTCCTTCAACAAAACCCACTGTTTTTCGAAGCTTTCACTCGATCGAATCCAATATTTCTGAAATCTTGTGCGAACCCCTAAATAAACACTATGATCTTGGAGGATAAACCCTAGGTTTTTTCTGATGAAACCATCAAAGATTCTCAACCTACTACACCAATCTAAATTAGACGTTATCAACACAAGTCTAGATGGCACCCAAACAAAAAGTGATTATGAGTAGTTTGTTTGTGTGTATGCATATATAAGAGATTGAAGATGATGAGAAATCTCTATATATGTTTAAAGTTTCATCATGTTAAATGTTTGAAAAAGAATTCAATTTTTCAAAAAAACAGCAAGAAGTGTCAACACATGTAAGTCATTTGTCGACACATTTTATAACATGTGTCAGCCTGTTCAAGGTCATGTATCAATACATAGTACCAAAAGCTATATGCTTTAAAAATGATTTGTATGTGTCGACCTGAAGATTGTATGTGTCAACACATAAAAGACAATTTTCAATATGTGTCAGCTTGAAATGGTTATGTGTTGACACATAGTTATAGAGGCTACATGCTTTAATATTGACCTACATGTGTCGACGAATGTGTCGTATGTCTTGACACATTGTTAGATGGAAATTTCAATAATAGGATGTAAAAGATCAAAAGTTGAAGAGTAAGTTATTTGTGAGAAAAGATGATTGGTGGAGATTTCGATTGACTGTTTGCTATGTGGTTCGAATGAGTATTTCTAAGTGGACGGTCGAAGATTAAGTACATAAAGAAGCCTATACATCATACATCATCTCCTGTAAATAAACCTTTATTTTCTCGTAACCCTATATGTTTGTACTGCAAATAGCACAAACAGAATGGTCATGCGTATAGTAGCTAAATTCACAGAGGTCTGCATACATTTTCACCAAATCTCCTATAACTAGACGAATATCAAAAATCCGGAAGTCGCCTGGACAATCGGCCACCATATTCACAACATTTACTTCCCCGTGCTTAGCTAGAGGATTATCTTTCACGTTAGGTCCCACGTCATTGTAAGATAGAACACCAGACTTTACCAATTTCTGTACCTCAGTCTTCAAAGGATAACAATTTTCAATATTATGCACTGGTGCTCTCTGATGAAAAGTATATGTTTGGTCTGCCTTGTAATACCAAGGCAATGGTGATGGTACGGCGGGAGGTGGTCGTGTCTGGACCAACTTTTAATGAATCAATGCAGGTAGTAGCTCTTTATAGCTCATGGAAATAGGGTCATAACTCTCCCTTCTCTGATTATACCCTTGATTCCCCTGTTGGGACGGTCTCTGATAAGCAACGGTAGTTGGAGCGGAATTCATAACATGAGTAACTGAGGCGACTTGCTGATGACGCTGATAATTCCTTCTAGGAGCGTTTACCCCCCTCTATTGTATAACTGCATTTTCATCTCCTTCTTTCTTCTTGGTAAACCCATAATATGGCTTCTTCACACCTCTGGATCCTTCACTCTTCATCAAACGACCTTCTCTTACAGCCTCTTCTAAGCGGATACCCATTCCTACCATCTCAGTAAAGTCACTTGGTGCACTTGCTACCATCCTCTCGTAGTAGAAAGCACCCAGTGTCTTCAAGAAAATCTTATCCATCTCCTTCTCTTCCATGGGAGGAATCACTTGGGCAGCTACCTCACGCCATCTCTGCGCATACTCTTTGAATGATTCCTTATCTTTCTGAACTTTGGCCCTAAGTTGATCACGATCAATCGCCATGTCCATGTTGTACTTGTATTGTTTGATGAAGGCTTCTCCCAAATCATTAAAAGTATGGATATTGGCGCTATCCAAACTTATATACCACTTCAACGCAGCACCAATCAAATTATTCTAAAAAAAGTGAATCAGCAGACACTGATCATCAGTATGGGTAGACATTCTTCTCACGTACATCACCAGATAAGAACGAGGGCAAGTGTTGCCCTTATACTTCTCAAACTCCGGGACCTTAAACTTAGCAGGTATCTTAACATTCGGAACCAAACATACCTCATTCACATTCTACCCAAATAGCTCTTTTCCCCTGAGGGCCTTCATCTCTCTCTGCATCTTGTCAAACTGCTCTTGAAAATCATCCATTTTGTCATAAATACCCAAGTCTTCACTTGGTGGAGGGAAAGGACGACACACATCATTGTTAACAAACAGAACCATAGTTACCGATGGAGGCGCAGCAGGAGCAACATGCACCACAAAAGGTGCCGGAGTAACAATAGTCTGAACCACTGGAGTATTTTGACGACCAAGATTGAAACCTTCAGGTGCAAAATTCTCTGGAATTCCCCATGGATAACCTTGAGGCATGCGATTCTGAACAACAGCCAGAGTAGCAGATACGGCAACAGTCGGAGCTTCAGTATTTGCCCTAGTTGGTTGAGGTTGAACACTCAGTGGCTGATTCTGAGCAGCCACCAGAGCTTCCATCAGAGCAGTAAGATTGGCCATGCCGGCCTTCAAAGTAGAAACTTCCTCGCGCAGCTCACGATTCTCTTGTTCTAAGTTATCCATCTTCTTTTTGAAATTAGCCCGAGTGTTGTAGTGATGAGTCAGCTTGCTGAATGGAGTAAAGAAGCTTGGTAAGACACCTGGATATGCATATTAAATGCAAGAAATGTGTGCAATATGATGCATGATATGCAACGCACATGATTATTTTTACTTTGTTATTTAATATTTCAAGGGATTTAAAGTTTATAGACATATTGCAAACATCAAAGTAATAATGCTTTTTGAAATACTGAATTTTTTTTATTATAATAACTCCAAAATGGGTTACAAGTTTCAATGATCCCAAGTACAAGATGAAAATAAAATCTAAAATCCTGAGAAAAAGAACTGATGAAGATCAGTCTATACGCTGGCGCTTCCCCGTGAGCCTGGAAATCTGAGCCTTCAACCTCTGGTTTTCTTCCACATATCTGATGGCAACCTCCTCCCAATCATTTGAATTAGGAAGTGAGTGATCAGCACATGATTGAGGCCCGGGAGAAAATAAATCCCCTTTCTTCTCCATAGAATATACTGCTCGACTCTTAAGGATCTCAATCAAGTCGTCTTTCTACTTCAGGTCTGCTCTGTAGGAACTCTCTAAAGTTTGGAACTTGTTCTTACAAGCATCCTTTTCCTGTTGCATCCTAACTAAAGCAAGTTGCAGCTCTTCTAGATCATCTAATAAGGGATGAGTGGTCTTCAAAAATAAATCAGGCACGGGTGTCTCCCGGGTATACGACATCTTTAACTGAATGGCTCTCAATCGGATTTGTTAAAGATATGGCTCCAAAGAGACATCACCCCTAGGTCCCAAATTCTTCCTACTCTTCTTATGAATGTGACGCCAGGCCTTCACAATCTGCTCCCTAGCTTCCCTATGCTCTTCTCCTTCCTTCAGAAAGAAACTACTCAAATGAATATTATTCGGTTTATCCTTCATCGGATAACCAAGTTGTCGCCGTGCAAGAACATGGTTATAGTTAATTCCCTCCTTTGTACCAAGAAGAGGTACATTGGGGAAACTACCACAACTGTTAATAATCTCTATATCATGGTAAACTCGATGATACCAATCAATATTCGAGTGAGTAAGTTCCATGATCTTAGGAGCCCAACGGGGTTCCTTCTTGACATTCCAAAAACCATCAGACTAAGGCATATGAGAGATAAACAATCGGTACAACAGAGGCGTGCAACAGATAATCATCCCTCCATGATAAGAATTCTGAATATGGATAGAGTAATAAGCATCACCCAACAATGTAGGAACTGGGTTTCAAATCATGAAGATCCTAATAGTGTTAATGTCAACAAACCTGTCCACGTTAGGAAATAAGAACAACCCGAAAGCAAGTAGAGCAAAGATGACCTCAAAAGCAACTGTACTCTTCATTATGGAAAAGTAACGAGCTTTCTCCAATAAGAACTGAGCTAGTAATCCTCTAATCCCTCCTTTGGTAGTCATATGGGCTTCCACCTCAGCCTTCCCCAGGTGAATCAAAGCAGAAATCTCATGTGGTTTTGGCTCACTCTCCAAACCAGTAAAAGGAACACGATTGGTAACAGGTAAATCCAATAGATAAGAATACTCCTCCAGTGTGGGTATCAACTGATAGTCGGGAAAAGTAAAGCAATGATACATCGGATCATAGAACTGGATCAAGGTTGAGAGAATACCCTCCTTCATCTTCAGCTTCATGAGAGGAATAATGGATCCATAGTTCTTCCGAAAGTCTGCAGAACACTTGATCTCGGGAATTAGACTGATCAACTCATCTATCTTGGGATCCTTGAAACTGTATTTCTTGGTCTTTCGCTTTCCAGAAACCATGGATATAAGTACCTGAGATGTTCACAAATAGTTAACCTTTAAATCCCTTGACATATGGTTTCTTCAAAAGATGTTTATGAGTGCATGGATACATGATGCAACAATCACCCACAAGATCACACATATAGGGTTCATAGGTTCAACGTCACGAGCATGAGGTCGAAGGTACTACCCGTAAGGTGTTGGTCTAAAAAGTTATTACATGCCGAACAAGGTTCTAGAGGTTCCCAGAGTCTACATCCTTACTTCGGATATTACCAACTTCTCGATTAACTCGGTAATTAGTAATATTCTCAAGAAAGACTCATCCGAGTGTAGTATCGCATGAAAACTATTTTTGGATTACTCCATCATAACTTCCGCACTACATCTAAATGGCCAAGATGGGTTTGGTATTCTACGGTCCTCAGTTTCAGCAGGCTCCAAGGTCGAAAGCAGTACGTCTTCCCGATTACTCGGTAAACGACACTATAGCCAAAAGGGCCTCCACTGAGTGGGGGATCTCATGCCTCTTTTTTTTGGGATTACTCCCTCAAAGTTAACATGACTATACCATCCATCCTATCTTAAAGTTTTCCCAATTCCGGGTATATGACCTATGAGTAATCACCAAGCACCCTGAAAACCAGGAAAATCCAGACAAACATATATACAATCATATAACACAAAAAATAGTAATATCACATATACAGATATAAACCAAGATATGCTTAACCTACTTAGGGATGGACCAACAAGAGGTCAATCTGTCCCCAGTGAAGTCGCCATTTTTCTGTAGCAGTAGAAATGTTCAAGACTAAGCCATTGGATTGACTAGACTTTATACAAATCAAAATAAAAATCGTCACCGCACTTTATTGTATCCAAAGGAATGGGAAAAGAGCGAATAACCCAAAAAGAGCGGGGGAAATATTCAAGGTAAGGGGGTTGGTTATGCAAAGGGAAGGTATTAGCACCCTAAACATCTACGGTACTCCACAGGAGCCTCTTTGTAAAATCTGTATGTTTTGGCTATAAAAAATGTTGTATATAAATGGATGGTGGAGGTGAGGAAAGAAATATATTTATTTTATAATTTTTGCACCCGCCACGGTTGCGAACCTTTAGTGCCTACGTACCACCTTTTTGTGCAATAGGGGATCAGGGTACACGTAGCTCCTCTTTTAAAAAATTTTAAAACACATATGTGTTGGTTAATTTTATGAGATAAAACATCATCGTCATTGTCCGTGTGGAAAACATACCTACTACCCAAAAACTATGAGAAAGGAGAATTTGCATCATCTCAAAGTGGAGGATATGACTTGGATTTTAAAATCAACAATGCCTCACTCAACACCCAAGAGGAAAATATCTCTCTTCATTACATATAGTATAAGTATGGTTGTTTGCATCACTACAAGGATTGGAAAGAGTTCATCCTTTTGAGAAAAGTTTAAAGATAAAAGCCAAAGTGGCAAAATGGTTTGAAATGAGATTAATTGACTTTTAGTCTTCTCACAAAAAATGTCAATGTATTATTAAGTTGATTGGAGTTTATTTATGAAAGTGTTTTGAAAATGCATAGACATAAGTCCAAGCTTATTATGAGGGTGGTTCAAGATCAAAAACAAGAAGAGTTTTCAAAAGGAGGAAGAAGATTTTTTGAAATTAAAGAAGATGGGAGGAGAATAAGGGACTACCCTAAAGCATAAGGGTAAAGCTATGTGTGATCGGTGGAAATATAACTGACTGTTTTTTAAGCTGGTTCGTGAAATGTCGCGGTAAGCAAGAGTCGCCACCGTCTTTTATTTTCTCCAACATGGACAGGACATAAGCACAGCAAAATTCCTTATGAGATAGTTTCTCGGTTCGGGAGGTAGATTTATAGAAACGGAAGGTGTTAGCACCCTTTCTACCCATGGTTATCCATGGGCTCTTAGATACTTTCTCTTTATGTTTTCAAAGTGTTTGCTTTTCAATTGTGAGTGAGTTTGAAAAAAGTTTCTTTAAAAGATTTCGGAATAACTCTTGTATCAGTCCTCAAGAGTGTTTGAAAAATTATTTTGAAAGCTTTTTGAAAGTGTCGGTGTGAAAAGATTTTTGATTTGTTTAAAGAGAGAGCAAGTATCCATGAGTCATCTACCTACCCTAAGGAATTAGGATGTGTAAATGTCCTTAAGGTAATGCCATCCCACCATTGAGAGATAGGTAGCACCACCGTTGGAGGTGTTCGGGTCAATTCGAGTGTAGGGACAGCGTGGTCACCAAAGTAACAGCAGGACACCTTAGAAGCTACCCTTATGCCCTTGATCCTTTTTTAATTCGAGGCAACCGTTTCGAGGCAACTATTCCGAGGCAACTGGATCATGGACATAAGGACTTACTAAAACGTCCTATACTTGACGACCACGTTTCGAAGGCAACAGGTGAGGCGTACCCTATAAGTGGTGTGTGTATTTGTGTGTTGTTTTCAGTTTAGCAGTTATCTCTGATCAGAGCATCGTGAGCTACGCTTGTTTTTAATTAACCATACATTCTTTCATGCAATTTAGAATTTAAGAGTGCGGAAAGTAAAAGACGAAAATATAAAGCTACGCTATTACAAGGCGCGGGTCTATACATCGCCAAAGTACAAAGGCCCGTTTTTGATAAAAGTGCGGAAAGTAAAAAGACCTAATTACTATTACAATCCTTGAGCAGTTACATAATATTCAAAAGAAAATAAAGCGCGAAACAGAAATTGAAATTGAACGTCCGAGGGTTTTGACCCTTTGCTTGAAATTAAATTAAATTAAAGTCTATTTAATTATTTAATTAAAGAAAGGTGTTTTTTGTGTTTTTGGTATTTATGAAAATAAAGAAAATTGAAATTAAATAAAAACCCTAATTCTAAGTCTATTTTAATTATTAATAAAAACAAATATTAAAGTTACTCCAATTTACTAATTAATTAATGTACATGTTTATTTACAAAAATAAGTAGTAATTAACAATAATAAATAATGAGAAAAATTAATTAAGAAAAAGATGAAATGTCAAAAACCTAATTCTACACATTTTTTATTTATTAAGAAAAAGATTAAAGTTTCAAACCTAAATTAAACTAAATTAGTTATTGAAATTTATTTACAAAAATATTTTAATAGTGAAATTAATAAGAATTAAATATTAAACATTTTTTTGGTTTCTGATTTTTTATTATGAAAATTATTTTATGGTGAATTAAGAAAAACAATTAAAACAATTTAAAAAGAATTAAAAAGAAAAGAAAAGAAAATTAAAAATAGAATACAAACATAGGGGGTATCAGGCCCAGAATGGAGGTGTTTGCAGCAATTCAGGCCCATCAGCCAAAGGCCTTGTTGACTTTCCACGCTTGTGTGTATGTCCATTGACTGAGCTCTACCATGGACTTCCTTCTGAGGCCACTGGATTGGATCTTGGAGCCACTTGGCAGGCTAGCGTATGAGCGTGTATGGTAGAACGTTTGATGGAAGCTGCATGGGAATACGTTAAAACAAAAATTATGCAATATGTGGGGGGACCTGGGAATCGAACCCAGGTCCCAGCGTTTACCAAGCGTGTCCCTTGCCAAGTGAGCTGTTGTGCGCGTTTGTAAATAATATAACAAAGAATCATAATATATGAAAAAAGATAATCATGCTGAAACGTTGAAAAATTGCGCCAAGGTTTGAATTATCCAACCATGTGATGACACGCTAGCCTTCTTCTTCATCTTCCTGTAAAATACAAAACAAGTAGCGGGGTTTTTAAACCCCCACAAACTGAAACCTGTAAAAATAGCGATTAGAAGAGGGATTAATATAAAAAGGGCGCGATTGTTTCAAACGATTCGTCTTGTTGCCACGATTCTATCCATATAGGTTTGGAAGTCTACATTTTCCATACAAGGAAAGCCCTAATTTTGATGTTCTGAAACCCTAGGTTTCATCCATGGTGAATTTCGATTCAGGGGGCTATAATCCAATTGAATGGTACCAACAGCTTCAGAAGGTCCCTATGAGCACGAACCAATCCAAAAAAAATTGTTAAAAGTGCATGAATGATGATATACGAATTTAGAAAATATAGCAAACCGTGTGGTCTATGTTCTTGGATTCTTCACGTGTTGGGATTGATTCTTGATGCAAAAAGACTCCTAGCAATGTCAGTAATGCAATGGAAACGTTTTGAGGCCTTGAATTACCCTGCAAATGTGATTTCAGATTCCAAGTTTTTGTTGAAAATTTGCAATTTTGTTATCAGTTTGTGAGCAGCTTTTCGTGTATCTATGAATTAGGTTAGGTTCAGCCTTTGTATGTGAACAAATTTAGGTCAAGAAACCAGCCCATAAGTCCATGAATTGATGTTTTGAATATTTGATTTTCACCATATCTTTTTCAATCTTTTTTTCATGAAAACCTTGCCAAATGTGGATGATCTTGTCCCCTTGGATGATGCACGAAATCTTTAGCATATAATGAGTATATTTGCTGCATAAAAAGATTTGAAAAGCATTATTTGATATTTTCTCATAATTAAATCTAATTAAATGAATTAATATGAATAAAAATTCAATTAATTAATTAGAAATAAGAAAATAAATCCCTTTGAGCTCAATGGGTCGTGCATAGGCTTTGGGTAATGATTCAAGGAAGAATTTGAGGCCCATTAGCAAATTTGAAGTGTTTTAGGCAAAGTTGACTTTTCAAAATTCCCAAAAGTTTCCCAACTTCTCCAATGCATATCTTGCTCAATTTTGAAGCTATGAACATGTTCTTGGACATTTTCGAAAGGTCTTGAAGTCCTCTAACCAATTCCTTTGGTCCCATGTCATTTTGATTTACCAATCTCAAGTTATGGTCTTTGACTTAAAGTGCCTTTTTGTTGACTTTTGAAAATGACCTATAATGTTGAAATTGATAACTTTTTTTGAGAGCATTTCTTGGACTTGGAGTGTGAAGATGAGTTGTAGGGAATGTCATACCCTTCAAAATGAGCTTTGGATGGGGTTTTTCTGATAAACCATGAGGAAGTTATGCCTTGGTCAATTTGCAGTTGACTTTTCAGCTGTCCAAAAATAGAAACTTTTGCATCTTGAGACTTTTTGAGCCATGCTTTGAGAATCATGATCAAGAATTGATGAAATGATGATTGTGGCTTCAAAATAAAATGTTGACCAAAATTTTTGACTTTTGACTGTCAAATGACCATTTTGCCCCTGCAGTAGACTGTGGAGCATTTAGGGTTTTTGACTGTGCAATCTGATGCTGTGAGTCTTGAAACTTGACATATGGATGCTTGACAATGTATATGGGCACATGGGACTTGATTGGACCCTTGAAAACCTCAATTTCTTTGCCAGAACCAAAACCCTAATTTTGACGGTGTTAGGAGGCAATTGGACTGTGCAACCCTTGAGAGATTTTGAATCATCTGGAGATTGATCTTGCCAAATATTGAAGAATATGGGAGGGAAAATTTTGGGGTACAACAGTTGCCCCTGTTCAATCTTCTTAGACCTTAGGATGTAGATTGGCTGGCGTGCCTTTCGTAATCCGAAGGTGGAAGATGATTGAACACTAGAGTGCCTAGAAATTTGCACTCACATAGTAGAGTGTCAGCAGTGTGATAGTGGAATGGGCTTACAGATGCCATTTGGAGAGATGATGGATAGGAGGATGGGCTTATAGATGCCATCTGGAGATGTGACAGAACCTTGTCGGGAATGGGCTTATAAATGCCATTTGGAGACTGTTGGTAGATGGATGGGCTTATAGATGCCATCTGGAGGCTGTCTGTTGAATTGTAATGTTTGTGAGTTGAAAGAGGGAACCTGTGTAGGGTTTCCTGATGATGAGCTCGTGTAAAACTGCACCTTTGGAGGAAGGAAACCTATGTAGGGTTTACTGATAACGAGCTCGTGTAAAACTGCATCTTTGAAGGGAGGAATCATGTGTAGGGTTTACTGATAATGAGTTCGTATAATACTGTATCTGAAATGGAGAAGGAACCTGTGTAGGGTTACTTTGATGACGAATCCGTGTAAAACCGCATCTAGAGCTGAGAAGGAAACATGTGTAGGGTTTACTAGTGACGAGTCCGTGTAAAACTTCTTAATGAACTGGGGTAAGGTTATCTTGAGATAAGTCCGTGTAAGACTTTTTCTGAAGGAAAAGGAACCGGTGTAGGGTTACTTTGATGATAAGTCCGTGTAAGACTTTGTCTGAAAATTTAGAAGGAACCGGTGTAGGGTTATTTGATGATGAGCCCGTGTAAAAACTGCATCCTGGAAGAAGTAAAACCTGGGTAGGGTTTCTGATGACGAGTCCGTGTAGAACTGCATCTTTGGAAAGAGAGAACCTGTGTAGGGTTTCTTTGACGACGAGCCCATGTAAAACTACGTCTGGAGAGAGAGAACCTGTGTAGGGTTTCTTCGGGATAAGTTAGTGTAAGACTTCTGGAGGAACCTGGGTAAGGTTACTGCAGGATATGTTCGTGTAAAACTTCTGGATGAACCGGGGTAAGGTCATCTCGAGATAAGTCCGTGTAAGACTTCTGGAGGAACCGGGGTAAGGTTACTGCAGGATAAGTTAGTGTAAAACTTCTTGATGAACCGGGGTAAGGTCATCTTGAGATAAGTCCGTGTAAGACTTCTTGATGAACCGGGGTAAGGTCATCTTGAGATAAGTCCGTGTAAGACTTCTTGATGAACCGGGGTAAGGTCATCTTGAGATAAGTCCATGTAAGACTTCTTGATGAACCGGGGTAAGGTCATCTTGAGATAAGTCAGTGTAAGACTTCTTTTGAAAGAAAAGGAACTGGTGTAGGGTTACTTTGATGATAAGTCCGTGTAAGACTTCATCTGAAAATTGAGGAGGAACCGGTGTAGGGTTGCCTGATGATGATTTCGTGTAAAACTACATCTGAAGTTGAGAAGGAACCGGTGTAGGGTTCCTTCATGATGATCCAGTGGATGATTATCCTGTCTGGTTTCAGATATTAACCCATGATCAGTCGTCCACAGAATTTTCCTGGCTTGTTACCAATGTTGATCTGGAACTGTAGAGGTAGATGGTAATCATCTTTTGATTGACTTTTTCCTGAAAAGGCAAAGTATTAGTTGTATGCAATTTCATGATGTATGAACTGCATGATTTTAAGATGTTCTCAAAAATAAATGAGGTTTGTGTCGTATGATGCGTATGCATGCTATAATGTATGACGATGTGATGTTTATGAATATATTTTTGTCTAGGAAAGTAAATCCTTGACAGGTGCCGGGAAGTTAAATCCTGGGCTGATGTTGAAGAGAAGAGCTTCATTTCCGCTGGGGATGATGGTTGCAAGGATACCGGTAGGAGAAGATGACTCAGTTGAGGAATAAACTTGGCGAATAGATTACTCTGTGGGGAGTTACCCTGTGGGAAGAGGTACTTCGCTGAGGTTTGATGATAACTCCGCTGGGGATACCGTTGATGAGTTATGTTGGTGAATTTGATGAACTCCGCTGGGGGATAGGAAGAACTTTGCCGAGGACGATCTTTCCGTGGTTTTTGGGCTGAGGATAACCCAGTTATAAGCTCTGGTGGAGAATAACCTTTGAATAAAGCCGGGGAGAGACGCGTTCGTGCTCTGCAGGGGATAGCTTCCAGAATCTACTAGGGATAAGCTTCCTACTGGGGAGATTGATCCAACTCTCCTGGAGAGACTTTTGAGACTGTACTGGGGAAGTGGCTCCACTAAAGTGTCTGGTATTCCGCCGGGGAACAATCTTATATTAAGATTGCCGGGGACGCTTGTTAGGAATGTCTGTATACTCCATTGGGAATGTTGAGATCTTCTGGGAATACCCATCCTCCTTATGGCTGACAGTAGATTAACTCTGCTTGGGGAGAGTGTTGCTGACTTGCTGGAGAATGCTGTGCCTTTTCAGGGCTGATGGGAGACCAACTCGGCTCGGAGAGAGTATGGCTGAAATATGTCTTACTCCCGGGGAGTGGAGGCCTCTTGGTTATGTTCTTCAGCCGAGCCTACCTTGGTACCTTGGTTGACAGAGCAACTAGATCACTTGGACAACTCATTTTTGCCCCTGTTTCTGATGTGGGAGAAGAAGATACCTTGTGGAGGTGCTTGATAACTGCCGATTGACAAATCTTCTTCTGGTAGGTAGGTGACGAGATGACGGAACATAGTCGTACGCTTTTGATCCCTAACTTTTGCCTGGACCGCCCTTTCGGGTTTTCAGTCCACCGGGATACCCATTTTTGCCCAAGCCGCCTTTTCAGGTTTTCGACTTGTCGGGTGTACATATTTTTTCATTTTCATCCCTTATTTTTGCCCGAACCCTTTTGGTTCGCCGGGAAGCCCTTGTTTTTGCCTAGGTGTGTCAACCTAGCGGGTCTTTGATTATGTGTAGTATTTTTCCGACTATGTCCGTGCTCTCAGAATGTAGGGAGGTGCCCCTGTCGGTAATGTTGCGTTGCCTTACTACCAGAAGATCTTCGTTTGATCGTCCAATGCCCCACGTGACTCAGATGGAGATCTGCCCCTGCTGGTTGGCCTTTTGAGAGATTCTCCGAATCTTGACTTAACTGCCCCATATGATGGACAATGATCATGCCATGCCCCTTGATTGGAGGTTCTTTTGTTCATTAGACATTCGTCGTGCGAACTTCTATGCTGTTCAAATAAATAGTCATATGCAAAAAATGTTATATTAAAAATGCAAAGCTTATGTCTGTCTTGAAGTTTTTTGAAAATGCCCTTTTTTTCCATAAAACAAGTGAATTTTTTGTAAAATGTGATGTCAACTCGTTATTTTACCGCAAGCCTTAAGGAGTCAGGATACCTTTCGTAACAGTATGCTTTCGAATTAACCCATGCTTCAGCTAGGACTTTTAAGGGTTGTAGCGTGGCCTGGTTCACGGTTTAAGAAACAAAGGATAAAGGCTCAAATTTTATTTGTACCCACCCGCTCTTCGTGATGTCCTTCCAACCTAAACTCAGTTGATCGCGCGTTAGACTTAGTTTGAGTCTTTGCTTTGATATACCAGTGATGGTTCAGATATTGACAGTTTATTTTGACCAGGCAATCATTTTTTTGTTGTTGAGGGTTTGTAGGCCTCTTTCTTTTTTGATTTCGTTATCCCGGTTTTTTGCCTGAACTGTTCTTTTGTGGTTACAGTCAGTGGGATACCCCAGTTTTGTAAGTCTCCTTCATAGGTTTTGACTTATTGGGCTTTTATATATTTTTTTTTGGTAATGACTGCCGGTCCTTTATGATTATTCGGAACCATCACTGTCTTTTGTTTCAGAAGGACTTCTTTTGATGCCATTCATTGTGCACCTGGATCAACTGAGAAGACTACCCTGCCCCAGGTTATGATTAAGGGTTTTAATTTTCGAAAAGAAAAACTCCAACTTCCTTGGCTCAAAGGGGTTGACGAGGGATTATCTTCCTTATAACTCTAGTGTTTAGGAATTGAAATAATTCCTGTACCTCATCAGCGGGGTCTGTTCAAAAGCATACTATAAGGATCGTGGTATCGTTTTCGTCATCCTCCCTCAAGAGGCTTAGAATTTTAAAAGCGAGCGTTGAACATAAAAAATGAAAGCAATTTTGAATATAATGAACACAATTACTTCAAAACAGACACGTAGAATGCATTAATGAAATAACCAAGTTTGACATGAAATAAAATGTTTGAACAATCAAAGAAAATTACAACTTGAACATTCGAATGAACAAAAATTTCCAATCCTAGCCATGTTTTGGTAAGGGAGCAGTGATCACATTGGGAGTCTCAACAGGCTCGAATTCGATCTCCTTAGCGTCGATCATATTCTGGATCTTGTATTTTAGCGCCCAACAATCCTCAGTATCGTGCCCCGGGCTATGAGAATGATAAGCACACCTCGCTTCTGGGTTGTAGTTTGGAGAGGAGGTCTTGGGATTTGCAGGAGGGTTGATCACCGCAATCAGATTCATTTTCAACATGTGCTGCAATGCTTGTGACAATGGCATGTTGATGTTTGTGAATTGTCTTTTAGGCTCGTCCGGCCTTCGCTGATTTCCCTTTTGTGGTTGGCGGCGTGGTGCAGAACCGGAGATCATGACTGCCTCTTCATGTTGGTCACGACGACTCTTTTGACTGTATGCAGCATTAGACTCTTTCTTCCCCGTGTAAGGCTTTTTGTGAGTATCAGAAGGTGCGGCCTCTTGAATCTTCCCAGCCTTGATGCCAGCTTCAATTATTTCCCCAGTCAGGATAAGTTCTGTAAACCCGGCTGAGGAGTTGCCGATCAGATGGTTGAAGAAAGGTCCAGACAGGGTCCCCAAGAACATATCCACAAGCTCACGGTCAGTTAGAGGTGGTTGCACCCTTCCAGCAAGGTCTCTCCACTTTTGCGCATATTCTTTGAAGCCTTCGCCTGCACCCTTAGACATTCCCTGAAGCTGAGTGCGCGTGGGAGCAAGGTCGGCATTGTACTGGTATTGCTTGTAGAATGCAGTGGCCAAGTCCTCCCAGCTGCGGATGTTAGCTCCATTCAGTTGATAGAACCAGACGAGTTGGGTTCCTGACAGACTGTCCTGAAATAAGTGAATCCACAAATTCTTGTCAGCCGTGTAGGGCTGGATCCTCCTTGTGTATGACCTGAGATGCAGCTTAGGACAGGAGGCCCCGTCGTATTTTGCAAAGGCAGGCGCCTTGAACTTGTGCGGGATTACTACCCCAGAAGACAGACCTAGATCTTCGAAGTCCAGGCCGGGCACCTTTTGTATCTCCATAGCACTTAGCCGGTCTTCCAACTGTTTATACCTGTCCTCAGCTGGGGGGTAACGTTCATCATTGAACTCTGTCTCGTTGTCGGAGACCACTGGACTAGGAACCTCTCTCTCATGGGGGCTGTCCTTTCCAACAGATGGGGTAGTCTACTCAACCTCATTTAGTGATCAATTCCCAGATTTGCGTCTCGGGTTGAACAACACCGTTCTCTTCTTCTTCTTCTTCGAGAGCAGAGTCTTCAAATCCTGTTGACCTTGGGCTAGACTCTTAATCAACTCCTAGAACTGGGCGTTCTGAGCCTGGAGGGCCTTGATGGATTGCTCAGTAGATGATTCAGGATTCATGATGGCGTGCTGAAATAAACAGCAAATAAGGTAAGTGACCTGTAAACAGTGGTACCTGTAATGCCATGATATGTATGATATGCATGCAATGTTTTCAAGGATCTCGCGGGGTAAACAGAGAAATTGGTTAGAATTTTAATTTTTGTAGCTTGATTGAAGGAACTTCGTGGTGTTGGGAGTCCTTCTTCAAGAGTCAAGGCTCACCATATCGAGTGGGTCATAGCCCCTGACAACCTTGGCTAGAGGAAAATAAATCCCCTTTTCCCCTTGCTAGACAGTTGGTTCATCATGACCTGCATCACAAGCCCTTGAGATCCTTGAAATGGGTTAGTCCTTATGCGGGATGCATGCAATGGTATGATGTTATGCTATGCGTGTAAGTAAACCCTGTTATGAGTCCGGATTAAGGACTGTAAACAAAACCTGCAAGAAACTCAAGTGTCAGATAACAAGCATGCAAGTAGTCAAGCTTGAAGGCACACAAGTCACACAGAGGGCCCTTAGAGTTTAGGCCAGCATGAATTTTAGGTACTACCCTCTTTCAGTTTCGTTGGTTAAGACCTGTCCTATCAAAAGTAACCGGGTTCTAGAGGATCCCAATATCACTGACTACCCTCAATCGGTCATAACTCCAGCATCGCAATCTTTTCTTGCGGCCAGAACCATCGCGAGAGTTTAGCCTCAATGGGTGTAGCATACTGCTACTGTTCTATTGGCCAAGTTGGGTCATTTAAGGTTCTAAGGTCGGTTGGTGCTTAATGACTCCTCAGAAGACCCATATTATCCTCGTTGCGACACAAGGGATATTGGTACAGACCAAGGCGCCACACCAACGTAGCCACTGCTTCACCCATGTCGTTCTACGCCGGATAGGTCCCTCACAGCTTATGCTACCTAACAGGGTATCCCCAGATGCGGGTTAGGATCTATGAAACTCCAAGACAATGCCCATAATAATAAAGCAAACAAAACAAAGCAATTGAAAACACAAGTATGGGTTATCCTAAGGTACACCTCACTTTAAGTCTCCCCAGCGGAGTCGCCAGTTCTGTGATCGGTGGAAATAGATCTGACTGTTTTTTAAGCTGGTTCGCGAAATGTCGCGGTAAGCAAGAGTCGCCACCATCTTTTATTTTCTCCAACATGGACAGGACAAAAGCACATCAAAATTCCTTATGAGATAGTTTCTCGGTTCGGGAGGTAGATTGATAGAAAGGGAAGGTGTTAGCACCCTTTCTATCCATGGTTATCCATGGGCTCTTAGATACTTGCTCTTTATGTTTTCAAATTGTTTGCTTTTCAATTTTGAGTGAGTTTGAAATAAGTTTCTTTGAAAGATTTCGGAATAACTCTTGTATCAGTCCTCAAGATTGTTTGAAAAATTGTTTTGAAAGCTTTTTGAAAGTGTCGGTGTGAAAATATTTTTGATTTGTTTGAAGATAGAGCAAGTATCCATGAGTCATCTACCTACCCTAAGGAATTAGGCTTTGTAAATGTCCTTAAGGTAATGCCATCCCACCATTGAGAGATAGGTAGCACCACCGTTGGAGGTGTTCGGGTCAATTCGAGTGTAGGGACAGTGTGGTCACCGAAGTAACAGCAGGACACCTTAGAAGCTACCCTTATGTCCTTGATCCTTTTTTAATTTGAGGCAACCGTTTCGAGGCAACTATTCCGAGGCAACTGGATCATGGACATAAGGACTTACTAAAACGTCCTATACTTGACGACCACGTTTCGAAGGCAACAGGTGAGGCGTACCCTAGAAGTGGTGTGTGTATTTGTGTGTTGTTTTCAGTTTAGCAGTTATCTTTGATCAGAGCATCGTGAGCTACGCTTGTTTTTAATTAACCATACATTCTTTCATGCAATTTAGAATTTAAGAGTGCGGAAAGTAAAAGACGGAAATATAAAGCTACACTATTACAAGGCGCGGGTCTATACATCGCCAAAGTACAAAGACCCGTTTTTAATAAAAGTGCGGAAAGTAAAAAGACCTAATTACTATTACAATCCTTGAGCAGTTACATAATATTCAAAAGAAAATAAAGCGCGAAACAGAAATTGAAATTGAACGTCCGAGGGTTTTGACCCTTTGCTTGAAATTAAATTAAATTAAAGTCTATTTAATTATTTAATTAAAGAAAGGTGTTTTTTGTGTTTTTGGTATTTATGAAAATAAAGAAAATTGAAATTAAATAAAAACCCTAATTCTAAGTCTATTTTAATTATTAATAAAAACAAATATTAAAGTTACTCTAATTTACTAATTAATTAATGTACATGTTTATTTACAAAAATAAGTAGTAATTAACAATAATAAATAATGAGAAAAATTAATTAAGAAAAAGATGAAATGTCAAAAACCTAATTGTACACATTTTTTATTTATTAAGAAAAAGATTAAAGTTTCAAACCTAAACTAAACTAAATTAGTTATTGAAATTTATTTACAAAAATATTTTAATAGTGAAATTAATAAGAATTAAATATTAAACATTTTTTTGGTTTCTGATTTTTTTATTATGAAAATTATTTTATGGTGAATTAAGAAAAACAATTAAAACAATTTAAAAAGAATTAAAAAGAAAAGAAAAGAAAATTAAAAATAGAATACAAACATAGGGGGTATCAGGCCCAAAATGGAGGTGTTTGCAGCAATTCAGGCCCATCAGCCAAAGGCCTTGTTGACTTTCCATGCTTGTGTGTATGTCCATTGACTGAGCTCTACCATGGACTTCCTTCTGAGGCCACTGGATTGGATCTTGGAGCCACTTGGCAGGCTAGCGTATGAGCGTGTATGGTAGAACGTTTGATGGAAGCTGCATGGGAATACGTTAAAACAAAAATTATGCAATATGTGGGGGGACCTGGGAATCGAACCCAGGTCCCAGCGTTTACCAAGCGTGTCCCTTGCCAAGTGAGCTGTTGTGCGTGTTTGTAAATAATATAACAAAGAATCATAATATATGAAAAAAGATAATCATGCTGCAACATTGAAAAACCGCGCCAAGGTTTGAATTATCCAACCATGTGATGACACGCTAGCCTTCTTCTTCATCTTCCTGTAAAATACAAAACAAGTAGCGGGGGTTTTAAACCCCCACAAACTGAAACCTGTAAAAATAGCGATTAGAAGAGGGATTAATATAAAAAGGGCACGATTGTTTCAAACGATTCGTCTTGTTGCCACGATTCTATCCATATAGGTTTGGAAGTCTAATTTTTCCATACAAGGAAAGCCCTAATTTGGATGTTCTGAAACCCTAGGTTTCATCCATGGTGAATTTCGATTCAGGGGGCTATAATCCAATTGAATGGTACCAACAGCTTCAGAAGGTCCCTATGAGCACGAACCAATCCAAAAAAATTGTTAAAAGTGCATGAATGATGATATACGAATTTAGAAAATATAGCAAACTGTGTGGTCTATGTTCTTGGATTCTTCACGTGTTGGCATTGATTCTTGATGCAAAAAGACTCCTAGCAATGTCAGTAATGCAATGGAAACGTTTTGAGGCCTTGAATTACCCTGCAAATGTGATTTCAGATTCCAAGTTTTTGTTGAAAATTTGCAATTTTGTTATCAGTTTGTGAGCAGCTTTTTGTGTATCTATGAATTAGGTTAGGTTCATCCTTTGTATGTGAACAAATTTAGGTCAAGAAACCAGCCCATAAGTCCATGAATTGATGTTTTGATTATTTGATTTTCACCATATCTTTTTCAATCTTTTTTTCATGAAAACCTTGCCAAATGTGGATGATCTTGTCCCCTTGGATGATGCACGAAATCTTTAGCATATAATGAGTATATTTGCTGCATAAAAAGATTTGAAAAGCATTATTTGATATTTTCTCATAATTAAATCTAATTAAATGAATTAATATGAATAAAAATTCAATTAATTAATTAAAAATAAGAAAATAAATCCCTTTGAGCTCAATGGGTCGTGCATAGGCTTTGGGTAATGATTCAAGGAAGAATTTTAGGCCCATTAGCAAATTTGAAGTGTTTTAGGCAAAGTTGACTTTTCAAAATTCCCAAAAATTTCCCAACTTCTCCAATGCATATCTTGCTCAATTTTGAAGCTATGAACATGTTCTTGGACATTTTCGAAATGTCTTGAAGTCCTCTAACCAATGCCTTTGGTCCCATGTCATTTTGATTTACCAATCTCAAGTTATGGTCTTTGACTTAAAGTGCCTTTTTGTTGACTTTTGAAAATGACCTATAATGTTGAAATTGATAACTTTTTGTGAGAGCATTTCTTGGACTTGGAGTGTGAAGATGAGTTGTAGGGAATGTCATCCCCTTCAAAATGAGCTTTGGATGGGGTTTTTCTGATAAACCATGAAGAAGTTATGCCTTGGTCAATTTGCAGTTGACTTTTCAACTGTCCAAAAATAGAAACTTTTGCATCTTGAGACTTTTTGAGCCATGCTTTGAGAATCATGATCAAGAATTGATCAAATGATGATTGTTGCTTCAAAATAAAATGTTGACCAAAATTTTTGACTTTTGACTGTCAAATGACCATTTTGCCCTTGCAGTAGACTGTGGAGCATTTAGGGTTTTTGACTGTGCAATCTGATGCTGTGAGTCTTGAAACTTGACATATGGATGCTTGACAATGTATATGGGCACATGGGACTTGATTGGACCCTTGAAAACCACAATTTCTTTGCCATAACCAAAACCCTAATTTTGACTGTGTTAGGAGGCAATTGGACTGTGCAACCCTTGAGAGATTTTGAATCATCTGGAGATTGATCTTGCCAAATCTTGAAGAATATGGGAGGGCAAATTTTGGGGTACAACACTAGGGATAAGAACTATCTAACCAACAAGAAACCAAAAGTTGACATTATGAGCCAAGATAGAATTCCCATTCCTTGGATTGAAACCAATCAAGCCAAAAAAAACTACACCTCTTGAGAGAACCAAGCTTCAAGTGTATTAAGTCTTCACAAAAATTTGGCAGAGTAACAGTTGTATACGGGTGAATTCCAGATTATAAACAAAGGGTGTAACCACAAAAAACCTGCACACAAAAATAAACAAGCAAACCAATGTCTTGAGGTAAACATCAAGAACTCCAGAATAAAATATTCAGATAAGATCACAAGATCTCCAAGATAGGCCAAGGTTTCTAATTCCAAGTCCATGAAAAGTCCCATGCTCCATGATGCCAAGGATAGTAACCAAATAATCCAAGTACCATTAAATATTTTTAGGGTTTATGTTGATTATTAAGTATCTTATGAAAGGAAAAGAAAAGCTCAAGTGAGCAAAGTAAAAATGGCAAGAAAGTAAATACTCAAATGAGCAAAGATGAAAATGGCATGAAATGTAAATGCTAAAAGTAAATGGTACATAAAGCATAAAAAATAATAATAGCATAAGGTGAAACAAGTCAATAATTAGTGGTTAGTTGGATGACCATCTTGAAGCTTGTATTTGGAACTTATTAGAGGATTGGTAGAACCAAAGCCTCCACACAACAAGTTGCATTTGCTTTTTGTCAAGTATATCATCCATTTGGAATTCTCACAAGTGTCATTTAATGATCAACGATGTTTAAGTGATCCGCGTTGACCAATGGTGTTGTAGATCCATTAGAGGATTGGTAGAACCAAATCCTCCACACAATAAATCTCAAAGTTATTGGATCAAAGAGATCAAATTAACATACTTGGGCTTGCAATCATAAGTTTGTGCCACGAATGATCATTTATTCTAATCGGGACAAAATTTAGCGCTATGTTAAGAAATCGTAAGGGGACTTATACAGAAGTCATACCTATTTTGAGGCCGGTCAATAGCAATCTATGCACCATTTGTTTTGAGACATGATATAGAGATCATGCTCTAACAACATTTAGTGCAATAAGAAAGGGATGGGAAAAAAATACAAACCACATTTGAATTAAATTTTAATCAAACTATTATTAAAATCATTCATCCATTTTTGTGGAGTTAAACTCAACACCATGGATCCAATGATGTTAATAAACTTCATGATCCAAAATCTAACCCAAGATCAGCCAGAAAATAGTCCTAGAATAATATCACATTTAATATACACAAAAGGGTTTAAAAAAAAGGTTTAAAAAATAGAAAATAATGAGAAAAATATCAACTATGTTCAAATTAATCAAGAAATGAAAAGTAAGACCATAGAAAAATAAAAAAAAAGGCTTAAATAATTTTACAATTTTTTTGGTAATTTTTTGAAGTCAAACTATTTATAAAATTAAAATAAACGGGGAAAATAAACAAAAAATGATAAAAAATAGTAAAGTCAGAAACAAAAATAAAATAAGGTCACCAATATTTGTCACAATATCCTTGGATCATTCCATAATTTTTTCAGAATTTAAAAATGTATAAAACTATTTTTAAACATTTAAAACAAATCAAATAAGTGTAAAATTTATAAAAAATACTAAAATACAAAATTAAATTGTGAAAAAATAAAAATCAGAAAGAGGATAATCAAAAATATTTTTCATAATTGTTTCAGATTTTTTGGACTAAAAATGAATTTTTTATGAATTTTTCAAATTTAAAACAATTAAAATATAAAAAATCAGAAAAAGAAAATAAAAGTAAAATATTTGGACCATTGGATGAGAGTCAAAACGCGTTAGTAATCAAATCTAAGGGATCTGGCACGCTATGTATATCATGGTCATTAGTGAATATTGTACATAATCATTAATTAAATCAGAATTTGAAAAATACATATGGCGCGCCTTCATTGGTTGGAAGATGACACGTTGGTCATCTTTAACCTCCAGCCATCACGAATTGCAGCTCTCTCAAAATGTAAAATCAGAAGCTTAGACCTATACCATTCGCTTCGTCTCTTCAAGACGAAGACAACCACACCATTGCGCCAAATTTATATATATTGTAGCTCAAGCAATTTGGAAGGAAAGTTTTGAAAAGGGATTTGAAATTCCATGGTCAAAACGTGTTTCCAGTAAAAGGAAAGTGTTGCGACTAGAACCAAGGCAACGAGAGTAACACAATGATATCAGAGTTTTGAAGAATTCATGAAGGAATCTACCTATTGAAGTTGAGTTGCAGAGCTCTGAAACTGGACTTCTATGGAGTAGTATAGGGTACGATTCTCAAATGTAATTATGTGGTTAGCTTCAGGGAAGATCAAGGAAGGTGAATTGATGGAAAAATTGGATTGAAAAAGGCTCGAGAATGGATTTTGAAGTTACAGAAAATTGAGTTATGGAGCAAGTTTGGCATGGTGATTCTGGCTATTCAAGCTTGGGAAAATGAATGGGATAGTACATGTATTTATAGGAGAAGCAAATGGGAACAAAAGGAAGAGTGAATGATGCGTTTTGGAGGGAGTTCGTGAAAATTTGATGCACGAGTTAAGTGTGATCCAAACTTCACCAAAACTCATCCAATTCTTGCATTTTGATGCACTAATCCACTTGGGAAAGTTGGCTATTCATGTTTAGACCCAAAACACATGTTAATTTGAGGTTTAGAGGTTGTAACATGAAATTCAAATTCTGACTTGCAAGGAAACTTCAATTCCAAGTTACCATTTTTGAAACAATGGCATTCTGAGCTCAAGGGGTCTTAAGGCATTACTCTTGATGCTTTAGAAAGATGAGGTTACAAGATTTGTAATGGAAAAATAATGGAGTTAAATGGATTCTTGAGCTGAAAGTTACATTGAGTCAAAGTTGGAGAAAAAGGGTTGACTTTCCATACTTAGAAATATTTCAAATTCTTCTTCAAAAATGACCTATAATGTCTTGCATCCAAACATGGCCTTCCTCTTGGAATTTGGTCTTGAACAAAAAAGATGGAATGAAGTAGATCTCTTGAATGACATTTTTAAACTTTAATCATTCAAAATATCCAAAATTTGAGCAAGTTATGACTTGTTGAAGTTGGCAAAATTTCATAAAATGACCTATAATCTTTTGTTTCCTTAAGGCAACTTCCATCCATTTTATCACTTTAAACATAAAAGAAGGCATAAAGTTCACACACTCAAGATAATTTTTGAAAAATAATGGGCTCAAGGTGATAAAAATTGACCAAGTTATGATCATTTGAAATCACACATGGAAAATTGGGGATTCATCTAGAGGACTTGTAATCTTTCTTCTTCACCAAGTTTCTTCCACATGAAAAATCCTTGGAACTTTTGAAGTTATTTATTGATAACCATTTTAAGAGAAGTATGTATTTGGAATCATTCAAAAATACCAAAAGGTGAGCAAGATATGCTCCTTTGGAGTTCAAAACCCTAGCTCCTAGATCAAGAAAATGCTTTGAAGAACTTTGACAAGCTTGAACAAACTGCTTGTAACAATATTCTTGATTTGTGAATAAAAGTTGTTGAGGATGATAATGAGGACTCATAGCTACCAAAACCACTTCCATATCTTGAAATTTGAGAGAAATATGCTCTTGTGACCAATGGGAACAAAACCTTGTCCAAACATGACAACTTCTCCAATCAAACCCCTTGTACTTTTGAGTCAAATCTAATAACCTTGAAATGTGATGAACCAAAGCAACCTTTCCATGAAAATTATCCAAAAACAATCCAATGATGAGGTTTGAACTTCTCAAGCTTTATTGACTAGGGCATGGAAATAAACTCATGAACCCATGGGGTAATTTGTTAAATCTCATTGCCTTTACCTACATGGATAACAAGCAAGACAAACCAACATTTCATTTTGTTAGTTAAATGAAGAAATCAAAACAATATTCATGATCCCAAAATGAACATAAGTCAAGGTGCTTGGTAATCCCTCAAAAGGGCAAGACCAAATGTAGGGAGGGGAACCAAGAATCCTAGTGCGATCTTGCTGTGAATGAATCAACATGGTATGATGAAGGGATCTTAGGGGAAAAAATTGGGGTACAAAAGTGGGGCACATCTGGTAGGTCATAAGATGAGATGGATTTTGTTTCAACAAGGAAGGTACTGGCCTACCATGCTTAAAGATTGTGTGAAGTTCACTAAAGGATTTCAAGAATTCCAAATACACGCAGGCATACAACATGTTCCTGCAAGCGAATTACATTCCATTGTGAAACCCTGGCCTTTCAAAGGATATGATTTATACATAGTTGGAGATATTCGAACAGCGTCATCAAAAAATCGAAGGTATATTTTGGTAGGTATTGATTATTTCACCAAATGGGTTGAAGTGATACCATTGGCGAACATTGATCAAGAAGCTGTGATCGAATTCATCCAAAAGCATATCATTTATAGGTTTGGAATCCCATAGAATATTAAAAGTAATCGAGGATCAGCTTTTACTATTCGAAAAGTTGAGGATTTTGCAAATGAAATAGGATTCAAGTTACTGACATCAACGCCTTATTACGCCCAGGCAAACGGCTAGGTCGAGCAGCAAATAAGGTGGTTGTTGGGTTGATTAAGAAACATGTGGGGAAAAATCCAAAGAATTGGCATAAGGTATTGGACCAAAGTTTATGGGTTTGTCAAACTTCCCCTAAAAAGGCGATAAATACCACACCTTTTCGACTTGCATATGGCCATGATGCAATATTACCAGTTGAAATTCACCTACAATCAACTAGGATTCAGAGGATACATGAGATTCCATATGAGATGTATTGGAATATGATGTTGGGTGAATTAGATGAACTAGACGAAGAAGGACTAATTGCTTTAGAATTACTGAGAAGGCAGAAAAAGAGGGTGGAAAATCTTTTAACAAGAAGGTGAAAGTTAAATCATTTTTGATTGATGATTTAGTTTGGAAAGTAATTCTACCCATGGATAAAAAGGATAGAACCTTAGGAAAATGGTCCCATAATTGGAAAGGCCCTTTCCAAATTATTCATGTTTTTTCTAATGATGCATACGAAATTGAAGAGTTAAATGAAGATAAAAGAATCTTGAAAGTGAATGGAAAATAGTTGAAGAAATATAAGCCATCAATTCAAGAAATTAAAATAACATAAAAGTAATTTGCATGCAACAGTCAAAGCCAATATGGTATTCATAAATAAAGTAATGCCAAAATGGTTGTGTTTTAAAGAAAATTACATAACAAGAGTTGCATGAAAAATCAACTTGAAAATATCATCAAATCAAAAGGGTAACTCCGTCTTCATCCGGTCATATTTGACTTGTGCCAACCTTAATAGATAATAAATAGAGGATGGTGTAGCTTTGAGTGTAGTAGCTTCGTCTTCTAGTTTTTTAGCCTTTTCTACATGAAGAATGCTTTAGGAAATCATCTCATTGATCTCAATACGATCTTGGTTCTTGATCTCTTTTTGACAGGCTTTTGCTTGAGCAATTTTTTCTTCAAGTTCCTTGATTTGTTTTCTCTAGAGAGATATCGATCGAGTATAAACATTGAACTCTTCCCAGGATGGTTTGTAAGCTTTCTCCATTTCTTCAGCATTGTTAGAGTTAACAATAACTTTCGCCCATTCAGCAGCTTGAGGAGCTTGTACTTTATGAAGCTTAGACAGGGTATCATGCTGTCGATTGAAATCTTCACTGACTTGGTCGATAATTATGTCAATCAACACTTCATCCACTTAAACTGAAAATTACACTCGCACATGCTCACTCCTAGGGTTTACTCCACTCTGGTTGCCTTTGGTAAACGGTCATGAAGTATAGGGTCTATTAGTGGTTGTCCTCTAGCCCCGAAAGATCTAAAATGACTCATTCGGATGTTGCCTCGGAAAAAGATCTTTAAGGCTTTAGGATGATTACTATAATTTCCAAACATTGCTTTTGTGATCGTATTTGTCCATTCGAATGTCCCTAAAAAACTCCAACGATGATGCTACCAATTTCTTAATAATGGGATAGCATTGTATAAAAGGAAAAAAAACAGACTTTTTTCGAGTAGGTCGATTAGTTCCTAGGTACTTGCTCAAACAAACAAAATTTTTCACACCAAGACTTTCAAAACAGTTTTCAAAAACAACTTCGTAACACTCTTGAGGATAGAAACAAGGATTAAAATGAAGTAAAATAAAACTTTTCAAAGAAAGCACACACAAGAAATTTCAATAATCTACCCCCCGGAAAAACCACGGATAGAAAGGGTGCTAACACCTTCCCTTTCTATAATCTACCTCCGTACTCAGAAACATCTTAAAAAAGGTTTTTTCTGTTCTTTTTTCCTTTTCCTGATTGGATAAAATAAAAGTCATTGGAGACTCTTGCTTACCGCGAAATTTTGTGAACAAAAAACGCAAACCAATATTAACAGTCGGTTCTGCCACCGTATCACACATTTATTTTAGAAGGTATTCTCTGAAATGTAACATCGGGGTTGGGAACATTTATTTTGAAAGTATTATGTTCTCTTGCTTACTATGAGATAATGAGTTACTTTTCATGGTATTTAATTGTTTGATTTGTGAATCATGAACGATTAAGTGTGAGGAAGACTATATGAAGTATTTTTAATAACGATGTTGAGACTATGGTTCCACTGTGATGATTTTGAATTGATATTTAAGGATGTTAAAGGAATAGTTGTTTTAAATTTTTTGAAAAACCGTGTTAAGGAGCAGGATGTTTTATATCAGGTTAATATGAAAGTGTGACATCCTTGTTATGATATTATTTGAATTATTTGTGTAAATTATACATGAAATATATGTGGATTTAGAATGGTGTTACAATGACCAAACTAATAGATTCCATTGTCATTCTAGTCTTGGAGTTAAAAACTCTATAAGTTCTCGTACTTGAAGAGTAACGCAGAAATAACCCTTCATCCCTTATGGGTTTCTTCTTACCATTTTGATCTTTTTCAATTTAGACATAACATTTTCTTTCAAAGGTATAAAAATATTTGACAGTAGGCTTCCTTCCTTTCCATAACTCATAAAGAGTAGTCGAAGTACCTCACCTCACTGTGATCCTATTATGAATATAGCATGCAGTATTCATAGCTCCATCCCAAAACTCCAATGGCAATTGCTTAACATGAAGCGTGACTCTAGCTAATTCCTATATAACTCTAGTTTTTCACTCAACAATTCCATTTTGGAGAAAGTTAATGGAACAAGAGAACTCATGACTAGTACCTTCAGAATCACAATATTAAGAGAATTTTACATTCTCAAACTCCTGGTCATGTTCTTTTTTAACCTTGCAATCACATTAATCTTCTCCTCTTGAATGCTTTGATACAAATTTTTGAAGACTTCAAAAACATATGATTTTTCTCTAAGGAAGTTCATGGAAGTATACCTAGAAAATCATCTATTACCATATATACATACCTCTTTCCACCAAGACTTTTTATTTGCGTTGTTCCCATAATATCCATATTAAGAAGTTTTAGTACTTTGAAAATAGTTTGATGTTGCAACATTGGGTGTGACATTATGGTTTGCTTTCCAATTTCACACTCATCATAGACATTCTTTTCCTTATCTTAAAGATCTTGCATTTCCTTAATAGCTTCTTCTGATAAGATCTCCTTCATTATTTTTATATTAAGGTGCCCAAGCTTTTTGTGTCATAGCTTAACTTCATCTTCATTGGTTATCAAAATTATGGAAGAATAAGCAGTTTTTTGAGATTCCCATAGATAACAATTGTCTTTAGACATAATTCCCATAGTCAGAATAATATCTTTATCATCTTTGACCAGAAATTCTGACATTGAGAAGTAGACTAACAGACCTTGTTCACACTATTGACTAATGCTAATGAGATTAGCAGTCAATTCTTTTACACAAAAAAACATCTTCTAAATTGTGATTACAACATCATCATTAGATATTTTGCATGATGTCAAAACTAGGAAAACTTAGCATTTTTGTATATTGGATGATATCTTTATCCTTTGGTGCACCCTTGATCTAGATGTCTTAGGAAGTATTCAAAACAAGTTTAAAATTGATCCAAATCATGAAAAATGATTTTCTGAACAAAACACACTTCCATGTGATGCCACATCCACTTTTAAGGTCGAAACATAAACATTTTGTGCTGGAACATGTTGTAGCCTAGTATTTTCAGGTTGGCACATACGATTTTCGGATTGACACATACTGAAGCTTTTTAGAAATTGAAGAAATTTTTATTTTATGTGTCGGCACATACAAATTTCTTGTCAGAACGAGTAATGAATTTTTAAAGGAAAAAAGTTATTGTCTTGCTTAAACCAGCACATCTGTTTTTCATGTCAACACATGCAACTAAAATTTGACTCATGAATTTTCAGATAGTCAGATACTATTTAATTGTGTTAATTTTTCAATTAATTTTAATTTTGAAAATCTCCTTTTTACATCTAAGCTTCTACAACTATAAATACATCATTCATGGATCATTCCAACTTGATGATACCATAAAGATTTCCTGCAATTTATCTTCACATTCAACCTCCAACCTATGTATACACACTAATAAATCACACATAATAATCTTTTGTTGGGGAAACATCTAGACGAGGTTTAGTGATGTCCAATTAAGTTCTGGAGATTTGCAAGGGTCTTCATCAAGAAAAACTGTAGGTTTTTCCTCCAAGATCGTTGGTGTATTTGGGGGCTTTTGTGCAAGATGTTCAAGAGAGGATTTTGGCCTAGTAAAAGTATTTGGAGATAAAGAATGCAAAGGATCCTTAGGAGATAAAGAATGTAAAGGAAGTAGTGCAAGAACGACGAATCAAATTGAAGTTTTGTGATTACAATAAGTGCAATTGATCGTGCGCAAAAGCTTTAGAGATAACATACGCAAAGGAGTAGAAAGATCCATTTAACCAATTGGGATGTTAATATGTCTTGTTCTTGTTGAAGCTCAAAATAAGATAAGGGGTTGAATCAACATCAAACGATTATGGTTTTTAGGTTTACTCTTGAACACTTCTCTTGTAATCATACTTTTTCAAAGTAAGATAGTATCCTAATTCCAAATTGGAATTGGGTGCAGATGTACCCACATGCAGGGAAGAAAGTGGGAAACTGTGTAAACCAATCCTTGATCCGCTCTCTATTATCTCTTTACTCGCTTTTGTTTTCATTATATAACTTTTTGAATATCATTGTTTGATTTATTGTCTCGTAAGAATTTTTATGCAATTGTTTTGTTTAAAGTGGTGTGCTGATTAGCTTATAATCACTTTTACTATAAGTGGTTTTCATATCAACACAAATCAAATGAAAATCTTTGAAAAGTCGAACGCACACCAAGTGTTTAACAAATTTAAATGTTCTATATTTTTGTTTAAATTTCATTGGAAATAGGAAACTGTTGTGTTTGATATTAAACTATTAATTGAGATATTATTATGTTGATTGATTTTATCATTATCTTAATTCCATATAGCTTGTTTAGACTACTATTTTGACCTATCCCAAAAACCTTCCTCTCAACATTATTTATCAAATAAATTTTTAAACACCTAAGTTTGAAAGGTTATTTTTAATTGGGGATATATTTACCCCTCCCTCTAGATAAGTCTCAGTAGTCTAACATAAACTAGGAAAACCAGCACACATCAACTTTCCAACTCCTTGGATTTCACCTTTAAACCCAACACCAAATCTGGAAGAACCTGTTGGATGAGATTTTACATCAACCAACAACTTCTGAACCCCTGTCATATGTTTGGAGAAACCACTATCAAAGTATCAGTCTTCACTTGTGGAATCTCTTAAAGAAGTATGAGAAATAAGGTTGACATTCCTGTCTTTAATACTTCTCTTTTTACTCATATGATTAGTTTTAGAATAATCTGAAGATTTTTTATCTCCATATAATTTGTAACAATATGACCATACTCACCACAATAATGACGTATCCACGTTGAAGAAGTGGAATTTGTTGGAGTTCCATTAAATCTGCCAGGATATTGTTACATGTGGTTTGTAACACCCTTCTAAACCCGCATATATTTCGGATATAATTTACGGAAATAATTCAAATAAAACCATCAACAAGGGTGTCACATCTTCATAAAAACATCATATAAAACATCATGCTTCGTACTACGGGTTTTCAAATCATTTTAAATAATGACTTCTTTAATTACATATACAAACAAATTTAAACCTCACAATGGAATCATAGTCTCAAAAATAAATTCATTTAGTTCATCAACATCAAAACCCTTTCGGTCAATATCAAAATTCATCACTAAATACATCCATCATAGTAAAACTCATAAAATGGGTTTATCAAAACAATTTAAACTATAACTCAAGCGTTTCCCCGTCCGATGTTAAAATATCAGAGCAAGACCACTATCATTAATGGAAATAAATGAATGACTCCAAGATATCCTCAAAATCATTCGAGATATTCTTGATTACCTGCAAGTTACCCACGTATTGAGGCAACATTTCCAAGCAGAAAGGGTGAGTAATCACAAATCATTATAAAATATGTAAGGAATACGTACAACAATTATATCACATTAATATGAAAGCACATATCGTCATACATCATATGTCATACTCACTCATTCACATAATAATTCGTTCATAGAATTATCATGTCATCAAATCAACAAACATCACCAAGACATCATTAAGTCATAAATCATTATTAATTCCATACATCGTCATATTAATATCTATCATCAGACACCACTTAGATCAATCATTATGAAAATTCACAAATAATGCAAGGCAACATCATTGACTCATCCATGTGGTACCAAAACTTTAGTAATGACCAACTTATCTTCCTCCAAAGATCCACACCATATGATCGATTCCCGCTTGGAACCTTAGCACTTCACAATATTGCACTCAATCCTCACTATCGGATTAAGGCCGCCACTGGACCAATGTCCTATGAACATCACTGGATCAATCGTCCTAACAACATCATTGGACCAATGTCGTAACATATACCATGAATGCTTGATGCACAACAACACAATAAAACATGACCACTCCTAGTCAAAACGCATCAACATTCATGTAATTATCATAATATCATCACACACTTCATATTACATACATCATCATCATAAACACATCAGATCATCATAAGAACATGCATCATATCACATCAAGGCATAATCACATCAATTCATCATAAGAACATACATCATATCACATCAAGTCATAATCTCATCAATTAATCATAAGAACATACATCATATGATTCATTCTATTTCACCAGAGTATAGTACATCATGTTAGCTTTATAGCGCTTCGAAAGACACGACAAATGGAGTCTGGAAACACAAGTTACGACCTTTACCAAATCTATCAACTGTCACTCGCTCGAGGCTCGCCCGACGAAGTAGTTTGCTTATCTGAGGCTCGCCCGATGAGGCTGGGTCCAAAAAAGCCTCCCCTCATACAAAATTCCAGGAGCACCTATTTTCCATTGTTCCATTCACCCGACGACCTCTTCATTCGCCTGGCAAGCTCACGCTCGCCTCTACTTCTCCCGACGAAGTTGGAGCGAGACACCTCTACTATAAATTTTCCAAAAACCTGCAAAAATCATCTCTCCCTCTCTCTCTCTATCCCCTCACTCTCTCTTTGAAAAGTCTGGTCGAAGATGCATCACCTAACGACTTGGGAACCTTGCCCAACGAGGGCATGATAACAATAACTATGATAATTCAACTATCCAATTTCGGATTTACACATGATAATCAAATTAAATCATGATTCTAGTATTAGTTCTATATTCTAAATTCAAAATTCAACCTACATTCATTTCATGCTTGATGAAAAAGTGCTTCTTAAATAATCACTTATTTCAAAAGTGCTTAATTCCAGAAAACTCATCGATAGAAGTGAAGAGAAAGCTTAGGTCTTGATATCACAATGAACGGATTAACAATTGGAGAAGAATTGCTCTTGATCTCTGACTTTCAAATCTTAATCAAATTGTTGTTGTGTTGTTGATGAAAAAGATATAGAACTTTGATTTGATCCTTGAGAGAATTGAGAGAAACAATTTTTGTGTTTATCAGAATTTGTGAATTATGAGAACTCCCTTAGAGATTGGTGTAAATGAGAAGATATAGTGTGAGCCTCCAATGACCAAAACAATAATGCATAATTTTTATTCATCAGCATCTGACACGCTCAGATCAAATTCGCAAGAACCTCAGCACAATTTTAGAAATTTCCATTTGAAACCAATATGTAGCTGATGTTGAAAACTAACTTGTGTCCGAAAATGGGATCAATCGGATAAACAGTGAAAATATTTCTCATTTCATGATTTTTAGTGCGTCACGTGCGTAACAGACAACAGAAGGAAGCCTTCCAAGTACCGTTTACATTTGGAATCTGAAACTAAAATGTAGTAGACAAAACTTTTAAACCAAATATTTTAGACCCAGCACAATACGATAAAAATTGATCGAGTTACAATTTTAATAATATCAGAGAATGGTACAACGAAGGTTCGGTTTAGCACCAAAATATCTTCAATAGCTCAAAATTTACGGCCCTTTCCTCACAGAATTAGTCTTTGGTCATAAAATATCGAATGTAGATGACATCGAGATGGAATTTTATCAAAAAGAACGGGTCTGAAACAATGAACGAGGAGTGAATTCTGAATTTTCTAGTGTTCACAAATTGCACTTCAGCACACTTTTTTCCATTGTTTTCTCACTGAACACCTTCAGGAGATCCACAGGTTCAGAGGCTTTCCTTGGGGAACTTTCTCTTGGCCCAAACATACGAAATGAAATATACATCAAGAAGATTGTTTTGATGTAAGAACCAACCAGAGACGATAAAACCGGACCATAAGACTAGTTGAATCAGTATACCGTCTTTAAAAGATTAATGTTCTTGGAGGTTTTTCTTCATAGCATTAGCCCTTGATCTGAACATGAGAAGTGACAAGAATATTGAGAAGTTCTTAATCCTCGGGGAATCAAGTGAATATATTCAATCAGATGCAGATTATGAATTTTCAAATGCCGCAGAAACAAATAACTTGTAAGAATTCTAATACCGCTTTAGAGAAACCAGATTGTTCAGAGATCTTATGCTTACAATTGATTTCCGACATGAACACGTGAAATGAAGAAAATACCAAGAGGATTCTGATGCTTGAAGAATTAGTGCAAAATAGTACTCTGGTTGTAAGTTGTGAATTTCTGAACTTAAACCAACGAAAAGCCGCTTCTGGTTGACAATATTACACATTCGTCAAAACATCTTATTTCTTTGCAATAATATTTAATGAATACTTTGATCCAATGGTCACTTATACATGCAATTCCAAATGACCTACTAGTGGATATCCATAAGCCAGATGAACCTACGAAAAGAGATAGGACAAATTTGGGGTATGATAGTTGCCCCTTTTTAATCGTCTTAAACCTTAAAGTGCGATTGGCACATGACTTTTAAACGTTCGAGGTAGAAGATGATTAAATACCAATACCGAAAATTTCTTTTGGAAAAATGGTGTGAATGGCTCTTATTTTAATTTTCTGGGACGTTTATTGGGGAAAAAGTTGGTGATGCGAAAGTGCGGTTGAATAGTGATAACCTATATAAGGAAAATGCGCCAATAGAAAGTTCTTTGAGAGGAACGGTTTATAAGGTGAAAGAGGTAGGAGGATAGGATATCGAGACAATCCAAAACTTGAAAAGATGGTAGGATATCAGGATAATCCGCGACTCGAGAAAGGACATCAATATGGGAGGTATCAGGATAACTAGTGACCCGAAACAAGATGACAAGATGGTGGGATATTAGAAAAATCCATGACACATGGAAGGACACCAAGAAGGGAGGTATCAGGATAACCCACGACCCAAAACAAGATGACATGATGGTGGGATATCAGGACAATCCACGACCCATGGAAGGATACTAAGATAGGAGGTATCAAGATAACTCGTGACCCGAAACAAAATAACAAGATAGCAGGGTAAGTGTTTTAAATACTCAAAGATATGCCAATGAATCACTGAATTCCTGAAGTCACACTATTACATACCGGTGTCCCGTTATTAAATATTTCAATTAAGTTTAACATTATTTTTTCTTCTACCCAAAAATCCTAGATTCACTAGCCTTAGCTTTACATAGTAGCTTTAGATAACAATATTTCAATTACCAATCCTTGTGGGTTCGATATATTTTAAAAATACGTGATTAAACTATGCGCTTAAAATTAACACACCTGATAGACTCTTACAGTCACGTGATCAATGACTTGTTGCAACAATTGTTCTCTCATTACCGCTAGCTGCTACAAACTCTCACCAACACTGGTCATTAAATCCCACTCATCGTCAAATCCTATTGCATTGGCTTCCGCTCCATGGTGAGGAGGCATAAGATTATTTTTCATATTAGGACCAACATGAGTGAAGTTAATTTCTTTGGCGTTCAAGAGATCCAAAACTTTGTGCTTCAATGCTTTGTATCTCTCAATCGAATTGCTTGGAGCACCTGAATGAAACTCGCAATGAGCATTCACATCATATCCTCTAGGAAGTTCTATTGCTGGAGGACCAAGTTCATGGAGCTGAACCAAATTCTCAGCAAGCAACCTCAGTAAATATTAAGCATAAGGAATGGGAACTAGAACAAATCTACTATTTGGATACCTTTGCTGCCTTGGCTGGCCTCTCTGTACCTTAGGCCTTTGATTTTGTTGCAAATAATTTCTAGGAATTGCACATTGTTGTTGTGGAGCTGCAGCAGGAGTTAAGTAATATAGAAGTTGAACAAAAGTCTTCCCTTTGCCAACCGATAAATTACTTACTTCACCTTCTTTCTTTTTGACAAACCTAGCATAAGGCTTCTTACCACTCCCAGAACCACCGTTATTATTACCAGTACCAGATGTACCTTGAATCGTGCCAGCCTTCAGGCACATTTCAACACGTTCTCCAAGGATAACCATGTATGGAAATGAATCAAAAGTACTACCAAGCATGTGCTGTAGATATGGCCCTCGCAGAGTGCTCATAAACAAACTAACTAGCTCACTGTCTAGAAGAGGAGGTTGAACTCTCGTAGGCAAACTACGCCACCTCTGGGCATACTCTTTCAAAGACTCACTGGCTTTTTGAGACATACTTTTTAGATATGCACGTCTAGGTTCCATGGAAGGGTTGTAATAGTAATTCTTTAGGAAAGCATCCAGAAGTTCTCCCCAAGTACTGACATGGGTTTTCTCTAGCTGCATGTACCACTCTAGAGGTGCTTCAACCAAACTGTATTGGAAGAAGTGCTTCAGCCATCTTCCTACAGTAGGAGAAAAGATGCCTTTCTGGACAGGTAACCCCTTTATACTTATTGAACTTTGGTACTTTTAATTTGGGAAGAACCAAAACCCCATGAACTAAACACATAGAGGTAGAATTGAAACCCGACTTCTTAGAGGTCCCCATGGCTTTGACACGTTCTTCGAGAGCATGATACATCTTAGTAGTTTTAGATGTGTCAACTATAATATCATTTTGAGAAACATCGAGATTAATCATAGTGTGGTTATCATCCAAAATAATCTGAGGATTAACCTTAGGAGTTCCTCCAGTAGCGGTTTTGGGCCCCCCCATTGTCAGAAGTGGTGGATTTATCAACAAGCTTGGTGACACTCGCCCTGAGTTCCTCCTGCCCCTGAATGACGGCATGAAGAGTCTCTATGAGCTGATTCATCCTGTCACACATAGTATCCATATCTTTGCAAAGATCGTCCTGGTTCTGCTTGATTTGTGCCATGGTTCTCTGCTGGTTAGCCCTTGTACAATATTGTTGTAGAGAAGTCTTCTTGTAAACTATGATGAAAAGGAGAAGAACAATAAATAAGAAGACCATTGCGAATAAACCTGTAATGCACATGAAATTCATGATATGCAAATGCAATGTTTTACCATTTCGAGGGAAAACCTTAGATTTACATCAATAACAGAAACAACTGGATATAGACAAATCATCATTAAAGAAAGAGACTGCATATATCACAGAAAAAGATCATCCATAAAAAAGAAATCTCAAGATGATTCCATACAGATAAAAGGAACCTGTTCAAAAAAACAGACGGTGAACGGAACAGATACAAAGAGATCAATAGAGCTATTAACTAGTGTCAAACTCCAAATCGAGCTTTGACTTGAGCCAACTCTTCGGTCACTTGAGCTAACTGAGCATCCTTCTTCTTCAATCAGTTTCCATCACAAACTACAAGGTATCATTCTCTCTGATCTGTGCTTTGAGTCCCTCAATTTGCACTTGTTGACTTTGGATCTCCTTTTCCAAACTCTCGTGATGTTTGAAAACTTCTTGAGATTTGGACTCTTCTTCATGAAGCTTCATCGTCAAACCATTAACCTCATTTCTATGATCAACTTGCATATTATCCTTGGGGACTCAGAATCTCGAGCTTCTTCTGGCTTTTGGCATGATCACTTTGAATCTTCCTCACAGTCTCTGTCTGAATTGAGACGCGAGAACTTTTGACTCTCGTCCTTTTTGATTATTCGAACAAATCATATTATTTTATCACCTTATCTTTCAGCTTGGCCTCATGAAGCAATTTTTTTCTTTTCCTACGTGACAAAAGCAAGTTCCATGTCTAAATCCTGCTTGTCTGATTCTTCCTTAAGGCTATCGGCCTTAACCTGCTTGAAGAGTTCCAATGATACAAACTTGGATTCACCTAAAATAGTTTGATGAACGGACAACCTTTTTGGGATTAATTGACTGATTGTGGCGTCTGACGCTGACGAGCCATCGATTGGTAGACCAAAAGTGGGTTGTGGATACAACGACACTTTTCTCCTTTAAGGCAATAATATCACCTTCACTCGCTTTTTGACCCATTTCACATAGGGATCAAGAGCTAAGCATCCCTTTAGACCTAAAATGGTTGTTCCATGCCGATGCACATGATTCCACACTCTTCTCATCCTTTCTTGCAAGACCGGGTCCTCGCCTTTTCCGAAATAAATGGTATTCACTTCATGATCGGTTGGTTTATCTGTCATAATGTACCCTAGATAACGCCGTGCTAAGATAGGATTGTAATTGATACAAACCTTAGTCCCTACAAGCGGTACATTAGTAAAACTTCCACATCTTACAATGATCTCCTTTACACCCCTTATGTTGTTCCAGACGACATCATAAGAAGTAAGAACCATAATCCTTCGTGTCCAGAAAAGAGTGTTTGTGGTGTCAACAAATGGTTCCTTGCTAGGCATGTGAGACATGAACCATTTGTAAAGAAGATGAAGGCAACAGAGAACACACCCTTTTTTCCATACCGGGAATGAATGGAATAATAAGTATTGGTAAGAATTGTCACACTAGATTTCCGTTCATGAACACACATATTGCTGAGAAATCTATGAAGTCCACCATATTAGGCAAAAGGACGATGCCATAGTCATGAAGGCCGGTAACACATTGAACATAATCCAATCATTGCTTATTGAAAATTCTCTAGCTTTGGCTACTAAAAGGTCCAAATGAAAACCAGGCGCGTCGTCTTTTACTTCCCAATTACTTCTTACATCGATAAGGTTCAAATAAAGAGCCTTAGCGATAATCACATAATCAGGAACTTCGGGCAAGCAGATAAATGGTGCGCAACTCGGAAATATTGACATTAAGGATGTATGCATACTATTCCAATGTTGGTGCTAGTTGGTAATCCTGGAATGTAAAACAACATAACGTTAGATTGTAAAATTGTAGAAGAGATACCATAGCCCAACGTTCATAACCATAATACAGTAATGGCAACACATTCCCATATCTAGCTCTAAACATCTTCTCATTTGGACCAGTCACAAGAAAACACAACTCTTTCAACTGAGCAAGCGGAACACCATGAAAATGGTAACAAGATGTCTTTTTGAGCAGCTCTTTTCCTATACCGACATTGTTATCCATTCTTGATAACAATCATAGAACAACCGGGAAATGGTATGCATATGCAAATTAGTTTTTTTTCACATAATTTTTTTTTGTACATTTCTTTTATAAGACTAAATATGCTATGATGCAAGTATAACGAACCTTGAATCAAGGCGTCCACAATATTGGCCACTGTGCTATTTATGAATACTAAGAATACCATAACCAAAAATCCAGAATAGAACCATAGTGTTGTAGTCATCACCGGAACCCGGAAACAAAGAACCACAGAGTAATTATATGTACTTTTAAAATATTATCATCCCCGCCCCGCTCACAGGTCTTAACTAGGTCAGGGTAAGGCAAGGGTAACTTGAAATGCCAGATCCACTTAGAGAATACCATCATCGTACACCTACGTGATAATGATGGCACCAAGGGATCTCATCCAAGCATGGATGAAATATCCGAATAGGGAGATCTACATCCCATACCCGTCATGTTCCACTCTATTCCTAGTGTTCATATGGCATTCGCTCATAGCCTGGGTACTAGGCCTTTTACCTCTTGTGACACCCATCTATCATGAAACAGAGACAACACAACAGAAATATATTGAAAATAGTAAAGTGTAAACATGATGTTCAAGTAGAAAGTATGAATGAATATAAACTAAAAGAATAAAAATAAACACACCAAAGAGAAGAAATCAAAATCTAGGAGAGACTCTAGGATGGACCAACAGTTGGTCGACGAGTCCCCATGAAGTCGCCAGCTGAAACAACTGGCTGAAAATCATCAGACAATGAAGTCTCCATCGAACATCTTTTATCTCATATGAAGGGAAATCTAAACATAGAGAAAACATAAGAAGGGAAAAGTCACATTCTTGTAACCGAAAGATCGGGTAAGGGAGTCTGTTACGCGAGGGGAAGGTATTAGCTCCCCACACGCCCGTAGTACTCTACGATATCCACTCTTGTTATCTATCTTATGGGTGTGTCTAATCTATGCTTACTATGTATTACTGAGAAAAAATGCATGCAAAAGAAAGGAGAAAATAATGTAGTGAAAATAAAATTTTGCTCGCTTGGGCCCTACCCCAATGCCTATGTATCCTTTTTGATGAATCATAGTTACCGTAGTTCGGCTCACATGTTCTTGTTGGTTGTATTTTTTTATGAAAAATGTTATTTCTTCCTTCTGCTGCAGCTCAACCTTTGGAGACTCATGCGTTGACACAAAAGTAAATTAACATGTCCTAACTTGAAAATGGTTTTGAGTTACGCCCTCAAATAAGATGCCACATTTGATTGGTTTGTTTTTTGCTACCTTGAAAAAGGGTTTAAGTTTGATTAGCATGTTTCATGATTTGCTAAGAAAAAAAAAGTTTTTAGTTTTATATGCAGATGCAAAAGGGAAAGAATATAGTCAACGAGAGACTAGCCTATTTCTAATCCTAATGTTATAATACAATGATGGTCCTAAGATTTGGATTAACAAAAGGGAAATGTCTACCTAATGTTAGCACGCATGGTTTGAAACCTAAGGTCTAACATGCATCCGGAAGGAACAAGCATATCCTAAGGGAACATGTTATAGAAAGCAAGTGAACAAACAAGCTCAAAAGAGCACACAAATGAAATGGTAAAGAAAAGAAGCTAAATGCTTTATTTAAGAGGAGCGTATCACCCAAGACAAACAAGCGGGAGACTGAGATGAAATAAAAAATAAAAGCATTACTTTAGCTAATAAGATCGGATCCCTAGAAGCAAACAAGTGTGTAGCAAAGTGTCAGAAATAGCCATGGAAAACCCCATACAAATGGTAGGGGTAGATTGCAGACCCTTTTCCAATTGACTGACTCGATACACATGATTCACACAAATTCAAAGCGTCGATGTACAATGTGAGCTAAGGATGACACAAATGAAGTGTGGGGGTTGATTGTGAACCCTTTCGGCTTGCCTCCTTTTTAGGACTTCCATGGGGGGTGGGGAATATGCGAGCACAAATGTAAATACACATGAAAATTACCTACTTCAAAGGTAGGATTTTAAACAAGCACAGGTAGCACACATAATGCATATAATATGGAATTTCATTAAATGGGTCTTTAATAAACCAGAGGGATTCCTGACATGATCAGCAACTGAGATCCCCATCATACATCTCTATTCCTACTTCTCATGGCAAGGAAAACGGTAAAATGAGGAAGTATTAAAAAGGAAGAAATGAAATACCAAACATATAACAAATATGTGGCAAGCAAGCAAGAAAGTATAAGAAACTCATGTAACTTTGAGTGATCTAGCATCAACAAACAAAGCAAGTCTGAAATCGGACGTCTAACATAAGCCTCAAAGCAACTGTATGAAAATAAACCACAAATAATGTGCCTCGAACATCACCACAAAAGTCATCCTACATTAAAATATAGTCTAAGTAAAAACACAACAAGCATATATACTCCTCGAATCATGAGAGTCAAATCATAAGCTTATCCAAATCACATTTGTATCTTCCAAATGAAGTGAAACATGAATTAAGAGTAATATTAAGTTCGTGCTCCCCATAAAGTGGAACACGAAATAATATCATTATGAGAATCCATTAGTATGAGTCCTTGCACAATCAACACACATTAAAAATGAAACAAAATAAAAAGGGAAGTTGCAGATTTTTGGCCTTGGAACTCGGTTACCTAAATTTAGGTAACTTGTTACCCTGACTCAAAATCTGAGAAAATAGCTACTGACTTGAGGTAACTGGTTACCATAACTGGGTAATCGGTTACCATAACTCAAAAAGTTAAGGAAAAAGCTACTGTTTTGAGGTAACCGGTTACCATAATTGGGTAACCGGTTACCGCGTGCAAATCTTTTAAAATTCGGTTATGTGAAAAGAGTGATAATCGGTTACCATAACTGGGTAATCGATTACCCACAGGAAGAAAATAGTTTGTTCCAACTTTTTGAGGTTTTAGATCATGGCTTAGGCAATTGATCAAACATCAAATTTACACACATTCAACACATGATTTTGCATAATTCAAGGTCTAGATTCAGTCTTCACATGATTAATTAAGATCAACAATTAAACTTCATACAACCTCGTCAATTTGTTCATTAATTAAGCACTTTCAAGTAAATTGAATTAATTCAATAAGCACTTAATTCAACTATCCCAGATTTACACATGATAATCAAATTAAATCACAATTCTAGTATTAGTTATATATTCTCAATTCAAAATTCAACCTAGATTCATTTCATGCTTGATGAAAAAGTCCTTCTCAAATAATCACTTATTTCAAAAGTCATTAATTCAAGAAAACTCAACGATAGAAGTGAAGAGGAAGCTTAGGTTTTGAGATTGCAACGAATGGATCAACGATCGGAGAAGAGTTGATCTTGATATTTGACTTTGATATTGCAGTTTGTGAATTCTGAGAACTCCCTTAGAGATTTGTGTAAATGAGAATATATTGTGTGAGCCTCCAATGACCAAAACAATAATGCATAATATTTATACATTAGCATCTGACATGCTCAAGTCAAATTCGCTGGAACCTCGGCGCAATTTTCCAAATTTCCATTTGAAACCAAAATGTAGCTGATGTCGAGAACTAACTTGTGTCTGAAAATGGGCTCAATCAGATAAACGGTGAATTAGTTATGAATTTTTAAAAAATTTCATCTAAGATGAAAATATTTCTCAGTTCATGATTTTCAGTGCATCACGTCCAAAACGGACAAACGAAGGAAGCCTTCCAAGTATCGTTTACATTTGGAACCTGAAACTAAAACGTAGTAGACAAAAACTTTGAACCAATTATTTTAGACCCAGCGCAATATGATAAAAATCGATCGAGTTATAATTTTTATAATATCAGAGAACGTTACAATAGAGGTTCGGTTCAGCACAAAAATTTCTTCAATAACTCAAAATTCACGGCCCTTTCCTCACAGAATTAGTCATGGTCATAAAAAATGGAATGTAGATGACGTCAAGATGGAATTTTAGCAAAAAGAACGGGTCCAAAACAATGAACGAGGAGTGAATTATGAATTTTCTAGTGTCCACAAACTGCACTTCAGCACACTTTTTCCACTGTTTTCTCACTGAACACCTTCAGGAGATCAACACGTTCAGAGGCTTTCCTTGGGGAATTTGCTCTTGGACTGAACATACGAAATGAAGTATACATCAAGACGATTATTTTTATGTAAGTACCAACCAGAGACTACAAACCAGATCAGAGTTGCAAATTTTTGAAAATTCGAAAGACGAGTTGAATCAATATACGATCTTCAAAATATTAATGTTCTTGGAGGTTTTTCTTCATAGAATTAACCCTTGATCTGAACATGAGAAATGATAAGAAAATTTAGAAGTTCACAATCCTCGGGGAATCAAGTGAATATATTGAATCAGATGCAGATTATGAATTTCCAAATGCCACGTGAACAAATAACCAGTCAGAATTCTAATACCGCTTTAGAGAAACCATATTTTTCAGAGATCTTCTGCGTACAATTGATTTCCGTCTTAAACACGTGAAATGAAGAAAATACCAAGACAATTTTGATGCTTGAAGAATTAGTGCAAAAACAGTACTCTGGTTTCAAGTTGCGAATTTATAAGCTTAAACCAATGAAACTCCGCTTCTGGTTCACAATATCACACATTCGTTAAAACATCTGATTTCTTTGCAATAATATTTTGAAATGAATACTTTGATCCTATGGTCACTGATACATACAATACCAAATGACCTACTGGTGGATATGCATAAGCCAGATGAACCTACGAAAAGAGATAGGACAAATTTGAGGGATCTCAGAGGGATTTGATAGGATCTTCTATTTTCCTAGAGGGATCTCAGAGGGAAAAACTTTAAACCCCAAGCACGATCGTACATAATGAGCGTTTTAAACCCCAAATTTTCTTATGTCAAACTTACCCCTTGGACCCCTAATATGGTCTTCCACTTTTACCCTCACTTAACATCTAACAATTTACTACTTTGTTATCCTCTACTCTACATCATATATTCTATTTATTTCACTAACTAAAATAATTCTAAATAATTACTCTAATTATCTAAAACATAATTAAAACATCCAATATCACTTAATTTCCACTATACCCCACATATAATAACATCACACATAATATTCATTGAAATGTCACATATATTTACTAATACATCAAAATTAGTCATCATAAATCAATTAAATAATTAAATAAATAATCTAATTATTTTGGGGTGTTACAACTCTCTCCCACATAAAAGAAACTTTGCCCTCGAAAGTTACTTGGAGGAAACAAAATCAGATAAGACTCTCTCATTTGATCCTCACGTTCCCAATTCCAACTTTTCACCAGCTGGTCAACCCCACAATACCTTCACCAAGACGATGTCTTTAATCCGCAATTGCTTCACTTCCCAACCTTCTATCCGTACATGTGATGCTTCAACAGTCAGGTTATCTCTCACCTATACATCATCCATTTGGATCACATGCGAAGGATCTAGAATGTAACTCATTAACTAAGACACATGAAACACGTCATGAAGATTTTTAAGCAACAACTATAAAGTAATCTGATAAGTCATTTCACCTATCTTCTCTAATATCTAATATGGACAAATAAAACACGTCGTAAGTTTCCTTCACTTAAGAGCCCTACCAACACCAGTTACCGGAGTAACCCTCAAACACAAATGGTCATCCTTTTGGAACTCAAGTGCCTTTCTCCTATTATCGTGATTTCTCTTTGAACAACTTTGAGAAGCTCGTATCCTCTCTTGGATCAGCTTGATCTTCTTAGTCATTTCCTGCACAATCTCAGGTCCAAGCACACCACTCTCACCCGACTCCTACAAACATAATGGAGTTCCATATCTCCTATCATACAACGCTTTGTATAATGCCATACCAATACTCATATGAAAACTGTTGTTATATGTAAACTCAATCAATGGTAAGTGGTTGTCCGAAGTAACTCCTTGTTCCAACACACAAGCCCTCAGCAAATCCTCTGAAGACTTAATAGTCATCTCTGTCTGACCTTCCATCTGTAGATGATATATGGAAATCAACCTCAACTTAGTACCAAAAGCATTATGCAAACCTTCCCAGAACTTCAATGTAAACCTCATATCTCTATCCAATATGATACTCGAAGATATCCCATGTATTCTCACGACTTTCTCAATATATATCTCAGCTTGCTTCACCATAGGATGATTGATGTCAGATGAGGTGTCCTAAACATTTGGTCTTCCTCTTTTATCCATTTTTTTCCTGAATTATATTGAATTACTTCCCAAGTAACATAATAGTATTGGATAATCCTTCATCAGTATGTAGATCAACTTGACCTTCTTCATCTTCAACATTAGATACAAAATCTATGCTTTTGTTTTTTCTAAGACTTGTCACTAATAGCCTACTCAAAAGTTTGAAGCGACCCTCATGTTGCTGATGTCATGAGCTTCTTCGATGGCTATCACCTTCATGTCAAATTTCCTAGGTAGAGACCTAAGAATCTTTCTAATAAGCTTTTCTTCTGACATATTTTCTGCCAACACACTAGATGCATTAGCTATTTAAAGAACCTTCATATGATATTCCTAGATGGTCTCATCATCATTCATCTTTAGATTCTTAAATTTAGAAGTGAGAAGCTAGAGTCATGACATCTTCACATTAAATGTATTAATCAACATGAAAACATTCTTGTCCACTCCATTGAATAGAGCATTCAAATCCTTGAAATTTCCAATAGCTAATTTATAATCCTCATCAGACCAATCATCCGTTGGCTTAAAATACATATTCCCATCTTAGTCAGGATGATCTCATCCTTTAAACACAACCTTTCAAGCTTTGATGTCCATGGATTTTAGAAAAGCCACCATTCTAACCTTTCACGAATCAAAATTTGAACCATCTAACATAGGTGGTATGTTGTTGTATCCACTTTCCTTATCCATAGTGCAAGGAATTATTCTCCCTGGAGCTCACACAATAACAAGAACAAAGTGCCTGCTCTGATACCAATTGAAATTCCGGCACTTGCAATACAAATTCCAAGACAGATATCCCAACACCAACACAATATCAAGACATATGTTATGACATTATCAACTCATAGCAAACACTTGCTAAATCTGGAGATTATGCAGAAAATAAATTGCAGAAAATTAAACAACACAATCAATTTTTAAACCAGTTCAGTACAACGTCACCTACTTAGGAAGTTACAAATCCAGGAAGGAAATTCACTATGATAGTATTAGTTTAAATCCCAAACAACCCTAGTTTACAACTTTTCACCTATTCACAACATTGTACAACTTCTACCTAGACACCTTCTAGATATTAGATCCCCCTCTCACTTCTAATTACCTCAGTGATACCTACAATCACATACTCGTGATTAGAATCATAACAAACAAATAGAATATTACACTTCAAATAAATAATGCTTAGTTTTGCTTAAAAGATTAACTAACATAAATACTCCAACTCTTTTCTTAAAATCTCATGAGTGAGAAAAATCAGTCTATCCCAATGTATCAAAAGATACATGAGTGACATACAAAGAAAACACAAAGACCTTAAAATCCTTATATTGTACCCACGTTTTCTTCAATGTGAAAGTTTGCTATTTTAGGTTTATCAAGTCTTTTCTTATACTCTCTTGCAGAATGGGATTGGACTCTTCAAATTAAATCCAATCATCTTTTTTAAATCAACTATAAGATCTTCACACAAAATAGGAACAAACCTTCCAAGTTTCCTAAGAACTCTCCAAGATCCTTTTTATGAAATCAAATTAAATACGAACTTATTCCTAATAAAATCTTCTTGACCTGCACAAAATAATGTGATATATTCAAAAGCATCTCTCAAAAAACAAATCAAAGTTGTCAAGAGATATAAAAACAACACATGTTGTATAAAGGCCAAAATGTTAAGACATATGGCTCAATATCTGTATGGTATACATGAAAACAGAAGTTGTCATGACAGTTGGTAAAGATATTGCCACCTCTTTCTCAACATCAATTCATAACCATGTTTTATCAAAATTTATGTCAATTATAAAACCATGGAACTAACACCTTTGGTTTAGTTAAACTATTTCAAGCTTGTCTTGTTAATCCCTTGGTTTAGGAAATCTTTTATTCTATTTCCATCTTACCTTATTAATCCATTGGTTTAGGCTAACTCTTTCCTGTTTTTCTTGGTAATTCCCTGGTTTAGGTAAAATCTTTCCTGTTTTACCTTGTATATCCCTTGGTTTTGGCAATCACATTCCTATTTAAATTGTTGATCCCTTGGTTTATGTAAACTTTTTCCTGTTTTGCCTTTTAATCCCTTGTTTTAGGTAAACACTTTCCTGTTTTCCTTGTTAATGCTTTGGCTTATGTAAACTCTTTCCAAATTTTCCTTGTTAATCCCTTGGTTTAGGAAATCTTTTAAACTTTGTCATGTTTTCCTTGTTAATCCCTTGGTTTAGGAAAACACTCTCTCTATTCACGTTTCCCTTGTTAATCACTCGGTTTAGACAAACTCATTCCAGTTTTCCTTATTAATCCTTTGGTTTAGGTAAGCTTTTATAACTATGTCATGTTGCATTATTAATCCCTTGGTTTAGGAAAGCTTTTAAACTTTGTCAGGTTTTCCTTGTTAATCCCTTGGTTTAGGCAAACACTTTATCTTTATCTTGTTTTTTTAATCCCTTGGTTTAGACAAACTTTGTTCAGTTTGCATTGTTAATCCCTTGGTTTTGGAAAACTCTTTCCCGATTACCTTGTTAATCCCCTGGTTCAAGTAAACTCTTTCGAGCTTACCTTTTTAATCCCTTGGTTTAAGCAAGCTTGTACTCTCTTTCCCATTTTCCTTGTTAATCCCTTGGTTTAGACAAACTCTTTCCTATTTACCTTATTAATCCCTTAGTTTAGGTAAACTTTATTCTATGTTTCCTTGTAAACCCCTTGGTTTAGGAAAATTTTTATTCTATAATACCTTGTTAATCCCCTAGTTTAGGCAAACTTCCAAACTCTATTCTATTTTACCTTGGTGATCCCCTAGTTTAGGAAAAATTCTTTGCTTTTTTTCCTTGTTAATCCACTTGTCTAGGAAAACTTCTATTCTATGTTGCCTTGTTAATCCCCTGGTATAAGAACCTTTTACAATTTCATGCTCTTGGTTAAGATACCACTTTTACAATTTCATTATCTGGCCCATCCAGAACAATTGCATTATCCAGTCTGTCTGAAACCTTTTCATTCTCTCTAGTTCGTCCAGAATCTTCCTTACCCAGTGCGTCTAGAATCTTATTATTATCCAATATTTTTGGAAGTATTTCCATTATATCTAGTATGTCCATAATTTCTCCATTATTTTCGTTCGCCTAGAACATTTCCCCATTTCTTGTTCCTCTAGAACCATTTCAAACATTCACTCCTTGTAGAACTTCATCAACCCATTGATTGAAAGTATTTTTTATTGACCCATTGGTCATAGTTCATTAACCCATCGATTGAAAGAAATTTTTATTGACCCATAGATCAAAGATCACCAACTCATCAATAGAAAGTAGTTTTATATTGATCCATTTCAAAGTTAATCAACCATTCAACCAAAGTTCATCAACCCATCAGTTGAAAGAAGTTTTTATTAAGCAATCATTTTAAGTAGTTTTTATTGATCCATCGAACAAAGTTCATCAACCCATTAGTTGAAAATAGTTTTTCCTAGATCAATTGGTCGAAAATAGTTTTATGTGGATCTAAATCAACTCATTGGTTGAGGATGATCTTTTGCTCTCATTGAATTTTATCAATCCATTTCTTTAAGACTTGTATTCCAAACACTTCATTATATCTGGTCTTGTCCATAAGAATTTTTTCCACCTCTAGTCAGTTTGGAACTCTTGAGAACCATTATATCGGGTTAGTTCAGAATCCGTCAATTACATCTGGTCTTGTCCATAAACATTTCAATCATCCCTGGTCCATCCAAGACACTTCAATCATGTCTACTCTCATTTAGAACATTTCATTCTCTCTATGACCATTTTCCATCCCGTTCTCATTAGGCGTCCCTACTACATCCAAACAAGGGACACATCTCATCCCAAGATCTATCAAGGTAAAATCATGTCTCGAAGGTACCACGTTAGCCTATGGATAGGTACATGCCAACATATCCTTAGTGAAACCAGACCTTGACACAAACTGCCTCCTCTTAAAGGGAAAATTAAGGTCTTCTCATATTTAATTATCCTCTATCTCAAACATGAGAATGTCTTCCCTTCCACACTCTCAATGCGAAGGGTAATTAAATAGGTGTAGTTGTCATACCCCAAATTTGTCAACCCTTCTTATGTTTTCTCGTGGTACTTTATTTCGATTGAATGAAATGACATAATTTGTAAGAGAACATACGTAAGGAGTAAAACCATAGGATCTCAGGTTCGATACCCACTGTTTCCTTCTTTTTTCATTTTTCCTTTATATTTATTTTTAACTTTATTTTTGTTTTTGCATTGTTCACCAAAATTGTATTTTTTTTCATTATTTAATTAGTATTTACATTTTTTATTTTATGCGTATTTTAATTTTAATTTTTAAATATTTTCTTATACACAAAATAGCCTAATAATCCAAAAAAAAGCAAGAATCATTCAAAATCTTTCAAATCCAATCTTTATTCATCATCAAATTAAGTAAAAGTTGATAAAATATTGAGAAAAGTCTCAAATCTATCCAGATTCATAACCTTGCTCACCAAGACATGAATCAAATTTCAATATATAGAATCATGCCAAAAATACGTGAATCACATTCAATGTCAAACCTTAATGTTCATCTATAAATAATCCAAAACTTTTCTTCGAGTCGTTTCTTTCTTTATTGAGTTTTATTATAGGTAGGTTCTTATGCTTGTCATTTAGTTAATTCTATTTCATTTTTATTCTTGATTTATTTATCTAGTACCTTAATCATCACCATTTTGCATGGAAACTCAATTGATTTTAAAACAAGAGTTGGAAAGTGTTCTTGAACCTCCATAAGCTAAAGTTATTTGTTGTTGTTGTTTAATTTTTTTTCTCGTTTATTTAATTTATTTTTTTTTAACTTTTGAGCACTCCATGATGATCGTGAGATCGAGTAGATATATTTTCAATGTTCATTTGCTAAAAATAAATTTCTACATGAAAAACAAGTTTATATGTCGACACATACGACACATGTATCGAAACATGTAGGTCAATATTAAATCATGTAGACTCTATAAATATGTGTCAACACACAACCATTTTAGGTCAACACATACTAAAAAGTTTCTTCTTTGTGTCGACACATATAATTTTCAGGTCGACACACACAACTCATTTGTTAATCATGTAGCTTTATAACTATGTATCAAGACAAACCTTGAATAAGTCGACACATGTTATAAAATGTGTCGACTAATGCAGAAACTTTTCTGAAAAATTGCATTCTTTTTCAAACTTCTAAGTTTACCTTTTACCTCCAAATTTCACACATACACATATTCATACATTCATCATTTTCAACTTGATGAAACTATAAACACATATAAAGATTTCTCATCATATTCAAGCTCTCATTTATGCATACACGAAAACAAACTACACAAAATCATTTTTTGTTTGAGTGCCATATAGACTTGTGTTGATAACGTCCAATTTAGGTTGGTGTAACTAGTATATTGGGTTGGAAATCTTTGCGGGTTTCGTCCGGAAAAACCTAGCGCTTTTCCTCCAAGATCACATTGTTGATTTGGCGGTTTGCACAAGATTTAACAAATATTGAATTCGATCACGTGAAAGCTTCATAGAACGGTAGGTTTTGTCAAAGGAGTTGTGAGAGATAGTGAATTGTTGGAAAATATTGGGTTACGATAGTTTGCAATTGGATTAGATCGAGTGAAACCTTTTAAGAACGAGGTTTTTGAAAAGGAGTAGCGTAAGACAATGAACCAATTGGTGTTATTGTATTACTTGGTCATGCTTAAGATCAAGGGAAGGGAAAGGGTTAGAATCAACATCAAACTTTATTTTTGTAGGGTTGCATGGCTACATTTATCTTGTAAATAATTTTTTGCAATTAGATTAGAAGGAAAATTTGAAAAATTAATTGCAAACCAAGTGTTCAATAATTTACTAGTTTACGTTTTTATCAATAATTTCATTCAAAATAGGTTATAATTGTGATCATAGTAAAATGATTGATTGAGAAATTATTGTATTAAGTTTCTCATCATTGTATTGTATTATATTCGATATATTATGCATATCCGAGTTTGCAATAATCGGTTTGATTTAAACAACTTGTTTGACCTAGGCTAAAACTTTAGCTTGCACTTGTTTTTCAATGGATTTCAAAACATTATTTTAAAAAGGTATTTTTACTTTGGGAATCTAATCAGCCCGCTCTAGATAAGTTTCCATCGTATAAAAAGTTGTATCATGAGCTCCAGTTTATTCCGTGCTTCAAAAACACTAATTAGATAATGGCTAGCGAACCTAAAGGGCGTATAATAGAGCACAAAAATTCATCAGTGAAAATTATGGTTATTGGAAAGCTAGTATGTGTATTAATATCAATTCATATGAACAGGGTGTGTGGGATTCCATTATCAATGATAAGAGTTTGTGGGATTCCATTGTCAGTAGTGTATGGTTGAATTTTTCGAACATATGATCTCAAATGCAGCTTCAGGCACGAAATGCCATCATACTTAGAAAAGGTAGGAGTTTTGATCTTAGGAGGGATGATTACTCCTTAGACTAAACCAAATTCTTTAAAGTTCAAGCCAAGCACCTTCTGGATCTCCATAGATTTCAGACGCTCTTCTAACAGCTTATACTTCTCACCAACAGGGGGATATTGTTCATCCAAATAATCCTCTTCCTCTTCGTCAGAACATTTTTCATAACCATGATTGCTTTTTTCAATTTGAACACTCTTACCATCTTCGTCCCGTTTGTCATTTACGTCCAATGGGATATCAAGATCTTGAGTTTGCTTGACTGGGCCTCTAAATTTTCTCCCCGTGTTAAGGATGCTGATTGGTTTCTTTATATTTTTCTTCTTCTCATTGATGAGCTCCTTCAGTTCTTCCCCCCCCCCCCCCTTGGATAAATTTAGTAACATCTCTTAGAACTGAGCATTCTGAGCCTGAAGTTCTTTGATTTTCTATTCGAGATCCATTTTTGTTGAAATAAATAGCAAGAATATGAGAAACTCGTCTTGGAAACCTATTATGAAATGACATGTATGGCATGTAGATGCATATGCAATGTTTTCAAGGACCTCGTGGGATTTAAATTTGTCAATCAAAAGGGAACACAAGCAAAGACTCTTATTAAAAGTTCAAATTATAACTTCCTTTTAGGCCTATAATGAAAACAAAAAGGGTTACAAGGAAACAAATTATGAACTCCTGAGACCTAAGACTCAAGTCTCCCATGGACGCTTCCTCTTTGTGTTGACATATGCATTAAGGCTTTTCTCTTCATGAAGTTATTTTGTCAGCTCTAACACTTTCTTCTCACTTGCATAGAACTGAGTCTCAAAGGTGTCCCTTTCTTCTTTCAATTGAATCTAAGACTTCTGTAGCTCTTCAAGGTCAGTAGGCATATCTGGATGAAACGATGTATGAGGAATATCTCCTTCAACAACATGCTCCATAATTACTGGTAGGATAGCAGGATATGACATTATAATATTTTAAGAATGAGATCGCACCCATCTGAGGTAGGGCTCCAAAAGGATGGAGTTATTCTTTCCCAGAGTCTTGCAGTCAATCTTATTCACCATTTCCCAAGCACGCATAAACTTTTGACGTTAACCTTGAGGAGCATTCTCGTAATCAAATACAATACCTTGGATAAGAAAATCATAAGGATCATTTCTTCGAGCATAACCAAATTGACGTAGAGCTAGAGAAGGGTTGTAAGTAACACCTCCCCTTATGCCAAGAAGTGGCACATTAGGAAATTGCCCACAACGGTCAATAATAGTGATGTCCTCCTTAGACCGGGAACACCAATAAATATATGAATGAGAGGGTGACATCATCCTTTGAGACCATTTCAAACCTTGTTCATTCTTCATCACTAATTGGGAAAGGTGCGAAATAAACCACATGGACAGTAAAGGTTTGTGTGATACGGTGGCAGAACCAACTGTTATACTGGTTTGCATTTTGTATTCGCAAATGTGCGGTAAGCAAGATTCGCCACCGAATTTTCTTTTATCCAATAAATGAAAGGGTGAAAAGAACAGAAAAATACCTTTTTCGAGATTTTCTGAGTAAGGGGGTAGATTATGGAAAGGGAAGGTGTTAGCACCCTTTCCATCCGTGGTTTTCCACAGGCTCTTAGGTACTTGCTTTTTTTGAAAATTTCTTTCGTGTTTGTGTGTTTTGAAAAGTTTTTTTGCTTTATGCTAACTCTTGTATCAGTCCTCAAGAGTGTTGATAAAGCGTCTTTGAAAAATGTTTTGAAAGTGTAGTGTGAAAAGGTTTTTTTTTGAGCAAGTACCTAACAGTTACCTACCTACTCGAAAAAGGCTTTCTTTTCCTCATTTACTTTAGATAGTGCTCTCCTACTATTAATGAGTAGGTAGCCCTATCGTTGGATGTTGAGGGACTAAGGCAACTGGGCAAGAACTTTTAGTAATTGTCCTAAAGTTCTAAGATCACTTTTTAACTGAGGCAGCGTCGAAAGGGTCATCGAGGGACTTGTGATTTCTTGAACTAAAGGACAGCCACTAAAGATTCTCACGTTTCGAGAATTGTGACCATTTTCAAAGGCAACCAAAATGGGAGATACCCTAAGGGTGAGCATGTGCAAGTGTATTGATTCAGTTCATTTATCTTGCAATTTTAGGGTTATCTAACCGTTTTCATTTATATCTTTCCATGCAAACCTAATTACTAGCAGTTAATAGTGCAGAAAATAAATTACAAAAAATAAAATTCCTAAATTATTACACGGCTTTGGGAGAGATACATTATGAAAATGCGAAAAGTAAAATCCTAATTATTATTACAAACCGGTAGGAAGTTACAATAATAAAAAAAATTCGAAAGAAAATAAACGCGCATGAATTGAAAATACGTCTAAAATCCTAAGTGAAAGGAATTTTTTGTTTGTTTTTTGTTATGAAAAGAAATTGATTTAGTCAAAATCCTAAGTCTATTTAGTTTTAATTCTAAGAAAAAAATGTTAACGTAATTAATAATTAATTGACAAAATTATTTTAATATAAAAAGCTAAGCCTAATGTTTTTTTGTGTGGTTTTTTAATGTTAATTAAAGCTTAGAAGAAATAAAGAAAAACAATCAAAAGAAAGGGCAAAATCGAAAGACAAAAACAGTAAATGAAAAGAGTGAATTCTTGGAATGAAGGCCTGGGTCGAAGAGACTTGGGTTGAAGGTTCCTGAGAGACTGAACGTACGGGGGTGTTCGATCTGGATGTGTCATCCTTCGATCTGGGATACAGGATCTGCAAGGAATTCGTTAGAAAAAGAAAATAAAACAAAATCCTGGACTTGAATCGAATCTGGTCTTGGATTCGATAGCCTGGATGTGTCACCCTGAATCGAATCACCAGAGTCTGAATCAAAGGTTATTGGCAAAAGGTTCCTGCCACCTAGTTTGAAGCTTGGCTGCTTCGAAGCGCTACAATATTCTATTAGGGAAAACCTGAGAAACTTTTTCCTGCAAAATAAACAAACATTAGAGATCCATGGGGACTTTACCCCCTAATTCGAATCCCTCCCCAATTCGAATCTCTCTCCAATTTGAATTTGGGTTTGTTTGGCCTGCAACGTCCCAAGTGATATTTGAAGAAAAACTCAGATTGTGTCCTAGTGATGGTGCGATCTCATCCCTGAGTTTTAGCTTGCATGTACCACAAATATTAGAAATAACAAGAGTATACGTGCAATGTATATCCAAATGGTATGAAGGTGCAGTTTTGGTTCTGCAAATTCTTACTATCCAAGGTGTGTGATTTGTGGCTCTGAGCATGGAAATGTTTGCTTAGGAGTTGGTGTGGACTCCTGGGGCAGGGGACCTACAAAATGTGTTTCGATTGGGAGGCTTTTGAATTTGGTGTTGTGAGATTTTTGACGTGCTTTCTGAGGCAGCCTGTGTGTATAACCTCTTCGTGTGCGATGTGTGATCTTGTGATACAGTAAGCGGGCGTGTGAGTCCCCCTTGATTTTTGTTTGTGTCTTGTATTTATAGGAGGTGAATGAGACAAGGAAATGGGGAAAGAATCATGGCATTAAAGACCAACCATTAAACATGGCATTGAAAAAAGAATCAAACGAATTAAAAGATTGCCATTTTGAGATATTTCATGCCATTTTGGAATTCTAAGTGAGCCTGGACAGGTCAATTTGACGCCTTGTTCAAATTTTAAAATATTCATAATTTCCCTCTTCAAAGCCCCCTTCGATCAACCCTTGTTTCTGTGATGATTTTGAGTTCTGATTCGAAGTGTTCAGAACTTCCCTCGTCAAAACATTTTAAATTAAGACACCTCTACACTGATATGCCAATCGAAGAATACATCGTTCTGATGTTCTACTCGAAGGAAACTATGATGTTCCAATCGAAGGACACCCTGATGTTCCAATCGAAGGAAACTCTGATGTTCCAATCGAAGGAAACTCTGATATTACAATCGAAGGAAGCTCTAATGTTCCAATCAAAGGAAGCTCTGATGTTCCAATCGAAAGATGCTTTGATGCTCCAATCGAAAGAAGCTCTAACGTTCCAATCGAAAGAAGCTCTAATGTTCATGTTGAAGGAAACTCTTATGTTCCAATCGAAAGAAGCTCTGATGTTCCAATCGAAAGAAGCTCTGATGTTCCAATTGAAAGAAGCTTTAATGTTCAAATCGAAAGAAGCTCTGACATTCCAATCGAAAGAAGCTCTGATGTTCAAATCGAAGGAAACTCTGATGTTCCAAACGAAAGAAGCTCTGATGTTCCAATCGAAAGAAGCTCTGATGTTCCAATCGAAAGAAGCTCTGATGTTCAAATTGAAAGAAGCTCTGACGTTCCAATCTAAAGAAGCTCTGATGTTCAAATCGAAAGAAGCTTTGATGTTCAAATCGAAGGAAACTTTGATGGTTCAATTGAAAGAAGCTTTGATGTTCCGATTGAAGGATATTTCGTTCATCTTCAAATTTTACTTTCTTGTTTGCAACCACCCATGTAAGAGGAGATCTTGAAAGAAAATGAGAGGGAAAATTTTGGGGTACAATAGCTGCCCCTGTTCAATCTTCTTAAACATGAAAATTTAGATTGGCTTGTCTGCCTTTCATGATCTGAAGGTGGGAGATGATTGAACACTAGAGTGGCTTGTCTTCCTTTAGATTGGCTTCTTAAATCTGAATATTTAGATTGGCTTGCCCAGAAATTTACATTGTTGGTGGATAATATCGGGAATGGGCTTACAGATGCCATATGGAAAAGATGACAGAAGACTGTCGGAGATGGGCTTAAATATGCCATCCAGAGAAAATGAATAAGAGTCTTCGGAGACGGGCTTAAAGATGCCATCTAGAGAACATGATGGAGAGTCATCGGAGATGGACTTAGAGATTCCATCCAAAGTAGAAGCTGACTTTATAAGAAGTCTCTTTATGGGGATTCCTCTTCCTGCTGTCTGAGGAGAAGTCCACTAGGGAATGTTTTAGGCGAATAGATTCTACGAGCTTCGGTTGTCCATTACTCTATTGGGGAGTTATCTCTTGACTGGAGAGACAAAAGTGAGCTATTATCTGGTCGGGATCCAGGCTTCAAAGTGACTTGCTGAGGATAATAAGGCTGACTGTTATCTGGTCGTATTCCAGGCTTTACAACAATTTATCGGGGAATATAAAATTAACTGCTATTTGGTCGGCTTCAGGCTTCGTAGTAATTATAGACCTTGAATTGTTATCTATTTGTATCCAGGCTTCAGTGATTTAAAGAAATTAAACTGTTATCTGGTCGGGTCCAGGCTTCAACTTGAATATGAGGTATACCGTTATCTGGTCTGGTCCAGGCTTCAGTATCATAGGTTATACTATCATCTAGTCGGGTCCAGGATTTAACAAAATAAACTGCTATCTGGTCGGACTCCAGGCTTTACAGTATCTTTAACTGGATAAGAATCAGATAATCTTAGTGTCGATTTAACTAAACTAGAGAAAGGTATGGAATTGTCTTTAACTGGATAAAGAATCATAAAAAATCTTAGGCTCGATTTAACTGAACCAGAGAAAGTATCCACCGGAAATGAATCAGAATAAACCATTGGTAGATTTAAACTGAACTAGTAGAGGCCTTGAGTTATCTTTAACTGGAATAGAATCAGAGAAATCTTAGGGTCGATTTGACTGAACCAGAGAAAGTATTTAATTGTCTTTGACATGACAAGAATAAAAAAAATCTTAGGGTTGATTTAACTGAACCAGAGAAAGTGCCTACTGGAAAAGAATCAGAATAAAATCATTGGTCGATTTAAACTGAACCAGCAGAGGTCTTGAATTATCTTCAACTGGAATAGAATTAGAGAAATCTTAGGGTCGATTTAACTGAATCAAAGAAGTCTTTAAATGTCTTTGACTGGACAAGAATCAGAAAAATCTTAGGGTCAATTTAACTGAACCAGAGAAAGTGCCTACTAGAAATAAATTAGAATAAATCTTTGGTCGATTCAATTGAACCAACAGGGGTCTTGAATATGATCTTCTGAAGAAAATGCTGGAATAGCCCTTCGTCAGAGGTAACCTTTGAAAAGAATGTCAGGTCATAAAGTAGTTTATGATGCTTGTTGATTGATCTTTCCTGAAAAGGTAAAGAGTTAGTCATATGCAATGTCACGATGTATGAAATGCATTGTGTAATGATGTTCTCAAAATAAACGAGATTGTGTTGTAAGAACTATGTATGCTCATGCCATGATGTATGAACATGGAATGTTGTTGCGACAATTACTAGTCTGGGAAAATAAATCCCTGACTGCTGTTAGAGCGTACTGGGAAGCTGAATCTCATATTCCTGTTTGGTAGATGAGGAAGGTGATTCTTTTATTTCCGCAGGGGATGCTGAATGGAGATGATTTGCTGGGGATTTTTGACTTCTGCTTGAGAATGCTTCATTGGGGAGAAGATGCTCTGTTGGAAGATCATACCAATGTAGAGAAATAAGCTCATATGGAGTTTTCTTTAGTATAGGTCTTATGATCACGCGATTTCTTACGTAACATGCCGTGCTTACCGCATCCGCCCAAAAATATTTAGGCAAACTTGAGTCACTTAGCATGGTTCTTGCAAGTTCTATCAAAGACCTATTTTTCCTTTCTACTACTCCATTTTGTTGAGGAGTTCTTGGTGCTGAAAAATTGTGGAAGATCCCATTTTCTTCACAAAATTCTTCAAACAGACTGTTTTGGAACTCTCCACCATGATCACTTAGGATTGATGTTATCTTTAATGACTTCTCATTTTGAACTTGTTTTGCATATCTCTTGAATGCCTTGAATGCGTCATTTTTGTGCACTAAAAACAAAGTCCAAGTAAAACAGGAAAAATCATCTACAATAACTAAAGCATAAATGTTACCTCTGAAGCTTCTTGTTCTAGATGGACCAAAAAGATCCATGTGCAACAATTGAAGTGGTCTTGATGTTGAAACCACATTCTTTGGTTTGAAAGTTAATTTGGTCTGTTTTCCCTTTTGGGATGCACTACATAATTTGTCTTTGATGAATTTCATCTTTGATAGACCAATAACTAAGTCATGCTTAACTAATTTGTTCAAGTGCTCCATGTGTATGTGAGCAATCCTCTTGTGCCATAACCAAGCGTCATTGTTGTTTACCATGGGACATTGTACCTTCATGGACAAATCATCTAAAGTAATCATAAAAATATTGTTAGATCTTATACCTTTGAGTTTTACCTCATTGGTTGTCTCATCCATAATTAGGCATTCTTCTTTGTTGAATTTGATTTTGAACCCTTTATCGCAAAGTTGACTTATGCTAAGAAGGTTGTGCTTTAATCCTTCAACATAGAGAACATCCTCAAATTGAATGGATGGAGGTGTGCCAACTATTCCAACGCCAAGAATCTTTCCTTTGGTGTTGTCTCCATAGGTGACATACCCTTTGGCTTTATGTACTAGATATGAAAATTGGTGTACATCTCCTGTCATATGCTTTGAACATCCACTGTCAAGATACCAAAGGTTTGATGTGGATTTCAAGCATACCTACAAAAACAAATTATTTCTTGTTAGGTACCAAAGTGGCCTTGGGTCCTTCATAGTTAGTTCCCTTTTTCACCCATGCATAGTGTCCACTAGCCATACTGAAATTTGTAATATAGCATGCATTAGGTGTGTGTCCAACAATACCACAGTAAAAACAGTTTGGAACAAATTTGCTCTTGTATCTAGGAATTTGTTTTCTTTTAGATACATTAGGCTTTTTCTTTTGATGATTATGAACAACTTGCTTATTTTCTACTATCTTGGGATTGGAATTATTACTAGCCTTTACAAAAACAGTGGGATTATTACTTGGTTTCTTAGTATTCATATAACCAAGACCTTTTTTATCATTTGGATAACGTTGTTGGCTTAGTAATCCTTCCAATCCTATTTGTCCTTTTTCATATCGTTCAATGACTCTTTTCAATTGAACAATTTGAAAGACATTTGATTCACACATGGTGCATGCATAGTTTTCCTTTTCTTTTATAAAATTCTGTTTTTGAAGATCAAAATCTTTAGTCATGGTGTCAATTTTTCCGTGACAAATTCGAAGTTCTTTTTCTTGGCTTGACACCTTTTTGTATAAACTTTTGCATTCTTTCAAGAGTTCATCAATGGCACCTTGAACATCATCATCAAAAAGATTAAATTCATTACTAACCTCTTCTTCTTCATCGGAGTGATGCGATGCCATTAAGGCTAAATTTGCACATTCGTCGCTTTCCGATTCCGATGTACTACTCACATCATTATCTTCCCATGCTATGTAGGCTTTCTTGTGTTTTGAGTCCTTTCCTTTGAATCCGTTTTTCTTTGGGAGATTTGGACAATTTGGCTTGATATGTCCTTGCTTTCCACATTCATAACATGAGACATCTTGTGTTGATGTGGAGGCTTCTCTTTTCTTGAAGTGCTTTCTCTTATTTGCATGAGATCCTCCCTTGTCATTTCTGCCAAAAAACTTCCCAAGTCTTTTAACAAGAAGCATGAAATTTTCATCTTCTTCCGGATTGTCTTCTTTTAGTACTTCCTTTGAATCAATTTTTAAAGCAATGTTTTTGGATTTCTTTTCTAGATTCTCATGTTTTTCAAGTCTACCGAGTTCCGTTTCGTATTCTTGAAGTTTGCCGAATAATGTAGCGGAAGTCATTGCGGAGAGACTCTTCTTTTCCGAGATTGCCGTTACCTTTGGTTTCCATTCCCTAGTCAATGATCTAAGGACTTTCAAGTTGAGTTCATAATTTGTCAAGGTTTTACCAAGAGCACTTAAGTGATTTGTTAAGTGGATGAATATCTTTTGTAGGTCGAGAATGGTTTCTCCGGACTGCATTCGGAATAACTCGTATTCTTGACTTAAAGTATTCAGCCTTGATCTCTTAACTTCAACGGTTCCTTCATGTGTTTGTACCAAGGTGTCCCATATTTCTTTCGCCGATTTACATGCAGATACACGAAAGAACTCATCCATGCATAGTGCACCTTGAAGTAGATTTACAGCCTTTTTATCATGGAGGACTTTTTTCTTGTCGCCATCATCCCATGCAGTTTTGGGTTTAGCCGTGCCGACACCGTTGATAACTGTTATAGGAATGAATGGACCATTTTCTACGGCATCCCAGATTTCTTCTCCTTGTGATTCTAGATGCGCCCTCATGCGTATTTTCCAAAAATCAAAGTATTCGCCACAAAATAGAGGAGGCTTGTTGTTACTACCACCATCTCTGAAAACGGGTTGTTCATTTGCGGAAGCCATTCTGGATCACTAGGAGCAGGTTACCTATAACATGCTCTGATACCAATTGTAAGTTTAAGATTACGCCTAAGAGGGGGGGGGGGGGGGTGAATTAGGTGGTGGTCGATTTTTGATTTATTTTACACTTTCTGGTTTTGTTTTAGTGCTATGGAGAACGGTAAAGTGCAGAAAGTAAAGAGACACAGAGATTTATCCTGGTTCCTTCCACACCCTAGAAGTACGTCCAGTCCCCTTGCAAACACGTAAGAGATTTCACTATTTTGTTAGAACTTTTACAAGACTCTTCCTAGTCTTATCAACTAAAGACACTAACAAATACCAAGAACACCCTTTTGGATTTCCAATAAGTCTCTTGAGAACAATCCTCTCAAAAGATACCTCTTGTTTCCAACAATGGACAACAAGGTACAAAAGTATTCTAATACTTAATTCTAACAATCCTGGAAATAAGTTACACTTAGTATAATTCTATGAAATATGATTTCTTGAAAGATGTTGATCACATAGAGTGACTTTAATGAAATTTCTTCTTTCTTCTCTTGTAAGCAATTCAAACTGTAACACAATGGTTAGAAAATGCTCAAAGATTTCTGTTCTTATATGTGTGAAAGTGCATAAAATCTTTGTTCTTAAAAAATAAGAAATATGAAGTTTGAATATTTTACAAAGTTCAGAATTATTGCATGATAGAAGAGTTGTTTTATAATTTGAAAGATTTAGTATTTAAAGCAATCAACATACCTTTCCAAATGGATACCACTTTTCTGTTTGTAAAACTTGAGAAGATGCAATGTATGACCGTGCAACCATTGGAGAAAAAGGTGTGAAGGATATCTTGAATCAAGTTCAGATTTTTCAAAAATTACAACGTGTAAATCGATTAGCATTAGATGTAAATCGATTGCACGGGTTTGTAACGTTCTTGTTTTCAAAAATTTTGAAGTGTAAATCTATTTACATGATGTGTTAATCGATTTACTAGTGTTAAAAATTAAGTCAGTTCAGTAATCAATCGATTTACACTCCATGTAAATCGATTGCTGCCAGGGGCAATCAGTTTTAAAAAAAAAACATGTGTAAATCGATTTACATGATGTGTTAATCGATTTACATTAGTGAAAAACTTAGAATTTGATTTAAACTTTAAGTGAAGTGTTGTGGCAAGTGTGTATATCATTTTTGAGCATTTCTAATCAATTTAGTTCAAATGAGAATTGATATATTTGTTTGCTTGCCATGATCCTTGAAGCTTTGAGTGAATGATGCTTTAAGCTAATTCCACTTATTTTCCTTCTTGCCATAGTGCTTTTTTGTCTTTCATCAAAACTAAAGTTGAGTTGAGGATTGAGATTACATTCTCCCCCTTTTTGATGATGACAAACCATCTTTCTTTATGAGTTGTTCAGAATTGGAGCAAAAGGAGTTTTCTCCCCCTAAGATAGATTTCTCCCCCTATGGAGAAAAAGATTTGAAAACTTGCCCTGAAAAGAAAACTGAAACAAACAACCATGAAGTGCTATCACATCCTTCTCCCCCTTTGACATTATCAAAAAGAATGGAAAGATGTAACATAAAATGATACTTATAACAATTTGAAACAGATATGAACATAAACTAAAACGCAAATTTCTAAAAATATCGTACGAAGTTCAAATACACATAATACAAACCTAACACTTGAAGCAATTATCAAACAAAAACATAATGATAAAGAACAGGAATTTAATAATATTGGCCAGGAAAATATTAGAAGGGTCCTTGATATGGAAACTGTTGTTGTAGAGGTGGTTCAACTTGAGATACAAAATCCATATTTAAGCATGCATCCTTAAGATTTAGCCGTCTAGATACCCCTTTGCTAATATCTCCAATTATGTTGTCAATTGGATGATCACGATGAGTTCTCCATTCTTGAAGAAGACCATCATCATTTCCATTTTGATGTGAAAGTTCATGTGTTTGTTCTGGGTTGACAATTTTGCCACCTTCGCATGAATTCTCATGAGGTAAATCTATAGAATCATCATCATCACAAATAACAACTTCCTCCTTGGAGGTGTTAGATTCATCAAAAGAAACATGCATTGATTCTTCTATAGTTAAAGTTCTTTTATTGTAAATTCTAAAAGCTTTGCTAGAAAGGGAGTAACCAAGAAAAATACCTTCATCCTATTTTTCATCGAACTTACCGAGATTGTCTTTGTCGTTATTAAGGACAAAACATTTGCACCCGAAAATATGAAAGTGAGAGATATTTGGTTTCTTCCTTTGTAAATCTCATATGGAGTTTTCTTTAGTATAGGTCTTATGATCATGCGATTGCTTACGTAAGATGTCGTGCTTACCGCATCCGCCCAAAAATATTTAGGCAAACTTGAGTCACTTAGCATGGTTCTTGCAAGTTCTATCAAAGACCTATTTTTCCTTTCAACTACTCCATTTTGTTGTGGAGTTCTTGGTGCTGAAAAATTGTGGAAGATCCCATTTTCTTCACAAAATTCTTCAAACAGACTGTTTTGGAACTCTCCACCATGATCACTTCGGATTGATGTTATCTTTAATGACTTCTCATTTTGAACTTGTTTTTCATATCTCTTGAATGCCTTGAATGCGTCATTTTTGTGCACTAAAAACAAACTCCAAGTAAAACGGGAAAAATCATCTACAATAACTAAAGCATAAATGTTACCTCTGAAGCTTCTTGTTCCAGATGGACCAAAAAGATCCATGTGCAACAATTGAAGTGGTCTTGATGTTGAAACCATATTCTTTGGTTTGAAAGTTGATTTAGTTTGTTTTCCCTTTTGGCATGCACTACATAATTTGTCGTTGATGAATTTCATCTTTGGTAGACAAATAACTAAGTCGTGCTTAACTAATTTGTTCATGTGCTCCATGTGTATGTGAGCAATCCTCTTGTGCCATAACCAAGTGTCATTATTGTTTACCATGAGACATTGTACCTTCATAGACAAATCATCTAAAGTAATCATAAAAATATTGTTAGATCTTATACCTTTAAGTTTTACGTCATTGGTTGCCACATCCATAATTAGGCATTCTTCTTTGTTGAATTTGATTTTGAACCCTTTATCGCAAATTTGACTTATGCTAAGAAGGTTGTGCTTTAATCCTTCAACATAGAGAACATCCTCAATTTGAATGGATGGAGGTGTGCCAACTATTCCAACGCCAAGAATCTTTCCTTTGGTGTTGTCTCCATAGGTGACATACCCTTTGGCTTTATGTACTAGATATGAAAATTGGTGTACATCTCCTGTCACATGCTTTGAACATCCACTGTCAAGATACCAAAGGTTTGATGTGGATTTCAAGCATACCTACAAAAACAAATTATTTCTTGTTAGGTACCCAAGTGGCCTTGGGTCCTTCATAGTTAGTTCCCTTTTTCACCCATGCATAGTGTCCACTAGCCATACTGAAATTTGTAATATAGCATGCATTAGGTGTGTGTCCAACAATACCACAGTAAAAACAGTTTGGAACAAATTTTCTCTTGTATCTAGGAATTTGTTTTATTTTAGATACATTAGGCTTTTTCTTTTGATGATTATGAACAACTTGCTTATTTTCTACTATCTTGGGATTGGAACTATTACTAGCCTTTACAAAAACAGTGGGATTGTTACTTGGTTTCTTAGTATTCACATAACCAAGACCTCTTTTATCATTTGGATAACGTTGTTGGCTTAGTAATCCTTCCAATCTTATTTGTCCTTTTTCATATCGTTCAATGACTCTTTTCAATTGAACAATTTGAAAGACATTTGATTCACACTTGGTGCATGCAAAGTTTTCCTTTTCTTTTATAAAATTCTGTTTTTTGAAGATCAAAATCTTTAGTCATGGTGTCAATTTTTCCGTGACAAATTCGAAGTTCTTTTTCTTGGCTTGACACCTTTTTGTATAAACTTTTGCATTCTTTCAAGAGTTCATCAATGGCACCTTGAACATCATCATCAAAAAGATTAAATTCATTACTAACCTCTTCTTCTTCGTCGGAGTGATGCGATGCCATTAAGGCTAAATTTGCACATTCGTCGCTTTCCGATTCCGATGTACTACTCATATCATTATCTTCCCATGCTATGTAGGCTTTCTTGTGTTTTGAGTCCTTTCCTTTGAATCCATTTTTCTTTGGGAGATTTGGACAGTTTGGCTTGATATGTCCTTGCTTTCCACATTCATAACATGAGACATCTTATGTTGATGTGGAGGCTTCTCTTTTCTTGAAGTGCTTTCTCTTATTTGCATGAGATTCGCCCTTGTCATTTCTGCCAAAAAACTTCCCAAGTCTTTTAACAAGAAGCATGAAATTTTCATCTTCTTCCGGATTGTCTTCTTTTACTACTTCCTTTAAATCAATTTTTAAAGCAATGTTTTTGGATTTCTTTTCTAGATTCTCATGTTTTTCAAGTCTATCAAGTTCCGTTTCGTATTCTTGAAGTTTGCCAAATAATGTAGCGGAAGTCATTGTGGAGAGACTCTTCTTTTCCGAGATTGCTGTTACCTTTGGTTGCCATTCCCTAGTCAATGATCTAAGGACTTTCAAGTTGAGTTCATCATTTGTCAAGGTTTTACCAAGAGCACTTAAGTGATTTGTTAAGTGGATGAATCTCTTTTGTAGGTCGAGAATGGTTTCTCTGGACTGCATTCGAAATAACTCGTATTCTTGACTTAAAGTATTCAGCCTTGATCTCTTAACTTCAACGGTTCCTTCATGTGTTTGTACCAAGGTGTCCCATATTTCTTTCACCTATTTACATGTAGATACACGAAAGAACTCATCCATGCATAGTGCACCTTGAAGTAGATTTACGGCCTTTTTATCGTAGAGGACTTTTTTCTTGTCGCCATCATCCCATGCAGTTTTGGGTTTAGCCCTGCCGACACCGTTGATAACTGTTATAGGAATGAATGGACCATTTTCTACGGCATCCCAGATTTCTTCTCCTTGTGATTCTAGATGCACCCTCATGCGTATTTTCCAAAAATCAAAGTATTCGCCACAAAATAGAGGAGGCTTGTTGTTACTACCACCATCTCTGAAAACAGGTTGTTGATTTGCGGAAGCCATTCTGGATCTCTAGGAGCAGGTTACCTATAACCTGCTCTGATACCAATTGTAAGTTTAAGATTGCGCCTAAGAGGGGGGGTGAATTAGGTGGTGGTCGATTTTTGATTTATTTTACACTTTCTGGTTTTGTTTTAGTACTATGGAGAACGGTAAAGTGCAGAAAGTAAAGAGACACAGAGATTTATCCTGGTTCCTTCCACACCCCGGAAGTACGTCCAGTCCCCTTGCAAACACGCAAGAGATTTCACTATTTTGTTAGAACTTTTACAAGACTCTTCCTAGTCTTATCAACTAAAGACACTAACAAATACCAAGAACACCCTCTTGGATTTCCAATAAGTCTCTTGAGAACAATCCTCTCAAAAGATACCTCTTGTTTCCAACAATGGACAACAAGGTACAAAAGTATTCTAATACTTAATTCCAACAATCCTGGAAATAAGTTACACTTAGTATAATTCTATGAAATATGATTTCTTGAAAGATGTTGATCACATAGAGTGACTTCAATGAAGTTTCTTCTTTCTTCTCTTGTAATCAATTCAAACTGTAACACAATGGTTAGAAAATGCTCAAAGATTTCTGTTCTTATATGTGTGAAAGTGCAGAAAATCTTTGTTCTTAAAAAATAAGAAATCTGAAGTTTGAATATTTTACAAAGTTCAGAATTATTGCATGAGAGAAGAGTTGTTTTATAATTTGAAAGATTTAGTATTTAAAGCAATCAAGATACCTTTCCAAATGGATACCACTTTACTGTTTGTAAAACTTGAGAAGATGCAATGTATGATCGTGCAACCATTGGAGAAAAAGGTGTGAAGGATATCTTGAATCAAGTTCAGATTTTTCAAAAATTACAACGTGTAAATCGATTAGCATTAGATGTAAATCGATTGCACGGGTTTGTAACGTTCTTGTTTTCAAAAAATTTGAAGTGTAAATCGATTTACATGATGTGTTAATCGATTTACTAGTGTTAAAAAATTAAGTCAGTTCAGTAATCAATCGATTTACACTCCATGTAAATCGATTGCTGCCAGGGGCAATCAGTTTTAAAAAAAAAACATGTGTAAATCGATTTACATGATGTGTTAATCAATTTACATTAGTGAAAAACTTAGAATTTGCTTTAAACTTTAAGTGAAGTGTTGTGGCAAGTGTGTATATCATTTTTGAGCATTTCTAATCAATTTAGTTCAAATGAGAATTGATATATTTGTTTGCTTGCCATGATCCTTGAAGTTTTGAGTGAATGATGCTTTAAGCTAATTCCACTTCTTTTCCTTCTTGCCATAGTGCTTATTTGTCTTTCATCAAAACTAAAGTTGAGTTGAGGCTTGAGATTACATGAGTCTTTATAAACTGTTTGAGATTATAAAACTTAGCTAGGGAACATGTATTTCAACTCTCTGAGGGAACTTTACTGGAGGAGGTAATTCCTGCTTGGGGAAGAAGAGGTTAAAACTTTGGTTGTTTTCACTCTACGGGACATATACATCATTAGGACTTATGCTGAGGATGTAGCGGTGACTTTGCAGTAGGACGTCTCTGCCTTTGTACCTGCTGAAGAAAATAACTACGGGACTACAAGTGGCTTTTTAGACCTTGTCCTGTTTCTTAAAGTCATTAGCAATTTTCTTTCTGTTTTTTTATGCAAGTATTTATAAATAGTAATCATATTCAAATGCATATGTCAAAAATAACCACTGGACGTTTTTTGCAAGACCAAACAGAAAAAATGAAAACGAAAAGTTTTGTACTTTCAAAGAAGTGTTTTGTATTGATTATGAAATTTGCCTATAATAGGCGTTTTTTGTACAAAGAGACTGAAATTCTAGTATGAGAATGGCACCATGAAAATTAAAACTATACAAAATAGTGTACAAAGAGAAAACGGCTATGTGTAATAATCCCATTGAGTTTCAATTCTGTTATTGCCCTTATGTCCTTGAGCGTCTCATCACTTTGCTACTTGTCCGAAGTTGACTGGATTGATTGGTACCCCTTGAGCTTGATAGTTAATACTGATGACTGGTTGCAAGGTGATCCAACGGGACATAGTTATATGCTTTAAATCCCTAACTTTTTCCTGGACCGCCCCTTCGGATTTTCAGTCCACCGGGATACCCTTTTTTTCCTAAGCCGCCTTTTCAGGTTTTCAACTTGCCGGGTGTACAAATATTTTATGTATATCCCTAATTTTTTTCCCGAACCCTTTTGGTTCATCGGGATGCCCTTATTTTTTCCAAGTCCAGTCAACCTAGTGGTTCTTTATTCATGCGTAGTATCTTTTAACTATGTCCGCATTCACAGGGTGAAGAAGATCGGCACTGTCCATAGTGATCAAGATCATGGATCCACCAGAAAATATGTTTTTGATTACAAATGGACCTTCGTACGTGGGAGTACATTTCCCCCTGGTATAACCTTGTGGCAGTGTGATGCGTTTGATTACCAGGTCACCAACTTGATATACCTGACATCTGACCTTCTTGTTAAAAGCCTTGATCATACGCTTCTGGTACATCTGACCATGACAAACAGTAGGTAACCTTTTCTCATCAATTAGGTTCAGTTGGTCAAGTCGAGTATGAATCCAATCATCTTCTTTCAGGCCTGCATCCTTCACAATTCTCAAATAAGGGATCTGGACCTCAATATGTTAGACAACCTCCGTACCATACACCAGAGATAAAGGTGTTCCTCCTGTTGACGTACGTGCTGAAGTGCGGTAACCATGAAGAGAAAATGGTAACATCTCATGCCAGTCTTTATATGTCACCGTCATCTTCTAGATGATCTTCTTAATATTCTTGTTAGCAGCCTCCACAGCACCATTCATCTTCGATCGGTAAGGAGAAGAGTTATGATGCTATATCTTGAATTGCTTTACAGAGTTTGATGATCATAGTGTTGTTGAGATTTGTACCATTATCTATAATGATTCTTTCGGGGATGCCATACCAAAAAATAAGGTTATGCTTGATGAACCGTGCCACAACATTCTTGGTAACAGAAGTAAATGAGGCAGCCTTAACCCACTTCGTGAAGTAATCAATGGCGACTAGGATGAATCGATGCCCGTTTGAAGCGGTAAGTCTAATTTCTCCGATCATGTCAATGCCCTACATTTCAAACGGCCAAGGAGAAGTCAAGACATTTAGAGGAACCTGCGGTACGTGCACCTTAACAGCATAAATATGGCGTTTGTGACAAGTCCATGAATGTTGATAATAGTCTGCTTCCATAGTGGACCAATAGTATCCTTCCTATAGGATCTTTTTAGTCATGGTGTGTGTTGTACCCCAAAATTTGCCCTCCCATATTCATTAAGAAATTACCAAGTCAAGGTCACAAAATTCCCCCCAGGGTTGTGCAGCTCAACTGTCTCCTATACAGTCAAAACTAGGGTTTGAGTTCTGGTCAAGCAAATGAACTTTTCAAAGACCCAATCAAGTCTCACATGCCTACAAAGATGGTCAAGTACCTTCATGTCAAGTTTCAAAGCATTCAGCTCAAAATTGCACAGTCAAAACCCTAAATTGCACTACAGTCAACTGTAGGGGCAAAATGGTCATTTGGCAGTCAAAAGTTCAAATTTTTGGTCAATATATCATTTTGAAGCCACAAACATCATTTGATCAATGCTTGATCATGATTCTCAAAATTTGGCTCAGAAATCATCCAAGATGCAAAAGTTGCTATATTTGGACAGCTGAAAAAGTCAACTGAAATTGACCAGGGCATAACTTTCACATGGATTGTCAGAAAAATTCCATCCAAAGCTCATTTTGAAGAGAAATACATTTCCAACAATTCATCTTCATGTTCCAAGTCCAAGAAATGCTCTCACAAAAAGTTATCAATTTCAACATTATAGGTCATTTTCAAAAGTCAACAAAAAGTGACTTTAAGTCAAAGGCCATAACTTGAGATTGGTAAATCAAAATGGCATGGGACCAAAGGCATTGGTTAAAGGACTCAAAGACCTTTCCAAAATGTCCAAGAACATGTGAAAAGCTTAAAAATTGACCAAGTTATGCCTTGTGGAAGTTGGGAAATTTTTAGGAATTTTGAAAAGTCAACATTGATGCAAAAGGCCTAAAAATGCAAATGGGCCCATTTTTCCTCCAAGTTTCTTCATGCCAAGCCTATGCACGACCATTAGGCCCAAAGGGAAGTAATTTCATATTTTTTAATTATTTATTTGAATTTATATTAATTTATATTCATTTAAATCATTTTAATACATGAAAAATATAAACCTAACCTAAAAAATCTTTTTGTGCACATTCTAATCTCAATATTTCGTGCTTGATTGATTATGGCAAGTTTTGGTGTGATTGGATCATGATTGAACAAAAACAACATGAAAAAAGATGTGAAAAGATTCTTAACAAAATCAAATATCTAAACAATCAATGCCTTGGATTTTCTCAAGTTTTGTTGACCTAAAAGCTTGGCTATATGATCAGAATCAAAGACCTAATGCCAAAAGACTGCAAGCTGCGCCCCAAACAAGCTTTTGCAAGTTGAAATTTTCCATAAAAAGTCAAAACTGAAAATTAGTTTTGAGGTCGATTCAAGCTCCAATTTTTATTCCATCAGCATCCTTAAGCATCCCTGAAGAGATTCCAATCAAAAAACTTTCTCTCAAACGCCAAGAATTGGTATCAGGAACTCAAACTTTGTCACAAAAATTTCCAAATCGCATATCATAATTTACGCATCATTGTGCATTTTTATTCATGAATTCTTGTTCAATATGAAATTTGCAAGCTAACCATAACTTTTAATTGAAGTTTCGTGCGCTTTTGGCCAAGTTACCATTATTGTGTTCTAGGGTTTCCACGAGTGTTGATTTGGGCACTTCGTAATACTGTAAAATTGAGGCTCATTAGTACCATGATCAAAACCAGCGCGATTAGACGATCAATATACAACTATCGCGCCTAATTTATATGCAATGAGGGGCTATTCGCTATTATGGGATTTGACTTGTTTTGAGGGGGTTTAAAACCCCCGTTAACCTTCTTTTATTTTTTCAGAGAAGAACGAATGAAGAAGAAGAAGCTGAGTTGGCGAGGCGTGAATGGTCCTTTTAAATTTCGCGCTAAAAGTTTCCACTAACATTTGTTCTCTTTCATATTAATTGTTGGTTGTTAAAATATTAAAAGTGTTCAATGGCTCAGCTGGCATATGCGTATTGCTTGCAACCTCTGAGACCTGGGTTCGAGTCCCAGGTCTGAATAAATTCACGTTATTTTTCTATCCTCATTCCCATGCAGGCACCACGTTGGAACGTACCATGTTCCATCAGTATCTCACCATACACGCGTCCAGTGCGTGCAGATCAAAGGCTTAAATTCAAAGAACATACCATAGGCTGGTCAACATGCCATACAAAATCCATGAAAGTCAGCGAAATCAAGGCTTATTGGGCCAGGCTTTTCAAATCAACACCTCCATCTGGGGCCTGAACCCCCCCCTGGTTTGCTTTTCTTTTCTTTTTATTATTTTAATTATTGTGTTATTTATTTTTATTGCTTTAATTAACTAATTTTCTTTTTTTTACAAAATATAAAAAAAACATTAAAAATGCAGAAAAGACAAAAAATACAATTTTTATTTTATTATTTCCATAAATAAATTGCTTGTAAATATTTAGTTTAATTAGGTTATAGTTTTAATCTTTTTAATAAAAATCCAAAAAAATAGAATTTAGGTTTAAATAACTTTTTATTTTCTTTTTTATTCTCCCTTTTTTTTTTCTTCAGAATAGTAATATTATTTATTTATTTTCATAAATTAAAAATTGCGTGTAAATTAACTTAGATATTAAATTAGGTTAAAAATTCAACCTTTTTCATAATAAACTTAAAAAAATAATAGAATTAGGTTTAATATTTAGTTTAATTTCAATTAACCCCTTTTCCTTATTAAGCATTAAAAAATATACAAAATACCAAAAAAAAAAGCAGTTAATCATTTAATTTTTAATTCTCATTAACTTTTAATTATTTGCAAAAGGGTCCAACGCCCGTCGTTTCAATTATTAATTTTGCGCATTTATTTTATATCACTTATTATAATTATGTAATTGTCCCAAAGCCATGTAACTTTACTTTTCGCACTTTTATTTTATCGTATTATTTATTTTTCCGCTAAATCGGGTCCGGTTTAATTTTGGCGATGTGGACCCGCGCCATTTGTAATAGCCTTAGATTTATTTTCCGCAAATTTTATAACTGTTAAATATGCATGCAAGAATGAATGGACAAATTAAAATCAAGCGTAGATCACAACAAACATGACAAGACAAATAACTGAAACATGACACACGATTCGCACACACCACCCCTAGGGTACGCCTCACTGTTGCCTTTCGAAAGGTGGTCGTCGAGTAGAGGACGTCTTAGTAAGTCCTCATGATCCGGGAACCTGGCATGAGGGTAGCTTCTAAGGTGTCTTCCCATTGCTCTGGTGATCACCACGTCCCTAAAACTCGAATTGACCCGAACACCTCCAACGGTGGTGCTACCTACCTCTCAATGGTGGGATGGCACTACTTTAAAGGACATTTACACAGACGAATTCCTTAGGGTAGGTAGGTTCTCAAGGATACTTGCTCTAATCTCAAAAAGACTTTTCACACCGACACTTTTCAAAAGCTTTCAAAACAAACTTTTCAAACACTCTGACGTACGAGTCGATCTGAAATTTTCAAAAGAAACTTTTTTAAAACCCACAATTGAAAAGCAAACAAACCATTTTTGAAAACACAAATGAGCAAGTATCTAAGAGCCCATGGATAACCATGGATAGAAAGGGTGCTAACACCTTCCCTTTCTATAATCTACCTCCCGAACCGAGAGCAATCTCTATAAGGAATTTTTCTGTGCTTTTGTCCTTTCCAATTGGAGAAAATAAAAGATGGTGGCGACTCTTGCTTCCGCGACATTTTGCGAACCAGCGTTAAACAGTCAGTTCCAGATCCACCGATCACAGAACTGGCGACTCTGCTGGGGAATCTAAACTTAAAGTGAGGTGTACCTTAGGGCTAGTTCATAACTGTGTTTTCAATTGTTTTCCTTGTGTGCTTTAAATTGTGGGTTGCCTGGGAGTTCTATAGATCCTAACCCGGATCTGGGGGATACCTTCTTAGAAAGTAGCGACAAGGCTGTGAGGGAACTGTGCGGGGTGTACCGACATGGTTGAAACAGTCTGCTACGTTGATGTGGCACTTTGGTGTGTACCGGTAACCCTTGAGTTCAGTCAAGGAGAGTACGGGGCCTCCGCGTGGTGTCGTGAAGCATCAACAGACCTTAGGAACCTTAATTGAACTATCTTGGCCTCTTTAGGGTAGTGAGATAACTGACTTTGGTGCAGTCCGAGGTTGGTTGATACTCGATACTACGCTCAATTGAGGGTTGCTTTCCTGGAATATTTCGGTCGCCAGTTCAGTGGCTAAATCGAAACGATGAACAATGAAAGCAATCCCGTGATATTGGGAACCTTAGAACCCGGTTACTTTAATTAGGACAGGTTGAACCCACCAACTTCAAGAGGGTAATACCTAGACCTCATGCCGGCCTAAACTCTAAGGGCTCTTTTGTGTGACTTGCGTGCCTTCGTACTTGACTACTTGCATGCTTGTTATCTGACCCTTGATGTCTTGCAGGTTTTGTTCATAGTCCTTAATTGGGACTTATAACAGGGTGTACTAACCGCTTGCAGGTTCTGTTTATAGTCCTTAACTGGGACTCATGACAGGGTTTACCAAATTTCTTGCAGGTGTTGTTTATAGTCCTTAACTGGGACTCATAACAGGGTTTACTAGATCTCTTGCAGGTTTTGTTTATAGCCCTTAATTGGGACTCATAACAAAGTATACTGAATTTCTTGCAGGGTCTGTTTATAGTCCTTAATTGGGACTCATAACAGGGTTTACCTACATCACCCCATGCATAGCATGACATCATACCATTGCATACGTCCTAACCCATTTCAAGGATCTCAAGGGCTTGTGATGCAGGTCATGGTGAATCAATTATCCCAGCAAGGGGCAAAGAGGATTTATTTTCCTCTAGCCAAGGTTGTCAGGGGCTATGACCCACTTGATATGGTGAGCTCTGACTCCCGAAGAAGGTTCCCTTAACCCAGGTTGCTGGGAAATCAAAATTAGACCTGATGACTAAGGTCAGGGGCTATGACCCACTGGATATGGTGAGCCTTTGACCCTTGAAGAAGAATTCTCAACAACAAAGGTGTCCTTCAATCCAGCTATAAATTCCAATGCTAACAAATTTTCTTGTTTACCCCGCGAGGTCCTTGAAAACATTGCATACATGTCATACTCATCATTGCATTACAGGTATCCCTTTTGCAGGTCACTCACCATCTTCGCTGCTTATTTCAGCAATGGCTTTCCAACCAGACAACCAAGATCTCCGTACTCAGAACGCCCAACTGCGAGAAATGTTCTTGAACCTATCCCAGGGGCAAGAAGAAATGAAGACTCTCCTCACCAGGAACTTGACCTTAGGGAATGCAGGGGGCATCAGGAACGATCAGCTGGAAGGGCTACAAATTGAGTTGGCAACCATGAAGATCCAAATGATGGGGCAGTTGGTGGGCCAAATGACTCTCATTCAGGACTTAGCTCAAAAACAAGAAGAGCTCCGGGTCCTCGTCACCAAGCTGCTTCAAAATAATCCAGTAGGGCAAACAGCCAAGGTGGAAGCTCCAGCCATCATTCAACCACATGCGGGGCAAGAAGACAAAGGAAAATCTCCTCAGCTTGCTTCAGGGTCACGAGCACAGCCTCAACGGGGTAGTCAATGTAAACGAAATGCGCCCGGAAGACATTTCTCGGAGACTGATATACCCTCATCCTTTATACTGAAGCGCTTGCTGGAGGTCAATCTGATCACTCTAAAGGACCCTCCCAAAAATCCCAACAGGACAGCTTCAAGGTATAACCCCGACACCCACTGCGCTTATCATTCAGACAGCCCGGGGCATGCTACAGACGACTGTTGGACCTTGAAGAATAAAATTCAGGATTTGATTGACGAAGGGGTGATAGAGTTCATGCCAGATGGCGAGATGAGAATCTTCCGCTGAGAATTCTTCATCTGAGATGGCTGTCTCAAACTAGAAATTTTTGTTCATTAGGATTTTTCAAGTTGTAATTCCCTTTTGATTATTCAAACGCTTACTCATTGTCAAACATTGTTATTTCACTAGTGCATCGCATATGTCTGTTTTGAATCAATATATTCGTATTCACTATACGCAAATTATTTTCATATTTTTTCTGATGATCAACTCTCATTAATTCTAAGCCTCTTGAGGGAGGATGACGAAAACGATACCACGATCTTTACAGTATGCTTTTGAACAGACCCAGCTGATGAGGTACAAGCATTGTTTCAAATCCTAAACACTGGAGTTATAAGGAAGATAATCCCTCGTCAAACCCCTTCGAGCCAAAGAAGTAGGAGTTTTTATTTTCTAAAATCAAAACCCTTAATCATAACCTGGGGCAGGGTAGTCTCTCAGTTGATCCAAGTGCATAACGAATGGCACCAAAAAGTCTTTACAAAACGAAGAAAGACAATGATTGTTCCGAACAAACATAAGGACAGGCAGTTATTATATCTCAAAAATAAAAACCCAATAAGTCAAAACCTATGAAGGAGACTTACAAAACTGGGGCATCCCGCTGACTGTAATCACAAAAGAAACAGTTCAGGCAAAAAACAGGGATAATAAAATCAAAAAAAAAGAAAGAGGTCCTACAAAACCCTCAACAAAAAGAAATGACTGTCTGTTCAAAATAAACCATCAGTATCCGAACCGTCACCGAAACATCAGAGCAAAGACTCAAACAAGGTCTAACGTATGATCAACTGAGTTTAGGTTTGGAGAACATCACGAAGAGTGGGTGGGTACAAATAATTTGAGCCTTTATCCTTTGTTTCTTAAACCGTGAACCAAGCCACGTTATAACCCTTAAAAGTCCTAGCTGAAGCATGGGTTAGTTCGAAAGCATACTGTCACGAAAGGTATCCTGACTCCTGAAGGCCTACGGTAAATACGGAGTTGACATCACGTTTTACAAACATTCACTTGTTTTATGGAAAGATGCATTTTCAAAATCTTCGAGACAGACATAAGCTTTGCGTTTTTGATATAACTTTGTTTGCAGATGACCATTTGTTTGAACAGCAGGGCAATTCGCACGATGAATACCTAGTGAACAAAAGCACTTTCAATCAAGGGGCACGACATGATCATGGTCCATTATCTGGGGCAGTCCAATCAAGATTCGGAGAATCTCTCAAAGACTAAACAGCCTGGGGCAAATCTCCGCCCGAATCACTTGGGGCATTCCAACAACGAATCTTGCCTGATCAAATACCTTCTGGTGGCATGACAAAACACTTCTAACAGGGGCAACTCCCTATATCCTGAAAGCACGGACATAGTCGAAAAATACTACGCATAATCAAAGACCCGCTAGGTTGACACACCTAGGCAAAAATAAGGGCTTCCCGGCGAACCAAAAGGGTTCGGGCAAAAATAAGGGATGAAATGAAAAAATATGTACACCCGGCAAGTCGAAAACCTGAAAAGGCGGCTTGGGCAAAAATGGGTATCCCGGTGGACTGAAAACCTGAAAGGGCGGTCCAGGCAAAAGTTAGGGATTAAAGCGTACGACTATGTCCTGCCATCTGTCTACCAGAAGAAGGTTTGTCCATCAACAACTATCAGCACCCCACAGATGCCTTCTCCCATATAAACAGGGGCAATAAAGATTTGTCTGAGCAGTCCAATTGTTCTATCCTCTAAGGTACCAAGATGGGTTCAGCTAAAGAACATGACCAGTACATCTTAAATTCCCCAGAGAGTCAGCAGTCAGTACGTTCTTCTCTAAGATATTGTCAAATCTCAAGGAAATTGAGTATTCTCCCGCAGATCTCAATACTTCCCCAGCAGCATATATTCTTAACAAGCATCCCCGGCAGTCTCGGCCTAAAGATTGTTCCCCGGCGGTATACCAACATTCAAAGGAACATCCCAACATATCAAAGCTTCCCCAGGAGAGTCCAACCCAGCTTCCCCAGGAAAGTTGGAATACATCTCCCCAAGCAATAAGCGTACCCCCAGTAGATTCTGGAAGCTTATCCCCTAGCAGGGCACGAACGCGTCGTCCGGCTTGATTTAAAGAGTTATTTCCTTAACAGGATATAACTGGGTTATCCTCAGCCAAAAGCCACGGAAAGAGCGTCCTCGACGAATCTTCTTATCCCCAGCGAAGTCCATCCATAATTCCAATACAGCAAGGTATCCCCAGCGGAGTTATCTTCATCAACTCAGCAAAGCATCGCTATCCCCACAGAGTAGCACTCCCCAGCATGATCGCTAGAGTATCTTTTCTCCCGCAGAATTATTTCATTCCTCAACGGAGTTATCTCCGCCTACCGGTATTCTTGCAACGAATCATCCACAGCGGAAGCAAAATCTCTTCCTCAACATCAGCCCAGGATATGACTTCCCGGCACCCGTCAAGGATTTATTTTCCTAGACGAAAACATACATGAATCATCACATACATCATTATAGCATGCATGTACACATCATATCATATAAATCGTATCCATGTTTGCTTGATCCATATCATGCATCGCATATAACTGACCTCTACCTTTCAGGAAGGGTGCAGTTGAAATTCTCAAACATATTTCAAGGACTTCTCCAGTCCAGTTAAATCGACTCCGAACAGATTTTTCTGATAAAGACTCAGTAGAAGTTCTCTTATGGTCCCCTCTCCAACGGCGTGTGAGGTGGTAATTCCTTCTTCAGATGTTCCCCTCTCCGGCATGAGCGTGAGGTGATATTCTCTTATGGTCCCCTCTCCAACGGCGTGTGAGGTGGTAATTCCTTCTTCAGATGTTCCCCTCTCCGGCATGAGCGTGAGGTGATATTCTCTTATGGTCCCCTCTCCAACGGCGTGTGAGGTGGTAATTCCTTCTTCAGATGTTCCCCTCTCCGGCATGAGCGTGAGGTGATATTCTCTTATGGTCCCCTCTCCAACGGCGTGTGAGGTGGTAATTCCTTCTTCAGATGTTCCCCTCTCCGGCATGAGCGTGAGGTGATATTCTCTTATGGTCCCCTCTCCAACGGCGTGTGAGGTGGTAATTCCTTCTTCAGATGTTCCCCTCTCTGGCATGAGCGTGAGGTGATATTCTCTTATGGTCCCCTCTCCAACGGCGTGTGAGGTGGTAATTCCTTCTTCAGATGTTCCCCTCTCCGGCATGAGCGTGAGGTGATATTCTCTTATGGTCCCCTCTCCAACGGCGTGTGAGGTGGTAATTCCTTCTTCAGATGTTCCCCTCTCCGGCATGAGCGTGAGGTGATATTCTCTTATGGTCCCCTCTCCAACGGCGTGTGAGGTGGTAATTCCTTCTTCAGATGTTCCCCTCTCCGGCATGAGCGTGAGGTGATATTCTATTATGGTCCCCTCTCCAACAGCGAGTGAGGTGGTAATTCCCTTTCAAGATGTTTCCCTCTCCAACGGCGAGTGAGGTGATATTTCCTTTCAGATTATAATTTCCTATAGTTCCCTCTCCAACGGTGAGTGAGGTGACTCCCTTTGAGATTATAATGTCCTTTGGTTCTCTTCCTAACACTACGAAGATGGTAATTCTCACCAAGATTTTCTCAACGAGCGTTGTTGAGGTTGAAATCATTCAGGATTCTCTTACCATTCATGCTAAGGCAGTAACCACCCCTGGTTCATTCATCAGTGTTTGAAGCTCCAGACTCAGTTCCTGTAACCAGTCAGGACACATCTGTATCAAGCCTCCGAAAATCAGCCCCTGCGACGTGTCAGGTACTCATTTTTCTGTTTTGCAGGTATGCAGGTTCTCGCTAAGGAATCTCCTACGCGATCAACGTCCAGATGACATCTATAAGCCCATCATCCTATCCAAGCAACATCCAAATGGCATCTATAAGCCCATTCCCTCATCATCATTGCTACTATGTGAGCGCAAATTTCTGGGCACTCTAGTGTCCAATCATCTTCTACCCTCGGATTACGAAAGGCACGTCAGCCAATCTGCATCCTCAGGTCTAAGAAGATTGAACAGGGGCAACTGTTGTACCCCAAAATTTGCCCTCCCATATTCATTAAGAAATTACCAAGTCAAGGTCACAAAATTCCCCCCAGGGTTGTGCAGCTCAACTGTCTCCTATACAGTCAAAACTAGGGTTTGAGTTCTGGTCAAGCAAATGAACTTTTCAAAGACCCAATCAAGTCTCACATGCCTACAAAGATGGTCAAGTACCTTCATGTCAAGTTTCAAGGCATTCAGCTCAAAATTGCACAGTCAAAACCCTAAATTGCACTACAGTCAACTGTAGGGGCAAAATGGTCATTTGGCAGTCAAAAGTTCAAATTTTTGGTCAATATATCATTTTGAAGCCACAAACATCATTTGATCAATGCTTGATCATGATTCTCAAAATTTGGCTCAGAAATCATCCAAGATGCAAAAGTTGCTATATTTGGACAGCTGAAAAAGTCAACTGAAATTGACCAGGGCATAACTTTCACATGGATTGTCAGAAAAATTCCATCCAAAGCTCATTTTGAAGAGAAAGACATTTCCAACAATTCATCTTCATGATCCAAGTCCAAGAAATGCTCTCACAAAAAGTTATCAATTTCAACATTATAGGTCATTTTCAAAAGTCAACAAAAAGTGACTTTAAGTCAAAGGCCATAACTTGAGATTGGTAAATCAAAATGGCATGGGACCAAAGGAATTGGTTAAAGGACTCAAAGACCTTTCCAAAATGTCCAAGAACATGTGAAAAGCTTAAAAATTGACCAAGTTATGCCTTGTGGAAGTTGGGAAATTTTTAGGAATTTTGAAAAGTCAACATTGATGCAAAAGGCCTAAAAATGCAAATGGGCCCATTTTTCCTCCAAGTTTCTTCATGCCAAGCCTATGCACGACCATTAGGCCCAAAGGGAAGTAATTTCATATTTTTTAATTATTTATTTGAATTTATATTAATTTATATTCATTTAAATCATTTTAATACATGAAAAATATAAACCTAACCTAAAAAATCTTTTTGTGCACATTCTAATCTCAATATTTCGTGCTTGATTGATTATGGCAAGTTTTGGTGTGATTGGATCATGATTGAACAAAAACAACATGAAAAAAGATGTGAAAAGATTCTTAACAAAATCAAATATCTAAACAATCAATGCCTTGGATTTTCTCAAGTTTTGTTGACCTAAAAGCTTGGCTATATGATCAGAATCAAAGAACTAATGCCAAAAGACTGCAAGCTGCGCCCCAAACAAGCTTTTGCAAGTTGAAATTTTCCATAAAAAGTCAAAACTGAAAATTAGTTTTGAGGTCGATTCAAGCTCCAATTTTTATTCCATCAGCATCCTTAAGCATCCCTGAAGAGATTCCAATCAAAAAACTTTCTCTCAAACGCCAAGAATTGGTATCAGGAACTCAAACTTTGTCACAAAAATTTCCAAATCGCATATCATAATTTACGCATCATTGTGCATTTTTATTCATGAATTCTTGTTCAATATGAAATTTGCAAGCTAACCATAACTTTTAATTGAAGTTTCGTGCGCTTTTGGCCAAGTTACCATTATTGTGTTCTAGGGTTTCCACGAGTGTTGATTTGGGCACTTCGTAATACTGTAAAATTGAGGCTCATCAGTACCATGATCAAAACCAGCGCGATTAGACGATCAATATACAACTATCGCGCCTAATTTATATGCAATGAGGGGCTATTCGCTATTATGGGATTTGACTTGTTTTGAGGGGGTTTAAAACCCCCGTTAACCTTCTTTTATTTTTTCAGAGAAGAACGAATGAAGAAGAAGAAGCTGAGTTGGCGAGGCGTGAATGGTCCTTTTAAATTTCGCGCTAAAAGTTTCCACTAACATTTGTTCTCTTTCATATTAATTGTTGGTTGTTAAAATATTAAAAGTGTTCAATGGCTCAGCTGGCATATGCGTATTGCTTGCAACCTCTGAGACCTGGGTTCGAGTCCCAGGTCTGAATAAATTCACGTTATTTTTCTATCCTCATTCCCATGCAGGCACCATGTTGGAACGTACCATGTTCCATCAGTATCTCACCATACACGCGTCCAGTGCGTGCAGATCAAAGGCTTAAATTCAAAGAACATACCATAGGCTGGTCAACATGCCATACAAAATCCATGAAAGTCAGCGAAATCAAGGCTTATTGGGCCAGGCTTTTCAAATCAACACCTCCATCTGGGGCCTGAACCCCCCCCTGGTTTGCTTTTCTTTTCTTTTTATTATTTTAATTATTGTGTTATTTATTTTTATTGCTTTAATTAACTAATTTTCTTTTTTTTACAAAATATAAAAAAAACATTAAAAATGCAGAAAAGACAAAAAATACAATTTTTATTTTATTATTTCCATAAATAAATTGCTTGTAAATATTTAGTTTAATTAGGTTATAGTTTTAATCTTTTTAATAAAAATCCAAAAAAATAGAATTTAGGTTTAAATAACTTTTTATTTTCTTTTTTATTCTCCCTTTTTTTTTCTTCAGAATAGTAATATTATTTATTTATTTTCATAAATTAAAAATTGCGTGTAAATTAACTTAGATATTAAATTAGGTTAAAAATTCAACCTTTTTCATAATAAACTTAAAAAAATAATAGAATTAGGTTTAATATTTAGTTTAATTTCAATTAACCCCTTTTCCTTATTAAGCATTAAAAAATATACAAAATACCAAAAAAAAAAGCAGTTAATCATTTAATTTTTAATTCTCATTAACTTTTAATTATTTGCAAAAGGGTCCAACGCCCGTCGTTTCAATTATTAATTTTGCGCATTTATTTTATATCACTTATTATAATTATGTAATTGTCCCAAAGCCATGTAACTTTACTTTTCGCACTTTTATTTTATCGTATTATTTATTTTTCCGCTAAATCGGGTCCGGTTTAATTTTGGCGATGTGGACCCGCGCCATTTGTAATAGCCTTAGATTTATTTTCCGCAAATTTTATAACTGTTAAATATGCATGCAAGAATGAATGGACAAATTAAAATCAAGCGTAGATCACAACAAACATGACAAGACAAATAACTGAAACATGACACACGATTCGCACACACCACCCCTAGGGTACGCCTCACTGTTGCCTTTCGAAAGGTGGTCGTCGAGTAGAGGACGTCTTAGTAAGTCCTCATGATCCGGGAACCTGGCATGAGGGTAGCTTCTAAGGTGTCTTCCCATTGCTCTGGTGATCACCACGTCCCTAAAACTCGAATTGACCCGAACACCTCCAACGGTGGTGCTACCTACCTCTCAATGGTGGGATGGCACTACTTTAAAGGACATTTACACAGACGAATTCCTTAGGGTAGGTAGGTTCTCAAGGATACTTGCTCTAATCTCAAAAAGACTTTTCACACCGACACTTTTCAAAAGCTTTCAAAACAAACTTTTCAAACACTCTGACGTACGAGTCGATCTGAAATTTTCAAAAGAAACTTTTTTAAAACCCACAATTGAAAAGCAAACAAACCATTTTTGAAAACACAAATGAGCAAGTATCTAAGAGCCCATGGATAACCATGGATAGAAAGGGTGCTAACACCTTCCCTTTCTATAATCTACCTCCCGAACCGAGAGCAATCTCTATAAGGAATTTTTCTGTGCTTTTGTCCTTTCCAATTGGAGAAAATAAAAGATGGTGGCGACTCTTGCTTCCGCGACATTTCGCGAACCAGCGTTAAACAGTCAGTTCCAGATCCACCGATCACAGTGTGTCCACTAGAATGGGTGCTAAAGGTACCTTCATGTAAATCTGCCATAATCCTCTCTACTTTGCTCTTGTATACACACAGAAGTAAAGTAGAGTCGTGGTTACACTTGTAGAGGGTTCCATTACTGAGGAAGAACTTTGCAGAGAACCTTCTTAGAAACTTCTTGTCATTTACAGATGCCCCCTCAGGGTATTCTTGAGCTTTGAGATACCTTTTCACTTCATGGAACCAAGGTTTGTCCACTACTTCTTTAGTATTAATCTCGTGATAGTATGCCGGTTCATCCATTCTCTCAATAGTGATTCGAGGAGCCTCATCGTCCCATATGACCTTGAAGAAGGATGACATAGTAGCTAGCTCATCCGCTAACCGGTTCTCTTATCGTGGAAAATGTTCAAAGGTGACTTCTTTGAAGTGTGGAAGCAATGTCAACACATGCTCTTTATACGGGATGAGATTAGGAGGCTTCATGTCCCATTCTCCTTTGATCTGGCTAATTACCAAGTCGAATCTCCGAAAACACTCAAGAACTTGATCCTTAAATCAATTGCAGCTTTGAGACCCATGATACATGCTTCACACTCAACCATATTGTTGGTATAGTTGAATCATAGCCTAGCAGTTAAAGGGGTATGACAGTCCTCATGAGATATGATTACATCACCGATATCATTTCCAAGTGCATTGAAAGCTCTGTCAAAAACCATGGTCCATCAGAATCCTTTCTCATGTCCTTCATCCGGCCCAGGTTCTTCATAATCAGTCACTAACATGATATTCTCATCCGAGAATTCGAAGTTCAGTGATTGATAGTCGTTGACGGCCTGATGAGCCAAATGCTAATACACTTCCCTTGATTGCTTTATGGGTTGTGTATTGAATATTATATTCGGTCAGGACCATTTACCATCTTGCTATTCTTTTGGAGAGAGAGGGCTTCTCGAAGATGTACTTGATAGGATCCATTTTAGAGACCAACAAGGTAGTGTGAGTCAACATATATTATCTTAGTTGGTGAGAATCCCATGCCAAAGCGCAGCAAGTTTTCTCAAGCAGTGAGTATATTGTTTCACAGTCGATAAAGTTTTTGCTAAAGTAGTATATTACATGCTCTTTTCAACAAGACTCATCATGTTGCCCTAACACACACCCCATTGAGTTCTCTAATACCGTTAAGTACATGATCAGAAGTCTTCCTTCAATCAGAGGCATCCGAATTGGAAGCTCTTGAAGGTATTCCTTGATTCTGTCAAAGGAAGTCTGGCATTCGTCATTTCACTTTACCACTTGATCTTTCTTCAGGACTTTGAAGATTGGCTCACAAGTAGCAGTTAGATGGAAAATGATCCTGGAAATATAATTTAGGCGTCCCAAGAAACCTCTAACTTCCTTCTCAGTGCAAGGAGAAGGAATCTCTTGTATAACTTTAACCTTTGTAGGTTTTACCTGAATACCCTTGTCACTGACAATGAAACCTAGGAGTTTACCAGACCTCACCCCAAAGGTGCACTTGTTCGGATTTAATCTCAACTTGTACGCCTTAAACCTATCAAACAACTTTTGCAAGTGATCAAGGTGCTCTTCTTCCGTTTGAGATCTGGCTATCATGTCATTATCATAGACCTCTATCTCATGGTGAATCGTGTCATGGAACAAAGCTACCATGGCTCGCTGATAGATTGCCCCAGCATTCTTTAATCCAGATGGCATCACTTTGTAATAGAAAGTTCTCCATTGTGTGACGAAGGTTGTCTTCTCCATGTCTTCGGGTGCCATCTTGATCTGATTGTAACCAGATAAACCGTCCATGAAGGAGAAGATCTTATGTTATGCGGTATTTTCAACCAGAACATCAATCTGGGGAAGCAGAAAGTCATCATTGGGGCTTTCCCTATTCAAGTCTCTGTAGTCCACACACATCTATACTTTATTGTCTTTCTTAGGCACCGGAGCTATGTTAGAAACCCATTATGGATAGGAGGTGACATCTAAGAACCCAATGTTGTACTATTTCATAACTTCTGCCTTGATCTTCTCTGACATTTCAGGGCGCATATGACAAACCTTTTTCTTTATTGGAGGGCAATCCTCTTTTGTCTGCAGGCGATGAACCAAAATATATCAGTGTCAAGTCCCGACATGTCTTCATATGACCAGTCAAAGATCTCGACATAATCATGCAACATCTGAATCAATCGTTGTTTGACACTAAGCTCCAAATTTGCACCTATCTTGACTTCTTTTTTGTCCTCTTCTGAACCCATGTTCACTGTCTCAACTGGATCTTCATGAGGCTGTATAGCCCTTTCTTGCTATTGTAACAGTCTGGCAAGTTCTCCTGGTACCTCATAATCTTCCTCACCTTCGTCCTCGGCTTGGTTGATAGGATTTTCAAACTTATAACCAGCAATAGCAGAACCATTATCAATGGGATCCAGAGTGGATATGGATCTGCTTTTTAATGCGTGAGTGTGTGTAAGAGCATAGTTGTATTGATATAGTAAAAAGCAGAAAAGAAAGACAGAGAGCGCAAAATTTGTATGCAAAAATGTCCAATGCTTTATTATTGACATATGAGATTGAAATAATGATAACCCTCACAAATAAACCATTGTGCCTCGGGTAAGACACAAGGCCATAGAGTTTATATTGTTCATTTATTACATATCTAGAAAAACAAAAAGACAATTACTCCTGAATAAAAGTAATCGGCACAAAGTCTTTAGCTATCCAGTTACTTGGTCCATCGTTGATAGTAGGGAAGATCCAGCTGTCCATGTCATAGTCACCATCATTGTCTTCTAAAGGGTTGACCCTAGGATTGTTGATGCGTAGAAGAGGTCTTCCGGCACGAGCATGACGAACAACCCTTTGAGCCCCTGAAGTGAAACCCAAATCAAAATTATCAGATTTGTATGGAATTTCAGGGAGTTGGCTTTAAATGGTACACCCACCTTCTTCAATTACTGCTTTGGCGTCCTTGAGAGAAGCCATCTTCAATGGAGATCTGGTGATCTTTGGAACACTTGTAACAGTCTCGATTGCAGCCTGGGTCTGAGGCACCTCTTCAAAGTTCTGACAAGGGATATCGATGAACTCACCGTCCATTTCAACATACCTGAAAGAGTTTAGGTGGCTTACCATGTACTCCTCCTCACCACATACCGTGACAATCTTTCATTTCACTGGATACTTCAACATCTTATGTAGAATGGAAGTAACAGCTCCAGCCCCATGGATCCAAGGGTGACCCAACAAACAGGAATAAGATGGTCGGATATCCATCATGTAGAAGGTGGATTCAGAAGTTTGGGAACCAACATTGATAGGGATATCCACCTCCCCGTGTACCATTATTTGTAAACCATCGAAAGCCCTCACCACAATTTTGCTGGGCTTCAGAGTCAAACCTTTGCAATCTAATCTGTCAAGAGCCTTCTTGGGCAAAACATTCAGCGATGAATCGATATCCACTAAAACATGGGCCAAAGTGGTGCCCCTACATTCGATGGAGACATGAAGCACATCATTGTGTTTTCTTCCTCTGGGTGTCAAATCAGCATCACAAAAACCCAATCCATTATTAGCGGTCAAACTAGCCACACAATCTTCGAATTGATCAACAGAGGTTTCTTGTGGAACGTAAGCTGTCTTGAGGAATTTTACCAAAGACTCTGCATGGGCTTCAGAGCACAATAGTAGGGCCATCATTGAGATCTTGGAAGGAGTATGTCCCAGTTGTTCAACCATATTGCAGTCTCTCTTTTTAATTATTTTAAATATTTCTTCCATTTCCTTCTTAGAAACCTTTGAAATGGATTCTGAATGCGCCTTCGTCTGGACAGGCTCAACCAATATTTATTTTCCCCGAGTCTCGGCCGACTCGGTGACATGGGTGGCAACAGGGCTAATCACAGGAGTAGTAGTGGTGGTATTAGCAGGAGCAGCAGCAGAAATGATCACAGGAGTAGTAACGGTTTTAGGAGGAGAGATCTCAGGAGAGAACACCCTTCTGCTTCTTGTTATTTTACTGGTCCCAATGATATTGCCGATGTAAGGATCAGTACTTCAAGTAACTTTGTCTTCAGCAACCAACAGGTCTTGCTTGACGCCATAGTAATAGACGCCAGCCCCATAATTCCAGCGAACAGCTTTGTCCGAGGAATATGGTATTGGACCTGGCATAGTGATGATCAGGGGAGCCAACTCTAGAGCAGATGTAATCCTGACGGGTCTTTTGGTGGAGACCCTAGAAGGGTTGGCATAAATGGTTATAATCTAAATTTCTTTACATGGAACACTTATGACTGGATTCTTCTCAAATAGAATCTCTTTATCATCCATCAGTCTTTGAACACCTACTTTCAACAAATAGCAACCAGTTGGTAGAGATAAACATAAGTGGAAACCTTCACCACAACCCAAAAAGAAACCGACTTGTAACATATTCCTTTTATCAGTTATGAGAGGAGTAACAAGTTCCCAAACGGAAGCAAAAAACATATCATCATTAATAACATTAACACCATGGTCGTGCTTGGGCATGGGGGAAGTTATAACATTAGGTGTCTCTGGAGCATCGAATTCAATCTCCTTTTCCTCGATCAGATCCAGCACCCTGTTCTTTAAAGGCCATCAGTCATTTGTATCATGGCCTGGACTTTCAGAATGGTAGGCGCACCGAGCCTTTGGATTATAGTGAGGAGAGGCAGTGTTGGGATTTTTGGAAGCTTCCCTCATAGTTACCAGATTGGACTTCAATAAGTGTGGTAAAACTTGAGACAAGTTCATATTACTGCAAAATCATAGCCATTTCATTTTTGGCTCGTGCGTTTTGTGGCTTGACATTTGAAACACCTCATACACATCATATCAAAGCTATCCAAGCCCTTGTCCTGGTTCTGTAAGCTCTGTTTCAGCCATTGCCATTTTCAAACTTGGAGCTTGCAACTTGACTTGTGCAGAGACTTATGGCCATCCACAAAGCAAGCTATGTATTGGAATAGCTTGAAGGAAGTTCAAGGAAGCTCACATGATCCTCATGCCTCCATCAAAGTCCCTACATTGCTCTATCCAAATCCAACTGAAGGAGGTATTTTTCAAAACTCTATCTCTCTATTTAGGCATCCTCAAGCCACGATTTGTGAAGAAAAGATCTAGTCTATAACATGGTGAAGTTGTACATATGCATACTTTCCATTTATATTAACTGTGTCGTGAGAATTTAAAGCTTGAAGTTCATAAAATTTCTAGGTCACGAATTAGGGCTGAAAAAATTCTCTCTGATCTTTGAGAGTTAGGTTACAAATTTTATATGGTTGAAATCGTGAGATCAAATGCCACAAGTTTCATGTTATAAGTTTTTGTTTTTGTGCAAGCATGTGAAAGTTACAGGATTGAATATAGAACGCGCGCACAGAGATGGTTGGAGGACAGGGATGAGTTGCCTTGGGCTTTTTGGCGCGCCTGGCCTTTTTGTTTTTACTTTTTGCACCTCCTGGATTACTTTTGCACCCCCTGACTATTTTCTTATATTTTTGTATTTTCTTGCATATTTTTATATTTATTATTTGCATTTATTTTTTCTAATGATAAAAAATACCCAAAAATAATTTATTTATTTCCACACTTTTATTTTTTATTTTTAATTTTTTTTGCCATAAAAAATAGTTTATTAGGATAATATACTTTATTTTCTTAAATAAATTTTAAATATATTCAAAAATACTATACATTTTTATCATATTATTTATACTCATAAATATTTATTTTCTATACATATTTAATTTTTAATATTTAAACATAATATTATTTATTATTTTCTAGTACAAAAATGGATAAAATATTCATGTGGAACATATTTTTTCTTCTAATTGAAAATTAGGGTTTCACCCTTTCCAAAATAATAATATTTTTTCTCTTATTTCTAGGGTTTAAATAAATTATTTTCTCATACATTAAACAAATACAAAAACATTTTTTACATAAATACATTTCGCATTGCATTTTAATATTTGTATATTTATTTAATGCGCACAATATTCGATTGAGTTGTAATAGTATTTTTTAGGTTTATATTTGTGCAATATCCCTATTCAAAAACTTGTATCCCCCCTCCCATAATAATTGTTGTAATAGCTTAGTTTACATTTACGCAATTTATTGCTTTCATATACCATGTTTAGTAAACTAGGGTTTGCATGACAAGAACAAGAATCAAACAAATAGAAAAGACCTAATCCAAGACAAATCAAATGCATGAAAAATGACACACTTTGCACACAAGCACCCTTAGGGTTTCACCCACTTGGTTGCCTAAAACAAAATGGCCATGTTACGCATGCGAAGTATCTTGGCAAAACAAAACAAAAATAAGATCATAGTCCCTCGATGACGCTATACAAAGGTTGCCTAAAACAAAATGATCTTGGTCCCTCAAAAATGCTAAGATACTTAGCAACATTGCTGTCATGGTCATACGAACACCCACGCCCGTCCCGTTTAACATCCAAAGATAGGGTTGCTTACCAAATCAATGGTAAGTCAACAATGTCAAAGGAATAAAAATGCATAGGAAAGACATTTTAGTAGGTAGATAGCTTCTAGTTACTTGATCAATTTAAAAAACAATCCTTGCTATTTTCAAAAACAAACACACACACATTTCCAAATATCTTTCAAAACATTGAAACATTTTTCAAAAGACAAACATCTTTGTATACATTCTTACGAACGAGAATCATTACAAAGATTGCTTAAACGAATGGCCTTTTTTCAAAATATTTTCAAAACCACACAAAGCACCATTTCAAACAATTTCAAAGCAAAGCAAGTGATCTAAACAAGTAACTAAGAGCCCATGGAAAACCATGGATTAAAAGGGTGCTAGCACCTTCCCTTTTCATAATCTACCCCCCGAACTCAAGAAAACATATCAAAGGTCTTTCTTGTGCTTTTTTACCTTTCCTTTTGGATAAAATAAAAGTCGGTGGCGACTCTTGCTAAACCGCGACATTTGCGACGAAACGCAAAACCTCAAGTTAGTTCTCCCACCGTATCACATCTGGTTTCTCAAAGATGTATTTGATAGGGTCCATCTTAGAAATCAACAGAGTAGTGTGAGTCAGCATATACTGCCTTAGTCGGCGAGCTGCCCACGCTAAAGCACGGCAAGTTTTCTCGAGTAGTGAATATTTGGTTTCACAGTCGGTAAACTTTTTGCTTAGGTAGTAAATTGCATGCTCTTTTCGGTCAGACTCGTCATGCTGACCCAACACACACCCCATAGAGTTCTCTAGTACCGTCAAATACATGATCAATGGTCTTGCTTCCACTAGAGGCATCAGAATAGGAGGTTCTTGCAAATACTCTTTGATTTTATCGAAGGCAACTTGACAATCGTCATTCCACTTTATTACTTGGTCTTTCTTCAAGAGTTTAAAGATCGGTTCATAAGTAGCGGTCAGATGGGATATGAAATGGGCAGGAATCCTCTAACCTCCTTTTCAAAATGAGGAACAGACATTTCTTGAATGGCTTTTACTTTGGAGGGATCAACTTCAATGCCTTTATCACTGACAATAAAACCTTGGAGCTTCTCGGATCTTACTCCGAATGTACACTTATTAGGGTTCAATCTCAACTTGTATTTCTTCAACCTCTCAAATAGCTTTCGCAAGTGATCGAGGTGTTTTTCTTCAGTTTGAGACCTTGCAATCATATCGTCTACATATACTTCTATTTCATGATGGATCATATCATGAAAAAAAGCTACCATGGCTCTTTGATATGTTGCCCCTGCATTCTTCAATCCAAACGGCATGACTTTGTAGCAAAAGGTGCCCCATTGTGTAACGAAAGTTGTCTTCTCCATGTCTTCGGTTGCCATATTGATTTGGTTGTAGCCATAAAATCCATCCATAAAGGAAAAGACCTTGTGTTGAGCCGTATTATCAACCAAGACGTCAATATGAGGTAAAGGAAAGTCATCCTTGGGGCTTTTCCTATTCAGATCCCTATAATCTACACACATGCAGACCTTTCCATCTTTCTTTGGCACAGAAACCACATTTTCAACCCATTGAGGATAAGATGTGACAGCCAGAAAACCTACATCGAACTGCTTCATTACCTCGACCTTTATCTTCTCAGACATATCCGGCCGCATCCGACGAACCTTTTGTTTAATAGAAGGGCAATCTTCCTTCGTAGGCAGACGATGAACCACAATATCGGTATCCAACCCTGGCATATCTTCATATGACCAAGAAAATACTTCCACATAGTCATGTAACATCTGAACCAATCTAATTTTGACACTGCCTTCTAGGTTAGCGCCTATCTTGATCTCTCTCTTGTCTGTCTCAATACCTAAGTTGATGACTTCAACTGGCTCTTCATGAGGTTGGATATCTTTCTCTTCTTGTATTAAAAGTCTGGCTAGTTCCCCTGGTATTTCACAATCTTCCTTGCCTTCATCTTTGGCTTGGTGAATTGGATATTCGAAATCATACTTGGCAATAGTAGAGTTGTTGACAATAAGACCCAGAATGGATGATGATCTACAAATGTGTGTGTGTGTGCGCATGTAAATACATGGCTATTTAAAAATGTAATAAAGGAAATGAAAGACAATGAACATAAAATTTGAATGCAAATAGGTCCAACGGTTTATATTAAATGATCATATGATAGATGAAACATGAGCAAAACCCTTAACAAATGGACCAAAGTGCCCCGGGAAAAGCACATGGTTTAGAAGTCGTTGTTTGGAAATAATAATACAGACATAGAGTTCTTGAATTGACAGAAAAAGTAAACAGTAATTACTCCTCAATGAAAGAAACAGGAGTGAAATCCTTTGCATGCCAATTGTTGAGCTTCCCTTCGGTTGTTGGGTAGATCCATTCTTCAAAATCACACTCATCATCAGAGTCTTCTACAACGTTCACTTCATGATTTTTGAGGTGGAGACGCGGCTTTCCAGCACGAGCACTTCTAACTTCTTTTTGAGCTTGGGAGGTGAAACCTAACCCCAACTTGTCTGCTAAGAACGGGATGTCGAGGAGTTGACCCCACATCACATTGTTTCCTTCTTCTACCACAACACGGGCATCCTTAAGAGAAACCATCTTGGGGATAAATTTATCAGCTCTTGGAGTGTCAGAGGAGATTTTGGTGGCGACCACAACTTCAAACGTCTGGCAAGGAGTTTCTATGAATTCACCATCCATTTCTACGTACTTGAAAGAATTGAGATGGCTTACCATAAATTCTTCCTCACCGCAAACAATGACAACCTTCCCTTGAATTGGATATTTTAACTTCTGGTGGAGAGTAGAAGTGACCGCACCTTCCCCATAGATCCATGGGCGCCCAAGCAAGCAAGAATACGCAGGCCGTATGTCCATTATATAGAATGTGGAGTTGAAAATTTGTGAACCAACCTTAATTGGGAGATCCACCTCTCCATGAACCATCCTTTTCGACCCGTCAAATGCCCTCACAACAATATCACTTGGCTTCAAAACCAAACCTTCACAGTCTAGCCGATCTAAAGGCCTTTAGGTAACACATTTAAAGATGAGCATGTGTCAACCAAAACATGTGCCAGAGTGGTCCCCTTACATTCAACAGAAACATGCAAGGCTTTATTGTGATTCTTTCCCATGGGAGTTAAATCTGCATCGGAGAACCCCAGACCATTGTCAACTATCAGACTTGCTACGCAGTTCTCAAATTGGTCAGCTGTGGTTTCTTGAGGCACATGAGCCTTTTTCAAGAACTTAATCAAAGCTTGTGCATGGGCGTCAGAACATATCAATAAGGACAACATTGATATTTTAGAAGGGGTTTGCTCCAACTGCTCTACTATTTTGAAGTCGCTTTTCTTGATGATCTTCATAATCTCCTCCATCTCTTGAGTGGATGGTTCTTCCATAATAAACCTTTTAGCAGGTGCCTCTTCCCTAGCAGGCTCACCTTCTTCCCCTTTCCCTTTAGTACTGGCACCAGAATTACCATTGGTTATGCGGACTGGAACTGTGGTAGTGGTTGGTGGTGAGATAACAGGGGAAAAGACCCTTCCTGTTCTTTTGACTTTACTAGAACCAGTAATATTAGTAACACAAGCTTCATTATCATCAATCAAAGAATCTTGTTTTACCCCATGGTAATAAACCTCAGCACCATAATACCATGGTACCGCTTTATCAGAGGTGTATCGAACAGGTCTGGCAACAGTGATTATGAGAGGAGCAATGATTGGTTCGTCCGAAATCCCGATAGGACCTTTGGATGAGATCCTAAGAGGTTTGTTTTAAATTGTTATGATGGCCAAATCTTAAGCTTTGTCAATTGAATTTTTGATGGTGGGAATCTTTTCGAATAGAATCTCGCGGCTATTTATCAGGCGTTGCACATCCTTCTTCAGTAGCTCGCATCCATTTTCTCATTGATCACAACAGGCACAATTTTGGGAACATCCAGGAAACACACCGGCTTTTAGAAAATTAGCTTTCACAATGGTCAAGGGAGTTGTTAAATCTTCGACAGAGGCGATAAAAGTAACATCATCAATGGCATTAACCCCTTTGCCATGTTTTGGCATTGGCGCGGTCATCACGTTCGGAGTAGCGGCTGGATCAAACTTAATTGTCTTGTTATCTATCAAATCTTGAATTTTGTTCTTCAAGGCCCAGCACTGATCGGTCTCATGGCTGGGGTTGTTGGAATGTTATGCGCATTTCGCATTCGGGTTGTATTTAGGTGAGGAAACATCGGGGTTGGATGGTGGATTGTGCAGAGTCACCTAATTGGCCTTTAGTAGATGTTTTAAGGCTTGTAATAATGAGATGCTTATTCTTGTAAATTTTCGTTGAGGAACTTCAGGTCTCTGATTGTTGGAGGGTTGCCTTTGAGTAGGTTGAGGGTTGGAAATTAACACGGCGTTTATAGATGAATGATGGTCCTTCTTGGTATGGGCTCTTTCCCCATACACAACATTTGTTTCCTTTTTTCCAGTGAAGGGCCTTCTGACAGAGTTGGATCTGGAACCAGATGCCATAGGAATTTTGCCGCTTCTAATACCGCTTTCAATCCTTTCACCAGTTAAAATTAACTCGGTGAATTCGGACGAAGAACTTCCAATTAAAAGGTTAAAAAATGGACCAGTTAACGTACCCATAAACATATCAACTAGCTCTCTTTCGGTCAAAGGTGGCTGGACCCTACTGGCAAGGTCCCTCCACTTTTGGGCATAATCTTTAAATCCTTCATTACATCCCATGGTCATATTCTAAAGCTGAACTCTCGTTGGTGCCAAGTCGGTGTTGTATTGATACTGGTGATAGAAGGAAGTGGCCAAATCCTCCCACGTATGGATATGGGAACCTTCTAATTGATAAAACCACTCTAGCTGAGTTCCAACTAGACTCTCTTGGAAAAAGTGAATCCACAGTTTTCTGTCAGCAGTGTGTGGTTGTATTTTGCGCACATAAGATCTTAGATGTAGTTTGGGACAAGAGACCCCATCATACTTGGCGAAGACTGGTGTCTTGAACTTATAAGGAATGACGACCCCAGGAACTAAGCCCAAATCACTAAAATCCAAGCCAGGCACAGCTTGAATTTCAACTGCCTTTAGCCTATCCTCCAATTCTTTGTACTTTTTTTCACCAGCAGGTGGGTACTGTTCATCAAAGTGATCCTCATCTTCAGAAGCTTGATCATTCACACCCTCAGCACGGGTGCTTCTTTCCTCTTCTGCTTGGTTCTCATCCTCCTCAGATGAGTCTTCGACTACTTGCACTTGGTGAATCGGTCCTTTGAATCTCTTCCCTATGTTGATGAGGGCCTTATTTTTCTTCTTTTTGGTTGTCAATGCTGTCATTAGTTGTTGCTGCCCTTTGGCCAAGGTCATCAAGGTGACTTGGAACTAAATGTTCTGAGCTTGCAAGTCCTTCACTGTTTGTTCGAGATCCATCCTTACTGAAATAAACAGTAGAAAGATGAGGAAACATGTTGTAAAAAGCTTGCTTATGATATGATGCATGAATATGTATATGCAAATGATTTCAAGGATTTAAAGAATTTAAATTTGCATAGACAAAAGAGTGAACAAACTTTAACTTTCATTAGTCAAAACAAGAAAGGTTACATTGTGCCCCTTGGGCTTACAAAATAGCTTTTTAGTATAGAAAGACTGAACGCATCCTCTTCGGCGCGAGATAAGCGTTCACATTCTGCTCTTCTTGTAGCTGTTTCGTAAGCTCCAAGACCCTCTTCTCGCTAGCATAGAACTGAGCCTCGAAAGTATCTCGTTCTTCTTTCAGCTAGATCCAACCCTTTTGTAAGTCTTCGAGAGAAGTAGGCATGTCAGGATGGAGGATAGTGTAGGAAACCTCTCCTTCGACCACAGGTTCTACGACGACTGGAAAAACGGAAGGATAAGGCATCACAAGTGTTTGAGCACGAGCCCGTACCCACTTAAGGTAAGGCTCAAGAGGGATAGAGTTTTTATGTCCCAAAGTTCTACTGTCCACCTTGTTTACCATTCTCCAAGCTCGTGTAAACCTTTGGCGGTAATCTTGGTCTTCTTTGTCATAGTCGAACACCAGACCTTGAATGAGCATCTCATGAGGGTCGTCTCTTCGGGCATACCCAAACTGTCGAAGAGCTAAACATGGATTGTAGGTTATACCTCCCCTAATACCAAGCAAGGGGGCATTAGGGAATTCCCCATAGCGGTCAATGATAGAGACGTCTTCCAAGGATCATGAACACCAACGGATGTCAAAATGGGTGAGGGACATTATCCTTTGAGACCATGACAATCTTTACTCGTTCTTCAGTTCTGATTGAGGTAGGTGTGAAGTGAACCATTTGGCGAGTAAGGGAATACAAAACAAGAGATTAGCTCTTTTCTTCATGGTGCGAGTATGAAGGCAATGCAAGATGTCTCCCAATAAGGTGGGTACGGGATTGCGAGAGAGAAAGACTTCGATGGCGTTAATATCTATGAATTGGTCCGAGTTGGGGAACAGAACCAAACGATAAATGAGTAGATCCAGGACTTCTTCAAAAGCTTGGAAATCCATGTCTTCCCAGAATGAACGAGCCTTCTCCAATATAAACTTGGCTAGGAAACCTTTTACCCCAATTCTTGTCTCCCAATTGGTTATGATGTCAGCTCTTTTCAGATGCAAAGCTTCGGCGACAATTTCAGGTTTTGGAATCCCTTCTAGACTGGTGAATGGTATCTGATCAAGCACGGGCACCCCTAAGAGTAAAGAGAACTCTTCCAGTGTAGGTACCAACTGATAGTCCAGGAAAGTGAAACAATGATGTACGTGATCAAAGAATTGGAACAGCACACACATCATCTCTTCTTGGAAACTGGATGTAGCCAAACTAAGGAGTCGACCATACTTCTTGGTAAAAGGAGAATCCCCGGGCACTCTTGAGGCTAACTCTTGAAGTTGGGGATGTGCTTTTACAAAGCTGATTCGGATGGTGTTCCTTCGGACGAAATTCATGACCTATAAAACAAAAACAAAGATAAACTTCTAAATCCTTGAAATGGTTAGTGAACATGTGTATGATGCTTATGATGTTTATGATGTCATGTACAAGTAAATATATACACATAAAGCAAACAAATCCCTATGTTTTAGGCTTGCATGAGGTTTTATAGGTAAGTACCCTCTTGAAGTTTAGTTGTCTTAACCTGTCCTAGTAATAGTGATTTGGTTCTAAAGGATCTCAATATCACCGACCTTTCTTTTAGGCGTTGTCTCAGCACAATATAGCTTTTCTTGCGGCCGAGATATCCCAAAAGTCTGGTCTCAATGAGTGTAGTATCGGGTATCAACCAATTTTCAGCTCTACACCGAAACCGGTTATCTCACTACGTCCTAATGGCTAAGTTTGTTCAATTAGGGTTCTAAAGTCAGTTAGTGCTTCATGACGCCACTCAGCGGCCCCGTATTCTCCTCGATTCACCACAAGGGATACCGGTACCCACAAATGTGTCACACTAACATAGCCATTGTTTCAACCATATCGCTCTACGCCGTACAGTTTCCACAATCTATTGTTATTTACCTAAAAAGGTGTCCCAGATCCAGGTGAAGGATCAAAGCAAGCCCAAACAAAGAACAAAATGTAAAGCACATAAATCAAATAATGAAAGCAAGTAAAGGTGATCTAACCCTAAGGTAACCCCACTTTTAAGTTTCAATATTCCCCAGCAGAGTCGCCAGTTCTGTGATACGGTGGGAGAATTGACTTGAGGTTTTGCGTTTGTGTTTGCAAATGTTGCGGTTTAGCAAGAGTCGGCACCGAATTTTCTTTTATCCAAAAGGAAAGGTGAAAAAGCACAGGAAAGACCTTTGAGATTGTTTCTTGAGTTCGAGGGTAGATTATGAAAATGGGAGGTATTATGACCCTTTTCATCCAATGTTTTCCATGGGCTCTTAGTTACTTGCTAGATCACTTGATTTTGTTTGAAAATGTGCTTTGTATGTTTTTTGAAAGTATTTTGAAAAGGTTCCATCATTTAGGCTAACTTTCTAATAGTTCTCGTTCGTAAGAACGTATACAAAGTGTTGAGCTTTTGAAAATATTCCATGTTTGGAAAGTGTTTTGAAAGTCTTTTTGAAAGTGTTTGTTTGTGAAAATATCAAGGATGTTTGTTTTTAAATGGAGCAAGTAACTAGAAGTAACCTAACTACTCAAATGTCTTTCTTATTCATTTTCTTTTCCTTTGACATTGTTGTCTTACCATTGATTTGGTAAGCAACCTTATCTTTGGATGTAAGCGGGACGGGCGTGGGTCATTGTATAGTCATGATAGCAATGTTGTGAGGTATCTTAGCATTTCTTTTTGAGGGACTAAGATCATTTTGAAAGGCAACATTTATAGCGTCATCGAGGGACTATGATCTTGTATTTCGATTATTTTTGCTAAGACACCCCACATGCATAACATGACAATTTTTTAGGCAACAAGTGGAGTTAACCTCAAGGGTACATGTGTGAATAGTGTGTTTGATTTGCATGCATTTAATCTTTGATTAAGTTTATATACTTGTTGATTTTATCTTTCCATACACACCCTAATTACTAACAATATATGAAAGCAATAAAAGTGCAGAAATGTAAAGTCCTACGCTATTACAATATTTTAAAGTAACTTCTGACTTTTGATTTTTGATGAACCAATTTCATGCCTTAATGAAATATGATTCTCGGAACTTGATTTTTGATTCAAAAGTCATAGTTTGACTCTTTTGGTGTGTAAATGACCATTTTACCCTTGTGAATGATTCTCTTGGAAAATCTGTAATTTCAGATTTGCAATTGGATGGAAGCAAACTTGAGGGTCCAGGTTGATCCTTTGAGAAATGAGAGGGCAAATTTTGGGGTACAACTGGAGGTTTAAAAGTAAAAAGAGTTTTTGTTTGAAGCCTGACCCATTGATGTTTTTGTTAATCAGCAAAAGAAAAGAAAATAAAAAAAACATTGGGCCTGCTGTAAAACCTGCAAATAGGGGGGTTAGAAAAAGTAAAAAATGCAAAGGCCCAGTGAGGGATGGCCCAGGCGCGCTGACTTGTTTGTAAAATAGAAAAAAATGTTAGAAAGAAAATAAAAAGTGGCAGCGCTAGGGCTTGAACCCACGCCCTTTACATGATATGCGTGCTGCCTTACTATTGGGGTGGCTATACATCCGTTAACTTAAACAAAACCATAAATATATAACACAAATCCATTCCTAGAAATGAACTTCATTTGTAACCTCCAGCTAGGGTCCCTGTATCTCACTCATTTCTCATCCATTCTCAAAACTTCCAACATCAAACTTGTTAGAAATTTTACCAGGATTTCTGAAATGTAAACAATTTGGACTAACAATAAAAAATGAGCAAGTATTTCTAAAAGTACCAAATCCTTACCTAACTTTTTTCAGAGATTCAAACTTAAAATTCTCTAAGCTCAGGCAATATAAATGACAATTATGGATATGTACATCTTCAGGGAAATGATATCTACATTTTGTCTTTGAAAATGAAAGCATAACAATGCCTAAATGAAGAGATGGAAGTTCAGAAAAATACCTCAAAAAATGGAAATCGTGAAATGAGTTTGAGCTTGTTTCAAGTGGTGGTGATGATCAGGTTAGCTTCCTCAAGTTTCCAGGAAGCTAATACAACCCTTACTTGGTGCTGGAAGTGCTTGAGTCGTGCTAGAGAAGTCAAGATGCAAGCTCTGTTTTTTGGTTATGGAAGTTGATGAAGATGGGGTTACAATTGGATAACAGGTGTTGGGATTGTTTATGTATGATGTTTCGAAGCTTTTGGAAGCAAAAGGCCAAGAAACGCACAAATGGTTTTTGATTTTGTGCTTTCTGGACAGAATATGCAACAATGGAGGTTTGTTATGCAATTCTGACTTTGGGGGTGTTTGAGGGCTGGTGCATTCGTTCCCTAGCTTGCAAATAGTGTATATATTTATAGGCAAGAGGTTTCAAGTGTTAAAACAACTCAGAATTTGAATTCTCAAGTTGTGGCAACTTTACTTGTTTTTGAAGTAATGTTGAAACATCTTGTTCCAAGACATGGTACAGGGTTTTATAGAGTGGTTAGAACTTTAAACATGATTTCTTTTGGTTTATAGGGGTTGTGTGTGCAGAAAGAACAAGTGCAAGGCTCAATGCAAGTTGGCTTTGCATAAAGCTTGCTTTTTCAAAATGGAAGTGGTGACTTTCTTCCTTAAATGGCAAGGTGTATTGGACAAAGCTTAAATCAAGTGGTTCATAGCTCAAAAGCTTGTGCAATCTTATGAGTAAGGATACATACACAAGTTATAGGGCCTTAAAAGTGGGATTATGCAGCATTGCTTGGAATTGGATAAAATGTTCATCATGAAAATGACTTGAAAAACAAGTTTGAAACCCTAACTTATTGCCTTCGATTCTCTTAGCTCAAGTATGATCTCAGTGATTTCTTGGACATTTTGGGAATCTTGTAGCATACCCTACAACCTTTATGTTGGACATTTTTGAAGATTCAATTTGGAACTAGGTGAAAATTTGCCATGAAGTTAGGTCAAAATCCTGACTAACTAGGGAAATATTTCATTAAGTCTTTTTAGTTTCATGGACATGTCTTCCTAAATTCATAACATAAAATCCAAGCATTCATAGAAAAAGTTATGCCCTACAATGTTTTAGATCTCATTGATATCTACAAGTTTCATGTTGGAAGTTTTCCTTGAATCATCTTGCATCATGGTGGAAATTTGGCACAAAGTTATGAAAAAATGTTAACTTTCTAACACTTAGAAAAATTTCTAAGTCTTAGAATTTTGACTTTTCAAAGATAACTTTGACTTTTAAATTTCTTGATGAACAAACTTCATATTTTGACATGTCTTGATGAAATATGATTTTTGAAACTTGATTTTGATTAAAAAAAAGTCAAAGTTTGACTTTTCAGTGTACAGTTGACTTTTCATCAGTTGATTGAAATTCATCTGTCAATCCAATGATTTTGAGAGGTGATTTGAACCATGCAATTAGGTCAAGATGGTGCATTTGAATCTTTGACATCATGTCTTAAACCAATAAGTCATTTTCTTGCCAAGAGAGGAGTACAACACATGAGAATACCCATTTTCCTCATAGTGCGAAAGTGAAAATAATGTAGGATGTCTCCTAACAAAGTAGGCACCGGGTTACGAGACATGAAGATTTTGACGGCGTCTACATCTATGAGTTGGTCAGGATTTGGAAACAAAACCATCCCATAGATGAGAAGGGCCACAATTTCCTCAAAAGCTTGCAAATCCTAAGAGTTCCAACAGTCTTGAGATTTCTCAAACAAGAACTTGGCTAAGAAACCTTTGACACCACTCCTTGTTTCCCAATTAGTTGTGACATCAGATTGTTGCAAGTGTAGGGCTTGAGCAATCTCTTCTGGTTTTGGATATCTTTCCGTACCGTTGAAGGGAAGTTGATTGAGAATGGGAATCCTCAAGATTTGGGAGAATTATTCCAAAGTTGGCACAAGTTGATAATCGGGAAATGTGAAGCAAGTGTGTAGAGGATCAAAGAAATCAAAGAGCACCTTCATCATATCTTCATTCGTGTTGGAGGTAACCAAGTTTAGGAGGCGACCATGTCTTTCAGTAAATGGAGAATTCTCAGGAACCCTTGATGCTAACTCTTTAAGTTGAGGAGGTATCCTTACGAGATTGACTTGAATGGTTTTCCTGCGAAGAGAATTCATGTCCTACAAAATAGAATAAAGATAAATCCCAAAAATCCTTGAAATAGTTAGTGAGTATGAGTATGATGTTATGATGTTTATGATGTTATGTACAAGTAAATATATACAAACAAAAGAAATAAATCCTTAGTTTTATGCTTGCATGGAGTCTCATAGGTAAGTACCCTCTTGAAGTTTAGTTGGCTCAAACCTGTCCTAGCAATAGTAATCTGGTTCTAAGGGAGCTCAATATCACTGGTTTGTCTTCTCGGGAATTGTTTCATCGTAAGCCTCTTTAATGGCGACCAAAATATCCCAAAAAACCAAACATAAATGAGTGTAGAATCGAGTATCTACCAACTTCGGACTGCACGAAATCCGATCATCTCACTACGTCCTAATGTCCAAGTAGGTCAAGTAAAGGTTCTAGAAGTCAGTTAGTGCTTCATGACATCACTCAGCGGCCCCATATTCTCCTTGACTACTCAAGGGCTACCGGTACCCATAAATATGTCATACTTATGTAGCTATTGCTTATACCATGTCGGTATACCCCGCACAATTTCCACAACGTATTGCTACTTACCTATAAGGTATCCCAAATTCGGGTAGAGGATTCAAGCCCAAACAAAGAACCAAAATGTAAATCATACAAGTCAAACAATGAAAGCAAGTAAACGTGATTTATCCCTAAGGTAACCCCGCTTTTAAATTTTACCCAGCAGAGTCACCAATTCTGTAATGCGGTGGGAGAACTGACTTGGTTGTTTTGCGTTTGATCGCAAATGTTGCAGTTAGCAAGAGTCGCCACCGACTTTTCTTTTATCCAAAAGGAAAGATTGAAAAGAACAGGAAAGACCTTTAGAGATGTTTTCTTGAGTTCGGGTGGTAGATTATGAAAAGGGAAAGTATTAGAACCTGTTGTAACCCAAAATTTTCCCTCCCATATTTCTCAAAATATTTCAAGAGAGATCCCCAAGTTGCTCAAGGTAGTCCAGGGGTTGGCCAGACAAGCTCTCTCCTAAGGCAGTCTACTTCAAGTTAGGGTTTCATGTTGCATCAAGATACTTGAGTCCAAGTGATCCCAAATGCTCACCAATGTCTTAATATGTTATCAATATCATCCATGTCAAGTTTCAATCCTTCCAGAGGAAGTGTGCTCAGTCAATTGCTTAAGGCCTGAAAATCGACTGTGCTTGGGCAAAAGTCAACTGTGGCCCACATATAGTCAAACTTCAGAGTTTTTCGTAAACATCCTCATTTTGAAGGATATTTCATAATTTGATCAAGGGTTGATCTTGATTCATCAATGATTTCTCATAATTCATCAAGACACAAAAGTTGCTAAATTAGGGTTTTGTAGGAAAATTCAACTCAACTTTGACCAAGCATAACTTTCTAATGCTTTATGAGAAATGACCCATCCAAATCTCATTTTGAAGAGGATGCAATTCTCTACAATCCATATTCATCTCCCAAGTTCAAAATATGCACTCACAAGAAGTTATGAATTTGGACATTATAGGTCATTTTGGAAAGTCAACAAAAACACCTTTTTTATCAAAGCTTCATACATGAGCATGGAATATCAAATTGATATGAGACTAAAAGGGTTGCTTAGAGGACATCTCAAGCTTTCTAAAAAGTCAAATAAAACCTCCAAAGAGTCAAAATTTAGGAAGTTATGAATTAGTGAAGTTGACCCTTTTTGTAAAATTGCCAAAAGTCAACTATGCCTAAAACTTCAAATATTGCCAAGTGGGCCCAATCTTTTTTACTTGTTTTGAGTTGGCAACATAGTCCACGAGCTCTAGCCCTTGCCACTTGTCATTATCATGTTTTTATTATTTATTTTGATTTCTATTTGATTTAAATCGATTTTAATCAAAATAAGTCATATAAAATCCAAAGTATTGAAAACTAAAGATTTTTTACATGATTCAGGTCTTAATGTCCAGCTAGCACCAGATCAAATTCGTGTAAATGCATGGTGTGAACAAAAAGATTGAATTAGGCCATTTTTGGAAGGTTTCAAAGTGAATCAAATCAAGAATCCAACTCATTGATGGAGGAAGATTGATATCAGTTATCAACCCTAATCTATTCCTCAATACATATAGAGGGCTTGCAGACTCAAAACGAGGCTAGAAGGAGGCGTATGAACCAGAGAAAAATCTAAAAAAATCAAGAAAAAGTGCAAGATCGAAATCCTATTTCCAGGCATCCTGAAGGCCTTCTAGCTATCCCAATCGATTCCTGGGAGTATGAGCAAGCTAAAGCAATCAAGAATAAAGCCTTTCCAGTACCCAAAAGCTCTGTAAGTCCATCACGACATCCCTGAAATTTTGAATTTGGTTAGCATGATTTAGGCATTATTAGGATGAATTAATCATATATTGTTGATCCATAGAAAATTTGCAAGTTTTTTGCATCATTTAATTTCATTTATATGTCCTGTACAAGATTTCACCATGGCTAGGGTTCGTAGCTTCGAATTAGGGTTTTTGTATGCAGGAAAAATTAGCCTTGATGAAGGATACCATCATGTTCAAAAGGATGAGACGAATCTAACCATAGCATTAGGTGTCATTTATATGGCCCATGGAAGATTTGGGAACGAACCATGTTTATAGAAACGGAAAAACTTCCGTAGGTAAAAGTCTGGGACTTTTACCCACGGAGAGGGGAAGAAGATGACCAGTTGGCGCCCCTTCATTTGCTTGTTCAAATTTCCGCGTGAATATTTTTATTATTTCTTTGTTTATAATATGATAATTGTTATTGATTATATGAACAAACAGAAACAAGTGGCGTAGTGGGAATGGAGTGTATGGAAATTGCCTCAGGACCTGGGTTCGAATCCGAGGTCCCCCAAATATTTCTCCATATTATTTTCTTTTTCAGGATCACATGCGCACCAAGAACCAAGGTCCATCATGAGACCTCACAATCCAGCTTGCCAAGTGTCCTGAGGCCAGATCCAAGGGCCATGACTGGAGGAACACCAAAGGCAGGGTCAAAGCAATCACACTGGATCCAAGAAGTCAATGTGGACTTCCATCTTTGGGCCCAGAATTCTGCTTCTAGCACCCCCCTAATTGTCGGCCCAATTCTCTTTTCTTTATTTATTTTATTTTATTTTATTTCTTTTAATTTATTTATTCTATTTACTAACCAATTAATTATTTTCTTTTTATCAAAAAAATCATAAAAAATATTTTTCACCATTTAGATTTAGGTACTTTTTATCAATAAATTTATTAATTTAATTAGATTTAATTTTAGGTAAAACTTTAATTATTTTGTAAATAACTTAAAAATAATTAGAATAAATAGGTTTTATTACTAACTTAATTATTTTATTTTTTTCCTAAAATAACAAAAACCAAAAATAGGCCACTTTAGTATTTTCATTAATTAATTTAAATTAGCTAATTAATTTGTATATTTAATTTAAAACCTAAATCCTTTTTCTTAAAAAATAGTAAAAACAACAAAAAAAAACAAGTTTTTCTTTTAATTAGAATAGAAGGGTCAAAACCCTCGTTCGCATTCGTTCCTAATTTTTCTCGCGCGCTTTATTTTTATTATTTATCATATTGATGTAACTGCCTACAGTTTGTAATAGTTTAATTAGGACTTTATTTTCATTTACCGCATTTATTTTCAAAGGGTTTGTTTTTGGCTATGTAAATACCTGAAGCCTTGTAATAGCTTAGTTTAACTTCCGCACTTTAAATTCCGCAAAAATATTTAACTTTTAGATGTATGACATTAGGATGCATGACAAGAATGTATGCAATTTTAAAACAGTTAGACAACCCTAAATGTGCAAAGATAATAAATCTGAAACTGAATCACTCGCACATGCGCACTCCTAGGGTACACTCCCACTTGGTTGCCTTCGATAAACACTCATTGAGTATAGGATGCTTTAGTGGTCGTCCTTTTGTCCAAAGATCAAAGTCGCCTCGGATAGGTTGCCTCGGATATTGTTGCCTCAGATAATTGATCTAAGACTTTAGGGTTGCTACTAAAACGTCCTAACATTGCTATAGTGACCGTACGTCCCTTTTGAATTGACCCTCAAAACTCCAACGACGGTGCTACCTACTCACTAATAGTGGGATAGCGCTGTCTAAAGGAAACAAATACAGAACAATTCTTTTTTCGAGTAGGTAGATTAGCTCTTAAGTACTTGCTCAATCAAAAAAAAACTTTTTTTCACACTTACACTCCTTTACAAACAAGTTTTCAAAAACACTTCATTACACTCTTGAAGACAGAAGCAAGAGTTAAATCGAAGTCAAAACAAAATCTTTTCAAATCACGCAAACACAAAGAAAACAATTTTGAAAATGATGAGCAAGTACCTAAGATCCCATAGATAACTACGGATAAAAAGGATGCTAATACCTTCTCTTTCTATAAACTACGCCCCGTACTCAGAAATATCTCGAAAAAGGAATTTTTCTGTGCTTTTTTCCTTTCCTTGTTGGATAAAATAAAAGTCGGTGGCGACTCTTGCTTACGCGACATTTTGCAAACACAAACGCAAAACGCAAAACACAAACCAGTAATTCCTTGAAAAAAGGGAAACACATCCCGGTTCTGGCCACCGTATCATAGAACTGGCGACTCTGCTGGGGAGAATTAATAAGTAGGGTGTACCTTAGGATTAGTTCATTATATTGTTTTTAATTGTTTGATATGTTTGCTTTATCTTTGTGGGCTTTGTATCGGAGTTACTATAGATCCTAACCCGGATCTGGGGATACCCTTTAGGTAAGTAGCAACAGACTGTGAGGGAACTGTACGGCGTAGACCGATACGGTTGAAGCAGTAACTAAGTTGGTGTGACACATTAGTTGGTACCGATATCCCTTGTGGAGGAACAAGGAGAGTATGGGGCTTCTAATGGGTCATTAAGCATCAACTGACCTTAGAACCAATAATTGACCAACTTGGCCACAAAAAAGTAGCAGTATGCTACACTCATTGAGACCATACTCTCGCGATGATTCCGACCGCAAGAAAAGATTGCTAAACTGGAATTATGACCAATCGAGGATGGCAGTAATATTGAGAACCTCTAGAACCCGATTACTATTACTAAGACAGGTTAAACCAACTAAACTGCAAGAGGGTAGTACCTAAACTCCATGCCAACCTGAAATTTAAGGGCTATTGTGTGACTTGTTTGCCCTTAACATGTTTGCTATCTGTGATACCTGTGGTGTGTTTTTATCATGACATCATGCATCGTGACATCACATGCATATTTCATTAGGATAACCATTTCAAAGACCGAGGGGATTCATCTTTGTTCTGTTTTGAAGATCATGGCTTCTACGCGCAGAAATACCATTCGAATCAACTTCGTACAAATCCCTTCTCAGCTTAGAGAGTTGGTTTTAAAGGTTCCTGATACTTCTTCCTTTGTTAGAAGACATGGTCATCTCCTCAGCCTGGTCACCTCCAAGTTGGATGAGCAAATGATGAACGTCTTGTTCCAGTTCTTTGACCCGTTGCATCACTGTTTCACCTTCCCGGACTATTAGTTGGTCCCTACTTTGGAGGAGTTCTCTGATTTACTTGGCATATCTATTCTAGAGCAGAAACCCTTTACAGGTTTGGAGATAGCTCCTAGGCTAGAGGATATTTCTTCAGCACTACATCTAACAATGGTTGATGTAGTATCGAACTGGGAGACTCAGAGTGGGGTGAAAGGTTTCTTGGCTAAGTTCTTGATTGATCAGGCTCAACAGTTCTGGGATAGTTTGGACTTTCAAGCATTTGAAGACATCCTGGCTCTCCTCATCTATGGCTTGGTTCTGTTCCCAAATTCAGATTCTTTTGTCGATGTGAATGCATTCAAGATCTTCATGTCCCGTAACCCAGTGCCTACTCTTCTAGGTGACATCCTACATGCTCTTTATACCCGTACCGTTGGGAGAAGGGGAACTCTCATATGTTGTACACCGCTGCTGGCGAGGTGGTTTATTTCTCACCTCCCCAAATTTGTATTGAAGAATGAGGAAGGTATGGGTTGGGCTTACAAGATCATGTCCCTTGCTCATACGGACATCCTTTGGAGTACTAAAGATATGGAAAAAGTAGTTGTCATTGATCAGTGTGAGGAATACCCCAATGTTCCGTTGCTGGGAATTAGAGGAGGAATAACCTATAATCCTTGTTTGGCCTTACGACAGTTTGGACGAGCTGGAAGGGACGGTCCTCATGAGTTGCTGCTTCCAGACATCATCTTTGACTTCATGGGGGATGTTTAGGGACATCGCCGCTGATTTATATGAGCCTGGGACAGGGTGAACATGTCTTATCCACATGAGCTAGGAATGAAGACTTCTCTCTCGATGCAACCGTATCTCCAGTGGGTTCGAGCCCGTGCTCAAAAGCTGGGGATGGCATATGAAGCTGTCTTGCCGGTGATTGTGGAGCATACTGATGAAGAAGGTGTTCCTTATACGATCCTCCATCTTTATATGCCTACTGATCTGGGGGAATTGAAGAGGTCTTAGATCCAGTTAAGGGAGGAAAGGGATACCTACAGAGAGAAGTATCATGAGCAGGAATGGAAGATCCTGAAGCTTACAAGGCAGCTAGAGACTGAGAGGAAAATCAACGATTATGTCAGCACGAAAGGAAAACGACCATGGGAATTCTGATGTTTTTTATTGTTTCTAATTTAGATTTGCTTTTCAGTATTTCTTTTGTAACGCCTTAAAGGAATTTGTTAAACATTGTTTCAAGTTTTAATCTAATAAAGTGTGTTTTATTTTGGTTTACAAATTTGAATCTCCCTAAAGTCTTTGAAATCATTTCATACGCATTAAAATCCCATGCACCTCATTACAGGTAGCCTTACAGGTTTCTTATCTTCTTTGCTGTTTATTTTAGCACAACATGTCTTCTGAAACACCTACTGATCAAGCTATTAAGGCTCTTCAAGCTCATAATGCTCAGTTCCAGGAAATGTTCCTGAACTTGGCCAAGAGTCAACAAGATCTGAAGACTCTTATCTTGAAGGACAAGAAGAAGAAGAAGAAGAAGAAGAAGGTGGTCCTCCTGAATATGGGTCACATATTTGGGAACAGGTTGAGACAAGAAGCTGATTTATCTCACTCATCTGGAGGAAGAGAGAATCAAGAGGAAAGAAAGGGTCCTAGCCATGTGGTTTTTGACAATGACACTGACTTTGATGAAGACCAGTATCCTCTGGCTGAGGATAGGTATAAGCAACTTGAAGACCGGTTAAGCGCAATGGAGATCCAGAAAGTTCCTGGTCTGGACTTCGGAGATTTGGGTTTGGCATCTGGGGTGGTGATTCCACACAAGTTTAAAGCACCCGTATTTGCTAAGTACGATAGGGTATCCTGTCTGAAGTTACACCTCCGCTCGTATGTTAGAAAGATTCAACTGTATACTGCTGATAGGAACCTCTGGGTTCATTTCTTTCAAGATAGTCTGTTAGGGACTCAACTTGAATGGTTCTAACAACTGGAAGGAGCTAATATCCGCAACTGGGAGGACCTTGCTGCTGCTTTTTACAAGCAATACCAGTATAATGCTGACCTTGCTCCCACGCGTACCCAACTTCAGGGTATGTCTATGGGTGCGAGCGAAGGTTTTAAGGACTACGCTAAGAAGTGGAGAGATCTTGATGGAAGATTCCAACCCCCTCTAGATGATAGGGAGTTGGTGGATACGTTTCTTGGGACTTTGTCTGGTCCGTATTTCAATCATTTGATCGGTAGTTCATCGTCTGGGTTCACTGAATTGATTATGACTAGGGAGAGAGTTGAAGTTGGCATTAAAAGTGGCAAGATACAGAAAGGTGCTTCGTCAAGTACAGAAAAGAAGCCTTTCAAGAAGGAATCTAGTGCAGTTTACAGCTCGAGGAGCCAAAACCGACCTGAGCGCCGCCAAGAAGTTAATGCGGTAGTTGTATCAAGACCAACTATTTCCCCACAACGCAACAATCAACAAAGAGTAGAGAGACCACAAAGGCAGTATACTCGGCTCATTATGACTCTATCTCAAATTTTGCCGCAACTATTGAAAACCAACTTGGTGATTCTGAAGGAGGCTCTAAAGAATCCCAGCACCACATCACTGTTGTATAATCCGAACACCCGCTGTGCTTATCACTCTGATAGCCCAGGGCATGATACCAATAACTGCTGGGCTTTGAAGAATAAAGTACAGGATCTGATTGATGCTAACGAGATTGAGTTTGAAGCGCCAGAAAATCCCAATGTCATAATTGCTCCTATGTCGAAACATGATCAGGGAGTGATGCAATTGGAGATGATGATGAAGAGTCAGATTTCGACAGCTGGATTTACCTGACTACCAATGGTGGTTTGAGAAATTAGACGGCAAAGGACTTCGTGCCCATTTCTTTTATTGCACAATAATAAGACTTTTGTTTTGAGTTTTGTAACAGACAGTTTAAAACTTTACGGCCTGGCGCCTTGCCCGAGACACCGTGGCTTTGTTTGAGGGCTTATTATGTGTCATTTCCATATATCATCAATAAAAGCATTGGACGTTTTCTTACATTACAAATTTTGTGCTCCTTGTCTTTCCTTTCTATTTTTTCACTTTATCAAAACAGCTACTTGTCTTACACACACTCACATATACAGGCCCACATCCACTCTGGATCCCACTGATAACAACTCTGCTACTGCCAGTTATGAATTTGAAAGTCCGATCAACCAAGCCGAGGACGAAGGTGAGGATGATTGTCAAGTGCCTGGGGAACTTTCTAGACTATTACTTCAGGAAGAGAGGGCCATACAACCGCATGAAGAGCCAATGGAAACAGTAAATCTGGGTACGGAGGAAGACAAGAAAGAGGTCAAGATCGGTGCAAATCTGGAATCTAGTGTTAAGCAACAGTTTATTCAGATGCTGCGTGACTATGTTGAGATCTTTGCCCGGTCTTATGAAGATATGCATGGGTTGGATACTGATATTATGGTTCACCGCCAGCCCACCAGGGAAGACTGTCCTCCAGTCAAACAGAAGTTTCACGGAATGCGCCCAGAGATGTCTGAGAAAATCAAGGCGGAGGTTATGAAACAATTTGATTCCGGTTTTCTAGCAGTTACTTCTTACCCGCAGTGGTTTGCCAACATGGTCCCAGTGCCGAAGAAATATGGTAAGGTTCGAATGTGTGTTGACTATAGGGATCTGAACAGGTCCAGCCCCAAGGATTATTTCCCTCTGCCTCATATCGACGTTCTGGTTGACAACACCGCACAACATAAGGTCTTCTCCTTTATGGATGGTTTCTCCGGTTACAATCAGATTAAGATGGCTCCCGAAGACATGGAGAAGACAACGTTCGTCACACATTGGGGTACCTTTTTCTACAAAGTCATGCCTTTCAGATTGAAGAATGTTGGGGCAACATATCAGCGCGCCATGGTTGCTTTGTTCCATGACATGATTCATCATGAGATTGAGGTATACGTTGATGACATGATTGCGAGGTCCCAGACTGAGAAAGAACATCTTGACCATCTTCAGAATCTATTTGACAGGTTGAAGATGTATACGCTGAGGTTAAACCCGAACAAGTGAACCTTCGGGGTGAGATCTGGTAAGCTGCTGGGTTTCGTCGTAAGTGATAAAGGTATTCAAGTGGATCCAGCAAAGGTGAAGGCTATACAGGAGATGCCAGCTCCCCTAAAGGAAAAAGAAGTCAGATGCTTTTTGGGACGTTTGAATTACATTGCCCGATTCATTTCACACATGACTGCTACTTGTGAGCCAATCTTCAAGCTACTGAAGAAAGATCAAGTGGTAAGATGGAACGAGGAATGTCAAGCCGCTTTCGAAAGGATCAAGGAATATCTCCAAGAACCACCTACTCTGATGCCTCCAGTTGAAGGGAGACCTCTGATCTTATACTTGACAGTACTCGATAATTCAATGGGGTGCGTGCTGGGGCAGTATGACGAGTCTGGCCGAAAAGAGCATGCTATTTACTACCTTAGCAAAAAGTTTACCGACTGCGAGACCCGATACTCATTGCTTGAGAAAACTTGATGTGCTTTGGCATGGGCTGCTCACCGGCTGAGATAGTATATGCTGACTCACACTACTCTATTGATATCAAAGATGGATCCAATCAAGTATATCTTCGAAAAGCCTGCCTTGTCCGGAAGAATAGCAAGATGGAAGATGATCTTGACTGAGTATGACATCCAATACACGACCCAAAAGGAAATTAAAGGAAGTTTGTTGGCAGATCATTTAGCACATCAAGCTGTAGACGGCTACCAGTCTATGAACTTCGAGTTCCCAGATGAGAACACCATGTTGGTGACTGACTATGAAGAACCTGGACCAGATGAAGGACCTGAGGAAGGATCTCGGTGGTCTATGTACTTTGATGGAGCTTCAAACGCTTTGGGTAATGGCATTGGCGCCGTGATCATATCTCCTGAAGGCTCTCATACTCCGTTCACCGCCCGATTATGTTTTAACTGCACCAACAATATGGCGGAGTATGAAGCGTGCATCATGGGCCTTCGAGTAGTTATTGACCTAAGGATTAAGTTCTTGAGTGTGTTCATAGATTCCTCTCTCGTGATCAGTCAGATCAAAGGCGAGTGGGATACGAAACACCGAAATCTTATTCCTTACAAAGAGTATGTGTTGACGTTGCTTCCGCACTTCGAGGAGATAACCTTTGAACACTTCCCTAGAGAGGAGAATCAGTTAGCGGACGCGCTAGCTACAATGTCTTCTATGTTCAAGCTTAGGTGGGACAACGAGGCTCCCCGGATTACCATTGAGAGGTTGGACGAACCCGCACATTGCTGTGACATTGAGACTGAAGAGGTAGCAGATAAACCCTGGTTTCATGAGGTAAAGAGGTATCTTGAGGCTCCGGAGTACCCCGAGGGTGCATCTATTAATGATAAGAAGTTTCTAAGGAGGTTCGCGGTGAAGTTCTTCATCAGTTATGGTATCCTTTACAAGCGTAACCATGATTCAACCTTACTGCGATGTGTGGATAAGAGCGAGGCAGAAAGGATCATGGAAGAGTTGCATGAAGGTACTTTTGGAACTCATTCCAGTGGACACACCATGGCAAAGAAGATCCTATGGGCAGGATATTATTGGTCCACTTTGGAAGCCAATTGTTATCAGCATTCTCGGACCTGTCATAAGTGCCAAGTCTATGCTGATAAGTTGCACATACCTCTAGTTCCTCTGAACGTCTTGACAGCTCCTTGGCCTTTTGCAATGTGGGGCATCGACATGGTCGGAGAGATTAGACCTAATGCGTCCAACGGGCATCGTTTCATCCTGGTAGCTATTGATTACTTTACGAAGTGGGTTGAGGCAGCTTCCTTTGCTACAATGACCAAGAACGTCGTGGCACAGTTTATTTAGCACAATCTGATCTGTCGATACGGTGTACCAGAGAGGATCATTACGGATAATGGTACAAATCTCAACAATATGATGATCACCGAGCTCTGCAAGCAGTTTAAGATACAGCATCATAACTCTTCTCCTTACCGGCCGAAGATGAATGGGGATGTTGAAGCGGCTAATAAGAACATCAAGAAGATTGTGCAGAAGATGACGGTGACATGCAAAGACTAGCACGAGATGTTACCATTTGCTCTTCATGGGTACCGTACCTCAGTGAAGACTTCAACAGGGGCAACACCCTATTCCTTGGTATATAGTATGGAAGCAGTCTTACCTATTAAGGTCCAGATACCCTCTCTTCGGATTATGAAGGATACAGGTTTGAGCGAAGATAACTGGATCCAGATCCGGCTTGATCAGCTGAAGTTAATTGATGAAAAGAGACTTACTTCTATTTGTCATGGTCAGACGTATCAAAATCGAATGATCAAGGAATTTAACAAGAGAGTCAGACGACAAGAGTATCAAGTTGGGGATCTGGTGATCAAGCACATCATCCTACCAAAAGGTGATCCCAGGGGCAAATGGACCCCTACGTACAAAGGGCCATTTGTGGTTAAGAACATTTTCTCAGGAGGAGCTAAGATTCTAACCACCATGGATGGTGACGACCTTCCTCTCCCCGTCAATGCCGACATAGTGAAAAAATACTACGCATAATCAAAGACCCGCTAGGTCGACTGGCCTAGGCAAAAATAAGGGCTTCCCGACGAACCAAAAGGGTTCGGGCAAAAATAAGGGATGAAAATAAAAAAATGTACACCCGACAAGTCGAAAATCTGAAAAGACGGCTTGGGCAAAAAGGGGTATCCCGGTGGACTGAAAACCCGAAAGGGCGGTTCAGGAAAAAATTAGGGATTAAAGCGTAACACTATGTCTCATTGGATCAGCTTGCAACCAGACGTCGGTATCAACTATCAAGCTCGGAGGACACTAATCAATCTGATCTACCTTTAACTAAGTAGCAAAGTGATGAGATGCTCGAGGATATAAAGGCAGTAGCAGAGTTAGAACCCAGTGGGATTGTTCACATAGCTGTTTTTATTTGTTTTACACAAACTGTATAAATTCTATTTGTTCGGCAGCATTCTCTTACTAGGACGTCAGCCTCTTGTACAAAAACGCCTATTTACGGGTCAAACTTTAGAGTTAATACAATTCATTTTCACAAATAAATTTCAAATGGTTTTTTCTTTTTTATGTTTTTTTTTTGCAAGAACGTCCAATGTTCATTTTTTTGATATATGCATTTGACAATAATTGATGTTCATAAATATTTACATACAAAACAAAAGACGATTACTTGTAATATCAGAAACAGGGGCAAACAAGAAATGTCCAATCCTTACAGTTGCTCTGTCCACTATGTATAGGGATAGACCTAGTTGGAGGAAACGATTGAAGGTAAATTCACTCCCCGCAGAGTAAGAAAAGGACAATAGTGTTAACTCTCCCCAGCTGAGGCTCGCAACCGCGAATGAGTCGGTAAAATTCTCCCCAAGCCGAGTTTATCTACCATCAGCATTGGAAAATTATCCCCAGTGGAGTTTGGAGAATTATCCCCAGTAGAGGCTGGAGGATTGTCCCTAGTAGAGCCTAAAAGGTTATACCCAGTGAAGTCGCAACTGGAAAATCATCCCCAACGGAGTTCATTCCTTTCACAAACAGAAATTTAATCCCCAACAGGTTTCATTATCGCCAGCAACGATAATTCATCCCCAGCTGAGTTTATTTTCCAAATCAACAGGTCCTCTAGCAGGGTATCCCTCCTCACTAGAGTCTTTTCCTCATTAGTTTATTCCCCAGCGGAGTTATCCTCTCCTACAGGTTTATTCTCACGATCATCTTCATTCACTATCCCAGCGGAAACGAAGAATTCAACTCTTTTCTCCAACAGCAATCCGGGATTTATTTTCTCCAGCTAAAAACATCACATTTCCATACATCATGACATGCATATGCATCATACAACACAATCTCATTTATTTTGGGAACATCATTGCTTAATGCATATCATGCATTACATACAACTAACCTTTACCTTTCAGGAAAGATACAACCAAATTCTCACATAATTCAAGCTGTGAAGCCCAGGTACGACTGGATAATAGTTGATTCCCTAGTTGAATACGGATGACTGAAGTTCCTAAAATTCAACTTTCCTCTTCAATGAGAGATGATTCCTCAATTGAATACGGACGACCGAAGTTCTTAAAATTCAACAGAGATGATTCCTCAGTTGAATACGGACGACCAAAGTTCCTAAAATTCAACTTTCCTCTTCAATGAGAGATGATTCCTCAATTGAATACAGGCGACCGAAGTTCCTAAAATTCAACAGAGATGATTCCTCAGTAGAATACGGACGACCGAAGTTCCTAAAATTCAACTTCCCTCTTCAACAGAGATGATTCCTCAATTGAATACGGACGGCTGAAGTTCCTAAAATTCAACAGAGATGTTTCCTCAGTTGGATACAGACGACCGAAGTTCCTAAAATTCAACAGAGATGTTTCCTCAGTTGAATACGAACGACTGAAGTTCCTAAAATTCAACAAAGATGTTTCCTCAGTAGAATACAGACGACCAAAGTTCCTAAAATTCAACAGAGATAATTCCTCAGTAGAATACTGATGACCGAAGTTCCTAAAATTCAAACAGAGATGACTCACCAGCAGAATAACGGATGACCTAAGCTCCTAAAATTCTACTTCTCTCAACAAAGATCAGCCTTCCCCAGCGGAATCTTCCTCAACAACAGGTATACAAGCTCTCGCTAAGGAATCTCTTATGCGATCGACACTCCTTCGGATGGCATCTTTAAGCCCATCACCCGTCATCAGTATCCAAATGGCGTCATTAAAACCATTCCCGACATCATGAGAAATTTACTACTTCACGCGAGTGCAAATTTCTGGGCACTCTAGTGTTCAATCATCTTCCACCTTCAGATCACGAAAGGCAGACAAGCCAATCTAAATCTTCAGGTTTAAAAAGATTGAATAGGGGCAGCTGTTGTACCCCAAAATTTTCCCTCCTATTTTACTCAACACATGCCATAGATCTAAATCTCCTAAGGCAGTCTACTTCAAGTTAGGGTTTCATGTTGCATCAAGATACTTGAGTCCATGTGATCCAAAATGCTCACCAATGTCTTAATATGTTATCAAGATTATCCATGTCAAGTTTCAAGCCTTGCAGAGGAAGTGTGCTCAGTCAATTGCTCAAAGGCCTAAAAATCGACCGTGCTAGGGCAAAAGTCAATTGTGGCCCACATACAATAAAACTTCAGAATTTTGGTCAACATCCTCATTTTGAAGGATATTTCATCATTTTATCAAGGTTTGATCGTGATTCATCCAAGATTGCTCATAATTCATCAAGATACAAAAGTTGCTAAATTAGGGTTTTGTAGGAAAAGTCAACTCAACTTTGACCAAGCATAACTTTCTCATGCTTTATGAGAAATGACCCATCCAAAGATCATTTTGAAGAGGATGCAATTCTATACAATCCATCTTCATCTCCAAAGTTCAAAATATGCACTCACAAGAAGTTATGAATTTGGACATTATAGGTCATTTTGGAAAGTCAACAAAAACACCTTTTTTGTCAAAGCTTCATACATGAGCATGGAATATCAAATTGAAATGAGACCAAAAGGGTTGCTTAGAGGACATCTCAAGATTTCTAAAAAGTCCAAGAACACCTCCAAAGAGTTAAAATTGAGGAATTTATGCATTGGTGACGTTGATCCTTTTTGCAAAATTGCCAAAAGTCAATTATGCCTAAAACTTCAAATTTTGCCAAATGGGCCCAATCTTTTTCACTTGTTTTGAGTTGGAAACATAGTCCACGAGCTCTAGCCCTTGCCACTTGTCATTATCATGTTTTTATTATTTATTTTTATTTTTATTTAATTTAAATCAATTTTAATCAAAATAAATCATATAAAAGCCAAAGTATTGAAAACTAAAGATTTTTTACATGATTCAGGTCTTAATGTCCAGCTAGCACCAGATCAAATTCGTGTAAATGCATGGAGTGAACAAAAAGATTGAATTTGGCCATTTTTGGAAAGGTATCAAAGTGAAACAAATCAAGAATCCAACTCATTGGTGGAGGAAGATTGATATCAGTTATCAACCCTAATTTATTCCTCAATATATATAGAGGGCGTGCAGACTCAAAACGAGGTTAGAAGAAGGCGTATGAACCAGAGCAAAATCTGAAAAAATCAAGAAAAAGTGAAAGATCGAATTCTTATTTCCAAGCATCCTCAAGGCCTTCTAGCTATCCCAATCGATTCCTGGGAGTGTGAGCAAGCTAAAGCAATCAAGAACAAAGCCTTTCTAGTACCCAAAAGCTCTGTAAGTCCATCACGACATCCATGAAATTTTGAATTCAGTTAGCATTATTTAGGCATTGTTAGGATAAATTAATCATATATTGTTGATCCATAGAACATTTGCAAGCTTTCTGCATCGTTTAATTTCATTTATATATCATGTACAAGATTTCACCATGGCTAGGGTTCGTAGCTTCGAATTAGGGTTTTTGTATGCAGGAAAAATTAGCGTTGATGAAGGATACCATCATGTTCAGAAGGATGAGACGAATCTAACCATAGCATTAGGTGTCATTTATATGGCCCATGGAAGATTTGGGAACGAACCCTGTTTATAGAAACGGACAAACGTCTGTAGGTAAAAGTCTGGGACTTTTACCCACAGAGAGGGGAAGAAGATGACCAGTTGGCGCCCCTCCATTGGCTTATTCAAATTTCCGCGCGGATATTTTTATTATTTCTGTTTATAATATAATAATTGTTATTGATTATATGAATAAACAGAGACAAGTGGCGTAGTGGTAATGGAGTGTATGGAAATTGCCTCAGGACCTGGGTTCGAATCCCAGGTCACCCAAATATTTCTCCATATTATTTTCTTTTTCAGGATCACATGCGCACCAAGAACCAAGGTCCATCATGAGACCTCACAATCCAGCTTGCCAAGTGTCCTGAGGCCAGATCCAAGGGCCATGACTGGAGGAACACCAAAGGCAGGGTCAAAGCAATCACACTGGATCCAGGAAGTCAATGTGGACTTCCATCTTTGGGCCCAGAATTCTGCTTCTAGCACCCCCCTAATTGTCGGCCCAATTCTCTTTTCTTTATTTATTTTATTTTATTTTATTTCTTTTAATTTATTTATTCTATTTACTAACCAATTAATTATTTTCTTTTTATCAAAAAAATCATAAAAAATATTTTTCACCATTTAGATTTAGGTACTTTTTATCAATAAATTTATTAATTTAATTAGATTTAATTTTAGGTAAAACTTTAATTATTTTGTAAATAACTTAAAAATAATTAGAATAAATAGGTTTTATTACTAACTTAATTATTCTATTTTTTTTTCCTAAAATAACTAAAACCAAAAATAGGCCATTTTAGTATTTTCATTAATTAATTTAAATTAGCTAATTAATTTGTATATTTAATTTAAAACCTAAATCCTTTTTCTTAAAAAATAGTAAAAACAACAAAAAAAAACAAGTTTTTCTTTTAATTAAGATAGAAGGGTCAAAACCCTAGTTCGCATTCTTTCCTAATTTTTCTCGCGCGCTTTATTTTTATTATTTATCATATTGATGTAACTGCCTATAGTTTGTAATAGTTTAATTAGGACTTTATTTTCATTTACCACATTTATTTTCAAAGGGTTTGTTTTTGGCTATGTAAATACCCGAAGCCTTGTAATAGCTTAGTTTAACTTCCGCATTTTAAATTCCGCAAAATATTTAACTGTAAGATGTATGAAATTAGGATGCATGACAAGAATGTATGCAATTTTAAAACAGTTAGACAACCCTAAATGTGCAAAGATAATAAATCTGAAACCGAATCACTCGTACATGCGCACTCCTAGGGTACACTCCCACTTGGTTGCCTTCGGTAAACAGTCATTGAGTATAGGATGCTTTAGTGGTCTTCCTTTTGTCCAAAGATCAAAGTCGCCTCGAAAAGGTTGCCTCAGATAATTGATCTAAGACTTTAGGGTTGCTACTAAAATGTCCTAACATTACTTTAGTGACCGTACGTCCCTTTCGAATTGACCCTCAAAACTCCAACGACGGTTCTACCTACTCACTAATAGTGGGATAGCGCTGTCTAAAGGAAATGAATACATTAAGATTCTTTTTTCGAGTAGGTAGATTAGCTCTTAAGTACTTGCTCAATCAAAACAAACTTTTTTTCACACTTACACTCCTTTACAAACAAGTTTTCAAAAACACTTCATTACACTCTTGAAGACAGAAGCAAGAGTTAAATCGAAGTCAAAACAAAAGCTTTTCAAATCACGCAAACGCAAAGAAAACAATTTTGGAAATGATGAGCAAGCACCTAAGATCCCGTAGATAACTACGGATAGAAAGGGTGCTAATACCTTCCCTTTCTATAATCTACCCCCGTACTCAGAAATATCTCGAAAAAGGAATTTTTCTGTGCTTTTTTCCTTTCCTTATTGGATAAAATAAGTCAGTGGCGACTCTTGCTTACCGTGATATTTTGTAAACACAAACGCAAAATGCAAACCAGCAATTCCTTGAAAAAAGGGAAACACGTCTCGGTTCTGGCCACTGTATCACAACACCCTTTTCATTCGTAGTTATCTACGGGCTCTTAGTTTCTTGCTAGATCACTTGATTTTGTTTGAATGTGCTTGTGGTGTGGGTTTTAAAAGTATTTTGAAAATGTCTTTATAAATGGTTCTCGTTTCTATAAGAACACGTACAAAGTATTGTTTCGAAAATAGTTCAAAGAGGTGTTTGTGGAATGTGTTTTTGAAAAGGCACCGTCATTTAGGAAAACTTTGTAATGATTCTCGTTTGTAAGAATGTATACAAAGTGTTGATCTTTTGAAAATGTTTCAAGTTTTGAAAGTTGTTTTGAAAGTGCTGGTGTTTGTTTTGAAAATAGCAAGGATGTTTTAGTTTGAAAATGAGCAAGCAACTAGGAACAATCTACCTACTCAAAAATCTTTGTTCATTTCTTTCTTTCATTTGATATTGCTATCTTACCATTGATTTGGTAAGAAGCCCTACCTTTGGATGTAAAAGGGACGGGCAAGGGTCATTGCATAGTCATGAATAGCAATGTTGTAAGATATCTTAGAATTTTCTTTAAGGGAATAAGATCATTCATAAGACAACATTTGTAGCGTCATCGAGGGACTATGATCTTGAATTTTGTTTGTTTTTGCTAAGACATATTGATCCGGGTGAACTGTGTGATAGACCTTTCTGCTCTTGGCTGGTTGTTCCGCTTTTGAGTAACTACAGGCTTGGTTATCATTAGAACCCTAAACATTTATGGTACTCCGCATGAACCTCTTTGAAAAATATGTAAATTTTGGCTATAAAATGTTGTATGAAAAATAGATGGTGAAGGTCAGAAAAGAAATATATTTTTTATGATTTTTGCACCTGCCGCGGTTGCGAACCTTTAGTGCCTACGTACCATCTTTCGTGCAATAGGGGATCAAGGTACACGTAGTTCATCTTTTTAAAAAATTTAAAACACAAGTGTGTTGGTTAATTTTATGAGATAAGACATCCCCGTCATTGTCCGTGTGGAAAACATACTTACTACCCACAATCATGAGAAAGGAGAATTTTCATCATCTCAAAGTGGAGGATATGACTTGGATTTTAAAATCAACAATGCCTCACTCAACACCCAAGTGGAAAATATTTCACTTCACTACATATTGTATAAGTATAGTTGTTTTCATCACTACAAGGATTGACAAGAGTCCAGTCTTTTGAGAAAAGTTTTAAAGTAAAAAGCCAAAGTAGCAAAATGGTTTGAAATGAGATTGATTGACTTTTAATCTTCTCTCAAAAAAAGGATATCAAGGTATTATTAAATTGATTGATGTTTATTTATGAAAAATGTTTTAAAAATGCATGGACTTAAGTCCAGGTTTATTATGAAAATGGTTCTAGTTTAAAAACAAGAAGAGTTTTCAAAAGGAGGAAGAAGATTTTTGAAATTAAAGAAGATGGGAGGAGAAGAAGAGATTATCCTAAAGCATGAGGTAAAATATAGGGATACGAACCATCTAACCAACAAGAAGCCAATACTTGACATTATGAGTCAAGATAGAATTCCCATTCTTTGGATTGAAACAAGCAAGCAAAGATACTAGACCTCTTGAGAGGACCAAACTTCAAATGTATTAAGTCTTCGCAAAAATTGGGCAGAGTAACGGTTGTATACGGGTGAATTCCAGATTACAAACAAAGAATGTAATCACAATAACCTGCACACAAAACAAACAAACAACCCAATGTCTTGAGGTAAACCTCAAGAACTCTAGACAAAATATCAATTAAGGTCACAAGGTCTCAAACATTGGCCAAGGTCTCTAATCCTAAGTTCAAGAAGTCCAATACTCCATAATGCCAAGGATAGTAACCAAACAGTCCAAGTATCATTAAAGTTTTTTTATGGTTCATGTTGATTATAAGGTGTCTTAACAAAAAAAGAAAAGCTCAAGTGAGCAAAATAAAAAAAATGACAAGAAAGTAAATGCTCAAGTGAGAAAAGATAAAAAATAACATGAAATGTAAATGCTAAAGTAAATGGTACATAAAATAAAAGAGCATAAAATAAAAACACAAAATAAAGACAATTATTAGAAATAAGTGGTTAGTTAGATGACCATCTTGAAACTTGCATTTGGAACTCATTAGAGGATTGGTAGAACCAAAGCCTCCACACAACAAGTTGCATTTGCATTTTGTCAAGTATATCATCTGTTTTAGAATCCTCAAAAGTAACATTTAATGATCAACGATGTTTAAGTGATCCGCGTTGACAAAAAGTGATTTAGATTCATTAGAGGATTGGTAGAACCAAAACCTCCACACAGTGAATCTCAAAGTTATTGGATCAAAGAGACCAAATTAACATACTTGGGCTTGCATACATAGGGTTGGGCCACGAATGATCATTTATTCGAATCGGGACAAAATCTAGCGCTATGGTAAGCAATCGTAAGTGGACTTATATAGAAGTTGCACCTATTTTGAGGTCGGTCAATAGCAATCTATGCACCATTTGTTTTGAGACATGATATAGAGATCATGCTCCAATAACACTTAGTGCAATAAGAAAGGGATGAGATGAAGAAGGGTGGGAAAAATAATATATACACCACATTTGAATTAAAATTTAATCAAACTATTATTAAAATCATTCATCCATTTTTATGGAGTTAGACTCAACACCATCGATCCAATGATGTTAATAAAGTTCATGATCAAAAATTCAACCCAAGATCAGCCAGAAAATAATCACAAAATAATATTACATTTAATATATATGTTGAAAAGGGTTTAAAAATGAATAAAAATGAAAATAAAGGAAAAAAAATCAACTATATTCAAATTGATTCATAAAAAATAAATAAGGCCATAGAAAAATCAGAAGTAGACTCAAATATTTTTATAAAATTTTTGGTAATTTTTGAAAGTCAAAAACTAATTTTAAAATTAAAAGAAATGAGTAAAATAAACCAAAAAATGATACAAAAAAATAAAGTCAGAAATAAAAAATAAATGAGGTCACCAATATTTGTCACAATATCATTGGATCATTCAATATTATTTTGGGAATTTAAAAATGCATAAAAGTATTTTTAAACATTTAAAACAATTCAAATAAAGTGAAAATTTATAAAAAAATATCCAAACATAGAATAAAATTGTAAAAAAATTAAAATCAGAAAGAGAAATATCAAAAATATTTTTCATAATTTTTTCAGATTTTTTGGACATAAAATGAATTTTCTATGATTTTTTGAAGTTTAAAACAATTTAAATATAAAAAATCAGAAAATAAAATAAAGTCAAAAAAATGTGGACCAATAGATGAGATTTAAAACGCGTTAGTAAGCTAATCCAATGGATCAGACGCGTTGTGCATATTATGGTCTTTAATAAATATCACATCGGATCCAACATTTTTAAAATAAAACAACTTAAAATGTGGCGCGTTAGATGGAGTCCGACTCACAAAAGTAATCAGATCCAAGGGCTCCTGAGGCACGAGCATGGTAAGGCAAGCATATTATATCAGTTTCAAACAAATAATGTGGCTTCATGTCATTGGTTGAAGACGGACATGTCATCGTCTTCAACCTCCAGCCATCCCCAAATTGAATCCTTTAAACTGGAAAATTAGAAAACTAGACTGGTACCATTAGATTCGTCTCTTCAAGACGATTCTAATGGTACCATTGCGTTAAATTTATATCAATTGTGAAAGGTTGTGCTTGAAGAAAACCAGAAAAAATAGGGAGCACGAAAATATGGGATATCTCACTCAATTCTCAATGAAATTGAAAATTATAAAGAGCACGAGGATTAGAAGAATACAAGGAGTGGATTAGTCTTTTATTTGAATCAATTTGGCCAAGAAATCTACCTGAGCGAAGTAGTGAGAAGTTTCTCTTAAACTTGACTTCTACAGATCAATATAGGTCACAATTCTTGAAAGTAACCATATGGTTAGCTTCAGAGAATTTCAATGAAGCTAACTGAATGGATCTTTTGGTGTTTGAAGGTGAGAATGTAAGAAATCAGAATTTCAAATTCAGAGTTCGTGTGGGATCTGAATAGGGGTCAATTGTCTATCAAAAGCTTTCGAAAAAGAGTGAGGGATGATCCTTATTTATAGCCGATCATGATGCAAGGCTCAAGCGTGTAAATTGGAGGCAAAATTATTGAAATCATGTGGACCTGCTAAGTGTGAAAAGTGTGACTTCACGTGACTCAAAATGCAGCCTAATGAATGGTTTAAGGGTCGCTTCTTGTTATGGTAAGTTCCTAAACCTGATTAGACACGAAATTGATCCTTAAACAGGCTTGTAATTGGATTTAAATTAATTTTCAAATCTGACTGAACTTGGAATTTCCATTTTATGATGCTACTTTCATAACCATGGTGCCAACAATGTAGGGCACCATATGATATGATTTTTGAAGCATTTGAAAGATAAAGTCACAAGCTTTGCAATGTGAAAGGAGTGAGATCAATTGGATATTTGAGCAAGAAGTTGTGTTGAGTCAAAGTTGGAAGAAAAGGGTTGACTTTTCATACTTAGAAAATTTCTAAGTTTTTCTTCAAAAGTGACCTATAATGTTTTGCATCCAAACATGGCCTTCCTATTGATATTTTCTCTTGACCAAAAAAAGATTGAACGAAATAGACCTCTTGAATGACATTTTGAAACTTGAACCATTGAAAATCTCCAAAAATTGAGAGAGTTATGAATTGTTGCAGTTAGCAAAAAATCATGAAATGTCTTATAATATTTTGTATCCTTAAGACATCCTCTATCCATTTTCTCACTTTGCACAAAAATAAGGAATAAAGTTCACATCCTCAAGATCATTATGGAAAAAGAGTGGTCTCAAGGTGATAAATATTTACCAAGTTATGATCATTTGAAGTCACACATGGGAATTTGAGGGTTCATTTGGAGGACTTGTAATCTTTATTCATCATCAAGCTTCTTCCACATGAAAAATCCTTGAAACTTTTGAATTGATTTGTTAATAACCCTTTGAAGAGAAGGATGCTTTTTCAATCACTCAAAAATACCAAAACATGAGCAAGATATACTTCTTTGAAGTTCAAAACCCTAGCTCCTAGATCAAGAAAATGCTTTGAGGAGCTTTGACAATTTTAAACAACCTTCTTGTACCAACACTCTTGCTTTGTAGATAGAAGTTGTTGAGGATGATAATGAGAACTCATAGAAACCAAAACCACTTCCATATCTTGAGAATTAAGAGAAATATGCACTTGTGACCAATGAGAACAAGCCCTTGTCCAACCATGACAACTTCTTCAATCAACCCCTTGTACTTTTGAATCAATCTTGATAACTTTGAAATATGGTGTACCAAAATAAACCTTGCCATGCCATTTATTCTAAAACAACTTTAATGGTGAGGTTTTAATTTCTTAAGCTTTATTGACTCGGGCATGGAAATAAACTCATGAACCCATGGATCAACTTGCTAAGCCACATTGCCTTTACCTACATTATTAACAAGTAAGAAAACCCAACATTGCATTTTATTAATTAAAAAGAAATTCAAAACAAAATATGCATGATCACAAAAGAAAAACAAGTCAAGGTGCTTGGTGATTCCTCAAAGAGCAAGGCTAAAGATAGGGAGGAGAACCAAAAGCCTTAATGTGATCTTGTTGTGATTGAATCAATATGGTAAGATGAAGGGATCTTAGGGGCAAAAATTGGGGTACAACAGTTCCAATCAAAAGAAGCTCTGATGTTCAAATAGAAGGAAACTCTGATGTTCCAATCAAAAGAAGCTCTGATGTTCCAATCGAGAGAAGCTCTGATGTTCCAATCGAAAGAAGCTCTGACGTTCCAATTTAAAGAAGCTTTGACGTTCCAATCAAAATAAGCTCTGATGTTCCAATTGAAAGAAGCTCTAATTTTAATCGAAGGAAACTTTGATGTTCCTATTGAAAGAAGCTCTAATGTTGCAATTGAAGGACATTTCGTTCATCTTCAAATTTTACTTTCCTGTTTGCAACCACCCATGTAAGAGGAGATCTTGAAAGAAAATGAGAGGGAAAATTTTAGGGTACAACAGTATGCAACACAAGAGAATCCCTCGCTTCATCATAGTACGAGTATGAAGAGAGTGCAAAATATCTCTAAGCAAAGTAGGCACAGTATTATGAGTATGAAATATTTTGATGGTATTTACATCTATGAATTGGTTTGGATTAAGGAATGGTACCAAACCATAGATCAATAGATCCAAGATCTCCTCAAAAGCATGAAAACTCATAACATTTAAAAATAATTGAGTCTTCTCTATTAGAAATTTAGAAAGAAGGTCTTTAACTCCACTTCTTGTTTCCCAATTAGACACAATGTCTGACCGCTTCAGATGTAAGGCTGCTGCAATAACTTCAGGCTTTGGAACCTTCTTTAAATCGGTGAAGGGTGTCTGATCAAGAATAGGTACTCCAAGTAGCTTAGAAAATTCTTCCATTGTGGGTACCAACTAGTAATCTGGGAAGGTAAAACAGTGATGCTTAAAATCAATGAACTAGAATAGAACACTCATCATGTCTTCTTCAAAAACCTGAGGTGACCAAACTGAGTAGATAACCATGCCACTTGGTGAATTTATAGTTTTCAGGAACTTTTGAGACTAACTCCTTAAGCTTGGAAGGTACCCTTACAAAGTTTATTCAGGTAGTATTTTTGCGAGCGGAGTCCATAACCTGCAACAAGGAACAAAGATAAATCACTAGGTCTACGAAATGGTTAGTGAAAGTGTTATGTTATGATGATATTATGTTATGATGTTATGTTCATGTTTAAATAAGTAGAAAACACAAACACGTCACACAAGAGCCTTAGGTTTAAAGGCTTTCACGAAGTCCATAGGTAAATAACCTTCCCACTGAATTTAACTTGGCTTAACATGTCCTAAAATAGTAAACGGGTTCTAGGAATCTCATATAACGGATCTTTCTCGCAGGCTTTATTTTAGCACGAAAACCGGCTTGCCATTAAAACATACCAAAAGTTGATTCTCAATTAGCGTAGCCTCAAGTATCAACCAACTTTGGACTTCTCCAAAGCCGGATATCTCACTAATTTCTAATGGCCAAGATGAGTCAATTAAGGTTCTAAATTAAGTTAGTGTTAATGACACCACGCAGAAGCCTAATGTTATCCTTGACTGACTCAAGGAACATCAGTATAAACCAAAGTGTCACACTAATTGTAGGTATGATGTTAACCATATTTGTATATGTTGTACATTCTTTATGATCTATTGCTACTTACCTAAGGAATCACCAGATCCGGGTGTAGGATCTTACAAGCAATAATACCCAAGCATGAACCCTTAAATTAAAGCAAATAATTAAAGCAAGTAAAACTATTCTAAACTCTAAGGTAACCATCCTTTGGATTTATCCGCAGTAGATTCGTCAGTTCTGTAATACGGTGGGAGAACTGACTTTTTCTGTTTTATCGCAAATGTTGCGGTTAGAAAGAGTCGCCACCGACTTTTCTTTTATCCAATATTTAGGAAAGGTGAAAAGAAAAGGAAAGATCTTTGATAGATTTTGAGTTCGGGGGATAAGTTATGAAAAGGGAAGGTTTTAGCACGTTTTAATCCGTAGTTATCTACGGGCTCTTAATTTCTTAGTCACTTAAAACTTGCTTTGTGTGTGTGATTTGTTTGAAAATATTTAGAAATGCCAATGTAAGGCTAACTTTGTAATAATTCTTGTATCAGTCCTAAAAAATGTATACAAAGTGTTTTTCAAAATATTTATTTGAAAGTGATGTGTAAAAATGTATTAGTTTTGTGAAAAAGGTTGTGAGCAAGCATTCAAGAGTTCTTACCCACTAAAGTATTTCTTGTTATTTTCCTTCTCCTTTGGAGATAGTATCATCCATACCATTAGTTGGTAGGTAATCATATATATTGGATGTGAAGAGACATGCATAGGGTCATCGTATGGTCATCAAAGGCAACTTATAAGGATACTTTAGCAATTGTATCAGGGAGACTATCATTTTGTAGGAAACTCAGAGGGTCATCGAAGAAATATGATCTTTATTCGAAAGGGACCATAATGATATTGTTAAACCAAGGGTCTTTTTCTAAAGTATCCCCACTTTCGAGGGGCATGACCAATATTTGTAAGGCAACAAAAGAGGTTACCCTAGAGGTGCAAGTGTGAAGAGTGTGTATCTTCAGTTATCTTATCTTGAAAATTAGGTTTTCTATGTCCAATTATTAGTCTTTCCATACAAACCCTAATTACTAACAGTTAAAAATAAAATGTGTGGAATGTAAAGTACAGAAAATTAAACCTAAGTTATTACATATTGTGAGCAGTTACATAATTAGGAAAAAAAGATGCGAGAAAAGATAAATCTATGTTATTACATTGGGGAGTGAGACCTACAGTTGTTATAGGATTTTAAATAGCAAAAGAAATAAGAAAAATGTTAGAAAAAAGTGTTTTAATGTGTTTGTGTTTTTTCTTTTTTTAGAAAATAATTTAAGTGATAATAATAATAAAAACCTAATTATTTTAATATTGAGAAAAGATAATTAATTAATAAATAAAAACATGTCAAAATAATTACTAATTAGAAAATCATAATCCTAATTTGTTATAGTTTTGAAAAAAAAGGTTTAAGGCTTGTTAATCGTTAATTAGAAAATAGGTTAATTAATTAAGAAAATGGAATGAAAATAGGGTTAGAAAATAAGGAAAACAAAAATGCATGGGCTGGGAGTTGAACCAACACCCTCAGCCTCAATGACCATTCCATTTACCATTGTGCCATGATGTTGTTTGTGTTATGGAATATGAGTGAATCCATTTGTAATAATCTTGTGTTGAAACCTGAAAAACAAAAGTTGGGATCGAACCCACGCCCTTTGCAATACCAGCCACACTTCTTACCATTAGGCTAATTGTTGTTTCTTGTTATTCAATCACAAATAAATCATTATATAATAAAAGTGAATTAAAAATTTAATTTCAAACACAAGTCAACTGTTGGTCCCTGTATCAAGTGTTAGCCAATAAAAAATTCTCAAAGTGCCACGTCATGGTCAACCTCGTTCAACAAAATTTGACTGACGGAGGAGTGACTGAAACCCTAGCTCCGGTCATCTTATTCGATGAGCTCCAAAATCAAACCTGCAAAACACATAAAATAGAAACACAATATGAACCATATCCCCCTAAGTTGACCCTTGTGAATACATTGGTGGCATTGGTTTAATCTGAAAATGCATGTAGAGTGAGTCTCAAAGAAAATGATTCAAACTACCCTAACAATGGCAGGTATTCATTGATGCGTCAAACCTCACAAATAATGAATCAAAGTAGTTCCAAACATCATTATGAACATATACGTATGCATCAAATTCATTTAAATTGCATGAATTAAAAGTTTGAATTTTAAGAAAGTTACCAAACCGGTGATACTTGGTTGGCGCCTTCTATGATTGATTGAGCTTCAGTAATGATTGAGATGAACTCATGCGAACTTCCAGAGTATGATAGAATTATTATAATGGATTGATATAGGCTGGAGATAAGGGTTTCGAGTTTCCCTAGTTTCTTGATAAATTTGGAATTTTAGGGTTTGTTCTTGAGGCAGCACGTGTGTCCTTCTTGGTCTGAATGTGTTCTGTATTTATAGAAAAGAAGATTAGGTCAAGTGGTGGGCTTGGACATCTCATGAAATCATATCGTTTATTTTGTTTTAAAATAAGTTGAAATCTTCCAAATCTAATGAATATTTGTTTCAAATGTAAACCATACAATTTCTTCAGCTTCAAGGTATATTTTTTGACCTCCAACATGATTAGAACAAAAGTCCACACGCCTTGTATCATTTATTTGGTATTTTATTTGATTTATTTTTATTTTTATTTAATAAAATCAAAGTAAAAAAGAAATAAAAAACAAAAAAATAAATGAATGGATTTAGATGTCTAATATGAGGTCATGAACACGTTTGAACCTAAAAACTTAGGCCCATTAACCAAAATATTCAATTTTGCTCAATTTAGGTTTCATGCATTTTCTAAAAATTGCTCAACTTGCACCAATCATAAACCTCTCATTTTTTGTCATATGAAGATGATCTTTAACTTTTTGGAAACTTCAAGATGTCTCCTACAATTTTTATCATGGTCATTTTTTCATTTTGCCTTTATCTTTATGTAAGTTGCTTTGACAAAAGATGTCTTTTTGTTGAATTTTAAAATGACATGTAATGTTTTGGCTCATATCTCTCAAATGAAGCATTTTTCCCTTGAGCTTAGAGAGTCAAAGTTGTAGAGAATTTAATTTCTTTCAAGAAAGGATTTGGTTGTGGAATTTCTAATGAGGTATGTGAAAGTTACGCTTGGTCAAAGTTCAGTTGACTTCTCCTAAAGAAAACCCTATTTTAGTAACTTTTGACATTTGATAAATCTTGAGTTTTCTTAATGAATCATGATTAAACCTTGCTCAGATGATAAACGCGACTTCAAAATGTTGATGTTGACCAAAAATCTTGAAGTTTGACTGTAAATTGGTCAAAGTTGACTTTTTGTCCAATACAGATGATTTTCAATCATATGGCTAATTACCTGAGAAGACTTGTGATTTAAGCCTTGAAACTTTGTATGAGGATACCTTGAGACATATGAGAAACCATGAAGTCCACTTGAGGCATTAGAAGTGCAATTTCCTTTGAGAGAAGAAAAACCCTAGTTGTAGGTCAATTGATTATGAGGAGGGTTTGTCTAGTCAACCCTTGAGTAATCTTGAGCAATTGAGACCTTTATGAGCAAGAGGAGGTATCTTGAATCATTTTGTCTCAAAGATGGGGGGAAATTTTGGGGTACAACACTATCTTTCAACCTAAAACATACTTTTTCAACTTCCATTAGTTTTCTCTTCTCTGGAAAAAATTGGTAAGTGTTTCTTCTTTCTTCTTCAAATCATCTACAATCTCCAAACTTTTTCATCAATGGTGCACACAAAGAAAAGCACCAAAGGTAACAAGGACGTGAAGAGCCACACATATACTGCTTCCAAGCCCATTGGGCACGCATCAAACCCCATTATGGTTGGAAATTAAGAATTTTCACCAACAACAGTACTTTCTGCAGAACAAAAAGCAATTTATGTGTCGCGTGTAATTATACTCTTTACTCTTATTGATAAGATCGTATGATATATGGGTCCTCTAATTCATGCTGATGATTTAGAAAACTTTAAGGAATTTTTCCTACATATCACAGAACCAATCCCATAGCTAGTAAACTTATACCTAAAAAGAATGTAGGTGAATGCTGATAAATATTCCAAAGAATCTAACACCGGAGTTCCTCAAGAAGGAACTTCTTCAGGTTCTGCTGATAAATAAAAGCCATTTCACCTGAATTACATGACTGATCTTTTTAATCCAATTATATCTTGGCCAATAAAAGATAGTAAGCAATACCTTTATTGGTTAGCTAAAATCGAAAAACATAAATCCCAATTCTGAAAAGATATTGGCATCTTCAACTTGATCCAACTATCGAAGATTGGTCCTAGCTATTGCCAACACATGTTGATGAAATCTCTATATTTCTAGGGCAACACTAATAACACCTTTTACCTTCCTTACGAAATGGTTACCCTCACTCTATTGGATGTGGCTTCAATAACTAGGCTTCGACCCCCTTGGGAAGCTTTTGACCCCTCTGTACAATCTGAAAACACCATCGACTTTAAAGTTGAACATGATGGCTTCACCAAGTATATTGATCATTATGATATTGAAGGAAGTGAAGTATCAGATGTCAAACATATATCCTTTCTCTCCCTATGGTTATCTAGGTGTATTTTCTGAAGCAAATCCCTTCAAGTTTCCAAGAGATTCTTAACTTTAGCCAACCAACTCCACTCAGGCCGAAATATATGCCTTAGTGAATAAATGTTGGCTGGATTATATGAGTGTTTGTTAGAATCAACCACATCTTTAAAAGAATACCAAGCAGGAACCAATCCTTTGTTATCTAGCCCATACTTGCTTCTTAAATAGTGGCTAAACACAACATTCGGACCCTCTCTCTTCACTTCTGGAACAGTGGACAAAACATATCCTAAAATTTACAATCGAACTATCGAAGGAACCAGGTTAGTTTGACTGACACCCAATGATGATGGGAAAACTTAGATGATTGTTTCACCAAATACGATATGATGTTCATAAAACGTCGTAACTTTACTCCCTCCATGAATCCTTTTTCTAAACTAACCCATGGCCTAGCATGGTTTATGAAACCCATTTCTGACATTGTATCTGCTCAAGAAATTGGTACTTTAGGCATCTGGAAATCCTTTTTGTTTCCAAGGTTAGTTTCCACAAGACTCATGCAAATCAAAAGCCACATTACCTTGCTTGCTTACAAACCCAACTTCGTTTCTCGCTAATTTGGGCTTTGCCAATTGATTCATGTACCTCTTTTTGAAAATAAAAAGGCTCTTAGTGTCCAAGGACTGAACTTTTCTCTCCTTGAACGAGACACACGTATGGCTAATTATGCCACCTTTGCTGAGTTTATTTTTAATCCCTTTTCAACCAACTTACTACTGCACACAAAAATTTGATTCTTCGTGGAAGGAGTATTATTCAGGGAATATGTTCGAAGCTACTCTCCTCTACCAACATCTGAAATAGCTTTCGCCTCTATACAAGATCGTGTCAACAAAGGTATGAAGACTCACAAAATATAGATCCAGGAATTCCAAAAGTACCATGAAACTTTTTACAACCCAACTAATCTTAGTCAAACCATTCAAAATGCAGCAAAAACTCTAAAAAAGAAATTTACAAAAAAGCTTCCTCCTTTAAGTATTCTTGCATGTGTCAATCCTGAAGATTGATATGACTTAGCTTTTAAGCTTGAACCACCAAAATTCCCAAAATTACCGAGTGCTTACTTCAGCCTGGCATTTTATCATCCTTACTCAGATTGGTTCGTCTTTGGTAATTACTATAATTTTTTAAAACGACCATCTAAAAACCTGCTAATCAAGTGGTTCCAACTAAGCATACCTTGTACAGTTTCAAAGGCTTCCTTCACATCGATTTAGAACATGTCATAATGCTCTCTCCAAAACATTAAGGTGTTGAACCATAAGATCCTTTGAATACTTCAATTTATTTATTCCTTTTCAATGTTGGTGCTAACGTCTATGATTTCACAATGTTCTTCTAGTTGTTAAAAAGAAATAGGCGAAGAAGGAAAAACTTACTTTCATGGCAGGATCAACAGACTCACCCAAGCAAACAACAACTTCATCAAAGAGTGTTATTCCAACCACTGAGAAACCAAAAACAAAAACAAGGTATGGTTCGACATGTCTTCTTCTCTTATAACGTATCTTTTATTAATTCTTTCATCATTTCAAGCTAATCAAAAACCTCATCTTACTCCAAGGAAATGACCATCAACTGTGGAGATCCCAATAACAATTTTAGATGATGAAGTTGCATCTCCCATTCCTCTAAAGTCCAAGAAGATAAGAATTAAGGAAGCTCCAACTTCTGACGCAACTTCTTCCCAACCACCAAAACCTATTGAAGTCGAAACACTATCTCCTACGCTTAAAAATACAGATAGTTTGCAGCCATCTAACAATGTCGTCTTGAAAAATATTGAAAGTGATAATTCGAGTCCTGGAGCCGAAGGACCTAATGTAAGATTCCCAATTTATCATCTTTGAAAATCCCTTTTTCAATATGCTTTTTACTCTTCTTCTTTGTAGGATATTCTACCAGCTTCGACTGAATAACCAATTATGTACGAAGTTTTACCCTGTAGTGGCACTGCTTCCTATCATCCCTTATCCACAAACAAGGATTCAAACAAAGGTTCCTCCACTGATGTGAACAAACTTGACTCTATTGCATAAATTACAAAATACACTTCGCCACGATCTGATACTAATTAGGAGACAAACTTGCACTAAAAGGAAACCTATTGACGAAAGGAAAGATGATAACAATCCTAGTGATTCTTCTTCGAAGATAACGAAGCCTAATGATGACTTTCTTAATGAAGAGGAAGATATTTCCGATGATATCAAACGGTATTTCCGAAAAGAAGATGAAGAAGAGATGAATGTGCATACTGAATCTAAGGATAACACCAAATTCCCCACTTAAACAGACAACAACTAACCTCCACCACAACTTTCACTAGAAGAGTTAGACTCTTTAAAAAAGAACAATTCACTCGAATATGTTGAGGAAATGATGAATATTTGAAGTTTTGCTTCAGAAAAAATACACTCAAGCCCTTCAACAATTTCTAGTGGAGACCTTGGCAATGCCACCTTTGATCAACTTCTCGAGAAGGTTAAAGAAAAAATCTTTGATGCAGATTTGTTTGATATTTTGAGGAAAGAAGCCACTGCATGTTATGGTTTGAAAAGGCTAATCAACTAAATTAACATAGATACTTGCCCCGCCTATACATTTAGGGTTTTCTACCGTATTAATTTTCAGTTTGTCTTTCCATACAATCCTATTAACATACATCTAAGCAGTTTATAGTTTGCGGAAATTAAAGGTCCTAGCTATTACAAGGCTTTTGCAGATACATAATTATTTTGGACTGAAAATAAAAATGTGGAATTTAAACCCTAATTACTATTACAAACTCGGAGCAGTTACAATAATAATAAAAGAATTAAAAATGCGCACGGCGAATTAAATGCGAGAATAATCATAAAACCTAAAAAATATAGTTGAAAAAAATATTAGGTTAGTTTTTTGAGAAAAATTAATTAGGTTATGTATAAATTAAACCCTAATTTATAATTGATTTAAATTATGAAAAAAGGAATTAAATTGACCTAAATTAAATTAATCTAATTAATTAAGGAAATTAAATATTTTATGAAAAAAAACATGATTTTTATGTTTTTTGTGATTTTTTTATTTAATGATAAAAAATAATTTTTTGGGTTATTTTGTAAAAAGAAAATAATTAGTGAATAATTAAAATAAAAGAAATAAAATAAAGAAAGAATTTGAAATTGGGCCTGTGTTATAAGGTGAAAGGGGGTGTGATGCCTGAGTTGTCAGGCCCAAATTCCTTGCTCAGCCCAGTCCCACGCCTGATCTTGTGTAGCCACGCTTGGAAGGTGCATCATGGATTGCCCATTGACTGAGCGTTGGATCTGGATTAGTGATGATCCAGTGGATGGATGGTTGGAGTGCATGGAAGGCGCTTGGCAGGAGATGAATGGGAACTGCTGAAACAAAGTTAGAAAAATAAAATTGTTGGGACCTGGGATCGAACCCAAGTCCTTTTACTTTCAAACGTGCGTCTTTACCACCGGACCACCTGTCTTAGTTGTTATAATATTGAAACGAAAATAACATAATGGAAATTAATCACAAGTTTCAGAAAATGCGCAAAATTTAAATTTCCCAATGGTGATCAGCCATGTTGTTATCTCTTTCCCCAAGACTGTCGTTTTTGACACCAACTCTTTACCTACGGTCAAGTTCGTTGCTATATGCTATAGTGACGGTATTTTCCTGTAGCTATAAAGCTGCGAATCTTTAAAATGAAATTCAAGCAATATGAATTCTATTCAAGGGCATAAATCAACTATACTTCCTCCCCTGAACATGAATAGGCCCTTAATTTGGCCTAATTTTGCCTCTATCTAGGGTTCCCCAATTTGGAGCTCACGAACCCTAACTTTGGCAAGTAACCATTCCTGCATCAAAACATAAATCCAGGCTGTCAAAAATATTCCCAGCATGATTATGAACATGTATATGCAACCAAATTGGATTAAAAATATGTAAAACCAAAGAAACAAGTTTGAGTACAGAGGGTGCAAACCGAGAGGATTATGGGATGATTCTTGGAGCTTTGAGGCGTGCAACTGGTCCTGTTAGCTTCAGGAGATATCAAGGAATGGATTTGTGGCTTTGAATTGCTTTGAATCGTCCTCTAAGCTTGAAACTGATCCACACTTTTTTTGCAAAAAATCACTTTGTGTTTGATGCTTTTCACGACCTCAACCCTTGTTCTTGCATGTTGTGTATGTTCTATATATGTAGTAGAACTGATTAGGTTAACAAAAACAAATTAAATTTTCGTCAATCATAGAAATTGGATTTGATTTTGTTCTTGTATTATATCTTTCCAAAACAAGCATAATCATGCCAATTTTGATTCAATTTGACTTTGCATTATTTGATATGATATGCCAGCCTAATTGGATTTGATTCGTACAAAAAATCAGATCAAAAATCAATCTTTTATATTTTTTGCAATTTATTTGATTTTATTTGAATTTTAAATAATAAAAAATCAAAATAAAAAAATAAATAAAGCAAAAAATGTGCGGATGCTGATTTGGGTCGTGGACCATGTCTCTAACAAGATGCAATCATGAGAAGCTAGGCCCATTTGACAAAAAATGCACTTTTGAGCATATTTGACTTTTGGCAATTTTGCAAAAATGGTCAAATTTGACAAGGCATATCTCCTCCAATTTTAACCCTAGAGAGATTTTCATGGACTTTTTAGAAAGCTTAGGATTTTGCCTAAACAACCCTTTTGGTTTCATCACCATTGGGTCTTCCATGTTCATGTAAGAAGCTTTGACCCAAAAGGTGTTTTTGTTAACTTTTCAAAAGGACCTATAATGTAGAAATTCATATCTTTTGATGAGTACATATTTTGAACTTGTGGGATGAATATTAATTGTACGGAATTGCATCCTCTTCAAAATGAGCCTTGGATGGAGAATTTATGATAAATTATGAAGAAGTAATGCCTGGTCAAAGTTTGGTTTACTTTTCCTAAGAAACCCTAATTTAGCAACTTTTGTGTTTTGATGATTTTGGGGCATTACTTGAGGAATCGTGATCAACCCTTGATCAAGTGATGGATACCACTTCAAAATGTTGATGTTGACCAAAAATATTGATGTTTGACTATATGTGGGACACATTTAACTTTTGACCTAATACAGTTGATTTTCAGGCATTAGGGCAATTGACTGAGCAAACTTCTTGTGCAAGGAATGAAAATTGACATGGCTGATCTTGAGAACATATTAGGACCATGGAAAGCATTTGGGACCTTTGGACTTCAACCATCTTGATGAGGAGTGAAACCCTAGTTTGAAGCTTGTTGCCTTAGGAGGAGGATTTGTCTGGTCAATCCTTAGTCATCCTTGAGCATTTGAGGACTTCTAGAGGCATGTCTTGAGTAAAATGAGAGGGAAAATTTGGGGTACAACAGCTGCCCCTGTTCAATCTTCTTAAACCTGAGGATGTAGATTGGCTTGTCTGAATTTCGTAATTTGAAGGTGGAAGATGATTGAACACTAGAGTGCCCAGAAATTTGCACTCGTCTGGGATGGTGCTGGACTGTGTAGGTAGTATCGGAAATGGGCTTACATATGCCATTTGGAGGATTTTGATTTCCCGAGATATTCCTTTGATGAGAATTCCTGTTCCTGTCGTTGAGGAGGAATCTGCTGAGGAATGTTGGTCTCTGTCTTGGGAGAAATGGAATTTTAGGAACTTCAGTTGTCCGTTACTCTACTGGGGAATCATCTCTTAGTCGAGGAGATGAAAATGAATTGCTATCTGGTCGTGCTCCAGGCCTTACAGTGATTTACTTAGGATAATAAGAATGACTACTATCTGGTCGTGCTCCAGGTTTTACAGTGACTTACTGGGGAGATGAGATTAAACTTGTTATCTGGTCGTGCTCCAGGATTTGCAATTTCTCAATTCTTATCTAGTCGTGTTCCAGGCTTCAGAAGAAATTAAGTGGTTATCCGGTCACATCCGAGTTTCATCTTGAATTTAAGGCATACTAACATCCAGTCATTTCCAGGTTTGATAGTAATTGGCCGAGTAAACTGCTATCATGTCGAATTCCAAGCTTGGCAGTACCTCATACTGTTATCTGGTCGTGCTCCAGGTTTCAGTGTCTTTTGCCGCTATCTGGTCGTGCTCCAGACTTCACAACGTTTCGTACCATTATCTGGCCGTGTCAAGGGCTTCAGTAATTTTGAGAAATTAAGATATTATCTGGTTCATTTCCGGGCTTCATAGCTTGGATTTGAGATATACCACTATCTGGTCGATTCCAGGCTTCGTAGTATTAAGATATTATCCGGTTAATTTTCGGGCTTCATAGCTTTTGAACTGGAATAGAAATCTTAGTATCGATTTGACTGAACCATGGAAAGGTCTCGGAATAACTTTGTTTGGCATAGAAATCAGGGTAATCTTAGCGGCGATTCGGCTGACCTAGACGAAAGTCTTAGAACATCTTCAACTAGAATAGAAACCTTAGTGTCGGTTTGACTGAACCAGAGAAAATCTTGAAAGTGTTAGAATATGTTCAACTGGAATAGAAAACTTAGTGTCGGTTTGACTGAACAAGAGAGAACTTATGAGAACTTGATTGCATCTTTTCGTGAAAGTTAAAGAGTTAGTCGTATGTAATGTCATGATGTATGAAACGTATTGAGTAATGATGTTCTCAAAATAAATGAGATTGTGTTGTATAATATGTATGCACATGCCATGATGTATGGATATGCAATGCTATTGTGATATTTTCTAGCTGGGGAAAATAAATCCTGGACTGCTGCTAGAGAGTATAAGGAGTTGAGTTCTTCATTTCCGCTAGGGATAGTGACCGAAGATGATTAGCTGGGGATTTACATCCATTCGGCTTGAAAACATTCTGCCGGAGGAGACTCTGTCTGAGAATAATCCTGCGGGGGAATGACTCTGTGGGGAAGAGAGATACTCTATTGGAAGATCTGTTGATTCGGAGAAATAAACTCAGATGGGGATGAACTTACATTGATGGAGAGAAGAGCTCTGTTGGAGATTGAGCTTCCGCTGTCATAGAAATAAACTCTGCTCGAGAGATGGATTTATAAACTACTCATGGTTATAAAACTCGGCTGGGGAATGCAAATATCAGCTTTCGGAAGGAACCTGCTAGGGAAGGAATTCCTACTTGGGGATACGGAGGTCGGACCTTGGTTGTCTCGGCTCTGTGGGGAATATAGGTATCACTGGCTTGTATGTGATAGTGACTTCGTTTCCAACTGTCTCTGCCCCTTGTACCATGATGGAAGGAGTAATTATTGGCATTTAGGCTTTGTACCAGTTTCTTTGAGTTCTTAGTAACTGTCTTTTTGTTTTATATGTAGATATTTATGAACAGAAATCATATTCAAATGCATATGTCAAGAATAAAACATTGGACGTTTTTTTTTGCAAAACAAAAAAGAAAACGGAAAAAACAAACACAGAGTTTTGTACTCAAAAGACGCTTTGTATTGATTTGAAATTTGCCTATAACAGGCGTTTTTTACAAGGAGGCTGATGCTCTAGTAAGATAACTCCTCCGTAAAAATGGAAATTATTACAGTAATTGTGTACAAAAAGAAAACAGCTATGTGTAGTGATCCCATTGGGTTTCAATTCTTCTATTGCCCTTATGTCTTCCAGCATCTCATCACTTTGCTGCATGTCCAAAGCTGACTGGATTGATCGGTACCATTTGAGCTTGATATCTGATTATTGAGGTTTGATCGCAAGGTGATCCAATGGGACATAGTGATACGCTTTAATCCCTAATTTTTTCCTGGACCTCCCTTTCGTGTTTTCAGTCCACCGGTATACCCTTTTTTGCCTAAGCCGCCCTTTCGGGTTTTCGACTTGTCGGGTGTACAGATTTTTTCATTTTTTATCCCTAATTTTTTCCCGAACCCTTTTGGTTCGCCGGGATGCCCTTATTTTTTCCTAGGTATGTCAACCTAGCAGGTCTTGATTATGCGTAGTATCTTTTCACTATGTTCGCATTGACAGGGTGTGGAAGGTCGTCACCATCCATGGTGGTCAGAATCATTTCTCCACTGGAAAATATGTTCTTGACTACAAATGGTCCCTCATAGGTGGGAGTCCATTTTCCCTTGGGACCACCTTGCGGCAGTATGATGCATTTGATTACCAGATCCCCTACTTGATACACTTGTTGTTTGACTTTCTTGTTGAAGGCCTTGATCATCCGTTTCTGATACATTTGACCATGGAAGACAACAATAAGTATTTTCTCGTCGATTAAGTTCAATTGATCAAGTCGAGTCTGGATCCAACCGTCTTCGCTCAAACTCGCATCCTTCATAATCCGTAGAGAATGGATCTGGACCTCCATGGGTAGGACAACCTCCATGTCGTATACCAGAGAATAGGGTGTTGCCCCTGTCGACTTACGTGTTGAAGTACGGTACCCGTGAAGAGAAAACGGTAACATCTCATGACAGTCTTTGTATGTCACCATCATCTTCTGTATGATCTTTTTAATATTCTTATTAGCAGCTTCGACAACCCCATTCATCTTCCGCCGGTAAGGAGAAGAGTTGTGATGCTGAATCTTGAACTGTTTATAGTGTTCAGTGATCATCGAGTTGTTGAGATTAGTACCATTATCCGTGATGATTCTCTCAGGGATACCATAACAACAAACCAATTTATGCTTTATGAATTGTGCCACCACATTCTTGGTAACCGTAACAAAGGAGGCAGCCTCAACTCACTTCGTGAAGTAATCAATGGCCACTTGGATGAAGCGATGCCCGTTGGACGCGGTAGGTCTGATATCACCGATCATGTCAATCCCCCACATTGCAAAGGGCCAAGGAGCTGTCAAGAAGTTCAAAGGAACTAGAGGTACATGCACCTTATCAGCATAGATTTGGCACTTGTGACAGGTTCGAGAATTCTGATAAAAGTCGGCTTCCATAGTGGACCAGTAGTATCCTGCACGTAGGATCTTCTTTGCCATGGTATGTCCACTAGAATGAGTGCCAAAGGTACCTTCGTGTAGGTCTTCCATGATCCTCTCTTCTCCGCTCTTGTCTACACACCGCAATAAGGTAGAGTCATGATTGCGCTTATAGAGGATTCCATTATTGAGGAAGAACTTTGCAGCAAACCTTCTCAGAAATTTCTTGTCATTGACAGATGCCCCTTCGGGGTATTCTTGAGCCTCGAGATACCTTTTCACCTCATGAAACCAAGGTTTGTCGGCTACCTCCTCAGTATCGATCTAATAGCAATATGCCGATTCATCCAACCTCTCAATAGTGATTATGGGAGCTTCATTGTCCCACCCGACCTTGAACATTGACGACATAGTAGCTAGCGTGTCCGCTAACTAATTCTCTTCTCGTGGGAAATGTTCAAAGGTGATCTCTTCAAAATGCAACAGTAGTGTCAATACATACTCTTTGTAAGGGATAAGGTTCGGGTGTTTCGTATCCCACTCGCCTTTGATCTGTCTTATCACCAAAGCGGAATCCCCGAATACACTCAAGAACTTGATCCTTAGGTCAATAGAAACTCTAAGACCCATGATACACGCTTCATACTCTGCCATGTTGTTGGTACAGTTGAAACATAATCGGGCAGTGAACGGAGTATGACAGCCCTCGAGAGATATGATTACAACACCAATGTTGTTACCCAGTGTGTTTGAGGCTCCATCAAAAAAAATAGACCATCGGGATCCTTCCTCAGGTCCTTCATCCGGTCCAGGTTCTTCACAGTCGGTTACTAACATGATGTTCTCATCCGGGAACTCAAAATTCATGGACTGGTAGTCATCCACGGCTTGATGTGCCAAATGATCAGCTAACACACTTCCCTTGATTGCTTTTTGGGTTGTGTATTAGATTTCGTACTCGGTTAAGATCATTTACCATCTTGTTATTCTTCCGGAGAGAGCGGGCTTCTCGAAAATGTACTTGATCAGATCCATCTTAGATATCAACAAAGTAGTGTGGGTCAACATATACTATCTCAGTCGACGAGCAGCCCATGCCAAAGCGCAACAAGTTTTCTCGAGCAGTGAGTATCGTGTTTCACAGTCGGTAAACTTTTTAATAAGGTAGTATATTACATGCTCTTTTCGACCAGACTCGTCATGCTGCCCCAACACACACCCCATTGAATTATCTTGCATTGTTAAGTACATTATCAAAGGTCTTCCTTAAGTCGGAGGCATCAGAATAGGAGGTTCTTGGAGATATTCTTTGATTCTGTCAAAGGCTACCTGGCATTCGTCATTCCACTTTACCACTTGATCTTTATTTAGAAGCTTGAAGATCGGCTCACAAGTAGCAATCAGATGTGAAATGAACCTGGCAATGTAATTCAGGCGTCCCAAGAAACCTCTAACTTCCTTCTCAGTACGGGGAGTCGACATCTCTTGTATTTCCTTCACCTTTCTAGGGTCTACTTGAATACCTTTATCACTGACAATGAACCCCAGAAGCTTACCAGACCTTACCCCGAAGGTGCACTTGTTCAGATTTAACCTCCGCTTGTACGTCTTCAACCTATCAAACAACTTTTGTAGATGATTAAGATGTTCTTCCTCATCTTGAGACCTGGCTATCATGTCATCGACTTAAACCTCTATCTCATGGTGAATCATGTCATGGAACAGAGCTACCATAGCTCGCTCATAAGTTGCCCCAGCATTCTTCAACCCAAATGGCATCACCTTGTAGCAGAAAGTGCCCCACTGTGTAACAAAGGTTGTCTTCTCCATGTCTTCAGGTGCCATCTTGACCTGATTGTAGCCAGATAAACCGTCCATGAAGGAAAAGGGTTTATGTTATGCGGTGTTGTCAACCAGAACATCGATATGGGGAAGCAGGAAGTCATCCTTGGGGCTTTCCCTGTTCAGGTCTCTGTAATCCACACACATTCGTACTTTACCATCTTTCTTAGGTATTGGAACCACATTAGCAACCCACTGCGGATAGGAGGTGACAACTAAGAACCCTGCGTTGAACTGCTTCATAACCTCTACTTTAATTTTCTCTGACATCTCAGGGCGCATACGACAGACCTTTTGCTTTACCGGAGGGAAATCTTCTTTAGTCGGCAGACGATGAACCATTATATCCGTGTCTAGTCCCGGCATGTCTTCATATGACCAGGCGAAGATTTCAACATACTCATGCAACATCTGTACCAACCGCTGTTTGACACTAAGCTACAGATTTTCACCTATCTTAACCTCTTTTCTGTCTTCCTATGTACCCAAGTTCACTGTCTCAACCAGCTCTTCACGAGGTTGTATGGCCCTTTCTTCCTGCTGTAATAGTCTAGCAAGTTCTCCGGGTACCTCACAATCTTCCTCACCTTCGTCCTCGGCTTGGTTGATCGGATTTTTAAAGTCATAATGAGCAGTAGCAAAACTGTTATCAATGGGATCCAGAGTGGATATGGATCTCCATTTGGATACGTGAGTGTGTGTAAGAGCATATTTGTATATACAGAATAAAAGAAAAGAAAGACAGAGAGCGCAAAATTTGTATGCAAATGTCCAATGCTTTATTGATGTCATATGAAAATGAATCATGATAACTCTCACAAATAGAATCATTGTGCCCCGGGTAAGACACATGGCTATAGAGTTTATATTGTTTTTAAATTACATATCCGAAAAATCAGAAAGACAATTACTCCTGAACAAAAGTAATCGGTACAAAGTCCTTGGCAGTCCAGTTACTGAGTCCTCCATTGGTAGTCGGGAAGATCCAGCTGTCAATGTCGGAATCACCATCACTGTCTTCAAGCACATTGACCCCGGGATTGCTGATGCGTAGGGGAAGTCCTCCATCCCGAGCGCGACGAACAATCCTTTGAGCACCTGTATTAAAGCCCAAACCAGATTTGTCAGACTTGTAATGAATAACCGGGAGCTGACCCCAAATGGTAGACCCACCTTCTTAAACCACTGCTCGTGCATCCTTGAGAAAAGCCAAATTCGAGGGAGATTTGGTGACCTTTGGAGGACTGTCGGTAGTTTCTGCTGTAGCCATAATCTGAGGTACCTCTTCAAAGTTCTGGCAAGGAGTCTCAATGAACTCGCCATCCATTTCCACGTACCTGAAGGAGTTCAAGTGACTGATCATATACTCCTCTTCACCATGCATAGTGACAATCTTTCCTCTTACTGGGTACTTCAACATTTGGTGGAGGGTAGAAGTAACAGCCCCAACCCCATGTATCCAAGGGCGTCCCAACAAGCAAGAATATGATCGTTTGATATCCATTATGTAGAAAGTGGAATCGAAGGTCTGGGAACCAACTTTGATAGTGACATCCACTTACCCGTGCACCATCCTCTTCGAATCATCGAAAACTCTCACTATTATATTGCTAGGCTTCAAGGTCAAGCCTTCACAGTCCAATCTGTCCAGAGATTTTTTAGGTAGCACATTCAACGAGGAGCCAGTATCTACCAAAACATGGGCCAGAGTTGTGCCCCTGCATTCAACGGAAACATGAAGAGCATCATTATGCTTCCTCTCCTTTGGTGTCAGATCCGCGTCAGAAAAAACCAAACCATTATCGGCAGTCAGACTAGCCACATAATCTTCAAACTGATTAGCAAATGTCTCTTGTGGCACGTGAGTCGTCTTCAGAAACTTAACCAAAGCCTTCGCATGGGCCTCGGAAAACATTAACAAAGCCAACATAGAAATTTTGAATGTGGTCTGCCCCTGTTGCCCGACCACATTATAGTCGCTCTTCTTTATTATCTTCAAAATTTCTTCCATTTATTTTTTGAAGGCTTCTGGTATGGTTACTGAATTGGCCTTTGTCAAGACAGGCTCAATCAGTATGTCTTTGCCTCGAGTCTCCGTCGTCTTTGTGATGGGAGGGTCAACAAGAGTGATTACTGGAATTGCAGTAGTAGTCTTGGGTGGAACCACAGCAGGAATGATCACGGGTCCGGTAACAGTCTTCGTGGGAGAAATTTCAGGGGAGAACACTCTTCCACTTCTTGTTATTTTACTAGTTCCAACAATATTGACGATGTCAGAATCAGAATTTTCGGCAATCTTGTCTTCAATGGCTAGCATGTCCTGCTTTACGCCGTGGTAATAGACGTCGGCCCCATAAGTCCAAGGAACAACTTTGTCCGAGGAGTATGGTATTGGCCCTGGCATGGTTATGATTAACGGAGTCACCTTCAGAACTGATGTAATCCTGACGGGTCTCTTAGTGGAGGCCCTGAGAGGATTGGCGGAAATGGTTATGATAGCAATGTATTTACAAGAAACAGTCAGAACAGGGGTCTTCTCAAACAGAATCTCTTTTTCATCTATCAGGCGCTGAACACCTTCCTTCAACAAAGGGAAACCAGTCGGTATAAATGAATAAAAGTGGCAACCTTCACCATAACCCGGAAATAAACCGACCTTCAACAAATTCCCCTTGATAGTCATGAGTGGGGTCACCAATTCTTCCACAGAGGTCATAAACACACCTTCTTCAACGGCATTAACACCCCAACCATGTTTCGGCATAGGATCATTGATAACACTGGGAGTCTCCGGGGGACCAAATTCAATCTCCTTAGCATCAATCAGATCCTGCACTTTGTTCTTCAAAGCCCAGCAATCATTGGTGTCATGGCCAGGACTTTATGAATGATAAGCACAACGAGCATTTGGTTTAAAGTAAGGAGAGATGGTGTTAGGGTTCCTCGGAGCTTCCCTCAGAGTAACCAGATTGGACTTCAGCAACTGAGGTAAAACCTGAGACAGTGTTAAGTTGATCTGAGTGAACTGTCTAGCTGGTATTTCTGCTCTTGGCTGATTATTTCTTTGTTGAGCAGGTGCAGGTTTGGCAATCATAACAGCCCCTACCGCCGGACGGCGCTCGGTTTGATTCTGATTCTTTTGGTTATAGAAGGAAGTGACTTCCTTTTTACCTGCAAATGGCTTCCTTGCAACACTAGAAGAGGCATCCTTCTGAATTTTTCCACTTCAGATTCCAGCTTCCACTCTTTCTCCTGTTAAGATCAGTTCAGTAAAACCCGCCGATGAACTTCCAATCAGATGGTTGAAGAATGGCCCAATCAAAGTTCCCAGAAACATATCCACGAGCTCCCTGTCAGCCAAGGGAGGTTGAACTCTTCCAGCCAAATCTCTCCACTTCTGAGCATAATCCTTGAAACCCTCGTTCGAACCCATAGACAGATTTTGGAGTTGTGTATGGGTGGGAGCGACGTCTGCATTATACTTATATTGCTTATAAAATTCAACAGCAAGGTCTTCCCAGTTATGAACATTGGCTCTTTCCAGCTGATAGAACCAATCCATTTGTGTTTCAGACAGAAGTGAACCCACAAGTCTTTGTCAGAAGTACGAGGATTTATCTTCCTCACATAGGAACAGAGATTTATTTTAGGACAAGAGACCCCATCATTCTTAGAAAATGCCGGTTCCTTGAATTTTGGGGGGATGACAACCCCAGAGATCAGACCCAACTCTTCAAAATCCAGCCCAGGAACCTTCTGGATTTCCATAGCACTCAGATGCTCTTCTAACTGCTTATACCTTTCATCAGCCAGAGGGTACTGCTCCTCATTATAATCAGTTTCATTGTCAGACTCTTTAGGACTAGGGTCCTCTTCTCTGGCTTCACCCTCTTGATTCTCTCCCTCTTTAGATGAAGAAGCTAAATCAACAATCCGTCTTGGCGTCCCTCTGAACCTTCTGCTCATATGTGCCACACCAGCTGTCCTCTTGGTATTCTTAGTGTTCTTATTAACAATCAGAGCCTTTAGCTCTTCCTGTCCTTTGGCCAGAGCCACAATCATTTGCTGGAACTACGTGTTCTGAGTCTGAAGATCTTTCATAGTTTGTTCAAGAGCCATTGCTGAAATAAACAGCGGAGGAGATGAGAAACCTGTTATGAATCTTGTTATGCAATGATATGTATGATATGTATGCAATGTTTTCAAGGGTTCTTAAAGGCTGAAATTTGCTTAAACAAAAAGGAACAAACGCGAATTGTATTAGTAAACTTGCATTGTTACAAAGAATGTATTTTAAGAGCATAATTAAGCAAAATAAAACAAAAGAAGACTAGGTTTCCCATGGGCGCATCCTCTTTGGCGCGATGTAGGCGTTGATATTCCTCTCTTCATGAAGTATCCTAGTGAGTTCCAAGACTTTCTTCTCGCTGGCATAGAATTGGGCTTCAAACGTATCCCTCTCCTCTTTAAGCTGAACCCAGGACTTTTGTAACTCTTTGTGATCAGTTGGCATGTCTGGATGAAGAACAAGATGAGGGGTGTCTCCCTCGGAAACTGGTTCCATAATCATAGGTTGGATAGCGGGATAAGGCATCATAAGAGTTTGAGCGCGGGCTCGTACCCATCTGAGATAAGGCTAGAGAGGCATGGAATTCTTGTGCCCAAGTGTCTTGCTGTCAACCCTATGTACCATACTCCAAGCTTGTATGAACCTTTTGCAGTAACCCTGAACATCATTCTCATAGTTGAAGGAGATTCCTTGAATAAGTGTATCATGAGGACCATCACTTCTCGCATAAACAAACTGTCGTAATATTAAGCAAGGGTTATAAGTGATTCCTCCCCTAATGCCTAAGAGAGGGACATTAGGGAATTCACCACAGCGATCGATGATAGTAACATCTTCCGAGAACCGTGAACACTAATGAATGTCTGAATGCATAAGGGACATCAGTCGATGAGACCATATTTTACCCTGTTCATTATTCAAAGTAGATCTGGGTAGGTGCGAAATAAACCACCTAGCCAATAGAGGAGTGGAACACTGGAGGGTCCCCCTTCTTTTTAGAGTGCGAGCATGCAGAGAGTGTAAAATATCCCTGAGTAATGTAGGTACCAGATTCCGAGACAGAAAAACCTGGATTGTGCTCACATCTACGAGTTGATCCGCATTAGGGAACAATAACATCCCGTAGACAATGAGCGCCAAAACCTCTTCAAAAGCTTATAGATCCAGGGTATCCAAAAAATAGTAAGCCTTCTCGAATAGAAATTTAACCGGAATTCCTTGAACACTCCCTCTAGTTTCCCAATTTGTCACTATGTCGGACCGTTGCAAGGATAGAGCTTTAGCAATTTCTTCAGGTTTGGGATGTCTTTCCGTACTGCTGAAAGGTAGCTGATCAAGAATGGGTATCCCTAATAACTGATAAAATTCCTCTAGAGTAGGAACTAAGTGTTAATCCGGGAATGTGAAACAGCACTTTCAACATTTCTTCGGCAGGTTTTGCGGTGACCAAGTTGAGCAATCGACCATGCTTTTCAGTGAAAAGAGAGCTTTCAGAAATCCTTATTGCCAAGTCTCTTAACTGGGGAGATGCTTTCACTAGGTTAATCTGAATAGTGTTCCTGCGGGCGGATGCCATATCCTACAAAACAGAGCAAAGATGAGCCCTAGAAACCCTTGAAACAGTTAGTATGATATGCTATGGTATGATGTTTATGATGTCATGATAAATCACAGGTATAGCAAACACATAGAAAACATAGACAAATCACACCAAGTCCTTAGGTTTAAGGATTTCTTGAGTTTTAAGGTCATACCCTCTTGAAGCTGGATTGGTTCAACCTGCCCTATAAATATGTAACCAGGTTCTAAAGGGATCGCAATATCACCGATCTTTCCCCCAAGCCTTGTTCAATAGATGATTGACTCGTAATCAAAAAAAACTCAGAAGTCAAACCTCAATGAGTTTAGCATCGAGTATCTGTCGACCTTGGTAATACACCAAAGCTGACCATCTCGCTACGTCCTACTGGCCAAGTTGTGCAATTAAAGGTTCTAAGGTCAGTTGATTCTTTATGACACCACGCGGCGGCCTCGTACATCTCCCTGATTGACTCAATGGTTACGGGTACCAACCAAAGATCCACATCAATGTAGCTACTGCTTCAACCGTGTCGGTATACCCCAGCACAGCTCTCTCACAGTTTATTGCTACTTACCTAAAAGGTGTTTCCCGATCCGGGTGTAGGATCAAATAACCGAAACAGTTCCCATAAATATAAAGCAAGTAAGACAATCAAAAGAAAGCAATTAAATGACCTAGATCCTAAGGTTTACCCCACTTTATATTTTATTCCCCAGTAGAGTCGCCAGTTCTGTGATACTATGGAAAAACCGACTGTTAATAGTGGTTTGCGTTTTTTGTTCGCAAAATGTCGCAGTAAGCAAGAGGCACCACCGACTTTTATTTTATCTAATCAGGAAAAGGAAAAAGAACAGAAAAAACCTTTTTCGAGATGTTTATGAGTACATGGGGTAGATTATAGAAAGGGAAGGTGTTAGCACCCTTTCTATCTGTGGTTTTCCACGGGCTCTTAAGTACTTTCTCATTTTAAAATTGCTTGTGTGTGCTTGCTTTGAAAAGTTTTGTGTTACTTCGTTTTAACCCTTGTTTTTGTCCTCAAGAGTGTTACGAAGTTGTTTTTGAAAACTGTTTTGAAAGTGTTGGTGTGAAAAAGTTTGTTTGTTTGAGTAAGTACCTAGGAACTAATCTACCTACTCGAAAAAAGTCTGTTTGTTTTCCTTTTAGACAATGCTATCCTATTATTGAGAAATAGGTAGCATCGTCGTTGGAGTTTTTTAGGGACATTCGAAGGGACAAATACGATCGCAAAAGCAATGTTAGGAAATGTTAGTAATCATCCTAAAGCCTTAAAGATCTTTTTCTGAGGCAACATCTGAATGGGTCATTTTAGATCTTTCGGCGCTAGAGGATAACCACTAACAAACCCTATACTTCATAACCATTTACCGAAGGCAACCGGAGTGGAGTAAACCTTAGGAGTGAACATGTGCAAGTGTAATTTTCAGTTAATTTATCTTTGCACATTTAGGGTTTTCTACCGTACTAATTTTGAGTTTATCTTTCCATACAATCCTATTAACATACATGTAAGCAGTTTATAGTTTGCGGAAATTAAAGCAAGAAAGTTAAAGGTCCTAGCTATTACATGGCTTTTGCAGATACATAATTATTTTGGACTGAAAATAAAAATGCGGAATTTAAACCCTAATTACTATTACTAACTCGGAGTAGTTACAATAATAATAAAAGAATTAAAAATGCGCGCGGCGAATTAAATGCGAGAATAATCAGAAAAACTAAAAAATCTAGTTGAAAAAAAATATTAGGTTAGTTTTTTGAGAAAAAATTAATTAGGTTATGTACAAATTAAACCCTAATTTCTAATTGATTTAAACTATGAAAAAAGGAATTAAATTTCCCTAAATTAAATTAATCTAATTAATTAAGGAAATATAATATTTTATGAAAAAAATAAGATTTTTATGTTTTTTGTGATTTTTTGATTTAATGATAAAAAATGATTTTTTGGGTTATTTTGTAAAAAGAAAATAATTATTGAATAATTAAAATAAAAGAAATAAAATAAAGAAAGAAATTGAAATTGGGTCTGTGTTATAAGCTGAAAGGGGGGTGTGACGCCTGAATTGTTAGGCCCGAATTCCTTGTTGAGCCCAGTCCCATGCTTGATCTTGTGTAGCCACGCTTAGAGGGTGCATCATGGATTACCCATTAACTGAGCATTGGATCTGGATTAGTGATGATCCAGTGGTTGGATGGTTGGAGTGCATGGAAGACGATTGGCAAGGAGATGCATGGGAACTGCTGAAACAAAGTTAGAAATATAAAATTGTTGGGACCTGGGATCGAACCCAGGTCCTTTCACTTTCAAATGTGCGCCTTTGCCACTGGACCACCTGTCTTAGTTGTTATAATATTGAAACGAAAATAACATAATGTAAATTAATCACAAGTTTCAGAAAACGCGCGAAATTTGAATTGCCCAATGGTGATCAGCCACTTTGTTATCTCTTTCCCCAGGACTATCATTTTTGACACAAACTCTTTTCCTACGGTCAAGTTCGTTGCTATATGCTATAGTGACGGTATTTGCCTGTAGCTATCAACCTGCGAATCTTTAAAACAAAATTAAAGCAATATAAATTCCATTCAAGGGCATAAAGCAACTGTACTTGCTCCCCTGAACATGAATAGGCCCTTAATTTGGCCCAATTTTGACTCTAGCTAGGGTTCCCCAATTTGGAGCTCATGAACCCTAACTTTGGCAAGTAACCATTCCTGCGTTAAAACTTAAATCCAAGCTATCAAAAAGATTCCCAGCATGATTATGAACATGTATATGCAAGCAGATTGGATTAAAAATACGTAAAACCAAAGGAACAAGTTTGAGTTCAGAGGGTGCAAACCGAGAGGTTTATGGGATTATTCCTGGAGCTTTGAGGCATGCAATTGGTCATGTTAGCTTCATGAGATATCCAGGAATGGATTTGTGGCTTTGAACCATCCTCTAAGCTTGAAATTGGTCCACACTTTTTTTTGCAAAAATTCACTTTGTGTTTCATGCTTTTCACGACCTCAACCCCTGTTCTTGCACATTGTGTATGTTCTATATATGTAGTAGAACTGATTAGGTTAAAAAAAAACTAAATCTTTGTGAATCATAGAAATTGGATTTGATTTTGTTCCTGTATTATATCTTTCAAAAACAAGCATAATCATGCCAATTTTGATTCAATTTGTCGTTGCACGATTTGATATGACATGCCAGCCTAATTGGATTTGATTCCTACAAAAAAAGCAGATCAAAATTCAATCTTTTATATTTTTTGCAATTTATTTGAGTTAATTTGAATTTTAAATAATAAAAAATCAAAATAAATAACTAAATAAAGCAAAAAATGTGTGGATGCTGATTTGGGTCGTAGACCATGTCTCTAACAAGATGCAATCATGAGAAGCTAGGCCCATTTAACAAAAAATGCACTTTTGAGCATATTTGACTTTTGGCAATTTTGCAAAAATGGTCAACTTTGACAAGACATATCTCCTCCAATTTTAACCCTAGAGAGTTGTTCTTGGACTTTTTAGAAAGCCTAGGATGTCCCCTAAACAACCCCTTTGTTGTCATTTCAATTGGGTCTTCCATGTTCATCTAAGAAGCTTTGACCCAAAAGGTTTTTTTGTTGACTTTTCAAAATGACCTATAATGTAGAAATTCATATCTTTTGATGAGTGCATATTTTGAACTTGTGGGCTAAAGATGAATTGTATGGAATTTCATCCTCTTCAAAATGAGCCTTGATGAAGAATTTCGGATAAAGTATGAAGAAGATATGCCTGGTCAATGTTTGGCTGACTTTTGCTGAGAAACCCTAATTTAGCAACTTTTGGGTTTTGATGAATTTGGGGCATTCCTTGAGGAATCATGATCAACCCTTGATCAAGTGATGGATACCACTTCAAAATGTTTATTTTGACCAAAAATTTCGAAGTTTGATTGTATGTGGGCCACAGTTGACTTTTTACCTAGTATAGTTGATTTTAAGGCATTTGGGCAATTGACTGAGCAAACTTCTCGTGCAAGGCATGAAACTTGACATGGATGATATTGAGAACATATTAGGACCATGGAAAGAATTTTGGAGCTTTGGACTTCAACCATCTTGATGAGGAGTTAAACCCTAGTTTGAAGCTTATTGCCTTAGGAGGAGGATTTGTCTCGTCAATCCTTAGTCATCCTTGAGCAATTGAGGAACTCTAGAGGCATGTCTTTAGTAAAATGAGAGGGGAATTTTTTGGGTACAACACAATGGAATTAAAAAACATACACTGAAGTTATCCTTTAAGCTTCAACGAACTATTCCTGATCACCTGCAAGTTACCCACGTAAAGAAGCAGTGTTTCCAAGCAGAAAGGTTGAGTAATCATAATCATTATAAAGGCATAAGGAATAAATATAGTAGTCATAACACATTAGCAAGAATCCACACATCATAAAAGCCTAATGTTATACTCATGCCTTCACTTCATTATTAATTTATAGCTTCATCATATCATTAGTAAATAATCATCAATGTCATTAGTTTACACATTCACAAAGCATCATTAAATAAATAATTTTGGAGATAACAAAAGAAGCATTGCAACTTCACTAGACTCATGCATGTCTTACCAAAACTTCATTGATGACTCAGTCATTGTTTCTCTAAAGATCCCCACCAATACGATTGATTCCCACTTGGAACCAGAGCACATTATAATATTGTACCAAATCCACACTATGGGATTGATTCCATCACTGGACCAATGTCCTATCACCACCACTGGACCAATTATCCTAACAACATCACTAGATCGAGATCCTAACATATTCCATGAATGCGTGATGCACAACAACAAAATAAAACACAACGACTTCTAGTCAAAATGCATCATAATTTGTATAATCATTGTAACATAATCTTCACATGGCATTTATGCACATTAAACATGAAATCATCACTTCATTCATCACAAGAACAACATTTACTTCATAACACAACATGGTATCATCATAACAACAATTAATCAAGGTCAACTGATCAATCAATTTCAAATAAAACTTCTGAAATTCTCGAATTTCTTCTATAATTCAACTAGTCAGTTTCAATATTCTTAACTTTACACTATCTGGGATGTCTTCACACACCAATCTCATATCTCTGAATTGTTCGATCATTTCTAACTCTCGAACCAAAAGTATTGACATATGTAACGAATTTCTACTCAATGCATCAACAACCACATTTTCTTTACCGAGATGGTAATTGAAATCAAAGTTATAATATTTTAACAATTCAAGCCACCTTCTCGGTCTCATATTTAATTCCTTCTAATCAAACAAGTACCTCAGACTCTTATGATTACTGATTACTTCAAATTTAGAGACAAAAATATAATGTCTCCAAATTTTCAACACAAACACCATAACTGCCAGCTCTAAATCATGCGTAGGATAATTACTTTCATGAACCTTTAATTTCCTAGAAGCATAAGCAACAACTTGTCCATTTTGTTGTACCACACCACCAATACCCATATTTTGCCCATCATAATACACCACAAACTACTCACTCGGATTAGGAAAAACTAATACCAGAGCGATCATTAATTTCTTTTTCAATTCTATGATGTGTGACAACATAATAAAACACGACCATTGCTAGTCAAAATGCATCACCATTCATATAATCATCGTGTTAATATCTTCACATGGCATGTATGCACATTAAACATGCAAGCAACACTTAATTCATCACAATAACATAATTTACTTCATAACACAACATGGCATCACCACAGAAACATTAATTCATCATTTACACATACATCATAATAAGACAATCAGAAAATCGTCCTATGCATTAAGACATAGGAACTAGAAAACACATCATGTGATTATTTTCATTCTACACACTTAATTCCACCATAATAGCTTCCTAACGCATCAAACGGCACATCAAATGGAGTACTGTAACTCATGTTACATCACTTTTAAAATTCTACATGTTGTCCCTCGCCTGAGACTCGCCCGGCGAAGAAGGTTGCTCGACCGAGGCTCTCCCGGCGAGGACGCGGTGAAATACTTTCCCCTATACAAATTCTAGAAGCATTTTTTTCTTCTACTTCCTTCACACGACGACGCGTCTCGTTTTCTTGGCAGGACCCCTCTCACCTCTACTTTGCCCAACAAAATTAGAGCGAGTCCACTTCCCCACACCGTTTCCAGAGGCTCTGTTTTTCCCCTAAGACCTTCGCGTCATTCTCGCCCGATGCATCAACGGAGAATTTCCTTCCTCCAGCGAAGCAGTATGCTCAATTGGCGATGCAACATGAATAGGAAATTCTCTGCGTGTTTTCTGCACTGCACAGTTCCAATTTCCACACGATTCCACATCCAAACAAACCCAAAACTCATAAAACTCACATATTCTCACCATACAACAACAAAACTTCTTACTACATATTACACACATCAAATCATGACATTATTGGTATCCATTATTCATAATTTCATCAAAGATTCATCATAATCATCATGTTATCAAATTCATAACAAAACCCCAACAACCTACATACATCTTAAGCATATATTAACCATAATAATATGGATAAAACTCCTTACCTTATATTATAGCTAGTAGTGATCTTCTCTTCATGTTTCTAAATAATTCCTCTGAGTCCCCAATGCCCTAATTCTGATCTTTACCTCTTTTCTAAACGTGATCGTAAGAATGAGCGTTCTACACTCCAAATTTCCCTTATGTCAAACTTACCCCTTGGACCCTATCTATGGTCTTCCTATATTACCCTCACTTATCACTTCACTAATTACCACTTTTTTTCTTAGCACTTCAACACCTTATATTCTATTTATTTTATTAATAATAATTCTAAATAATTTAAACTAATTATCAAAAATTATTAAAACACCAAATATCTTTTAATTTCTACTATACTACATATAACATCACATCACACATCATAATCATCAAAACATTAGAGATACTCGCCAATACATCACAAATACTCATCATAATTAATTAAATAATTAAATAAATAATCTAACTATTTTTGGGTGTTACAGTATTGGATGACTCAATTACTGAGCAAAGGATTGATGGTGAAGATAATGTTGGAACATCTTGTATGCAGAATGATAAGGAAGTAGGGGTGGTAATCAGTGAATTCACAAGCACTGATTCAGTGAGTTCTCAAGCCAACAAAGGTCTTTCTACTACAGGTCAGATAGAGCAATCCATGAAACTGATTTCAAGCTACTTCAATGAAAAAAAATTTACTGAATTCAATAAGAAAATATCAAATTCATGTCTTGTTTCTAAGCTTGAACCAGGAATGTGCCCTACTGTTCAATAAAGGATAATCTGGAACTACGTCATTTGAATCTGTTGTTATGGTCTGCCTTACTCTTTCACCAAGAAAGAATTCTGCAAGGCAAATTTGGGAGGAAAACTGGTATGGATAAACAAATGTTAAAGGATCATAATGTCAAGAAGAATGTCATGGAATTACATAATGAAGATTTTAATGATATTATATATCTCATTCAACATGGCTATTGAAATTCTGGGACACGAAATATAAAAGTTAAGATTGATGTCTCAACGACATACAATGTCAAACCAGATGTTATGACATTTGCTGACAGAACAAATTTTTTCACCAAAATAAAACTCTACAGAATTATAAAGTGTAGAAGTTAAAAGAACACATATAGTTTCTAACCCAATTCGGTGTAACTCACCTACTCTGGGTGCTACCAAGCCGAAAAGGAAATCCACTATAGGTAGTAATAATTCTAAGTCTAAACAGTCTCAATTTAAAACTTATTACTTAATCCCTACCCATTGCAATTTCTACCTAGGAACATCCTAGATCTGAGAAATCACCATCTCACCTCCAATCACCACAGTGATAACTACAGCCACAATCCCATCGACTTGAAAATAAACTAAAATAAAAGTTTACACTTCAAATAAAATACTCAAGCTCTTGTTAAAAGTTTAGAGTGAGAAAAATAACTTGAAAAACTATCAAGTAACAATCAGTAAACTCAAATGCATCAAGAGATGCATGAGGGCATACAAAGGAAATAGAAACCCCATTGAAGAACCCTCAAACCCTAAGTGTAAGAAAAATAGGCTTCCCCTTTTTTTTACAAAGTTCTTAGTGGAATTTTTTTTAGGTAATTTCTTTAAATAATCCTCAGTAGTCCATGGGCCATGAATCTAGATATGCCTTAATGCTCAAGCTGAAGGCTGCACCAATTTGTGCAGAATAATCTCCATAAATCTTGAAACAAAACCCAAGGTTTCCTAAAATGCCTCAAAACCAAATTTTGGCAACCTGTGTACAATTGGAGATAAATTAAATGCTCTAGATAAATATTCTTGTCCTGCAAAATATCAGTGAGATAAAACAAAAAGGAATCTCACATAATCAATTTAAATCTGTCATGAATAAGCACATTTTATAGAAACATTCTGGTACAAGAAATCACAACATTTTTCAGAACATCTGCCTTCAAATGAACCTGACTAGTATGTTAGAACATATTCATAATATCATGCCACAAACCATGTTTTAGAAAAATTATGCCAAGCGTTAAACCATGGTACAAACAATCTTCCCCTTTAGAAAATTTTGGCTAAAAAAATCTTAGCACAAAAATCCAAGAGACATGAATAAAACCAAAATAAAACTGGATAAATAATATGTCGCAATTACAACAGCTACACAATAAGACATGTACAATAATTCCCCTATCACACATAATAAGTTTTATGCCTCAAGGAAAAACCCAAGCTAGAAGAGATATCCAAAGGATTCTCAACGCACACCAGATAGGATGTTAGAACATCTATTAAGGCATCCTCATCCTGCATAACTGACTACATTAAGAGCAACTCAATAGAAGCAGTAGAAGCACACAAGAAAGCATGACTACCATGCTCCCCTAATACTAATTTTCCCAAGTAGCATAATCATATCACAATGTTTACCAACATGTCAGAACATGTGATATAACATCAGGACACAAACACTAAATTCAAGACTTTACTCCCCCTTTTTAGCCAAAATGTTGACAAATAGAAAGAGATTAAATGGTCACAATAGAAAAAAATAAGTAAAAACACAAAAGGAAACACAACTAAACACAGATGGAGATAAACAACTCAAAAACACCAGGTGGAAGCACACAAACAACAATAGAACCTACGATTCCTAAAAAATGGATACACCAAGTTCAGCCATAAGCTTTTCAAATTGATTTGCATCAAAAGCTTTGGTGAAAATAACAACTAGTTGTTTCTCAATGGTTATATGCTCTATAGTAACCACTTTATCTTTAACAATATCTTTGATAAAATGATGATCAATGTCAATATGCTTAGTCTTGGTGTGTTTAATAGGATATTTTGAAATATTTATATCACTAAGGTAGACACTGTATAATGTTATGAAATCTTGATTGACGTTATATTCCTTCAACATTTGTTTGATCCACATCAGCTATGAACAACTACTCCAAGATATAATATACTCTGCTTCAGTTGTATACAAAGAAACACAAATATGTTTCTTACTAAACCAGAAGATCGAATTATTTCCTTAAAAGAAATAGCCACCAGTGGTGCTCTTTCTATCATCAACAATACATGCCCAATAGGCATCATAATACCTTACCATCAAGGAATCTGATCCATGAGAATATAAGATGCCATACTTACTAGTACCATTGATGTACTTAAAGATCCTCTTCACTTTATTGATATGACTTATCTTAGGTTCAACTTGATACATGACATGAATCCCAATAACAAAGTTAATATCAGGTCTGCTAGTTGTAAGGTACAAAAAGCTATCAATCATACTTCTGTATAAACTTCGATCAACAACAACACCTTTTTCATCTTTTGACAGTTTCAAATGAGTAATACCATGTCTCCTTTTATGAATTTCATTATCCATTCCAAACATCTTGACCATGTTCTTCACATACTTATTTTAGAAGATAAATATTGAATCATTCATCTGCTTCACTTGAAGTCCAAGAAAAAATTTCAATTCACCATCAAGACGTATCTCAAACTCTAACTGCATCAGTTTGACAAACGTAATGGCATCAACATATATTTGAGAAATCATGAGTTTTCCATTTGTAACACGGTGGGAGAACTGACTTGGTTGTTTTGTGTTTGATTGCAAATGTTGCGGATAGCAAGAGTCTCCACCAACTTTTCTTTTATCCAAAAGGAAAGGCTGAAAAGAACAGGAAAGACCTTTAGAGATGTTTTCTTGAGTTCATGGGGTAAATTATGAAAAGGTAAGGTATTAGCACCCTTTTCATCCGTAGTTATCTATGGGCTCTTAGTTGATTGCTAGATCACTTACTTTTGTTTGAAAAATATGCTTTGTGTGGTTTTTTGAAAGTATTTTGAAAAGGCGCCATCGTTTAGGCAAACTTTGTAATAATTCTCGTTCGTAAGAATGTATACAAAGTGTTGATGTTTTGAAAAATATTTCAAGTTTCAAAGATGTTTTGAAAGTGTTGGTGTTTGTTTTGAAAATAGCAAGGATGTTTTGGTTTGAAAATTAGCAAGCAACTAGGAACATTCTACCTACTCAAAAGTCTTTCTTGTTTATTTCCTCTTTCCTTTGATATTATTATTTTACCATGGATTGGTAAGTAACCTTATCTTTGGATGTAAAAGGGACGGGCAAGTGTCATTGTATAATCATGAATAGCAATGTTGTAAGACATCTTAGCATGTTCTTTGAGGGACTAAGATCATTTGTAAGGCAACATTTGTAGCGTCATCGAGGGACTATGATCTTGTATTTTATTTGTTTTTGCTAAGACGTATTACATGCGTATTATGGCCATTTATTTCTCAAAGCAACAAGTGGAGTTAACCCTAGAGGTGCAAAGTGTGCAAGTGTATCTTTTTCATGCTTGATTTGCCTTGTATTAGGGTTTGCTACTTTGATGATTTTAATCTTTCCATACAAACCCTAATTTACTTGCATTTATATATAAAGCATTAAATTGCAGAAAATAAAAATACTAAAGCTATTACATCAATAGGGGTAGGGTGTACAATTTTACAAATGGGGATTTTGCAAGAAAATTAAATCTAATTATCTATTACAACCATGTTGAATATTGTACAAAATTGAAAATGAAATTTAAGAATGCAAAATGGAAAAGGAAATGATTTTTATATGATTTTATGAAAGGTTTTAATCTCAACCTAATTAAGAAAATAATTAAGGACAATTAAATAAAATTAACTTAAACTAATTAAAAAAAGAAATTAACTTAAAAAGGATTTTTATGGTTTTTAAGATAAAGGTTTTAAAATAATAAAAATAAAATGAGAAAATTAATTAATTAAGAGAAACCTAAATTCTAAGTTAATTTTAATTAGGAAAATAAAATTATAATTATACCTAAATCTAAATATTAATTAATTAAGAAAAAATTTATTTATTTATTAAAAGAAAAATGTTTTTGTTCTTTTTGTCTTTATAAAGAAAATAAAATAAATAAGTGTAAATAATAAATAAAAATATTTTTATATTTTTTTCATTAATAATAATAATAATAATAGTAACAAAAATAATAAAATAAAAATGAAAATAAAATAAAATAAGAAAGGAAATAAATAAAAATGAAATAAATAAAATAAAGTTGGGCCAGGTGTGCAAAAGTAAAGCAGGGGGTTAGAAGCAGCAAAAAAGAACAAAATCCCAAAGGAGAGGCCCAGGTGCTGCTGTGTGACAAAAAAAGAGAGAAAATGTGAGAAAAGAAAAAATAGTTAGTGTGTTGGGTGTTGAACCCACACCCTCTTGGTTACCAGCGCACTGTCTTTCCACTGGGGTTGCTATACATCCGTTAACAGTGGCATAACAATAAATACATAACACATGTTTTGCCGTGACTGTACTTCATCTTCAACCTCCAGCCAAAGGATTTCAAACTTGCTCATTCCTCAACCATTTTCAAAAATGTAAACATGAAACTTATGTATTTTTTCACCACGAATCACACCATATAAATAACTAAAGTTATAAATCCAAGATGAGTGAGAATTTTTCTGGCCCTAATTTGAAACCTAAAAATTTCAGAAACTTCAACTCCAAAATTCTCTAAGCTTAGTCCATATAAATGCAACTATGGATATGTACAACTTCGTGGAAATGGTATATACATTTTATCTTTGAAAATGAAAGCCTAACAATGCCTATATGAATAGTTCAAAAGTCAGAAAACTCACCTTGCAAGAGGGTATCGTGTTTTGAGTTTGAGCAGCTTTCAATGAGTTCTAGTGATTGGGTTAGCTTCCTTAAGTTCCCAGGAAGATAATGTGATGGTTGGCTCGAGCTAAAAGTGGCTGAGGAGTTATGGAGAAGTCCACTTGCAATTCTCTGTTTTTGAGTTTAGATAATGGTGGAAATGGAGTTACAGAACTGTAACAGGTATTGGGATGAGTTGTGGATGATGTTTAGGAACTTTTGGAATGGTTTGGAGAGGAAACGCATAAGTAATTTGAGAGATGGGAGTGTAAGGTCAATTTCTGCACAAAAATGGAGTTTTTTGTGCAATCTGAGTTTGAGTGAGTTTAAGGGTTTGTACATGCGTGCCTTATCTTGCAAATAGTGTATGTATTTATAGGAAAGAGTTTTTGTTTTCTTCAACAAGTCAGAATTTGAATTTTATGTTTGTAAAACCTTTATTTGTTCTTGAAGCAATCATGACAAACATCTTCCCAAAGCTTGTACCATGCTATTGTAGAGTGGTTGAACTTTAAACAACCTTTCTTCTGACTTGTAGATTTTATTTGTGCAGAAGGATCCATTGAGAGGCTCAAGAAGGGTTGCCATTTGCAAAAGCATGCTTTTCCAAAATGGAAGTCTTGCCTTTCTTCCAAAAATGGCAAGATAACTTAGAAAAAGCTTGGATTTAATGGATAATAGCCATAAAGTTTGTGTAATCTTCTGATAAATGATAAATACAGAAGTTAGAGGGCCTGAAAAGTGGGATTATGCAGCATGGCTATGGATTTGGTTCATTGTGCATCACAAATTTTGCCTTGCAAAACAACTTGAAACCCTAACTTCTTGCCTTCGATTCTCCTTGCTAAAAAATAATCTCAAGGATTTCTTGGACATTTTGGAAAGCTTGTAATGTTATCTACAACCCCTCTTTGAATCACTTTTACAAAATCCAATTCAAACTATATAAAACTTATCCCAGAAGTTAGGTCAAAATCCTGACCAAAATGCTCAAAATTTCACTAAGTGTTTTAGTTTCATGATCATGATTTCATGGATTAATAACTTGAAATAAAAGAATTTCTAGGAGGAGTTGTGTAAAGAAAAGTTTTATATCTCATTGATATCTACAACTTTCATGTTGAAAGTTTCCTTTGAATCATCTTGCATCATGGTGAAAATTTGGCTCAAAGTTGTGGGAAAAAATGATGTTTTCAACACTTAGAAAAATTTATAAATTTGGAAACTTTGAATTTTCAAAATGAAATCTTGACTATTTGATTTCTTGACGAAAAACTTTCATATTTTGACATGTTTTGATGAATTGTGATCTTTGACACTTGATTTTGACCAAAAAGTCAAAGTTTGACTTTTCAGTGTACAATTGACTTTTGATCAGTTGACTGAAAATCAATTATCAATCAATTGACCTTGAGCAATGTTTTGAGTCATGCCATTAGGTAAAAATTATTTATTTGAATCGTTGAGATCATGTCTCAAGCCAATTAACCATTTGCTAGGCCAAAAATCAGAAATTGCCCTTTCTAAGTCAAAACCCTAATTTTGACCATTTTGCCCTTTTGATGAACTGATCAAATTTCTTGAGGAATTGTGGTCCAATCTTGATCAAATGACATATTTGAGTTCACAATATGGATATGGATAAAAAATTATGAAGTTTGACTGTAAATTTGCCATAGTTGACTTTTTCCCCAATACAACTGATTTTTAGGTCAACTGATCAATTGACTGAGCAAAAATGTGATGCAAGACTTGAATCTTGACATGAGAAATCTAGAGGGTACATAATTATTCATGAAATTCATATGAGGCATTAAAAGTTCAATTGTCCTTGTGCAATCTTAAACCCTAATTCCAGTCATCAATGCTTAAGGAGGTTTCTTGAGCTGATCAACCCTAGTGCAGTCTTGAACCAAAAGAGATCTTGTGAGAAAATACTTGATAAATGAGAGGGAAAATTTAGGGGTACAACACCATCCTTCTCTCAGACAAACAAGGTATTGTATATTCCTTCTTTCATGTATCCATTATTGACAAGAAACTCTGTCAACCTCTCATACAGAGCTCTAGTAGCTTGCTTCAATCCATAGAGAGCTTTATTAAGCTTGAAAACATGATCTAGATAGGTGGGATCAATGAACCCCTTGGGTTGTGTAACATAAACCTCTTCATGCAGGTACCCATTGAGAAATATATTTTTCACATCAATTTGAAATAGGTTAAACTTCAACAAGCAAGATACCCCGAATAAAAGTTTAATTGATTCATGCCTAGCTGTAATATGGTGGGAGAACTGACTTGGTTTTTCGTTTTATTATAAATGTTGCTGATCGCAAGAGTCGTCACCGACTTTTATTTTATCCAAAAGGAAAGGGTTAAAAGAACAGAAAAGACCTTCGAGAATTTTGAGTTCGAGGGGTAGGTTATGAAAAGCGAAAGTGTTATCACCCTTTTCATACGTAGTTATCTACGGGATCTTAATCGCTTAGCTCACTTTATTTGAAATGCTTTGTGTATGTGTTTGTTTGAAAATATTTTGAAAATTTCTAAGTACAACAACTTTGTAATGTTTCTTGTATAAGTTTAGAATGCGTGTAGTGTTTGTTTTTTGAAAATATTTCAGAGAAAAGTGTTTTGTGTAAAAGATGTTTTGTTTTTGTAAGCAAGCGACTATGAGCTATCCACCTACTCAAAATTATTTTGTGTTATTTTCCTCCTCCTTAGATAGTGTTTCCCTACCATTAGTTAGTCTGAAGCCCTATCGTTGGATGTGAAGGGACATACGCGGGTCATCATATAGTCATAAAGGCAACTTATAGGGACGCTTTAACAATTTATCGTAAGGGACTAAGATTGTTTCCCGAAGGCAGCATCACAAGATTCATCGAGGGACTACGATCTTTTAATCGAGGGTCTTTGCTAGAGCGTCCCCATGTTCGAGGGACATGACTATTTTTTTCCCGAAGGCAATAAGTGGGATTACCCTGGAGGTGAGTGTGTGAAAAGTGATTTAATTCAGTTATTTATCTTGATTACAGTTATCAAACGATTAGTTTTAGATCTTGCCCTACATGCCTAATTACTACACAATAATAAGGAAAGCAGTAAATTACGAAAAATAAAGGTCCCACTCTATTACAAAGCTTCAGGCAAAGGGGTACAAAACCATAAAATGGGGGGAAAATAAAGTAAACCCTAATTAACTATTATGTACTGTAGCAGATACATAATTGCGAAAAACTAATGCGAAAGTAAATACGTGAAGATTGTACACAAAGGGAAAAAGAAATTTGAAAGTCGTTTTGTGATCATTTGATGGTTAATCTAAAAAAAACCCTAATTGATTTTAATTTAGAAAAGGATTAATTGATTGAAAATAATTGATTAATTAAGAAAACCCTAAAATCTAGGTTGATTTTTATTGAATTGAGAAAAACCTAAAAAAATTAAATTAGGGTTTATTGATTAAAAACCTAAAATTAAGCTAAAACCTAAAATTAAATTAGAATTCTAAAATTAAATTAGAAACCTAAAATAAAACTAAAAACCTAAAGATAAAATTAGGGTTTGTGTTAAAAAAAAGTTTTGAAAAAAGTTTGGTGAAAGAATAGGAAAAAGAAGGAAGAAAAAAGTGAGAAATGTAGAATTGGGAAAAGAAATAACAACATGAGTAGGGGTGGGTGTTGAACCCACGCCCTCATAAGTTTCACGCAGCTAGCATACCACCAGGCCAAGCGCGCTTTGGAGTTAGGATACGCATCAAATATGTTTAATAACAGACCTGCAAAAATAATGAAAACATGAAAGAATTTGGCAAAACCAGGGATCGAACCCGTGACCTGGGAGAGGAGTGACTTAGCGCACATGTTTCTACCACTGGGGTTGCTATACATCTGTTTATATAGATAAAACAATTAATATATAATATAAATGCGTAGGAGTCAAACCACCACCTCTAGTGGTCCAATCATTTGTGAAACCTGCAAAGTCAAGACCAAGTAAGAATAAAAAACATCCTTGTCCACTAATTGAGGCTTCAGGAATCTAATGGTGACGTTTGTTTTGATTGAAATGGCCTGTAACTAGGGTTTCAAGAATTCATGAGCTCGATGCCCTAGCAATGGCACTTGGTCATTCTGGCATTAGATCTCACATGTTATGCGTCCAATCTATTCTAATGACGAATATAAACACATCCAAACACACCAAGTTAATTAAAAATGCATAAATTGTAAGTTTTGATTTGAAAAACTATACCAAACCAGTGAGGATGGAACGCGGCCTTCCTGCATGCTTTTGGCTTAAAAGAGGGTAGGGATGATCTCCTGGAACCTTTAGGGAGATGATTGGATCGTTGGAATTTATTGACAAGGACTGGAGATGAGAATTTGAATTTGAATTTTTTTTATTTTAAATTTGAGAATTTTGCTAGGGGTTTTTGAGACAGCTTTCACGTGTGTTGTTGGTCTGGTCTTGTTAGATATATATATATAGGACAATTAAATTAGGTTAACAAAAGTGAAGGAAATCTTGCATTAATAGGTGAAGGTTTGATTTATATATTTGCGTGGAAACTTTCTATTTTGGTTCAATCTAGCACCAATTACACTTGCGCGAATTTGACAGTTTTACATGTAATCTTGGGCCTCCAACATGATTGAAATCAAAGCCTTGTGCTTTAGTTCATTAATTTTATATTTATTTGATTTATTTTGAGTTTAATTTAATAAAAATCAAAATAAATAAAATAAAAATAAAATATAATGCATGAATGGACTTATGGGTCTTTAAACATGTCATAAACACGTTTGGATCTGAAAACTTAGGCCCAATAGCTCAAAATTACAAATTTGCTCAATTTGGAATTCATGCATTCTACCAAAATTTCCCATCTAGCAACAACCATAACTCTCTCAATTTTTATCCTTTGAAGGTGATCTAGGACTTTTTGGAAATCTCAAGATGTCCTATAAAACCTCCATGTTGATCATTTTGGCTTTTAAAGACATTATCTTGATGTAAGTTGCCTTGACAAAAAGTGTCTTTTTGTTGACTTTTGAAATGACCTGTAGTGTATTGGCTTATATCTCTCAAATGATGCATGTTGGACTTGAGCTTAGAGAGAAAAAGTTATAGACAATTTAGTTTCCATCAAAATGAGATTTGGTTGGGGAAAAGCTAATGAAGCATGTTGAAGTTATGCTTGGCCAAAGTTCAGTTGACTTCTCCTTAGGAAACCCTAATTTGGCAACTTTTGACTTTTGACAATTTGAGGGATTTTCTTGAGGAATCATGATCAACCCTTGATCAAATGATGAATGTGACTTCAAAATGTTGATATTGACCAAAAACCTTGATGTTTGACTGTATGTTGACCAAAATTGACTTTTTGCCCAATATAGTTTATTTTTAGTCATCTGAGCAATTGGCTGAGAAAACTTATAATACAAGGCTTGAAACTTGACATGATAATTATTGAATACCTATGGTGAACCATGAAAGCCACTTGAGACCTTAGAAACCCAATCTTCATTGTGAAACACAAAACCCTAGTTGTGGACCCATTGCTTAGAAGGAGAATTTGGTTGATCAATTCTTGAGCAACCTTGAGCATTTGAGAAACCCTAGGAGAATGTCTTGAAAAAAGGGAGGGAAATTTTTGGGGTACAACAGCTTCCCTTGTTCAATCTTCTTGAACCTGAAGCGTTAGATTGGCATGTCTGCCATTCGTGACTTCAAGGTAGAAGATAATTGAACACTTAAGTGCCCAGAAATTTGCACTCGCCTATTTTTGGAGACAACATCACTTTCATTAGCTTTGTTCCTATATACCCACATTGTTCCAATGACATTTGTTCCATTAGGCCTAGGATCCAAATCCTAAACTTCATTCCTTTTGAAATGAATCAGTTTTTTTTTCATGGAATTAATCCAAAATTCGTCAGTTAAGGCATAATTCAAATTCTTGGATTCAATCTTAGATACAAAGCAAGAGTGAGAAACAAATTTCCTTGATCTAGTAGTGATCCCTTAATTAGGATTTCCTATAATGAGTTCTCGGGGATGATCTTTTTGAATTCTGATTGAAACACGGTTATTGAATTGATTTCCATCTAGTTCAGCATTAGCAATTTCGATATACATGTTGTCCTCACCCACATCTTCTGACTCATCATTCATATGGAATGATGTTCCAACATTGTCTTCAGTATCATGTACACTATATGTGCTTCAATCATCAATCCCAACATTTATAGATTCCATCATGATCTGAGTTCTAGTGTTACACACTCTATAAGCTCTTCTGTTTGTAGAGTAGCTTAAAAATATCCCTTCATCACTCTTAGGATCCATCTTTCTGTGTTGCTCACGATCAGCCAAAATATATAATTTACTGCCAAATACATGAAAGTATTTGTAGTAGGTTTTCTCCCTTTCCACAACTCATATAAGTAATTGAAGTATCAGTCCTTAAGGTGATTCTATTATGAATATAACACCTAATATTCATATCCCCTGCCCAAAAATGATGGGGCAACCTTTTCAGATTGAGCATAACTCTTGTTTATTCTTGCAAGGTTCTATTCTTTCCTTTCCAGAATCCCATACTTTTGGGGAGTGATAGGTGATGAGAATACATGACTAATACCTTCAAAGGCACACAATTCAGCAAACTTGTTATTTTCAAATTACCTACCATGATCACTTCTGATCCTAACAATGTAGTTTTCCTTCTCTCTTCGAAAATTTTGACACAATTCCTTGAAGATATCAAAGACTTATGATTTCTCTTTAATAAAATTTATCCATGTGAATCTTGGAAAATCATCAACGATAACATAAGCATGCCTTTTTTTTTCAAGACTTTTAACCTGCATAGGTCCCATCAAAACCATATGAAGGAGTTCCAAAGGTTTTTAAGTTGTCAGATGTTGTAGATTTAGGTGTTACATCTTGGTTTCCTTCCCAATTTAATAATATCCATAAATCTTTCCTTCTCAATTTTGAGATTGGGGATGCCTCTGATTGCTTCTCTGGACAAAATCTTCTTCATACTTCTCAAATGCAAATGACCAAGTTTTTGATGCCCGGGATTGACCTCATCTTCCTTGGACAACATACATGTGGAATTATAATTGAATCATTAGGGTGTCCACAAGTTTCTATTATCCTTAGACCTATCTCCTTTCTTTAGAATTTTATTCTCTTTGTTAGTGACCACACATTCAGATTTTGAGAAGATCACCGTAAGCCCATTATCACATAGGTGACTAATGCTAATTAGGTTGGAAGTTATACCTTTTACAAATAGAACTCTATCATGTTTAGGAGATCCTCCACAAGCTAGTCTTCCAACACCTTTAATTAATCCTTTGGCATCGTCTCCAAAAGTGACATAGCTAGTTGTATGATGTTTAACATTTACCAAAAGGTTCTCCACTCCAGTCATATGCCTAGAGCATCCACTGTCAAAATACTAGTCTTCAATAGATAATATATTAAGAGAAGTACGACAAATGAGATTCTTGGAAATATTTTCCACTTTCCATTCCTTCCTAGTTCTGGTAATAGAAGAACTTTAACTAGATTGAGATGGATGTTTATGATATCCATAAAACCTATTATAGAATTTCTTTGTGTTCCATATCTGCCACAAAAATGACATGTCACTTATTGGATCTGGACTTTTGTGTGAGCTTCCAGTGGTCTAGAATGATGTTGTGATGTTTGATCAGACATCTTGCTTTCTTTCTTCATTCTAGCTGGGACAAAGTATTTCTTAGGGACTTATTTCTTGTTTTTCAAGGATTGATAGTCTAACTCTATGCCTATACGTCTTCAACCTTCTTATACCTCTTGAAGGATTTCATCCAGCGCATCAGATCCATTGTGTAACATTCTGACATATTTGAATAAAATATCAAGTTTTAATGTTAACAAGGTTACCTCTCTTTGAAGTTTAGAAATGTCAGCTAGGTATTCTTCCTTTTCAGTCAGAAGTTTGTCTATCATCATTCTATGATTTACCCTTGCTTGACATACTTCCTCAATATTTTTGTATAGATCTTTGTAGGATTCGATTAGTTCTTCCTAAGATCTTTCTTCTACAATTACACCTTCCAGTTCAGGTAGTCAAATGTTTGGAAGATTCTTCCTCAAAGGATTCATCACCTTCATAAGTTATCTTGGAAATTTTCCAGACATTTTTAGCAATAGTGCAAGTATCTATCTTACTGAGAGTATCCTTGTCTACTCCATTAAATAGAACATTCAAGACTTCAGAGTTAGCATAAGCTAATGTATTTTCCTCTTTGGACCAGTCATCTTTTGGATTCAACCACTTATTCCCATCTTTGTCATTCACAACATTATGATTTAATCCTTGCATCATAACCTTCCAAGATTTGTTATCCATGGATTTCAAAAATGCTATCATTCTAACATTCCATTGGACATAGTTTGTACTATCCGGCATAGGTGGTTTGTTGATATATCCTCTCTCATGTCCATAGTCCTAGAAAATAGTCTCCCTAGAGCTCACCAAATAAACATAATAGGGTGTTTACTTTTATGCCAAATATAAATGTTAAGACTGATGTCTCAACAACATAAAATGTCTTACCAGATGCTATGACATCTGCTGGCAGAACATAAAGTTTTACAAAAATAAAACTATGCAAAATTATAAAGTGTAGAAGGTAAAAGAACACAAAGAGTTATTAACCTAGTTCGGTGCAACTTACCTACTCTGGGGGATACCAAGCCAAGAAGGACATCCACTATTAGTAGTAATAATTCTAAGCCTAAGCAGTCCTAGTTTACAACTTATGACTTAATCCTTACCCAATGAAATTTCTACCTAGGAAACTCCTAGATATGAAAAATTACCATCTTGACTGCAATCGTCGCAGTAATAACTACATCCACAATCCCAACGACTGGAAAACAAACTAAATCAGAATTTTAAACTTCAAATACAATACTCAAAATCTTTCTTAAAAGCTTTTGAGTGAGAATAATACCTTGACAAACTGTCAAGTAACATTCATTCAGCTCAAATGCATCAAGAGATGCATGAGGAGGACGTACAAAGAAAACAGAAACTCCCTTGAAGAACCCTCAAACCCTAAGTCTAAGAAAAATAGGATTCCCTTTTTTTTACAAAGATCTTAGTGGATTTAGGTCTAGGTAGTTTCTTTAAATACTCCTCACTAGTCCATGGGCCATGAATCTTTGCCCAGATATGCCTTGATGCTCAAGCAGAGGGGTGAACCAATTTGTGCGGAAAAATCTCCTTAAATATTGGACCAAAACACAAGGTTTCCTAAGTTTTATCAAAGCCAAATTATGGTTAGCAATGTATAGCTAGAGACAAATTAAATTTTCCAGATTAAATATTCTTGACCTACAAAAAATCAGAGATAAAACCTAAAGGAATCTAATAGAATCAATTTAAATTTGATAAGAATAACATAACCTATACTAATGTTCTAGTACAAGATGTCACAATATCTTTTAGAAGATGGGTATCAATTTTTCTGGGGAGGATAACATTGAATGATATTTTGCAATATTGGAGAAATAAACTCTGTTAGGGAAATAAACCCTGTAGACTGCGTTGAAGAAATAAACTCTGATGGGGATTAGCTTGTGAAAATAGATCTGAGGAGATTGCTCTGCGGGAATTTATTGTCAAATCGAACATTATCCCGACACCTAGAGTCTTTAGTAAATGTTAATCTTATTTTCATGCATATATTTGTAAACGGTAATTATATTCAAATGCATATGTTCATTCAATGTATTCATTGGACATTTTTGCAAACAAAACAGAGAAAGTAAAAACAATTTTGAATTCAGAAGTATAATTGTATTGATTTGGAATGTTTTCCTACAAGCAGGCAGTTTTATACAAGGAGACAGAAATCCTAGTAAGAGGAAATCATCGTAAATTTCGAAAAAAGGTACAAAGCGAAACAACTATGTGGAAATGATCCCAATGAGTTTAAACTCCTCTATTGCCCCTATGTCTTCAAGCATCTCATCCTTTGTCATTGGACGAAGATGATAAAATTGATATGTACTGTTTGAACTTGACGCTAGTAATAAAGCTGGCTATAAGTGAATGGATGATCCAACGGGACATAGTCGTATGCTTTAATCCCTAACTTTTTCTGTGACCACCCTTTCGGGTTTTCAGCCCACCGTGATATCCTTTTTTGCCCAAGTCGCCTTTTCAGGTTTTCGACTTGCTGGATGTAAAATTTTTATATATATCTCGAATTTTTGACCAAACCGTTTTGGTTCACCGGGATGCCATTATTTTTGCCTAGGTCTGTCAACCTAGTTGGTCTCTTTTATACGTAGTATTTTTGACTATGTTCGTAATCACAGGGTGCGGAAAATATTCTTCGTCCATGGTGTTAAGTATCATAGCACCGCAAAAAAAATTATTTTTGATCACAAATGGCCCTTTGTATGTGAGAGTCCAATTTCCCCTGGGATCACCTTGTGTTAGGATAATGCGCTTTATTACCAAATCACCAGCCTGGTACACCTGATGTTTAACTTTCTTCTTAAAGGTCTTGATTATGCGCTTCTGATACATCTGACCAAGAGAAACTTCCGCAAGCCTTTTTTCATCAATCAAATTTGTCTGGTCGAGCCTAGTATGAATCCATTCGTCTTCATCTAAATTTGTGTCTTTCATAATCCTTAAGGAAGAAATTTGGACTTTGATATTTAAGAAAAACTCCATACCATAAAGAAGAGAAAATATGGTTGCCCCAGTTGATGTACATACTGAAGTGCGATAACCATGAAGAGAAAATTGTAGCATCTCATGCCAATCTTTGTATGTCACCGCCATCTTCTACAAGATCTTCTTGATATTCTTGTTGGCATCTTTGGTCGATACAGGGAAGAATTTTGATGCTTAATCTTGAACTGCATGCAGAGTTTCACGATCATAGTATTGTTAAGATTGGTACCATTGTCCGTGATGATCTTTTAAGGGATGCCATACCAATAAATAAGGTTATAATTATGAACCGAGCCACACCATTCTTGGTGACGGAAGCAAACAAGGATTATTCTACCCACTTCGTGAAGTAATCAATAGCAACAAGGATGAAAAGATTTCCATTTGAAACAATAGGCTTAATCTCTTCAATCATATCAATGCCCAAATTGCAAACGACCAAGGAGAATTCAATACATTCAAAGGAACCGGAGGCACATGTACTTTGTCAGCATAAATCTGGCATTTGTGGCATGTTCTGGAATGATGATGGCAATTGGTTTCCAGGTAGATCAATAATAACCCGCTCTCAGAATCTTCTTAGCCGTTGTATGTCCACTGGAGTGAGTACCAAAGCCACATTCGTACATATGTTCCATAGTTTTCTCAACTTCCTTCTTGTCTACACAATGAAGCAGAGTTGAATCGTGGTTGCGCTTGTATAAGATTTCGTCACTCAGAATGAATTTGGCAGAGAACCTCCTTAGAATTTTCTTATTATTGATAGATTCCCCTTCAGGATATTCTTGAGTTTCAATGTATCTTTTTACTTCGTGGTACCAAGGCTTTTCCTCTACTCCATTAGTATCAACTTCGTAGCAATGCGCCGGTTCGTCTAGTCTCTCATTAGTAATTCGAGGAGCTTCATTATCCCATCTGACTTTGAACATAGATTCCATGGTAGATAGTGAATCTACCAATTGATTCTCTTCTCGTGGAATGTGTTCGAAAGTGATTTCTTCGAAGTACATAATTAATGTAAACACATGCTCTCGATAAGGAATGAGATTTGTATGCTTTATGTCCCATTCTCCCTTAATCTGACTGATCACTAGGGATGAGTCCCCATATACATTCAAGAATTTAATTCTCATATCAATGACAACTTTGATATCCATGATGCACGCTTCATCTCGGCCATATTGTTCGTGCAGTCAAAATACAATCTAGCGGTGAAGGGCGTATTTCCACCCTTGGGAGAGATAATCACAACACCAATTCAATTACCAAGGTAAATGGAAGCTCCATCAAAAACCATAGTCCACCAGTATCCCGGTTCAGGTCCTTCATACGGTCCAGGTTCTTCATAATCAGTAACTAACATAATCTTCTCATCTGGGAACTCAAAATTCATAGACTGATAGTCATGTATAGCTTGATGAGCCAAATGATCTGTAATAAACTTCCTTTGATTGCCTTTTAAGTATTATACTGAATGTCGTATTCTATCAAGACCATTTTCCATCTTGCTATTCTTCTAGAGAGGGCGGGTTTCTTGAATATGTATTTTATTGGATCCATCTTAAAGATCAACAAAGTAGTATGAGTCAATGTGATCGGTGGATCTGGAACTGACTGTTTAACGCTGGTTCGCGAAATGTCGCGGAAGCAAGAGTCGCCACCGTCTTTTATTTTCTCCAAATGGAAAGGACAAAAGCATAGAAAAATTCCTTAAAGAGATTGCTCTCGGTTCGGGAGGTAGATTATAGAAAGGGAAGGTGTTAGCACCCTTTCTATCCATGGTTATCCATGGTCTCTTAGATACTTGCTCATTGTGTTTTCAAAAATGGTTTGTTTGCTTTTCAACTGTGGGTTTAAAAAGTTTCTTTGAAAATTCCAGTTCGACTCTTGTATCAGTCCTCAAGAGTGTTTGAAAAATTGCTTTCGAAAGCTTTTTGAAAATGTGTTGGTGTGAAAAGTATTTTGTTTTGTTTTGAAATTTAGAGCAAGTATCTAGAGTCGTCTACCTACCCTAAGGAATTCGTCTGTGTAAATGTCCTTTAAAGTAGTGCCATCCCACCATTGAGAGGTAGGTAGCACCACCGTTGGAGGTGTTCGGGTCAATTCGAGGTTCGGGACATGGTGATCACCAGAGCAATGGGAAGACACCTTAGAAGCTACCCTCATGCCAGGTTCCCGGATCATGAGGACTTACTAAGACATCATCTACTCGATGATCACCTTTCGAGGCAAGGCAACAGTGAGGCGTACCCTAGGGGTGGTGTGTGCGATTCGTGTGTCGTTTTCATTGATATTTGTCTTGTCATGTTAAAGTGTTCTACGCTTGATTTTATTATGGCCATTCATTCTTGCATGCTTTTTGTTAACAGTTAAAAGTTTGCGGGAAAGTAAATTCTAAAGCTATTACAAATGGCGCGGGTCCACATCGCCAAAAATTAAACCGGACCCGATTTGACAGAAAGTAAATAAAGCAAATAAATAAAGAAATTGAAAAGTAAATGTTACAAAGCTTTGGGAGAGATACATAATTAATTAAGCGAAATAGAATAAATGTGCGAAATTGAACAATTAAAAATATGGGCGTTGGACCCTTTTGCAAAGAATTAAAGTTAATGAGGAATTAAAATTAAATGTTTTTGTTTTTTTGGTATTTTTATGTTTTTTTTTTAAGATTTAAAAGAAAAAAGAATTAATTGAAATTAACTAACCCTAATTCTAATGGTTTTTAAGTTTGTTATGAAAATATTAAAATATAACCTAAATTAAACCTAAGTTAATTTATGTACAATTTAATTATGAAAATAAAATAAGTAATATTATTATTATGACAAAAAGAAAAATTGAAAGGAATAAAATTTATTAAACCTAAATTCTATGTTTTTTTGGATTTTTGGTTATTAAAAAGAATTAAAGTTAAAACCTATTTTACTAAATTTATTTACATGCATTTTTATGAAAATAATATTGGAAATAAAAGTTATTATATTTTTGCCCTTTTTCTGGTTTTTATGATATTTTTGTATTTTTGTAAAAAATAATTAATTAAATCAAGTCATTAAAATAAATAAAACAATAATTAAAAAAAATAAAGTATGAAGAAAATTGCAAACCGGGGGGGGGGGGGGGGGGGGGGGGGGGGGGGGTTCAGGCCCCAATTGGAGGTAAGGGCTCAGCAATTTGGCCCAACAAGCATGGCCTTGTGGACTTTTCAGAATCACGTGTAGCAACGTTGACTCACGCTCATGGTGTACATCAATCCTCATCCTTGGATGTGAACCTCCTGGACGCGTGTGCACTTAGATCTGGTGGTGTATCATGGATCATAACATAGGCGCTGCATAGGAATTTTTAAGGAAAAATAATATGGACATTAACGTAGACCTGGGACTCGAACCCAGGTCTTGTGCCTTGCCAATCAACACCTGTACCACTACGCCATCTGAATCACGTTTAATATATAATAGTTATTAATCATAATAAAAGAAAATTGGTTAGTATCTGAAAAAACGCGCGCAATTCAAAAGGAACCAATAGTTATTGGCCACGAGGTCTTCTTCTTCGTTCCTGCAAATATCAAAAACAAAGGCCACGGTTTTGTACGCGTACTCTTAGTCCGGTTTATAGAAAATAGCGATTAGGCCATCTTTAAACATAAATTCATCGCGAGAGTTGGGATCTCTTCGTCCAGGTGAGCTGAGTTTAATGGTCTTGGTCTGGAGTCATAATTTTGCCTTGGGTGAAAAGCCCTAAATTGAAACTCTGAAAACCCTAAAGATCAGCAATGGTAAAATCGAATATACAGCACCAAAACGCAATTGGACCACATGGTTAGTTTCAAAACCTCACAAGGAACATGAATATACAATTAAAATGCAATGAGGATGCCTAGAAATCAAAATACGATCATGGATTTTTCTTGGTACAGTTTGAATTCGTTTTACCAATTCTTTGTGTTTGAGTTGATGTTAGGGATTGGAATCGCTTCTGGGAACCTTGAGGAAGCTATTGGAAAAGGAATGGTGCTTTGAATCGACCTAGAACCTGCTTTTCAGTTTTGAACTTTTGGCAAGAATTTCAAGTTTTGTCCAATGGTTTTCTGCGCAGCTTTTAGTCTATGGGCATTAGGTTTATGTTTCTGATTATGTAGTGAAGGTATTAGGTTAACAAAATTGGCCAAAATCTTTTTCATTCATAGTTTTCAATATTTGATTTTTCACCATTATGTTTCATATCTTTTTCATGTGCTCTTTGTTCAATCATGCTCAAATCAAACCAAATCTTGCCATATTGGGATGTGCACGAGATATTGAGGGTAAAACATGCATGAAAAGATTTTTTTAGGTCAAGTTAGGTATTTTTCATTTATTTATATAATTTAAATGAATTAATATGAATAATAATTCAAATAAATAAATAAAAAAATGAGAAAATACTTCCCTTTGGGCCAAGTGGTCGTGCCCATGCTTAGAATGATGGATCATGGAAGAAAAATGGGCCCATTAGCAATTTTAGGTCATTTGGATCAAAGTTGACTTTTCAAAATATCCAACAATTTCCCAACTTCCACAAGGCATAACTTGCTCAATTTTTAATCTTTTCTCATGTTCTTGGACATTTTGGAAAGGTATTTGAGTCCTTTAACCAATGCCTTTTGTCCCATGTTATTTTGATTTACCAATCTCAAGTTATGGCCTTTGACTTAAAGTCCCTTTTTGTTGACTTTTGAAAATGACCTATAATGTTGAAATTGATAAATTTTTGTGAGAGCATTTCTTGGACTTGAAGTATGAATATGAGTTGTAGGAAATGTCGTTCTCTTCAAAATGAGCTTTGGATGGAATTTTTCTGATAATCCATGTGAAAGTTATGCCCTGGTCAATTTCAGTTGACTTTTTCAGCTGTCCAAATATAGTAACTTTTGCATCTTGATGATTTCTGAGCCAAATTTTGAGAATCATGATCAAGCATTGATCAAATGATGTTTGTGGCTTCAAAATGATATGTTGACCAAAAATTTGAACTTTTGACTGTCAAATGACCATTTTGCCCCTACAGTTGACTGTAGTGCAATTTAGGGTTTTGACTGTGCAATTTTGAGCTGAATGCCTTGAAACTTGATATGAGGATGCTTGACCATCTTTGTAGGCATATGAGACTTGATTGGGCCTTTGGAAACTTCAACTTCTTGATCAGAACTCAAACCCTAGTTTTGACTGTATAGGGGACCTTTGCACTGTGCAACCCTTGGGGAATTTTGTGACTTTGATTTAGCAATTTCTTGAAGAATATGGGAGGGAAAATTTTGGGGTACAACAGTCAACATATAATGTCTTAGTCGGCGAGAAGCCCATGCCAAAGCGCGACAATTTTTCTCGAGCAGTGAGTGTCTTGTTTCATAGTCGGTAAACTTTTTGCTAAGGTAGTATATTGCATGCTCTTTTCGACCAGACTCGTCATGTTGCCCCAATACACACGCCATTGAATTTTCTAATACTGTCTATTACATAATCAAAGGTCTTCTTTTAAGTGTTGGCATTAGAACTGGAGGTTCCTGGAAATAATCATTGGTTTTGTTGAAGTTTATCTAAAAATCTTCGTTCAACTTTACTACTTGATCTTTCTTTAGTAACTTGAAGATTGGCTCACAAATAGTGGTCAACAAGGAAATAAATCTGGAAATATAGTTCAATCGTCCTAAGAAACCTCAGACTTCCTTTTCTGTACAGGGAATTGGCATTTCTTGAATCGCCTTAACCTTAGCAGGATCAACTTAGATACCTTTACCACAGACCACAAAACCTATGACTTTACCGAATATTACCCCAAAGGTAAACTTGTTTATATTTAACCTCAACTTGTATTTCTTTAGCCTCTCAAATAGCTTGTGCAGGTGGTCGAGATGTTCTTCTTCAGTCTGAGTCCTTGTTATCATGTCATTAATGTAAACCTCTATGTCATGATGGATCATATCATGGAACAGAGCTACCATAGCATACTGATATGTTGCACCGGTGTTCTTCAAACCAAAAGGAATCACTTTGTAACAAAAAGTGCCCCACTATGTGACAAAAGTAGTCTTCTCCATGTCTTCATGTGCCACCTTGATTTGATTATAACCAGAGAAACCATCTATAAAGGAAAATACTTTTTGATGAGCAATGTTGTCAACCAGAACAACAATATGTGGAAGCAGAAAGTCATCTTTGGGGCTTGCTCTATTCAAATCACTGTATTCTATACACATACTCACCTTACCATCCTTCTTAGGTACTGGCACAACATTTGGAACCCATTGAGGATAGGACGTAACAGCTAAGATACTTGAATAAAACTGCTTCATAACCTCAGCTTTGATCTTTTCAGATATCTCGGGATGCATACAACAGACCTTCTGTTTTATAGAAGGACAACCTTCCTTCATCGATAGTCGATGAACCACAATGTAAGTATCAAGTCGTGGCATGTCTTCGTACGACCAAGAAAATATCTCAACATAGACACACAACATCTGGATTAATCTCTTTTTGACACCATCTTCTAGGTTGGCACCTATCTTGACTTCTTTCTTGTCCTCTTCAGTACCCAAGTTCACAACCTCGACTGGCTCTTCATGCGGTCATATGGCTCTTTCTTCTTGCATTAAGAGCCTATCAAGCTCTCCAGGTATTTCACAATATTCCTCACCTTCTTCCTCGGCTTGGTAGTTCGAATTTTCGAAGTCATAATTGGAAATAGCAGAATTTTTATCAATGAGATATAGGGTGGATATGGATCTGCAAATTGTTGTGTGGGTGTGTGTAAGAACACATAGCTATTTTGAAAGTAATAAATTAAAAGAAAGACAAAAAGCGTAAAATTTGAATGCAAACGTCCAATGATTTATAAAATGAAAATTTGCTGATGAATAATGACAACCCTAACAAATGGACTGTTGGGCTCCGGGTAAGGCACAAGCATTAAAGTTAATGTTTAAATTACATATCCAAAAAATTGAAAGTAAGAAAACAGAAAATATCATTTACTCCTGACTAAAGGAGACTAGTATAAAGTCTTCAGTGTTCCAATTATTGAGCCCACTGTCGGTAGTAGAAAAGTTCCAATTATCTATGTCGCAATCACTATCAGCGTCTTCAACAGTGTTGACTTGATTGTTGTGAACTCCATTGTTGTTGATGCCGAATGGCGGTCTCCAAGAATTAGCACGAGCACGACGGACATCCTTTTGAGCCTGTGAGGTGAAACCGAAACCTTAGAATTTTTTAGAGAAGCCAAATTTGCCACCACCTTCTTCAACTACAACCTTAACATCTATCAGAGAAGCCATTTTTGGTGGAATCCTGGTAGCCATAGGAACAGGGGTTGTCTGAAGAATAAATTCAAAGGTCTGGCACAAAGTCTCGAAGAATTCACCATGAATTTCAACATACTTGAAGGAATTCAAATGGCTCACCATGTATTCTTCTTCATCGCAAACTGTAACGATTTTTCCTTTCACAGGATATTTCATCTTTTGGTGTAAAGTAGAAGTAACAGTGCATGTTCCATGTATCCAAGGGTGTCCAAGAAAACATGTATAGGCTGGACGAATGTCCATTACATAGAAAGCAGATTCAAAGACATGGGAACCCACTTTAATTGGAAGATTAACCTCTCCATGCACCATTCTCTTTGAACCATCAAAATATTTCACTATAATGTCACAGAGTTTTAGCACAATCCCCTCACAATCAAGTTTGTCTAAAGATGCTTTCGGAAATACCTTCAATGAGGAACTTGTGTCCACCAACACATGAGATAAGGTAGTTCCCCTACACTCAATAGAGACATTCAAGGCCTTATTATGGTTCCTTCTTGCGGGAGTTAAATCAACATCAGAAAATCCTAGCCCGTTATCAATTGTTAAGTTAACAACACAATTTTTGAACTGATCAACAGAGATTTCCTGCAGTACATGAGAACTTTTTAGGAACTTTACCAAAGCCCGAGCATGGGCCTCAGATCATAATAACAGGAATAACATAGATATTTTAGAGGGGGTTTTCCCCAACTGTTCAAGAATTTTATAGTCACTCTTTCGAATAATCTTCAGTACCTCCTCCATCTCTTTCTTGGAGGTATTTTCAACAGTAACCTCATTCGGTGCCTCTGTTTGGGTAGGTTCAGTCATATGTTCTTTGCTTTGAGTCTCAATAGGTTATTCAATAGTAGTGATACGAACTGGTGTAGTAACAGCCTTCAAAGAGATCTTTAGAGAGAAAAACCTTCCACTTCTGCTAATCTTACTAGTCCTAGAAATATTGCCAATGTTGGGATCAGTAACTTCAATATTTTCTTCTTTGATAGTCAACGGTTCTTGCTTGACGCTATGGTAGTAGACATCAGCTCCATAATTTCAAGGGATAACCTTGTCATAGGAATATGGAATTGGCCCATGTGCGATAATGATCAGAGGAGCAACCCTTGGTTCGGTAGTAATCTTCACAGGACCTTTAGAAGTGATCCTTACAAGAGTACTAGAAATTGTAGTTACAAATATGTCTTGGGATATACTCTCCACATAAGGAGTCTTCTCAAATAGAATTGTGAGGTGATCCATCAAACGCTGAATAGCTTCTTTTAGTAGGGCACAACCATTGGATTGAGACACACAGTAGAAGAAATTTTCAATGCAACCCAGAAATAAACCGGCTTGCACCATCTTCTTCTTAACAATCATCAGAGGAGTAATCAAGTAAGTCACAACGGAAACATAAGAAACATCATCAATAACATTAATGCCCTTGTCATGATTATGAATAGGTGTAGTGATCATATTAGGAGTCTCAGGAGGGACAAATTCAATCTCCTTAGAGTTAATCCTGTCTTGAATCTTATTCTTCAGAGCCCAACAGTTACTAGTGTCATGACCAGGACTGTTGGAGTGATATGCACACCTTGCATTGAGATTGTAATGGGGAGATGGAGTATTGGGATTCTGAGGAGGATCCTTCAACGTAATTATCTTTTCCTTTAACATGTGTTACAATTCTTGAGATAATCTCATGTTGATTCTTATGAACTGTCTCCTGGGTGCATCCTGCCTACACTAAATATCTTAATGTTGTTTCACTGGCGCGGGATTAGAGATCAGCACTGCCCCCATAAATTGGTTATGATCACTCTTGTTACGACACTCTTGTCCTTACACAACATTGGATTCTTTATTACTATTATAAAACTTCTTCATAAGATTTTAAGATGTAACCATCTGAATTTTACCGCTTCTGATTCCATTCTTAACACATTCTCTTGTCAATATTATTTTAGTGAAACCGGCTGAAGAACTTCCAAGAAGATGATTATAGAAAGGACTTGTTAGCGTACTCATGAACATGTCAACAAATTCCCTATCAGCCAAAGGAGGTTGAACTCTGCCTGCCAGATCTCTCCATTTCTTTTCATACTCTTTGAAGCCTTCCTTAGAATCCATGGACATACTCTGTAGTTGCATGCGGGTTGGTGCCAAATAAGAATTATATTAATATTGTTTATAGAAAGCTGCAACCAAATCTTCCCAAGTATGAATATCGGTACCTTAAAGGTGATAATAACATTCCATTTGTGTTCCAGACATACTCTCTTGAATGAAATGCAACCACAACTTCTTGTCAGTAGTGTGTGGTTGAATTTTCCAAACATAAGATCTCAAATGCATCTTCGGGCAAGAAATGTCATCATACTTTGCAAAGATAGGAGTTTGGAACTTAGGAGGAATGACGAATCCCAGGACCAATCCAAATACTTCAAAGTTTAAGCTAGAGTCACCTTCTAGATCTCCATGGCTTTCAGACGGTTTTCCAACAGCTTATACTTCTCGTCAACAGGGGGGTATTGTTCATCCAAATAGTCCTCTTCCTCTTCATCCGAAAATTTGTCAGCATCATGAATGCTTCTTTCAGTTTTAACACTTTTACCATCTTCATCCTTTTTGTCATCTTCGTCGGATGGGATATCAAGATCTCGAGCTTGTTTTACTGGACCTATGAATCTTCTTCCCATGTTAAGGATGCCAATTGGTTTCTTTGTCTTCTTCTTCTTCCCGTTTTTAACGAGCGCTTTCGGTTCTTCTTGTCCCTTGGCTAAGTTAAGGAACATCTGTTGGTATTGGGCATTCTGATCTTGGATATCTTTGATTATCTATTCAAGAGCCATTTTCTGCTGAAATAAAAAGCAAGAAGATGAGAAAACTTGTCTTGGAAACATATTACATGATGATATGTATGACATGTAGACACATATGCAATGTTTTCAAGGATCTCGTGGGATTTAAAATTTGAAATATTAGAAAATGAATTTGGGTGCAGCTTTGTTAGAAGACCTTTGAGTCTTCATCTTTAAACGTCCTTCCATAAGAATCAAACTCACCATATAATGTGGGTCATAGCCTCTGGCTCAAGAGAATGTACTTTGATCTTGACGGCATCTGGCTAGAGAATAATAAATCCTCTTGCCCCTTGCTAGAAGTTTGGCTTATGATAATCATGCACCATAAATCCCTAAGATCCTTTAAATGGTTAGTAAAAATGCAATGTTATAATAATATGATGTGATGATGTTATGTTTATGTTAAATAAGAAAACACAAACAAGTCACACAAGAGACTTAGGTTTAAAGGATTGCATGAAGTGCAAAGGTAAGTTCCTTTCCCCATTAAAGTCAAGTTGGCTCAACCTGTCCTAAAATGGTAACCGGGTTCTAGGAATCTCATATCACCGATCTTTCTCGCAGGTTATATTTTAGCACGACAATTGGCTTACCACAAAAACATCTTGAAAGTCGAATCTGAATGATCTTAGCATCGAGTATCAACCAACCTTAGACTGCACCAAAGCCAGCTATCTCACTACTTTCTAATTGCCAAGATGGGTCAATTAAGGTTCTAAAATTAAGTTATTGTTAACGACACCATGCGGAAGCCTAATTTTATCCTTGACTGACTCAAGGAACATCAGTACGAACAAAAGTTTCACACTAACCGTAGACATCATTTCAACCATATCGGTCTACACCGTAGAATCTTGATGATCTATTACTACTTACCTAAAGAATTCCTAGATCCGGGTGTAGGATCTTACAAGAAAATAAATCCAAACAAAACCTTTAAATTAAATCAAGCAAGGCAAACAATAAAAGCATGGTAAAGTGATATAAACCTAAGTTAACCCCTCTTTTCAAGTGTGTCTCCAGTAGAGTCGCCAGTTCTGTAATATAGTGGGAGAACTGACCTTTTTGGTTTTATCCAAATTTTCTAATAGCTAGAGTCTCCACCAACTTTTATTTTATCCAATATTTAGGAAAGGGTGAAAAGAACAGGAAATACCTTGATATATTTTGAGTTAACGGAGTAAGTTATGAAAAAGGAAGGTGTTAGCACCCTTTTCATCCATAGTTATCTATGAGCTCTTAATTGTTTAGCTCAATTTTTGAAAACTTGTATTGTGTGTGTGAGTTGTTTGAAAATATTTTGAAAAGCTAATGTAAGGTTAACTTTGTAATGATTCTTGTATCATTCTTCAGGAATGCGTACAAAGTGTTTGAAAATATTTGTTTGAAAGTGTGATGTGTAAAAAAAATGTTTTTTAGAAAAGTTGTGAACAAGTGATTAAGAGTTACTTACCCACTAAATGTCGTTCTTATTCATTTCCTCTCCTTTAGAGATAATTTCATACATAGCATTAGTTGGTAGGTACCCCTATCTATTCGATGTGAAGTGCCAGGCGTAGGGTCATCGAATGGTCATTGAAGGCAACATGTAAGGATGCTTTAGCAATTTTTATTAGAGGGACTAGATCATTTTTGTAGGAAAATTCGAAGGATCATCGAGAGACTATGATATTTTATTTGAAAGGGTCTTTTGCTAAAGTATCCCTACTTTCGAGGGACATGACCAAGTATCATAAGGAAACAAGAGAGGATACCCTATAGGTTCAAGTATGCAAAGTGTATTGATTCAATTATATTATCTTGAGAGTTTAGGGTTTTCTATGTTTGTTTTTAATCTTTTCATACAAACCCTAGTTACTAGGAATTAAATATGTATAGAAAAATTAAAGTGCGAAATGTAAAACCTAAGCTATTACATGGCTTTGGGAGAAATACATAGTGTAATACGGTGGGAGAACTGACTTGGTGCATTTTGCATTTTATCGCAATTGTTACGGATAGCAAGAGTCACAACCGACTTTTCTTTTATCCAATAAAGGAAAGGGTGAAAAGAACAGGAAAGACCTTTTGAGAATTTTCTTGAGTTCGGGGGGTACGTTATGAAAAGGGAAGGTGTTGGAACCCTTTTCATCCGTAGTTATCTATGGGCTCTTAGTTGCTAGCTCACTTTGAAATTCTTTACAAAATGTGTTTGTGTTTGTTTGAAAGTATTTTTGAAAAGTGCCTTCGTTCAGGCGAGCAATGTAATGATTCTCGTATCTATAAGAATGTGTACAAAGTGTTGACTTTTAAAAATATTTCATGGAAAAGTGTTGGCATGCTTGAAAGATGCTTTGATAATGGTTGTGAGCAAGCACCTACGAACGTTCTAGCTACTCAAAAAGTCTTTGTTCATTTACTCCTCCTTTAGATATTGCTATCTTACCATTGATTGATAAGAAGCCATATCATTAGATGTGAAGGGACAGGTGTGGGTCGTCGTATAGTCATAGAAGGCAACATTGTAAGATACCTTAGCAATTTATCTTAAAGGTCTAAGATCTTTTACCGAAGGCAACATCGAAGGGTCATCGAGGGACTACGATCTTGTATTCGAGGGTCATTGCTAAAGTATCTCACGTTCGAGAGACATGACTGTTTTATTTGAAGGCAACAAGTGTGGGTTATGCTAGAGGTGCAAGTGTACAAAGTGTTTGTTTTCATGCTTTTTTGTCTTTGAATTAGGTTTTTCTACTTGTTGATTATATGTCTTTCCATACAAAGCCTAATTACTAGTATTTATATTGAAAGCGATAAATTGTTGAAATGTAAAGTTCTACGCTATTACATCATTTGGGGGGTGGGGATAAAATTTTCAAATGGGGAACGAAAGCAATTAAACCCTAATTTACTATTACAACCATATTGAATATTGCCAGAATAAAATATACAAGAATATGAAAATTATGTACAAGGAAAGAAATTGTTTTGTTTAAGTTTTTTATGAAAGGTCTTAATTTTAACTAAACTAGTAAAAAGAAAGAAAAATAAATATTAGTCTAAGTAGATTTAATAAAACTAAACCTAATTAATTTAAGAAAAGAATTTAGATTAATTAAGAAAACAATTTTTGGCGTTTTTGTGAAAAGGTTTTGACCTAATTAATTAAAACTAAAATGAATGGAAGGAAATTAAATAATTAAACTTCTAAGTTCTGAACTAATTTAATTAAAATAAACTAAGTCTAATATTAATTTAATTAATAAAAGAAAATTGTTAAAGAAATATTTTTGTTCTTTTTGTCTAAAAGAAATAAAATAAAAATATCCTAAATATGTAAATAATAAATATACAATATTTTTGGTATTTTTGGTTAATAAAAATAATAATAATAATAATATTAAAAAATAAAAATAAAATAAAGATAAAAAGAAAATAAAATGGAATGGGCTATGTGACGTTAGCATACTGGGGGTGAGAGGAAGTAAAATGGTAATGGCCCATTTGCTAGAGGCCCAACGCACTGGGTGTTTGAACAAAATGAAGCAAAAATGTTAAGAAATAAAACAAAAGGTGTCCCTGGTGCTCGAACCCAAGACCCTTTAGCAATAAGGCCCTTACGCGTGCTCTCTAACACTGGGGTGGCTATACATCTGATGTTTAAAATAAAACCAATGCATTATATCACAAAACAAACTAATGGATATATCATCTTCAACCTTGCGCTAGAAATTTCAACATGATTTTAAAACCTGTAACTGATTCATCTCTCAACCAAAATGAAAAATGCAAACATGAAATTACTCCATTTTTCTATATGAATTCAGCCATATAAATATCATAAGCTATAAATAAAAGACGAATGAGAATTTCTAATGGTAACAAATTTGACCTAACATTTTTAGAAAGTCCAACTCTAAAATTCTCTCTACTTAGGCAACATAAATGAACTCTAAGGACATGGTCAGTTTCAGGGCTATGATATCTACATTTTATCTTTGAAAATGGAAAGCTAACAATGCATATATGAAGATTTCAAAAGTCAGAAAACTTACCTCAAAAAAGGATTTCATGTTTTGCAAATGAGCTTGATTTAAAGTGCTGCAATGATCAGGTTAGCTTCCTTAAGTTTAGAGTGGCTGAAATCGTATGGAGAAGTCCAACTACAATGCTCTATTTTTTGTTATGGAAAATGAAGAAGATGGTGTTACAGTTGGAAGACAAGGATTGGGGTAGCCTTTATATGTGTATTAGAAGCTCTGTGATGGATTATAAGTAAAAACGCACATGTAGATTTGAAGATTGAGTTTCAAAGTCAGAAATGACAAGCTTTTGTGCTTGTGTTGCAATTTTTGGTTTGAGATAGAGTGAGGGTTCTTGGGTGCTTATGAATTTGTGTACATGCTTGTGAATGAAGGTTTGATTTATAGGTTAAGGGTTTGGAAGCTTGGAAAAGTCAGAAGTACAAAATCACATGTTATGGATTTTGACTTGTTTTTGAAGCAAGCTTAGATAAACATGGTTTCAAGGAAAGGTAGGGTGGCTAGAAACTTTAAACATGCTTACTCTAAGTTTAGAGAGGATGCTTGTGCAGAAAGAACAAATACAAAGATGAAGGACAGTGAGCTTTGTGATTAAAGTCACTTTTCCAAAATGGAAGTGTAAACTTTCTTCCCTAAATGGCAATTTGATTTTGATAATGACTCAAACACTTGGATAATGGCTCAATCAATTGTGTAAACAATTAATTATTGAGTGAAACATAAGTTTGAAGCCTGCAAAGCAAGATTATGCAGCATGGCTATGAGATTTGAATTCTTGTTCATCACAAAAATGACATATAATTCAAGAATGAATGTCCAAATTCTTTCCTTCGATTCTCTTAGCTAAAAAATGATCTCATTGAGTTCTGTGACATTTTAAAAAGCTTGTAACATCCTCTACAACTTTCATGTTTTCCATTTTTTCAAATCAAATTTGAACTATGTGAAAATTATCCAAGAATTTAGGTCTAAATCCTGACCAAAGTAGGTCAAAGTTTTACTTAGTGTTTAAAGAAAAGTGCATGACTTCAGGGATTTAAAATAAAAATACAAGCATTTATAGGACTTGATCAGTAAAGAAAAGTTGTAGATATCATCAAGGTCTACAACTTTCATGTTGAAAGTTTTCTTTGAATCATCTTGCATCTTGGTGAAAAAATGTCATGAAGTTATGAAATTGTCATGTTTATAACACTTGGAAAAATTTCTAAGTCTTGAAAAGTTTGACTTTTCAAATTGACTTTTGACTTTATTGATTTCTTGATGATCAAGCTTCATATTTTTGAATTTATTGATGGATTGTGAATTTTGAAACTCAATTTTGACCAAAAAGTCAAAGCTTGACTTTTTGGTGTATCCGTTGACTTTTCATCAATTGATTGAATTTCAACTTGAACCTACCGGCAGAAAACACAGAGCCGCCACTGAAATTTATTTATCCCGAAGGAAGGGGGGATATCAATAAAACCACAAGGTAATGAATAAGATGGCCTTGCGACCAAGAGAAAGGGTAACGGAGTCGGTTATGCGAGGGGAAGGTATTAGCACCCCTCACATCCGTCGTACTCAACGGGATCCATTTTGCTTTTTTGTCTTAAAGGGTGGGTTTATCTACAACTATACTTGCTTAAGGGGAAATGAATGGTTTTTTATTAATGCGTTCATGAGGTTTTAGCGACCCTTTGCCTACGTATCCAATGAAGGAATCAGAACATTGTAGTTCCTCTAGAAAATGGTTTGTTTGTTTGTGTTTTTTAGTGGGTGACGCTAACACACGCGTTCTAGCAATAAGCACGGCCGGTATCGCGGTAAAACGGAGATAAGATGCCCTTTTTGGGAAGTTTTGATTTGTTGAGTATTTTTGCAAGTTTTAAAATAAATTCAAGTAATGATTAAGAGTTTTTGGATTTTTGATTTGTGAATGTTAAGTTTTAATTAGAAAGGATGCAATGCAAACAAAAGTCTAAGGGAAGCTAAAACCCTAATGTAATCGTGCAAAGAGGGACTTAAGGTTGAGCTTATGAGGGGGAAATATAACCTAAAATGTTATCATGCATGGTTTCGATCCTAAAGTCTAACTCAACATAAAATGATCAAAAATGAATTTAATCGCTTCGTGAAATCTCTTAAGGGAACATTTTATCAAGATTTAACCAATCAATAAAACAAAACAAAAGTGACAGAAATACATAGCTAAATGTTTTTGTATGATTTTTTAATTAATTAAAGAAATAAGACTTAAGCAAGATAATTAAAAATGATTAACTAAACTAAAATAAATATAAAAAATAAATTCACAAATTCAAAAACTAATTAAACAAAGATAATTAAAATTAACAAAGTTAGCTGATATCTGAAAGAAAACTACATGAATATTTAATTGATAAAGATAAACTTAAAAATATTACTTAGCAAAATAATAATAGGATAAGTGACTGGAAATTTAGAAAATGGGGGGTGAAAAATTTAAAATTAGAGTGGGCTGAGTTAAGAAAGAGGATTCAACATGGCCCAAGGTATACTAAAAAAAGGTTGTACAAAAAAATATATAATAACAATAATAATAAAACAAAAGAACTGTTGGGCCGGGACGGGTTGACCCGGATCCAAACCCATCCCCCTCTTTAAACAGGAAACTTGGGTTCTAAAAATCCTAGATTCATCAGCGCCTCTCTCTCCTTTCAAAAAAGTTGCATGCTTCCTCTTACTCTTTGTTCCGTCTCCCACTCTCTCAACTCAAATCGTACACGATTCTTTTCAATCTGAAACAACAACAAACCTTCGTCTCAACTGAAATCGCCCCTTAATTCTCATTTCCTCAATCTCTCATCTCAATTATGTTCCTCTAAAACTCAACTAAACAACCATAACTTTTATATATTCAAGACAATTCTCACAAAAATGGCAGTCGAAGATGCAACCTGATTCGTTTTAAATTCCAAAATAGAAAAAAGATGCACCTTAAAGGAACTACATCAACAAGATGGATTTTAAAATCAAAGTGGAAAACCTAATTCTCAATAATCAGGATTAAACATCATAAAAGCATGGATTCATAGAATTTAAAAGGGATTAATCAGCTACTCAAAATTAGATACGCAGCAGTACAAAGAGATGTCAAGGAACATACAAGGTTAAGGAAATTTTACCGAACCGAAGCTAGTCAGGCGAGTCCGTTTCCAGTGCAGTGGCTCAGGTAGACTTCGACACTTCTGTTTCCCTTTCTAACTTATGTCTCCATTGTTGCTTTCTTATGGATTTTTGTGCTTTTGTTATGTTGAATAAGTACCGACTGAGAGTTGTTTTTGTGCTTGTGTTTTTGTTTGTTTCTGAGTATGATGGTGATAGAGGTTTTGAGTTGCTTTATTTTTTACGCAGGGTGAGGGTGAAGAGGCATTGAGCAGAGTTTTCTTCTATTTTTCTTTTTTAGACCTTTTTTACTGTGATTTTTGGTATTTTCTGTGTGTTCTCTCTTTTGGTTTTCTGTGTGTTTTTATGCTATAATGTTCTCTCAACTTCGGTTTGCTGGATGGTACCTCACTCCCTTGTTTTATTTGCTGGTATCTCTCTTATTTCTGATTTTTTGGCTTGGTAGAATTACTCTATTTCTCGGTTTTTATGATGGCTGATCCCACTCTGGGTTTTTTTGCTGCATGGTTCTCTCTTTCAAACTTGCCCCTTAGTATATGCAGGGTTGCTTCTTATGTGAGATATGGGTGGAAATTGGGGGGGAAATGGTAAAGTTTAAACAATATTGGTAGGCTGACTTTGAACATTTTAGAAGCAGGTTTGGTATTTAGTCATTTTGGTGTATGGACAATATAGCAGCATAACAGATGTTTAAACTGTTTTGAAGCAGGCTGTGGGCAGATCCCTTTAGATTGTTAGGTTTTTGTATATTGCAGGTTTTATCTTTTCCTCTTTTATCTTTTCATGATGTAAATTGTTTTTCCATTTTGAAAACTCTGAAGGATTTTCATTTTAGAGAAAATGATGACATAAGGGCTAAGAACCAACGTTAGCTTGCGTTGCTATATTATTTGTTCTTGTTTGATGTTATTGCCTGTTGTTACATGTTGCTTGGCTGCTTGCTTTTGTACTGTCTTGGGATACTTTAGTAGCCTGCTGTTTTTGATTTTGTTTAGGCTATTGTTTTTGCTTTTGTTCAGGCTTGTTACTGCCTGGCTGTTTGCTGTTGTTTAGGTTGTTGTTGGCTTTATTTGTGTTGCATTTTGTTTGGCTTGTTGATTCCTTGCTGTTTTGCTGTATCTTATATTTTGCCTATGCTACCTTGTTTTTGTGATGCTGCAAGCTGTTTCTGTACTTGTCAGTTTTAAATTTTCTTTTCCAGTAGGAAAACATACTAATTTCTTTTCCATTTGTGAATCAAAAAGATCAAACTTTTTATGATTTGCAAAAGCAGGAGATAGACCATGATTAAAAACAAAACTTTTTAGTTCTGATTCCAACTGCAAATCCTAATGATGAGCTTTCTTGTTTAACAAACAATTCTTGCTTGAATTTTTTACATGTTGATTGTTTGCTAATTTTTCCTTTTTTTGTCTCATGAACACGAGGAGTGGATGGCAAGCGAGGGAAGGTTAAAAGACAAAGAGAAGACCATGGCTAGAAAGGAGTGGATGAGTTGCTTGAAGATGAAGCAAAGAATATTTGTAGTTCGTATTTCACATTGTAATCCCTTTTGTTAAATTGTCCATAAAAAATGTAATTTGAATGATATTTATTTAAATCGTATGAATGATGAATTGCTTGTACATAAATTAGACAACTCTTGAATCTTGTTTGAACTCTGAAATTCTTACTTGAATGATTTTAATGCACATCTTGCCTTTGTAACTTGAATTTCTAGAAATCACAAACAACTGTTGTAACTGGTATCCCAAGAACCTTTAACCTTATCTTTCAATCCTCAATCTTCATATCACGCCTAAAACAAACCTTCCCTTTCAAAAAGAACTTTAACTATGATATCCAAACCACAAGTAACTTTTAACTTAAGCAACAAAAACACGCCTTGATCTTCATGAACCTCTAACCTTATTTCTTACACCCAGATTCCATGTCCATCCTTTTAAAATTCAAACTCCTGACTCAGTGACTTAAAGATATTAAAAAGAAAACTTGAAGTGCGAGGATATATTAGACATGAAACCCCTAACCAATGTACTTGACTTCGAGTTATCATTGAGGAAGGTGCAAGAAACAGTTCACTAAAATCAGTGATCCAAAACCCTAGCATCTTGACAAACAAATATGGAAATAAACCCTAATCTCAGCTCTGATGTATTCGAGCAACAAACAGCCTTGTAACTTGATAAGAAAGCAATCCATGATACCTCAAGTTCCACCCCACGATCCACTAACCGAGAACCATATGAATTTCCCTTTTACCTGATAAGAAAATTTCAAAACAAAATTAGACATTAAGAGGGATATGCCAATGTCTTAGTAAAAATAAAGCAAATGGGATGCGAAGTTCAAAACCGAACAAAAGAAAAAGGAGGTAGGGCAAATTTGGGGTACGACAGTTGCCCCTGTTTAATTGTCTTAAACCTGAAGGTGAGATTGGCGTCAGCCTTTCGAAATTTCAAGGTGGAAGATGATTAAACACCAGGACCCGAAATATGTCCTGGAGAGATGGTGTGAGTGTTATTTATTGGTGTGAGTGTTATTTATTGGTGTGAGTGTCTGCTGGGGAAAGACAAATTGGTCTTCTGGTGGACTTGCCATGATGGGTAAACATGGTTGAATAATGGTAGCTCGTATTGGGGTGACGGTACCACTGCAAGGTTCTCGACGGAGTGGACGGTAAAGTGGCTAAAAATATATGGTTGACAATGTCATGGTGACTAAGGTAGGATTACTAACAACATAATAACTTATAGATGCCAGGTAGAATTTGACGTCAGCAGAGAATATATTGTGCGAGATTCAGGACCCAAAAGGAAAGGTAAAGACAATGCGTAAAGATTGGCGTATGATCTATGACCCAAGAAAGACAACATGAAGGTAAGACCTATGAGAAACCTACGACCCTATAAAAGATAATGTGAGGGTAAGACCTGTGAGCGACCCACGACCCTAGGAAAAATAATGTGAGGGTAAGACCTACGAGCGGCTTACGACCTTAAAAACAAGATGAGGCGAGGGTAAAGTCTACGGACGACCTACGACCCTAAGAGAGATAAAGTGAAGGTAAGATCTATGCAAGACCTACGACGTTAAGAAAAATAGCGCGATGGTAAGATCTATGAATGATCTACAACCCTAAAAACATGATGAGGAAAGGGTAAAGTCTACAGAAGACCTACGCCCCTAAGAGAGATAAAGTAAAGGTAAGATCTATGCACAACCTACGACCTTTGAAAAGATAACATGAGGGTAAGACCTACGAGCGGCTTACGACCTTAAAAAAAAGATGAGGCGAGGGTAAAGTCTACGGACGACCTACGACGAGAAAAGAGATAAAGTGAAGGTAAGATCTATGTACTACCTACGACCTTAGAAAAGATAGCGCAATGGTAATATCTACGGACGATCTACGACCCTAAAAACAAAATGAGGATAGGGTAAAGTCTACAGACGATCTACGACCCTAAGAGAGATAAATTGAAGGTAAGATCTTATGGACAACCTACGACAGTAGCAAAGATAGCATGATGGTAAGATCTATGGATGATCTACGACCCTAAAAAAGATAAGGAGAGTATTGAGAATTGGGGAGTACAATGTACTGACACCATGGTTTATTTTAGTCGGTAGTGTAATAACAGATGTTTAACTGGGAATTATGAGGATGATATTCTTGTGTATGTTTTGTTGATTTGGGATTGGTTTGGGGCTTTCTAGAAAAATACCCAATCTGAATCATGCTTCATATGCATTTGAAGTGTGGCATGATGATCCATGGATATGCTATGCGTTTGAGGATGAAATGCAATATGAAGTGATGATTATTATATGCAAAATGCAAGCGATGGGGCTCATTGGGGTCTGTTTCCCTTTGTCTTGAGATACCAACATGGATTTGTGCTTGAAATCTGAGAGAAAAGAGTTAGCCTTATTGAGTTCACTGGGGATTAAATCTTGCTGAGGATAAGTAACTTAATTTGACTTCCTTTATATGTTAGACTTCTTGTGAATAAATGAAAAGAGACGTGGATCTTATCAAATGCCCCAAGTTTCTCGGTGTTGGAGAATCGGACGCTCGATCGACTGTAAGGAGGCGATGAGGATGAAAGCTTGGTCAAGGTGATCGTTATGACTTGCTACCTCCACAGAAAAACAAACACTTGAACGCCATGGTTTTCCCATGGGATGCCTTCGTATCCATGTAATGTAGTGTTTCTCATCTTAACTTGTGATTATTATTGACTTATTGTTTTCAATGCAATGCTTAACAAAGAATTTAAATCCGAATTCGCATACGAGAATAAAGTAAAAAAGAAGAAAAACTTTTTGGTGGAAGGGAAAATTTTTATTAATGAGTTTGGCCTGTGAATAGGCATTCGTACATGAAAACAACTCCTAAATGAGGAAGTGGCAAAGAAAAATACAAAATACAACGAGTCAAATGGCAATAAGAAAATCTTGAACTTCCGTTAAAACTATTATTGTTATAGTTCCCATATCCTGGGCCATCCTAGTGTCACGCTTCCAAAGGATAATAGCTGAATTGAACCATCCAGTATTAGGGGGGTGTACGTGAAGAGTCTTCAGGCTGCAGTCTCTCGCTTTTTTTTTGTCCCTAATTTTTTCCTGGATCGCCCTTTCGGGTTTTCAATCCACCGGGACACCCATTTTTTCCTAAGCCGCGTTTTTGGGTTTTCAACTTAGCGGGTTATTAATATATTTCTTTTTTAGCCTAACTTTTTCTTAAGCCGCCATTTCGGGTTTTCGACTTAGCGGGTCCTTTCATGCGTAGTATTTCCCTTTTAACTGATAAGAAAAATTCAAAACAAAATTAGACATAAAGAGGGCACAACCCTAATACCTTAATCCAAGGCGCATGATTCCATGAGATGCGGGATATGCAATGACTTAGTAAAAATGATGCAAATGGAATGCAAAGTTCAAAGCCGAACAAAAGAAAAAGGAGGTAGAGAAAATTTGGGTTACGACAGTTTCCCCTGTTTAATCTTCTTAAACCTGAAGGTGAGATTGGCGTCAGCCTTTCAAAAGTTCAAGATGGAAGATGATTAAATACCAGGACCCGAAATTTGTCCTGGAGAGATGGTGTGAGTGTTATTTATCAGTGTGAGTGTCTGTTGGGGAAAGACAAATTGGTCTTCTGGTGGACTAGTCATGATGGGTAAACATAGTTGAATAATGGTAGCTCGTACTGGGGTGACGGTGCCACTGAAAGGTTCTCGACGGAGTGGGCGGTAAAGTGGCTAAAAAGATATGGTTGACGATGTCATGGTGACTTAAGGTAGGATTACTAACAATATAATAACTAATAGATGACAGGTAGAATTTGACGTCAGCAGAGAATATATCGTGCGAGATTCACGACCCAAAAGGCAAGGTAAAGACAATGGGTAAAGATCGACATATGATCTATGACCCAAGAAAGATAACATGAAGGTAAGACCTGCGAGCGACCTACGACCCTAGAACATATAAGGTGAGGGTAAGACCTATGAGCGACCTACGACACTAGGAAAAATAATGTGAGGGTAATACCTACGAGCGGCTTACGACCTTAAAAAAAAGATGAGGCGAGGGTAAAGTCTACAGACGACCTACGACCATAAGAGAGATAAAGTGAAGGTAAGATCTATGTACTACCTACAACCTTAGAAAATATAGCGCAATGGTAAGATCTATGGACGATCTACGACCCTAAAAACAAAATGAGGATAGGGTAAAGTCTACAGACGATCTATAAACCTAAGAGAGATAAATTGAAGGTAAGATCTTATGGACGACCTACGACAGTAGTAAAGATAGCACGATGGTAAGATCTATGGATGATCTACGACCCTAAAAAAGATAAGAAGAGTATTGAGAATTGGGGAGTACAATGTACTGACACCATGGTTTATTTTAGTCGGTAGTGTAATAACAGATGTTTAACTGGGAATTATGAGGATGATATTCTTGTGTATGTTTTGTTGATTTGGGATTGATTTGGGGCTTTCTAGAAAAATACCCAATCTGAATCATGCTTCATATGCATTTGAAGTGTGGCATGATGATCCATGGATATGTTATGCGTTTGAGGATGAAATGCAATATGAAGTGATGATTATTATATGCAAAATGCAAGTGATGGGGCTCATTGGGGTCTGTTTCCCTTTGTCTTGAGATACCAACATGGATTGGTGCTTGAAATCTGAGAGAAAAGAGTTAGCCTTATTGAGTTCACTGGGGATTAAATCTTGTTGAGGAGGAGTAACTTGATCCGACTTCCTTTATATGTTATACTTCTTGTGAGTAACTGAAAAGAGACGTGGATCTTATCAAATGCCCCAAGTTTCTTAGTGTTGGAGAATCGGACGCTCGATCGACTGTAAGGAGGCGACGAGGATGAAAGCTTGGTCAAGGTGACCATTATGACTTGCTAGCTGCACAGAAAAGCAAACACTTGAATGCCATGGTTTTCCCTTGGGATGACTTCATATCCATGTAATGTAGTGTTTCTCATATTAACTTGTGATTATTATTGACTTATTGTTTTCAATGCAATGCTTAACAAAGAATTTAAATCTGAATTCGCATACGAGAATAAAGTAAAAAAGGAGAAAAAAATTTGGTGGAAGGGGAAAATTTTATTAATGAGTTTGGCCTGTGAATAGGCATTCGTACATGGAAACAACTCCTAAATGAGGAAGTTGCAAAGAAAAATACAAAATACAACGAGTCAAATGGCAATAAGAAAATCTCGAACTTCCGTTAAAACTGATATTGGTATAGTTCCCATAACTTGGGTCATCCTTGTGTCGTGCTTCCAAAGGATAATAGCTGAATTGATCCATCCAGTATTAGGGGGGTGTACATGAAGAGTCTTCAGACTGCAGTCTCTCGCCTTTTTTTTTGTCCCTAATTTTTGCCTAGGTCGCCCTTTCGGGTTTTCAATCCACCGGGACACCCATTTTTTCCTAAGTCGTGTTTTTGGGTTTTCAACTTAGCGGGTTATTAATATATTTCTTTTTTAGCCCTAACTTTTTCCTAAGCTACCATTTCGGGTTTTCGACTTAGCGGGTCCTTTCATGCGTAGTATTTCCCTTTTACCTGATAAGAATAATTCAAAACAAAATTAGACATAAAGAGGGCACAACCTAATACCTTAATCCAAGGCGCATGATTCCATGAGATGCGGGATATGCAAATGACTTAGTAAAAATGATGCAAATGGGATGCAAAGTTCAAAGCCAAACAAAAGAAAAAGGAGGTAGGGCAAATTTGGGTTACGACAGTTGCCCCTGTTTAATCATCTTAAACATGAAGGTGAGATTGGAGTCAGCCTTTCAAAAGTTCAAGGTGGAAGACGATTAAATACGAGGACCCGAAATTTGTCCTGGAGAGATGGTGTGAGTGTTATTTATTGGTGTGAGTGTTATTTATTGGTGTGAGTGTCTGCTGGGGAAAGACAAATTGGGCTTCTGGTGGACTGGTCATGATGGGGAAACAAGGTTAAATAATGGTAGCTTGTACTGGGGTGACGGTGCCACTGCAAGGTTCTCGATGGAGTGGGCGGTAAAGTGGCTAAAAAGATATGGTTGACGATGTCATGGTGACTGAAGGTAGGATTACTAACAACATAATAACTTATAGATGACAGGTAGAATTTGGCGTCAGCAGAGAATATATCGTGCGAGATTCACGACCCAAAAGGAAAGGTAAAGACAATGGGTAAAGATCGACGTATGATCTATGACCCAAGAAAGATAACATGAAGGTAAGACCTGCGAGTGACCTACGACCCTAGAAAAGATAATGTGAGGGTAAGACTTATGAGCGACCTACGACCCTAGGAAAAATAATGTTAGGGTAATACCTACGACCGGCTTACGACCTTAAAAACAAGATGAGCCGAGGGTAAAGTCTACAGACGACCTACGACCATAAGAGAGATAAAGTGAAGGTAAGATCTATGTACTACCTACGACCTTAGAAAATATAGCGCAATGGTAAGATCTACGGATGATCTACGACCCTAAAAACAAAATGAGGATAAGGTGAAGTCTACCGACGACCTACGACCCTAAGAGAGATAAATTCAAGGTAAGATCTTATGGAAGACCTATGACCTTAGATAAGATAGCACGATGGTAAGATCTACGAACGATCTACGACCCTAAAAAAGATAAGGAGAGTATTGAGAATTGGGGAGTACAATGTACTGACACCATGGTTTATTTTAGTCTGTAGTGTAATAACAGATTTTTAACTGGGAATTATGAGGATGATATTCTTGTGGATGTTTTGTTCATTTGGGATTGATTTGGGGCTTTCTAGAAAAGTACCAAATCTGAATCATGCTTCATATGCATTTGAAGTGTGGCATGATGATCCATGGAAATGCTATGCGTTTGAGGATGCAATGCAATATGAAGTGATGATTATTATATCCAAAATGCAAGTGATGGTGCTCATTGGGGTATTTTGCCCTTTGTCTTGAGATACCAACATGGATTGGTGCTTGAAATCTGAGAGAAAAGAGTTAGCCTTATTGATTTCACTGGGGATTAAATCTTGCTGAGGAGAAGTAACTTGATCTGACTTCCTTTATATGTTAGACTTCTTGTGAATAACTTAAAAGAGACGTGGATCCTATAAAATTCCCTAAGTTTCTCGGTGTTGGAGAATCGGACGCTCGATCGACTGTAAGGAGGCGACGAGGATGAAAGCTTGGTCAAGGTGACCGTTATGACTTGTTACCTGCACAAAAAAACAAACACTTGAACGCCATGGTTTTCCCTTGGGATACCTTCATATCCATGTAATGTAGTGTTTCTCATCTTAACTTGTGATTATTATTGACTTATTGTTTTCAATGCAATGCTTAACAAAGAATTTAAATCTGAATTTGCATACGAGAATAAAGTAAAAAAGGTGAAAAAAAATTTGGTGGAAGGGAAAATTTTTATTAATGAGTTTGGCCTGTGAATAGGAATTCGTACATGGAAACAACTCCTAAATGAGGAAGTTGCCAAGAAAAATACAAAATACAACGAGTCAAATGGCAATAAGAAAATCTCGAACTTTTGTTAAAACTGATATTGCTATAGTTCCCATATCATGGGTCATCCTAGTGTCGCGCTTCCAAAGGACAATAGCTGAATTGATCCATCCAGTATTATGGGGGGGTACGTGAAGAGTCTTCAGACTGCAGTGTCTCGCTTTTTTTTGTCCCTAATTTTTGCCTGGATCGCCCTTTCGGGTTTTCAATCCACCGGGACACCCATTTTCGCCTAAGCCGCGTTTTTGGGTTTTCAACTTAGCGGGTTATTAATATATTTTATTTTAGCCCTAATTTTTTCCTAAGCCTCCATTTCAGGTTTTCGAATTAGCGGGTCCTTTCATGCGTAGTATTTCACTTTTACTTGATAAGAAAAATTCAAAACAAAATTAGATATAAAGAGGGCACAACCCTAATACCTTAATCCAAGGCGCATGATTCCATGAGATGCGGGATATGCAAATGACTTAGTAAAAATGATGCAAATGGGATGCAAAGTTCAAAGCCGGGAAAAATAAAAAGGAGGTAGGGGAAATTTGGATTACGACAGTTGTCCCTGTTTAATCTTCTCAAACCTGAAGGTGATATTAGCGTCAGTATTTCAAAAGTTCAAGGTGGAAGATGATTAAATACCAGGACCCAAAATTAGTCCTGGAGAGATGGTGTGAGTGTTATTTATTGGTGTGAGCGTCTGATGGGGAAAGACAAATTGGTATTCTGGTGGACTGGTCATGATGGATAAACATGGTTGAATAATGGTAGCTCGTATTGGGGTGACGGTGCCACTGCAAGGTTCTCGACAGAGTGGGCGGTTAAGTAGCTGAAAAGAAATGGTTGACGATGTCATGGTGACTGAAGGTAGGATTACTAATAACATAATAACTTAAAGTTGACAGGTAGAATTTGACGTCAGCGGAGAATATATCGTGCGAGATTCACGACCCAAAAGGAATAGTAAAGACAATGGGTAAAGATCGGCGTATGATCTATGACCCAAGAAAGATAACATGAGAAAAAACCTGCGAGCGACCTACGACCCTAGAAAAGATAATGTGAGGGTAAGACCTATGAGCGACCTACGACCCTAGGAAAAATAACGTGAGGGTAAGAACTATGAGCAGCCTACGACCTTAAAAACAAGATAAGGCGAGGGTAAAGTCTACGGATGACCTACGACCCTAAGAGAGATAAAGTGAAAGTAAGATCTATGGATGACCTACGACCTTAAGAAAAATAGCGTGATGGGAATATCAACGGACGATCTACGACCCTAAAAACAAGATTAGGAGAGGGTAAAGTCTACGTACGACCTACGATCCTAAGAGAGATAAAGTGGAGGTAAGATCAACGTACAACCTACGACCTTTGAAAAGTTAACGTGAGGGTAAGACCTACGAGCGACCTACGACCCTAGAAACAAGATGAGGAGAGGGTAAATTCTACGGACGACCTACGACCCTAAGAGAGATAAAGTGAAGGTAAGATCTATGTACGACCTATGGCCTTAGAAAAGATAGTGCAATGGTAAGATCTACGGACGATCTACGACCCTAAAAACAAAATGAGGATAGGGTAAAGTCTACAGATGACCTACGACCCTAAGAGAGATAAAGTGAAGTTAAGATCTATGGACGACCTACGACCATAGAAAAGATAGCGTGATGGTAAGATCTACGGACGATCTATGACCCTAAAAACAAGATGAGGAGAGGGTAAAGTCTACGGACGACCTACGACCTTAAGAGAGATAAAATGAAGGTAAGATCTTATGGATGACCTATGACCTTAGCAAAGATAGCGCGATTGTAATATCTACGGAAGATCTACGACCCTAAAAAAGATAACGAGAGTATTGAGAATTGGGAAGTACAATGTACTAACACCATGGTTTATTTTAGTGGGTAGTGTAATAACTGATGTTTAACTGGGAATTATGAGGATGATATTATTGTGGATGTTTTGATGATTTGGGATTGATTTGGGGCTTTCTAGCAAGGTACCAAATCTGACTCATGCTTCATATTCATTTGAAGTGTGGCATGATGATCCATGGAAATGCTATGCGTTTGAGGATGCAATGCAATATGAAGTGATGATTATTATATCCAAAATGCAAGTGATGGTGCTCATTGGGGTTTTTTTCCCTTTGTCTTGAGATACCAACATGGATTGGTGCTTGAAATCTGAGAGAAAAGAGTTAGCCTTATTGAGTTCACTGGGGATTAAATCTTGCTGAGGAGAAGTAACTTGATCTGACTTCCTTTATATGTTAGACTTCTTGTGAATAACTTAAAAGAGACGTGGATCCTATAAAATTCCCTAAGTTTCTCGGTGTTGGAGAATCGGACGCTCGATCGACTGTAAGGAGGCGACGAGGATGAAAGCTTGGTCAAGGTGACCGTTATGACTTGTTACCTGCACAAAAAAACAAACACTTGAACGCCATGGTTTTCCCTTGGTATACCTTCATATCCATGTAATGTAGTGTTTCTCATCTTAACTTGTGATTATTATTGACTTATTGTTTTCAATGCAATGCTTAACAAAGAATTTAAATCTGAATTTGCATACGAGAATAAAGTAAAAAAGGAGAAAAAAATTTTGGTGGAAGGGAAAATTTTTATTAATGAGTTTGGCCTATGAATAGGAATTCGTACATGGAAACAACTCCTAAATGAGGAAGTTGCCAAGAAAAATACAAAATACAACGAGTCAAATGGCAATAAGAAAATCTCGAACTTTTGTTAAAACTGATATTGCTATAGTTCCCATATCATGGGTCATCCTAGTGTCGCGCTTCCAAAGGACAATAGCTGAATTGATCCATCCAGTATTATGGGGGGGTACGTGAAGAGTCTTCAGACTGCAGCCTCTCGCTTTTTTTTGTCCCTAATTTTTGCCTGGATCGCCCTTTCGGGTTTTCAATCCACCGGGACACCCATTTTTGCCTAAGCCGCGTTTTTGGGTTTTCAACTTAGCGGGTTATTAATATATTTTATTTTAGCCCTAATTTTTTCCTAAGCCTCCATTTCAGGTTTTCGAATTAGCGGGTCCTTTCATGCATAGTATTTCACTTTTACTTGATAAGAAAAATTCAAAACAATATTAGATATAAAGAGGGCACAACCCTAATACCTTAATCCAAGGCGCATGATTCCATGAGATGCGGGATATGCAAATGACTTAGTAAAAATGATGCAAATGGGATGCAAAGTTCAAAGCCGGGAAAAATAAAAAGGAGGTAGGGGAAATTTGGGTTACGACAGTTGTCCCTGTTTAATCTTCTCAAACCTGAAGGTGATATTAGTGTCAGTATTTCAAAAGTTCAAGGTGGAAGATGATTAAATACCAGGACCCAAAATTAGTCCTGGAGAGATGGTGTGAGTGTTATTTATTGGTGTGAGCGTCTAATGGGGAAAGACAAATTGGTATTCTGGTGGACTGGTCATGATGGATAAACATGGTTGAATAATGGTAGCTCGTATTGGGGTGACGGTGCCACTGCAAGGTTCTCGACAGAGTGGGCGGTAAAGTAGCTGAAAAGAAATGGTTGACGATGTCATGGTGACTGAAGGTAGGATTACTAATAACATAATAACTTAAAGTTGACAGGTAGAATTTGACGTCAGCGGAGAATATATCGTGCGAGATTCACGACCCAAAAGGATTAGTAAAGACAATGGGTAAAGATCGGCGTATGATCTATGACCCAAGAAAGATAACATGAGAAAAAACCTGCGAGCGACCTACGACCCTAGAAAAGATAATGTGAGGGTAAGACCTATGAGCGACCTACGACCCTAGGAAAAATAACGTGAGGGTAAGAACTATGAGCAGCCTACGACCTTAAAAACAAGATAAGGCGAGGGTAAAGTCTACGGATGACCTACGACCCTAAGAGAGATAAAGTGAAAGTAAGATCTATGGATGACCTACGACCTTAAGAAAAATAGCGTGATGGGAATATCAACGGACGATCTACGACCCTAAAAACAAGATTAGGAGAGGGTAAAGTCTACGGACGACCTACGACCCTAAGAGAGATAAAGTGGAGGTAAGATCAACAAACAACCTACGACCTTTGAAAAGATAACGTGAGGATAAGACCTACGAGCGACCTACGACCCTAGAAACAAGATGAGGAGAGGGTAAAGTCTACGGACGACCTACGACCCTAAGAGAGATAAAGTGAAGGTAAGATCTATATACGACCTATGGCCTTAGAAAAGATAGTACAATGGTAAGATCTACGGACGATCTACGACCCTAAAAACAAAATGAGGATAGGGTAAAGTCTACAGATGACCTACGACCCTAAGAGAGATAAAGTGAAGTTAAGATCTATGGACGACCTACGACCATAGAAAAGATAGCGTGATGGTAAGATCTACGGACGATCTATGACCCTAAAAACAAGATGAGGAGAGGGTAAAGTCTACGGACGACCTACGACCGTAAGAGAGATAAAATGAAGGTAAGATCTTTTGGATGACCTATGACCTTAGCAAAGATAGCGCGATTGTAATATCTACGGAAGATCTACGACCCTAAAAAAGATAACGAGAGTATTGAGAATTGGGAAGTACAATGTACTAACACCATGGTTTATTTTAGTCGGTAGTGTAATAACTGATGTTTAACTGGGAATTATGAGGATGATATTATTGTGGATGTTTTGATGATTTGGGATTGATTTGGGGCTTTCTAGCAAGGTACCAAATCTGACTCATGCTTCATATTCATTTGAAGTGTGGCATGATGATCCATGGATATGATATGTGTTTGAGTATGCAATGAAATATGAAGTAATGATTATTATATGCAAAATGCGAGCGATGGGGCTCATTGGGGTCTGTTTCCCTTTGTCTTGAGATACCAATATGGATTGGTGCTTGAAATATGAAAGAAAAGAGTTAGCCTTATCGAGTTCACTAGGGATTAAATCTTGCTGAGGAGAAGTAACTTGATCTGACTTCCTTTATATGTTAGACTTCTTGGGAATAACTGAAAAGAGACGTGGATCTTATCAAATGGCCCAAGTTTCTCGATATTGGAGAATCAGACTCTCGATCGACTGTAAGGAGGCAATGAGGATGAAAGCTTGGTCAAGGTGACCGTTATGACTTGCTACCTGCACAAAAAAAGAAACACTTGAACGCCATGGTTTTCCATTGGGATGCCTTCATATCCATGTAATGTAGTGTTTCTCATCCTAGCATGTGATTATTATTGAATTATTGTTTTCAATGCAATGCTTAACAAAGAATTTAAATCCCCATTCGCATACGAGAATAAAGTAAAAAGGAGAAAAACTTTTTGGTGGAAGGGATAATTTTTATTAATGAGTTAGGCCTGTGAATTGGAATTCGTACGTGGAAACAACTCTTAAATGAGGAAGTTGCCAAGAAAAATACAAAATACAATGAGTAAAATGGCAATAAGAAAATCTCGAACTTCCGTTAAAACTAATATTGCTATATTTCCCATATCCTGAGTCATCCTAGTGTCGTGCTTCCAAAGGATAGTAGCTGAATTGATCCATCTAGTATTAGGAGGGTGTACTTGAAGAGTCTTCAGACTGCAGTCTCTCGCTTTTTTTTGTCCCTAATTTTTTCCTGAATCGCCCTTTCGGGTTTTCAATCCACCGGGATACCCAATTTTGCCTAAGCCGCCATTTCGGGTTTTCAACTTAGTGGGTTATTATTATATTTAATTTTTAGCCCTAACTTTTGCCTAAGCCACCCCTTCGGGTATTTGACTTAGCGGGTCCTTTCATGCGTAGTATTTTTTGATTGAGTCTGAATTGACTGGAAGCGAAATGTATTCCCCGTCCATGTTTGTCAGGATTACAGAACCTTCTGAGAAAGCTTTCATCACGATGTACGGTCCCTCATAGTTGGGAGTCCACTTGCCACTTGGATCAGTGTAGATTGGGAGAATCTTCCTTAACACCAGGTCACCTGTGTGGAACTCTCGAGGTCGAATCTTCTTGTCAAATTCCCTCTTGAGACGTTGTTGATATAACTGACCGTGACAAATGGCTGCTAGGAGCTTTTATTTTATGAGATTGAGTTGGTCGAGTCTCGTTTGAATCCATTCAGCTTCATCAAGTTTAGTATCCATCAGAACCCTCAAGGAAGGAGTCTCCACTTCGACCGGGAGTACCGCGTCCATGTTAAAGACTAGTGAAAATGGAGTTTCCCCAGTAGAAGTACGCACCAAAGTTTGATAGCCGTGCAGGGAGAAAGGCAACATCTAATGCCAATCTTTATATGTTCTAACCATTTTCTAGACCATCTTCTGTTGTTCTTGTAAGCAGCTTCGACTGCACCAATCATCTTTGGCCGATAAGGTGATGAATTATGGTGCTCAATCTTGAATTCTTCACACATTTCCTTCATCATCTTGTTGTTGAGATTCGACCCGTTATCAGTGATGATCTTGTTAGGAGTTCTGTACCAGCATATGATTTCTCCTTTGATGAAATGGGTAACAACTTGCTTGGTCACGTTGTTGTACGAAGCCGCTTTCACCCACTTGGTGAAATAATCAATAGAAACAAGAATAAACCTATGTCCATTTGAAGCGTTTGGCTCGATCCGTCCAACCATATCAATGCCCCACATTGCAAAGGGACATGGTGAAGTCATCACATTCAAAGGAGTGGGAGGAACATGTATCCTGTCTGCATAAACCTAACATTTATGGCACATTTTTGCATATATACAACAATCGATTTCCATCAACATCCAGAAATAACCTGCTCATAGGATTTTATTGGCCATGGAATGTCCACTAGCATGATTCCCAAAAGAGCCCTCGTGTATTTCTCGTATAATGGATTCTGCTTCGTGTCTATCCACGCATCTGAGTAGATTTGAATCATAGTTTCTTTTGTACAGAACTTCTCCTGACAGTAAAAAGTTAGACGCCAACCTTCTAAGAGTCCGCTTATCACAAATTGTAGCACCTTTGGGGTACTCTTGCTTCTCAAGATATCTTTTGATGTCGAAGTACCACGGCTTTTCTCCCGATACATCTCCAGTTGTGAGACAATGAGTAGGGAAAATGTGCATTGGCTCCTTGTAACAACAAATCCTTATATTGGGCGCATGATTCGGGTAACTGACTTCGAACATTGCTGCTAAAGTGGCCAGAGCATCTGCCAGTTGATTTGCCTCTCTAGGAATGTGCTCAAAGTTGACCTCATCGAAGACGGGGAACAACTCTAATATGTAATCCCGGTATGAAACTAAATTAGGGTGTCGTGTATCCCAATCACCTCGTACTTAATGTATCACTAAGGCAAAGTCCCCATAAACTTCAAGAATCTTGATCTTCAAATCAATGGCTTCTTCAAGACCCATCACACAAGCTTCGTATTCAGCAACATTATTCGTACAATAAAAACATAATCTGGCATTGAAAGGTATATGAGTATTGCATGGAAAGGTCAGAAATGCCCTAATGTCGTGGTCCATAGCATTTGATGCACCATCAAACGTGAGAGTCCATCGCTCCCCTGGTTCAGGTCGTTCATTATCATCAAGTTTCATAGCGTCCACGTTTGGAAAATCGAACATCATGGACTGATATTCTTCCAATGGCTGGTGAGTGAGATGATCAGAGAGAATTCTACCTTTTATAGCTTTTTGTGTGATGTACTGGATGTCATACTCAGAAAAAAGCATTTTCCATCGAGCCAACCTCCCTGTAAGTGTTGGTTTCTCAAAGACGCACTTTATCGGATCCATCTTAGATATCAGAAGTGTAGAATATGTCAACATATACTGCCTCAAACGTCGATCTGCCCACGTAAGAGCACAACAAGTCTTCTCAAGTAAGGAATACCTTGATTCACAATCAGTAAACTTCTTGCTCAGGTTATAATTGGCGTGTTCTTTTTGTCTAGTATCATCATGTTGTCCGAGCACACAACTCATAGATCCTTCAAGCACAGTAAAATACATAATGAGAGGTCTTATTGGAACTAGTGGTATGAGTATTGGTTGTTCTTGAAGATACTGATTAATCTTCTTGAAAGCGTCTTGACAACTTTCATCCCCACGGACATGTTGATTCTTGCGTAGCAATTTAAAGATTGGTTCACAAGTAGCAGTAAGGTGAGAAATGAACCTGGCTATGTAATTCAACCTTCCAAGGAAACCTTGTACTTCCTTTTCATTTTTAAGTGCTGACATATCCTGTATTGCTCTCACTTTGTCTGGATCTACTTCAATTCCCTATTGACTCACGATAAAACAAAGTAACTTGCCCAATCGAACCCCAAGAGTGCATTTGTTGGGATTAATCCTTAACCTGAACTTTCATAAACGATCAACCAACTTCTGCAAATGGACCAAATGTTCTTCCTCAGTTTGTGATTTCGCAATCATGCCGTCCACATACACCTCGATCTCTTTATGAATAATTTCGTGAAAGATAGTCACTGTAGCTCGCTGATACGTCGCACCATCATTTTTGAGACCAAAAGGCATGACTCTATAGCAAAAGGTACCCCAAGGATTTGTGAAAGTTGTTTTATCCATGTCTTCCGGAGCCATCTTTATCTAATTGTAGCCCGAGAACCCATCCATGAAGGGGAACACTGAAGATTGAGCAGTATTATAAACCAAAACATCAATATGAGGCAACGAGAAGTCATCCTTCGGGATTGCTCTATTCAAGTCTCGGTAGTCAACACACATGCGTACCTTACCATCCTTCTTAGGTATAGGCACAATGTTAGCAATCCAAGGCGGATAATTTATCACAGATAGGAAGCCTGCCTCAAGTTGTTTTTGAACTTCTTCTTTGATCTTCAAAGCCATGTCGGGTCTGGTCCTTCTTGGCTTCTGCTTTACATGAGGACATTCTGGCTTTAGTGGAAATCTGTGCATCACTATATCTGTGTCTAAACCAGCACGTCTTCATACGACCAGGTGAAGATGTCAACATACTCTCGAAGCAACTCAATGAACCCCTTCTTTTCTTACCTTTGTAAGGCAACCCCTATCTTGATTTCTCTCTTTACTTCTTCAGCATCGAGATTGACGACTTTTGTTTCTTCCTGATATGGATGGATGACCTACTCTTCCTGTCTCAAGAGCCTGGATAGTTCTTATGGGACTTCACAATCTTCCTCATTATCTTCGTTAGCATGATCAACTGAATTCTCAAGGATATAAGGAACCATAGCACTATCATTTCCAACAGAGTCCGAGACGGATCTGCATGATCGATGATTTTATGTTTTATTTTTAGAAAGTGCAAAAGAATATTTAGAATATGAAAATAAATGTATTTACATTTTTATTTTGAAAAAGTAAAAGTAAAAGAAAAGACAGGGAACAAAATCGTATGCGAAAGTGCAATTTTTCATTCAATGTTAAACGGAGATTGAAACATAAGGGGGCCCCTTCTACAAACTGTCACTATGCCTTGGGACTGACTTATGACTAAAATGGAAACCAAAAATTACACATCAAGGAAAACAACTTCAAGGATGTCCACGGCAGTCCAATTTCTGAGCTCCTGGTCCGGCGCAACTTGATAGATAAATCTTGAAACATCTTCATCGTCACCTTTGTAATCTGTGGAGAGAACTTGTCCTTTTTACTTACACCAGCACTGAAAAACTCTTCAAAAATTGGGGGAACCTGCTTTCCTTTGAGAGGAACCCAACCAGCTTGTACAGAGGATGATGGATGATACCCAAGACCAAAGTGATCTTTCTTCTCTGGCACTTCAATCAATTTTCCCCAACTGTCATGGGGAGGTCTGGCTTCTATAAGGGCTTTGGCATCCTTCAAAGAGGCCGAGGGTGCTTCAGACTTCTTACCTTCCACAATGGGGAACTTGTCAATAGTAACAATCTCTAGAGCTTGAAAGGGAAACTCCAACACCTCACCTTCCACTTCCACATAACGGTAGGTAGTCAGATTTCTAATCACTATATATTCTTCTCCATAAACAACGACAACTTGGTCATTCACAATGAACTTCAGACCTTGATGAAGAGTATATGTCACTTCTCCATCTACGTGAATCCATGGACGACCCAAAATGAAAGTATAAGATGGATGGATGTCCATAACATAGAATGAAAAATAGAAAGTGTGGGGACCAATCTTGACAGCCAAGTCCACTTCTCCATCCACAAATCTTCTTGAACCATCAAACGCTTAAACATTTAGAGTGGAAGGCCTCATCATTACTCCATCCATATTCAGCTTAAACAAAGTAACCTTAGGCATCACATTGAGTGAAGAACCCGTGTCTACCAAAACTCGAGATAAAACGGTGTCCAAACACTTCATAGAAACATGCAGCGCTTTATTATTGGCTCTTCCTTCAACTGAATTGTCAAAGGAATACTTGGTGTTGCTGAAAAGCTTCTCGGATAGTAGGGAACTTCCAAGAAATAAATCTCTTCTTCTCAGAATATCTTCTCTATCTGTAGGACACCTTCATCTATCAACTATTGGATAGTCGTCTTTAAACCAGTACACTCTTCAGGTTTAAAAGAACATTTTAAGCAGAAATCATAGAGTTCTTGTAGCCCCTCATGCTCCAACAAATGTTCTCTAACAATTCTTAATGATATCTTGATCTCGTTGACCTTGGTTACCAGAATCTGTTCACTACCTTCTTCAATAGCATTGATTGTTGCCCCTGGGTGAGGAGGCATGGGATTGTTCTGAATATTCTGACCAACAGGGTTGAAGTTGATGGCCTTTGCATCGAGGAGGTCTTGAAATTTACATTTGAATGCTCTACAATTCTCAATTGTATGGCCTGGGGCACCAGAATGAAATTCACAATGAGCACTAATGGCATACCCCTTAGGGAGAGGATTTGGCGGTGGACCAAGTTCACATAATTGAACCAACTAACTAGCAAGTAATTGTGAGAGAAGCTGAGCATAGGACATAGGAATGAGGTCAAAACTTCTTTCAAGCGCTCTTTGTCTTTGAGGAGCTCTCGGACCTTGAGGTTGTTGATTTTGTTGTTGATAAGTTGGAGGAGGTGCAAATTGTTGTTGTGGAACATACTGTGGTTGCCGAGAGAAAGGCCGTTGTTGGGCCATCCAGGGTGCTGGAGTTGTAGCATCATACACTTGAAGAACAAAATGGTTGGGAACAACAGCAGGTGTAGGAAAATAAGGAAATCGGACTTGAGGAAATGAAGGAACTTTTCCTTGGTTGATGGTGATGGCACTAGTCTCACCTTCTTTCTTCTTGACAAAACCAGAAAACGGCTTTCTACCAATGCCTGTATTGTTTCTAGTATTGTTAGGGTCACCTTGGATCGTTCCAGCCTTAATGAAAGTCTCAACACGTTCACCAATGATGACCATATCAGAGAAAGAAGTAGAAGTACTACTGAGCTTATGTTGGAGATAAGGGCCTCGTAGAGTACCCATAAATAGATCAATCAATTCACGATCCAATAGAGGAGGTTGGACCTTTGCATCCAGTTCACGCCACCTCTGAGCGTACTCTTTGAATGACTCTTCAGATTTCTGTATCATCCTTTGGAGCTGAGTACGGCTATGAGCCATGGCAGTATTGTAATGGTAATGTTTCAAAAAGGCGTCAGCTAGTTCTCCCCAAGTACTGACATGAGATCTTTCCAATTTCATATACCAAGCCAATGGTGCCCCGGTCAAGCTATCTTGGAAGAAGTGCATGAGTAACGGTTCATTTTTAGCATAGACAGCCATTTTGCGACAGTAGGAACAAAGATGAGTCTCTGGGCAAGAAGTTCCTTTGTATTTTTCAAAATCCGGAACTTTGAACTTGGGAGGAATAACTACCCCAGGAACGAGGCACATTGCAGTAATATTGAATCTAGAAGCCTTAATACCCTCCATGGCTTTAAGACGCTCTTCGAGAGCATGGTACATTTTCATAGTCTCGGCAACTCCAGCGGCAAGGTTCACTTGGGGTTCATCTAGATCAATAACATCTTGATGATCATCAACATCATTCCTAGGAGCTCCAATAGGGGTCTCAACATTTGCATTATCGTTCCTCCCATTAGCAGAAGTGGAGGGAGCAGCAGTAGTAAGGTTGGAAACACTTTGATGTCACTCCACTTGACCCTTGATCACATCATGAAGGGTTTCTATAAGCTGATCCATACGAGTGCCCATGGTGTCCATATCTCGGCGGAGTGCATTCTGATTCTCTTCAAAAAGATCCATAAGTCTTTGCTAGTTGCCTCTTGTACGATAAGGGTGTGGAGAAGTCGTCTTTGTTGTTTACTGAAGTCTGTTGGAAAAGGGACCCTAGTGAGTTTTTGTTGTGAAAAATGAATGCATGATAGTATGAATGAATGTTTTATCTTCATTTATGAGGAAATCCAAAGACTCGTCTATCCTTTAAAATTTTCCTTTTTGAAAATATATACCAACGAGACTTGTCTTTGGATTTCCCTATATATGAGATATATATACATGATGATATGATGTCATGGTATGCTATGGCATGAAGTCTCAGCTCCACATATTCTGGATAACCACTGCATAGTCCGTTGCACAGGCTGAAAGTAACAGGATCAAAAGCCCGACGTCACAGGCATGGAGTCAAAGTAACCACCCATAAGGTATGTACTAAGGGTTTATCACCTGCTGAACAAGGTTCTAAAGAGATCTCAGAGTCTACGCTCTTCCTTTGGATATTACTGACGTCCCAATTACTTGGTAATCGGTATTATTCACAAGAAAAACTCGCCTGAGTGCATTATCGCATGAAAACTACTTCCTGATTACTCCGTTATGCTCTTTTCGTCCAGACTCGTCCTCTTGTCCCAACAGACACCCCATCGAATTCTATAATACATTCAAGTACATAATCAGAGGTCTTCCCTCAACTGGAGGCATCAGGATGGGAGGTTCTTGCAAATATTCTTTGATCTTGTCAAAAGCTGCTTGGCAGTCATTATTCCATCTGACTACTTGATCTTTTTTCAACAGTTTGAAGATTGGCTCACAAGTAGTAGTTAGGTGAGATATGAATCGGGTAATATAGTTGATTCGACCTAAGAAACCTCTGACCTCCTTCTCAGTACAGGGAGCTGGCATTTCTTGTATGGCTTTGACTTTTTCTAGGCCGACTTCAATACATTTTCCAGTGACGACAAACCCCAGGAGTTTTCCTGACCTTACCCCGAAGATGCACTTGTTGGGATTCAGCCTTAACTTGTATTTCTTCAACCTCTCAAAAGGCTTGTGGAGATCATCAATTTTTTCTTCCTCAGTTTACGATATTGCAATCATATCATCAACATAGACTTCTATTTTATGATGAATCATATCATGATATAAAGCTACCATATCATGTTGATAGGTTGCGCCTGCATTCTTCAAACCAAAAGGCATGAACTTATAATAGAAGGTGCCCCGCTGTGTAATAAAATTGGTTTTCTCCATATCTTCGGGTGCCATTCTGATTTGGTTGTAACCGGAGAATCCATCCATGAAGGAGAAAACTTTGTGTTGAGCAGTATTATCGACCAAGAAATCAACATGAGGTAGTGGGAAATCATTCTTGGGGATTGCCCTATTTAAATCCCTATACTGTACACACATACAGACTTTATTCATCTTTCTTAGGCACCGGGACAACATTTGCCACCCATTGAGGGTATGACGTTACTGCCAGGAAACCTACATTGAACTATCTCATTACCTCAACATTTATTTTCTCAAACATATCTAGCCGCATGTGATGAACCTTTTGCTTGACCGGAGGACAATCTTCCTTTAGTGGCAGAATATGAACTACAATACCAATATGAATCCCCAGCATATCTTCATATGACCAAGCGAACACTTCGACATAATCGTGTAACATCTGGTACAATCTTCTATTGACAGCGTCTTTAAAGTTGGCACCGATCTTTACTTCTTTCTTGTCTGCCTCAATACCTAGGTTTATCACTTCAATTGACTCCTTGTATGGTTGAATGGCCCTTTCCTCTTGTAACATAAGTTTGGTGAGTTCCCCAGGTATTTCACAATCTTCATCACCTTCGTCTTTGACTTGATAGATTGGATTTTCAAAGTCATAGATGGCCATAGCAGAGTTGTTGTCAATTAGATCCGGAGTGGGATTGGATCTGCAAATGTGTGTGTTTACATGTAAGGTCACATGGCTATTTTTTTGAGAATGCAATAAAGTAAAGAAAGAAAAAGAGCGCAAAATTTGAAAGAAAAATAGTCCAATGTTGTTTCATTAAAATGAGCATATGGCATATGAAAATGACAAACCCTTAACAAATAGACCATTGTGCCCCGGGCAAGGCATATGGCCTAAAGTCATTGTTTTAATGGAAATTATAGACAACATTCTCAAATAATAAAAATAGTAAATGGAAATTACTCCTGCCTGTAGGAGATTGGAATGAAGTCCTTGGTCTGCCAGTTGTTGAGTCCTCCATCAGCAGTCGAGTATATCCAGTCATCAAAGTCACTATCAACATCAGAGTCTTCAAGGGCATTAACATCATGTTAGTAATGCAGAGAGGTGGTTTCTCTGCACGAGCACGTTGAACCTCCTTTTGATCTTTAGAAGTGAAGCCCAATCCGAATTTGTTTGATTTGAAAGGGAAATTAGGAAGTTATCCCCAAATGGTACAACCTCCTTCTTCAACAACAACACGAGCATTTTGAGAGAAGCCATGCTTGGTATATTTTTAGCAGCTTCGGGAGTGTCAGGAGTAGCCTTGGCAACAACAACCATGGGAGAGACCAGTTCAAAGGCTTGACAAGGAGTTTCAATGAACTCGCCTTCCATTTTAACATATTTGAATGAATTTAAATGACTAATCACAAACTCTTCTTCACCACAGACGGTAACAATTTTCCCCTTTACCATATATTTCAACTTTTAATGTAGTGTGGAAGTCACCCCATCCGCCCCATGTATCCATGGGCGTCCAAGCAGGCAAGAATAAGCAGGACGAATATCCATTAAATAGAATGTTGAGTTGAAGACTTGAGACCCAACCTTGATAGGGAGATCAACCTCTCCATGGACCATCCTCTTAGAACCATCGAAAGCCATTATTATAATGTCGCTAGGTTTCAACACCAGTCCATCACAGTCTAGTCTATCAAAAGCTCCTTTAGGAAAAACATTGAGAAAATATCCAGTATCCACTAATACATGTTCCATGGTAGTGCCATTGTATTCTATGGAGATGTGAAGAGCTTTGTTGTGATTCTTCCCCATCGGGGTCAAATCTACATCAGAGAACCCTAAACCATTGTCAGTAGTCAAGCTCGCTACATAATTTTCAAATTGGTCAGTCGTAGTTTCTTGTGGGACACGTGCATTTTTCAGAAACTTCATTAGTGTTTGGGCATTCGCCTCAGAACATAGCAACAAAGACAACATATAAATCTTCGAGGGTGTTTGCCTCAATTGTTCAACTTTCTTGTAATCACTTTTTCTTATGATTTTGAGAATCTCCTCCATCTCTTGGGTAGATGGATCCTAAATGATAATATCTTTGTGGGCGCCTCTGTCAGGGCAGGCTCAGTCATTTTTTCCATTCCTCGAGTATTAATAACATGTTTAATAGCAGTAATACAAAGGTGCGTAGTAGTGTTTTTCAGAGGTGAAATTTATGTAGAGAAGATCCTCCCTGTCCTAGTAACTTTACTTGATCCAATAATGTTTGTAATGTCAGCAAATTCATCTTCATCAATCCATGAATCTTGTTTGACACCATTTTAGTACACTTCCGCCCCATAATTCTAGGGCACGACTTTATGAGAAAAGTAGGGGATTGGCATCGGTGTGGTGATAATTAGTGGAACTATTCTTGGTTCAATGGGATTCCTAATAGGACTTTTTGAGGTGATCCTAACAGGTTTGTTTGAGATAGTATTGATGGACACGTATTCAAATTCTTTAGATACAACTTGGACCAAACTTTTCACAGATGGAGTTCTTTCAAATAGAATCTCTTGGCTATCCATCAGGTGTTGGAAACCTTTATTCATCCATTCACAACCATTAATTTGTACAGCACAGTAGCAATAGTCTTTTAGACAACCAGGGAATACCCTGGCTTTCAACAAATTCTCTTTAACAGTCTTCAAAGGAATGCTCAAGTCATTGATGGAGGCAACAAAAGCGGCATCTTCAATAGCATTAACACCTTTACCATGATTTGGCATGGGTGCGGTGATCATGTTGGGAGTTGGCGGAGGGTCAAATTCAATTGTCTTGTTATCAATTAGGTCTTGGATTTTATTCTTTAGAGACCAACAATCATTTGTACCATGTCCGGGACTGTTTTAGTGGTAAGCGCATTTGGCATTGGAGTTGTATTTTGGAGAAGTAATATTAGGGTTGGAAGGGGGATCTCGCAAGGTCACCAAATCAACTTTAAATTGGTGTTGCAGAGCTTGAGATAGTTTCATATAGATTTTAGTAAACTGTCTTCTTTGGACATATGGTCTTTGTTGACTATTTTGTTGATGCGGTCGTTGAGTTGGAGTTGGATTGGAAATCAGTACAACCCCTACTGAATGATAACGCTCATTCATAGCATATCTTCTTGACCCGTACACAACATCAGTCTCATTTTTTTACCAATAAATGGATTTTTCACAGTATTTGAGATGGAGATGATGGGTATCTTCCCGTTTTAATCTCGCTTTCAACCCTCTCACCAGTCAAGATCAATTCAGTGAATCTAGACGATGAACTTCCAATTAGCTAGTTGAAAAATGGTCTAGTCAATGTTCCCATAAACATATCTACCAACTCCGTATCAGTTAATGTTAGCTGCACCCTGCCAGCCAAGTCTCTCCATTTTTAGCGTATTATTTGAAGCCCTCATTGGAACCCATGGTCATTAATCGCACTCTAGTTGGCGCCAGATCGGCATTGTGCTGATATTGACGGTGGAAGGTGGTGGCCAAGTCTTCCCAGGTATGGATGTTGGAACCTTCTAACAGGTAAAACCACTCTAATTGAGTCTTAGATAGACTCTATTAAAAGAAGTGCGCCCACAACTTCTTATCAATGGTATGCGGTTTAATTTTGCGGACGTAAGATCTCAAGTGAAGCTTCGGGCATGAAATGCCATTGTACTTGGAAAAAATGGAATCTGTAATTTATGAGGGATTGCTACCCCAGGAACCAAACACAAATCACTAAAATCTAGGATAGGAGATGAAGTTTTGGGTAAGACACCCCATCATACTTTGCGAAAACTGGAGCCTTAAATTTCTATAAGATGACCACTCCTGACACCAATCCTTGTTCTTCGAAGTCCAACCCAGGTATTCTCTGGATATCCATGGCGCTCAGCCGATCCTCTAACTGCTTGTATCTATCCTCAATGGGGGGATATTACTCATCATTATAGTCGGTATCATTGTCAGAAACTTCAGGATTGGGGTCCTTTTCCCTTGTCTGCCTCTCTTGATTCTCCCCTTCTTTAGACAAGGAGGTCAAATTGACTGATTGCTTTAGCGGGCCCCCCGAATCTTCTGCCCATATTAAGGATACCAGCGGGTTTCTTCTTCTTCTTCTCTTTCAGGATAAGGGCCTTCAGATCTTCCTGCCCTTTTTCCAGATTTATGAACATCTGTTGAAATTGGAAATTGTGTGCCTGAAGATCTTTGATGCTTTGTTCAGAAGACATCTTTGCTGAAATAAACAGCGAAGAAGATGAGAAACCTGTAATGGTACCTGTTTATGCAATTATATGGATGGGATGCGTATGCAATGATTTCAAGGACTTTGTGAAATTTAAATTTGCAAACCAAAATGAAACAATGATTTTATTAGTAGAATTCAAGGTACAATTTCCTCTTAGGCGTTACAATTAAAAATTCTAAAAACTAAAAAAATCAAGTTTCCCATGGATGCTTCCTCTTCGTGCCGAGATAGACATTAAGGCTTCTTTCCTCATGAAGCTGCTTTGTGAGCTCTAAAACCTTCTTCTCTTGGGCATAAAACTGGTCCCTATAAGTATCCTGTTCCTTCTTCAACTGGATCCAAGACCTCTGTAGGTCTTCAAGATCAGTGGGCATACCAGAGAATATTCGTGTGAGAAAGTGACATTATCCTTTGTGACCAAACCAAACCTCCTTCATTCTTCAACACTGACTTTGGGAGGTGAGAAATAAACCACCTCGGCAATAATGGAATGCAACACATAAGGACCCTTCTTCTCTTCATGGTACGAGTATGGAGAGCGTGCAAGATATCTCCGAGCAAGGTAGGCACGGGGTTGCGAGAGAGGAAAATATGGATAGCATTCACATCTATGAGTAAGTCTGGATTAGGGAATAGCACTAACCCATAGATTATAAGGGCCAAGACCTCCTCAAAAGCCTGAAAGTCAAAATCAACCCAAAACAGTTGGGCACTATCTATTAGGAACTTGGCTAGAAAACCCTTGACTCCGCTTCTTATTTCCAAATTGGATACCACGTCGGCCCGTTTTAGATGCAAAGCTGAGGCAATGACTTCTGAGGTGTAAATTTTATTTTCTATTTTTCTTGCTTCCAAATTTTGGTTATGTAATTTAAACAATGACTTTAAGCCTTGTACCTTACCCTGGGCACAATGGTCCATTTGTTAGGGTTGTCATTATTAATAAGCATATTCATATTTAACAAATCATTGGACGTTTGCACTCAAATTTTGCGCTCTTTGTCTTTCTTTTGCTTTATTATTTTCAAAATAGCTATGTGTTCTTAAACACATCCACACAACAAATTGAAGATCCATATCCATCATGAATCCCATTGATAACAATTCTGCTATTTCCAATTATGACTTCGAAAATATGATCTACCAAGCCGAGGATGAAGGTGAGGAAGAATGTGAAATACCTGGAGAGCTTGCTAGGTTGTTAATGCAAGAAGAAAGAGCCATACCACCACATGAAGTTCCAGTCGATGTTGTGAACTTGGGTATTGAAGAAGACAAGAAAGAAGTCAAGATAGGTGCCAGCCTAGAAGACAATATCAAAAAGAGGTTAATTCAAATGTTGCAGATTATGTCAAGATCTTTGCTTGGTCGTACAAAGACATGCCAGGGATTGATACTTATATTATGTTTCACCTTCTACCGATGAAGGAAGGTTTCCTCCCTATAAAGCAGAAGGTTCGTCGTATGCATCCTGGGATGTCTGAAAAGATCAAGGCTGAGGTTATGAAGCAATTCAATGCAAGGTTCTTAGTTGTTACATCCTATCCTTGTGGGTTGAAAATATGGTGCCAGTACCCAAGAAATATGGTAAGGTGCGTATGTGTATATACTATAGGGAATTGAATAGGGAGATCCCCAAAGATGACTTTCCGCTTCCACATATTAATGTTCTGGTTGACAACAACACTCAACATAAAGTATTTTCCTTCATAGATGGTTTCTCTAGTTATAATCAAATCAAGATGATGCCTGAAGACATGGAGAAGACTACTTTTTTCACACAGTAGGGCACTTTCTGTTACAAAGTTATGCCTTTCGGTTTGAAGAGCGTCGGTGCAACATATAAATGTGCTATGGTAGCTCGATTCCATGACATAACCCATCACGAGATAGAGGTTTATGTTGATGATATGATAGCCAGATCCTAGAAAGAATAAAAACATCTCGACCACCTGCACAAGCTGTTGGAAAGATTGAAGAAATATAAGTTGAGGTTATATCCAAACAAAGGCACCTTTAGGGTATGGTCCAATAAGCTCCTAGGTTTCATCATCAGTGGTAAAGGTATTTAAGTTGATCACGCCAAGGTTAATGATATTCAAGAAATGAGAGCTCCCCATACTGAGAAGGATGTCAGAAGTTTTTTGGGACATTTGAACTACATTGTCAGATTTATTTCCCATCTGACTGCTACTTGTGAGCCAATCTTCAATTTACTAAAGAAAGATCAAGTAGTGAAGTGGAACGAAGATTGTCAAATATCCTTCGACAAAATCAAGGAGTACCTCTAGGACCCTCCAATTATGATGCCACCAGTTCAAGGAAGACGTCTGATAATGTACTTAATAGTGTTAGAGAATTTAATGGGGTGTGTATTGGGGCAGCATGACGAGTCTGGCCGAAAAGAGCATACAATATACTAACTTAGCAAAAAGTTTACCGACTGTGAAACAAGATACTCCCTGCTCGGGAAAACTTAATGTGCGTTGGCATAGGCTGCTTGCCGACTAAGATAATATATGTTGACTCATACTACCTTGTTGATCTCTAATATGGACCCAATAAAATACATTTTCAAGAAGCCCGCTCTATCCGGAAGAATATTAAGATGGAAAATGGTCTTGACAGAATACAACATTCATTACACCACTTAGAAAGCAATCAAAGGAATTTTACTGGAAAATCATTTGGCTCATCAGGCTATAAACGACTATCAGACTATGAATTTTGAGTTCCCAGATGAGAATATTATGCTGATTACTGACAATGAAAAACCTAGAACATATGAAGGACTCGAGCCGGGATCCCGATGGACTATGGTCTTTGATGGAGCTTATAATGTGCTTGGTAATGTAATTAGTGTTGTGATTGTCTCTCCTAAGGGTTCCATATGCCCTTCACTTCCAGATTATGTTTCGACTGTACCAACAACATGGCAGAATATGAAGCGTGCATCATGGGTATCAAGGTTGCTTTCGATATGAGAATTAAAATCTTGAATGTATACAGGGACTTATCCCTGGTAATCAGTCAAATCAAGGGAGAATGGGATACAAAGCACCCGAATCTCATCCCTTATCGAGAGCTTGTGTTGAAGTTAATTCCATACTTCGAAGAAAACACTATAAAACACATTAGCTACCATGTCGTTTATCTTCAAATTTAGATGGGATAATGAAGCTCATCGAATCACTATTGAGAGATTAGAAGAACTCGCATATTGCTATAAAGTTGATATCGATGGTGTAGAGGAAAAGCCTTAGTACCATGAAGTGAAAAGATACATCGAGACTCGAGAATATTTTGAAGGGGCATCCATTAACGATAAGAAATTCCTATAGAGGTTCTCGGCCAAATTCTTTCTCAGTAATAGAATTTTGTACAAGCGCAATCATGATTCGACTCTGCTTCATTTTGTAGACAAAAAGGAAGATGAGAAGATCATGGAAGATATGCATGAAGGAGTATTTGGTACTCATTCCATCAGGCATACGGTGGCTAAGATAATGCTGAGAGCGGGTTATTATTGGTCGACCATGGAAACTAATTGCCATCGCTATTCTAGAATTTGTCATAAGTGCCAGATTTATGGTGACAAGGTACATGTGCCTCACGTTCCTTTGAATGTCTTGGCTCCTTCTTGGCCATTTGCGATGTGGATAATTGATATGATTGCAGAGTTTAAGCCTATTGTGTCCAATTGGCATTGTTTCATCCTAGTTCCTATTGATTATTTCATGAAGTGGGTTCAAGCAGCCTCGTTTACCTCCATTACCAAGAATGTTGTGACCCGGTTTATTAAGCATAATCTTATATGTAGGTATGGCATACCCGAGCGGATAATCACAGATAACAGTACTAATCTGAACTACACTATGATCACGGAACTTTGCATGCAGTTAAAGATTAAACACCATAATTCTTCTCCGTATCGGCCAAAGATGAATGACACAATGGAAGCCGCCAACAAAAATAATAACAAGATTATGCAGAAGATGACAGTGACGTATAAATATTGGCACGATATGTTACAATTTTCTCTTTATGGTTATCGCACTTCAGCGTGTACATCAACTGGGGCAACCCCGTTCTCTCTTGTTTACGGTATGGAGATTGTCTTACCTGTCGAAGTCTAAATACCTTCCTTAAGGATTATGAAAGACGCATGTTTAGATAAAAACGAATGGGTTCAGAATAGGCTTGAACAGTTATATTTAATTTATGAGAAAAGGCTTGCGGTTGTTTTCCATGGTCAGATGTATCAGAAGCGCGTGATAAAGGCCATTAATAAGAAAGTCAAACAACAGGTGTACCAGGCTGGTGATTTAGTCATAAAATTCATTATCTTACCACAAGGTGATCCCAGGGGAAAATGGACTCCCACATACAAAAGTCCATTTGTGATCAAGAGGATATGTTTCGGTGATGCTATGATACTTACCACCATGGACGGTGAAGATCTTCCACACCCTGTGAATGCGGACATAGTTAAAAATACTATGCATAAAACAGACCCGCTAGGTTGACCGGCCTAGGAAAAAATAATGGAATCCCAACGAACCAAAAGGATTTGGAAAAAATTAGGGATATATATAAAAAAATGTACATCCGACAAGTCGAAAACCTGAAAATGCCGCTTGGGCAAAAAAGGGATATCCTAGTGGACTCAAAACCCAAAAGGGGGGTCCAGGAAAAAGTTAGGGATTAAAGCGTACAACTATGTCTCGTTGGATAACCTATCGACTTACAGCCAGCATGATTACCGACGTCGAGGTACAAATGGTACATATTAATTCAGTCAACTTCTTCCGACAACAAGGGATGATATGCTTGAAGACATAGGGGTAATAGCAGAGTTGAAACTCGATGGAATCAGTTCCACATAGTTGTTTTTCTTTTTTTTCTCTTTGTACACCTTTTTCATTTATGATGATTTTCTCTTACTAGGATTTCTATCTCTTTGTATAAAACTGTCTATTTATCAAGAAACATCCCAAATCAATGTAATCAATTTTAATTTCAAAAAACTTTTTTATTTTCTCTGTTTTGTTTGCAACGTGCAATGATTATATTGAATGAACATATCCATTTAAATATGATTACTGTTTACAAATATATCAGCAAAACTAGGATTAGCGTTTGTAAGAGACTCTTGGAGTTGGGATAAAGTTTGAAGCTAACCATAAATTCCCACAGAGAAATTTCCTCAAATCTTTCCCCACAAGTTAATCCTCATCAAAGATTATTTCCACGGTGAAGTCGTCGCAGTCTATAGGGTTTATTTCCCTAACAGAGTTTATTTCTCCAATATTGAAAAGAATTCCTCGACGAGATTCTCTCCCCCGACCAGATGGCAGTCAATGTTGTCCTCCCCTGAAAAGCTAATATTCATATCTGAAACCCGATCAAACATCACATCAAAGAATTTCACTTCCTTTATCTCCAGTTAGAATAATGAATGACTGACTACAAGAATGCTTCCATCCCCAAGCATAAGTCGAAGATCCCCAGTAGAATGTCCTCAAATCGAAAGCAGGAATCCCTAGTAAAGTCCATTTGAAGAACTATTGTCTTCATCCCAAACAACAGACAGTGATTTATTCTCCCATCCAAAGTTGTTACACAAAGCTACTAACACGCTCCAATAACACATTACATCCATATATCATTTACAAAACTCATAACATATGCATACAAAATGCATATAACATTCTTATTTATTTTGAGAGCATCATTACACAATGAATTACATACATCATGACATTGCATAGAAATAACTTTTTCTTTTTAGGTTAAGTTCGCAAACGGAGAGATATTACCAATAATTTACATACAGGTTATGGATCAATTCCCGAAACAAGACGGGAAGACTATCTACATGACCAAGTGATTTCTTTCGGAGGAGTTCTGAAACACATATTCTCTTCAGCACTTTATTATGAAAATCATCCCCCTTGAAAAGTTTATTTTGAAAAGCCTCTCCTTCAATGTTTCATTCTGAAAAGAATGTCCCCTTCAGAGATGGAACCCTGAAAATCATTTCCCCCAGAGACCAAATTCCAGCGAGCATTTCCTTCAGAAGAGTTGTGAAACACATTTCCCCTTCAACACTTCATTCTAAAAAGCATCTCCTTTATAAGTTTATTCTGAAAAGCATCTCTTTCAGCGCTTCATTCTGAAAAGCATGTCTCCTTCAAATATGGAACCCTGAAAAGCATTTCCCCCAGAGACCGAGTTCTAGTGAGCATTTCCTTAGAAGAGTTCTGAAACTCATTTCCCTTCAGTAATTCATTCTGAAAAGCATCTCCTTCAGAGCTTCATTCTGAAAAGCATGTCCCCTTCAGAGATGGAACCGCATTTCCCCCAGAGACTAATTTCTAGCGATCATTTCCTTCAGAATAGTTTTGAAACACATTTCCCCTTCAGCACTTCATTTTAAAAAGCATCTGCTTCAGAATTTTATTCTGAAAAGCATCTCTTTCAGCGCTTCATTCTGAAAAGCATGTCTCCTTCAGAGCTGGAACCCTGAAAAGAATTTCCCCTAGAGACTGAGTTCTAGCAATCATTTCCTTATAAGAGTTCTGAAACGCATTTCCCCTTCATTACTTCATTCTTAAAAGCATCACCTTCAATGCTTCATTCTGAAAAGCATGTCCCCTTCAGAGAAGGAACCCTGAAAAGAATTTCCCCCAAAGACCGAGTTTTGATGAGCATTTCCTTTAAAATAGTTCTGAAACACAATTCCCCTTTAGTACTTCATTCTGAAAAGCATCTCCTTCATAAGTTTATTCTGAAAAGCATCTCCTTCAGCGCTTTGTTCTAGAAAGCATTTCCCCTTCAGATACGGAATCTTGAAAAGCATTTCCCCCAGAGACCGAGTTCTGGAGAGAATTTCCTTCAGAGGAGTTTTGAAACTCATTTCCCCTTCATCACTTCACTCTGAAAAGCATCCCCTTCAGAAGTCTTAGTTTAAAAAGCAACTCCTTCAACACTTTGTTCTGAAGAGCATTTCCCCTTCAAAAACGGAATTGTGAAAAGCATTCTTCTGATACTCCTATCAACAGTTACTTTGGATGGTATTTATAAGCCCATCTCTGAATACACTCAATCATTTCTCCAAATGGCATCTTTAATCCAATTCAAGCAACACAATCAACCAACAAGTGTTACTTCGTGCACATGGGAGTGCAAATTTCTAGGTATTTAAGTGTTCAATCCTCTCCCACCTTCATATTTCGAAGGGAAAGCATGCCATTATAGCTCCTCAGGCTTAAAAGGATTGAACAAGGGGGGCTATTATACCTTAAAATTTCCCCACTCATTTTAAATACAAATTGATTCAAGGTGCTCAAGTACTCAAAACTATTCAAAAATTGCCCAGACAAATTCTCCTCCTAGGCAGTGTCCTATAATTAGGGTATTGGTTTTCTCATAGAAAACGTGACTAATAATGCCTAAATTGGACTTCATGGTTTCTCATATACTTCAAAGAATCCTCATGTCATGTTTCAAGCCTTACATCACAAATTTGTGCAGTCAATTGATTAGATAATTGAAAATCAACTATATTGGGTAAAAAGTCAATTATGGTCAACATGCTATCAAACTTCAATATTTTTGGTCAACATAAATATTTTGAAGTCACATTTATCATTTGATCAAGGGTTGATCAAGATTTATCAAGAAAACTCTCAATTCATCAAAAGTCAAAATTTAATAAATTAGGGTTTTCTTAAGGAGAAGTCAATTGAACTTTGACCAGGCACAACTTTCATATGCTTCATCGGATTTTTCTCAACCAAAGCTCATTTTGAAGGAAATTCAATTCTCTACAACTATGTCTTTGTAATCTCAAGTCCAAAAAATGCTTCATTTGAGAGATATGGGTCAAAACATTATAGGTCATTTCAAAAGTCAACAAAAATACCCTTTTTGTCAAGGCAACTTACATCAAGATAAATTATTCAAATAAAAAAATGCTCAACATAGAGATTGTAGGATACATCTTAAGCTTTCCAAAAATTCCATGATGACTTTTATATGATAAAAGTTGAGAAAGTTATGATTGGGGAAAGTTGGGCAATTTTGAGAAAATGCATGAAACACAAATTGATCAAACTTGAATTTTTGGGCTAGTGGGCTTATCTTTCAAGGTCCAAACGTGTTCTAGACCTCATAGTGAACCTATGAATCTATTCATACACCCTTTTATTTTTATTCCATTTTTTATTTTATTTATTTAAATTCAAAATTAAATTAAATAAAATATCAAAGTTTTCAAACAAAGGTCCAAGCTTCAAATGAGAGACTTACTACTCTATCAAACCATGTCAGGGTACACGGTGAACAATTTCCCGCATAATCTACCATTCAAGATCAACGATACACTACTTTGTATGGTATGATGGAGTCTTAAGCGAACAACTTCACCAACTTCACCAACAATTTGATGCAACACTTCCCTTTTAACCAACCTTCAAATCCACCACCTCATGGAGGAAATGAGAGTGATGAAAATTAATGTTTTCTTTGGTCTTGTACTTTGATATTTTCATGAACTTTGGCTAGTATTTATTGATTAATTATTTTTGGATTATGACTTACTTTGTGTTTGTCTCTCTTTGAACACCGATTTTTAACTAAACTATGTAATTGGTGTCTATTTATTTTTTTTGGTAAGCTTTTCTCTAACATATCTTTATGTGATTGTTTGTTAGAGTTATTGTTTTCCAAAGTAGATAATGGTCTAACCTTACTTGTATTGATTATTGTTATTTTTATCCTTCTGCTTTGTCTATTTTTGATGTTGTCAAAGGGGGAGAAGCATGTGGAAGCCATGAGCAGATGATATGAAAGCCAAAACAAAACGAAACGAAAGGGTGCACAAAGATAGGGGATAAATATCCGAGATTAAGATTTCGATACTTGGTACTAAGGAAAATTTTTTCCATAAATAAAAACGGGGAGTTTGTGAGGGTAAGGTTCCTTCAATAAGGTTTCAATGATGTCAAAACTTTCCACTATATGTTGGAAATGTTGATAGATGATATGGTGTACAAGGAAGGATGAAAAGTATTCAAGAATTAGTATTTTTGGAAATTTCTATGCTCTGAGTCGACTCAAAGAAAGCTTCGGTCGATGCATGATCGTAAGTTGCTCCTTGGGGAAGTATTGGGTTTGATCACGTTGACTGTGTGGTCGACTCAACCTGGGAGTAATCTTTAGGAACTATGTGTCGACGCATAGCCTTGGAGAAGTCGATGCATGAATTGAAAGTTGCACCTTGGGGAAGTCTCGGGTTTGCCCACATAGACTGTGTGGTCGACTTAACCTGGGAGTAATTTTTTGGAACTATGTGTCGATGCACAGCCCTGGAGTGGTCGACGCATGGATCATGCACTTGGATTTCTGGCACTCTTGGGAATGCTAAGGTCAATTCCCCCTTTTAGCATAGGTCGATCGTTCGCTCGTTAAATCTGTTTTTCAGCTTGACGGTTTGGGTTTTGAGTAGAGATAACATATATAATCTTGTTAAGTTCTATAATTTGGTTTTTAACAAGAAAAGTGAAATAGATACATAAGGTACTCATTATCTTCAACCTCTCACTCATCCATTGACAACTACACATAATATTTTTTGCCGATAAAGGTGTGGAACGTGTGTTGATAACGTCTGAACTGGAAGATTGTGATCTTGTTCCGGTTGAGTAATTGTGGGTTTTTCTTGAATAAAATTTGAGGGTTTTATCCTCCAAGATAATTGGTATTTGGGGGTTTTTGACAATTCTTTGCTTCAAATTCAGTCGTGCTTAAGGGATTGAGGAACCATGGGTTCGCTCGACAAGGTAGCTACAATCAGAGGATTATGATGGAAGAATTGAGGTCACCATCTTACAATCAAATCAACCGAGCAGAGGGTTTGAGAAACGATTTGGGTTCTCAACAAGGTAGCTACAACCGGAGGTTTATCGAAGATTGGTGACATACTTGCTTCAAATTGAATCAAGGGAAGAAAGGAGCTTAGTTTTCAATTCAACATATTGGGTTTGAATTGTGGTGACTATTTTCTATCTCTTGTACCAACTTTTCAATCATAATAGCAATTATCCTAATTCTGCATTCTAGAATTAGGGGCAGAGTACCCCATGCAAGGACAACAGGGGGAAATGCCTAAACAAATCGCATGTCATTTTTCTTTCTCGTCTTTTACCATTTATTTGCTATAATTTGTGAATTTGCACTTGTGGTTCCAAGTGTCTGGATTTGTAGTGTGATAAAAATATTGCTAAGAACTATAGTAATCACTTTTATTGCTATAATTTATTTTAACACTACAAATTAAGATAGATTAGACTTGGTGTAATTACGCACACCAAGTGTTCGGTAAAAGTCCAAAAGTGAAAATTTGTAGGTTTTATACTCAACATTCCAATGGGAGTAATTGACTACAGTTAAAAAGTATAAGTGATCTATTATAATTGAATTAAGTGTTAATAATTCTCATTGATTCATTCCATTAGGTTTTACGCATATCCGGTATTTTTAATAGAGGATCGTTTTTAGACGAGTGTATTCGGGAAGCTTTCACTGTGTTTTAAGTTTTTCGTTAAGAACTCTTTTTAAAAATCACGGTATCTATTGAACCACCCCTTTTAGATAAGTCATATCATCTAACACCCCTGAACTCAAAATCTATCAAAGGTCTTTCCAATTCTTTTCACCTTTCCTAAATATTGGATAAAGGAAAATTCCGTGACGACTCTAGCTATCCGCACATTTGCAATAAAATGCAAAACAAGTCAGTTTTCCCACCGTATTACAGAATGTTACCTTCCTTAATCTAATAGTTATTCAACTGACTCTTCATCTAGAGTATTTGTGTGCTACACCTAAAAACTGTAATATATCCAGCCTCTGTTGTTGATAGAGCTATTGTGTATTGTGTGACACGCTAATTTCCCCCAAATAATTTTAAATAAAAATCAGAGTAAATTTAAAAACTTCACCCAACTAGGATGTCACATTAACAACAACATAATTTGTTCATTCACAGTAACATGTGACACATGTAATTTCTGAATTTATAATAATAATAACGAGTAATAAGCATATTCAAGTTTAACTCCTTTTGTTGCAGCATAAATCACCAACAAAGTTTTTTTTCAACATAAAACATATTATCCAAAACAATTCATGTTATAACGTAATTATAAAGAAAATTACAACAAAGAGATTTCATAAAGATCCCTAATAACATAAAATAACAATTAAACATTCAGCCACCGGTGTTGCATATCAGAGTAGGCACCGACTCTAATAAAAATAAAAGAAAAACTTCATCTTCCACTCACTCCACAGCCGAACTACGTCTGAGTATCTGCATGTTACCCATGTAGAGGAAACGCTCAAACAGTAAGGGTGAGATATCATAATTATATAATGAAATGTATAATAATAGATGAATAATAGATTATTACAAGCACAAAATACATCCCAACAACATATCACACCCATACAATGCTAAAACACTACACTAAAAGCATACACTGATATCATGCTAATATGTATAGCATACACAGATAATCGCATGCTAACTCATATAGCATACACATATAATCATATGCTAACACATATAACATACACAGATAATCACATGCTAACAGATATATAATACATAGATAATCACATACTAACACATATAGTATACACAGATAATCACATGCTAACACATATAACATACACAGATAATAACATACTAAAACATATAGCATACACAGATAATCACATGCTAACAAGTATTGCATACATAGGTAATCAAATGCTAACACATATAGCAGACACAAATAATCACATGCTAACACATATAAGATACACAACCAATGTGCAATACAATGAGACTGAATAACATCGACCCAATGCATGTGGTAGCAAGATGTGAACTCTCAGGTTTACCTCTCTGATCCCCACCTAGGATCGAATCTACCCAAACAAACCTCTATCCAAAATGATTACCAAAGTAACGCTTCATTAATCCATCACCATAGGGATTAACTAGTTGCACCTAATCCATACAATGAGATTGAGGCTCGTCAAATATGGACCTCCATCCAACACCATGAATGCATGTAACATTCTACATGCAACCATAATAGTATTCATATTGACCTTCACCATAGTCAGTGCATTTCGCTGATACCAGCCACCACACATAAAACACCTGCCAAAACATGCAGCAACAACAAACCAACGATATAATAACCAGTAATAATACAATTGCAACTATCCAAAAAACAACTTAACTCGATATATTATGCATACAACACAACAACATGCAAAAAGTCATTCATCATAGTCAATACAACAAACACCTTCCAAAACATACACCAACAACAAACCAATGATATAGCAAACAATAACAATACATTTGCACACGTTCCACAAAAGAACATAACACGACACGTACCAAACACATGCTCACACGTAGAATAATTTGAATTATGGTACATAAATTAATCTCAACTTAAAGTTCACAAAACATGCTTTCCAACTATTCGAGTGGTGCATCCATCAGACACCCAGAACTAAAGTTATGAAATTTTCAAAGTTTTTAGAAAATGTCAACACCGACATCATACACTAACACTACAAAACCTAATTAATCACTAATTAAATTTATTTCCAGAACATGAAACCATTCTTAAAAGATTTTACACTTATATTCTTTTTCCAAGTTCAAACAGTGCGTCAAACAGACACCGAAACCCAAGTTATGATGAATTTTTTAAGTTTTAAAAAATCTTCTGACACAGCGAGGTAACGGGTTACATCATTCATGCAACCGGTTACCTCAGTCCCAGAAGCTTAAAACCCCCATTTTTCTTTGATGTAACAGGTTACTTTAACCATGTAACTGGTTACATCATCCAAAATGCCGAAAAAACATATTTTCAATGTAACCGGTTACCTCAACCATGTAACCGGTTACCTCACTGCCAAAAGCACTTTTCCTGTAACTTTTTGACACGAAAATTACTTTTCACCTACACCCAAACATCCCCAATATCCACACATTACACAAAAACAGAATCCAAGTTCCACTCCTAATCACATACATCAATAGCAACATTCCAATTCAACATAAAAACAATCACACAAATGATTTTACACAATCAAGTCACATTCACGTACATTGACATAAACCCAAAATTTACAATTTAACCCAACATTATCACCAAACAGATTTTTATCATTGAGGGTTTAACACATGAAGTAGAATTAGGTTCTGATGAGTAATTATCCTTACCCATCGATCATTACACAATCCATTAGATAGGTAGATCCCTACCCTTACCTTGGATTTCCTAGATTGAGTTCTTTTCTCTTCTATAATGGAAATCTTCTCCACGCCCTATCTTCCTCTTCTCTCTTTCTTTCTCTTTTCTCTCATTCCATGATCGTAACAATAAAACAAAACTCTCTAATTCTCCTTTTTTCAGTCTTACCCCTTAGATCCATTTTATGACATTCCACATATGCCCTCACTTGTCTTCTTAAAATCACCAACAAGCCCTCAATATCTCCAAACTAATATTACCTCTATTTTATTTATTATTAAGTCTAAATAATCTCAACTAAATTATTTAAATTAAAATACTTCTAATTATCACATAACTTCAACACTACCCCACAACACATACTATTAAAAAATAATTCACATATCCACCAATAAATCATAATTAACCAATTAAATAATTAATCATAATTTTTGGGGTGTTACAGATTGTCTCTCGTTAGACCATGAAATCTAATTGTCACCTAGAAACTGATAGCATCCACAGGTGCTTTTTATTTCAAGATTATCTCCAGTATAGTCAACATCACAATAACCTACTAACTTGTATTCTTTTTATTTTCGATATATCAAACCATGGTTAAGAGTACCTTTCAGGTATCTAAAGATTCACTTAACAACTGTCAAGTGACATTGTTTAAGATTCTATTGGAGTCTAGGACATAAACATACACTAAATAGAATGTTAGGTCTAGAAGTAGTTATATACAAGAGAGAACCAATCATACCTATGTATAACTTTTGTTCTACCTTGTTACATGATTCATCCATCTCAAGAATTCACGTTGGATGCATATAAGTCTTAGCCATTTTACATTCTGATAAGTCAAGTTTTTTCAGAAGTTCATTTGTGTACGTGCTTTGATGAATGTAGTTCCATATGGAATTCGATTGATTTTGATTATAAGTTCCTTATTTTTAGGGATTGACATTAATTTTTGTAAAACAAATGATACATCAATATGTCTGATAAGATATTTTAACTTGCTAACAGGAACAAGTTGAGAAAGAAGTCCTATCTTATGTTAGGACATGTTGAGTTGAAGCGTTTCAACATCTGGAACAACATGTCGGATAAGATGTCCTATGAAGGAGTATACGACATCGTGTCTGAGCTGAAGTGGACAATTAGATTATGTTATGATTTAACTAATGCCGAATATTTTGGGAAATGTTATGCAATATTATATGGAGTTTAATTAAAGCTCAAGAAGAATTTAATCAGAATATTAAAGAATATACAGTTTCTAAATTTGGAGATAATTTAGGAAGACTTTATTAAAGACTTTGTTTGTAGCAAAAGATATTATTGTTTGTTATAATTGATATGATGTATTTTGAAGTCCCAAATACAATTGGGTATAGGTTATAAATAGAAGTGTTTGTAACCTAGGAAAGGCACGAGTTCAAGATGTAGAAGTCTAGGGATTTATCTTTTTGCTGCTCTCTAGGAGAGTTGGTGTAAGTGAACCACTCGGGTTGTGAGATGGTCACTGTTGTTCTCACTTATAAACTGTAAAGTAATGAATTGAGTATTGTTCTTTGAGGAAGCTTTGAAGCAACTCCATATTTTGTTCTTAGTCAAGAGTCTTGACTAGAAATTGTCATGGAAGTGTGTCTTCCTGTTTGTTCAAAATTGTGTTGATCCAATCGTTGTTTGTGATTGAAGAGGGATTGAGGAGGGCCTCATATCTAGGTGATTCTTAGATAGAAATCTAGGAAGGGTAGTGATTAATTGATTAGGCCGTAAACTGAAAGTTTATTGTAGGGTCTATGATTTGATACTATCATAGTGGATTTGTCCAGGACTTGGTATGCATTTAGAGTAGGAGAGTTTCTCTAAACTGGGTTAACAATTCTGGTGTGTTGTTTATGCTTTTCAGTATTGTTTTTAATGTTTATACCTTTCTTGTTTATTCATGTCACATCAAATGTCTCAACATGTCATAAGACATATGAGTTCTGTCATACCAGAATTTCAATTGGTATAAGAGTAGGCATCATATCTGTTTCTGGATGAGATTCGTGGGGGATACGTTTTGGGTATGTGCAAGGTAGAAGGTTTCTACGAAAAATCTGTATGAACTTGGAGTGTTCATATTGTTGTTTGAATGGTCCTTGGAAGTGGAGGATAGACTGTTCATGACAGGGTGTGTATTGGACCTATTTGTGTTAGTTTTAGGCGTGTAGCTTTGGTGGCAAGCTATTGTGTTGAAGGTTTTATTTATTTTTAAATTCAGATTAACCTATTGTACCTGAAGGATGGTGTTATGCAAGGGTTACTATTTTTTAATAAAGGTGGTTGAGGAGTTTTCTGGTTTGTATTACACTGCATATATATCTGATGGAAAACTCCCAGTGGTTTTGTGTGTTAAAGATGCAACACATTATTCTTCTCTGAAAATATATCCCATGGTGTGGTTATACTTGAGGAGAGGTTCGACTAGCTTGCTAGAGTAGCCAAAGATATTTGAGGTTTATCCCAAGTCCACTCATAAAGGAACTCTTATGTGAGTTTGTTGAAAAGAGATTTGGTAGAGGAAATTTACTTTTGCTTCCAACCCTTAAAGGCCAATCTCTAGGCTTTGATAAAGGATCTCATGATGTGTTCCTTGTGTCATACCCCAAATTTGTCCTATCCCTTTATAAGGATCATCTGGCTTACGCGTCTTGCATCCTTCATGTACATACCTCTCATTAGGTGATCTAGCATCACATGAATCATTAATTAGTAAATGGTTATAGGATAAAGGTATTTCTTTTTAGAAGCTACACACAAGAAGATTGTTCTTTCGGGAAGCATAACAAAGTAGAACTCTGGTTTTTCAAGGTTTAAATGTGTTCTTCACATTTTTCAATCTATCAAATCAATGATCATTCAAGCCATCATCATTTCAAGATCTCATGTAATTCCATGCATTTTAAACTGCGGAGAAATTGGGTATTCCTGTGAATTTGAGACGGTGTGAACCAAAAATAGTTTTTTTATTGGTTTTAGCTTAGAAATTTTCAACTTGTGATCAGGATACTATTTTGAGTTTATCCTTAAGGCATTGGAATAGTCTCGGTATTTTCTTCATTTCATATGTTCAAGCCAGAAGTCAATTATATGCAGAAAGTCTTTGAATAATTTGATTTACTTGAAACAACATTCAAATTTAATGACAACTTATCAGTTTCTCAGGCATTTGGAAATTCATAAATTTCATCTGATTCTATATTTTCAGTTGATTCTTTGAGCATTGAGATCGTCATGATTCTCTTGTCATTTCTTGTGTTCGGATGAAAGGCTAATTTTATGAAGAAGACCTCCAGAAATTTTAATTCTTTGAAGACAGTGTATTGAATTTAGTTGTTAGTCTATCGTTACGCGTAAAAATCTTCTTAATGTCCTCTTCATTTTGTATGTTCGGCTCGGAAGCTGATTTAGTAATGAGAATCTCCGAAAGTGAGGATACTTTGAAAAGATACAGTTGAAATATTGTGAAAACACTATGCTGAACCATTATTTTTGGACGTTCGAAAATTCATAACTTTCACCTGCTGCATTTTTTTGAGTCATTCTTTTGGAAAAAAATCCATGTTGATGCTTCCTTCAATTTGTATGTTCGGACCGAGAGCTGAGTCTTTGCAGAAGTTCTCCGAAAGTTTAAATGATCAGAGATTTTATTTTGCTGAACCGGAGTTTTAATTCACCGTTTTCCAATATTATAAAAATTGTAACTTCTTCGATTTTTATCGTATTGAGACAACTCTTTCGTAATAAATATACAAATGAAGGGAGCTACAAGTTTTCTTCATACTCCATGTTTGGATTTTAATCGAATATTTTTGCTCCAGACATTCTTTTTAAACTGAATGGTGAAATTAACAGAGAGAAATCTGCGTTAGCTAACTATGCTCTACGTTTATGAGTCTGTTCTTTCGGAATTGCATCACAAATTTCATCATTTTCATTTTTTATTTTAAGCTCTAGTCGAGATTTCGCACCTATGATGACATGGCATTTTATACTCTCATTGGGCATTAAATTTGTTGACACTTTAAACAATGCCCGATTCAAATTCAAATCCAAGGCCCAATTGGAGGGAATATATAAGTTCAAAATTCAGATTTTCTCCCATAACTTCACTCACTCTCCAAAACTCCTCACAAATCTCTCTCTATTCACTCAAAGATCAAACACATTCTTCTCTAAATTTTGCTCAAGAACATCAACAATATTCATCAATCTTCAACAATTCATTAAGAATAAAAAGTCAAAAATAAAAAATATTTTCCCTCTTTCTCCACCAATCTGTAACCGGACCTCCTCCTAGCATCATCCGCGCCATCGAAGATTGTCGGTAACCGCCTCCATTTCATCGCCAGAAAAGCCGCGAATGATTGCCCCCTCTGCTGCAAAATTGCAGGCAATTCTCCCTCCTCCATTTGATTTTTGATCACGGTCGATATTCCTCCCTTCTCCGATCGTTTTTCGATATCAACCTCCTCTTAACTTCAATTAGGTAATTTAATTACTATTAGTTCTCAATTATCTTTGATTGGTTTGTATTTTTCTTAAAGTTTAGGTGTTTGTGTAAATGCTTGAGAGATGTAATTTATGAATTGAATGGAGGTTGTCAATTAAAGAAAGAGTTAAATTTTATAGTAGTGAATTGATATTATTCTTGAATGGTGATTTCAATTATGTGGAGAAGAGGAGTCGGTTGAAAGTCATGAGAATTCATGTCTTAGTTTTGATTCTTGAATTGGATATAAACATGAGTTGAACTTTCAAGTGAAGTTGTGACATAATGTTGAGAATTGGAGTTCAATTTTTTGGTTTAACTTCATGATGCTTGAGATGTTGTCAATATGGTGCAATTTCATGAGTTAATATAATTCGATATCAATTTGACTGATTGATTTAATTCTTTGATACTAAAAACCTTAAATTGGCTGAAATTACATTAACACATGTTTTTTGACTTATGCTTGGATTTAAGGCATTTATTGTGTTTCTCTTTTTTATAACTTGTGCATTTCTCATGAGTGATGATACATGAACAATTAAGTACTTTTATGCACTTGTTTTCATTCTTTAAGCTTGATTTCGGTTGAAATTCACATAAATGTAAACGACTACCCGGGTAATGGAAGTGATACTTGCTCTTGGATTTAATTCAAGGCATATAGTTTTTTGAGTTCGTTGGTGCGATTCTGTTTCGACATTTTATGCACCAAAAATTTGAACATTTTTCTATTTGGTTATTTATAACATGTACATTGAGCTTTGACTTTCATATGATGCTTGTGTACACTTTATTATTCATTTATATATCATTGTGATTGATTCTCCTTGAATATGGTGCATTTTTGGTACAACTCATGATATAACTGTAATGCTTCCCTGTAATGGTAAAGTGTGCTTCTGGTGCAACTTAATTCGTGATATATACTTTTGTGAGCTTCTTAGTAAGTTTGGAAGCTACCGTGCTAATTTCGTGCAATTCCGTTTCAACTTTTTGCGCACTCGTTTTTATATTAAAATGTTGCCCGGAGTTTGATTTTATTCATCCAATATTCATTTAATTTTTATTCCATCATGGTTTAATCATAAATTGAATTGTGTTGCGAATGCTTAACTCCGATTGTGATTTCTTTTTATCACTAATGTGTTTGTTGATTTGTGCAAGTTACATTGTGAGAGCTTTCAATCATGTAACTAATTGTTGGTTACTTGATTGAAAAGGATTTGATTTTTGGATTGGCCTCTGTGATACGGTGGGAGAACTTACTTGAGGGTTTTGCGATTGTGTTTGCAAATGTTGCGGTTGAGCAAGAGTCGCCACCGACTTTTCTTTTATCCAATAAGGAAAGGTGAAAAAGCACAGGAAAGACCATTCGAGATGTTTTCATGAGTTTGGGGGGTAGATTATGAAAAGGGGAGGTATTAGCACCCTTTCCACCCATGGTTTTCCATGGGCTCTTAGTTACTTGTTAGATCACTTGCTTTTGTTTGAAAATTGTGCTTTTGTGTGGTTTTGAAAGTATTTTGAAAAGGTGCCATCATTTAGGCAAACTTTGCAATGATTCCCGTTCATAAGAATGTATGCAAAGTGTTGAGCTTTTGAAAATATTTCAATGTTTGGAAAGTGTTTTGGAAAGTGTATGTGATTTGGTTTTTTGAAAAGAGAAAGGATGTTTGTTTTGAAATTGAACAAGTAACTAAAAGTAATCTACCTACTCAAAAGGTTTTAGATGTGTTTTTCCTTCTCCTTTAGATGTTGCTACCTTACCATTGATTTGATAAGAAGCCCCATCGTTGGATGTGAAGGGACAAGCGTTGGGTCATCGTATGACCATGATAGCAATGTTGTGAAATGACTTAGCACTTTTCTGTAGGGACTAAGATCATTTTGAAAGGAAACTTTTGATAGCGTCATCGAGGGACTATGATCTTTTTCGATTTGTTTGTGCTAAGACATCCCATATGCATAACATGGCCATTTTTATAAGGCAACAAGTGGAATTTCCTTAGGGGTGCATGTGTGTAAGTGTGTTTGATTGCATGCATTTTGTCTTTGATTTTTGGGTTGTCTACTTGTTGATTTTATCTTGCCATACACACCTAATTACTAGCATTTGTACAAAGCAATAAAAATGCAGGAGATAAATATCCTACACTATTACAACCATATTGAATTGCATGAGAATATAAAGGCAAAAATAAGGTAAAAACAAGAAAAATGGATCTTTCGACTTAGGGCAGCAAACCCTTCGACTCTGCCATTTCTGGCCCTCTTCGACCTTACATGAAAAGGGGGTGAAGGAATTAGTTTCGACAGGGACCTAGAAACCAGCATATTTTGGCCTTCAATTGGGGCCTAGAGGCCAGCATGTTGCGCCTTTCGACTGCCTCTTTCATTTGGCATGAAGGTTAGTATGGAAGCCAGAGGCTTCGTTTCTAACTTTTCGGTCTCCTGTTTCTTTCTTTTGAGTTTGAATAGCAACATGGCCCAAGGCCATGCCAACATCACCTTAAGACTAGATTAATTCTTTAAAGCGTATTTAAATGTACCAAGAGCAAAAGCCAAGGAGATTGTTAACCATGACACATATTATGAGAGTGAAAACAAAACAAAAAAATAGAAAATAGTATGTACATGTTTGAAACGAAAAAGAAATTTTATTTACATGTTATGCTGGAAACGAAGGGTCAAAGGTTAAGAATGACTTACCTTGCTGGAGGTTGATACGTGTGCTTGAACTTGAGGCAGTTGCTTTGAATGTCTCTGGATTAGAAGGAAAATACCCAGAGTAGTCCTTCGACACCTGGTTCAAAGGAAAGAACAAGTGGGATGCTCTTTGAGTCGAAGGAAACTGGAATGTGTTGTTCTTAAGAGTTGAAGGAGGTAATGATGATTATGGTTTTTTTTTTATTTCACAAGTGTTGAAGTGTTTGAGAATTTTGTGGTGTGTGAGAATTTTGTGGATACGTTCCTCTGGTCCAAAAGAAAATCCTCTCCTTATTGTGCAAATGAACTCTCTATTTATAGAGAAAAGCTTTTGGGAAGCTTGGGGAACAGAAATAATAAAATAAGGCTCAGTCTGGAAAGTAATTGTCCACTTGTGCCAAAAAAGTAAGATGAATGGTTCAGATGGGTTGCTTCCTTCTGAAGGAAAATAGGCGCAAGGCTCAAGACAAACTTTTCTAAAAGGTAGTATTATACTATTTAAGTGCAAGTGGTCTTGGACAACAAATGGGTAAAAGCCTAAAAAGGGAAAACACGTAGCCTAACCTATGGGTCTAAATGTTCAACTTGATCTTTTGAGTCGAATCCTCCATCTTTCTACACCTTTCGACCAGACTAGAATAACATAACCTTCAGTTTCACCAGTTGTGTGTCCTTCGAATGAGCCAACTGTGTGTTCTTTGAATGGCCCTTTTTAGAAGGTTATTAACTTCTGAATTGAAGGAAGCTTTCAGAAGATCATTGACTTTTTTATTTGAAGAAAACCAAAAGGAGGCCTTTACTTCCAGAGTCGAAGGACATTCCTGAGTCTAAGAACACTGTTTCAAAGGGAAACAAAAACTCAATTGAAACTTGTATGAAGATCATTTCCTTCTGAATCGAAGGAGACCTATTTGAAGTCAGATTGCCCAGACGAAAGAGGCACGCTAGCAGCAACTTTTGAGCAATCGAAGGAGGTGCAAAGTCCATTCGAAGGACATTCCTGAGTCGAAGGACACAGTTTCAAAGGGAAACAAAAACTCAATTGAAACTTGTATGAAGACCATTTCCTTATGAATCGAAGGAGACCTATTTGAAGTCACATTGCCCAGACGAAAGAGGCACGTTGGCAGCAACTTTTGAGCAATCGAAGGAGGTGCAAAGTCCAGTCTAAGGGGTTGAATCGAAGGAGACATATTTTCCTCTAAATTTGTCAAAATGTTATTTTTGTCTGTTTTCTCTCTTTTTGACAGTTTTTTTCTCAATTCTGGTGCTGTAAGATCCCAATATATTTTGCAAGCTTGAATTTTGAGAATCATTGTGAGAGATGCTTTGAGAATTGAGAGGGCAAATTTTGGGGTGCAACAGCTGCCCCTGTTCAAACTTCTTGAGCCTGAAGAGTTAGATTGGCGGATCCGGCATTCGTGACTTGATGGTGAAAGAAGTTTGAACACTAAAGTGCCCAGGAATTTGCACTCGAAGATGGACGGTGAATGGGCTTATAGATGCCATTTGGAGGAATGTTGGTAAACTCTGGGAGAAGCATCAGCATAAATCTCTTGTTGATCCATACTAAACTTGTTGTTTTACCTGTGAGAAAGGGGTTAGGAAAATGCAGATGCTTGCATGATGCTTTACCAGATGTGGTATCATGCTAAATGCATTGTTATGTATATGCTATGATGTATGAATGTGAAATGTGGTGTTTTCATCCGGGAAAATAAATCCCTGACTACTGCTGAGGAAATCTTCGGAGGTTGAATCCTGGATTGCGTGTTGGAAATGAAGAATAAGCGTATCTTCAAATTCTTTTGAAGAGATGCTTTTGCTGGAGAACATCACTCAAAGCTCAGTTGTTATCTGGCCGGATCAAGGCTTCACAGTTGCTGAGGATGAAGTAATCGGTTGCTATCTGGTCGGGTCCAGGTTTCACAGTTGCTGAGGATGAAGTAATCGGTTGCTATCTGGTCGGGTCCAGGTTTCATGGCAACTTACTGGGGGAAGAGATGAATTGATTGTTATCTGGTCGGATCCAGGCTTTGCAGAAAATTCCTTGAAAATGAATGGTCATCTGGTCGGGTCCAGACTTCATAACAACTTGGCGGGGATGTGGAGGTTGATTGTTATCTGGTCGGATCCAGGCTTCACAGTAACTTGTTAGGGATAAGGGTGAATTAACTGTTATCTGGTCGGATCCAGGCTTCACAGTAACTTCTTGAAAGACTGTTATCTGGTCGGGTCCAGGCTTTATGGTCTTCTGGAAAGTTGTACTATTATCTGGTCGAGTTCAGGTTTCATAGTGTCTTTCTGAGGATCAGGGTCAATTGTTATCTGGTCGGGTCCAGGCTTCACAATATACCATTCGAAAACTGTTATCTGGTCGGGTCCAGGCTTGTAGCTTTCTGGGATTTGATGAGGTCAATTGTTATCTGGTCGGGTCCAGGCTTCATAATGAACTGGTCAAAAAACTGGTATCTGGTCGGGTCCAGGCTTTGCAGATTTCTGATGAAGTTAATTGTTATCTGGTCGGGTCCAGGCTTCACAATGAACTGCTTTAGGATTTAGTTGTTATCTGGTCAGTTTCCAGGTTTCATAACGAATCTCTGAGGGTGATTGCTGTCTGGTCGGATCCAGGCTTCGCAGTGGCTTTCTTGAAAAGATAGAAATGAGGAATGATATCTTGTCGGATCCAGGTTTTTCAGTCCTTTGTCAGGGAATAAATAGGCAACTCTACTGGGGAAAAGAAGTTTAAACCTTGATTGGATTGAGTTCAGGTTCTTCTATATCTTCGAAGAGTTAGGCTACCATCTGGTCGGGTCCAGGTTTCATAGCGTTTGAGAAATGAGATCAACTGTTATCTGGTCGGATCCGGGCTTCAGTAACTCAAGAAGTCAAACTATTATCTGGTGGGGTCCAGGCTTCAGTATAACTTGAAAATTGTGCTAATATCTGGTCGGATCCAGGCTTCATAGCATTCCTTGGTAACAATAAAGGCTTTGTTGAAGACTTTACTAGGGATTAGGGGTTGTGGCCCTGTGATTTGCAGTTATTTGAAGGGAAAATTCTAATTGGAGAGTATAGACTCAGTCGGGCACGGCCATCTTACCTTGGGGAGGATATACTCAGCTGGGGATGATGGACTCATCTGGGGAGGATAGATTCTGTTTTAGAGAAAATAACCTTGGTGGGAAAAGATGTACTCGGCTGGGCAATTCGGACTCAAATGGGGAATTTGGGTTTCGTTGAGGGATTTGTACTCCGCTGGCTGAACAAAACCCTGGTTGGAACATATACTCCTCTGGGGAAGATGGACTCAATGGGGAGTATTTATTCAGCTGGACTCAGCTTGGAGAATAAAATCTTGGTTGGAAGATACACTCTACTAGGGAAAAGAACTCCTGGTAGGGAGATATGCTCCACTGGGGACAGAAAAACCCTGGTTTGGAGATATGCTCCACTGGGGATGACGGGATTATCTGGGCAATTTTGGACTCAACGGGAAGTACTTACTCGCCTGGAGAAATCGGGGTGTCTTGTACGTTGAGGAATTTGCACTTGGCCCAGGGAAATAATTTTGTTTGGGAAATAAACCCTGCTGAGGAGATGAATTTCTTTTAGACAGAGACCTCTAGGCTTCAAATTTATAGAAGTTGTCGAGAGATTGAGGCTCTAGCAGGGTGTTTATCCTTTGTGAAGAAATTTTTGTAGGCAATTCCGCTGGGGAAAGGTTGCATTGGGGTTGTTCCGATAGGGATAATGATGACGAGATAACTCTGTTGGGGATAAAATCTGCTGAGGAGATGGATTCCCTTTAAGAAGAGATCTCCTAGGCTTTAGCTGGAAAAAAGCTGTCAAGAGATTGAGACTCTGGCCAAGGATTATCCCGTGCAAGGATATTTTGCGGGCAACTCCGTTGGGGAAAGGTTTATTGCCAACGCCCCGGTGGGGATAATGATGGTGAGATAACCCTGTGGGGCTACTTCACATTCATTAAAGGGATGCTTACTACAGTTGTGCACTGATGCACTGTTGAGGCTGCTGTTTGGAAGGACACATGTACCAAATAGCTTTAATTATGTTCATATGCATACATTCATTCAATTTTAGCCATTGGACAAATTTGCATTCAAAACAGAGACAGACAGTTTTTCACTTCAAAGTGTATTTGTATTGACATTTTGCCCATGAATAGGCGTTTTTTTGTACATAGAGACGGAAATCCTAGTAAGAGGAAATCGTCGAAAAGAAAATTGAGAATGAAAAACAAATAGCCATGTGAAATGATCTCATTTCCTTTCAGCTCTACTATTACCCCATTGTCTTTGAACGTCCCTTGTTGTTAATTGAAGTTGATTGGATTGATCGTAGACCATTTGAACTTGGACCTTGGTGATATTATTGACCGTGTTGATTTCATGGGACATAGTCGTACGCTTTTAATCCTTAATTTTTGCCTGAACCTCCCTTTCGGGTTTTCGGTCCACCAGGATACCCTTTTTTGCCCAAGTCGCCCTTTCGGGTTTTCAACTTGTCGGGTGTACAATCTTTTGTATATATCCCTAATTTTTGCCCAAACCTTTTGGTTTGCCGGGATGCCCTGATTTTGCTTAGGTGTGTCGACCTAACGGGTCTCTTATGTGTAGTATTTTTTAACTATGTCCACGTTTATAGGATGTAGGAAATCTTCACCATCCATGGTGGTCAGTACCATGGCACCACCAGAGAAAACTCTTTTGACGACAAAAGGCCCTTCATAGGTGGGAGTCCATTTTCCTCTGGGGTCACCTTGTGGTAAAATGATGCGTTTTATCACCAGGTCACCAACTTGATATACTCGAGGCTTGACCTTTTTGTTGAAAGCTTTGATCATCCGTTTTTGATACGTCTGACCATGGCATATAGCAGCTAATCGTTTTTCATCGATCAAGTTCAGCTAATCCAATCTCGTTTGAATCCATTCATCTTTACTTAAGCCTGCCTCAATCATAATGCTCAGTGAGGGGATTTGAACTTCTACCGGTAAAACGGCTTCCATGCCATAGACTAGAGAGAAGGGAGTTGCCCCAGTTGATATTCTAGCTGAAGTACGGTAACCATGTAGAGCAAATGGTAGCATCTCATGCCAATCTTTATAGGTTACTACCATTTTCTGCACAATCTTCTTGATATTTTTGTTGGCTGCCTCGACTGCACCGTTCATTTTTGGTCTATATGGATAAGAATTGTGATGCTTGATCTTAAATTGAGTGCACAATTCCCTGATCATGGCATTGTTGAGGTTAGTCCCATTGTCGGTGATGATCCTTTCGGGGATACCATAACGACAGATGAGATTGTGTCTGATGAATCTGGCCACCACGTTCTTGGTGACTGAGGCAAATGAGGCGGCTTCGACCCATTTAGTGAAGTAGTCGATAGCAACAAGAATGAAGCGGTGTCTGTTGGAAGCTCTGAGCTTGATCTCTCCGATCATGTTAATACCCAACATTGTGAATGGCCACGGAGTGGACATGACATTTAGAGAGATCGGATGTACATGGACCTTGTTAGCATAAATTTGACATTTGTGGCAAGTTCTTGAATGTTGATGGCAATCGGTCTCCATCGTTGACCAATAGTAGCCAACTCTTAAGATTTTCTTAGCCATTGTATGTCCACTTGAGTGAGTACCGAAAAGACCATCGTGCATGTCTTCCATGATTTCCTCTGCCTCCCTCTTATCCACACATCGGAGTAGAGTTGAATCGTGCTTGCACTTGTACAATATCCAATTACTTAGGAAGAATTTGGCTGCAAATCTTCGTAAGAACTTTCTGTCATTGACAGATGCTCCCTCTGGATACTCTTGCGCTTCAAGGTATCTCATTACCTCATGGTACCATGGCTTTTCCGTATCGGTGTCAAGCTCATAGCAATGCGCAGGTTCATCAAACCTTTCGATTGTAATCATAGGGGCTTCGTTGTCCCATCTTACTTTGAACATTGAGGACATGGTTGCCAGAGCGTCAGCCAATTGGTTTTCTTCCCTAGGGAAATGTTCAAAAGTGATCTCTTCGAAGTGAGGAATTAGGGATAACACAAGTTCCTTGTAAGGGATAAGATTAGGGTGTTTAGCGTCCCAATCTCCTTTTACTTGGCTGATTACCAAAGTGGAATCTCCAAGCACATCCAAATGCTTGATCCTTAAGTCAATAGCAGCTCTTAGACCTAAGATGGATGTTTCATACTCGGTCATATTATTTGTACAATCGAAGCATAGTTTGGCGGTAAAAGTAGTGTGGCAACCTTCAGGAGAGATGATCACAGCGCCAATTTCGTTACCTAAGGAGTTGGAAGCCCCATCGAATACCATAGTCCATCGGGATCCTTGTTCAGGTCCGTCATACGGTCTAGGTATTGCACAGTCCGTTACCAGCATAATATTCTCGTCAGGGAAATCGAAGTTCATTGACTGATAATCATCACAGCTTGATGGGCCAAATGATCTGCTAGTACACTTCCTTTGATGGCTTTTTGATTTGTGTATTGAATGTCGTACTCAGTCAAGATCATTTTCCATCTGGCTATTCGTCCGGAAAGGGCAGGTTTTTCGAAGATGTACTTAATAGGATCCATCTTAGAAATCAACAAAGTGGTATGAGTCAACATGTATTGCCTTAGCCAGCGAGCAGCCCACGCTAAAGCACAACAAGTTTTCTCGAGAAGTGAATATCTGGTTTCACAGTCGGTGAACTTTTTGCTTAGGTAGTAAATTGCATGCTCTTTTCTGTCAGACTCGTCATGTTGGCCCAAAACACACCCCATAGAATTCTCTAGTACTGTTAAGTACATGATCAACGGTCTTCCTTCAACTGGAGGCATGAGAATAGGAGGTTCTTGTAGGTATTCCTTGATTTTGTCAAAGGCAATCTGGCATTCATCATTCCATTTGACTACCTGATCTTTCTTCAAGAGTTTAAAGAGTGGCTCACAGGTAGCTGTTAAGTGTGATATGAAATGGGAAATGTAATTGAGACGACCCAAGAATCCTCTGATTTCTTTTTCAGAACGAGGGACTGGCATTTCTTGGATGGCCTTTATCTTGGCGGGATCAACTTCAATGCCTTTATTGCTAACAACAAACCCTAGAAGCTTTCCAGAGCGTACTCCGAATGCGCACTTGTTGGGGTTTAACCTCAGTTTATATTTCTTCAGTCTCTCAAATTGTTTGTGCAGGTGACCGAGATGTTCTTCTTCGGTTCGTGATCTGGCGATCATATCATCCACATATACCTCTATCTCATGATGAATCATGTCATGAAATAAAGCCACCATAGCCCTTTGATATGTTGCCCCTGCATTCTTTAATCCGAATGGCATGACCTTGTAGCAGAAAGTGCCCCATTGTGTAACAAAAGTAGTTTTTTCCATATCTTCGGGAGCCATCTTTATTTGATTGTAGCCCGAGAAGCCGTCCATAAATGAGAGGACTTTATGCTGAGCGATATTGTCGACTAAGACGTTAATGTGTGGAAGAGGGAAATCATCCTTGGGGCTTTCCCTGTTCAGATCCCTATAGTCTACGCACATGCGAACTTTCCCGTCTTTCTTTGGCACTGGCACTATATTAGCCACCCATTGAGGATAGGATGTTACAGCTAGGAATCCTGCATCAAACTGTTTCATTACTTCGGTTTTGATCTTTTCAGACATGTCGGGTCTCATGCGACGAACTTTTTGTTTAACAGGAGGGCATTCTTTTTTAGTTGGCAGACAATGAACCACAATGTCAGTATCCAACCCAGGCATATCTTCATACAACCAAGCAAATACTTCCATATAATCGTGCAACATCTGAACCAAACAGCTTTTGACGCTGCTTTCCAAATTAGTATCGGTCCTTATTTCCTTCTTATCTGACTCAGTACCCAGGTTGATAACCTCAATTGACTCTTCATGTGGTTGAATAGCCTTTTCCTCTTGTAACAGAAGTCTGGCTAGTTCTCCTGGTATGTCACAATCTTCCTCGCCTTCGTCTTCGGCTTGGTTGATAGGACATTCAAAGTCATAGTTGGCAATAGTAGAGTTGTTGGCAATAGGATCCATAGTAGATGTAGACCTGCAAGAGTGCATGTGTGTGCATGTAAGATACATAGCTATCTTTTGGAAATGTATTTGAAAGAAAAGAAAGAAAATGAACGCAAATATTTGAATGCAAAAGAGTCCAATGTACTGAATGATCATATGATTTAGATGAACAAAATATAAAACCATTGACAAAAGAAACAAAGTTCCCCATGCTAGGCACATGGCTTAAAGGTCAATATCAAAATATTACAGACAAAGAGTTCTTGAATTGATTAAAAGCAAAAACAAGTAGATTACTCCTCAATGAAGGAGATGGGCACAAAGTCCTTCGCATTCCAATTGTTGGGCTTCCCTTCGGTTGTTGGGTAGATCCAGTCTTCGAAGGCACACTCATCATCGGAATCCTCTGCGGCATTTACTTCATGACTCTTGAGGTGGAGAGACGGCTTTCTAGTACGAGCATCTCTAATTTCTTTCTGAGCTTTGGAGGTGAAACCTATCCCAAACTTATTTGTCTTGAACGGGATGTCGGGGAGCTGACCCCATATCTCATTGTTTCCTTCTTCTACTACCGCACGGGCATCCTTAAGAGAGACCATCTTGGGAATAACTTTATCGGCCTTTGGAGTGTCGGAGGAGATTTTGGTGGTGGCCACAACTTCAAATGTCTGGAAAGGAGTCTCTATGAATTTGCCATCCATTTCTACTTACTTGAAAGAATTGAGATGGCTTACCATAAATTCTTCTTCACCACAAACAGTGACAACCTTCCCTTGAACTGGGTACTTTAACTTCTGGTGGAGAGTAGAAGTGACCGCACCTGCCCCATGGATCCATGGGCGCCCAAGTAAACAAGAATACACAGGCCGTATGTCCATTATGTAAAATGTGGAGTTGAAAATCTGTGAACCAACCTTAATTGGGAAATCTACCTCTCCATGAGCCATCCTTTTCGACCCATCAAACGCCCTCACAACAATATCACTTGGCTTCAAAACCAAACCTTCACAGTCTAGCTGATCTAAAGCGCCTTTAGGTAACACGTTTAAAGATAAGCATGTGTCCACTAAAACATGTGCTAGAGTGGTCCCCTTACATTCAACAGAAGCATGCAAGGCTTTATTGTGATTCTTTCCCATGGGAGTTAAATCTGCGTCGAAGAACCCCAGACCATTGTCAGCTGTCAGACTTGCTATGCAGTTCTCAAACTGGTCGGTTGTGGCTTCTTGAGGCACGTGAGCCCTTTTCAAGAACTTCATCAGAGCTTGTGCATGGGCGTCGGAACAAGGCAATAGGGAAAACATTTATATTTTAGAAGGGGTTTATCCCAATTGCTCTACTATTTTGAAGTCGCTTTTCTTGATAATTTTTAGAATCTCCTCCATCTCTTGAATGGATGGTTCTTCCATAACAGTCTTTTTAGCAAGTGCCTCTTCCCTGGAAGGCTCACTTTCTTTCTCTTTCCCTTTAGTACTGGCACCAGTATTATCGTTGGTTATGCGGATTGGAACTGTGGTAGTGGTTGGTGGTGAGATATCACGGGAAAAGACTCTTCCTGTTCTTGTGACTTTACTAGACCCAGTGATATTAGTAACACCTGCTTCGTTATCATCAATCCAAAAATATTGTTTTACCCCGTGGTAATAAACATCGACACCATAATTCCATGGAACTGCTTTATCAGAGGTGTATGGAACGGGTCTGGCAGCACTAATTATTAGAGGAGTAATGATTGGTTCGTTTGAAATCCTGATAGGACCTTTGGATGAGATCCTAAGAGGTTTGTTTGAAATTGTTATAATGGCCAAGTCTTCAGCTTTTTCGACTGAATTTTTTATGGCAGGATTCTTTTCGAATAGAATTTCACGGCTATCCATTAGGCATTGTATACCTTTCCTCTGTTTTTCACACCCATCAGATTGTCTCATACAGCCCACACAGTCTTTTTCACAGCCGGGGAAAGTCCCAGCTTTCAACAGATTGCACTTGATTACATTCAATGGAGTAGTTAACCCTTTGATAGAGGCAATGAAAGTTGTATCTTCGATGGCATTAACACATTTGTCGTGCTTCGCCATTGGAGCGTTAATTACATTCGGAGTTGGAGGAGAATCAAATTCAATAGTCTTGTTGTCAATTAAATCCTGGATTTTGTTTTTCAGAGCCCAACGCTGATCAGTCTCATGCCCTAGGCTGTTTGAATGATAAGAACACTTTGCATTTGGATTATATCTTGGTGATGAGGTGTCAGGGTTGGCAGGAGGATCCCGCAATGTCACTAAATTGAGCATGAGCAGATGCTGAAGGGCTTGAGATAATGACATGCCTAACCTTGTGAACTGTCTTCTTGGAGCTTCAACCCATTGATGATTGGTAGATGGTCTTTGAGTAGCAGTCGGATTGGAGATTTGGACAGCATTGATAGACAGATGATTATTCATTTTGGTATGGGCCTTTGCTCTATACACATCATTAACTTCTTTCTTTGCGGCAAAAGGTTTCTTTACAGGATTGGGAGTGGACGTAGATGCCACAGAGATCTTTCCACTCTTAATGCCACTTTCTGCTCTTTCACCGGTTAGGATTAATTCGGTGAAACCAGAAGAAGTGCAGCTAACCAATAGATTAAAGAAAGGACTAGATAATATGCTCATGAACATGTCAATGTGTTCCCTATCAGTCAAGGGAGGTTAGACCCTACTTGCAAGGTCTCTCCACTTCTGCGCATACTCCTTAAATCCTTCATCCTTCCACATGGTCATACCTTGCAATTGAACCCTCGTCGGTGCCAAATCGGTGTTATACTGATATTGATGGTAGAAGGCAGTAGCTAGTCCCTCCCAAGTATTGATGCGAGAGCCATCCAACTGGTAAAACCATTCAAGTTGTGTTCCAGCCAGACTCTCTTAGAAAAAGTGAATCCATAGCTTTTTATCAGCAGTGTGTGGTTGTATCTTGCGCACATAGGACTTCAAATGGAGCTTTGGGCAAGAAACCCCATCGTATTTTATGAAGGTTGGTATTTTGAACTTGTGGGGAATGACTACACCAGAGATTAAGCCCAGATCGTCAAAATTCAAACCGGGAATGGCTTGGATTTCCACTGCTTTTAATTTGTCTTCTAGCTGCTTGTATTTGATATCTGCGGGTGGATATTATTCATTGAAATAATCATCATCAGATTCTTGGTGATTGATACAGTCGGCCTGAGTACTCTTGACTTCACCAATTTGGTTCTCATCCCCTTCGAATGAATCTTCCTCTATTGGAATTTGACGGATTGTCTCTTTGAACCTTCTGCCCATGTTGAGCAGAGCTTTCTTCTTTGGCTTCTTTTTAACGGCCAACAAGGCCATCATATCCTGCTGCCCCTTGGCCAGGGCGAGTAAAGCTTCCTGAAATTGAGAATTATGAGCCTGGAGTTCCATCACAGTTTTCTCTAAATCCATCTTGCTGAAATAAACAGCGGAGAGATAAGGAAACCTGTTATGCGGACGCTTGTCATGTCATGATGCATGAATATGTAGTATGCAAATGATTTCAATGATTTAAAGAATTTAAATTTGTATAGACAAAGAGCGAATAAACGTTAACTTGCATTATATAATCCTTAATTTGAGTACAAACATGTCTCTTGGGCTTACAACAACAGGAATAAGCATAAAGTAAACTCCTAAGACAGAAAAGTTGATCGCATCCTCTTTGGTGCAATTTAGGTGTTTAAACTCCTTTCTTCCTGAAGTTCCCTTGTAAGCTCCAATATCTTCTTCTCTTTTTCATAGAACTTAGCTTCGAAGGTGTCTCACTCTCCTTTTAACTGAATCCAAGCATTTTGCAAATCTTCAAGAGAAGTAGGCATATCAGGATTGAGGATCGTATGTGGAATGTCTCCCTCGACTGCTGGCTCCATGATAACAGGTAAGACGGCTTCATAAGGCATCTTGAGACTTTGAGCGCGAGCCCTTACCCATTTAAGATAAGGTTCCAAAGGAATGGAATTCTTATGCCCCAACGTCTTGCTATCAACTTTGTTAACCATACCCCAAGCTCGTATAAATCTTTGACGGCAACCTTGGGTATCGCTTTCGTAGTCAAATGCAATTCCTTGGATGATTACCTCATGAGGGACATCTCTTCTAGCATGTCCAAATTTTCGCAAGGCTAAACAAGGGTTATAAGTAATACCTCCCCTAATGCCAAGTAGAGGGACATTAGGGAATTCCCCACAGCGGTCAATGACGGTAATGTCTTCTGAGGAGCGATAATACCAACGGATATCAGCATGTGAAAGTGACATCAATCTTTTAGACCATCTCATACCTTGTTCATTCTTCACCACTGATCGAGGTAGGTGCGAAATGAACCACCTAGCCAACAGAGGAGTGCAACACATCAAATCCCCCTTTTTCTTCAAAGTGCGAGAGTGAAGAGAATTCAATATGTCTCTGAGCAACGTAGGCACCGGATTACGAGATATGAAAACCTTAATCGCATTTACATCTATAAATTGGTCAGGATTTGGAAATAGTACCAATCCATAGATGAGAAGAGCCAGAATTTCCTCAAAGGCTTGTAGATCCAAAATATTCCAACACTCTTGAGCCTTCTCTAACAAAAACTTTGCTAGTAACCCTTTAACACCACTCCTTGTTACCCAATTTGCTATTATGTCAGATGGTCGCAAATGTAGAGCTCGAGCAATTTCCTCAGGTTTGGGGTCTCTTTCGATACCGTTGAAAGGTAACTGATTGAGAATAGGGATCCCTACGAGTTGAGAAAATTCCTCCAGAGTGGGCACAAGTTGGTAATCAGGAAAAGTGAAGCAATGATGCAAAGGGTCGAAGAATTGGACAAGCACCTTTATCATCTCTTCTTCGATACTTGAGGTAACCAAACTAAGGAGTCGTCCTTGTCTTTGGGTGAACAGGGAATCTTCAGGGACCCTTGATAATAAATCCTTGAGCTGTGGAGGTACCCTCACAAGACTGACTTGGATAGTGTTCCTACGAGTAGAGGCCATGTCCTACAAAATAGAACAAAGATAAATCCAAAAAATCCTTGAAATGGTTAGTGATTTTTATGATGTTTATGATGTTCATGATGTTTATAATGTTTATGTACAAGTGCATATATAAAGCAAACAAGTCCTAGGTTTGGACTTGCATGGGGTTTCAGGTAAGTATCCTCTTGAAGTTTTAGTTGGCTCAACTTGTCCTAGTTAAAAGTAACCGGGTTCTAAGGGATCTGAATATCACTGATCTTTCCCCCAAGTTTCGTTCGATAAGCGATTGACTCGCAACCAAACAAAACTCAAGAGTCAAACCTCAATGAGTGTAGCATCGAGTATCGACCAACTTCAGACTGCACCAAAGCCGGTCATCTCGCTACGTCCTAATGGCCAAGTTGGTCAAGTAAGGTTCTAAGGTCAGTTGATGCTTTAAGACACCACGCGGCGGCACCGTACTCTCCTTGATTGACTCAAGGGTTACCGGTACCAACCAAAGTGCCACATTAACGTAGCTATTGATTCAACCGCGTCGGTATACCCCGCACAGTTCCCTCATAGTTTATTGCTACTTACCTAAAAGGTGTCCCCAAATACGGGTGTAGGATTTTTTAACAGTAACCCTAACAAGGAACAAAAATATAGAGCAACAAAATCAAACAATATAAGAAAGTAAATATGGTCTAACCCTAAGATAACCCCACTTCAGATGATTTCTTCCCCAGCAAAGTCGCCAGTTCTGTGATACGGTGGGAGAACTGACTTGAGGATTTTGCAATTGTGTTTGCAAATGTTGCGGTTGAGCAAGAGTCGCCACCGACTTTTCTTTTATCCAATAAGGAAAGGTGAAAAAGCACAGGAAAGACATTTTGAGATGTTTTCATGAGTTCGAGGGGTAGATTATGAAAATGGAAGGTATTAGCACCCTTTCCATCCATGGTTTTCCATGGGCTCTTAGTTACTTGTTAGATCACTTGCTTTTGTTTGAAAATTGTGCTTTGTATGGTTTTGAAAGTATTTTGAAAAGGTGCCATCGTTTAGGCAAACTTTGAAATGATTCTCGTTCGTAAGAATGTATGCAAAGTGTTAAGCTTTTGAAAATATTTCAATGTTTGGAAAGTGTTTTTGAAAGTGTATGTGGTTTGTTTTTTTGAAAATAGCAAGGATGTTTGTTTTGAATTGAGCAAGTAACTAAAAGTAATATACCTACTCAAAAGGTTTTAGATGTGTTTTTCCTCCTCCTTTAGATGTTGCTACCTTACCATTTATTTGATAAGAAGCCCCATCGTTGGATATGAAGGGACGAGCGTTGGGTCATTGTATGACCATGATAGCAATGTTGTGAAATGACTTAGCACTTTTCTGTAGGGACTAAGATCATTTTAAAAGGCAACTTTTGATAGCGTCATCGAGGGACTATGATATTTTTCGATTTGTTTGTGCTAAGACATCCCACATGCATAACATGGCCATTTTTATAAGGCAACAAGTGGAATTTCCTTAGGGGTGCATGTGTGTAAGTGTGTTTGATTGCATGCATTTTTTCTTTGATTTTTGGGTTATCTACTTGTTGATTTTATCTTGCCATACACACCTAATTACTAGCATTTGTACAAAGCAATAAAAATGCAGGAGATAAATATCCTACACTATTACAACCATATTGAATTGCATGAGAATATAAAGGCAAAAATAAGGTAAAAACAAGAAAAATGAATCTTCCGACTTAGGGCAGCAAACCCTTCGACTCTGCCATTTCTGGCCCTCTTTGACCTTACCTGAAAAGGGGGTGAAAGAATGAGTTTCGATTGGGACCTAGAAACTAGCATATTTTGGCCTTCGATTGGGGCCTGGAGGCCAGCATGTTGCACCTTTTGACTGCCTCTTTCATTTGGCCTGAAGGTTAGTATGGAAGCCAGAGGCTTCGTTTCTAACTTTTCTATCTCCTGTTTCTTTCTTTTGAGTTTGAATAGCAACATGGCCAAAGGCCATGCCAACATCACCTTAAGACTAGATTAATTCTTTAAAGCGTATTTAAATGTACCAAGAGCAAAAGCCAAGAAGATTGTTAACCATGACACATATTATGAGAGTGAAAACAAAACAAAAAAAAGAGAAAATAGTATGTACATGTTTGAAACGAAAAATAAATTTTATTTACATGCTATGCTGGAAACGAAGGGTCAAAGGTTAAGAATGACTTACCTTGCTGGAGGTTGATACGTGTGCTGGAACTTGAGGCAGTTGCTTTGAATGTCTCTAGATTAGAAGGAAAAGACCCAGAGTAGGCCTTCGACACCGGGTTCAAAGGAAATAACAAGTGGGATGCTCTTTGAGTCGAAGGAAACTGGAATGTGTTGTTCTTAAGAGTTGAAGGAGGTAATGATGATTCTGGTTTTTTTTTATTTCACAAGTGTTGAAGTGTTTGAGAATTTTGTGGTGTGTGAGAATTTTGTGGATACGTTCCTCTGGTCCAAAAGAAAATCCTCTCCTTATTGTGAAAATGAACTCTCTATTTATAGAGAAAAGCTTTTGGGAAGCTTGGGGAACAGAAATAATAAAATAAGGCTCAGTCTGGAAAGTAACTGACCACTTGTGCCAAAAAAGCAAGATGAATGGTTCAGATGGGTTGCTTCCTTCTGAAGGAAAACAGGCGCAAGGCTCAAGACAAACTTTTCTAAAAGGTAGTATTATACTATTTAAGTGCAAGTGGTCTTCGACAACAAATGGGTAAAGGCCTAAAAAGGGAAAACACGTAGCCTAACATATGGGTCTAAATGTTCAACTTGATCTTTTGAGTCGAATCCTCCATCTTTCTACACCTTTCGACCAGAGTAGAATAACATAACCTTCAGTTTCACCAGCTGTGTGTCCTTTGAATGAGCCAACTGTGTGTTCTTTGAATGGCCCTTTTCAGAAGGTTATTAACTTCTGAATCGAAGGAAGCTTTCAGAAGATCATTGACTTTTTTATTTGAAGAAAACTAAAAGGAGGCCTTTACTTCCTGAGTCGAAGGACATTCCTGAGTCAAAGAACACTGTTTCAAAAGGAAACAAAAACTCAATTGAAACTTGTATGAAGATCATTTCCTTCTGAATAGAAGGAGACCTATTTGAAGTCACATTGCCCAGACGAAAGAGGCACGCTAGCAGCAACTTTTGAGCAATCGAAGGAGGTGCAAAGTCCATTCGAAGGACATTCCTGAGTCGAAGGACACTGTTTCAAAGGGAAACAAAAACTCAATTGAAACTTGTATGAAGACCATTTCCTTATGAATCGAAGGAGACCTATTTGAAGTCACATTGCCCAGACGAAAGAGGCACGCTGGCAGCAACTTTTGAGCAATCGAAGGAGGTGCAAAATCCAGTCGAAGGGGATGAATCAAAGGAGACCTATTTTCCTCCAAATTTGTCAAAATGTTATTTTTGTCTGTTTTCTCTCTTTTTGACAGTTTCTTCTCAATTCTGGTGTTGTAAGATCCCAATGTATTTTGCAAGCTTGAATTTTGAGAATCATTGTGAGAGATGCTTTGAGAATTGAGAGGGAAAATTTTGGGTTGCAACAGCCTCCGACGCGATTTATCTTGATTCTTATTTCGTAAGAAAATATACTAATTACGTATTTGTTTGGATTGCATTTTTGTGTGGATTGTGTTTTTGTCTAGATGTGAATTATGTTCAGGAACTCTAATGTGATGTGATCCATTCGTGGATCGCGATTGATTTTCGCACTTGATATTCATTGGATATTATTTCTGACTATTGCGCTTTCTTGCTGAAGCTTTCTCGAAGTATTTCGGGTTTCTTTGCTTTCGTCTGATAATTGACAAACTTGTGTTTGATTGGTATTCTCATATGTTTCCTTTTATCTCTCGCATTCTTTACCGTTTTCTGATGCCATGAGAAGTAGGAATAAAGATGAATTATTTACCTCTTTCTTATGTCATGGGAAGTAGGATAGAGATGCATGTTCTGGGAGTCCCTTTGAGGCAGGTTATTGTTTAAAGACCTGTAGCAGGAAATTATTACTTGTGTTTGTTCTGTGTGTTTATGTTTGTGCCAAAGATCTCGATGAAGACGTCCCATTCCCATTCCCCATTATTAAGTCCTCAGAGAAGGCAAGGCAAGCAGAGAGTCCATAATCAACCCCGTCATTTTCAGTTTGTGTCATTCATAGCTTGCATCATGCATCGATGCTACGAAGCGAGCAATTCTTGTTATCGAGTCAGTCAAGTGGAATAGATGGATCTGCAACCAATCCCCTATGATTTGTCATTAGCTCACATGACATACATGTTGACGCTCCGATGTGATACCACTATTGTCTTCTATCCCCTACCTTGATAATGTGATATCTTGGTTAGGTTTTTAGTCGCCTATGATGATTCACTCTCGCTTTTCTCTTTCCTAGATAATCTGATATCTTGGTTAAGAGTCGATTCTCTTCATCTTTCTTTCCCTGGTAACGTGATATCGTTGTTAAGAGATACCTACTTTCCCCATTTTTGCTTGCCTCAATGACTGGATGTATTGGTTAAGCCACCCTTAATCCCACCTTGATTACCCGATATCTTGATTAGGTGTCCCTTCTCCCTTGTCCTACCTCGATGATACAATATTGTGGTTAGATGTGATCCCTTTCCCTATCCTTCCTTGGTAACATGGTACCTCAGTTAGGCATGTGCTACTTGAGTGAGTGGATACTCCTCAAGCTTTATGTATTTACTTTTTATTGCATGATTACATGCTCCCTTAGGAATTTTCGATTCAATCTTAGGAAGCAAATTGAGATATACCTTGGGTTGAAAACCATGCATGACAACTATGGGCTTACTTTTCTAGTCTCCCTTAGACCTTTGCGTTCCTCTTTTGCATTTGCATTAAAACAAAAACTTTTTTTTTCTTTCAAACTCATAAAAACACTCCAATACTACAAAAACCCTTTTTTAAGATAAAAAATACCAACCAATTCAAACTTCATTTTTCGGCTTGGCTTTTTCTATTAAAACAATTTTTAAAGGTAAAAAACGTAAACAAACCGAAACATGTGAGCCGAACTACGCCGCTCTGACTTTCCCGTTGCACGAGGGAGTACGTAGGCACTAGGTTCCGGGGCCGAGGCGAGAAAAACTTTGTATATATTTCTTCTTTTCCCCTTGTTTTATTTAGGCTCCATTTCCTCTCATCATTAAGCTTTAGACATAGATTTTTACACACCCTTAGATTAGAGCAAACTTAAGGGGATCATGTGGAGTACCATAGACACTTGGGGTGCTAATACCTTCTCCTCATGTAACCAACTTTCGTACCCTTTCTCTTAATCGCAAGACCATCTTATCTATTTCTTTGGGGTTCTTTTGATATCTTCCCTTCCTTTGGGATAAATAGAATTTGATGGCGACTCTGTTTTTTTCTCGCGGTGTGACAGTTGGCGACTCTGCTGGGGACAGGTTAACAAATTGTTTGCGACTTTATATGTTATTGCTTTCTTAACGCTTTCCATATACTACTGTTATGCTGGATTCTGTGTTTCTTTGTTGGGAGGGTGTTCCATGAGGAAAAATGCGTAACACCCCAAATTCTATATTATTATTTAATTGATTAATTTAGTGTGATTATATGATTCTCTGTGAAATGTTTGGTATATATGATGTTATGGTGCTTTGTGTTATTCCATGTGACGGTATATGATGTGTATTCGTGATGCATCTGTGATGCAATAATGATGACTTGATGAATAAGATGTTTAAGATAATGAATTGTATGGCGTAGGATGGGATAATAGGAGGGTTTAGAATTTAAATAATTATTTTAGAATTATTTAGATTTAATAGTGATTATTTAGAATTATTTGGATTTAAATAAATAGAATAATATGTGATGTAGAGCAAATAAGGGCATTGTGGTCATTAGTGAAGGATAAGTGAGGGCATGATGAAAGTTAATTATTAGGGGTCTAGAAGGGGAAGTTTGGTATAAGGAGAAGTTTTGAGATTTTACACGCTCATTATTAACGATAGAATTTGGAAGAAAATTATGGAGAAAAGAGAGCTAGGGCACAAAGAGGCATGAAGAGCATAGGAATCTCGGTAGATCACCAAGAGGAAATGATATCTAGCAATAATCTTAAGGTAAGGGGAGTTTCATCATTGTTATTATATTTGATTTAAGGTTTAGATGATAGGTAGATTGCCTTAGGTTTTTGTAGATCATGATTTGATATTGTTTGATGAGAAATTGATGAATTAGTGATGGATAATGACTTATAATTGATGTATAATGAGTATATAATTATAGGTTGTGTATAGATGATGAAATAGTGTGATTAGATAGTGTTTTAGGACTTGTAACATGATAAAATCGCAATAGAATTAGACTGGTTTATGCAGGAAATCACAACAGGAAAACCATGTCCGTGCTGTGTCACCAGGCGACAAAGGTAGTGTATGTAACACCCTATTTCTACCCAACGAATTATATAAAATCAGAGTTTCAAAATTTCCAACGAATAAATTAGATACTACACATTTGGATTATAACAATGATGTTTAATCTCATTTAAAATGGATACACTTAAAACTCAGATAAACTAACAACAACATAACTTAGTCTTTTAAAACAAACAACTTTCATAACTATGCATCAGAATCATAATATCCAACTTAAAAGGACATAACATCTTGTCCAACAGGAAACAACTATTAGAAACAAGAAATTACTTAGTAAATCAATTTAAAATTCAGCAACGGAAGTAAAAACAACAATAAAGCCACAAGCATTCATCCCCTCCCCCCGAGTGTTACGTATCAGAGCGACGACACCGACTCGAACTGATGAAGGTAGATAACCTTCACTATGGATTACCTGCATGTTACCAACATAGTGGTAACATTAAAACAGAAGGTGTGAGATATCAAACAATAAAATCGAATGTATGATAAATAATACGTAAGAACTAGATCATACAAAACCACTATTTTATAGCTTTTAAACGACATCCATTACAACACAGTCATCAACATAATAACATAACTAATTCATCATTACAACAACTCAAGATGCAATATGGAATGCAACTCGTTACGATGCAAATGCATGTGGTGCCAACAAAGTAAAACTCCCAACATAATACTCTTGCCAATTAATAGAGGCAGCAACAAGGCATAAGCCTTCAACTTTATATTTGTCAATCCAAACCAACATGATATTCTATGTATGCGTCAATAATATGAATGTAATAACAATCAAAAACAATTAATTTAACAACAATTCAACACAATTCAACACTAGCCGTAAGCCTACAACTTGATATTGCCAATAATTAGAGGCAACACAACAAAATTTGTCACTACCGATAACTTCGCGATTGACAATGATATTGTTACAGCAACTTAACAATTGTCCCTGCTACACCATATTGACTCTTTCATCTATTAATCCTACCTTCTATATATGCTAATCTAAAATTTATTTACTTCAGTAACTAACAAATAGTCTCTGCTAACTCTGCTATATAACAATTCTATAGTCATTTATATTATTCTACTGTGGATTAACCTGCTAAGACCATAGTAAATATTGATAACTTAATCTCTTCTACCTATAATTCATTAATTTTGGGATAACAATTGGTGGCCACTTAATAAACTAGAAGACACAGGAAACAGACGCAACAAACAAAAGAAAAATTGAGGTTTGCAAGTGTATGCCCCTTGGCACACTATGTGCCCCTTGACATACAGGTTGTGCCACTCGGCACACCCTTCTCTCCACATGGTGCCGGTCGGCACCCTTCTATCCCCCGCCAGGCACACTCTTCCATTGTGGGACCTTCGACCCCTTATACTTTTCATATAGTTTCAACACAGGACCTCAAATAATTTTTCGCCTATTACCGGTTTCATACCCCAAACAATATATATTTTCAGCCACATCAATTTTGACAAAAACAACGATTTTACAGAGACGACAATTTTACACACAGTAGAAATATCATACAACCCAATCCCCATATAATATTAATCATATACCCAATTATAAAGTCAGAACCCCACCTTTACCTTGAACTAAAGGTTGCTCTACAACTTTCCAATCAAAAATCTATCTTTGCCTATTTTCGTATTCCTCTTCTCTGTAACTTCTCACGTACTGCTCAATGACTTCTCTTAACCTTTTTAATTAAACTAATTTCTATTTAACTTAATCTAATAATATTATTATTCTTCCAAATGGGCTCAACTTACACACTCCACCTATTACTACTTCTAACCATCAAGTAGGTCCAACTAATATTCTACTAATATTCTATACTTTCTAATATTATTTATTAATACTATTAATCAACTTAATTTAACTGACTAATAACAACACCATAACTTATACCGACGTAACACATTTCAACAAAAAATTTGAAATTAATCGAAAATATCTAATTAAATAATTAATTAAACCAATCAGGCATTACAATTCTCCCCCACTTAGAATGTTTTCATCCTCGAAAATTTACCTTGTTCGAACAGCTCAGGATAAGAGTCTCGTATCTTGCTTTCTAACTCCCACGTCATGCTTTCCCCGGTAGCTCCTAACCAGACTAATTTAACCAGAGCAATCTCCTTTCCTCTTAGAGACTTCATTTCACGATCTGCGATTCGTACATGCATCGTGTCCACAGTAAGATTATCCCATACTTGAACATCATCCATATGAATCACATGAGATGGATCTGAAATATACTTCTGGAGTTGTGACACATGAAACACATCATGCAAATTCTAAAGGTTAGAGGGTAAATCCACTATACAAGCATTGTTCCAAACTCTATCCAAAATTTGATATGGACCAATAAATTTTGGAATGAGCTTCTTAGACTTAAATGCTCGCCCAACACCAGTCACACGTGTAACTCTCAGAAACACATGGTCACCTGCTTGAAATTCTAAATCTTTCATTCGCTTGTCGTGATAACTCGTATGTCTACTTTGGGAAGCTTTCATCTTTTCTCGAATTAACTTCACCTTCTCGGTAGTTTCTCGAACAAGTTCAGGTCCAAGTACTATGCTTTCCCCAGATTTATGCCAACATAAAGGAGTTCTACATCTTTGACCATACAACGCTTCAAAAGGTGCCATACCAATGCTAGAATGGTAACGGTTATTATTAGTGAACTCTATCAATGGAAGATAAGTATCCCATGAGCCTCCCTGCTCAAGAGCACGTGCTCTCAATAAATCTTATAATGACTGAATAGTCCTTTCAGTTTGACCATTAGTCTAAGGATGATATGCCAAACTCAACCTTAACTTAGAACCCAACGCTTCTTGTAGACTCTTCTAAAAATCATGAGTAAACCTCGGATCTCTATCTGACACAATGCACAAAGGAACACCATGTAATTTTTCAATCACACTAGTGTAAATCTCCGCCAACGTTGATACTGGAAAACTGATGTTAATAGGAATAAAATGAGCCGACTTTGTAAGCCTATCAACAATCACCCAAATTGAATCATGTACTCTTGGAGTATTAGGTAACCTAGTCACAAAGTCCATCGAAATGCTATTCCATTTCCATTCTGGAACTTCTAACGGTTGCATCAACCCTGTCGGCTTCTGATGTTTAAATTTTGACTTCTGACAAGTTAAACATGCATACACAAACCGAGCCACATCACTCTTCATCCCAGGCCACCGAAACAAATTCTTCAAATCTTGATACATTTTTGTATCCCCCAGATGAATGCTCAACATTCTTCTATGGCTTTCCTCGAGAATCACTTTCTTCATCTCCGCATCATCAGGAATACAAATTTGATTGTGAAATCTCAACACACCTTGCGCATCTAACTTGAAATCACTATTCTCAGACTGATCGATCCCAACCATTAAATCTACCAACTTCGCATATAACTACTGAGCGTCTCCGATATTATCCAGAAAATCATTATTAATTTTCAACATCCCTAACATAACACCCTGCGGTGGAACCTTGCAAACTAAGCTCATATCTCTAAACTGTTAAATTAATTCCAACTCCTTAACCATCATTGCTGACATATGTAAAGTCTTATGACTTAATGCATCAGCCACCACATTCGCCTTTCCGGTTTGATAATTCAAACTGAAATCGTAATCCTTTAACAATTCCAACCATCTTTGTTGTCTCGTATTCAATTCTTTTTGATCAAATAAATACTTTAAACTATTATGGTTTCCAAACACTTCAAATCTAGAACCATAAAGATAATGCCTCCAAATCTTCAACACAGAAACAACTGCATCAAGCTCTAAATCATGCGTAGGATAGTTCTTTTCATGAGTCCTCAACTTCCTTGATGCATAAACAACTACCTTTTCATTCTGTATAAGCACAACTCCTAAACTTATCTTAGAAGCATCATATTACACAATAAAAGGTTATCCTTAATTAGGTAATGTTAAAGTCGGAGCCGGCATCAATCTCTTCTTCAATTGTGTAAAACTTTGTTCACATTGAACGTCCCATACAAAAGCTCTGCCTTTACAAGTCAACTTAGTTAACGAAAGTGCCAACTTATAAAAACTTTCGATAAACCTTATATACTAACCAGTAATCCCAAAAAGCTTATAATCTTGGTAGCCGACTTCGGAGTTTCCCACTGCAACGCCGCATCTACTTTAGATGGATCTATAAAAATTCCGCTACCTGAGATCACGTGACCAAGAAAACTAATCTCCTTTAACCAAAATTCACACTTAGACAACTTTGCATATAACTTCTTCTCTTTCAAAACTTGAAATACTATTCTTAAGTGTTCTGCATACGCTTCTTCCGATTTAGAGTAAATCAAAATGTCATCAATGAACACCACTACAAACTGATCCAAATAAGTATAAAAGATATGGTTCATGTATTCCATGAATACTCCTGGCGCATTAGTAACACCAAAAGGCATCACTGAGTACTCATAATGTCCATATCGAGTTCTGAAAGCCGTCTTTTGAATATCTTCATCCTTCACTTTAATCTGATGATAACCCGACCTCAAATCAATCTTGATAAACACACGAGCATCTACCAATTGATCCATTAAGTCATCAATTCTCAGAAGCGGATACTTGTTCTTAATGGTTACTTTATTTAATTGCCTATAATCAACACAAAGTATCATACTTCCATCTTTCTTCTTTACTAGAAACACTAGAGCTCCCCACGGTGATACACTTGGTATTACAAATTTCTTTTCATGTAACTCTTCTAATTGCTTCTTTAATTCTGACAATTCAGATGCATACATCTTGTATGGTGCCATAGAAACAGGTCCAGTACCAGGTACAAGATCAATAGCAAATTCGAATTCTCTTTCTAGCGGTATTTCAAGAATTTCATCAGGGAAAACTTTAGGAAATTCATGCACCACTTGTAATTCCAAAATTATAGCTTGATTTTCGACAGATATCTGCACCATCAAGGAGAACGTCTGAGTCTCTTCTTGCATCAACTGTCTCAACTGTCTAGCAAACAACAGACTAGCTCCCTCTTCTTCAGGAGTAGAAAACCTTACAGACTTGTTATAACAATTAATATGAACATAGCTATGTTTTAACCAGTTCATTACTAAGATCACATATAACCCAATCCACGGCAAACAAACTTAATCAACAGCAAAGTCTCTATCGAAGATCGACAAAGGACACTTTAATCACAGAAAAGAAGTAGTCACTGATCCTTTGGCTGAAGTATCGACGGCCATCTCTCAATTCATAAAAGACAATATAAGAACCAATCTTTAAACACAATTAGAAACAATAAAGAAATGAGTAGCACCGATATCAATAATAGTAATTAAAGGAGTACTATTAATGAAACATGTACCTCTGATGAGTCTGTCCTCATTAGTTGTCTGATTCTCAGCCAAAGTGAAGACTTTTCCACTAGTTTGCGCCTTATTTGGTTTCTAACACTTACTACCAATGTGTCCTTCTTGACCACAGTTAAAGTAAATCATCTCTTTATGCTTGCACTCAGATGTATCATGTCCAGTCTTACCACAACAGAAACACCTCTTTACCTCAGCAGTACACATATTTCTCTTATGCCCAGGTTTTTCATATTTGAAACAAACCACACCAGCAGGAGCATCTCCACCACTAGTTCTCTAACCTTGAGAAACTTTCTATTTACCTTTACTAGTTAGGGCATCGTAAGGCTTACCACAGCTCTGTTGGTGTTTACCCCTCTTCTCATTGATGATCTTATATTGAGCCTTATTATATTTTTCATAGATCCTGCAACTATCAATCAAATCGGCAAAGACACAAATCTTCTTGTGTCCAACTTCCTTCTTGATCTTTGGACGCAAACCATTTTAAAACATAATGCACTTTAAAAACTCAACATTTACCTCTTTATAATATGGATAAAACTTATCCAACTCAGCAAAATTTTCAGCATATTCAACAACCGAAATACTCCCTTTCTTCAACTGAAGAAACTCAATTTCGTTCTTACCACGAACGTCTTCAGGGAAATACTTCCTCATAAATTCCCAACAGAAAACAACCCAAGTGACATTTTCACCTGCAGCTTCCAATTTCTGACAAGTCTCCAGCCACTAGTCATCAGCCTCGACTGCTAGCATATGAGTACCATATCGAACCTTCTGCACTGGACTGCAGTCCATCACACGAAAGATTCTCTCAATCTCTTTCTGTAAGTGTTTGTTGGCAACAATTTTGGTAAAACAATGTGCTATTAATGTTTTGCTAAATGTCTTGACATGTGTAGCAAACTATTTTGAATGATGTCAAAGCAGATGTCTTGACATCTGCCTCCTGAACTGATTTCAGCAAACATCAATATATGTTTTTCTGTTTCCTGATTTCCAGCACTCCAAATTCATGATTTGTAATTCACATGCAGCGAAAAATATGGAGGAACATTTTTCAAAGTGCATGGGTTTTATCATGACATGTTTTTATGGAAATACTCAAAAGAATTGAATATTGGATTTTAAAGCCCAAGCCCACAGATGTGCATATATAATGACTTGCTTCCTTTTTCAAACGACTGCGACTTTTGAAGAAGAATACTTTCTTTATGTTTTAAATAGTCTAAGTATTTTAATTGTCAAACACTCTAGTATTGATTGAATACTTGTGTTGTTATTTGGGTTGTTAATTTTGTATCATTCATAAGCTTTTAAGCATTGAATGATTGAAGTTTTTAAACTTATTAATTATGTTGTTTCTTCACCGTAAGTGATTGAAGGGATTTGAGGAGGGCCTCATACCTAGGTGAGTCTTAGGTAGAAGTATAGCATGGGTAGTGATTAAGTGATTAGATCATAAACTGGTTGCTTAATGAGGGTCTATAAATTGATACTATTTAGTAGACTTCTTCCTGACTTGGTATCCCCCAGAGTAGGTGTTGTTGTACACTGAATTGTGTAAATAATCTCTTGTGTTTTTACTGCTTTTGATTTTACTTCTCTTTACTTGTAAACAAATATTTGTGTCGTGACATCTCATTCAACATCACATATCTGATACCAGAATTTCAATTGGTATTAGAGCAGGCATCATGCATACTGAAATTTAAATTGTTTCAAATGGATGTAAAAAGTGCCTTCTTAAATGGCTATCTGAATGAAGAAGTGTATATCAAACAACCAAATGGATTTGTTGATCCAAGTTTTCCTAAACATGTCTACAAACTGAAGAAAGCATTGTATGGATTGAAGCGAGCTCTAAGAGCTTGGTATGAGAGACTGATTGAATTCCTTGGAGTGAATGGATATACGAAAGGTGCCATAAAAAAACCCTCTTTGTCAAAGAAGAAGAAGGTAAGATTATTATTTCTCAAATATATGTTGATGATATTGTATTTGTTGGGATGTCAAATGAGATGGTTCAACATTTTGTCAAGCAAATGCAGTCTGAATTTGAGATGAGTCTTGTTGGTGAATTAACCTACTTTATTGGTCTGCAAGTTAAACAAATGGAAGATTCCATATTTTTATCTCAGAGTAAGTATACAAAGAATATAGTAAAGAAGTTTTGGATGGAGAATTCTTGTCACAAAAGAACCCCTGCTCCCACACATCTGATGTTGACTAAAGATGAAAAAGGAGTAAGTGTAGATCAAAGTCTCTACAAAAGCATGATAGGCAGTCTTCTATATCTCACAGCTAGTAGACGAGACATTGCCTTTGTTGTAGGTGTGTGTTTAAGATATCAAGTTGATCCTAAAGTTAGCCATGCCAACCATGTGAAGAGGATTCTGAAATATGTGAATGGGACAAGTGACTATGGTATGTTGTACTCGCATGGATCAAACTCTGCCTTAACTAGTTTTTGTGATGCAGATTGAGCAGGAAGTGCAGATGATAGAAAAAGTACATCAGAAGGATGCTTATTTATAGGAAATAATCTCATATCATGGTTCAGTAAGAAGCAAAATTGTGTGTCTCTGTCCACTGCTGAGGCTGAGTATATTGCTGCAGGAAGCAGTTGTTCTCAATTGGTTTGGATGAAACAAATGTTAACAAAATACAATGTAAAACAAGATGTCATTACATTATTCTGTGAAAATTTAAGTGCCATAAACATATCAAAGAATCCCATTGAACATAGCAGAACCAAGTATATTGACATCCGTCATCACTTTATAAGAGAGCTTGATAAAGAAAAGATTGTTTCCTTAGAACATGTAGCGAATGAATTGCAACTCGCTGAAATCTTCACAAAGGCTTTGGATGCTAATCAATTTTAGAATTTAAGAGAAAATTAGGGATATGTTTATATGAGGGTATATAGCAATTAAAAGTGTGTGGGAATATCATTAAAGTGATATTGTATTATTTGTGTTTCCAACAAATAAAATTTAGAAAGCAATCATTATAAGACTGCCTCAAATTGTTTCCCACACGCTACAAAATTTCTTCTCTCTGATTTCACAAACTCTTCATTCTCCTCCTCAGAAAAATGACCCTTTCCATTCTTCATCTCTTTGCACAAAAATTTGCAAACATGTCTCAACATCAAAAAATCGTCTTCCTCAAAATATGCTAATGAAAATCTTTCTTTTGACAGAGTACTTGATGTTACTCCTCTATCAATAATTCCTCCGCTCAAGAGAAAGGTCAAGAAACCAATATCATCACCTGCTATGAAATCCAAAGATGATAAAGGAAACTCTTCTACTGCTACTGACAATAGAAAAAAAGAAGAAATTGTTAATGTTGATAGAAGGAGTGATCCTAAAAGTGTTGCTGTTGAACCATCCACCTTCAAGAAAGATGTTGCTGAAAGCAAACTTGAGAAACTTTCTACCTCTGCCTTAAAAGAAGTGGAAGAAGAAAATGTTGAAAAAGATGTTGATGAAAATGTTGAACAAGATGCTACTGCCTCCAAGGATGCATAATGTCAAAATTCTTAGAATATGGTCAATGTAGAAGAGCTGTTTGACAATGAGCGCATTACCAATATGGTACCTAGTATTACAAGAAGGCTAAAATCCAGGAAAGTGAAGGATGCAAGTGTCACACCCCCTTCCAAAACAACCAAGAAGAAAATCATTTATGGACCCCCAAAGCCAGGAAGTAAAGTGGTTCCTCCCTCTAGCAAAAGAAAAGCTAGACCTTTTAGCTCCACTGATGATGATGAGGATGCTGTAAAAAGATCCAAGAGCAAGAAGAAAGTTGTGGTTATTGAAGAAGTTGAGTCAGACTATGATGTCGAGAAATATGTCTAGGACATCTCTCCTATTAAAAAGTCTACAAGCAAGAAGATATTTGTTAGGGTTCCTGATGCCCCACCTGACAACATCTCCTTCCATTCTGTTGGGAATGCTGAAAAATGGAAGTATGTGTATCAAAGAAGGATTGCCCTGAAGAGAGAATTGGGAGCTGGTGCTCTAGAATGCTAAGAAATCATGAAGCTGATCTCTTATGCTGGATTGATGAAAACAGTTACCAGGTTTGCCAATTTCTATGAAACTCTTGTTAAGGTGTTTATTGTTAATATTCATGTTGATTGTGCTAACCATAAAAGCAATGAGTATAGAAAGGTTTTTGTTAGAGGAAAGTGTGTAGAATTTTCCCCTGCAATCATAAATAGATTTCTAGATAGGTCTGAAGATGTCTGCTGTAAGCTGGAAGTTACAGACAATTAAGTGTGCAGAGCCATCACTGATAATCAAGTAAGTGAGTGGCCCATGAAAAATAAACTTCCTGTCAGCAAACTGAGTGTGAAATATGCAATTTTACATAGGATTGGAGCTGCAAATTGGGTTCCCACTAATCACACTTCAACCATCTCTATTGGATTAGTAAAGTTCATTTATGCTATTGGAAACCAAAAACATTTTGATTATGGTACTTATATCTTTGTTCAGACCATTAAACACGCATGAACTTGTGCCATTAAGATGCCAATTGCTTTTCCTTCCCTCTTATTTGGAATTATCCTTAATCAGCATCCTGGAATCCTAAGTGGAAATGATGTAGTGTGCAAGAGGGAGTCTACCTTAACCCTTCATTTTAAGCTCTTTTCAAGAAAACATGTCCTAGACATTGTTTTAAAATCTGCACCTGCTGAAAAGTCCTCCACCAAGGATGATATGATCAAAGAATTAAGAGAATCCTGCAAGGAATTGGATGATGTGATCAGAGTTAGATCAATAAGGAAGCTAACCTTTGAAAATATGATCAATGGTCTGCAAAAGGACAACAACCTTGATGATGCAGTGAACTGGTCCTGATGACAGTTAGACTAATTTATGTTTCTTTATATGATCCTTTTGTTTCCTTTTAGCACTTGCATGTGCTTGATAGTTGAGTTTTATGGTTTGTACTCTAATTGTGATATTCTCTTAAATGCATCCTTATATTTGGCATATTATGACTAAAAAGGGGGAGAGAAAGTAAGTGAGTAACTGACTAACCACTGACCACCACTGACTATTGATTGAGGGGGATATCAATACTTGAGGGGGAGCCTCATGTCTCAGAAGATGTTTTGACATCTTCCTTTGCTAACAGCTAACTGCTAACTGAGTATATGTTTTGATTGCTTTTCTTATGTTGATGCTCTTATAATGCTCTGACAATATGCTCTGATAATGTTTTAGCCAAAATTTGCCAAAGGGGGAGTTTGTAAGTGTTTATTGGCAGCAATTTTGGTAAAATAATGTGTTGTTAATGTTTTTCTAAATGTCTTGACATGTGGAGCAAATTTTTTTGAATGATGTCAATGAAAATGTCTTGACATCTTCCTCTTGAACTGATTTCAGCATACATCAGTATATGTTTTTCTATTTCCTGATTTCCAGCACTCCATAATTTAAGATTTCTAACTCATAGGCAGCGAAAAATTTGGAGGAATATTTTTCAAAGTTCATGGATTTTATGTTGACCTGTTTTTATTGAAATATTCAAAGGAATTGAATATTGGATTTTGAAGCCCAAGCCCACAATTGCGTATATAAAAGGACTTTCTTCCTTATTCAAACGACTACAACTTTTGAAGAAGAATACTTTCTTTCTGTTTTAAAAAGTCTAAGTATTTTAATTTTCAAACACTCTGGTATTGATTGAATACTTGTGTATCATTCATAAGATTTTAAGCATTGAACGATTGAAGTTTTTAAACTTATTAATTCTATTGTTTCTTCACTGTAAGTGATTGAAGGGATTTTAGGAAGGCCTTATACCTAGGTGAGTCTTAGGTAGAAGTATAGCACGGGTAGTGATTAAGTGATTAGATCGTGAACTGGTTGTTTACTGAGGGTCTATGAATTGATATTATTTAGTGGACTTGTCCCTGGCTTTGTATCCCCCAGAGTAGGTGTTGTTGTACACTGAACTGGGGAATAATCTCTTGTGTTTTTACTGCTTTTGATTTTACTACTCTTTACTTGTAAATAGATATTTGTGTCGTGACATCTCATTCAACATCACATATCTGATACCAAAATTTCACTTTCAATCAATCCAACACTCAATCAGGATCATACTTACCCTTGAAGGTAGGTGGATTCTCCCTCTAGAAAGTTTCCAAGCTAGGAGATCCAGCATTCCCGTCAGCATTCGACTGATTCTCCATAGCATGCGCCATCGCTTCTAAAGCAGCACCAACTGCCGCATCATTCCTTCCAGCCATCTCAATTTATCACTACAACATAAACAACGGTTAGAACTCAAGTTAACAATACTCGTTTGTTATACAAACTACGACTCGACAACTTGGTCGTACAAACCGACTTGCTCTAATACCACTAATGTAACACTCCATTTCTACCCAACGAATTATATAAAATCAGATTTTCAAAATTTCCAACGAATAAATGAGATGCTACACATTCGGCTTATAAGAACGATGTTCAATCGCATTTAAAATGGATACATAACACTTAAAACTCTGATGAATTAACAACAACATAACTTAGTATTTTAAAAGCAACAACTTTCATAACAACATAGCAGAATCATAATATCCAACTTAAAAGGACATAACATCTTGTCCAACTGGAAACAACTTTTACAAACAACAAATTACTTAGTAAATCAATTTAAAATTCAGCAACGGAAGTAAAAACAACAATAAAGCAACAAGCATTCACCACCACCACCCCCCCCCCTCCCCGAGTGTTACGTATCAGAGCAACAACACCGACTCGAACTGATGAAGGTAGACAACATTCACTCTGGATTACCTGCACGTTACCAACATAGGGGTGACATTCAAATAGAAGGGGTGAGATATCAAACAATATAATCAGATATATAATAAATAATACGCTAGAGCTAGATAATACAAAATCCCTTCTTCATAGCTTTTAAACAACACCCATTAAAACCAATTCATCAACATAATATCATAACTAATTAATAATTACAACAACTCAAGATGAAACATAGAATTTGAGTCATTATGATGCAAATGCATGTGGTACCAACGGAGCAAAACTCCCAACTTAATACTCTGGCCAATTAATAGAGGTAGCAACAAGGCATAAGCCTTCAACTTTATATTTGTCAATCCAGACCAACTTTATATGCTATGTATGCGTCAATAGTATGAATGTAATAACCATAATCAATAATTAATTTAACAACGATTAAACATAATTCAACACTGGCCATAAGCCTACAACTTGATATCACTAACAATTAAAGGCAACAGAACAAAATTCGTCACTACCGGCAACTTTGCGATTGGCAATGATATCATTACACCAACTTAATAATTTTCCATGCTAAAGCAATTGACTATGTCATCTATTAATCTTACATGCTATATATGCTAATCTACAATTTGTTTACTATGGTAACTAACAAATAGTCTCTTCTATTATTTATTTTTACTAACTCTGCTATATAACAATTTTGTAACTAATTAATAATTGCTATATATATATATATATATATATATATATATATATATATATATATATATATATATATATATATATATATATATATATATATATATATATATATATATATATATATATATATATATATATATATATATATATATATTCTGTAGTCATTTAATTATTCTACTATGGATTAACTTGCTAACACCATAATAAATATTTATTACTTAATCTCTGCTACCTATAATTCATTAATTCCAAGATAACAATTGGTGGCCATTTAATAAAGTAGCAGACATAGGAAACTGACGAAACAAATAAAAGAAAAATTGAAGTTTGCAAGTGTCTGCCCCTCGACACAATATATATATATATATATATATATATATATATATATATATATATATATATATATATATATATATATATATATATATATATATATATATATATATATATATATATATATATATATATATATATATATATATATATATATATATATATATATATATATATATATATATATATATATATATATTGTAGTCATTTAATTATTCTACTGTGGATTAACCTGCTAAGACCATAATAAATATTGATTACTTAATCTCTGCTACCTATAATTCATTAATTCTATGATAACAATTGGTGACCATTTAATAAAGCAGCAGACACAGGAAACAGATGAAACAAACAAAACAAAAATTGAGGTTTGCAAGTGTATGCCCCTCGGCACACTGTGTACCCCTCGACACACAGGTTGTGTCACTCAGCATACCCTTCTCTCCACATGGTGTCGGTCGACACCCTTCTTTCCCCCGCCCGACACACTCTTCCTTTGTGTGCCCTTCGATACACCTTGTGCCCTTCGGCACCATATAATTTTCACGTAGTTTCAACACATGACCTCGAATACTTTTCCTCTGATTACCAGTCTCATACCAAAACAATATATATTTGCAGCAACATCAATTTTGACAAAAATAATGATTTTACAGAGACGACAATTTTACACACAGTAGCAATATCATACAACCCAATCCCCATATAATATTAATCATATACCCAATTATAGAGTCAGAACCCCACCCTTATCTTTGATTGAAGGTAGCTCTACAATTTTCCGATCGAAAATCTTGTTTTGCCTATTTTCCTATTCCTCTTCTTTGTAATGTCTCATGTACTGCTCTAAGGCTTCTCTTCACCTTTTTAATTAACCTAATTTTTATTTAACTTAATCTAATAATATTATTATTCTTCCTAATGGGCTCAACTCACACATCCCACCTATTACTACTTCTAACCATCAAATAGATTCAACTAGTATTCTACTAATATTATATACTTTCTAATATTATTTATTAATACTATTAATCAACTTAATTTAACTGACTAATAACAACCATATAACTTATACTGACGTAACACAACATTTCAACAAATAATTCTATATAAATCGAAAATATCTAATTAAATAATTAATTAAACCAATTGGGTGTTACAGTGTTTCCAGGCGAAGATGTGTCGCCAGGCGAAAGTAAGGGCAAAGGGAGGCAGAAAAGATGACGCTTCTGGAGTGCATCGCCCCTAGTGTCCCCAAGAGAAGCAGGTGGAAATGAAAGTGTCGTCAGGCGAGGGAAGAGTGTCCCCGGGCGAAGGAAGGCATAAATGATTGGTCATTTTGTATTTTCTTAAAAGAGTCATAACTTTATTTCTAGAGTTCAGATTCAGGTTCCATTCGAAGAATTGGATAGCTAAAGCAATGAACTTTAATTATGTGGAGAAAAATTAACCTTAAGGAGTATATCTCTAAGACCTAAGTTAGAATAGAATTAGGTTCCCCGCGTTGAATCACAATGATGTTTTGTTTATGATGATGCTTAGTTTATGATGATGCTTTGCTTATAATGATGATGTTATGATGTTGCGTTGATTACTATGATGATGTTATGATGTTGTGTTGATTAATATGATTATGTTATGATGTTGTGTTGATTATTATGATGTTTTATGATGTTTGTGATGAATCATGAATGGTGATGCTTGTTGACTAGTTTTGGTCATATTAAATATGTTATTGCGTATCATTGCATTCATGGAATATTTTAGGACTTCGGTCGAGTGAAGTTAGGACTTAGGTCCAGTGAATATGATAGGTTGATTGTCCATTGAAGGAAACATTTCCATAGAATGGATTGGGTGCAATAGTGAAGTGCTTTGGTTCCAAGCGGGAATCGGTCCTATGGTGGGGTTCTTTGGAGATAACGATGAATGAATCATCAGTGAAGTTTTGGTACCACATGCATGAGTCTATGATGTTGCATTATATTATATGTGACATTAAATAATTATTTATTTGTGATTCTTTATGATACAATATGTATGATGATATGTGTTCGTGTATTGATGAAGTGGTGAAGGTATGACTATAACATGACGATATGATGATGTCTGATTCCTTGATTATGTGCATATTTACTGTGTCAATTCCTTATGTCTTACATAATGATTATGATTTGCTCACCCTTTTTGTTTGAATGTTGCCTCCATGTGGGTAACGCATAGGTGGTCGCGAATAGTCCGTAGAATCATTAGAGGATAGGTTCGATATGCGTTTATTTGATTTTGTTGAATAAAGGGAGTCTTGCTCTGACATGTAACATCGGGGTTGAAATCGAATGACTATAACTTATGTTATTTATTTTGTTTTAAGATGTTGAGTCACCCTACGTGGTACTCAAGATGTTTTGATTTATAAGTATGAGTTATGAAGTATGACTATTTTTTGTGAAGTATTATAATGAAGTTTTTTGAACTATGATTTTGTTGCCGTGATTCGAAGAACTCGATATTGATTCTATCTTGTGAATGATTTTGAAAACCCATGTTACGGAGCATGATGTATTGTTGTGAAGTTTTATATGAAGATTTGACACCCTTGTTTGGTGATATATTCTGATTTATTTATTAGAATAATTGTGAATACTCCTTGGGGTTTAGGAAGGTGTTACATTAGTGGTATCAGAGTAGTTTGGGTTGTCCGGCCAGATTATTGAGTATGTAGTGTGTGAGTGGAATACTGTCGAGATAATTTCTAAACATTGTGACTGTTATTGATATGAAATAAAGAAATGGTTGGAAGGAACAATGTTGCACTTGCTAATGCTTTGCAGGTTGTTGCTCAATTTGTGCAACATCAGTCAAATGATGGATCCCATGGTTTGGAGACATTCTAGAGGAATCATCTGCCTATTTTCAAAGGTAGGTTTGATCCTGATGAAGAACAAGTTTGGCTTAAGGAGATTGAGAAAATATTCTAAGTCATGGATTGCTCATAGGCACAGAAGGTGTAGTTTGCTATGCATCAACTGACAGAGGAAGAAGGTGACTGGTGGATTGGTACTCGTCAGAGGCTGAAACGCTAGGTGAACCGATTACTTGGGTTGTGTTCATCTGGGAATTTATGAGGAATTATTTTCCTGAGCATGTGCAAGGGAAGAAACTTATTGTGTATCTGGAGCTTAAACAAGGAAGTTTGATTGTGACGAAGTATGCTTTGAAGTTCATGGAACTAGCATAGTTTTATCCGCATTACAGTGAAGCAACTATTGAGTTCTCAAAGTGTATCAAGTTTGAAAATGGTTTACGTTCGAAGATCAAGAGGACGATTGGGTATCAGCAGATCCATGTGTTTTCAGAGTTGGCGTACAGTTGCAGAATCTATGAGGAGTACATCAAAGCTTATTCCGCTCACTATAAGAGTTTGAACGAGAAAAGAGGAAGGAAATATCAAGACCGTAAAAAGCCTTATGATGCCTCAGCTGATAAAGAGAATTTGAATGCTTATGAAGGAAATAAGACAAGTGGGTGAGGAGCTCCGGTTTCTATCAAGTGTTATAGGTATGGTGAACAAGGTAATCGATCCAATGAATGTGAGAATAAGGTGTTGAGGTGCTACCAGTATGGTAAGTCCGTTTATTATGCTCTTGAATGCAAGAACGATGGTCCAACTTGTTTCAATTGTGGAGAGCAGATTCATATTAGTACCCAGTGTCAGAAACTAAGGAAGGATGCTACTGCTTAGACCAATGGTATAGTGTTCGTGCTGAGTGGATCCGAGGAACCTATGAAGGACAACTTGATTTGAGGTACATTCTTTATTAACGATGTTGAATTGGTTGCTATTATTGATACTGGTGTTACTCATTCGCTTATCTCGCTTGAATGTACTACTAAGTTGGAATTTAAATTGTCTGATATGAATGATAGTATGGTAATAGATACTCCTGCTAGTGGTTCTGTTACTACTACATACATTTTTCTGAAGTATCCTTTGACTATTTATGGCAAGAGTTTTGAGATGCATTTGGTGTGTCTTCCCTTACACCAAATCGATGTGATTCTTGGAATGAACTGTTAGGTGTTTAACTATGTTCATGACAATTGTAATAATAAGACTTTGAGGTTCCCTATGTTTGGTGATAATGGAGAATTGATGTTGTTAACCGATAAGCAAGTGAATGAACTTTTGGAGGATGAAGCCTTAATGTATGTGATGTTTGTGTCGTTGCAATTTGATGGTAAAGATGCGAATATAGAATTACGGGTCGTCTGTGAATTTCTAGAGGTGTTTCCAGATGATATTGGTAATTTACCTCCTGAATGTAACACCCTTCTAAACCCAAAAGAATATTCATAATTATTTAAAATAATATGAGAGTAATACAACAAAAAGGCGTCACATTTTATTCTTGAAATAATCATACGTGCTAGTCTTATTCCGTAACACAGGTTTTCAAAATTATTCATGACATATGCATTATAAATGTTTCACATGCTTGAAGTGGAATCATAGTTCAAACAAGTTTCATTAAAAACACTTCATAGTGCCCCATGATTCATGGTTCATAATTCAACATAATTTAAACTCCATGAAAACAATTCAAATGTCATAACAAAACAAGAACAACACAGGTTTCAAATAAAATGTTTATGTCCCCGATGTTACATATCAAAGCAAGACCTTCTAACTCAAGGAAATAAAACACACTCAAAATCTATTCTTCCAAGCCTTTGGGAACTACTCCTGATTACCTTCATGTTACCCATGAGAGGGAACATTCAAGCGGAAAGGCTGAGTTTATCACAATTATTATATAAGACACAAGTAATAGACATAGCATAATAAACCAAAAGTGTCACAACATAAACTCAATATTATTATATTCCAAGTACGTCAACAATCATATAAATTCAACAACACAATACAACATCATCAATTCAAGAACCATGCAATTCCACATAAGATGTAGTTCAAGGACAAAGATGCATGCATGTGGTACCAATTCATTTGATGGACACTTGGCCATTACCCTCCAAAGACCCCAATCATAGTATTGATTCCCACTTGGAACTGGAGCAAATCATATACCCAAATCCACACAATGCGATTGAGACCAAATCATTGTACCCAATGTTCTAAATTATCAAAACCAAATCATTGGACCAATTTCCTAAATCATTAAAACCAAATCATTGGACCAACACCCTAAATCATCAAAATAGACCAAAGATGTCCCATGAATGCATGATGCACAATAACAAATATAAATGACAACAAGTAGTCATACGCATCATCATTCATTTATGAATAAACATCATACATAAAACATCATCATGTATACTCATGTAATCATCATATATACTCGTGTAATCAAAACATCGTCATAACGTCATCACATAATCATAATAGCAACATATCATCATGGTTAAACAAATAGTCATGCAATTAAATGCGGGGAACCTATTCTTAATTTAAATTAGGTCTTATAAAAATATTTCTAAGTCTCCATTTTATTTCACCTAGAACGACACTTCATTCTAAGCTCTAGAACTAAATTTATGCTCGTTTCAAGATTTCAATCCAAACATTCTAACTCTTCCTCCCATCACCCGCCGAAACCCATCCATCACCCAACGACACATTATAGAGACCAATACCCCATTTTCATTCCTTGGCTCGCCCCCCTTCTCCTGAAGAAAAAGCGTCGCCCGATGACACAGAACCTGACACCCGACAATCCTCTATGAACATGGTTTTCTTGTTTGTGATTCTGCCTTACATCAGATCAATTTCCCATGTGATTTCATCATGTGACAGGTTCTAAAACACTATCTAATCATGGGTAATCTTCACCCAACAAAAATTTGGGAATATACCTCAATTATACAACAATCACGGGTAATCCATCATCACAATTCCATCAAATCTTAACCCAACAACATCAAATCACAATTTTCAATACTAAGGGTGAATGCTACATCTATCTACCACTTAGATCAAACATAATAATCAGATAAAAACCCCTCACCTCATTATTTCGAGTGATTGATTCTGTTCTTCATGCCTCTTACAATGATCTCCTACAATCTTTGTGCCCTAGCCTCTTCTCTTGCTCTTCTCTCAATATTTCGATCGCACATAATGAATCGTATAACTCTCTCTATTTCTCTGTTATCACAAAAGACCCCTAATATCTTCCTCAATTGCCCTTACTTAGTCAACCTCTATTTACCATCACGTCCTCGCTCTTCCTACTAATTACCAACATACCACTCTAACTAAAATAATTATACTTAAATAATATTCCTATTATTATATTCTCAATAATAATCCAAATACTCATTAAATAATTATTTAGTCATTCCAATGTATCTATTCCCTTCATTCAAATTACACGTTCCACATCATAAGCAACCACATGCCAACACATCACACATATAATCATATAAAACATCAATTATTTGTAAATACTTCTAATAATTCATTAAATAAATAAATTCTAAAAGTTTGGGTGTTACACGGAATGTGAAGTGGAATTTTCTATAGATTTCCTGCCACGTACAAGTCCGATGTTGATGGCTCCTTATATATAGTCAGCTTCAGAGATGAGCGAGTTGAAGAAACAATTGGAAGAGATGCTCGAGAAGAATTTTTTTCCTACCGGGCGTTTCATCACGGGGTGCTCCAGTATTGATAGTTAAGAAGAAAGATAGAAGTATGAGGTTGTGTGTATATTATAGACAGTTGAATAAAGTAACGATTAAGAATAAGTATTCACTGCCAAGAATTGACGATTTAATGGATCAGTTGGTGGGTGTTTGTGTTTTCAGTAAGATTGACTTGAGGTCGGGTTATCATCAGATTCCAGTTAAACTAGATGATATTCCGAAGAAAGCTTTTCGAACAAGGTATGGCCATTATGAATACATCGTGATGATGTTTGGTGTATCTAATGTGCTAGGTGTTTCTAAGGAGTATATGAATAGAACTCATCATTCATATTTAGATAAGTTTGTTGTGGTGTTTATTGATGATATTTTAGTCTATTCAAAATCAGAAAAAGAACATGCCGAGAATTTGAGGATGGTGTTGCAAGTGTTCAAGGAAATTAAATTGTATGCAAAGTTGTCAAAGTGTAAATTTTGGCTAAAGGAAGTTAGTTTTCTTGGTCATGTGATTTCTAGTGGTGGTATTGTTGTGGATCCTTCTTAAGTTAATGTTGTATTGCAGTGAGAGGCTCCAGAGTCTACAATTAATTTTTTAAGTTTTCTTGGTATGTCAGGTTACTATCGAAGGTTCATTGAAGGATTTTCTAAGTTGGTTTTGTCATTGACTCAATTGACTCGATAGGGTCAAGTTATGTGTGGGATGTTGTGTGTGAAGAAAGTTTTATAGAATTAAATAAGTGGTTGACAACCGTTTTAGTTTTGATTGTGCCTAATCCGAGTGAGTCTTTTAAGGTGTATTACAATGCATCTATGATGAGACTTGGTGGTGTGCTAATGCAAAGTGGACAAGTTGTTACTTATGCTTCTAGATAACTCAGAGCTCATGAAAGGAGTTATCCTATGCATGACTTAGAATTAGAAGCAATGGTGTTTGTATTAAATATTTGGAGACATTATCTTTTTGGTTCTAAATTCTAAATGTTCAATGATCACAAGAGTTTGAAGTACTTATTTGACCAAAAAGATATGAATATGAGACAGAGAAGGTATCTTGAATTGTTGAAAGATTATAACTTTGACTTGAGTTACCATCCCGATAAGGAAAATGTAGTTGTTGATGCATTAAGTAGAAACTCATTGCATATATCAATGCTTATGGTTTGAGAGTTAGAGTTGATCGAGAAATTCAGAGACATGAGCTTAGTGTGTGAAGAAACTGCCAATAGTGTGAAGTTAGAAATGTTGAAACTGACTAGCGGTATAATAGAAAAAATTTGAGAAGGTCAGAAGTTTGATTTGAGGTTAGTCAATCAATTAAATTTGATTAAACAAGGTAAAGGAGATAAGTTTAGAGTTGATGATAATGGCGTAATGAGGTTTGGCAATAGAGTGTGTGTTTCGGATATCCCAGAGCTTAAAAACAGTATTCTTGAGGAAGGACATAGAAGCGAGTTGAGTATTCATCCTGGTTCTACAATGATGTATCAAGACTTGAAGCGGTTATTTTCATGGCGTGGTATGAAGAAGGATATTGCTAAATTTGTTTATGCTTGTTTGACTTGTCAGAAATTGAAAATTATACATCAGAAGCATATGGGTCTTATGCAACCGTTGAGTATTCCAGAATGGAAGTTGGACAGTGTTTTCATGGACTTTGTGTTGGTTTTGAAGAAGACTGTTAAAGGAAATGATTCTATTTGGAAGATTGTGGATTGGTTGACTAAGTAGGATGATTTCTTACCGATGAAGATCAATCATCCTATGGAGAAGTTAGTTAAGATATATATCGAAGAAATTGTGAAACTACATGGAATAACCTCGAGTATTTTTTCGGATAGAGATCTAAGGTTTACATTGAAATTTTGGACAAGGTTGTAGAATTCCTTTGGTACTAAGTTGAAGTTGAGTTCTTCATATCATCCTCAGACAGATGGACAGACGGAAAGAACCATTTAGTCTTTAGAAAATTTGTTGAAGGCTTGTATGCTAGAACAAGGATGAGCTTAGGATAGTCACTTGTCATTAAATGAATTTACTTATAATAATAGTTTCCATTCTAGTATTGGAATGACTCCATATGAAGCATTATACAGTAGGAGGTGTAGGACTCCATTGTGTTGGTATGAGTCAAGTGAGAGTGTTGTTCTCATACTTGGGTTTGTGCAAGTGGAAACTTCAAAGATAAAGATGATCCAAGAAAAGATGAAGGCTTCTCTGATAACTAGTGTTAGTAGAGCTTTGAAGTCGAGAAAACTTACGTCGCATTTTGTTGGTCTGTATCAGATATAAGAAAAGATATGTGAGATGGCTTATCTCAATACTTTACCACTGCCACTTGGGAATATGCATGACGTGTTTAATGTGTCTCAGTTAAGAAACTATATTTTGGAGCCTTCGCATGTGATTCAAATGGATGATGTACAGGTGGGAGATAATCTGATTGTTGAGGCGTTACCATTGCAAATAGAAGGACGAGAGGTGAAGAAATTTTGAGGCAAGTACATTACCTTAGTGAAGGTAATATGGGTCGGACGAGCTGGTGAAAGTTGGACTAGGGAACGCAAAGATCATATGACAGAGTCTTATCTGATGTTGTTTTTGTCAGATAATTTTTGCGGGCCAAAATTCTTTTAAGTTGGGGAGAGTTGTAACACCGTGAATTCTAGATTAATTATTTAATTGATTAATTTAGAGTGATTATATGAGTCTCTGTGAATTTTTTGGTATATATGATGTTTTGGTGCTTTGTGTTAGTCCCTGTGACGATATATGATGAGTATTTTTGATGCATCTGTGATGCAATAACGATGACTTGGTGAATAAGATGTTTAAGATGATGAACTATGTGGTTTTTGATGGGATAATAAGAGAGTTTAGAACTTAAATAATTATTTTATAATTATTTAGATTTAGTAGTGATTATTTAGAATTATTTAGATTTAAATAAATAAAATAATATGAGATGTAGAGAAAATAAGGGCATTGGGTTCATTAGTGAAGGATAAGTGAGGGAATGATGGGAAGTTCATTATTAGGGGTATAAGATGGAAAGTTTGGTATAAGGAGAAGGTTTGGGATTTTACATGCTCATTATGTACGATAGGATTTGGAAGAATGCTATGGAGAAATGAAGTTAGGGAACAAAAGAGGATAGAATAGCATAGGAATCCCGGTAGATCACGAAGAGGAATTGATCTATAGAAATAATATTAAGGCAAGGGGAGCTTCATCATTGTTATTATATTTTATTTAAGGTTTAGATGATTGGTAGATTGCCTTAGGTTTTGGTAGATGGTGATTTGGTATTGTTTGAAGAGAAATTTATGAATTGGTGATGAATAATGACTTATGATTGATGTATAATGAGTACAGAATTATAGGTTGTTGTTAGATGATGAAACCTTGTGATAAAATAGTGTTTTAGGACCAGTAACATGATAAAATCACATGTGAATTAGACTGGTTTATGCAAGAAAATCTTTATTCGTGTCGTGTCATCGGGCGACAAAGGTAGTGTCGTCTAGAGAAGATGCATCTCCAGGAGAAAGTGAGGATGAAGGGAGGCATAAAAGATGACGCTTCTGGAGTGTGTCTCACCTAGTGTCACCTGGCGAAGCAGGTGGCGATGGAAGTCTCTCTAGGCGAGGGAAGAGTTTTGTTGGTCGAAGGAAGGCATAAATGATTGGCCACTTTTGATTTTCTTAAAAGAGTTATTACTTTAATTCTATAGCTCATATTAAGGTTTCGTTCGATGTGTTGGATATCTAACACAATGAACTTTAATTATGTGAAGAAAAATGAGACTTAAAGAGTATATCTCTAAGATCTAAGTTAGAATAGAATTATGTCCTTGCGTTAAATCACAATTATGTTTTGTATATGATGGTGCTTTGTTTATGATGATGCTTTTCTTATGTTGATGATGTTATAATGTTGGGTTGATTACTATGATGACGTAATGATGTTGTGTTAATTATTATGATGATGTTATGATGTTGTGTTGGTTACTATGATGATGTTATGATGTTGTGTTGATTACTATGATGTTTGTGATGAATCATGAATGGTGATGCGTGTTGATGAGAGGTGGTCGTATTAAATATGTTATTGCGTATCATTGCAATCATGGCATATTTTAGGACTTCGGTCCAGTGAAGTTAAGACTTCACACCGATCATGACGTGGCATTTTGTAATCTCATTGAGCATTAAATTTTCTGACGCTGTCAAATTAACGCCCAATTTAAATTCAAATCCAGGGTCCAATTGGAAGAAATATATAAGTTAAAAATTCAGATTTTCTTTCATAACTTCACTCACTCCCAAAAATTCCTCACAAGTCTCTCTCTATTCTCTCAAAGATTAAACACATTCTTCTCTCAATTTAGCTCAAGAACATCAACAATATTTATCAATCTTTAACAATTCATCGAGAACAAAAAGTCAAAAATCACAAATCTCTTCCTCTTCCCTCTTTCTCCACCAATCCGCAACTGGACCGCCTCCTAGCATCTACCGCGCCACCGAAGACCGCCGGTAACCATCTTCCTACAATCGTTAAAAAAGTCACGAACGTATGTCCCCTCCTCCACAAAATTGCCGGCAATTCTCCCTCCTCCGTACTATTTCCGATCGGTGTTGATACTCTTCCCTTATCCGGTCATTTTCAACATCAACCTCCTATTCACTTCAATCAGGTAATTCAATTACTCTTAGTTCTCAATTATCTTTGATTAAATTGAGTTTTCTTTGAAGTTTAGGTGTTTGTGAAAATGCTTGAGAGATGTAATTTGTGAATTGAATTGAGGCTATGAATTAAAGAATGAATTGAGTTGTATAATAGTGAATTGATATGATGCTGTAATGTTAATTTCAGTTATGTGGAGAAGAGGAACCAGTTGAAAGTCATGATAATTCATGTGTTAGTTTTGATTCTTGAATTAGATATAAACAGGAGTTGAACTTTGAAGTGACGTTGTGACATAATGTTGAGAATTGGAGTTAAATTTTTCGGTTGAACTTCATGATGCTTGAGATGTTGAGAATTCGATACCAATTTGATTTATTGATATAATTATTTGACACTAAAAACATCAAATTGGTTGAAATTACATTAACACATGATTTTTGAATTATGCTTGGATTTAAGGGATTCATTGTGTTTCTATTCTTTATAACATGTGCATTTCACATGAGCTTTGATACCTGAACCATAAGTACTTTTATGCACTTGTTTCCGTTGTTTAAACTTAATTTTGATTGAAATTCACATAAATGTACACGGCTTCCACGGTAATTGAAGTGGTACTTGCACTTGGATTTAATTCGAGGCATACACATTTTTGAGTTCCTTGGTGCGTTTGGAAGTAACCGTGTAATTTTTGCGCGATATGTTCTGATATTTCGTGCACCTAAAATTTGAACATATTGCTATTTAGTTCTTTATAACATGTACATTGAGCTTTGACTTTCATATAATGCATGTATACACTTTATTGTTCGTTTATAAACCATTGTGATTGATTCTCCTTGGTTATGGTGTGTTTTTTGGTACAACTCATGATATAACCTTAGTGCTGCCCCGTAACGGTAAAGTGTGCTTCCGATGTGATTTGATTCGAGATATATACTATTCTAAACTTTTTGGAAAGTTTGGAAGCTACCATGTGATTTTTGTGCAATTTTGTTTCGACTTTTAGCGCACTCGTTTTTATAGTGCAGTGCTTCCCGGAGTTTGAGTTTATGCTTCCAATATGCATTTAATTTTTATTCCTTCATGGTTTATTCATAAACTTAATTGTTTTGTGAATTCTTAACTCCATTGCGGTTTCTTGTTATCACTAATGCACTTGTTGATTTGTGAAAGGTACGTTGTTTATTTGTGGATTCGCCTTTGACACAACTTATCTTGATTCTTATTTCATAAGAAAATATATTCTTTGCATTTTAGTATGGATTTCTATTTTATCTGGATGTGAATAGTGTGCGGGAACTCTGATGTGATGCGATGCATTCGTGGCTTGCAATTTATTTTCACACTTGATATTAATTGAATATTATTTCTAACTATTGCACTTTCTTTTTGAAGCTTTATCGAAGTATTCTGGATTTCTTTTCTTTCCTCTGATATTTGTCAAACTTGCGTTTGATTAGTATTCTTATTTGTTTCCTTTTATCTCTCGCATTCTTTACCGCTTTCTGATGCCATGAGAAGTAGGAATAGAGATGCATGCTTTACCACTTTTTGATGCCATAGGAAGTAGGATAGAGATTCATGTTCTGGGAGTCCCTTTGAGGCAGGTCGTTGTTTAATGTTTGTTCCAAAGACCTCGATGCAGGAATCCCATTCCCATTCCCCATTATTAAGTCCTCAGAGAAGGCAAGGCAAGTAGAGGGTTCGCAATCAACCCCGCCATATTCAGTTCGGGTCATTAGTAGCTCGCGTCGTGCGTCGATGCTAAGAATCATGTTATTCCTGCTATCGAGTCACTCAAGTGGAATCCAGGGATCTACAACCAATCCCCCAAGCTTTTTCATTAGCTTATGTACGTACATGTTGATGCTCCGATGTGATCTCAATATTTCCTTCTATCTCCTACCTAGATAACGTGATATCTTGGTTAGGTGCTTAGTTTCCTGTGACGATTCACTCTCGCTCTTCTCTTGCCTAAATAACGTGATATCTTGGTTAAAAGTCGACTCTCTTCATCTTTATTGCCCTAGTAACGTGATACCGCGGTTAAGAAATACCTACTTCCCCCATTTTTGCTTTCCTCCACCACTCAATGTCTTTGTTAAGCCTCCTTTTATCCTACCTTAATTACCTAATATCTTGGTAAGGTGTCCCTTATCCCTTGTCCTACCTCGATGATACAATATTGTGGTTAGGCGTGATCCCTCTCCCTATCCTTCCTTGGTAACATGGTACCTCAGTTAGGCATGTGCTACTTGAGTGAGTGGATACTCCTAAAGCTTTGTGTGTTTACTTTTTATTGCATGATTACATACCCCCTTAGGATTTCTCGATTCAATCTTAGGAAGCGAATTGAGATAGACCTTAGGTTACAAACCATGCATGACAACTCTAGGGTTACTTTGCTAGTGTCCCTTAGACCTTTGCATTTTCATTAAAACTAAAACTTTTTTTTTTCTTTCAAACTTATAAAAACACTCTAATACTACAAAAACATTTTTTCAAGGTAAAAAAACACCAACCAATTCAACTTCATTTTTCCGTATGGCTTTTTCTTTTAAAACTCTTTTTCAAGTTAAAAAACATACAACAAACTAAAACATTTGATCTGAACTACGACACTCTGACTTTCCCATTGTCTGAAGGAGTATGTAGGCACTAGGTTGCGATGCCTAGGTGAGCAAAACTTTGTAAATTTTCTTTTTTTCCCGTGTTTTCTTTCACATGTATTTCCTCTCAGCATTCAGCTTTAAAATTAGATTTTTACACACCCTTAGATTTGAGCAAACTTAGGTGGATCCTACAAAGTACCACAAACGTATGGGGTGCTAATACCTTCCCCTCGTGTAACCGAATTTCGTACCCTTTCTCTTGGTCAGAAGACATTATTATCCATTTCTTTAGGGTTCTCTCGATATCTTCCCTTCCTTCAGGATAAATAGATTCCAGTGGCGACTCTGTTTTTTTCCCACCTGGATACTTTGTAAAGGGAACTGATGTCATACCATATGTTGGAACATCAAGTCTGCAGATTGTGTAGAATCTTGTTGGATAAAGGTAGTGGATAGAAAATGCTTATGGGCTAAACATGGGTTGAACACATATGTTTGGAACCCACTCTTGATCTACAGGAGGAGGCATTTGTGTCTAAGAAGTTTCTTTGCGAGAAACATGTCTTAGATAAGCATGTTGGTCAGGACACAATCAACATATTTGGAACTATTTAGACTACTTTATTTATAATCTAAGTGAGTTGGTGAGAAGTGGTTGTGCTTTGTTATGGGATCTTGATAAAGGTATCTTATCTATATACTATTGTTTACAGTGATTTCTGGTAAACAACCGCTAGTCCTCCAAACTATCGAATAATCTTACTGACTGTTATTCAATCTCTCTGGTAACTCGCAGGATCGACTAGATTGATCCTAGGATGTATTGGTCATTAGGGTAACTCTCATGATAGAACTGGTATTCATGGTTGGTATTTGGAATGTTGTGTAGGTGCTTAACTTACTTCAATTACTCTACTAAAATCTAAAGGCATGATCAAGTAAATGTGCGCGAAACTAAATTGCATGAATGAAGTTCAATTGTAAAGACATGTAAAAACTGCATAAAAGACAAGTAAATGACTTCGAAGCATAAAAACAGTTAATGTAAAAGATTCTCTGGAATGTAAAAGATTCGAAATATGAAGAAAGCGTTTAAATGCAAGAAAACTGTAAAATGACTTTAAGTAAAAATGTGTTCGAATGATAAAAACTTGAAGATAAAGGCATGAGATGTATAACAGTTTCCGAAATGTAAAGTATTTGAAATGGAAAGAAAGCATTTAAATGTAAGGCATCAGTAAAAAGACTTCGAATGAAAACATTTTAAATGCAAAAGCTTGTAAATGGTATTTACATGAAGATAAAGGAAAGTACTGGAAATGATAAAGAGTTTTCATTGAATCATAAACATGTGGTGTTATCATACGTACATTGCTCGTGCATTCGTTTCCCTAGCCATGTGGTATTTTGAATGTTTACTGAGTTCTTTGTACAATAGATATGACACACGAAATCCTAATGCTAAGACTTCTATTTATACTACTTCGACCATAACGGTCTTGCTATAAGATTCTGCCACGTTCAGAACATGCAGAGCAATGCCTCTCTCTTGCTTCCACGCGTCTTCGAATGCTCCAGCGCATATATTTCAAATTTCGAACATCCCGCTTGCATTTGAATTTCAAATGTTTTGGCACTTCTTCGCTTCGAACGCATTTCTTAGACACAGCTTTGTTATCTTTTCGAGACTTCTTTGAATATATTCTCCTAACTGTCACTCGAAGCTCCAAGCTTTGATATGCCCATTCGAAGCACTGCTTCTACCATTTCGAAACATGACGTTTTGTTTCATTTCAATCGAAACGTCCAATTTACTTTGCTTCTAATAATATCATCAAAATCTTCAGCCAACAAAATGCCCCTTTAAAATATGAATTTCTATTCCTTTGAGAAATACTTATTTTAAACATATACACAAGATTTTGATGCGACCTTTGAATCATCGTAACATTTATTGCATATGACTCCAGTCACGTCAATCACAACGCTTTTCAGATTCCTTAACCGCCTTGAACCATTTCACAGCATGGTGCAGTTACAAAACAATGATTATCTTTAATCACGCCTATTACCAATATTAACTTTACGCCACCTCTTCATCAAACCAACCTACGACTACCACGTATCACAATCTTACTCAGTGGATGCTTAAACTTCCACACTATAAAAACCCATCAACTTAGTCTTTTCTTTTCTTCCCACTTTCTGAATCTTTTCTCCATCTTTTCTCACCGAAACCCTAAACTTCCAACATTCTTCCAACAATGTCTTCTTCAACTTCATCTCAACTAAAAAAGGCTTCCAAAAAGAAAGGAAATACCGCAGGAACCACAATGGAAAGCAAGGTTGGCACCTACCAAGGTCAATTTGTTCTTGTTCCCCAGATGATCTCAAAAGAGAAAGAAATGCTTTATGCATCCCAGGTACTAATTCCTACTAACGCTGCTGGCAAGAGGTTAGCTTTAATGGGCCCTCTTACAGTCTTTGAAATTTTAAAAGACACCAGAAAAATTTTCCCAGTTTGCTACAATTTCAAACTTCTGTTTAATAAAATGGATAGCCCCAAGACTATAGAGTCTTCTGATTCAACCACCGTAGAAAATCCAATCGTTTCCCCTAAGGACCCTTTCATGCTAGATTATGTAAAGAGTAACTTCAAACCGTTTCGATCTTGCCCCACCTCCGACACAGCCTATCACAACTGGTTTAATAAGGTAGAAGCTAAGAAATCCCAGCAATAGGAAGAATTAGGTATCTACAACTTGATTAAACTGTCGAAACCAGGTTTTACTTATAGCCACCCATTGTTATTCGCGTCCCTATATTTCTGGGACAGTACTTACAATACTTTCCATCTCCCTGGTGGAATGATTACCCCTACCTTTTTTGACATAGCGGCCATTACTGGGCTATCACCAATAGGAGAAACATATATCCCTGACAATGAAGAGCATTCAAGTATTATCGACTTCGAAGTCAAGCTAGCAAGCTTTTCAAAGTTTATCAGCCACTATCACACTGAAGGAGACAGTGTGTCGGATGTGGAACACATTGCTTTCCTTACCTTATGGTTGTCAAGGTATGTCTTTTGCAGCAGATCCCTACAAGTATCCAGTAGGTTTATTCCTCTAGCTAGAGATTTGCATGAGAATCGGAGGGTGTGCTTAAGCGAACTGCTATTAGTTGATCTTTATGAAAGCCTAAGGTCAGCTGTTTCGAGTCTAAAATCTCACACCTCCAAGAATATCCTGCTAGCTGGCCCTTTCTGGTTACTTCAGTTATGGCTAAATGCCATGTTCGAACCTTCATTATCAACTGCCAATACTATTGCTGAACAAGACCCTGAAATAGAGGATAGAATCATCGAAGGCACTAGGCTGCGAAGACTAACCCCAAACGATGATAAGGATGACTTCAAAGTTCTATTCTCAAAATATATCATGATATTCTCCAAGAGGCATAAGTTCGAAGAGACCATGGCGCCTTTTGCTTCAAGGGCTCATGGACCTTCATGGTTCACCATGGCTCTCTCAGAAGCTGTCAAAAGCAAAGAAATTCAAGATGTATGGAGAGCCTTTTTGCTACCCAGACTAATCTCTTCAAGAATAACTCCTGCTAAGAATCAAATTTTCCTTTTTGCTTATCAGCCCAACTTCGTTTCGAGACAGTTTGGCTTGTGCCAACTAATTCCTGAACCCCTATTTCAAACGGAAAATGCCATCACCTCTGGGCGAACCTTCAAGGCTCGAGAAGCCAAACTACAGCAGGAACAATACCAAGGCTTTGCCCATTTTGAACTAATAACCTTCGAACCTACACACCTTACAACAAAGGGGTTTCTGGAATGGTGGACAAAGTTCTATCAGACTTATATGTTCGATACTCTTACTATTCAGCAGAAACTAACTGATGCATTCGATGTGCAGGTACCATCCAAGAAAGGTATGTTTACTCATGCCAAAGAGATTAAGGCTTTTCAAAATTATTTCGAAACTACTTATGATCCCACACACTTGGAATCCATGGTGCATCAAGCGGCTGAGACCTTGAAGGAAAAATTCAAAGAAAAAGTTTCTAAGTTAAAACTTCCTTCAGGGTTGTCACCTGAGGATAGGTATAGGTTGGCATTCGAAATGCATCCACCTAAATTTCCTAGATTACCTACCTCAGAACTGGCTCTGGCTTGGTTTCCTCCATACCCTTGGTGGTTCACTTGCAAAGAAATGTTCAAATATCTTCAAAAGAAACCAAAGCCATCTGAGACTGTGACATGGGCTCGACATTGGCTCCACGATTTCCCAGGACATCTTCACTATGACCTTTCTGCCATGTCGATTAAATCTGATCAAGGCACAGGTGCGAATGCTTGGGAAAATCCCAAATGCTTCTCATTTTCTATATTTTTAACTTTTGCCTTAATTGTTTCGATTTTCAGCCATCAGCATAAAGACTGCTGCTTCAAAGTCAAAAGAAGGGAGCGCCTCTCAAGCCTCTATCGAAACCATTGACAATGTGACTCCATCCGAACCAACAACAATTGCTGCAACAACAACAACAACAACACCAGTAATAACCAGTGTTCCAACTCCACAGGTAATCACTTAGCCTTGATGTTTCGAATACACTAATGCTTTATGATTTGCATCTTAACTTATTGTTTTAAATCTTTTCAGACCAACAAACTTCCGCCAACAACTCCAAAGAAACGAAAAACAAACACTACTGGGGAAGACCCCAAGGCTGGAGGGAATTTACCAGCTGCTTCGAAGAAGAAGCAGAAGAAGCAGAAGAAGGATATTTTAAAAAGTGATGTACCAACTAGTGTCTCTGGACTCGATTCCAGGGATGCTGCTCCCTCACCTAAATCCAAAATTCCACCTTCGACCTCCAACGTAATGTTGGAACGCATAGCTAGCAACCTCTCTTCTGAGAGTCCACAGGTAAATTGAACTTTAAATCTTTGAAAAAATAATTATTCATTACCTTGGTGCATGCTTTTAATATTCTTTTGCCTCTGCAGGACATTTCTAATCCGGCTCTTACCACTTCGACTTCACCATCAAAAGTTGCTGCTCCGATCAACTCTTCTCCTCAAGGAGATTCCAGCAACCTTGTACAGAACAAAGGTTCCTCCAATATGGCGGTTCTGGATGGGGCTTCTGAGCAGCAAGATGATCAGAGTACTTCTCCTCCTCTAAAAGAAACAAATGAAGCAACACTTCATGAATCTGCAGAGGCTTTACAAAGAACTTCTCTTCAAAAGTCCCCTCTTGAAACCCTTAAAGAGGACCCAAAGGACACTCACGCTGAAGGAGAGAAAGCTAATTCTGGTCAAAGAAACGAAGAATCTGCAGGAGAAGGGTCTGAGGAGGAAGATGCCAACGCTGGGACAGAGTCAAATGCAAATAGCAGCGAGAACGAAGATATCGAAGTGGTGGATTTGGATGACGATGAAGAAGATAATGAGCACGAAACGAATGAAGGGGATGGTGACGCGACCAATAAACCCATGGAAGTCGAAATGGACGTGACTCCCCTGCGTGTGGAACTCCCTTAACTGTCTCTGTCCCGAATGACCGACGAGGAGCTTGCTCTCCTGAGACGAAATGACCCTATTGGGTACATGAAGGCGAAGCTGGCTCAAAGGGATATTCCACCTGCTAGGGCTGGCACAAGTTCGACTAGCCATCCGCTGCCCACAGATGAAAGAATTGTACTTCTTAACAGGATCAGGAGAATAATTCTAGATGTGGATTTGTTCGAAGTGCTCAAACAAGATAGCACAGCTTGCTACACTATGAAGGAGTTGCTTACAAAAGTCAACCTCGCTACCTGCTCCTTGCCAGTTAGTTCTATCTTGTTCGATCTTCAATCTTTGCTGGACAACGTGACTGGGTACCTTCTCCAAGATGAATTTGCTGCCAGAAAGGTTCAAGAAAAACGCACTGCAATGGATGCTGCTTATGAACATGCTTTGAAACTCTCTCAAGAAGCTGAAGATCAAGCCATGCATCTAAAGCAAGCAAAAACTGATTATGAGGCTCGAGCTGAGTCCATCCTTCTCTGGGAAAGGCAAATTCAGGAACTTCAACAGAAGGTTAAAGAGGCTCAAGAACAACAATTGGCCTACAAAACCAATATTGCTGGTAACCAATTTGAAGAGCTTCTCAACCAGGGGCTTGCAGAAATGGAAACTGCAGAACAACTCAAGGGAGAAGTGGCCACCTTAGAGGGAGCAAGACGTTTTGCTCAACAAAGGCTTGAGTCTTTTCGAAGTACCTTCAACAGATTGAAGAATAATTCCTATTTCTAAATCTTAGTGTTGATTTGATTAAAATTTGGTTTTTTGTATGTAATCTTTTAACAACGCCATTTTGGCAAACCCATATTGCCATTTTGGCATTTTTATGATATTCTGATTACGTTGTTACTATTCGAATCTCCTGCAGGCGTGGCTTATATTTCTTTAAATATTTCCCATTAACCTTTAGGATACGTTTATCATCCATCGGCTATTCGATTTCATATGCATGTGACCATTTACCTAATGATTTTTTTTTCTTGTCCATGGGTAATATGACTTTCCAGACTAAGTCATTAATAATGAATGCTTTCCTTTTCACCCTTTTGTTATATGTCCTGGCCACTCTTTCTTTTTGTCTCATCAAGATTTCCAATGCATGTAATCTAACTTCGTCCAATTCCACTAACTCATTCATCATCATCTCCCAATATAATGCAGCTGAAATTTCGTTTTGTCTTTGAATTCGAACTGATTGTAGATGAATTTCTACTGGCAGAACTGCATCATGACCAAATGTGAGTTGGAAAGGCGTGGTGTTAGTAGCTTCCTTAGGAGATGTTCTACAGGCCCATAGTATTTGGTCCAAAGTTTTGTGCCAGTTCCTTGGCTTTTTACCAATATGTTTCTTGATTAACCCTATTATCACTTTATTAGATGCTTCGACTTGACCATTTGCTTAAGCATAATATGGCATTGATGTTAGTAATCTAAACCCCATTTCTTGGGCAAATTCTTGCATTTTTCTACCAGTAAACACAGAGCCTTGGTCTGTGGTTATGCTCTCTGGCAATCCGAACCTATAGATAATGTATTTTTGTATAAATTCAATAATAGCCTCTTGATCAGCAACTATTAATGGTACTGCTTCGATCCACTTGGTAAAATAATCTATTCCTACCAAGATATATTTTTGTCCTTTAGACGAAGCAGGATTTATTTCTCCTATTAAATCCAATGCCCATCCTCTAAATGGCCATGGTTTGATGATTGAATGCAACTCACTTGCAGGGGCATGTTGAATCCCTGCATGTTTCTGACATTCTTCACATCCTTTAGCAAAGTCTATACAATCTTTGAGCATGCTGGGCCAATACATGCCATATCGAAATAACAGCCATTTCATTTTATGACCTGCTTAATGTGCCCCACATGCCCCATTGTGGACTTCTGACAATGCTAAGTATGCCTCACTTTCTCCTAGGCACTTCAATAATACACCCTCTTGGGTCTTTTTGAACAATTCGTTCCCCATGAGGACATATGATAATGCTCTGTATTTTGTCTTCCTATCAACATTCAGAGTTGGGTTTGTCAAATAACTCACCAGTGGACTTCGCCAGTCTGCATCTGATAAAGTGTTTATGGCTAATATTTCGAATCCCTGTTTCTCAGCATAACCCAATTTCATACTCTCTAGATCTGATGGTGTGAATCTAGTAGCCATAACTCTACCCCTTAATTCAACTAAATCCTCAAAGTTTTTGGCAGAAACTTTATAACCTGAAGCTAATTGTGCTAAGTCATTTGCTTCTTAGTTTTCTATTCTTGGTATATGTTGAATATCCATATATTCAAACTTCCTAAGTAGCCTGTTAACTATGACGAAGTATATCATCAGGTTTTCCTTTATGCATTTATACTCCTTTGTTATTTGCTTGACCACCAATTCTGAGTCTCCTTTAATTTCGACTCTAGTTGCCCCCAATTCCAACAAAGCTTCAAGTCCAACAATAAGCGTTTCATACTCAGCTTCGTTGTTCGAGCAACGAGGACCATCTAACTTATACTTGAATTTTGTTGGAATTCCTTCAGGGGAAATTAGAAGGACTCCAACACCACTTCCATTCCTGTGGGTCGAACCATCAAAGTATAATTTCCATGGTTGCATTTCGACGTAACTCATGACAGTCTGCTCAACCAATGAATGGTCCACAATGAAATCAGAAATCACTTGGCCTTTCACATCTTTTAAAGGCATGAAAGTCAAAGAATATTCTGTTAAGGCTAAAGCCCATTTACCAACTCTGCTATGCATTATTGGTTTTGAAAGCATGTGTTTAATGACATCGAAATGAGATGAAACATAAACATCAACAGGCTTTATATAATACTTGAGTTTCATACAAGAGAAATACAAACAAAGACGTAGCTTTTCTAAATTGCTATATCTGGTCTCTGCATCATTCAATACTCTACTTAAATAGTATATGGCTCTTTCGATACCATTGTTATCTTCTTGTGCTAACATACTACCTATACTAACTTCAGAGGCAGATATGTACAATCTCATGGGCTTCCCCCATGAAGGTGGAGACAAGATGGGAGGCTGAGAGAGGTATCTTTTTATCTTGTCAAATGCCTCCTGATGGGCTTCGTTCCATTCGAAGGCTTGGCCTTGCTTTAGACGAAGCAACGGAGAGAAAGCTTGGGTTCTTCCGCTCAGATTCGAAATGAAACTTCTGAGGAAGTTAATCTTCCCTAGCAAATATTGCAGCTCCCTTTTTGACGTAGGTGCTTTCGTCTCCATTATGGCTTTGGTTTTGTTCTGGTTGATCTCAATCCCTTTCTTGTGAACCACAAAACCAAGTAAATCTCCAGCCTGCACAAAAAATGCACATTTAAGGGGATTCATCTTTAAGCCATGTTTTCTCATTCGTTTGAATGATTGGCTCAAATGATGCAAATGTGTTTCTGCAGATATAGATTTGATGACTATATCATCAATATACACCTGCATAAAGGTTTCAATGAAATCATGGAAAATCGAATTCATTGCCCTTTGATAAGTTGCCCCAGCATTCTTTAAACCAAAAGGAATCACCACCCATTCGTAAGTGCCTAAGGCTCCTGGGCAACGAAATGCTGTCTTGGCAACATCTTCTTCAGCAATAAAAATCTGATTATACCCAGAGTATCCATCTAACATACTCAAGTATTCGAACCCTGCAGCAGAGTCTACTAGCATTTCTGCCACAAGCATGGAGTACTCATCCTTAGGGGTTGCAGTGTTTAAATCCCTAAAATCTATGCAGATTCTCAAAGAACCATTTTTCTTAATAACAGGTACTATATTTGCTAACCATTCGACATACCTTGTGGTCCTGATGAATCTGTAACGCAGCAACCTTTCGATCTCAGCTTTAATCTTTGTGAGAACCGCTGGTGCGAATCTTCTAGGAGTTTGTTTGATGGGCTTCTTGCCATCTTTGATTGGAAGTCTGTGTTCGACTAACTCCCTCTTTAAACCAGGCATTTCGTCATAATCCCATGCGAAGCAATCTTTGTTTTTCTTGAGGACTTCGATCACTTCCTGCTTGAGGCCTGGGCTAAGTTTTGCACTTATGTAGGTTATTCTTTTCGTGTTTTCATCCCCTAAGTTCACTTCTTCGAGTGGATCCTGTGCCAACATTTTGGCACCTGAGTCTATGGGGTCCCTTTCGAAGCCTAAGGGTTCTTTATCATAGATGGCGTCCAGCCTTTGATCTATCTTAATTTCTTTAAAGGGTGAGCCTTTCGAGCCATCCCCACTTATTTCGTTCATCTTCACAGCCAATTTATTCATTTCAGCCTCTAAGGCCGCCTTTGATTCGTTCTCAGCCATATAGGCCGAAATCCTTTCGAAAAAGGAGGACTCGGTCATGAGTAAGGTTGTCGAAGTCCCAGCCTGCTGGCCGTCTTTGTATAGTACTTTCGACTCCCTCATCTTCATTGATTATTCTTCTATCCCAGTATAGGCCATCATGGCGAAGGGTCATATAGTAGTGGGCGTTTCTGGTTTCGTTGATTTCATCATTTGGGACACAAGGAGCAATCTTTGCCAGATGCTTGTCATAATTCCTCTTGTCAACTAAATTGATTGTTGACATGAAGTAACTCTGGTCTGCATCAATGTTTTCCACGATCCCATCTTCTCTCCATAGAACTAATTGCTGGTGCATTGACGAAGGAACTGCCCCTACGCCATGGATCCACTCCCTTCCCAGCAACAAGTTGTAGTTGGCCTTGGCTTCGATCACCATGAACATGGTGGGCCTACAGCTTGAGCCTATTGTCAAGTCCAATTGAACCACCCCCAGTGTTTTGCCCACTTTCCCTTCATAATTGGATAGAACCATATTGTGGGGCTTGATATCCCCTTCGCGTATTTCTAACCTTTTCAGCATGAAGTGGGGTATCAAATTGACTGCAGCACCCCCATCCACTAGAACCTTATTCACGCCATGGGCACCAACTTTTGCCCGAATAAATAGTGGCTTAAGATGGTTCTTCATAGCTGGTTCTGGACGTTCGAAGAACGCATTCTGCTCCTCGACAGCCCCATTGTCCATCACATAGTAGCACACAGGCCTATGCTTCATCAAGTCTATGGTATCTTCTTCCTCATATTCATCAATTTCAATTTCCTGTCCAAATTCACAGGGAAGCACAGATACCACGTTGAAATTGAGGTTGAACGTAGACTCCCCCTCTGATTCGAAGTTATTCGTTATCATATCTTCGTCTTCTTTTGGGCCTGGAGTGTATTCCTTTGGTTCATCTAGTTGTACTTCAGAGAAAAGCCTCCTATTAACTGGGGGTTTGTCTTCAGTTTGATTTTTTGGTGTGGGTTTGTTGGTGCTAGATTCACCTTGGTTCTTTGTTGAAGTTTCCCCTTTATTTGCCACAACTTCCCTCTCAGCCTTTCGAATCCTCTGTTGCCTTCGCCACTGGGATCTCGACATGGGGTTCCTTCCTTTGTAGTTCTCTAATCTCACCTCTTCCCTCTTCGCTATGTTGAATTGCCTTCTGTATGTCATAGCATGGCGTGCGTTTCGTTCGGTGTTTCTCCATCTGTCTTTGCCTTTGTCATTTCTGACTTGCAGCCATCTGTCTGTTGGCACTTCAGCAGGGAGTTTAAACGTCACTCTTCGAGAACCCTTGGGATGAGGACTATCAGGCCTTCGTTGTTTGTATTTACTATCGAAACGTGGGCCCATCTGAACAGTTTCTTGATGGTTCCAGCAAGGGGCGAAGGGGACTGTTTCGAAGGCTCTGGCCATGCTTTGATCATACACAGCAGAACACCTTGGGCATATCAAGCACTTGGTTGCCCCTTTGTAGCAGCGAAACACAAATTCCAGCAAACTTTCTCCAGCCCTAGGATAACACCTAAATAGCTGGTTATTCTGGCGCCAGTTGTTGCCAGTTCGCGCCCTCTGTACCCTCTCGAAGTTCGCAGCGATTATCTGATTGCAGAGGATGTTGCACCTAGGGCATAGTATCATCCATGTATCTCCTTTGTGGCACATCATGAGGTAATCCTTGAGACTAGCATCTCCAGCATGATTATCCTCCATTTTATACTTCTCTTTTTCTAAGTATCTTTCTACCTCCTCCATCTCAGAGCGAGGTCTCTCCATATCCACCATGTTTACCTCAACATCCTCCCCCTTAGCTTCATCATCTCCCCATCCTGTGGGTTTTATATCTTCAATGTGGACCTTTGAACTCTCTGGGGCAGAATATTTGACCAAATAGTCAAATTTTCCACTGGGTTCCCCTAAAGTGTCCCATATTTCTTTCTGAGGGGAGGTTGGCTTCGTGATTTGGACTTTCTCCAATTCCAGCCTCAGGCCTTCAGTGACCTGTGTCAATTCTTGGTTTTGGTTTTCCTGGCCTTCAGTAGCCTGGATTTCTTTTGCAACAGCTAAAGGTGCTGCTTCAATCGAAGTCTCTGGTTGCTTGTGGATGTCTTCAGTGACCTCCTTATTGACTTCGACTATCACCCAGCTTTCGTTTTCAGTACCTTTCTCTCCTATTGGGGCATCACTTTGGTCAGCTTCCACCATGTTAATCTCTCCAATGCATGCAGGCTCGGAGTAATTGGTGTCTGCGACGTCCAAAGGATCTTCGTCCACTTTCATTTTTGCTTTATCAGCAAACTTCAGTCTGCCATCTTTAATTGCATTCTGAATTAGGTCCCTGAAAAGAAAACACTGTGAGGTTTTGTGGCCTAGGAAACTATGATATTTGCAAAATCATCTTTTCTTTCTTTGATCTAAAGGAGGTATTTTGACATTTGATGGAACAATGAGTTGGCCATCTTTGACAAGTAAATCAAAAATCTTGTCACATTTAGTGACATCGAAGGTATAAACCTTCTTTGGGAATTTGTCACTTTTCTCATTTTCAACAATTTCTTTCCCTTTTGTGGGAACTAATAATTTGCAGGAGTAAGGTGGTGCCTGTTTTAATTCAGCGAGGTCGATTTCGACCTCTTCGAATTCGAATTCAGGATAATCTTCTGCTTCCTCAGTTCCAACATAGGAGATCCTTTCCTTCTTGTTATTTTTAAAGACTCTGGCCTTTTCGGCCTTTAGCCTTTCGACCTGTCGAAGCCTATCGGCTAACTGAGCCATATCCCTCAAATATTGAGTGTCTAGTTTCTTTCGAATAGAGTAATCCAAGCCACCAGCGGCCATTTCGACTAACTCATGTTCAGGCACTACTGTGTAACATCTGGATTTCAAAAGCCTGAATCTATTCAGATAATCATCTATGGGTTCAGTGAACTTTCTCTTGACACTGGCTAATTCCTTCAAACTTATTTTTGACTGTCCCATGTAAAACTGTTCATGGAATAATCTCTCCAAAAGAGCCCAAGTATCAATGGACCCAGGAGGCAAAGTGGTGAACCATGTGAAGGCGTTTTTAGTCAGGGAACTTGGGAAATATTTGATCCTGAGGTCTTCATTATTGGCTATATCTCCCGCTTCGGTTAGATATCTGGCTATATGTTCGACTGTTGACCCATTGGTATCCCCAGCAAACTTTGTAAACTTAGGGACTTTATATCCCCTTGGTAAGTCAGTATGCATTATGTAATCTAATATAGGGGAAGCATAATTTGGCCTTCTAATACCTGTGTTGAGGCCATTCTGGGCCATGACTCTCTCTATCATGGTGGTTAAATTATTTTCTGCCAAGATGTTATCGTTTCGAATTCTATGAACGACTGCATCAGCATCTTGATTTCGACCCACCATGACAACCCCCCTAGGTTGTTCTTCTCGAAACTCTGGGACTTCCAGCCTTTCGACCTTTGCCCCTGGTTCCATAATTTCCCTTTGTGGGCCTTGGATCATTGGGGCTTCTAACCTTTGTGCCCTTGCCCCCAAGTTAACTTCTTCTCTGGGTGGTCTATAGGTTGGGTCGTTAGCAATTTGTTCCATAATAGGTACGTTCGCTCGAACTCCCGCCTGATTCTGCCTACGCCTCTCTGGGGGAGCAAAGAAATATGCTATTCGACTCATGTTATCTGCATTTTCTCTGTTTGTTACAGTCACATTCTGCACTATTGGGGCAAATATTTCCTGCATAGTTTGTGCTAATACCCTTATCATATTATGGTTACTGTCATCCATCAATTGCCTAAAAGCCAACTGGTTTTCTGTGGTTAAAATAGGCATTGCGCTATAACCCACTGACCCTTGGTTATTTGTCATAAACTGATTTGCCCCAGACCCAGACCCTAATTGTGGTGATGAATTCGATGTGGAATTGTGTAAGCCTGCCATAAAAGATGTTGGCATTCCATAAGAGGAGTTTCTGGTTCTATTACCATCGAAACCGGGTGGTCTAGTTAGTGGGGTGGAGAAATGGGTTTGTGTCCCTGATGGTGGGACGAATCCCCCAGGATAACCAATGGTTCCAGTATTTCCTAGGATCAAACTATTAGTTGATATGCCACTTATTCCATTAGTGGCTATATTACTGGTAGAGGATGCAACAAACTGTGCATTCGAAGGGATCACATTAGATGTTCCCATCGAAGCGGACATATTAGTGCCTGTTGTATGTGGGGCATTTTGTTCCCCTTGTTGATTGTCAGAATTAGACATCTTGTTCAAACGTTTTCTTCTGGATAAGGGTTGGTTGCTGTTGGTTATTTTACCACTTCTTAGGTTCATAAAACAACAAACTTATCACTCAGAGGGTATTTTTACAATGGTTAAGTCCCACCAATTTCTATTTTGTTCTAAATTTCGTAATGTCCAATTACTGGTCCCACCGGGTGTGCCAATTTGTTTACAGTGATTTCTGGTCAACAACAGCTAGTCCTCCAAACTATCGAATAATCTTACCGACTGTTATTCAATCTCTCTGGTAACTCGCAGGATCGACTAGATTGATCCTAGGATGTATTGGTCATTAGGGTAACTCTCATGATAGAACTGGTATTCATGGTTGGTATTTGTAATGTTGTGTAGGTGCTTAACTTACTTCGATTACTCTATTAAAATCTAAAGGCATGATCAAGTAAATGTGCGCGAAACTAAATTGCATGAATGAAGTTCAATTGTAAAGACATGTAAAAACTGCATAAAAGACAAGTAAATGACTTCGAAGCATAAAAACAGTTAATGTAAAAGATTCTCTAGAATGTAAAAGATTCGAAATATGAAGAAAGCGTTTAAATGCAAGAAAACTGAAAAATGACTTTAAGTAAAAAGGTGTTCGAATGATAAAAACTTGAAGATAAAGGCATGAGATGTATAACAGTTTCTGAAATGTAAAGTATTTGAAATGGAAAGAAAGCATTTAAATGTAAGGCATCAGTAAAAAGACTTCGAATGAAAACATTTTAAATGCAAAAGCTTGTAAATGGTATTGACATGAAGATAAAGGAAAGTACTGGAAATGATAAAGAGTTTTCATTGAATCATAAACATGTGGTGTTATCATACGTACATTGCTCGTGCATTCGTTTCCCTAGCCATGTGGTATTTTGAATGTTTACTGAGTTCTTTGTACAATAGATATGACACACGAAATCCTAATGCTAAGACTTCTATTTATAATACTTCGACATAACGGTCTTGCTATAAGATTCTGCCACGTTCAGAACATGCAGAGCAATGCCTCTCTCTTGCTTCCACGCGTCTTCGAATGCTCCAGCGCATATATTTCAAATTTTGAACATCCCGCTTGCATTTGAATTTCAAATGTTTTGGCACTTCTTCGCTTCGAACGCATTTCTTAGACACAGCTTTGTTATCTTTTCGAGACTTCTTTGAATATATTCTCCTAACTGTCACTCGAAGCTCCAAGATTTGATATGCCCATTCGAAGCACTGCTTCTACCATTTCGAAACATGACGTTTTGTTTCATTTCAATCAAAACATCCAATTTACTTTACTTCTAATAATATCATCAAAATCTTCAGCCAACAACTATATATATGGAGGAGAAGTTATAGTGTCGGGAACTTTCTCTCTAACATCTGGAAGATCCTTCTGATCAAAGGAGACAAGTTTATGGAATCTTGTTTATGGACATTAAACAGATTCTGATTGACGGAAGTAATGTACTAACCACATGGTGTGCAGCTACTGTATGGTTCTCAAAGAATTCTTAGCAGTTAATAAGGGGGAATCCTTATTCTGAATCTAGAAGATCTTAAAAAAATGTTATACATAATGTCTTGCCATCCTTGGATTGAGAATTTATTTTTCTCAATATAACTGGACATGTCGTTAATATGATAGAGGTTGTTTACTTTAACTTGACATCTCTTGTCAAGTCTATAAAAGCATGGAACTATTGTTCTATTGAAAAGTCATCCAAGGATTGGGTGCATTGAAGTTGTTTCAACCTGCGTTAAGAGGTTGATTGTTTTATGCTCTTTGGAAATATCATCCCAATCACCTAGTATCAATACAATGCTGATCTTGCACCAACTCACGTTAAATTAAAAAACATGACTATGGGATCGAATGAAGGGTTCAAAGAATATGCCCAGAAGTGGAGAGATCTGGCTGGAATGGTGGAACCTCCCATTGTCTGACTAAGGGCTGGTGGATATGTTCATGGGCACTCTGACAGGTCCATTCTTTAACCATCTGATTGGGAGCTCCTCATCTGGTTTTACTGAGCTAATTCTAACTGGAGAACATGTTGAAGGTGGTATCAAAAGCTAAAAAATTCAAGTGGATGCATCATCGAGTGTTGTATGGAATACATTTAGTGGTAAGAAGACAAATGTTGTTTATAGCCAGAAGGGTCGTGTTAAAAGTGACCGCAATCAGTCTGTGGGAGAGGTATTAATTGTTAATCCTGCACCTGCTCAATAACACCAACAGGGAAATCAATGTAGGTCAGATGCTCCGAGAAGGAAGTTTACGAAGATAAGCATGCCACTATCTCTGGCATTATAGTAGTTATTAAAAGCAGATTTAATAATAGTGAGGGAGCCTCCTCCGAACCCCAACACCTCCTCTCCTCATTATAATCTGAATGTGAAGTGTGCCTATCATTCCAACAGTCTTGGGCACGATACCAGCAATTGTTGCACCCTGAAAAACCAGATTCAGGATATGATCCGTAACAAAGATATTACGTTTGATCCTCCGGAGACCCTGAATGTTATTACTGCACCTATGCCGAAGCATGACAAAGGCATAAGTGCTATTGACGATGTTCTCTATGTTTTTACTGTAAGTGAATTGGTTACTCCCCTACATATTATCAAGGAGAATTTTTTGCAGGCCGGTTTATTTCCGGGTTATATCGAAAGATGTTACTGCTGTGCAACCCAACTCAATGGCTGCAAGTTGTTGAAGTAAGGCGTTCAATGCCTAATGGACAATCACATAATTCTGGTTGAGAAGATTTCGTCTGCTGAGAATTTGTGTCAAGAATTATCTGTAATATCCAGCTCACATATCTAGATCACTTCCAAAGGTCAAGTAAGGATTACTTCCAATCTGAAAGCCGCTCCTCTGATCATCACTACACTTGGACCTATCCCATATTCTTCGAATAAAGATATCCTGTGGTGTTGTACCCCTTTTTTTTCCCTAAGATTCCTCCATCATCTCATACCATCACAATGCAACAAGATCACACATTAGGGTTTGGTTATCACTTATACTATTTCTTATCTTTAAGTTTGTCCCTGAGGGATCACTGAGCACCTTGATTTTACGTAATGTGTATATGTATTTTATATTTTACTAACCTCTAACCAAAATCCAAAAATATATTTTTGTTTTTTTTTTTCTTGTATGACTGGGTTGCGATCAAGAAATTTAGGTGTTGGTTCTCGGATTAGGGTTGTGGTTTGTTCAGGCCGAAGATCGTTCCCAAAAGCCTATGTTTCATAGTGGTGATCTATAATTTATGATCACGCTATCCTAAAGTTTCATTCAGCATGGTTAAAGCGAGTTTGGTGGTTTAATTTGAAACCTTTTATCCAATAACCTTGAAGTTCGTTGTTAGGAGGCTTTGTTCTTATCAATACTTAAATGAATCATCATAAACTTTGGTCTAAGTGAATTCCTTAAACATCGTTGACCATATGTTATCGCCTCGAGTACTTGAAATGAATGATATACTTGACAAAAAGCAAATGAAACTCGTTATTGGGAAGCTTTGATTTTATCAATCTTCTAACGAGTTTTCAAATGCAAGTTTCAAGATGGTCATTCAGCTAACCTCTAATTTATAATTCACTAACCATTGACTTTTACTTTGCGCTTTTATTTTATGCTTTTACTTTAAGCCTTTATTTTTATGCACCATTTATTTTTAACATTTACATTTCATGCTATTTTCATTTTTTCTCACTTGAGCGTTTATCTCCATGTCATTTTTACTTTGCTCACTTGAGTTTTCATTTTCTTTTTTAAGATACTTAATAACTAACTTGAACAATAAAAAACCTTAAGGTTACTCGGACTATTTGGTTACTATCCTTGGCATTATGGAGATTGTGCAACTCTCAGACTTAGGATTAGAAGCCTTGACTCCTTAGGACCATGTGACTATAATGTTTATTTTGTCTAGAGCTCTTGGGGTTTACCCCAATACTTTGGGTTGTTTTTCTTTGTATGCAGGTTCTCCTGATTATATGCTTTATCTGTGATTGGGAATTCCTTTGTATACAGTTGTTACTCTTCCCAATTTTTTTAGAAGACTTAACGCATCTAAAGCTTGGTATTCTTAAGAGGTTTAGTATCTTTGCTTCCCTGGTTTCAATCCAAAGGATGGGAATTCTACATAGACAATGACAGTATCTTTTCTAAGAAGCGTTGGATTAGTTGTCAACTTTTTGGGTTTTCTCTCGCCAAGTACTGATTTTGATTTAAAATACCTATAATTTTGATTTCTTGCTATGTTATTAAACTTCTTAGATCCTAAAATGAGGCCGAGCTGATGCTTTTCTCTGAAGGTTATTAACCTCGGGAAGTTTCATAATTTCTCCCCAAAGAAGTTTACGCAACCATTATTCTTGATATTGAAGAATGTATTTGGGCTTCCCTCGATGATGTGGTGTTGTCCTTCCAAATGTGGTTAGCACGAGATCCCAGTTCAAATCTCGACGATGTGGTTTTCAACTTCCCTACCGAAGTCAGCATTATCATCTCTTGTGGAAATCTAGACGATGAAAATTTATTTTCCCCATTTATGTATGTGTGATATTCCTCGGTGAAGCCGGGATGAGGGTGATATATCCTTGCATTTGTATTAGTTTATTGCTATTAGATAATGTTATGATTTTTCAAACCATGCCTCTTCCCAGTGGAGTCAAGCCATGAAGTAGGACTTTATTTGCTCAGTTGGTGCTTACTCTCTTATGGAATCTTAATCTTCGATGTGATTTAGTCGCGTGTTGAATTTACCCAAGTTGGTTTTGTCTGGTTATTCCCAATGTTGTATGTCTGTTTTGTCAGCATATACATGATAACATTCATACATACATCATGCATAGCTGAATTAAAATTCATTGCTCATTTGCATTCATTAATTTTTTGTTGGAATATTACCCTATTTGTATAATCATGTTAACCTCTCTCCAATAGATTGTTAACCTTAAGCAGAAGGTGTATATCCTTTCAATTTCTCCACTGAGTTACCCCTCGTGGAAGAATTTTGCTTTAGCCTTCCTATTCAGCTCATTATCTGGATGGAACGTGACCCCATTTGAGCTTAGTCCTCATTAGGTGATATCTTGGTTGATTGTTTCACCCTGGTTTATTTCTGGTTTGAATCTATGATCCCCGACAATATTATTATTATTATTATGATTTATGCAAGCTTTGAACCCTGGACTGAGAATGTGCATTTATTTTGCACGAGAATACTTTATCTCCTCAGTAGGAATGTACTGGTATCTTCCCAGAGAAGTTAAGATTCTTTACCCAACATGCTTCGTATAACAGCAAGTGGCAGGTCTCTTTACTTGAGCCACTTGTACTTCCCCCAATAAGTTTGTTAGTTCTCAGAGAAGATTGTTTTTAAAGACTCCAATGGATGGCAAGTCTTTTCAATTTGATAAAGATAGTTTGTTGAAAGATCTTTACAACAGATTGTTACCCTTTTCAAGTATAAGACTTGATTAAAGAAGAAAATGAGACCAGTTCGTGGGTTATGGCCAAGATCGAGGGAAAGTTTATCTAATTTTCCTTTAAATGGAATCTCCTCGTAGGAGTCTCACAGAGATAGTTTGTTGTGAAATCAATGCAAGTGGCAGTCTCTTTATTTGAGACAATTTGTATTTTATCCTTTCCAGGTGGAATGCCTTGGTTAAAGAAGAAGTTGAGACCAGTTCTAGGTGAAACGCCAGCATTTTGGGAAACTTGTTATTATTAACACGTTTTTTCTATCTTCGGTGAAAGTTGGTAGTTCACCTTTAGTAAAAGTTGATTTTTTTCTCCATTTTTTCTACCTTCAATAGAAGTTGGTAGTTCACCTACAGTAAAAGTTGGTGTATCCTTTGATATCTACCTTCAGTGAAAGTTCATAGTTTACCTTCAGTAAAACATGGTGTATCCTTTGTCTTCTACCTTCAACTATTGAGTAGGTAGTTTACCATCATATGTGAGTCGATATCTTTTTGATTTTCTACCTTCGACTATTGAGTAGGTATCTTACTGTCATCTGTGAATCAGTATCTTTTTGATCTTCTATCTTCAACTATTGAGTTGGTAGTTTACTGTCATCTGTAAGTCGGTATCTTTTTGATATTCTACCTCTAACTATTGAGTTGGTAGCTTACCTTCATTTGTGAGTCACTATCTTTTGATATTCTACCTTTAACCATTGAGTTTGTAGTTTACCGTCATCTGTGAGTTAGTATATTATTAATCTTCTACCTTTAACCATTGAGTTGGTAGTTTACAATCATCTGTGAGTCGGTATCTTTTGATCTTCTACCTTTAACCATTGAATTTATAGCTTACCGTCATCTGTGAGTCGGTATCTTTTCATCTTCTACCTTCAACCATTGAGTTGGTACATTACTGTCATCTCTGAGTCGGTATCTTTTTGATCTTCTACATAAGCATTGCATGGCATCTTAGGGCCAAAAATAGGGTTTGTTTTATATTTAAAAATCTCCAATCGTGTCGACACGAAGATTTTGACCTTCGTATCTCCGCATATAAGACACTTAAATAAGGAAAGTTGTTATACCTCAATTTTTGCCCCTAAGATTCCTCCAGCATCTCATACCATCATAATGCAACAAGATCACGCATTAGGGTTTGGTTTTCACTTCTACTATTTCTTATATTTAAGTTTGTCTCTTAGGGATCAATGAGCACCCTGATTTTGCGTATTGTGTATATGTATTTTATATTTTACTGACCTCTAACAAAAATCCAAAAATATATTTTTGTTTATTTTGTTTCTTGTAAGACAGGGTTGCGATAAGGAAATTCAGGTGTTGGTTATCCGATTATGGTTGTGGTTTGTTCAGGCCAAAAATTGTTCCCAAAAGCCAATGTTTCAGAGTTGTGTTCTATAATCTTAGGTCACACTATCCTAAAGCTTCCTTCAACATTGTTAAAGCGAGTTTAATGGCTTAATTCTCAAGACTCTTCGAGATAGGTTCATGTGTTTATTTCCCTGCCTTCTTCGATGAGTCATCTCAAGTTATGGCAAGTTCGAGCTCAAATAATCATAAATTCTTAATCATTCATTATTTTTGGTTGATTCTTCGAGCATATGAATCTCCTTGATGTCATCTCCAACTTCACTTTACAAGTCGAGATCTAATTATATGTAGATATGCATCAAAAGTCTGAGTATATTATAGATCACATTGGGAACTTTGATTTATTTTCAAGTGACTGTTGCCCAACTTCCGAGGATCATAATTATTTCAATTCTCAATATTTTGGGATGATTCTTTTTGCATGATAATCTTCAATATGTTATCTACAAGTTTGTTTCAAGGAGTGGGAGCGGATTGTGTTCGAAAAGCCATGAAATTTATTGAAATGTTACACGTTATTTTTTGACTTAGTACGTTCATAACCTCTAATTTCAATTAATGCCATGGCTACTTTCTTTAGATGTTGATTTCTCGCGTTTGAGGTTTGGGCACCAAGTTAGAGTATTTTTTGCTATGGATGGAGATCTCGCCAATTTTTTCAAACGTAATTTAGGTTATTTATTAAATTTATGGTTTATTGGAATTTTTGGTTGGTGATGTTCTCAAAGACCGATTCCTAAGTTTAATTGTTTCAAGTATAGAAGATTCATTTATTTTGAATTTTGTGTTACTTGAAATATAAAGACTTTATGTCAAAAGCCCAAAAATTCAAAAGATAGAGGGAATTCTCACTTTCATGAGTTTGGAATTTACAAGTTAAAGGAAAATTCAAGTCGTCTCAATTTCAAGTATCTATTTCAAATCCAAGTTTTCTAAGATCAAATGATTCAATCTCATCAATTCCATTTAAGACCACCCATGTGGATCATTTTGAATTCAAAGGGATAAATGTACATCTTGATCTTTAGAATTAATTAAAATGCAAAATATGGAGATTCGCGTTCCTTGAAATTTAAGACATTCATCAAAGATGTCAATCACTTTTCATTCCAAGCTTCAAGATTCTTAAGTGATGCCATTAAGTTACAAGAGAATTTCAAGATTCTTAAGTGATGCCATTAAGTTACAAGAGAATTTCAAGTCAACAAATTCAAGCAACATTATTAATTTTTCGGGTGTCTAATTTCAAAATCATTCTCATGAATCCAAAATTCTTCATGCAAGCAACAATATCCATTCTCATTTAAGATTAAAAGTTATACATAAAAATCAAGTTCATTCAAGTTCCATACATGATTCATTCAAGCTTTTATTACTACAAGAAAGTCTTTCTTTTCATAAAGTTACATCATGATTCAAGTTTCATAAATCATCTTCAAGACAATCTCCAAGTTTAATTACAAGCACAATTCAAAATACTCAAAGTTCAAATTACAAGCTCAAATAAAAAATGTTACAAGAGATCCATTGTTCCTATGCCTAACTTCAATCTATACCATCTTCAACCATTCTTCAAGTTCTTGATTTCATGTTTGTTCCTTCCTAGCTCCTTGTAATGACTTTGGTTCGGTCTCTTCATCCTCGACACTTTAGGCCACAACTTTATTGATGGTTATCCAAACAACTTATTCCATGTCTCAAACAATTACAAAAATAAACAATAAAAATAGAAAATGAGAAGTGTATTAGCAAATATTCACAAATCCAAAACAAAATTTTTCAACTACAATCTCAAGCCCAAATCTCATTTTTGAACAAACTTTTCAACAAAAAACTAGAATCCAGTTCATTCACAATAATGCCCTTTGTTTGTTCATACAAAAACCCTAGACCTAAGCAGTATAAATCCATGATTTTTGAATGAACACAAAAGCGGGGTTCAGAGCAAAAAAGTAGAAATCCTTACCTTGCCGGGAAATCGAGCTCCCTGAATGGAATCCCTCGCCTGAGCTGCAATCCGTCGCGACACCTCCAAAGCCGCCGTTCTCCCTGATCGAAAATACCCAATACTCCGCCATTTTTCGTTCTCTCTTCTTCTAAAAGGTTGTTCCCTTTCGATTAAAACCGAATCCAACTTCATTTTCTGGATTATGTGTTGTTTGTCTCTTGTTTTGGACAAAAAATTCAGAAAATTCTTTTGAAGATCTACTCATTTTGATTAGCTATTTTGAAAACAAATTTAATATTGAGAATGAGAAGAGGGAAACGATTTGGAAACTAAAAACAATGAAAAAAGGATGTACCTACGACGGCGCCGCTGCCGGTCCGGTCTCCGCCGTGACTCCTTATCTTCTCCTCCCTCTTTCTCTTTCTTTCATGCATCTTTCTCTCTATCTCTCTTGTTTTGTTTTATAAAAAAAAGGTAGATGTTGATAATATGAGAAGAGGGAGAGGGATACCGTTTATTTTTAGAAAGATTAAAATGAAAAGTTGTTGTTGGTAACATAACAACATTAAATTTTACTCGTAAATTTCAATGTTCTTTCCCCTCTCTGCATAGGGATGCGCGTGGCCATCCATTGGAGGACACTTGTCCTCATCTGAGAAGAGGATGAATATTTTTGATTTCATGTGCGTGTGTACACAGCATAATCATAGGCCTATAAATATGGTCCTTTGGAGTTGATTACTACACTGGAGTAGACCATATAGGATGGCTACAATTTTCTCTATTTTAATTTTTTTTAACTATTTTATTTCACTTTAACTTCTAAAAAATCACAATAAATTCATTTTTCGCTCAAAAATCCTGAAAAAATTAACAAAATGCATTTATCTAATTTCTGACTTAGTGTATTTTTTCTGGAATTTTATTTTTATTTTTGCTAATTTTAATTATTTTTCACTTATTTGAGTGATTTTAATTAGCTTAAAAATATTTTTCTGTTTTCAAAAATTACCAAATATTTTGTAAAAATATTTGAGATCATTTCTGACTTTTATATGTTCTGTTTTAATTTTACTTTGATATTTTGAATATAGTTAGCTATTTTGCCTTTTACTTCTATTTTAAAAATAATTTAAAAATAATTTTCTCATTCTATCTTGCTTATCAAATGCAATTTTTTTTTTATATATTTTGGCTGATCTTGAACTATGTGAATTTTAATCATGAGCTTTGTTAACATCATTAGATCTTGGGTGTTGAGTTTAACTCACCAAAATGGATGAATTATTTTAATGATAGCTTGATTAAAATCTTTTATTCAAATGTGGAATTTAATTTTTGTTCATCTTCTCTCTTTCTTATTCTTAATTGTACTACTTGTTGTTGGATAATGATCTATATATCATTTCTCTAAACATATGGTACATAGATTGCTATTGACCAGCCTCAAAATAGGTGCGACTTCTACATAAGTCCACTTAAGATTGCTTAGCATAATGCTAAATTTTGTCCCGAATCGAGAAATGATCATTTGTGGCCCAAACCTACGTTTGGAAGCCCAGGGATGTTTAATTTGAAACTTTGATCCAATAACCTTGAGGTTCATTGTTAGGAGGATTTGGTCTTTTCAATCCTGTAATGAATCATCATAAACTTTGGTCTATGTGATTCGTTTAAACATCGTTGATCATATGTTATCGCCTCGAGAACTTGAAATGAATGATATACTTGACAAAAAACAAATGAAACTCGTTGTTGGGAAGCTTTGATTTTACCAATCTTCTAATTTATAATTTACTAACCATTGACTTTTACTTTGCGCTTTTATTTTATGCTTTTACTTTATGCCTTTATTTACCATTTATTTTTAACATTTACATTTCATGCTATTTTCATCTTTGCTCATTTAACCGTTTATCTTCATGTCATTTTTACTTTGCTCGCTTGAGTTTTCATTTTATTTTTGAAGATACTTAATAACCAACTTGAACAATAAAAAGCCTTAAGGTTACTCGGACTATTTGGTTATTATCCTTGGCATTATGGAGATTGTGAAACTCTCGGACTTACGATTAGAAGCCTTGAATCCTTTGGACCATGTGACTCTAATGTTTATTTTGTTTGGAGTTATTGGGGTTTACCCCAAGACTTTGGGTTGTTTTTCTTTGTATGCAGGTTCTCCTGATTATATGCTTTATTTGTGATTGGGAATTCCTCTGTATACAGTTGTTACTCTACCCAAATTTTTTAGAAGACTTAACGCATCTAAAGCTTGGTATTCTTAAGAGGTTTAATATCTTTACTTGCCTGGTTTTAATCCAAAGGCTGATAATTCTACATTGACTCTTTGTGTAAAGTGTTGGATTCTTGTTGGTTAGACGGTTCTTTTCCCTAGATTTTTCCGTATGCTTTAGGATAGTCCCTTCATCTCCTCCCACCTTCTTTAATTTCAAAAATCTTCTCCTTCCTCTTCAAAATTGTTCTTGTTTTTTTAAACTTGAACCACTTTCACAATAAACATGGACTTGGGTCCATGAATTTTCAAAGATATTTCTTGATTAAATTTTAAACAACTTAACAATACTTTTACATTTTTGTGAGAAGACGAAAAGTCAATTAATCGCATTCGAACTATTTTTCCACTTTGGCTTTTTACTTAAAATTTTCTCAAAATATTAGATTCTTGTCAACCCTTGTAGTGATGCGAGATACTATACTTCTACGATATATAGTGAAGTGACATATTTTCCACTTGGGTGTTGAGCGAGGCTTTGTTGATTTTAAAATCCAACCCATATCCTCCACTTTGAGATGATGTGAATTCTCCTTTCTCATAATCGTGGGTAGTAAGTATGTTCTTCCACTCGTATAAGACGATGATGTCTCGTCTTTTAAAATCAACCAACACACTTGTGTTTTAAATTTTTAAAATGTGAACTACGAGTACACTGACCCCCTATTGCACGGAAGGTTGTACGTAGGCACTAAAGGTTCAGAACTGCGGCAAGTGGAAAATTGTAAAAAAATATTTCTTTTCTCATATGCATCATATATTTTTGTATACAACTCTTATAGCCAAAATACACAAATTTTCAAAGAGGTTCATGCGGAGTACCATAGATGTTTAGGGTGCTAATACTTTCCCTTTTCATAACCAACCCCCGAACTTAGATTCTCTTCCCGTCTTTTAGGTTATTATCTCTTTTCCCATTCCTCTGAAAACAATAAAGCATGGTGGCGATTTTTATTTGATCTATGTGATTTAAGTAAATCCAAAGGCTTAGTCTCAAAATTTCTACCGCTACGCATGGAACTATGGATCAGAGGTATACTACCATCGCGTCATGTAAGAACTACCGACTGTTGAAGATGAAGTTACTGAAGTTGCTGATCTCGACATTGATAATATTACTGGGACCAGTAAGGTTACTAGAAGCAGAAGGTTTTTCTCCCCAGAAACCTCTCCAAAGACCATCGCTACACCTGTTAGAGTTACTACTACCTAGTCAACTGCTGAGGCTCGGAGCAAAGATTAAATCACGAAGCCTACCCATACGGAGGTGGCTAAAGAAGTTACAGCTGAAGACACCTCTAGGAAAGAGTTGGAAAAGGTAATTAAAATCATCTGCAAGAGCGATTACAAGATTGTTGAATAGCTAGGGAAAACCAAATCTAAGATCTCCATGTTATCCCTATTACTATTCTGAAGCCCATGCGCAAGCTTTGGTGAAATTCTTGAAGACTTCTCATGTGCTACAAGAGGTCTCTGCCGATCAATTTGGAAGTTATGTTGCTAGCTTAAAGACTGACAATGGATTAGGTTTCTGAGGCTGATCTGACCCTGGAAGGAAGAAATCACAATAAAGCCTTGTATGTCTTCATTGAGTGTAGTGGAACTACTTTGGCTCATGTATTGGTTGATACCGGTTCCTCATTAAATGTGCTACCAAATGGCGCTCTTGATAGACTGGATTGCAAAGGAGTTATACTGAAACCAAGTGATATTACAGTTCGAGCTTTTGACGGGTCAAAGAGGATGGTGCACGGAGAAGTGGATCTTTCGATCAAGGTAGGTTCGTAGATCTTTGAATCTACATTCTATGTAATAGATATCCGACCAGCGTATTCTTGTTTACTCGGACGACCTTGGATCCATGGGGCAGGCATTATCACCTCAACCTTACACCAGAAGTTAATGTATCCTTTGAACAAAACGTTTATTACTGTCTACAACGAAGAAGAGTATATGGTTAGTCACTTGAACTCTTTCCGGTATATAGAGATGGACGGCGAGTTCATTGAGACCCCCTGTCAGACTTTTGAAGTCATCCCTCCCGCCTCAACTGAAGACGTCTCTGCCATTCCCAAGGTTACCAGGGTTCCGCCCATAATAGCTTCCATGAAAGATGCTAAAGCTATTGTAGAAGAAGGTGGTTGTACTATTTGGGGTCAACATCCTGAAATTCTCTATAAATATGACAAATTTGGTTTGGGTTTCACTATAGAGTGTCAAAGGGTTGTTCGCCATGCTCACGCTAGAAGACCATCATTCCGTGTTAGCAACAATGGATTCAACATTATAGAAGATGCTAACAGTGATTACGACCTTGAGCGCTGGATCTTTCCTACCATTGGAAAATGGCTCAGCAACTGGAAGACGAAAGACATTATCTCTATCTCCTTTAGTCATGAGTAATAGCTACATTTATGTTTTTATTGCTTTTAGGTTCTTGTCTTTGTCATTTTTGAACAATGAATTTAAGCCTCGTGCCTTACTCGGGGCACAATGGTTCGTTTGTTAAGTGTTCTCATTTCATAAAAATATGTTCATTTAATAAAAGCATTGGACGATTTGCATTCAAATTTTGCGCTCTCTATCTTTTTTTTTAATTTTACCATTTTCAAATAGCTATTTGTTCTTATGCACACCCACACAATAAATTTCAGATCTACATCCACTATGGATCTCGTTGATAACGACTCTTCTATTGCCACTTATGACTTTGAAAATCTGATCTACCAAGCCGAGGACGAAGGTGAGGAAGATTGCGAAATACCTGGGGAACTTGCAAGACTTAGGGGGCAGTGTGAAGAATAGGTTTATTCATATGTTTTGATCTTGGCTTGGTCGTACGAAGATATTCCAGGGCTCGATAGCGATATTGTTGTTCACCGTCTACCGATGAAAGAGGGTTGTTTTCCGATAAAGCAGAAGGTTTGTCGCATGCGCCCCGAGATGTCAGAAAATATTAAAACCGAGGTTATGAAACAATTCAACACATGTTTCTTGGCAGTGACATCATTTCAACAATGGGTTGCAAATGTTGTTTCGGTACCAAAGAAAGACAGTAAGGTACATATGTGTGTAGACTACAGGGATCTGAATAGGGCGAGCACCAAATATGATTTCCCACTTCCACATATCAATGTTTTGGTCGACAACAATGTGAAACATAAGGTATTCTCCTTCACGGATTACTTCTTAGGATATAGCAAGATCAAGATGGCACCTAAAGACATGGAGAAAACTACCTTTGTCACACATTTGGGAGCTTTATGATACAAGGTTATGCCTTTTGGGTTGAAGAACGCCGATGGGATATATCAGCGTGCTATGGTAGATTTTTTCCATGACATGATTCATCACGAGATAGAGGTCTATGTCGAAGATATGATATCCAGATCTCAGACTGAAGAAGAACATCTTAACCATCTACATAAGTTATTTGAGAGGATGAAAAAGAATAAGCTGAGATTGAATCCGAACAAGTGCCCCTTTGGGGTGAGATCCGTAAGCTCCTGGGTTTTGTTGTCAGCGACAAAGGTATTGAAGTTGATCCCACTAAAGTCAAAGTTATTCATGAAATTCCCACTTCCTGTACTGAGAAGGAAGTAAGAGGTTTTTTGGGACGATTGAATTATATTGCCCGATTCATTTCTCATTTGACTGCTACTTGTGAGCACATCTTCAAGTTACTCAAAAAGGACCAGGTAGTAAAATAGAACAACGCCTGCCAGATAGCCTTCGAAAAAATCAAGGAGTACCTACAGGAACCTCCAATTTTGATGCCACCAGTTGAAGGAAGGCCTCTAATCATGTACCTAACAGTGCTGGAGGATTTAATGGGGTGTGTACTGGGCCAACATGACGTGTCTGGTCCAAAATACCATGCAATATACTACCTTAGCAAAAAGTTTACCTACTATGAAACAAGATACTCATTGCTCGAGAAAACTTGTTGTGCTTTGGCATGGGCTGCTCGCTGACTAAGACAATATATGTTGACTCATACTACTCTATTGATCTCTAAAATGGATCCCATCATATACATATTCGAGAAGTCCGATCTCTTCAGAAGAATAGCCCGATGGTAAATGGTTTTGACAGAATACGACATTCAGTACACCACTCAAAAAGTAATCAAAGGAAGTGTATTGGAAGATCATTTGGCTCATCAAGCCATAGACGACTACAAATCTATGAACTTCGAATTCCAAGACGAGAACATTATGCTAGTTACAGATTGTGAAGAACCTGGACCGTATGAAGGACCTGAGCCAGGATCTCGATGGACAATGGTTTTCGATGGAACTTCTAATGCACTTGGAAATGGAATTAGTGCTGTAATCATCTCTCCCCAGGGTTTCCATACACCCTTCACTGCTAGACTTTACATTAACTGTACCAATAACATGGCCGAATACGAAAAGTGCATCATGGGCATTAGAGCTGCTATTAACCTGAGAATTAAGTTCTTAAGCGTATATAGGGACTCAACTTTGGTAATCAATCAAATGAAAGGAGAATGGGATACTAAGGAACCGAATCTTATTCCTTATAGAGATCATGTGATGACCTTTTTTTAATTCAAGGAGATCACTTTTGAGCACATCCCAAGAGAAGAGAATCAGTTGGTAGACACATTAGCTAAAATGTCATCTATGTTTAAATTCAGATGGGACAACGAGGCTCCTCGAATTACGATTAAGAGAATATATGAACCTCAACATTGATATGATGTTGACAATGATGAATTAGAAGACATGCCTTGGTTTTATGAAGTGAAAAGGTATCTTGATGCTGAAGAATACCCTGAGGGGGCATCTATCAATGACAAGAAATTCCTATGGTGGTTCTCAGGCAAGTTCTTCCTGAGTAACGGAATTCTGTATAAACGCAATCATGATTCGACTCTACTTCGTTGTGTGGAAAAGAAAGAGGTGGAGAAGATTATGGAGGATATGAAAAAAGGTATTTTTGGTACTCATTCCAGTGGACATACTATGGCTATGAAGATTCTGGGAAGGGTTACTATTGGTCGACTATGGAAACTGACTTCCATCACCACTCAAGAACTTGTCACAAGTGCCAGATCTATGATGACAAAGTACAAGTGCCTCTAGTACCCCTAAATGTCTTTATTGATCCTTGGTCATTTTCAATATGGGGCATTGATATGATCGGAGAAATAAAGCCTACGACTTTCAACGAACACCGCTTTATCCTTGTTGCCATTGATTACTTTAAAAAATGGGTTAAAGCAACCTCGTTTGCCTCTGTTACTAAGAATGTGGTCACCCGATTTATCAAGCACAACCTTTTTTGTCGGTATGGCATCCTCGAAGGGATCATCACAGATAATGGTACCAATCTCAACAACACTGTGATCACGGAACTCTGCATGCAATTCAAGATCAAGCATCAGAATTCTTCTCTATATCGATTGAAGATGAATAGCGCAATGGAAGCCGCCAATAAGAACATCAAAAAATTATACAGAATATGACGGTGACGTATAAAGATTGGCATGAGATGTTACCATTTGTGCTCCATGGATATCTCACTTCAGTTTGAACATCAACTGGGGAAACCCTGTTCTCTCTGGTCTATGGTATGGAAGTCGTCCTACCTATTGAAGTTTAGATTCCTTCCCTGAGAATTATGAAAGATGCAGGTTTAGACGAAGATGAATGGAATCAGACTAGACTGGACCAGTTGAATTTAATTGTCGAGAAAAGGTTGGCAGCTGTCGGTCATGGTCAAATGTACCAGAATCGTATGATCAAAGCTTTCAACAAAAAGATAAAGCATCAAGTATATCAGGCTGGTGACTTGGTAATAAAGCATATCATCCTACCGCAAAGTGATACCAGGGGAAAATGGACTCCCACCTCCGAAGGGCCATTTGTAGTCAAGAAGATATTTTTGGGCGGAGCTATGATACTTACCACCACAGACGATGAAGATCTTCCATACCCTATAAACATGGACATAGTTAAAAGATACTACGCATGAAAAATGACCCGCTAGGTTGACTGTCCTAGGAAAAAATAAGGGCATACCGGAGAACCAAAAGGGTTCGGGAAAAAATCAGGGATGTATATGTAAACAACGATACACCATGCAAGTCGAAAACCTGAAAAGCTGGCTTGGGTAAGAAAGGGTATCCCGGTGGTCAAAAAACCTGAAAAAGAGGTCCAGGAAAAAATTAGGGATTGAAGTGTACGACTATGTCTCGTTGGATCATTTGCAGCCAGTTTTATTATTGTCATCAAGTTCAAACGGTACAGATCAATTTAGTCAACTTCTTCTGACAACAAGGGATGAGATGCTCGAAGACATATGGGAAATAGCAGGGTTGAAACTTGACGAGATCATTTACACATAGCTATATGTTTTTTTAAACTTTGTACTCTCTTCATTTCCCACGAAGATTTCCTCTTACTAGGATTTTTGTCTCTTTGTACAACAATCGTCCGTTTATGGGAAAACTATCAATATAAACACAATTTCAAAATTCAAATTTAGTTTTACTTCTTCTATTTTGTTTACAAAAACGTCCAATGACTAAGTTGAATGAACATATGCATATGAATATGATTACTATTAACAAATATATGCATAAAAACAGGAATAAGTATTTTCTCAAGACTCCAAGAGACGATAACGTTCAAGTCATCCATGAATCCCCACTGAACAACCTCCATGGAATAATCCCCACGTAGCAGTTTCTATAATATTATCCCCCGTGGAATCATCTTCACAAATTCGACACATTTTCCGCTAGTATGAAATATCCTAATCATAATCACTAGCAGATCCCCCTAGCGGACAAAGGAGTATGATCTTTTCCTTGGAAATATCTCTAACCTATGAAGTATCAATCCTCGTTAGATAGTTTGTTACCAGCACAATTCACAAAAAACCTCTTTCCCAACTGAGTTTATTTCTCCAACACTGTCCTCTTCCCCAGCCAGAATCATTTCCTCAGTAGCATATATTCCTCCAACAGGTTTATTTCCGCAGCTGAGTTTTTCTCTGGCATGGCTCATCTCTTCAGCAGAGTATTCCTCAACAGTGCATATTTCTTCAAAAGGGTTTATTTCCCCGACAAGGTTTATTTCCCCAATAGTATACAGTTTCCCCAACTTTGACTACTTCAAATCGCCAGCAAAATTTCTCTCTCCAACAAAGGGTAGTCCAGAACACTATCCTCAAAGAGTTGTTACTGAATCTAAAACCAGACTCGATACCAATTAATCTTATCCTCCCCAGACAAGTCGTCATCCATATCAGAAACTCAGTCAGACGGCACCTCGGAAAGATATCCATCTCTTTTATCCCTAGTAAGTGTATATAAGAATTAAATTCCCCAGTAGACCGGTGAACGACCAACGTTCTTGAACTTTTCTCCCCAAGCAGAAATCATATTCCCTAACAGAGTTTCCTCAAACAGAACATAGGAATTCCCAGCGGAAACATTCTAGATAAGATTGAAGATTACACATATCCTTCATCCCCAACAATAGTCAGGGATTTATTTTCCCCAGTCAGAGATGTTATACGAAGCTACCAACACGCTTCAATGACATTTTACATTCGTACATCAGTTACAAACGTCACAACATAGGCATAAGAAATGCATATAACACGCTCTTATTTACTTTGAGAACATCATTAAGAAATGCATTTCATACATCATGACATTACATACAACTAACTCCTTATATTTTCAAGTAAAATCTACAAACAGACAAGTATCATCAACACTTTTCAAACATGTCACAAATTAATTCCTTAAACAAGACATAGAAACTATATGTGAAAACACAATGTAGATCAATTCCCAAAACAAGACGGGGAGACTATCTACAAAAACAGGTCCAAGATTTATTCCTGAAACAAGATAGGGAAACTATCTATGTGACTAGGTCAGAGATTAATTCCCAAAACAAGATAGGGAAACTATCTCTACGGCCAACAAAAAGCTGGTCCCAGGTTAACTTTTCTGAAACAAGATGGGGTAACTATTTGGATTGTATAGGACACCTTGAGCTTTCCAAAAAATCAAAGATCGACTTCAAAAGATGAAAATTGAGAGAGTTATGACCATTGCAAGTTGGGAAGTTTTGAGCAAATGCATGAAGTTCAAATTGAGCAAGCTTGTTATTTTGGGCTATTGGGCCATTGCTTAGAAATCCAAATGTGCTTTATACCACTCATACACCTCAAATCTTTTCTTCCACCCCATGACCTATTTTTATTTTAATTATTTTAATTATTTTTTATTTATTCAATAAATAATGAAAAATAAATAAGATAAAATTATATCTTCTTCTACGAAGTCCAAGCCCACATGACTTTGAGCTAATTTCCCCTATATAATCTCAGAACTTCTAATACAAGAGGACGTGAAAACCTTACCTCTAAAACTAGTCAAAATTTTCAAAGAACCCTAACATTTTCAAACCCTTATTACATTGCCTTTCACCATAAACTTGCAATCCTAATCATCTCTATTCACTCCCATGGTAAGATTGGATCATTTAAAACGATCCAACCGTTCATAAAACACTTATGCATGCATCACAATATCATTCTTACTTGAGTTTCATGTTTTTTGTTTTACTGCATTTTAACACTTACTAATTCTTGATATGTGTTTATAAGGCTTAACTATGCAAGTCTGGATCATCGTGGAACCCCCATTCATGCTAAATCATAAAACACCATTATCACACCGATCCACCTTGTTTACGCCATAACTCAAAAACCAACATTGGATTCAGAAGACTTGATTTAGGGGGGGTAAAGTCCTCTTTATTCACTAATGTTTGCTATTTTCACAGGTGCAAAATTGTCTCACCAGAGAAGACGACCGGAGCTAGGGATCCGACGCTTTTCCAATAAATACGTGAATTTGTATAATATATATGTTTTGATTCATTTAAGTTAATGGATGTATAGCCACCCAGGTGGCAGGAACACGTGCGCTAAGTAACTTGTCTCCCAAGTCACGAATTCGATCCTCGGTTTTGCCAAACTTCTCATATTCTCATTTTTTTGCAAGTTTATTATATAATGCATTGATCATGTTATCCATCACAAACCAAGCGCCTGGCCTGGTGGTAAGCTATGTGTGGAGAATGCTTGAGGGTGTGGGTTTAACACCCACCCCTACTTTTTGGTTTATTTTCTATGTTTCTCACTCTTTTTCATAAAACCTTTTTTACATTTTGTTAATAAAATCTAATTTAGGTTTTTTAGTTTTTTTAATCAACCCTAAATTAAATTTTTTTTCTTGATTAAATTAAAATCAACTTAGATTTTAGGGTTTTGAGTAATTAAATTAAATTAATTAATTTTTTTCAAAATCAAATTATTTAACCTTTTTTCATTTAGTTAATTAATTATTTTTTTATAATTAAAATCAATTAGGGTTTTAGGTTAATCATCAAATCATTTTCTTTTCTATCAAAACCATAAAACAATTTTCTTCTTCCCCTTATTTTACAATCTTCGCGTACTTTATTACTATCATTATTTTTCCGATTATGTAACTGCTACGATTTGTAATAATTTTAATTGGGTTTACTTCTTTTTTCCCAATTTTATTGGTTGTACCCCCGCTCCCAAAGCCTTGTAATAGTGTATCATTTTTATTTCCCACACTTTACTTTGTGCAATTTACTGCTTTCCTTATTACTGTGTAGTAACTAGGCATGTATGGCAAGATCTAAAACAAACTGTTAGATAACCCTAATAAAGATAAAATAACTGAATACAAAACACTTGCACATGCGCATCTCTAGGATAGCCTCTCTTGTTGCCTTCAGAATAAAACAATCATGTCCCTCGAATGTGGGGACGCTTTAGCAAAGTCCCTCTGATACAAAAGATCAAAGTCCCTCGATGACCCTTTCGACGTTGTCTTTGGTAAATGATCTAGTCCCTTAAATGATAATTGCTAAAGCGTCTTTACGCGTTTCCTTTGATGACTGTATGATGACCCACGCCCGTCCCTTCATATCCAACGATAGGGCTTCCTACTAACTAATGGTATGGATATCACTATCTAAAGGAGGAGGAAACATAAAAGAACAAACTTGAGTACGGTAGAACTCCTAATCGCTTGCTCACAAATTTCTTTAAAACAAAAACATTTCACACAGACACTTTCAAAAAAATATCAAAACACCATGTACGCATTCTCGAGGACAAATACAAGAATCATTACAAGGTTCTCCTTACAATTGGCATTTTCAAAACATGCACAATACAAAACAATTTTCAAAACAAAGTGAGCTAAGTGATTAAGAGCCCGTAGATAACTACGAATGAAAAGAGTGCTAACACCTTCCCTTTTCATAACTTACCCCCTGAACTCAAAATTAGAAAAGGTCTTTCCTATTCTTTTCACCCTTTCCTTATTGGATAAAAGAGATGTCGGTGGAGACTCTTCCTATTCACAACATATGCGATAAAATGCAAAAACAAGTCAGTTTTCCCACCATATTAAAATCATGATTACTAATATATATATAGGTTGCTTCACCTAACTCCTTCATGGAAAAGAATTTTCAGTTGTTGCAAGGTAGAGACACGTTTCCAATGAGTAATATGTCATCTACAAATAATATAAGGAAGACGAGCATGCTCTTACTAACCTTCATATCGACACAAGGATCATGTTTTTTTAATGAATCCATATTATTTTACTATTTCATGATATCAAAGTTTCAAACTACATGAATCTTGCTTTAATTCATAGATTGATCGGTGTAAATTATATATCTCATGGGTTTCTTTTGGTATATAATATCCTTCAAGTTGTGTCATGTAGACATCCTCAAGAAGACTCCCATTAAGGAAGCATTCTTGACATCCATCTACGATATTTCATAATCATTATATGCAGCGACAAGAAGTAAAATACTAATAGAATTAAGCATTACAATTGGTGAAAAGGTTTCATAATAGTCTATCCTATGAATTTTCTTATAGACTTTAGAAACCAATCTTTCCTTATAGGTATATACCTTACCATCCATGTCATCCTTATTTTTAAAGACCCACTTGCATCCTATATGATTAACTCTTATAGGAGGCTCTACGAAGGTACAAACCTGGATTATATACATGGAGTCTGTAGCGGTAGAAATGTTTAAGACTAAGCCATTGGAATTGACTAGACTTGTACAAATCAAAATAAAATCGCCACCGCACTTTATTGTTACCAAAGGAATGGGAAAAGAGCGAGTAACCCAAAAAAGGGGGAAATATTCAACGTAAGGGGGTTGGTTATGCAAAGGGAAGGTATTAGCACCCTAAACATCTACAGTACTTCGCAAGAACCTCTTTGTAAAAATCTGTATATTTTGGCTATAAAAATTTTGTATAAAAAATGAATGGTGGAGGCGAGGAAAGAAATATATTTGTATGGTTTTTGCACCCTCCGCGGTTGCGAACCTTAAGTGCCTAAGTACCACCTTCCGTGCAATAGGGGATCAGGGTACACGTAGTTCCTCTTTTAAAAAATTTAAAACATAAATGTGTTGGTTAATTTATGAGATAAAACATCATTGTCATTGTCCGTGTGAAAAACATACCTACTACCCACAATCATGAGAAAGGAGAATTTTCATCATCTCAAAGTGGAGGATATGGCTTGGATTTTAAAATCAACAATGCCTCACTCAACATCCAAGTGGAAAATATCTCTCTTCACTACATATTGTAGAAGTATAGTTGTTTGCATCACTACAAGGATTGACAAAAGTCCAATCTTTTTGAGAAAAGTTTAAAGATAAAAGCCAAAGTGGCAAAATTATTTGAAATGAGATTGATTGACTTTTAGTCTTACAAAAAAAAAAGTCAAAGTATTATTAAGTTTATTGAAGTTTATTTATGAATTTTTTTTGAAAATGCATGGACCTAAGTCCAAGTTTATTATGAAAGTGGTTCAAGTTAAAAAAAAACAAGAAGAGTTTTTTAAAAGGAGGGAGAAGATTTTTGAAATTAAAGAAGATGGGAGGAGAAGAAGAGAATATCCTAAAGCATAAGGTAAAAGCTAGGGATAAGAACCATCTAACCAACAAGAAGCCAATACTTGAAAATATGAGCCAAGATAGAATTCACATTCATTGGATTGAAACCAAGCAAGCAAAGATACTAGAACTCTTTGAAAGAACCAAACTTCAAGTGTATTAAGTCTTCACAAAAATTGGGCAGAGTAACAGTTGTATACGGGTGAATTCCAGATTACAAATAAAGAGTGTAATCACAATAACCTGCACACAAAATAAATAAACAACCCAATGCCTTGAGGTAAACATCAAGAGTTCCAGAAAAAATAATCAGATAAGGACACAAGGTCTCCAATCATAGGCCAAGGTTCCTAATCCTAAGTCCAAAAATTCCAATGCTCCAAAATGCCAAGGATAGTAACCAAATTGTCCAAGTATCGTTAAATATTTTTAGGGTTTATGTTGATTATTAGGTGTTTTGAAAAAAGAAAAGTAAGGCTCAAGTGAGCAAAAATAAAAATGACAAGAAAGTAAATACTCAAATGAGCAAAGATGAAAATGACATGAAATGTAAATGCTAAAAGTAAATAGTGCATAAAAATAAAAGGGCATATAATAAAAATAAAGGATAAAGTCAATTATTAGTGATTAGTGGTTAATTGGATGATCATCTTGAAACTTGCATTTGGAACTCATTAGAGGATTGGTAGAACCACAACCTCCACACAACAAATTGCATTTTATTTTTGTCAAGTATATCATCCATTTGGAATCCTCATAAGTACCATTTAATGATCAACGATGTTTAAGTGATCCGCGTTGACCAATAGTGTTGTAGTTCCATTAGAGGATTGGTAGAACCAAAACCTCCATACAATGAATCTCAAGGTTATTGGATCAAAGAGATCAAATTAACATACTTGGGCTTGCAAACATATGTTTGGGCCACAAATGATCATTTATTCGAATCGGGACAAAATTTACCGCTATGTTAAGCAATCGTAAGTGGACTTATATAGAAGTCGCACCTATTTTGAGGACGGTCAATAGCAATCTATATACCATTTGTTTTGGGACATGATATAGAGATCATGCTCCAATAACACTTAGTGAAATAAGAAAGGGATGAGATGAAGAGGGGTGGGAGAGAATATACAAACCACTTTTGAATTAAATTTAATCAAACTATTATTAAAATCATTCATCCATTTTTATGGAGTTAGACTCAACACCATGGATCCAATGATGTTAATAAAGTTCATGATCAGAAATTTAACCCGAGATTAGCCAGAAAATAGTCACAAAATAATATTACATTTTAATATATGCAAAAAAGGTTTAAAAATGTTTTAAAATAGAAATAAAAGAGAAAAATATCAAATATGTTCAAATTGATCAAGAAATAAAAAGTAAGTCCATAGAAAAATCAGAAAAGGACTCAAATGATTTTACAAATTTTTTGGTAATATTTTAAACTCAGAAACTATTTTTAAAATTAAAAGAAATGAGTAAAATAAATTATAAAATGATAAAAAAAACACCAAAGTTAGAAATAAAAAATAAGTGGGGTCACCAATATTTGTCACAATATCATTGGATCATTCCATAATTTTTTTAGAATTTAAAAATGCATAAAAGTATGTTTAAACATTTAAAACAAATCAAATAAAGTGAAAATTTATAAAAAAATACCAAAACACAAAATTAAATTATGAAAAAATAAAAATCAGAAAGAGAATAATCAAAATTTTTTTTCATAATTTTTTCAGATTTTTTGGACTTAAAATGAATTTTCTATGATTTTTTGAAGTTTAAAATAATTAAATTTAAAATTCAGAAAAGAAAAGAAAAGTCAAAAATATGTGGACCATTGGATGAGAGTCAAAACGCGTTAGTAATCAAATCCAAGGGATGTGGCGCACTGTGCATGTTATGGTCAATAGTTAATAAAGCATTGAATCAAATGTAAATCAGAAATTCAAAAAATCTAAATGGCGTTGTTTCATTGGTTGAAGGATGACACGTTGGTCATCTTCAACCTCCTGTCAGTCCCAAAACCAGGTTGCTCGATCTATAAAATTAGAGCACGATGCCTATGTCATTCGTTTCGTCTCTTCAAGACAAAGACAACCACACCCTCGCGACAAATTTATATAAATTGTAGCTCAAGCAATTTGGAAGGAAAGTTTTGAAAACGGATTTGAAATTTAATGGTCAAAATGTGTTTCCAGTAAAAATCAAGTGTTGCGACTAGAACCAGGGCAATGAGAGCATCACAATGATATCAAAGTTTTGAAGAATTGATGAAGGAATCTACCTATTGAAGTTGAGTTGCAGAACTCTAAAATTGGACTTCTAGCCTTCCACTTGGAATTTGCTCTTGACCAAAAAATATGGCATGAAGTATATCTCTTGAATGACATTTTAAGACTTGAACCATTCAAAATCTCCTAAAATTAAGAGAGTTATGACTTAATGAATTGGAAAATTTTCATAAAATGACCTATAATCATTTGTATCCTTAAGGCAACTTCCATGCATTTTCTCACTTTGCACATAAAAGAAGGCATAAATTTCACATCCTCAAGATCATTATGGAAAAATAATGGGATCAAGGTGATAAAAATTGACAGAGTTATGATCATTTGAAGTCACACATGGAAAATTGGGGATTCATCTAGAGGACTTGTAATCTTTCTTCTTCATAAAGTTTCTTCCACATAAAAACTCCTTGGAACTTTTGAAGTGATTTGTTGATAACCCTTTGAAGATAAGGATGTATTTGGAATCACTCAAAAATACCAAAGGATGAGCAAGATATACTTCTTTGAAGTTCAAAACCCTAGCTCCTAGATCAAGAAACATGCCTTGAGGAACTTTGACAATTTTGAACAAACTTCTTGTACCAACACAAATTCTTTGTAAACATAAGTTGTTGAGGATGATAATGAGAACTTATAGAAACCACAACCACTTCCATATCTTGAGAATTGAGAGAAATATGCATTTGTGACCAATGGGAACAAAGCCTTGTCCAAGCATGATAACTTCTCCAATCAACCCGTTGTACTTTTGAATCAATCTTGATAACTTTGAAATGTAGTGACCCAAAATAACCTTTCCATGCCATTTCCTCCAAAACAAATCCAATGGTGAGGTTTTAACTTCTCAAGCTTTGTTGACTAGGGCATGGAAATAAACTCATGAACCCATGGAGCACCTTGCTGAATCTTATTGACTTTACCTACATGAGTAACAAGCAAGACAAACCAAAATTTCATTTAATTAATTAAGAGAAGAAATCAAGCCAAAAATATTCATGATCACAAAAGAACACAAGTCAAGGTGCTTGGTGATTCCTCAAAGAGAAAAGCTAAATACAGGGAGGGGAACCAATAATTCTAATGTGATCTTATTGTGATTGAATCAACATGGTATGATGAAGGGATCTTAGGGGCAAAAATTGGGGTACAATAGCTTCCCTTATTTAGGTTTCTTATATTCGGAGATACGAAGGTTAAAAATCTTCGTGTCGACGTGATCGAAGATACTTAAATATAAAACAAACCCTATTTTTAACCCTAAGATGCCATGGAAAGCTTATGAGCATGAATATATATGAACAAGACCAAAGAGACGTAAAACACCATTGAGGATGTAACAAAAAAATAAAGAAACAAGAGAGTAACCCAACCAGGAAAATAAATCAGTGGTGGATCGAAAAGACCTGAATCAAGAGGATGGTAAAATGGTCAAAGGATACACCAACTTCCACTGAAAGCGAAGCTACCAAAGTTTACTGAAGGCAGAGAGAAAGAATCATCGATGTTCACTGCCAATGACTTACAAACTTTCACTGAAGGTAGAGAGAAAATATATCAGAGCACCGCAATTCACTAACGATGAACTACCAACGTTCACTGAAGGTAGAAAAAGATAACAATCACCAACTTTCACTAATGGTGATCTACCAACTTTCACTGAAGGTAGAGAGAAGATATATCATATCATCTCCGTTCATTGACGATGAACTACCAATGTTCAATGAGGGTAGCAAAAAGATAACAATCACCAACTTTCACTGATGGTGATCTACCAACTTTCACTGAAGGTAGAGAGAAAATATATCATAGCATCGCCATTCACTGATGATGAACTACCAACGTTCACCGCGGTTAGCAAAAACATAATAAACACCAACTTTCACGGATGGTGATCTACCAAATTTCAGTGAAGGTAGAGATAAAATATATCGTAGCATCATTTTTCATTGACGATGAACTACCAACGTTCACTGAGGGTAGCAAAAAGATAAGAATCACCAACTTTCACTGATGGTGATCTACCAACTTTCACTGAAGGTAGAGAGAAAATATATCATAGCATCGTCGTTCACTGAAAATGAACTACCAATGTTTACTAAGGGTAGAAAAAAGATAACAAACACAAACTTTCACTGATGGTGATCTACCAACTTTCACTGAAGGTAGAGAGAAAATATATCATAGCATCGCCATTCACTGACGATGAACTACCAACGTTCATTGAAGGTAGCAAAAAGATAATAATCACCACCTTTCACTGATGGTGATCTACCAACTTTTACTTAAGGTAGAGAGAAAATATATCATAGCATCGCCGTTCACTAACGGTGAACTACCAACATTCACTGAGGGTAGCAAAAAGAAAACAAACACCAACTTTCACTGATGGTGATCTACCAACTTTCACTGAAGGTAGAGAGAAAATATATCATAGCATCGCTGTTCACTGACGATGAACTACCAACATTCACTGAGGGTAGCAAAAAGATAATAAACACCAACTTTCACTGATGGTGATCTACCAACTTTCAATGAAGTTAGAGAGAAAATATATCATAGCATCTCCGTTCACTGACAATGAACTACCAACATTCACTGAGGGTAGAAAAAAGATAATAAACACCAACTTTCACTGATGGTGATCTACCAACTTTCACTGAAGGTAGAGAGAAAATATATCATAGCACCGCCGTTCACTGACGATGAACTACCAAAGTTCACTGAAGGTAGCAAAAAGATAACAAGTTTCCCTAAAATTCTGGCATTTCACCTAGAACGGGTCTCAACTTCTTCTTTAACCGAGGCACTTTTCTTGGAAAGGGTAAACTGTCTCAAATAAAGAGACTTCCACCTGCCACAATTTCCCAACGAATTGTCTCTGCGAATTGGAAAAGTCTTGCTATCCACTGGCGTAAACTGACGATGGACTGCAAACTATCCACTCATAGAGGAGATATCAAAAAAATTTATGTCTACTTTTACAAGGAAGCACAAGTTAGTCAAATTAAGAGACCTTCTACTTGTTTTCATGGAGGATTGTAAAAAGAAATGACTTTCTGGGGAGAACAGTAGGGCTTCCTGGGGAATGAAATATGACTTCCTAGAGAAATGCCACGATATTCCTTCTGAGGAGATAAAGTCTTCTCGTGCAAAATAAATGCACAAACCAAAACTCGAAGCTTTCAGAAATCAAAAGTAAATAAAATTGTTGTGCAACCAAATATTCAAACTAGAAATAAATTGGAATGAAACAGTCAACCAAAATACAACCTTTGAGAAATAAACACAAGAGGGAAAACCAAATCCATCCAAATAAGGAGTTGTACAGGAAGGCTAAAACAAAAATCTTCCACGAGGGATAACTCAACGAAGAGATTGAAAGAATATACACTTTCTGCTTAAGGACAACGCTATTGAAGAGAGGATAACGTAACTCTGCAAAACAGGGTGATATGTCAGCAAAAATATTAACATATGTTAATGAGCAATGCTTTTCCAATTTTAGCTATGCATGATGTATGTATGAATGTATGAGTGTTATCGTCCGTATGCTGACAAAACAGATATACAACACTGGGAGTAAACAGGAAAAACCACATCGGGCACAAACAATACTCGGCTAAATCATATCCAAGATGATCATTCCAAGAAAAAGGTAAACGCCAACTGAGGAAACATAACCTACTGCCTGCTTTAGCTTTACTGAGGAGAAACAATAACCTGGAAGTAAACATAACAAAGTGGAAGAATAGTACAGATACACGAATAAAACATCCTTGTCCAGGCTTCACCGGGGAAACAAATGTTTTCAAGAGTAAAAATTCTACTGGGGATTGCAAAACCAATCTCAAGTAAGTAGATGGACACCAAATCATCTAAACATTCACTGGGTAATTCAGGACCACTTCATTAGAGAGGTTAATTACCACATACTTAAAGGGAAAACCACAATAGGTTCTTCACTAGAGAAACCGGGGACCTGCATTCTTCAAGAGTGATTATGGTACCGACTTCTCTGGAAAAAGAACTTCCATCATACCGAATGAAAACTTCACTGGAGAAATCTCGGATTGAAACTTTAAATCATGAAAACTCAGAAAAGAGGAGAAATGAATCCAAACTTGACCGAGGATACCAGTCTCGAAGACTTCTTAAAACAACTGGAGTTTGTCCATTCCTGGGATCACCATTTTTGTTTTTCTTTTATGTCACATGTTTTGAAGTAAAAGCAAATTGTAAGTTCTTTTTGAAAATCAATTTTGTTATTTAATCTTTTTGCTTTAAAAGTTATTATCAATAATAAATGGAGTCTTTGCAAGCTAAATAAAATAAGAAATACAAGGAATTGGTTAAAAGCTCAAATTTCATTAATAGAATGGTAGTCTGCGAATGGCGAGACTCCATGGATAATTACAAAGTTCAGAAAATGGTAATATATAACGAAAAAGATACATAGAGATACAATGACCACTATCCCCTCTAACAAATTTTGAAATCCTGAGCAGCAGCTTCTGTTGAAGTATGATGAGGATTAGAGAAGATTGTTGTTTCAATGATCAGATCTTGCATGATACAGTTACTTGCCAAGAAAGTCCCTAACTTTTTCCTAAGCTTCCCTTGTGGGTTTTCAACTTAGCGGGAAATTTATTCTCTTTATGTCTCTAACTTTTGCCTAGACCGCCCTTTCGGGTTTTCGGCCTACCGAGACGCTATTTTTTTCCTAAGCCGCCCTTTCGGGTTTTCAACTTAGCGAGCTGTTCTTTTATTTCTTTAGCCGAATTAATTTTGACTGCTTCAGCATTCATGGGACGTGGGAACTCCTCGCCATCCATAGTTTCAATAATTAATGCACCGCCAGAGAAGGCTTTCTTATCAACATATGGGCCTTCAAAATTGGGAGTCCACTTGCCCCTAGAATCAGTGTTGAAAGACATTATCTTATTGAGCACGAGGTAGCCTTCTATGAATTCACGAGGTTTGACCTTTTTATCAAAAGATTTATTCATTCTTTTCTGATATAACTGTCCATGACACAAAGCTCTCATTCTCTTATCTTCGATCAAATTCAATTGGTCAAACCGGTTTTGGACCCATTCAGCCTCAGTCAACGTGGTTTCCATTATCACATGAAAAGAGGGAATCTCAACCTCGATTGGGAGTACAACTTCCATTCCATACACCTGGGGGAACGAGGTTGCTCCTGTTGAAGTGCGGACAGATGTTCGATATCCATGCAAAGAAAAAGGGAGCATTTCATGCCAATCCTTATAAGTAACAACTATTTTCTGGATAATCTTCTTGATATTCTTATTAGTAGCTTCAACAACCCCATTCATCTTTGGCCTGTACGAAGATGAATTGTGATGGACAATCTCGAATTCTTCACATAATTCTGTCATCATTTTATTGTTCAAATTCGAGACATTGTCGGTGATAATTCTGCTCGGCACAACATACTGACATATAAGATTATTCTTGATGAAGCGCACAACCACCTGCTTAGTAACATTGACATACAAAGCAGCCTCCACCCACTTGGTGAAGTAATCAATTGCTACCAAGATAAAACGATGTCCATTCGAAGCCTTGGGTTCTATCATTCCGATCATGTCAATACCCCACATAGATAAAGGCCATGGGGAAGAGATCATATTGAGAAGTGTCAGAGGCACATGAACCTTGTCCACATGAACCTTTTTTCGTTAGTGATAAAGGTATTCAAGTAGACCCGACAAAGGTGAAGGCTATACAGGAAATGCCAGCTCCCCGAACAGAAAAAGAAGTCAGAGGATTTCTGGGACGTCTGAACTATATTGCCCGATTCATCTTGCACCTGACTGCTACTTGTGAACCAATCTTCAAGCTATTGAAGAAAGATCAAGTGGTAAGATGGAATGATGAATGTCAGCCCGCTATCGAAAGGATCAAGGAATATCTCCAAGAGCCACCCATTCTGATGCCTCCAGTAGAAGGGAGACCTTTGATCTTATACTTGACAGTACTCGACAATTCGATGGGGTGTGTGCTGGGGCAGCATGACGAGTCTGGCCGAAAAGAGCATGCTATTTATTACCTTAGCAAAAAGTTTACCGACTGTGAGACCCGATACTCACTGCTTGAGAAAACTTGCTGCACTTTGGCATGTGCTGCTTGCCGGCTGAGACAGTATATGCTGACTCACACTACTCTATTGATATCAAAGATGGATCCAATCAAGTATATCTTTGATCTTATACTTGACATTACTCGACAATTCGATGGGGTGTGTGCTGGGGAAGCATGATGAGTCTAGCCGAAAAGAGCATGCTATTTATTACCTTAGCAAAAAGTTTACCGACTGTGAGACCTGATACTCACTGCTTAAGAAAACTTGATGCGCTTTGGCATGGGCTGCTCACCAGCTGAGACAGTATATGCTAACTCACACTACTCTATTGATATCAAATATGGATCCAATCAAGTATATCTTTGAAAAACCTGCCTTGTCAGGGAGAACAGCAAGATGACAGATGATCTTGACTGAGTATGACATCCAATACACAATCCAAAAAGCAATAAAGGGGAGTGTGTTGGCAGATCATTTGGCGCATCAGGTAGTGGATGATTACCAGTCTATGAACTTTGAGTTTCCGGATGAGAACATCATGTTGGTGACTGACTGTGAAACACCTGGACCGGATGAAGGACCTGAGGAGGGATCCCGATGGTCTATGTATTTTGATGGAGCTTCAAACACTTTGGGTAATGGCATTGGCACCGTGATCATATCTCCTGAATGTTATCATACTCCATTCACCGCTCGATTATGTTTTAACTGCACCAACAACATGGCAGAGTATGAAGCGTGCATCATGGGCCTTCGAGCAGCAATTGACCTAAGGATTAAGTTCTTAAGTGTGTTCGGAGATTCCTCTCTCATGATCAGTCAGATCAAAGGCGAGTGGGATACGAAGCACCCAAATATTATTCCTTATAATGAGTATGTATTGACGTTGCTTCCGGACATCGAGGAGATAACCTTTGAACACTTCCCCAGGGAGGAGAATCAGTTAGCGGACGCGCTAGCTACCATGTCTTCTATGTTCAAGTTCAGGTGGGATAATGAGGCTCCCCAGATTACCATTGAGAAGTTGGACGAATCCACACATTGCTGTGACATTGAGACTGAAGAGGTAGCAGATAAACCCTGGTTTCACGAGGTAAAAAGGTATCTTGAGGCTCAGGAATACCCCAAGGGTGCATCTATTAATGATAAGAAGTTTCTGAGGAAGTTCGCGGCGAAGTTCTTCATCAGCAATGGTATCCTTTACAAACATAACCATGACTCAACCTTACTGCGATGTGTGGATAAGAACGAGGCAGAAAGGATTATGGTAGAATTACATGAAGGTACTTTCGGGACTCATTCCAGTGGACACACCATGGCAAAGAAAATCCTACGGGCAGGATATTATTGGTCTACTATGGAAGCCGACTGTTATCAGCATTCTCGAACCTGTCATAAGTGCCAAGTCTATGCTAATAAGGTACACATACCTCCAGTTCCTCTGAAAGTCTTGACAACACCTTGGCCTTTTGCAATGTGGGGCATCGATATGATCGGCGAGATCAGACCTACTGCGTCCAGCGGGCATCTTTTCATCCTGGTAGCAATTGATTACTTTACAAAATGGGTTGAGGCAGCTTCCTTTGCTATAGTGTCCAAGAACGTCGTGGCACGGTTTATTCGACACAATCTGATCTGTCGATACGATGTACCAGAGAGGATCATTACGGACAATGGTACAAATCTTAACAATATGATGATCACCGAGCTCTGCAAACAATTTAAGATACATCATCACAACTCTTCTCCTTTATGACCGAAGATGAATGGGGCTGTTGAAGCGGCTAATAAGAACATCAAGAAGATTGTGCAGCAGATGAGGGTGACCTACAAAGATTTGCACGAGATGTTACCGTTTGCTCTTCATGGGTACCGAACCTTAGCACAGACTTCAACAGGGGCAACACCCTACTCTTTGGTGTATGGAATGGAAGCAGTCTTACCTATCGAGGTCCAGATACCCTCTCTTCGGATTATGAAGGATGCAGGTTTGAGCAAGGACGATTGGATCCTGACCCGGCTAGATCAGCTGAATTTAATTGATGAAAAGAGACTTACTGCTATTTGTCATGGTCAGACGTATCAAAAACGGATGATCAAGGCATTTAACAAGAAGGTTAGACGACAAGAGTATCAAGTTGGGGATCTGGTGATCAAACGCATCATATTACCTCAAGGTGATCCCAGGGGCAAATGGACCCTTACATACGAAGGGCCATTTGTGGTTAAGAACATTTTCTCAGGAGGAGCTATGATTTTAACCACCATGTATGGTGACAACCTTCCTCACCCCATCAATGCAGACATAGTGAAAAAATACTACGCATAATCAAAGACCCGCTAGGTTGACTGGCCTAGGAAAAAATAAGGGCTTCCCGGCGAACCAAAAGGGTTCGGGAAAAAATAAGGGATGAAAGTGAAAAAATCTGTACACCCGGAAAGTCGAAAAGCTGAAAAGGCGGCTTGGGCAAAAAAGGGTATCCCGGTGGACTGAAAACCCAAAAGGGCGGTCCAGGCAAAAATTAGGGATTAAAGCGTAACACTATGTCTCATTGGATCATCTTGCAACCAGACTTCGGTATCGACTACCAAGCTCGAACGACACTAATCAATCTGATGTACCTTCAACCAAGTAGCAAAGTGATGAGATGCTCGAGGATATAAAGGCAATAGAAGAGTTGGAACCCAGTGGGATTGTTCACATAACTGTTTTTCTTTGTTTTTCACGAATCATATAAATTCTGTTTGTTCGGCGGTGTTCTCTTACTAGGACGTCAACCTCTTGTACAAAAAACGCCTATTTACAGGCCAACTTCAAAATCAATACGATTCATTTTCACAAAGAAATTTCAAATTATTTTCCTTTTCTGTTTTGTTTTGCAAGAACGTCCAATGTTCATTTTTGATATATGCATTTGACAATAATTGCTTCTCATAAATATTTACATGCGAAACAAAAGAAGATTACTCGTAATATCGAAACAGGGGCAAATAAGAAATGTCCAAATCGTACAGTTGCTCTATCCACCAGGTATAGGGATATACCTAGCTGAAGAATACGATTAAAGGTACATTCACTCCCCACAGAGTAAGGAAAAGACAGTGATATCAGCGGTCCCGAACCTGACACCACTCTCCCCAGATAAGGCTCACAACCGCGAATGAGTCGGCAAGATTCTCCCCAAGCAGAGTTTATCTATAATCAACACTAGAAGATTATCCCCAGTGGAGTTTGGAGAATTCTCCCTAGTAGACTCTGGAGGATTGTCCCCAGTAGAGTCTAAAAAAATTATCCCCAGTGAAGTCGCCACTGGAAAGTCATCCCTAGCGGAGTTCATTCCTTTCACAAACAGAAACTCATTTCCCAACAGAGTTTATCATCGCCAGCAACGGTAATTTATCCCCAGCCGGGGTTATTCCTCTAAATCAATAGGTCTTCTAGCAGAGTATCTCTCTTCCCTACAAAGTCATTTCCTCGTCAGTTTATTCCCCAGCAGAGTTATTCTCTCCTGTAGGATTATGCTCACAATCATCTTCATTCACTATCCCCAGCGGAAACGAAGAATTCAACTCTTTGCTCCAGCAGCAATCCGGGATTTAGTTTCCCCCAGCTAGAAAACATTACATGTCCATACATCATGACATACGCATACGCATCATACAACACAATCTCATTTATTTTGAGAACATCATTGCTTGATACATGTCATGCATTACATACAATTAACCTTTACCTTTCAAGAAAGATGCAGTCAAATTCTCACCAAGTTCAAGCTATGAAGCCCGGATCCGACCAGATAATACCTTGATCTCTACAACATATTGTGAAGCCCGGATTATGACCAGATAACAATATCAAACACCGCGAAGCCTGGATTCGACCAGATAGTGGTTTATCTCTAAGATATGAAGCCCGGATTCGACCGGATAATAACTTAATCCCCAACAAGCTGCGAAGCCCGGATTACGACCAGATAACAGCTCAGCCAGTTACCGTGAAGCCTGGATTACAACCAGATAGCAGTGCGAGGTACCATGAAGCCTGGATTACGACCAGATAGTGGTATATCATAAACAAGCCGTGAAGCCCGGATTACGACTGAATAACAGCTCAGTAAGTTATTGTGAAGCCTGGATTACGACTAGATAGCAATACAAGTTCCTGTGAAGCCTGGGTTACGACCAGATAGCAGCCAAAGACACCACGAAGCCTGGATTATGACCAGATAGTGGTATATCTTTAACACAAGTTATGAAGCCCATATTACGACTGAATAGCATCTTGATTTCCTCCGAACACCATGAAGCCTGGATTTCGACCAGATAGTGGTATGAGACGTCGCGAAGCCTGAATTACGACCAGATAGCGCTAAAAGACACTATGAAGCCTGGATTACGACCAGATAGTGGTAAGGGACACTGAAGCTTGGATTATGACCAAATAATAGTTCACCCGACAAGATACTATGAAGCCCGGATTACGACCGGATATTAGTAGGCCCAGAGCCAAAGGGAAGCATGGATTATGACCAGATAACCATTTGATCTCTTCTGAAGCCTGGATTACGACCAGACAACAAGTAAGGTATTGTGAAGCCTGGATTACAACCGGATAGCAGTACAGAACACCATGAAGCCTGGATTCGACCAGATAATGGTATAAAGCATTGTGAAGCCTGGATTATGACCAGATAACTATAAAAGGACTGAAGCCTGGATTACGACCAGATAACAGTACAAGACACTACGAAGCATGGGTTTCGACCAAATAGCAGTTTACCTGGACAATTACAAAGAAGCCCGGAGTCGACCGGATATTAGTGTTCCCTAAGTTCAAGTTGAAGCCCGGATGCGACCGGATAACAACTCATTTCCTTCTGAAGCCTGGATTACGACCAGATAAGAATCGAGAAATGGCGAAGCCCGGATTACGACCGGATATCAAGTTTAATCTCATCTCCCCAGTAAGTCACTGTAAAGCCTGGATTACGACTAGAAAGCAGTCGATCTTATTACTATAAAGCCTGGATCACGACCCGATAGTATTTCATTTTCACCTCTTCAACGAAGAGACGATTCCTCAAGAAGAATAGCGGACGACCGAAGTTCCTAAAATTCAACTTTTCTCAAAACAGAGATGATTCCCCAGTAGAATAACGGACGACTGAAGCTCCTAAAATTCTATTTCTCTCAAGACAGAGATCAGCATTCCCCAGCGGAATCTTCCTTAACAAAAGGTATGCAAGCTCTCGCTAAGGAATCTCTTAGGCGATCGACACTCCTTCGGATGGCATCTTTAAGCCCATTCCCCATCGACAAGTTCCAAATGGCATCTGTAAGCCCATTCCCGACATCGCAAGACGGACACCACTTCATGTGAGTACAAATTTCTGGGCACTCTAGTGTTCAATCATCTTCCACCTTCGGATCACGAAAGGCAGAAAAGCCAATCTATATCCTCAGGTTTAAGAAGATTGAACAGGGGCAGCTGTTGTACCCCAAAATTTTCCCTCCCATATTTCTCAAAACATTTCAAGAAAGATCCTCAAGTTGCTCAAGGAAGTCCAAGGGTTGACCAGACAAGCTCTCTCCTAAGACAGTCTACCTCAAATTAGGTTTGTTGCATCAAGATACTTGAGTCCAAGGGATCCCAAATTCTCACCAATGTCCTAATAAGTTCTCAAGATCATCCATGTCAAGTTTCAAGCCTTGCAGAGAAAGTTTTCTCAGTCAATTGCTCAAAGACCTGAAAATCGACTGTGCTAGGGCAAAAGTCAACTATGGCCTACATACAGTCAAACTTCAAGATTTTTGGTCAACATACTCATTTTGAAGTATATTTCATCATTTGATCAAGGGTTGATCATGATTCATCAAGGATTGCTCATAATTCCTCAAGACTCAAAAGTTGCTAAATTAGGGTTTTGCAAGAAAAGTCAACTCAACTTTGACTAAGCATAACTTTCTCATACTTTATGAGAAATGACCTATCCAAATATCATCTTGAAGAGGATTAAATTCTCTACAATCCATCTTCAGCTCCGAAGTTCAAAATATGCACTCAAAAGAAGTTATGAATTTGGACATTATAGGTCATTTTGAAAAGTCAACAAAAACACCTTTTTTGTCAAAGCTTCATACATGAGCATGGAATATCAAATTGAGATGGGACCAAAATGGTTGCTTAGAGGACATCTCAAGCTTTCTAACAAGTCCAAGAAAACCTTCAAAGAGTAAAAATTGAGGAAGTTATGCATTGGTGAAGTTGACCCTTTTTGCAAAATTGCCAAAAGTCAATTATGCCTAAAATTGCAATTTTTGCTTAATGGGACCAATCTTTTTCACTTGTTTTAAGTTGGCAACATGGTCCACGAGCCCCTAGCCTTTTCCACTTGTTATTATCTTGTTTTTATTATTTATTTTGATTTTTATTTGAATTAAATCATTTTAAATCAAAACAAATCATAGAAAATCCAAAATATTGAAAACACAAGATTTTGTACTTGTTTCAAGTCTTAAATTCCAGCTAGCATGAGATCAAATTCGTGTAAAGGCATGAGGTGCACAAAAATATTGGATTTGAACTATTTTCGGAATGGTTTTCAAAGGAATCAAATCAAAATCAAATGCATTGATGGAAGAAGATTGTGATCATTCTTTCAACCCTAATTCATTCCTCAATACATAAGGATGAGGTGCAGACCAAAAGAGGCGAGAGAGAGAGGCGCAACAAGGAGAACCAAACTTGAAAAAACACCAAAAAAGTGAAAACTCGAATTCATTATTCTAGGAAATTTCAAAGCTTCATGATCATTCCAATCATTTCCTGGGATCATAAGCAACATATACCAATCAAGAACAAGCGTTTCCAGGCCCTGAATATCACTGTAAGTCAACCACGACATCCATGTATTTTTGAAATTGGTTTGCATGATTTAGACATTGATAGCATGAATTAATGATGTATTCTTGATCCTTAAGACTTATGCAAGCTTTCTGTAATATTTGATTTCATTTTTATGGCCTGTATGAGATTTCACCATTGTTAGGGTTTATAGCTCCAATTTGGGGTCTTGGTGTACAAGTGAAATTGGGCCACGATTAGGGTACCATGAAGTTCGTGAGACTGAGACGAATGGATTAGTACCATCACCATTGATTTATTGTGCTTGTACATGATTTTTGATATGACCAGGGTTTTAGCTACGGAGAATGTCCATTGGTATAGGTCTGTTGTCTAAAACAACAGATCCTTGGAGAAGATGAAGACGTGGTGGACAACTATTCACTTGTTTGAATTTCGCGCGTTTCTGACTCAGTTTTTTGCTTTTCATATATTATCATTGTTATTTATTTTATGTACAAACAAAAGCAAGTGGCGCAGTGGTAGTGGAGTGGTTGTAAAGTGCTTCAGGACCTGGGTTAGAATCCTAGGTCCCCCCTTTGCTTGCATATTACTTTTCTTTTCAGGTTCAGGTGCGCTTGCAAAGCCAAGGTCCATCATGGGACCTCATCATCCAGCCTGCCAAGTGGCCAGATGGCTAGATCCAAAGGCCATCAATGAAGGAGTACAATAGACCTTGGTCAATGCATCATGGGGAATCTGGCAGGTCAACATGGACTTCCTTACTTTGGGCCCAGAAATCTGATTCTTACACCCCCTCAAACTACTAATTGCAGGCCCAAGTTTCTATTCCCTTTCTTTTTTATATTTAATTTAATTTAATTTATTTATTTTATTTTACTAACCAATTAACTATTTTCTTTTTATCAAAAAAATCACAAAAAATACTTTTCACCAAATTAGGTTTAGACTTTATTTTTTTTATCAAAAATTAAATTAGTTTAATTAGGTTGTTAATATTAGATAACTTTAATTCCTTTTGTAAATAATTAAAAATAATTAGAAAATTAGGGGTTTGTCTAAATTTAATTATATTTTATTTTTCCTAAAATAACCAAAACACAAAAATAGGCCATGTAATTATTTTTATTAATTAATTTAATTAGCTAATTAATTTGTATATTTAATTTTAAAACCTAATCCTTTTTATAAAAACAACAAAAAAATATTTTTTTTTAGTTAGGTTAAAAGGGTCAAAACCCTAATTTTTTTCTTATCGTTCTAATTTCATCGCGCGCTTTATTATTTTTACCATATTGATGTAACTTCCCACAAGTTGTAATAGCTTAATTAGGACTTTGATCTTTCATTTATCGCTTTATTTTTTTTAAAGGGTTTGTTTTTGGCTATGTAAATACCCGAAGCCTTGTAATAGCGTATGATTAACTTTAAAACGGTTAGATAACCCTAAAACGTGTAAAGATAAATAATCTGAAATTGAATCACTCGCACATGCGCACTCCTAGGGTACACTCTCACTTGGTTGCCTTCGGTAAACGATCATTGAGTATAGGGTGCTTTAGTTGTCGTCCTTTTGTCTAAAGATCAAAGTTTCCTCGGAAAGGTTGCCTCGGATATTGTTGCCTCGGATAATTGATCTAAGACATTAGGGTTATTACTAAGACGTCCTAACATTGCTTTAGTGATCGTACGTCCCTTTCGAATTAACCCTCAAACTCCAACGACGGTGCTACCTACTCACTAATAGTGGGATAACACTGTCTAAAGGAAACAAATACAGAACGATTCTTTTTTCGAGTAGGTAGATTAGTTCTTAAGTACTTGCTAAATTTAAACAAACTTTTTCACACTTACACTCCTCTTTTAAAACAAAGCTTTCAAAAACACTTCGTAACACTCTTGAAGACAGAAGCAAGAGTTAAATCGAAGTAAAAAACTTTTTAAATCACACAAACACACAAAGAAGAAATTTTGAAAATGATGAGCAAGTACCTAAGAGCCCATAGATAACTACGGATAGAAAGGGTGCTAATACCTTCCCTTTCTATAATCTACCCCCCGTACTCAGAAATATCTCGAAAAAGGAATTTTTCTATGCTTTTTTCCTTTCCTTGTTGGATAAAATAAAATTTGGTGGCGACTCTTGCTTACCGCGACATTTTGCGAACACAAACGCAAAACGCAAACCAGCAATTCTTAAAAAAGGAAACAAGTCCCGGTTCTGGCCACCGTATCACAGAGTCGACATAAAGCACGTATGAATCAACACATGCAGTGTATGAGTCGACACATACCATTATGTATCGACTCATACTGAGTTGATTTGGAAATACAGGGGCAAGGAAAGTTATGCGTCGATGCATATGAGCTTGTGTCGACACATAATAGTTCAAAATGCATTTTTTCCTTCTTTTTACACTGTTTTTTACGTTTCCTTCATGGTTATTCGATATGGTTGTAATATTTAAGTTCCTACTTCATCCCCATTTTTAAATTGTACCCTCATCCCCTAAATGATGTAATAGCGTAGGACTTTACATTTCCGCAATTTAACGCTTTCAAATACAAATGTTAGTAATTAGAGTTTTGTATGGAAAGACTAAAACCAATCAATAGAAAACCATAATCAAAGACAAAAACAACGCATGTAAATCAATACACTTGCACCCAAGCACCCATATGGTAAACTCTACTTGGTTTCCTTATACAAAATGGCCATATTACGCATGTAAGATCATAGTCCCTCGATGATGCTATCTAAGTTACCTTACAAATGATCTTAGTCCCTCAAATAAGAATGCTAAGATACTTTGCAACATTGCTAATCATGGCTATACGATGACCCACGCCCGTCCCGCTTACATCCAAAGATAGGGTTGCTTACCAAATCAATGGTAAGACAAAAATGTCAAAGGAAAAGAAAATGAACAAGAAAGACATTTGAGTAGGTAGATTGCACCTAATTACTTGCTCCATTTCAAAACAAACATCCTTGCTATTTTCAAAAATAATCACCTACACTTTCAAAAACACCTTTCAAACATGAAAACATTTTCAAAAGATCAACACTTTGTATACATTCGTACGAACGAGAATCATTACAAAGTTTGCCTAGACGATGGCACCTTTTCAAAATACTTTCAAAAAGCCACACAAAGCACAATTTCAAACAAAAGCAAGTGATCTAGAAAGTAACTAAGAGCCCATGAAAAACCATGGATGAAAAGGGTGCTAATACCTTCCCTTTTCATAATCTACCCCCCGAACTCAAGAAACAATCTCAAAGGTCTTTCCTGTGCTTTTTCAACTTTCCTTTTGGATAAAAGAAAAGTCGATGGCGACTCTTGCTAACCGCAACATTTTGCAATCAAACGCAAAACACCCAAGTTAGTTATCCCACCGTATCACAATAATCACAACTCCATCAAATATCATACTCCAACGATATTCAGGGTCAGGACCTTCCTCAAGCAATGGTTCATCATAATCTTTCACTTTCAGGAACATCCAATCCTCATCGGGTAATTCATATACTGCAGACTGATGATCCTCCACTGGTTGGTGAGCAACATAATCTGCCAACACACTGCTTTTAATAGCTTTTTGAGTGCGGTATTAGATATCATATTCAGATAACATCTTCCAGAGGGCAATTCTCCCAGTAAGAGCAGGCTTTTCAAAAATGTACTTGGTTGGATCTATTTTAGAGATCAACCAAGTGGTGTGATTCAACATATCTTGCCGCAAACGCTTTGCCGCCCAGCCGAAAGCATAACATGTCTTTTCCAGCATGGAATAACGTGACTCACAATCAGTGAAAATTTTACTGAGATAATAAATGGCGAACTCTTTCTTCCCTGTTTCATCATGTTATCCCAAAATACAACCCATGGATTTATCTAACACTATCAAATACATAATCAACGGTCTTCCTTCGACAGGAGGGAGAAAGATAGGATGTTCAAGTAGATATTCTTTAATACTTTCAAATTACCTTTGGCAGTCATCCGTCCACACACAACCTTGATCTTTCTTTAACAACTTAAAGATCGGTTCACATGTTGCAGTCATGTGGGAGATGAATCTGGAAATATAATTCAAACGCCTGAGGAACCCTCTGACTTGCTTTTCAGTTCTTGGCGCTGGAATCTCTTGAATTGCTTTGACTTTATCAGGGCCAACTTCAATTCCTTTCTAGATAACAATGAAACCCAACAATTTTCCTGATCGAACACCGAAGGTGCATTTATTTGGATTCAAGCGGAGACGATACTTCCTCAAACGCTGAAACAACTTCAACAAATATTCTACATGCCCTTCTTTAGTCTGGGATTCAACAATCATATCATCAACATATACCTCGATTTCCTTGTGCATCAGATCATGGAATACGATTGTCATAGCCCTCTGGTACGTTGCACCAGCGTTCTTCAACCCGAAGGGCATCACTCTATAACAGAATGTTCCCCAGGGTGTGATAAACGTTGTTTTTTTCATGTCCTCCAGAGCCATTCTTATTTGATTATACCCGGAAAATCAATTCATGAACGAGAGTACTTTGAATTTTGTTGTGCTATCCAATAACATACCAATGTGTGGCAATGGAAAATCATCTTTTGGACTAGCTTTATTTAGATCTTTGTAATCTACGCACATGCGAACTTTTTTCGTGTTTTTTTGGTAATGGGACAATATTGGCAATCCATTAAGGATACACTGACGTCACAAGAAAACCAGCATTAATCTTCTTTAGAACCTCCTCTTTGATCTTCACTGCCATATCTGGGTGAGTTCTTCTCAACTTTTGTTTAATTGGCGGACACTCTAGCTTCAACGCCAAACGGTACTCTACAATATCTGTATCTAGACCAGGCATATCTTGGTAATACCAAGCAAAAATATTCACATACTCTTTCAACAGCTCAATCAACCTTCTCTGCACATAAGGATGCAACAATGGTCCAATTTTGACTTCCTTCAGATCTTCTTCTGAACCCAAATTGATCACTTCCATGGCTCTTTATATGGCTAAATGGTATTTTCCTCATGATCCATCAATCGTGAGACCTCTTCTGGAATCTCATCATAATCTTCTTCTTCGGCCTCATACACAGGACATTCAAAGTTGGGAGAGGGTGCAAGATCATTGTATTCAACGAGTTTTTTAATTAATCTGCACATATGATTTATGATTTCTTTTAGAAATCGACACATATAACAAGTGATCATTCAAATTGAATTTCAGTTATTATTTATTTTGAAGCGTTTTTTTCTTCTGATTACAATTTTCTAAGAAAAAGCAGAAAATAAAGACACAATTTGGGACACAAAGACAACTTTTATTATTGATTTTAAAAGTCACAGCAAATAGATAATCCCTACAACATTAATACTTCCACCTTGGGCATAGTGAAATCTTTTCAAAAAGATTAACAAAACAAATTACTTTAAAACATGTATGCAAGAGGGGACATCAATGGTTATCCAGTTCTCAACCCTAACTCCGTGCGTCACATAATTCGACATTTCCTGCTCTACTTTATCTTCCACAATGGCATTAATCCTGGAAACAGTTGGATGCAGATAACCCCCGCTATGGAAGATGTCTTGATACTTTCTTGTAGTAGACTTCGGCTTCATGCTCTTACCTTTGTCATTCTTCAAAGAGAACCCCAAGCCGACTCTGTTCTTTTTTACAGGTAGATCCACAATCTGTCCCCATACCTCGCTATAACCCTTTCGCACAACTTGCTGCGCATCCTTAAGCGAAACCATGTAATTCTAATTTCCTCTTATGTTGTCAATGGATAAGGCTTGGAACTGGGTTCCAACAACAGCTTCATCTGCCTCCATAATGCTGAAAGAGGACAAATGAGATATCAATAATGCATGTTCCCCATTTATGATTACTACTTTCGCTTCACGTACAAATTTCAGTTTCTGGTGTAAAGTTGAAGTGACAGCCCCTTCCTCGTGAATCCACGGTCGTCCCAATAAACAACTATAAGAGGGAACAATGTCCATGACCTGGAAAGTTATCTGAAATAATTATGGTCCTATATGAATAGCCAAGTCCACTTCACTAATAACAGATTTCCTTGATCCATCAAAGGTTTTCACAATGATGCCACTCGGGCGCATAGGCGTTCCTTGATATTTCAACTTCATAAGAGTGCTCCTCGTTATAACGTTAAAGACGGGTCCATTATCAATCAGCACATTGGATAGTGAATCATTCTTGCAATTCAAAGAGATGTGGAGGGCCAGGTTGTGATTCCTTCCTTCATCTGGTAATTCATCATTGTAGAAACTTATGTTATTACATGACATAATGTTCCCTATTACGCTGCTGAATTGGTCTATTGGCATATCACTCTCAACAAAAGCTTGGTCCAATACCCTTATCAGGGATTCTCTATGAGCAGAGGAGTTCATCAATAACGCCAAGATAGATATTTTTGAAGGAGTCTGCAGTAGCTGATCTATAATTCTGTAGTCGCTCATCTTGATTATCTTCAAAATATCATCCACTTCTTTTTCTAACGTAGCCCCACTAGTCTCACCCATAGCCTTCTTAGGTTTAACATTCTCAGCAATTTTCTTTCCAACACTATCATCTCCTCGAACAACTGGTGCAAACACACGACCGCTGCGGGTCACCCTGCTATTTTCAGCAATATTTCCAACATCAGGCATTGGTTGGGTGAGAACATCCACTCCATCCTCTAAGATTGTAGTGTGCTATTTGTAAGGCACAACCTTATCTAACTTGTAGGGGATAGGACCCGACAAACTAATCACCAATGGGGTAACAGCTGGCTTGCTATAATATTCAACTTCAAGATGGGAAGGTCCCCCAAAACAAGGTACAATGACGTTTACCCCTTCTTCAACATAATCAGTCATTATTGAGTCATTTTTGGAAAACAAATCCTCATTTGAGGAGAAATACTCATCTGCAGAGACATACACTTCATTCGACTCTTCTTCATTCAAGTAAACCTCAATCAAATTAACTTCATGGTAATCATCCCTTTGACCTGTAACCTTGATAACTCCATTATCTAAGAACAACTTAACACCCTTCTTCACGATTGAACATCCTCGGGAGTCCCGACAGAAAATTCGTCAAGATCCATACTGATGTTCCACCCGACCATCCACGTGGCAGAAAGTAGCATGCAATTGGACAAGGTCCTCATTCATATACTCTACATCAAAAATTCTGAATTCTCCAGGACATACATAAACCATATTCACCTCCTCTTCATACTCTTCCCTAGGCCTGGTTATGTGGACGAGGCCCTCATCCATCATCTCCTGCAAATCATCCTTTATCTTATTGTAACCCTGTATGTCTGTACTACAAATAGCACAACCGGAATGGTCATGCGTATAGTAGCTAAATTCACAGAGGTCTGCATGCATTTTAACCAAATCACCTCTAACCAGATTAATATCAAAAATCTGGAAGTCGCCTGGACAACCGGCCACCGTATTCACAACATTTGCTCCTCCATGCTTGGGTAGAGGATTGTCTTTCACATTAGGTCCCACATCCTTGAAAGATAGAATACCAGACTTCACTAATTTCTGCACCTCAGTCTTCAAAGGATAAAAATTCTCAACATTATTCCCTGGTGCTCCCTGATGAAAAGTACATGTTTGGTCTGCCTTGTAATACCAAGGCAATGGTGATGGCACATCGGGAGGTGGTCGGGTATGAACCAACTACTTCTGAATCAATGCCGGTAGTAACTCTATATAGCTCATAGGAATAAGGTCATACCTCTCCCTTTTCTGATTATACCCTTGATTCCCCTGATGGGATGATCTCTGATAAGCAACAGTAGTTGGAGCTGCACCCACAAATGGAGTAACTGAGGCGACTTGCTGATGATGCTGATAACTCCTTCTAGGAGAATTAACCCTCCTCTCTTGCATAACAGCATTTGCATCCCTTCCTTCTTCTTGGTAAACCCATAGGATGGCTTCTTCGCACTTCCTAAACTTTCACTCTTCATTAAACGACCCTCTCTTACAGCCTCTTCTAAGCGGCTACCCATTCCTACCATTTCAGTAAAGTGACTTGGCGCACTTGCTACCATCCTCTCGTAGTAGAAAGCACCCAGCGTATTCAAGAAAATATTAGTCATCTCCTTCTCTTCCATGGGAGGAATCACATAGGCGGCTACTTCACGCTATCTCTGTGCATATTCTTTGAATGATTCACTATCTTTCTGAACCATGGCCCTGAGTTGATCACGGTCAGGCGCCATGTCCACATTGTACTTGTATTGTTTGATGAACGTTTCTCCAAAATCATTGAAAGTATAGATGTTAACACTTTCCAAACTCATATACCACTTCAGCGCAACACCAGTCAAACTATCCTGAAAAAAGTTAATCAGCAGACGCTGATCATTAGTATGGGTAGACATTCTCCTTACATACATCACCAGATGAGCACGAGGGAAAGTGTTTCCCTTGTACTTCTCAAACTCCGGGACCTTAAACTTAGCAGGTATCTTAACATTCGGGACCAAGCATAACTCATTCACATTCTTCCTAAATAGCTCTTTTCCCCTCAGGGCCTTCATCTCTCTTTGAATCTTATCAAACTGCTCTTGAAAATCATCCATTTTTTTATAAAGACCCAAGTCTTCACTCGGTGGAGGGAAAGGATGACACACATCATCGTTAAGAAACAGAACCATATTCATCGAAGGAGGCGCATCAAGAGCAGCATGCACCACAAGAGGTGTCAGAGTAACAATAGTCTGAACAATTGGAGTATCTTGAGGACCAAGATTGAAACCTTCAGGTGCAAAATTATATGGCATTCCCCATGGATAACCTTGAGGCATGCAATTTTGAATAATAGCTGGAGTAGCAGATATGGGAACAGTCAGAGTTTCCGTAGTTTCCCTTGCTGGTTGAGGTTGAACACTCGGTGGCTGATTCTGAGCAGCCACCAGAGCTTCCATTAGAGCATTCAGATTGGCCATGCCGGCCTTCAAAGCAGAAACCTCCTTATGCAGCTCGCAATTCTCTTATTCTAAGTTGTCCATCTTCTTTCTGAAATTAGCACGAGTGTTGTAGTGCTGAGTCAGCTTGCTGAATGAAGTAAAGAAGCTTGGTAAGACACCTGGATATGCATAACAAATGCAAGAAATATGTGCAATATGATGCATGATATGCAATGCACATGATTTTTTTAATTATTTAATATTTTAAGGGATTTAAAACTTATGGACATATTGCAAATATCAAAGTAATAACGCATTTGAAACACTGTAAAAATTTCATTATAACAACTCCATAATGGATTACAAGTTTCAAGGATCCCAAGTACAAGATGAAAATAAAATCTAAAACCATGAGAAGTAAACTAATGTAGATCACTCAATACGCTGGCGCTTCCCTGTGAGCCTAGCAATCTGAGCCTTCAACCTCTGGTTTTCTTTCGCATACTTGGTGGCAGTCTCCTTCCAATCACCTAATTAGGAAGTGAGTAATCAGCATCTGATTGAGGCTTAGGAGAAAATAAATCCCCTTGCCTCTCCATAGTCTCTACCTCTCGACTCTCAAGGATCTCAATCAAGTCGTCTTTCTCCTTCAAGTCTGCTCTATAGGAAATCTCTAAAGTTTGGCAGTTGTTCTTGTTGCATCCTGACTAAAGAAAGTTGTAGCTCTTCTAGATCATCCAATAAGGGAGGAGTGGTCTTCACAAACAAATCAGGCATAGGTGTTTCTTGGGAATACGGCATCTTCAACTAAATAGCTTTCGTTTAGACCCACTGAAGATATGGCTCCAAAGAAACAACACCCCCAGGTCCCAAATCCTTCCTACTCTTCTTATGAATGTGACGCCAGGCATTCGCAATCTGCTCCCTACCTTCCCTATTGTCTTCTCCCTCCTTCAGAAAGAAACTACTCAAATGAATACTATTTGGTATATCCCTCATCAGATAACCGAGTTGTTGTCGTGCAAGAATAAGGTTATAGTTAATTCCTCCCTTTGTACCAAGAAGAGGTACATTGGGGAAACTACCACAAATGTCAATAATCTCTATATCCAGGTAAGCTCAATGATACCAATCAATATCCGAGTGAGTAAGTGACATGATCTTAGGAGCCTGACGGGGTTCCTTCTTGACATCCCCAAAAGCATCAGACTGAGGCATATAAGAGATAAACCACCGGTACAACAGGGGCGTGCAATATATAATCATCTCCCCATGATAAGAATTCCGAAGATTAATAGAGTAATAAGAATCACCCAACAAGGTAGGAACTAGGTTTCCAATCATGAAGATCCTGATAGCATTAATGTCAACAAACTTGTCCACATTGGGAAATAAGAACAACCCATAAGCAAGTAGAGCAAAAGTGGCCTCAAAAGCGACTGTACTCTTCATCCTGGAAAAGTAGCAAGCTTTCTCTAATAAGAACTGAGCTGGTAATCCTCTAATCCCTCCTTTGGTAGTCATATGGGCTTCCACCTCAGACTTCCCTAGTTGAATCAAAGCAGCAATCTCATGTGGTTTTGACTCACCCTTCAAACCAGTAAAAGGAACGCGGTTAGTAACAGGTAAATCTAATAGATAAGAATACTCCTCCAGTGTAGGGAATTTGACTGATCAACTCATCTATCTTGGGATCCTTGAAACTGTACTTCTCGATCTTTCTCTTTCCAGAATCCATGGTTAAAATGTACCTCATATATTTACAAATGGTCAATTTTTAAATCCCTTGAAATAAGATCTCTTTAAAATATGCTTATGAGTGCATGGATGCATGATGCATCAATCACACATAAGATCACACATATTGGGTTCATAGGTTCAACGTCACGAGCATGAGGTCGAAGGTACTACCCATAAGGTATTGGTCTAAAATTTATCACCTTGGGAACAAGGTTCTAGAGGTTCTCAGAGTCTACATCCTTCCTTCGGATATTACCAACTTCTCGATTAACTTGGTAATTAGTAATATTCTCAAAAAAAACTCGTCCGAGTGTAGTATCGCGTGACAACTATTTCCAGATTACTCCGTCATAGCTTCTGCACTACACCTAAAAGGCCAAGATGGGTTAGGTATTCTACGGTCCTTAGTTTCAGCAGGCTCCAAGGTCGAAAGCAGTATGTCTTCCTGATTACTCGATAAATGACACTACAGTCAAAGGGGCCTCCAATGAGTGGGGGATCTCATGCCTCCTTTTTTGGGATTACTCCCTCAAAGTTAACATGACTATACCGCCCGTCCAATCTTAAAGGTTCGCCAAGTCTAGGTATAGGACTTATGAGTAATCACCAAGCACCCTGAAAACCAGGAAAGTCAAGACAAACATATATACAACATATAACACATAAACAACAATAACATATACACAAATATAAACAAATATAGGCTCAACCCACTTAGGGATGGACCAGCAAGAGGTTAATCTTTCCCTAGTGAAGTCATCATTTTTTCTGTAGCGGTAGAAATGTTTAAGACTAAGCCATTGTGATTGAGTAGACTTGTACAAATCAAAATAAAACCGCCACCGCACCTTATTGTTTCCAAAGGAATAGGAAAAGAGCGAGTAACCCAAAAAAGGGGGAAAGATTCAAGGTAAGGGGGTTGGTTATGAAAAGGGAAGGTATTAGCACCATAAACATCTATGGTACTCCGCAGGAACTTCTTTGTAAAAATCTGTATATTTTTGGATATAAAAATGTTGTATAAAAAATGAATGGTGGAGGTGAGGAATGAAATATATTTTTATGGTTTTTGCATCGGCCGCAGTTGTGAACCTTTAGTTCCTATGTACCACCTTCCGTGCAATATGGGATCAGGGTACACATAGTTCCTCTTTTAAAAAATTTAAAACATAAATGTGTTTGTCAATTTTATGAGATAAAACATCATCGTCATTGTCCTTGTGGAAAACATACCTACTACCCACAATCATGAGAAAGGAGAATTTGCATCATCTCAAAGTGGAGGATATGGCTTGTATTTTAAAATCAACATGCCTCACTCAACACCCAAGTGGAAAATATCTCTCTTCACTACATATTGTAGAAGTATAGTTGTTTGCATCACTACAAGGATTGACAAGAGTCCAATCTTTTTGAGAAAAGTTTAAAGATAAAAGCCGAAGTGGCAAAATTGTTTGAAATGAGATTTATTGGCTTTTAGTCTTCTCACAAAAAAAATGTCAAAGTATTATTAAGTTTATTGAAGTTTATTTACGAAAGTGTTTTGAAAATGCATGGACCTAAGTCCAAGTTTATTATGAAAGTGGTTCAAGTTAAAAAAAAACAAGAAGAGTTTTTTCAAAGGTGGGAGAATATTTTTGAAATTAAAGTAGATGGGAGGAGCAGAAGAGACTATCCTAAAGCATAAGGTGAAATCTAGGGATAAGAACCATCTAACCAATAAGAAGCCAATACTTGACACTATGAGCCAAGATAGAATTCCCATTATTTGGATTGAAACAAAGAAAGAAAAGATACTAGACCTCTTTGAAAGACCCAAACTTCAAGTGTATTAAGTCTTCACAAAAATTGGGCAGAGTAACGACTGTATACGGGTGAATTCCTGATTACCAACAAAGAGTGTAATCACAATAACCTGCACACAAAACAAACAAACAACCCAGTGCCTTGAGGCAAACCATAAGAGCTCCAGTGATAGGCCAAGGTTCCTAATCCTAAGTCCAAAAAGACCAATGCTCCATAACGCCAAGGATAGTAACAAAATTGTCCAGGTATCGTTTAAGATTTTTAGGGTTTATGTTGATTATTAGGTGTTTTGAAAAAAGTAAAGTAAAGCTCAAGTGAGCAAAAATAAAAATGACAAGAAAGTAAATACTCAAATGAGAAAAGATGAAAATGGCATGAAATGTAAATGCTAAAAGTAAATAGTGCATAAAATAAAAGGGCATATAATAAAAATAAAGGATAAAGTAAATTATTATTAGTTAGTGGTTAGTTGGATGATCATCTTGAAACTTTCATTTTGAACTCATTAGAGGATTGGTAGAACCAAAGCCTCCACACAACAAGTTACATTTTTTTTGTCAAGTATATCATCCATTTGGAATCCTCATAAGTACCATTTAATAATCAACGATGTTTAAGTGATCCACATTGACCAAAAGTGTTGTAGATCCATTAGAGGATTGGTAGAACCAAAGCCTCCACACAATGAATCTCAAGGTTATTAGATCAAAGAGATCAATTTAACATACTTGGGCTTGCAAACATAAGTTTGGGCCACAAATGATCATTTATTCGAACCGGGACAAAATTTAGTGCTATGTTAAGAAATCGTAAGTGGACTTATATAGAATTTACACCTATTTTGTTGCGGGTCAATATCAATCTATGCACCATTTATTTTGAGACATAATATAGAGATCATGCTCCAATAACACTTAGTGCAATAAGAAAGGGATGAGATGAAGAGGGGTGGGAGAGAATATACAAACCACTTTTGAATTAAATTTAATCAAACTATTATTAAAATCATTCATCCATTTTTGTGGAGTTAGACTCAACACCATGGATCCAATGATGTTAATAAAGTTCATGATCTGAAATTTAACCCGAGATCAGCCAGAAATTAGTCACAAAATAATATTACATTTAATATATGCAAAACAGGTTTAAAAAAAAGTTTTAAAATAGAAAAAAAAGAAAAAAATATCAACTATGTTCAAATTGATCAAGAAATACAATGTAAGTCCATAGAAAAATCAGAAAAGGACTCAAATGTTTTTATAAATTTTTTGGTAATTTTTTAAAGTCAGAAACTATTTTTAAAATTAAAAGAAATTAGTAAAATAAACTAAAAATGATAAAAAACACCAAATTCAGATATAAAAAATAAGTGAGGTGACCAATATTTGTCACAATATCATTGGATTATTCCATAATCTTTTTAGAATTTAAAAATGCATAAAAGTATTTTTAAACATTTAAAGCAAATCAAATAAAGTGAAAATTTATAAAAAATATCAAAACACAAAATTAAATTGTGAAAAAGTTAAAATCAGAAAGAGAATAATCAAAAATATTATTCATAATTTTTTTAGATTTTTTGGACTTAAAATGAATTTTCTATGATTTTTTGAAGTTTAAAACAATTAAATATAAAAATCAGAAAAGAAAATAAAAGCCAAAAATATGTGGACCATTGGATGAGAGTCAAAACGCGTTAGTGATCAAATCCAAGGGATCTGACGTGTTGTGCATATCATGGTCATTAGTGAATAAAGCACTAAATCAAATGTAAATTTGAAATTCAAAAAATCCAAATGGCGCTGTTTCATTGGTTGAAGGATGACACGTTAATCATCTTCAACCTCCAGCCAGTCCCAAAAGGATGACACGAGACCTATGCCATTCGTTTCGTCTCTTCAAGACGAAGACAACCACACCCTCGTGGTAAATTTATGTAAACTATAGCTCAAGCAATTTGGAAGGAAAGTTTTGAAAATGGATTTTAAATTTCATGGTCAAAACGTGTTTCCAGTAAAAAGAAAATGTTGCGACTAGAACCAGGGCAATGCGAGCATCACAATGATATCAAAGTTTTGAAGAGTTGATGAAAGAATCTACCTATTGAAGTTGAGTTGGAGAGCTCTGAAGCTGGACTTCTATGGAGCAATATAAGGCACAATTCTTAAATGTAATTATATGGTTACCTTCAGGGAAGATCAAGGAAGCTTAATTGATGGAAAAATTGGATTGAAAAAGGCTTGAGAATGGATTTCAAAGTTGCTGAGTTTTGAGTTATGGAATAAGTTTGGCAGGGTGATTCTGGCTATCCAAACCTGAGAAAATGAATGGGAAATGACCCTCTATTTATAAGGAATCAAAGAGAATGTTCAAGCATGTGAATTGATGATGTTTTGAGGGAAATCGTTGAACTTACAAACAAGAAAAGTGTGGCTTCTATATTGATCAAAACTTATACAAAACACGCATTTTGCTATGCTAATCACTTGTGGAAGTTCGCTAAAAATGCTCAAAAGCAAAAACACGCGCAAACAAAGTGTTTAGAAGGAAAATCAAGGATTTCAAACTTCTGACTTGGTGAAAAATTCAGTTTCAAATTGTCAACTTCTTACCAATGGCATTTTCAGCTCAAGGGGTCTTAGGGCATGATTATTGATGCTTTAGAAATACGAGGTTACAAGCTTTGCAATGGAAAAAGAATGGACACAAATGGATGCTTGAGCTGAAATTTGTAACGAGTCAAAGTTGGAAAAAATGTTGACTTTCCATACTTAGAAATATTTCATGTTTTTCTTCAAAAATGACTTATAATGTCTTACATCCAAACATAGATTTCCACTTGGAATTTGATCTTGACTAAAAAATATGGCATGAAGTAGATCTATTGAATGAAATTTTGAGACTTGAACCATTCAAAATCTCCAAAAATTGAGAGAGTTATGACTTGTTGAAGTTGGAAAAATTTCATAAAATGGCCTATAATCTTTTGTATCCTTAAGGAAACTTCCATCCATTTTCTCACTTTGCACATATAAGAAGGCATAAATTTCACATCCTCAAGATCATTTTGGAGAAATAATGGGCTCAAGGTGATAAAAATTGACCCAGTTATGATCATTTGAAGTCACACATGGAAAATTGGGGATTCATCTGGAGGACTTGTAATGTTTCTTCTTCATCAAGTTTCTTCCACATGAAAACTCCTTGGAACTTTTGAAGTGATTTGTTGATAACCCTTTGAAGAAAGTATGCCTTTGGAATCACTCAAAAATACCAAATGATGAGCAAGATATACTTCTTTGAAGTTCAAAACCCTAGCTCCTAGATCAAGAAACATGCCTTGAGGAACTTTGACAATTTTGAACAAACTTCTTGTACCAACACAAATGCTTTATAAATATAAGTTGTTGAGGATGACAGTAAGAACTCATAGAAACCAAAACCACTTCCATATCTTTAGAAATTGAGAGAAATATGCATTTGTGACCAATGGGAACAAAGCCTTGTCCAAGCATGACAACTTCTCTAATAAACCCCTTGTACTTTTGAATCAATCTTGATAACTTTGAAATGTAGTGACCCAAAATAACCTTTCCATGCCATTTCCTCCAAAACAAATCCAATGGTGAGTTTTGAACTTCTCAAGCTTTGTCGACTATGGCATGAAATAATGTCGTGAACCCATGAAGCAACTTGTTGAATCTTATTGCCTTTACCTACATGAGTAACAAGCAAGACAAACTAACATTGAATTTTATTAATTAAGAGAAGAAATCAAGACAAAAATATTCATGATCACAAAAGAGAACAAGTCAAGGTGCTTGGTGATTCCTCAAAGAGAAAAGCTAAATATAGGGAGGGGAACCAAGAATTATAATGTTATATTATTGTGATTGAATCAACATGGTAGGATGAAGGGATCTTAGGGGAAAAAATTGGGGTACAACAAAGTCCATTTCAGATTTTATGGCTTCTAGCCCCTTATAAGACTCAGGACTAGTAATAGCCTCTTGGTAGGTCACAAGAAGATCTTTATCCATAAGCAATACATTACCTTGATCAGTTATGAGATACCATATCTCTTAGGTTGGTGACGTATCATGCTTGACCTACACTACTCTTTTTCTACTTAAGAAAGTTGCTATTCCATAACTACTAGTGTTTCCTGCTCTAGTTCCTCCATAGATGTATTAATGATTTGTAATTCTTGAATTTATTCAAGTTATACTTTCCTCCCATTGATTCCCTTAGAATTAAAGTCATTTTTCAGGAAATCTCTAGTAGAGCGACAAATATTTTTCCCTCAGAATGATTGTAGGAGTAATACCCTCTTGTTTCTTTAGGATACCCCATAAATAAGAATTTGTCATATTTGGGCTCAAGCTTAGTTGAAATTTATCGTTTCACATAAACTTCGAACCACCTAATCTTCATGTAGCATATATGTGGTTTCTTACCAATCCGTATCTCATAAGGTATCTTCTCAATCTTTTTGGAAGGAACACGATTAAGTGTGTAAGTTGCTGTCAATAAAGCATTTCCCCTAAAGGAGTTTGGAAGATTGACATGACTTATCATGGATCAAACCTTGTCTAACAAGGTTCAATTCATTCTCTCAAATACATCATTCCATTGTGGTGTTAAAGGAGGAGTAAGTTGGGATAAAATCACACACTCCTTTAGATGGTCATCAAACTCTAGGCCTAAATATTAACAACCTCGATCTGATCGAAGAGTTTTAATATTATTACCTAGTTGTTTTTGTATTTCATTATTTAATTCCTTAAACTTTTCAAAGGATTCAAAATTGTGTTTCATTAAATACACATAACCATATCTACTATAATCATCAATAAATGTGATGAAGTATTAAAAACCCTCTCTAGAAGGTGTTTTCAGTGGTCCACATATATTACTATGTATGAGGGCCAAAATATCATTATTGCTTTCACCTTTTCCTAAGAATGGGGACCTTATCTTCTTTCAAATTTAATAAGATATGCATGTCTCATATGATTCATACTAAAAAGAGACCAAGAGTTCATCTTTATTTATTTTAGAAATGTTTTTCTTATTTATGTGGCCTAAGAGACAATGCCAAAGGTATGTTGGATTTAACTCGTTAGGTTTCATCACTTTAGTATTAATGTTATAAATAAGAATTTTAAGATCAAGGACAAATATTCCTTTGTTCATTTGTGTCGTGGCATATAATACATCATTCAAATAAATATAGAAACTGATGTTGTTTATTATGAATGTGTTGGCTGGGATTTTCATAAAGAGATAAATCCAAACCAAAAGTCAAAGAGGCTTTTTTAAGAGAATTAAAGAGCTTTAAATTATGAGGATTCGACTACATAATAATGTCGACCATGGATGATTTCACAGGAAGTCGACCTATAATTCACAAGTGCAGTCGATCAGAGAAAGGTTTCCGTGAATGGATTGGGCCCATGAGAGGTGAGAAGCTCAAAAGGGTTAAAAGGCCCATAAGCGCCCAAACTATAAAGGCGAAACATTATGGAGGGAGAACATGGGTTTGACAGTTAAAATAGAGAACATGGGTTCGACCAAAAGAATGGAGAATGTTGGTTCATAAAGAGAAGTTACAATAGAGAACGTGGTTCATGGGGGGAAGTTACGAAGAACACGTGGCATGCAAGAAAACGAATCCCACTTAGAAAATAGTTATTTCTGTGTATTATAAATAAAGCACTTAGTGCACTTTGTAAAGGGTCAAACTTTTCATATTCCTGCATGCTAGTCACTCAAAGTAACCAATCGAACGAGCGAAATGAGTCAGGAAAAGGCAATGTATGTTTCAGCCAAACTATTTTACACCTTTCTTTAATGTTATGTCATTATCTTTTACAATGTAAAACTCTTTTTATCTTGTTTAATTTTTTTTGTCATTATCTTTTAAAATTTAAAACATTTGGCTCTCAGTCAAACGCACCCTTTTGAAAACGCTTTAACTATGCACGTGAACTGAGGCACTATACTAATATTCCCTAGTCGATCTCTCTTATAAACTTGTTTTAAAAAGAAAAGCGTTTCTTACCAAATCCAGAGGTAAACAAATTGGCACACCTAGGTGGCCAGTTCTAATATTTTCGAATATTGTGTGTAGTTTCACAAAGTTTTTTATAGTTAGTATGTGTATGTGTTTTAGATGTGGTAATCTTTTATTTAAGTCTAAAATGCTACATTCTAACACAAACAATACACATACGCAGATTTCTACAAAAAATGTGGATGTTATACCAATAAGTATGATAACTCAAAGCACGACAATTTTATCTCCCGTAAGATCGACTGCAGTTCATGGTATAGTGACAACAATGACAATGAGAGAAACTAGGCACGGGATATCACCATTTGACCCAAATCGACCACTCTTTACAAGGGGTCCAGGGTCATCATTTGTCCCTCACCAATATGGTATGCCTTATTCCATGATGGTTGGGTTATAGTCGAATCCTGCCACATATACATAAAAAGCAGTTGCCACTTGAAACCAAGGAAGTTATGCCCCAAGTGGTCAACAAGGTGGTGTTAGTTATATCCCACAGTTGATACCGTCTTTAAATACTATATCTGTTATAGCTTTAAAGCAACAAATGGATGATAGTAATTTAGAGTTAGTAAATGTTTTAACTCAACAAATACGAGTCTCTATAAACCCTGAAGTTGACCGAATAGGTAGACTGATCGAATCCTTACGGGTCCAAGCAACACAAACTCAAACGTGCCACTGGCTGTTGAGGGTTTTTGAAGAACTAGAGGGGAAAAATGAGCGTCCTCTTAGACCTTAAAGAGTCGAAACAACCACTTTTGAAGAGGAAGAATTCATTGAACATTATGAATTTAGGTCGGTCATAGTTAGGAGAAACCAAGATGTTGATCAAGTGTTTAGAAATGTCGTTGTTGGATGTAACAACATAGTAAATGTGGTAGAAGAGGTATTAACATGATCCGGAATAAATGTTGGCCTCCAGAGGCCCAATTACTCTTCACTCTTGCCTGATTACATTCGACAGACACAATTAACTAAGGGATGTAAGGTACCTAAGTTTAGCAAGTTTGCTGCTGAGGCCAATGAGTCGACCATTGAACACATTGCTAGGTATGAAATAGAAGTTGGCGATATCTCCAATGATGAGGTCTTAAAATTAAGATATTTTCCTAATTCATTGACAAAGAATGATTTCACTTGGTTTACAATGTTAACTCCAAACTCCATACGTACTTGGGAACAACTGGAGGGGATAATTTGTGAAATTTTTTATTCTTGTCAGCCTAAGATAAGTTTGACAGAATTATCCTCCATCCAAAGAAGGTCGTCCAGGTCAATGGAAGAGTATTTGAATAGGTTTAGGGTCATAAAGTCTAGATGCTTTAATAGGATCCCTGAACATGAGCTGGTTGAAATGGCTGTTGGGGGGTTAGATTATCATATTAGGAAAAACTTTCATCCTCAATCTGTTACAGATATGTCCCAATTAGATGATAAGGTTCGATATGTCCAGTGTCTGAAAACAGAGAAAGCTAGGGTGTCAAAATAACATAGAAAAGGCAAAATTTCCTACGAGGACACAAAGGATTATTCCATAGAGTATGAGGACATATGCATGGGAGGAGGAGAGGTTAACATGACCGAATTGAACCATGGGCCTCCATATGCATGTAAACCTATATGACCGTCTAAGGGAAACACGGTTGAAGGTCCAAAAAATGATTGCACTATACTAAAACATATACTTTTGATGTATCAAAATATGATGAAAGATTTGATGTTTTGGTTTTAGACGGTCAGATTATAGTGCCCCTAAGCACTAAGGAACCACCATTAGAGAAAAAACAAAATGGAGGTTTTTGCAAATATCATAATTTTTTGGGTTATAATACTTCTCAATGTTTTCATTTCATGGAATTGATTCAAAAGGCTTTGAAAAACGGTCGATTAAAATTTGGTGACAAACCAAAGAATGCAATGAAGATCCACTCAAATCCCTTACATGTAGCTGATGCAAATTATGTGGAGCCATTTGAAGTGCTGATGATTGAGGCTACTAAGGGCCTCATAGACGAACATGTAGACACTATCAACTCACTAGTAACATTGACGCTCAAGCCTACTGATGGTCTTGAAGATGAACCGATTTTGGATACAATAACGAGGCTATTAAGGGTCTCAAAGGTGAAAATGAAAAGCTATCTAAGCCACATGAAGTGATGATGGTTTATTTTTATAAAAGGCCTGAAGGTGATCATGACAACAAAGGAAAAATGGATTGTAAAGATGAAGAACTGTTTGAGGAAACGGTGGCTGAATTGATGAAGGTCATGTTACCCAAACATAAAGAGGAGTTGATAGATTTTCTGAATAGATGTAAGTTGAGTATTTCTAGATCTTAGTTATTCCCAAACTATAACGTGATCTATGAAAAATAGGATACAAAGAAGATTGAGGCACTGAAGAAAAAGCACCATCAAGGAAAAAAAATACAAAAGTGGTGTTCAACCATACTAAGGAGTCAAACAATGTTCAAGTGCCTCAAGAGAAGTTCAGGTTTCCATATCTGAGGACGTTTGTGGCACCAACAGATGTGCCTAACAATAATTTGGTTCAATCCTTTTATCTTAGGGGAAAATTAGAATTGGAAGGTTGTAAAAAAAGGGTGAGGTTTGACTTACAAATGGGAGATGATGGGTAAATGATCTAGTTCATTCCAACTTGCTGAAATAGGGACCATCCCAAAGAAATACCATGTTCCTTCCACCTATAAAGGGAAGAATCCTATGACGAGAACTCAATGGAGGAGGTTTCAGAGGGACAAGAAAGTGGCAACAGAGGCTGCAACATAATTTGTTCAACAACAGAGGAATAAGAAAGCTGCAAGAGATGCTACAACAAAGGTTGTTCCACAAAAGGGTGAAAGCACCCAAAAGGAAGTACAATATCAACTGACTAAAGAGAGGTTATCGATGTCAATTGCGAATGAGTCTCCAGCAAAGGTTGAAGATCTTGGTGATGACAACATGGATGGTGAAGTATCAGATGGATTCGAAGATAATTCAAAGGATGGTTTTATAATTCACTACAATATTGTGTCGGTTTTTCCCAATGAATATGGGTTCACCTGAGAGGCATATGGGGATGAAGAAGAAGACATGTGTACGGAATCAGCAGGTCAAAAACCTCTATGTCATTATATCATGAATAATAGGTAGGTAGAAGAGTAACATGTAACATTTGAGAAACCTACTTCAGACCTGATGTATCATCTGAAACCTTTGTTCATTAGGGCTAAGGTTGATGGATTCCATCATGAAGCAAGCATGCATGTTTGTGCAAAGAGAAACCAATTGATCAAACTATCATTCAAACTAAACCAATTTGAATTTATGCAAGTTTCTTGGACTATTTGGAACCTCTATAAATAGAGAATCCATCCTCAAATCTCAACAAAACTAAGTTTGCACACAAAACCTCCATTGTTGCATCCTTCACACCATAAACTCCAAAATCCCATCCCTGGCAATATCTTTGCAATATAACCATATAATAAACACTAACACATCATATGTGAGTGAGTGTATGCATTAAATCACCTTTGAAACTCTCCCTTTGTTCCATAAAACCCATGGTCATTCACTTATATATCTTGACTTCGTTGAGAAGTTTAAGGTTGTTTCAAAGAAAACCAACTATTGAATTATGGACATGTGGTATCATACAAGCTAAGGAGTTCATTTTCCATCTCTAAAAGTCATTGCAATAGGCATCAGACATTGCTCCAATAGGTAACTTTTGTGGCACTTTGAACTTCATCATACAAGCATCACTTTAAACTTTTTTGATACTATCTTGTGTGTTTTAATTCCATTAATTAAAGCCCTATGAAAATAGGCATTGTTTGATCACATATAGCATTATTTTTATCACTTATTTTCTTATTCCTTTTTACTCATCTTCTTTAAAGTATTTCTACAAGCATTTTTTTTGTTTTTTTAAACTAGTTTTTTGCACAATCCTTATTTATCTACCATATTTTGCGAATACATGAAAAAATCCAACAAAATTATATTTATTTTACCTACTTTTCTTTAATTCAAAAACTAGTCCATTTTAGGTGTTTTAAAAGACTTTTGTAATGTTCTTTTGATTGATTCCCTTTCTTAATTGATCATTTGTGTTTATATTACTATAGTATGCTCTAACAAAATTTTATTTGATGTTGTTAAAGTGATTATTTGGTTTTACATAGGGTTTTAATATGCTTTAATAAATTTGATCATGTTTCTTTTCTCTTTGCTTTTGATGCAATGTGTTGTTGATACTCACTTGTTTCTACCATGATAAATGTATTGTTGTGGTTACCATGTGTTAAAGCCTCTTTTAATTACGCATTCATGTATGCTCCTAACTTTGATGCCGTAACTTTTAAACTTTGATGCTTATCTTGTTTGAATTATCTTGGTGTATAAAGTTGATTGTTCACGTGATGAGATAATTTTTTGATTTGCGATGTGCCTTGTGTGTTTGTTATATGTCTATATTATCCATGTTTTCTTGTTTACAAAAGGGCGTTTGTGTCTTCTATCTTTTTCCACAACTTTTACTTGATAAACATGTTGATTTTTTCCTTTTGTTCAAGACTTGTCCATCATTGGTATAACATTTTTCTAAACTGACTCTATTAAAAGCCATGGTACTTTGTGATCTTATCTTCTCATTTGTGATATGTGTTTACCATTTTGTTAGTGGTTAATGTCTATACTTTGTTGTGTTAATGTTTATCAGTCCAAGGAAAGGGATAATATTTTTTACTTTATAGTCATGTGCATATGCATTGCCTTAGGTTTACCCTTATATGTTTACCCTATGTATTCTTATGTACTCTAAAACCATTTATATATATACCCCAATACATTTTCAAACTTTAACATCTTTCATATAAAAACCTTGACTTTGTGTCATTGCATTTTCAAACCTTATTTTTTTAAATAAATGCTTCAATATATTTAAGCGTATCAAAAAAAATTTTAAAATACTAAAAGTGATTCAACCTCACTCAAACCTTTTTGCCACTTGGATTTTCAATTAAAAACATTTTCACAAAAAAATTAGATATAAATCCTCTTCATAGTTGAAATATGATTCTCTTATCCCCTTAATAATGATTGAAGTAAATGTTGATTCTTTCCACCTAAGGAAACTAGTGACAACTTGTTGATCTTATATCCAAGTTAGTAGTCTTTCCTTTATGATGATGCAATATTTATCTTCTCATACTTGTGGTGGAATTAGTTGAGTATTCTCCTTAAAGGTGATGAAATATCTTTTCTCCTAAAATCAATCGTAACGAACCCTTTTGTTATTTTTACCATGAACTACGAGGTTTTGACCCTTCATTGGTACATAGGTATAAGACTCTGTCTTTCCAAACAAAAATATAATAAAACATACTTATTTTCTAATCCCTACACTCATTTAGCAAGCAAACAATTTTAACCAAAAATAAATATTATAAAAGGTTCTCTTAGAGTACTACAGATACATAGGATGCTAATACCTTCCATTTGTATAAACTAACTCTTGTACCTTATATATCTTCTTTGTTCTTTTATTTTATTCTTTAAATCTTGAATTTATTGTTTAAATAATAGGGTTTCAATATTTTCCCTTTTCCTTGGAAACAATAAAAATCGGTGGTGACTTCTTAAGTATTTGTGAGTCAAGTTTGTCAATAGCTTGGTATCCTCGATTTTTCACCGCAATAGAAATGGAGACTTCACTGGGGATATATCCTCAATAGGGCTAGAGCCTAATATTTTTATCTTTTTTTTGTTATTATTGTTTGCTTGTATATATATTTGTTTCGTGGTTCTTTAGGGTGTTTTGGAGATTTTTTTCAAAAGGACAAGTACCACACCCGGACTAAGCAACACTTAAGATTAGGATGGCAGTATGATAAAAAGTTACATGACTGGAGTAATCTAAAATAAGTAGCATATGATAACCCCACTAAGTGGAGGCCTCTTTGGGGGTGGTAATACTAAAATAAGCCAGTTGTTAAAGTATTACTACTTTCAACCTGAGAGCCCTAAAAGATGAGGACCGTAGAACCCTTAACCCATCTTGGACTTTAGGATGTAGAGTGGTGACAATTAAAAAGTAGTCTTAAATTATTAGTCACGCAATACTATATTCAGACGAGTTTTTCTTGAGAATATTATTGGTACTCACAAGTTATTAAATCAATAATATCTGAAAGAGGAATCCCAACTCTTAGAAATTTTAGAACCTTGTTATACAGGTACAAAAAACCCCTAATACATACCTTGTGGGGTGGTTCTTACCTTTGGCTCCATGCTCATGACACTAAACCTTTAAAACATGTTTGTGATTATTGTATAACCATGCATTCATGCATTCATAAAACTTTTTACTTGGTTTTCAAGGAACTCATAGTTTTCAATTGTAAAACAACTTAGGTTTTGTAGTCATGGAAGTTAGGAAGAGGAAAACTAAGAGTAAGATTTCCAGAGGCCTAATTTGCAATAGGTGAGAAAGCTAGGGTCTTTGTTATCTGATCATGAAGATTTCAGAAAATGTTATGGTAGGCTTTTTAGTATTCTCCAAGTTAACGTGCCAGATGGAATTGTTCAAACCCTTGTTCAGTTTAATGATCCACTTTACCATTGCTTCATGTTACCTGACTATCAGTTAGTTCCTACCTTAGAAGAGTACTCTTTTTGGATTGGGTTGCCAATATCATATGTTTTACCTTTCAGTGGTTTTGAGGAGGTCCTTGAGCCCCCTGTTATTGCTAAGGTCCATCATTTAGAAGCATCTGAGGTGAAGGGAAATCTCACTTTCAAAAAAGGTTTTCAAGGTCTAACTTCCAAGTTCTTGATGGAGAAAGCTATCGTCTTTTCAAAGCAGATAATATGGATGCTTTCGAGGCAATTCTTACCTTACTCATTTATGGTCTTGTGATATTCCCAAATGTTGAACACTTTTTTGATGTTAACGCTATTTATATATTTTTGATTGGTAACCCGACGCCTATTTTGCTTGGAGACGCCTACCACTCTATTAATCATAGGACTCAAAGGATATGGAACCAACACCTACGATGCACCTTTGTTATACAATTGGTTTAATTTGCACTTGCCATAGTATCACCTCTTCAAAGACAATCCAAACAAACTTAGCTTGTCCCAAAGGATTATGTCCATTACTCAGGAGTATTTAGCTTGGTATATCCCATCTAATGACATTGGATTTATCATTGAAATTTGTGGAAGTTTTTATAAGGTACCTCTTCTTGGTATAATAGGAGGATTCGTCTACAACCCTATTCTTGCTATGCGCTAGTTTGGATACCCTATGAAGGACAAACCTGATAATATTTGGTTTTCAGGTTTCTTTTACCTTGATGAAGAGGATAATCTAGATTTAAAGGAGGAGATTATGGATGTTTGGCGCAAGATTTATAGGAAAGGTAAATATCATTTGGGAAATACACAATGCTCTACTTTTCAGCCATTTACTCAGTGGGTCCATGATAGAGCCTGCTAGCTCAATATGCCTTACTTACTTGAAAGACCCTTTTTACCAATTAACATATCATCATCTTCCACCATTCCTATTGAGAACATGGAGGAGTATCAAGAAGTTTTGGCTAGGATGAAGTTTGAAAGAGACACTTGGAAAGAAATGTATCATATCTCTGAGTATGAAAAATGGGATTTGGAAAGACAACTGAAAGATAAGGAGGATGTACTCTCTCTTAAAGATGGTTGGCTTGTTGAGCAAGATGATAAGAATTTTCATAAGGATACCATGCTTATGAAATATGAAAAGGAAAGAAAGAGAAAAAATGAAGATCTTATAAATGTTACTATAGAGATAGAAATGTTGAGACTAAGCCATTGGATTTACTTAACTCGCACAAATCAAATAAATATCTCCACCGTGCTTTATTGTTTCCTAAGGAATGGGAAAAGAGCGAATGAACCTAAAAAAGAGGGGGAGATAATCTAGGTACGGGGATATGTTATACAAAGGGAAGGTATTAGCAACATAAACATCTACAGTACTCTGCAAGAACCTCTTTTAAAATAAGTGTGTTTTGGCTATAAATGATGTATACAAAAATGGATGGTGGAAATGAGAAAAGAAGTATTTTTACAATTTTTGCACCCGCCGCGATTGTGAACCTTTAGTGCCTACGTACCCTCTTCCGTGCAATAGGGGATCTGGTTACTCGTTGTTTACCTAAAATTTTAAGACACAAGTGTCTTGGTTAATTTTAAGAGAAGAGACATCATTGTCATATCCGAGGGGAAAATATATCTACTACCCACAATTATGAGAAAGGGGAATTTGCATCATCTCAAAGGGGAGGATATAGCTTGAATTTTAAAATCAACAAAGCCTCACTCAACACCCAAGTGGAAAATATCCCACTTCATTATACATCATAGAGGTATAGTAGCTTGCATCATTAAAAGGATCAACTAGAGCCTAATATTTTAAGAAAAGTTTTAAAGTAAAATGCCCAAATTGGTAAAATGTTTTGAATGAGGTTAGTGGACTTTTAGTCGTCTCACAAAAAATTGTCAAAGTATGATTAATTTGATTAAAGTTTGATTAAGAAAAGTTTTTTAAAAATGCATGGACCTAAGTCCAAGTTTATTATGAAAGAGGTTCATGTTAGAAAACAAGAGGAGTTATGAAAAGGTTGGAGAATATTTTTGAAATTAAAGAAGATCGGAGGTGATGAAAGGACTATCCGAAAGCATAAGGTAAAAGCTAAGGAAAAGAATGGTATAACCAATAAGAAGCCAACACTTGACATCAAGTGTCAATGTAGAATTCCCATCCTTTGGATTAAAACCAAGCAAGGAAAAATACTAATCCTCTTAGGAAAACCAAGCATTAGATGAATTAAGTCTTCCCAAAAATTGGGTAGAGTAACAGTTGTCTACAGAGGAATTCCCAATCCTAGGCAAAGCACGTGATCAGAATAACCTACACACAAATAAAATCAAACCAATATCTTGGTGTAAACCCTAATAACTTTATAAAAAATAACAACAGAGTCACAAGGTCCGAAGGGTAATCAAGGCTTCTAATCATATGTCTAAGAGGTCCACAACTCCATTATGCCAAGGATAGTAACCAAATAGTCCAAGTAACCTTAAGGCTTTTTTAATGTTCAAGTGTGTTATTAAGTGTCTTCAAAAAGAAAATTAAAGCTCAAGTTAGCAAAATAAAAATGACATAAAGATAAATGCTCAAGTGAGAAAAAATAAAATGACATAAAGATAAATTCTCAAATGAGCAAAGATGAAAATAACATGACTTGTAAATGCTAAAGGTAATGGTGCATAAAAGTAAATTTATAAAATAAAGGGAATAAAGTAAAAAAACAAAGTAAAAATAGAAAGTAAAAGCACAAAGTAAAGTAAATTGTTAATGAATTAGAAGTTACGGGTTAGTTGAATAACAATCTTAAAACTTGCATTTGAAAACTCATAAAAGATTGATAAAATCAAAGCTTCTCAACAACAAGTTTCATTTGCTTTTTGTCAAATATATAATTCATTTCAAGTACTCAAGGCAAGCACATATGATCAATAATGTTTAACTAATTCACTTAGACCAAAATTCATGAAAGTTTATTAGTGGATTGATAAGACCAAAGCCTCGTAACAATAAACCTCAAGGTTATTGGACCAAAGGTTTCAAATTAAACATAATTGGACTTGCAAACATAAGTTTGGGCCACAAATGATCATTTTTTGAATCAGGACAAATTTAGCGCTATATGAAGCAATAATAAGTGGACTTATGTAGAAGTCACACCTATTTTGAGGCCGGCCAATAGAAATCTATGTACCATATGTTAGAGAAATGATATATAGATTATTCTCCAACAACATGTAGCACAAGTAAGAAAAAGATAAGATGAAGAGGGAGGCGATGTATCAGATGAAATTAGGGTTTAAAATATCATCAACATCATTCATCCATTTTGGTTGATTTGGTTTTTCAACCTATCAACACTCAAAATCCAATGAGGTTGAGGAACTTATCCCAAAATAATATCCAAATCAGGACCAAACAAAAATCATAAAAATATATTTAATAAAACAATATTTAAATGATTAATAAAAGGGAAATAATTTGTAAAATACACAAAATCTGTTAAAACACCAATAAGTGTTGACAAAAAATTTCAGAATTTTTTAAAGTCAGAAACAATTTTTAAAATTTAAAGAAAAAATAAAAACAAGTCAAAATTTGTGAAAAATAGTAAAATCAAAAATAAAAATTAAATGAGGCACCAATATTTGTCAAAAGGTCATCAGATCCTTCCATAATTTTTCCAGAATTTAAAAATCAATAAAAGTATTTTTACACAATTAAAACAAGTCAAATAAAATGAAAAATATTAAAAAATATGAAATCACAAAATAAAATTTTGAAAAAATAAAAATCAGATAGAGAAAAATCAAAAGTATTTTTGAAGTTTAAAACAAATAAAATATAAAAATTAGAAAATAAAATAAAGCCAAAAAGATGTGGACCATCTGATCAATGTCAAAAACATTTGTAAGCAGATCTAAGGGACCTAGCGTGCTGTGCATGTTATGGACCTTATTGACAAACACATAGAATAAAATAAATTGGGGCCAATCAAAATAAAACAATTGTCACACTATCATTGGTTGAAGAACGACACGTAGGTCGTATTCAACCTCTAGACCTCTGTGCGTTGGGTTTTTATGAGATTCTTCTAATGGAATTGTTAGAAGCTTAAACTGGTATCATTGGATTCGTCTCTTCCAGACGATCCTAACCTTACCATCACAAAAGATTTCTTTAAACCAAAATTTTGAGAAAAACTAGAGTGTTTTGAAAATTTTGAAATAAAAAAACAGAAGGATCAAATGCATTGATTCACCAAAATTGATTTAATAGCAAGCATCAGGGAACATCATAAATCATTCCAGTAATTTGAGTTAGAAGATTTGGTTCCTTAAACTACCTGGACAAAGTTGGATGAATTTTCTTTGAAACGTGAATTGGCTATCACAGTTCATGGCACCTCAAGTCTTGGTTCTTCTTCTATTAGATTCAGTGAAGTTCAAGGATGAAGAATCAATCAAGAAATAACAGCTAGAAGCAGTTTAGAATTGAATTAAAAGTTGTAGGATTGAGAGGTATGGAGAGAGTTCAACAAGGGTTCTTTCGATCTCTAAAGCTTATAAAATGAGTGGGATATCACCCCTATAAAAATGAGATGCTCAAGAGTGTGGAGTTATGAGATTTTGAGAAAATTCGTGTGAAGTTGCAAGCATGAAAAATGTGACTCATATTTGCTTAAAACTCAGAAAAAACTTGTGTTTCATGGTGCTAATAACTTATGGAAGATTATTAAGCATGATTAGAAGTAAAAATATGAAACAATTATGAGATTAGAGGTCACATTAATCAATTTGAAATCTGACTGTTTTGAGAAAATCCGTTTCAAGTTACCAACTTTGAATCCATTGTGCACCCAACCCAAAAGGCTTTATCACGTGATTCTTGGAGAATTTCAAAGACAAGGTCAACATATTTACAATGTTCCAAGAGAGACATCATTGGGATACTTGAGCCAAAATTTATGTCCAATTGAATTTGTGAAAAAACACACAGATGTTTTGTACTTATAAAAATTATAAGTGTTGAACTTCAAAATGACTTATAATGTTTATCAAAATTAAATGACTTTCCATTTAAAATTTGGTCTTGATATCTGAATATCAATTGAATTATACCTCTTGAATTGAATTTTGGAATTGATATCACTCAAAAATAATAAAAATTGAAAGAGTTATGGTGTTTGGAAGATGATGAACAAATTTGGAGAAAATCACAAAAGACCTATAATCTTTTCAATTCTTCAACCACTTTCCAAGCTTCTCAAGTCTTACACATAAATGAAAAGTTGTAGTAGACATCAAAAAGATTATTATGGAAAAATATTGGGCTCAAGGAGATAAAAATTGTAATCCTTCTTAACTTTTAGGTCATTCAAAGACTCTTCAAGGAGACTTGTAATCCTTCTTAACTTTTAGTGATCTTACATAAAACATTATACTTAGACTTCTAGAGAGAGCTTGTTAAGGACCCTTTAAATATAATCATGGATTTGGAGTCACTCAAAAATCTCAAAAAATGAGCAAGATATGCCCTTTGGAAGTCAACAAACCGTAGCTCAGAGAGTGTCAATATGACTTGAAACCACTTTCAACTTTGATGATTTTTCTTGCACAATTGGATCTTGTCATGTGTAAAGAGGTTATTGTAGATGATTATAAGAATCCATAACAAAAATAACCAAGTCCAAATTTTGGAAATTTAGAAAGTTATGCACTTGTGATCACTGAATTTAGTATTTGCTCAATTAGGTCAAACTTGTTGAGTCAACCTTGAACCTTTTTGAACTTTCTTGGAAAAATAAAGCATGATAAATCAAAAGAGGTCTTGAAATGGTGTTGTCTTAAAGCAAAATCAAATATGGAGCTTAAGTCTCAATGAAGCTTGTTTAGGAAGGCATGAAAAAAAAAGATGAACCTATGAATCTTCTTGATGACTTCCACCACCAACTTTGAGGAGATCTTGACATAAATAAGGTGAGAGAGATCCTTGAATAACAAATTTTTGATGTTATAGACATGAACTTGAAGATTGAACTCTTGCGATCAATTAGAGAACCATTTTATTGAGAATCACCCCTTAAACCCTATATTAGTTGGTGAAATGCATGAAATTAAGATCACCTACAATATGAACATTCAAAGGAACATATATGCACATTTTGATGTTAGTTAAAAGAAAACATGCACAAGATACACAAATAAAAGTTCTTGGTAATCTCTCAAGAGCAAACTTAAAGATAGAATAAAGAGAGAAACAACCCTAATGTGTGTGTCTTGATGCATTTTGACATGAGATGATGAGAAATCTAAGGGGAAAAATTGGGGTATAACAGTTACTTTTGCTTCCGATGCATGGAAAAAATTTGTTGGTCTATTGGTAGTCGAGAAGACCGATATGTAAGATTTCTATGAAGAAGATATTAGTAAGCTCAAGCTGCAAGGATCATTTGGTTCTTTTTCAGATGAGACTCCTTAGGACCCATAGCACCTAAACAGTTTTCCTTTTATGTTTTAGGATCTTTTGAAATTGTACTTAGAATGTAAACTTTCCTTTAGTAATAAAAATGTGTTTTTAGCTATTTCCAATTATGTTAAGTTGTTTTCAAGTTTGTAACTTATGAATGTTAGAACATAGTTCGATTCTACATGTCTTGTAAGAGTTTTGATGATAACAAACACTCAAAGAACAATTATGCTCCCTAAATAAGTATTTTGTTTTGCAGAGAAGTTCTGATGGAAGAAGCATAAAAGATGAGTTAGATTATTGTTTAAACTTTGATTTAACAAATCTTATATAGAAAGCAATATGCATAACACACTTATATAGAGAAGTTCACAAGCTACAACTTCTGAGTGCGCTAAAAGCTGCGAATAGAAACTCCATTGTTCTAATTCATATAGTTCTGGAAAGAAGTAAAGGAGTCCCAATGGTAACATACATCTTCATAAGCATTTTGAAGCAAGCATGTTCTGAAGCGTTGCATTTCATTTATGGATATTCAAAAGTAACGAATGAAAGAGGACAAGAATCTCTATGTTTGTAAAGTTCTTTAATTACTATTTATCAACATTCCAAAAGCTCCTCACATGTGTTGCCTATATATACAAGCCTTGAAGGAGAAATTGTTTACAATTTTGCTGCACACTACAAACGAGATATTTTCATCACCTTCATCTTAAAAAAATTCATTTCTGTAAAACATCACGTGTGTGATACTATTTTGTTAGAAAACACATATTGTACATGCTTTCAAATATTCCATTATGTAATACCTTTAGAAAACTGGGTTGTGGTTTAAACTCAAGAAGACGTTGACTGTTGTCATCATATCTATGTAATAAAATATGATTAGTGGATTAAGACCTCGTTGAGAGAGGTGAAATCCCGTTGACGGGTGGACTGGAGTAGTTAGAATTCAAACGAACTAGGATAACCATTGTGTCTTTTACTTTAAGTTTTAAAAACCCAAACTGAAACCCCCCTTCTTGTGTTTTTCCATTCTTCAATTAGCATAAGAGCGCCTGGTTCTAAGTACAAACACTTAACCGTGTCAGAAAAATATCCAAGCAAGAAAAACACTATGGTGGGACCAAGTTAGAACATCATCAATAATTATCATGATGAGGAAGACAGAATCAACGAAAAACCTCCAATCTTTTATGGTGAAAACATCGGTTACTGGAAAGGAATAATCAAAAGTTTCTTTCTAGCTCATGATGCTGATCTCTGGGATATAGTGACTGATGGATACATTCTTCCAGTTGACGAAAGCGGTCTGAAGATTGACGGAAAAAGAATGACAGATCATTAAATAAGGGAATTCAAAAATCATCACAAGGCCAGAACAATTCTCTTGAGTGCTATCTCGTACACAAAGTATGGGAAAATCACAAACAGAAAATCCGCAAAACACATGTTTGACTCCTGGTGAATGACGCATGAAGGCAACACGCAAGTAAAATAAACCAAATCTCTTGCTTTCATTCAGAACTATGAATCCTTAAAAATGGAAGAAGATGAAACCATTGAAATAATGTTCTCAAGATTTCAAATTCTGGTTGCTGGGCTAAAAGTTTTGGATAAAGGGTACTCAACTACATATCATGTAAAGAAAATCATCAAAAGTTTACCCATGAAATGTAGACCCATGGTCAAAGCTCTTAAACTGGCCAAAGATCTGAACAAAATCTCTCTCGAAGAACTTGTCAGCTCCCTGAGAAGTCATGAGATAGAGTTAGAAGAAGATGAGCTCCAAAAGCAAGGTAAGTCTTTAGCTCTTAAATCTAACAAAAAATATGAACCAAAAGTTTTACAGGAAAAAGAAGAAAACTCCGGTGGATCCTCATCAGAAGAATACGAACGGTCTCTTCTCTCCAGAAGAGTCAATCAGACGTGGAAGCATAGACAAAGGAAGTTCAGAACTTCTAGAAGAACGGGAAATCATTCTGAACAATCTTCTGGATGCAAAAAATCAAGTAATAGGGACATTGTCTTCTATGAATGCAATGAATAAGGGAATTGCAAGAGCGACTGTCCAAATACTTAAAAAGAGAAACCTAAAAAGAAGTTCTTTAAGGCAAAGAAGAAAAGCCTCATGGCAACATAGCACTAATGGCCAGCATATCAATACTAGATCATCTGGATCAGAATCAGACACAGAGGCAGAAGAGGTATTCTCTAACTTTTCTAGATCTCAATTAGAAGAAATCCTGTCATAAATTCTTGAAAGATATCAGCAACTTCGAGTCATAAACAGGAACCTGAAAAATGATCTAGTTTATGACTCTGAAGAAACTAAGAAACTGAGATCAGAAAACTCTTAGCCTAAATAAAAAATTTCTAAACTAGAAAATAAATTACAAAAGGCTCAGAAAGAAACTGCCTCAGAAGTTCCTAGTAACTCTGATAAGATCATAAAGGAATATGATCGTAGATTTCAATCATTTCTTGCTAAAAACATAGATAGAAGCAAGATGGCTTCAATGATCTATGAAGTTAGCAGAAATGGAAGAAAAGGAATAGGATACAAGGGTAAAGTATCTCAACCTAAGAAAGTTAAGGATATGGTCATAAAACACACACCTCTTTATTCTCACTTCACCTATTGGCACACACATGACATAAAGTATACTAGTAATACTTTTTCTGCTAAACCAAAATTCCAACAGAATTTAGGTAACTCTAAGAAACATGAACCCAAAAAGATATGCGTACCTAAGGACAAAATTTTCTATGTTGTAAATGTCTTTAACAACAACATTGAAACACAAATCTTGTTACATGGACTCTGGATGTTGATGACGCATGACGAAAAGAAAGAATATGTTCCATAGCCTGGAGCTTAAATATGGAGGCTACATAGGTTTCGGAGGCAAGCAGAAAGGAAAGATTATTAGCTCTAGTACTATTGGTAACAATACAGTTCCTTCTATAACTATTGTTCTGTTAGTAGATGGATTAATGCATAACCTTCTATCCATAAGTCAATTAAGTGATAACGGTTATGATATAATCTTCAATCAAAAGTCATGTAAAGCAGTTAGTCACAAAGATGGATTTGTCCTCTTTAACGGAAGGAGAAAGAACAACATTTACAAAATAAAACTTTATGAACTAAAAAGTCAGAATGTAAAATGCCTATTATCTATTACTGATGAGCAATGGGTTTGGAATAGAAGATTGGGGCATGTTAGTATGAGAAGGATATAGTTGAGTATTCTCCTTAAAGGTGATGAAATATATTTTCTCCTAAAATTAATCGTAACAAACCCTTTTGTTATTTTTACCATGAACTACGAGGTTTTGATCCTTCATTGGTACATAGGTATAAGACTCTGTCTTTCCAAACAAAAATATAATAAAACATACTTATTTTCTAATCCCCACACTCATTTAGCAAGAAAACAATTTTAACCAAAAATAAATATTATAAAAGGTTCTCCTAGAGTACTACAGATACATAGGATGCTAATACGTTCCATTTGTATAAACTAACTCTTGTACCTTATATATCTTCTTTGTTATTTTATTTTATTCTTTAATTCTTGCATTTCTTGTTTAAATAATAGGGTTTCAATATTTTCCCTTTTCCTTGGAAACAATAAAAATCGGTGGTGACTTCTTAAGTATTTGTGAGTCAAGTTTGTCAATAGCTTGGTCTCCTCGATTTTTCACCGCAACAGAAATGGAAACTTCACTGGAGATATATCCCCAATAGGGCTAGAGCCTAATATTTTTATCTTTTTTTTGTTATTATTGTTTGCTTGTATATATATTTGTTTCTTGGTTCTTTAGGGTGTTTTGGCGATTTTTTTCAAAAGGACAAGTCCCACACCCAGACTAAACAACACTTAAGATTAGGATGGTGGTATGATAAAAATTTACATGACTGGAGTAATCTAAAATAAGTAGCATATGATAACTCCACTAAGTGGAGGCCTCTTTGGGGGTGGTAATACTAAAACAAGCCAGTTGTTAAAGTATTACTACTTTCAACCTGAGAGCCCTAAAAGATGAGGACCATAGAACCCTTAACCCATCTTGGACTTTAGGATGTAGAGCGGTGACAATTAAAAAGTAGTCTTAAATTAGTAGTCACGCGATACTATATTAAGACGAGTTTTTCTGGAGAATATTATTGGTACTCACAAGTTATTGTGTAAATCAGTAATATCTGAAAGAGGAATCCCAATTTTTAGAACTTTTAGAACCTTGTTATACAGGTACAAAAAACCCCTAATACATACCTAGTGGGGTGGTTCTTACCTTTGGCTCCATGCTCATGACACTAAACCTTTAAAACATGTTTGTGATTATTACATAACCATGCATTCATGCATTCATAAAACTTTTTACTTGGTTTTCAAGGAACTCATAGTTTTCAATTGTAAAACAACTTAGGTTTTGTAATCATGGAAGTTAGGAAGAGGAACACTAAGAAGTACGATTTCAAGAGGCCTAATTTGCAATAGATGAGAAAGCTAGGGTCTTTGTTATCTGATGATGAAGATTTCAGAAAATGTTATGGTAGGATTTTTAGTATTCTCCAAGTTAACGTGACAGATGGAATTGTTCAAACCCTTGTTCAGTTCAATGATCCACTTTACCATTGCTTCATGTTCCCTGACTATCAGTTAGTTCCTACCTTAGAAGAGTACTCTTTTTGGATTGGGTTGCCAATATCAGATGTTTTACCTTCAGTGATTTTGAGGAGGTCCTTGAGCCCCGTGTTATTGCTAAGGTCCATCATTTAGAAGCATCTGAGGTGAAGGGAAATCTAACTTTCAAAAAAGGTTTTCAAGGTCTAACTTCCAAGTTCTTGATGGAGAAAGCTATCTTCTTTGCAAATTAGATAATAGGGATGCTTTGGAGGTAAATCTTACCTTACTCATTTATGGTCTTGTGATCTTCCCAAATGTTGAACACTTTGTTGATGTTAACACTATTTATATATTTTTGATTGGTAACCCGATGCCTATTTTTCTTGGAGATGCCTACCACTCTATTAATAATAGGACTCAAAGGATATGGAACCAACACCTACGATGCACCTTTGTTATACAATTGGTTTAATTTTCACTTGTCACAGTATCACCTCTTCAAAGACAATCCAAACAAACTTAGGTGGTCCCAAAGGATTATGTCCATTACCTAGGAGGATTTAACTTGGTATATCCCATCTTATGACATAGGGTTTATCATTGACATTTGTGGAAGTTTTTATAAGGTACCTCTTCTTGGTATAATTGGAGGATTCATCTACAACCCTATTCTTGTTATGCGCTAGTTTGGATACCCTATGAAGGACAAACCTGATAATATTTGGTTTTCAGGTTTCTTTTACCTTGATGAAGAGGATAATCTAGATTTAAAGGAGGAGATTATGGATGTTTGGCGCAAGATTTATAGGAAAGGTAAAGATCATTTGGGAAATAAACAATGCTCTACTTTTCAGCCATTTACTCAGTGGGTCCATGATAGAGACTGCTAGCTCAATATGCCTTACTTACTTGAAAGACCCTTTTTACCAATTGACATATCATCATCTTCCACCATTCCTATTGAGAACATTGAGGAGTATCAAGAAGTGTTGGCTAGGATGATGTTTGAAAGAGACACTTGGAAAGAAAAGTATCATATCTCTGAGTATGAAAAATGGGATTTGGAAAGACAATTGAAAGATAAGGAGGATGTACTCTCTCTTCAAGATAGTTTGCTTGTTGAGCAAGATGATAAGAATTTTCATAAGGATACCATGCTTATGAAATATGCAAAGGAAAGAAAGAGAAAAAAAAAAGATCTTATAAATGTTACTATAGCGATATAAATGTTGAGATTAAGCCATTGGATTTACTTAACTCGCACAGATCAAATAAATATTTCCACTTTGCTTTATTGTTTCCTAAGGAATGGGAAAAAAGTGAATGAACCCAAAAAAGAGGGGGAGAGAATCTAGGTACGGGGGTAGGTTATACAAAGGGAAGGTATTAGCAACCTAAAAATCTATGGTACTCCGCAAGAACCTCTTTTAAAATAAGTGTGTTTTAGCTATAAATGATGTATACAAAAATGGATGGTGGAAATGAGAAAAGAAGTATTTTTACAATTTTTGCACCCGCCGCGATTTTGAACCTTTAGTGCCTACGTACCCTCTTCCGTGCAATAGGGGATCTGGGTACTCGTTGTTTACCTTAAATTTTAAGACACAAGTGTCTTGTTTAATTTTAAGAGAAGAGACATCATTGTAATATCCGAGTGGAAAATATATCTACTACCCACAATTATGAGAAAGGAGAATTTGCATCATCTCAAAGGGGAGGATATAGCTTGAATTTTAAAATCAACAAAGCCTCACTCAACACCCAAGTGGAAAATATCCCACTTCATTATACATCATAGAGGTATAGTAGCTTGCATCACTAAAAGGATCAACAAGAGCCTAATATTTTATGAAAAGTTTTAAAGTAAAATGTCCAAAGTGGTAAAATGTTTTGAATGAGGTTAGTGGAATTTTAGTCGTCTCACAAAAAATTGTCAAAGTATGATTAAATTGATTAAAGTTTGATTAAGAAAAGTTTTTTAGAAATGCATGGACCTAAGTCCAAATTTATTATGAAAGAGGTTCATGTTAGAAAACAAGAGGAGTTATGAAAAGGTTGGAGAATATTTTTGAAATTAAAGAAGATCAGAGGTGATGAAAGGACTATCCTAAAGCATAAGGTAAAAGCTAAGGAAAAGAATTGTCTAACCAATAAGAAGCCAACACTTGACATCAAGAGTCAATGTAGAATTTCCATCCTTTGGATTAAAACCAAGCAAGAAAAAATACTAAACCTCTTAGGAAAACTAAGCTTTAGATGAATTAAGTCTTCACAAAAATTGGGCAGAGTAACGGTTGTATACAGAGGAATTCCCAATCCTAGGCAAAGCACGTGATCAGAATAACCTACACACAAAGAAAATCAAACCAATATATTGGTGTAAACCCTAAGAACTTTATACAAAATAACAACAGAGTCACAATGTCCCAAGGGTAATCAAGGCTTCTAATCCTATGTCTAAGAGGTCCACAACTCCATTATGCCAAGGATAGTAACCAAATAGTCCAAGTAACCTTAAGGCTTTTTTAATGTTCAAGTTTGTTATTAAGTGTCTTCAAAAAGAAAATTAAAGCTCAAGTTAGCAAAATAAAAATGACATAAAGATAAATGCTCAAGTGAGAAAAAATAAAATGACATAAAGATAAATGCTCAAATGAGCAAAGATGAAAATAACATGACTTGTAAATGCTAAAGGTAATGGTGCATAAAAGTAAACTTATAAAATAAAGGGAATAAATTAAAAACACAAAGTAAAAATAGAAAGTAAAAGCACAAAGTAAAGTCAATTGTTAATGAATTAGAAGTTACAGGTTAGTTGAATAACAATCTTAAAACATCCATTTGAAAACTCATAAAAGATTGATAAAATCAAAGCTTCTCAACAACAAGTTTCATTTGCTTTTTGTGAAATATATAATTCATTTCAAGTACTCAAGGCAAGCACATATGATCAATAATTTTTAACCAATTCACTTAGACCGAAATTCATGAAAGGTCATTAGTGGATTGATAAGACCAAAGCCTCCTAACAATAAACCTCAAGGTTATTGTACCAAAGGTTTCAAATTAAACATAATTGGACTTGCAAACATAAGTTTGGGCCACGAATTATCATTTTTCGAATCAGGACAAATTTAGCACTATGCTAAGCAATAGTAAGTGGACTTATGTAGAAGTCACACCTATTTTGAGGTTGGCCAATAGCAATCTATGTACCATATGTTAGAGAAATGATATATAGATTATTCTCCAACAACATGTAGCACAAGTAATAAAAAGATAAGATGAAGAGGGAGGCGATGTATCAGATGAAATTAGGGTTTCAAATATCATCAACATCATTCATCTATTTTGGTTGATTTGGTTTTTCAACCTATCAACACCCAAGATCCAATGAGGTCGAGGAACTTATCCCAAAATAATATCCAAATCAGGACCAAACAAAAATCATAAAAATATATTTAATAAAACAATATTTAAATGATTAATAAAAGGGAAATAATTTGTAAAATACACAAAATCTGTTAAAACACCAATAAGTGTTGACAAACAATTTTAGAATTTTTTAAAGTCAGAAACAATTTTTAAAATTTAAAGAAAAAATAAAAACAAACCAAAATTTGTGAAAAAAAAGTAAAATCAAAAATAAAAATTAAATGAGGCACCAATATTTGTCAAAAGGTAATCAAATCCTTCCATAATTTTTCCAGAATTTAAAAATCCATAAAAGTATTTTTAAACAATTAAAACAAGTCAAATAAAATGAAAAATATTAAAAAAATATGAAATCACAAAATAAAATTTTGAAAAAATAAAAATCAGATAGAGAAAAATCAAAAGTATTTTTGAAGTTTAAAACATATAAAATATAAAAATTAGAAAATAAAATAAAGCCAAAAAGATGTGGACCATCTGATCAATGTCAAAAACATTAGTAAGCATATCTAAGGGACCTAGCGTGTTGTGCATGTTATGGACCTTATTGAAAAACACATAGAATTAAATAAATTGGGGCCAATCAAAATAAAACAATTGTCACACTATCATTTGTTGAAGAACGACACATAGGTCGTCTTCAACATCCAGACCTCTGTGCGTTGGGTTTTTATGATATTCTTCTAATGGAATTGTTAGAAGCTTAAACGAGTATCATTGGATTCGTCTCTTCCAGACGATCCTAAACTTACCATCACAAAATATTTCTATAAACCAAAATTTTGAGAAAAAATAGAGTGTTTTGAAAATTTTGAAATAAAATGATCAAATGCATTGATTCATCAAAATTGAGTTAATAACAAGCATCAGGGAACCTCATAAATCATTCCAGTAATTTGAGTTAAAAGATTTGGTGCCTTAAACTACCTGGACAAAGTTAGATGAATTTTCTTTGAAACAGGAATTGGCAAGCACAATTCATGGCACCTTAAGTCTTGGTTCTTCTTGATTTAGATTCAGTGAAGTTCAAGGATGAAGAATCTATCAAGAAATAACAGCTGGAAGCAATTTAGAATTGGATTTAAAGTTGTAGGATTGAGAGGTATGGAGAGAGTTCAACATGGGTTCTTTCGATCTCTAAAGCTTATAAAATGAGTGGGATATCACCCTCTATTAAAATGAGATGCTCAAGCGTGTGAAGTTATGAGATTTTGAGAAAATTCGTGTAAAGTTGCAAGCATGAAAAATGTGACTCATATTTGTCAAAACTCAGAAAAAACTTGTGTTTCATGGTGCTAATCACTTATGGAAGATTATTAAGCTTGATTAGAAGTAAAAACATGCAACAATTATGAGATTAGAGGTCACATTAATCAATTTGAAATCTGACTGTTTTGAGAAAATCCATTTCAAGGTACCAACTTTGAATCCATGGTACACCCAACCAAAAAGGCTTTATCACGTGATTCTTGGAGAATATAAAAGACAAGGTCACAATCTTTATAATGTGCCAAGAGAGACATCATTGGGATACTTGAGCCAAAAGTTATGTCCAATTGAATTTGTGAAAAAACACACAGATGTTTTGTACTTATAAAAAATTATAAGTGTTGAACTTCAAAATGACTTATAATGTTTATCAAAATTAAATGACTTTCCATTCAAAATTTGGTCTTGATATATGAAGATCAAATGAATTATACCTCTTTAATTGAATTTTGGATTTGATATCACTCAAAAATGAAAAAAATTGAAAGAGTTATTGTGTTTGGAAGATGATGAACAAATTTGGGGAAAATCACAAAAGACCTATAATCTTTTCAATTCTTCAACCACTTTCCAAGCTTCTCAAGTCTTTCACATAAATGAAAAGTTGTAGTAGACATCCAAAAGATTATTATGGAAAAATATTGGGCTCAAGGAGATACAAATTGTAATCCTTCTTAACTTTTAGGTCATTCAAAGACTCTTCAAGGAGACTTGTAATCCTTCTTAACTTTTAGTGATCTTACATAAAACATTATCCTTAGACTTCTAAAGAGAGCTTGTTAAGGACCCTTTAAATATAATCATGGATTTGGAGTCACTCAAAAATCTCAAAAAATGAGCAAGATATGGCCTTTGGAAGTCAACAAACCGTAGCTCAGAGAGTGTCAATATGACTTGAAACCACTTTCAACTTTGATGATTTTTATTGCACAATTGGATCTTGTCATGTGTAAAGAGGTTATTGTAGATGATGATAAGAATCCATAACAAAAATAACCAAGTCCAAATTTTGAAAATTTTGAGAGTTATGCACTTGTGATCACTGAATTTAGTATTTGCTCAATTAGGTCAAACTTGTTGAGTCAACCATGAATCTTTTTGAACTTTATTGGAAAAATAAAGCATGATGAATCAAAAGAGGTCTTGAAATGGTGTTGTATTGAAGCAAAATCAAATATGGAGCTGAAGTCTCAATGAAGCTTGTTTAGGAAGGCATGAAAAAAAAAGATGAACCTATGAATCTTCTTGATGACTTCCACCACCAACTTTGAGGAGATCTTGACATAAATAAGGTGGGAGAGCTCCTTGAACAACAAATTTTTGATGTTATAGACATGACCTTGAATATTGAACTCTTGTGATAAATTAGAGAACCATTTGATTGAGAATCACCCCTTAAACCCTATATTAGTTGTTGAGATGAATGAAATTAAGATCGCCTACAATATGAACATTCAAAGGAACATATATACACATATTGATGTTAGTTAAAAGAAAATATGCACAAGATACACAAATCAAAGTTCTTGGTAATCTCTCAAGAGCAAACTTAAATATAGGATAAAGAGAGAAACAACCTTAATGTGTGTGTCTTGATGCATTTTGACATGAGATGATGAGAAATCTAAGGGGCAAAAATTGGGGTATAACAGTTACTTTTGCTCCCGATGCATGGAAGAAATTTGTTGGTCTGTTGGTAGCCGAGAAGACTGATATGTAATATTTCTATGAAGAAGATATTAGTAAGCTCAAGCTGCAAGGATCATTTGGTTCTTTTTCAGATGATACTCCTTAGGACCTATAGCACCTAAACAATTTTCCTCTTATGTTTTAGGATCTTTTGAAATTGTACTTAGAATGTAAACTTTCCATTAGTAGTAAAAATGTTTTTTTTAGCTATTTTCAATTATGTTAAGTTGTTTGGAAGTTTGTAACTTATGAATGTTAGAATATAGTTTGATTCTACAAGCCTTGTAAGAGTTTTGATGATAACAAACACTCAAAGAACAATTATGCTCCCTAAATAAGTATTTTGTTATGCAGAGAAGTTCTGATGGAAGAAGCCTAAAAGATGAGTTAGATTATTGTTTAAACTTTGATTTAACACATCTTATATAGAAAGAAATATGCATAACACACTTATATAGAGAAGTTCTCAAGCTACAACTTTTGAGTGCGCTAATACTTGTGAATATAAACTCCATTATTCTGATTCATATAGTTCTGGAAAGAGGTAAAGGAGTCCCAATGGTAACATACATCTTTAGAAGCATTTTGAATCAAGCATGTTCTGAAGCGTTGCATTTCATTTATGGCTATTCAAAAGTAACGACTGAAAGAGGACAACAATCTCTATGTTTTGAAAGTTATTTAATTACTATTTATCAACATTCCAAAAGCTCCTCACATGCGTTGCCTATATATACAAGTCTTGAAGGAGAAATTGTTTACGATTTTGCTGCATACTACAAACGAGATATTTTCATCACCTTCATCTTAAAAAAATTCATTTTTGTAAAACATCACGTGTGTGATAATATTTTGTTAGAAAACACATATTATACATGCTTTCAAATATAGTATTATGTAATACCTTGAGAAAACCGGGTTGTGGTTTAAAATTAAGAAGATGTTGACCGTTGTCATTGTATCTGTGTAATAAAATATGATTAGTGGATTAAGACCTCGTTGAGAGAGGTGAAATCCCGTTGACGGGTGGAATGGAGTAGTTAGAGTTCAAATGAACCAGGATAACCATTGTGTCTTTTACTTTAAGTTTTAAAAACCCTAATTGAAACCCCCCTTCTTGTGTTTTTCCATTCTTCAATTGGAATCAGAGCGCCTGGTTCTGAGTACAAACACTTAACCGTGTCAGAAAAATATCCAAGCAAGAAAAACACTATGGTGGGACCAAGTTAGAACATCATCAATAATTATCATGATGAGAAAGAAAGAATCAGCGGAAAAACTCCAATCTTTGATGGTGAAAACATCGGTTACTGGAAAGGCAGAATCAAAAGTTTCTTTCTAGCTCATGATGATGATCTCTAGGATATGGTGATTGATGGGTACATTCATCCAGTTGACGAAAGCGGTCAGAAGATTGACGGAAAAAGAATAACAAATCATCAAATAAGGGAATTCAAAAATAATCACAAGGCCAGAAAAATTCTCTTGAGTGTTATCTCGTACACAGAGTATGGGAAAATCACAAACCAAAAATCCGCAAAACACATGTTTGACTCCTGGTGAATGACGCATGAAGGCAACACGCAAGTAAAATAAACCAAATATCTTGATTTCATTCAGAACTATGAAGCCTTAAAAATGGATGAAGATGAAACCATTGAAACAATGTTCTCAAGATTTTAAATTCTTGTTGCTGGGCTAAAAGTTCTGGATAAAGGGTACTCAACTACAGATAATGTAAAGAAAATCATCAAAAGTTTACCCAAGAAATGTAGACCCATGGTCAAAGCTCTTAAACTGGCTAAAGATCTGAACAAAATCTCTCTCGAAGAACTTGTCAGCTCCCTAAGAAGTCATGAGATAGAGTTAGAAGAAGATGAGCCCCAGAAGCAAGGTAAGTCTTTAGCTCTTAAATCTAACAAAAAATATGAACCAAAAGTTTTAAAGGAAAAAGAAGAAAACTCCGGTGGATCCTCATCAGAAGAAGACGAACTGTCTCTTCTCTCCAGAAGAGTCAATCAGATGTGGAAGCATAGACAAAGGAAGTTCAGAACTTCCAGAAGAACGGGAAATCATTCTGAACCATCTTCTGGATACAAAAAATCAAGTAACATGGACATTGTCTTCTATGAATGCAATGAATAAGGGCATTACAAGAGCGACTTTCCAAATACTTAAAAAGAGAAACCTAAAAAGAAGTTCTAAACTAGATAATAAATTACAAAAGGCTCAGAAAGAAACTGCCTCAGAAGTTCCTAGTAACTCTGATAAGATCATAAAGGAATATGATCAAAGCTTTCAAACAGTTTTTGCTAAAAACATAGATAGAAGCAATATGGCTTCAATGATCTATGGAGTTAGCCGAAATGGAAGAAAAGGAATAGGATACAAAGGTAAAGTATCTCAACCTAAGAAAGTTAAGGATATGGTCATAAAACACACACCTCTTTATTCTCACTTCACCTATGGGAACACACATGACATAAAGTATACTAGTAATACTTTTTCTGCTAGACCAAAATTCCAACAAAATTTAGGTAACTCTAAGAAACATGAACCCAAAAAGATATGGGTACCTAAGGACAAAATTTCTATGTTGCAAATGTCTTTAACAACAATATTGAAACACTAATCTTGGTACATGGACTCTGGATGTTGACGACACATGACGGAAAGAAAGAATATGTTCCAAAGCCTGAAGCTTAAATCTGGAGGCTACATAGGTTTCATAGGCAAGTAGAATGGAATGATTATTAGCTCTAGTAATATTGGTAACAATACAATTCCTTCTATAACTATTGTTCTGTTAGTAGATGGATTAATGCATAAACTGCTATCCATAAGTCAATTAAGTGATAACGGTTATGATATAATCTTCAATCAAAAGTCATGTAAAGCAGTTAGTCACAAAGATGGATTTGTCCTCTTTAACGGAAGGAGAAAGAATAACATTTACAAAATAAAACTTTATGAACTAAAAAGTCAGAATGTAAAATTCCTATTATCTATTACTGATGAGCAATGGGTCTGGAACAAAAGATTGGGGCATGTTAGTATGAGAAGGATATATAAGATTAACAAACTCAATCTAGTTAGAGGACTTCCTAACCTGAAGATCAGCTCAAATGCTCTGTGTGAAACATGTCAAAAAGTCAAGTTTGCAAAACCTTCTTTAAAAATAAAAAATGTTGTTTCTACCTCTAGACCATTAGAACTTCTGCATATATATCTATTTGGACCAGTGAAAACTGCATCCATTAGTGGCAAGAAGTATGGATTGGTGATCGTAGATGACTATAGTAGATGGACATGGGTAAAGTTCTTAAGACACAAGGAAAAGTCAAATTCTGTGTTCTTTGCTTTTTGTAACAAAGTCCAAAATGAAAAGATCTTAGAATTGTTAAAGTCAAAAGTGATCATGGTGGGGAATTTGAAAACAAAAAATTTGAATTATTTTTTAATGAGAATGGCATCTCTCATGATTTCTTTTGTCCTAGAACTCCTCAACAAAATTGAGTTGTAGCACGAAAGAATAGAACTTTACAAGAAATGGCCAGAACCATGATCAATGAGACTAAAATTGCTATGAACTTCTGGGCAGAAGCAATTAAAACAGCATGTTATATTCAAAATAGAATCTCCATGAGACTTATTCTGGATAAGACTCCATATGAACTTTGGAAGAACAGAAAGCCCAACATTTCCTATTTTCATCCATTCAGATGTACTTGTTTCATTCTAAACACTAAAAAACATTTGAACAAGTTTGACTCTAAAGCATAAAAGTGTCTCATGTTAGGATATTCTAAACTTTTAAAAGGTTATAGAGCATATAACACAGAAACCTGGATTGTGGAAGAGTCTATCAGTGTCAGATTTGATGATAAACTTGGCTCACAAAAGTTAAAGCAGGGTAAGATTTTTGCAGATATATAAGTTCAGTTTACATGTACTTAAGACACTACATCAGAAGTTACTCACAAAGAATCACAGTAGACTCCAGAAGAAATTGTCACAAACATTACCGCAACATCTGAAGAGCCTCTCCAGAAAATATAATCCAGAAGCAATTTAGCTCATCCAAAAAACAAGATTATGGGAAAGAAAGAAAACCCGATCAGAACAAGATCAACATTCATAAATTTTGAAGAATCACTCATGGGATTAATTTATCTGATTGAGCCAACTTTCATTGACGAAGCCCTTATGGATAATGATTGGATACTTGCAATGAAGGAAGAATAAAACCAATTCACCAGAAATGATGTGTGGGATCTAGTTCAAAAACAAAAAAGGGTTTAACATCATTGGAACCAAATGGGTATTCAGAAAAAAACTAAATGAACAAGGAGACATCGTTAGAAATAAAGCACGATTGGTGGCACAAAGTTATAGTCAGCAAGAGGGGATAGACTATACAGAAACCTTTGCTCCAATTTCTAGGAAGAGAATTTGCTAAATCCATGCAGACAGAATTTGAAATGAGTTTAATGGGAGAACTCAAGTTCTTTCTGGGTATCCAAATCAATCAATCTCTAGAAGGAATCTACATACATCAAAGCAAGTATGTCAAAGAACTTCTGAAGAAATTTGACTTGTCAGAATGTTAGCCAACCAAAACTCCTATGCATCCCACATGCATTTTGGAAAAGGAAGAGGTAAGTAAGAAGGTAGAACAGAAGATCTACAGAGGTATGATTGGTTCTTTCTTATATTTAACAGCTTCAAGACCTGATATTCTGTATAAAATCTATCTGTTTATTAGATTCCAATAAGATCCTAGAGAATCTCACTTAACAGTTGTTAAGTGAATTTTCAAGTATCTGAAAGGTACTACTAATCTTGGTCTTTGTTATAGAAAAACCAAAGAATTCAAATTAGTAGGGTACTGTGATGCTGACTATGCTGGAGACAGAATAGAAAGGAAAATTACTTCTGGAAGCTGCCAATTTCTGGGAGACAATCTAATCTCGTGGTCCAACAAGAGGCAATCCACCATTGCATTATCAACCGCTAAAGTTGAATATATAGAAGCAGTTGGATGCAGCACACAGATGCTCTGGATGAAAATCCAACTTGAAGACTTCAAAATATATGAGAGTAACATTCCTATTCTCTGTGACAATACCTCTGTTATATATCTTTCAAAAAATCCCATTTTACATTCTAGGGCTAAGCATATAGAAATTAAACATCATTTTATTAGGGACTATATTCAGAAAGGATTTATTTCATTGAAATTTATAGACACAAATAATCAATGGGCTGATGTTTTCACTAAACCCCTTTCTGAAGATAGGTTTAATTTCATTCTGAAAAATCTCAGCATGAAATTATGCCCAGAATGATAAATTTTTGTATGTATACGTTAACCCTCAGAACTTTATGCCTTTATTTTTTATTGTGAACATCTGATAAATAGTTCTTCAGAAGTAAGAAGGAAAGTTGTATCAGGATCTATCTAAGAAGATCAGAACATTCTCCAAATTTTTCATTTCAAAGATAGAAGCTTGCAATTCACAATATCAACATTTTTCAACTCCACGCAAGATTTTCCTCTAAGGCTGAACACATGTTCAAATTCTGAAGAGACTGAAACGTTCATTGCATGCATTGAGACTCGTGTCATGTCGTTAACTATTTCATATCTTTATGCTATCCTTCTTTTCAAGAATCATTAATGCTAGTAATCATTCTCTTTAAACCATTTTCTTCCTGGCTCTTCTTCTTCAATAGAAGAAAGGTACGAAGAACCCTTAAGAACTCCCCTCACTCCCATTGATTCCCTGGAAGTTCTGTATGGTCTCATTGTAGACTTCGTCAGCATGAAGGAAAACAGATACGATCTAACCCCTATGTTGAGTTCCAAGGATGGAACAATTACTTTGTTCCCTTACTGACTCCAGTTTTTCTAAGACTCGTTAAAGAATTATGGATTCACGCTACAACTTCAAATCTTCAAGCCACTTCTTTCATGATGGGAAAGAAAATAGTCATCTCTGAATATCTCATTGGGCAACTGATAGGTCACGACGGTGGCGGTATTCGTTGTACCGATATGGCTGACAAAAGCTCTGACCTATCAAAAATGTCAAAATAAATTTTTACTTCTGGCCAACCATCCAACAAAATCAAAGATCTGAAAAATTACCTCAGAATTCCGACAAAAGTCATTTTGGGTTGCATGAATCACAGAAAACCCACAAGTTCTCAAGACTATATCAACATTGATCAGCAGTATCTTCTATACTTCATAGCCACCAAAGCAAAGGTTAATCTCCCACATCTTCTGTTCAATCATCTAAAGACCAGCGTCAAAGAGACAAGAGAAGAACAAAGAACAAAGAGAGATTGGATCCCTCTGGGCAGACTCATTTCAGATATTCTGATAGAAAACAAATTGATAGAACATCTGACTAAGGCTCAACAAGTCAGCACTATGGAGCTTGTGGTGGTAAACCTCTCAATGCCAAGAATCTGAAGAAGATGAAAATTATTGAAACCATAAAGAAGGATCCAACAATAACAACCAAGGAGGTCATTACCACTAGAAGAGTACCTCTAAAGGATTTTCCTCTCTTCTCTCAAACAGATGATTCCCCAGATATTATTCTCAAATATCTGGATGCTTGCAAAAGGGACGGGACAAAACCATAAGTGAACATCTGTGATCTGAGACAACAACCTCTGGAAGTTTCTCCCAGAAAATCAAGGAAAAGGAAATATTCTACAGAAGGAACTTCTCAGAAGATTCCTAAAGCTGCCAAAAAGAAAGGTAATCCATCTTTTATTTCTATCTCTAGATAACCTTCTGAACAATCCACCTACTACCCATCATGATAAAAATCAGTCTGAACTTGCTCAAGTTCTTTCTGATATTGATTAATTTGATCCGCTGTTTGAAGCTCCCCACACAGAAAATCCAAACTTTGAATCACATACCACAACATTCACTCTTGGAATCACCTGCCCTCTCATGGTCTCTCAACCACCTACAATTCCCTCAACTTCCTCACATAACCTCTCCATCCTAGATATTCCACCTACCTATCAATCCACTCCACTAAACTCACCAAATTCGCTAATTATTATTTATGACTCTCCCTCCCCCAATAACCACCCAGAAGATTCCCTTTGAACAGTTATAGACTTAGAAGCCTTAGACAATCTCGTCACAAGTTCTCAGAAAATTTCCAAACCAGAAATACAGGAATGGGTTAACTCTCTAAAGCTAGCTTGCATAGAGAATCTTAATCCAGCTGCTTTTGATTCTCATTGGAACCAGTTTAGAAAATGGTTCAACTCTGAATCCCTTTAACTCAAGGAGCTGAGTTATGAAATTCCTCAACAGAACTTTTGTGATCATCTGAATATCTTCAAAGATCAAGTTCTGCATCACTGGGAAAAGAAGCCACTCCTTCTGTTGGACAATGTCCCTTGGGAAGATCATCAACCAACATAATATGGTGGACCATCCTATGATTCTCTTCCATTGGTTATGTTTCGAGACAAAGACAAGGAAGTTAAAGAAGCTTATGAGTCAGAATCATCCGCAACTTGCTCTTAAAAAGTGGTACCTTCTGATGATATACCCTATTCATCTCTTGTGCTGTAAACTATGGAGGAGTTGAAGAAATAAAATGATTTGTTTAAGGAAAGTCTAGACAAGAAGGATGATACGTGCAAGGAAATCAAGGGGATGCTTGGAAAACAAGAGGAATCTAACAGTCAGATCAATAGTTTAATGGAAACCCTGTTCACACGACTTCCACCATATCAAACTCAGTTATAAAATTTGTTTTCTTCATTTTTTTATTTGTTTCCATCAAATGTGTTTTTATTAGAATCTTTTTGAATACAACATGCCTTTTATTGTCTAAAGTTTTTTTATTTCTTTTTTATTCTTGACAAAAAATGGGGAGAACATAATATATTTTAAATATAACAGTATCGATACTTAGTCTCAAATATTTTGAATATCATAACTTCTATTGTTTTTTTCTGAAATCAAAATAGGAACAGACTCTGTTGAGGACAAAAGTGGACGCATCAAAAATCTTTTTCTCCAAAACTCTTATCAGAACAATCTTCAGGGAAGTATTTCTTCTCTATCTGAGTATCGAACTTAAGGGAAGACTTTAAATGCTTTATATTCTTTAAGTTTATATCAAAATATCCAAGTTTTTGTCATTATAAAAAAGGGGGAGATTTTTAGAACATAGTTTAATTCTATAACCCTTGTAAGAGTTTTAATGATAACAAACACTCAAAGAACAATTATGCTCCCTAAATAAGTACTTTGTTTTGCAGAGAAGTTCTGATGGAAGAAGCACAAAAGATGAGTTAGATCATTATTTAAACTCTGATTCAACACATCTTTTATAGAAAGAAATATGAATAACACGCTTATATAGAGAAGTTCTCAAGCTACAACTTCTGAGTGAACCAAACATTGTGAACCGGAACTCCGTTATTCTGATTCATATAGTTTTGGAAAGAAGTAAAGGAGTTCCAACGGCAACATACATCATCTGAAGCGTTTTGAAGCTAGCATGTTCTGAAGTGTTACATTTCATTTATGGCTATTCAAAAGTAATGGCTGAAAGAGGACAAGAATCTCTATGTTTGGAAAGTTCTTTAATTACTATTTATCAACATTCCAAAAGCTCCTCGCAAGCATTGCCTATATATACAAGACTTGAAGGAGAAATCATTTACGATTTTTCTGCGCACTACTGTTGTACCCCAAATTTCCCACTTAAGATTCCCCTATCATATAATATCAATTCGATCATAACAAGTTCACATTAGGGCTGGTTCTTCCTATTTTTCTATCTCCTATCTTTAAGATTTCTTATGAGGAATCTCCAAGCACCTTAGTTGTGTATTTTGTATATGTGTTGTCGACTAACTTCTAATCAAAATACAAAAAAATATTTATCTTTGAATATTTGTTTTGTAGGTACCGAGTCAAATCATATGACAAATAAGGTTTTCTGGTATTATTTCCCTAAAATCTCTATTTGCAAAGAAAAAAAAAGAATATAAAAAAAAAGAAGTCATTTTTTTTCACTGTACAACCGATTTCTCTTAGAGTTCAATCGATTGCACAAAGTGTATTTTACGCCAATTTTGAAAAAATACACTGATACAATTGATTGAGCCCAAAGTGCAATCGATTGCACATTGTGAAAATTTTAAAAAATCAGCAATTTCAAGCTTGTCAATTTTGGCTCCAATTTTTCTTCATTTTTTGAAATATATATTATTAGTTCAAATTTTGGTGTCAATTTTTCATTTTTTGAAATATATATCTTTAATTCAAATTTTGGTGCCAATTTTTCATTTTTTGAAAGATATGTCATTAATTCAAATTTTACTCCAAGAATTGATTACCAAGCCTAATTTCATTTCCCAAACCAAACTTCAAACAACCACTAATCCCAAACCTAAACTCTATAAATAGAGCATTCATTTCATTCAAATCTCAAGCTTTTGATAGCCAAATCCACATTGGTAAAAAATCTCTCAATTCTCTCCATCTATCAAATTCACTAAAAGCTCCATTTTCAAAAAAAAAATGTTAGTAAGCTTTGCATTGAAGCTTACTAGTATTTGAGCTAAACCTTCATCTAAACACTTTTTATTTGTCAATTCTCTACATCCAAGATTAGGCAATTGATTCTTGGGGTTGAATTGAAGCAAATTCTTGAAGTTGTTTTGATAATTCTCTAGATCTACTTTTGATAAGTTGGATTTTTCATCTTTCACAATGTGATCTCTTGTTGATCTTTGGGCTTGATTCATTGAGAATTATTTTGTGATTCCATTGGTGCTATTTTCTCATAATTTGATGGGATTTTCGTGCTCAATTGAACCCATGATCATAAAGTGTTTGATAGAAAGTTTGAACAAGAATTTAGCCTTTTGAAATGTTGTTTTTTCTGATTTTAACAGAGTGTAATTGATTGTTGTAGCAACACAATCGATTGTCACATAACGAAATACAATATTTTTTAAAAAAATGCACTGATGCAATAGATTGCTGTCAGAGCACAATGGATTCTAACAGTGTCAACAAATTTTTTCTACCTTGTTCTGGGGCTGTTTTGATTCATCTATCTTTTTCTACTCACTCCTTTTGATTGTTGATTTTGATTGCAATTTTAAATGTTCAATTTCTCTTTAAATTCAATGGACTTTGGTTGTAGATGAAGTTGGATGAATGTTCATTAATTCAAATCTACCAAAGAGTGAATTTATCAATTCATTTTTGGTGCTTTGGATTAATGATATGTTTAGTACTTTAATCCATCTAGATGAGTGGTTGAATTTAAATATGAAAGAAATTTGAGGTAGTGATCCAAATTAGCCTATCATTCCCCTCCCTCTTCATCTTATCCCTTTCTTTTTTTTATTTGTGCTACATGTTATGGGATGATGATCTCTATATCATTTATTCAAACATGAAGTACACAGATTTCTATTGATCGACTTCAAAATAGGTTTGACTTCTACATAAGTCCACTAACAATTGCTTAACATAGTGCTAAATTTTGTCCCAATTCGAGAAAGTGATCATTCGTGGACCAAACCTATGTTTGCAAGCCCAAATAAGTTAATTTGAACCATTTGATCCAATAACCTTGAGCTTCATTGTTAGAAGGCTTTGGTTCTACCAATCATCCAATGGATCTTCATCAATTTTGGTCAACGGGGATCACATAAACATCATTGATCATTAAATGTTACCTTTAGGATTCTTAAGTAGATGATATACTTGACAAAAAGAAAATGCAACTTGTTGTTTAGAGGATTTGGTTCTGCCAATCCTCTAATGAGTTCTAAAAGCAAGTTTTAAGATGGTTATTCAACTAACTATTAACTTCTAACAATTGAATTTATTTTATGCTTTTATCCTATGCCCTTTACTTTATGTACCATTTTACTTTAGCATTTACATTTAATTCTATTTTCATATTTGCTCACTTGAGCATTTACTTTTATGTCATTTTTATTTTTTCTCACTTGAACTTTTATTTTATTTTTGAAGATACTTAATAATCAACATGACCCATAAAAAACTTTAATGATACTTGGACTATTTGGTTATTATCCTTGGCATTATGGAGTATTGGACTTCTTGGATTTAGGGTTAGATACCTTGGCCTATGTTGGAGACCTTGTGACCTTAATTAATATTTTGTCTAGAGTTCTTGGGTTCACCTCAAGACATTGGGTTGTTTGTTTGTTTTGTGTGCAAGTGATTGTGATTACCTACTTTGTCTGTAATCTAGAATTCACCCGTATACAACCATTACTCTGCCCAATTTTTGTGAAGATTTAATACCTTTGAAGTTTTGTTCTCTCAAGAGGTGTAGTATCTTTTCTTGCTTGGTTTCAATCCAAAGAACGGGGAAATCTATCATGACTCATAATGTCAAGTGTTGGCTTCTTGTTGGTTAGATGGTTCTTCTTCTTAACTTTTACCTTATGTTTTAGGATAGTCTCTTCATCTCCTCCCATCTTCTTTAATTTCAAAAATCTTCTCCCTCCTTTTGAAAAATCTTCTTGTTTCTAAACTTGAACCACTTTCATAATAAACTTGGACATAGGTCCATGCACTTTCAAAACATTTTCCCAAATAAACTTCAATCAACTTAATAACAACTTGACATTTTTGCGAGAAGATTAAAATTCAATCAATCTCATTCAAACAATTTTGCCATTTTGGCTCTTATCATTAAAATTTTCTCAAAAGATTAGACTCTTGTCAATCCTTGTTGTGATGCAAACAGCTATACTTCTACAATATGTAGTGAAGAGATATATTTTCCACTTGGGTGTTGAGTGAGGCATTGTTGATTTTAAAATCCAAGCCATATCCTCCACTTTGAGATGATGAAAATTCTCCTTTCCATTGATTGTGGGTAGTAAGTATGTTTTCCACATGGACAATGACGATGATGTCTTATCTCATAAAATAAACCAACACACTTGTGTTTTTTATTTTTTTAAAGGTGAACTACGTGTACCGTGATCCCCTATTGCATGAAAGGTGGTACGTAGGCACAAAAGGTTCGTAACCGCGGCGGGTGCAAAAATCATAAAAAATTATTTCTCTTCTCATCTCCACCATCTATTTTTACACAACATTTTATATCCAAAATATAAAGACTTTTCAAAGAGGGTCTTGCAGAGTACCGTAGATGTTTAGGGTACTAATACCTTCCCTTTTCATAACCAACCCCCTTACCTTGAATCTTTCCCCCTCTTTTTGGGTTATTCGCTCTTTTCCCATTCCTTTGGAAACAATAATTCCCGGTGGACATTTTTATTTTGATCTGTACAGGTCAAGTCGATCGAATGGCTTAGTATTAAACATTTCTATCGCTACAACTACAAATGAGATATTTTCATCACCTTCATCTTAAAAAAATGATTTGTGTAAAACATCACGTGTGTGATACTGGTATGTTAGAAAACACATATTGTACATGCTTTCAAATATTGTATTATCTAATACCTTGAGAAAACCGTGTTGTGGTTTAAACTCAAGAAGACATTGATTGTTGTCATCGTATTTGTGTAATCAATTTTGATTAGTGGATTAAGACCTCGTTGAGAGAGTCGAAATCACCTTGGCGGGGGGACTCGAGTAGTTTGAGTTCAAATGAACTAGGATAACCAACGTGTCTTTTACTTTAAGTTTTAAAAACCCCAATTAATACCCCCCTTCTTGTGTTTTTCTATTCTTCAATGAGTTCCTTGAAAAATATCAAAACATAAATCATTTTTGTGTCACACAACGTTCATTTTTCAGTCTTTGAATCCTAGAGTGTTACTTGTGCCTTTTCCTTCCAATAGAGTCATGTTGCACTCGGGTTAATCACTAAAAAGATGGATATCGCACTAGAGCAAGAAAACTATGAGTTATGTGAAAAGGTGACCACCCTTCAGGAAAGAATGTATACATTGACAACTATGGTAGGGAATTTGATGATTGCTCATAATCAGTCATCAACACCTATATCTCATTGTTCCGCTCAAGCACAATTCCATACCATTGTAATATCTGAAATTGTTACCACTCATATTCCTATAGTTCTAGCCAAGGCTCCACAATATTAGATGCCTATAGGATATCCTTGGGGAATGCCACTTAACTTCATTTTTGAAGGGTATCAACCTGCTATTGAGGTTCCCACAATGTAACATGTGATGTCTGTTCCTCCTCATGGTATGGTAATTCCTCCTCCTATAATGTATATTCCTCCTCTAGTGGCACACACTTTCTCCTTTGGAAATGAACAAGTTTACCATGTCGAGCCGTCTAAGTGCTTGGGTGTTGAAGAAAGGATGGACGACTACTAGAATCAATTTGAAGAAATGCAGAAAGAACTTAAGGCCCTTCGTGGGAAAGACCTATTTGGGAAGAATGTTAGGACTTATCCCTGGTGTCAAATGTGAAGTTACTAACAAATTGGAAAGTACCTGACTTTGAAAATTACAGAGGGAATTCTTGTCCAGAAAGTCACTTGACCATGTTGTTGTACCCCAATTTTCCCCCCTAAGATTCTTCTATAATCTCATACCCAATCACAACAAGATCACACTAGGGTTTGGCTCATCTCCCTACCTCTAGGTTTGCTCATGAGGAATCACTAAGCAACTTGAGTTATAGGTGATGGCTGTAGGTGAGGGCTATAGGAGGTAGATGATATTTTGAAGATAATCAAGATGAGAGACTATAGAATCATAGATAAACTACTGCAGACAACTTAAAAAATATATATCTTTGCTTTATTGATGAACTCCTCTGCTCACAGAGAATCTTTGATGAGGGTATTGGACCAAGCTTTTATGGAAAGTGATATCCCTGTAGACCAATTCAGCAATGTAGTAGGGAACATTACCTCATGTAATAACCTGAGTTTCTGAGATGATGAACTGCCCGATGATGGAAGGAATCACAATCTGGCCCTCCACATCTCTATGGACTGCAAGAATGATTCATTATCCAATGTGCTGATTGATAATGGATTCACATTGAACGTTATACCAAGCAACATGCTTATGAAGTTGAAATATTAAGGAACGCCCATGCACCCATGTGGCATTATTATGAAAGCGTTTGATGGATCAAGGAAATTTTTTATTGGTGAAGTGGACTTGCTTATTCATATAGGCCCACATTTGTTTCAGATTACTTTTCGGGTCATGGATATTGTATCCGCTTATAGTTTCTTGCTGCAGCGGCCATGGATAAATGAGGCAGGGGCTGTCAGTTCGACTCTACACCAGTAGTTGAAGTTTGTGCGTGAAGGAAAATTGGTAATTATAAATGGAGAGCAGGCATTATTAATATCTCATCTGTCCTCTTTCAGCATTGTGGAGGTGGATGAAGCTGCTGTTGGAACCCAGTTCCAAGCTTTATCCATCGATAATATAAGAGGAAATGAGAATTCTATGGCTTCGTTTAAGGATGCTCAGTAGGTCGTGCGTAAAGGCCATAGTGAAGTATGGGGACAGATTGTTGATCCAACTGTAAATAAGAATAGAGCTGGCTTGGGGATCTCTATGAATAATGATAAAGGTAAAAGCATGAAGCTGAAGTCTGATGCAGGAAAGTATCAAGACATCTTTCATATCGGCAGTTATCTTCATCCAACTATTTCCGAGATTAATGCCATTGTGGAAGATGAAGCAGAGCCAGAAATTCCAAATTATGTGACGCACTGAGTTAGGGTTCAGAACTGGATCACCATTGATGTTCCCTATTGCATACATGTTTCAATGTAATTTGTTTTGTTAATATTTTTGAAAAGCTTTCACTATGCCCAAGGTGAAAGTATTGATATTGTATGGGCTTATCTATTTTCTTTGATTTTTAAAATCAATAATAAAAGTTGTCCATGTTTCCCAAATTGTGTTTTATTTTTTTCTTGGAAAATGGTAATCAGAAAAAACCATTCAAAAAAATAATAACGGAAATTCAATCTGCATGATCACTTATTATATGTGTCAGTTTCTAAAAGCAATCATAAATCATATGTATAGATTAATTAAAAAACCCGTTGAATACAATGACCCTATACCCTCTCCCAACTTTGAATGTCCTGTGTATGGGGCCGAAGAAGAAGACTATGATGAGATTTTGAAAGAGGTCTCATGGTTGCTTAAGCGCGAGGAAAATTCCATTCAGCCATATAAAGAGACATTGGAAGTAATCAATTTGGATTTAGAAGAAGATCCGAAGGAAGTCAATATTGGAGCATTGCTGCATCCTAATGTGAAAAGCAGGTTGATTGAGATGTTGAAAGAGTATGTGGATATTTTTGCTTGGTCTTACCAAGATATGCCTGGTCTAGATAGAGATATTATAGAGAACCATTTGCCGCTGAAGCCAGAGTGCCCTCCAATCAAATAGAAGTTGCAAAGAACTCACCCAAATATGGAAGTTAAGATCAAAGAAGAAGCTCTAAAGCAAAATAATCTCAGTTTTCTTGTGACATCAGTGTACCCTCAGTGGATTGCCAATATTTTCCCAGTACAAAATAAAGTCGGAAAAGTTCGCATGTGCGTAGATTACAAAGATCTAAATAAATCTAGTCCAAAAGATGATTTTCCATTGCCACACATTGATATGTTAGTGGATAGCACAACAAAATTCAAAGTTTTATGGTTCATGGATAGATTTTTCAGGTATAATCAAATAAGGATGGCTCCTGAGGACAAGGAAAAAACAACATTTATCACACCCCGGGGAACATTTTGTTACAGAATGATTCCCTTTGGGTTGAAGAATGCTGGTGAAACGTACAAGAGGGCTATGACAACCCTATTCCATGATCTGATGCACAAGGAAATTGTGGTATATGTTGATGATATGTTTTCTAAATCCCAAACTAAAGAAGGGCATGTAGAAGATTTTTTGAAGTTATTTCAGCGTTTGAGGAAGTATCGTCTCCGCTTGAATCCAAATAAATGTACCTTCGGTGTTCGGTCAGGGAAATTGTTGAATTTCATTGTTAGCCAAAGAGGGATTGAAGTTGACCATGATAAAGTTAAAGCAATTCAAGAAATGCCAGCGCCGAGAACTAAAAAGCAAGTATGAGGATTCCTCGGGCGATTGATTTATATTTCCAGATTCATTTCCCACATGACTGCAACGTATGAACTGATCTTTAAGTTGTTAAAGAAAGATCAAGGTTGTGTGTGGAAAGATGACTGCCAAAGGGAATTTGAAAGTATTAATGAATATCTACTTGAACCTCCTATCTTGATCCCTCCTGTTGAAGGAAGACCATTGATTATGTATCTGATAGTGTTAGATAATTCCATGGGCTGTATTATAGGGCAACAAGATGAAACAGGGAAGAAAGAGTATTCCATTTATCATCTCAGTAAAAAGTTTATGTTGAATCACATTATATGTTGAATCACACTACTTGGTTGATCTCAAAAATGGATCCAATCAAGTACATTTTTGAAAAGCCTTCTCTTATTGGGAGAATTTCCCGCTGGAAGATGCTATTATATGAGTATGACATCAAATACTGCACTCAAAAAGATATTAAAAGCATTGTGTTGGCAGATTATCTTGCTCACCAACCAATTAATGATCGTCAGTTTGTGATGTATGATTTCCCTGATGAGGATGTGATGTATCTGAAAGTGAAAGATTCTGATGAACCATTGCCTGAGGAAGGTCCTGATCCTGAATCTCGCTGGAGTATGATATTTGTTGGAGTTGTGAATGCTTATGGTAAAGGAATTGGTGGTATGATTGTCACTCCACGTGGATCACATATTCCTTTTACTGCAAGGTTGGCATTTGATTGTACTACTGATATGGCAGAATATGAGGCTTGCATCATGGGTCTTGAGGAAGCTATTGATCTCATAATTAAAATTATAGATGTGTATGGTGATTCAGCTTTGGTAATAAACCAGATTAAAGGAGAGTTGGATACCCGTCACCCCCGCTTGATCCCTTACAAAGATTATGCTAGAAGATTGTTAACCTTCTTTAATAAGGTTAAATTCCATCACATCCCCAGAGACGAAAATCAAAAGGTGGATGCTCTAGAAACTCTGGATTCTATGTATTAAGTTTATACTTGGAATAATATACCTCGAATTATAGTTCGGCGACTGGATAGGCCCACTCATGTGTTTACAACAGAAAAGGTAGCATATGAGAAACCTTGGTATTATGATATCAAGCATTTTCCCCAGACTCAGGAATACCCAATTGGTGATTTGAACAAAGATAGAAAGACATTGAGAAGATTGGTTGGCTGCTTCTTCCTCAGTGAAAATGTGTTGTACAAGAGAAATTATGACATGGTCTTGCTCAAATGCGTGGATAGACACGAAGCGGACATGTTGATGCATGAGTTTCATGAAGGTTCATTTGGAACTCATGCCAATGGACATTCGATGGCTAAAAAGATGCTAAGGGAAGGATACTATTGGCTGGCAATGGAATCTGACTATTACAAATTTGCAAACAAATGCCATAAATTCCAGATTTATGCGGACAAAATTCATGTGCCTCTGACACTTCTCAATGTTATTTCTTCCCCGTGGCCCTTCTCTATGTGGGGTATCGACATGATTGGAATGATAGAACCCAAAGATTCGAATGCACACTGTTTTATCTCGGTAGCAATTGGTTACTTCACCAAATGGGTGGAATCTACTTCATATGCTAATGTTACTAAGCAAGGTGGTTATACACTTCATTAAGAATAATCTTATATGTCGGTATGGTGTGCCGAGCAGAATTATCATCGATAATGGCTTGAATATGAACAACAAGATGATGACTGAACTTTGTGAAGAATTCAAGATTATCCATGAAATATCAAGAGGATCATCCAAAAGATGGTCGTTACTTATAAAGATTGGCATGAAATGCCCTCTTTTTTCTCTACATGGATATCAGACATCTGTCCATACTTCAACAGGAGCAACCCTGTTCTCCCTTGTGTATAGAATAGAAGCGTTGCTCCCAATCGAGGTTGAGATTCCCTCTTTGCATTTGATAATGGAAACTAAGTTGCCAGAGGCTGAATGGTTCCAGAACAGGTTTGACCATTTGAATTTGATCAAAGAGAAGAGAATGATGACTTTGTGTCATGGGCAGTTATATCAGAAGATAATGAAGAAAGATTTTAATAAGAAGGTTAAATCTCGTAAATTCAGAGAAGGCGACCTCGTGCTCTAGAAGATCATGTTTTTTAACGCTGATTCTAGGGGCAAGTGGACTCCAAATTTTGAAGGCCCATATGTTGTCAAGAAAGCCTTCTCTGGCGATGCATTAATTCTTGAAACTATGGATGGCGAGGAGTTCCCACGTCCCATAAATGATGATGTAGTAAATAAATACTTCGCCTAAAGAAATAAAAGAACAACTCGCTAAGTTGAAAACCCGAAAGGGCAGCTTAGGCAAAAAGGAGGGTCTCGGTAGGCCGAAAACCCAAAAGGGAGGTTTAGGCAAAAATTAGAGACATAAACAGAATAAAATTTCCCGCTAAGTTGAATAACCCGCAAGGGAAGCTTAGGCAAAAGTTAGGGACTTTCTTGGAAAGTAACTGCATCAGACAAGACTTGATCCTTGAAGCAACAATCTTCTTGAAGCCTCACCATACTTCAACAGAAGATGCTGCTCAGAATTTCAAAGTTGTTAGAGGGAATAGTGGTCATTGTATCTCAATGTATTTTTTCCATTATATATTACCATTTTCTGAATGTTGTAATCATCCGTGGAGTCTCGCCATTCGCATACTACCATTTTATCAATACAATTTGAGCTTTTACATGATTATTTGTATTTCTTATTTTTATTTAGCTTACAAAGACTCCATTTATTATTGATAATAATTTTCAAAGCAAAAATATTAAATAACAAAATTATTTTTCAAAAAGAATTTACAACTTAGTTTTACTTTAGATTTTGTGATTCAAGAGGAAAACAAAAGTGGTGATCCCAGGAATGGAGGAACTCCAGTAATTTTGGGAAGTTTCATTTCCCCCCAGGAAGGTTTTCTCAAGTCTTTTTCACTAGTATGCGTGTGCTTTTTGTATATTGAAGACGATACCAATTGGCGTGAGGTGCAATATTGGGTTTGTGATCCCAGTGTCCCCAGTCAAGTCTTGGTTCATTTTTTATTTTGAGTTTTCATGGTCTGAGGCCTCTATCTCAGATTTCCCAAGCAAAGTTTTCCCTCATATGACGAAAGGTCTTGTTCCCTTGGTGTGCTGAGATGGAACTATTTGCAAAATGTCGCTCTTTCTGCAGAATTGGCATTATTATTGGTATTTATTTCCCAGGCAACTAGACCAGGGCAGTATATTTTCTAAGAAGTGTTGAGATAGTTTTCAACCCTTTGGGTTTTCAACTGCCAAGTGCTGGGTTTGATTTAAAATCCCCAGGAGTTTGACCTCTTTCTGTAATGTTGACTTCTTGATTCCCCAAGAAGGCTATCCCAGGGCATCTTTTGTTGGAATAAGACTAAATTCAAGATTCCCCAGTGAAGGTATCACTTATTTAATAAAAGTATTTTCTCCCCGTGCATGCTGAGTTGGACTCATTTGCGAAGCATCTCCCTTTCGGCGGTACTTGCATTTCGTTTTATTGCCCGATATTCAAGCAAGGGAAAAGTTTTATTTAAGAGGTGTTAAGGAATTTTTCAGTTTTTTTGGGTTTTCACCCGCCAAGTGCTAGGTTTGATTTAAAATCCCCATAAGATTTATTTCATGCTATAATGTTTGATTTCTTAACTCCCTAAGTTGTTATCCCCATGATGTTTCATACTTTTTCCCCAAAGAAGTTGGTGCAATACTTACTCTCAATGTTGAAGAACGTATGTTGGTTTCCTCTCTTCGATTTGGTGTTGGCCTCCCCAATGAAGTCATCATGAGGTCCCTAGTTAATATCTCGATGATGAAACACTATCTCCCTTAGTGAAGTCTGTATGATATTTCTCCAATGATGTCAGCTCAAAATCCTTAGTTGATGTTTTACTGATATGGTTTCCACCTGCCTTATTTAAAATCAGTATTGCAATCCTTATTAGGAGTACAATCCGTGAAACATTTGTTTTCCCCATTTAAGTCTTTGTGTTATTCCCCGGTGAAGCCTGGAGGAGGATGTTATATCCCTGTACCTATACTGATTTATCGCTATGATTTGATTACTTTCGGATTATGTTCGTTCCTAGTGAATTTAAACCGCGGAATAGGATTCAATTTCTTCGTTTGGTGCTTAATTTCTTATGGAATGTTCATCTTGGATGTGCCCGAGTTGGTTTTGCCTGGTTATTCCCAGTGTTGTATGTCTGTTTTGTCAGCATATACATGATAACACTCATACATTCATACTTACATCATGCATGGTTAAAATTAGCAAAGCATTGCTCATTCACATTTGTTAATATTTTGTTGACATATTACCCTGTTTTGTAGAGTTGTGTTGTCCTCTCTCCAATATAGTGTCAACCTTAAGCAGAAAGTGTATATTCTTTCAATTTCCCCATTGAGTTATCCCTCGTGGAAGATTTTTGCTTTAGCCTTCCTGTAGAGTTCTTTGTCTGGATGATTTGGATTTCTCTCTTGAGTTTATTTCTCAAAGGATGTATTTTGGTTGACAATTTTACTCCTGTTTATTTCTGGTTTGAATCTTTGTTTCCCAGCAATATTATTACTTTGGATTTTTGCAAGCCTCGAGTATTGGTTTGAGAATGTGGATTTATTTTGCACGAGAAGACTTTATCTCCTCGGAAGGAATATGTTGGCATTTCCCCATGAAGCTGTATTTCATTTACCCAGGAAGTCATGATTCATTCCCTAGGAAGTCATGATTCATTCCCCAGGAAGTCATGATTCATTCTCCAAGAAGTCATGATTCTTTCCCCAGGAAGCCATATTGCTTTCCCCAGAAAGTCATTTTTACAATCCTTCCTATAACAACAAGTAGCATGTCACTTTATTTGAGCAACCTGTACTTCCCCGTAAAAGTCGACGTTACTTTTTTTGCTAAGTGAATAGTTTGCAGTTCGTTGTCAAATTACTCCAGTGGATGGTAAGTCTTTCAATATCGCAGAGACAATTCATTGTGAAAACCTTGCAAGTGGTAGTCTCTTTATTTGAGACAACTTATATATTACCCTTTCCAGGCGGAATGCCTTGGTTAAAGAAGAAGTTAAGACCCGTTCTAGGTGAAACGCCATGATTTTGGGGAAACTTGTTATCTTTTTGCTACCTTCAATGAACGTTGGTAGTTCACCGTCAGTGAACGTCGGTGCTATGATATTTCTTTTCTCTCTACCTTCAGTGAAAGTTGGTAGATCACTATCAGTGAAAGTTGGTGATTGTAAACTTTTTGTTGCGTTCAGTGAACGTTGGTAGTTCACCGTCAGTGAATTTCGGTGCTATGATAATTTTTCTCTCTACCTTCAAGGAAAGTTGGTAGATCACCATCAGTGAAAGTTGGTGATTGTTATCTTTTTGCTTCCTTTAGTGAATGTTCGCAGTTTACCATCAGTGAATGTCGGTGCTATGATATATATTTTCTCTCTACCTTCAGTGAAAGTTGGTAGATCACCATAAATGAAAGTTGGTGATTGTTATCTTTTTGTTGCCTTCAGTGAACGTTGGCAGTTCACTATCAGTGAACGTCAGTGCTATGATATATATTTTATCTCTACCCTCAGTGAAAGTTGGTAGATCACCATCAGTGAAAGTTGGTGATTGTTATCTTGTTGTTGCCTTCAGTGAATGTTGGTAGTTCACCGTCAGTGAACGTCGGTGCTATGACTTTTTTCTCTCTACCTTCAGTGAAAGTTGGTAGATCACCACCAGTGAAAGTTAGTGATTGTTATCTTTTTTCTTCCTTCAATGAATGTTGGTAGTTCACCGTCAGTGAACGTCGATGCTATGATATTTCTTTTCTTTTTCTACCTTCAGTGAACGTTGGTAGTCTCGCCTTCAATAAAAGTTGGTGTATCCTTTGACATTTTACCATCCTCTATGAGTCAGGACTTTTTTATTCCCCAGTGATTTATTTTCGTGGTTTGGTTTCTCTTTTGATCCTTATTTCCTTTGCTATGAATCCAGGGGGTTGTTCGATGTAAACTTCTTCTTCGAGCACGCCATTCAGAAAAGCGGACTTAACATCCATCTGATGTATTTTCCATTTTTATTGAGCAGCTTGAGATATGAGCAGTCGAATAGTCTCCATTCTTGCAACAGGTTCGAAGACTTCATCATAATCGATTCCTGATTTCTGCCTATATAATTTCGCCACATGTCGCGCCTTGAATCTTTCGATTTTACCTTGTGCATTTATATTTTTCTTAAACACCCTTTTTACACCAATTGTTTGACTTCCTTTTGGTAACTCAGCAAGTTCCCAAGTATCATTGCGTTTGATGGCCTTAATTTCTTCACTCATAGCATCCTTCCAATTTTTTGTTTCTTATTGCTTCTTCGAAGCTGACATCTCCAGTGTTTTCCAATAAACATACAAGATGCACTTCTTCTATGTTTTCATAAAAGTCTTGTAAGCTTCGTAACTTGGGTTGTGAGGGTCCTTCTTCATCATCAGAGTCTTTTGGATCAGTCTAAGTGTCTTTCGATATAGCATCTGTTACTTCGACCACAACCTCATTTGAATTGTCCCAGTCCCACTTGCTTCCTTCGTTTACTAAAACATCACTATTGACTATTACCTTTTTGTTTATTCGATCGAAGAGTCTGTAGCCTTTTGTTTTTTCATCATACCCAATGACTATGTATTTCTGACTCTTATCTTCCAGCTTTGTTCTTCATTGATCAGGCACATGTGCATAAGCCAAACTTCCAAACACTTTGAAGTGAGACACATTTGGCTTTCGACCACTCAAAGCTTATTGAGGTGTTAAATATCCCAACTTCGAATGTGGACATCTATTTTGAACATAGATTTCACACTGTACAACTTCTGCCCAAAACTCCTTCGACATGTTTTTTCTCTTCAGCATTGATCGAACCATGTCAAAGACTGTTCGATTCTTCCTTTCCACTACACCTTTTTGTTAGGGTGAGTAAGCTGCAGTCAGAAATCTTCTTATGCCTTGCTCTTCACAATACTTCATAAAGGCTGTCGAAGTATATTCCCAACCTTTGTCTGATCGAAGGGCTTTGATCTGTTTGTCTGTTGCTTTTTCAACCATTATCTTAAACTTCTTGAATACTTCGAAGGCTTCATATTTTTCTTTCAGAAAGTACACCAAAGTTTTCCTTGATAAATCATCAAAAGAAGGATATGAAGTACCTTTTGCCACTGAAGGATTCTGGGGTAATTGGTCCACATATGTCATTGTGGATCAATTCCAGAATTTGTTTGGCCTGATATTCTGCCTTCCTTGTGAATGAAGTTTTCGTCTATTTTCCAAACACACATTCTTCACAGAATTTTCCTTCGAATTCTACATCTGGCAGTCTATGCACCATATTTTTCTTTGCTAACATCCTAGTCCATCCTGGTGTAGATAAAAAAATCGAAGATGCCACATGTATGCTTGGTCTTTGATATTCACATGTAAACACCTTTCTCGAATGCTTCTCAAATTAAACTTATACATTCGATTCCTCCCCATTTTGACTTCAGCAACCAGATATCCGGACTTGTCTTTTAAATACAGGCTTTGATCTTCCATGAGAATCGAATAACCCTTTTCAGTGAGTTGTCCCAGACTTAAAATATTTTCTTTGAGGTTTGGTACATAGTACACGTCTTGGATTGATCCTATCATATCATTCTTCTGCAAGAAACAAATTTGAAGAAATATGAGAGAATGAGAGTGGACTGTTAACTGTCTTTTCTTTTATATATTTTGTCCAACTGAATTTTACAATGAGATATAATGTGATTTATATAGAGTCACATGATAGAATATTAAGAGTTACAACAATAACTATGTCTAGGTCCCTAAGGAATGAATTTCCCACTTCCCAAGGGAATCTGACTTTTGATTTTCCCAAGATTGATTTGAATTTAACCAACAGATACGAATGATTGTTAGGCGCTGAAGAATAAAGTTCAGGAACTTATTGATGCAAAGGAGATTGAGTTTGATCCTCTTGAGACCCCCAATGTGATTACCGCACCGATGCCCAAACATGACAAGGCATTCAATTTTGTTGATGATGTTCTTTTTGTTTCTTCCGTGAACGATCTGGCTACTCCTCTTCCAGTTGTTAAGAAGAATCTGTTATGAGCCAGTTTATTTCTGGGTTATGGTGAAGATTGTTACCTTTAAGCATCCCTACCCAATGGTTGTATGTTGCTGAAGATAGGTGTTCAACGCCTGATGAACGGCAAGGAAATTCTGTTTTAGAAGACTCCCTCTATGAAAAACTTATGTGAAGATGCAAGATGTGAAGACGTGTCAATTATTACCATTTCCAATAATCCTACAAGGATCTCCTCCAAAGGTCCTATAAGGATTACCGCCAACCCTAAAGTTTCTCCCTTGATCATTACCTCCCTAGGGCCAATACCATATTCCTGTGACAAGGTTATGCCAATACCATATTCTAGTACCATGGTATCAAGCAGGACCTATTGGCTATCAAGAATGAAGTTGTTGAAGATACTAATCCTAACATTAACAATATTGTTGGTACCATGAAGGTTACCAGAAGTAGAAGGATTTTTTCTCTATAAATATCTCCAAAGATTGTTGTTATTACTGTTGCTACCCCTGTTGCTGAATCAACTGAGGCTCGGGGAAAAGAAGTACCGAGTGAGCCTGCACGAACAGAGGCACCAAAAGAAACCATTCCTGAGGCCTCCAAGCAAGAAATGGAGGAAATTTTAAAGATCATACGGAAAAGTGACTACAATATTATGGTACAGTTAGGGAAAACCCCCTCCAAAATTTCAATGCTAGCTTGGTTGTTGTGCTCCGAGGCCCATGCTAAAGCTTTGGTGAAGTTTCTGAATTCAGCTCATGTGCCACAAGAGACTTCTGCCTACCAATTTGAGAATTGTGTTTCTAGCCTGACTGTTGATAATGGACTAGGCTTCTTCGATACTGATCTTACTTCTGAGGGAAGAAAACATAACAAGGCCCTTCATGTCTCCATCGAATGCAGGGGAACTACTCTAGCTCATGTGTTGGTTGACACCGGCTCATCTCTGAATGTCCTACCCAATGGTGCCTTAGACAGATTAGATTGTGAAGGGCTTACATTGAAACCCAATAACATTGTGGTGAGGGATTTTGATGGTTCTAAAAGAGTGGTACATGGGGAGGTGGACATCCTAATTAAAGTTGGTTCCCAAATCATTTACTCCACTTTCTATGTGATGGACATTCGCCCGACTTACTCCTGTTTACTTGGACGTCCTTGGATTTATGGACGCCCTTGGCAGGCACTGTCACCTCCATATTGCATCAAATGTTGAATTTTTCCGTCTTTCTTCGGCTCTGGGACAATATTGGAAATCCACTAAGGGTACACTGATGTCACAAGAAAACATGCATTGATCTACTTTAGAACTTCTTCTTTGATTTTTACTGCGATTTCTAGGCGTGTTCTCTGCAACTTCTGTTTGATTGGTGGGCACTCTAGCTTCAAAGCCAAATGATGCTCTACAATATCTGTATCCAAACCAGGCATATCTTGGTAACACCAAGAAAAAATATCCACATATTCTTTCAACATCTCGATTAACCTACTCTTCACAACAGGATGCAACAAAGGTCCAATCTTTACTTCCTTCAGATATTCTTCAGAACCCAAATTGATTACTTCAAATGACTCTTTATATGGCTGAATGGCATTCTCCTCGCGCTCAAGCAACCATGAGACGTCTTCCAAAATCTCATCATAGTCTTCTTCTTCGGCTCCATTCACATGACATTCAAAGTTGGGAGAGGGTGCAGGGTCATTGTATTCAATGGGTTTTTTAATTAATCTGCACATATGATTTATGATTGCTTTTAGAAACTGACACTTATAACAAGTGATTATGCATATTCAATCTCAGTTATTATTTATTTTGAAAAGTTTTTTCTGATTACCATTTTCCAAGAAAAAGAAGAAAAATAAAAAACACAATTTGGGAAGTAAAGACAACTTTTATTATTGATTTTAAAGATCAAAGCAAACAGATAAGCCCATAAAATATCAATACTTTCACCTTGGGCAGAGTGAAAGCTTTCAAAAAGATTAACAAATTACTTTGAGACATGTATGCAAGTGGGAACATCAATGGTGATCCAGTTCTGAACCATAACTCCGTGCGTCACATAATTTGGCATTTATGGCTCTGCTTCATCTTCCATAATGACATTAATCCCAGAAACAGTTGGATAAAGATAACCCCTGCTACGGAAGATGTCCTGAGACTTGCCTGCAGTAGACTTTGGCTTCATGTTGTTACCTTTATCATTCTTCATAGAGAATCCCGAGCCAAGTCTATTCTTGTTTACAGGTGGATCAACAATTCGTCCCCATACTTCACTATGGCCATTATGCACAACCTGTTGTGCATCCTTAAACGAAGCCATAGAATTATAATTTCATCTTATGTTATCAATGGATAAAGCTTGCAACTGGGTTCCAACAACAGCTTCATCCTTTTCCACAATACTGAAAGAGGACAAATGGAATATCATAATGCTTGTTCTCCATTTATAATTACAACTTTTCCTTCACGTACAAACTTCAACTTCTAGTGTAAAGTAGAAGTGACAACCCCTGCCTCATGTATCCATGGTCGCCCCAACAAATAACTATAATCGGGTATAATATCCATGACCTGGAAAGTAATATGAAACAAATGTGGGCCTATATGAATAGGCAAGTCCACTTCACCAATAATACATTTCCTTAATCCATCAAACGCTTACACAATAATTCCACTCAGGCGCATGGGCTTTCCTTGATATTTCAACTTCATAATTGTGCTCCTCAGTATAAAGTTCAATGCAGATCCATTATCAATCAGTACATTGGATAACGAACCATTCTTGCAGTTCGTAGAGATGTGGAGGGCCAAATTATGATTCCTTCCTTCATCGGGCAATTCATCATTGCAGAAACTCAGGTTATTACATGATTTGATGTTCCCTACCACACTCTTAAATGGTCTACTGGCATATAACTTTCCACGAAAGCTTGGTCCAATACCATCATCAAAGATTCTCTGTGAGCAGAGGAGTTCATAAGCAAAGCCATAATAGATATTTTTAACGGAGTCCGCAACAATTGATCTAAGATCATGTAGTCACTCATCTTTATAATCTTTAAAATATCATGCACCTGTTTTTCTAGTAGCTCCACTAGATTCACCTGCTGCCTTCTTGGGTTCAACACTTTCTACAAATTTCTTACCAACATTATCATTTCCAGGAATAATTGGTGCAAATACACGACCACTTTGGGTCACTCTACTTGTCTCAACAATATTTCCAACGTTAGACATAGGCTGGATGGGAACTTCCATACTATCCTCTAAAATTGTAGCGTTATACTTGTAGGGTACAACATTGTCGGACTTGTAAGGAATAGGACCCGACAAACTAATCACTAATGGAGCAATAGCTGGCTTGCTATGATATTCAACTTTAAAAGGGTGGGTGCACCAAAACAAGGCAAAATAAAGTTAACTCCCTCTTTAACACATTCAGTCATTATAGAGTCAACTCTGGAAAATATATCTTCAACTATATTAACATAATCATCTGTATTTCCTGAAACCTTGATGGTACCGTTGTCCAAAAATAACTGAATACCTTTTTCTCACGATGGAACAACCATGCGAATCTCTGCAGAAGATCTGGAAAGATCTATAATGGTGCCTTTCTTGACCTTCCATATGACAGAAGGTAGCATGCAACTGCACCAAGTCATCATTCATATATTCCACGTCAAAGATTTTGAACTCTCTGTTGTACCCCAATTTTTGCCCCTAAGATCACTTCATCATACCATGTTGATTCAATCACAACAAGATCACATTAAGGCTTTTGGTTCTTCTCCCTATCTTTAGCTTTGATCTTTTGAGGAGTTACCAAGAACCTTGACTTGTTTTCTTTTGTGATCAAGAATATTTTGCTTTGATTTTCTTTCTAATTAATAAAATTCAATGTTGGTTTGTCTTACTAGTTAATAATGTAGGTAAAGCCAATGAGGTTTAGCAGGTTGTTCCATGGGTTCATGAGTTTATTTCCATGCCCTAGTCAACATATCTTGAGGAGTTCAAACTTCACTATTGGAAGTGGTTTTTGTGGCTATGAGTCCTCATCATAATCCTGAACAACTTCTAATCACAAAGAAAGAATATTGGCACAAGAAGTTTGTTCAAACTTGTCAAAGTTCCTCCAAGCATTCTCTTGATCTAGAGGCTAGGGTTTTGAACTTCAAAGGAGCATATCTTGCTTACCTTTTGGTATTTTTGAGTGAATCCAGAGACATATATCTCTTCAAAGAGTTACTAGCAAATCACTTCAAAAGTTCCAAGGAGTTTTCTCGTGGAAGGAACTTGGTGAAGAAGAAAGATTACAAGTCATCCAGATTAATCCACAATTTTCCATATTTGACTTCGAGTGGTCATAACTTGGTCAATTTTTATCACCTTGAGTCCACTCTTTTTCCATGATGATCTTAAAGATGTGTACTTTATGCCTTATTTTCTGTGCAAAGTGAGAAAATGGATGGAAGTTGCCTTAAATATGCAAAAGATTATAGGTCATTTCATGATTTTTTGTCAACTTCAACAAGTCATAACTTGCTCCTTTTTTTTGGAGATTTTGAGTGGTTCAAATTTCAAAATGTCACTCAATAGATCTACTTCATTCCATCTTTTTTGGTCAAGAGCAAATTCTAAGTGGAAGGCCATGTTTGGATACAAAAGATTATAGATCATTTTTGAAGAAGAATTTGAAATATTTCTAAGTACGGAAAGTCAACTCTTTTTCTTCAACTTTGACTCCATGTAACTTTCAGCTCAAGCATCCATTTGATTCCATTCTTTTTCCATTGAAAAGATTGTAACCTCATCTTTCCAAAGCATCAAGAATTATTCCCTAAGACCCTTTGAGTTGGAAATGCCATGGATTTGAATTTGGAAACTTGAAACTGAATTTTACCCAATTCTTATTTTACCCAATTCTAGGTGTTCTTATTTTATTTATTTTGCAAAGACTCCATTTATTACTGATGATAACTTTCAAAGAAAAAAGATTAAAAAGCAAAATTAACTTTAAAAAAAAAGACATCTTTACAATTCAATTTCTTTGAGATTTGTGATGACACAATGACAACAAAAAATGGTGATCCCAGGAATGAACAACTCTGGTTGTTTTGCGAAGATTTACTTCCTTCATGAAGGATTTCTCAGGTCATTTTGCTATTATGTGCACGATCTTTGTATGTTTCTCAGATAGTTAAAGATGATACCAATCGGTGTAAGGTGCTGTATTGGGTTTGTGATCCCATTCTCTCCAGTCAGGGCTTGGTTCATGTTTGATTTTGGGTTTGCATGGTCAGAAGCATCTATCCTAATTCCCCAGCGAAGTCTTCCCTCATATTATGAAAGGTTTTATTCCCTTGGTATGCTGAGATGTCGCTCTTTCTGCAGTATTGGCATTAATGTTGACTTCTTGATTCCCCATGAAGGCTATCCCCTGGCATCTTTTGTTGGATTAAGTTTTCATGATGTAAAGTTTCAATCCGCATCTTTCTCCAAGGTGGTAGGCTTGATTTCCCCAGTAAGATTTTATTTTTTTGGCGTCAGTCTGCTTTATTTGAGGCTGGTCTTGCAATCTCAAGTAGGCATGTTGCTTTTGGAAAAAACTGGTTTCTCTGATGAAGCCGAAAGAAGAGTGTTCTACCCCGATATCTGTTTGATTTATCTACCTCCGGATTATGTTTCTCTTTAGTAAAGTTAAGGCAGGAAGTAGGCTTGGTTTCTGCAGTTAGCCTTTACCTTTCTTGAATTGATCTTTCTAGGTGAATTTTAGCCAAGTGTTGTTAGTACCAGAGGTTGTTTTGTTTGTCTTTTCCTACTTATTGTGTATCTGTTTTACCAGCATACGCACGATAGCACTCATACCTTCATACATATATCATGCATGGCTAAAATTGACAAATCATTGTTCACTTACATTTTGCTCTGGCCTTCATGCAACGCTCCTTGCTTAGATGGATTCGTTTTTCCCTCTTGAGTTTATTTCTCAAAGGATGTATATTCGTTGGCCGTTTTGCTCCAGTTTATTTCTGATTTGGATCCTTGGTTGCATGACAATGTTATTTACTTTGGATTTCTGAAAACTTTGAGTTTTGGTTTGTGCATTTATGTTTCACAAGAAGACGTTATCTCCTCAGCAGGAATACCGTGGCCTTTCCCCGGGAAGTCATATTTCTATTTCCAGAAAGTCATTTCTATTTGCAATTCTCTATGACAACAAGTAACAAGTCTCTTCATTTGAGACAATTTATGTTTGATCCTTTCCAAGCAGATTTCCTTGGTTAAAGAAGAAGTTGAGACCTGTCCTAGGTGAAATTCCAGAATTTTGGGGAAAACTTATTATCTTTTTGCTACCCTTATTGAACGTTGGTAGTTCATCGTCAGTGAACAGCGATGATATGATATATTTTCTCTTTCTACCGTCATTGAATATTGGTAGGACATCGGCAGTGAACTTTGGTGTTTATTATCTTTTTGCTATCTTCAGTGAACGTTGATAGTTCATCGTTAGTGAACGACAGTGATATGATATATTTTCTCTTTCTACCTTCAGTGAATGTTGGTAGGATATCAGCATTGAACGCAGGTGTTTATTATCTTTTTTCTATCTTCAGTGAATGTTGATAGTTCATTGTCAATGAACGGCAGTGATATGGTATATTCTCTTTCTACCTTCAGTGAAAGTCAGTAGACCATCAGCAGTGAACGTCGATGCTTGTTATCTTCCTCTCTTATTCAGTTCTTTTTGTCCACCAGTGATTTATTTTACTGGTGGGGTTGCTCCTTTGTTTCTTTATTTTTGTTGCATCCCTATTGATACTTTGCATCTCTTTGGTACAGTTCATATGAATTCATATGCATAAGCATTTGCATGGCATCTTAGAGCCAAAAATAGGGTTTGTTTTGTATTTAAGTATCTTCGATCGCGTAGACACGAAGATTTTCAAACTTCGTATCTCCAGATAGAAGAAACTTAAATAAGGCAGCTGTTGTACCCCAATTTCCCCCCCTAAGATCCCTTCATCACACCATGCTGATCCAATCACAACAAGATCAAATTAAGCCTTTTGGTTCTTCTCCCTATCTTTAGCTTTGCTCTTTTGAAGAGTTACGAAGCACCTTGACTTGTTTACTTTTGTGATCATGAATATTTTGCTTTGATTTTATTTCTAATTAATAAAACGCAATGTTGGTTTGTCTTACTTGTTAATAATGTAGGTAAAGGCAATGAGGTTTAGCAGGTTGTTCCATGGGTGCATGAGCTTATTTCCATGACCTAGTCAACATATATTGAGGATTTAAAACTTCACTATTGGAAGTGGTTTTGGTGGCTATGAGTTCTAATCATCATCCTCAACAACTTCTATTCACAAAGAAAGAATATTGGCACAAGAAGTTTGTTCAAACTTGTCAAAGTTCCTCCAAGCATTCTCTTGATCTAGAGGATAGGGTTTTAAACTTCAAAGGAGTATATCTTGCTTTCCTTTTGGTATTTTTGAGTGATTCCAAAGACATCTTTCTCTTCAAAGAGTTACCAACAAATCACTTCAAAAGTTCCAAGGAGTTATCATGTGGAAGGAACTTGGTGAAGAAGAAAGATTACAAGTCATCCAGATGAATCCACAATTTTCCATATGTGACTTCAAGTGGTCATAACTTGGTCAATTTTTATCACCTTGAGTCCATTATTTTTCCATGATTATCTTAAAGAAGTGTACTTTATTCCTTCTTTTATGTGCAAAGTGAGAAAATGGATGGAAGTTGCCTTAAATATGCAAAAGATTATAGGTCATTTCATGATTCTTGGACAACTTTAACAAGTCATAACTTGCTCATTTTTTGGAGATTTTGAGTGGTTTAAATTTAAAAATTTTATTCAAGAGATCTACTTCATTCCATCTTTTTTGGTCAAGCGCAAATTCTAAGTGGAAAGCCATGTTTGGATACAAAAGATTATAGGTGATTTTTGAAGAAGAATTTGATTCCATGTAACTTTCAGCTCAAACATCCATTTGATTCCATTCTTTTTCCATTTCAAAGCTTGTAACTTCATCTTTCCAAAGCATCAAGAATTATGCCCTAAGACTCCTTGAGCTGGAAATGCAATGTATTTGAATTTGGTAACTTGAAACTGAATTTTTCACAAAGTCAGAATTTTGAAATCCATAATGTGACTTCTAAACACAAGATTTGTGTGTGTTTTTGATCTAAACTAGTTTAGCAAACTTGCCAGAAGTGATTAGCACCCTAAAAGGATGTATTTGGTTGAGTTTTGATGGAAATGAAGTCACACTTCACTCGTGCTCGACCTTTACACAATTTCCCTCCAAACTTCCTTGTTTCTTCAAATTTTCATTCCCATTCACTTCGCTATAAATAGAGGGTCATCCCACGTCCATTTTCCCAAGCTTAGAAAGCCAAGAACACCCTGCCAAAACCTCACCCATCCAAAATTCTTTGCGTATTCATCATCCTTGAGCATCATAAGAACTCTCCAGCACTTAAACCAATCAAAATGGGCCATAATTCAAGCTACAAAAGTTCAGTTTCAGAGCTTCTTACTTGAACTTCGAAAAGGTAGAATTCTCCACCATTTGGATCCAAATCAAGCACTAACCTATTCTACTCCTTCTTCTGATTCTAATGCTGCTTACAATTTTTAAATCCATTGAGAATTGAGAGAGAAATCTCAAATTAAAGGTGCTCGCTATTTTCTGAGTTTTTTTATTCATATCTCTCTCCATACCTTATATAAATTTGGTGTGATGGTTGTGTTAGAATCGTCTTGAAGAGACGAGTTCAATGATGCTAGCCTAGGATCCTAATTTTTCCATTTCAAGGATCTCACAAAATCCCCATTACAGGGTGTCTGGAGGTTGAAGACGATGACATGTCTCGTCTCAGCCAATGATAGCGTGCCAAACGTTTTAATTTCATTGGTTGCCCTTTTTCTGATCCCATGTGTGTTTCACTAAGGTCCATATCAAGCACATCGTGTCTGGTCCACTGGATTAGCTTACTAACGTGTTTTGACTATGATTTGATGGTCCACATCTTTTTAGTTTTATTTTATTTTCTGATTTTATATTTTTATTGATTAAATTTTCAAAAATTCTTAACTCTTTTATTTTTTATTCAAAAATTATGAAAAAATTCACAAAAATACTTTGAATTATTTTTGATCTCATGAATATTTTTTCACATTTTTATTTTAACATTTGATATTTTTTATATTTTTTGCATTATTTTCTTTCTTTTAATTACTTAAAAAATACTTTCTGACATTTTTTAATTCTGGAAAAATTCATAAATATTATTTTGCATATTTTTGACATTTTGAAAATTTTATGGAATTTTATGTTGAGATTTACTATTTTGGATCTATTTTATGTTTGTTTTACCAATTTTAAATAGTTTAAAAATAGTTTCTGACTTTTAAAAATTATGAAAATTTTAATAAAAATATTTGGATCCATTTCTGATTTTTCTATGGATTTATTTTTCATTTCTTGATTAATTTGAACATAGTTGATATTTTTCTCATTATTTTCTATTTTTAAACTTTTTTTACCCTTTTATTGTATATATTAAATGTGATGTTATTTTTGTGATTATTTTTCTTGCTGGTCTTGGGTTAGGTTTTGGATCATGAACTTTATTAACATCATTGGGTCCATGGTGTTGAGTTTAACTCCACAAAAAATTGATGAATGATTTTAAAAATAGTTTGATTTAAATTTAATTCAAATGTGGTTTGTATATTTCTTTTTTAACCTAATCCTCTTCATCTCGTCCCCATATTATTGCACTAAATGTTGTTGGAGCATGATCTCTATATCATGTCTCAAAAAAAATGGTGCAGAGATTGCTATTGACCGGCCTCAAAATAGGTGCGACTTCTATATAAGTTCACTTACGATTGCTTAACATAGCGCTAAATTTAGTCCCGATTCGAATAAATGATCATTCGTGGCCCAAACTTATGATTGCAATCCCAAGTATATTAATTTGATATCTTTGATCCAATAACTCTGAGATTGGTCGTGTGGAGGCTTTGGTTCTACCAATCCTCTAATGGATCTACAACACCTTTGGTCAACGGGGATCACTTAAACATCGTTGATCATTAAATGGTACTTGTGAGAATTCCAAATGGATAATATACTTGACAAAAAGCAAATGTAACTTGTTCTGTGGAGGCTTTGGTTCTACCAATCCTATAATGAGTTCCAAATGCATGTTTCAAGATGGTCATCCAACTAACCACTAATTATTGTTGACTTGTTTTATCTTATGCTTTTATTCTTTTTTATGCTTTATGTACTATTTACTTTTAGCATTTTTATTTCATGCCATTTTCATCTTTGCTCATTTGAGTATTTATTTCCTTTCCATTTTTACTTTATTCAGTTGAGATTTTCTTTTCTTTTCTTAAGATACTTAATAATCAACATAAACCCTAAAAAACTCTTAATGGTACTTGGACTATTTGGTTACTATCCTTGGCATTATGGAGCATGGGACTTTTTCTTGGACTTAGGATTAGAAACCTTGGCATATCACGGAGACCTTGTGATATTATTTGATTATTTTGTCTGGAATTCTTGAGGTTTACCTCAAGATATTGGGTTTCTTGTTTGTTTTTGTGTGCAGGTTTTTGTGATTACATTCTCTGTTTGTAATATGGAATTCACCCGTATACAACCGTTACTCTGCCTAATTTTTGTGAAGACTAAATACACTTTAGGTTAGGTTCTCTCTAGAGGTCTAGTATCTTTGCTTGCTTGGTTTCAACCCAAATAATGGGAATTCTATCTTGACTCATAATGTCAAGTATTAGCTTCTTGTTGGTTAGATGATTCTTCTCCTTAGCTTTTACCTTATGCTTTAGGATAATATTTTCTTCTCCTCCCATCTTCTTTAATTTCAAAAATCTTCTCCTTCCTTTTGAAAATTCTTCTTATTTCTAAACTTGAAATACTTTCATAATAAACTCGGACTTATGTCCATGCATTTTCAAAATATTTTCATAAATAAACTTCAATCAATTTAATAATACCTTGAAATTTTTTTTTGTGAGAAGACTAAAAGTCAATCAATCTCATTTCAAACCATTTTGCCACTTTGGCTTTTTTATCTTTAAACTTTTTTCTCAAAAGATTAGACTCTTGTCAATCCTTGTAGTGATGCAAACAACTATACTTCTAAAATATGTAGTGAAGTGAGATATTTTCCACTTGGGTGTTGAGTGAGGCATTGTTGATTTTAAGATCCAAGCCACATCCTCCACTTTGAGATGATGCAAATTCTCCTTTCTCATGAATGTGGGTAGTAAGTATGTTTTCCATACGGACAATGATGATGATGTATTATCTCATAAAATTAACCAACACACTTGTGTTTCAAATTTTTAAAAGAGGAACTACGTGTACCCTGATCCCCTATTGCACGAAAGGTGGTACGTAGGCACTAAATGTTCGCAACCACGGCGGGTGCAAAAATCATAAAAAATATTTCTCTTCTCACCTCCACTATCCATTTTCCATACAACACATTTTTATAACCAAAATATACAGGTTTTTTCAAAGAGGTTCCTATGGAGTACCGTAGATGTTTAGGGTGCTAATACCTCCCCTTTGCATAACCAACCCCCTTACCTTGAATCTTTACCCCTCTTTTTGGGTTACTCGCTCTTTTCCCATTTCTTTGGAAACAATAAAGCGCGGTGGTGATTTTTATTTTTGATTTGTATAAAGTCTAGTCAATCTAATGGCTTAGTCTTGAACATTTCTACCGCTACAGAAAAATGGGGACTTCACTGGGGAAAGATTGACCTCTTGCTGGTCCATCCCTAAGTGGGTTGAGCCTATCTTTGTTTATATATGTATATGTGCTATTGTTGCTTATGTGTTATATTTTTGTATATATGTTTGTTTGGATTTTCCTGGTTTTCAGGGTGCTTGGTGATTACTAATAAGTCCTATACCCAGACTTGGGCAAACTTTAAGATAGGACGGGCGGTATAGTCATGTTAACTTTGAGGGAGTAATCCAAAAAAAGGAGGCATGAGATCCCCCACTAAGTGGAGGCCCCTTTGACTGTAGTGTCGTTTACCGAGTAATCGAGAAGACGTACTGCTTTTGACATGGGAGCCTGTTGAAACTAAGGACCGTAGAATACCAAACCCATCTTGGCCTTTTAGGTGTATTGCGTAAGCTATGACGGAGTAATCCGGAAGTAGTTGTGATGCGATACTATGCTCGAACGAGTCTTTATTGAGAATATTACTAATTAATGAGTTAATCGGGAAGTTGGTAATATCCGAAGGAAGGATGTAGACTCTGGGAACCTCTAGAACCTTGTTCGGCAGGTGATAACTTTTTAGACCAACACCTTACGGGTAGTACCTTCGACCTCATGCTCGTGATGTTGAACCTATGAACCCTATATATATGATCTTGTGTGTGATTGTTGCATCATGCATCCATGCACTCATAAGCATCTTTTGAAGAAAACAATATTTCAAGGGATTTAAAAGTTGACTATTTATGAATATCTCAGGTACTTTTAACCATGGATTATGGAAAGAGAAAGACCGGGAAATACAATTTCAAGGATCCCAAGATAGATGAGTTGATCAGTATAATTCCAGAGGTCGAGTGTTCTGTATACTTTCAGAAGAAGTATGGATCCATTATTCCTCTCATGAAGCTGAAGATGAAGGAGGGTATTCTCTCGACCTTGGTCCAGTTCTATGATCCGATGTATCACTGCTTTACTTTTCTCGATTATCAGTTGATGCCTACATTGGAGGAGTATTCTTATCTATTGGATTTACCTGTTACCGATAGTGTTCCTTTTACTGGTTTGGAGGGTGAGCCAAAACCACATGCGATTGCCGCTTTGATTCATCTAGGGAAGTCTGAGGTGGAAGCCCATATGACTACTAAAGGAGGGATTAGAGGATTACCAACTCAGTTCTTATTTGAGAAAGCTCGTTACTTTTCCAGAATGAAAAGTACAATTGCTTTTAAGGCCATCTTTGCTTTACTTGCTTACGGATTGTTCTTATTTCCTAATGTGGACAAGTTTATCGACATTAACGCTATCAGGATTTTCATGATTGGAAACCCAGTTCCTACACTGTTGGGTGATGCTTATTACTCTGTTTATCTTCGGAATTCTTATCATGGGGGAATGATTATCTGTTGCACGCCTTTGTTGTACTGGTGGTTCATCTCTCATATGCCTCACTCTGATGCTTTTTAGGATGTCAAGAAGGAACCCCGTTGGGCTCCTAAGATCATGGCACTTACTCACTCGGATATTGATTAGTATCATCGAGCTTACTAGGATGTGGAGATTATTAACAGTTGTGGTAGTTTCCCCAATGTACCGCTTCTTGGTTCAAAGGGAGGAATTAACTATAACCTTGTTCTTGCACGGTGACAACTTGGTTATCCGATGAGGGATAAACCAAATAGTATTCATTTGAGTAGTTTCTTTTTGAAGGAAGGAGAAGACCATAGGGAAGCTAGGGAGCAGATTGTGAAGGCCTGGCGTCACATTCATAAGAAGAGTATGAAGGATTTAGGACGTAGGGGTGCTGTTTCTTGGAGCCATATCTTCAGTGAGTCCAATCGAGAGCCATTCAGTTGAAGATGCCGTATACTCGGGAGACACCCATGCCTGATCTATTTGTGAAAACCACCCCTCTCTTATTAGATGATCTAGAAGAGCTGCAACTCGCTTTGGTTAGGATGAAACAGGAAAGGGATGCTTGGAAGAACAAGTTCTAGACTTTGGAGAATTCCTACAGAGCAGACCTGAAGGAGAAAGACTATTTGATCGAGATCCTTGAGAGTCGAGCGGTGGAGTCTATGGAGAGGCAAGGGGATTTATTTTCCCCTAAGCCTCAAACAGGTGCTGGTTACTCACTTTCTGATCCAGATAATTGGAAGGAGGTTGCCATTAGACATGTGGAAGAAAACCAGAGGCTGGGGGCTCAGATTGTTAGGCTCACAGGGAAGTGCCAGCGTACAAATTGATCTCCATCAGTTCTTTTTCTCAGTATTTTAGATTGTATTTTCATCTTGTACTTGGGATCATTGAAACTTGTAATCCATTTAGAAGTTATTATAATAAATTTTTTTTCCAGTATTTCAAAAGCTTTATTATTTTGATGTTTGCAATATGTCCATAAATTTTAAATCCCTTGAAATATTTAATAATAAAATAAAATCATGTGCATTTCATATCATGCATCATATTGCACATATTTCTTGAATTTGTTATGCATACCCATGTGTCTTACCCAGCTTCTTTACTTCATTCAGCAAGTTGACTCATCACTACAACACTCGGGAAAATTTCAAAAAGAAGATGGACAACTTAGAATAAGAGAATCGCGAGCTGCACAAAGAAGTTTCTGCTTTGAAGGATGGCTTGGCCAATTTGAGTACTCTGGTGGAAGCTCTGGTGGCTGCTCAGAATCAGCCACCGAGTGTTCAACCTCAACCAACAAGGGCAAATATTGAAGTTCCGACTGTTCCTGTATCTACTACTCCGGGTGTTGTTCAAAACCTTATGCCTCAAGGTTATCCATGGGGAATGCCCGAGAATTTTTCACCTGAAGGTTTCAATCTTGGCCTTTAAGATGCTCCAGTGGTTCAGACTGTTATTACTCCGACACCTCCTGTGGTGCATACTGTTCCTGTTGCACCTCCTTCGGTGAATTTGGTTCAGTTTGTGAATGAAGATGTGTGTCGTCCTTTCCCTCCGCTGAGTGAAGACTTGGGTCTTTATGACATAATGGATGATTTTCAAGAGTAGTTTGATAGAATGCAAAGAGAGATGAAGGCTCTTAGGGGAAAAGAGCTATTTGGGCAGAATGTGAATAAGCTATGTTTGGTCCCGAATGTTAAAATACCTGCTAAGTTCAAGGTCCCAAAATTTGAGAAGTACAAGGGCAACACTTGTCCTCGCGCTCACCTAGTGATGTACGTAAGAAGAATGTCTATCCATACTGATGATCAGCGTCTGCTGATTCACTTTTTTCAGGATAGCTTGACCGACGCAACACTAAAATGGTATATAAGCTTGGACAGCGCCAACATCCATACTTTTAATGATTTGGGAGAAGCATTCATCAAACAATACAAGTACAATGTGGACATGGCGCCCAATCGTGACCAACTTAGGGCCATGGTTCAGAAAGACAGGGAATCATTCAAAGAGTATGCACAGAGATGGCACGAAATAGCTGCCCAAGTGATTCCTCCCATGGAAGAGAATGAAATGACTAAGATTTTTCTGAAGACGCTGGGTTCTTTCTACTATCAAAGGATTGTAGCAAGTGCGCCAAGTGATTTTACAGAGATGGTAGGAATGGGTATCCGCTTAGAAGAGGCGGTAAGAGAAGGCCGTTTGACGAAGAGTGAAGGATACAGAGGTGTGAAGAAGCCATCTTATGGGTTTACCAAGAAGAAAGAAGGGGATACAAATCTTGTTATACAAGAGAGGAGGGTAAACGCTCCTAAAAAGGAATTATCAGCATCACCAACAAGTCGCCTCGGTTACTTCTGTGATGAGTGCCGCTGCGACTACCATTTCTTATCAAAGACCGTCCTAACAGGGAATCCAAGGGAATAATCAGAGAATGGAGAACTATGACCCTATTCCCATGAGCTATGCAGAGCTACTACCGATATTAATTCAAAAGAAGTTGGTTCAAACCCGACAACCTCCTGCCGTACCATCACCATTTCCTTGGTATTACAAGGCAGACCAAACGTGTGCTTTTCATCAAGGAGCACCAGGGCATAGTGTTGAGAATTATTATCCTTTGAGGATTTAAGTGCAAAGGTTGGTGAAGTCTGGAATTCTATCTTTCAAGGACATGGGACCTAATGTGAAAGATAATCCTCTACCCAAGCATGGCCGAGTAAATGCTGTGAATATGGTGGCCGGTTTTCCAGGCGACTTCCGGATTTTTGACATTAATCTGGTTAGAGGAGATTTGGTGAAAATTCACGCAAACCTCTTTGAATTCAGCTACTATACGCATGACCATACCGATTGTGCTGTTTGCAGTATAGACATACAGGGTTGCGAGAAGATAAAGGTTGATTTACAAGAGATGATGGATGAGGGTTTAATCCATATAATTAGGCCTAGGGCATAGTATGAAGAGGAAGTGAATATGGTTTCTGGATGTCCTGGTGAATTCAGAATTTTTGATGTGGAGTATTTGAATGAGGATCTCGTGCAGTTGCATGCTACCTTCTACCGTACTGCTGGTCAGGTGGAACACCAATATGGGTCTTGCATAGTTTGTTGTCAAGACCCCCGAGGATGTTCTATTGTGAGGGAGGGTGTTTAGTTGCTATTAGACAATGGAACTATCAAGATCACAGGTCAGAGGGATGATTATCATGAGATTGATATGGTTGAAGTTTGTTTAGTGGAAGAAGAGTCGGAGGAAGAGTATGTTTCTGTGGATGAGTATTTCTCTTCAGATGAAGATTTGTTTCCAAGAAATGAGTTTTTGATGACTAATTGTGTCGAGGAAGGGGTAGACTTCATTGTGCCTTGTTTTGGTGCACCCACTCATTTGGAAGTGGAGTACCATAGCAAACCAGCTGTTACCCCATTGGTAATTAGTCTGCCAGGTCCTATTCCCTACAAATCAGATAAGGTTATGCCTTACAAATACAACGCTACAATCTTACAAGATGGGGTGGAAGTTCCCATCCAGCCAATGGTTGATGTCAGAAATATAGCTGAAAATAGTAGGGTGACCCGTAGCGGTCATGTGTTTGCGCCGGTTGTTCGAAGAGATGTTGTTACTAGAAAGAAAATTGCTGAGAATGATGAGCCTAAGAAGGCTACAAGAGATACTAGTGGAGCTACATTAGAGAAAGAAGTGGATGATATTTTGAAGATAATTAAGATGAGCGACTACAGAATTTTAGATCAGATGCTGCAGACTCCTTCAAAGATATCCATCCTAGATTTATTAATGAACTCCTCTGCTCATAGAGAATCATTGATGAGAGTACTAGACCAAGCTTTTGTGAAGAGTGACAAGCCATTAGATCAATTCAGCAGCGTAATTGGAAACATTACGTCATGTAACAACTTGAGTTTCTGCGATGATGAGTTACCAGATGAAGGAAGGAATCATAACTTGGCCCTCCACATATCTATGAACTGCAAGAATGATTCGCTGTCCAATGTGCTAATTGATAATGGATCTACGTTGAATGTTATACCGAGGAGTAATCTCATGAAGTTAAAGTATCAAGGAGCACCTATGCGCCCGAGTGGCATCATTGTGAAAGCATTTGATGGGTCGAGGAAATCTGTCATCGGTGAAGTGGACTTACCCATCCATATAGGACCACATTTGTTCCTGATAACCTTCCAGGTCATGGACATTATTCCCGCATATAGTTGTTTATTAGGACGACCATGGATACACGAAGCAAGGGCTGTCACTTCAACTCTGCATCAGAAGCTAAAGTTTGTGTGTGAAGGGAAAGTAGTGATCATAAATGGGGAGCAGGCGCTGTTTATATCCCATTTATCCTCTTTCAGTATTGTAGAATTGGATGAGGCTAATTTTGGAAACCCAGTTCCAAGCCCTATCCATTGACAACATAAGGTGAAATGAGAATTTCGTGGTTTCGCTGAAGGACACGCAACAGGTTGTACGCAATGGTCATAATACAGTTTGGGGGCGACTTATGGATCCACCCGTGAACAAAGATAGAACTGGTTTGGGTTTCTCTTCAAAAAATGGCAAAGGATAAATTTTGAAGTCAAAGTCTACTGTGAACAGTTATCAGAATGTTTTCCACAACGGAGGCTACCTCCATTCAATTGGTTCTGGAATTAACATTGTCGAAGAGGATGAAGCAGAGCAGGAAGTACCGAATTATGTGACGCATGGAGTCAGAGTTCATAACTGGGTCACCATTGATGTTCCTTCTCGCATACTTGTTTCAATGTAATTTGTTTGCTTAATCTGTTTCTTTCTTTTGAAAAGCTTTCACTCTGCCCAAGGTGGAAGTATTAATGTTGTAGGGCTTATCTGTTTGCTATGACTTTTAAGATCATTAATAAAAGTTGTCTTTACTTCCCAAATTATGTCTTTGTCTTCTGCTTTTTCTTGGAAAATGGTAATAAAAAAAACCTTTCAAAATAAATAATAATTGAAAATTAATCTGCATGATCACTTGTTATATGTGTCAGTTTCAAAAAGCAATCATAAATCATATGTGCAGATTAATTAAAAAACCCGTTGAATACAATGACCCTGCACCCTCTCCCAACTTTGAATGTCCTGTGTTTGGGGCTAAAGAAGAAGATTATGATGAGATTCCAGAAGAGGTCTCACAGTTGCTTGAGCATGAGGAAAATACCATTCAACCATATAAGGAGCCTTTGGAAGTGATTAACTTGGGTTCAGAAGAGGATCCGAAGGAAGTCAAGATTGGAGCATCATTACATCTTGATGTAAAGAGCAGGTTGATTGAGTTGTTGAAAGAGTATGTGGATATTTTCTCTTGGTCTTATCAAGATATGCCTGGTCTAGATACAGATATTGTCGAGCATCATTTTTCATTGAAGCCAGAGTGTCCGCCTGTTAAACAAAAGTTGAGAAGAACCCACCCAGATATGGCAGTAAAGATCAAAGAGGAGGTCCTAAAACAGATTAATGCTGTTTTCCTTGTGACGTCAGTGTATCCTCAATGGATTGCCAATATTGTCCCAGTACCGAAAAAAGATGGAAAAGTTCGCATGTGCATAGATTACAGAGATCTAAATAAAGCTAGTACAAAAGATGATTTTCCATTGCCTCACATCGACATGTTAGTGGATAGCACAACAAAATTCAAAGTATTCTCGTTCATGGATGGATTTTCCGGGTATAATCAAATAATAATGGCTTCAGAGGACATGGAAAAAACAACGTTTATCACACCCTGGGGAACATTCTGTTACAGAGTGATGCCCTTCGGGTTGAAGAACGCTGGTGCAATGTACTTGAGGGCTATGACAACCCTATTCCAAGATCTGATGCACAAAGAAATCTAAGTATATGTTGATGATATGATTTCCAAATCCCAGAATGAAGAAGGACATATATAAGATTTGTTGAAGTTGTTTCAGTGTTTGAGGAAGTATCGTCTCCGCTTGAATCCAAAAAAATGCACCTTCAGTGTTCGATCGGGGAAATTATTAGGTTTCATTATTAGCCAGAAAGGAATTGAAGTTGACACTGATAAAGTCAGAGCAATTCAAGAAATTCCAGCACCAAAAACTGAAAAGCAAGTCGGAGGTTTCCTCGGGCGTTTGAATTATATTTCCAGATTTATTTCCCACATGATTGCAACATGTGAACCGATCTTTAAGTTGTTAAAGAAAGATCAAGGTTATGTTTGGAAGGATGACTGCCAAAGGGAATTTGAGAGTATTAAAGAATATCTACTTGAACCTCCTATCTTGCTCCCTCCCGTAGAAGGAAGACCATTGATTATGTATGTGACAGTGTTAGATAAATCCATGGGTTGTATTATGGGACAACAGGATGAAACAGGGAAGAAGGAGTTCTCCATTTATTATCTCAGCAAAAAATTCACTGATTATGAGTCACGATATTCCATGATAGAAAAGACATGTTGTGCTTTGGCTTGGGCGGCAAAGCGTTTGCGGCAGTATATGTTGAATCATACCACTTGGTTGATCTCCAAAATGGATCCAATCAAGTATATTTTTGAAAAGCCTGCTCTTACTGGGAGAATTTCCCGCTGGTAGATGTTGTTATCTGAATATGATATCAAGTACCGCACTCAAAAGGCTATCAAAAGTAGTGTGTTGGCAGATTACCTTGCTCACCAACCGGTGGAAGATCATCAGTCTGCAGAATATGAATTCCCCGATGAGGATGTGATGTTCCTGAAAGTGAAAGATTATGATGAACCATTGCCTGAGGAAGGCCCTGACCCTGAATCTCGTTGGAGTATTATTTTTGATGGAGCGGTGAATGTTTATGGTAAAGGAATTGGTGCTGTGATTGTCACTCCTCATGGATCGCACATTCCTTTTACTGCAAGGTTAACATTTGATTGCACTAATAATATGGCAGAATATGAGGCTTGCATCATGGGTCTTGAGGAAGCTATTAATCTCAGAATCAAAATTCTAGATGTGTATGATGATTCAACTTTGGTAATAAATCAGATTAAAGGAGAATGGGACACTCGTCACCCTGGCTTGATCCCTTACAAAGATTATTCTAGAAGATTATTAACCTTCTTCAATAAAGTTGAATTCCATCACATCACTAGAGATGAAAATCAAATGGCGGATGCTCTGGCAACTCTGGCTTCCATGTACCAAGTGAATACTTGGAATGATTTACCCCGAATTACAGTTTGACGGTTGGATAGGCCCGCTCATGTGTTTACAACAGAGGAGGTAGCAGATGAAAAACCTTGGTACTATGATATCAAGCATTTTCTCCAGACTCAGGAATACCCGATTGGTGCGTCGAGGAAAGATAGAAAGACACTAAGAAGATTGGCAGGCAGTTTCTTCCTCAGTGAAAATGTGTTATACAAGAGAAATTATGACATGGTCTTGCTCAGATGCATGGATAGAAACGAAGAAGACATGTTGATGCATGATATTCATGAAGGTTCATTTGGCACTCATGCTAACAGACATTCAATGGCTAAAAGGATGCTAAGGGCAGGTTATTATTGGCTAATAATGGAATCTGACTGTTACAAATTTGCAAAGAAGTGCCATAAATGCCAGGTTTATGCAGATAAGGTTCATGTGCCTCTGACACTTCTCAATGTGATTTCGTCCCCATGGCCTTTCTCTATGTGGGGTATAGACATGATCGGGATGATAGAACCCAAAGCTTCGAATGGACATCGTTTTATCTTGGTAGTGATTGACTACTTCACCAAATGGGTAGAGGCTGCTTCATATGCCAATGTTACCAAACAGGTGGTTATGCGTTTCATCAAAAATAATCTTATATGTCGGTATGGTGTACCGAACATAATTATCACTAACAATTGCTCGAATTTTAACAACAAGATGATGACAGAACAGTGTGAAGAATTCAAGATTGTCCATCACAATTCATCTCCATACAGGCTAAAGATGAATGAGGCTGTTGAGGCTGCTAATAAGAATATCAAGAGAATTATCCAGAAAATGGTTGTTACTTATAAGGATTGGCATGAAATGCTCCCTTTTTCTTTGCATGGATATCGAACATCTGTTCGCACTTCAACAAGACAAACCCCGTTCTCCCTGGTGTATGGAATGGAAGTTGTACTCCTTGTCGATGTAGAGATTCCCTCATTGCGTGTGATAATGGAAACCAAATTGACAGAAGCTGAATGGGTCTAGAACATGTTTGACCAATTGAATTTGATTGAGGAAAAGAGAATGACATCTTTATTCCATGTGCAGTTATATCAGAGAAGAATGAAGAAAGCATTTGATAAAAAGGTCAAACCTCGTGAATTCAGAGAAGGTGACCTCGTGCTCGGGAAGATCATGTCTTTCAACACTAATTCTAGGGGCAAGTGGACTCCCAATTTTGAAGGCCAGTATGTTGTCAATAAAGCCTTCTCTGGTGGTGCATTAATTCTTGAAACTATGGATGGCGAGGAGTACCCACGTCCCATGAATGCTGACGTAGTCAAGAAATACTTCGCCAAAAGAAATAAAACAATAGCTCGCTAAATTAAAAACCCGAAAGGGCGGCATGGGCAAAAGGAGCGTCTCGGTAGGCCGAAAACCCGAAAGGGAGGTCTAGGCAAAAATTATAGACATAAACAGAATAAATTTCCCGCTAAGTTGAAAACCCGCAAGGGAAGCTTATGCAAAAGTTAGGGATTTTTCATGGCAAGTAACTACGTCAGATAAGATTTGATTGTTGAAGCAACAATTTTCTCGGGTCCTCACCTTACTTCAACAAAAGCTGCTGCTCAGGATTTCAACAAAAGGTGTAGTATTGGGTTTGTGATCCCATTGTCTCCAGTCAGGTCTTGGTTTATGTTTTATTTTGGGTTTGCATGGTCAGAAGCCTCTGTCCCAGATTCCCCAACGAAGTCTTCCCTCATATGATGAAAGGTTTTATTCCCTTGGTATGCTGAGATGTCGCTCTTTCTGCAGTATTGGCATTAATGTTGACTTCTTGATTCCCCAGGAAGGCTATCCCCGGGCATCTTTTGTTGGATTAAGTTTTCATGATGTAAAGTTTCAATCCGCATCTTTCTCTAGGGTGGTAGGCTTGATTTCCCCAGTGAGATTTGATTTTTTTAGCATCCGTCTGCTTTATTTGAGGCGGGTCTTGCAATCTCTAGTAGGCATGTTCCTTTTGGAAAAAACTGGTTTCTCCGATGAAGCCGAAAGTAGAGTGTTCTACCCCAGTATCTATTTGATTTGTCTACCTCCGAATTATGTTTCTCTTTAGTAAAGTTAAGGAATGCAGTAGGCTTGGTTTCCGCAGTTAGCCTTTACCTTTATTGATTTGATCTTTCTGGTTGAAGTTTAGCCACGTGTTGTTAGTACCGGAGGCGGTTTTGTTTGTTTGTTCCTACTGATTATGTATCTGTTTTACCAGCATACGCATGATAACACTCATACATTCATACATATATCATGCATGGCTAAAATTGACAAATCATTGTTTAATGACATTTTGCTCTGGCCTTCCTGCAACGCTCCTTGCTTAGATAGATTCAATTTTCCCCCTTGATTTTGTTTCTCAAAGGATGTATCTTCATTGGCCGTTTTGCTCCAGTTTATTTCTGATTTGGATCTGTGGTTGCATGACAATGTTATTTACTTTGGATTTCTGAAAACTTTGAGTTTTGGTTTGTGCATTCATGTTGCACAAGAAGACGTTATCTCCTCTGCAGGAATATCGTGGCCTTTCCCCGGGAAGTCATATTTTTATTCCCAGAAAGTAATTTCTTTTTGCAATTCTCCATGACAATAAGTAACAAGTCTCTTTATTTGAGACAGTTTATGTTTGATCCTTTCCAGCAAGATTTCCTTGGTTAAAGAAGAAGTTGAGACCTGTCCTAGGTGAAATGCCATAATTTTGGGGAAAACTTGTTATCTTTTTGCTACCCTCAGTGAATGTTGGTAGTTCATCGTCAGTGAACAGTGATGATATGATATATTTTCTCTTTTTACCTTCAGTGAATGTTGGTAGGACATCGACAATGAACGTCGGTGTTTATTATCTTTTTGCTATCTTCAGTGAACGTTGATAGTTCATCGTCAATAAACGGTGATGATATGATATATTTTCTATTTCTACCTTCAGTGAACGTTGGTAGGACATTGGCAGTGAACGTTGGTGTTTATTATCTTTTTTCTATCTTCAGTGAACGTTGATAGTTCATCGTCAGTGAACGAAGGTGATATGATATTTTCTCTTTCTACCTTTAGTGAACGTTGGTGTTTATTATCTTTTTGATATCTTCAGTGAACGGCGGTGATATGATACATTTTATCTTTCTACCTTCAGTGAACGTTGGTAGGACATCGGCAGTGAACGTCAGTGTTTATTATCTTTTTTCTATCTTTCAGTGAATGTTGATAGTTCATCGTCAGTGAACGAAGGTGATATGATATATTTTCTATTTCTACCTTCAGTGACCGTTGGTAGGACATCAGCAGTGAACGTCGGTGTTTATTATCTTTTTTCTATCTTCAGTGAATGTTGATAGTTCATCGTAAGTGAACAGCGGTGATATGATATATTCTTTTTCTACCTTCAGTGAAAGTCAGTAGACCATCGGCAGTGAACGTCGATGCTTGTTATCTTCCTCTCTTATTCAGTTCTTTTTGTCCACCAGTGATTTATTTTCCTGGTGGGGTTGCTCCTTTGTTTCTTTATTTTTGTTGCATCCCCAATGATACTTTGCGTCTCTTTGGTACTGTTCATATGCATACATATGCATAAGAATTTGCATGGCATCTTAGGGACAAAAATAAGGTTTGTTTTATATTTAAGTATCTTCGATTGCGTCGACACGAAGATTTTCAACCTTCATATCTCCAGATAGAAGAAACTTAAATAAGGGAAGCTGTTGTACCCCAATTTCCCCCCCTAAGATCCCTTCATCATACCATGCTGATTTAATCACAACAAGATCACATTAAGGCTTTTGGTTCTTCTCCCTATCTTTAGCTTTTCTCTTTTGAGGATTTACCAAGCACCTTGACTTGTTTTCTTTTGTGATCATGAATATTTTTCTTTGATTTTATTTCTAATTAATAAAATTCAATGTAGGTTTGTCTTACTTGTTAATAATGCTGGTAAAGGCAATGAGGTTTAGCTGGTTGTTCCATGGGTTCATGAGTTTATTTCCATGCCCTAGTCAACATAGCTTGAGGAGTTCAAACTTCACCATTGAAAGTGGTTTTGGTGGCTATGAGTCCTCATCATCATCCTCAACAACTTCTATTCACAAAGAAAGAATATTGGCACAAGAAGTTTGTTCAAACTTGTCAAAGTTCCTCCAAGCATTCTCTTGATCTAGAGGCTAGGGTTTTGAACTTCAAAGGAGCATATCTTGCTTACCTTTTGGTATTTTTGAGTGATTCCAAAGACATCTTTCTCTTCAAAGAGTTACCAACAAATCACTTCAAAATTTCCAAGGAGTTTTCATGTGGAAGGAACTTGGTGAAGAAGAAAGATTACAAGTCATCCAGATGAATCCACAATTTTCCATATGTGACTTCAAGTGGTCATAACTTGGTCAATATTTATCACCATGAGCCAATTATTTTTCCATGATGATCTTAAAGATGTGTACTTTATGCCTTCTATTATGTGCAAAGTGAGAAAATTGATGGAAGTTGCCTTAAATATGCAAAAGATTATAGATCATTTCATGATTTTTGGCCAACTTCAACAATCCATAAATAGCTCCTTTTTTGGAGATTTTGAGTGGTTCAAATTACAAAATGTCATTGAAGATATCTACTTCATTCCGTCTTTTTTGGTCAAGAGAAAATTTGTAAGTGCCCTGGCTGGAGAGTTGGCTTCATTTGTAAAACAAATAAGAAAGCAAGTTTACCCAGATCCCCTCTGTTGTTTTAATATGTGGTGTTGAAGAAGTTCAACATCTGAACCAACAAGTTATGTAAGATGTCACAACATCAGCATGTGACATCGCGCCTGAAACTAATTCAACATCTAGGAAAATATGTTAGATGTAATGTCATGACATCTGACTTGACATCACGACAACAGAATTGATAATTCAGTTACAGTTCTGGTACCTAAATACTCTGAGAATATATGAGGCGTTTCTTGTGGAGAATCTGAAGATCAATCAAGAATCAATCAGAATATTTGAAGAAAATACTGTTTCTAAATATGGAGATATTTTAGGAACTAGAAGATTGAAGACCTTGATTATAGGAGAAGTTTGCTGCTGAGTTGTAACAGCAAGGAGAAAAACTTGCTGAGTTAGGTAATAGGTTATAAATAGCAGATTGTAACCTAGGGCTTAAGGGACACACACAATGTAACATTAGAAGGTGTTTTTGTTAGGTAAACCTGTCGGTCTGTGGCAAGGTTACCATGTATGTAACTCGAAACCTGTAGGTAAGAGTTTGAATGTTCTTGGATGAAGCTGTGAAGCAAGTCTAAGTATTTCTGCATTACTTCATATTCATTGTAATGTAGGAAACCAAGTGGGAGGGCACTGCTTCTTGAGTAGGAGTAAGACTTCTGTTGTTGCGACAATAGGAATGGAAACTGGTAGGTTTCTATCTAGGAGTTCCTAGGTATAGGTTGCACTGGGTAGATGATTAAGTGAAGGATGGGAACTTGTGAAGTTTAGTCCTGAATTAATATTGCTAATAGTGGATCTTCTTCCTGGCTTGGTATGCCCCCAGAGTAGGTGTATTACACCGAACTGGGTCAACAACTGATTTGTGTTTTTACCTTCAACACTTTATAATTCTGTCTGTTATACAACAAGGTAAAACTGTAATGTTGAAACAGATGATGTCACAGAACATGTTAAGACATCATGCTGATATCTGTGCAGGAGAAACAGAACTGTGAAGGTTGCTTGCTCTCTGTTGATCATGGACAGAACTAGGTACATCGTGTGATCTATCCTCTGCACCTTCAAAGTGTATCTGGTACAGCTTGGATAAAACTGTGTAAATGTTACAGATGATGTCAAAAGAGATGAATGGATATCCTGCTGGTTTGTGTGCATGATAAACCGAACTAAGGGGTTTGTTTACTTCATGGTATGTGATAGATGATGTTGCAACCAATGTTGAGACATCAGGCTATGAATGGATAATTTACAAACCAAAGCTATTTGTTCGAGAACTGCAGATATGGCAACCTCTATGCTTCTGTTATACTGAATTAAAAAATTGGGTATCTACCTTGCAGTGTATATATTATGTCATATTAGATGTCTAGACATTGAGTATAACATCTGAATACTGGCATATACCAGAATTTCAATTGGTATCAGAGCAGGCATCCTGTTCTGTTTCTGGATGAGATCCGTGGGTGATACTTTCTGGTATCTGCAAGGTCAATCTTAGTACTGAAGATTGTAACCTGGAATGGCTTGCTATTTCCCTGAATGGTCCCTTGAAGTGGGAGGATGGACTATTCTTGACAGGAATTGTGTGTACCTGTCTTTGGTAATTGGCACTTGGCCTGGTGGTGTGGTAGCTGCTCTAGGTTTGATTTATTTTCAAACCTAGGATGTGTGTACGCCTGAAGTTGTGTGTAGTAGTCATGCTAGGTTTGAACCATAGTCAAACTTGGTCTATTTTTGAAGGCTAGTCTGGTGGAGTGTGTGTGCAAAGATTGGGTTGTATTATGTTCTTCCGCTGTGTAATACCTGGCAAAACTCAAGCTCTGATGTGTTTCCCCTCTTGTGTATTGAAGGCCATTATATTCAAGAATTCAACATAAACTATGGAAGATGTCACAGATACTTGAGTCCTCTCAAGTCCACTCATGAAGACGTTCTTCATTCAGGATGGTAAGAATCACATATTCACGGATTAGTGTTATATGAAGACCTTGAAGAATTTCAAGGAGGGCCTTGTTCCAAGGTGATGGAATTGATGTTCTATGTGATGGTGGAACAAGGATGCAGCTACGAGTCGAAGAGCATATGTCTTGGGTGTCAAACAAAGGGATACCTTTGTTTGGAACCTACTCCTGACCTGGAAGAGGAGACATCTGTGTGTGCAAAGTTGACAATGGTAAAGTCAACTATGTCTGTGTACTCCCAAAGGTTACTTTAGGAGTCAGAACTCTAGAAGAAAAGCTGGTTGAGATGTAACAATTGATCAGGGCTGAGCAATTGTTCCCTGAAGTACTATGGTGTGAAGAAAGACAAGCTCACTTGTTAATAAAAGCCAATGATGGTGCAGCACTATTGCTCCTTCATAGAAGTAGATTGGGATCATGAGTCTTGAATATGAAGACTCAGAGTTTGGTTAAGGTATAAGCTCTTGGAGTTACGTAAATCTGGTAGGGATGTCATATGTCATGTCGAGACATTAGTACACAATGCATGGATATTTTGTGTGGAGCTTCCATGACTGATAACTTGAGGGGGAGATTTGGTTAACCTCCTCACATTAGTTCAGCCTGGTGTTGATCTATGTCACATGGGTTCTGGTTGTTGTGTGACATATTTACGAGGAAGAATTCATCTCTCTCATTCCTAATGATGAATCTGATCTGGTAGGAGTCTCAAGTCGGTTACTTAAGTCAAGGGTGGCAACCTAGATATCTCAACTCTTTGGTCTCTCAAAGAAAGAGCTTGCAAGAAGAAGAAGAGTATGTCAAGTATTCAAATGGTGAAAGTATCTTACTGGATAATGGGAAGGATTTATGATCAATTGCTATTTGTGACAAGTACAATCCTTGGAGTTCAAAAGAACTGTTGTGGGAACATTCATTCTTCTAGACCCTGTGAAGAATCACAGGAAGAGTGATACCTTAGAGCTATCTCCTTGGTGACAGCAAAATCATTTGATCCTTGAAAGGGTTTCCTGGAAACATGTTCAGACTTAAAACCACAAGAAGAAGAAGACATCATAATCTAGATGATGGTCACTGGGATCAGTCTGGAGCTGAATTCAACAACTAGATGTTATAACATAATGCTGCGACATTTGGTTCAACATCAGATTCTTGCTTAGTGAAGTGGCTCATCAACTTAAGATAGGATGATCTACGAAGTTGAAGATTAGATCCTCCAAAAGGATTGTCTCTTTGCAGCTCTTTGGAGTTGTTACATGTTTCTGTCTCAGTGTATCTAAGCCTTTTGTGATAACTTGTAACCTGAAGTTCAAATTTCAATTGGAAGATCAGAATATCTTTGGAAGAAGTCTGATAAACATGAAAGTGGCATTTGGTCTATCTCAGCAGTGGATTCTGAGAATCAAGATAATCCAGATATGACAGCTGATGATTATCAAGAAAGTTTGATTCACAGTATGAATGTGTTCAATCAATATTGTTGAACAGAGGGTGCGCTCTTGAAGACATGAAGATGCGTCTTATGTTTTCCATTTATCAAGGGGTCTTATTTACTTTGAATCAGAAGCTGCATTGAAGTTCCAACTGAGTATTGAATGTGTCCTACTTGTTTCCATGAGGAGAAGTGATTGTCCCTAACAGGGGGAGTATTGGTTTGTACAAAAGGTCTTCATCAAAAACTCGAAGGATATAAAGTGTGGCACCTTATCAACTATTGGAATGATGTGTTCAAAACTGAAGAAGACTATGTCTGACCGAATGTCATCACATTGGTAATGACATTGTTCCTAATTTCCTCTAAAACTACAGACAGGAGGAAAATTGGATGAAGTATGGATTATTACTAATAAATCCATGTGTGTACAGTTGTATGACTCAGAGGGAGTAACCATCCTCTTTGAGAAAATGGAATGGCTTCAAGCTGCTAATCTGAAAATAGCAGAATGTATGACGACATAGGATTTGAGCATGTTTTCATCTGCTAAGAAAACAGAGCTATTGTGTCTCATTATGAAACAGTTTATTGAGCTGGAATGTTTAGGTGATAACTTGTCATCTAATAAAGGTATTATATAACTAATGCAGAGTGTAATATACCAACGATGTGTCTTGGAAAGGGGATCCTAAGACAAGGGAGTAGTCTGTTCTAAAAGACAAATGTCTGTTTTTAAAAGGGCATCCTGACATGGTCAAAGGGTCAAACCCAAGGGTAGGTACCTGCATTAAAACCAGTCCTAGGGCACTGAAACTGTCAGAGTAAAGTACCAAGGTCGTTACTATCTATGCCAAAGTTGCATTATTTATGAAGACTCTCTCTATTCCTTCTCTTCATCAGAGGGTTTTAGCAATATGAAGTTTGTTAGCATCTGGGAAAATTGTGCATGGGTATGGATCTGTATGGGCAGTCTTTGTCAAATTCTAGCCAAAAAGGGGGAGAAAGATAGGGATAGGGACTCAGGCGAGACTCAGGTGAAAGCAACAGACGGCAATGTCCAGCAAGACTCAGGAGAAAGCAACATGATCCCTAAGTAAGTGACTTTAGTTGTGTCTTGTGTTCTGAGTTAAGAGGATAGTTGTGACTTGTGATCTGAGTTACATGATCACAAGTAATAATCTGGAGAAAAGAAATCCTCTTGGGGCATCGATGGAGTGGAGTTGCTCACAGTTGACGACAGAGGCTTGTTGTTTGCTCAAAGGACATCAGCCTCTACAAAAGAAGATGTTAGACAAGATATTGTAACATCTCAACTGTGTTGTGGCCTGGTCTCAAAATACAACTTGCACTTATTTGTTTTAGCCAAAATTTGCCAAAGGGGGAGATTGTAAGTGCCCTGGCTGGAGAGTTGGCTTCATTTGTAAAACAAATAAGAAAGCAAGTTTACCCAGATCCCCTCTGTTGTTTTAATATGTGGTGTTGAAGAAGTTCAACATCTGAACCAACAAGTTATGTAAGATGTCACAACATCAGCATGTGACATCGCGCCTGAAACTAATTCAACATCTAGGAAAATATGTTAGATGTAATGTCATGACATCTGACTTGACATCACGACAACAGAATTGATAATTCAGTTACAGTTCTGGTACCTAAATACTCTGAGAATATATGAGGCGTTTCTTGTGGAGAATCTGAAGATCAATCAAGAATCAATCAGAATATTTGAAGAAAATACTGTTTCTAAATATGGAGATATTTTAGGAACTAGAAGATTGAAGACCTTGATTATAGGAGAAGTTTGCTGCTGAGTTGTAACAGCAAGGAGAAAAACTTGCTGAGTTAGGTAATAGGTTATAAATAGCAGATTGTAACCTAGGGCTTAAGGGACACACACAATGTAACATTAGAAGGTGTTTTTGTTAGGTAAACCTGTCGGTCTGTGGCAAGGTTACCATGTATGTAACTCGAAACCTGTAGGTAAGAGTTTGAATGTTCTTGGATGAAGCTGTGAAGCAAGTCTAAGTATTTCTGCATTACTTCATATTCATTGTAATGTAGGAAACCAAGTGGGAGGGCACTGCTTCTTGAGTAGGAGTAAGACTTCTGTTGTTGCGACAATAGGAATGGAAACTGGTAGGTTTCTATCTAGGAGTTCCTAGGTATAGGTTGCACTGGGTAGATGATTAAGTGAAGGATGGGAACTTGTGAAGTTTAGTCCTGAATTAATATTGCTAATAGTGGATCTTCTTCCTGGCTTGGTATGCCCCCAGAGTAGGTGTATTACACCGAACTGGGTCAACAACTGATTTGTGTTTTTACCTTCAACACTTTATAATTCTGTCTGTTATACAACAAGGTAAAACTGTAATGTTGAAACAGATGATGTCACAGAACATGTTAAGACATCATGCTGATATCTGTGCAGGAGAAACAGAACTGTGAAGGTTGCTTGCTCTCTGTTGATCATGGACAGAACTAGGTACATCGTGTGATCTATCCTCTGCACCTTCAAAGTGTATCTGGTACAGCTTGGATAAAACTGTGTAAATGTTACAGATGATGTCAAAAGAGATGAATGGATATCCTGCTGGTTTGTGTGCATGATAAACCGAACTAAGGGGTTTGTTTACTTCATGGTATGTGATAGATGATGTTGCAACCAATGTTGAGACATCAGGCTATGAATGGATAATTTACAAACCAAAGCTATTTGTTCGAGAACTGCAGATATGGCAACCTCTATGCTTCTGTTATACTGAATTAAAAAATTGGGTATCTACCTTGCAGTGTATATATTATGTCATATTAGATGTCTAGACATTGAGTATAACATCTGAATACTGGCATATACCAGAATTTCAAAATTCTAAGTGGAAGGCCATGTTTGAATACAAAAGATTATAGGTCACTTTTGAAGAAGAATTTGAAATATTTCTAAGTATGGAAAGTCAACTCTTTTTCTTCAACTTTGACTCCGTGTAACTTTCATTTCAAGCATTCATTTGATTCCATTCTTTTTCCATTGCAAAGCTTGTAACCACATCTTTCCAAAGCATCAACAATTATTCCCTAATACCCCTTGAGTTGGAAATGCCATGGATTTGAATTTGGTAACTTGAAACTGAATTTTTCAGAAAGTCAGAATTTTGAAATCCATAATGTGACTTATAAACACAATATTTGTGTGTGTTTTTGATCTAAAATTGTTTAGCAAACATGCCATAAGTGATTAGCACCCCAAAATGCAAGATTTGGTTGAGTTTTGATGGAAATGAAGTCACACTTCACTCGTGCTCGACCCTTACTCAATTTCCCTCCAAACTTCCTTGTTTATTCAAATTTTCATTCCCATTCACTTCCCTATAAATAGAGGGTCATCCCCCATCCATTTTCCCAAGCTTAGAAAGCCAAGAACACCCTGCCAAAACCTCACACGAACCCACTTTTGTATAATTGAGTTTTTGAAATTTAAGCTCCCTTTTCCAAAATTCTTTGTGTATTCATCATACTTGAGTATCATACAAACTCTCCAGCACTTAAACCAATCAAAACGAGCCATAATTCAAGCTACAGAAGTCCATTTTCAGAGCTTCTTACTTGAACTTCGAAAAGGTAGAATTCTCCACCATTTGGATCCAAATCAAGCACTAACCTATTCTACTCCTCCTTCTAATTCTAATGTTGCTTACAATTTTTAAATTCATTGAGAATTCAGAGAGAAATCTCAAACTGAAGGTGCTCGTTATTTTTTGAGTTTTTGATTCATATCTCTTTCCATACCTGATATAAATTTGGCGCGATGGTTGTGTTAGAATCGTCTTGAAGAGACGAGTTCAATGATGCTAGCCTGGGATCCTAATTTTTCCATTTGAAGGATCTCACAAAATCCCCGTTGCAGGGTGTCTGGAGGTTGAAGACGATGACATGTCTCGTCTCAGCCAATGATAGCGTGCCAAACGTTTTAATTTTATTGGTTGCCCTTTTTCTGATCCCATGTGTGTTTCACTAAGGTCCATATCAAGCACATCGCATCTGGTCCATTGAATTAACTTACTAAAGCGTTTTCACTATGATCTGATGGTCCACATCTTTTTGGTTTTATTTTATTTTCTGATTTTATATTTTTATTGATTAAATTTTCAAAAATTCATAACTCTTTTATTTTTTATCCAAAAATTATGAAAAAATTCACAAAAATACTTTGAATTATTTCTGATCTCATGAATATTTTTTCACATTTTTATTTTAAAATTTGATATTTTTTATATTTTTTGCATTATTTTCTTTCTTTTAATTACTTAAAAAAAATACTTTCTGACATTTTTTAATTCTTGAAAAATTCATAAACATTATTTTGCATATTTTTGACATTTTGAAAATTTTATGGAATTTTATGTCGTTTTTGTTGTTTTTTGCTAGCTAACCCCCTTATTTCATTTACACGCCCCTGACCCAATTTTATTTTATTTTCTTATTTTCTTTTTATTTGTTTTCTTAATTATTTTTATAATACTAAAAAAATCATAAAAAATACAAAAATATTAGATTTTCATTTTGACATAGTTTATTTATTTTTCCTCATAAAAATTATTTTTATTTAATAAATACTTTATTCATTTCACTAAACATCTATTAAATTTAATTAAAATAATATTTATTTATTTATTTTCTTTTACACCAATTTAAATATATTATTTTAATATAAAAAAGGCCAAAAATATTTTATAATACTATAATTTATTTCCAAGATAAAAAATACCAAAAATACTTTTCTTATAAACATAGTTTCTTATCAATTAATGAATTAGGGTTTCATAAATTTCTTTTCTTATTAAATTAGGTATACTTTTATTATTTTAATTAATTATTTTATTTAATTAATTAGGTTAAAACAAATCCACTTTTCCTAAAAAAATCCAAACAAATATCCTTTTTCTTTATATTTGCATTCTTGCTTATTTATTCATCTTGTACATTATTTATTTCAATTCTTGTACAAATTTAATTTGGTTGAAATAGATAAATTAGCTTTATATTCTTCCAATCCCCTTTTATACTTTGTACACCCCCTCCCACAAGTATTGTAATAGCGTAGTAACTTTAAATTCCGCAATTTATCGCTTTATATACAAATGTTAGTAATTAGGATTTGTATGGAAAGACTAAAACCAATACTTAGAAAACCCTAATGCAAGACAAAATCAAGCATGAAAACAATAAACTTGCACATAAATACCCTTAGGGTAAATCCACTTGGTTGCCTTTACAAAATGGCCATATTACGCATGTGAGGTATCTTAGCAAAAACAAAGCAAAAATACAAGATCATAGTCCCTCGATGACGCTATCTAAGTTTCCTTTCAAATGATCTTAGTCCCTAAAAAAGAATGCTAAGATACCTTGCAACATTGCTAATCATGGTTATACGATGACCTACGCCCGTCCCGTTTACATCCAAAGATAGGGTTACTTACCAAATCAATGGTAAGATAACAATGTCAAAAGAAAAGAAAATGAACAAGAAAGATTTTTGAGTAGGTATAATGCTCCTAATTACTTGCTTAATCTCATAACAAACACCCCTTCTATTTTCAAAATCAAACAACTACACTTTCAAACATCTTACAAACTTGAAAACATTTTCAAAAGATCAAACATCTTTGTATACATTCTTACGGACGAGAATCATTATAAAGGTTGCCTAAACAATGGCCTCTTTACAAAATACTTTCAAAAAACCACACAAAGCACAATATCAAACAAAAGAAAGTGATCTAGCAAGTAACTAAGAGCCCATGGAAAACCATATATGAAAAGGGTGCTAATACCTTCCCTTTTCATAATCTACCCCTCGAACTCAATAAATAAATTAAAAAGGTCTTTCCTGTGCTTTTTCACCTTTCCTTTTGGATAAAAGAAAAGTCGTTGGTGACTCTTCGTAACCGCAACATTTGCGATCAAACGCAAAACCTTCAAGTTAGTTCTCCCACCGTATCATAGTTGTATACATAGGAATAATAATAAAATAAGAGTTCAACATAAATAGGATTCCACATTTCCAACTTAAAATCCAAATTCATTTAGTTGCATACAAACAGATACATAACACTTAACTCGGATGAACCGATAACAACCGGACTTAATTCTTCAAAATCGAACAACTTTTTATTGATAAGCAACAAAGTATACATACTCAACCTCAATTCCCTTAACATCTTTTATTGAACTAAAACAACCTCAAGACAACAATTATTTCATGTAATCAACTTAAAAATTCAGCAACTGAAATAATAATCAACAACTAAACATCAAGCGTTCATCCCCCTTAGTGCTAGGTATCAGAGAGACAACACCGACTCGAACTAATGAGGTAACAACTATCCTTCTTGATTACCTGCACGTTACCAACAGAAGAAAACATTCAAACAGAAGGGGTGATATATCAAACTATATAATAAAACATATGATAAATAATATATTAGATCAGATCCTATAACATCACCACTTCACAACTCACAAACAACATTAATCAGAACAAACCATCAACATGACATAACTACTAAATTCACAGCTTTTAGATAATACTTGTCACAACAAGTCAACCACATAAATCAACAACAAATTTATCTTCACCACAATTCAAGATTTAACATCAGATGTGACTCAATTACAATGCAAATTAATGTGGTACCATTAGAGCATAATTCCCATCTTAAAATAATTTCCAATAAATAGAGGCATCAACAAGGCATAATTCTTCATCTTAATATTCTCCAATACAGGCCATCTTAACAAGCATCATTCCATCTTGACATGTAATGTATGTGACACAATCATGAATGTAGTAATAACAACCACACCTAACAACATCTCAATACAACATCATCGTTGGCCAGAAGCAATCATGAATGTAGTAACAACAACCACAACTAACAACATCTCAATACAACATCATCGTTGGCCAGAAGCCTACATCTCAATAGCTTCCAATTATTAGAGGCATCTCAACATCATTCATCAACATAATTCATCGCATAACTCATCAACATAATTCATCAACATAATTCATGGACATAATTCGTCAACATAATTCATCAACGTAATTCATCACATAATTCATTAACATAATTCATCAACATAATTCATCAACGTAATTCATCAACGTAATTCATCACATAACTCATCAACATAATTCGTCAACATGATTCACCACATGATTCATCAACATAATTCATCAACATAAATCATCAACATAATTTATTAACATAATTCCACAACAACTCAGTCTTAACATCAATACAACGACAACTCGACAATCCCACAACGTTGGCCATAGGCCTACAACATGTTAATGCCTATAATTAATTAATCATCTAAGGCTTATCTATAATTACCAAAACTCTACATATTATTATTCTGTAATACTACATCATTATCATTATAAATCTTACTTTTATGAACAAAGCATAATCTAAGATCGTCTTATCATTATCATACTTCACAAAATCATCATAGAGATTAACTGGGAAGCTAACTCTAATCCTAATTTGGGTACTAGGATTATTCTTCTTATCCTTCATTTTAATCCTTAATAACAAAGTTCATTGCGTTAGCTATCTAACACTTCAAACGACACCTCAAACGGAGTCTGGAAACTCAAGTTACAACCTTTGGAAGAATCTATCAAAAACCAGACTGCATGAGTCGACGCATACTGCTTTGAGTTGACGCGTACTGTGCCTGAAATCCTGCATGAGTCGACGAGTAATCCCCTTCTGTTGACTCATACTGAGTCTGAAACACTGCATGTATCGACGCATGATCCTATGTATCGATTCATCCTGAGTCTTAAAACCTACACGTGTCAACGCATGACCTTTAAGGTCACCTCATACTGACATCTGATGAATATATTATGCGATTTCACCGTGTTTTCACTGTGATTTCCCTGCCTTAGGCCCTAAAAACATCCTCTAATAATAGGTAATCATCAATTCTAATAATCCTATGTTTCTATATCAATTACACAACATTAGGGCATTATTATTCATCTCTAAATCATTGATCCTCATCAAACAACAATATATATATATATATATATATATATATATATATATATATATATATATATATATATATATATATATATATATATATATATATATATATATATATATATATATCATAAACAAAACAACTTTGTCACATCCAATCCCATATACTACTCATCATAAACCCTATTATAGAGTCAGAACCCCACCCTTACCTTGGATTAAAGATCGCTCTATAATTTTCTGATCGAAATCTATTTTGCCTCTTTTCCTCCTTTTCTGCAACTTTCACGTTCTCTTTCTCTCTTCCAACCCTTGTTCTTCTTCCTCTTGACAAAACCTATTATCCTTATTGTCATATATAATTTCTATTATTATAATCAAACTCAATAATAATAGAATTATTTCACTTGGGCTTAATTCTCACCCCCCCCTTAGTACTATATATCACCATATAAAATAGGTCCAACAACATAATCTTATATTATTCCATTAGTTCCAACATTATTATTATTATTAATCAACTAATTAATTAATTAATAATAATCTAACAACTTATACCAACAATCCACAACATCTCACAACTTCAACAATTAATCCAAAAATAATAATTTAATTAAATAATTAATTAAATTAACGGGCGTTACACAAAGCACAAAATCAGAATAACCTATACACAAATAAAATCAACCCAATATCTTGGGGTAAACCCCAATAACTTCATACAAAATAACAACAGAGTCACAAGGTCCCAAGGGTAATCAAGGCTTCTATTCCAATGTCCAAGAGGTCCACAACTCCATTATGCCAAGGATAGTTACCAAATAGTCCAAGTAACTTTAAGGCTTTTTTAATGTTCAAGTTGGTTATTAAGTGTTTTCCAAAAGAAAATGAAAGCTCAAGTGATCAAAATAAAAATGACATAAAGATAAATGCTCAAGTGAGAAAAAATAAAAAGTCATAAAGATAAATGCTCAAATGAGCAAAGATGAAAATAGCATGACTTGTAAATGCAAAAGTAAATGGTGCATAAAAGTAAATTCATAAAATAATAGGCATAAAGTAAAAGCACAAAGTAAAAATAGAAAGTAAAGGCACAAACTAAAGTCAATTGTTAATGAATTAGAAGTTACAGGTTAGTTGAATGACCATCTTAAAACTTGCATTTGAAAACTCATAAAAGATTTATGAAATCAAATCTTCTCCACAACAAGTTTCATTTGATTTTTGTCTAGTATATAATTCATTTCAAGTCTAAAGGCAAGCACATATGATCAATGATGTTTAACAGATTCACTTAGACCAAAATTCATGAAAGTTCATTAGAGGATTTATAAGACCAAAGCCTACTAACAATGAACCTCAAGGTTATTGGACCAAAGGTTTCAAATTAAACATACTTGGACTTGCAAACATTTGTTTGGGCCACGAATGATCATTTTTCGGATCAGGACAAATTTAGCGCTATGTTAAGCAATAGTAAGTTGACTTATGTAGAAGTCACGCCTATTTTGAGGCCAACCAGTAGTAATCTATGTACCATATGTTAGAGAAATTATATGTTGATTATTCTCCAACAACATGTAGCACGAGTAATAAAAAGATAAGATGAAGAGGGAGGGGATGTATCAGATCAAATTAGGGTTTCAAGTATCATCAACATCATTCATCCTTTTTGGTTGATTTCGTTTTTCAACCTATCAATAGCAAAGATCCAATGAGGATGAGGAACTTGTCCCAAAATAACATCCAAATCAGGACCAAACAAAAATAATTAAAATATATTTAATAAAATAATATTTAAATGATTACTAAAAGGGAATTAATTTGTAAAATACACAAAATGTGTTAAAACACCAAATAAAAATTCTAAAAAAATACCAGAAGTTAAACATGAGTCAATAAGTGTTGACAAAAATTTTCAAAATTTTTTAAAGTCAGAAATTTTTTTAAAATTTAAATAAAAAAGCAAAACAAACCAAAATTTGTGAAAAATAGTAAATTCAAAAATAAAAATTAAATTAAGCACCAATACTTATCAAGAGGTCATTAGATCCTTCCATAATTTTTCCATAATTTAAAAATCAATAAAAGTATTTTTAAACAATTAAAACAAGTCAAATAAAATGAAATATATTAAAAAATATGAAATCACAAAATAAAATTTTGAAATAATAAAAGTCAGATAGAGAAAAATCAAAAGTATTTTTGATAATTTTTTATGAATTTTAGAAGTTAAAATGAATATTTTATGAATTTTTAAAGGTTAAAACAAATAAAATATAAAAAATAGAAAATAATATAAAGCCAAAAAGATGTGGACCATCTGATCAATGTCAAAAACATTAGTAAGCATATCTAAGGGACCTGGCGTGTTGTGCATGTTATGGACCTTATTGAAAAACACATAGAATCAAATAAATCTGGGCTAATCAAAATAAAACAATTGTCACACTATCATTGGTTGAAGAACGACATATAGGTCGTCTTCAACCTCCAGACCTCTATGCATTGGGTTTTTATGAGATTCTTCAAAAGGAACCGTGAGGAGCTTAAATCGGTATCATTGGATTCGTCTTTTCCATATGATCCTAACCTTACCGTCGCAAATGATTTCTTTAAACCACATCTCAGTCGATTTGAGAAAAACCAAAGTGTTTTGAAAATTTCAAAATCAAAAAACAAAAGAATCAAATACATTGATTCACCAAAGTTGAGTTAATAGAAAGAATCAGGGAACATCATAGATCATTCCAATAATTTGAGTTAGAAGATACGGTGCCTTAAACCACCTGGATGAAGTTAGATGAATTTTCTCTGAAATTGGACTTGGCTAGCATGATTCATGGAACCTCAAGGCTTGGTTCTTCTTCTATTAGCTTCAGTGAAGTTCAACAATAAAGAATCAACAAGAATTATTTCGCTCTCTAAAGCTTGTCAAATGAGTGGGATATCACCCTATATTTATATGGAAGCAAATGAGATGCTCAAGCCTGTGAAATTATGAGATTTTGAGAAAATTCGTGTGAAGTTGCATGCATGAAAAATGTGACTCATATTTGCTCAAAAGGAAGATTATGAGTCACATTAGAGGTAAAAACATACTACAATTATGTCATTAGAGGTCACATTAATCAATTTGCAATCTGACTGTTTTGAGAAAATTTGTTTCAAGGTGCCAACTTTGAATCCTTGGTGCACCCAAATCAAAAGGCTTTATCATGAGATTCTTGGAGCATTTGAAATACAAGGTCATAATATTTACAATGTGCCAAGAAAGACACCATTGGAATACTTGAGCAAAAAGTTATGTCAAATTGAATTTGTGAAAAAACACACAGATGTTTTGTACTTATAAAAAATTATAAGTGTTGAACTTCAAAATGACTTATAGTGTTTTTCAAAATCAAATGAATTTCCATTCAAAATTTGGTAATGATATCTGAAGATGACATGAATTAGACCTCTTGAATTGAATTTTGGAATTGAGATCACTAAAAAATAATAAAAATTGAAAGAGTTATGGTCTTTGGAAGATGATGAACAAATTTGGGGAAAATCACATAAGACCTATAATATTTTCAATTCTTCAACCACTTTCTAAGCTTCTCAAGTCTTTCACATTAATGAAAATTTGTCGTAGACATCCCAAATATTATTGTGGAAAAATATTGGGCTCAAGGATATAAAAATTGACCAATTTATGATCATTTGAAGTCAAACCCTAAAATTCAAAGACTCTTCAAGGAGACTTAAAATTATTCTTAACTTTTAGTGATCTTCCATACAAAATTAGCCTTATACTTCTAAAGAGATCTTGTTAAGGACACTTTAAAGAGAATCATGGCTTTAGAGTCACTCAAAAATCTCAAAAAATGAGCAAGATATGGCCTTTGGAAGTCAACAAACCCTAGCTCAGAGAGTGTCAATATGACTTGAAACCCCTTTAAATTTTAATGATTTTTATTGGACAATTGGATCTTGTCATGTGTAAATATGTTGTTGCAGGTGATGATAATAATCCTTAGAAAAAAGAACCAACTCCAAAATTTGAAAATTGAGAGATTTATGCACCTGTGATCGCTTAATTTAGTATTTCCTCATTTAGGTCAAACTTGTTGAGTCAACCTTGAATCTTTTTGAACTTTCCTGGAAAAATAAAGCATGATAAATCATAAGAGGTCTTGAAATGGTGTTGTCTTGAAGCACACTCAAATATGGAGCTTAAGTCTCAATGAAGCTTGTTTAGGAAGGCATTGAAATAAACACATGAACCTATGAATCTTCTTGATGACTTCCACCACTAAATTTGAGGAGACCTTGACATAAATAAAGTTAGAGAGCTCCTTGAACAACAAATAATTGATGTTATAGACATGACCTTGAAGATTGAAATCTTTCAATCCATTAGAGTACCATTTGTTTGAGAATCACCCCTCAAACCCTATATTAGATGGTGAGATGAATGCAATTATGATCACCTACAATATGAACATTCAAAGGAACATATATACGCATATTGATGTTATTTAAAAGAAAACATGCACAAGATACACAAATCAAAGTTCTTGGAAATCTCTCAAGAGAAAACTTAAATATAGGATAATGAGAGAAACAACCCTAATGTGTGTGTCTTGTGTCATTTTTACATGAGATGATGAGAAATTTAAGGGGGGAAAATTGGGGTATAACAGTTACTTCTGCTTCTGACGCATGGAAGAAATTTGTTGGTCTATTGAAAGCCGAGAAGATTGATATGGAAGATTTCTATGAAGAAAAAATTAAGAAGCTCAAGATGCAAGGAGCATTTAGTTCTTTTTCATATGAGACTACTTAGGACCCATAGCACCTCAAAGGTTTTCCTCTTATGTTTTTGGATCTTTTGACATTGTACTTAGAATGTAAACCTTCCATTAGTAATAAAAATGGTTTTTTTAGCTATTTTCAATTATGTTAAGTTGTTTGCAAGTTTGTAACTTATGAGTGTTAGAACATAGTTTAATTCTACAACCCTTGTAAGAGTTTTGATGATAAGAAACAATCAAAGAACAATTATGCTCCCAAAATAAGTATTTTGTTTTGCAGAGAAGTTCTGATGAAAGAAGCACAAAAGATGTGTTAGATCGTTGTTTAAACTCTGATTCAACACATCTTATATTGAAAGCAATATGGTAACACGCTTATTTAGAGAAGTTCTAAAACAACAACTTCTGAGTGCACTAAATGCTGCGAATAGGAACTCAGATATTCTGATTCATATAGTTCTAGAAAGAAGCAAAGGAGTCCCAACGGTAACATAAATCTTATGAAGCGTTTTGAAGCAAGCATGTTCTGAAGCGTTGCATTTCATTTATGGCTATTCAAAAGTAATGAATGAAAGAGGACAAGAATCTCTATGTTTGGAAAGTTCTTTAATTATAATTTATCAACATTCCAAAATCTCCTCACATGCATTGCATATATATACAAGACTTGAAGGAGAAATCATTTACGATTTTGCTGCACACTACAAAAGAGATATTTTCATCACCATCATCTTAAAAAAATTCATTTGTGTAAAACATCACGTGTGTGATACAGTTTTGTTATAAAACACATATTGTACATGCTTTCAAATATTGTATTGTGTAATACCTTGAGAAAACTGGGTTGTGGTTTAAACTCAAGAAGACGTTGAATGTTGTTATCGTATCTGTGTAATCAAATTTGATTAGTGGATTAAGACATCGTTGAGAGAGGTGAAATCACCTTGGCGGTGGGTAGACTGGAGTAGTTTGATTTCAAATGTACCAGGATAACCAACATGTCTTTTACTTTAAGTTTTAAAAAACCTAATTCAAATCCCCCTTCTTCTGGTTTTCCTTTCTTCAATTGGCATCAGAGTGCCTGGTTATGAGTACAAACACTTAATCGTGTCAGAAAAATATCCAAGCAAGAAAAACACTATGGTGGGACAAAGTCAGAACATCAATAATAATTATGATGATGAGAAAGATAGAATCAGCGGAAAACCTCCAACCTTTGATGGTGAAAACTTCTATTACTGGAAAGACATAATCGAAAGTTTCTTTCTAGATCATGACGCTGATCTGTAGGATATGGTGACTTATGGGTACATTCATCCAGTTTACGAAAGCAGTCAGAATATTGACAGAAAAATAATGACAGATCATCAAAAGAGGGAATTCAGAAATCATCACAAGGCCAGAACAATTATCTTGAGTGTCATCCCATACACAGAGTATGAGAAAATCACAAACATAGAATTAGCAAAACACATATTTGACTCCTTGAGAATGACGCATGAAGGTAACACGCAAGTCAAAGAAACCAAAGCTATTGCTTTGATTCAAAAGTATGAAGCCTTCAAAATGGAAGAAGATGAAACCATTGAAACAATGTTCTCAAGATTTCAAATTCTGGTTGCTAGGCTAAAAGTTCAGGATAAAGGGTACTCAACTACAGATCATGTAAAGAAAATCATCAGAAGTTTATCCCAGAAATGTAGACCTGTGGTCAAAGCACTTAAACTGGCAAAAGATCTGAACAAAATCTCTCTCGAAGAACTTGTCAGCTCGCTTAGAAGTCATGAGATAGAGTTAGAAGAAGATGAGCCCTAGAAGCAAGGTAAGTCTTTAGCTCTTAAATATAACTAAAAATATGAACCGAAAGTTTTGCAGGCAAAAGAAGAAATATCTGGTGGATCCTCATCAGAAGAAGATGAACTGTCTCTTCTCTCTAGAAGAGTCAATCAGTTGTGGAAGCACAGACATAGGAAGTTCAGAACATCCAGAAGAACAGGTAATCATTCTGAAATATCTTCTGGATACAGAAAATCAAGTAACAGAGACATTGTATGCTACGAATGCAATGAAAAAGGTCATTACAAGAGGGACTATCCAAATATTCAAAAAGAGAAACCTAAAAAGAAGTTCTTTAAGGAAAAGAAGAAAATCCTCATGACAACATGGGATGACTCAGACTCTTTTGAAGCTGAAACAAAATCAGAATATAAAAGAGCCAACATAGCCCTAATGGCCAACGTATAAAATGACACTGGATCATATGGATCAGAATCAGACTCAGAGGCAGAAGGAGTATTCTCTAACTTTTCTAGATCTCAATTAGAATAAAGTCTGTCATAAATTCTCGAAAGATATCAACAACTTCGAGTCATAAACATGAACCTGAAAAAGGATCTAGTTTCTGTCTCTGAAGAAACTAAGAAACTGAGATCAGAAAACTCTGAGCTTAAAGAAATAATTTATAAACAAGAAATTAAATTACTAAATGCTCAGAAAGAAACTGTCTTAGAAGTTCCTAGTAACTCTAATAAGATCATTAAGGAATATGATGATAACTGTTGTACCCCAAAATTTGCGCTCTCACTTTCTTTCAAAATTTTCTTTTACATGGGTGGTTACAAACATCTGCTTGAAGAAAGTAAAATTTGAAGATGAACGAAATGTCCTTTGATTAGAGCATCAGAGCTTCCTTCAATTGGAGCATCAGAGCTTCCTTCGATTGGAGCATCAGAGCTTCCTTCGATTGGAGCATCATAGCTTCCTTTGATTGGCATACTAGTGCAAAGATGTCTTAATCTAAAATGTTTTGATAACGGAGGTTCTGAATACCTCGAATTAGAACTCATAACCATCGAAGGGAACAAGGTCTGGTCGAAGGGGCTTTGGAGAGGGAAACTTTGAATATTTTCAAATTCAAACAAGGCGCCAAGTTGACCTGTCCAAATTCACTCAGAATTCTAAAATGGCACGATATATCTCAAAATTCAAACATATGCGATAGCTACGTTGATGTGACACTTTGGTTGGTACCGGTAGCCCTTGAGTAATCAAGGAGAATACGGGGCCGTTGTATGGTGTCATAAAGCATTAACTGACCTTAGAACCATTAATTGACTAACTTGGCCATTAGGAAGTAGTGAGATAGTCGTATTTGGTGTAGTCCTAAGTCGATTGATACTCGATACTACACACATTCAGATTTGACCCTCGAGTTTTGTTTGGTGGCAAGTCAGTTGTCTATCAGAATGAAGCATGTGGGAAATATCTGTGATATTGAGTCCCTTAGAACCCGATTACTATTACTAGGATAGGTTGAGCCAATTAAATTTCAAGAGGGTACTTACCTACAGACCCCAGGAAAGCCTAAACCTAAGGCTGCTTGCAGGATTTGTTTACATTCATTATCAAGTAACCTGGACTTCATAGACTCACTTGCCTTCATCACCTTACTTGTTTTCTTAACGCATAGCATACACATCATAACATCATGACACAACATTTCCTTAACCATTTCAAGGATCTCAAGGGTTTGCAATGCAGGTTATGATAAATTAGACGTCAAGTAAGGGGCAAGGGGATTTATTTTCCTCTAGCCAATGTCGTCAAAATACTAAAACACGACAACTTGAGTATGAGGCTATGACCCACTTGATATGGTGAGCTTGACTCTCGTAGAAGGACACTCTACAATACGAAGTGCTTCAATCAAAGTTGTAAAGTTCAATGCCTAACATTTTTATTGTTTACCCCGTGAGATCCTTGAAAACATTTGCATATCATACATGTCATTTCATAATAGGTAGTTTCCAGTACAAGTCTCTCATGTTCTCGCTGTTTACTTCAACAATGGCTCTCAAACAAGACAACAAAGATATACAAACTCAAGAGGCTCAGTTCATGGAAATGTTCCTAAACCTATGAAAGGGGCAGGAAGAATTGAAAGCACTCCTCGTTGGGAATCTGACCAAGAAACGTCCTCACAATAACAAGGACGACCAGGTTGAACAACTGCAAGTTGAGATGGAAAGGATGAGGACCCAGATGATCAATCAAATGGATCTTATCAAATCCTATCCCGGGGACAAGAAGAGCTAAGAATCCTCATCAGCAAACTTCCTCAAGATGGTCGCCACCCTATGAAACAAACAGTCGAGGCTGAGGATCAAGTCGTTAATGATCCCCTGATGAGACAAGGAGTTGGCTTGGTGGAGAGTGGACCTTTCCAATTTTCTACTACATCACGAGCCAAACAACAACCTTGCCAACAACCACAGGGTAATCGTCGTAAGTGGGATTCATTCACTAGGAAATATACCAAACTCAGCATACCAATGTCACAAGTCTTGCAGCACATGTTAAAATTGAATTTGGTCATGCTGAGGGATCCTCCTACAAATCCCAATACTACCTCTCCAATGTACAATCCAAATTAAAGGTGTGCATATCATTCCAACAGTCCAAGGCATGATATTGATAGTTGTCGGACATTAAAATACAAAATTCAAGACCTTATTGATGAGGGAGCATTGGAATTCGAAGAAGATGGGCAACTAGAATTATTCTGTTATCCCTCCAAGGCACACCATCTGAAGTGACAAGATCAGACAAAGAGGCTTTTGTTCATTAGAATTTTCAATTTGTAATTTTCTTTTGATTGTTCAAACATTTATTCATATCAAACCTTGTTATTTCATCAATGCATTTCACATGTTTTTCTTGAATTAATTTGTTTTCACTATGCTTGAACTGCTTTCTTACTTCCCTTTTGTGATATTCAACTCTTGATTAAAAGCTCTTAGCCTTTAGAGGGAGGATGACGAAAACGATACCATAATCTCACACAGTGTGCTTTTGAACAGACCTTGCTGACGATGTACTGGCATTGTTTCAAATCCCAAACAGTGGAGTTATAAGGAAGATAATCCCTAGTCAACCCCTTTGGGCCTAAGAAGTAGGATTTTATCTTTTCACACAAATTAAAACCCTTAATCATAACCTGGGGCAGAATAGTTTCTCATTCGATTCAGACGCGTATTCAGTCACAATCTTCCGCTTCGTACACAATGAATGGCATCAAAGACGTCCTTCCAAATCAGAAGATGGTGATGGTTCCGCATAATCACTAAAACCGGCAGTCATTACCTCTTAAAATAAAAGCCCATTAAGTCAAAACCTGTGAAGGAGACTTAAGAAAAACTGGGGCATCCCGCTGACTGTAATCATAAAAGAAACAGTTCAGGCAAAAGACAAGGATAACAAAATAAAAAAGAAAGAGGTCCTACAAATCCTCGACAAAAATAAGATTACAAAAATGATTTCCTCTTCAAAATAAACGTTCAAGTTTCTGAACCATCACTAGAGTATCAAGGACAAGATGCCAGACTCAATCAGGATCTAAACGCACAATTAATTAAACATAGGACTGAAGAACATAATGAAGAATGGGTGGGTACAAATAAATTTTGAGCCTTTATCCTTTGTTTCTTAAAACTTGAACCAGGCCACGCTACAACCCTTAAAAGTCCTAACTGAAGCATAGGTTAGTTCAGAAGCATACTGTTACAAAAGGTATACTGACTCCTGTAGGACTTTCTATAAATTCTGAGTTGATATCACCCTCTTGCAAAATTTGTTTTACTGAAAAAATGAATTTTCAAAAACTTCAAGACAAGCATAAACTTTGCATTATTTGAATATCGTTGTTTGCATATAGTTATCTGTTCTATAATAGAGAAATTCACATGACGAATATCTAGTGAACAAAAACTTTCTCAATGAAAAGGTTCACCTCAAGTGGAAAAACATTTCCAACAAAGGTGTCGTACCCCAAATTTGTCCCGCCTCGATGATTTTATTTTTCAAGATTAAAATAGAAGAAATATTTAATTAAAGATGGTACAACAGTATCTGATGGCCCATCTTTATCCAAGACAAGGGGGTGTATTTTAAATTCAGGAAAATGAGGCATTCTAAATTGGAAAGACTCATAAATCCGTTTGTGAGGCATGTTGGCCAATGGCCCATGCGGTTCGAAAATAAAAATTATTCGAGTAATTACTAAGTTATTAAATTATAAAGGCAACTTAAGTTTAAGTTTCTCTTAATTAAAAATTAAATGACTTAGCCTATTTTTGTCGTTAGTAAAAGGGGAGGTTGAAATTACAATATACAAGCCCATTAGAATTTGGTTCATTGACGTTTTGGCTATTGCTAACAAAAAGGGATGGGGTGTGCAAGTTACAAGTCCATTAAGACTCAGCGGTTCATTTGATATCTTGTTGTTGTTTTGATTTAAGAAAAAAGGCATTATTATTAAACTTCTTTCTATTATTGTTTAATAAAAAAATATGTATCGTTATTAAAAGAAAACGCAATGTGTTTTGCTGGGAACTTTTTATCATAATAATGCTTTACTAAAAAGATTTTTAGTAGAGATTATTTATATTATTTATTAATAGATATTACTTATAAGATCTATTTAATTATTAAAGGTTTTGTTTGAAAACAACTACAATTGGGCCAGGTTATACAAAAAAAAGCATTTGCTGCAAAATGTTGTTGTTGGATACAACAAATCAAATTAACGTAGGGCCCAATGTAATTAAAACAACATTGGCCCATTTGAATAAAAAATAGCAATTGTACCAATTCAAGCCAAATTGAGCGCATATCTTTTTATGGTAACACGCTTATATAGAGAATTTCTCAAGCAACAACTTCTGAGTGCACTAAACGCTGTGAATAGGAACTCAGTTATTCTGATTCATATAGTTCTGGAAAGAAGTAAAGGAGTCCCAACAGTAACATACATCTTTTGAAGCGTTTTGAAGTAAGCATGTTCTAAAGTGTTGCATTTCATTTATGGCTATTAAAAAGTAATGACTGAAAGAGGACAAGAATCTCTATGTTTGTAAAGTTCTTTAATTACTATTTATCAACATTCCAAAAGCTTCTCACATGCGTTGCCTATATATATAAGACTTGAAGGAGAAATCATTTACTATTTTGCTACACACTACAAACGAGATATTTTCATCACCATCATCTTAAAAAAATTCATTTGTGTAAAACATCACGTGTGTGATACAGTTTTTTTAAAAAACACATATTTTACACGCTTTCAAATATTGTATTGTGTAATACCTTGAGAAAATCGGGTTATGGTTTAAACTTAAGAAGACGTTGACTATTGTTATCGTATCTGTGTAATCAAATTTGACTAGTGGATTAAGACCTCGTTGAGAGAGGTGAAATCACCTTGGCGGGTGGACTGGAGTAGTTTGAGTTTAAACATACCAGGATAACCAACATGTCCTTTACTTTAAGTTTTAAAAACCCTAATTCAAATCCCCCTTCTTGTGTTTTTCCATTCTTCAATTGGCATCAGAGCTCCTGGTTCTGAGTACAAACACTTAATCGGGTCAGAAAAATATCCAAGCAACAAAAACACTATGGTGGTACAAAGTCAGAACATCACCAATAATTATCATGATGAGAAAGGTAGAATCAACGGCAAACCTCCAATCTTTGATGGTGAAAACTTTGATTACTGGAAAGACAGAATTAATAGTTTCTTTCTAGATCATGACGTTGATCTCAAGGATATGGTGACTTATGGGTACATTCATCCAGTTTACGAAAGAGGTCATAAGATTGACAGAAAAAGAATGACATATCATCAAAAGAGGGAATTCAGAAATCATCACAAAGCCAGAACAATTATCTCGTACACAGAGTATGAGAAAATCACAAACATAGAATTCACAAAACACATGTATAACTCCTTGAGAATGACGCATGAAGGAAACACGAAAGTTAAGAAACCAAAGCCTTACTTTCATTCAGAAGTATGAAGCCTTTAAAATAGAAGAAGATGAAACCATTGAAAAGTGTTCACAAGATTTCAAATTCTGGTTGCCGGGCTAAAAGTTCTGGATAAAGGGTACTCAACTGTAGATCATGTAAAGAAAATCATCAAAAGTTTATCCAAGAAATGTAGACCCATGGTCAAAGCACTTAAACTGGCCAAAGATCTGAACAAAATCTCTCTCGAAGAACTTGTCAGCTCCCTGAGAAGTCATGAGATAGAGTTAGAAGAAGATGAGCCCCAAAAGCAAGGTAAGTCTTTAGCTCTTAAATCTAACAAAAAACATGAACCGAAAGTTTTGCAGGAAAAAGAAGAAAACTATGGTGGATCCTCTTCAGAAGAAGACGAATTATCTCTTCTCTCTAGAAGAGTCAATCAGTTTTGGAAGCATAGACAGAGGAAGTTCAGAACTTCCAGAAGAACGGGAAATCATTCTGAAATATCTTCTGGATACATAAAATCAAGTGACAGAGACATTGTCTGCTACGAATGAAATGAACAAGGTCATTACAAGAGTGACCATCCAAATATTCAAAAAGAGAAACCTAAAAAGAAGTTATTTAAGGAAAAGAAGAAAAGCCTCATGGCAACATGGGATGGCTAAGACTCTTCTGAAGCTGAAATGGAATCAGAAGATGAAAGATCCAACATAGCCCTAATGGCCAACGTATCAGATGACACTGAATCGTCTGGATCATAATCTGACTCAGAGGCAGAAGAGGTATTTTCTAACTTTTCTAGATCTCAATTAGAATAAAGTCTGTCAGAAATTCTTGAAAGATATCAACAACTTCGAGTCATAAACCTAAACCTAAAAAAGGGTCTAGTTTCTGTCTCTGAAGAAACTAAGAAACTGAGATTAGAAAACACTGAGCTTAAAGAAATAATTTCTAAACTAGAAAATAAATTACAAAAGGCTCAGAAAGAAACTGTCTCAGAAGTTCCTAGTAACTCTAATAAGATCACAAAGGAATATGATGATAGTTGTTGTACCCCAAAATTTTCCCTCTCATTTTCTTTCAAAATTTTCTTTTACATGGGTGGAGCATCAGAGCTTCCTTCGATTGGAGCATCAGAGCTTTCTTCGATTGGATCATCAGAGCTTCCATCGATTGGAGAATCAGAGCTTCCATCTATTGGAGCATCAGAGTTTCCTTTGATTGGAGCATCAAAGCTTCCTTCGATTGGAGCATCAGAGCTTTCTTCGATTGGAACATCAGAGCTTCCTTCGATTGGAACATCAGAGCTTCCTTCAATTGCAACATCAGAATGAAGTGTCCTTCGATTTCCATACCAAAGCAGAGTATCCTTCGAATGGCATATTAGTCCAGAGATCTCTTAATCTAAAATGATATGATAAAGGAAGTTCTGAATACTTCGAATCAGAACTCAGAACCATCAAAGGGCACAAGGGCTGGCCTAAGGGGATTTGGAGAGGGAAACTTTGAATATTTTCAAATTCAAACATAGCGCCAAGTTAACCTGTCCAAGTTCAATCATAATTCCAAAATGGCATGATATATCTTAAAATGGCAATCTTTCAATTTTTCTGATTCTATTTTCAATACCATGTTTAATGGTTGGTCTTTAATGCCTTGTTCCTTTCCCCATTTCCTTGTCTCCTCCACCTCCTATAAATACAAGACATAAACGCAAATCAAGGGGGACGGAGACCAAGACATATTTTTTGCACACGAACAGATCAGGCTTCCATATTGCTCATAGAAACCCCAAGAGTGTCAAATTGAAGCACTTTTTTTGGCAGTCACCTTCAGCCCAAATGAAGACCAGATTCTGGTTCCTGAGATATCCAAGAGTCCACACCAGCTCCTAAGCAAGTGTCTCCATGCCCAGGAGTGTCAAATCGAAGCATCTAACAGCCTCATTCCACACGCAAATTCCAGTTTCAAGAAAGGTAAGTCTTCCCGACCTTGCATCTTTCATTTTAGCATAACATGTAAACAACCTTTTAGTTATTTTCTTTGTTTCTATAATTTTTTCTTGATTTGTTTGCTTTTCTTGTCCAACTAACCTGTACAGGCTCAATTGAAATACAAAAAGGGTGTGAACGAAGGACCTTCCCTCATGCTGCTTTGTAGGTCTATACTGCTTCATAGGCCAATTGAAGTAAGCAGAAAAGGTGGCAATCGAAGATTGCTCACACCAACTCACAAATTCAATCTAAGGAAGTAGAAAAGGTGGCAGTCAAAGATTGCTCACACCAAATCCCAAACTCAATCAAAAGGGAGAAAAAGAAAGGTTAATCGAGGGAGTTTACTTCCTGGGTCAAAAGGCATCTTCCCCCTTTGGATCGAAACCTCATTTTTTCACCCTAATTGAACGATGCCTCTTTGTATTCCTATTTTGTTTTTGTCCTTTTCTTTATTTGACTTTTTATCATTTAAATTTACTTTAAATCAAAAAACAAATAAATATTAGACTTAGGATTTCATAATTAATTTTAATTGCGTAAATTAATTTAATTAATTTTTTTAAAATTTGTTTTATTAATTTAAAATCAATTAGACTTAGATTTATTTTATTCAAATATTTCTTAATAAAAACCCAAAAAAAATAGTAGAATTAGTTTTATTTGAATTAATTTTAATTGACAATCATTTTTTTTCTTTTATTTAATTAATTAGAATCAGATTTTTCTCACTTTAATTTTAAGTATTTTGTCAATAAACACAAAATAAGCAAGAAAAATTTTCATTCCTAGGATTTCTTAAATGTTTCTTTACCTCGCACACATTATTTATCTTCGCATCTTTTATATTCATGTAACAGCTTATGGGATATAATAGTCTAGGTTTAAATTTCGCACTTTACTTTCTTGCATTTTTTTAGGTAATTGTCCCAAAGCATTATAAAAGCGTAGGATTTAAATTCCCGCACTTTAAATTTCTGCAAAATATTAACGGCTAGTAATTAGGCTTGTATGGAAAGACTAATAACAAAACGTTAGCAAACTTAACACAAGACAAATAACTGAATCTCAACACACTTGCACATGTTCACCCCCAGGGTATTTCCCACTTTGGTTGCCTGCGGAAAAACAGTCATGTCCCTCGAAACGAGGACACTTTAGAAAAGACCCGTAAATAAAAAAGATCATAGTCCCTCGATGACCCTAGAGTTTCCTTTCGGTAAATGACCTAGTCCCTAATAAAAATTGCTAAAGTGTCCCTACCTGTTGCCTTTATGACTGTAAACGTCCCTTCGATTGTCCCTAAAACATCCAACAATAAAGCTACCTACTCACTAATAGTAGGATATCATTATCTAATGGAAAAGCAGAAAAGAACGACCCTTTTTTAGTAACAACCTAAGAAAGTTAAGGATATGGTCATAAAACACACACCTCTTTATTCTCACTTCACCTATCGGCACACACATAACATAAAGTATACTAGTAATGCTTTTTCTTCTAAACCAAAATTCAAACAGAATTTAGGTAACTCTAACAAACAAGGACCCAAAAAGATATGGGTACCTAAGGGAAAAATTTTCTATGTTTCAAATGTCTTTAACAGCAACAGTGAAACACCTAGTCAGAAAGATGGACTTGTCCTCTTAAATGGAAATAAAAAGAACAACATTTACAAAATAAAACTTTATGAACTAAAAAGTCAGAATCTAAAATTCCTATTGTCTATTACTGATGAGCAATGGGTCTGGCACAAGGCATGTTAGTATGAGAAGGATATCTCTGATTAACAAACTCAATCTGGTCAAAGGACTTCCTAACCTGAAGTTCAACTCAGATGCTCTGTGTGAACCATATCAAAAAGGCAAGTTTGCAAAACCTTCTTTCAAAACAAAAATGTTGTTTCTACCTCTAGACCATTAGAGCTTCTACATATAGATCTATTTAGAGCAATGAAAACTGCACCCATTAGTGGCAAGAAGTGTGTATTAGTGACCGTAGATGACTACAACAGATGGACACGGGTAAAGTTCTTAAGGCACAAGGACAATTCACATTCTATGTTCTTTTCTTTCTGTAACCAAGTCCAAAATGAAAAAGATTTTAGAATTGTTAAAGTCAGAAGTGATCATGGTGGGGAATTTGAAAACAAAAATTTTGAATTATTTTTTAATGAGAATGGCATCTCTCATGATTTCTCTTGTCCTAGAACTCCTCAACAAAACAGAGCTGTAGAATGAAAGAATAGAACTTTACAAGAAATGGGCAGAACCATGATCAACGAGACTAACATTGCTAAGAACTTCTGGGTAGAATCCATAAGACTTATTCTGGATAAGACTCCATATGAATTGTAGATGAACATAAAGCCCAACATTTCCTATTTTCATCCATTCAGATGTACTTGTTTCATTCTAAACACTAAATAACACCTGAACAAGTTCGACTCTAAAGCACAAAAGTTTCTCATGTTAGGATACTCTGAATGTTCAAAAGGTTATAGAGTATATAACACAAAACACGGATTATGGAAGAGTTTATCAGTGTTTGATTTGATGATAAGCTTGACTCACAAAAGTCAAACAGGGTAAATTTTTTGCAGATATAGAAGTTTAGTTTACAGGTACTGCAGACACTGCATCAAAAGTTGCTCACAAAGAATCAAAGTCAACTCCAGAAGAAGTTGTCACAAACATTACAGCAACATCTGAAGATCCTCTTCTGAAAAGACAATCCATAAGCAGGTTAGCTTATCCAGAAAACCAGATTCTGGGAAAGAAAAAAGACCCGATCAGAACAATATCTACATTCAGAATTTCAGAAGATTCACTCATGGGATTAATGTCTCTGATTGAGCCAACTTCCATTGACGAAACCCTTCTGGACAATGATTGGATACTTGCAATGCAGGAAAAATTAAATCATTACACCAAAAACGATGTGTGGGATCTAGTTCATAAACCAAAAGGGTTTAACATCATTGGAAACAAATGTGTATTCAGAGACAAACTAAATGAACAAGGAGACGTCGCTAGAAACAAAGCACGACTGGTGGCAGAAGGTTATAGTCAGCAAGAGGGGATAGACTATATAGAAACCTTTGCTTCAGTCTCTCGGAAGAGAATTTGCTAAATCTATGCAGAAAAAATTTGAAATGAGTTTGATGGGTGAACTCAAGTTCTTTCTGGGTATCCAAATCAATCAAACACCAGAAGGAACCTACATACATAAAAGAAAGTATGTCAAAGAACTTCTGAAGAAATTTGATTTGTCAGAATGTAAGCCAGCCAAAACTCCTATGCATCCCACATGCATTTTGGAAAAGAAAGAGGGAGAACAGAAGATCTATAGAGGTATGATTGGTTCTCTCTTATATTTAACAACATCAAGACCTGATATTCTGTATAGAATCTGTCTATGTGTTAAATTCCAATCAGATCCTAGAGAATCTCACTTAACCGATGTTAAGTGAATTTCCAAGTATCTGAAAGGTACTACTAATCTTTGTCTTTGTTATAGAAAAACTAAAGAATATAAATTAGTAGGTTACTATGATTATGACTTAGCTGGAGACAGAATAGACAGGAAAAGTACTGCTGGAAGCTGCCAATTTATGGGAGACAATCTATTCTCATGGTCCAACAAGAGGCAATCCACCATTGAATTATCAACAGCTGAAGCTGAATATATAGCAGCAGTTGGATGCATCACACAAATGCTTTTGATGAAAAGCCAACTCGAACACTTCAACATATATGGGAGTAACATTCCTATTCTCTCTGACAATACCTCTGCTATATGTCTTTCAAAAAAATCCCATTTTACATTCTAGGGCTAAGCATATAGAAATTAAACATAATTTTATTATGGACTATATTCAGAAAGGATTTATTTCATTAAAATTTATAGACACAAATCATCAATGGGCTGATGTTTTCACTAAACCCCTTTCTGAAGATAGGTTTAATTTCATTCTGAAACATCTCAGTATGAATTTATGCCCAAAATGATAGTTTTGTTTATGTATATGTTAACCCACATAACTTTATGCCTTAATTTTTTTTGTTTAACATCTGAAAAATAGTTCTTCAGAAGTAAGAAGTTAAGTTGTATAAGGATCTATCTAAGAAGATTTGAACGTTCTCCAAATGGTTCATTTCAAAGATAGAAGCTTGTAGTTTACAATATCAACATTTTTCAACTCCACGCAAAGTTTTCCTCAAAGGCTGAACACGTGTTCAAATTCTGAAGAGACTAAAAAGTTGATTGGATGCATTGAGACTTGTGTCATATCGGTAACGATTTTCATATCTTTATGCTATCCCTCTTTTGAAGAATCATTAATGCTAGTAATCATTCTCTTTAAACCCTTTTCTTGTTAATTAAATCTCTTATTTTCCTATATATACATTGTCACTTTCACTATCAATTTTCCACTTTCAATTTGTTTTTCTCTCTTAATTTTGTTCAATCTTTTAAAAACCCTAAAGAGTATGTGTGAACAATGGCTTCCTCCCAACAACTTGCTCAAATCTATCAAAGCATTCCTGACTCTTCTTCCTCAACAGCAAAAACGTACGAAGAACCCTCAATAACTCTCCTCACTCCCATCGGTTCGCTGGAAGTTTTGTGTGATCTCATTGTGGACTTCGTCACCATGAAGGAAAACGGATACGATCTAACCCCTGATGTTGATTTCCAAGGATGGAACAAGTACTTTCATCACCTATTGGGTCCAGTTTTTCCAAGACTTATTAAAGAATTATGGATTCACGCAACAACTTCAAATCATCAGGTCACTTCTTTTGTGATAGGAAAGAAAATAGTCATCTCTGAAGATCTCATTGGGCAACTGATAGGTCATGACGGCGACAGTATTCATTGCAGCGATATGGACGACAAAAGCTCTGACCTAACAAAGATGTCAAAAGAAATTTTTACTTCTGGCCAACCATCTAACAAAATGAAAGATCTGAAAGATTACCTCAGAATTTGGTCAAAAGACATCTTGGGTTGCATGAATCACAGAAAACCCACAAGTTCTCCAGAATATATCAACATTAATTAGGAGTATCTTCTATACTTCATAGCCACCAAAGTAAAGGTTAATCTCTCACATCTTTTCTTCAATCATATAAAGACCAACGTCAAAGCTACAAGATAAGAAGAAAGAACAAAGAGAGATTGGATCCCTCTGGGCAGACTCATTTCAGATATTCTGACAGAAAACAAATTGGTAGAACATCTGAATGAGGCTCAACTAGTCAGCACTCAGGAGCTTGTGCTGCTAAAACTCTCAATGCCAAGAATCTGAAGAAGGTGAAGATTATTGAAACCATAAAGTAGGATCCAACAATAACAACCAATGAAGTCATTACCACTAGAATAGTAGCTCTAAAGGATTTTCCTCTTTTCTCTCAAACAAATGCTTCCCTAGATATTATTCTCAGATATTTGGATGCTTGCAAAAGGGAGGGGACAAATCCAGAAGTGAACATCCATGATCTGAGACAACAACCTCTGCAAGTTGCTCCCATAAAATCAATGAAAAGGAAAGTTACTGCAGAAGGAACTTCTCATAAGATTCCTAAAGCTGCCAAAAAGAAAGGTAATTAATCTTTAATTTCTGTTATTGAATCAGTACTGTTATCAACATCTGAAAACCCTCCGTCTCTAAAACCCACAGAAGATCCATCGCCCCAAACCTTTGATGACTTTAATATTGACTTTGACACTTCACTATATCTAGATAACCTTCTAAACAGTCCACCTACTAACCATCTTGACCAAAATCAGCCTGAACTTGCTCAAGTTCTTTCTGATATTGATTAATTTGATATGGTATTTGAAGATCCCCACATAAAAAATCCAAACTTTGACTCAGATACCACAAAATCCATTCCTGGAATCACCTACCCTCTCATGGTCTCTCAACCACACACAATTCCCTCAACTTCCTCACATAACCTCTCCATCCTAGATACTCAATCTCCCTATCAATCAACTCCACCAAATTCACCCATTATTATTTTTTACTCTCCCTCTCTCTCCCAATAACAACCCAGAAGATCCCCTTCGAACAGTTATACACTTAGAAGCCTTGGATAATCACGTCACAATTCTAAGAAAATCGCCATTCCAAAACCAAAACCAAAAATTTGCAAAGCAGATGTTGGTAAATCTCTGCTGATTTTTGAAACAGAAATACAAGAATGGGTTAACTCTTTAAAGCTAGATTGCATAGAGAATCTTAATCCAGTTTCTTCTGATTCTTATTGGAACCAGTTTAGAAAATGGTTTAACTCCGAATTCTTGAAACTCAAGGAGTTGAGTTATGAAATTCCTCAACAGAACCTCTGTGATCATCTGAATATCTTCAAGGATTAAGTTCTGTGTCACTGGGAAAATAAGCCACTCCTTCTGCTGGATAATGTCCCTTGGGAAGATCATCAACCAATAAAATGTGGTGAACCATCCTCTGATTCTCTTCCTCTTGTTATGATTCGATACAAATGGAGGGAAGTTGAAGAAGCTCCTGAGTCAGAATCAGCTGCAACTTTCTCTGAAAAAGTGGTTCCTTCTGCTGATATACCCTCTTTATCTCTTTTGTTATAAACTCTGGAGGATTTGAAGAAAGAGAGTGATGTGTTTAACGAAAGGCTAGACAAGTAGGATGATATGTGCAAGGAAATCAAGGGGATGCTTGAAAAATAAGAGGAATAAAAAAGTCAGATCAAGAGTTTATTGGATGCCTTGTTCACACGACTTCTACCATCTCAAACTTAGTACTAAATTTTTTTTTCATTTTTTTATTTGTTTCCTTTAGAATGTGTTTTTATTGGAATCTTTTGAATACACCATACCTTTTATTGTCTAAAGTGTTATTATTGCTTTTCATTCTTGACAAAAAAGGGGGAGAACATAATATATTTTAAATATAACAGTATCGAGACTCAGTCTAAAACATTTTGAATATCATAACTTCTATTGTTTTGTTTCTAAAACCAAAACAGGAACAAACTCTATTGAGGACAAAAGTGGACGCGTCAAAAATCTTTTTCCCCAAAACTCTAATCAGAATAATATTCAAGGAAGTATTTCTTCTCTATCTGAGTATCCAACTCAAGGGAAGACTTTAAATGCTTTATGTTCTTTAAGTTTCTATCAAAATATCCAAGTTTTTGTTATCATCAAAAATGGGGAGATTGTTAGAACATAGTTTTATTCTACAACCCTTGTAAGAGTTTTGATGATAACAAACACTCAAAGAACAATTATACTCCCTAAATAAGTATTTTGTTTTGTAGAGAAGCTCTAATGGAAGAAGCACAGAAGATGAGTTAGATCGTTGTTTAAACTCTGATTTAACACATCTTATATAGAGAAGTTCTCAAGCTACAAATTTTGAATGCACTAAACGCTGCGAACAGGAACTCCGTTATTCTGATTCATATAGTTCTGGAAAGAAGTAAAGGAGTTCCAATGGTAAAATACATCTTCTGAAGCATTTTGAAGCAAGCATATTTGTTTTCTATTAATTAACTTTTAAATAACAAATACTATGAATCTTTGCTCTAAATGATGATTTTATAGGTGAGGGCATAACACATTTCATCAGGTTAATTTATAGGTTCCTGAGTTTATTTACATGCCTTATTCAACAAAGATTCATTGAGATTCAAGCTTCATCATTGAAGATTCCTTAAAGTAATATCATGATAGGGTCTACTATGATTTATCATGCCTCAATTTGTCAAAGAAAATCAAAATATGCAAGAGTTGATTCAATAAGTTTGACCAAATTGGACAAGTTCTTGATTTCTTGGTCACAAGTGCATAACTCTCTCAACTATTAACATGTGAAGGTGTTTTTTTTTGTTTATATGGGTTATTATTATCATCCATAATAACTTCTATTCATAAGGCAAGAGTTATTGTGCAATAAATTTTGTCAAAATTGAAAGGGGTTTCCAACTTATTTTGGTGCTCTAGGAGATAGGGTTTTGAATTTCTAAGGGATATATCTTGCTCATATTTTGGTATTTTTGAGTGATTCCAAATACATGCTTCTATTTAAATAGTTATCACTCAATAACTTCAAAAGTTTCAAGAAAATTGTATGTGGAAGATGCCTAATGATGAAGAAAAATTACAAGTTCCCTATATAGGCCATCAAATGCCCTTATGTGACTTCAAAAGATCATAACTTGGTTAATTTGTATCTCCTTGAGCCAATTCTATTTCCACAATTATCTTAAGGGTGTGAAATTCAACTCTTCTTTTATGTGAAAATCTTGAAAATGGATGGAAGATGTCCTAAGAATGCAAAGGATTATAGGTCATTTCATGGATTTTCACCAACTTCACAAAGTCATAAATTTCTCAATCCTTGGAGTTTTTAAGTGGTTCAAATCACAAAATGTCATTTAAGATATCTAATTCATTCCATCTTTTTTGGTCAAAATCAAATTTTGAGTGGAAGGCCAAGCTTGGATGCTAAACATTATAGGTCAATTTTGAAGAAAAAACTTGGAATTTTTCTAAGTACAAAATGTCAACATCTTTTTGTCAACTTTGACTCATCATAATTCTTAGATCAAGTATCCATTTGACCCAATTCTTTACACATTGTAAAATTTGTGACCTTATATTTCAATTGCTTCAAGAATCATGCCCTAAGACTCCTTGAGTTTTAAATTCCATTGATTAAAAGTTCGTACCTAGAAACTGATTTTTTCCCCCAAGTCAGAATGTGAAATGCATAATTCAGCTTCTAATCACTAAATTTATGCACGTTTTTACTTCTAATCTTGTTTAACAATCTTCAAGAAGTGATTGCACCTTGAAATGCGAGTTTTGAGAAAAATACGAGTCACACTTTTCATGCTTGCAACTTCACACGATTTCCATCCAAACTTCATCATTCCACACGCTTGATCTTCCCATTTCCCTACGTATAAATAGAGGGATATATTGCATTCATTTCTTCAAGATTTTATAGCCAATTGACCCCTATTCAGATCTCACATAAACTCGGAATTTGAATTTCTGATTTCTTGCTTTCTCACTCCAAAACACCAAAAACTCCATTCAGTTAGCTTCATTGAACTTCTCTGAAGCTAACAACACTCCCACCTTCATGAATTATAACCTATACTGATCTATAGAAGTCCAGTTTCAGAGCCACCTTGGGCTACTTCGTTCAGATAGACTTCTTGGTAAAAATTGATCCAAATAAAAGACTAATATACTCTCTGCATCCTTCTAATTCTCATGCTTTTTACAATTTGTGATTTCATTAAGATTTGAGTGAGATATTCCAGAATTTCGTGCTCGCTATTATTTATGCATTTTCTCAATTTAAGCCTTGCTCAGTTTATATAAATTTGGCGCGATGGTGCCATTAGAATTATAATGAAGTGACAAATCTAATGGTATCGGTCTGGTTCTCTAATTTTTCGGTTTGAGGAATCCCAATCTAGGGCGTCTGGAGGTTGAAGACGACCCACGTGTCATGCTTCAACCAATGAAAGTGTGACATGTGAATTTTTGAATTCAACCTAGTGTGTTTGCTTTATAATATGCGCTCTTTGAGAGCCTTTAGATCTGATTACTTTCATTAGCCAGACTCCATCGAACGCGCCAAAATTTTAGTTGTTTTTAATATTTAAAAGGAGATCTGGTGCAATTTACAAAGTTGACCATGATATGCATAGTGTGCTTAATCCTTTGGATCCGATTACTAGCACATTTTGACTCTTATCCAATGGTCCACATTTTTTTGATTTGTTATTTTATTTTTTGATTTTTTGATTTTTATTGATTTAAACTTAAAAAAATCATAGTAAATTCATTTTAGACTCAAAAATTATGAAAAAATTCACAATTTTTTTTCTTCAAATATCCTCTTTCTGATTTTTATTTTTTTCATAATTTTATTTTCATATTTGATATTTTTTTATAATTTCATCTTTATTTTGACTTGTTTCTAAAGATTTAAAAATACTTGTTGATATTTTTAAAATTTGAAATATTTTATAAAAATCATTTTACTCAATTCTGATTTTCTGAATTTTTTCTAGAATTTTATTTTGACTTCTACTATTGTATATCTTTTTCTTCACTTATTTGAATGATTTATTTTTTTTTAAAATACTTTTCAATTTTAAAAAATTACCAAAAAATTTATAAAAAATATTTGAGGTCATTTCTGATTTTTCTATGGTGTTTTTAAATTTTTCTTTGATACTTTGAAAATAATTTGCTATTTTACCTCTTATTTTCATTTTAAAAAGAATTTAAAAGTCATTTTACTTTTTTTATTTTATTCATTAAATGAAATTTATTTTTTTAATATATTCTGACTATGTGATTGTTGATCAAAAACTTTATGAACATCATTGGATCTTGGGTGTTGAGTTTAACTCCACCAAAATGGATGGATGATTTTAAAGATAGTTTTGATCAAAGTTTTTGATTCAAATGTATCCCCTCCCTCTTCATCTCATTCTCTTCTCTTTGGGCTGCATGTTGTTAGAGGATGATCTACATATCATCACTCCAAACATATGGCACATAAATTGCTATTGACCGGCCTCAAAATAGGTGTGACTTCTATATAAGTCCACTTACGATTGCTTAACATAGCGTTAAATTTTGTCCCGATTCGAGAAATGATCATCCGTGGCCCAAACCTATGTTTGCAAGCCCAAGCGTGTTTAATTTGAAACCTTTGATCCAATAATCTTGAGGTTCATTGCTAGGAGGCTTTGGTCTTATACATATTCTAAGGAATTATCATAAATTTTAGAGCTAAGTGAATCATTTAAACATCATTGATCATTTATTGTTTCCTTGAGATTTTTAAATGAATAATAAACTTGACAAAAAGCAAATGTAACTTGTTGTTGGGAGGCTTTGATTTTATCAATCTTCTAATGAGTTTTCAAATTCAAGTGTCAAGATGGTCATTCAACTAACCTCTAATTTCTAACAATTGACTTTATTTTATGCTTTTACATTATGATTTTACTTTAAGCACATTTATTTTAGCATTTTCATTTCATGCTATTTTCATCTTTGCTCACTCGAGCATTTATCTTTATGTCATTTTTATTTGGCTCACTTGAGCTTTTCATTTTCTTTTTGAAGATACTTAATAATCAACTTGAACCATAAAAAACTTAAACGTTACTTGGACAATTTTGTTATTATCCTTGGCATGATGGAGTTATGTACTTCTTGGAATAAGGATTAGAGACCTTGATTACCTTGAGACCTTATCAAGTGTTGTCTTCTTGTTTGTTAGACGATTCTTTTCTCTAGATTTTAACTTATGCCTTAGGATAGTCCCTTCATCTCCTCCCACCTTCTTTAATTTCAAAAATCTTCTCCCTCATTTTCAAAACTATTCTTGTTTTTTAAAACTTGAATCGCTTTCATAATAAAATTGGACTTAGGTCCTTGCATTTTCAAAAAAATATTTTCTTAATCATACATTAAACCACTTAATAATACTTTGACATTTTTTGTGAGAAGACTAAAAGTCAATTAACCTCATTCAAACCATTTTTCCACTTTGGAATTTTTACTTTAAAACATTTCTCAAAAGATAAGACTCTTGACAATCCTTGTAGTGTTGCGAATGATTATACTTATACGATATGTAGGGAAATGAGATATTTTCCACTTGGGTGTTGAGCGAAGCTTTGTTTATTTTAAAATCCAAGCTATATCCTCCACTTTTAGATGACGAAAATTCTCCTTTCTCATAATTGTGGGTAGTAAGTATGTTTTCCACTCGGATGCGACGATGACGTCTCGTCTCTTAAAATTAACCAACACTCTTGTGTTTTAAAATTTTTAAAAGTGAACTATGAGTACTCTGATCCCTTATTGCACGGAATGTAGTACGTAGGCACTTAAGGTTCGCAACTGCGGAGGGTGAAAAATTATAAAAAATACTTCTTTTCTCATCCCTACAATCTATTTTTGTATACAACTTTTATAGCAAAAATACACAGATTTACAAAGAGGTTCCTGAAGAGTACCGTAGATGTTTAGGGTGTTAGTACCTTCCCTTTTCATAAACAACCCCCTAAATTAGATTCTCTCCCCCTCTTTTTGGGTTATTCTCTCTTTTCCCATTCCTTTGGAAATAATAAAGCGCGATGGCGATTTTTATTTGATATGTGCTAGTCAAGTCAATCCAATGGCTTAGTCTCAACATTTCTACGTCTACAGAAAAATTGGCGACTTTACTGAGGACAGATCGACCAATTTTTAGTCAATTCTTAAGTGGGTTGAACTTATCTTTGTTTATTTGTGTATGTGCTATTATTTGTTGTATATTATGTGTTGTATATATGTTTGTCTGGATTTTCCTGGTTTTCAGGGTTCTTGGTGATTTCTCATAAGTCCTCTACCCGAACTTTGGAAAACTTAAGATAGGAAGGGCGATATAGTCATGTTAACTTTGAGGGAGTAATCCTAAAAAATGAGGCATGATATCCCCCACTCAGTGAAGGCCCCTTTGACTATAATGTCATTTATCGAGTAATCGGGAAGGCGTGTTGCTTTCAACCTAGGAGCCTGCTGAAACTGAGGACCGTAGAACCTTTTACCTATCTTGTCCTTTTAGGTGTTGGTCGTAAACTATGACGGAGTAATCCAAAAATGGATTTCACGCGATACTACACTCAGACAAGTTTTTCTTGAGAATATTACTAATTAGAGTCAATCGAGACGTTGGTAATATCCGAAGGAAGGATGTAGACTCTGGGAACCTCTTAGAACCTTATTCGGCATGTGATAAACTATTAAACCATACCTTATGGGTAGTACATTTAACTTCATGCTCGTGACGTCAAACCGATGAACCCCATGTTTGTGATCTTGTGTGTAATTGTTGCATCATGCATTCGTGCACCCATGAGCATCCTTTAAAACATTTTGGTTCCAGGGACTTAAAGTTGACTTTTTGCGAATACCCCAGGTACTTTTGACCATGGATTCTGAAAAAATAAAGACTCACAAGTATAGTTTCAAGAATACCAAGATAGATGATTTGATGAGTTTGATTCCCGAGATTGAGAGTTCTACAGATTTTCGGAAGAAGTATGGATCCATCGTGTCTCTCCTGAAGTTATATGATCTGATGTATCAATGTGTAACTTTCCATGATTATTATTTGATGCCTACATTGGAGGATTATTCTTATCTATTAGGTTTACCTATTACCGATCGTGTTCCTCTCACCGGTTTGGAGAGGGAGCCAAAATCTCATGAGATTGCTGCTATGGTTCATTTGGGGAAGTCTGAGATTGAGGCCCACATGACTAACAAGGGAGGAATTAGAGGAATACCAGCTCAATTTTTATTGGAGAAAGCTCGTTACTTTCCTAGGATGAAGAGTATAGTTTCTTTTGGAGCCATCTTTGCTCTGCTTGCTTATGGGTTGTTCTTATTTTCGAACATCGACAACTTTGTGGATGTCAATGCAATAATGATCCTTTTGATAGGGAATCCAGTCCCTACATTATTAGGAGATGCTTATTACTCCATTCATCTTCGAGATTCTTATCATGGAGGGATGATCATTTGTTACACGCATATGTTGTATCACTGGTCTATTTTTCATTTACCTCGGTCCGATGCTTTTTGGGATGTCAAGAAGGAACCTCATTGGTCGCAAAAGATTATGGCCCTCACTCATTTAGATATTGTTTGGTATCACCAGGCTTACCATGATGTAGAGATTGTCGATAGTTGTGGTAGTTTACCCAATGTACCTCTTCTTGGTAAAAAGGGAGGAATTACCTACAATCTCGTTATTGCACAACAACAGCTTGGATATCTGAGGAGAGATAAGCCAAATAGTATTCATCTGAGTGGTTTCTTTCTCAAAGAGGGAGAGGATCATAAGAAAGCTAAAGAGGAGATGTCAAAGGCTTGGCACCATATTCACAGAAAGAGTAGAAAGGACTTGGGACCTAGAGGAGCTATTTCTTTGGAGCCTTATCTCCAGTGGGTACATGCAAGGGAAATTCAGTTGAATATGCCATATTCCCGTGTAGAACCCATTCCTAATATGTTTGTGAAGATCACTCCTCCCCTTTTAGATGATGTGGAAGAGCTTCAGCTTTTCCTAGCCTGGATGCAGCAGGAGAAGGAAGCTTGGAAGAATAAGTGTTAGACTTTAGAGATATCCTACCGAGCAGACTTGTAGGAGAAGGATGACTTGATCGAGATTCTTGAGAGTCGTGTTGTAGAGATGATGGAGAGGCAAGAGGATTTATTTTCCTCTAAAGCTCAGTCACGACTTAGTCATTCACTTCCCGACTCTGGTAATTGGAAAGTGTCAGTGTATGGAGTGATCTTCATGAGCTTTGCTTTCTTAGGATTTTAGATTCTATCTTCTTTTGTAATTGGGATTTTTGAAATTGTACTAAAGGTTGTAATATGTTTTGAAGTTATTATAATAATATTTTTAGTATTTCAAAAATGTGTTAGTACTTTAGTATTTGAAAATTGTCTATAATTCTTTGATTCCCTTGAAGTATTAATAATAATAAAATAAATCACGTACATTGCATATCATACATCATATTATACACATTTCTTGCATTCCTGTTCATACCCAGGTGTCTTATTGAATTTCTCTACTTTGTTCAGCAATTTGTCTCACAGGTACAATACTCGAGCTAACTCCAGGAAGAAAATATAGAATATTGAACAACAGAATCACGCGTTGTGCGAAGAAGTTACTTCTTTGAATACCGATATGGCCAATTTGACTGCTTTGATGGAATCATTGGTGATTTCTCATAATCATCCACCACTTGCTCAACCTCACCAAACAACAAATGCTTCTGAAGGTCCATCAGTTCTCGTTTTTGTTACCATAGTTACTGCTGCTCAGAACCGTATGCCTTAGGGTTACCCATGGGGAATGCCTGAAAACTTCATGCCAGAAGGTTTTAATATTGACACTCCAGTTGCTCTAGTTATGCAAACTATTTCTACTCTCACACCTCATGTGGTGCATATTACTCCTGCTGCTAGAAATGAGATCCACTATACTGCATGTCCTTCGTAGAATTCTATGCCGTTAGTTAATGATGAAGTTTATCATCTTGTTCCTCCACCAAGTGAAAGTGTGGGTTTCTATGATCGGTTGGATGAATTTCAAGACAAGTTAAATAGGATGTAGAAGGAAATGAAGGCCCTTCAAGGAAAAGAATTATTTAGACAAAATTTTAGTGAGCTATGCCGGGTTCCCAATGTGAAGGTGCCAACGATGTTTAAAGTACCAGAATTCGAGAGGTACAAGGGCAACTCTTGTCCTCATGACCACCTTGTGATGTATATCAAGAAAATGTCTACCCATACTGATGATCAATGTTTGCTCATTCATTTCTTCCAAGATAATTTAACTGGTTCTGCTCTAAAGTGGTATACGAGTCTTGACAGTAGTAGTATTCGTACCTTCAATAATCTGGGAGAATCCTTAATCAAATAGTAGAAGTATAATATGTTCAGGGCGCCTGATCATGACCAGTTATGGGTAATGGCTCAGAGAGGAAAGGAGTCACTCAAAGAATATACACAGAGATGGCACGAGATAGCTTCCCATGTGGTGCCACCTATGGGAGAATAAGAAATGACCAAGGCCTTCCTGAAAACCCTTGGATTATTTTATTATGAAAGGATGGTCGCCAGTGCGCCGAGTGATTTTACCGAAATGGTATGCATGGGTGTTTATTTGGAAGAGGATGACAGAGAGGGGCGTTTGACAAGAGATGAAGTGACGAAGAATTCGTTGTTGTACCCAAAAAGTTTCCCTCTCATTTTACTCAAAACATACTCCTAGAGTTCTCAAATATTCAAGGTGGCTCAAGAATTGATTAGACTAATTCTCTTCCTAAGAAATGAACTTCCAACTAGGGTTTCACTTTTCACAAGGAAGTTTGAGTTTCAAAAGCCTCAAGTGGTGTTCATGGTTTCTTATATGTCGTCAAGAATTCTCATACCAAGTTTCATGCCTTTCATCACAAGTTTGCTCAGTCAATTGATCAAATGATTGAAAATTAACTATATTAGGTCCAAAGTCAATTGTGGTCAACATACAATCAAACTTCAAGATTTTTGGTCAACATAAACATTTTGAAGTGATATTCATCATTTGATCAAGGGTTTATCATGATTCCTCAACGAGATCTCTCAAATCATCAAATGTCAAAAGTTGCTAAATTAGGGTTTCCTTAGGAGAAGTCAACTAAACTTTGACAAGGAATAACTTTCACATTCCCCAACAAAAGCTCCTTTTGAAGAGAATCCAATCCTTGACAACTTTTTTTTTATACCCAAGTATAAAAAATGCATCATTGGAAAGATATGAGCCAATACATTACATGTCTTATTAAAAACTCAACAAAAAGGCACTTTTTGTCAAGGCAATTTACATCCAGATAAATTTCCCAAATGCAAAAATAATCAAAATAGAAGTTTTACAGGACACCATGAGGTTTCTAAGAAGTAAAAGATCATCTTCAAAAAATGAAAATCGAAAAAGTTATGGTTTTCACATGTTGGGCAAATTTGTGAAAATGCATGAAGTCAACTTTGAGAAAAATTGCATCTTTTAGTTAATGAACCTATTTTTTAGGGTTCAAATATGTTTATGACATACCCAAGGACCTCTAAACCTATCCATGCACTATTGTGATTTTTATCTATATTTATTTGAATTTTATTCATTTAAAACCAATAAAATCAAAACAAAGTGCAAGAAGGGGGTGCAAGGCGTGCAAGCTATTGTTTCCATCAAGATTCAGGCCCAAGAAGCTCATGAGTAGCTGTCAAAAACGGGAAAAAATAGATTGGAACATGGTTGAAGCAAAAATAGAAACTTTTGATACAAATTGCAAATCCCATATTTTATCATAAACCAGAAGTGATCATACCACAAGGGCAGACGTAAACCCTTTTCTCCAGTCTTCATCCATCAGTTTCAAATGTTCAATCATACTCCTAAGGCCTCCAGGAATTGTTCCCAGCCATCACTCAGGCTTAAAGCACATCAGAATTTTCAAAGTCAACTCAACAGTTTTTTGGTAAAATTTTAAAATCCAAACACTCAATTTTTACGTTGTTGAATGCTTTGACATGTGTACATGTGTTCATGTGCATCCTTAGAACAGGTGTGACGCATCGTTTGCAAGCTTTATCGTCTAAATAAGGATCCACCATTTTTAAACCGTGCTTCTTTGTTTTGACCATATCTAGTTGTATAGGTTGCGTTAGCCAAAAAGGAGATCACCATTGAACTCCCAATGTTTGATTAGGAGGATAGGCCCCTTCTTTCGTATTGATTCTACTTTTTGTGCAGGTTTTGAAATTTAGGGCTTCCCGAGAAGGTGATCGGAGCTAGGGCTCTTGCGCTTCTCCGGTGAGTCAAGGTTTTTAGGTTTGTGTTGACTGTAGGCGTGGCACTGAGAAGGCTTCTAATTGGTTCATTCATAATAAAAAGGACCCACTTGGATTTGTTTTGTTTGAATTAGAAAAAGTAAAACTTGTTTTATTATTTAATAAATTGATTATGCTTATGCTACCGGATGTATGGTCGTCCCAACAGTTGAGACAACGTGCTTAAGGCTTGGTGTATATGCAAGGGCAGGGGCTCGATCCCTGCCTCTTGCATATTATTTTTCTCAATTATTCTTGCATATCCAGTGTTCCAGTGGCAAGCGCGCATACCATGTATCACCAGATCATCACCATTGGATCATCACAACATAAGATCCAGCGCTCCAGATCTGAGCGCTAATCATAGACCCTTAGAGACTAGTTGCACTGAATCACACGCTGGCTTTGAGTTTGTGTGTTATGGGCCTGGACAATTTTCAACGTTCACCCCCCAACATCAGGCCCAATTTCTAATTTCTTTACTCTTTTTATTTTATTTTATTTAATTGTTTCATGTTTTTAAAAAAAACCAATTCTATTTTAATCAGAAAATCAGAAAAATCACAAAATGACAGACTTAGGTTTTTTCTAATTAATTTAATTTTTGGTGAATTAAAATTAATTAATTTAATATTTTTTCGTTAATTAAAATTAATTAGAACTAGGTTAAAATTTCAAATCATTTTCTCAATAAAATACCAAAAATATTTTATCAAATATTTAGATTCTTTAGGGTTTCAAATTTGTTCCCATTTCAATCTCGCGCGTTTGTTATTTTCTGTATTATTATTTTTTTCTAAATATTGTATCTGCTCACAGTTTGTAATAGTTTTAAACTAGGGTTTACTTATTGTCTTTTCCCTAAAGTCTTATGGTTTATATCCCCTTCACAAAGCTCTTTAATAGCGTAGGACATTTATTTATGTTTTACTATTTTATCGTTATTATAACTTCTTAGATTAACAGGATTGCATGTCAACGCACAAATGAAATCAATAGCTAACCCTAATTGCAAGATAAATAAACTGTATGGAACCACTCGCACACTTACACATTTAGGGTGACCTCTCTCGTTGCCTCGAAAAACAATGGTCATATCCCTCAAACATGGAGATACCATTAGCAAAGTCCCTCAGCCATATATCATCATAAAGATCATAGTCCCTCGATGTCCCTCAAAGTTGCCTGCAGTATATGATCTTGTCCCTCGATGTTGCCTAAGAATATATGATGACGTCCCTTCAAAATTTCTAAAGGAATCCCTACATATTGCCTTCAATAACCATAACGACGACCCTACATTTGTCCCTCAAAACATCCAATGATAGGGCTTCCTACTAACTAATGGTAGGATGGAACTATCTAAAGGAAGAGGAAATAACACGAAAGACTTTTTTTATTAATGGTGGAATAGTATTAATCCCTTGCTCACACAAAACAAAACATTTTTTCACAAACACATTTCTGAAATATCTTTCAAAATGAAATTTTTTGTATACTTTCTCAACTGATACGAGAATCATTACAAAACTGTCGTACTTAGGCATTTTCAAAGTATTTTCAAGCAAACACATAGTAAGCATTTCAAAAGTGAGCAAGCGATTAATAGCCCGTAGATAACTACGGATGAAAAGGGTGCTAACACCTTCCCTATTCATAACTTACCCTCCAAACTCAAAACACCCAAGTCAGTTCTCCCACCGTATTGGATAAAAGAAAAGTCGATGGCGACTCTTGCTATCTGCAACAATTGCGATAAAACGCAAAATACCCAAGTCAGTTCTCCCACCGTATTACAGTCATCATATGGTTTCTCTCGAAAGAAATAAAGTGAAACGAATGTTTTTATTGGAGAAAGAAAGATTAGACCAACTAAAAGGCATCAACGATACAAGCAACAAGTTACTTCTGTGACTCTTGTTGTGAATGTAGCTCCAACTACTTTTTCCTATCGGAGACCATCTCCTCAGGGGAATCAAGGGCAAAGTCAGAAGAGGGAAGCTTTTGACTCCATTATAATGACCTATGCAGAGTTACTTCTGACTTTGATTCAGAAGAAGTTAGTTCAGACCAGGCCACCCCCTGCTATACCATCACCTTTACCTTGTTATTATAAGGTAGACCAGACGTGTTCTTTTCATCAGGGAGCACTAGGGCACAATATTGAGAACTGTTATCATTTGAAATATGAAGTACAAAATATGGTGAGATCTGGCCTTTTATCCTTTAAAGATGTTGGCCCTAACGTGAAAGATAATCCTTTACTAAAGCATGGAGGAGCAAATATTGTAAACATGGTTGTTGGTTGTTGATGACACACAAATATATGATATTTTTGGCTTTATATACATAAATTATTTCTCTTATTTTAGTTTAAATTATATTATTTTATAGGTATTATGCAAGTATTCATCTATTTTTGCAGATATACATTAAGCTAAACACTTTGTAAGAAATGAAGAAAAAAAGGTGCAAAGATAGCCAAAGAGGGCCAAAGGAGAAGAATCCAGCTTAAGCCCATCACAAAGCGTGTGAGCACGTGGCCCACTATGCAAAGGCCTTGAAGATCGTCAAGGTATGATGCCGATCGTCACGGGAGTGATGGACCAAGTGATCATCGTCACTTGGACTTGACAAACGTCACAAGCCCACTTTCTTCCTCTTTGACCATGTACTGCAAATCCAACGGAAGAAAACAAATTCAAATGCAAATCCAACGGCCATCCTATTTCTCCGATCCACTCAGTCAATGCATGGAGAACGTAACCAATTTAGTGGTCCTATTATTTCTCAAAGGAACACAAAAAGTGTTCCTACATTACCGAGAACCAACTTATCACACAGGAGGTTATAAATAGGACCCTGGACACAACGACTAAATGACACTTTTCTTTTGGCAGAGATTTTTGAGAATTCATTTTTGTTACTCTAAGGCAATTTTCTTTAAGAATTATTCTTTTTCCTGCAATTTCTATATTTCCTCTAGCATTTATTTTTCTGTACCATTGTCTCTGTTCCCGACCGAAGCAAAGCCTACAGTTTGTGCAGGAGTGCTTCTAGTCAAGAATTAGAAGTGATTATACCCACATCTAGAATTATTACCAGGTTTATTTTTATGAATTTTTTATTACTTTTAATTAATATAATCATGTTTATTCTGTTTTGTCTCTGGAATTGTTCTGTGATTGGTCTGATATTATGTTAGGCTAGAATTTGTATACCGGTATGTAAGGTCACATAACCAAGGGATCGCGTGACTTAGTTGGGACTATTTTTACTACAAAACCTTTTTTCTGGTCTAAGTTACTATTTTTAATCGTTAAATTGTTTTGTTACGAAAGTAAAGAACAGATAGAGGTCAGGGTCAACAAAGCGGAAGTTTGAGATCTTATAACTAGACAGTAGTAATTAGGCATTAGCTTAAAATACAACGGAAGCACTTTAAAGTTAATTAAGATTTTATTTCATTTTCAAAAGGTGTTTTTAACTCCTACGGGATGGCGGAAGCATACGTTAGGACTTGACTGCATAGCCTAGATCAATAAAACGACAGTGTGAGACGAGGGATTTTAAACTAAATAGGTTTTACTGAAAGCTGTTTTGAAAATATAAAGACACCTAACCAGTTGCAAGTTCCCGAGGTTCAACTATTTCATACTAGTAGTTTCGCTTATTGATAATTAAAAATTAAACTTAATTTAGTATTTAGTTTCCCTACAACCCAATCAAACATTCATTAACTTTAGATTTTCAAAGTAACAATAGAAGATGGTAGTTCGATTCACCAGTCTTTGTGGTTCGATATCTTTTAAAACTACACGACGAGACTGTGCACTTGCAGTCCGAATCATTGGATACCTCAGTGTAATCCCGATCAGTTGTCCAGGGGACTTTCAGGTTTTTGATATCAACCTGGTTAGAGGAGATTTGGTAAAGATGCATGCTGACCTCTGTAAGTTTAGTTACTATACGCAAGAACATGATGGTTATGATATTTGTAGTACCGATATCCAGGGATGTGATAAGATAAAATCTGATCTTCAGGAAATGATGGACGAAGGCCTCATTCATATGATTAGGCCTAGGGTAGAGTACAAATAATATGTTAATATGGTTTTTGGATGTCCTGGAGAATTCTGGATTTTGGACGTGAATCACATGAATGATGATTTGGTGCAGTTGCACGCTATGTTCTGTCACATGGATGGTCAAGACGAACACCCTTATGGGTCTTGTCGGGTATGCTGGAGAGATTCTCGTGGTTGTTCCATAGTTATAAAGGGTGTTCATTTGTTGTTAGACAATGGTACTATCAAGATTTCAGGCAATAGAGATGATTACAATGGGATTAATGTGATTGAATATTGCTTGGTTGAGACTATGTCGGATGATGAGTATGCTTCCGCAAATAAACTCTTTTCCTCAGGAGAAGATATGTTCTCCATAAATGATTATGTGATGTCCAAGTATTCTAAACAAGGGGTGAATGTTAGTGTCCTTTGTTTTGTTGTTCCTCACCTTATAAAGATTGAGTACCATAGCAAACCAATTGTTTCTCTAGTGGTTATTTTCTTGCGAGTCTTGTTCCTTACGAATCAGACAAAGTCGTTCCATACAAATACAATGCTACAATCTTGGAGGATGGTGTGGAGGTTCCCATCCAACCATTTTTGATGTCAATAATATTGTTGAAGCGAGTCGAGTGACCCGCAGTGGCTGTGTTTTCGTACCTATCATTTGAGGGAATGTTAATGCTGATAAAAAGGTTTTTGAAATATGTAGACGATATATTGAAGATTATCATGATTATCATGATGAGTGACTGTAGGATAGTAGATCAATTATATGTAGACGATATATTGAAGATTAATAAGATGAGCGACTGCAGGATCGTAGATCAATTATAGCAGACTCCATCAAAGAAATCTATTCTAGCCTTGTTATAGAACTCTTATGCCCAAAGGGAATCTTTGATGAGAGTATTAGATCAAGCTTCATGGAAAGTTATATGCCTTTGGACCAATTCACTAGTGTTGTTGGGAATATTACCTCCTGTAATAACCTGAGTTTCTGTGATGACGAGGTGCTAGATGAAAGAAGGAATCATAACTTAGATCTCCATATCTCCATGAACTGTAAGAATGATTCATTGTCAATTGTGGTGATTGACAATGGGTCCGCTTTAAATGTCATACCGAGGAGCACGCTCATGAAGCTGAAGTACCAATGAACTCCCATGCTCTTAAGTGGCATAATTGTGAAGGCTTTTGATGGATCAAGGAAGGACATAGATTTGCTTATGCATATAGGCACGCATTTATTTCAGATTACTTTCAAGGTTATGGATATTGTGCCCGCTTATAGCTATTTACTAGGACGACCGTGGATACACGAAGCAGGGTCTGTCACTTCTACTTTGCACCAGAAGCTGAAGTTTGTTTGGGAAGGAAAGGTGGTCATCATAAATGGAGAACACGCATTGTTAATATCTCATTTATCATATCGCAGTGTTGTAGAAGCGAATGAAGCTGCTGTTGGAACTCATTTCCAAGCTTTATCCATTGATAACATAAGGGAAAATGAGAATTTTATAGCTTCGTTGAAGGATGCTCAGAAGGTAGTGCGTAATGGCCCTAGTAATGTATGCAAGAAGATTGCTGATACGCTTGTGAATAAGAATAGAGCTGCTTTAGGATTCGCTTTGAAGAATGGTAAAGGTGAGAACATGAAGCCGAAGGCTGCTTTGGGAAAATATCAGGATATCATTCGTAGCAGAGGTTATCTTCATCCAATTTTTTATAGGATAAATGCTATTGTGGAAGGAGAAGCAGAGCAGGAGATGCCGACTATGTGGTGCATGGGATTATAGTCCAAAATTGGATAACAATTGATGTTCCATATTGCATTCATGTCTCAAAATATTTTATTTATTGTTAATCTTTTCAAAAATCTTTCACTCTGCCCAAGGTGAAATGATTGATGTTGTATGGGCTTAGTTGTTGCTTTGATGTTTAAAATCAATAATAAAAGTTGTCTTTGATTCCCAAATTGTGTCTTTATTTTCTATTTTTCCTGGAATATTGTAATCAGAAAAAACCATTCAAAATAAATAATAATTGTAATTCAATTTGCATAATCACTTGCTATATGTGTCAGTTTCTAAAAGCAGTCATAAATTATATGTGCAGATTAATTAAAAAACTCGTTGAGTACAATGACCCTACGCCCTCTCCCAAATTTGAATATCCTACGTATGTGGCTGAAGAAGAGGAATATGATGAAATCCCCTAAGTGGTTTCATGGTTTCTTGAGCGTGAAGAATGTGCCATTCAGCCGTATAAGGAGCCATTGGAGACAATCAATTTGGGTTCAGAGGAATATCCAAAAGAAGTCAAGATTGAAGCATTGTTGCATCCCGATGTCAAGAGCAGGTTGATTGAATTGTTGAAAGATGTGATCGGTGGGAACGAGAACTGACTGTTTTGGAATGCTGGTTCGCGTTTGCGTTTGTTTTTGCAAAATGTCGCGGTAAGCAAGAGTCGCCACTGTCTTTTATTTTATCCAACAAGGAAAGGACAAAAGCACAGAAAAAATCCTTTTCGAGATTTTTCTCGGGTTCGGGAGGTAGATTATAGAAAGGGAAGGTGTTAGCACCCTTTCTATCTGTGGTTATCCACGGGCTCTTAGGTACTTGCTCACTATGTTTTCAAAAGGTTTACTTTTCTTTGTGATTGTGGGTTTGAAAAGAGTTTTGTTTTTGAAGAGAGTGTAAGTGCGAAAAGTTTTGTTTTTTTTTAAAAGGAGCAAGTACTTAAGAACCTCTACCTACTCAAAAAGGAGTTTAATTGTGAAAATGTCCTTTAGACAATGCTATCCCACTATTGAGGAGTAGGTAGCACCGTCGTTGGAGTTTTCGGGTCAATTCGGTTTAAGGGACGTGTGGTCGCTAAAGTAATGTTAGGATGCTTTAGCGGTAACCCTAATGTCTTAGATCATTTTTTTATCGAGGCAACCATTTCGAGGCAACTTTGATCTTTGGACAAGAGGGAGACCTCTAAACCATCTTATACTTAATGACCACATTTGAGGCAACCAAGTGAGGTGTACCCTAAGAGTGGCATGTGCGAGTGTATTAATTTTCAGTTATATTATCTTTGTACATGTTATGGTGAGCTACTGTTGATTTTAAGTTAAGAGTTAATCTTGTCATGCAATCCTAGTTAGCATACATCTAAACAGTTAATATATGTACAGGAATTTAAAGTGCGGAAATTGTAAATCCTACGCTATTACAAGGCTTCGAGGAGGGGGATTATTTACATGTCCAAAAATTGGGGGAATAAAGCAGTAAAGTGTAAGTCTTAGTTAAGCTATTACAAACCAGTAGGCAATTACAATAAAATAAACGCGCGCGAATCTGAAAATAACCTCTAAAAATCCTAAGAATAAAATCTTTTTGTTGTTTAATTATATTTTTGGGAAAATGCTAAATGTTCAATTAAGTCAAATTTAATTAATTAAAAAAAACTGATTAAAATTAACTCCAAAACATACTTAATATTTTTTGCATTTTTTTGTTTATGAAAAGGATTGAATTTAAATAAATCCTAAGTCTACTGATTTTAAAATTGGAGAAAATAAGTTAAATAATTAACTAAATTAAATCCTAATTCTAAGTTACTTATTTTTATGATTTTTATGTTGATTAAAAAAAACAAATAAAATGGTCCAAACGAAAATGAAATCAGGTAGTAAATCAAGAAAAACAAAATAATTCTGGAGGCCTGGGTCGAAAGCAGTGTGGGCTGTCTTTCGACCCAGTGAAGAGGCTGGATCGAAGGTGCATGAGGGGCTGCACTCTGAGGTGTTCGATCTGGATATGTCATCCTTCGATCTGGAAGTCTTGGGTCCAGTTCGAAGCTAAGCTGCTGAGCTTCGAAACTCTGAACAGGATCCTGAGAATATATTTCCTGCAAAAAACGAAACACATGTTAAAGGTCCAGGGGGGACTTTACCCCCTGACTCGAATCTCCTCCCTATTCGCACCTGCTGAATCTGGGTCTGGGTTTATTTTATCCTAGGATTCGAAGGAGAAACTCAGATTGTGCCCAAGCAATGGCACAATCTCATCTCTACGTTGTAGCTTATATGTAGCACATTAAATCATTCACAAACAGCAGTAATAACATGAATATGCAATCAGAGATCGAAATGAGTTTGAGATTAGATTTCTTTACCAAACAGAGGTGCTTTGATCTGTAGTTCTGAGGGTGGAGGTGTTCGCTGGGTGGCAGCTTTGGCTTGTGCAAGGATTGGGTATGGCTTCCTGGAAGTGCTGATGACTTTTGGCAGCGTATCTCCAAGTTCTCCCTGCTTCTTTTCTCTATTTTTTCTGTATATTTTCGTCCCCCTCTTTGCAACACTTGTGATCTATTTATATAGAGGGGGTCGAGGGGACATGAAGACAAAGGTTTAAATGACCTTGATTATGTGTTTGACAACCATGAATGAGAATTTGTAACGTTGGCAAAACACATGGGATCTTGTCCCTTTTTGAATTTTGAATGATATGTAACTGGCCTTTGAATGCTCCCTTTCAAATGGGCTGATGGCATCCTTCGAATGCTTTTCAAAAGCTTCTTCGAATGGACCCTTTGAATGCCTCTTCGAATGGACCTTTTGGAATTCCAATCGAAGGACACTGTTATAATCCCAATCGAAGTACTTGTCCATAATGCCAATCGAAAGGCTCCTTCAGAACACCAATCGAAGGGTCTTTCAGAATGCCAATCGAAGTGCTTGTCCATAATGATAATTGAAAGGCTCCTTTAGAACACCAATCGAAGGGTCTTTCAGAATGCCAATCGAAGTGCTTGTCCATAATGCCAATCGAAGTGCTCCTTCATAATGCCAATCAAAATGCTCCTTCAAAATGCCAATCGAAGAGTCTTTCAGAATGCCAATCGATGTGCTCCTTCAGAATTCCAATTGAAATGCTCCTTCAAAATGCAAATCTAAGGGTCTTTCAGAATGCCAATCGAATTGCTCCTTCAGAATGCCAATAGAAATGCTCCTTCAGAATGCCAATCAAAGGGTATTTCAGAATGCAAATCGAAATGTACTTAAAGCACCACTCAAAAATTTTCCTTTTCCTTAGGAAAGAGTTTGTGATCAACCATGCAAGGGGAAGACTTTGGAAAACATGAGAGGGCAAATTTTGGGGTACAACAGTTGCCCTTGTTCAATTTTCTTAAACTCGAGGATGTAGATTGGCTTGCGTGCCTTTCGTGATCCAAAGGTGGAACATAATTGAACACTAAAGTGCTCAAAAATTTGCACTCGCATGGTGTAGTATCAGCATTGTGATGTCGGGAATGGGCTTACAGATGCCATTTGGAGATTGTTGGTAGGAGGATGGGCTTATAGATGCCATCTGCAGGAGTGTCGATCGCATAAGAGATTCCTTAGCAAGAACTTGCATACTTGTTGTTTGTAGAAGATTCCGCTGGGGAAGTCTAACTTTTGTTGAGATTTAGGAACTGACTCGTGCTCATTGCGAGTATACCGTTGAGGTTATAGAACTTGTCATGTCTGGTTCCAAGTATTAATCTTCAATCTCTTCGTGTAGATGGTTTTCCTGGCTTGTTAAGGCATTCAACTGGGACTTGAAAAGGTTGGTCTAGGAGATATTTGTCCTGGCTGGTTTCAGGTATTAATCTCTGACCTGAGAAAGAAAGTCTTCCTGGCTTGTTACATGTGTTAATCTTCAATCTCTTCGTGAAGATAATTTTCCTGGCTTGTTTCAGGTATTAATCCATAATCAGTCGTCCACATATATTTTCCTGGCTTGCTACAGGTATTAAACTGGGACCTGAAAAGGTTGGTCGAGGAGATATCTGTCCTGGCTGGTTTCAGGTATTGATCTCTGACTTGGGAAAGAAAGGTCTTCCTGGATTGTTACAAGTATTAATCTTCAATCTCTTCGTGTAGATACTTTTCCTGGCTTGTTACAGGTATTAATCTACAATCAGTCGTCCACAGATATTTTCCTGGCTTGCTACAGGTATTAAACTGGGACATGAAAAGGTTGGTCGAGGAGATATCTGTCTTGGCTGGTTTCAGGTATTAATCTCTGACCTGAGAAAGAAAGTCTTCCTGGCTTGTTACAGATGTTAATCTTCAATCTCTTCGTCTAGATACTTTTCCTGGCTTGTTACAGGTATTAATCTACAATTAGTCGTCCACAGATATTTTCCTAGCTTGCTACAGGTATTAAACTGGGAACTGAAAAGGTTGGTCGAGGAGATATCTGTCCTGGATGGTTTCAGGTATTGATCTCTGACCTGAGAAAGAAAGGTCTTCCTGGCTTGTTACAGGTATTAATCTTCAATCTCTTCATGTAGATAATTTTCCTAGCTTGTTACAGGTATCAATCTACAATCAGTCGTCCGCAGATATTTTCCTGGCTTGCTATAGGTATTAAACTGGGACCTGGAAAGGTTGGTCGAGGAGATATCTGTCCTGGCTGATTTCAGGTATTAATCTCTCACTTGAGAAAGAAAGGTCTTCCTGGCTTGTTACAGGTATTCATCTTTAATCTCTTCATGTAGATACTTTTCCTGGCTTGTTACAGGTATTAATCTATAATCAGTCGTCCACAGATATTTTCCTGGTTTGCTACAGGTATTAAACTGGGACCTGAAAAGGTTGGTCGAGGAGATATCTGTCCTGGCTGGTTTCAGGTATTAATCTCTGACCTGAGAAAGAAAGGTCTTCCTGGCTTGTTACAGGTATTAATCTTCAATATCTTCATGTAGATAATTTTCCTGGCTTGTTACAGGTATTAATCTATAATCAGTCGTCTACAGATATTTTCCTGGCTTGCTACAGGTATTAAACTGGGACCTGAAAAGGTTGGTCGAGGAGATATCTCTCCTGGCTGGTTTCAGGTATTGATCTCTAACCTGAGAAAGAAAGGTCTCCCTGGCTTGTTACAGGTGTTAATCTTCAATCTCTTCGTGTAGATAATTTTCCTGGCTTGTTTCAGGTATTAATCTATAATCAGTCGTCCACAGATATTTTCCTGGCTTGCTACAGCTATTAAACTGGGATCTGAAAAGGTTGGTCAAGGAGATATTTGTCCTGGCTGGTTTCAGGTATTAATCTCTGACCTGAGAAAGAAAGGTATTCCTGGCTTGTTACAGGTGTTAATCTTCAATCTCTTCGTGTAGATAATTTTCCTGGCTTGTTTAAGGTATTAATCCATAATCAATCGTCCACAGATATTTTCCTGGCTTGCTACCGGTATTAAACTGGGACCTGAAAAGGTTGATGGTAGCCATCTTTTGATTGACCTTTTCCTAAAAAGGTAAAACGTTCGTTGTATGCAATGTCATGATGTATGAAATGCATGATGTCATGATGTTCTCAAAATAAATGAGATTTGTGTTGTATGATGCGTATGCATGTCATGATGTATGAAGATGTGATGTTTTTAGCTGGGGAAAATAAATCCTAGAGCTACTGGAGAATAGAGTTGAGTTCTTCGTTTCCGCTGGGGATGTTGAACGAAGATGGTTGTGAGAATAAACCTGCAGGAGAGAGGAACTCTGTTGGGGAATAAACACGGTGAAGAGATTACTCTGCGGGGGAATACTCTATGGGGGAGAGATGTTCTGTTGATGATTTTAATGATAATTCTGCTGGGGAGTCTGTTGATATGCTCTGCTGGGGATCTTGATGATGAACTCCGCTGGGGATAGAAAGAACTTCGCTGGGGATGATCTTTCAGTTGCAACTTGCTGAGGATAACCCAGCTAGACTCTTGTGAGGATAATCTCTGAATTTGGCTGAGGAGACTTATTTGTGCTTCGCGATAAGCTTTCAGAATCTACTGCGGAAGATGATTCAACTCCATTGGGGGAAACCTTTTTTTGACTGCGCTGGAGAAATGGCTCCACTGGGGGTACCTTGCATTCTACCGGCGAACATTCTTATATTTCATTGAGGAATATTAAGACTGCCAGGGATACTCTTATGCTTGCTGGGGAATATCCTTATACTCCGCTGGGGAATATTAAGACCTTCTGGGGATGCCAAGCTTTTTTAGGGCTGATGGTAAACTAACTCTACTTGGGGAGAGTATTACTGATTTGTACATAGCTGCAAGTCTCAGCTGGGAGAGCTACCATTATTGCCTTATTCTGCGGGGAGTGAAAGTATCTTAGCCCTGTTCTTCAACTGAATCTACCTTTGTACCTGGTGAGCAGAGCAGCTGTACAATTTGGACAATTTTTATTGCCCCTGTTTCTGCAGGAGAAGGTGCCTGCGGAGGCCCTGTGGATCGAGTATTATCCCAACCTATGAGGTGTTTGGTCTCTTTCGATTGAAATGACAAGTCTTCTTCTGGTAGGCCAGTGACGACATGACGGGACATAGTCGTATGCTTTGATCCCTAATTTTTGCTTGGACCGCCCTTTCGGGTTTTCAGTCCATCGGGATACCTTTTTTTGCCCAAGCCGCCTTTTAAGGTTTTCGACTTGCCAGGTGTACAGATTTTTCATTTTCATCCCTTATTTTTGCCCGAACCCTTTTGGTTCGCCGGGAAGCCCTTATTTTTGCCTAGGCCAGTCAACCTAGCGGGTCTTTGTTCATGCGCGGTATTTTTTTGACTATGTCTATTCCCTCAGGATGTAGAGAGGTGTCATTGTCGGTAGTGTTGTGTTGGCATACTACCAGAAGATCTTCGTTTGATCATGCAAGATTCGTTGTTGGAATTCATGTCCAATTCCCCAATTGACTCAGATGGAGATCTGCCCCCTGATGTTTGGCATCTTTGAGAGGCTCCTTGAATCTTGACTTGACTGCCCCAGATGATGGAAGATGATCATGTCTGCCCCTTGGTTGGAAGTGTTTCTTCCACTTGAGATGACCCTTTTTATTGAGAAGGTTTTTGTTCACTAGATATTCGTCGTGTGAATTTCTCTGCTATTTGAACAAATAGTCATATGCAAACAATGTTATTTCAAGAATGCAAAGCTTATGTCTGTCTTGAAGTTTTTGAAAATGCATTTTTTTCAGTAAGATAGGAAAATTTTGTAAAATGTGACGTCAACTCAGGATTTACAGCAAGCCCTACAGGAGTCAGGATACCTTTGTAACAATATGCTTTCGAACTAACCCATGCTTCAACTAGGACTTTTAAGGGTTATAACGTGGCTTGGTTCACGGTTTAAGAAACAAAAGATAAAGGCTCAAAATTTATTTGTACCCACCCGCTATTCGTGATGTTCTTCGATCCTAAACTCAGCTAATCGTGCATTAGACCTTGTTTGAGTCTTTGCTCTGATATACAAGTGATGGTTTGGATATTGACAATTTATTTTGAACAGGCAGTCATTTGCAGGAGCTCTTTCTTTTTTATTGCGTTATCCCTGTCTTTTGCCTGAACTGTTTCTTTTTGTATTTACAGTCAGCGGGATGCCCCAGTTTTATAAGTCTCCTTCATAGGTTTTGACTTAATGGGCTTTTATTTCTGAGAGATAATGACTGCCTGTCCTTACGATCATTCGGAACCATCACTGTCTCTTGTTTTGGAAGGACTTCTTTGATGCCATTCATTGTGCACCTGGATCAACTGAGAAAACTACCCTGCCCCAGGTTATAATTAAGGGTTTTAATTTGTGAAAAGAAAAACTCCAACTTCTTTGGCTCAAAGGGGTTGACGAGGGATTACCTTCCTTATAACTCCACTGTTTAGGATTTGAAACAATGCCTGTACCTCATCAGTGGGGTCTATTCAAAACATACTGTAAAGATCGTAGTATCGTTTTTGTCATCCTCCCTCTAAAGGCTTAGAATTTTTTAATCGAGAGTTGATCATCACACAAAGCAATTTGAATATAGTGAATACGAATGGATTGATTCAAAACAGACATATGCAATGCATTGATAAAGTAACAAAGTTTGACATGAATAAATGTTTGAACAATCAAAAGAAAATTACAACTTGAAAATTCTAATGAGCAAAAAGTCTTCTCGTCTCAGTACTTGTCACTTCAAATGGTGAACCTTGGAGGGATGGTAGAAGAACTCAGCCTGACCATCTTGTGTGAATTCCAATGCTCCTTCGTCAATCAGGTCTTGAATTTTGTTTTTCAATGCCCAACATCCATCAGTATCATGCCCTGGGCTGTTGGAATGGTATGCACATCTTGCATCACGATTGTACTTTGGGGAGGCTGTGTTGGGATTCTTAGGAGGGTCCCTTAATGTCACCAGATTCAATCTTAATAGGTGTTGTAAAGCTTGAGACAACGGCATGTTGAGCTTGGTAAATTGCCTCCTGGGCATGTTTGGCTTACTCTGATCAAACCATTGTTCTTGGCAAGGTCTTTGTTGGACCTGTGAGGTAGTAGCAACTTGGAGAGGTCTATTCTTCATCAAACCAAACCTTTGACTTCTCGGAAGTTGATTAATGACTTGATCCCCAGCCTTGACCGTTTGCTTCATACTGTTGTATCTGTCTTGATGAAGCTGGTTGATCATGGTTCTCAACTCTTCTTGTTCCCGAGCTAAGCCTTGGATAAGAGCCATCTGCCCCAGCATTTGGGATTTCATGGCACTGAACTCAGCTTGCAGTTGTTCCATCCGTTCGTCCTTATTGTCTTCAGGACTTTTCTTGACCAAATTCCCCATGAGGAGTGCTCTCAACTCTTCCTGCCCCTTGGATAGGTTTAGGAAGATTTCTATGAATTGAGTCTCTTGAGTATGAAGATCTTGGTTGTCTTGTTGGAGAGCCATTGCTGAAATAAACAGCGAGAACATGAGAGACCTGTATTGGAAGACTTGTTATGCAATGATATGTATGATATATGTATGCAATGTTTTCAAGGATCTCGCGGGGTAAACAAGAAACTGTTAGAATTTGAATTTGGTAGCTTGATTGAAGGAGCTTCATGTTGCTGAGAGACCTTCTTCAAGAGTCAAGCTCACCATATCGAGTGGGTCTTAGCCCCTGACTCAAGTTATCGTGCATGGATTTCTAAACAACCTTGGCTAGAGGAAAATAAATCCCCTTTTCCCCTTGCTAGACTTTTGATTTACCATAACCTGCATCACAGACCCTTGAGATCCTTGAAATGGTTACAGAAATGTTAAGGTATGATGTTATCATGTGTATGTTATGCGTTTAAGCAAAAGTGTGAGGTGATGTAAGTAAACCCTGCAATAAATCCAGATTATTGGATAAGGACTGTAAACAAAACCTGCAAGGAACCCATGTTGTCAGATAACAAGAACGTGCAAGTAGTTCAAGTTTGAAGGTACACAAGTCACACAAATAACCTTAAGTTTGGCTGGCATGGAGTTTCATAGGTAAGTACCCTCTTGAGTGTAGTTGGCTCAAAACCTGTCCTATAAATAGTAACCGGGTTCTAAGGAGCTCAATATCATTGGATTGTTTTCTATGTTCATCGTTTTGGTTTAGCCACTGAACTAGCGACCAAAATATTCCAAGAAAACAATCCTCAATGAGTGTAGTATCGAGTATCTACCAACTTCGAACTGCACCAAAGTCGGTCATCTCACTACCCCTAAAAAAGGCCAATGTGGTCAAGTAAGGTTCTAGGTCATTAGTGCATAGTGACATCACTCAGTGGCCCCGTATTCTCTTTGATTGACTTAAAGGCTACCGGTACCCACAAATATGTCGCACTAATATAGCTATTGCTTCAACTGTGTCGGTATACCCCGCACAGTTTCCACAACGTATTGCTATCTATGAATGTTTCCCCAAATCTGGGTGGAGGATTTATAGAACTCCGATACAAGCCTACAAAATTAAAAGCATACAAACCAACACAATTGAAAACACAAGTGATCTAATCCTAAGGTACACCTCAGTTATTAATCCCCAGCAGAGTCTCCAGTTCTGTGATCGGTGGGAACGAGAACTGACTGTTTTGGAATGTTGGTTCGCATTTGCGTTTGTTTTTGCAAAGTGTCGCGGTAAGCAAGAGTCGCCACCGTCTTTTATTTTATCCAACAAGGAAAGGACAAAAGCACAGAAAAATTCCTTTTCGAAATTTTTCTCGGGTTCGGGAGGTAGATTATAGAAAGGGAAGGTGTTAACACCCTTTCTATCTGTGGTTATCCACGGGCTCTTAGGTACTTGCTCACTATGTTTTCAAAAGGTTTTCTTTTCTTTGTGATTGTGGGTTTGAAAAGAGTTTTGTTTTTGAAGAGAGTGTAAGTGTGAAAAGTTTTGTTTTGTTTTAAAAGGAGCAAGTACTTAAGAACCTCTACCTACTCAAAAAGGAATTTAATTGTGCAAATGTCCTTTAGACAGTGCTATCCCACTATTGAGGAGTAGGTAGCACCGTCGTTGGAGTTTTCGGGTCAATTCGGTTTAAGGGACGTGTGGTCACTAAAGCAATGTTAGGATGCTTTAGCGGTAACCCTAATGTCTTAGATCATTTTTTTATCGAGGCAACCATTTCGAGGCAACTTTGATCTTTGGACAGGAGGGCGACCTCTAAAACATCCTATACTTAATGACCACATTTGAGGCAACCAAGTGAGGTGTACCCTAAGAGTGGCATGTGCGAGTGTATTAATTTTCAGTTATATTATCTTTGTACATGTTATGGTGAGCTACTAATGATTTTAAGTTAAGAGTTAATCTTGTCATGCAATCCTAGTTAGCATACATCTAAAGAGTTAATATATGTACAGGAATTTAAAGTGCGGAAATTGTAAATCCTACGCTATTACAAGGCTTCGGGGAGGGGGATTATTTACATGTCCAAAAATTAGGGGGAATAAAGCAGTAAAGTGTAAGTCTTAGTTAAGCTATTACAAACCAGTAGGCAATTACAATAAAATAAACGCGCGTAAATCTGAAAATAACGTCTAAAAATCCTAAGAATAAAATCTTTTTGTTGTTTTATTTTATTTTTAGGAAAATGATAAATGTTCAATTAAGTCAAATTTAATTAATTAAAAAAACTGATTAAAATTAACTCCAAAACATACTTAATATTTTTTGCATTTTTTTGTTTATGAAAAGGATTGAATTTAAATAAATCCTAAGTCTACTGATTTTAAAATTGGAGAAAATGAGTTAAAATAATTAACTAAATTAAATCCTAATTCTAAGTTACTTATTTTTATGATTTTTATGTTGATTAAAAAAAAACAAATAAAATGGTCCAAACGAAAATGAAATCAGGCAGTAAATCAAGAAAAACAAAATAATTCTGGAGACCTGGGTCGAAAGCAGTGTGGGCTGTCTTTGGACCCAGTGAAGAGGCTGGATCGAAGGTGCATGAGGGGCTGCACTCTGAGGGTGTTCGATCTGGATATGTCATCCTTCGATCTGGAAGTCCTGGGGTCTAGTTCGAAGCTAAGCTGCTAAGCTTCGATACTCTGAACAGGATCCTGAGAATATATTTCCTGCAAAAAACAAAACACATGTTAAAGGTCCAGGGGGGAATTTACCCCCCTGACTCGAATCTCCTCCCTATTCGCACCTGCTGAATCTGGGTCTGGGTTTATTTTATCCTGGGATTCGAAGGATAAACTCAGATTGTGCTCAAGCAATGGCACAATCTCATCTCTGCGCTGTAGCTTATATGTAGCACATTAAATCATTCACAAATAACAGTAATAACATGAATATGCAATCAGAGATCGAAATGAGTTTGAGATTAGATTTCTTTACCAAACAGAGGTGCTTTGATCTGTAGTTCTGAGGGTGGAGGTGTTCGCTGGGTGGCAGCTTTGGCTTGTGCAAGGATTGGGTATGGCTTCCTGGAAGTGCTGATGACTTTTTGCAGCGTATCTCCAAGTTCTCCCTGCTTCTTTTCTCTATTTTTTCTATATATTTTCGTCCCCCTCTTTGCAACACTTGTGATCTCTTTATATAGAGGGGGTCGAGGGGACAGGAAGACAAAGGTTTAAATGACCTTTATTATGTGTTTGACAGCCATGAATGAGAATTTGTAACGTTGGCTAAACACATGGGATCTTGTCCCTTTTTGAATTTTGAATGATATGTAACTGGCCTTCGAATGCTCCCATTCGAATGGGCTGATGGAATCCTTCGAATGCTTTTCGAAAGCTTCTTCGAATGGACCCTTTGAATGCCTCTTCGAATGGACCTTTTGGAATTCCAATCGAAGGACACTGTTATAATTCCAATCGAAGTACTTGTCCGTAATGCCAATCGAAAGGCTCCTTCAGAACACCAATCGAAGGGTCTTTCAGAATGCCAATCGAAGTGCTTGTCCATAATGCTAATCGAAAGGCTCTTTCAGAACACCAATCAAAGGGTCTTTCAGAATGCCAATCGAAGTGCTTGTCCATAATTCCAATCGAAGTGCTCCTTCAGAATGCCAATCGAAATGCTCCTTCAAAATGCCAATCGAAGAGTCTTTCAGAATGCCAATCGAAGTGCTCCTTCAGAATGCCAATCGAAATTCTCCTTCAGAATGCCAATCGAAGGGTCTTTCAGAATGCCAATCAAAGTGCTCCTTCAGAATGCCAATCGAAATGCTCCTTCAGAATGCCAATCGAAGGGTCTTTCATAATGCCAATCGAAATCTACTTAAAGCACCACTCAAAAATTTTCCTTTTCCTCAGGCAAGAGTTTGTGATCAACCATGCAAGGGGAAGACTTTGGAAAACATGAGAGGGCAAATTTTGGGGTACAACAAAAGAGTATATGGATATATTTATTTGGTCTTACCAAGATATGCCAGGGTTAGATACTGATATGGCGGAACATCGTTTGCCGCTTAACCCAGAATGCTCACCTATCAAGCAGAAATTGCAAAGAACTCAACCTGATATGGCAGTGAAAATTAAAGAAGAAGTCTTGAAGCAGATACATGTCAGTTTTCTTGTGACATCAGTGTATTCTCAATGGATAGCCAACATTGTGCCCATACCAAAGAAAGATGGAAAATTCCGCATGTGTGTAGATTACAGAGATCTAAATAAAGCTAGTCCAAAATATGATTTCCCATTGCCGCACATTGATATGATAGTTGATAACACAACAAAATTTAAAGTATTCTGGTTCATGGCCGGATTTTCCGGATATAATCAATTCAGAATGGCTCTTGAGGCATGGAAAAAACAACGTTTATCACACCCTAGGGAACATTTTGTTATAGAGTGATGCCCTTCGGGTTGAAGAATGCTGGTGCAACGTACCAGAAGGATATGACAACCCTACTCCATGATCTGATGCACAAGGAAATTGAGGTATATGTTGATGACATGATTTCTAAATCACAGACCGAAGAGTGGCATGTGGATGATTTGTTGAAGTTATTCCAGCGTTTAAGGAAGTATCGTCTCCGCTTGAATCCAAATAAATGCACCTTCGGTGCCCGATCAGGGAAGTTGTTGGGTTTAATTGTCAGCTAGAAAGGGATTGAAGTTGACCCAGATAAGGTCAAAGCGATCCAAGAAATGCCCACGCCAAGGATTGAGAAGCAAGTTAGAGGCTTCCTTGGGCGTCTGAATTATATTTCCAGATTCATCTCCCACATGACTGTAACATGTGAACCGATCTTTAAGTTTCTAAAGAAAGATCAGCGTTGTGTGTGGATAGAGGATTTCTAGAGGGCATTTGAGAGTACTAAGGAATATATGCTTGAACCTCTTATCTTGCTCCCTCCTGTTGAAGGAATAACATTGATTATGTATCTGACAGTGTTAGATAATTCTATGGGCTTTATTTTGGGACAACAAGATGAAACAGGGAAGAAGAATATGCTTGAAAAGACATGTTATGCTCTGGCCTGGGCGGAAAAACGGTTGCGGAAATATATGTTGAATCATAATACTTGGTTGATTTCAAAAATGGATCCAATTAAGTATATTTTTGAAAATCCTGCTCTTACTGGGAGAATTTCTCATTGGCAGATGTTGTTGTCTGAATATGATATTGAATATCGTACTCAAAAGCCTATAAAAAGAAGTGTGTTGGCGGATTATCTTCTTCACCAACCCATTGAAGATTATCATATGTTAAATATGGTTTCCCTAATGAGGATGTTATATTTTAGAAAGTAAAATATTGTGATGAACCATTGCCCAAGGAAGGTCCTGATCCTGAATCTCGTAGGGGAATGTTGTTTGATGGAGCTATGAATCTGCAGGCTTTAGGCCCGAGTTTCTGAATCTGCATTTATTTTACATGAGAAGACTTTACCTCCTTAGAAGAAATATATTGGAATTTCCCTAGGAAGTCATAATTCTTTTCCCACCAGCATTATTGCAACTCCAGTCATAATTCACTTTGCTCTGAAAAAGTTTGTTTGTTTCCAGTCATAAGTACTAATGCTGGTCAATTGTGCCTTACCCTAAAATTGATGTTTGTTGGTATTATCCTACCACTTCTTTCCCCTGTGGGTCAACATTACCTTTTTTTCTTTCTTCTTAATGAGTGGATAGTTTGCGGTTATCTGTCGATCATTATTATCCTTTATTTTATCTCCTCAATATTTGAGTTGATGTTGTTGTATCTCCTCCTTAGGATTTATCCCAATAGATTAGAGTCTTCTGTTCAATAGTGATCTATTTTCCTGGTCTATTTTCTTTTGATCTTTTACTTTTTGTTTCCCCAGTAGTGTCATATGTCACCTTTGAATGTATTTGTTTTCACGCACAATCATATGCATTTCATGGCATCTTAGGGACACAAATAGGGTTTATTTTATATTTAAGTATCTTCAATCGCGTCGACACGAAAATTTTAATCTTCACATATCCGGATAGAAGACACTTAAATAAGGGCAGTTGTTGTGCCCTAATTTTTGCCGCTAAGATTCTTCTATCATCTCATACCCAATCACAACAAGATCACACTAGGGTTTGGCTCTTCTCCCTACCTCTAGGTTTGCTCATGAGGAATCTCCAAGCACCTTGAGTTGTATATTGTGATCATATTTGTTTTGTATTTATTAAATTTTAACTAATAAATACTATAAATGTTTTCTCTAAATGATGATGATATAGGTGAGGGGACAACACATTTCATCAAGTTGATTTATAGGTTCATGAGTTTATTTCCATGCCTTCTTCAACAAAGCTTCATTGAGACTCAAACTTCATCATTGAAGATGCCTTAAATTAATATCATGATAAGATCTAATAAGATTTATCATGCCTCAATTTGTCAAACAAAATCAAAAGATGCAAGAGTTGATTAAAGAAGTTTGACCTAATTGGACAAGTTCTTGGTTTCTTGGTCACAAGTGCATAACTCTCTCAATTCATAACATGTGAAGGTGCTTTTTTTTGTTATGGGTTCTTATTATCATTCACAACAACTTTTATTCACATGGCAATAGTTATTATGAAAGAAAGTTTTTCAAAATTGAAAGGGGTTTCCAAGTCATTTTGGTGCTCTAGGAACTAGGGTTTTTAACTTCTAAGGGCTATATCATGCTCAAATTTTGGTATTTTTGAGTGATTCTAAAGACATTCTTCTCTGTAAATAGTTATCAACGAATCATTTCAAAAGTTTCAAGAAAGGTTTATGTGGAAGATGCTAAATGATGAAGAAAAATTACAAGTCCCATATATAGGCCATCGAATGCCCTTATGTGACTTCAAAAGATGATAACTTGGTCAATTTTTATCTCCTTGAGCCCAATATTTTTCCATAATTATCTAAGGGTGTGAACTTCAACTATTCTTTTATGTGTAAAGCTTGAAAATTGATGGAAGATGTCCTAAGAATGCAAAAGATTGTAGGTCATTTCATGGATTTTCACCAACTTCACAAAGTCATAACTTTCTCAATTCTTGGATTTTTTAAGTGGTTAAAATCTCAAAATTTCATTTAAGTGATCTACTTAATGTCATCTTTTTTGAACAAAAGCAAATTTTTGGTGGAAGGTCATGCTTGGATGCAAAACATTCTAGGTCAATTTTGAAGAAAAAACTTAGAATTTTTCTAACTACAAAAAGCCAGCATCTTTTTCTCAACTCTGACTCTTCACAACTTCTAGCTCAAGTATCTATTTGATCCCATTCTCTTCACATTGTGAAATTTGTGACCTTACCTTTCAATTGCTTCAAGAATCATGCCCTATGACTCGTTGAGTTGTGAATGCCATTGATTCAAGGTTGGTACCTTGAAACTAATTTTTTCTTCCAACTCAGATTTTGAAACGCATAATTCAACTTCTAATCACTAAATTTATGCACAATTTTACTCCTAATCATGTCTAACAATATTCTAGAAGTAATTAGCACCTTGAAACACATGTTTTGGTTGAGTTTTGAGCAAAATACGAGTCACACTTTTCATGCTTGCAACTTCGCACGATTTCCCTCCAAACTTCATCATTCCACACGCTTGAGCATCCAATTTTTTTCCCTATAAATAGAGGGACATATTGTATTCATTTCTTCAAGGTTTTATAGCCAATTTACCCTTGTTCAGATCCCACACGAACTCTGAATTTTAATTTTTGATTTCTTGCTTTCTGACTCCAAAACACCAAAAGCTACATTCAGTTAGCTTCATTGAACTTCACTGAAGGTAACCACACTCTCACCTTTAAAAATTGTAACCTATATCGATCTACAGAAGTCCAGTTTCAAAGCCACCTTGTGCTACTTCGTTCATGTAGATTTCTTGGTCAAATCGATCTAAATAAAAGACTAATCTACTCTTTGTATCCTTTTGATTCTCATGCTTTTTACGATTTGTGATTTCATTGAGATTTGGGTGAGATATTCCAGAATTTCATGCACGCTATTATTTCTGCATTTTCTCAATTTCAGCCTTAATCAGTTTATATAAATTTGGTGCAATTGTGCCATTAGAGTCGTATTGATGAGATGAATCTAATGGTACCATTTTGGTCCTCTAATTTTACAGTTTGAGGAATCCCAATCTAGGGCATCAGGAGGTTGAAGAAGACTTGCATGTCGTGCTTCAACCAATGAAAGCCTGACATGTGATTTTTTGAATTCAATCCAGTGTGGTTGCTTTATCATATGCATGCTTTGAGAGCCCTTGGATCTTATTACTTTCATTAGTCAGTCTCCATCCAACGTGCCAGAACTTTAGTTGTTTTTAATATTTAAAAGGTGATCCGGTGCAATTTCCAAAGTTGACCATGATATGCACAACATGCTTGATCCTTTGGATCTTATTACTAGCGTGTTTTTACTCTCATTCAATGATCCACATTTTTTTGGTTTGTTATTTTATTTTCTGATTTTTTTTATTTTTATTGATTTAAACTTCAAAAAATCATAGAAAATTCATTTCTGACTAAAAAATTTTGAAAAAAATTCACAAAAAAATTTTCAAATATTCTCATTATGATTTTTATTTTTTCATGATGTTATTTTCATATATGATATTTAAAAAAATATATTTTGATATTTTTAAATTCTGAAAATTTTTAAAAAAATCATTTTACTCATTTCTGGTTTTCTGAATTTTTTTTAGAATTTTATTTTGACCTCTACCATTTTTGATCTTTTTCTTCACTTATTTGAATAATTTTAATTAGGTTAAAAATACTTTTCTGTTTTAAAAAATTACCAAAAAATTTATAAAAAATATTTGAGGTTATTTCTCATTTTTCTATGGTCTTTTAAAATATTTTTTTGATATTTTGAAAATTGTTTGCTATTTTACCTCTTATTTTTATTTTAAACACAATTTACAAGTCATTTTTCTTTTTTTATTTTATTCATTAAATGCAATTTTTATTTTTTATATATTCTGACTATGTGATTATTGATCAAAAACTTCATTAACATCATTGGATCATGGGTGTTCAGTTCAACTCTACCAAAATGGATGAATGATTTTAATGATAGTTTTGATCAAAGTTTTTGATTCAAATGTATCCCCTCCCTCTTCATCTCATGCTCTTCTCTTTGTGCTACATGTTGCTAGAGTATGATCTACATATCATCACTCCAAACATATGGCACATAAATTGCTATTGACCAACGTCAAAATATGTGCGACTTCTATATAAGTCAACTTACGATTGCTTAACATAGTGCTAAGTTTTGTACCGATTCGAGAAATGATCATTTGTGGCCCAAACCTATGTTTGCAAGCTCAAGCATGTTTAGTTTGAAACCTTTGATCCAATAATCTTGAGGTTCATTGTTAGGAGGCTTTGGTCTTTCCAATCCTCTAGTGAATTTTAATAAATTTTGGAACTAAGTCAATCATTTAAACATCGTTGATCATTTATTATTTCCGTGAGATTTTGAAATGAATGATATACTTGACAAAAAGCAAATGTAACTTATTGTTTAGAGGCTTTGATTTTATCAATCTTCTAATGAGTTTTCAAATTCAAGTTTCAAGATGGTAATTCAACTAACCTCTAATTTCTAACTATTGACTTTATTTTATGCTTTTACATTATGCTTTTACTTTAAGCACATTTATTTTAGGATTTTTATTTCATGTTATTTTCATCTTTTCTCACTTGAGCATTTATCTTTATGTTATTTTTATTTTGCTCACTTGATCTTTTCATTTTCTTTTTGAAGATACTTAATCATCAACTTGAACCATAAAAAACTTTAACGTTACTTGGACTATTTGGTTATTATCCTTGGCATGATGGAGTTATGGACTTCTTGGACTGAGGAGTAGAGACCTTGATTACCTTGAGACCTTGTGACTTCTATTATTATTTTGTCTAGAGTTCTTGGGGTTTACCCTGAGAAATTGGGCTATTTGTTTTCTTTGTGTGCGGGTTATTCTGATTATATGCTTTGTTTGTGCTCGAGAACTCATATGCATACAACCGTTACTCTGCCCAATTTCTGTGAAGACTTAATGCATTTGAAGCTTGGTTTTCTTAAGAGGTTTATTATCTTTGATTGTTTGGTTTCAATCCAAAGGATGGAAATTCTACATTGACTCATTATGTCAAGTGTTGGCTTCTTGTTGGTAAGACGGTTCTTTTCTCTAGATTTTACCTTATGCTTTAGGATAGTCCCTTCATATCTCCCCACCTTCTTTAATTTCAAAAATCTTCTCTCTTATTTTCAAAACTATTCTTGTTTTTTTAAAACTTTAATCGCTTTCATAATAAACTTGGACTTAGGTCCATTTATTTTCAAAAAATATTTTCTTAATCAAACTTTAAACAACTTAATAATACTTTGACATTTTTTGTGAGAAGACTAAAAGTCAATCAATCTTATTCAACCCATTTTTCCATTTTATCTATTAATTTTAAAATTTTCTCAAAAGATTAGACTCTTGTCAGTCCTTGTAGTGATGCGAACTATTATACTTCTACGATATGTAGTGAAGTGAGATATTTTCCACTTGGGTGTTGAGCGAGGCTATGTTGATTTTAAAATCCAAGCTATATCCTCCACTTTCAGATGATGCAAATTCTCCATTCTCATAATTGTGGGTAGTAAGCGTGTTTTCCAATCGGATGTGACGATGATGTCTCGTCTCTTAAAATTAACCAACACACTTATGTTTAAAAATTTTAAAAGTGAACTATGAGTACCCTGATCCCATATTACACGGAAGGAGGTATGTAGGCAATAAAGGTTCGCAACCGCGGAAGATTCAAAATTGTAAAAAATACTTCTTTTATCATGCCCACAATTTATTTTTTGTATACAACATTTATAGCCAAAATACATATATTTACAAAGAGGTTCCTGAAGAGTAATGTAGATGTTTATGGTTCTAATCACTTCGCTTTATATAAACAACCCCCACACTTATATTCTCTCCCCCTCTTTTTGGGTTATTCGCTCTTTTCCCATTCTTTTGAAAATAATAAAGTGTTGTGGCTATTTTTATTTGATCTATGTGAGTCAAGTCAATTAATGGCTTGGTCTCAATATTTCTACCTCTACACATGTATTCCTGAATGATGTCAACATAAACAGATAACGACTAGACGTTAATCTACTATTTCCAAGATAACTTGATAGGTGTCACTCTCAGTTGGTACATGAGTTTGGATAGCGCACAAATCTGTACTTTCAGAGACCTTGGAGAAGTATTTGTTCTCCAGTATAAATATAATGTTGACATGGCTCCAAAAAAAGATCAAATCTGAGCTATGTCCCCAAAAGACCAAGAATGCTTCAAAGAATATATGCAAAGATGGCGTGAGGTTGCCTCCCAAACCTGTCCTCCCCATGAAGAGGAAAAAATGAAAAAACATTTATGAATACCTATGGATTGTTTTACTATGGAAGGATGATTCCGAGTGCGCGAGAAATTTAACTAAAATGGTGAATAAGGGAATGCAACTTGAGGAAGGTGTATGTGAAGGACGGTTATCCATAACAGTTGGTTCATCAAGTGGCTTCAAATAGTTTGGAAGTAGTTTCCCCAAGAAGAAGGAACAAGATGCCAGTGTAGTTTCTTCGACAAAACCAAGAAGAAGGTACTAACAACAACATGTGGCAGCTATCACTCTTGTTATTAACTCAGCACCTGTGGTCCCAGCTTACCAGCCACATTTCCCTCAACAACAAATAATTCAGTAGCCTCATCAACAAGCTTAAAACACACAGTAACCTTAAAAATAGTCTTACAACAATCAACTACCAACAAAAGAAGTTTGAAATGCATAACATTTTGACCCGATCCCAATGACATATGCTGAATTGTTACCTCGATTATTGAAAAATAATCTTGTTCAAACAAGAGCTTCACCTGGTATCCCGAAAGATATTCCATATTCGTATAAGCCAGATAACCAATGTGCCTTTCACCAAGAGCTCCAGGTTATAGTATTGAGAATTGTTTCCCATTGAAGCTGAAAGTCTAGAAATTGGTCAGGAGTGGTGTCTTGTCATTCAGAGACGTCGACCCAAATGAGCAAGCTAATACACTACCAAATCATGGAGAACATGTTGTGTATGAGGTATATGGATGTCCTGTCGAATATTGTATCTTTGATGCCTATTTCTTGAAAAGAAACCTGGTGCAATTGCACGCTACCTTTTGAAGTATGAGTGGTGAAAACGACATAAATATGGTTCTTGTCAGACCTGTTATAGAGACTCCCATGGATGTCATATTGTGAAGAGGGGCCTTCAATTCCTTCTAGTTTAGGGTCTCATGCAAGTCACCAAACAAGGGATGATAGGGTGAATATGGTTGGATGCTATTCATATGAGCCTATAAATTCAGATCTTGATATGGTAACTCCTGCAGAGATACATGACAAGTACGTTGAATTGGGGTTGATTGATTTCAATCATGGTATTTGTACAGAATGTACAGGAACACCTTATGGGTGTAATCCTATGTGAGGGGATCTCCAGATATTGAAGAACATGGGTCTGTTCAAGGATAGAGCAATGGGTATTGTTATTGATAGAATAAGAAATGAAGAAGTATCACCTAACGTCATGCTGTCAGTTAAGGACTCTCTTGATACAAGAATTTAAATAATTGTTTATAGGGGAAGAGATGTAGATGCTGAAGTGAATGTCATAGTCCCTCATTTCAACATACACCAGCCTTTGGAAGTAATATATAGCAGTCAAAGGGTTCATGTTTCTCCTTTGGTCTTCTACTTGCGAGGACTAGTTCCCTATGATTCTAATAAAGTTGTGTTGTATAAATACAATGCTACCATTATTGAGAATGACAGAGAGGTTCCCATTCCCTATCTTTCTTCTAATGTTAACATTGCCGATGTTAGTGGTCTGACCCGTAGTGATCTTGTGTTCTCCGTTGTACCTCCATGAAAGGTTGGAAATATCCCAATTGAAGCTCCTGTTGTAATTCCTAATCCAATGATATATAATGGACAACCCAAAAAAAAACCATCTTGAATTATGATATTGATGAAGTTCTAAAGTTGATTAAAAATAATGAATACAAGATCTCTATTCTCTCTGCTAATGAATTCTGAAACGCACAGAGAAGCACCGATGAAAATGATAGATCAAGAATTTGTCAACCATGATGTAACAACTGACTGATTCAACAAAGTAATGGGAAACATCATTGCATGTAACAACCTGAGCTTTAGTGATGAAGACCTCCCTGCAGAAAGAGAGAATCACAACTTTGTGTTATATATCTATAAGAGTTTTCTGTCAGATGGTATGTCTAATGTGTTTGGTTGACTCTGATTCATCGCTAAATGTCATTCATAAATCTACATTTTCTAGGCTCTCATATCAAGGAACTCTTATGATGAGCAGTGAGGTTATTGTTAAATCATTTGATGGTTCAAGGAAGACTGTAACGGGCGAAGTGGATCTCCCAATAAAAATTGGTCCTCACTCATTCCAGATAACATTCAAAGTAATGGATATCCAAGTTGCTTACAACTATTTATTGGGATGAACATGGACTCATAATGTAGGGGTTATCACTTCAATGCTCCACCAAAAGCTGAAATTTGTGAACAATTGAAAGTTGGTTGTGGTGGGCACTGAACATGCTTTGATAATGAGTCATGTCTCATCAATCTCCTACATTGACAGAAGTGAAGAGGTTGGCACTTAGTCTCAGTAAATATCTATTAATGATGAAGGTAATAAGAAGAATGGGGCATCTTCTTTTTTCATACAAATATGTGCAACGAATGGTATAAAATCGTATAAATATTGGTTGGGGTGTCGTGTTTGAGTTACCTGAAAACAAGTTTCGTGAAGGCCTGGGTTTTTCTGCCACATTTGCCAAAGATGATAAAGGAGATACTCTCATCTGTCCTATCCAATAGATGTTATGAAGTGCATGCTTTATTTTCCCAACAAAGTCCAAAGTCAACATTATTCTTAAAGATGATCCTAAAGAGGGTTCACCAAACTTCATGACGCACGGAAGAACTTGCAAAAATTGGATCACCATTGATGTCACTTCAGTCGTTCACATCTCTAAGTAATACTATAGTTGTCTTTTTCAAAACATTTAGCTCTACCCAAGGCGAAAGAGTAGTTATGGGGATTTGTTAAAAATAACTTTTTCCACTATACCTAAGGTTGAACAAATCTTGTATCAAGATTTTGTTTCAAGTTTGTGATCATCAATAAAAGTCATGTTGTCTCCTATACTGTTATTTTTTACTTTTTGCTTTTTTTCTAAAAAATGGTAATAAAGAAAAAACCTAAGAAAGTGATAAAAAGAGAAAATCACTTTCAATATCTACATAAATTCTATTTTTTTACCTATTTGTAAAGTCAAACATAAATCATATTTGGAGATTAAATTATAAAACCATTGAAAAATAAGATCCTATTCCCTCTAGCTACTTTGAGTTCCTTGTGTTTGAAATTGAGGAGGAAGATATAGAAAAAATTCCTGAGGAGATTTCCCGACTGTTAGAATGAAGAGAAATCCATTCAGCCTCATGAAGAACCAGTAGTAGTGATCAACATGGGCATTGAGGAAGATAGGTAGGAAGTCAAAAATTAAGCACTACATGACCCATGTGTTAAAGGAAAGATAGTAGAGTTTCTAAAAGAGTTTATGGATGTATTTTCTTGATCTTATCGTGACATGCTTGGATTAGACTATGAGATTGTGGAGCATCACCTGCCATTAAAACCATAGTGTTTGCTTGTTAAACAAAAGTTGAGGAGGACCTTCTTAGATATGGCCGTCAAAATCAAAGATGAAGTTCAAAATCAGATTGATGTTGATTTTCTTGTCACTTCTGAATACCCTCAATGGTTAGTTAACATTTTCCATGTTCCTAAGAAAGGTGGTAAGTTCCAATTATGTGTGGATCACCTAGATCTAAATAAAGCCACCCGAAGGAGGATTTCTCATTACCCCATATTCACACGTTGGTTGATAAAACTACAAAGTTCAATGTCTTTTAATTCATTAATAGTTTCTCCAGCTACAATCAGATCAAGATGGCACCTGATGACATGGAGAAGATTGTTTTCATTACACCGTGGGGAACATTCTGCTATAGAGTGATGCATTTTTGTTTGAAAAATGTTGGTGCAACATATCAAAGCGCTATGACTACTTTGTTCCATGATATGATGCATAAGGAAATTGAAGTTTATGTAGATGATATGATTTCCAAGTCACAAACTAAAGAAGACTATGTGGAACACTTTTTGAAGTTATTTAAGTACCTGATGAAGAATCAACTTCGTCTAAATCCTAATAAATGTACCTTTGGTGTTAGATCAGGAAACTACTAGGTTTCATCATTAGTCAACAAGGTATTGAGGTAGATCCCGACAAAGTCAAGGCTATTTAGGAAATTCCTGCACCCATAATAGAGAAAAATGTAGGAGGTTTCCTGGGACGTTTGAACTAAATATCAAGATTTATATCACACATCAAAGTTGCTTGTGGAGTAATCTTCAAACTTCTCATTCTACTCCCTCTTTTAGAAGAAAGACTGTTGGTTATGCATCTAACTCTGTTGGAAGATTCTATGTGTTATGTGTTAGGCCAGCAGGATAAAACAGGAAGAAAAGAGCACATCATCTATTATCTGAGTAAGAAATTATCACATTGTGAGTATCGGTACTCCATCCTTGAGAAAAATTGTTGTGTTCTGCCTTGGGCTGCTAAGCGTCTTCGTCAATGCATGATTAATCACACAACTTGGTTGATATCTAAAATGGACCCGATCAAGTACATTTTTGAGAAGCCTGTTTTGACCAGAAGAATTTCCTGCTGGCCTATGCTATTATCCGAATATGATATTGAGTATCGCACTCATAAGGCTTTAAAAGAAACTATTCTAGCTGACCATTTGGCGCATCAACCTATTGATAATTTTCCATACGAAGAAGTGATGTACCTAAAGGTTAAAAATTGTGAAAAACCTAAGTTCGGAGAAGGACGTGATCCTGAATCTCGATAGGGTTTAGTTTTTGATGGATTTTTTATTGCTTTTAGAAGTGGATTTGGAGCAGTTATCGTTACTCCTTAAGGTGCTCATATTTTTTTCTATGCAAGACTAATGTTTTATTGTACCAACAATATAGTGGAGTACGCGGCCTGTATCATGAGCCTCTAAGAAATAAATGATCTCAGAATTAAGATCCTCGACATATATGAAGATTCAGCTCTTGTGATTACCCAGATAAAACGAGAGTGGGAGACTCGCCATCCTGGCTTGATCCCTTACAAATATTATGCAAGGATATTGTTGAATTTTTTTAACAAAGTTAATCTATACCAGATTCCTCGTGAAGAAAATAAAATGGCTGATGCTTTAGCCACTTTGTCTTCCATGTACCAAATGAATCGTCCCACTGATATGCCTGAATCAAGCGACTGGAAAGACCTTCTTATGTGTTTCCAGCAGAAGAGGTCGTAGAGGACAAGCCTTAATTCCATGACATTAAGTGTTTCTTTCAAAATCAAGAATACCCGCCTGGGGCATCCCGTAAATATAAGAAGACTTTGAATGGTGATGTACTGTATAAAAGAAACTTTGATATGGTTTTTCTGAGATGTGTGGGTAAGTGTGAAGCAGATTTTCTAATGCAAGAATTTTACGAGGGGTCTTTTGCTACACATGAAAACGGGCATGCGATGGCTAGGAAAATTCTAAGAGCAGGTTACAATTGGCTGATGATGGAATCTGACTGCTGTAAGTATGTGAATAAGTCCATACATTCCTGATCTTTGAATATAAAATCCATGTGCCTCCGACTCATCTGAACATTCTTTCTTCTTTGCGGCCTTTCTCCATGTGGGGCATTGTTATGATCAGTATAATTGAACCCAAGGCATTGAACGAAGAACATTTCATCCTGGTGGTTATTGATTATTTCACCATGTTTGTCAAAGCAACATCCTATGCAAATTTGAGTCGCCAAGTAGTGGTCAATTTTATCAAGAATCAGCTAATCTGCCGATATGGTTTTCCAAGAAAGATTATCATTAACAACGGGTCGAATTTGATCAATAAAATGATGGAAGAACTCTATGATGATTTCATGGTAGAACATCCCAACTATTTTCCCTACATACCAAATATGAATGGTGTTGTCGAAGCTGCTAACAAAAATATCAAGAAAATTATTCAGAAGATGGTTGTAACTTACAAGGATCGGCATGAGATGCTCCCTTTTGCTCTGCATGGTTATCACATGTCTGTACGCACTTTGACTGGGGAAACTCCATTTTTTTGGTATATGGAATATAAGAATTACTCCCCGTAGAGGTTGACGTCCCGTCATTGAGAGTCTCGATGAAGTTTGAGTTATCTAAGGTTGAATGGTGTCAAAACAAATATGACCAGTTGGATTTAATTGAAGAGAAAATGATGACAGCCATGTGTTATGGCCAGTTATATCAAAAAAGATTGAAATAGGTGTTCGATTAAAAGGTGCGACCTCGTGAGTTTAAAGAATGCGACCTTGTGCTAAAGAGGATCTTGTCTTTTCAACCCGACTCTATGGTAAAGTGGGCACCTAATTTTGAAGTACAAATGTGGTTAAAACAACTTTCTTTGGCGGTGACATGACTGTTATGACTATGGATGGTGAGGATCTCCCGCGCCCTGTAAATGTTGATGCAGTCAAAAAATAATTTGTCTAAATAAACTAAAAGAATAGCTCGCTAAGTTAAAAACATGAAAGGGCGACTTAGGCAAAAATGAGTGTCTCGGTGGACTGAAAAACCGAAAGGGCATCCCAGGAAAAGAATAGAGACATAAATAGAAAAATAATTCATCCTGGTAGATTGAAAACCCGAAAGGGAAATCTAGGCAAAAGTAAGGGATCCTTATGACAAGTAACTGCATTGGGACGAACTTCATCTTCTGAAGCTACTATTGTTGTACTCCAAATTTTTTTGGATCACTTCAACCAATGATCACGTTGAAGATGATCACATGGATCACTTCAACCAATGAAAGTGTGACAAATAAAATAATCTAATTGGTATAACTTTTTTGGATCTGATGCGCGTGTTTTGACTTGTGTCCACAATACATCATCACCTCCCATCAATTTTATGTGCCAACGTGTTTAAGTAACTTGGATCCAATGCTTCCACCATTTTCTGATGTGTTATTATTTTACAAAATTGTTTTTAAAATCCTTTTATCTTAAAAAATTCATAACAATTTCATATTTTATCCAAAAAATATGAAAATTTACACAAAATTTTTGAAACATTTCTGATTTTATAGATATTTTTCCAAATTTTTATTTTGATGTTAGCTAATTTTTATAATTTTTGCATTTTTTGCATAATTTTGATTGGTTTAAAATTTTTCTCATGCTTTTAAAATTTTGAGAAAAATATTATATGATCCAATGATTTTTATGACCTATGGTGATTTTACTTCATTTTTATTTTTAGTCTGGCTATTTTTTTATTATTTTTGATCTTTTTGTTTGATTTTAAATAAGTTTAAAATAGTTTCTGATTTCCAAAAATGATGAAACTAATTTCAAATAATATTATAGGTTATTTCTAATTTTTTTCTAAGATCTCATTTCATTTTTATTTGTTTTTTTGTGTAGATTTTGATATTTCCCCTTTATTTCCATTTAAACTTCATTTATTAATTGTTTAATTGTATTTTAATATTATTTTGACTTTGTTCACTGTTTGACCCTGGTTCATGGTCCATTTGATAACAAGTTTCATCAACCTTATTGGATCTTAGGTGTTGATTAGGTGAAAACCCTAATCCACCAAAACAGATGAATGATGTTAATGATAACTCGGTCAAGACCTTTGATCCAAATTGAATTTCTATTTTGTATGATTCACCTTACCTCTGCTTCATCTCCTTTCTTCTTCCTTTTTATTTTTTTTATCATTTGGATGATTGATGATTCATCTTGTTCAATTGAATTTGGATTGGTACTTTATGAACTTTCATCAATTCAAATCTTTCTCTAAGTGATCATTTGATCACTCAAGGTACTTTGGATTAGTGAAAGTTTGTCGTATGTTATCATGAAGGATTTGATTGATGTAATGATCTCATCTCCTTGACTTAGGTCTTGATCCACATTTGTTTTTACTAGTGCTACATGTTTTAGGATCATTATTTTGTCATATCTCTAACATGTATGATACATATATTGTTATTGACGGGCCTCGTATAATATTGACATCTACATAAGTCCGTCTACAATTGCTTAACATTGCACTAAATTTGTCCCGAATCAGAAAACTAACATACTAACTCTAACATTTATTTTACTAACTTTTTACTTTAATGTAATTTAAATTTCCTGCAATTTACTTTATGTCATTTAATTTTAGCATTTTTATCATTCATGTCATTTATCTTTTTGATCTTTATTTTATGCCATTTGGAATTTTATTTTATATCATTTTTCCTTTGTCCACTTGGACATTTGTTTACGTTTATGCACCTTTTTCCTTTATCCACTTGGGCTTTTATTTTTATTCTTAAATCATTAATAATCAACTCGAACATTAAAAGACTTAAGGATCTTTGTGGATAATGGTTACTATCCCTTGGAATATTGAAGTATTTGGAATTTTGGACTTAGGATATGACCTTGTGACTTGGAGGATTTTGGACCCTAGAATCATGTTGTTATTTTTTTCTGTATTAGGAACTTTTCTGTGTGCAAGTGTTACGCTGAAATTCATACAAAAATAATTCATCAGAGACACGAAGTTGATTTGATACATGCCAAGTCATATGTCCCTTTTTGAATTCATATGATGCAAGCTTGAACTTGGGGCACTTATAATTCGTCTGATGCTTATTACTTCATTGTACGTGGATTTAATCTAAAGGATGAGAATGTTATGTTGACTTTATTATGTCAAGTGTTGGCTTCTTGTTTGGTTAGATCTTTCCTTCCTTAGATTTTACTTTATGCTTTAGGATAGTCCCTTCATCTCTTGTCCATCTTCTTTAATTTCTAAATCTTCTCCCCCCCCCCCCCCCCCCCCCATTTCAAAACATTATTTGTTTGTAATGTTACACCACTTTCATAATAAATAAAAACCTTGACTTTGTCAAGTGAATTTTCAAAAACCTATTCTTAATCAAACTTTAACTCATTTAACTAAAGTCTAACCCTTTTCTTCAAAAACAAAATAAAATACAAAACCTCACTTCAAACCTTTTTTCCATTTGGCTTTTTTATTTTAAACCTTTTTCTTAAAAGATTAGATGTGAGTCATATTTATGATTGAGAAATAATGCTCCCATGAAGGGGATAGTGGCATACCTGTTGAGTTATCCAGGTTGGAATGGAAAGACTTAAAACCAATAATAGACAACCTTAATTTAAGATAAAAATGCATGAAAATAATACACTTTGCACACTTGCACCTCTAGGGTTAACCGACATTGTTGCCTTAGAAATAAAACAGTCATGTCCCTCTAACGTGGGATACTTTAGCAAAGACCTTTGAATACAAGATCGTATTCCCTCAATGACCCTTCAATGTTTCCTTTGGTAAATGATCTTAGACCCTTACGACAAATTGCTATGGTATCCTACAACGTTTCCTTCTATAACTTTACGACGACCCATGCCCGTCCCTTCACATCCAATGATAGGGCTTCTTTCCAATCAATAGTAAGATAGCAATATCTAAAGGAGGAGGAAAAGAACAAAGGATTTTTTAGTAGGTAGAACGCTCGTAGTTTCTTGATAAAAAAAAACCATTTTCTTACCTCACACTTTCAAAACATTCTTCAAAACAAACATCTCTTTGAACTATTTCTTCGAAAGTCAACACTTTGTATACATTCTTATAGAGACGAGAATCATTTACAATTTTCGCCTAAATGTAGGAACTTTTCAAAAACACTTTCAAACAAACACAAACACATTTCATAATGCATTTCAAAGTGACCTAGAAACTAAGAGCCCATAGATAACTATGGATGAAAAGGGTGTTAATATCTTCCCTTTTCATAACCTACCCCACGAACTCAAGAAAATTCTCAAAAGGTCTTTCCTATTCTTTTCACCCTTTCATTTATTGGATAAAAGAAAAGTGGTTGGCGACTCTTGCTATCCAAGTCAGTTCTCCCACCGTATTACAGAACTAGCGACTCTGTTGGGGACATATCTTAAAAGTGGGTTACCTTAGAGATTATATAACCTTTAAAATTCTTTCATTGTTTGACTTGTATGATTACATTATGGGTTATGTTTATGTTTTTATAAATTCTTTACCCGGATCTAGGAACATTATTAGGTATGTAGAAAAAATTATGGAGACTACGGTGTACACGGATATGGTTGATGAAATGTCTACGTTAGTGTGACACATTTATGGTTACAGGTATCCCTTGTGGCGAATCGAGAAAAATACGGGGCCGCTGTGTGGTGTCATGAAGCACTAACTGACCTTAGAATCTTTAGTTGAACAACATGGTCATTAGGAAATAGTGAGATAGCCGGATTTGGTGCAGTCTAAAGTTGGTTGATACTCGATACTATGCTCATTGAGATCATACTTTTGGGATATTTCGGTTTCCAATAAAGAGGCTCACGCTGAAACAATGTCCGATGAAGAAATATTAATGATATTGAGGTTCTCTAGAAACCGATTACTTTTTAGGACAGGTTGAACCAACTAAACTTCAAGAGGGTACTTACCTATGAACCCCAGGTAAGCCTAAACCTAAGGGCTTGTTTTATTTGCTTGTATATTATTATTTATACATAATATCATGACATCATACCATCGCATTTACACTAACCAATTCAAGGACCTAGAGATTTATCTTTGTTCTGTTTTGTAGCTTCCATTCACAGAAATACCATCTGAATCAACCTTGTCAAAGTGTCTCCTTAACTCAAGGAGTTAGCATCAAGGGTCCCTGGAAATTCTCTGTTCACCAAGAAGTATGGTCGACTCCTCAATATGGTTACCTCAAACTTTGAAGAAGAAGACAAGGTAAATGTGCTTTTTCAATTCTTTGACCCTAAACATTATTGTTTTACATTTACTGATTACCAATTAGTACCTACCATGGAGGATTTATCTTAACTATTGGGAGTTCATATTCTTAATCAATTACCCTTCACCGATATTGAGAAAGATACACGACCTGACGGGATTTCTCTAGCCTTACATTTGCAACAGTCTGACATTGTGGCTAATTGGGAAACTAGAAGTGGTGTTAAAGGTTTTCTAGAAAAGTTTTTGTTTGAGAAGGCTCAACTATTTTGGGATGCTCTGGATTTGCAAGCTTTTGAATAAGTTTTGGCTCTCCTAATCTATGGGGTTGTACTATTCCCTAATCAAGACCAACTTATATATGTGAATACAGTCAAAATCTACCTATCTCGTAACCCGGTGCCTACCCGACTTGGAGACATTTTGCATTCTCTTCACACTCGTACCATGAAGAGAAGGGGAATTCTTATGTGTTTCACTCCTTTATTGTCTAGGTGGTTTATTTTTCACCTTCCTCGGTTAGTTTTGAAGAATGAACAAGGCATGAAGTGGTCTCAAAGGTTGATGTCAATCTCGTATTCGGATATTCATTTGTGTTCTCGATCTTTGGAGGATGTCACCATTATTGACCATTGTGGGGAATTCCCTAATGTCCGACTCCTTATCATTATGGGAGGTATCACTTATAATCCTTGCTTGGATCTACGATAGTTTGGTTACACTCGAAGTGATGGTCCGCATGACGCGCTTGTCCAAGGTATTGTGTTTGACTATGAGAACGATGTCCAAGGTTATCGTCAAAGATTTATATGAGCTTGGGGCATGGTGAACAACGTTGATAGCAAAATCTTTGGGAATAAGAACTCCATTCCTTTGGAACCTTATCTCAAGTTTGTGCAAGATCGCGCTCAAAACCTCATGATGTCGTATGTTGCCATCATACCAATCATTATGGAGCCTATTGCTGAAGGAGACACTCCTCACACCATTCTTCATCCTGACATGCCTACTACTCTCGAGGAATTACAAAGGTCATGGATTCAACTCAAGGGGGAGTGAGACACCTTTGAAACCCAATTCTACTCGAGCGAGAAGAAGGTGTTGGAGCTCACAAGGTAACTCCATGAGGAGAAGAACTTGAATGCCTGCATCAGTCCAAAGAGGAAGCGTCCATGGGAGACCTGAGTCTTTTGTTGTATAATTTCATTTTGCTATTTTTCTTTCATTGTAAGCCCAAGAGGAAGTTTGTAACCTTTGAACTCATTAATAGATTTAATGTTTTTCTTTACTTTATTGTTTAAGCAAATTTAAATCTTAAAGGTCCTTGAAAGCATTACATACGCATAACATGTGTGATACGGTGGCAGAACCGGACTGGTTTTAGGAAAATGCTGGTTTGCATTTTGCGTTTCTGTTCTCATAATATCGCGGTAAGCAAGAGTCTCCACCGACTTTTATTTTATCCAAACTAGAAATGAAAAAAGCACAGAAAAATTCCTTTTTCGAGATATCCTGAGTAAGGGGGTAGATTATAGAAAGGGAAGGTATTAGCACCCTTTCTATCCATAGTTTTCTACGGGCTCTTAGGTACTTTCTCATCATTTTAAAAATTGCTTCCGTGTTAGTGTGTTTTTTAAAATTTTTTGCTTTACTTCGATTTAACCCTTACTTCTGTCTTCAAGAGTGTTACGAAGTCGTTTTGAAAACTTTGTTTGAAAAAGTGTAAGTGTGGAAAAGTTTGATTTTGAGAAAGTACCTATTAGCATCTACCTACTCGAAAAAAGAATGTTTATGTTCTTGTTTCCTTTAGACAGTGCTATCCTATTATTAAGGAATAGGTAGCACCGTCGTTGGAACTGTAAGGGTCAATTCGAAAAAGGATGTACGATCACTAAAGCAATGTTAGGACGTCTTAGTAATAACCCTAATGTCTTAAGATCATATTCGAGGCAACATTTCCGAGGCAACCTTTCCGAAGCAACATTTCCAAACGGGACATTGATCTTTGTTTTAGACAAGAGAGCGACCACTAAAATACCCTATAATTAATGATCGTTTACCGAAGGAAACCGAAGTGAGAGTATACCCTAGGAGTGCGCATGTGAGAGTGATTCAATTTCAGTTATTATATTTGCACATTTAGGGTTTGCTAACCATTTTAAAAATCATACATTCTTGTCATGCAACCCTATTATCATACATCTAACAGTTAATATTTTCGAAAATTAAAATGCGAGAAATAAAACTACGCTATTACAAGGCTTCGGGGAGGGGGATTAATTACATAGCCAAAAACCCGTAAAATGATAAATAAAAGAAAAATCCTAATTAAACTATTACATCCCATGAGCAATTACATTAATATTTGCAAAAATAATGAATGTGCACTATAAATTAAGAACGATAAAAAATTAGGGTTTTGACCCCGTCTAAACCTAATTAAAAGAAAAATCATATTTTGTTGTTTTTGATTATTTTAAGAAAAATAAGGTTTTTAAATTAAATATGATACAAACTTAATTACTAATAAAATTAAATTAAGAAAAATAATTAATTTTTACCTATTTTTGTATTTTGGTTATTTTAGGAAAAAGAAAATAAAAATTAAAACAAACCCTAATTTTCTAATTGGTTTTGATTTATTTACAAAAAAATATTTAAGTTACCCTAAAATTAAATTAAACTAATTAAATTAATTTTGATAAAAATAAAAAAATAAAAATCCTAAATTCTAATTTAGTGAAAATTGATTTTTATGAGTTTTTGTTAAAAAAAAGAATTAAATTTGTGTGAGAAAATAATTTAAATAAAATAAATAAGTAAAAGGAAAATATAAAAGAAAAGAAAAAGGGCCTGATATGCTAGCAATTTGAGGGGTGTCCATAGAAATTTTTGGGCCCAAAAGCCTTGATCCAATGTTGACTCTTCTGATTCCAACGCGTTGGCTTGACTAAGATGCATGGTAGACCTTCATGTGATGGCTTTTGGATCCAGATTGTGGGCAATCTGATGGTTGGAAGATGATGGTCCATGGTGGTCCTTGTGCCTGTACATATGCCTGATCATGCAATGAAAAATATTATAAAATAATAAGGGGACCTGGGATTCGAACCCAGGCCCTATGACTTTTTCTCTCTCCCACTAACCAACTTAACCAAGGCGCTTATGTTGTACAATAGACAAAAATAATGATTATATTGAAAAACACAACACATTAACTTTCCAGCGCGCGAATTTTCAAATGGGCCAGTCAGGGGGTGCCACGCCACCCTTCTTCTTCCTCGCTCTGTTGGTAAAAGTTAAGACATTTAGCTACAAACAAATGTCTGTAGCTATAGCCCCTGCGTGTTTCCAGAATCACATACAAGCATGATAAATGAAAACTAATGCCACACACCAATTCGTCTTGCCCTTGTGAACATCATGGTACCTCTCTTTTGGGCCAATTTTACCTGCATAGGAAAACCCTAAAACGAACCAAGAAAACCTAACAATGTTGGATCTCTGTATGGTTAGCAATAATGCAATTAATCATTACCAATAGCTTGCAAATGCTTCAAGGATTCAGAATATATAAACCAATCATGCTAACAATGTCAAATTCATTAGATTCGATTTAAAAAAATGGAGGGATGTCGTGAAGCACTTACATTGCATTTCTGGGCACCAAAACACTTGTTGGTGATTGGTATAGACTCCTTGAATACCCAGGAAGCGAATGAGATAGCTTGGAAGGCTTGAGGTAGCCTGGAACTATGAAATCAGATTACCACTTTTCTTTGATTTTTTTGAAAGTTGTTCTTCACTCTACACACCCCTAACCCTTGTGCATTTGGTCTGCAAATGTTCTATATGCAGCCTTGAGTGAATTAGGTTTATAAATTTGTTTCAAATCTTCTTTAATTAAGGTGATTGATCAAGATTTGATTCTCTTGTAAATCTTTCCAAAACAAGCCAAAAATCAATCTTTTTGTGTACAAATAAGCCTTGCATGATTTGATTCCCTTTCCAGCTATCCATGGACCTGAAATATGCACAAAATCTCAAGGTTTAAATGATTTTGATATTTTCATTATTTTATTTTGATTTAATTTGATTTAATTGAAATAAAAATCATAATAAATGGAAAAAATAAAATAAAGGCAAGTTGGGAGGATAATGGGCCTTGGACCATGTTACAAACTCAATACAAGCACAAAATGTTGGTCCCATTTGACAAAAATTGCAATTTGAGGCATATTTGACTTTTGGCAATTTTGCAAAAAAGGTCAACTTCACCAATGCATAACTCCTTCAATTTTGACTCTATGAAGGTGTTCTTTGACTTTTAAGAAAGATCAAGATGTCATATAAGCAACCCTTTTGGTCTCATCTCAATTTAGTCTTCCATGTTCATGTATGAAGCTTTGACAAAAAATGTGTTTTTGTTGACTTTTCAAAATGACCTATAATGTCCATATTCCTAACTTCTTCTGAGTGCATATTTTGAACTTGGGAGATGAAGATGAATTGTAGGGAATTTCATTCTCTTCAAAATTATATTTGTATGGGTCATTTATAATAAAGTATGAGAAAGTTATGCTTGGTCAAAGCTGAGTTGACTTTTCCTACAAAACCCTAATTTAACAACTTTTGGGTTTTGATGAATTGTGAGCAATCCTTGATGAATTATGATCAAATCTTTATCAAATGATGAATAATACTTTAAAATGATGGTGTTGACCAAAGATCTTGAGGTTTTACTGTATGGGGACCATAGTTGACTCTTGCCCCAACATAGTCGATTTTTAGGCCTTTGAGCAATTGACTGAGCAAACTTTCTCTACAAGGCTTGAAACTTGACATGGATGATCTTGAGAACATATTAGGACAATGGTGAGAATTTGGGATCCCTTGGACTCAGGTATCTTGATGCAATATGAAACCCTAAATTGAGTTAGACTGCCATAGGAGAGAGTTTATCTAGTCAACTCTTGGACTTCCTTGAGCAATTTGAGGATCTCACTTGAAATGTTTTTAGAAATAAGGGAGGGAAAATTTTGGGGTATAACATCTGCCCCTGTTCAATCTTCTTAAACTTGAGGATGTAGATTGGCTTGTCTGCCTTTCGGGATCCGAGGGTGGAAGATTATTGAACACTAGAGTGCCCAGAAATTTGCACTCGCATAAAGTGGTACTTGTTTTGTGATGCCGGGAATGGGCTTATAGATGCCATTTGGAGATTGATGATGGAAGATGGGCTTAAAGATGCCATCCAAAAGAGTGTCGATCGCCTAAGAGATTCCTTAGCGAGAACCCGTATACCTGTTGTTGAGGGAGATTTCACTGGGGAATATTGATCTATATCTTGGTACAAGTTGAATTTTAGGAGCTTCGGTTGTCCGTTATTCTACTGGGGAATCGTCTCTTGGTCGAAGAGGTGAAAATGAACTATTATCTGGTCGTGATCTAGGCTTCATAGTGATAAGATCTACTGCTATTTGGCCGTGCTCCATGCTTTACAGTGGCTTAGCGGGGAGATGAGATTAAACTTGCTATACGGTCGTAATCCAGGATTTGCAATTTCTCAATTCTTATCTGGTCGTACTCCAGACTTCAAAAGGAATTAAGTTGTTATCTGGTCGCATCCGGGCTTCAACTTGAATTTAGGGCACACTAATATCCGGTCGACTCCGGGATTCTTAGTAATTGTCTAGGTAAACTGCTATTTGGTCGAAATCCAAGCTTCACAGTGTCTTATACTATTATCTGGTCATAATCCCAGGCTTCAGTGTCTTTTACCGCTATCTGGTCGTAATCCAGGCTTCACGATGTCTTATACCATTATCTGGTCAAATCCAGGCTTCATGGTGTCCTGTACTGCTATCTGGTCGATTCCAGGCTTCACAATACCTTACTTCTTATTTGGTCGCATTCCAAGCTTCAGAAGGAATTAAGTTGTTATCCGGTCGCATACGGGCTTCAACTTGAATTTAGGGCACACTAATATCCGGTCGACTCCCGGCTTCTTAATAATTGTCTAGGTAAACTGCTATTTGGTCGAAATCCAAGCTTCACAGTGTTTTGTACTATTATCTGGTCGTAATCCCAGGCTTCAATGTCTTTTACCGCTATCTGGTCGTAATCTAGACTTCACGATGTCTTATACCATTATCTGGTCAAATCCATGCTTCATGGTGTTTGATACTGTTATCCGGTCGATTACAGGCTTCACAATACCTTATTTCTTATCTGGTCGCATTCCAGGCTTCAAAAGAAATCAAGTGGTTATTCAGTCGCATCCGGGCTTCCATTTGATTTTTAGGCCTACTAATATCCGGTCAATTTTCGGGCTTTATAGTAATTGGCCGGGTAGATTGCTATTTGGTCGAAATCCAAGCTTCATAGTGTCCCTCACTCTTATCTGGTCGTAATCAAGGCTTCAGTGTCTTTTACCGCTATCTAGTTGTAATCCAGGCTTCACGATGTCTCATTCCATTATCTGGTCGTAATCCAGGCTTCACGATGTCTCATACCATTATCTGGTCAAATCCAGGCTTCATGGTGTCTTGGAGAAATCAAGATACTATCCTGTCGAACCTGGGCTTCATAACTTGCATTAAAGATATACCACTATCTAGTCGACTCCAGGCTTCGTAGTATTCTTGGCTGCTAACTGGTCGTAATCCAGGCTTCACAACGTCTTATACCGTTATCTGGTCTAGTCCAAGCTTCATGGTACCTTGTATTGCTATCTGGTCGTAATCCAGGCTTCATAATGACTTGCTACACTGTTATCTGGTTGATTTCCGGGCTTCACAGTTTGTGTTTATGATATACCACTATCTGGTCGAATCCAGGCTTCATGGTGTCTCTATTGCTATCTGGTCGTTCTCCAGGTTTCATAATACTTGTTGGGGATTAAACTATTATCCGGTCGAATCTAGGCTTCATAGCTTGAATCCGAGATAAACCACTATCTGGTTGATTCCAGGCTTCGCGGTGTTTGATATTGTTATTAGGTTGTTCTCCAGGCTTTACAATATGATGGAGAAATCAAGATATTATCCGGTCAGATCCGGGCTTCATATCTTGAACTTTGTGAGAATTTGATTGTATTTTTTCCTGAAAGGTAAAGGGTTAGTCGTATGCCATGATGTATGAAATGTATTGAGCCATGATGTTCTCAAAATGAATGAGGTTGTGTTGTATGATGCTTATGCACATGTCATGATGTATGGATATGCAATGTTTTTATGATATTCTATAACTGGGGAAAATAAATCCCGAACTGATGCTGGAGAGTGCAAGGAGTTGAATTCTTCATTCTCGCTGGGGATAACGATCGAAGATGATTTGAGAATAAATTGGCGGGAGAAATTCTGCTGGAGAATAAACTGGCGAGGGAATGACTCTGTGGGGAAGAGAGAATCTGCTAGAAGATCTGCTGATTTGGAGAAATAACCTTGGTTGGGGATGAATTATCGCTGCTGGCAATAATGAACCTCTGTTGGGGATTGATTCTCTGCTTGTAGAAGAAATAAATTCTATTAGGGATAGTCTTCCATTGTTGGTGTTAGATGAACTCTGCTTGGGGAGAATTAACACCACTATTTTTGGTACTTCCTACTATGCGGGGAGTGTATGCACTTTTAAGTCATATTCTCCAGCTAGGTCCCTCCTTGTACCTGGTGGATAGAGTAACTGTAAGGTTTGGACATTTCTCGTTTGCCCCTGTTCCTGGAATTACCAGTAATCGTCTTTTGTCTCGCATGTAAATATTTATAGCAACAATTATTTTCACATGCATATATCAAAAATGAATCATTGGACGTTCTTGCAAAACAAAACAGGAAAAGAAAAACAATTTTGAAATTTATTCTAAAATGAATTATATTGATTTTGAAGTTGGCCTGTAATAGGAGTTTTTGTACAAGAGGCTGACGTCCTAGTAAGAGAACGTCGCCGAAAGAAAAGAGTTTATACAATTTGTGTAAAAGAAAGAAAAACAACTATGTAAACAATCCCACTGGGTTCCAACTCTACTATTGCCTTTATATCTTCGAGCATCTCATCACTTTTCTACTTGGTTGAAGTTAGATCAGATTGATTGGCGTCGTCCGAGCTTGATAGCCGATACCGAAGTCTGGTTGCAAGATGATCCTATGAGACATAGTGTTACGCTTTAATCCCTAATTTTTACCTGGACCGCCCTTTCGGATTTTTGGTCCACCGGGATACCCCTTTTTGCCCAAGCCGCCTTTCCTGGTTTTTGACTTGCCGGGTGTACAGATGTTTTTACATTTTCATCCCTTATTTTTGCCCGAACCCTTTTGGTTCGTCGGGAGGCCCTTATTTTTGCCTAGGCCAATGAACCTAGCGGGTCTTTGATTATGCGTAGTATTCTTTCACTATGTCTACATTGACGGGGTGGGAAGGTCGTCACCATCCATGGTGGTTAGAATCATAGATCCTCCCGAGAAAATGTTCTTAACCACAAATGGCCCTTCGTAAGTGGGGGTCCATTTGCCCCTGGGATCACCTTGTGGTAATATGATGCGTTTGATCACCAAATCCCCAACTTGATACTCTTGTCGTCTGACTTTCTTGTTAAATGCCTTGATCATTCGCTTTTGATATGTTTGACCATGACAAATATAAATAAGTCTCTTCTCGTTGATTAAATTCAACTGATCAAGGCGAGTCTGGATACAATCGTCCTCGCTTAAACCCGTATCCTTCATAATCCGGAGAGAGGGTATCTGGACTTCAATGGGTAGGACTGCCTTCATGCCATACACCAAAGAGTAAGGTGTTTCCCCTGTCGAAGTCCGCACTGAGGTACGGTACCCATGAAGAGCGAATGGTAACATCTCATGCCAGTCTTTGTATGTCACTGTCATCTTCTGCACAATCTTCTTGATGTTCCTATTAGCCGCTTCAACAGCCCCATTCATCTTCGGCCGGTAGAGAGAAGAGTTGTGATGCCGTATCTTAAACTGTTTGTAGAGCTCGGTGATCATTGTATTGTTGAGATTTGTACCATTATCCGCAATGATCCTTTCTGGTACACCGTATCGACAGATCAAGTTGTGTCGGATAAACTGCGCCATGACATTCTTGGTTACTGTAGCAAAGGAAGCTGCCTCAACCCACTTCATGAAATAATCAATAGCTACCATAATAAAATGATGCCCGTTAGACGCAGTAGGTCTGATTTCGCCAATCATATCGATGCCCCACATTGCAAAGGGCCAAGGTGTTGTCAAAACATTCAGAGGAACTGGAGGTACATGCACCTTGTCAGCATAGACTTGGCACTTGTGACAGGTTCGAGAATGCTGATAGCAGTCGGCTTCCATGGTGGACCAATAATATCCTGCCCTTAGGATCTCTTTTGCCATGGTATGTCCACTGGAATGAATTCCGAAGGTACCTTCATGTACCTCTGCCATGATCCTTTCTGCCTCGCTCTTGTCCATTCATCATAGTAGGGTTGAGTCATGGTTACGCTTGTAAAGGATCCCATTGCTGATGAAGAACTTCGCAACGAATCTTTTCAAGAACTTCTTATCATTAACAGATGCACCCTCGGTGTACTCTTGAGCCTCAAGATACCTCTTTACCTCGTGAAACCAGGGTTTATCTGTTACCTCTTCAGTCTCGATGTCACAGAAATTTGCGGGTTCGTCCAACCTCTCAATGATAATCTGGGGAGCTTCACTGTCCCACCTGACCTTAAACATAGAAGACATGGTAGCTAGCGCGTCCGCTAACTGGTTCTCCTCTCTTGGGAAGTGTTCAAAGGTTATCTCCTCTAAGTATGGGAGAAACGTTAATACATACTCCTTGTAAGGAATAAGATTTGGATGCTTCGTATCCCACTCGCCTTTGATATGACTGATCACTAGAGCGGAATCTCCGAATACACTCAAGAACTTAATCCTCAGGTCAATAGCTGCTCGAAGACCCATGATGCACGCTTCATACTTCGCCATATTGTTGGTGCAGTTAAAACATAATCGGGCGGTGAACGGAGTATGACAGCCTCCAGGTAATATAATCACGGTGCCAATGCCATTACCCAACGCGTTTGAAGCTCCGTAAAAATACATAGACCATCAGGATCCTTCCTCAGGTCCTTCATCAGGTCTAGGATTTTCACAGTCGGTCACCAACATGATGTTCTCATCCGGAAACTCGAAATTCATAGAGTGGTAATCATCCATGTCCTGATGTGCCAAATGATCTGCCAACACACTCCCCTTGATTTCTTTTTGGGTTGTGTATTGGATGTCATACTCAGTTAAGATCATCTGTCATCTTGCTATTCTTTCGGATAAGGTAAGCTTTTCAAAGATATACTTGATTGGGTCCATCTTTGATATCAATAGGGTAGTGTGAGTCAGCATATACTGTCTCAGCCAGCGAGCAGCCCATGCCAAAGCGCAACAAGTTTTATCAAGCAGTGAGTATCGGGTCACACAGTCGGTAAACCTTTTGCTAAGGTAGTAAATAGCATGCTCTTTTCGGCCTGACTCGTCATGCTACCCCAGCACACACCCCATTGAATTGTCGAGTATTGTCAAGTATAAGATCAAAGGTCTTCCTTCAACTGGAGGCATCAAAATAGGTGGCTCTTGGATATATTCCTTGATCCTTTCGAAAGCGGCCTGACATTCGTCATTCCATTTTACCACTTGATTTTTCTACAGCAGCTTGAAGATTGGCTTACAAGTAGCAGTCAGATGTGAGATGAATCGGGAAATGTAATTCAGTCATCCCAAAAAGCCTCTGACTTCCTTTTCTGTTTGGGGAGCTGGCATCTCCTGTATAGCCTTCACTTTTGCAGGATCCACCTAAATACCTTTATCACTGACAACGAAACCCAGCAGCTTACCAGACCTCACCCTGAAGGTGAACTTGTTTGGGTTTAACCTCAGCTTGTACATCTTCAACCTGTCAAACAGTTTCTGGAGATGGCCAAGATGTTCTTCTTCAGTCTGGGAACTTGCAATCATGTCATCAACGTAAACCTCAATCTCATGGTGAATCATGTCGTGGAACAAAGCGACCATGGCACGCTGATACGTTGCCCCAGCATTCTTCAACCCGAAAGGCATTACCTTGTAACAGAAGGTGCCCCTCTGCGTAACGAAATTTTTCTTCTCCATGTCTTCGGGAGCCATCTTAATCTGATTGTAACCAGAAAAACCATCCATAAAGGAGAATATCTTATGCTGCACGGTGTTATCGACCAGGACATCGATGTAAAGAAGTGGGAAATCGTCTTTGGGTATTGCCTTGTTCAGATCTTTATAGTCCACACACATCCAAACCTTACCATCCTTCTTGGGAACTGGAACGACGTTGGCAACCCATTGTGGGTAAGAAGTAACGGCTAGAAATCCGGCGTCAAACTGTTTCATGACCTCAGCTTTGATTTTCTCAGACATCTCAGGGCACATACGGAGAACTTTCTTATTTACGGGAGGATAGTCTTCTTTAGTTGGCAAGTGGTGAACCACAATGTCTGTGTCCAAACCAGGCATATCTTCATAGGACCAGACGAAGATCTCAACATAGTCGCGTAGCATCTGTATCAACTGTTGCTTGACACTAGGCTCCAGATTTGCACCTATCTTGACCTCTTTCTTGTCTTCTTCTGTACACAAGTTCACTGATTCCACTGGCTCTTCGTGAGGATGTATGGCCCTCTCTTCCTGTAGTAACAGTCTAGCAAGTTCCCCAGGCATTTCACAATCATCCTCACCTTCGTCCTCGACTTGGTTGATCAGATTTTCGAAGTCATAACCGGCAGTAGCAGAGTCGTTATCAATGGGATCCAGAGTGGATGTGGATCTGCATTATGATATGTGAGTGTGTGTAAGACAATAGTTGTTTTGATAAAATGCGAGATAGAAAGGAAAAACAAGGAGCATAAAATTTGTAATGAAAGAAAACGTCCAATGCTTTATTGATGATATATGAAAATGAAAAATAATAAGCCCTCACAAACAAAGCCAAGGTGCCTCGGGCAACGCACCGAGCCGTAAAATTTCAAATTGTCTGTTACAAATCTCAAAACAAAAGTCTATTACTGTGTAATAAAAGAAACTGGCACGAAGTCTTTCGCCATCCAGTTGTTCAATCCATCGTCGGTAGTCGGGTAAATCCAGCTGTCAATATCTGACATTTCTTCATCACCCCCAATTGCATTCACTCCCTGATTACTGATGTGCAGAGGAGGACTTTTGATCCGCGCGCGCCTAACAGCCCTTTGAGCCTCTGCAGTAAATCCCAAACAAAACTTGTCAGTCTTGTGTGTTAAATCAGGGAGCTGACCCCAATTTTCATACCCACCTTTTTCAATTACAACCCTGGCATCCTTGGGGGAAGCCATCTTCATCGGAGGTTTATCAGCAGCAACTTCAGTCGATGCCAGAGTCTGGGGGACCTCTTCAAAGTTCTGACACGGGGTTTCGATGAATTCCCCATCCATCTCCACATACCAAAATCAGTTAAGATGACTCACCATGTACTCCTCTTCTCCTCACACCATAACAATCTTCCCTTTTACTGAATACTTCAACATTTGATGGAGCGTAGAAGTCACTGCCCAGCCTTATGAATCCACGGGCGACCCAGCAAGCAAGAATAAGATGGTCGGATATCCATCACATAGAAAGTAGATGCAAAAGTATGAAAGCCAACTTTAACAGGGACATCCACCTCCCCGTTCACCATCCTTTTTGATCCATCGAAAGCTCTAACCACAATATTGCTCGACTTCAGAATCAAACCTTCACAGTCCAGACGGTTTAGGGCTTTCTTTGGCAAAACATTCAAAGAGGATCTGGTATCCACCAGTACGTGGGCCATAGTAGTGCCCCTACACTCGGTCGAGACGTGCAGAGCATCATTATGATTTCTTCCTTTAGCAGTCAGATCCGCGTCTGAGAAACCCAAACCATTGTCAGCAGTCAAGCTAGCTACACATTCTTTGAATTGATCGGCAGAAGTTTCCTGCGACACATGTGCGGTTTTCAGAAAAGCAATTAAAGCCTTTGCATGGGCTTCTAGACACAATAACAAGGATAACATTGAGATTTTTGACGGGGTCTGCCCCAACTTCTCGACAACGTTGTAGTCGCTCTTTTTGATAATTTTCAAAATTTCCTCTATCTCTTGCCTAGAGGTTTCTACAATGATCTTCTTAGGTGCCTCCATCCGGGCAGGCTCACCCTGTGATTTCTTTGCCCCAAGTGTCAGATGGCTCAGCGATAGGGGTGATAACTGGAATATGAACTGGGACAGTAACTGACGTACTAGCAGATGGAATGACAACAGGTTTGTGAATAGTCGGAGGGGAAATCTCAGGAGAGAAGAGTCTTCCACTTCTACTGACCTTGCTAGCCCCAACAATATTTCTGACATCAGCATCAGCTTCTTCAATCTTTAAGTCTTGCTTAACCCCATGGTAATACACATCGGCCCCATAGTGCCAAGGGACAGCCTTATCCGAAGTGTATGTGATAGGACCAGGGATAGTAATGATTAATGGAGCGATTCTTGGAACAGATGTAATCCTAATAGGATTTCTCGAGGAAGCCTTGAAAGGATTGGCGGAAATGGTTATGATGGCAACATCTTCAATCGGAACTAACAAAATCAAAGTCTTCTCGAACAAGATCTCTTTGTTATCCATCAGGCGTTGAACACCTGATTTTAATAAATGGCAACCAGCAGGCAGGATTGAACATAGGTGGAAACTTTCGCCACATCCCGGAAATAAACCGGCCAACAATAGATTCTTCTTAACTATCGTCAAAGGATTAGAAATGTCTTCCACAGAGGTCACAAATAGATCATCATCCACAACATTTACTCCATGACCTTGTTTGGGAATAGGAGCAGTTATGACGTTGGGTTTCTCCGGAGCGTCAAACTCAATCTATTTAGCTTCAATCAAATCTTGCACTTTATTCTTCAAGGCCCAACAATTATTTGTATCATGACCTGGGCTATCAGAGTGATAGGCGCAGCGGGCGTTCAGGTTATACAACAGAGATGTGGTGTTGGGATTCTTCGGGGCTTCCCTCAGAGTTACCAGGTTGGTCTTCAATAATTATGGTAGAATTTGAGACAAGGTCATATTGAGCCGAGTGTACTGTCTCTGCAGTCTCTCTATTCTCTGCTGATTGTTGGGTTGTGGGGAAACGATGGGTCTTGATATTACTACCGCATTTACTACTTGACGGCGCTCAAGTCTGCTTTGGCTCCTCGAGCTGTAGACTGCACTAGCTTCTTTCCTAGCGGTGAAAGGCTTCTTTTCTGCATTTGATGAAGTACCTTTATGTATCTTACCACTTCGGATACTAGCTTCTGCTCTCTCCCCAGTCAAAATCAATTCAGTAAACCCAAATGACGAACTGTCGATCTGATGATTGAAAAATGGATCCGATAGCGTCCCCAGAAACATGTTAACCAACTCCCTATCAAACAAAGGGGGTTGGACTCTTCCAGCCAAATCTCTCCACTTTTGAGCATAGTCCTTAAAACCTTCGCTTGCACCCATAGAAATACCCTGAAGCTGAGTATGAGTGGGAGCAAGGTCGGCGTTATACTGATAGTGCTTGTAAAAAGCAGCAACAAGGTCCTCCAAGTTGCGGACATTAGCTCTTTCCAATTAGTAAACCATTCAAGCTGAGTCCCTGACAGACTATCTTGAAATAAATGTACCCACAAATTTCTATCAGTAGTGTAAGGTTGGATTTTTCGGACATACGAGCAGAGATGGAGTTTTGGACAGGATGCTCCATCGTACTTGGCGAAAACCGGAGCTTTGAACTTATGAGGGATCATCACCCCAGATGCTAGTCCCAGATCTCTGAAGTCCAAACCAGGTATCTTCTAAATCTCCATAGCGCTTAGACGATCTTCAAGTTGCTTGTACCTATCCTCAGCAGGAGGATACTACTCATCATCAAAATCAGTATCATTATCAGAGACCACAAGACTGGGACCCTTTTCTTCCTCTTGGACCTCTTCTCCTTTGGATGAAAGAGACAAATCAGCTTCCTGTCGTAACCTATTCCCAAATATGTTACCCATATTCAGAAGAACCACCTTCTTCTTCTTCTTCATCTTCTCCTTTAGGATGAGAGTCTTCAAATCCTCTTTCCCTTTAGCCAAGTTCAAGAACATCTCTTGGAATTGGGCATTATGTTCCTAAAGAGCTTTGATGGCTTGATCAGTAGGTATTTCAGAAGACATTTCATGCTGAAATAAAGAGCGAAGAAGATGAGAAACTTGTAATGGTACCTGTAATGATGTGTATGATAATGGGATGCGTATGTAATGATTTCAAAGACTTTGAGAGATTTAAATTCGCAAAATAAGAAATAAACAAACTTTATTAGATTAAACTTATAAAAATGTTTAACAATGCCTTTGAGGCATTACAAAAGAAATAAATTAAAAACAAATCTAAGCTAAAGAAAGCAAAAATCAGAAATCCCATGGAAGCTTCCCCTTCTTGCTGACTTAGTCATTGATCGTCCTTTCATTCTCAAGTTGCATAGTGACCTTCATGATCTTCCTTTCATGCTCATGGTACTTCTCTCGGTAGGTATCCATTTCCTCTTTCAACTGAATCCATGATCTCTTCAATGCCCCAAGATCAGTGGGCATGTATGGATAAAGGATTGTCTAAGGAACACCCTCTTTATTGGGAGGCTCCACAATCACTGGAAACACAACTTCATAAGGCATCCCAAGCTTCTGAGCACGATCCCGGACCCACTAGAGATAGGGCTGCATAGGGAGAGAAGTTCTTGGTCCTAGCTCTTGAGGGTCAGACCTATTCACCATTCCCCATGCTCGTATAAACCTTCGGCGATGCTCGTCAACGTCTCCCTCTTGTATTCAAATTCAATATCTGTAAGAAGTAGTTCATGAGGACCGTCTCTTAGGGCACGACCAAACTGTCGCAAAGCTAAACAAGGATTGTAGGTTATTCCCCCTATAATTCCAAGCAATGGGACATTAGGGTATCCCACACATCGATCAATGACAGCAATGCTTTCCATAGCCTTAGAACTCCAAAGAATGTTTGTATGGGCAAGGGACATTATTCTGTAAGACCATCCTAAACCTTCCTCATTCTTCAACACGGACTTGGGGAGGTGCGAAATAAACAACCTTGCCAGCAGCGGCATGCAACACATAAGGGTTCCTCTTCTTCGCACAGTACGAGTATAGAGGGCATGTAAGATATCACCCAGAAGAGTAGGCACTAGATTGCGAGACAGGAACATCTTAACCGCATACTCATCTATGAAGGAATCTGGATTCGGGAAAAGAACCAAACCGTAGATAAGGAGAGCCAAGATGTCTTCAAAATCCTGAAAGTCCAAGTTATCCCAGAATAGTTGAGCTCGGTCTATTAGAAACTTGGCTAAGAAACCTTTAACCCCGCTTCGTGTCTCCCAGTTGGATACTACATCAGCCTGTTTCAAATGTAGAGCTGAAGCAATGTCTTCTAGTCTAGGAGTCTATTACACACCTGTGAAGGGCATCTGCTCGAGGATGGATATGCCCAATAAGTGAGAAAACTCCTCCATAGTGGGAACTAGCTGAAAACCCTAAAAAGTAAAGCAATCAATTAAAACAATAGAAGTAGTTTATGGTGAACTAATCCTAAGGTATACCCCAATTATATTTTCCCCAGCAGAGTCGCCAGTTCTTTGATACGGTGGCAGAACCGGACTGGTTTTAGGAAAATGCTGGTTTGCGTTTTGCGTTTGTGTTTGCAAAATGTCGCGGTAAGCAAGAGTCACCACCGACTTTTATTTTATCCAAACTGGAAAGGAAAAAAGCACGGAAAAATTCCTTTTTCGAGATATTCTGAGTACGAGGGGTAGATTATAGAAAGGGAAGGTATTAGCACCCTTTCTATCCGTAGTTTTCTACAGGCTCATAGGTAATGGCTCATCATTTTAAAAAAAATTTCCGTGTTTGTGTGTGTTTTGAAAGTTTTTGCTTTACTTTTATTTAACCGTTGCTTCTATCTTCAAGAGTGTTACGAAGTCGTTTTGAAATCTTTGTTTGAAAAAGTGTAAGTATGGAAAAGTTTGATTTTGAGCAAGTACCTATTAGCATCTACCTACTCGAAAAAAGAATGTTTCTGTTATTTTTTCCTTTAGACAGTGCTATCCTATTATTAAGGAATAGGTAGCACCGTCATTGGAACTGTAAGGGTCAATTCGAAAAGGGACGTACGATCACTAAAGCAATGTTAGGACGTCTTAGTAATAACCCTAATGTCTTAAGATCATATTCGAGGCAACATTTCTGAGGCAACCTTTCTGAGGCAACATTTCTGAATGGGACATTTGATCTTTGTTTTAGACAAGAGAGCAACCACTAAAATACCCTGTACTTAATGATCGTTTATCGAAGGCAACCAAAGTGAGAGTATGCCCTAGGAGTGCGCATGTGCGAGTGATTCAATTTCAGTTATTATCTTTGCACATTTAGGGTTTGCTAACCATTTTAAAAATCATACATTCTTGTCTAGCAACCCTATTATCATACATCTAATAGTTAATATTTGCGAAAATTAAAATGCGAGAAATAAAACTACGCTATTACAAGGCTTCGGGGATGGGGCTTAATTACGTAGCCAAAAACCCATAAAACGATAAATAAAAGAAAAATCCTAATTAAACAATTACATCCCATGAGCAGTTACATTAATATTTGCAAAAATAATGAACGCGCGCTATAAATTAAGAACGAGAAAAAAATTAGGGTTTTGCCCCGTCTAAACCTAATTAAAAGAAAAATCATATTTTGTTGTTTTTGATTATTTTAAGAAAAATAAGGTTTTTAAATTAAATATGATACAAACCTAATTACTAATTAAATTAAATTAAATTAAGAAAAATAATTAATTTTGACCTATTTTTGTATTTTGGTTATTTTAGGAAAAAGAAAACAAAAACTAAAACAAACCCTAATTTTCTAATTGGTTTTAATTTATTTACAAAAAAAGATTTAAGTTACCCTAAAATTAAATTAAACTAATTAAATTAATTTTGATAAAAATAAAAAAAATAAAAAGCCTAAATTCTAATTTAGTGAAAATTGATTTTTATGAGTTTTTGTTAAAAAAAGAATTAAATTTGTGTGAGAAAATAATTTAAATAAAATAAATAAGTAAAAGAAAAATGTAAAAGAAAAGAAAAATGGCCTGGTATGCTAGCAATTTGAGGGGTGTCCATAGCAATTTCTGGGCCCAAAAGCCTTGATCCAATGTTGACTCTTCTGATTGCAACGCATTGGCTTAAATAAGATGCATGGTAGACCTTCATGTGATGGCCTTTGGATCCAGATTGTGTTCAATCTGATGGTTGAAAGATGATGGTCCATGGTGGTCCTTGTGCCTGTACATATGCCTGATCATGCAATGAAAAATATTATGATATAATAAGGGGACCTGGGATTCAAACCCAGACCCTATGGCTTTTTCTCTCTCCCACTGAACAAATAAGCGTATGTTGTACAATAGACAAAAATAATGATTATATTGAAAAACACAACACATTAACTTACATTGCATTTCTGGGCACGAAAACACTTTTTGGTGATTGGTATAGACTCCTTGAACACCCAGGAAGCGAATGAAATAGCTTGGAAGGCTTGAGGTAGCCTGGAACTATGAAATCAGATTACCACTTTTCTTTGATATTTTTGAAAGTTGTTCTTCACGCTACACGCCCCTAACCCTTGTGCATTTAGTCTGTAAACGTTCTATATGTAGCCTTGAGTGAATTAGGTTTATCAATTTGTTTCAAATCTTCTTCAATTAAGGTGATTGATCAAGATTTGATTCTCTTGTAAATCTTTTCAAAACAAGCCAAAAATCAATCTTTTTGTGTACAAACAAGCCTTGCACGATTTGATTCCCTTGCCAGCTATCCATGGACCTGAAATATGCACAAAATCTCAAGGTTTAAATGATTTTGATATTTTCATGATTTTATTTTGATTTAATTTGATTTAAATGAAATAAAAATCAAAATAAATGGAAAAAATAAAATAAAGGAAAGTGGGAAGAATCATGGGTCGTGGACCATGTTACAAACTCAATACAAGCACAAAAAGTTGTGCCCATTTGACAAACATTGCAATTTGAGGCATATTTGACTTTTGGCAATTTTGCAAAAAAGGTCAACTTCACCAATGCATAACTCCTTCAATTTTGAATCTATGAAGGTGTTATTGGACTTTTTAGAAAGCTCAAGATGTCCTATAAGCAAACCTTTTTGTATCATATCAATTGAGTCTTCCATGTTCAGGTATTAAGCTTTGATAAAAAAGATGTTTTTGTTGACTTTTCAAAATGACCTATAATGTCCAAATTCATAACTTCTTGTGAGTGCATATTTTAAACTTTGGAAATGAAGATGAATTGTAGGGAATTGCATCCTCTTCAAAATGAGCTTCGGATGGGTCAATTATAATAAAGTATGAGAAAGTTATGCTTGGTCAAAGTTGAGTTGACTTTTCCTACAAAACCCTAATTTAGCAACTTTTGGGTTTTGATGAATTGTGAGCAATCCTTGATGAATTATGATCAAACCTTGATCAAATGATGAATAATAATTAAAAATTAGGGTGTTCACCAAAAATCTTGAGGTTTGACTTTATGGGGACCACAATTGACTTTAGCCCTAGCATAGTCGATTTTCAGGCCATTGAGCAATTGACTGAGCAAACTTTCTCTGCAAGGCTTGAAACTTGACATGGATGATCTTGAGAACATATTAGGACAATGGTGAGCATTTGGGATCCCTTGGACTCAGTTATCTTGATGCAATATGAAACCCTAATTTGAGGTAGACTACCTTAGGAGAGAGTTTGTCTAGTCAACTCTTGGACTTCCTTGAGGAATTTGAGGATCTCACTTGAAATGTTTTTAGAAATATGGGAGGGCAAATTTTGGGGTACAACAACATGCATCATATCATAAGTAGGTTTTCTGACACAGGTTTCCTCATCTTGCTACTGTTTATTTCAGTATAAGATGAATCTCGAGCAAACCGTGAAGGATTTTCTAACTCAAAACTCTCAGTTTAAAGAAACTCTGCTCAACTTAGCAAAGGGGCAACAAGAAATTATGACACTTCTTGTCATGAAAAAGAAGACAAGGAAGAAGTTGTAATCAACATGGGGAAGAGTATCAAAGGAACCATCCGACAAGTTCAAGTTGAAGAAGACTCCTCCGAGGAGGATGATAATCAAGATAAAGATGCTAGGAGTGTTAGAACATAGTTTGATTCTATAACCCTTGTAAGAGTTTTGATGATAAAAAACCCAAAGAACAATTATAAACTCTAAAATTATATTATGTTTTGTAGATATGTTCTGATGGAAGAAGATTAGAAGATAAGTTATAAAGTTGTTTCTGCTGTGATTGTAAACATATCTCAAAAAGCTCTGATGAAAGAAGATCAGAAGATGCGCTAAAAGGATGTTTTCAACTCTTATTATACAACTCTTTTAAAGAAGTTCTAACGCTAAAAACAGGATTTTATGGCTCTGATCTCCAAAGTTCTGAAGCAAGTAGCAACGGATAACTCAATGTTCCGAAGCATTACAAATGAAATATTTCCAATTCAAGAGTAACGGCTGGAAGGGAACAAGGATCTTTATTTTTGGAAAGCACCTTAATTGTCATTAATCATGTTTCCAAATGATCATCCATGCTTCGCCTATTTAAATAATCCTTGAGGATAAATTGTTTATGATTTTCACATATACTCAACAACACTGCAATCATATCTAATACTCAAACGTTCAATATTTTCAACTGTGTAAAACATCACTATATTTTTATACTGTTATTGTAAGAAACAATGTTGTACATTGTTTATTCTTATATTTTTTAGTGAATTTGCTTGAGAAAAACCGGGTTATGGTTATACTCAAGAGGACTTTGGCAGTTGTCAAAGTAGACTTGTAATCAAGATTGATTAGTGGATTAATACCTCATTGGAGAGAGGCGAAATCACCTTGGCGGGTGGACTGGAGTATTTTGAGTTAAAACAAACCAAGATAAAAATAAACGTGTTCTTTTCTTTGAGTTTTATGATTTCAATTTAACCCCCCCCCTCTTGTGTTTTTCCATTCTTCAATTGGCATCAGAGCGCCTGGTTCTGAGTTCAATCACTTAACCGTGTCAGTAAAAGATCCAAGCTAAGAAAAAAACTATGGTGGGGCCAAGTCAGAATATCAACAATGACTACCATGATGAGAAAGACAGAATCAACGAAAAACCTCCAATATTTGATGGAGAGAACATTGATTACTTGAAAGACAGAATTGAAAGCTTCTTTTTGGCTCATGATGTTGAACTCTGAGATATGGTGATTGATGGGTACATATATCCTGTTGATGAAAGTGGTCTAAAGATTGACAAAAAAGGAATGTTAGATCATCAATAGCGAGACTTCAGAAATCATCACAAGGCCATAACTATTCTCTTGAGTGCCATCTCATATTCAGAGTATGAAACGATCACAAACAGAGAGACAGTAAAGCACATGTTTGATTCTTTGAAAATGACGCATGAAGGAAACACGTAAGTAAAAGAAACCAAAGACCTTGCGCTCATTCAAAAGTATGAAGCCTTCAAAATGGAAGAAGATGAAACCATTGAAGCAATGTTCTCAAGATTTCAAATTCTGATTGCTGGGCTGAAAGCTCTGGACAACGGATACTCAACTGTTGATCATGTAAAGAAGATCATCAGAAGTTTACCAAAGAAATGGAGACCCATGGTCACTGCTCTCAAACTAGAAAAATATGTGAACAAAATATATTTAGAAGAACTTGTCAGCTCTCTCATAAGTCATGAGATGGAGTTAGAAGATAATGAGTCCCAAAAGCAAGGTAAGCCTTTCGCCCTTAAATCTAACAAAAAATATGATTCTAAAGTTTTGTAGGATATCGAAGAAAACTCTGGTCGTTCCTCATCAAAAGAAGACGAATTATCTTTTCTCTCCAAAAGAGTTAATCAGTTGTTGAAGCATAGGAAACGGAAGTTCAAACGTTCCAGAAGAACAGGGAATCAGTCTGAATCATCGTCTGGATACAGAAATTTTGAACCATCATCTGAATACAGAAAGTCAAGAAACAGAGACATTGTCTGCTACGAGTGAAATGAACAAGGGCCCTCCAAAAACGAATGTCCAACGCTTCAGAAGGAGACCCTTAAAAAGAAGTTCGTTAAGGAGAAGAAGAAAATTCTCATGGAAATGTGGGATGACTCAGACTCTTCAGAAGAAGATGCTTAATCAAAAGATGAAAGAGCCAACAATGCCATGATGGTCAACATATCAGAGGATACTGAATCATCTGGATCAGAATCAGTCTCAAGTAGAAGAGGTATTTTATAACTTTTCTAGATCTCTATTAGAAGAGAGTCTACCATAAATTCTAGAAAAGTATCAGAAGCTTTGAGTCTTAAACAAGAACCTGAAAAAGGATCTAGTTTCTGACTCTGAAGAAACTAAGAATCTGAGACTGGAAAACTCTGAGCTGAAAGAAAAACTTTTAAAAATTGAAAATGATTTACAAAATACTCAAAAGGAAACTGTCTCAGAAGTTCATAGTAACCCTGATAAAATCATTAGCGAATATGATCACAACTTTCAGAAGTTCCATGCTAAAAATATAGATAGAAGCTAGATGGCTTTATTGATCTATGGAGTTAGCAAAAATGGCAGAAAAGGGATAGGATACAAAGGTAAAGTATCCCAACCTATGAAAGTTAAGGATTTGGTTATTAAACGCAGTCCTCTGAAATATCACTTTACCTACGGGCACACACATGATTTAAAATATACCAGTAATGATTTCTCTGCTAAACCAAAATTCAAACAGAATTTTGGTAACTCTAACAAACAAGGACCAAAAAAGATATGGGTACCTAAGGATAAAATTGTATATGTAGCAGATATCTTTGACAGAAAGAATGAAACACTAATCCTGGTACATGGACTCAGGATGCTCTCGACACATGACGGGAAGAAAGCATATGTTCCAAGTCTTGGAGCTTAAATCTGGAGGCTCTGTAGGTTTTAGAGGCAATTAGAAAGGGAAGATCATTGGCTCTGGAATAATTTGTAACGGTAATCTTCCTTCTATTACTAATGTTCTGTTAGTAGATGGATTAATGCATAACTTGTTATCCAAAAGTCATGAAAATCAGTTAGCCAGAAAGATGGATCTATCCTCTTTAATGAAAAGAGAAAGAACAAAATTTACAAAATAAAACTTTCTGAACTAAAAAGTCAGAATGTAAAATGCATATTGTCTGTTAACAATGATCAATGGGTCTAGCACAGAAGATTTGGGCATGTTAATATGAGAAGAATATCTCAGATTAACAAACTCAATCTGTTTAGAGGACTTCCTAACCTAAAGTTCAACTCATATGCTTTGTGTGAAGCATGTCAAAAAGGTAAGTTTGCAAAACCCCCTTTTAAATAAAAAATGTTGTTTCTACCTCTAGACCATTAGAACTTCTACACATAGATCTATTTGGACCAGTGAAAACTGCATCCATTAGTGGCAAGAAGAATGGATTAGTGATCATATATGACTATAGCAGATGGACATGGGTAAAGTTCTTAAGACACAAGGACGGGTCACACTCTGTGTTCTTTTCTTTCTATAACCATGTCCAAAACGAAAAAGATCTTAGAATTGTTAAAGTCAGGAGTGATCATGGTGGGGAATTTGAAAACAAAAAATTTCAAATATTTTTTAATGAGAATGGCATTTCTCATGATTTATCTTGTCCTAGAACTCCCCAACAAAATGGAGTTGTAGAACGAAAGAACAGAACTTTACAAGAAATGGCCAGAACCATGATCAACGAGACTAACATTGCTAAGAACTTCTGGGAAGAAGCAATTAACACAGTGTGTTAAATTCAGAATATAATCTCCATAAGACCTATTCTGGATAAGACTCCATATGAACTGTGGAAGAACAGAAAGCCCAACATCTCGTATTTCCATCCATTTGGATGTATTTGTTTTATTCTTAACACCAAAGAACATTTGAACATGTTTGACTCTAAAGCACAAAAGTGTATTATGTAAGGATACTCTGAACGCTCTAGAGGCTACAGAGTATACAACACAGAAATAGATATTATAGAAGAGTCAATCAGTGTTAGATTTAATGACATGCTTGGCTCTCAAAAGTCAAAGCAAGATGGATCTTTTGTAGATGTAGAAGTCCAATTTACATGTACTGAAGACATTGCATTAGAAGTTCTTCACAAAGAATCACAAACAACACTAGAAGGAGATGTCACAAATATTACAGCAACATCTGAAGAACCTCTCCAGAAAAGAAAATCCAAAAGGAGCCTCGCTCATCCTGGAGACAAAATTCAGGGAAAGAAGGAAGACCCAATCCGAACAAGATCCACATTCAGAAACTCTGAAGAATATCTCATGGATTTAATGTCTCTGATTGAGTCAATTTCCATTGATGAAGCTCTTCTGGACAATGATTAGATTCTGGCTATGGAGGAGGAATTAAACCAATTCACCAGAAATGATGTGTGGGATCTGGTTCTAAAACCAAAAGGGTTCAACGTCATTAGAACAAAATGGGTATTCAGAAACAAGCTGAATGAACAAGGGGATGTCATCAGAAACAAAGCACGGCTGGTTGCACAAGGTTATAGTCAGCTAGAGGGGATAGACTACACAGAAACCTTTGCTCTAGTCGCCAGGTTAGAATCTATCAGACTTTTAATTTCCTTCGCTGTAAAGAATGACATCACTCTCTATCAGATGGATGTCAAAAGTGCATTCTTAAATGCATACATTGATGAAGAAGTTTATGTGCACCAACCCCCTGGCTTTGAAATTTCCAAACATCCATAATATGTTTTCAAACTAAAGAAATCACTATATGGTCTGAAATAAGCTCCCAGAGCTTGGTATGAAAGACTAAGTAGCTTTCTATTAGAAAATTATTTCACCGGAGGGAAAGTGGACACAAACTTATTCTGTAAGCCATTTAAGAATGACATTCTAGTTTGTCAAATTTATGTAGATGATATTATTTTTGGATCTACTAAAGCCTCTCTGGGAATAGAATTTGCTATGTCTATGCAGGAAGATTTTGAAATGAGCTTGATGGGAGAACTCAAATTATTTCTGGGAATTCAGATCAATCAAACTCCAGAAGGAACTTACATACACCAGAGCAAATACGTCAAAGAACTTCTAAAGAAATTTGACTTATCAAAATGTAAGCCAGCCAAGACTCCAATGCATCCTACATGCATTCTGGAAATGGAAGAGGTAAGTAAAAAGGTAGAACAGAAGATCTATCTAGGTATGATTGATTCTCTCTTATATCTTACAGCTTCAAGACCTGATATTCTGTATAGTGTATGTTTATGTTTCATATTCCAATCAGATCCTAGAGAATGTCACTTAACAGTTGTTAAGCGAATTTTCAAGTATCTGAAAGGTACTACTAATCATGGTCTATTTTATACAAAAACCAATGAATACAAATTAGTACGGTACTGTGATGCTGACTTTGCTGCAGACATTGTAGAAAGAACAAGCACTTCTAGAAGCTGCCAGTTTCTGGGAGAAAATATGATCTCATGGACCAGCAAGAGGTAATCTATAATTGCATTATCAATTGCTGAAGTTGAATACATAACAGCAGTTGGATGCAGCACACAGATGCTCTGGATGAAAAGTAAGCTTGAAGACTTCAATATATTTGAGATTAACATTCAGATATTCTATGATAACACTTCTGCAATTTGTTTATCTAGAAATCCTATTTTACATTCTAGGGTAAGCATATAGAAATAAAACTTCACTTTATTAGGGACTATATTCAGAAAGTAATTCTTTCCTTAAAATTTATTGACACAGACCATCAATGGGTTGGTGTCTTCACTAAACCACTTTCTAAAGATAGGTTTAATTTCATTCTGAAACTTCTCATCATGAAATTATGTCCAGAATAAGATTTTTATTTATATATTCTTTAACCCTTAGAATTTTATGTTTTTCTTATGAACATTTGATCAAAAATTCTTTAGAAGTTAGAAGGACAGTTACATCAGGATCTATCTAAGAAGATCTCAATAGTTTCAAAACGGTTCACTTTAAAGATAGAAGCATGTAGTTCACACCATCAACATTTGTCATCCTCTCACAAGAATTCTTCTAAGGCTGAACACACGTTAAAATTCTGAAGGGATTAAAGCTTTAATTGGATGCATTGATACTCGTGTTATATTGGTACTGTTCTATATCTCCAAGCCATCTCCCTATTTTCAGGAATCATTAATGCTATGTAATTATTAGTATTTTTCAGACTTTTCTAGCTAATTAAGCTTTCAATTTGCATATAAATACACTGTTCACTTTCACTCTCACTTCTTCTCACTGCTATTTTCTATCTACATTTCGTGTGAAAAATTTTCTTTTAAAAAAAAACCTTCAACAGTCTGTGTGAAAAATGGCTTCGTCTTCAAGCTCTCAGAACTCTCAATGTGTTCCTGGTTCATCTTTGTCAACAGCAGAAAGATATGAAGAACCGTCGAGAACTCTACTTACCCCCATTGATTCACTAGAGGTTGTCTACGAACTCATTATTGATTTTGAAAGCATGAAGGAAAACGGCTATGACCTTACACCTAATGTGGAATTTTAAGGATGGACCAGATATTTTGATCGTCTTCCTGGTCCAGTTTTCCCAAAATTGGTCAAGGAATTCTAGATTCACGCATCTACATCAAACCATCAAGTAACTTCGCATGTGACGGGGAAGAAGATTTCAATTTCTGAAGATCTTATTGCAACGGTGATTGGTCATAACGGCGGAGGCATCCATTGCAGCGATATGGCAGCAAAATTTTATGACCTAACAACATTAAAGATCTGAAGGACTTCTTCAGAATTTGGGCAAAAATTATTTTGGGTTGTATCAACAACAGGAAGCCCACAAGCTCTCCTAATTATATCAATATTGACCAACAATTTTTTTTGTACTTCATTACAACAAAGGCAAAAATAAATCTTCCTTATTTTCTATTCAATCATCTGAAGACAAGTGTGAAGGAAACCAGAGAAGAAGAAAGAACTAAGAGGGATTTGATACCTCTGGGTAGGCTGATATCAGATATTCTGACTAAAAAAAATTGGTAGAATATCTGACTGAAGCTTAGCAGATCAGGACTCTGGAAGCATGTCCTGGAAAACCTCTCAATGCGAAGAATCTAAAGAAGATGAAAATAATTGACAGCATTAAGAAGGATCCAACTATTGCAACCAAAGAAGTCATCACATCAAGAAGAGTTCCTCTGAAAGATTTCCCTTTGTTCTCTCAAATAGAAGCTTCACCAGAAATCATTGTCAGATATCTGGAAGCATGCAAGATGGATGGGACTAATCCAGAGTTAAACATTTATGATCTGCATCAACAAGCTCCAGAAGTTTTTCTCAAGAAATTCAGAAAAAGGAAAGCTGCAAGAGAAGGATTTTCTCAGAAGGTGCCAAAAGCTACTAAGAAGAAAGGTATTCCTTCTTTCATTTATGTTGTAGAATAAGTGATTTTATCAACATCTGAAACACCCTCCTCTCCAAAACCAATAGAATACCCGTCACCACAAATCGTTGATGATTTTGATATAGAATTTTACCCTTCAGTCATACTAGAAAACATTCTGAACGAATCACACTCTCTAAATGCACATCTTGACCAAAATCATCCAGAACTTGCTCAATTTCTTTCTTATATTGATCAATTTGATCCAGAATTTCAAGTTCCCCTCATAGAAAATTCAAACTTCGAAGCTCCACACTCTGAAAATCCAAACCCTTATGCTTCCCAACCAAAATCCAAATATTGACTCTAATAGCACCATGTTAATTCCTGGAATAACAGAACCTCTCATGTTTCGAAAACCTCTCTCAATCCAAGACACTCCAGAAATTCCATATCCTTACCATTCCACTCAACCAAACACACCTCCATCACCCATTATCATTTCTGATTCTCCCTCTCCCTCTCCTATAAATCCCCCAAAAGATCACCTAAGAATTGTAATAGACTTAGAAGCGCTGGATAACCTTGCCTCTAACTCTCACAAAATTGCTATCCCAAAACCAAAACCAACTATCACCAAGGCAGATGTTGGTAGAAATTTACTGATGTTTGAAATAGAGATAATTGAATGGGTTAACTTTTTGAAGCTAGCATGCTTAGAAAATCTGAATTCCATTGCTTATGATTCTCACTGGAACCAATTTAGAAAATGGTTCAACTTTGAATCCCAGAAACACAAGGAGTTAAGCTATGAAATGGCCCAACTGAACTTCTGTGATCAGCTGAATGTTTTCAAGGATCAAGTTCTGTGTCACTGGGAAAAAAACCTATTCTTTTGCTGGATAATGCTCCCTGGGAAGATCACCAGTCTTCAGAAGTTGATGAACTATGCTCGGATAATCTTCCTCCGATTGTTGTTCAAGACAAATGCAAAGAAACTAAAGAAGCTACTGAATCAGAATCTGCTGCAGCCTATTCTGATAAGCTTGCACCTTCTGTGGATATACCTTATTCATCTCTGGTTATGCAAACTCTGAAGGAGTTGAAGAAAGAAAATGCAGTGATCAAGGAGAGATTAGACAAGCAATATGACACATGCAAAGAAATCAAAGGAATGCTGGGAAAACAAGAGGAATCGAACACTCAGATTAAGAGCTTGCTGGAAGCCCTATTCACACGACTTCCTCCACCTCAATCTTAGTTTTTAAAACTTATTCTCTTTACTTTATTCAATTTTTTTGTGTTGTTTGCCTCTGAACATATTATTGCAATAAATTTTAGTATAACTCCTCTTTTTGCTTCTGAATATTAGTGTTTATATTAATTTTTGACTCTTGACAATAAGGGGGAGAACGTAAGATATTTCTCATAACAGTATATCAAGACACAGTCTCAAACATATTTAATATCATAACTTTTTGTTTTTTTTCTCTAAAACCAAAACAGGAACAAAACTCTGATGAAGACAGAAGTAGATGCATCAAAAGCTCTTATCATAACGAACTTCAGGGAAGTAATTCATTTCTATCAGAGTACTCAACTCAGGGGGAAACTCTATAATGATTTATGTTCTTTATTTTGATTGAAATATCCTACTTTTTGTCATCATCAAAAAGGGGGTGATTGTTAGAACATAGTTTGATTGTAGAACCCTTGTTAGAGTTTTGATGATAACAAAAACAAAGAATAATTATGCACTCTAAAATAATATTATGTTTTGTATAGAAGTTATGATGGAAGATAAGTTATAAAGTTGTTTCTGCTGTGATTGTAAACATCTCTCAAAAAGCTCTGATGAAAGAAAAACAGAAGATGCGTTAAAATGATGTTTTCAACTCTGATTATACAACTCTTTGAAAGAATTTCTAACGCTGCAAATATGATTTTATGGCTCTGATCTCCAAAGTTATGAAGTAAGTAGCAACGGATACCTCAATATTTTTAAGTGTTACAAATCAAATATTTCTAATTCAAGAGTAACGGCTGGAAGGGAACAAGGATCTTCATTTTTGGAAAGCATCTTAATTGTCATTAAGCATGTTTCCAAATGATCATCCATGCTTTGCCTATTTAAACAAGCCTTGAGGATAAATAATTTAAGATTTTCACATATACTCAACAACGCTGCAATCATCTATAATCCTCAAACGTTCAATATTTTTAACTGTGTAAAACATCACTATATTGTGATACTGTTTTGTAAGAAACAATATTGTACACTATTTATTCTTATATTGTTTAGTGAATTTCCTTGAGAATAACCGGGTTATGGTTATACTCAAGAAGACTTTGGTAGTTGTCAAAGTAGACTTGTAATCAAAATTGATTAGTGGATTAAGAACTCATTGGAGAGAGGCGAAATCACCTTGGCGGGTGGACTATATTATTTTGAGTTCAAACGAACCAGGATAAAAATCAAAATGTTCTTTTTTTTTAGTTTTAAGATTCCAATTCAACCCCCCCCCCCCCCCCCCCCCCCCCCTTCTTGTGATTTTTCATTCTTAAAGGAGCACCCGTGTTGGGGGTGGAAACAATCAAATCTTTGAAGATGAGATTATTTTAATGAGCAATATCCACTGACCAACAATAAGTATAAGCAACTAGAAGACAAATTGAAGGTTGTATAAATACAAGTTGTGTTTGGCTTGTACTTTGGTGACTTTGGTTTGGTGCCTAGGGTATTCATTCAACATAAATTCAAAATCCTTGATTTTGTTAGTCCACTGATAAGAAACTGTAGGTGCACTATTTTCAAGAAAGTCTATCTGGAATGCAGTTAGAGTGGTTTTACCATTTGAAGGGGACTAACAACCATACTTGGGAGGATTTGGCCACTGCTTTTTACCGCCAATATCAATATAACGCTGATCTTGCGCCAACTAGGGTGCAATTGCAAGGAATGACCATGGGATCAAATGAAGGCTTCAAAGAATTCGCCCAAAAATGAAGAGACTTGACTGGCAAGGTGCAACCACCTTTAACTGATAGAGAGTTGATAGATATGTCTTTGGGAACATTAACTAGACCATTTTTCAAATTGCTAATTGGAAGTTCATCATCCAGATTCACTGAATTGATCTTCACTGGTGAAAGGGTTGAAAGTGGGATCAAAAGCGGGAAGATACCCATGACATCCACCTCAAATGCTGAGAAAAAACCATTTATTGGTAAAAAAGGAGACTAATGTTGTGTATGGGTCAAGAAGCCATGCTAAGAATGACCGTCATCATTCAGTAGGAGTATTATAAGATTTGTAGATTTCTAGAGTAGGTGAATATCTGCAGAATTTATGAAGACGGTAGTAAGGCTCACTACAAGGATTTGAGAGAGGAGAGAGACAAGCCACATTAGAAACATGGGAAGCCTTGCAATGCTCCAGATGAGAAGGGTAAATATAACTTTACTGATGATAAGAGGCCAAGTGGGGAGATGCTCCTACTAACCTTAGGTGTTTCAAATTTGGTGGGCTGGGACATCGATTTTTTGAATGTAGAGGCAATGTGAAGAAATGTTTCGGTTGTGGTAAAGTTGGACATGGAGTGGCTGATTGCAAGCATAAGGCGGTGAAATGTTTCAACTATGGTGAGGAGGGACATATCATTACTCAGTGTCAGAAGCCAAAGCAAGCTCAATCTGGTGGAAATGTGTTTGCTTTAGCAATAAATCAGACATCTAAGAAATAAAAATTGATCAAAGTTATATGTTTCATTAATAGTACTCCTTTAATTTCTATTATTGATATTATTATGACACATTCTTTTATCGTTGTTGATTATGTGAAAAGATTGGGTCTTTTGTTGTCTTCTCTGATTAGAGAAATGGTTATCGAGACTCCAATAAAGGGATCAGTGACTCCTTCTCTAGTATGCTTGAAATTTCCTTTGTCGATATCTTACAAAGATTTTTCTATGGATATAATTTGTTTTTCATTGATTGATCTGGATGTGATTCTAGGTATGAACTGGTTGGAATCCAATTATGTTCATATTAATTACTATAACAAATAGGTTTGGTTTCTCGCTCCTGGTGAGGAGGAGGAAGCTGGTTTCTTATTTTTTAGGAAGTTGTATAAGTTGATGTAGGATGAAGCTCAAGTGTTTTCATTGATGGTGTCCTTATCTATAGAAATTAAAGCTGCAATTGATGAGTTACAAGTGGTGCGTGATTTTCACGATGTTGTCCCCGATGATATATCACATGTGCCTCTAGAAAGATAAGTGGAGTTTTATATTGATCTTGTTCTTGGTACAAGACCTGTTTTGATGGCACCATACAGGATGTCGGCATCTGATTCATCTGAGTTGAAGAAGAAATTGGAAGACTTGTTTGAAAAGGGGTTTGTGAGACCAAGTGTGTCTCCTTGGGGAGCTTCATTATTACTGGTGAAAAAGAAATATGGTGGTATTATATTATGTGTACATTACTGGTAATTGAACAAAGTAATAATCAAGAACAAGTATCCACTTCCGATAATAGACGATATAATGAACCATTTGGTGGATGCATGTGTGTATCAAAATTGACTTGAGGTTGGGTTATCATCAAATTCGAGTTAAATATGATGATATTCATAAGACGACTTTCAGGACTCGGTATGGACATTATGAGTATTTGGTGATGTCATTCAGTGCTTCTAATGCACCGGGGATATTAATGGAATATATGAATAGAATCATTCATCAGTATTTGGAAAAGTTTGTAGTAGTCTTTATTTAAGATATTTTGATTTATTCTAAATCTGAAGGAGAGCATGCTGAGCATTTGTGAATTGTGTTGCAAGTGTTGAGAGAAAATAAATTATATGCGAAGTTGTCAAAGTGTGAGTTCTGGTGTTTCAGTTTGCTTCTACCAAGCTTTATCACAACTGTGATGTTTACACAAATTTTAGCATAAGTAATACTTTTAACAGATAGAATGATGTGAGAAATTTTGAGCAACTGTTCATATGCGTGTATATTTCTTGTCTGATTTTTCTTCATAGTCTTCTTTATATAGGAAGTTAATCCAAGAGATCCGTTGGAAACATGTGCGATATTTCTCGAAGGTTGATGATTTAATGTTAATATTCTTTCGAAAAATAAAGATCATGTTTCCAACCATAATATTTTATTCGTTACAATCTTAACCTTTTAATGATTATCATTTAATGTGATGTTGGATTTAAAATTCATCAGAGTATCTTGAACTTAAGTGTTGAGTCTTAGAACTTCTAAATAGATGATTGCACTAAGACTTTTTTCATTCTTTCAGAACTTCAATTATCAGAGTATAGCTTGCGTCTTGGTGCTTCAAAAGTTTGACTATCAGCATCATAACTTCTCTTTCTTGTGTGTTCTTTTTCTTCAGAGCTTCGTTTGTGATTTTTCACGTCATTAACTTTCTTGATTTCATCATGAACTTCTCTGTAAATTCAATCAAATGATTAGAGTTCATAATTATTCTTCACAATAATTATGTATTTGTTATCATCAAAACTAATAACTGGGTGTAGAACCAAACTATGTTCTAACAGATGCATTGTTGCAGTGGGAGGCTCCAAGATCGGTTATTTAAGGCTTTTCTAAGTTAGTAATTCCATTAACTCAACTAAATTGTAAATTCAAAGCATTTGTATGGGATGTTTAGTGTGGATAATGTTTCACTAAGCTGAAGAAGAAATTGGCGACGACTCCGATTTTGATATTACCTAATCTTGAGGAACCTTTTATTGTGTATTATGATGCATCTAAATTGGGTTTAGGTGGTGTGCTTATGCAAAATGACAAAGTGGTAGTGTTATACCCCAAAATTTTCCCTCCCACTTTTCTTCAAGACATTCTCATGAGGTCCTCATTTACTCAAGTTGGCTCTAGAATTGATCAGACAAATTCTCCTCCTAAGCAATGGGTCCATAACTAGTGTTTGGTATTTCTAAAGTAATATTGGGTTTGCAAGGACACAAGTGGTTTTCATGGTTCCTAATATTCTTCAAAGAATTCTCATGTGAAGTTTCAGGCTTTGCACCATAAGTTTGCTCAGTCAATGGCTCAGATGACTGAAAATCAATTGTATTGGGTAAAAAGTCAACCATGGTCAACATAACGTCAAATTTCAAGATTTTTGGTCAACGTTAACATTTTGAAGTCATATTAATCATTTGATCAAGGGTTGATCATGATTCCTCAATAAAATCCCTCAAATCATCAAAAGTCAAAAGTTGCCAAAATAGAGTTTCCTTAGGAGAAGTAAACTGAACTTTGACGAAGAATAACTTTCACATGCTTCATCAGCTTTTCCCCAACCAAAGCCATTTTTAAGTAAATTAAATACTATAAGACTTTGAATCTAAATTCTCAGGTCCAAAAAACGCATCATTTGAGAGATATAAGCCAATACATTACATGTCATTTCAAAAGTCAACAAAAAGACACTTTTTGTCAAGGCAACTTACATCAAGATAATATTTTCAAAAGCAAAAATGATCAACATAGAGGTTGTAGAGGATATCTTGAGCTATCAAAAAAGTCTGAGATCACCTTCAAAATATGAACATTGAGTGAGTTATGACCATCACAAGTTGGGAAATTTTGAGCAAATGCATGAAGACCAAATTGAGCAAGCTTGATATTTTGGACTATTGGGCCATGGTTTAAGAGTCCAAATGTGTGTTATGCTCTTCATACACCTGAAACATTGTTCTTACACCTATTGACCTATTTTTATTTTAATTATTTTTGATTTAATTCATTAATAATACAAAATAATCAAGATAAAAATCATATCTTATTACACAAGGTCCAAGCCCATTTGTTTTTGCCCTAACTTTCTCTTTATATTCAGACATCAAGAGGGAAAAAGGAAGAATTATTTCCTCTCAAAATTGTCAAAAGATAGAGAGAAAAATTCAACAACCCTAAGTCTTGAAATCCTATTTTCAAGCCTTGTCACTACCAAACCACGATTCCATTCACTTCTAAGAACTTTGAAGGGTAAGGTAGAATCGGTTACCATGATCTAAAGGGCCTGAACCAACATACATGCACCATCATTTTTTTTCATTATGTTTTAACATACACTAAGGCACTAACGTACTCTTGAGATGTTAACGTGCAGGTTTGAGTCATCGCATGAGTCCAATGCTATCTGAACCATGAATGGTCATGATCAAATCCATTCTTTGTTTTTTCCATACCTCACAAACCAGGACGAATTAGCCCTCAAAAATGCTCCCATTGGATTCACAGCCTCTATTTTAAGGGGGTAGGCCATTGTTGGATCATTAACGTTTTGTTTTTTGTAGAATTTAAAAAAACAGGTTGTAGAACAAGACGACCGAAGCTAGGGCTCTGGCGCTTCTCCAGTTAATTTATTTGTTTATATTTTATATATGTATCATTTCAATAATATAAACGGATGAAACATCCACCCCAATGGCAGTAGCGCGTGCGATAAAGCATTAGTCTTAAAGGGCCTGGGTTCGATCCAGCCTTTTGACATTTTGTTTCTTTAGTTTCTTATATTTTTGCAGGTTGATTACAAAGCGTGTTGGAGACTTATCCTCGACACAAGCACGCTTGGCCTGGTGGTATGCATGTTGCATGAAGGTCTTGGGGGGCATGAGTTCAACACTCATCTCCAGCATTTTCTTTCTATATTTTTCTACTAACATTATTTTTTGTTTTTACCCCAACCCTAGTTTCTTAATAACCTTAATTATTTTTCTTTAATCAACATTAAAATAAATTAAATTTAGTTTTTGACTAATAAATTAATTTTGACCTTTTTATTTATTAAATTAATTAGGATAATTAGTTTCGATTGATTTAATTACCTAACTTTTCGATTAATTAAAATCAATTATACTTTAGGTTAATCATCAAGTTTTTCTTTCATCAAAGAATTTTCCCTTTCGACAATCTCCGCGTGCTCTTTATTATTTTCGCACTTAGTTTTTTCCCAATTATGTAACTGCTAAAGGGTTGTAATAGCTTAAATTAGGTTTTTTGCTTTTTCTCCCTGATTTTATGGTTTTCTACCCCCTTCCCCGGATGCTTGTATAGTTTAGATTTATTTTCTGCACTTTTAATTTATGCCTTTACTATTTTCCTTATAACTGCTAGGAATTAGGGCATGTATGGTAAGAATAAAAATCAACCGTTAGATAACCCTAATCAAGATTAAAAAACTGAATTGAACCACTATTCACACACTCACCTCTAGGGTAACGTCACTTGTTTTCTTCGAGTAAAAGTAGTCATGTCCCTCAAACATGGGGACACTTTGGCAAAGACCCTCGGTTAAAAGATCGTAGTCCCTCGATGACCCTTCGGTGCTGCCTTCGTTAAACAATTTTAGTCCCTTACGATAAAATTTCTAAAGCGCCCTACAAGTTGCCTTTATGATTGTACGATGACCCTCGCATGTCCCTCACACATCCAACAATAGGGCTTCCTACTAACTAATAGGACATCACTATCTAAGGAGGAGAAAAATAACGCGAAATACTTTTGAGTAAGGGTAGAATACTGTTAATCGCTTGCTCACAAAAACAAAACAAATTTTTTCATAAACACTTTTCCTAAAATATTTTCAAAAACAAACACTTTGTATGCATTCTCAACTGATACGAGAATCATTACCAAGTTTTTCGTACGTAGTCATTTTTCAAGATATTTTCAAACACACTTACACAAAAAAGCATTTCAAACAAAGTGAGCTATGTGATTAAGAGCCTGTAGATAACTACGGATGAAAAGGGTGATAATACTTTCCCTTTTCATAACCTACCCCCCGAATCAGAAAATTCTCGAAGGTCTTTCCTGTTATTTTCACCCTTTCCTTATTGGATAAAATAAAAGTTAGTAGCGACTCTTGCTATCTGCAACATTTGCGAAAAAACACAAAAACAAGTTAATTCTCCTACCGTGTTACAGAATTGGAGAATCTGTTGGGGATAACCTAAAGTTGGGGTTACCTTAGAGTTACATCACTTTTAAATTCTTTCCTTGTTTAATTTTTGTGCTTTATTTTTAAAGGGTGTTTGGGTTTTATTTCTTGCAAAGATCCTATACACGCATCTGGAGGCATTTTAAGGAAGTAGCAATAGATCATGGAAAATATATGGAGTATACCGATATGGTTGAATTAATGGCTATGTTAGTGCGACACATTGGTTTGTACTGGTATCCCTCGAGTCAGTCGGGGAGCATATTTGGCTGCCGCGTGGTGTCATAAGAACTAACTGACTTTAGAACCTTAATTGACCCAACATAGCCATTAGAAGGTAGTGAGATAGTCGACTTTGGTGCATTCAATGTTGGTTGATACTCGATACTACACTCATTGAGATTCGACTCTCGAGTTTTATTTAGTGTCAAGTCAGTTGCTGTGTTAGACGAAACTTGTGGGAAAGATCAATGATATTGAGATCCATATAACACAGTTACTTCTTTAGGATAGGTTGAGCCAACTAAACTTCAAGAGGGTACTTACCTACTATTGTCCCCTAAAAATTTCCCTATCATTTTATTCAAAAAGATCCTCTCATGCTCCTAGGGTTTTCAATCTCTTTTGGCTACCCGGGCCTTCTAGGCCTCAGGATATCACACTGATTCTTTGTTTCATCAGGGAACTAGAACTGCACGTATTTTGACCTTGAATCATGTTTCTCCCATCTATTGGCTCTTGTGCTAGGTTTTGATTACTGAAGCGTGTGACATCTTTATGGGCAAAGATTACGAAGCATCATTTTCATCACATCATACAAAACATCTTTGGTTCAGAAGATTGGTTAAATCAGGGTTTTTCCGCTACTTTGTTTTGGTTGATGTTTCTTCTTCAAAGATCTTGAGTTAGGGTTGAGTTATTATGGTTATCTTGAGGATTTTTCCCTTACCATTAAGTTCCTTCATCACTACTTGTTTTACAAGTCATCACTTCAAGGTTTCATTTTGAATTTGATTTGGAGTTGTCGTTTCGTTGGTATGCATTGATGTTTTTTCAGAGGTGTATTTGACTCAAGTTGTTTGAAGCTTGAAAGAATATAGGTTGAAGTTGAATTATTTGTATTTTTTTCTTGAACTACAATTTAGACATGGATTTATTAATTAAATATTTGGATTTTTTGTTGTTTACTTGATACATCAAATTTAACATGTTCAATAGATTAGGTGTTAATGATGTTAAGAGTGGATTCAAGAAAAGTTTGAAATATCCATTCATTATTAATTTCTTGTTTCAACCAAGATTCATTTAAGAATTAATTTAAGGGCCATTCAAGGTTATCTCAAAACATTCAACATGGCAAGTTTCAGTCAAAGTGTTTCCAATTCCTTTCAAATATTTCTTGCAAGATTCAATATGTTTCTACAAGAGTTATGGCAAAGAAAATTGAATTGCAAGATCTATTTGATACAAGTTTACAACTTTTGCAAGGAGTTCACACATTAAACATACTTTCTCTAAGTTTTACTAAAATTCATCCATAACGTTCAAATAACTTTACATGTCCCTCAAATTCTCAAGAATACTTCTTTTTTACAAAAGCATTCAAATTCTTAAAATTACAAGGAAAACTCAAGAAGAACTCCTAATCTAGGAAGCCTAATCCTATAGATATTTTCATGGCATTTTCTTTTGAATCTCCTTCTAAGCTTCATGTTGTCCATATCCATACTCCAAGCCCTTTCCAATCATCATATCATGAAACAAGAAAGATAGAAATGGTTAGAACAACTATCAACATGAGCAATAATAAGAACTTTCATAGGAGTTTCTTTTCAAGTTCATCACTAGCGTTTGTGTGGGAATCAGAATTAGGGGGTGGTTTTCAAATCATGTTCAAGCAACCAAGGCCTCATAGCAAAATCAGAATTACATCATAGACCTACTCAACCAATTGCAAATCATAAAAAAATATTTTTGCTTCATAAAAGGAAGTTAAAACTCAACAAAAGTCAGCAACAGAGTTCATATAACAAAAATATGCAGCAAGCTTATAAAAAAATCACAGGTCCAAGAAACAAGTTCACATAAATAATGTTTCAATCATGCTCAAGCCCACACGTAAAATTCAAGTTTCATCCCAAGCTAGCAAAAGCAAGATATCATAAATTTGAGTTGTAGCGTGTAAAAATTGCCAAAGCCCAATACAACATTCACACAAGCTTGTTTATCACATATCAGAAAGGGAACAAAAACAGAAAGTCAGAAGCCCAATATGGAAATGAAATTCTAACAGGCCTACTATCTCAATCATTTAATCCATCAATAGAAAAAACTTAAAGTGATATCTGTATATAAGCATCAATTGCACAAAAATCTAAAAGGAGGAGGGCACTGTTCATAAAACCACAAAAAGCTGCGCAGCAACATCAACACAAAACCCTAAAAAAGTTCATCTCCTCCCTTATCTCAAAACCCTAAAAAAGAGAATATTGTTCACAAAAATGAAAAGTTGCGCCAAGACCTAAAACCCTAACCATCAACATCACCTTCCTCATTCACGAAACTCTTCAGACTAAAAAATTATCACAAAAAGAAAACTATTAAACTAACACAAAATCTAGCGAGTTATCAAGCAACCATCAAAAATCCTAAACAATTTTCATCATCATTTTCCCTAACACTAACCCTTTAGATCGAGAAAGATGAAGAAGAATGGAGTTCAGAAGAAGATATAGAGAGGTCTCACGCGAAAAGCAATGAAGGAATCGTGAATCTGAAGCTAGGGTTTCCGAAAATCCCCTTTAAGATCTACTCAAATTGTTGCACCTTCTGCAAAATCATGAACCATAATCATGATCAGAGCAGAGAAACGAGAAGAACGATGTAAAAAAGTGGGATTGGAGCAAGTTTTCGCTTCTCCACCGCTTTTGTCGCCTCTAGCGAGCTTTATGAAGTAAGAAAGATGAAGAGAATCATTTTTGAAGAGAGAGAGAGAGAGAGAGAGAGAGAGAGAGAGAAGTTTTGTGATTATAATTGTCATTAACATTTTGTTTTACATTAATCTAATTTGGTTTAATCACTAAATGTTGTTAAAGTATCATCAATCGAAGTCTAGAAAAGGGGAAGGGGATTTATTTTACTCTATAAGCAAGTTTTCTCATCTCCTTATTGTTTATTTCAGTAAAAGATGGCTCTAGAACACACTGTCAAGGAACTTCAAGCACAGAATGCCCAATTGCAGGAAACACTCTTGAACTTAGCCCAGAGGAAGAAAGAGATGATAGAACTCATCTCCAAAAAGAAGAATACTTGGAAGCCAATTGCTACCCTAAATATGGGGAGAAGATTCAAAGATCCCACTAAATCGGTTCAAACTGCTGATATCTCCTCTGATGAAGATAACAATCAAGAGGAAGACGTTAGAAGTGTTAAGACTGAAGGTGGAAGCAATCAAGGTTCTGGGAACGTTTCTGAGGATGAAGACTATTATGATAAACAATATCCTCCCGCGGATGATAGATACAAACAATTTGAAGATCTCCTCAAGGCCATGGAAATCCAAAAATTTCCTGGATTGGAATTTGAGGAGCTGGGTATTATTTCGGGGGTAGTTATCCCTCCTAAGTTCAAGGTCCTCGCTTTTGCTAAATATGGTGGTGTTTCTTGCCCCAAAATTCGTCTAAGGTCCTATGTTCAATAGATCCAACCCAATACTGCTGACAGAAGGTTATGGGTTCACTTATTTCAGGAAAGTTTCTCTGGTACATAACTCGAGTGGTTCTATCAGCTGGAGGGAACCAATATCCATACTTGGGAAGACCTGATTTCTTCTTTTAATAAGCAGTATCAATATAATTCAGACCTTGCACCAACTCGTGTGCAATTACAAAACATGATTATGGGTTCGAATGAAGGGTTCAAAGAGTATGCCCAAAAGTTGAGAGATTTGGTCGGAAGAGTGAAACCTCCCTTATCTAATACGGAACTGGTTGATATGTTCATGGGCACTCTGATAGTTCCATCCTTTAAACATTTGATTGGAAGTTGCTCATCTTGTTTTACTAAGAAGATTCTAACAAGGGAACATGTCAAAAGTGGTATCAAGAGTGGAAAAATTAAAGTGGTTGCGTCTTCGAATGTTGTGGAGAAAACATTCAGTGATAAGAAGGAGACCAATTCTATTTATGGCCAGAAGGCCCGTGGTTAAAATGACCACAATCCTTCTATAGGAGCAGTATTTATTTCTAATCATGCGCCTGTTCAACAACAACAACAGGGAAATAGGCGTAGGTCAGACGCTCCAGGAAGGCAGTTTACCAAGATTAATATGCCATTGTCTCGGGCGTTACAACATTTGCTAAAAGTGAAGCTGATTAAGCTAAGGGATCCTCCTCTGAATCCCAACACCTCATCTCTTAAGTACAATCCGAACGCGAGATGCACCTACCATTCTAACAGTTATGAGCACGATAATAACAATTGCTTGAGCCTAAAAAAAATCCAGGACAAGATTGACAATAAGGAAATTGAGTTTGATCATCCGGAGACCCTAAATGTGATTACTGCACCTATGGCAAAGAATGACAAAGGCATAAGTTCAATTGACGATGTTTTTTATATCGTAATTGCAATTGATTTTATGACTCCTCTACCAATTATCAAGAAGAATCTGCTGTAGGCCGGTTTATTTCTAGGTTGTATTGAAAAATGTTACTACTACGCAGCCCAACCCATTGGCTGCAAATTACTGGAGGAAGGATGTTGTACCCCAAAATTTGCCCTCTCATATTATCTAGATTTTCCTTACAAGACTTCTTGGACTCAAGACCAGGATTAGGGTTTGCTCAGCTCAAGACCTCCTCTTGCACTAATGACCTGAAATTAGGGTTTAAGTTTGCACAAGGAATTTTCGACCACCAATGATACATGTGAATTTCATACACCATCTTGGACCCCTAAGATTTCTCATACCAAGTTTCAAGCCTTGAATCAAATTTTTGCCCAGTCAATTGGACAGTTGACCTAGAAATCAGCTGTATTGGGGAAAAAGTAAACCACGGCCAATTTACAGTCAAAATTCATAAATTTTTATCCACAACCACATTCTAGGCTCCTATGTACCATTTGATCAAGTTTGGACCACAACTCCTCAAGAAATTTGATCAGATCATCAAAATGGCAAAATTGTCAAAATTAGGGTTTTGACTGGGAAAGGGCAATTTCTGATTTTTTACCTAGCCAATGACCAATTGGGTTCAAGCATGATTCCAAGGACTCAAGTTCATCATATTAACCTAATCACATTGTTCAAAAGATCTCAAATGCATATGATTGACAGATGAATTTTGCAGTCAACTGATTAAAAGTCAATTGTACACTGAAAAGTCAAACTTTGACTTTTTGGTCAAAATCAAGTGCCAAGGGTCATAATTCATCAAGATATGTCAAAATGTGAAACTTGTTGACCAAGAAAATCAATTTTGCAAATTAGGGATTCAATTTGAAAATTTTTCATAACTTAGAAATTTTCTAAGTTATGAAAATTTCTTATTTTTTTCCCAACTTTCCACAACTTTTTCACCATGATGCAATTGGATTCAAAGAAAAATTCCAACATGAAAGTTGTAGTCCTCCATGAAATATACAACTTTTATTCACAAAGTTTTCCAAAAAGATGTTTGGATCTCAAGTTATGATTTTGTGAATAGGGGTCCATAAACTTTCTAACTTAGTGAAATTTTGCCCTAGTTTAGGCAAATTTTTGACCTAACTTCATGGAAAATTTTCACCTAGTTCCAAGAGGAATCTCAAAATTCATTTCAAATATGGATTGAAGATCATGTTACAAGCTTTCCAAAATGTCTAAGAAATCTCCAAGATCATTTATGGTTAGGGAGAATCGAAGAAATGAAAATGGCAATTTATCACTTTTGTGCAAGGCATTTTCACAATGTTACAAGTTGCAAATCAGTTTCAAACATGCTTGTACTTGGTTTTACAGGTCCTATTCCCTTCTACACTCCATAATTAAATTCAAACACATTGGATAATGGTCTTGTTCTGACCTTTGAAGCATTGCACAATGAATTATTCCATTTATGGCATAAAGCTCTCAATACCATTTTCATAAAGCATCCTTTTGCAAACTTTGCATTTCTTGAGCCATGGACCTGATCTATTGTTGCAAACAAAATCCACAAACATCAGGCAAAGTACACCAACCCTATGCAGCTAACAAGCAAGCCTGTACAGGCCTTTGGCTTTGTCACTTCAATTTTCTTCAAAAGTAAGTAAACTTGCAAAAGTCAATACAACCGATCCATCTGATAAAGGCAAGCCTTGGCTTCATTTCAAACAACCTCAGAAAATCGTAACAAGCCTAAGCACGAATTGCTAACATCCCAAACACTATCAAACACCAAAAACACCATTGTCTACCCAAACAGGGCATCTTCTGCAGAACCTTTGCCAAAACAATATTGGCTCGTGCGTTTTGCTTTGAAACACTTCAAACACATTCCATACATCCTACCTAAACTATCTAGGCCCTTGTCTTGCAATTGTGTGCCCTGTTTCAAGATTCACCATTTTCATTTTGAAGGTTTGCAGGTTGACTCGTGCAGCAAGATTCAAGCATCTACAAGGCAAGCTGAGCATTGGAGAAGCTTGAGGGAACTTCAAGGAAGCTCACAAGAACTTCAGGCCTCACTCAAAGTCCCCACATTGCCATATCCAAACTCAACTGAACAAGGTATTTGTCAAGTTTCTATCTCTCTATTAACGCATCCTTAAGCTTAGGTTTGTGGAGTAAAAATGTAGTCTTTAACATGCTTGAGCTGCACATATGCATACTTTCCATTTATATTAAGTGAGCTAAGAGTATTTAATTGTTGAAGTTCATGAAAAAACTAGGTCAGAAATTAGGGCCATTAAAATTCTCCCTGATCTTTGAGAGTTAGGTCATGAATTTTATATCATTGGAATCGTGAGTTCATAAGCTACATTATTTGTGTTATGAGTTTTTGATTTTATGCAAGCATGAGAAAGAACATGATTTGAAGCAGAAACGTGCGTAAATTGTTTGGACGAAGGTCAGGGATGAAGCTTGTTGGGCCTGGCGCCTTGGGCTTCCTGCTTTTTGCACCCCCCATTTTACTTCTGCACCCCCTTTTGCATTATTTTATATTTTTGTATTTTCTTGCATATTTTTATTTTTTGTGCTTGCATTCATTTTTTCTAAATAATTAAAATACCCAAAAATATTTTCTTTATTTTTTTCATTTTTTTTTACATAATAAATGGTTTATTAAGATTTTATACTTTATTTTCTTAAATAAAACTTGTAAATAATTTGAAAATGCTATACATTTTATTTTATTATTTTTTCACATAAAAATAATTATTTTCACACATATTTTATTTTTTAATACTTGTAAATAATATTAATTATTATTTTTCTTGTACAAAATGAATAAAAGAATATTAGACATCAATATTTTCTTTTAAAACAAAACTAGGGTTTCCCCTTTCAAAAATAATAATATTATTTTTTCTTATTTTTAGGACTTAGATAATTTTATTTTCTCATGCATAAAGAAATTACAAAAATATTTTTTTGCATATTTATATTTTATTGCATAATTAAATATTTGTTTATTTATTTATTGTACAATAAATTCAATTGGGTTGTAATAGTGAATTAGGGTTTTATTTTGAGCAATATCCCCCATTCAAAACTTGTATCCCCCTCCCCATAATATTGTTGTAATATTTTAGATTTACTTTACGCAATTTATCGCATTATATGCATGTTTAGTAAAAACTAGGGTTTGTATGATAAGACAAAATCAAACAAATAGCATGACCTAATTCAAGACAAACAAAATGCATGAAAAATGACAACACATTGCATACAAGCACCTCTAGGGTTTCACCCACTTGGTTGCCTTAGAACATGGCCATGGTATGCATGCTAGGTATCCGGGCAAAACAAGACAAAACAAAAGATCATAGTCCCTCGATGACGCTAGACAAGGTTGCCTAAAAACAAAGATGATCTTAGTCCCTCAAACAAGCTAAGATACCTGGCACCATTGTTATCATGTTCATACGATGAACCACGCCCGTCCCGTTTAACATCCAAAGATAGGGTTATCTACCCAAACAATGGTAGGTCAACAACATCAAAGGAATAAAAATGTACAAGAAAGACTTTTGAGTAGGTAGATAGTTTCTAGTTACTTGATCAAACTTTCAAACAATCCTTGCTATTTTCAAACAAACACACACATTTCAAAACATTTCCAAACAACTTTCAAAACATTGAAACATTTTTCAAAAGACAAACATCTTTGTATACATTATTACAAACAAGAATCATTACAAAGATTGCCAAAACGATGGCCTCTTTTCAAAATACTTTCAAAACCACACAAAGCACCATTTCAAACAATTGCAAAAGCAAAGCAAGTGATCTAAAACAAGTAACTAAGAGCCCATGGAAAACCATGGATGAAAAGGGTGCTAACACCTTCCCTTTTCATAATCTACCCCCCGAACCCGAAAACAATCTCAAAGGTCTTTCCTGTGCTTTTTTACCTTTCCTTTTGGATAAAATAAAAGTCGGTGGCGACTCTTGCTAAACCGCAACATTTGCAAACACAAACGCAAAACCTCAATTCAGTTCTCCCACCGTATAACAAAGGCATTCAACACCTAAGGGAAAATCACATAATTCTGATCGAGAAGGTTTCGTCTGCTGAGAATCTGTGTCATGTTTTTTCCATAATTTATGGCCCTCCTATCAGGATCACCTCCAAAGGCCTTGTATGGATTACTGCCAATCTGAAAGATGCTCCTCTAATCATGACTACACCTGAAACTATCCCATATTCTTCATATAAAGTTATTCCTTGGAACTATGGATCTGACGTCTACTACCATTGCGTTAAACAAGAACTACCGACCGTTGTAGTTGAAGTTACTGAAGTTGTTGATCCTGACATTGACAATATTGCTAGAACCAATAAGGTCACTTGAAGCCAAAGGATTTTCTCTCTGGAAATCTCTCTGAAGACTTATCCAACACATGTTAAAGTTATTGCTACTGAGTCAACTGGTGAGGCTGGAGGCAAAAATCACGTGACAGAGCCTGCCTAGAAGTAAGCACCTAAGGAAGATACATCTGAAGACACCTCTAAAAAAGAGTTGGAAGAGGTATTGATGATTATCCGTAAGAATAACTATAACATTGTTGTACAGCTGGGGAAAACCCCATCCAAATTCTCCATGTTATCCTTGCTACTGTGTTCTGAATCCCATGCACATGCTTTAGTAAAAATTTTGAAGACTTCTCAGGTACCATAAAAGATTTCTACCGATCAATTTGGAGGCTATGTTGCTAGCATAACGACTGATAATGGATTAGTTTTCTCTGATGTTGATCTGACTCTTGAGGGAAGAAACCACAACAAAGCCATGTATGTCTCCATTGAATGCAGGGGCACTACTTTAGCTCATTTGTTGATTGATATTGGTTCCTCGTTAAATGTCCTACCAAAAGGCGCTCTTGACAGACTTGATTGCGAAGGGGTTGTATTGAAAACTAGTGATATTGTGGTTCGAGCCTTTGACAGGTCCAAAAGGATGGTACACGGGGAAGTGTATTCATAGATCTTTGAATCTACCTTATATGTAATGGATATTTGACAAGCTTACTCTTGCTTATTGGGATGCCCCCGAATCCATGGGGCATGCGTTGTTACCTCTACCCTACATCAGAGGTTAAAGTATCTTATGAACGGAAAGATTGTTAGTGTCTACGACGAATAAGAGCATATGGTCAGCCACTTGAACTCATTCCAGTATGTAGAGATGGATGTAGAATTCATCGAGACTCCCTGTCAAAATTTTTAAGTTATCCCTCCTGCCGCTACTCAAGATGTTTTTGCCATTCTCAAAGTAACTAGGGTGTCCCCCGGGATGGCTAAATTGAAAGATACTAAAGCTACTGTAGAAGAAGGTGGTTGTACTATTTGGGGTCATTTTCCTGACATCCCCTATAAATATGACAAGTTTGGTTTAGGTTTCACTGCTGATGGTCAGAGGGTTGTTCGTCACGCTCGAGCTAGAAGGCCATCATTCTGCATCAACAACAACAGAGTTAACGAAATAGAGGATGCTAACAGTCATTATGGCCTTGACAGCTGGATTTTTCCTACCATTGGAAATGGTCTCCGCAATTGGAAGACAAAAGAAATTATCTATATCTCCTTTAGTCAGCAGTAGTGGCTACATTTCGATTTTTTATTGCTTTCAAGTTTTGTAATATTTACTTTAAACTTTGTTCCTTACCCGGGGCACAACGGTGCATTTGTTAGGGTTATCATTTCATAAGCATATTTTTATTTAATAAAGCATTGGACATTTTGCGTTCAAATTATGTGCTCTTTCTCTTTCTTTTTTCAAATAGCTATGTGTTCTTACACACACCCACACAATACATTGCATATACACATCCATTCTAGATCACGTTGGTAACGATTCTGCTATTGCCACTTATGACTTTGAAAATCCTATCTACCAAGCCGAGGATGGAGGTGAGGAAGATTGTGGAATACCAGGAAAACTTGCTAGATTGTTAATGCAAGAAGAGAAAGTTATTCAACCACATGAAGAGCCAGTTGAAGTGGTAAACTTGGGTTCTGAAAGAGACAGGAAAGAGGTCAAGATAGGCTCCAACTTAGAGGATAGTGTTAAGAACATGTTCATACAAATGTTCCATTAATATGTTGATATCTTTTCTTATTCATACGAAGACATGCCAGAGCTTGATACCTATATTGTGGTTCACCGTCTGCCGATGAAAGAGAGTTGTGCTCCGATAAAATAGAAAGTTCATCGTATGTGTTCCGAGATGTCAGAGAAGATCAAGGTTGAGGTTATGAAACAATTCAATGCAGGGTTCTTAGCAGTGACATCAAACCCTTAATGGGTTGCAAATGTTGTTCCAATACTAAAGAAAGACGACAAGTTATGTATGTGTGTATACTATAGAGATCTGAACAGGGCGAGTCCCAAGGATGACTTCCCGCTTCCACAAATTTATGTTTTGGTCGACAACACCACTCAGCATAAGGTATTCTCCTTCATGGATTGTTTCTAGGGATATAATCATATCAAGATGGCATCTGAATACATGGAAAGGACTACTTTTGTTACACAATGGGGCACTTTCTACTACAAGGTTATGCCTTTTGGGTTGAAGAATATTGGCGCAACATATCAATGTGTTATGGTAGATTTGTTCTGTGACATGATTCATCACAAGATAGAGGTCTATGTCAACGATATGATAGCATGATCACAGACTGAAGAAGAGCATTTAGACCATCTATATAAGTTGTTTGAGAGAATGAGGAAGTATAAGCTGAGATTGAATCCGAACAAGTGCACCTTTGGGGTTAGATCCATTTAACTCTTGGGTTTTGTTGTCAGCGATAAACGTATTGAGGTTGATCCCGCTAACGTCAGAGTTATTCAAGAAATGCTCGCTCCCCGCACTGAGAAGGAAGTCAAAGGTTTCTTGGGACAATTGAATTATATTGCTTGATTTATTTCCCATTTTCCTTCTACTTGTGAGCCAATCTTCAAGTTACTAAAGAAAGATTAAGTAGTGAAGTGGAATAACGATTTCTAGGTAGCCTTTGAAAAAATCAAGGAATACCTACATGAACCTCCAATTTCGATGCCACCAGTTGAAGGAAGACCACTCATCATGTAATTAACAGTGCTAGAGAACTCAATGGGGTGTGTACTGGGGCAGCATGACGAGTCTGTTCGAAAAGAGCATGCAATATGCTACCTTAGCAAAAATTTTACCGAATGTGACACAAGATACTAATTGCTAGAGAAAAATTGTTGTGTTTTGGCATGGGCTGCTCGCCGACTAAGACATTATATGTTGACTCATACTACATTTTGATCTCTAAGATGGATCCCATAAAATATATATTCGAGAAGCCAGCACTCTCTGGAATAATAGCCAGATTGCAAATGGTCTTAACAGAATACGACATTCAGTACACCACTCAAAAGTAAATTAAACGAAGTGTATTGGCAGATCATTTGGAACATCAAGCCGTAAATGACTACCAATCTATGAACTTCGAATTCCCGGACAAGAATATTATGCTAGTTACAGATTATGAAGAACCTGGACCATATGAAGGACCTAAGCCAGGATCCTGATGGACTATGGTTTTTGACGTAGCTTCTAATGCACTTGGCAATGGAATTGGTGTTCTAATTATATCTCCTCAAGGTTGCCATACACCCTTCACTGCCCGATTATGTTTTGATTGTACCAACAATATGGCTGAATATAAAGCGTGCATCATGAGCATCAAAACTGATATTGACCTGAGAATCAATTTTTTGGGTATAAACGAGGGCTCATCCCTGGTGATCAGTCAAATTAAGGGAGAATGGGATACGAAGTATATGAATATCATTCCTTACCGAGAGCATGTGTTGGCTTTAATTCCATACTTCGAGGAGATCACTTTTGAGCACATCCCACGAGAAGGGAATCAGTTGGCGGACGCATTAAAAACCATGTCGTCTATGTTTAAAGTCAATGGGACAATGAGGCTCCCATAATTACCATTGAGTGGCTAGACGAACCGACATACTACTACAAAAATAACACTGACAGAGCATAAGAGAAGCCTTGGTTTCCTGAAGTGAAAAGAAATCTTTAGGCTCAAGAGTATCATGAAGGAGCATCTTTCAATGACAATAAAGTCCTACGGAGGTTCTCATCTAAAGTTCTTCCTGAGTATCAAAATTCTTTACAGGCACAACCATGACTCGACTCTGCTTCGTTGTGTGGACAAGAAGGAGACAAAGAATATTATGGAGGATATGCATGAAGGTATCTTTGGTACTCATTCCAGTGGATATACTATGGCTAATAAAAATTCTAAGAGCGGGTTACTATTTGTCGACTATGGAAACTGATTGTCATCACCACTCAAGAACTTGTCACAAGTGCAAGATCTATGTTGACAAAGTACATGTGCCTCCAGTACCTATGAATATCTTGACTTCACCTTGGCCATTTGCAATGTGGGGAATTGATATGATTGGAGAGATCAAACCTAATGCTTCCAATGAACATCGCTTCATCCTCGTCGCCATTGATTACTTCACAAAGTGGGTTAAAGCAACTGTGTTTGCCTCCGTTACTTAGAATGTGGTTTCCCGGTTCATTAAGCATAATCTTACATGTTGGTATGGCATCCCTGAAAGGATTATCACAGACAGTGGTAACAACCTCAACAACACTATGATCACGGAACTCTGCACGCAGTTCAAGATCAATCACCATAATTATTCCCCGTATCAACCGAAGATGAATGGCACAGTGGAAGCCGCCAATAAGAATATTAAGAAGATTGTGAAGAAAATGTTTGTGACCTACAAAGACTGGAATGAGATATTACCATTCACTCTTCATGGCCATCACACTTCATCTTGGACATCAACTGGGGAAACCCTGTTCTCTCTAGTTTATGGTTTGAAGGTCGTATTACCTGTCAAAGTTTAGATTCCTTCCTTAATAATTATGAAAGATGCAGACTTGGACGAAGACGAGTGGATTCAAACTAGGTTGGATCAGTTGAATTTAATTGATGAGAAGAGTCTTGTGGCCATTTGTCACAGTCAAATGTATTAGAAATGTATGATCAAAGCATTCAATAAGAAAATCAGGCATCGGGTATATCAGGTCGGTGACTTAGTAATAAAGCGCATCATCCTACCGTAGGACGATCCTAGGGGAAAATTGACTCCAACCCATGAAGGAGCATTTGTGATCAAGAATATATTTTCGACCGGTGCCGTGACACTTACCACTATAACCGGTGAAGATCTTCCACACCTTGTGAATGTCGGCATAGTTAAAAGATACTACACATGAAAACGACCTGCTAGGTTGACTGGCCTAGGAAAAAATCAGGGCATCCTGGCGAACCAAAAGGGTTCGAGAAAAATCAGGGATACATATAAAAGATTGTACACCCGACAAGTCGAAAACCCAAAAAGGTGGCTTGGGAAAAAAGGGTATCCCATTGGACTGAAAACCTGAAAGGTTGGTCTAAGCAAAAGTTATGGATTAAAGCGCACAACTATTTCCCGTTGGATCACTTACAGCCATCTTTATTACCAACGCAAGCTCAAATGGTACAGATTAATTCAATCAACTACTTCGGACAAGTGAGGGATGAGATACTCGAAGACAAAGAGGAAATAGTAGAGTTGGAACCCGACGAGATCATTTACACATAGCTATATATTTTATTTTCACTTTTTACTCTCTTCATTTTTCATGATGATTTCCTCTTACTATGATTTTTGTCTGCTTGTACAACAATCGCCTGTTTATGGGAAAACTATCAATATAACCACATTTTCAAAGTTTAAATTTTGTTTTATTTTTTCTGTTTTAATTGCAAAAAAAGTCCAATGACTAAATTGAATGAACATATGCATATGAACATGATTACCGTTAACAAGATATGCATAAAAAATATGAATAAGTATTTACTCAAGACTGTAGGAGAAGGGATAATGTTCAAGTCGTCCATAAATCCCCACAGAGTAATCCCCATTAAAGTTACCCCACATAGCAGTTCCCATAAGACATATTCCCCGCAAGCCTGAGATACTCTTACCATACTCACCAGTACATCCCCCTAGTAGACAAAGGAGTATAATCTTTTCCTGGTAATGTTGCCAACCTACGGAGCCCCAATCCTCGTCAGAATATGTCACTAGCATAGTCCACATGAATTCTCTTCCCCAACTAAGTTTATTTCTCCAACACTGTAAAATCCCTTGCAGAATTCTCTTCTCTAGCTGGAATCATTTTCTCAGCTGAATATATTCATCAATAGAGCATATTCCTCAACAAAGTATTTCTCCAACAGGGTTTATTTCCTCTAAAAAGTGTTTCTCCAGTAGGGTTTATTTCCCTAACAGGGTTTATTTCGCCAACAGGGTTTATTTCCCCAACAGAATTCAGTCTCCCTAGCTTGAGTTTATCCCTCTAACTAATGTAAATCACCCGTAAAACTTCTCTCTCTAGCAAAGGGTAGTCCAGCCCACTATCCACGGGGAGTTGCTACGAAAATCTGAAACTGGACTAGATATCGGTTAATCTTATCCTCTCTAGACGAGTCGACATCCATATCGAAACTCGATCAGATAGCACCTCAGAAAGTTTACCCATCTCTTTTATCCTTAGTCAGGGTATATAAGAAGTAAACTCCCTAGTAGAGCGATGAATGACCAATGTTCTTGAGTTCTTCTCCACAAACAAAAATCAACATTCCCCGACGGAGTTTCCTCAAAAAGAAAGTCGGAATCCCCAGCAAAGGCATTCTATGACAAGATTGAAGATCACACATATTCTTCATCCCCAGTAGTAGTCCGGGATTTATTTTTCCGAGCAAGAATGTTACACAAAGATACCGATACACTTCAATGACATCTCACATTGATACATCATTTACCATATCATATGCATATGAAACACATCAGCATATTATTATTTATTTCGAGAGAATCATTACACAATGAATTACATACATCAAGACATTTCATAAAGATAACTTTGTCTTTTTAGGTTAAGTTCACAAACAGACAAATATTATCAACAATTTATCAGACAGGTTGTAGATCAATTCCCAAAACAGGACGAGAAAACTATCTGCATAACCAGACAATTTCCTTCATAGACTAAATCTGACAAGTAGCTACTTAAGCACTTTCCCCAGAGAGTCATTTTGAAAAATATCTCTTCTAGATGAAGTCGAGCATATACATCTTTTAATGCATCATTCAGATGAAGTCAAGCGTAGATTTCCTTCTGATACTCTTTTTGGAAAAGTCGGGCGTAGACTCCTTCAAATACCTCTTCTAGTTGAAGTCGGATGTAGACATCTTCTAGTTCAGATGAAATCAAGGGTAGATTTCCTCCTGATATTCTTTTTGGAATTGTCAGGCGTAGACTTCTTCCAATACCTCTTCTAGCTAAAGTCGGGCGTAGACATATTCTAGTTTAGATGAAATCAAGCATAGATTTCCTCCTGATATTCTTTTTGTAAAAATCAGGCATAGACTCTTTCCAATACCTCTTATAGTTAAAGTCGGCCATAAACATCTTCTAGTTCAGATGAAATCAAGCGTAGATTCCTTCTGAAAATCTTTTGGACAAAGTCAGGTGTACATTCATTCCAAACATATCTTCTAGACAAAGTCGAGCGTAGACTCATTCTAGAATTTCATTCATACGAAATCAAGCGTAGATTTATTCTGATATTCTTTTGGACAAATTCGGGCGTAGACTCAATCCAAATACATCTTCTAAGTTAAAGACAAGCGTAGGTTTATTTTGATATTCCTATTAATAGTTACTCTGGATGGCATCTATAAGCCCTTCTCCTACATCCAAATACTCTCCAAATGTCATCTTTAAGCTCATTCTCGGTATAATCAACCAACAGTGTTACTTCGTGCACAGGCGGGTGCAAATTTCTGGGCACTTAAGTGTTCAATCATCTTCTACCTTCAAATCAAGAATGGCGTACATGCTAATGTAACTCTTCAGGTTTAAGAAGATTGAACAGGGGAAGTTGTTATTCCCCAAAATTTTCCCTCCCATTTTTCTTCAAGACATTCTCATGAGGTCCTCATTTTCTCAAGTTGGCTCAAGAGTTGATCAGACAAAAATTCTCCTCCTAAGCAATGGTTCTATAACTAGGGTTTGGTATTTCTCAAGGAAGATTGGGTTTCCAAGTCCTTAAGTTGTTTTCATGGTTCCACATATTCTTCAAAGTATGCTCATGTCAAGTTTCATGCTTTGCACCACAAGTTTGCTCAATCAATGGCTCAGATGACTGAAAATAAACTATATTGGGTAAAATGTCAACCATGGTCAACATACAGTCAAACTTTGAGTTTTTTGGTCAAAATAATCATTTTGAAGTCATATTCATAATTTGGTAAAGGCTTGATCATGATTCCTCAAGAAAAGCCCATAAATCATTAAAAGTCAAAATTTATCAAATTAGTGTTTCTTTAGAAGAAGTCAACTGAACTTTGACAAAGCATAACTTTCACACGCTTCATCAGCTTTTCCCCAACAAAATCCCATTTTAAAGGAAATCCAATTCTCTACAACTTTGTATCTCAATGCTCAAGCCTAAAAAATGCATCATTTGAGAGATATAAACCAATACAGTATAGGTCATTTCAAAAGTCAACAAAAAGACACTTTTTGACAAGGCAACTGAAATCAAGATAAAGTCTTAAAAAGCATACATGATCAACATAGAGGTTGTAGAGGACATCCCAAGCTTTAGTCCAAGATCACCTTCAAAATATGAAAACTGAGTGAGTTATGACCATTGCAAGTTGGAAAACTTTGAGCAAATGCATGAAGACCAAATTGAGCAAGCTTAATATTTTGGACTATTGGGCCATGGTTTAAGAGTCCAAATGTGTGTTATTCTCTTCATACACCTCAAACCTTGTTCTTACACCCATTTACCTATTTTTATTTTAATCATTTTAATTTTTTTTTTAATTCATCAATAATACAAAATAAATAAGATAAAAATCATATCTTATTACACAAGGTCAAAGCCCATTGTTTTTTCCCTAAATTTCTCTATATATTGAGACATCAAGAGGGAATAGAGGATGGATCCTTGCCTCTAAAAATTTTCAAAAGATAGCAATTTTTTTTCAAGAACCCGAAGTATTAAAATCCTATTTTCAAGCCTTCTCATTACCAAACCTCCATTCCATTCACTTCCAGAAACATTGAAGGGTAAGGTTGGATCGGTTACCATGATCCAAAGGGCATGAACCAGCATACATGCACCATCGTTTTTTTCATTATTTCATGATTTTTGTGTTTCTGTTTTCATTATGTTTTAACATACACTAACACTACTAACGTACTCTTGAGATGCTAACGTGCAGGTTTAAGTCATCGCATGAGTCCCAAGCTATCTGAACCATTAATGGCCATGATCAAACCGATTCATTTTATTTTTACCATACCTCACAAACCAGGACAAATTAGCCCTAAAAAATTCTCCCATTGGATTTGCAACCTCTCTTTTAGGGGGGTAGGACATTATTGGATCATTAATGTTTTGTTTTTTGAAGGGTTTAAAAAAACAGGTTGCCAAAGAAAACGACTAAAGCTAGGGCTCCGACACTTCTCCGGACAATGTATTTGTTTATATATTATATGTTTATTGTATCAATGATATAAATGGTTGAAACAGACACCCCCATGGGCCTTCTCCGGTGCGACAAATCATTAGTCTCAAAGGGCCTGGGTTTGATCCATACTTTTGATGTTTTGTTTCTTTAATTTCTCATATTTTTGCAGGTTGATTACAAAGCGTGTTGGAGGCGTATCCTCGACACAAGCACGCACTTGGCATGGTGGTAGGCATGCGGCGTGAAGGTCTTGTGGGTCATGAGTTCAACACTCATATCTGATATTCTTTTTCTCTATTTTTCTACTAAAATTATTTTCTCTTTTTACCCTAACCCTAATTTCTTAATAACCTTAATAACTTTTCTTTAATAAACGTTAAAATAAATTAGGTTTTGTTTCTTACTAATAAATTTATTTTGACCTTTTTTATTTATTAATTTTATTAGGATAATTAGTTTTTATTGATTTAATTACCTAACATTTTCGATTAATTAAAATCAATTAGACTTTAGGTTAATCATCGAGTTTTTCTTTCATCAAACAATTTTTCCTTTTGACAATCTTCGCGTGCTCTTTATTATTTTTTCATTTAGTTTTTTCCCAAATATATAACTGCTAAAGGTTTGCAATAGCTTAAATTAGGTTTCTTTTTCTTTTTCTCCCCAGTTTTATGGTTTTGTACCCCCTTCCCCGAAGCCTTGTAATAGTTTAGGTTTATTTTCCGCACTATTAATTTATGCCTTTACTGTTTTCCTTATAACCGCTAGTAATTAGGGCATGTATGGCAAGACTAAAAATCAACTGTTACATAACCCTAATCAAGATTAAATAACTGAATTAAACCACTATTCACACACTCACATCTAGGGTAACCTCACTTGTTGCCTTCGAGTAAAAGCAGTCATGTACCTCAAACGTGGGGACGCTTTAGCAAAGTCCCTCGGTTAAAAAGATCGTAGTCCCTCGATAACCCTTCGATACTGCGTTCGGTAAACGATCTTAGTCCCTTATGATAAAATTTCTAAAGCGCCCTATAAGTTGCCTTTATGATTGTACAATGACTCTCGCCTGTCCCTCACACACCCAACGATAGGGCTTCCTACTAACTAATGGTAGGACAACACTATCTAAGGATGAGGAAAATAACACGAAAGACTTTTGAGTAAGGGTAGAATACTATTAATCGCTTTCTCACAAAAACAAAACATATTTTTTCACAAACACTTTTCCTAAAAATTTTAAAAAACAAACACTTTGTATGAATTCTCAACTGATACGAGAATCATTACAAAGTTTGTCGAACTTAGGCATTTTTCAAGATATGTTCAAACACACCTACACAAAACAACATTTCAATCAAAGTGAGCTAAGAGATTAAGAGCCTGTAGATAACTAAGGATGAAAAGGGAGTTAATACCTCCCCTTTTCATAACCTACCCCCCGAACATAGAAAATTCTCGAACGTCTTTCCTGTTCATTTCTCCCTTTCCTTATTAGATTAAAGAAAAGTCGGTGGCGACTCTTGCTATTTGCAACATTTGTGATAAAATGCAAAAAAAGTCAGTTCTCCCACAATGTTACACGTATCTTATGCATCGAGGAAATTGAAGATTCTTGAACGAAATTATCCTACTCATGATTTAGAACTGGCTGAAATGGTGTTTGTGTTAAATATTTAGAGGCATTACCTTTATGGCTCCAGGTTTAAGGTGTTTAGTTATTACAAAATCTTGAAGTACTTGTTTGATCAGAAGAAACTAAGTATGAGGCAACGAAGATGGTTAGAGCTAATTTGATATTATGACTTTGGATTAAAATACCATCTTGGTAAAGCTAATATTGGAGCATATGCTTTGAGTCTAAAATCATTACATATGTGTGTTATGATGGTTAAAGAGCTAGAATTAATTGAGCAATTCAGAGATATGAGCTTAGTTAGTAAGTTGACACTGCATTGTGTAGTAATGGAAATGTTGAAGATTAACAATGATTTCCTGAATAATATTAAAAAATCTCAGAAGTTGGATGTGAAGTTGGTAGACGTGATGGTTGGGAGTAATCAATTTGTAGACAGTGATTTTAAAGTAGACGTGGAAGGTGTATTGAAATTCCATGACATAATTTGTATTCCTGGTGACTCCTAGTTGAAAAAGATGATTCTGGAAGAAAGTCATAGAATCAATTTGAGTATTCATTTAGGTGCTACTAAGATGTATCAAGACTTGAAGAATATATTTTAGTGGCCTGGATTTAAACATGATGTGGTGTGGTTTGTGTATTAATGTTTGACGTGTTAGAAGTCGAAAGTCGAACATTAGAAACTTGTGGGATTAATGAAACAGTTAGATGTTCCATAATGGAAATGGGATAGTATATTGATGGTTTTATGACGGGATTATCGAGTACTCCAAGAGGACACAATGCAATTTGGGTGATGGTGGACAGGTTAAATAAATCGGCTCATTTCAGTCCTATTAACATACAATTTTATGTGCCGAAGTTGGCGGAGATTTACATTCGTGTGATTGTGAAGCTCCATGGTGTTCGTTCGAGTATTGTTTCGGATAGAGACCTGAGGTTTACTTTTGGATTTTGAAAGAGTTTGCAGGATGCATTGGGCTCTAAGTTGAGATTGAGTTATGCGTATCACCAAGAGACGGATGGTCAAACGGAGAGGACTATTCAGTTATTGGAGGATTTGTTGAGGGCTTGTGTTCTTGAGAAGGAATGTATCTGGGATAGTTATCTTCCACTGATAGAGTTCATATATAACAATAGTTTTCATTCTAGTATTCAGATGGCACCTTTTGAGGCATTGTATGGTCGGAGGTGTAGAACGCCTTTGTGTTGATATGAATCTGGTGAGAGTGTAGTGCTTGGACCTAAGATATTTTGGTAGACTATGGAAAAGGTGAAGTTAATTCAGGATAAGATGAAAACTTCACAGACAAGGAAAAAATGTTACCATGATAAGATAAGGAAGGATCTTCTGTTTCAAAAAGGGGACCATGTATTCTTGAGAGTCACACCATTGGCCGGTGTTGGACCCGCTTTGAAATCAGGAAAGCTTACTCCTCGGTTTATCGATTTTTATCAGATTTATGAGATGATATGAATTGTTGCGTATAGGGTGGCCTTGCCACCTAATCTATCAAATTTGCATGATGTTCTCAATGTGTCGCAACTCTGAAGGTATATTGTAGTGTGGAATAATTTTATTAGTGAGACTGTACCTATGCGAATCGGAGATCGTGAAATGAAGAAGCTGTAGCAGTAGAAATTTTGAGACTAATCCATTATGTTGACTTAACTTGCACTGATCAAATAAAAATTTCCACCGTGCTTTATTGTTTCTATAGGAATGGGAAAAGATCTAACACATCCAAAAAGAAGGGGATATAATCTAGGTATGGGGGTTGGTTTTGAAAACCGAAGGTATTGTACCCTAAACATCTACGCTACTCTGCAGGAACCTCTTTGAGAATTTGTGTATTTTGGCTATAAATTATGGATACAAAAATAGATAGTGGAGATGAAAACAGAAGTATTTTTACAATTTTTACATTCGCCACAGTTGAGAACCTTTAGTGCCTACGTTCCACCTTTTGTGCAATAGGAGATCAGTGTACTCGTAGTTCGCCTCAAAAAAGTTTTAAGCAAATGTGAGTTGGTAAATTTTAAAAGAAGAGACATCATCGTCATTTGATTAGAAAAACATACTTACTACCCACGACTTCGAGAAAGGATAATTTTCATCATCTAAAAGTGGAAGATATGGCTTATATTTTGAAATCAACAAAGCCTCATTCAACACCCAAGTAGAAAATATCTCACTTTACTACATATCGTAGAAGTATAAAAACTTGTGTCACTACAAGAATCGACAAGAGTCTAATATTTTGAGAAAAATTTTAAAGTAAAAAGCCAAAGTAGAAAAATGGTTTGAATGAGGTTAATGACTTTTAGTCTTCTCACAAAAAATATCAAAGTATGATTAATATTGATTAAAATTTGGTTAAGAAAGATTTTGAAAATACATGGACCTAAGTCCAATTTTATTATGAAAGCGGTACAAGTTAGAAAACAAGAATATTTTTGAAAATGAGGGAGAAGATTTTTAAAATTAAAGAAGATGGAGGTAGATGAAGGGCTATCCTAAATCATAAGGTAAAATTTAAGGAAAAGAACAATGTAACCAACAAGAAGCCAACACTTGACATAAAGAGTCAATGTAGAATTCTCATCCTTTGGATTGAAACCAAGCAAGCAAAAATAGTAAACCTCTTAGGGATACCAAGCTTCAGATGAATTAAGTCTTCAAAAAAATTGGAAAGAGTAACAACTGTTGTAATACGGTAAGAGAACTGACTTTGTTTTATGTTTTACAACAAATGTTACGGATAGCAAGAGTCTCCATCGACTTTTCTTTTATCCAATAAAGAAAGGGTGAAAAGAACAGGAAAGACCTTCGAGAATTTTATGAGTTTAGGGGGTAGGTTATGAAAAGGGAAGGTGTTAGAACCCTTTTCATCCGTAGTTATCTATGGGCTCTTAATTGCTTAGCTCACTTTGTTTGAAAATGCTTTTGTGTGTGTTTGAAAATATTTTGAAAAACGCTTAAGTATGGAAACTTTGTAATGATTCTTGTATAAGTTAAGAATGTGTACAAAGTATTTGTTTTTGAAAATAATTCAGAGAAAAGTGTTTTGTGTGAAATGTTTTTGTTTTTTTGAGCAAGAAATTATGAGTTATCTACCTACTCAAAAGTCTTTCGTGTTATTTTCCTCCTTCTTTAGATAGTGCTACCCTACCATTAGTTAGTAGGAAGCCCTATCGTTGGATGTGAAGGAACATGTGAGGGTTATCATACAGTCATAAAGGAAACTTGTAGGGGAACTTTAGCGATTTTGCCATAACAGACTAACATCATTTACCGAAGGAAACATTGTAAGGGTCATCGAAGGACTACGATTTTTTTAACCGAGAGTCTTTGCTAAACCGTCCCCAAGTTCGAGGGACATGATTGTTTTCCAAGGAAACAGTGAGGTTACCCTAAAGGTGAGTGTGTGAAAAGTGATTCAATTCATTTATTTTATCTTGATTAGGGTCATCTAACGATTGATTTTAGATCTTTCCATAAATACCCTAATTACTAGCAGTTATAATGAAATCATTAAATTGCAGAAAGTAAAGGTGCGGAAAGTAAACCTAAACTATTACAAGGCTTCGGAAAAGGGGGTACAAAACAACAAAATCAAGGGAAAAATAGTAAACCCTAATTAAACCTATTACAACCCCTTAGTTGTTACATAAATTGGGAAAATAATGCAGAAATAATAAGGTTCACGAAGATCGTACAATAAATAAAAATGGGAAAGGAAATTGCTTTGTGATTTTTTAGTTGAAAAATATTTGATGTTTAATTTATGGAAAAAATTAAAGTGGTGATAAAATAATTAAAACCTAATTATTTCTAATTTCTCTTTTTTAGGAAAATAAGTTAATTATATAAAAAAAACCTAATGTCTAATTATTTTTAAGTTAGTTAACAAAAAGACCCAAGTCTAATTATTATATTTTTTTAAATAAAATTAATTTGTTATATTTTAATTAAATGAATAAATAAAAAGTAAAAAAAGAAAAAATAAAGAATAAAAGAAAAGATTGGGACTGAAAGAAGTAAATTTGGGGGTGTGGAGAAGCAATTTATTAGGCCCAAACAGCAAGCCCATGCGCTTGTAACAGATTCGGTGTGGCTCTCCATTGAGGGTTCATCATTGGCATGTAAATCTAGGACGCTTAGCCCTTTGGTCAACTGTGATGACTAGATCTTATGGTGATGAGATGAGGGCACACGATGGGCTTGGGAAGGCTCGTTACGCTGAATCTGCAATAGAAGAAAGATATGAAAAATAAAATATCAGGGGCAGGGATCAAACCTTTGCCCTGGTACCATAACGTTATAACATGCATGCTTCTACCACTGGGGCGTCTTTTCATCTATTAATATAAATGAAGCAATAAATATATAATACAAATTAGAATATATTAACCGGAGAGGCGTCGGAGCCCTAGCTCCGATCGTCTTCTCTGGTAGCCTTGTTTTGTTCATCTTGCAAAATAACCACCATTAGGAAGCAAATAATACCCTACCCCCCTAAATCAAGGGATACGAATTTAATGGTGCAATCATTTTGGACTGAAAAGGCTTGGTTTTTGAGTTATGGCGCAAACATAGAAAATCAGAGCAAACATGTCATTCTTCTTTCCAGTGTGCATGGGACCATTACGATGGTCCAAACCTGTTCAAATGTAACTCACATGCACGTTAGTAATACCAATATGACTTAAAATGATACAAAATTTAAGATATGAAATTTACAAAACTATGCAATTGGATATGCATGGTATGAAATTTTCATGCGTTTTTGACCTTCAAAATCAATCCAACCTTACTCTGCAGAGTGGTTAGGAGTGAATGGAATGGAGATCTTGTAGTGAAAGGGTTTGAAACAAGAATTTCAAGACTTAGGGTTCTTAAAAAAAGTTTGCTATTTTTTGACATTATTGAGAGGCTAGGGTTTCGTGTGTTGTTGTATGGGAAGTACTTAGATTTTATAGGGAAAATTAGGTCAATGATAAGTGGGCTTGGACCTTGTGTAAAAAGATATGACTTTATCTTATTTATTTTATATTATTAATGAATAAATAAAAAATAATACAAATAATTAAAATAAAAATAAGTCAAGGGTGTAAGGATAAGGTTTTAGGTGTATGAAGAGTGTGATACACGTTTGGACTCTTAAACCATGACCCAAAAGCCCAAAATATTAAGCTTGCTCCATTTAAACTTCATGCATTTACTCAATATTTCCCAACTTGCAATGGTCATAACTTACTCAATTTTTATCATTTGTAGGTGATCTTTGACTTTTTAAAAATCTCAAGATGTCTTCTAAAACTTCTACAACTTCAAAATCTTGATTTTGACAAAATATATTGAAGTTTGACTGTATGTTGACCATAGTTGACTTTTTGTTCAATACAATTGATTTTTATTCATCTGAGCCATTGACTGAGCAAATTTATGATGCAAGGGTTGAAACATGACATGAGAATTCTTGAAGAAATATGGAGAACCATGAAAACCACTTGAGATCTTGAGAAACCAATCTTCCTTGTGAAATTCCAAACCCTAGTTGTGGACCCATTTATTAGGAAGAGAATTTGGATAATCAATTCTTGAGCAACCTTGAGCATTTGAGAACCTTTTGAGAATTGTGGTACGGTGGGAGAACTGACTTGGGTGTTTTGCATTTGATCGAAAATGTTGCGGTTAGCAAGAGTCGCCACCAACTTTTCTTTTATCCAAAAGGAAAGGTGAAAAAGCACAGGAAAGACCTTCGAGGTTATTTCTTGAGTTCGGGGGGTAGATTATTAAAAGGGAAGGTATTAGCACCCTTTTCATCCATTGTTTTCCATGGGCTCTTAGTTAATTTCTAGATCACTTGTTTTGTTTGAAATTGTGCTTTGTGTGGTTTTTTGAAAGTATTTTGAAAAGGAACCATCGTTTAGGCAAACTTTGTAATGATTCTCGTTCGTAAGAATGTATACAAAGTGTTGATCTTTTGAAAATGTTTTCAAGTTAGAAAGGTGTTTTTGAAAGTGTACGTGATTATTTTTGAAAATAGCAAGGATGTTTGTTTTGAAATGGAGAAAGTAATTAGGAGCAATCTACCTACTCAAATGTCTTTCTTGTTCATTTTCTTTTCCTTTGACATTGTTGTCTTACCATTGATTTGGTAAGCAACCCTATCTTTGGATGTAAGCGGGACGGGTGTGGGCCATCGTATAACCATGATTAGCAATGTTGCAAGGTATCTTAGCATTCTTTTTTGAGGGACTAAGATCATTTGTAAGGCAACTTTGACAGCGTCATCGAGGGACTATGATCTTGTATTTGCTTGTTTTTGCTAAGATACCTTACATGCGTAATATGGCCATTTTGTATAAGGCAACCAAGTGGAGTTTACCCTAGGGATGCTTGTGTGCAAGTGTATTGATTTTCATGCTTGTTTTGTCTTGTATTAGGGTTTTCTACTTGTTGATTTCAGCTTGCCATACACACCCTAATTACTAACAATTATATTAAAGCAATAAATTGCGGAAACGTAAAGTCCTATGCTATTACATCATTTAGGGGATGAGGGTACAATTTACAAATGGGGATGAATTAGGAACTTGAATATTACAACCATATCGAATAACCATGAAAGAAATGTAAAAATAGTGTAAAAATAAGGAAAAAAATGCATTTTGAACTATTATGTGTCGACACAAGCTCACATGCATGGACACATAACTTTCCTTGCCCCTGTATTGCCAAATCAACTCAGTATGAGTCGATACATAATGGTATGTGTCGACTCATACACTGCATGTGTCGACTCATGCGTGCTTTGTGTCGACTCATACATTGTTTTTTCCTTCTATTTTGGGCCTATAAAGCAGTATGTATCGACTCATAAGGCTATGTGTCGACTCCTACATTGTTTTTCCTTCTGTTTTGGAAATGTAAAGCAGTATGTATCGACTCATAAGGCTATGTGTCGACCCATACTGTCATTTTATATACTTCAACATTGTCTTGCTGCATACATGGGTTAGTTTTCAACACATATTGAAAAGAATGGAAGATAAACAAAAGGTTAGCTTCAAGGTCACTGGTTACTACACTTTGTCTTCAAAAAATTAATTACTAATGATGCTTGAAATGAAGAACTAAAGTTAAGAAACTTACCTTGGAGCTGGATCTTATACTTTGAGCTTAAGTTGTTGTATTGACTGCTCTTGAACTTTGAAAAGAAAATAGAGGTGTTGTAGAATCTTGTTCTTGAGTTTGAACAATTTCTAGGTGATGTATGTGAGGTGCTTAGATGTTGTTTGTTTGGAGAAAACTTGCAAGGTGTAAGATTCAAAGATTTGGACTTCAAAGCTCAAAAATGGAGGTTTTGTGGGCAATTCTGGTTTTTGACAGCAAGAATGATTTTGAGTGGTAGTTTCCCCTTCTTTTTTTTGACCTTGTCTCTTGCAATTGGCCTCTCTATTTATAGAGAAGGTTTTAGAATTCAAACAACTCAGATTTTGAATCACGTGTTATGGTTATCTTGCTTGTTTTTGAAGCAAGCATGAAGAACATGTTTCTAATGCTTGTACCAAGCTATCTAAAGTGGTTGATCACTTTAAACATGTTTATTCTGACTTGTGGAAGTTGATTGTGATTATAACAACAAGTTAGAGGCTCAAGAAATTGACTTTATGATTAAAGTGACTTTGCAAGAATGGCAATGGTGCCTTTGTGCCAAAAATGGAAAGATGCAATGGACAATACTTGAACCACTTGGATAATGGTTCAATCAATTGTGTAAACATCTGATTATGGATAGATTTGCAAGTCAAGAGGCCTGCAAAGTGAAGATTATGCAGCATGACTAAGATTTTGGTTCCTTGTTCATCACAAATCTGCCTTGTAAATCAAGAATGAATGTCCAACTTCAGATCCTTGTATCTCCTAGCTCAAGTATGAAAAATTTATGCTCTTGGATGTTTTGGAAAGCTTGAAACATCCTCTATAACTTTCATGTTGGCCATTTTGAAAAAATCATCTTGGAACTATGTGAAAAAATTCCAAGAAGTTGGGATAAAATCCTGAATAAAATCTGTTGAAAATTTCTAAGTGTTAAATGAAAATGTCATGACTTCATGAATTTATAACTCAAAATTCAAGCACTTCTAGGAGACGTTATGTAAAGAAATGTTGTAGATATCATGGAGATCTACAACTTTCATGTTGAACGTTTCCCTTGAACCGTCTTGCATCTTGGTGAAAGAATGGCATGAAGTGATGAAATTATCATGTATAAAAACACTTAGAAAATTTTGATGTTTTGGAAATCTTGACTTTTCAAGTTGACTTTTGACTTTCTTGATGATCAAGCTTGATATTCTTGCATGTATTGATGAAATTTGATCTTTGGAATGTAATGTTGATAAAAAAGTCAAAGTTTGACTTTCTAATATGAAATTGACCATTTTGCCCTTGTGCCAATTCCAAGCCTAAATTGAGGTATCAGTGCTGCAACCTTGACGCCATAGAAGATCTTGTGAGAGAATCCTTGAGAAATGAGAGGGCAAATTTTGGGTTACAACAAGAATGTCTTGAAGAAAAATGGAGGGAAAATTTTGGGGTACAACAGCTGCCCCTGTTCAATCTTCTTAAACCTAAAGAGTTAGATTGGCATGTCCATCATTTGTGACTTGAAGGTAGAAGAGGATTGAACATTTAAGTGCCCAGAAATTTGCACTCGCCTATGCACGAAGTAACACGGTTGGTTGATTATGCCAGGGATGGGCTTAAAGATTCCATTTGGAGATGTGACAGAGAGTCGTCACAGATGGGATTATAGATGCCATCCAGAGTAACTGTTGATAGGAATATTAGAATAAGTCTACACATGACTTTGTATGAATGATGTACTGAAATGAGGCTACGTTCGACTTTGTGTAGAAGATGTATTTGGAATGAGTCTATGCCCAAATTTGTCCAAAAGAGTTTCAAAAGGAATTTATGCTTGATTTCATCTAAACGATGCACTAGAAGATGTATATGCCCGACTTCATCTAGAAGAGGTATTGGAAGGAGTTTACGCCTGAATTTTTTTCCAAAAGAGTATCAGAATGAAATCTACGCATGATTTTATCTGAATGATATACTAGAATGAGTCTACACTCGACATTGTCTAGAAGATACTTTTGGAATGATTTTACGCCCAACTTTGTCCAAAAAGAATATTAGAGTAAATCTACGCTTGATTTTATCTGAGTGATATACTAGAATGAGTCTACACTCGACTTTGTCTATAAGGTATGTTTGGAATGAGTCTATGCCCGAATTTGTCCAAAAGAGTTTCAGAATGAGTCTACGCTTGATTTCATCTAAACTAGAAGATGTCTACGCCCGACTTCAACTAGAAGAGGTATTGGAAGGAGTCTACGCCTGACTTGTTCCAAAAGAGTTTTAGATGGAATCTGCGCTTTATTTCCTCTGAATGATGCACTAGAAGATGTCTACGCCGGACTTCATCTAGAAGAGATATTTTTCAGAATGACTCTCCGAGGAAAGTGTTTAAGTAGCTACATGTCAGATTTAGTCTCTGAGGGAAATGCTTGTCAGAATTTAGTTTCTAAAGAAAATTATCTGGTCATGTAGATAGTCACCACGTCCTGTTTCGGGAATTACTCTGCGACTTGTCAGAAAATTGTTCATAATGTTTGTTTGTTTATGAACTTTACCTGAAAAGATAGAGTTAGTATTTATGCAATGTCATGGTGTATGTAGTTCATTCTGTAATGATGTTATTAAAGAAAACGATTTTGTGCTATATGAGTTCCTTATGCATATTTTATGATAAATGATGTATGAATATGAAATATCATTGAAGTGATTGGTAGCTTTGTAAAACATTTTTGATCCGGAAAATAAATCCTGGATTATGGCTGGGGATGACAAATGTGAATCCTCGATCTTGTTCAGAATGTCTGTGTTGGGGATTCCTGCTTTCTATTTAAGGAAGCTCCGCTGGGGAATTTGATTTATTCCTGGGGAGAAGAGTTCAAGAACATTTGTCGTTCATTGCTCCACTGGGGAGTTTAATTATTACATACCCTAACTGGGGATAAAAGAGATGGATAACCTTTCGAGATTCTATGTGACTGAGTTTTCGATATGGATGCCAACTCATCTGGGAGGATAAGATTGACTGATATCTAGTCCGATTTCAGATTTTGTAGCAACTCTTTAGGGAATGTGGTCTGGACCACCCTTTGCTGGAGAGGGAAATGTTTTTGGTGATTTGTAGTAGTCGAAGTGATAGACTCAAGTTGGGGAGATTGTATCCTGTTTGGGAAATAAACCATGCTGGAGAAACACTGTGTTAAGGAATATGCTTTGCAGAGGAATTTTACCGTGTTGGGAGAAATAAACTCAGTTGGGGGAGACACTTTCTGTGAACAATGCTGATGATATACCCTCTGACGAGTATTGGTACTCCATAGGTTGACGACGAGGATGGGAAAAAAATCATACTCCTATGTCTGCTAGGGGATTTGCTGGTGAATATGATTAAGATATTTCAGACTGGCGGGGAATACGTCGTGTTTTATGAAGATGACTCCGCAGGGGACAACCTTATGGGAACCGCTCTGTGGGGATTACTGACGAATTGAACATTATCATGTCTCCCGGAGTCTTGCGTAAATGCTTATTCCTGTTTTTATGCATATATTTGTTAACAGTAATCATGTTCATATGCAAATGTTCATTCAATTTAGTCAATGGACGTTTTTGCAAACAAAATAGAAAAACTAAAACAAAATTTTAAATTTGAAATTGTGTTTATATTGATATAGTTCCTATAAACAGGCGTTTGTTGTACAAAGAGACAAACATCCTAGTAAGAGGAAATCATCGTGAAAATTACAAAACAAAATATGTAGCAATGTGTAAATGATCTCATCAGGTTTCAACTTTGCTATTTCCCCTATGTATTCGAGTATCTTATCCCTTGTTGTCGAAAGAAGTTGATTGAATTAATATACACCATTCAAAATTCATGGTTGTCGTAAAGTTGGTTGCAAGTGATCCAACGGGACACAGTCGTAAAATTTAATCCCTAATTTTTTCCTAGACCGCCCTTTTGGGTTTTCAGTCCACCGGGATACCCTTTTTTTCCCAAGCCACCTTTTCAGGTTTTCGACTTTTCGAGTGTACAATCTTTACATTTATATCCCTAATTTTTGCCTGAACGATTTTGGTTCACCGGGATGCCCTTATTGTTTCCTAGGCCAGTCAACCTAGCGGGTCATTTTCATGCGTAGTATTTTTTAACTATGTGCGTGTTCACAGGGTAAGGAAGATCTTCACCATCCATGGTGGTAAGTATCATAGCACCACCCAAAAATATCTTCTTGATCACAAATGGCCCTTCGTAGGTGGGAGTCCATTTTCCTCTGGGATCACCCTACTGTAGGATGATGCGCTTTATTACCAAGTCACCAGCCTGATATGCTCGATGCTTGATTTTCTTATTGAAGGCTTTGATCATACGCTTCTGATAAATCTGATCGTGAGAGAAAACCGCAAGCCTCTTCTCGTCAATTAAATTCAACTGGTCCAGCCTAGTCCCAATCCATTTGTCTTCTTCTAAGTTTTCATCTTTCATTATCCTGAGGGAAGGAATCTGAACTTCAACACGTAAGACAGCCTCCATACCATAGCCTAGAGAGAACGGGGTTGCCCCAGTTGATGTCCGAGATGAAGTGCGATAGCCATGAAGATAAAATGGTAACATCTCATACCAATCTTTGTAGGTCACAACCATTTTCTGCACAATCTTCTTAATATTCTTATTGGTGGCTTCCGCTGCGACATTCATCTTTGGTCGATACGGAGAAGAGTTGTAGTGCTTGATCTTGAAATGCATGCAGAGTTTCATGATCATAGTATTGTTTAGATTAGTACCATTGCCTGTGATAATCCTTTCGGGGATGCCATACCGACAGATAAGGTTATGCTTAATGAATCGAGCGATAATATCTTAGTAACTTAGGCAAACGAGGCTACTTCAACCCACTTTGTGAATTAATCAATGGCAACAAGGATAAAGAGATGTCCGTTAGAAGCAGTAGGTTTGATCTCCCCAATCATATTAATGCCCCACATTGAAAACGGGAGAGGAGAACTCAAGACATTCAGAGGTACTGGAGGCACATGTACTTTGTCAGCTTAGATCTGGCACATATGACAAGTTCTTGAGTGATGATAGCATTCAGTTTCTATAGTCGACCAATAATAACATGCTCTCAGAGTCTTTTTATCCATATTATGTCCACTGGAATGATTACTAAATATACCTTCATGCATATATTTCATAATCTTCTCTGCCTCTTTCTTGTCCATACAACGAAGCAGAGTCGAATCATGGTTACGCTTGTACAGAATTTTGCTGCTCAGGAAGAAATTAGTTGAGAACCTCAATAGGAATTTCTTGTTGTTGATATATGCTGCTTCAGGATACTCTTGAGCCTAAATATATCTTTTCACTTCATGAAACCAAGGCTTCTCTTCTATTTCATCAATGTCAACTTTGTAGCAGTGCACAAGTTCGTCTAGCCTCTCAATGGTAATTCTAGTAACCTTGTTGTCCCATATGACTTTGAACATAGACGACATGGTTTCTAATGCGTCTGCCAACTGATTCTCTTCTTGTAGGATGTGCTTAAAAGTGATCTCCTTGAAGTAAAGGATTAAGGTCAACACATGCTCTCGGTACAAAATGAGATTCATATGCTTCGTATCCCATTCTCTCTTGATTTTACTGATTACTAGGGCTGAGTCCCTGTATACGCTTAAGAACTTGATTATCAGGTCAATAGTAGCTTCAATACCCATAATGCATGCTTCATATTCAACCATGTTATTGGTACAATCAAAGTATTATCTGGCGGTGAGTGGCATATGACAAACTTGAGGAGATATGATTATAGCACCAATTTTGTTACCAAGTGCGTTAGAAGCTCCATCAAAAACCATAGTCCATCGGGATCCTGGCTCATGTCCTTCAAACAGTCCAGGTTCTTCATAATATGTAACTAACATAATGTTCTCGTCCAGGAACATAATGTTCTTCATATATTAGTAGTCGAATACGGCTTGATGAGCCAAAAGATCTGCCAGTACACTTCCTTTGATTCCTTTCCGAGTTGTATACTGAATTTCTTATTTTGTCAAGACCATTTTCCAGCGGGCAATTCTTCTGGAGAGTGCGGGCTTCTCAAATATGTATTTGATGGGATCCATTTTAGAGATTAATAAGGTAGTATGAGTCAACATATACTGTCTTAATCGGCGAGCATCCCATGCCAAAGCACAACAAGTCTTCTCGAGCAGTGAGTATCTCATTTCACAGTCGGTAAACTTTTTTCTAAGGTAGCATATTGCATGCTCTTTTCGACCAGACTCGTCATGCTCCCTAGTACACACCCCATTGAGTTCTCTAACACTATTAAATACATGATCAAAGGTATTCCTTCAACTGGTGGCATCATAATTGGAGGTTCTTGGAGGTACTCCTTGACTTTGTCAAAGGCTATCTGAAAATCGTCGTTCCATTTCATTACCTGATATTTCTTCAACAACTTAAAGATCGGTTCACAAGTAGAAGTCAAATGAGAAATAAATCTGGCAATATAATTCAGTCGTCGCAAGAAACCTCTGAATTCCTTCTCGGTACGGGGAGGAGGAATTTCTTGAATAGATTTGACTTTAGCGGGATCAACCTCAATTCCTTTACTGCTGACAATAAAACCCATGTGTTTACCGGACCTCACCCTAAACGTGCACTTATTCGGATTCAACCTCAACTTATACTTCTCCATTCTCTCAAATAACTTATGTAGATGGTCTATATGCTCTTCTTCAGTCTGTGATATGGATATCATATCATCGATATAGACCTATATCTCGTGATGAATCATATCATGGAATAAAGCTACCATAGCACGCTGATATTTGCATCGATGTTCTTTAACACAAAAGGCATGACCTTGTAGCAGAATGTGCCCCACTATGTAACTAAAGTAGTATTTTCCATCAATATGTGGAAGCGGGAAGTAATTTGTAGGGCTCGCCCTGTTCAAATCCCTGTATTCTACACACATACGTACCTTGCCTTTTTTTAGGTACAAGAACCATATTGGTAATCCATTGAGGATAGGATGCCACTTCTAAGAACCCTGCATTGAAATGTTTCATTACTTCAGCTTTGATCCTCACTTACATCTTGAGACGCATGTGACGAACCTTCTGCTTCATCGAAGCACAACCCTCTTTCATTGGCAGACGGTGAACCATAATATTGGTATCAAGCCCTGGCATGTATTCGTATGACACATCAAAGATCTCAACATATTCATGTAACATTTGTATCAATATGTTCTTGACATTGTCCTCTAAGTTAGCGTTTATCTTGACTTCTTTTCTATCGGTTTCGGAACCAAAGTTTACCACTTCAACTGGCTCTTCATGTTGTTGAATAGCTTTCTCTTCTTGCACTAGTAGTCTGGAAAGTTCTCCTGGTATCTCACAATCTTTCTCATTTTCGTCCTTGGCATGGTAGATCGGATTTTCAAAGTCGTAAGTGGCAATAGCAAAATCGTTATCAACGGGATCCAGAGTGGATGTGGATCTACAATGTATTATGTGTGTGTGTGTAAGAACACATAGCTATTTGATAGTGATAAAAGTAAAAAGAAAGACAGAGAGCACAAAATTTGAATGCAAAAAGTCCAATGTTTTATTAAATGAAAATATGTTTATGAAATGATAACCCTTAACAAATGAACTGTTGTGCCCCGGGTAAGGCACAAGGCTTAAAGTCATTGTTTAAATATGACAAAGCCAAAACTTGAAAGCAATAAAAAACAGAAATGTAGCTATTAATCCTGACTAAAGGAGATAGAGATAATGTCCTCGACCTTCCATTTGTTGAGCCCATTGCCAATGGTAGGAAAGATCCAGCTGTCAAGGTCATAATCATTGTCAGCATCTTCTATTATGTTGACTTTGTTGTTGCTAATGCGGAATGGTGGCCTTCCAGCACGAGCGCGGAAAACAACTCTCTGACCCTCTATAGTGAAACCCAGACCAAACTTGTCATACTTATAAGGAATGTCTGGAAGCTGACCAGAAATAATATAACTACCTTCTTCTACAATAGCTTTAGCATCTTTTAATGAAGCCATTCATGGCGGAACCCTAGTAAATTTGGGAATGGCAGAGACATCTTCAGTTGAGGAAGGAGGGATGACTTCAAAATTTTGACAAGGAGTCTCGATGAGTTCGTCGTCCATCTCTACATACCAGAAAGAGTTCGAGTGGCTGACCATACACTCTTCTTCGCTGCAGACAGTAACAATATTTCAGTTCAAAGGATATTCTAACTTCAGATGTAGGGTTTAGGTGACAGTGCCTGCCCCATGGATCCAGGGGCGTCCCAGTAAAAAAGAGTAAGTTGGTCGAATATCCATTACATAGAAGGTATATTCAAATATCTGTGAACCCACTTTGATTAGAAGATCCACTTCATCATGTACCATCCTCTTTTACCCATCAAAGGCTCGAATTACAATATCATTAGGTTTCGGTAAGACCCCTTCGCAATCAAGTTTATCAAGAGCGCCTTTCGATAGAACATTTAATGAGGAACCAGTATCAACCAAAACATGATCCAGAGTAATTCCCCTGCATTCAATGGAGACGTAAAGGGCCTTATTATGGTTTCTTCCCTCAGGAGTCAGATCAACATTAGAGACACCTAATCCATTGTAAGTCGTTAAGATAGCAACATAACTTTCAAACTGATCGGCAAAAATCTCTTGTGGTACATGAGTAGTCTTTAAAAATTTCACTGAAGCTTGTGCATGGGCTTCAGAACACAATAGCAGGGATAACATAGAGATCTTGGATGGGGTCTGCCCAGCTGTTCATCAATTTTGTAGTCACTCTTGCGGATAATCTTCAATACCTCTTCCAACTCTTGTCTAGAGGTGTCTTCAACAGTAGCTTCCTTAGGTTCCCCTGTCTGGGAAGGCTCTTTTATTTTCTCTTTACCTCGAGCCTCGGTGTTTGAATCGGTGGCTAAAACTCTAACAGGTGTAGCAATAGTCTTCGGGGATATTTATAGAGATAAAACCCTTCCTCTTCTAGTAACCTTACTGGTTCCAGAAATATTGTCGACGTTGGGATCAGAAACTTTGGTAACTTCATCTTCAACAGTTTGTAGTTCTTGTTTGGCGCCATGGTAGTAGACTTCGAATCAATAGTTCCAAGAAATAACTTTATCCGAAGTATATGGGATAGGTCCAGGTGTAGTGATGTTCTGGAATAAGACCCAACTCTCTAAAATCCAATCTAGGAACATTCTGGATTTCCATGGCCTTGAGGAGATCTTCCATCTATTTGTATTTATCCTCAATAGGGGGATATTGTTCGTCAAAATAGTCTTCATCCTCAGAAATTTTACCATAACCAAGGGTACTTCCACCTTTATCCCTGACACTTATACCATCCTCCTCTTGGTTGTCATCTTCATCAGAGGTGATATCAGCAATTTGAACTGGTTTAACAGGACCATTGAATCTTCTTCCCATGTTCAGAATAGTAATTGGCTTCCGAGTCTTCTTCTTTTTGGTGATGAGTGTCATCATATCTTTTTGTCCTTGAGCTAGGTTCAAGAGGGTCTCATGGAATTGTGCATTCTGAGCTTGGAGTTCCTTAACAGTTTGTCCAAGAGCCATCTTTTACTGAAATAAACAACAAGAAGATGAGAAAACTTGTATTAGACAACTTGGTATGTAATGATGCATGATATGTATATGCAATGTTTTCAAGGATCGTTGCGGGATTTAAATTTTTTTAAACAAAAAGGAAACAAGAGAAATTTTAGTAAAAAACTCAAATTACAATTGCTTTTAATAAAAAGAGTTACAAAAGGGCAAAAATATGAATTCAAATCTCCCATGGGCGCTTCCTTTTCATGTTGACATATGCATTCAGGCTTTGTTCTTCGTGGAGTCGTTTCGTCAGCTCTAGTACTTTCTTCTCGCTAGCATAAAACGGAGTTTTGAAGGCATCTCTTTCCTTCTTAAACTGATTCTTGTATAAGTTAATAATGCGCACAAAGTGTTTGTTTTTGAAAATATTTTATAGAACAGTGTTTTTGTGTGAAAATGTTTTGTTTTTGTGAGCAAGCGATTACGAGCTATCTACCTACTCAAAAGGCTTTCGTGTTATTTTCCTCCTCCTTTAGATAGTTCTACCCTACCATTAGTTAGTAGGAAGCCTTATCGTTGGATGTGAAGGGACAGGCAAGGGTCATCGTACAGTCATAAAGGCAACTTGTAGAAGAGCTTTAGTGATTTGTTGTAAGGGAATAAGATCATTTACTGAAGGCAGCACTGAAAGGGTCATCGAGTTACTACGATATTTTTAACCGAGGGTCTTTACTAAAGCTTCCCCACGTTCGAGGGACATGACTGTATTCCGAGGAAACAAGTGAGGTTACCCTAGAGGTGAGTGTGTGAAAAGTGATTCAATTTAGTTTTTTTTTATCTTAATTAGGGTTATCCAATAGTTGATTTTAGATCTTGCCATACATGACTTAATTACTAGCAGTTATAATGAAAAAGGTAAATTACAGAAAGTAAAGGTGTGGAAAGTAAACCTAAACTATTACAAGGGAGAGAAACATAGAGAAATAATGAGTAACATTAAGCATTTGAGAACCTTTGAGAAAGTCTTAAAGAAAAATGGGAGGGAAAATTTTGGGGTACAACAGTTGTATACAGAGGAATTCCCAATCACAAACAAAGCACATAATCATAATAACATACATACAAATAAAATAAACCTAATGTCTTGGGGTAACCCCAAGAACTCTAGACAAAATAACCACAAAGTCAAAATATCCCAAGGGTAATCAAGGCTTCTAATCATAAGTCCAAAATTTCCACAACTCCATTATGCCAAGGATAATAACCAAATAGTCCAAGTAACCTTAAAGTTTTTTTTAATGTTCAAGTAAGTTATTAAGTGTTTTAAAAAATAAAATAAAGCTCAAGTGAGCAAAAATAAAAAGACATAAAGTCCACTTGAGGTGATTTTCAAGTATGTTGACCACAATTGACTTTTTGTCTAATACAGGTGATTTTCACTTATCTCAGCAATTGACTCAGCAAATTTGTGATGTAAGGCTTAAAACTTAACATAAGGATTCTTTGAAGCATATGAGAAAACATGAAGTCTCCTTGAAGCATTAGAAGTCCAATTTTCTTTTAGAAAACTAAAACCCTAGTTGTAGACCATTGCTTAGGAGGAGGATTCATTTGATCATTCTTTGAGTAGTGTTGAGTACTTGAGACCTTATGTGTGTGAGGAGGTATCTTGAGAATTGGGAGAGAAAATTTTGGATTACAACAGCGTCTCTTCTGGATTTTTTGATTTAGTGACTATTCGTGAAAGAATTGAAGCTGGCATAAAAAGAGGGAAGATACAAGGGACATCATCTAGTATCCCTTATAAAAGACATGTTCCAAATTTCCCGAAAAAGAAGGAAGGAGAAATTAATGTTGTAGCCTCGCATCAAAGGATGCAACAACCATTAATAATTCCACGGGAACAACAACATAACAGGTTTGAAAGGCCGTCGAGAAAGTTTGATCTTCTCCCCATGATGCACAGTCAATTATTGCAACACCTAATCAAGGAATCATTGGTAGAGCTAAAACCTCTAGCTCCTTCAATCGGGGCACTCTCACCAAGGAACGATGCCAATTCTAGATGCGAGTATCACGCTAATTCTCCGGGGCATACTATAGATAAATGTTGGTCATTCAGACATAAATTTCAAGATTTGTTGAACTCTCAGGATATCACTTACGATAAACCGAAAATCAAGACAAACCTCATGCCTCCGTATGGTGGACCAGCGTTAAATTCAATTGAAGTGGTCAATGACTTTGTGGAAGTCAGACGATTAAAGGCCCCAATAAACCTTTTGAAGAAATATATGTTGGAGTGTGGGTTCCTCTTGGAACATAATGAATCTTTTGAGGAAACATTACAAAGATTGGTGGATCAAGGGATAGTCCACTTTAGGTCATACCCTAAAGAAGACTATGTAGCTATGCTTGAGGGAAGTATAAATAATCCATTGGTAATTCATTTCCAAGGGCCGAACCTTAATAAGAAGACTCTTGTAATTCCATAAGGAGAATCAACAAAAGCACCCGTATTGATACCAAGACAAACTTTGAGGATTCCAATGATACCTAAAACTACAATGTTGATTAGGGGGGCATCTCTTACCCTTTATGAAAGTAAAAAAATGGTACCTTGGAGTTACGATTCTACAAACTACGTCAATGGTTTAAAGCAAGAATGTGAGCAATCGACGAGTCGAGAACTGGCAATCTAAAATATAGCGGGAACAGGGGGCATGACTCGTAGTTGTCAAATATTTGTCTCTGAATCACAAAAGAAGAATGATTGTGTGGTTAAAAATAAGATTGATGCTTTAGAGAAGGATAAAGGAAAAGTATTTATGGAGACAAGTCAAGAACAAGAGCCTCAAAGCAAGAACTTCACCAACCAAGAGGCAGAAGAATTTTTGAAAATAATCAAGAGAAGTGATTTAGGGTGTTGGATCAACTTCACCAAACCCCATCTAAGATTTCAATACTTTCATTTCTCTTCAGCTCAGAAGCACATCGAGACTCTCTAATGAAGATTATAAGTTTTGCTCATGTCGCAGAAGAGATTACTGTAAATCAGTTTGACAATGTTGTGGAAAATATAACATATGGGTCATACCTAGGTTTTAATGATAGTGAGTTGTCTCCAAAAGGTAGAGCTCACAATAAGGCATTTCACATTTCCATTCAAATAGGTACCACAAGTCTATCTAGGGTACTCACCGATACTGGTTTTGCTCTCAATGTGTTACTAAAATCTAGCTTAATGAAGTTAACAATAGATTGTGTTGTGATAAGACCAAGTTCTATGATAGTTAAATCTTTTGACAATTCTCAAAGTTCAGTATTTAGGGAAGTGGACCTTCCTGTCAAGATCTTCCCACATGTGTTTTATATCACTTTTCAAGTCATGGATATAGAACCAGCGTATACATGTTTACTTGGACGACCTTGGATTCATGCAGCAGGGGCAGCCACTTCAACTTTACATCAAAAATTGATGTTCTTTGTTGAAGGAAGATTTGTTTTAATCGATGGTGAAGAGGACATATTTATAAGTCACATATAATTCTACAGGTATATCAGTGTTGATGAAAACTGTATAGCGACACCATTTTAAGTCTTAGAGGTTGCTTTAATGGTAACACTACGAGTTGAGATAATCAAGAAACCTATCGTGACTTCATGCAGAGACCTGTAAACATTTTTGAGAGATGGTACATCAAAAGGTTGGTGTAAATTTGAGATACCCAAGAAAAAGAATTGTTTTAGTTTAGGCTATGAATCAGCAAAGACTACCCTAAAACGCAAGGCACAGTTTCCGCCTATTTAGGAAACCTTCATCAACAAAAGAACAGAGCATGGCAGACAATTGTCGATGATATCTAACAAGAGCAACATCAAAAGGGCATTTGATTTCATCCATGAGTTCGCCTCGGGAAGAGAACTTGAGAATTAGACAACTGTGGAGATTCCAGAGATCTTTTTCTTTACAAAGTATTTTTTTCTTGTTTTTGAAATAACCTATGTCAAGCCCGAGATATAGGGTTAGCTTGTAAGGGTCCCCCAATTTGTTTCAAACAGTATTTACAATTAATAAAAGTTATATTTCACATTCAATTAAGATCCATGTCTTTCTCGTGCATTTATCTCTTATATTTAAAAATGGCAATACTTTTCTTCATATGCATTTTCCAAATTCACATACTAAAATTGCACCAAAATATGATAAATGTGCAGATCCATGCCTAAAACCACATATAATGTTACTGCTGCTATCGGATATAATTTTGATGCGCCCATCAACCAAGCGGAAGAGGAAGATGATGAAGATCTTGAACTCTCCGAAGGATTGGCAAGGGAGATAGAGCAAAAAGCTGACAATATACAACTATACCAAGAATCAATTGAGACCATTAAACGTGGCACATAGGAAGATTTGAAAGAGATTAAACTAGGGACGACATTGGAGAAAAGCATTTAAGAAAGGATGATCAAACTGTTACATGAATATTTGGATACTTTTCCTGGTCTTACAGTGATATGCTAGGATTAGAAACAGATATTGTGGTGCATAGACTACCCATAAAGGAAAGTTGTTCTCCAGTTAGACAGAAGCTCAGAAGAACCCGTCTAAACATGTCAAGCAATATTCGAGAAGAGGTCCTTAAACAATTTGACACATGGTTCTTAGAGGTGTTAGATTATCAACCTTGGATCGCTAACATTGTACGAGTACTAAAAAAGGACAACAAAGTACGCATGTATGTAGATTATCTGGATCTGGACAAAGAAAGTCCCAAAGGCGATTTCTCGTTACCTCACATAGATGTTTTGGTGGATAATACAACCCAGGCTTTGGTTTTCTAATTCATGGATAGTTTCTCAGGCTATAATTTGATCAAAATGGCACCCGAAGACATAGAAAATACTACTTTCATGACACCTTGGGGCACTTTCTGTTATAAGGTAATGCCTTTCGGTATAAAGAATGTAGGGGCAACTTATCAACGAGTTATGGTCACATTGTTCCATGATATGATTCACAAAGAAGTTTAGGTGTACGTAGGTGATATGGTTGTCAAATTTATTAGAGCTTCATATCATACACTTACAAAATCTATTCGAGCGTCTGCGAAATTTCAAACTGATATTGAATCCAAACAAATGTACATTTGGTGTCAAGTCAGGCATGTTTTTAGGTTTTATTATAAGTCAGTATGGTATTGAGGTAGACCCCGACAAGGTAAACGCCATAAAGGAAATGCCAGCTCTAAGTACGAAAAAAGAGGTTTGTGGTTTCTTAGGACGATTGAGTTACACTTCAAGGTTCATATCACACCTAACTGCTACGTGCGAGCCTATATTCATATTACTTTGAAAAAAATCATACATTGGTGTGGAATGATGATTGTCAGACGGCTTTCGAGAGAATAAAGCAATATTTACAAGAGCCACCAATCTTGATACAACCAGTTTCCAGAAGATCGCTCATCATGTATCTGACAGTGCTTGAAGGTTCAATGGGATGTGTGTTAGGACAACACGATGAAATAGGTAGAAAAGAGCATGCAATCCACTACCTCGGCCACAAATTTACCGACTGCAAAACCACTTACTTTCTTCTCGAGAAGACTTGTTGTGCATTATCTTGGGCTACTAAAAGATTGAGGCAGTACATGTTAACTCACACCACGTGGTTAATAGCAAGAATGGATCCTTTAAAGTATGTATTCGAAAAACCAGCCCTTACAGGAAGGATTTCCTGGTGGTAAATGTTGCTATCAGAGTACGACATCCAATATGTTACTCAAAAGGCCATCAAGGGTAGTGTACTAGCTGACCATTTAGCTCATCAGCCATTACCAGAATATCAACTAATGAAGTTTGATTTTCCAGACGAAGATGTCATGGTTATAGGTGACTACGAAATACCAGGGCCTGACAAAGGACCTGAACCAGGGGCTCATTGGGCAATCATGTTTGACGGGGCTTCAAATGAACTGGGGCACGACATTGGCATAGTTTTGACTTCTTATAAGAATTTTCACAAGCCTTATACTGCAAGGTTATGTTTTAACTACACCAACAATATCCCTGAATACGAAGCTTGTATCCTGAATCTAGAAGCTGCTACCGATCCGAGAATCAAACATCTCTAAGTATTTGGAGACTTGTCACTGGTCATATACCAAGTAAATGGTGAATGGGACACCAAACATCCCAGATTGATTCCATATTGAGATCATGTTTTGAAACTAGCTATGGAATTTACCGAGATTACCTTCACTCATATCCCGCGAGAAGAAAATCAGATGGCTGACGCCTTTGCAACTTTATCATCCATGTTCAAAGTAACTTGGCCGAATCACAAAACGCGTATTACGATTAGACATTTTGAAGAGACTGCACATTTCCTTACCATTGAAGAAGGACCAGATAGCAAGCCTTAGTTCTATGACATCAAGAGGTGCCTTAAGAAACAAGAATATCCAGAAAATGTTTATGTCATTGACAAACCAACTTTGTGGAAGCTAGCCTCAAAATTCGTTCTGAGTGGTGTATTATACAAAAGAAACTATGATATGGTGTTAAAAAGGTGTGTGGAGAAACAGGAAGTAGATACAGTTATGAGAGAAATCCATGAAGGTAATTTTGGAACACGTACAGGTGGACATGTCAAGGCTAGAAAAATCTTGTGAGCAGGTTATTATTGGCTGACAATGGAAGCAGATTGCTACCATTATACAAAGACAGGTCACAAATTCCAAATCTACGCTGACAAAATGCATATGCCACCAACTCCTCTGAATGTCATAAGCTCTCCATGGCCATTTTTCAATGTGGGTAATTGATATGATAGGAATGATCGAACCAAAAGCATCTAACGAACACTGGTTCATACTAGTTGCCATTGATTACTTCACCAAATAGGTGGAAGCGACATCCTACACAAATGATACAAGTTAAGTGGTTACTCGATTCATCAACTAGAATCATATATGCAGATATTGTGTTCCTAGCAGGATCATTACAGACAATGGGTCCAATTTTTTGAACAACAAAATGATGAAGGAGTTATGTGATGATTTCAAGATCGAGAATCATAATTCCTCACCATATCGACTCAAGATGAACCAAGTCGTTGAAGTTGCCGATAAGAATATTTAGCAAATCATTTAAAAGATGGTGAAGACATACAAAGATTGGCATGAAATGCTTCCCTTCACTTTAGATGGCTATCGCACTTCCGTACGTACATAAATAGGTGCAACCCCTTTCTCTCTATTATATGGCATGGTGGTAGTGCTCCTAGTTGAAGTAGAGATTTTGTCACTTCAAGTTCTAATGGAAACAAAGCTTGAAGAAGCAGAGTGGGTTCAGAGGCGACTTGATCAGCTTAACCTCATTGAAGAAAAATACCTGACAGCTTTGTGCCACAGTCAACTGTACCAAAAATGGATGAAGAAAGCATTCCATAAGAAGGTTCATCCTCGAGTGTTCAAATAAGGAGATTTGGTGCTCAAGAAGATTCTGCTACCTCACCTTTATTCACGTGGTAAATGGACACCTAACTATGAAGGTCTATATACGGTAAAAACACCATTCTCTAGTCGTGGTCTCATCCTCACAACAATGGATGGGGAAGAACCACCACATCCGGTGAATTCATACGTAGTCAAAAAATACTATATAAAAAGTTTTCTAAGTTCAAACCCTAAAGGGGCAGCTTAGGCCAAAAGGAGCATTCTGGTGGATTGAAAACCATAAAGGGAGATCCAGGAAAAAATTAGGGACATGCAGAAAAAATTATCCCGGTTGATTGAAAACTCAAAAGGGCGATCCAGGAAAAAATTAGGGATCTTGCTCAAAAATAAAGAATAAAAAGACTGTGATCTAAGAACCACAACTATGACCACAAAAGAAAGGATTGATCCAAATCATTTGACTCAGAAGCAAAGAAAACCGTAGCTATCAAAAGGACATTGGGGAATAAGCAGTAGAAATTATCATTTTCATTGCCATTTTCAGTTTTTTTTTAATTACCACTTTCAAGGAAATGCATCTTGTACTCTCGCATATTCAGAGGCCTATTAATCAATAAAACATTTACTTTTTCAAACTTTCAATTGTGATTTTTCCTTTTCAGACTTGTTTAGAGAATACTACGATTATTTTTGTGAATACTGCATTGAAATCATTTTAGGGATTTGACAAATAAAAGCATTTGATATAACATCAAAAAGCATTTTGGTTAGAAAAATATCAAAATAAAATCCACACCTACGTCCAAGTCTATGTCTACTTACGCTTGCGTCCACAACTACATCCATGCATACGCCTGCGCCTACGATACTAATATCATGATCTTGCTGACACCTTTCACATTTTTCAAATCAATTCAAAGGTACCACAACAATGCAACATACAACGTTGCATAGTTGGTAACATAAAACCAATGGTTTAAAAAAAGAGAATATCAAAAAACATTTTTCAATACATTGGGGCCTATACAAAACTTTATATTTGGGGCATATACAAACATTACATTTAGGGTGTATACAAATACGCAGTGCATATACATTTCGGGTTCTTATCATCTTAGGTCGTTATGCATGGAATTTCCTCAACACATATTTGGTTAAAACTACGAACTTTCTTGGGGCTCATCTTTGGATCATTTGGTTCACAAAACAAACAAACACCTTGGTTGAGAACATACACAGCCGGTGAACTCCGGTATTATCTTGGATCTTGTTATCTAAGATTCGATTATCGAAAACACTCTTCAATTATCTACCCTCTAGGTCGTGGTAGGTATGAAAATTTTTAGGATTACATTATTTATCCTCTAGATCTTGATAAAAACGTAAGTCTACCCCGTGTCGTTTATCCTCTAGTACGTGATAAACAAACAAACTTTCCAATCATCTATCCTCTAGGTTATGGTATATGTATGAATTATCATATTTAGTATTCACTCTCTAGGTCGTAATGAATACAAAAATCTATCTTTGTGTCGTTTATCCTCTAGGACGTGATAAACACACAAACTTTTCCATTATTTATCCCCTAGGTTATGATAGATGTGTGAATTATTAGATTTATTATTCATTCTCTAGGTCGTAATGAATACACAAATCTATCTTCGTGTCGTTTATCCTCAAGGTCGTGGTAAACACACAAACCCTTCAAGTACCAATCCTCTAGGTTGTGATAGCTATGCAAATTTTCAAGGTTATGTTATTCATCCTCTAGGTCGTGATGAATACATAAGCATATTCTCATGTCATTTATCCTCTAGATCGTGGTAAGTGCACAGGTTCATCCTCATATTGTTTACTCCCTAGGTTGTAGTAAATATGAGGAAATCTGCATTATAACATATTACGTCAGTCCCCATGCAACGGTGTTATCAAACTTTGACTTATTCATCTCCTAGGTTACGATGAACAGACGAACTCCACATCTTAAACTTACTATGTTAGCCTTGAAGCATAAGTAAGTTAATTTTCAAACTTTTATTATTTAACTTATGGTGAATACATGAAAAATCTACAATCACTTTTCTATGTATTAGCGAGTTATTAGTGTCTCCACATCTAGATTAATATAAAACTTTTGTTCAAACTCTGGTAAGATGATACATGATCGTCTGTACCTATTTTTCTCTATGCGCATAGGAATGTTGTATAGCGTATCCTTATAATCTTGTATCCAAATCTTAGGGTCCTCCATTATTTAATAACCCATCGATTCTAATATCCGAGACCCGCTTATTCTTGCACTATTCAATCGAAGAGTAATTAAATAGGGGAAATTGTCATACCATAAATTTTCCCTACTGATTTCAGAATAATTTCATTCCTTATATTATTGATTTCTAATATCATCATTTTTTATAACCTATTATTGACAAATTCATATATATGATATGGGTTTTACATTTATAGAGGGGGTGTCATTTCAAAAGAATGGACCATCAAAATCTGATGGCCCATTAAGCTTTCCTTACAATAAGAAAGGAGGTACATTATTAAGAAGAAAGGGGGTTTGCTTGTTGAAAATAAATTCTTGGTTCATTTGTCCCATTAAGTTATATTCTAAATACCGTTTAGAATGAACAAGAAGGGTTTGTTTTCTTAGTTTGGTCTTGAGACGTCTCTAAGATTAAAGGTCCAGACCTGGTCGTCATTTTTGAAAGACCCATTCTCTCTTTTGATAGAGGTCCATCTGCATTTTTGTTGTATTTATTTTTGGTTACTCAAAACATTATTAATATTATTAATATTATTATAGTTGTTATTTATTATTTTATTATTACTTTTGTGAGGGTTTGACTAAGTCAACTTAGGGCAAGAAACCCTAATTTCGATCTAGCCCAGAAAATAAAATAAAAAACCCAAGAAACAAGCACTGTGCAAATCAATTAAGGACTAAGCGTATCAAATTAGCATAAGCAGAATCAAATCTTTACATAACAAAATCTTCTCAAACCAATTACAAAGAATTAAATAAAAAATTACAAGATATCAATTTCAGATCTCAATCAAAACTCTAATGTACAAATAATAAAATCCTTGATTATAGAGAGAGAGGCGGAGAAGAGGAAAAAATGAGGAAAATAGGATCAAGCAGAATATATAGTACTCTTCGTACTCCATGCGCGTGCCTTAACATACTCCCTCGGTCAACTGTCAATCCAAGCTGTTGTTAGTTCATACCCTGAATCAACGCTCTGGGATCAATTCCAGAAACCATTTGATTAAGATCATGAATCACAGATTCATCTGGCATTACCATAAACATCTGGAGAGCTCACACATTGTCTAACAGATATAATATCTTTTTATGGGCCTGGCCCTTTTCTTTTGGCACCCTCAAAATACTTCCTCAAAAAAGAAGCGTACCCCCCTATGCTATTAGGCCCAGTTCAATATCAGATCTTGGGCCCTTGTTAAACTAGACCCCCCATTCTTACTTCCTTGAACAACTACTCATCCCTCTCTTGTGTTTGGGCCCGAATTCAATATCTGAATTCAGGGTCCTACTTTCCACACCCCCTAGATTTACTTAGCCCAAATGAAATACACCCTTCCTGCATTTTTAGTAAAATTATTTTATTTTTTATATTTATTTATATTATTATTATAATTATATATTTAATATATTTATAGAATGTTGAAATTATCTTTTTAATATAAAATTCAAATATTTATTTACAAACTAATAATTAATTTTAAAAATTGCATTAAAACTATTTTTTCCTCATGCATTAAAAACAATTTTTTTTATATTTTTAATACATTTAAAAAATATCTAACCAATAAAATTACTAACAATTTTCCACTAACATAATTTAAAATCTAAGATGTTATTTTCAAAAAGGATTAAGGAGACATTTTTCATTAACTGTGAACTTTGTCTAAACACTCCGCTAATTTCAAACCCAGACTTGATTCAAGGATTAATTTCAAAAACATAGAATCTCTAACCAAATTAGGGTTATATGTTATATTCCCTTCCATAGGATAAAAATTAATGGTGGCGACTCTATAATTTTCAACCGGTTATTACATTTCTATCCTTAAATGAGGTGATAGAATCTTCATTCTTCCTTATATTATCAAAAGAAAAATCTTGGAACTGAGTTCCAACAGCGGCTTCATCAGCGTCTACAATGCTAAAGAAGACAAATGAGATATCAATAGAGCTTGCTCACTGTTCACAATGACTACCTTTCCTTCACGGACAAATTTCAGCTTTTGATGCAAGGTGGAAGTAATAGCTCCTGCTTCTTGGATCCATGGTCATTCCAATAAACAACTATAGGCATGGACAATATCCATAACCTAAAAGGTGATTTGGAACAGGTGCAGACCTATGTCAATAGGTAAATCCACTTCCTTGATGACAGGCATTCTCGAACTATCAAAAGATTTCACTATAATGCCACTTGGGCGCATAGGAGTTCCCTGGTACTTCAGCTTCATGAGAGTATTTCTCGGTATGACATTCAAAGCAAGTCCATTGTCAATCATCATATTGGACAAAGAGTCATTCTTACAATTCATAGATATATGTAGATCCAGGTTATGATTTCTTCCTTCATCAGGAAACTCGTCATCACAAAAGCTCAAATTGTTACAAGATGTAATATTCCCCACAACACCATTGAACTGATCCAAGGGCATATCACTTTCAACAAAAGCTTGATCCAACACTCTCATCAGAGATTCTCTATGAATATAGGAGTTCATCAATAAGGCTAAAATGGAAATATTAGAGGGAGTCTACAATAGCTGATCCACAATCTTGTAATCACTCATCTTGATGATTTTTAATAGATCATCAACATCATTTTCCAAGGCGGAGCCACTAGATTCTCCTTCTACTTTCTTAGGCTCACAATAAGTGTCAATAATATTTTTTCCAGGATTAGCATCTCCTCGAAAGGTAGGGGAAAAGACACAACCACTACGAGTTACCTGACTAGCTTCACCAATATTCTCAATATAGGACAAAGGTTGGATATGGATTTCCACAACATCTTCCGGGATAGTTTCATTGTACTTATAAGGCACTGATTTATCTGATTCATATGAGATAGGACCAGGTAGAAAGATAACTATGAGAGCAACAACAAGCTTGCTATGGTACTCAATCTCTACAGGAGCGGGATCACCAAAACATGGTAAAATAAAATTCACCCCCATGTCTTCAGAAAACTCAGCAATCGCATAATCATTATCAGGAAACATACCTCCATCTGAAGAAAACAACTCATTAGCAGAAACATATTCATTATCTGACATGGCCTCAATTAAGTAGTCTTTAATCACATTAATTCCATTATAATCAGCTATATTGTTTGTGACTCTGATAGTACCATTATCTAAAAGCAATTGAACACCTCTTCTTAAAACAAAACAACCACGGGAATCCCTACAACAAATCTGACAGGACCCATAATGATGTACCTCTTGGTCATCCATGTGACAAAATATGGTGTGCACCTGTACCAGATCATCATTCATGTAATTCACATAAAAAATTTGGAATTCTTTCGGCAACACTAAACCATATTCACATCTTCTTCATACTCAGCCCTTGGTCTGATTATGTGGATAAGACTTTCTTTTATCATCTCTTGAAGAGACGCTCTAACTTTACCTCATCCATTTATATATGAACTGCAAAGACTAAAACCTGCATAGTCCAGTGTATAATAATTGAATTCACAAAGATCAACATGCATCTTTACATGCATCTTTACTAAAAAATAAGAATCAGAAAGAGAAAAATCAAAAGTAATTTTGAGAATTTTTTCATAATTTTAGATGTTAAAATGAATTTTTGAAGTTAAAAACAAATAAATATAAAATCAGAAAATAAAATAAAGCCAAAAAATGTGGATTATCTGATCAATGTCAAACACGTTAGTAAGTAGATCTGAGGTACCTGACGCACTTTGCATGTTATGGACCTTATTGAAAAACACACAGAATCAAATAAATACAGGCCAATCAAAATAAAACAATTGTCCCACTATCATTGGATGAAGAACGACATGTAGGTCATCTTCAACCTCCAGACCTCTGCGTGTTGGGTTTTTATGTGGTTCTTCAAACGAAATCATTAGAAGCTCAAACTGGTATTATTGGATTCCTCTCTTCCAGACGATCCTAACCTTACCCTCGAGAAAAATTTCTTTTAACAACAACTCAGTCGATTTAAGAAAAACCAAAGTGTTTTGAAAATTTTTAAAATTGAAAACAGATGCATCAATTGCAACAATTCATCAAAATTAAACCACCAACAAGCATCAATGAATATCATAGATCATTCGAGTAATTTGAGTTAGAAGAATTGATGCATTAAACTACCTGAACAAAGTATGGAGAAATTGCTCTGAAACTTGACTTGGCTTATGCGATTTAGAGCACATCAACAATTAATTCTCCTTCTGTTAGCTTCAGTGAAGTTCAAGGAAGAAGAATCAATAAAGAAATTGGAGCTTGGAGTACTCTAAATAGGAATTCGAAGTTGCAGAAATGGAGCTTTACAAGTGAGTTTGGCAGGTCTTCTTTGGCTATCTAAAGCTTGTCAAATGAAGTACAGGAGGTCTCTATTTATAGGAGAATATTATGCAATGCTGAGAGAGGGTGAATGATAAGCAATTAAGTGGAATTGCGTGCACCATGATCATGACAAAAGTGTGACATCTAATTCATCAAAACTCATTCATAACTTGCATTTCAAGGTGCTAATCACTTCTGGAAGATTGTTAAGCATGATTAGAAGTAAAAATGCGCAACAATTTTGTGATTAGAGGCCATATTAACCAATTTGCAATCTGACTATTTTGATAAATTCAGTTTCAAGGTGCCAACTTTGAATCCATGGGGCACCCAACTCAAAAGGCTTTATCACATGATCCTTGGAGCATTTGAAAGACAATGTCACAATCTTTACAATGTGCCAAGAAATACATCATTTGAATACTTGAGAAAAAAGTTATGTCCAATTCAAATTGTGAAAAACACATTGATGTTTTGTACTTAGAAAAATTCTAAGTGTTGAACTTCAAAATGACCTATAATGTTCTTTAAAATTAAATGACTTTCCACTTAAAATTTGGTCTAGATATCTGAAGATGACATGAAATAGACCACTTGAATTGAGTGTGGAATTGAGATCACACAAAACTCATAAAAATTGAAAGAGTTGTGGTCTTTGGAAGACAATGAACAAATCTGGGGAAATCACAAAAGACCTATAATCCTTTCAATTCTTCAACCACTTTCCAAGCATTCTCAAGTTTTCCACATAAAAACAAAGTTGTAGTAGACATACAAAAAATTATTATGGAAAAAGATTGGGCTCAAGGAGATAAAAGTTGACCAAGTTAAGATCAGTTTAAGTCAAACCCTAGAATTCAAAGGCTTTTTAAGGAGACTTGTAATCTTTCTTAACTTTTAGTGATATTCTATTCAAAATTAGCCTTGGACTTCTGAAGAGAGCTTGTTAAGGAACTTTCAAAGAGAGTCATGGCTTTAGAGTCACTCAAAAATCTCATGAAATGACCAAGATATGGCCCTTGGTAGTCAATAAACCCTAGTTCAAAGAGTGTCAAAATGACTTAAAACCCCTTTCAACTTTTGATGATTTTTCTTGCACTGTGTGATCTTATCAGGTGAAAAGAGGTTGTTGTAGAAGACGATAAGAATCCATAGAAAAATGAACCAACTCCAAATGTAGAAAATAGAAAGAGTTATGCACTTGTGATCACTGAATCTAGTATTTTCTCAATTAGGTAAAACTTGTTGAGTCGACCTTGATTCTCTTTGAACTTTCTTGGCAAAATAAAGCATGATGAATCATAAGAGGCCTTGAAATGGTGTTTTCTTGAAGCAAACTTAAATATGGAGCTTAATTCTAAATGAAGCTTGTTGAAGAAGGCATGGAAATAAATACACGAGCCTATGAATCTTCTTGATGAATTTCACCATAAACTTTGAGGAGGTCTTGACCTAAATAAAGTGAGAGAGCTTCTTGAACCACAAATCTCTAATTCCATAGACATTACCTTGAAGATTGAGCTCTTGCAATTCATTAGAACCATTTGATTGAGAATCACCCCTCAAACCCTAGATAGATGGTGAGATGAATGCAATTGTGATCATCCATAATATGAACATTCAAAGGAATATATATACACATATTGATGTTAGTTGAAAGCACATATGCACAAGATACACAATTCAAGGTGCTTGGTAATCCCTCAAGATAAAAATTAAAGATAAGATAAAGAGATAAACAACCCTAATGCGTGTGTCTTGATGCATTTTGACATGAGATAATGAGAAATATTAGTGGCAAAAATTGGGGTATAAGAGAAGCTGAGAGGCAAGGAAATTGCTCTCGTAAAAGTAGTTTGGGGAGGAGCTTCCGGGGAGATTGTGGCATGGGAATTGGCGAGTAAGATGCGAGATTCTTACCCATAGTTGTTTGCATCAAATAATTTTCGACGACGAAAATATTCTAAGTGCCGAATATTTTATTTATGATTTGATTGGCTATTGTGAGTTATATGATGCAATAGATGGTTTATTAATATGTATGGGGTAGAGATGAATTAATATAATAATGAATTTTTTTTTAATTTAAATAATTAACTTGGAATTATTTAGATTGAAGAATAATTGTTAAAATATTATATTAATGTTTAAGTGAAATATAATGTGTAGTAAATTTAGTGGGAAAGGTAGTAATTTGTATGAGGTTTAGTGGGGGTAATGAAGGAAGATTGTATTAGAGGCTTAAATGTTAAACTAGTAATAAGGAAAGAGTGAGGTTGAGGAGCATCATTCTATATGATTGTATTTTGGAGAGAAGGGAAAGCAAGGAGGTGAGAAACAGGTAGGGCAAGAAGACTCCATTAATGAGATTTAGGAACTGCCAATCCAAGGTAAGGGTAGGGTTCCAGCTATCTAAGGGTTTGTATAATGATGATTATTTAGGGTTAATATGTTGATGGCATGATGAATTAGTGATGAAATTGACGAATTTAAAGTGTGTGATTCATATGATTTAATGCCTATAATATGTATGATGATGTGTTGTTGTGGTATGATTAAATGTTGATTTGTGATATATTGGGAATTGTTGCGGTGTGAAATCGTATATAATTTGGGATTAAGTTGATGCAAGAATTGTAACTGAGAAGTTATTGTAACAACATTGTCACTGGGCGAGCCACATGCAGCGCTGGGGGAGCAGGGGAGGGCGTCCATGTTATTTTTGGGTTCTCCTTGAAAATGTATGGGAGGAGAAGTTTTGCTCCAGCTTCTCCAGGAAATGGGGTGGCGAGCGCGAGGTCGTCGGGCGAGCCAATAGGCGATGGAAAGGGTGAAAAAGAGGGGTTCCTGGAAAATGTATGGGGGACATCGTGTTGCCCAAGAATCGTTGGGCGAGCCTCAAGAGAGCAGTAAGTGTCTCCAGGAAAGCCTCAGGCTAGCAGTACTGCTGGACTTTTGTAAAGGTCGTAACTTGAGTTTCCAGACTCCATTTGATGCGTCATTCAAAGCATTGGAAAGCTAACGTGACGAAATATGTTTTGGTGGAATCATATGAATAAAATGATATCTTTTTTAAGTAATTATAACTTGATAAGTTGGATTTTGTGTGATCATTTGGCTATGAAATACGCATTATGATAACTTGATGTTGATGCAATAATGATGTATGATATTGTTGAGCCGTGTGAATTATATGTTGCATGTATAAACAACTGGTGGTTGTAATGGCGTCTCAAATTGGTGGATGTAGATATTACTGTCTCTTGCTTTGTTGTATGGTTGTGTCACATGCATTACATGTTCCAGAGTTTAGTCCTGTTTGTGCATTATGATCCTAGATGGCGTGGATCGGGAGAGATATGAACATCATTATTCATGATTTTGGTTGGCTCTGATCCTATATGGCATGTATTGGGAGTGAGGTGAACCAAATTGTTCACGATATTGGTGGCTCTGGACCTATATGGTGTGGATTCAAACAATGATATTGGTACCATAAAAATTGAGTGTGTGGGTCAGTCTCATTGCATTACATTGTTGTTGACATTATGTTTGAGTTGCGTGATTAGTGTATGTGTTACATGATGGTTATTGATATGTAAGATGAAATATGCACGATTATTTAATATTATATATAAGATTGTTATTGTTATGTAAATGTGTAAGATATGGAATGTGTGGCTACGTAATATTAACCTGTTGTATACTTATTATTATGCATTCTCTTATATTGTTGTGATATCTCACCCTTCTGTTGGAATGATGCTTTATTCGGAATTATGCAGATAGTTAGGAGTCTGAGGCTACAAGGATCAAACAGGTTGCGCTTCATTTATTTCGAGTTTGTGTCGTTTCTCTAATACGTAACATTGGGGTTGAACACTTTATTGATTTGTTTGGTTTAAATGATTTATTTGGAGTCTTGTAAACTCGTTAGTTTTTGAATAAATGGCGGTTTTTACAAGATGGATATTATTTGATATGAAATGTGATTCATTTCCGCTGCTTAATAAAATTGGAAGTTGAAGACTATGATTGGATATTGTGTGTTAGAACAAAGTTTGAATCTACTACCCTATATTTAAGTTTTGATGATAACAAAGTGAAAAGATATAGTATTTATAAGTTTCATGTATGAACTATCTGCTGCCTAAAATTATTATGTTCTGACTTGCAGATACTCTGATTGATATAAGCAAGATCACATCTATTCAGCATCAGAACTTGATTTCAGACACCAGCATCAGAAGTTGCCATATCAGAATGTCAGAATCAGATGATCAACTCACGTACATGCTGAAGCCTGATGAACAAGATTGCGCTCAACACTCTGATAAAGAAACACAACAGTTCATCAGCAGCGAAGCAGAGTCAGAATGAGCCAAGCCAGAACTTGCATTAAGTAAGCAACGGTACTGTGCATTGAAAGCAAATTAATTCCAACGGCCTCATTCCAGACAAGATCTGCTCAATAAGGAAAGTTTGTTATTAGCATTGAATCAAGAATATTGCATCCAACGTTCATCATCTCAGTGCTATATAAACAAGACTTTGAAGATTGAAATGGCTAATGCTCTCCAAATCTCTACACGCACAAAAGCTAATCATAATCTTCTTTCTCTCAGTTTTGCTAAACCACACATTCTGATATTCTATCATTGTTTAGCAATCTAGTTTCTAAGCTTCAATTTGTGTATACATCACAGTTGTGATACAGTTTTGTAGAAAACATCCACACACTTAGTTTTATCTCTTTGTAAGAAAGTGTTACCTTGACAAACCGGGTTGTGGTTTGGATCAAGAAGGCTTTAGCAGTTGTTAAAGCAGTCTGTAATATTCAGTTGAATATAGTGGATTAAGACCTCGTTGGAGAGAGGCGAAATCACCTTGACGGGTGGACTGGAGTAGTTTGAGATCAAACGAACCAGGATAAAAATATCTTGTTCATTGCATTAGATTTCAGTTTTACAATTCAACCCCCCCCCCCCCCCCCTTCTTGTGTTTTTCACCACTTCAATTGGTATCAGAGCGCCTGGTTCTGAGCTAAAACACTTAACCGTGTCAGTACAAGATCCAGCGTCAGAAAACACAATGGCAGGAAACAATTCTCACATCAGCAATGACAACAATGAGGACAGAGACAGATTCAGTGGCAAACCTCCAGTCTTTGATGGAGAAAACTTTGATTACTGGAAAGACAGAATTGAAAGCTTCTTTCTGGCACATGATGCTGATCTGTGGGATATGGTGACAGATGGATACACGCACCCTGTGAATGCAAGTGGTCAGAAGATTGATAGAAAAACAATGTCTGATCAACAAAAGCGTGACTTCAAGAATCACCACAAGGCCAGAACCATCCTCCTCAGCGCCATCTCCTATACTGAGTATGAAAAGATCTCCAACAGAGACACAGCAAAGAATATTTTGACTCACTCAGAATGACGCATGAGGGCAACGTTCAGGTCAAAGAAACAAAAGCTCTGGCGCTCATTCAGAAGTATGAGGCGTTCAAAATGGAAGAATCTGAATCCATTGAAACCATGTTCTCTAGATTCCAGATTATGGTAGCTGGTCTCAAAGTTCTGGACAAAGGATACTCTACTGCTGTCCATGTCAAGAAAATCATCAGAAGTTTACCCAAGCAGTGGAGACCTATGGTTACAGCTCTGAAGCTAGCTAAAGATCTCAACAAAATCACTCTGGAGGAACTTATCAGCTCCCTCAGAAGTCATGAGATAGAGCTAGAAGCTGATGAGCCTCAGAAGCAAGGTAAGCCTTTAGCATTAAAATCTAACAGAAAATTTGAGTCTAAAGTTTTGCAGGCAGTTGAAGAAACATCTGATGGATCCTCATCAGAAGAAGACGAACTCTCCCTTCTCTCCAGAAGAGTAAATCAACTGTGGAAGCAAAGACAAAGGAAGTTCAGGAATCCCAGAAGATCTGATCAGAACGAGTCTTCTTCCAGATACAGAAGGACAGATTCTTCCTCTGGATACAGAAGATCTGAAGGCTCCTCAAGTAGCAAAAAGCCAAACACCAAAGACATCATCTGCTATGAGTGCAATGAGCAAGGACACTATAAGAGTGACTGCCCAAAGCTTCAGAGGGAAAAGCCCAAAAAGAAGTTTGGAAGAGAGAAGAAGAAAAGTCTCATGGCTATATGGGATGACTCTGACTCGTCTGAAGCTGACTCAGAATCAGATGATGAAAGGGCAAACATAGCTCTCATGGCTAACATTTCAGAAGATAGTGAAGCTTCTGAATCAGACTCAGAATCAGACACTGAAGAGGTATTTCCTAACTTTGCTGTTAACTTTACAAAGGCTGAACTTGCTGAAAGCCTTAATGAGATTCTGGAACGTTATCAGCAAATTAGAGCTAAATTCAGAGACCTGAAAAGGAATCTTGAATCTGACTCTAATAAGACTGAGAGTCTCAAATTGGAAAATTCTGAGCTGAGAAATAAGATTTCAAAATTAGAAAACACTTTACAAAACTCTCAGAAGGAACCAATTTCTGAAACTCCCAGCAACGCTGATGAGATCATCAAGGAGTATGATCACAGTTTCCAGAAGTTCCTAGCTAAAAGCATAGATAGAAGCAGAATGGCTTCAATGATCTATGGAGTTAGCAGAAACGGCAGGAAAGGAATAGGATACCAAGGTAAGGTTCCTACACCAAAGAATGTCATGGACTTAACCATTAAACACACTCCTCTGAATTCACATTTTGTATATGGTCACACACATGATATCAAATACACTAGCAGTAAGCACTCTGTGGAACCAAAATTCAACCAGAGTTTTGGTAAAACTAACAAATCAGGACCCAAGAAAATCTGGGTACCTAAGGATAAAATAATACATGTTGCAGATATCTTTAGCAGCAAGTCAGAAACACCAGTCATGGTACCTGGACTCTGGCTGCTCACGACACATGACGGGAAGAAGGCATATGTTCCAAAGCCTGGAACTTAAGCCTGGAGGCCACGTTGGCTTTGGAGGCAATCAGAGGGGAAAGATAATTGGCTCTGGAACTGTAGGTAATGGAAATCTTCCCTCTATTAATAATGTTCTACTAGTAGATGGATTGATGCATAATCTGTTATCCATAAGTCAATTAAGTGATAACGGTTATGATATAATCTTTAATCAAAAATCATGTAAAGCTGTTAGTCAGAAAGATGGGACTATCCTGTTTAATGGTAAGAGGAAAAACAACATTTACAAAATCAAACTTTCTGAACTAAAGAGTCAGAATGTAAAATGTCTTCTGTCTGTTAACAACGAGCAGTGGATCTGGCACAGAAGATTGGGGCATGTTAGTATGAGAAGAATATCTCAGATTAACAAACTCAATCTGGTCAGAGGACTTCCTAATTTGAAGTTCAATTCAGATGCTCTGTGTGAAGCATGTCAGAAAGGCAAATTTGCAAAACCTTCTTTTAAATCCAAAAATGTTGTTTCTACCTCTAAGCCATTAGAACTTCTGCACATTGACTTATTTGGACCAGTTAAAACTGCTTCAGTCAGTGGTAAGAAGTATGGGTTAGTAATCGTAGATGACAATAGCAGATGGACATGGGTAAAGTTCTTAAGACACAAGGACGAGTCACACTCTGTGTTTGTTACCTTCTGTAACCAAGTTCAGAATGAAAAGGATCTTAGAATCGTTAAAGTCAGAAGTGATCATGGTGGAGAATTTGAAAACAAAGATTTTGAGTCATTCTTTAATGACAGAGGCATTCTGCATGATTTCTCTTGTCCTAGAACTCCCCAACAAAATGGAGTTGTAGAACGAAAGAATAGAACATTGCAAGAAATGGCCAGAACCATGATCAATGAGACAAACGTTGCTAAGACCTTCTGGGCAGAGGCAATAAACACAGCGTGCTACATTCAGAATAGAATCTCAATAAGACCTATTCTGGAAAAGACTCCATATGAATTGTGGAAGAACAGAAAGCCCAACATTTCATATTTTCATCCATTTGGATGTACTTGCTTTATATTAAATACAATGAATTATTTGAACAAGTTTGACTCTAAAGCACAGAAGTGTATTATGTTAGGATACTCTGAACGCTCAAGAGGGTACAGAGTATACAATACAGAAACACAGATTGTGGAAGAATCAATCAGTGTTCGTTTTGATGATAAGCTTGACTCTGAAAAGTCAAAGCAGAATGAAGTTTTTGCAGGTATAGAAATTGAATTTGCAGGTTCCAAAGACAAGTCATCAGAAGCTCTCAACACAGACATTCCTTCAACGTCTGAAAGGAGCACTGCTAGCAATCCTACAACAGCTGATGATCAACCTCAGAAGAGATTACCCAGAAGCAGCTTGGATAACCCAGAAGAGACCATCCTAGGAAGAAAGGAAGATCCAATCATAACAAGAGCAAGCTTCAGAAACTCTGAAGAAACACGTATGGGACTTGTGTCTCTGATTTAACCTTCTTCTATTGATGAAGCACTTCTGGATAATGACTGGATTCTGGCAATGCAAGAAGAGCTGAATCAATTCACCAGAAACGAAGTATGGGATCTCGTTCCCAGACCAAAAGGATTCAACGTCATTGGAACAAGATGGGTGTTCAGAAACAAGCTAAATGAACAAGGTGAAGTCATCAGAAACAAGGCACGACTGGTTGCACAAGGTTATAGTCAGCAACAGGGGATAGACTATACAGAAACCTTTGCCCCAGTCGCCAGGTTAGAATCTATCAGACTTTTAATTTCATTTGCTGTTAATAGAGGCATCACTCTGTATCAGATGGATGTCAAAAGTGAATTCTTAAATGGTTATATAGAAGAAGAAGTTTACGTACACCAACCCCCGGGTTTTGAAAATACAAAACATCCAGAACATGTTTTCAAACTAAAGAAGTCACTGTATGGTCTGAAACAAGCTCCCAGAGCTTGGTATGAAAGGCTAAGTAACTTTCTGCTAGAAAATGAATTCACCAGAGGGAAAGTGGACACTACTCTATTCTGTAAATCAGTTAAGAGTGACATCTTAGTCTGTCAAATTTATGTTGATGATATTATTTTTGGTTCTACTAATCCTTCTCTTGGAAGAAAATTTGCTAAGTGTATGCAGGCAGAATTTGAGATGAGCCTCATGGGGGAACTGAAATTCTTTCTAGGAATTCAGATCAATCAAACTCCATAAGGAACTTACATTCATCAGAGCAAATACATCAGAGATCTTCTGAAGAAATTTGACCTCTCAGAATGTAAGCCATCAAAGATCCCAATGCATCCCACGTGCATTCTGGAAAGAGAAGAGGTAAGCAAAAATGTAGAACAGAAAGTCTACAGAGGTATGATTGGTTCTCTCCTCTATCGGACTGCTTCAAGACCTGACATATTATTCAGTGTTTGTATCTGTGCTAGATTCCAATCAGATCCTAGAGAATCTCACTTAACAGTTGTTAAGCGAATTTTCAAGTATCTGAAAGGTACTACTAATCTGGGTTTGTTTTCTAGAAAATCTAGTGATTACAGCTTAGTAGGCTACTGTGATGCTGATTTTGCTGGAGACAGAGTGGAACGTAAAAGTACTTCTGGAAGCTGCCAGTTTCTGGGAGAAAATTTGATCTCTTGGTCCAGCAAAAGGCAATCAACAATTGCTCTATCAACAGCAGAAGTTGAGTACATAGCAGCAGCAGGATCTAGCACACAAATGCTCTGGATGAAAAGTCAGCTTGAAGACTTCCAGATTTTTGAGAGTAACATTCCTATACTTTGTGATAATACTTCTGCTATTTGCTTAAGTAAGAATCCCATTTTACATTCTAGAGCTAAGCATATAGAAATAAAACATCACTTCATTAGGGACTATATTCATAAAGGTATTTTGAACTTAAAATTTATAGATACAGACCATCAATGGGCTGATATCTTTACTAAACCCCTTTCAGAAGATAGGTTTAATTTCATTCTGAAACATCTCAGCATGAAAGTGTGTCCAGAGTGAAAATGTTTTAATTCCATATATTTACCTTCAGAATGTAATTGTTTTACTGTGAACTTCTGATCAATCTCCTTTCAGAAAGATAGAACATGCAGATTGTATCAGATGCAAGTCTAAAGATCTGAGAGTCTAAGCTCAAAGACAGACGTGCTGATCACTACATCAAACAAGTGTCATCCAATCATCAGCATATCTCTGAAGCAGAACGCGTGCACGCTTCTGAGAAGGCAAAGCGCTGATTGGGTGCATTGAGACACATGTCTGGTAACCGTTTTTAAGTATCTTTCTCAAATCCCCCAAAATCAGCAAGCATTTAATGAAAAGTAATCATGCTTTTAAAATGCAATCATGATTTTTCTCTCTCTTAAAAAACGTTTATCTTTTCAAAATAGTTTTGAAAACTCTATTTAAGCATATTAATCTCTCATTCTCATTCTTTACGTTTTCTCACTGATACTCAAGCATCTTCTGCATATTTCTGTGTTCATCTCTTGCAAAACCTATTTTCCTCAGTTTATTCTCAAAACCCTTTTAGTGTGAACATGGCAACCTCCAGCAGTGCTTCTGCAGGTCCTCAGAAGAAAGCATCATCTGAGCAATATCAAGTGCCATTCAGAACTCTCCTCACTCCTGTGAAGAATCTTGAAGTGCTTTCTGAATTAATCATTGATTTTGGAAGCTTGAAGGAGAACGGATTTGACCTAACTGAAGAAGTTAGGGCTCAGAAGTGGGAAAGGTATTTTGACAGGTTGGTTGGACCAACATTCCCAATGCTAGTCAAGGAATTCTGGATTCATGCCAAGGCTTCAACACATCTAGTCACCTCCTTTGTTATGGGGAAGAAGATTGTGATCACTGAGGATCACATTGCAAGGCTAATCGGTTACAGTGGCGGTGGCGTCCGTTGTGTGGACATGGCTGAAAGATGTGCTGATGTAGGTGTGATAGCTGCAAGGATTTTCACTCATGGGGTGCCCAGCAGCAAGATTAAAGATCTGAAGGATCATTACAGAGTGTGGGCTAAGATAATTCTGGGGTGCTTCAACCACAGGAAACCAACCAGTTCTCCTGATTACATAAATGTGGATCAGCAGTTTCTGATCTACTTTATTGATCAGAAGGTAAAGATCAATCTGGCTCACTTCCTGTTCAACCACCTCAGAACAAGTGTGAAGGAAACCAGGGAAGAAGAAAGAACCAAGAGGGATTGGATACCTTTTGGAAGGTTGATATCAGATATTCTGACAGAGAATAGGCTGATTGAGCATCTGATAGAAGCTCAAGAGCTAAGCACTATTGAACCAACAGTTGGGAAACCTCTGAATGCAAAGAACTTGAAGAAGATGAAGCTGATAGAGAATATTCAGAAGGAACCCAGAGTACTCCTATTGCTGATATCACCAGCAGAAGAGTGCCTCTGAGTGACTTTCCGTTATTTTTTGAAATTGAATCCAAACCAGAGGTGGTTCTCAGGTACTTGGATGCGTGCAAGGCAGATGGTTCAGATCCAAATCTGATTATCAAAGCTCTGCATCAACCTCAGCAAGAAGTGACTCTGAAGAAGACGAAGAAGAGGAAGGCACCATCAGAAGGATCATCCCAGCAGACACCCAGGAAAAGAGGTAACTCATCTACTGCTTCTGTTTTAAATTCTTCTACTATTCCAGCATCTATTCCTCCTCAAACCTCTCATAGAATCTCAATCCCCATCCCTACCATAGATGAAACTGTATCAGAAGAGGACCCTTCTGAGGCATTAAAACTCAGAAGACCCAGAACCAAACATCCCAAACAACCAACAATCTCAACAACATCAGCAATTGACCAAGTGCTGTCTGACATTGATCAACACACCTCTGATCAACCAATCTCTGAACCACAAACTGTTCCTCCTCCATAACCAGAACAACATCAATCTGCTGAAGAATCAGCAATTCCAACAACTTCTCTTCAACCAGCAATTCCGTCTCCCTCTCCCCAACCAGAAATTAATCCACCATCACCTTAAACAGAGTTTCATCACTCTGAAACTCCTTCTCCTAAACCATCTGAACCTCATTCACCTCAACCATCACCTTTGGCAATCCAGCTGCCAGGTGGAACAACTATCACCTTAGCACAATTGACATCCTCATCAGAATCTACACCACCAAATACTCCTAAAACACCACCCAGTCCAATCATAATCTCTGATTCTGATACTCCATCTCCAAAACAAACAGCTGCTCAGAAAACCTCCGAAAACCCCAGCAGGACTTTCATAGACTTAACCAGTCTTGACCGTCTTGCTGATCTGAAACACAAAATTGCCATCCCAAAACCAAAACAACCAGATGTTGGCTCTGGTATTATGAATTTTGAAACAGGTGTGCTGCAATGGATTGCTTCTTTGAAGCAAGTCTGTCCTGGAATGATTGACCCAGCTGCTTCTGATCAGCTCTGGTCACAATTCAGACTTTGGGTACGTGCTGAAGCCCTCAAGTTGCAGGATATCAACTATGAGCAGGCACAACAAAATTTCAGCAAGCTTCTGAATGAAGTTGGAAGTCAGCTTCTGAAAGAAGACGTGCTCCCTCTGGATAGTGAACCTTGGTCTGAGAAACAGCAAGCTGCAAAGGTGCAATCAGAAGAAGACAAGACCATTCAAGCTGAAGAAAGTCAAGCAGAAGATGTTGCTGAAAGCTCTCAGAAGCTTCCTGCTTCTGATGCTTCTCAAGCTGCCTTGGACAGGCAGACTCTGGAAGAACTAAGGCTGAATGACATGCGTCTGCAGCAGCGGATGGATGAAAGCGATCAGAAGATGAAAGAGAGAATGGATGTGCAGGATAGCAAGATTGACATTGTTGTCAGCATGGTGCACAAGCAGAATGAGACTGCTGAAAAGATCCAAGCCATGCTGGAGAACCTGTTCACACGCTTGCCTCCTCAACCTTAGTCTCTTTTTTCATTCATGTCCTTTTTCATATTTTCCTTGAGTTTCTGATGTACTGTTTGAATATGTTTTGTACTATTTTCTTGTTTTGATTCTGAACTCTCTTAATATGATTTGTTTTTCTGATCTTAATTGTTTTAGCACATCACCTACACTTTTTGATTGCTGACAAAAAGGGGGAGAACAAGAATGATATTTTAATCAATAACGGCTAACTAGACAGAAATTCTCAAACATTCTAACTCTATTACTTGAAAATGTTTTTTCTGTTTTGCTTAAAGTCTACAGGTACAAGGAAGCTCCTGGACACTCTGACGACTAGAAGCTCTGAAGCTCTGATCACTATGAAGTTCTGATTCGCTCTGATATTCTGATCCAAAGCAAAGCTCTGACAAGAAAAGCTGACTCTAATACTCTGATGTTCAAAGAAAGGCAAAAAGATCTGATCCTGAAGAACACGTGTAATCAAAGGGAAGTAATAAACTCAGGGGGAGTATCTCTCAACTCTGATATCTCTTTACTCCTTATCCTTTTACTTCTTACTCTGATACATATCTCAGATACCTTTTCACGTTATTTTCATTTAAAAATATCTAGTTTTTGTCATCATCAAAAAGGGGGAGATTGTTAGAACAAAGTTTGAATCTATTACCCTATATTTAAGTTTTGATGATAACAAAGTGAAAAGATATAGTATTTATAAGTTTCATGTATGAACTATCTGCTGCCTAAAATTATTATGTTCTGACTTGCAGATACTCTGATTGATATAAGCAAGATCACATCTATTCAGCATCAGAACTTGATTTCAGACACCAGCATCAGAAGTTGCCATATCAGAATGTCAGAATCAGATGATCAACTCACGTACATGCTGAAGCCTGATGAACAAGACTGCGCTCAACACTCTGATAAAGAAACACAACAGTTCATCAGCAGCGAAGCAGAGTCAGAATGAGCCAAGCCAGAACTTGCATTAAGTAAGCAACGGTACTGTGCATTGAAAGCAAATTAATTCCAACGGCCTCATTCCAGACAAGATCTGCTCAATAAGGAAAGTTTGTTATTAGCATTGAATCAAGAATATTGCATCCAACATTCATCATCTCAGTGCTATATAAACAAGACTTTGAAGATTGAAATGGCTAATGCTCTCCAAATCTCTACACGCACAAAAGCTAATCATAATCTTCTTTCTCTCAGTTTTGCTAAACCACACATTCTGATATTCTATCATTGTTTAGCAATCTAGTTTCTAAGCTTCAATTTGTGTATACATCACAGTTGTGATACAGTTTTGTAGAAAACATCCACACACTTAGTTTTATCTCTTTGTAAGAAAGTGTTACCTTGACAAACCGGGTTGTGGTTTGGATCAAGAAGGCTTTAGCAGTTGTTAAAGCAGTCTGTAATATTCAGTTGAATATAGTGGATTAAGACCTCGTTGGAGAGAGGCGAAATCACCTTGACGGGTGGACTGGAGTAGTTTGAGATCAAACGAACCAGGATAAAAATATCTTGTTCATTGCATTAGATTTCAGTTTTACAATTCAACCCCCCCCCCCCCCCTTCTTGTGTTTTTCACCACTTCATTGTGTTCATCTATAATTGTGTTATGTATATCTGTATATGTTTTGAGCAATTCTTTGTATTGTTTGAAGTGTAGAATCCTAATTATTTGTAATTGATTTATTTTAAATAAAAAAAATTACTCTGATTTTATATTAATATTCTTTGGGGAAATTAGGGTGTCACAATAGTTGAAGTTCACCAAGTTCATTTTCAGAGCAAAACCATCACACTTAGTTCAAGTAGTTAGGGACATCAAATCTCTTAACTCAAATTACTGTGATGATCTTTGATGTGCACTGATACTTATTGCATCGTTAGTTTTCATTAATTGATCCATTTGATGTGTCTATTTTAGAATTTTGTGTTTGCAAAGTCTTCTGGTTTTTCTTAAATCGAGTAGCATACCGATTGAATACATTTTTCCCGAAGGCATGGTTAAGATCGTCTTGCTGATACCATCCTCTTGAACAATGGATTTCGATTTCTTGAGATGTGATTTTCCCTAAATTTTCTGCAAAGGGATGAGGATGGAGGTTGAAGATGATCACGTGGATCACTTCAACCAATGGAAACGTGACAAATGAAATAATTCAATTGGTATGACTTTTTAGATCTGATGCGCGTGTTTTGGGTTATGTCCACCATACATCATCACCTCTCATTCGGTTGATGTTCAAGTGTGTTTAAGTGACTCAAATTCAATGCTTCCACATTTTTTCTGTTTTGTTGTTATTTTAAAAAATTGTTTTTAAATTCCTTTTATCTTAAAAATTTCGTAACTCTTTCAATTTTTATCCAAAATATATGAAAAATTTACACCAAAATATTTTGAATCATTTCTGATTTTATGGATATTTTCCAGATTTTTATTTTGAAGTTATCTATTTTTTTATAATTTTTGCATTTTTTGCATAATTTTGATTGGTTTAAAAATGTTTCTCATGCTTTTAAAATTATGAGAAAAATATAATATGATCTAATGATGGTTTTTTACATATGGTGATTTTATTTTATTTTTATTTTTAGTCTTGGTATTTTTTATTATTTTTGATATTTTTGTTTGATTTTAATTAAGTTTAAAATAAGTTTTGATTTCCAAAAATGATGAAACTATTTTCTAAAAATATTATAGGTTATTTCTTATTTTTCTATGATCTCATTTCATTTTTATTTGATGTTTTGAGTAGACTTTAATATTTTCCCTTTTATTTCCATTTAAAATAAATTTTAAAATCCATTTATTACTTGTTTAATTGTATTTTAATATTTTTTGACTTTGTTGACTGTTTGGCATTGGTTCATGGTCCATTTGATCACAAATTTCATCATCCTTAGACCTTGGATGTTGATAGGGTGAAAACCATAATCCATTAAAATGGATGAATAATGTTGATGATAACAAAATCAAGACCTTTGATCTAAGTTGAATTTTATTTTGTTTGATTCACCTTACCTCCGCTTTATCTCCTTTCTTCTTCTTTTTTTCTTTTTTTATCAATTGGATGATTGATGATTCATCTTGTTTAATTGAATGTGGATTGGTACTTGATGAACATTCATAATTTCAAATCTACCTCTAAGTGATCATTTGATCACTCATGGTATTTTAGATTAGTGAACGTTTGTCCTAAGGTATATTTAACAATTTGGTTGAGGTAATGATCCCATCTCCTTGACTTAGGTCTTGATTCACCTTTTTTTTTACTTGAGCTACATGATTTTGGAGTAGGATTGCTATCATATCTCTATCATGTATGGTACATATATTATTATTGACCAGCCTCCTATAGTATTGACTTCCACATAAGTTCGTGTGTGATTGCTTAAAATATTACTAAATTATTCCCGAATCGGAAAACTAACTTACTCACTCTAACATTTATTATACTAACTTTTTACTTTAATGCAATTTAAATTTATGAGTTCATGTCATTTAATTTTAGCATCTTTATCATTCATATCATTTATCTTTTTGCTCTTTATTTGATTCCATTTTCTCTTTGTCCATTTGGACTTTTATTTATGTCATTTTTCCTTTGTCCACTTGAACATTTGTTTATGTTTACGCACCTTTTTACTTTGTCCACTTGGACTTTTATTTTTTGTTCTTAAATCGTGAATAATCAACTTGAATATTAAAATACTTAAGGCTCTTTGTGTACTATGGTTACTATCCCTTGGCATATTGGAGTATTTGGAATGTTGGACTTAGGATAGGACCTTGTTACTTTGAGACTTTTGGTTCCTGGAATCCTGTTGTTATTTTATTTGTATTGGGAACTTTTATGTGTGCAGGTGTTACTCTGAAATTCATATGATGCAAAAATAATTCATCTGAGATACCAAGTTCATCTGATACATGCCAAGTCATATGTCCCTTTTTGAATTCATCTGATGAAAGCTTGCACCTGAGGCACTTATAATTCATTTTGATGCTTATTACTTCATTATGTATGGATTTAATCTAAATGATGGGAATGTTATGTTGACTTTATTATATCAAGTGTTGGCTTCTTATTTGATTAGATCTTTCCTACCTTAGCTTTTACTTTATGCTTTAGGATAGTCCCTTCATCTTTTTCCCATATTCTTTAATTTCAAAATCTTCTCTCCCCTTTTCAACATTTCTTTGTTTTCAAACTTACACCACTTTCATAATAAATAAAAACCTTTACTTTGTCAAGTGAATTTTCAAAAACCTCTTTTTAATCAATCTTTAATTTATGTAACCAAAGTCTAACTCTTTTTATCAAAAACTAAAAAATACAAAACCTCACTTCAAACCTTTTTACCATTTGGCTTTTTGATTTTTGATTTTTTTTTCTTAAAAGATTAGATGTGAGTCATCTCTGTGGTTGACATAACTATCCCATGTTCATAACCTTAATTGATATGGTGTTTAATCTTTTCCACTTGAATGGGTTAGTGGCATACCTATTTATTTATCGATGTTGAAGCCCTCCTTTCACTTATGATGCAAAGGTTCATCATTCTCATATTTATGGATATTTGGTTAAGTATTCTCCCTAAGATGACAAAATTTCTCTTCTCTTAAAATTAACCAACCAACAATTTTGTTCTTTTTGAGAAGAAATAAGAGGTTCTGATTTCATCATTGCACAAATATTAAACACCATATTAAGAGATTATATGTGATTCATCTCTATTGTAGGCACAAAGCTCATTGAAGTCTTGTTGGGATTGTCAGTGGCACATATATCATGCCGAATGCCATGTGTTGTTAATGGAGAGTTTCGATCGGCACATGCTTAGGAGAGGGGGTGTGCCGACTGGCACACCTTGGTAATAAGGGGTGCTACAAATGGTATCAGAGTCATACCTCTCCCATTATGATATTGTTCGAGGACGAACCATGCGGAAGCTGGTGGGCATGTAACACTCGAGGCCGAAAAGGGCCAGGAGTGGTTGCACCACATGTAACACGTGAGGCATATAAGGCCAAATATGGTCCCCACATTGAAATGAGAGGGATCCCAAGGTTATGTAGGTGGGACTGCATGGTTGAAGGAAGGCTTATAAGGATTAATTGGTACTACCTGTACCAATAAGATGCATCTTCTTTTCAGTAGCCCATTCATAAGAACTCCATAGTTAAGTGTGCTTGACTTGGAGTAGTATTGGGATGGGTGACCTTTTGGAAAGTTTCCTAGAAAGCGTGTGAGTGAGGATAAAACACACTGAACGTGTTGGTTTGTATGGTCAGTCAATAATCCTGAAGGCTGCCTGGGGTATTACATTCGACATCTGTATAATGTACCATCTCACCTTCATCATCAACTACATCATCTGATGTAATAACATAGTCTTGCAACCTTGTTGATATGTGTCTTGTTCTCTTAGGTCTTCTTGGTCCTGGTTGATCTATAACTTCCTCTTGTCGAACTTTTCTTTCGACTTGAGTTTTTGGTTATTCAACTAAGATTCTCACTGAATCTTTCTTGACATTTTTAGTCCAATCCCATTCCTTAAGCTCTTCTTTGATCGCGTCCCTACTGATCACAATCTTATTGTTCACTAGGTCGAACAACTTGTAACCTCATATCGAATGATATCCAAATAGGATCATTTGACTCGACTTGTCATCAAGTTTTCTTCTCAAATGATCTGGCACATGTCTATGTGTGAATAGATCCAAATACCTTCAGATGAATCAAACTAGCCTTCACACCAGACCAACATTCTTATGGTGTAATTCCTTCTAGCTTTTTTGTCGGACATCTGTTCAAAATGTATGTTGTTATCGACACAACTTCACCCAAAAACTCTTTAGGTAAATGCTTGGCTTTCAACATACATCTCACCATATTCATGATGGTTCAATTCTTCCTTTCTATAGTACCATTCTACTGTAGAGTGTAGGGCGGCACCACCTCATGCATAATCCCTTCTTTTTCACATAATTTGTTGAAGTCTTTTGACACATACTCTCCACCACCATTCGTTCTCCAAACTTTTAGATTTCAAACACTTTGTCTTTCGACCATAGACTTAAACTTGTCAAATACCTCGATCACTTCACTTTTCTTCTTGATCAAGTAAGTCCACAACTTTCGACTGAAATCATATATAAATGTAACAAAATATTTGTTACCTTCATTTGAATCCACCTGGATTGGTCCACATACATCAGAGTATGTAACTCCAAGAATAGCCTTCGACTTGCTTCCTGCATCCTTGTGAAGCTATTCTTGTGTTTCTTCACCTACACACATTCCTTACACACTTCATTTGGTATGTCGATTTTTGGCAGTCCTGAAACCATATCTCTTCTTTTCAAATTTTTGATGTCTCTAAAATTGAGATGGCCTAGTTGATAGTTCCATATTCATTCATCTATGTTAGTTGCAGTCGAAAGGAACTTGTGCTCTATCGCATTAAGTTCAATCTTCAAGGTTCTATTTTTAGACATGGGAGCCTTAAAGATTAGCCTTCCATTTGTGTTGACGACTCTCATCATCTTGTCTTTGAACGACACTTTGTAGTTCTTTTTGACCAACTTCCCTATACTGAGCAAATTTCTCTTCATGTCTGGTATGTACAACAAATTGGCAATTACTTACCTCTTTCCATCTTTCTTCATAATCATAACATCACTAATACCTTCAGCTTCTAGGGTATTGTCATTTGTGAATTTCACCATATTCTTTATTGAGGATTTTATATTGAAAAAACAATATTTCCTTCCAGACATATGTGATGAGGATCATGAATCCAAGTACCATTGGTCCTTGAATTTGTATTCATCCATTGTTGTAACCATCAACAACATCTCTTCTTATTCATACTTTGCAAACTTCGCATTACTTTCTTGATTCTTTTGCTTTTCTGGATAATCACTAGAATAATGACCATACTTCATACAATTGAAACATTGAATGTGACTCTTGTCAGATTTTCAACCACCACATCTTCCTCTATTTGCAACACAACCTCTTTGGTTGCTTCGACACGTTTTTTTCGTGCTAGTTTACTCTATCAGTCGAATTTTTGTAGCCACCTCTACCTTTATTGTCAAACCACTTTCCTTTGTCTTTCTTATCTTTTGTCGAATTAGCCTGCAGAGCAACATCACTCTTCGAATTTCCTCTAGCTCTTTTAGGCATTCTTTGTTCATGAGATTCAAGCGTCCCTTGAAGCTCTTATTTTGACAAAGTTGGAAACTACCACATGATCGAACTTCGGAGCCAAAAACCTCAAGATCTTCGAAACAACTGCTCTTGTTGTTAACGTCTCTCCACAAGTCTTGATTTTATTCACTAGTTTCGTAACCCTAGTGAAAAAATCAGACATGCTTTCGCTATCTTCCATCTGAAGCAATTCATATGTTCTTTTGTGAGTTTGTAACCTCGCCTCTTTCACCTTTTCTACACCTCCAAAATATTTTTTAAGAATCTCCCAGGCTTCTTTTGCAGATTCTACATCACTAACCTTTTCGAAATTGTCTGGGATGACACATTGATAAATTATAAAGAGAGATTTATAATTCTTCTTCTTCAATTCTTTGTATTCCGCCTCTTCCTTTTCTGAAGTGTCTTCATCAAGTGGTTATAATCCATATTTTACAAGTTCCCAAAGACCTTGAAAATAAAATATAACTTTCATCTGTTTGCACCAATTCTCATAGTTATCACCTTTAAGAATCAGAAGATTTGATGGTAAATTTTCACTTGCATAATTCATCGCCATTGATTTTCTTCTTCTTCCCTTGCTCGCTCAATCGGAGCTCTTGATACCAGATGTTGGAAATCCATCAATTCCTATGATGAATTTTAATCAATCTTGATGAACAAGATTGTTATCACCACACAATAACGATGAAAAATATAAAAGAAAGAAATAAAGAAAGACAATGATTTTGCTGCAGAATTTCTCTCTGCCCACAAATTGTGGAAAACTTCTTATTCACTTGCAATTGCAAATTCTGTGAATATAACTTGATTGATTCCAAAAACTATGGGTTACTCCCTCTATTTATAGATTTAAGTTAGCTTGCTTTCTAAGCCAAAACTCAATACTATAAAAGCTCAAAATACTTATTTTAGATATAAATCAAATCTATTTATTTTATATCTAAATCAAATCTATCTATTTTATACCTAAATCAAATATGTGTGTAATAATCTACATCCACATATTTCAATAGACTAATTCAACACACCTTGTGTCGAGCAACATCCTGTTTCGACACACAAAATTACACTTTCGACATCATTCAATATATATATATATATATATATATATATATATATATATATATATATATATATATATATATATATATATATATATATATATATATATATATATATATATATATATATATATATATATATATATATATATATATATATATATATATATATATATAATTTAATCTAACAACTTTGTTATTTCTACATCCTTTTCCTACACCAATACCTACACCATATATATTGTTAACCATATTTATATGGTAAAAAGTGTTTTTTTATAAAATAATATTAAATTATGAATAGTGCTAATGAACTGTACCGGTAAATAATATTCGTGAATAGTATATGAACAATGACTTTTATCGGCAGAACAAAGATGTTTAATGAAATGTAAGAAATTGGTTGATGAAGTTGGTTAATAAATCTTCAAATATTAAAAATAATTTTTAGTAGTTAAATAAAGTTGATTAATGAAAGGTAAAAAATTGATTAATGAAGTTATAAAATAGATTAATAGATTGTCTTGATTTTTAATAGTTATGAAATTGATTAATGAAATTTAAAATGTTAATTAATAAAATTATGAAACTGATTAATAATACATTAATTCGTCAATCTAAAAAAAAAATTATTATTATTTTTTAAAATTATTTAGTATAATATTTTATTTTTCACCATATTAATGAAACAATAAAATACGATATAGATGTACACATTTAATGTACATCACATTTTTCTTAATCTAGTTGACAACAATACAAGAACTTACAGAGTCATGCACATAAAAACTGATAGTCAAGATATTAAATAAAAGATTAAGGTTCAATGATTTGTTAAAGTGTCCTAAGACTATATCCAATAGTGGTTGTTTCACATAGTTCTCCAGCATGGACTTTGGATTTAACATGAGAAAGCGGAAAAAATTTAGCGAGCTGGTCAACTGTTGCTTGATTAAGCAACGTTGCATTGTGGGATCCAATATATAACAAAAATTGAATATGAGTGCAATATTACAATAAGATATGATAAAAAATTATTATATAAGGTAAAATTGTGGGACCCAATATAAGTTCTTTAAAATTGCACCATTAGAGTGAAAAATGGAATGAGTTGCTTCAAGATGATGTAGTTTAATGAGTCCCACAAAGAATCAAAATATAAATAACACCATTGGAGATACTCTAAGAGATGCACCTCCACAAATTAGAGAAACACCATATACCATGAGCTGGAATACGCTTAATGGTTCCATAAATAAATAGAATTATTATGATGAAGTGACGGTAACTCATTCATGTATTGATAATACTGAATTTCCAACCTTTTATGTTGTCGTCCAAGTAAAAGTCCACTGCCACACTCTCCTAGTTCCAACCTTTGAAATTAATCAACTCTTATCTGCTAGGAAAAAGTAATCTTAAAATGCTCATTCCCTATAGAAAAAGAATATTAGTACGCAAATATTTATATGAATATTGTATTCTTATTCATTGTGGTGATCGATAATTTGAGTTACAAACAGAAGATCATAGTTTCGATAAGTGCACACATCCTAGACAAGACATGGAGACATGAAAGGTGTATAGAATATGTTTCACAGCCACCGTGGTAGATAGATACCATACAATACACATTAATGTGAACTTTGGAAATACCTGCAGAGACAAGAAGCAACCAATGCCATTTTGCTCCCCCAACATTTTCACTGGTGCGCGCATTTTGGTCGGCTATAACTTCTAACTATGCGTTTACATTTGAGATTGTCTCATAATATTTTTTTTTTTGGGAACACACACTCACACAGTTTCACTTAGCTACCAAATGGAGTATTGTTTATAGTTACTACAAGTATACGCACATTAAAAAAAAAAAAAAGAGGTTTATGAATTATTTAGATATACAAAATTCAGGGATTGTTCAAAATATAATTTGCATGTGTTTGGTGTTATAGTTTAAGAGAGATAAAAATTATTTATAAAAAAAACGTAATGAGGAAGAAATTCTTAAAATATTTCTCTTTTTTTAAGGAGATTCAAATCATGTTAATGAGTTTATAATATTTAGTGTGAAATTGAAAGGTTTAATCATAAACTTTAAGAACAAACTTTATTTTCTACACAAATATTTCTCAATTTATTTAACTCTATATATGAATCATCAAGTCTAGAATATTTTGAAGTATTTTTCAATCTCCTTAAATATTTTCAAGAGTTTTCCAACTTTCGAAAATATATTCTTAAGAATTTACCGCTATCTCTAAGATTACTAATAAGATTTCCAAACTCTTATCCTTATCTTTAACTATAAGACACTGAAAATTGCCAAGACTAGAATACTTAATGAGATCAAAAGACAAGCCATTAACATACTGATGGATAAACCAAAATATTTTGTTACTATAAAAATGTAGGATCAGATTCATGTTAGATTTTGTGTTCGAGTCTGCTATAAAATATGAATAGAAGATGAAAATTGTATGATAAAAGTTACATAAAATAAATTGCAAAATGTGTGTTTGTATTAAGTTTTAGGTTCGATTTACCCACCAATTTAATCAAATTAGATGCAAATCGGCAAATCAGTGAGTTTCCATTAAATTACTTATAAAATCTAATTAAAATAAATCATACATTCATATTAAATATATCGATCAATGATATTTACATAATAAAATTCCTTCAAATATTCTGGTGCACTAAAAAAAAAATTACTTAAATATAATTTTTTGCACTTAAAACATTTTTAACATTGTATCCTTTTATATCTAATTATTTATAGAAAAACTCCTACCAATAAATAAGAAGAAATGATGTTTCAATGGTTTTTAACATGGCCATTTGTGAAAAGTTATTTATGTATAAAAGTACATTACTTCAATAAATATGGTGTTGGTTTGGTGGCAGCTTCTTTTGTCTGCGCACCGTGTCATCCCAGGAGTTACATGTTTGATTTCTAATGGTTGCCAATTTTTGAAATTTTTTTCTTCAAAATATTAGGTGGAAAAAATATATAAGAAAAAGGGTTGAATTGTGTATAGTGAATTATTTTTACTTATGAAAAGTAATTTCAGAATCTGAACAAATTCAGAAATTGAACTCAAAATTATTTAACAGCGGAAAGAAACCAAACTCATTCCTCTGAAACTGATTTAACTCTTCTTGCATAGCTATAATCCATGCATTATTAAATAAAGATTCATCAACAGAAGTTAGCTATATTAAGAAGATAAATCATAACATAGAGTTATCATATCTGAATGCGAATATAGTTCTCAAGGGACCATCTTTATTCCTAATGATTAGCTCTATTAGATGAGATGACTTATACTTGAAAGACTTCTTTAGTTAAGTTGAAGCTTCTAAACCATCTTGGGCTTCTTTAGAATTTGAAGCTTTATGGTGAGCTTCAGAAGTTGGATCAACTTTTGGTTCACCAGATTTTGAGCCTCCATCTTCTGGATGAACTTCAGAAACCTAAATATATACAAAACATTCAACAAGCTTTGACATATTACAGCCAGGCTCTTTGTCATCAAATTTAACATGTAAAGACTCTTCAACCACTCTGGTTTCAGAGTAGTACACTCTGTATTCTTTTGAGCGTCCAAAGTATCCTAAAAAATAATCTTTTGAGCTTTATCATTAGATTTCTTTAGATAGACTTTATTGTTCAAAATATAACATGTACAACCAAACTAATGAAAACAAGATATGCTTGGCTATATTCATATCAGGGTCGCTTTGAGAGGAGGTACTACTACTACTACTCTCTATGAGGTATGGAAATGAAAGAAACCTAAAGTTAAATACTTTTATATTTTTGGAAGTAAATGTCAGATCTTTACAGACAAACATCAACTGGACAAGAAGGATTTAATAGGGGATGAAGAAATATTTCTAGGATACTCTTCAAGAAGAATAGCTTATAGAGTTTTTAACTCTAGAACTGGAATGCCATTGGAATCTATAAATGTGAAAATTGATTATTCAAATTTTAAAGAGAAAGTGGATGTAAGAGAGGATGTTGGAACATCCTGTGTGCAAACTGATGAAGCACTAAATGATGAGATTTATGAATTCACAAACATTGAGTCATTGAATTCTCAATTCAGCAAAAGTCTGTCTACTGAAGGACAAATAGAACAATCTAGAGAAATAACTGCAAGTCACCCTAATAAAGGTAACATCGCTGAATTTAAACAGAAGATGTCAAATACAATTGAATGTGTTGCCTTTAGAGAAACAAATGAAAGTTTCTCTAAACTGGTGTTGAAAAGACATGATGTCAAGAAGGATGTCATGACACTTAAAAGTGAGGATCTGAGTTCTTTCAGATATCTCATTCAACGTGGATGGAACAAGGACCTTGGTAGTTATAATCAATTGATCAAGAATATTGTTGAAGGAGAGGAAGAGACTTTAGAGCATATAGACAACAAGGAACAACTTATTATTGTCAAAGACAGTGGCGTTGGAACTTGTACTCTCAAGGAGTTATAGGAATTACAGAGATGCAGGAGTGCAACAGTTACTGCATCTTTCCTCTATCATCTGAGGCATGACATGCCTGGACAAATTGCTACTGAAAAGGGTTGGAAGGAAGGTGTTCTGCAAGACACTAGGGTTTGCTACATCACCAAGGAATGTAAAAGGATCTTTAAGAGGGATAAGAGGTGGAAGACCACCTTAAGCTGACCAAATATGTGTGCTTTCATCTGTGGTATTGCTGGTGTGCAATATGTTTGTTTTCATCTATGTATTAATTTTGTGCAATATGTTTGGTTTCAATGCTCTGTGTGTTTCTATTTATTTTATTGCCTGGGGGAAATATGGTTGGTTCTATTGTGTTGTGTGTTTCCACTTCATGTGTATATTTACTCCAATTTTTGTCAATATTTTGGTGAAAAAGGAGGAGTAAAGTGTTCGTGTGCTTTGTGTCCTGATGTTACATCACATGTCTTGACATGTTCATTTTCCATTGTGATAGGATTGTGTGCTACTGGTTTTTTAGAGTAGTTGTGTGTGGTTGTTTATGCATATGTGTGGTTGCTTATGCAATCATTCAGGAGGAGCATGATTGTCCATGCTTTGTTGTGCTGAAGCTGTTGATGTTGCTTTTGTTGTGTCTTCTGCTGCATGTGCTATGATTTCAGAATTTTTCCCTTAAAGGGGGAGAACTGATTGTGTATGACTGTGGGAGTAATAAATATGTCTGATTGTCTATGCTTTTGAGCAGTGTTGTGTTTTTACAGAGTTTACATGGTTTAATGTAACTTGTATTTGTGGTTTTATTCTTCTCTCCGAATTTTTGTGCAAAAGTTGTTTTAGCCAAAATTTGCCAGAGGGGGGAGATTGTTAGGTCTGTGATTTTATGGTTGGCAACTATTTTGGTAAAACAAGTAGTTGGCAACAATTTAATCAAAACATGTTTAATTGGAAAAAAAACATCTATTGCAGCCTAATGTTAAGCAAGATCTCATAACATCTTGAGCAGCTGGTACAACAGAGTCTGCTGGTACTTATTTGACAGATGTTCTATCAAATGTTGTAACATGTTGCAACAGAACATCATGACAATACAACTAGATAATATCCTTTAAGATTTTATGGAAAAATATGAGATTCTGGAGGTTTCTAGTACTCATAACAGGCGCAAGCAATCAATAATTTTTAAGAACAATTGCAGATTTAATTTGTTTCATAAAAATGATCTTTGAGTCTTTTTAGAAAATATTTGAAAGATTTGTTTTTTGTTTCTGTTCTTGCTAAAAACACTAAAACGAGTAGCTTCTGTTAGACTATGTCACCGGATCTAGAGGGGGTGAATAGATCCCCAAATAAAAATTATCTTTCAATATGATTATTTAAAAATTATTTGAAAAACATTATTGAGTGGAAGGATTTTGGCCTAGATCAATATAATAGTCTAAACAAATCTAGTTATTGGAAACTTGAATATGCACGTGCCATATGGAATTTATTATAATGATAAAATCAATCAACATAATAATATATCAATTAACCGTTTAATATTCAACACAACAATATCCTATTTCCAATGAAATCATATTTAAAACATAATATGAAAATTTATCGAACATGTGGCGCGCAATCAATTTTTCAGAATTTTCTTTGAGATTTGTTGATATGCAAAAGCACTTACAATCAAAGTGATTATAAGCTAATCAACAAGGAAATTTAAAATTTAATAATCAAAGAGAAATTCTATACGAATCAATCAATCAAACAACACATTCAACACATTGTATATAGAGAGTAAATGAAAGTAACAGATAGAACATATCAATTTTCCATTGAGTTAAACAAGCTAAACAATTTGTTAAACACTTGGCGTGCAATCAAAGTTTCAGAATTTTTCTTTGTGTTGTGTTGATATAAAAAATAACTTATATTCAAAAGTGATTATAAACAACTCAACATACAATTCAAAACAAAAACAGTATCGGAAAATTCCTACACGCCGATAAATTACTCAATGATATTTAACAAACCAATGTATGAAGATTAAAACAAGTAAAGCAATAAAAGAAAAGAGACACAAAGATTTGTTTAGGAAATTCACCAATCGTGCTCGCTATGGCTACATCTGTTAGAACATAGTTTAATTCTACAACCCTTATAAGAGTTTTGATTATAACAAACACAAAGAACAAATATGCACTCTAAATTTATGTTTTATGTTGTACACAATTTCTGACTGAAACTACATCAAAAGTTAGGCCACGGAAGCATTTAAGCTGAGTAATCAGAATGTTCTGAAGTATGATGATCAAAATTTGCGCTAAAGTAAAAGATATCCTGATTCTGAACATAAGTCTAACGCGCCAACAGATCCTCGTGTCTCTGACTGATCAAAGCTCTGAAATAAAGCAGCATGCAAGATTCCTAAGTTCTGAAGCGTTACTTTTCCATTAAGGAAGTATCATGTGCAACGACTTTATTCAGACAAGAATCTTCTCAGTATGGAAAGTGCATTAAGTGTCCATTATCACGTTTCAATTTGGATAGATTTCCACGCCTATATAAACAAGTACAAAGGGTAAATCGTTGACGATTTTTCTCACAACTGCTCCACACAATCTAAAAAGGCTGCAAACATTCAAATTCATTCTACATTAAATTTGTGTAATACATCACAGTAGTGATACAGTTTTTGTAACGAAAAACAAATAGTACACAGTAAACTTTTCCTTTGATTAAGATATTTTTCCTTGAGATAAACCGGGTTGTGGTTGTACTCAAGGAGACTTTGGCAGTTGTCAAAGTAGATTTATAATCAGTTTGATTAGTGAATTAAGTCCTTGTTGGAGAGAGGCGAAATCACCTTGGCGGGTGGACTCGACTATTTTGAGACCAAGCGAACCAGGATAAAAATCTCGTGTCTATTGTTCTTGTTTTTGAAAGTTTCAATTCAACCCCCCTTCTTGTGTTTTTCACTTATTCAATTGGCATCAAAGTGCCTGGTTCTGTGTTCATACACTTAACCGTGTCAGTACAAGATCCAAGCTTTAGAAATACACTATGGTGGGACCAAGCCAAAACATCAGCAATGACTATCACGATGACAAGGACAGAATCAGCGGCAAACCTCCAGTCTTTGATGGACAAAATTTTGACTACTGGAAAGATAGAATTGAGAGCTTCTTTCTGGCTCATGATGCTGACTTATGGGATATGGTAATTGATGGATACATGCATCCAATGGATGAAAGTGGTCAGAAGATAGATAGAAAAAGAATGTCTAACCAACAAAAGTGGGATTTCAGAAACCATCATAAGGCCAGAACAATTCTTCTCAGTGTCATCTCATACTCAGAGTATGAGAAGATCTCAAACAGAGAGACATCCAAAAACATGTTTGACTCTCTGAGAATGACGCATGAAGGCAACATACAAGTTAAAGAAACCAAGGCCCTTGCGCTCATTCAGAAATACGATGCTTTCAAGATGGAAGACAGTGAATCCATAAAAGCGATGTTCTCAAGATTCCAGATTCTAGTTGCTGGGCTGAGAGTTATTGACAAAGGGTATTCTACTGTTGATCACGTAAAGAAGATCATCATAAGTTTACCAAAGAAATGGAGGCCAATGGTCACTGCTCTTAAGCTGGCTAAAGATCTCAACAATATATCTTTGGAGGAACTTGTTAGCTCCCTCAGAAGCCATGAGATAGAGCTAGAAGATGACGAGCCTCAGAAGCAAGGTAAGTTTTTAGCATTAAATCTATCAAGAAAATTGATTCTAAGGTTTTGCGGGCTATGGAAGAAACCTCTGATGGATCCTCATCAGAAGAAGAAGAACTGTCTCTTCTCTCTAGAAGGGTCAATCAGTTGTGGAAGCAAAGGCAAAGAAAATTCAGAAACTCCAGAAGATCAGGGAATCAGAACGAATCCTTCTCCAGATACAGAAAGTATGAGCCCTCTTCTGGACACAGAAGGTCTGAAGCTTCGTCTGGTCACAAAAAGTCAAACAACAGAGACATCACCTGCTATGAGTGCAATGAACAGGGGCACTACAAAAGTGATTGTCCAAGGCTTCAGAAGGAGAAGCCTAAAAAGAAGTTCTTCAAGGAGAAGAAGAAAAGTCTCATGGCAACATGGGATGATTCAGATACTTTTGACGCAGACTCAGAATCAGATGATGAAAGAGCCAACATTGCTCTTATGGCTAATGTCACAGAAGACAGCGAAGCATCTCAGTCAGACTCAGAATCAGACACAGAAGAGGTATTTCCTGATTTTACTGTTAATTTTACTAAAGCTGAACTAGCAGAAAGCCTGGATGAGATTCTGGAAAGGTATCAGCAGATCAGAGTCAAATTCAAGAACCTGAAAAGGAATCTTGTCTCTGTTTCTGAAGAAACTGTGAGTCTTAGATTAGAAAATTCTTAGTTAAAAGGAAAGATTTCAAAACTAGAAAATTATTTACAAAACTCTCAGAAAGAAATAATCTTAGAGGCTCCCAGTAGTGCTGATAAAATCATAAAATAATATGATCACAGCTTTTAGAAGTTTCTGGCTAAAACATAGATATAAGCAAGATGGCTTCAATGATCTATGGAGTTAGCAGAAATGGAAAAAAAGGAATAGGATACCAAGGTAAGGTATCTCCACCTAAGAAATTCGTGGACCTAGTAATTAAATGCACACCACTAAAGTCTCACTTCACCTATGGGCACACACATGATCTGAAATACACTAGCAATGATTATTCTGCCAAACCAAAATTCAAATAGAATTTTGGTAAAACTAACAAACTAGGACCCAAAAAGATATGGGTACCTAAGGACAAAATTATATATGTAGCAAATATCTTTAGCAGCAAGGCTAAAACATCAGTCATGGTACCTGGACTCTGGATGCTCTCGACACATGACGAGAAGAAAGCATGTGTTCCAAATCCTGGAACTTAAACCTGGAGGCTACATGGGCTTTGGAGGCAACCAAATAGGGAAGATCATTGGCTCTGGAACAGTAAGTAATGGTAACCTTCCTTCTATCAATAATGTGTTGTTAGTTGATGGATTGATGCATAACCTGTTATCCATAAGTCAATTAAGTGATAACAGTTATGATATAATCTTTAATCAAAATTCATGCAAAGTTGTTAGTCAGAAAGATGGAAGTATCCTGTTTAATGGAAAGAGGAAAAACAACATTTATAAGATAAAAATTTCTGAACTAAAGAGTCAGAATGTAAAATGTCTTCTTTCTGTTAACAACAAGCAATGGGTCTGACACAAAAGATTGGGGCATGTTAGTATGAGAAGAATATCTCAGATTAACAAACTCAATCTGTTCAGAGGACTTCCTAATCTGAAGCTCGGCTCAAATGCTCTGTGTGAAGCATGTCAGAAAGGCAAATTTTCAAAACCTGCTTTTAAAGCTAAAAATGTTGTTTCCACCTCTAGGTCATTAGAACTTCTGCACATAGATTTATTTGGACCGGTGAAAACTGGGTCTGTAGTGGCAAGAAGTATGGGTTAGTGATCATAGATGACTATAGCAGATGGACATGGGTAAAGTTCTTAATACACAAGGACGATTCACATTCTGTGTTCGTTGCTTTATGTAACAAAGTTCAAAATGAAAAGGATCTTAGAATTGTCAAAGTCAGAAGTGATCATGGTGGAGAGTTTGAAAACAAAAAGTTTGAAATATTTTTCAATAAAAAAGGAATTTTGCATGACTTATCTTGTCCTAGAACTCCCCAACAAAATGGAGTTGTAGAACGAAAGAACAGAACATTGCAAGAAATAGCCAGAACCATGATCAATGAGACTAACATTGCTAAGATCTTCTAAGCAGAAGCAATTAACACAGCGTGTTATATTCAGAATAGAATCTCTATAAGACATAATTTGGAAAATACTCCATATGAATTGTGGAAGAACATAAAGCCCAACATTTCTTATTTCCATCCTTTTGGATGTACATGTTTTATTCTGAATACTAAAGATCATCTGAACAAGTTTGACTCTAAAGCACAGAAGTGTATTATGTTAGGATACTCTTAATGCTCAAGAGGGTACAGAGTATACAATTCAGAAACACAGATTGTTGAAGAGTCAATCAGTGTTAGATTTGATGATAATCTTGGCCCTTAAAAGTCAAAGCAGAATGAATCCTTTGCAGATATAGAAGTTGAATTCACAGGTGCTGAAGGCAACTCATCAGAAGTTCCTAATAGAGATGCTCCAACAACGTCATAAGGAAATGTCACAAGTATTCCAGTACCCTCTGTTAATCAACTCCAGAAAAAGTTATCCAGAAGCAGCATAGCTAACCCTGAAGATAAGATTCTTGGAAAGAAGGATGATCCAATTAGAACAAGATCAACATTCAGAAACTCTGAAGCAACCCTCTTGGGATTGGTGTCTCTTATTGAACAACCAACAATTGATGAAGCTCTTCTGGACAATGATTGGATTCTAGCAATGCAGGAGGAGTTAAATTAATTCACCAGAAATGACGTATGGGATCTGGTTCCCAAACCAAAAGGATTCAATGTAATTGGAACAAAATGGGTGTTCATAAACAAACTGAATGAGCAAAGAGAAGTCATCAGAAACAAGGAACGACTGGTTGCACAAGGTTATAGTCAGCAAGAGGGGATAAACTATACATAAACCTTTGCTCCAGTCGCCAGGTTAGAATCTATCAGACTTTTAATCTCTTTTGCTGTAAATAATGGCATCACTCTGTATCAGATGGATGTCAAAAGTGCATTCTTAAATAGGTACATTGATGAAGAGATATATGTACACGAACCCCCTGGGTTTGAAAATTCCAAACACCCAAAATATGTTTTCAAACTAAAGAAGTCACTTTATGGTCTGAAACAAGCTCCCAGAGCTTGGAATGAAAGGCTAAGTAACTTTCTGTTAGAAAAGGAATTCACCATAGGGAAAGTAGACACAACCTTGTTCTGTAAGACATTTAAGAATGACATTTTAGTTTTTCAGATTTATGTAGATGACATTATATTTGGATCTACTAAACCTTCTCTGGGAAGAGAATTTTCTAAGTGCATGCAGGCAGAGTTTGAGATGAGCTTAATGGGAGAACTTAAATTCTTTCTGGGCATTCAGATAAATTAGACTCTAGAAGGAACTTACATTTACCAGAGAAAATACGTCAGAGAACTTCTGAAGAAATTTGACCTCTCAGAATGTAATCCTTCAAAGACTCCAATGCATCTCACGTGCTTTCTGGAAAAGGTAGAGCAAAAGATCTACAGAGGTATGATTGGTTCTCTCCTTTATCTGATAGCTTCAAGGCCTGATATTTTATTCAGCATTTGCTTATGTGCTAGATTCCAATCAGATCCTAGAGAATCTCACTTAACAGCAGTTAAGCGAATTTTCAAGTATCTGAAAGGTACTACTACCCTGGGTTTGTTTTATAGAAAATCCAATGAATACAACTTAGTAGGATATTGTGATGCTGACTTTGCTGGAGACAGAGTAGAACGTAAAAGTACTTCTGGAAGCTGCCAGTTTCTAGGAGACAATATGATCTCATGGACCAGCAAGAGGCAGTCCATAATTGTGTTGTCAACAGCAGAAGCTGAATACATTTCAACTGCTGGATGTAGCACACAGATGCTCTGGATGAAAAGTCAGCTTGAAGACTTCAACATATTTGAGAGTAACATCCCTATTTTCTGTGATAATACTTCTGCTATATGTTTATCCAGAAATCCTATTCTGCATTCTAGGGCTAAGCATATAGAAATAAAACATCATTTTATTAGGGACTATATTCAGAAAGGAATTCTCTGTTTAAAATTTATTGACACAGACCATCAATGGGCTGATGTGTTTACAAAACCCCTTTCTGAAGATAGATTTAATTTCATTCTGAAACATCTCAGCATGAAATTATGTCCAGAATAAGAAGTTTTATTTGCATATTCTAATCCTCTGAATTTTTTTTTGTGAACATCTAATCGACTTGTCTTCAGAAGTTAGGAGTACAGTTGCTTCAGAATCTATCTATGAAGATGTGAACATTTCATTTCAAAGATAGAGGCGTGCAGTTCACACCATCAAACATCTGTCATCCTCTCACAAGCTACCTTCTGAGGCTGAACACGCATTCAAATTCTGAAGGGTCCAAGGCTCTGATTGGATGCATTGAGACACTTGTCAATGGTAATTGTTCAATATCTACACGCAATCCCCTAATTTCAGGTTTCATAAACTTAGTATAATCATTACTTATTTTCTCTTTCTTACTGATTAAGTTTTCAAAAGTGTTTATAAACTCAAATTTACTATTTCATTCACTTCATACTGCTTTCACTATTCTCTCTCGATCTAGTTTTTCAAAAACCCGTTTTCTCAGTTTTCTTCAACAAATCCGTGTGAACAATGGCTTCCTCATCAAGCATAAAAAATATCAACAATGCGTTCTTCTTCAATAGAACAGTATGAGGAACCCATTAGAACACTACTCACTCCGGTCGATAACCTTGATGTTCAAAAATTGCTTCTCATGACGTCATCATGTCTAGGAGAATCCCTCTAAAGGATTTTCCACTATTCTCTGAGATAGATGCTTCTCCTGAGATTATGGTCAGATAGCTTGAAGCTTGCAAGGAAGATGGAACTATTCCAGAACTCAACATCTGTGACCTACACAAGCCATCTCCAGAGGTTGTGCTGAAGAAATCTAGAAAGAGGAAGGCAGCAGGAGAAGGATCCTCTCAGAGGACCCCCAAAGTTGCGAAAAATAAAGGTAACACATCTTTTGTCTCTGTTGTAGAATCTATAGTTTTTCAAACATCTGAAACCATCCTCCCCCCCCTAACCAACAGAAAATCCATCACCATAAACATTTGAGGATTTTGACATAGAGTTTGATCCATCTGTAACTCTTGCCAGTTTCTTAAATGAACCTCACTCCCCCAATCAAAATCCAGAACAAAATCAACCAGAACTTGCAAGAGTTCTTTCTGATATTGAACTGTTTGATCAAGACTTCCACTCACCAATCCCAGAAAATCCAAACATCCAGTCTCAACAACCAGAAAATCCACACCTGCACTCTCCACAATCATCACATCAAATCCTCAACTCTCCTCAACCATAAAATGAAAACCCTCTCACTCTTCAAACTGAAAATCAAAATTCTGAAACACCTGAACCAGAAAATCAACACGCTACCGCAAATCAATCAGAAGACTCCCTTACAGACTCTGATACCACTACCCTAATTCCTGGAATAACAGAACTTCTTATGATTTGTTTACCTCTCTCCATCCATGATATTCCAGAAATACCTTCACCATATGATTCCACACCACCAAGCACTCCTCACTCACCAATCCTGATTTCTGATTCTCCTACTTCCTCACCAATTAACCGTCCAGATGATCATCTCAGAACTGTCATTGATCGAGAAGCGATGGACCATCTAGCTTCAACCTCAAACAAAATTGACATTCCCAAACCCAAACCAACCTTAACCAAAATAGATGTTGGTAAAAACTTGCTGATTTTTGATACAGAAATACAGGAATGGGTTACTTCTTTAACGCAAGCAAGTCAAGAGAATTCTAATCCTGCTGCTTCTGATTCTCTATGGGATAGATTCAGAAAATGGTTCAACTCTGAATCCCAGAGGCTGAAAGAATTAAGTTATAATGGCTCAGCAGAACATCAGTGATCAGCTAAAAGCCTTCAAAGACCAAGTTCTGAGTCACTAGGACAAGAAATAAATTCTTCTGCTAGAAAATGCTCCCTGGAAAGAGCACCAACCTTCAAAAGCAACTGAACCATGTTCTGATAGTCACCCTCTGACTACTGCTCCAGAAAAGGAAATTGCAACAGAAGAAGTAGTTGAATCAGAAGAGGCTGTAGAGTATTCTGAATGACATGCAACCTCTAAGGATACACCAGCTACGTCTCTAGTCATACAAACTCTGGAAGAGTTGAAGAATGAGAATGCTTTAATCAACGTAAGGTTGCATAAGCAAGAAGACACAAACAAAGAGATCAGGGATATATTGGATAAGCAAGAAGATACAACAAAAGAAATCAAGGATATTCTGGGAAAGCAGGAAGAATCAAGTACTCAGATTAAGAGCTTGCTGGAAGCGTTGTTCACACAACTTTCCCCTCCATCTTAGATTTTCTTTAACTTGTATTATGTATTCTTCATCTTATCTTCTTTGTTTCTGAAAAAATGTCATTGCAATCTATTTTTAGTACAAATCATCATCCTTTTGACTCTGATAATTTATGATTATATTGCTTTTTGATACCTGACAAAATAGGGGAAGAACGTAAGATATTTTCAATAACATTACACCGGGACAAAGTCTCAAACATTCTGAATATCTTAACTTCTATTTTTTTTCTGAAAGCATGAACAGGAACATATTCTGATAAAGACAGAAGGAGATGCATCAAAAGCGCTGATGAAAAGGAACTTCAGGGAAGTAATTCATCTCTATCTGAGTACTCAACTCAGGGGGAGACTCTCTTAAGCTTTTTGTTCTGTATATTTTTTATTGAAAAATCCTAGTTTTTGTCATCATCAAAAAGGTGGAGATTGTTAGAACATAGTTTGGTTCTACAACCATTATAAGAGTTTTGATGATAACAAACACAAAGAACAAATATGCACTCTAAATTTGGGCTTTATGTTGTACAAAAGTTCTAACTGAAACAACATTAGAAGTTAAGCCACATAAGCATTCAAGCTGGGTAATCAGAATGTTTTGAAGTATGATGATCATAATCTGCACTAAAGTAAAAGATATCCTGATTCTGAATAGAAGTCTAACGTGCCAACAGATCCTCATGTCTCTGAATGATCAAAGCTCTGATGTAAAGCAACATGCAAGATTCTTAAGTTCTGAAGCGTTAATTTTCCATTAAGGCAGTATCACGTGCAACAGCTTCATTTAGACAAGAATCTTCTCAGTATGGAAAGTGCATTAAGTGTCCATTATCACTTTTCAATTTGGACATATTTCCACGCCTATATAAACAAGTACAAAGGGTAAATCGTTGATGATTTTTCTCACGACTGCTCCACACAATCTAAAAAGGCTACAAACATTCAAATTCATTCTACATTCAATTTGTGAAATACATCACAGTAGTGATACAATTTTTGTAATGAAAAACAAATAGTACACAGTAAACTTTTCCTTTGATTAAGATATTTTTCCTTGAGATAAACCGGTTGTGGTTGTACTCAAGAAGACTTTGGAAGTTGTCAAATTAGATTTGTAATCAGTTTGATTAGTGAGTTAAGTCCTCGTTGAGAGGGGAGAAATCACCTTGGAGGGTGGACTGGAGTAGTTTGAGATCAAGCGAACCAGGATAAAAATCCCGTGTCTATTGTTCTTGTCTTTTAAAGTTTCAATTCACCCCCCCCCCCCCCCCTTCTTGTGCTTTTCACTTCTTTAACATCTCCCCCCAATTCAAAATTTGGAATTAGGATAATTTCTTACATTGCAAAAGTATGATTACAAGAGAAGTGTTCAGAGCAACTATACAAAATATAAATGTGTGATATGGATTCAATCCCTTCGCTTATTTTGATCTTCAACAAGACCAAGACCGACAGATGCAACATATTTTCCGCTTAAGTTACTTCCTTGGAAAGATTTCAAACACTCCAAGGTTCCTTGCAAATATTTCAAACACTCCAAGGTATTTTTCACTCGAGTAAATTCGATTGCACACTATCAACACAAGATCATTGATTCTATCATCCACTTCTTGTTACTTTCCTAAAAAGATTTCCAACACTCTAAGGTTCCTTGAAAATATTTCAAACATTCCAAAGGATTTTTCACATGGACGATTCCTTTTTGCATGATCTTACACGAAAACCCCTAATTCAACTAATGATTTCGAAGGACAAACCCGACGGTTTTTACCGGATGAAGACCCCTACAAATATCAGCTCCAACAAATTGGAAATCCATAATTATTCATCTATATGGGACCCCCATGGAACATCAACACAATTTAATGTTGGTGTGTATTCATAGTTTGGAAGGTTGAAAAAGAAGAATAAATGTAGTCTAATTTGATGGTATCATCAAGTTGGAACGATACATGAATGATATATTTATAGTTGGACTCTTTTTAGGTAAAAGAGGGTAGTTTTGGGATAAAAAAATAATTAAAAAAATGACCCACAAAACAGTATGTGTCGACCTGAAAAAGTTATTTGTCGACACAAGCAAAATAGTAGCTACAAGATTTAAAAATGTAGTACATGTGTCGACCTGAAAAAGTTATGTGTCGACACATACTGAAGCTTTTAAGAAAATTCATAAATGCAGAATTTATGTGTCGACACATAGAAATTTCAGTTCGACACATAAGTGTTGATTTTGTGCAAAAACTGATTTTAAATGATTGGGACCAATTTTAAAGTTGTTTTAAATGATTCCTAATACCTCTAATGCAAAGGTATGCCACAAGACATAAGGATATCGTCCACCATACTGAAATGCTAGCTTTTTGAGTTTTGACATCATACAAAATATCTATTAGTGAAGTTGAACTCACAAACCCTCTCTTTTTTATGATGGAAAAACTTGCGACGATGCATTTCATGTAGTTACCAAAGGCCCCCATGACTTTGTGCTTCCCATCTTCATCTCGCATATTGTTCTCCCCCTTTTACAACATCAAAAAGAAAGAAGAAAAATCATGTGAAGTATGATATTCCAATGCCAATACTAATATATCACATAGAGGCATTTTTACAAAGAAGAGCATACAATTACATATCCCTATATATATGTAATGATGTGAGAAAATGATAGATAACAAGCATAAAACATTACCAAACATGTAATGAAATTGCATGAATAATAATGAATGCGATGCAAGAGCAAGCTAATTAAGTTTCTTCTATAGTGTCACGATTTTGTAAGACAACACAATGGAACTCCTGATGCTGCACACACATGTGCCTAGCATAGTGAGAAGAACATGTCACTACTCAATCTAAAATGATAATGTTACCATAAAATGTGACTCAACTACAACATGAACCGTACATACAATTAACATACTCACATTCAACTCATGCACAAATGTAAGAAATAATAATAGAAACACATACTTGTACATACAACAACAAACTTATACAAATGTGAAAGAATTAATACATGAAGTCATTATAAGCATATACATTGAGAACACACAATGGTTATCAATCAAAAAATTTGGAAATGAACATTCATGGTTTTCATCATTTGAGAACATATCAAGCATTTTTCATCAACTAAACATGTACTAAGAAAATCTTACTTTCAAGGATAAATTTGGAACAATGTTACCTCACTCTTGATGGAATGGAAGTTGCACTCACATAATGTAAATACTCAAACAAAGTGTTAGAGAAAAAGTATAAAAGTGCAAGCGTCATAATAAATAACGCAACATTGGAGACATTAATAATCCCCAATTCCATATGTTTGTTGAAAGACGGTTTGGTTGCAAACGTTTTTATGAAAACACCGACAAGTTGATTTTCGCTATCAAGATGAACAAGCACATCATCCCCTTTTTTAGCATGATCACAAAGGTAATTCCCCACGCATGTGTTCCTTCTTTGAGTTACTTTATTTGGATTCCAGGAGAGTAATTCAACTCCCCATAAGATTCATTTTAAATACTCTCTGCATAAGCTTAGAGAATTCTTTGACAAGTCATGTTAGTAGAATCAAATATAATGTAATGTCAAATGTGTTATGCTTGATGTTTATGGAAGCTAAACATGCTTATGTACACATAAGTGTTTATAAGAAATACATGAAAATATAATGTGATGAAGTCATTTCAATTATATAAATTGATAACTCACTATGATTATCAGATAAGAATTATGTTGCAAATGAACACTCATAATATATATATCATACATCAAGTATGTCATGTATTTAGAGAAATAATAAAATAAAAGAGAGAACTTACCAACAAAGCGAAAGTTAAATCGATACTACCTCATCATACAATATGATAGAGGATGCACTTGCATTTGACACGGGACTCTCAAAAGAAAGTTCTAAACCAAATGCAAAGTATACCACTAAGATTTTAGAACAACACAATCTTACCACTTTTCACTTTGACAAAGTATCCAAAAGTATAACTTGTGATGAGTCCAAGAGAGTCATTAATTTGATGATCGTTCATTTTGATTGAACTCTCATCATTTATCATATCCATGTTACTTATCTTTTCCTCCCCATGTTTCACAATTTCGGGTTGATCAATATCTTCTTCGGGGTCATTGAGTATGTCTCTTGAAGATAAACCTAAATCATGAAACGAAATACCTTTTTCGAGTATTCTCAGATACAAAATCGAAACCAACTTACACATATTTTACCAACAAAACAAAACTTATTGTTGCTTTCTAGATCATATAATCCATCATCTTTCCCCATATTCAATAGAATTATAATATGTTCATATGCCTTAATCAACCATAAATGAGAATCCATATTCTCTTCATAGAGTCAAGAAAATGTCCCTACAAAACAACAACACAAGCTAGGTACTCAATCTTCAATGTGTCCTTGGGGGTTAGTGAAACAATTTGTTGCATTTGGGCAATACAACCATAGTGACAATTTAAAGCTTCACCATCACTAAAATCACTAGCGTATTACATGGTCACAATTTGAGGACCTTGAACTTGACACCTTAAGAGCTTCAGGCTTTGTTATTTCCTTCTTATCCATGTCTTTATCCTTTTTTTCTTGTTCTCACGCTTTTTCTCATGCTTGTCCAAGAACGTGAGTTCTTTATCATGTTCTTCAAACTTACCAATCAATGTAATTAGATCAAGTATTGTAAGATCATTAGCTTCCTTGATCGCGGTGACCTTCGGTTGCTAATTCTTAATAAGACATATCAAAACTTTGTTAGTAGTAATTTCATTGGAAATAAGATTACCGAGTTCAAACAATTAATGAGATATGATAAATTTTTCTTATCATCATTATTCCATCATGCTTCCGACTTAGGTTGTGACAACTCCATTAGCATTATTTTAAGTAATAGCGTCACACAAATCCTTGTAATATAAATGTGCATACAAGCTTTCCAATAACTATAGTTTTATTCTGATAAAAAATTGGGGCTGTTTTGAAATCCCCTTTAGGTTCGTATGCCATTTTCTACTAAGATTTTTGAAGCACAGAATAAACCGGAGCTCTGATACCACTTGTTAGACTACTACAACGGATTTAGATGGGGTTGAATAGATCCCCAAATAAAAATTACTTTTCAAAATGATTATTTAAATATTATTTTAAAAACATTGTTAAGCGAAAGGATTTTGGCCTAGATGAAATATAGTAGTCTAAATGAACCTAGTTATTGGAAACTCTGATATGCACGAGCCATATGGAATTAAACATAATGATAAAATCAATCAACATAATAATATCTCAATTAACCGTTGAATATTCTACAAAAAGGTTTCCTATTTACAATGAAATCATATTAAAAACATAATATGACAATTTATCGAACATGTGGCGTGCAATCAATTTTTTAGAACTTTCTTTGAAATTTATTTATATGCAAAATCACTTACAATCAAAGTGATATAAGCTAATCAACAAGGCAATTTAAACTTTAATAATCAAAGAAATTCTATGTGAATCAATCGATCAAACAACACATTGTATATAGAGAGTAAATGAAATTAAGATATAGAACATATCAATTTTCCTTTGAGATAACCGGGAAATTTTTTTTATCAAACACTTGGCGTGCAATCAAAGTTTCATAATTTTCCTTTGTGTTGTGTTGATATGAAAAAGCACTTATAATTAAAAGTGATTTCAAAGGGATTTCAAAGGTTCCCTGCAATGATTTCCAACACTCCAAGGGGTTTTTCACTCTAGTAAATCCAATTGCACACTATTAACACAAGGTCACCGATTCTATCATCCAATTATTGCTACTTCCTTAAAAAGATTTCAAAAACTCTAAGTTTCCTTGAAAACATTTCAAACACTCCAAGGGATTTTTCACATGGACAATTCCTTCTCGCACGATCTTGCACGAAAACCCACAATCAACAAATGATTATGGAGCACAAACGCAATGGTTTTTCCCGAATGAAGACCCCTACAAATCTCAACCCAAACTAATTGGAAATCCATAATTCTTCGTCTAGATGGCACCTGTAACACCCTAATTCTATCCGACAAATAATAATAAAATCAGAGTTCAACATAAATGGGATGCTACATTTACAACTTGAAATCATCACATCATTTAATCACATATAAAACAGATACATAACACTTAACTCGGATGAACAGATAACAACCTGATTTATTCTCTAAAATCAAACAACTTTTTATTGATAAGCAGTGGAATCTACATACTCAATTTCAATTCACTTAACATATTTTATTCAAATAAAACAACTTCAAGAAAAGAATCATTTCATGTAATAAACTTAAAAATTCAGCAGCTGAAATAAATATCAACAACTAAACATCAAGCATTCATCCCCCCGAGTGCTACGTATCAGAGCGATGACACCGAATCGAACTGGCGAAGGTAACAACTATCCTTCTTGATTACCTGCATGTTACTAACAGAGGGAAACATTCAAACAGGAGGGGTGAGATATCAGACAATATAATAAGTCATATGATAAATAATATATTAGATCAAATCATATAAAATCACCACTTCACAACTTACAAACAACTTTAATCACAATAAAACATCAACACGACATAACTACTAATTCACAGCTTTTAGATAATACATGTCACAACAAGTCAACAACATAATACAACAAAAAATATATCATCACCACAACTCAAGATGCAACATCAACTGAGACTCAATTACAATGCACATGCATGTGGTACCAGTGGAGCAGAACTCCCAACTTAAAAACAGAGCAGAACTCCCAACTTAGAAACATAGCAGAACTCCCAAGTTAGAAATTGTCAATTAATAGAGGTATCAATAACGCATAAGCCTTCAACTTAATATTTTGCCAATCCAGGCTAACTTTTTATGCTATGCATGCGACAACAACACAACAACAACAATTCAACCACAACTTAATAATTCAACTTAAATCAACATTGGCCATAAGCCTGCAACTTAAATATAATTCAACAATGTCCATAGGCCTACAACTTAGTAGGTTACAACAACAATAACATATTAACAATAGTAATCCGACAACAACATCAATAAGAAAACAAATTGGCTATAAGCCTAACAATTTTATACCACCTGCAAATTCATATTTTTTCAACAAAGTATTCAACACACCGTATCGACTAAAATATACAACAATTGTTCCGTATAGTTATTCAGACAAATCGACTAAATCCTGCTACTTAATTACCGACTAAACGTTCCATTATTTCTACTTATACTAATATTCGTTGTTAGTTTTCTGAGAACTTAATACTACACTGCTATCCAATTCTGCTATATACATATACCAACTCCATTAAATTAACTCTGCTAAAATTAATTTTATGTTTCTGTTGCTAAAGTATCCAACTAATTAGCTATGTTGAATCTCAACTCTACTATTGTCGTACTGACCATCTTTGCTATAAACCAATTCTGCTATGTATTAATACTCTATTATTTACTAATACTAAAATAAATCTACTAATTTACTACTCTGCTAATTAATTAATTGATATAAGAATATTCTGCTATTCTGCTAAATATATAACTTCTGTAACTTCTTCATTTTCTGTTAAATATGTTCATGTACTTGTTGTACTAAATTAATTAATCAGCTTCCTATGTTTCATTATTGGTTTCCTCATATAAATAAATAAATAAATAAATAAATATATATATATATATATATATATATATATATATATATATATATATATATATATTTAAAACATACTTAGAGAAAGCAAAACAAAATAATTACTAAAACAATATAACCAAAAATTAAGTCTGTTACATGAAACATGGTGTGCCACTTGGCACACCCCTCACAATCTAGTGTGCCCCTTGGCACAATAATGTCCCCCTTGGCACACCATCCTTATGTGCCGTCCGACACAGTTTGTGTTCCCCTCGGCACCGTATAGTTTTGCAGTTTCCAGTTTTTCTCTTACGCAAAATTCTCTGTAATGGATTCCAATACTCAATTTTTCCTTCGATTACTCGACTCATAACAGAATAATTTATACCATTGCAGCAACATCAATTTTCATAGAAACACAATTTTCAAGAACCAACAACATGGAACCACATCAACATGACAATTAAATCAACACAAATTAATTCTCAGCATCATATTCATAGAAATCTGATGAATTTCATAAACAACCAACCACAACAAATATACACATACAACAACGATTTTACACAACCCAATTCCCACATACTATTCATCATAATTCCCACTATAGAGTCAGAACCCCACCCTTACCTTAGATTGGTGACCGCTAAATAACATTCTGATTCAACACATAGCTTTTCCTCTTCTCTGCAACTTTGCTACTTCCACGTTCCCACAAAATACTCAAGACTTTTTCCTTCTAATTAACCTGATCCTCATAATTAGCGTAACCTTATAATTATTAATATTCTTATTGGGCCTAACTTTCACACCCCACCTATTACTCCATACAACCAAATAATGAGCCCAACTAATAAACCTTATATTATTCTAATATCTATATTAATATTATTTCTAATATTAATCAACCAACCAATTAAATATCAACCAAATAACTTAACAACATAAATCAACATTTCTTGACATTTTGCAACTTCAAAAATTTCAACAACATTTTCAACCATTATTATGTAATTAATTTAATTAAATAATTAATTAAATTAACGGGCGTTACAACATCCCAAAGGAACACCGCCATAATGTAATGCTCGTGTGTATGCATAGATTGGAAGGTTCAAGAAGAAGAAGAAATGTAGGCTAATTTTATGGTAACATCAAATTGGAATGATGTATGAATGCTATATTTATAGTTGGACTCTTTTTAGGTAAAAGAGGGTAGTTTCAGAATAAAAAAAATAATGAAAAAAAGACACACAAAACAGTATGTGTCGACCTGAAAAAGTTATGTGTTGACACATGTGAAACAATAGTTATTGGCTTTAAAAATGCACTACATGTGTCAACCTGAAAATCGTATGTGTCGAAACATGTGCCTGGGTTTTAAAGTATAAATGCTGAAAGCTTTAATATTGCAGTACATGTGTCGACCTGAAAAAGTTATGTGTCGACACATACTGAAGCATTTAAGAAAATTCAAAAATTTATAATTTATGTGTCTACACATAGAAATTTCAGGTCGACACATAAGTGTAGATTTTGTGCAAAAACTGATCTGTCATGATTGAGACCAATTTTAAAGTTGTTTTAAATGATTCCTAAGATCTCTAATGCAAGGGAGTTCCACAAGACATAAGGATATCACCCAACATACTGAAATGCTAGCTTTTCGAGTTTTGACATCATACAAAACATATAATAGTGAAGTTGCACTCACAGCTTCCCTATAAGTATAGGTAGAGCCGTAAGAGGTAGATTTTTGTAGAGTATTTGGGGATTTGGGAGCTATGATAGCAGTACGTATTGACCTAAGAACGAATGATTTGCTAATCGCTCTTGCGGGAGCCTCTACAGAGTCCTCTTCTAGCTCCATTTAAGAGCCTCAATCATGGTTTGGACCTTGGGCTTCGTAAATGTGTAACAATCGTCATCACCTTGAATGAAGGTGTTCGAATCCATTTAACGTTAGAGTAAATATGTCGGTGGCGGTTATAATCATTAATGAGTCGGGTTAATGACCGGCTACAGGCAGGTGGATCATGATCACTAGCATTATCCGGGTGGATGGAACACATGGTTGTTACTCGGAGGTATGATGGTCATCCGATATCTTTAGCCGAGTTGCACTCCCTCCTGGGTATCTTTTACTATTAAGAGCGGATCACCAGTTTTGTTATCCCTTCAGCCAATTTCATGACTCGGTCGGGATTAATATTTTCGAGATGTACATAAGCCCCTCGAATTCAAATCCTTTATGTAAGAATGCAGTGTACGGTCACGAAATACATGGAAAGTATTAAGGTCTACACTAGGTTGTAAACTAATTTTGACCTGCGTACTTGTCATAAAAAATCTCAACAATGCGTTCTTCTTCAATAGAACAGTATGAGGAACCCATTAGAACACTACTCACTCCGGTCGATAACCTTGAAGTTCAAAAATTGCTTCTCATGAGGTCATCATGTCTAGGAGAATCCCTCTAAAGGATTTTCCACTATTCTCTGAGATAGATGCTTCTCCTGAGATTATGGTCAGATAGCTTGAAGCTTGCAAGGAAGATGGAACTATTCCAGAACTCAACATCTGTGACCTACACAAGCCATCTCCAGAGGTTGTGCTGAAGAAATCTAGAAAGAGGAAGGCAGCAGGAGAAGGATCCTCTCAGAGGACCCCCCAAGTTGCGAAAAATAAAGGTAACACATCTTTTGTCTCTGTTGTAGAATCTATAGTTTTTCAAACATCTGAAACCATCCCCCCCCCCCCCTAACCAACAGAAAATCCATCACCACAAACATTTGAGGATTTTGACATAGAGTTTGATCCATCTGTAACTCTTGCCAGTTTCTTAAATGAACCTCACTCCCCCAATCAAAATCCAGAACAAAATCAACCAGAACTTGCAAGAGTTCTTTCTGATATTGAACTGTTTGATCAAGACTTCCACTCACCAATCCCAGAAAATCCAAACATCCAGTCTCAACAACCAGAAAATCCACACCTGCACTCTCCACAATCATCACATCAAATCCTCAACTCTCCTCAACCATAAAATGAAAACCCTCTCACTCTTCAAACTGAAAATCAAAATTCTGAAACACCTGAACCAGAAAATCAACACGCTACCGCAAATCAATCAGAAGACTCCCTTACAGACTCTGATACCACTACCCTAATTCCTGGAATAACATAACTTCTTATGATTTGTTTACCTCTCTCCATCCATGATATTCCAGAAATACCTTCACCATATGATTCCACACCACCAAGCACTCCTCACTCACCAATCCTGATTTCTGATTCTCCTACTTCCTCACCAATTAACCGTCCAGATGATCATCTCAGAACTGTCATTGATCGAGAAGCGATGGACCATCTAGCTTCAACCTCAAACAAAATTGACATTCCCAAACCCAAACCAACCTTAACCAAAATAGATGTTGGTAAAAACTTGCTGATTTTTGATACAGAAATACAGGAATGGGTTACTTCTTTAACGCAAGCAAGTCAAGAGAATTCTAATCCTGCTGCTTCTGATTCTCTATGGGATAGATTCAGAAAATGGTTCAACTCTGAATCCCAGAGGCTGAAAGAATTAAGTTATAATGGCTCAGCAGAACATCAGTGATCAGCTAAAAGCCTTCAAAGACCAAGTTCTGAGTCACTAGGACAAGAAATAAATTCTTCTGCTAGAAAATGCTCCCTGGAAAGAGCACCAACCTTCAAAAGCAACTGAACCATGTTCTGATAGTCACCCTCTGACTATTGCTCCAGAAAAGGAAATTGCAACAGAAGAAGTAGTTGAATCAGAAGAGGCTGTAGAGTATTCTGAATGACATGCAACCTCTAAGGATACACCTGCTACGTCTCTAGTCATACAAACTCTAGAAGAGTTGAAGAATGAGAATGCTTTAATCAACGCAAGGTTGGATAAGCAAGAAGACACAAACAAAGAGATCAGGGATATATTGGATAAGCAAGAAGATACAACAAAAGAAATCAAGGATATTCTGGGAAAGCAGGAAGAATCAAGTACTCAGATTAAGAGCGTGCTGGAAGCGTTGTTCACACAACTTTCCCCTCCATCTTAGATTTTCTTTAACTTGTATTATGTATTCTTCATCTTATCTTCTTTGTTTCTGAAAAAATGTCATTGCAATCTATTTTTAGTACAAATCATCATCCTTTTGACTCTGATAATTTATGATTATATTGCTTTTTGATACCTGACAAAATAGGGGAAGAACGTAAGATATTTTCAATAACATTACACCGGGACAAAGTCTCAAACATTCTGAATATCTTAACTTCTTATTTTTTTCTGAAAGCATGAACAGGAACATATTCTGATAAAGACAGAAGGAGATGCATCAAAAGCGCTGATGAAAAGGAACTTTAGGGAAGTAATTCATCTCTATCTGAGTACTCAACTCAGGGGGAGACTCTCTTAAGCTTTTTGTTCTGTATATTTTTATTGAAAAATCCTAGTTTTTGTCATCATCAAAAAGGTGGAGATTGTTAGAACATAGTTTGGTTCTACAACCATTATAAGAGTTTTGATGATAACAAACACAAAGAACAAATATGCACTCTAAATTTGGGCTTTATGTTGTACAAAAGTTCTAACTGAAACAACATTAGAAGTTAAGCCACATAAGCATTCAAGCTGGGTAATCAGAATGTTTTGAAGTATGATGATCATAATCTGCACTAAAGTAAAAGATATCCTGATTCTGAATAGAAGTCTAACGTGCCAACAGATCCTCATGTCTCTGAATGATCAAAGCTCTGATGTAAAGCAACATGCAATATTCTTAAGTTCTGAAGCGTTAATTTTCCATTAAGGCAGTATCACGTGCAACAGCTTCATTTAGACAAGAATCTTCTCAGTATGGAAAGTGCATTAAGTGTCCATTATCACTTTTCAATTTGGACATATTTCCACGCCTATATAAACAAGTACAAAGGGTAAATCGTTGATGATTTTTCTCACGACTGCTCCACACAATCTAAAAAGGCTACAAACATTCAAATTCATTCTACATTCAATTTGTGAAATACATCACAGTAGTGATACAATTTTTGTAATGAAAAACAAATAGTACACAGTAAACTTTTCCTTTGATTAAGATATTTTTCCTTGAGATAAACCGGTTGTGGTTGTACTCAAGAAGACTTTGGAAGTTGTCAAATTAGATTTGTAATCAGTTTGATTAGTGAGTTAAGTCCTCATTGAGAGGGGCGAAATCACCTTGGAGGGTGGACTGGAGTAGTTTGAGATCAAGCGAACCAGGATAAAAATCTCGTGTCTATTGTTCTTGTCTTTTAAAGTTTCAATTCACCCCCCCCCCCCCCTTCTTGTGCTTTTCACTTCTTTAACATCTCCCCCCAATTCAAAATTTGGAATTAGGATAATTTCTTACATTGCAAAAGTATGATTACAAGAGAAGTGTTCAGAGCAACTATACAAAATATAAATGTGTGATATGGATTCAATCCCTTCGCTTATTTTGATCTTCAACAAGACCAAGACCGACAGATGCAACATATTTGCCGCTTAAGTTACTTCCTTGGAAAGATTTCAAACACTCCAAGGTTCCTTGCAAATATTTCAAACACTCCAAGGTATTTTTCACTCGAGTAAATTCGATTGCACACTATCAACACAAGATCATTGATTCTATCATCCACTTCTTGTTACTTTCCTAAAAAGATTTCCAACACTCTAAGGTTCCTTGAAAATATTTCAAACATTCCAAAGGATTTTTCACATGGACGATTCCTTTTTGCATGATCTTACACGAAAACCCCTAATTCAACTAATGATTTCGAAGGACAAACCCGACGGTTTTTACCGGATGAAGACCCCTACAAATATCAGCTCCAACAAATTGGAAATCCATAATTATTCATCTATATGGGACCCCCATGGAACATCAACACAATTTAATGTTGGTGTGTATTCATAGTTTGGAAGGTTGAAAAAGAAGAATAAATGTAGTCTAATTTGATGGTATCATCAAGTTGGAACGATACATGAATGATATATTTATAGTTGGACTCTTTTTAGGTAAAAGAGGGTAGTTTTGGGATAAAAAAATAATTAAAAAAATGACCCACAAAACAGTATGTGTCGACCTGAAAAAGTTATTTGTCGACACAAGCAAAATAGTAGCTACAAGATTTAAAAATGTAGTACATGTGTCGACCTGAAAAAGTTATGTGTCGACACATACTGAAGCTTTTAAGAAAATTCATAAATGCAGAATTTATGTGTCGACACATAGAAATTTCAGTTCGACACATAAGTGTTGATTTTGTGCAAAAACTGATTTTAAATGATTGGGACCAATTTTAAAGTTGTTTTAAATGATTCCTAATACCTCTAATGCAAAGGTATGCCACAAGACATAAGGATATCGTCCACCATACTGAAATGCTAGCTTTTTGAGTTTTGACATCATACAAAATATCTATTAGTGAAGTTGAACTCACAAACCCTCTCTTTTTTATGATGGAAAAACTTGCGACGATGCATTTCATGTAGTTACCAAAGGCCCCCATGACTTTGTGCTTCCCATCTTCATCTCGCATATTGTTCTCCCCCTTTTACAACATCAAAAAGAAAGAAGAAAAATCATGTGAAGTATGATATTCCAATGCCAATACTAATATATCACATAGAGGCATTTTTACAAAGAAGAGCATACAATTACATATCCCTATATATATGTAATGATGTGAGAAAATGATAGATAACAAGCATAAAACATTACCAAACATGTAATGAAATTGCATGAATAATAATGAATGCGATGCAAGAGCAAGCTAATTAAGTTTCTTCTATAGTGTCACGATTTTGTAAGACAACACAATGGAACTCCTGATGCTGCACACAAATGTGCCTAGCATAGTGAGAAGAACATGTCACTACTCAATCAAAAATGATAATGTTACCATAAAATGTGACTCAACTACAACATGAACCGTACATACAATTAACATACTCACATTCAACTCATGCACAAATGTAAGAAATAATAATAGAAACACATACTTGTACATACAACAACAAACTTATACAAATGTGAAAGAATTAATACATGAAGTCATTATAAGCATATACATTGAGAACACACAATGGTTATCAATCAAAAAATTTGGAAATGAACATTCATGGTTTTCATCATTTGAGAACATATCAAGCATTTTTCATCAACTAAACATGTACTAAGAAAATCTTACTTTCAAGGATAAATTTGGAACAATGTTACCTCACTCTTGATGGAATGGAAGTTGCACTCACATAATGTAAATACTCAAACAAAGTGTTAGAGAAAAAGTATAAAAGTGCAAGCGTCATAATAAATAACGCAACATTGGAGACATTAATAATCCCCAATTCCATATGTTTGTTGAAAGACGGTTTGGTTGCAAACGTTTTTATGAAAACACCGACAAGTTGATTTTCGCTATCAAGATGAACAAGCACATCATCCCCTTTTTTAGCATGATCACAAAGGTAATTCCCCACGCATGTGTTCCTTCTTTGAGTTACTTTATTTGGATTCCAGGAGAGTAATTCAACTCCCCATAAGATTCATTTTAAATACTCTCTGCATAAGCTTAGAGAATTCTTTGACAAGTCATGTTAGTAGAATCAAATATAATGTAATGTCAAATGTGTTATGCTTGATGTTTATGGAAGCTAAACATGCTTATGTACACATAAGTGTTTATAAGAAATACATGAAAATATAATGTGATGAAGTCATTTCAATTATATAAATTGATAACTCACTATGATTATCAGATAAGAATTATGTTGCAAATGAACACTCATAATATATATATCATACATCAAGTATGTCATGTATTTAGAGAAATAATAAAATAAAAGAGAGAACTTACCAACAAAGCGAAAGTTAAATCGATACTACCTCATCATACAATATGATAGAGGATGCACTTGCATTTGACTCGGGACTCTCAAAAGAAAGTTCTAAACCAAATGCAAAGTATACCACTAAGATTTTAGAACAACACAATCTTACCACTTTTCACTTTGACAAAGTATCCAAAAGTATAACTTGTGATGAGTCCAAGAGAGTCATTAATTTGATGATCGTTCATTTTGATTGAACTCTCATCATTTATCATATCCATGTTACTTATCTTTTCCTCCCCATGTTTAACAATTTCGGGTTGATCAATATCTTCTTCGGGGTCATTGAGTATGTCTCTTGAAGATAAACCTAAATCATGAAACGAAATACCTTTTTCGAGTATTCTCAGATACAAAATCGAAACCAACTTACACATATTTTACCAACAAAACAAAACTTGTTGTTGCTTTATAGATCATATAATCCATCATCTTTCCCCATATTCAATAGAATTATAATATGTTCATATGCCTTAATACCCCATAAATGAGAATCCATATTCTCTTCATAGAGTCAAGAAAATGTCCCTACAAAACAACAACACAAGCTAGGTACTCAATCTTCAATGTGTCCTTGGGGGTTAGTGAAACAATTTGTTGCATTTGGGCAATACAACCATAGTGACAATTTAAAGCTTCACCATCACTAAAATCACTAGCGTATTACATGGTCACAATTTGAGGACCTTGAACTTGACACCTTAAGAGCTTCAGGCTTTGTTATTTCCTTCTTATCCATGTCTTTATCCTTTTTTTCTTGTTCTCACGCTTTTTCTCATGCTTGTCCAAGAACGTGAGTTCTTTATCATGTTCTTCAAACTTACCAATCAATGTAATTAGATCAAGTATTGTAAGATCATTAGCTTCCTTGATCGCGGTGACCTTCGGTTGCTAATTCTTAATAAGACATATCAAAACTTTGTTAGTAGTAATTTCATTGGAAATAAGATTACCGAGTTCAAACAATTAATGAGATATGATAAATTTTTCTTATCATCATTATTCCATCATGCTTCCGACTTAGGTTGTGACAACTCCATTAGCATTATTTTAAGTAATAGCGTCACACAAATCCTTGTAATATAAATGTGCATACAAGCTTTCCAATAACTATAGTTTTATTCTGATAAAAAAATTGGGGCTGTTTTGAAATCCCCTTTAGGTTCGTATGCCATTTTCTACTAAGATTTTTGAAGCACAGAATAAACCGGAGCTCTGATACCACTTGTTAGACTACTACAACGGATTTAGATGGGGTTGAATAGATCCCCAAATAAAAATTACTTTTCAAAATGATTATTTAAATATTATTTTAAAAACATTGTTAAGCGAAAGGATTTTGGCCTAGATGAAATATAGTAGTCTAAATGAACCTAGTTATTGGAAACTCTGATATGCACGAGCCATATGGAATTAAACATAATGATAAAATCAATCAACATAATAATATCTCAATTAACCGTTGAATATTCTACAAAAAGGTTTCCTATTTCCAATGAAATCATATTAAAAACATAATATGACAATTTATCGAACATGTGGCGTGCAATCAATTTTTTAGAACTTTCTTTGAAATTTATTTATATGCAAAATCACTTACAATCAAAGTGATATAAGCTAATCAACAAGGCAATTTAAACTTTAATAATCAAAGAAATTCTATGTGAATCAATCGATCAAACAACACATTGTATATAGAGAGTAAATGAAATTAAGATATAGAACATATCAATTTTCCTTTGAGATAACCGGGAAATTTTTTTTATCAAACACTTGGCGTGCAATCAAAGTTTCATAATTTTCCTTTGTGTTGTGTTGATATGAAAAAGCACTTATAATTAAAAGTGATTTCAAAGGGATTTCAAAGGTTCCCTGCAATGATTTCCAACACTCCAAGGGGTTTTTCACTCTAGTAAATCCAATTGCACACTATTAACACAAGGTCACTGATTCTATCATCCAATTATTGCTACTTCCTTAAAAAGATTTCAAAAACTCTAAGTTTCCTTGAAAAAATTTCAAACACTCCAAGGGATTTTTCACATGGACAATTCCTTCTCGCACGATCTTGCACGAAAACCCACAATCAACAAATGATTATGGAGCACAAACGCAATGGTTTTTCCCGAATGAAGACCCCTACAAATCTCAACCCAAACTAATTGGAAATCCATAATTCTTCGTCTAGATGGCACCTGTAACACCCTAATTCTATCCGACAAATAATAATAAAATCAGAGTTCAACATAAATGGGATGCTACATTTACAACTTGAAATCATCACATCATTTAATCACATATAAAACAGATACATAACACTTAACTCGGATGAACCGATAACAACCTGATTTATTCTCTAAAATCAAACAACTTTTTATTGATAAGTAGTGGAATCTACATACTCAATTTCAATTCACTTAACATATTTTATTCAAATAAAACAACTTCAAGAAAAGAATCATTTCATGTAATAAACTTAAAAATTCAGCAGCTGAAATAAATATCAACAACTAAACATCAAGCATTCATCCCCCCGAGTGCTACGTATCAGAGCGATGACACCGAATCGAACTGGCGAAGGTAACAACTATCCTTCTTGATTACCTGCATGTTACTAACAAAGGGAAACATTCAAACAGGAGGGGTGAGATATCAGACAATATAATAAGTCATATGATAAATAATATATTAGATCAAATCATATAAAATCACCACTTCACAACTTACAAACAACTTTAATCACAATAAAACATCAACACGACATAACTACTAATTCACAGCTTTTAGATAATACATGTCACAACAAGTCAACAACATAATACAACAAAAAATATATCATCACCACAACTCAAGATGCAACATCAACTGAGACTCAATTACAATGCACATGCATATGGTACCAGTGGAGCAGAACTCCCAACTTAAAAACAGAGCAGAACTCCCAACTTAGAAACAGAGCAGAACTCCCAAGTTAGAAATTGTCAATTAATAGAGGTATCAATAACGCATAAGCCTTCAACTTAATATTTTGCCAATCCAGGCTAACTTTTTATGCTATGCATGCGACAACAACACAACAACAACAATTCAACCACAACTTAATAATTCAACTTAAATCAACATTGGCCATAAGCCTGCAACTTAAATATAATTCAACAATGTCCATAGGCCTACAACTTAGTAGGTTACAACAACAATAACATATTAACAATAGTAATCCGACAACAACATCAATAAGAAAACAAATTGGCTATAAGCCTAACAATTTTATACCACCTGCAAATTCATATTTTTTCAACAAAGTATTCAACACACCGTATCGACTAAAATATACAACAATTGTTCCGTATAGTTATTCAGAAAAATCGACTAAATCCTGCTACTTAATTACCGACTAAACGTTCCATTATTTCTACTTATACTGATATTCGTTGTTAGTTTTCTGAGAACTTAATACTACACTGCTATCCAATTCTGCTATATACATATACCAACTCCATTAAATTAACTCTGCTAAAATTAATTTTCTGTTTCTGTTGCTAAAGTATCCAACTAATTAGCTATGTTGAATCTCAACTCTACTATTGTCGTACTGACCATCTTTGCTATAAACCAATTCTGCTATGTATTAATACTCTATTATTTACTAATACTAAAATAAATCTACTAATTTACTACTCTGCTAATTAATTAATTGATATAAGAATATTCTGCTATTCTGCTAAATATATAACTTCTGTAACTTCTTCATTTTCTGTTAAATATGTTCATGTACTTGTTGTACTAAATTAATTAATCAGCTTCCTATGTTTCATTATTGGTTTCCTCATATAAATAAATAAATATATATATATATATATATATATATATATATATATATATATATATATATATATATATATATATATATATATATATATATATATATATATATATATATATATATATATATATATATATATATATATATATATATATATATATATATATATATATATATATTTAAAACATACTTAGAGAAAGCAAAACAAAATAATTACTAAAACAATATAACCAAAAATTAAGTCTGTTACATGAAACATGGTGTGCCACTTGGCACACCCCTCACAATCTAGTGTGCCCCTTGGCACAATAATGTCCCCCTTGGCACACCATCCTTATGTGCCGTCCGACACAGTTTGTGTTCCCCTCGGCACCGTATAGTTTTGCAGTTTCCAGTTTTTCTCTTACGCAAAATTCTCTGTAATGGATTCCAATACTCAATTTTTCCTTCGATTACTCGACTCATAACAGAATAATTTATACCATTGCAGCAACATCAATTTTCATAGAAACACAATTTTCAAGAACCAACAACATGGAACCACATCAACATGACAATTAAATCAACACAAATTAATTCTCAGCATCATATTCATAGAAATCTGATGAATTTCATAAACAACCAACCACAACAAATATACACATACAACAACGATTTTACACAACCCAATTCCCACATACTATTCATCATAATTCCCACTATAGAGTCAGAACCCCACCCTTACCTTAGATTGGTGACCGCTAAATAACATTCTGATTCAACACATAGCTTTTCCTCTTCTCTGCAACTTTGCTACTTCCACGTTCCCACAAAATACTCAAGACTTTTTCCTTCTAATTAACCTGATCCTCATAATTAGCGTAACCTTATAATTATTAATATTCTTATTGGGCCTAACTTTCACACCTCACCTATTACTCCATACAACCAAATAATGAGCCCAACTAATAAACCTTATATTATTCTAATATCTATATTAATATTATTTCTAATATTAATCAACCAACCAATTAAATATCAACCAAATAACTTAACAACATAAATCAACATTTCTTGACATTTTGCAACTTCAAAAATTTCAACAACATTTTCAACCATTATTCTGTAATTAATTTAATTAAATAATTAATTAAATTAACGGGTGTTACAACATCCCAAAGGAACACCGCCATAATGTAATGCTCGTGTGTATGCATAGATTGGAAGGTTCAAGAAGAAGAAGAAATGTAGGCTAATTTTATGGTAACATCAAATTGGAATGATGTATGAATGCTATATTTATAGTTGGACTCTTTTTAGGTAAAAGAGGGTAGTTTCAGAATAAAAAAAATAATGAAAAAAAGACACACAAAACAGTATGTGTCGACCTGAAAAAGTTATGTGTTGACACATGTGAAACAATAGTTATTGGCTTTAAAAATGCACTACATGTGTCAACCTGAAAATCGTATGTGTCGAAACATGTGCCTGGGTTTTAAAGTATAAATGCTGAAAGCTTTAATATTGCAGTACATGTGTCGACCTGAAAAAGTTATGTGTCGACACATACTGAAGCATTTAAGAAAATTCAAAAATTTATAATTTATGTGTCTACACATAGAAATTTCAGGTCGACACATAAGTGTAGATTTTGTGCAAAAACTGATCTGTCATGATTGAGACCAATTTTAAAGTTGTTTTAAATGATTCCTAAGATCTCTAATGCAAGGGAGTTCCACAAGACATAAGGATATCGCCCAACATACTGAAATGCTAGCTTTTCGAGTTTTGACATCATACAAAACATATAATAGTGAAGTTGCACTCACAGCTTCCCTATAAGTATAGGTAGAGCCGTAAGAGGTAGATTTTTGTAGAGTATTTGGGGATTTGGGAGCTATGATAGCAGTACGTATTGACCTAAGAACGAATGATTTGCTAATCGCTCTTGCGGGAGCCTCTACAGAGTCCTCTTCTAGCTCCATTTAAGAGCCTCAATCATGGTTTGGACCTTGGGCTTCGTAAATGTGTAACAATCGTCATCACCTTGAATGAAGGTGTTCGAATCCATTTAACGTTAGAGTAAATATGTCGGTGGCGGTTATAATCATTAATGAGTCGGGTTAATGACCGGCTACAGGCAGGTGGATCATGATCACTAGCATTATCCGGGTGGATGGAACACATGGTTGTTACTCGGAGGTATGATGGTCATCCGATATCTTTAGCCGAGTTGCACTCCCTCCTGGGTATCTTTTACTATTAAGAGCGGATCACCAGTTTTGTTATCCCTTCAGCCAATTTCATGACTCGGTCGGGATTAATATTTTCGAGATGTACATAAGCCCCTCGAATTCAAATCCTTTATGTAAGAATGCAGTGTACGGTCACGAAATACATGGAAAGTATTAAGGTCTACACTAGGTTGTAAACTAATTTTGACCTGCGTACTTGTCATAAAAAATCTCAACAATGCGTTCTTCTTCAATAGAACAGTATGAGGAACCCATTAGAACACTACTCACTCCGGTCGATAACCTTGAAGTTCAAAAATTGCTTCTCATGAGGTCATCATGTCTAGGAGAATCCCTCTAAAGGATTTTCCACTATTCTCTGAGATAGATGCTTCTCCTGAGATTATGGTCAGATAGCTTGAAGCTTGCAAGGAAGATGGAACTATTCCAGAACTCAACATTTGTGACCTACACAAGCCATCTCCAGAGGTTGTGCTGAAGAAATCTAGAAAGAGGAAGGCAGCAGGAGAAGGATCCTCTCAGAGGACCCCCCAAGTTGCGAAAAATAAAGGTAACACATCTTTTGTCTCTGTTGTAGAATCTATAGTTTTTCAAACATCTGAAACCATCCCCCCCCCCCCCCTAACCAACAGAAAATCCATCACCACAAACATTTGAGGATTTTGACATAGAGTTTGATCCATCTGTAACTCTTGCCAGTTTCTTAAATGAACCTCACTCCCCCAATCAAAATCCAGAACAAAATCAACCAGAACTTGCAAGAGTTCTTTCTGATATTGAACTGTTTGATCAAGACTTCCACTCACCAATCCCAGAAAATCCAAACATCCAGTCTCAACAACCAGAAAATCCACACCTGCACTCTCCACAATCATCACATCAAATCCTCAACTCTCCTCAACCATAAAATGAAAACCCTCTCACTCTTCAAACTGAAAATCAAAATTCTGAAACACCTGAACCAGAAAATCAACACGCTACCGCAAATCAATCAGAAGACTCCCTTACAGACTCTGATACCACTACCCCAATTCCTGGAATAACAGAACTTCTTATGATTTGTTTACCTCTCTCCATCCATGATATTCCAGAAATACCTTCACCATATGATTCCACACCACCAAGCACTCCTCACTCACCAATCCTGATTTCTGATTCTCCTACTTCCTCACCAATTAACCGTCCAGCTGATCATCTCAGAACTGTCATTGATCGAGAAGCGATGGACCATCTAGCTTCAACCTCAAACAAAATTGACATTCCCAAACCCAAACCAACCTTAACCAAAATAGATGTTGGTAAAAACTTGCTGATTTTTGATACAGAAATACAGGAATGGGTTACTTCTTTAACGCAAGCAAGTCAAGAGAATTCTAATCCTGCTGCTTCTGATTCTCTATGGGATAGATTCAGAAAATGGTTCAACTCTGAATCCCAGAGGCTGAAAGAATTAAGTTATAATGGCTCAGCAGAACATCAGTGATCAGCTAAAAGCCTTCAAAGACCAAGTTCTGAGTCACTAGGACAAGAAATAAATTCTTCTGCTAGAAAATGCTCCCTGGAAAGAGCACCAACCTTCAAAAGCAACTGAACCATGTTCTGATAGTCACCCTCTGACTACTGCTCCAGAAAAGGAAATTGCAACAGAAGAAGTAGTTGAATCAGAAGAGGCTGTAGAGTATTCTGAATGACATGCAACCTCTAAGGATACACCAGCTACGTCTCTAGTCATACAAACTCTGGAAGAGTTGAAGAATGAGAATGCTTTAATCAACGCAAGGTTGGATAAGAAAGAAGACACAAACAAAGAGATCAGGGATATATTGGATAAGCAAGAAGATACAACAAAAGAAATCAAGGATATTCTGGGAAAGCAGGAAGAATCAAGTACTCAGATTAAGAGCTTGCTGGAAGCGTTGTTCACACAACTTTCACCTCCATCTTAGATTTTCTTTAACTTGTATTCTGTATTCTTCATCTTATCTTCTTTGTTTCTGAAAAAATGTCATTGCAATCTATTTTTAGTACAAATCATCATCCTTTTGACTCTGATAATTTATGATTATATTGCTTTTTGATACCTGACAAAATAGGGGAAGAACGTAAGATATTTTCAATAACATTACACCGGGACAAAGTCTCAAACATTCTGAATATCTTAACTTCTATTTTTTTTCTGAAAGCATGAACAGGAACATATTCTGATAAAGACAGAAGGAGATGCATCAAAAGCGCTGATGAAAAGGAACTTCAGGGAAGTAATTCATCTCTATCTGAGTACTCAACTCAGGGGGAGACTCTCTTAAGCTTTTTGTTCTGTATATTTTTTATTGAAAAATCCTAGTTTTTGTCATCATCAAAAAGGTGGAGATTGTTAGAACATAGTTTGGTTCTACAACCATTATAAGAGTTTTGATGATAACAAACACAAAGAACAAATATGCACTCTAAATTTGGGCTTTATGTTGTACAAAAGTTCTAACTGAAACAACATCAGAAGTTAAGCCACATAAGCATTCAAGCTGGGTAATCAGAATGTTTTGAAGTATGATGATCATAATCTGCACTAAAGTAAAAGATATCCTGATTCTGAATAGAAGTCTAACGTGCCAACAGATCCTCATGTCTCTGAATGATCAAAGCTCTGATGTAAAGCAACATGCAAGATTCTTAAGTTCTGAAGCGTTAATTTTCCATTAAGGCAGTATCACGTGCAACAGCTTCATTTAGACAAGAATCTTCTCAGTATGGAAAGTGCATTAAGTGTCCATTATCACTTTTCAATTTGGACATATTTCCACGCCTATATAAACAAGTACAAAGGGTAAATCGTTGATGATTTTTCTCACGACTGCTCCACACAATCTAAAAAGGCTACAAACATTCAAATTCATTCTACATTCAATTTGTGAAATACATCACAGTAGTGATACAATTTTTGTAATGAAAAACAAATAGTACACAGTAAACTTTTCCTTTGATTAAGATATTTTTCCTTGAGATAAACCGGTTGTGGTTGTACTCAAGAAGACTTTGGAAGTTGTCAAATTAGATTTGTAATCAGTTTGATTAGTGAGTTAAGTCCTCATTGAGAGGGGCGAAATCACCTTGGAGGGTGGACTGGAGTAGTTTGAGATCAAGCGAACCAGGATAAAAATCTCGTGTCTATTGTTCTTGTCTTTTAAAGTTTCAATTCACCCCCCCCCCCCCCCCTTCTTGTGCTTTTCACTTCTTTAACATCTCCCCCCAATTCAAAATTTGGAATTAGGATAATTTCTTACATTGCAAAAGTATGATTACAAGAGAAGTGTTCAGAGCAACTATACAAAATATAAATGTGTGATATGGATTCAATCCCTTTGCTTATTTTGATCTTCAACAAGACCAAGACCGACAGATGCAACATATTTGCCGCTTAAGTTACTTCCTTGGAAAGATTTCAAACACTCCAAGGTTCCTTGCAAATATTTCAAACACTCCAAGGTATTTTTCACTCGAGTAAATTCGATTGCACACTATCAACACAAGATCATTGATTCTATCATCCACTTCTTGTTACTTTCCTAAAAAGATTTCCAACACTCTAAGGTTCCTTGAAAATATTTCAAACATTCCAAAGGATTTTTCACATGGACGATTCCTTTTTGCATGATCTTACACGAAAACCCCTAATTCAACTAATGATTTCGAAGGACAAACCTGACGGTTTTTACCGGATGAAGACCCCTACAAATATCAGCTCCAACAAATTGGAAATCCATAATTATTCATCTATATGGGACCCCCATGGAACATCAACACAATTTAATGTTGGTGTGTATTCATAGTTTGGAAGGTTGAAAAAGAAGAATAAATGTAGTCTAATTTGATGGTATCATCAAGTTGGAACGATACATGAATGATATATTTATAGTTGGACTCTTTTTAGGTAAAAGAGGGTAGTTTTGGGATAAAAAAATAATTAAAAAAATGACCCACAAAACAGTATGTGTCGACCTGAAAAAGTTATTTGTCGACACAAGCAAAATAGTAGCTACAAGATTTAAAAATGTAGTACATGTGTCGACCTGAAAAAGTTATGTGTCGACACATACTGAAGCTTTTAAGAAAATTCATAAATGCAGAATTTATGTGTCGACACATAGAAATTTCAGTTCGACACATAAGTGTTGATTTTGTGCAAAAACTGATTTTAAATGATTGGGACCAATTTTAAAGTTGTTTTAAATGATTCCTAATACCTCTAATGCAAAGGTATGCCACAAGACATAAGGATATCGTCCACCATACTGAAATGCTAGCTTTTTGAGTTTTGACATCATACAAAATATCTATTAGTGAAGTTGAACTCACAAACCCTCTCTTTTTTATGATGGAAAAACTTGCGACGATGCATTTCATGTAGTTACCAAAGGCCCCCATGACTTTGTGCTTCCCATCTTCATCTCGCATATTGTTCTCCCCCTTTTACAACATCAAAAAGAAAGAAGAAAAATCATGTGAAGTATGATATTCCAATGCCAATACTAATATATCACATAGAGACATTTTTACAAAGAAGAGCATACAATTACATATCCCTATATATATGTAATGATGTGAGAAAATGATAGATAACAAGCATAAAACATTACCAAACATGTAATGAAATTGCATGAATAATAATGAATGCGATGCAAGAGCAAGCTAATTAAGTTTCTTCTATAGTGTCACGATTTTGTAAGACAACACAATGGAACTCCTGATGCTGCACACACATGTGCCTAGCATAGTGAGAAGAACATGTCACTACTCAATCTAAAATGATAATGTTACCATAAAATGTGACTCAACTACAACATGAACCGTACATACAATTAACATACTCACATTCAACTCATGCACAAATGTAAGAAATAATAATAGAAACACATACTTGTACATACAACAACAAACTTATACAAATGTGAAAGAATTAATACATGAAGTCATTATAAGCATATACATTGAGAACACACAATGGTTATCAATCAAAAAATTTGGAAATGAACATTCATGGTTTTCATCATTTGAGAACATATCAAGCATTTTTCATCAACTAAACATGTACTAAGAAAATCTTACTTTCAAGGATAAATTTGGAACAATGTTACCTCACTCTTGATGGAATGGAAGTTGCACTCACATAATGTAAATACTCAAACAAAGTGTTAGAGAAAAAGTATAAAAGTGCAAGCGTCATAATAAATAACGCAACATTGGAGACATTAATAATCCCCAATTCCATATGTTTGTTGAAAGACGGTTTGGTTGCAAACGTTTTTATGAAAACACCGACAAGTTGATTTTCACTATCAAGATGAACAAGCACATCATCCCCTTTTTTAGCATGATCACAAAGGTAATTCCCCACGCATGTGTTCCTTCTTTGAGTTACTTTATTTGGATTCCAGGAGAGTAATTCAACTCCCCATAAGATTCATTTTAAATACTCTCTGCATAAGCTTAGAGAATTCTTTGACAAGTCATGTTAGTAGAATCAAATATAATGTAATGTCAAATGTGTTATGCTTGATGTTTATGGAAGCTAAACATGCTTATGTACACATAAGTGTTTATAAGAAATACATGAAAATATAATGTGATGAAGTCATTTCAATTATATAAATTGATAACTCACTATGATTATCAGATAAGAATTATGTTGCAAATGAACACTCATAATATATATATCATACATCAAGTATGTCATGTATTTAGAGAAATAATAAAATAAAAGAGAGAACTTACCAACAAAGCGAAAGTTAAATCGATACTACCTCATCATACAATATGATAGAGGATGCACTTGCATTTGACACGGGACTCTCAAAAGAAAGTTCTAAACCAAATGCAAAGTATACCACTAAGATTTTAGAACAACACAATCTTACCACTTTTCACTTTGACAAAGTACCCAAAAGTATAACTTGTGATGAGTCCAAGAGAGTCATTAATTTGATGATCGTTCATTTTGATTGAACTCTCATCATTTATCATATCCATGTTACTTATCTTTTCCTCCTCATGTTTCACAATTTCGGGTTGATCAATATCTTCTTCGGGGTCATTGAGTATGTCTCTTGAAGATAAACCTAAATCATGAAACGAAATACCTTTTTCGAGTATTCTCAGATACAAAATCGAAACCAACTTACACATATTTTACCAACAAAACAAAACTTGTTGTTGCTTTCTAGATCATATAATCCATCATCTTTCCCCATATTCAATATAATTATAATATGTTCATATGCCTTAATCAACCATAAATGAGAATCCATATTCTCTTCATAGAGTCAAGAAAATGTCCCTACAAAACAACAACACAAGCTAGGTACTCAATCTTCAATGTGTCCTTGGGGGTTAGTGAAACAATTTGTTGCATTTGGGCAATACAACCATAGTGACAATTTAAAGCTTCACCATCACTAAAATCACTAGCGTATTACATGGTCACAATTTGAGGACCTTGAACTTGACACCTTAAGAGCTTCAGGCTTTGTTATTTCCTTCTTATCCATGTCTTTATCCTTTTTTTCTTGTTCTCACGCTTTTTCTCATGCTTGTCCAAGAACGTGAGTTCTTTATCATGTTCTTAAAACTTACCAATCAATGTAATTAGATCAAGTATTGTAAGATCATTAGCTTCCTTGATCGCGGTGACCTTCGGTTGCTAATTCTTAATAAGACATATCAAAACTTTATTAGTAGTAATTTCATTGGAAATAAGATTACCGAGTTCAAACAATTAATGAGATATGATAAATTTTTCTTATCATCATTATTCCATCATGCCTCCGACTTAGGTTGTGACAACTCCATTAGCATTATTTTAAGTAATAGCGCCACACAAATCCTTGTAATATAAATGTGCATACAAGCTTTCCAATAACTATAGTTTTATTCTGATAAAAAAATTGGGGCTGTTTTGAAATCCCCTTTAGGTTCGTATGCCATTTTCTACTAAGATTTTTGAAGCACAGAATAAACCGGAGCTCTGATACCACTTGTTAGACTACTACAATGGATTTAGATGGGGTTGAATAGATCCCCAAATAAAAATTACTTTTCAAAATGATTATTTAAATATTATTTTAAAAACATTGTTAAGCGAAAGGATTTTGGCCTAGATGAAATATAGTAGTCTAAATGAACCTAGTTATTGGAAACTCTGATATGCACGAGCCATATGGAATTAAACATAATGATAAAATCAATCAACATAATAATATCTCAATTAACCGTTGAATATTCTACAAAAGGTTTCCTATTTCCAATGAAATCATATTAAAAACATAATATGACAATTTATCGAACATGTGGCGTGCAATCAATTTTTTAGAACTTTCTTTGAAATTTATTTATATGCAAAATCACTTACAATCAAAGTGATATAAGCTAATCAACAAGGCAATTTAAACTTTAATAATCAAAGAAATTCTATGTGAATCAATCGATCAAACAACACATTGTATATAGAGAGTAAATGAAATTAAGATATAGAACATATCAATTTTCCTTTGAGATAACCGGGAAATTTTTTTTATCAAACACTTGGCGTGCAATCAAAGTTTCATAATTTTCCTTTGTGTTGTGTTGATATGAAAAAGCACTTATAATCAAAAGTGATTTCAAAGGGATTTCAAAGGTTCCCTGCAATGATTTCCAACACTCCAAGGGGTTTTTCACTCTAGTAAATCCAATTGCACACTATTAACACAAGGTCACCGATTCTATCATCCAATTATTGCTACTTCCTTAAAAAGATTTCAAAAACTCTAAGTTTCCTTGAAAACATTTCAAACACTCCAAGGGATTTTTCACATGGACAATTCCTTCTCGCACGATCTTGCACGAAAACCCACAATCAACAAATGATTATGGAGCACAAACGCAATGGTTTTTCCCGAATGAAGACCCCTACAAATCTCAACCCAAACTAATTGGAAATCCATAATTCTTCGTCTAGATGGCACCTGTAACACCCTAATTCTATCCGACAAATAATAATAAAATCAGAGTTCAACATAAATGGGATGCTACATTTACAACTTGAAATCATCACATCATTTAATCACATATAAAACAGATACATAACACTTAACTCGGATGAACCGATAACAACCTGATTTATTCTCTAAAATTAAACAACTTTTTATTGATAAGCAGTGGAATCTACATACTCAATTTCAATTCACTTAACATATTTTATTCAAATAAAACAACTTCAAGAAAAGAATCATTTCATGTAATAAACTTAAAAATTCAGCAGCTGAAATAAATATCAACATCTAAACATCAAGCATTCATCCCCCTGAGTGCTACGTATCAGAGCGATGACACCGAATCGAACTGGCGAAGGTAACAACTATCCTTCTTGATTACCTGCATGTTACTAACAGAGGGAAACATTCAAACAGGAGGGGTGAGATATCAGACAATATAATAAGTCATATGATAAATAATATATTAGATCAAATCATATAAAATCACCACTTCACAACTTACAAACAACTTTAATCACAATAAAACATCAACACGACATAACTACTAATTCACAGCTTTTAGATAATACATGTCACAACAAGTCAACAACATAATACAACAAAAAATATATCATCACCACAACTCAAGATGCAACATCAACTGAGACTCAATTACAATGCACATGCATGTGGTACCAGTGGAGCAGAACTCCCAACTTAAAAACAGAGCAGAACTCCCAACTTAGAAACAGAGCAGAACTCCCAAGTTAGAAATTGTCAATTAATAGAGGTATCAATAACGCATAAGCCTTCAACTTAATATTTTGCCAATCCAGGCTAACTTTTTATGCTATGCATGCGACAACAACACAACAACAACAATTCAACCACAACTTAATAATTCAACTTAAATCAACATTGGCCATAAGCCTGCAACTTAAATATAATTCAACAATGTCCATAGGCCTACAACTTAGTAGGTTACAACAACAATAACATATTAACAATAGTAATCCGACAACAACATCAATAAGAAAACAAATTGGCTATAAGCCTAACAATTTTATACCACCTGCAAATTCATATTTTTTCAACAAAGTATTCAACACACCGTATCGACTAAAATATACAACAATTGTTCCATATAATTATTCAGACAAATCGACTAAATCCTGCTACTTAATTACCGACTAAACGTTCCATTATTTCTACTTATACTAATATTCGTTGTTAGTTTTCTGAGAACTTAATACTACACTGCTATCCAATTCTGCTATATACATATACCAACTCCATTAAATTAACTCTGATAAATTTAATTTTCTGTTTCTGTTGCTAAAGTATCCAACTAATTAGCTATGTTGAATCTCAACTCTACTATTGTCGTACTGACCATCTTTGCTATAAACCAATTCTGCTATGTATTAATACTCTATTATTTACTAATACTAAAATAAATCTACTAATTTACTACTCTGCTAATTAATTAATTGATATAAGAATATTCTGCTATTCTGCTAAATATATAACTTCTGTAACTTCTTCATTTTCTGTTAAATATGTTCATGTACTTGTTGTACTAAATTAATTAATCAGCTTCCTATGTTTCATTATTGGTTTCCTCATATAAATAAATATATATATATATATATATATATATATATATATATATATATATATATATATATATATATATATATATATATATATATATATATATATATATATATATATATATATATATATATATATATATATATATATATATATATATATATATATATATATATATATATATATATATATATATATATATATATATATATATATATATATATATATATATATGTTTAAAACATACTTAGAGAAAGCAAAACAAAATAATTACTAAAACAATATAACCAAAAATTAAGTCTGTTACATGAAACATGGTGTGCCACTTGGCACACCCCTCACAATCTAGTGTGCCCCTTGGCACAATAATGTCCCCCTTGGCACACTATCCTTATGTGCCGTCCGACACAGTTTGTGTTCCCCTCGGCACCGTATAGTTTTCCAGTTTCCATTTTTTCTCTTACGCAAAATTCTCTGTAATGGATTCCAATACTCAATTTTTCCTTCGATTACTCGACTCATAACAGAATAATTTATACCATTGCAGCAACATCAATTTTCATAGAAACACAATTTTCAAGAACCAACAACATGGAACCACATCAACATGACAATTAAATCAACACAAATTAATTCTCAGCATCATATTCATAGAAATCTGATGAATTTCATAAACAACCAACCACAACAAATATACACATACAACAACGATTTTACACAACCCAATTCCCACATACTATTCATCATAATTCCCACTATAGAGTCAGAACCCCACCCTTACCTTAGATTGGTGAACCCTAAATAACATTCTGATTCAACACATAGCTTTTCCTCTTCTCTGCAACTTTGCTACTTCCACGTTCCCACAAAATACTCAAGACTTTTTCCTTCTAATTAACCTGATCCTCATAATTAGCGTAACCTTATAATTATTAATATTCTTATTGGGCCTAACTTTCACACCCCACCTATTACTCCATACAACCAAATAATGAGCCCAACTAATAAACCTTATATTATTCTAATATCTATATTAATATTATTTCTAATATTAATCAACCAACCAATTAAATATCAACCAAATAACTTAACAACATAAATCAACATTTCTTGACATTTTGCAACTTCAAAAATTTCAACAACATTTTCAACCATTATTCTGTAATTAATTTAATTAAATAATTAATTAAATTAACGGGCGTTACAACATCCCAAAGGAACACCGCCATAATGTAATGCTCGTGTGTATGCATAGATTGGAAGGTTCAAGAAGAAGAAGAAATGTAGGCTAATTTTATGGTAACATCAAATTGGAATGATGTATGAATGCTATATTTATAGTTGGACTCTTTTTAGGTAAAAGAGGGTAGTTTCAGAATAAAAAAAATAATGAAAAAAAGACACACAAAACAGTATGTGTCGACCTGAAAAAGTTATGTGTTGACACATGTGAAACAATAGTTATTGGCTTTAAAAATGCACTACATGTGTCAACCTGAAAATCGTATGTGTCGAAACATGTGCCTGGGTTTTAAAGTATAAATGCTGAAAGCTTTAATATTGCAGTACATGTGTCGACCTGAAAAAGTTATGTGTCGACACATACTGAAGCATTTAAGAAAATTCAAAAATTTATAATTTATGTGTCTACACATAGAAATTTCAGGTCGACACATAAGTGTAGATTTTGTGCAAAAACTGATCTGTCATGATTGAGACCAATTTTAAAGTTGTTTTAAATGATTCCTAAGATATCTAATGCAAGGGAGTTCCACAAGACATAAGGATATCGCCCAACATACTGAAATGCTAGCTTTTCGAGTTTTGACATCATACAAAACATATAATAGTGAAGTTGCACTCACAGCTTCCCTATAAGTATAGGTAGAGCCGTAAGAGGTAGATTTTTGTAGAGTATTTGGGGATTTGAGAGCTATGATAGCAGTACGTATTGACCTAAGAACGAATGATTTGCTAATCGCTCTTGTGGGAGCCTCTACAGAGTCCTCTTCTAGCTCCATTTAAGAGCCTCAATCATGGTTTGGACCTTGGGCTTCGTAAATGTGTAACAATCGTCATCACCTTGAATGAAGGTGTTCGAATCCATTTAACGTTAGAGTAAATATGTCGGTGGCGGTTATAATCATTAATGAGTCGGGTTAATGACCGGTTACAAGCAGGTGGATCATGATCACTAGCATTATACGGGTGGATGGAACACATGGATGTTACTCGGAGGTATGATGGTCATCCGATATCTTTAGCCGAGTTGCACTCCCTCCTGGGTATCTTTTACTATTAAGAGCGGATCACCAATTTTGTTATCCCTTCAGCCAATTTCATGACTCGGTCGGGATTAATATTTTCGAGATGTACATAAGCCCCTCGAATTCAAATCCTTTATGTAAGAATGCAGTGTACGGTCACGAAATACATGGAAAGTATTAAGGTCTACACTAGGTTGTAAACTAATTTTGACCTGCGTACTTGTCATAAAATGAAGAGTCATTCATCTTCTCTCTCCTAGAGTAATGATGACTTTTTGCTTATTGGGTGACGTTCCCATTCCCCATGCACTATTCATTAGACCCTATTTAAAACCCTCTTTCCAACTTTCCCTTTTTCATCCTAGCATTTTCAGAAAACTTTTCAATCTCCATAGAAAGCGTATACATTCCTAAGAGTTCATAACCTCCAAGTATTCTTATTTTTCCTCTCATCTTATATTTCTCTTTTTCCTTTTTTTATCTTTAGAAAAAAGGTTACGATAAGAGAATGCAGTGATGAGGTAAATATTGTGAAACCCTAAAATACCAAAGAGAGAAGGGAGTTATAGGATCAATGCATGTGGTAGGTTGAGGGTACCTTAGGTTAGGAGAAGTTTAATCAAATCACGAAGGAGGTTTATGGTTGTACCTTCACTTCTTTGAGCGATTCTGATTCTGATTCTTCCTCCTCAGGTTTTGTGGAAGTTCAGATGGAAACATTTTCCCCCTTTGCCAAGCTTCTATCGCTAATGAATGTCTCATCTATTGGGGAGGAAGATAACATTATTCTAGAGTCCTGTGTTCTCAGGGAATGTGTATGTATTCTTTGTTAGAATGTTACAGATGACGAGTTCTTCTACTTTTATTCTGGGGTTTTAGAGGACTTCAAGGTTCGAATACCCATAACTGATTTCGAGGTGGACATACTGAAGACAATGAATGTCGCTCCATCTTAGTTTCGCCCTAATACTTGGGGCTTTGTAAAGACTTTTGAATGGGTTTATGAGGCGATGAACATCATCCTTACAATGGGTCTTTTCTTCTCCTTTTTTGAGTTCAAAGGGGCCGAGAAGTTATCTTGGGTCCCAATCAGTGGTCTCCCCTGTTATACCCTAATTTTTTCCCGTAAGACTTCTCATCATCTCATATCGACGCATTAAGACACACACACATTAGGGTTTTTTCTAACTTTATCATATCCTTATGTTTGCTCTTTATGGATTACCAAGCACCTTGAATTGTGTATCTTGTGCATGTGTTCTTTTAACTAACATCAATATGTGTTTATATGTTCCTTTGAATGTTCATAATGTAGGTGATAACAATTGCATCCATCTCACCATCTAATCTAGGGTTTGAGGGGCGACTCTCAATCAAATGGTTCTCTAATGGATTGAAAGAGATCAATATTCATGGTCATGTCTATTGCATCAAAGATTTGTAGTTCAAATATCTCTCTCACTTTACTTAGGTGAAGATCTCCCCAAAGTTGGTGGTGAAATTCATCAAGAAGATTCATAGGTTCATGTGTTTATATCTAAGCCTTCTTCAACAAGCTTCATTAATAATTAAGCTCCATGATTGAGTGTGCTTCAAGACAACATCATTTCAAAGCCTCTTATGATTCATCATGTCTTATTTTTCCTATAAAGATCGAAATATTCAAGGTTGGCTCAACAAGTTTGACCTAATTAAGAAAATGCTTAATTCAGTGATCACTAGTGCATAACTCTCTCAATTTTCAATTGAGTTGGTTCTTTTTTCTATGGATTCTTATCATCATCTACAACAACCTCTCTTCACATGAAAATATCCAATTGTGCAATAAAAATCATCAAAAGTTGAAATGGGTTTCAAGTCATTTTGACACTCCTGTGCTAGGGTTTATTAATTTCCAAGGGCCATATCTTGCTCATTTTTTGAGATATTTGATTGGTTCCAAAGCCATTATTCTATTTAAATGGTCCTTAACAATCTCTCTTCATAATTCTAAGGCTAATTTTGAATAGAATATCACTAAAAGTTAAGAAAGATTACAAGTCTCCTTTTAAAAGACTTTGAATTCTAGGGTTTGACTTCAAATGATCATAACTTTGTCAATTTTTATCTCTTTGAGACAATTCTTTTTCCACAATAATCTTTGGGATGTCTACTGCAAATTTATTTTTATGTACAAAACTTGAAGATTCCTGGAAAGTTGTTGAAGAATTGAAAAGATTATAGGTATTTTGTGAATTTCTCCAAATTTGTTCATCATCTTTCCAAGACCATAACTCTTCCAATTTTTATGATTTTTGAGTGATCTTAATTCCCCAATTAAATTAAAGAGGTATACTTCATGTCATCTATATATATTAAGACCAAATTTTGAGTGGAAAGTCATTTAATTTTGAATAACATTATAGGACACATTCAATTGGACATAAATTTTTGCTCAAGCATCCAAATGATGTATTTCTTGGAACATTGTAAAGATTGTAACCATTCCTTTCAAATGCTTTAAGAATCATCCCATAAAGGTATCTGAGTAGTGAGCTATAACTTGTTGAAGTTGGCTCCATGGAATATTTTTTTGCTTCATGTCAGAATTTTTTACCACGAGTAAACTTGGATTAGAGGTCAAATTACTCAAGGTTTAGTTACTAAACATGTTTAACTAATTGTCCAGATGCGTTTTGACAAGAATTTCACTTGATATGAGGTTATTTTGATGCCTTTCAAGTCACACGTTTGACATGATCACAAATGGCTTGGTTTGCATGATTTTCCCATAATTCCTCTCATTTCTCATCATCATTCATTTCCTTATAAATAGAGGATGATATCCCAATCATTTGACAAAGAACCTCTCTTGAACTCCCTCCATAACTCATAATTCTGCAACTTCGAATTCAATTCTAAATCATCTTTCAATGCAATTTATTTGCTGATTTTTCATCCTTGAACTTCACTGAAGCTAACAGAAGAAGAACCAAGCCTTGAGGTGTCCTGAATCGTGCTAGCCATGTCAAGTTTCAGTGCTCTGAATTTGAACTTCAAAAGGTAGATCCCTCCATCAAATCTCTCCAAACTTAATGCTACAATGTAGCTCTCATCACTCTGATACTGATTGCAACATTAGTTTTTAACAGGAAGTGAGTTTAAGTCATGAATTTTCAAATCTCTTTCCAACTATTTTCTTCTAGTTTTTTCCGAATCGACTGGACTACATTTTATATAAAATTTTCGCGAGGGTACCATTGAAATCGTATTAAAGAGATGAAGCGAATGATACCAGTCTAAGCTCCTGATTTTATAGTCTGTGAGACCTGCAATTCACGCGTGGCTGGAGATTGAAGATTACCAGTGTGTCATCTCTCAACTAATGACATGGTGCCACACATTTTTTTCAAAATTTGTTTTAAATAAATGATCTTGTGGATTATTCACTAATGTTCATATCATACAAAGTGCACCAGATCCCTTGCTGATTACTAACACATTTTGACATTGATCCAATGGTCTACATCTTTTTGGTTTTATTTTTATTTTCTGATTTTATATTTTAATTGTTAAACTTCAAAAATTCATAAAAAATAAATTTCAACTTCTAAAATTCTAAAAAAAATCTCATAAATACTTTTGATTTTTCTCTTTCTGATTCTTATTTTTTCATAATTTTATTTTATGATTTGGTATTTTTTATGATTTTTCGCTTTATTGGAATTGTTTCATTTGTATTAAAATACTTTCTTGATTCTTAAATTCTGGAAAAATTATGGAAGGATCCAATGACCTCTTGACAAATATTGGTGACCTGATTTTATATTTATTTCTGATTTTACTATTTTTCACAATTTTTTGTTTATTTTGCTTATTTATTTAAATTTTAAAAATAGTTTATGACTTTAAAAAATTCGGAAAATTTTTGTCAACACTTATTGACTAAATTTGTCCTCTGACTTTTTTTAGGATTTTTATTTGGTGTTTTAATACATTTTGTGTATTTTACCAATTATTTCCCTTCTATTAATCATTTAAATATTGTTTTAGTAAATATATTTTTATTATTTTTGTTTGGTCCTGATTTGGGTGTTATTTCAGGACAAGTTCCTCAACCTCATTGGATCTTGGGTGTGGATAGGTTAAAAAATTAAATCCACCAAAATGGATGAATGATGTTGATGATATTTGAAACCCTAATTTCATCTGATACATCCCATCCCTCTTCATCTTATCTGTTTCTTATTATTGCTACATATTGTTGGAAAATGATCTACATATCATTTCTCTAACATGTGGTACATATATTTCTATTGACCGACCTTAAAATAGGCGTGACTTCTACATAAGTCCATTTACGATTGCTTAATATAACACTAAATTTGTAACGATTCGAAAAAATGATCATTCGTGGCCCAAACCTATGTTTTCACGCCCAAGTATGTTTAATTTGAAACCTTTGATCAAATAACGTTGAGGTTCATTGTTAGGAGGCTTTGATCTTATTAATCCTCTAATGAACTTTCATGAATTTTGGTCTAAGTGAATCATTTAAACATCATTGATCATATATGCTTGCCTTGAGTACTTGTAATGAATGATATACTTGACAAAAAGAAACTGAAACTTGTTGTTGAGAAGCTTTGATTTTATCAATCTTCTAATGAGTTTTCAAATTCAAGTTTCAAGATGGTCATTCAACTAACCCCTAACTTCTAATTAATTAACAATTGACTTTACTTTGTGCTTTTACTTTGTATTTTTACTTTGTGCTTTTACTTTATGCCCTTTATTTTATGTCTTTACTTTTATGAACCATTTACTTTAGCGTTTGCATTTCATGCTATTTTGATATTTGCTCATTTGAGAATTTATATTTATCTCATTTTATCTTTTCTCATTTGAGCAATTATCTTTATGTCTCTTTTTATTTTTTCTCACTCGAGCTTTCTGTTATTTTTGAAGACACTTAATAACCAACTTGAACATTAAAATTTTTTAAGGTTACTTGGACTATTTGGTTACCATCCTTGGAATTATGGAGTTGTGGAACTCTTGGACTTAGGATTAGAATCCTTGATTACCCTTGGGACCTTGTGTCTCTGTTGTTATATTGTCTGGAGTTATTGGGGTTTACCCAAAGACATTGGGTTAATTTTCTTTATGTGTAGGTTAGTTATATTATGTGCTTTGTCAGTGATTGGGAATTCCTCTGTATACAATTGTTACTCTGCCCAATTTTTGTAAATACTTAATTCATCTGAAGCTTGTTATTCCTAAGAGGTTTAGTATTTTTGCTTACTTGGTTTCAATCCAAAGGATGAGAATTCTACATTGATTCTTGATGTTAACTTTTAGCTTTTTGTTGGTTATATGTTTCTTTTCCTTAACTTTTACCTTAAGATTTAGGATAATCCTTCATCTCCTCCCATCTTCTTTAATTTCAAAAATCTTTCCCTCCTTTTCAAAACTCATCTTGTTTTCTAACTTGAACCACTTTCATAATAAACTAGGACTTAGGTCCATGCATTTTCAAAAATCTTTTCTTAATCAAACTTTAATCAATTTAATCATACTTTGACATTTTTTGTGAGAAGACTAAAAGTCAACCAAACTCATTGGAACCATTTGGCCACTTTTGCTTTTTACTTTAAAACATTTCTCAAAATATTAGACTCTTGTCGTTCCTTGTAGTGATGCGAGCTACTATACTTCTACGATATGTATTAAGGTGAGATATTTTCCACTTGGATGTTCAGTGAGGATTTTGATTTTAAAATCCAAGAAATACCATCCACTTTGAGATTATGCAAACACTCTTTTCTCATAATAATGGGTAGTAAGTGTTATACCCCAATTTTTGCCACTAAGATTCCTCTATCATCTCATATCAACTCAATCACAACAAGATTACACTAGGGTTTGGTTCTTCTCCATATCTCTAGGTTTGTTCATGAGGAATCACCAAACCTTTTATTTGTATATTGTGATCATCTATGTTTTGTATTGATTAACTTTTAACTAATAAATACTATGAATGTTTGCTCTAATTGATGATGCTATGGGTGAAAGAACAACACTCTTTATCAAGTTGATATATAGGTTCATGAGTTGTTTTCCATGCCTTCTTCCACAAAGCTTCATTGAGATTCAAGCTTCGCCATTGAATATTATTTAAAGTAATATCATGACAAGATCTACTATGATTTATCATCCCTCAATTTATCAAAGAAAGTCAAGAAATGCAAGGATTGATTGAAGAAGTTTGACCTAATTGGACAAATTCTTGATTCTATGATCACAAGTACATAAATATCTCAATCTTTAATATTTGGAGGTGGTTTATGTTGCTATGGGTTCTTATTATCATTCAAAACAACTTCTATTCACATGGCAAGAGTTATTGTGCAAGGAAGATTGTCAAAATTGAAAGGGTTTTCCAAGCCACTTTGGTGCTCTAGGAGCTATGGTTTTGAACTTCTAAGGGCTATATCTTGCTTATCTTTTGATATTTTTGAGTGATTACAAAGACAGGCTTCTCTTTAAAGGGTTATCAATAAATCACTTCAAAAGTTTCAAGCAAATTTTGTGTGATAGATCACTAATGATTAAGAAAGATTACAAGTCCTCTAGATAGGCGATCAAATTCCCTTATGTGACTTCAAAAGATCATAACTTGGTCAATTGTCATCTCATTGAGCCCATTCTTTTTCCACAATGATCTTAAGGATGTAAACTACAACTCTTCTTTTATGTGCAAAGCTTGAAAATGCATGGAAGATGCCCTAAGAATGCAAAAAGTTATAGGTCATTTCATGGATTTTCACCAACTTCACAAAGTAATAACTTTCTTAATTCTTGGAGTTTTTAAGTGGTTCAAATCTAAAAATGTCATTTAATGGATCTACTTCATGCCAACATTTTTGGTCAAAAGCAAATTTTGAGTGGAAGGCCATGTTTGGATGCAAAACATTATAGGTCATTTATGAAGAAAAAACTTAGAATTTTTTTAAGTACAAAAAGTCACCCTCTTTTTCTCAACTTTGACTCATCACAACTCCTAGCTCAAGTATTAATTTGATCCCGTTTTTTGCATATTGTAAAATTGATGACCTTATCTTTCAATTGCTTCAAGAATCAGGCCCTAAGACTCCTTGAGTTGTGAATGCCATTGATTCACAGTTGGTACCTTGAAATTGACTTTTTCCTCCAAGTCAGAATTTGAAATGCACAATTCAGCTTCTAATCACCAAATTTTTGCGCATTTTCACTTCTAATCATGTTTAAAAATCTTCCAGAAGTGATTAGCACCTTGAAACAAATGTTTTTGTTGAGTTCTGTGTAAAATACGAGTCACACTTTTCATGCTTGCAACTTCACACGAATTCCCTCCAAACTGTATCATTCTACACGCTTGAGCATCCCATTTGCTTCCCTATAAATAGAGGGTTATATCTCACTCATTTTTTTCAATATTTTGATAGCCAATTAACCCCTATTTAGATCCCAAATGAACTCTAAATTTGAATTTCTGATTTCTTGCTTTCTTACTCCAAAACACCAAAAGTTCCATTCAGTTAGCTTCATTGAACTTCTATGAAGCTAACCACACTCTCACCTTCATGAATTGTAACCTATACTGATCTACAGAAGTCCAGTTTCAAAGATACCTTGTGCTACTTCGTACAAGTAGATTTCTTTGTCAAATCGATCCAAATAAAAGATTAATCTACTCTATGCATCCTTTTGATCCTCATGCTTTTTACAATTTGGGATTTCATTGAGATTTGAGTGAGATACTCCAGAATTTCGTGCTCGCTATTATTTCTACATTTTCTCAATTTAAGCCTTGCTCAGATTATATAAATTTGGCGCGATTGTACCATTATAATAGTATTTAAGATTCGAAACTAATGGTACCAGTCTGGTCCTCTAAATTTACAGTTTGAGGAATCCCAATCTAGGGCGTCTGGAGGTTGAAGACGACCTACGTGTCTTGCTTCAACTAATGAAAGCGTGACATGTTATTTTTTAAATTCAATCCAGTGTGTTTGCTTTATCATACACGCGCTTTGAGATCCCTTGGATCTTATTACTTTCATTAGTCAAACTCCATCCAATGCGCAATAATTTTAGTTGTTTTTAATATTTAAAAGGTGATCCGTTGCAATTTCCAAAGTTGACCATGATATGCATATCGTGCTTAATCCTTTGAATCTGATTACAAGCGTGTTTTAACTCTCATCTAATGGTCCACATTTTTTATGGTTTGTTATTTTATTTTCTGATTTTTTTATTTTAATTTATATAAACTTCAAAAAATCATAGAAAATTCATTTCTGACTCAAAAGTAATGAAAATATTCACAAAAATATTTTTAAATATTCTCTTTCTGATTTTTATTTTTCATGATTTTATTTTCAGATTTAATATTTTTTATAATTTTTCCCTTATTTTGACTTATTTCTAAATATTTAAAAATAATTTTTGATATTTTTAAACTCTGAAATATTTAGAAAAATCATTTTCCTTATTTCTGACTTTCTAAAATTTTTATAGAATTTTATTTTGACTTCTACTATTTTTTATCTTTTTTTTTTCCACTTATTTGAGTGATTTTAATTAGTTTAAAATACTTTTCTAGTTTAAAAAATTACCAAAATTTTTATAAAAATATTTGATATCATTTATGATTTTTTTATGGTCTCTTTAAATTTTTTGATACTGTGAATATGGTTTGATATTTTGCCTTTTATTTTCATTTTAAAAACTATTTAAAAAATCATTTTTCCTTTTTATCTTATTCATTAAATACAATTTATTTTTTTAATATATTCTGGCTATGTGCTTGTTGATCATGAACTTCATTAACATCATTGAATCTTGAGTGTTGAGTTTAACTCCACTAAAATGGATGGATGATTTTAATGATAGTTTGATTAAATTTTTTATTTAAATATATCCCCTCCCTCTTCATATTATCCCTTTCTCTTTGTGTTACATGTTATTAGAGGATGATCTACATATCATCACTCCAAACATATGGCACATAAATTGCTATTGACCGGCCTCAAAATAAGGTGTGACTTCTATATAAGTCAACTTATGATTGCTTAAGATAGCGCTAAATTTTATCCCAATTCGAGAAATGATCATTTGTGGCCCAAACCTATGTTTGCAAGCCCAAGCATGTTTAATTTGAAATCTTTGATCCAATAATCTTGAGGTTCATTGTTAGTAGGCTTTCGTCTTATCAATCCTCTAATGAATCTTCATAAATTTTGGAACTAAGTGAATCATTTAAACATCATTGATCATTTATTGTTGTCTTGAGATTTTGAAATGAATGATATACTTGACAAAAAGCAAATGAAACTTGTTATTGAGAGGCTTTGATTTTATCAATCTTCTAATGAGTTTTCAAATGCAAGTTTCAAAATGGTCCTTCAACTAACCTCTAATTTCTAACAATTGACTTTATTTTAGAATTTTATTTTATGCTTTTTACTTTAAGCACATTTATTTTAGCATTTTAATTTCATGATATTTTCATCTTTTTTCATTTGAGCATTTATCTTTATGTCATTTTATTAGTTTACTTGAGCTTTTCATTTCTTTTTGAAGATACCTAATAATTAATTTGAACCATAAAAAAAATTTAATGTTACTTAGAGTATTTGGTTTCTATCCTTGGCATTTTGGAGTTATGGACTTCTTGGACTTAGGATAAGAGACCTTGACATTCCTTGAGACCTTGTGAATTCTATTTCAACTTTGTCTGGAGTTCTTGGGGTTCACCCCAAGACATTGGGTTGTTTGTTTTCTTTGTGTGCAGGTTATTTGAATTATGTGCTTTGTCTTTGATTGGGAATTCATCTGTATACAACCATTACTCTGCCCAATTTTTGTAAAGACTTAATGCCTTTGAAGCTTGGTTTTCTTAAGAGGTTTTATCATCTTTGCTTTATTGGTTTCAAATCCAAAGGATGGGAATTCTATATTGACTCATTGTGTCAAGTGTTTACTTCTTGTTGGTTAGATTGTTCTTTTCCCTAGCTTTTACCTTATGCTTTAGGATAGTCCCTTCATCGCCACCCATGAGCATTCTTTAAAGAAGTTAACTCAAGGAACTTAAAGTTGACTTTTGACCATGTATTTTCTAAAAGAAAGACTCGTAAGTACAATTTCAAAGATCCTAAGATAGAGGAACTGATGATTTTAATTCCCGAGTCAGGTCCCAGTCACTCATTTTCTAATTGGAAAGAAGTCACCGACAAATATGTATAAGAAAATAAGCAGTCGAAGGTTCATATTGCAAAACTCAAGGGAAACAGTCAGTGTATGGAGAGATCTTCATCAGCTTTGGCTCCTTATGATTTATAGAATCTATATTTATTCCTCTATACCTCAGATTATTGAAACTTGTACTAAACATTGTAATCTAGTCCGAAGTTATTATTGAAATGAATTTTTCAGTATTTCCATATGTGTTAGTGCTTTAATATTTGCAATTGTCTATAATTCTTTGAGTTCCTTGAATAAACAAAATAAATCATATGCATTGCATATCATGCATCATTTTGCACATATTTTTTGCATTCTTGTTTATTCCCAAGTGTTTTACATGTTTCTCTGCTTCCACAGTCGGCAAGTTGTCTCATCGCTATAATACTCGGACTAATTCTAGGAAGAAGATGGAGAATATTGAACATGAGAATCGCGATTTGCGCAAAGAAGTTACTGCTTTGAGAGCTAGTATGGTAAACCTAACTGCTTTGGTGGAATCATTGGTGGTTTCTCAAAATCAGCCACCACCTCCTCCTCCGTCTCTTCATGCTACATAGCCATAACATAAGACTGTTATTTTCGAATTTCTGTCACTTCCCATCTTTGTTACTCAAGTTACTACTTCTCAATACCATATGCCTCACGATTAGCCATGGGGAATGCCTGAGAATTTCATGCCAGAAGGTTACAATCCTGCTACTCAAGTTGCTCTATTTGCTCAAGCTACTGCTTCTTCTGCACCTCATGTGGTGCATGCAACTACTTTTGCCAATAATGAGATTTATCATGTTTCCCCTTCTACAATGAATGGTATGCATGTTATTAATGATGGAGTTTATCATCCTTCTCCTCCACCAAGTGAACATTTGGTCTTCTATGACCGATTCAATGACTTTAAGGATCAACTCAATGAAATGCAGAAAGAAGTGAAGGCTCTCCGAGGGAACGAGTTATTCGGACATAATGTAAGTGATCTCTATTTAGTTTAAAATGTAAAAGTGCCAGCAAAGATTAAGGTGTCAGAATTTGAAAAATAAAAGGGCAATTGTTTCCCCCGTGACCACCTGGTGTTGTATATCAGAAGGATATTAACTCATATTGATGACTGGCGCTTGCTTATTCATTTCTTCTAGGATAGTTTAACTTGTGCTGCCTTGAAATGGTATATGGAATTGGATATTAGCAATATCCACACTTTCAATAACTTGGGTGGAGCTTTCCTCAAGCATTATAAGTATAACATGTTTATGGAACTTTGTGAAGGTAGAAATGTTTAATACTAAGCCATTGGGTTGACTAGACTTATACAAATCAAAATAAAAATCACCACTGATCTTTATTGTTTCCAAAGGAATGAGATAAGAGCGAATAACCCAAAAAGAGGGGGAAATGTTCTAGGTAAGGGGGTTGGTTATGCAAAGGGAAGGTATTAGAACCCTAAACATCTATGGTACTCCGCAGGAACCTCTTTATAAAATCTGTATATTTTGGCTATAAAATGTTGTATAAAATAAAATAGACGGTGGAGGTGATAAAAGAAGTATTTTTTATGATTTTTGCACCCGCTGCAGTTGCGAACCTATAGTGCCTACGTACCACCTTTCATGCAATAGGGGGTCGGGGTACACGTAGTTCACCTTTAAAAAAATTTAAAACACAAGTGTGTTGGTTAATTTTATGAGATAAGACATCATCGTCATTGTCCGTGTGGAAAACATACTTACTACCCACAATCATGAGAAAGGAGAATTTGTATCATCTTAAAGTGGAGGATATGGCTTGGATTTTAAAATCAATAATGCCTCACTCAACATCCAAGTGGAAAATATCTCACTTTGCTACATATTGTAGAAGTATAGTTGTTTATATCACTACAATGATTGATAAGAGTCCAATCTTTTGAGAAAAGTTTTTAAAGTAAAAAAAAAAGCCAAAGTGGAAAAATGGTTTGAAATGAGATTGATTGACTTTTAGTCTTCTCACAAAAAATGTATTATTTAAGTTGATTGAAGTTTATTTATAAAAAGGTTTTGAAAATGCATGGACCTAGGTCCAAGTTTATTATGAAAGTAGTTCAAGTTTAAAAACAAGAAGAGTTTTCAAAAGGAGAGAGCAAATTTTTGAAATTAAAGAAGATGGGAGGAGAAGAAGAGACTATCCTAAAGCATGAGGTAAAAGCTAGGGAGAAGAACCATCTAACCAACAAGAATCCAATACGTGACATTATGAGTCAAGATAGAATTCAAATTCTTTAGATTGAAACCAAGAAAGCAAAGATACTAGACCTCTTGAGATAATCAAACTTCAAGTTATTAAGTCTTCACAAAAATTGGGCAGAGTAACAGCTGTATACCGGTGAATTCAAGATTACATACAAAGTATGTAATCACATTAACCTGCACACAAAACAAACAAACAACCCAATGTCTTGAGGTAAACCTCAAGAACTCCAGACAAAATATCAATTAAGGTCACAAGGTCTCCAACATAGGCCAATGTTTCTAATCCTAAGTCCAAGAAGTCCAATACTCCATAATGCCAAGGATAGTAGCCAAATAGTCCAAGTATGATTAAATTTTTTTATGGTTCGTGTTGATTATTAAGTATCTTAAAAAAGAAAAGAAAAGCTCAAGTGAGCTAAATAAAAATGACAAGAATATAAAGGGGCTCAAGTGAGCAAAGATGAAAAATAGCATGAAATGTAAATGCTAAAGTAAATGGTGCATAAAGTAAAGAGCATAAAATAAAGCATAAAGTAAAAGCATAAAATAGAATCAATTTTCAATAATTAGTGGTTAGTTGGATGACCATCTTGAATCTTGCATTTGGAATTCATTCGAGGATTGGTAGAACCAAAGACTCTACACAATGAATGGCATTTGCTTTATGTCAAGTATATCATCCATTTAAGAATCCTCAATGCAACATTTAATGATCAACGATGTTTAAGTGATTCACGTTGTCTAAAATTTATGAAGATCCATTAGAGGATTGGTAGAACCAAATCCTCCACACAACGAATCTCAAGGTTATTAGATCAAAGGGGTCAAATTAACATACTTGGGCTTGCAAACATAAGTTTGGGCCACGAATGATCATTTATTCGAATCAGGACAAAATTTAGCGCTATGTTAAGCAATCGTAAGTGGACTTATATAGAAGTCACACCTATTTTGAGGCTGGTCAATAGCAATCTATGCACCATCTGCTTTGAGACATGATATATTGATCATGCTCCAATAACACTTAGTGCAATAAGAAAGGGATTAGATGAAGAAGGGTGGGAAATAATATATAAACCACATTTGAATTAAAATTTAATCAAACTTTTATTAAAATCATTCATCCATTTTTATGGAGTTAGACTCAACACCATGAATCCAATGATGTTAACATAGTTCATGATCAAAAATTCAACCCAAGATCAGCCAGAAAATAAACACAAAATAATATTACATTTAATATATGTGTTGAAAAGGGTTTAAAAATGAATAAAAATGAAAATAAAGGAAAAAAAAATCAACTATATTCAAATTGATTCATAAAAAAGAAATAAGGTCATAGAAAAATCAGAAATAGACTCAAATATTTTTATAAAATTTTTTGTAATTTTTTAAAGTCAGAAACTATTTTTAAAATTAAAAGAAATGAGTAAAATAAACCAAAAATGATAAAAAATAACAAAGTCAGAAATAAAAAATAAATGAGGTCACCAATATTTATTACAATATCATTGAATCATTCCTTTTTTTTTTAGAATTTAAAAATGCATAAAAGTATTTTTAAACATTTAAAAAAATTCAAATAAAGTGAAAATTTATAAAAAATATCAAAACACAAAATACAATTGTAAAAAAATAAAAATCAGAAAGAGAAAAATCAAAAATATTTTTCATAATTTTCTCAGATTTTTTGGACTTAAAATGAATTTTCTATGGTTTTTTGAAGTTTAAAACAATTTAAATATAGAAATCAGAAAATAAAATAAAGTAAAAAAATGTGGACCAATGGATGAGAGTCAAAATGCGTTAGTAAGCTAATCCAATGGATCAACGCGCTGTGCATATCATGGTCATTAGTGAATAACACACATGATCATTAATTAAATCAGATATTAAAAAATTCTAAATGACGCTGTTTCATTGGTTGAAGGATGACGCGTTGGTCATCTTCAACCTCCAGCCAGTCTCAAATCGAGCATGCTCAAACTGTAAAATTAGAGCACGAGAGTGGTACCATTTGCTTCGTCTCATCAAGACGAAGACAACCACACCTTCGCGAAAAATTTATATAAACTGTAGCTCAAGCAATTTGGAAGGAATGTTTTGAAAAGGAATTTGAAAATTCATGGCCAAAACGTGTTTCCAGTTAAAATAAATTGTTGCCACTAGAACTAGGACAATGAGAGCTTCACAATGATATCAAAGTTTAGAAGAATTGATGGAGAAATCTACCTATTGAAGTTCAATTGCATAGCTCTGTAAATAGACTTGGTTAGATCAATTAAGAAGGTTTCAAGGCTCAATTATTCTTCTATTAGCTTCAGGGAAGATCAAGGAAGGTAAGTTGATATAAAAAATGGATTGAAAAAGGCTTGAACAATGATTTCGAAGTTGCAGAAAAGTGAGTTATGGAGCGAGTTTGGCAGGGTGATTTTGGTTGTTCAAGCTTGAGAAAACGAATGGGATAGCTCATGTATTTATAGGAGAAGCAAATGGGATCAAAAGGAAAGGTGGATAATGCAATTTTGAGGGAATTCGTGTGGGTCTGCATCATGAAGAAAATGTGACTTTTCTTTTGTCAAAACTCATCCAAAATGCGTGTTTTAATGCACTAATCCACTTGGTAAAGTTGGCTAATCATGTTTAGACGAAAAATGCGTGCTAATTTGAGGGTTAGAAGTTGTAACATGAAATTCAAATTCTGACTTGCGATGAAACTTCAACTACAAGTTACCAGTTTTGAAACAATGGCATTCTCAGCTCAATGGGTCTTAAGGCATGGTTCTTGATGCTTTAGAAAGATGATATTACAAGCTTTGCAATGGGAAAATAATGGAATCAAATGGATGTTTCAGCTAAAAGTTGCAATGAGTCAAAGTTGGGAAAAAGAGGTTGACTTTCCATACTTAGAAATATTTCAAGTTTTTCTTCAAAAGTGACCTATAATGTTTTGTATCCAAACATTGCCTTCCTCTTGGAATTTGCTCTTGACCAAAAAAGATGGAATGAAATATACCTCTTGATTGACATTTTGAAACTTGAACGATTCAAAATATCCAAAAATTGAAAGAGTTATGAATTGTTAAAGTTGGCAAAAAATCATGAAATGACCTATAATCTTTTGTATCCTTAAGGCATCCTCCATCCATTTTCTCACTTTGCACATAAAAGAAGGAATAAAGTTCACATCCTCAAGATCATTATGGAAAATTAGTGGGCTCAAGGTGATAAAAAATTACCAATTTATGATCATTTGAAGTCACACATGGGAAGTTGGGGGTTCATCTAGAGGACTTGTAATCTTTCTTCATCGTCAAGCTTCTTCCACATGAAAACTACTTGAAACTTTTGAAGTGATTTGTTAATAACCCTTTAAAGAGAAGGATGTTTTTGGAATCACTCAAAAATACCAAAAGATGAGCAAGATATACTTCTTTGAAGTTCAAAACCCTAGCTCCTAGATCAAGAAAATGCTTTGAGGAACTTTGACAATTTTAAACAACCTTCTTGTACCAACACTTTTTCTTTGTAGATACAAGTTGTTGAGGATGATAGTGAGAACTCATAGCAACGAAAACCACTTCCATATCTGGAGAATTGAGAGAAATATGTACTTGTTACCAATGGGAACAAGGCCTTTCCAACCATGACAACTTCTTCAATCAATCCCTTGTACTTTTGAGTCAATTTTGATAACTTTGAAATATGGTGAAACAAAATAAACCTTGCCATGCCATTTCTTCCAAAACAACTTCAATGGAGAGGTTTGAATTTCTCAAGCTTTATTGACTAGGGAATGGAAATAAACTCATGAACCCATGGATAAACTTGCTAAGCCACATTGCCTTAACCTACATTATTAACAAGTAAGACAAACCAACATTGCATTTTATTAATTAAAAGGAAAGTCAAAACAAAACATGCATGATCACAAAGGAAAAACAAGTCAAGGTTCTTGGTGATTCCTCAAAGAGAAAATCTAAAGATAGGGAGGAGAACCAAAATCCCTAATGTGATCTTGTTGTGATTGAATCAATATGGTATGAAGAAGAGATCTTAGGGGCAAAAATGGGGGTACCACAGCTGCCTTTATTTAAGTTTCTTCTAATCGAAGATATGAAGGTTAAAAATCTTCGTGTCGACGTGATCGAAGATACTTAAATATAAAACAAACCCTATTTTTGGCCCTAAGATTACATGCAATGCTTATGAGTATGAATGTATATGAACAACTTCAAAGGGACGCAAAACACAACTTGGGATGTAGCAAAAGAAATAAGGATCAAAAGAGAAACCCGACCAGGAAAATAAATCACTGGTGAATAAAAAAGACCCGACTCTATTGGTGTAACACTAAAAGAAGAGATAAGGTAGCATCAACTCAGCTAAAGAGGAGATAGTACAGGATAAAAGTGATTGACAACCAACTGTGAACTTCCAAACTCAATAGTCGGAGGTAGAATATCAAAAGGATACGCCAACTTTTACTGAAGGCGAAACTACCAACGTTCACTGAAGGTAGAAAGAGAAAATAATAACAACACTGATGTTCACTGACGGTGAGCTACCAACGTTCATTGAAGGTAGAGAGACAAACATCGACGTTCAATAAAGATGAACTACCAACTTTCACTGAAGGTAGAAAAAAGATAACAATCACCAACGTTCACTGATGGTGAACTACCAACTTTCACTGAAGGTAGAGAGAAAACAAATATCATAGCACTGACATTCACTGAGGGTGAACTACTAACGTTCACTGAAGGTAGCAAAAAGATAACAATCACCAACATTCACTGATGGTGAACTACTAACTTTCACTGAAGGTAGAGAGAAAATAAATATCATAGCACCGACATTCATTGACGGTGAACTACCAACGTTCACTGAAGGTAGCAAAAAGATAAGAATCACCAACTTTCATTGATGGTGAACTACCAACTTTCATTGAAGGTAGAGAGAAATATCATAACACCGACGTTTACTAACGGTGAACTACCAACGTTCACTGATGGTAGTAAAAAGATAACAATCACCAACGTTCACTGATGGTGAACTACCAACTTTCACTGAAGGTAGAGAGAAAAGAAATATCATAGCACAGATGTTCACTGACGGTGAACTACCAACGTTTACTGAAGGTAGAAAAAAGATACCAATCACCAACATTCACTGATGGTGAACTACCAACTTTCACTGAAGGTAGAGATAAATATCAAAACATCGACGTTCACTGACGGTGAAATACCAACGTTCACTGAAGGTGGCAAAAGATAACAATCACCAACGTCCACTGATGGTGAACTACCACTGTTCACTAAAGGTAGAAAAGAAATATCATAACACCGAGGTTCACTGACGGTGAACTACCAACATTCACTTAAGGTTGCAAAAAGAATAACAAGTTTCTCCAAAATTCTGGCGTTTCACCTAGAACAGATCTCAACTTCTTCTTTAACCAAGGCATTCCGCCTGGAAAGGGTAATATATAAGTTATCTCAAATAAAAAGACTACCACTTGCTGTTATAGGAAGGATTGTAAAAATGACTTTCTGGGGAAAGCAATATGGCTTCTTGGGGAAAGAAATATTACTTCTTGGGGAAAGCAATATGGCTTCCTGGGGAATGAATCATGATCATTAGTGAATGACACACATGATCATTAATTAAATCAGATATTCAAAAATTCCAAATGCGCTGTTTTATTGGATGAAGGATGACACGTTGGTCATCTTTAACCTCCAGCCAGTGTCAAATCGAGCTTGCTCAAAGTGTAAAATTAGAGCACGAGACCGGTACCATTCGCTTCGTCTCATCAAGACGAAGACAACGACACCTTCGCGAAAAATTTATATAAACTGTAGCTCAAGCAATTTGGAAGGAAATTTTTGAAAAGGACTTTGAAAATTCATGGCCAAAACGTGTTTCCAGTTAAAAGAAAGTGTTGCAACTAGAACCAGGGTAATGAGAGCTTCACAATGATATCAAAGTTTGGATGAATTGTTGGAGAAATCTACCTATTGAAGTTCAGTTGCAGAGTTCTGTAAATGGACCTGGTCAGATCAATTCAGAAGGTTTCATGGCTCAATTCTTCTTCTATTAGCGTCAGGGAAGATCAAGGAAGGTGAATTGATAGAAAAGATGGATTGAAAAAGGCTTAAACAATGATTTCGAATTTGCAGAAAAGTGAGTTATGGAGCGAGTTTGGAAGGGTGATTTTGGTTGTTTAAGCTTGAGAAAATAAATGGGATAGCTCATGTATTTATAGGAGAAGCAAATGGGATCAAAAGGAAGGGTGAATGATGCAATTTGGAGGGAATTCGTGTGATTCTTCATCATGTAGAAAGTGTGACTTCTCTTTTGTAAAAACTCATCCAAAACGCAAGTTTTATTGCACTAATCCACTTGGAAAGGTTGGCTAATCACGTTTAGACCCAAAACGCGTGGAATTCTCACTTTGGAAACAATGGAATTCTCAGCTCAAGGGGTCTTAAGGCATGGTTCTTGATGATTTAGAAAGATGAGATTACAACCTTTGCAATGGGAAAATAATGTAATCAAATGGATGTTTGAGCTGAAAGTTGCAATGAGTCAAAGTTGGGAAAAAGAGGTTGGCTTTCCATACTTAGAAATATTTCAAGTTTTTCTTCAAAAGTGAACTATAATGTTTTGCATCCAAACATGGCCTTCCTCTTGGAATTTTCTCTTGACCAACAAATATGGCATCAAATAGACATCTTGAATGGCATTTTAAAACTTGAACCATTCAAAATATCAAAAAATTGAGAGAGTTGTGAATTGTTGAAGTTGGCATAAAATCATGAAATGACCTATAATATTTGGTATCCTTAGGGCATCTTCCATCCATCTTCTCACTTTTCACATAAAAGAAGGAATGAATTTCACATCCTCAATATAATTGTGGAAAAAGAGTAGGCTCAAGGTGATAAAAATTGACCAAGTTATGATCATTTGAAGTCACACATGGGAAGTTAGGGGTTCATCTGGAGGACTTGTAATCTTTCTTCATCATCAAGTTTCTTCCACATGAAAAATCCTTGAAACTTTTAATGTTATTTGTTAATAACCCTTTGAAGAGAAGGATGTTTTTGGAATCACTCAAAACTACCAAAAGATGAGCAAGATATACTTCTTTGAAGTTTAAAACCCTAGCTCCTAGATCAAGAAAATGCTTTGACGAACTTTGATAATTTTAAACAACCTTCTTGTACCAACATTGTTACTTTGTAGATAGATTTTGTTGAGGATGATAATGAGAACTCATAGCAACAAAAAACACTTCCATATCTTGAGAATTAAGATAAATATGCACTTGTGACCAATGGGAACAAGGCCTTGTATAACCATGACAACTTCTTCAATCAACCCCTTGTACTTTTGAATCAATCTTGATAACTTTGAAATATGGTGAAACAAAATAAACCTTGCCATTCCATTTCATCCAAAACAACTTCAATGGTGAGGTTTGAATTTCTAAAGCTTTATTGACTAGGGCATGGAAATAAACTCTTGAATCCATGGATCAACTTGCTAAGCGACATTGCCTTTACCTACATTATTAACAAGTAAGACAAACCAACATTGCATTTTATTAATTAAAAGGAAAGTCAAAACAAAACATGAATGATCACAAAAGAAAAACAAGTCAAGGTGCTTGGTGATTCCTCAAAGAGCAAAGCTAAAGATAGGGAGGAGAACCAAAAGCCCTAATGTGATCTTGTTGTGATTGAATCAATATGGTATGATGAAGGGATCTTAGGGGCAAAAATTGGGATACAACACACTTTACTGTGATTAATTGAGGGAAATGGTTCAGAATGATAAAGAGTCGTTTAAAGAGTATGCACATTGTTGGGAGAGAAATAAATAAATAAGGCCTTCCTAAAAACCCTTGGTTCATTTTATTATGAAAGGATGGTTGCAAGTGTACCAAGTGATTTCACTGAGATGGTAAGTATGGGTGTTTGTCTTGAAGAAGCTGTTAGGGAAGGATGATTGACAAAAGATGAAGGTTCTAGTGGAACAAAGAAATGATCATATGGGTTTTCTAGAAAGAAAGAAAGAAAGTGAAACAAATGTTGTCATTGAGGAAGTAAAGGTGAGATCTCTGAGAAGACGTCATCAGCACCCACGACAAGTTGCTTCTGTAACTCCTGTTGTTTATGTAGCTTCGACTGTTGTTGCCTATCAAAGAGAACCTCCTCAAGGTAATCAAGGGAAAGGTAAGAAGAGAGAAGATTTTGATCCTATTCCAATGAGTTATGAAGAATTATTTCCAACTTTAATTTAAAAGAAGTTGGTGCAGACTAGGCCTCCCCCTACTATACCTTCACCTTTACCAAGGTATTATAAGGCAAATCAGACTTGTGATTTTCATCAAGGAGCCCCTGGACACAACATTGAAAATTTCTATGCACTAAAGTCTGGGGTGCAAAAGATGGTAAGATCTGGTCTCATGTCTTTTAAAGGCTTTGGTCCCAATGTGAAGGATAATACACTTCCCAAACATGGAGGTGGAAGTGCTGTAAATATGGTTACTGGTTGTCCTGTGGATTTATAGATTTCTGATATCAATCTAGTAAGAGGTGATTTAGTGAATATGCATGCCAATCTTTGTGAATCCAACTATAATACACATGACCATGTTGGTTGTAGTGTTTGCAGTTCAGATATCCATGGATGAATTAAAGTGAGAGTTGATCTTCAAGAGATGATGGATGAAGGTCTTATCCACATAATCTGATCAAGGGCTGAATATGGTTTTGTCTTAGGAGTTTTTGTATTTTATTTCTTTCATTGTAATCCCAAAGAGGCATGATGTACTTGAACTTTGATTTATTAATATAACGTGTGTTCCTTTTTTGTCTAAAGCAAATTTAAATCTCTAATTTCCTTGAAATCATTTGCATATTCATCTTCATTCATCATAACACAAACAGGTTTCTTACAACATGTCTCCTTATCTTTCTACTGTTTATTTCAGTGAGATGGATATTGAACAAATAATAAAAGATCTCCAGGCGCATAACGTCCAATTTAAACAAATGTTCTTGACTCTAGCAAAAGGATAAGATGATTTAAAAACTCTACTGATCAAAGAAAAGAAGAAGAAAGCGAAAAAATCAATCGGTGTTTTGAATCTGGGAAAAAGGTTCAAAGGACCAGCCAGACAGACTCTAGACTTCGCAACATCGTCAGATGAAAGGGATAATCAAGAAGGGAAAAACAAGGAAGTGACTGGCCCTCCTAAATTTGAAGAGGAATAAGATGTTGACTACTCTGAAGAGCAGTATCCTCCAGCTGACGACAAATACAAACAGTTGGAAGATCGTCTCAATGCTATGGAGATCCAGAAGGTACCCGGGTTGGATTTTGAGGAGCTAGGACTTGTCTCAGGGGTTGTCATACTACAGAAATTCAAGGTCCCCATTTTCTCTAAATATGATGGTGTCTCTTGTCCAAAGTTGCATTTGAGATCATACGTCAGGAAAATTCAACCCCATACTACGGATAGGAATCTATGGGTGCATTTCTTCCAAGAAAGCTTGTCAGGAACGCAGTTGGATTGGTTCTATCAGTTGGAAGGGACCAACATCCGCAATTGGGAAGATTTGGCAGCCTCTTTTTACAAGCAATACAAGTATAATGTTGACTTAGCTCTAACACGGACACAGTTGCAAGGCATCTCTATGGGTACAGGTGAAGGTTTCAAGACCTATGCTCAAAAATGGCGGGATCTTGCGGGAAGGGTCCTACCATCTCTATCTGACAGAGAATTGGTGGATATGTTCTTAGGCACGCTATCTGGTCCATTCTTCAAACACTTGATTGGAAGATCCTCGGCTGGGTTTAACGAATTAATCATGACCGGTGAACGGATAGAAGCGGGTATAAAAAGTGGCAAAATTCAAAGAGATGCATCCTTGAGCGTGATAAAGAAGCCCTTTACTTGAAAGAAGGAGGTCAGTGTTGCACATGACCATAGGAATCAGGACAGAACTGAACATCGTCCAGCGGTAGGGGCTGTCATGATCTCTAAGCCTGCACCTACTCAATAAAGGAATAATTAGTCTAGAACGGAAAGGTCGGTAAGACAATTTACCCGGATAAATATGACATTGTCTCAAGTCTTGCCGCATTTGTTGAAATCTAATCTGGTAACCTTGTGGGAAGCTCCGAAGAATCCCAACGCCGCCTCTCCCCATTATAACCCAAATGCTCATTGTGCTTACCATTCAGAAAGTCTAGGTCATGATACAAACGACCGTTGGGCTTTGAAAAATAAGGTGCAAGACCTTCTCGAGGCAGAGGAAATTGAATTTGACGCTCCTGAGATCCCAAATGTTATCACCGCTTATATGCCCAAGCATGGCTGTGGTGTTAACGCTGTTGAAGATGATGTGTTTGTTGCTGTTGATGATGAACTTGCTACTCCTCTCCTAACTGTCAAAAGGAACCTGTTGAAGGCCGGTTTATTTTCGGGTTGTGTCGAAGGCTGCCACCTCTGTTTATCCCTACCGACTGTTTGTCATTTATTGAAGGCAGGTGTCCAGCGCCTGATGGATGACAAAGAGATCTTGTTTGAAAAGACTCTTGTTTCAACCATTTCATACAAGGATGTTTCAATAATAACCATTTCCGCCAATCCTCTCGGGGTCTCCACCAAAAGACTCGTTAGGATTACATCTGTTCCGAAAGTAACTCCATTGATAATTACTATGCCAGGGCCAATCCCGTACTCCTCAAACAAAACTGTCCCATGGAAATATGGGGGTGACGTCTACTACCACAGAATCAAGTAAGAATGGCTGGCTGTTGAAGACCCGGTTTTTGAGAAGGCTGACCCCGACATCGGCAACATTGTGGGAACCAGCAAAATAACCAGAAATGGAAGAGTGTTCTCACCTGAGATTACTCCTTCGAAAAATGTTACCGGTCCTGTGATCATTCCTGCTTTTGTTCCTGCTGATACTACTACAACAACTCCTATGATTACCCCTACTTAAACCCCTATCACCGAGTCGACCGAGACTCGGGGCAAAGGCATTTTGGTTGAGCCTGTCTGGATGAAGGCGCAATCACCATCTATCCCAAAGGCTTCCAAGAAAGAGATGGAAGAAATTTTGAAAATTATAAAGAGAAGCGACTACAATGTAGTCGAACAATTAGGGAAGACCGCTTCAAAGATTTCTATGCTAGATTTACTGTTATGCTCCGAAGCTCATGTGAAGGCCTTGGTGAAATTTCTTAAAACTTCCCATGTGCCACAGGAAACCTCTACTGACCAATTCAAAGATTGTGTGGCTAGTTTGACAGCTGATAACGGTTTGGAATTTTCTGATGCTGGTCTGACACCTAGAGGGAGGAAACACAATGAGGCGTTGCATGTCTCTGTCGAATGCAGGGGCACTAATTTGACCCATGTCCTAGTAGATACTGGTTCATCATTGAATGTGTTGCCTAAGAAGTCTCTGGATAGACTAGACTGTGAAGGTCTAACTTTAAAACCCAGCAATGTAGTGGTAAGGGCCTTCGATGGTTCGAAGAGAATGGTACACGGGGAGGTGGACATCCCCATCAAAGTTGGAACTCAGACCTTCGATTCTACTTTCTATGTGATGGATATTTTCCCTTCCTATTCCTGTTTATTGGGCCAAACTTGGATTCATGATGCTGGTGCCGTCACCTCTACATTACATCAGATGTTGAAGTACCGAATCAATGGAAAAATCATCACTGTCCATGGAGAGAAGGAATATATGGTCAGTCACTTGAACTCCTTCAGGTATGTGGAAATGGATGGTGAATTCATCGAAACTCCGTGTCAGCATTTCGAGGAAGTCCCACAAACAGTTACAGAAACCAAGACTGTTTCCAAAGTTCCAAAGATTACCAGACCTCTATTGAATATGGTTTCTCTGAAAGATGCCAAGGAAGTAGTAGAAGAAGGTGGGTGTACAATTTGGGGACAACTCCCGAATATTCCCTACAAATCTGGAAAATTTGGTTTGGGTTTTACTTCAGGAGCCTAGAAAGTTTTTCGTTGTGCTCGTGCCGGGGAACTAACTTTACGGATCAACAACCATCGAGTCAACGCAGTGGAAGTTAGTGATGGCAGTTGTGACCTGGAAGAATGGATTCTTCCAACTATCAGCAAAGGACTCAACAACTGGGAAGCCAAAGAACTTGTCCCTCTTACTTTTATCCAACAGTAATTGTCTTTAAATTTTTGTCGGGCTTGTATTAATTAAACAATTTAGACTTTAAAGCCTTGTGTCTTACCCGAGGAACAACGGTCCATTTGTGAGGGTTGTTACTTCAATTTTCATATGTCATAAATAAATCATGGACGTTTTTGCATGCAAATTTTATGCTCTTTGTTCTTCTTTTTCTACATTTTTATTTATTTTTCAAAGATAGCTATGCTCTTACACACACTCACATGTCAAAATGTAGATCCACATCCACTCAGGATCCCATGGGTAACGATTCTAATATGGCCTCTTGTGACTTTGAAAATCCGATCTACCAAGCCGAAGACGAAGGTGAGGAAGATTGTGAGGTTCCAGGGGAACTAGCTAGGTTACTACAATAGGAAGAAATGACCATACAGCCCCACAAAGAACCGGTTGACACAGTTAACTTAGGTACCGAAGGGGACAAGAAAGAAGTCAAGGTAGGTGCCAATCTGGAACCTAGTGTCAAGAAGCGCTTAACTCAGTTATTACATGACTATGTTGAGGTCTTTTCCTTGTCTTACGAAGACATGTGAGGACTTGACGCTGATATCGTGGTCCATCGTCTGCCGACAAAAGAAGACTGCCCTCCGGTAAAACACAAAGTTCGTCGCATGCGGCCAGAAATGTCAAAGAAGATCAAGACTGAAGTCATGAAACAGTTTAACACCAGATTCTTAGTCGTCACCTCCTATCCACAATGGGTCTCCAATGTTATTCCAGTGCCTAAAAATGACGGTAAAGTACGCATGTGTGTGGATTTCAGAGATTTGAATAGGGAAACCCTAAGGATGATTTCCCACTTCCCCATATCGATATTATGGTTGACAACACTGCATAACATAAAGTATTCTCCTTCATGGATGGTTTCTTCGGGTACAATTAAATCAAAATGGAACCTAAGGACATGGAGAAAACGACCTTCGTTACACAGTGGGGTACATTTTGTTACCTAGTTATGCCATTCGGGTTGAAGAACGCTAGGGCAACTTATCAACGCGACATGGTAGCTCTGTTTCACGATATGATCCATCACGAGATAGAGGTCTACGTAGATGACATGATAGCCAAATCTCAAACTGAAGAGGAACACCTTGACCATTTGCATAAACTGTTTGAAAGACTGAAGAAATATAGACTAAGGTTGAACCCGAGTAAATGCACTTTTGGAGTGTGGTCCGGTAAACTCGTAAGCTTCATTGTCAGCGGTAAATGTATCGAATTGGACCTTGCAAAGGTAAAAGAAATACAAGAAATGCTTACTCCTCGCACCGAGAAGGAAGTCATAGGATTCTTATAACGACTAAACTACAACACCAGATTCATTTCTCACCTAACCGCTACTTGTGAACCAATCTTCAAATTACTGAATAAAGATCAAGTGTTAGATTGGAACGACGACTGCCAGGATGCCTTCAACAGGATCAAAGAGTACCTTCAAGAGCCTCCTGTTTTGATGCCACCATTCGAGGGAAGACCTTTGATCATGTATCTAACTGTCCTGGAAAATTCAATGGGGTGTGTGTTGGGGCAGCATGACGAGTCTGGCCGAAAAGAGCATGCAATATACTACCTGAGCAAAAAGTTTACCGACTGTGAAACCAGATATTCACTGCTCGAGAAAACTTGCTGCGCTCTGGCATGGGCTGCTCTCCGACTAAGACAATATATGTTGACCCATACTACCTTATTGATATCTAAGATGGATCCAATTAAATACATATTCGAGAAGCCCTCCCTCTATGGAAGAATAGCAAGATGACAGATGATCTTGACTGAATACGACATTCAATACACTACCCAAAAAGAAATAAAGGGCAGTGTGATAGCCGATCACCTTGCTCATCAGGCTGTGGATGACTACCAGTCCATGAAATTTGAGTTCCCAGATGAAGACATCATATTGGTAAACAATTGTGAAGAACTCAGACCATATGACGGACCTGAACAAGGATCCCGATGGACATTGGTTTTTGATGGAGCTTCCAATGCACTCGGCAACGGCATAGGCGCTGTGATCATATCCCCTGAAGGATGTCATACTCCCTTCACTACAAGACTTTGTTTCAATTGTACCAATAATATGGCGGAATATGACGCGTGTATTATGGGTCTCAAAGCCGCCATATATTTGTGAATCAAGTCCTTAAAGGTATTTGGAGATCCAGCCTTAGTTGTCAGTCAGATCAAAGGAGAATGGGACACGAAGCACCCTAATCTCATCCCTTACATAGAACATGTGTTGACATTAATCCCACATTTTAAGGAGATTACCTTTGAGCATTTTCAACGAGAGGAAAATCAACTAGAGGATGCGCTAGCCACTATGTCGTCCATGTTTAAAGTCAGGTGGGATAACGAGGCTCCCCAGATCACTGTTGAGCGGATGGATGGACCAGCTTACTATCACGAGATAGATACTGAAGAAGTAGTAGACAAGCCTTGGTTCCATGAAGTTAAGAGGTATCTCGAGGCCCAAGAGTATCCGTAGGGTGCTTCAGTCAATGATAATAAGTTCTTGAGAAGATTTTCTGCTAAATTCTTCCTTAGTAACAGAATCCTCTATAAATGCAACCACGACTCTAGTTTGCTTTGTTGCGTAGACCAGAGTGAGGCCAAAAAGATCATGGTTGATTTACACGAAGGTACCTTTGGCACTCACTCTAGTGGGCACACGATGGTTAAAAAGATCCTACAAGCAGGATATTACTGGCCCACCATGGAAGCGGATTATTATCAATATTCACGAACTTGTCACAACTTCCAGATCTATGCTGACAAAGTACATGTGCCTCCGGTTCCCATGAACTTCCTGACTTCTCCATGGCCCTTTGCAATGTGGGGCATTGACATGAATGGAGAGATCAAATTCGCAGCTTCTAATGGACACCGCTTCATCTTGGTTTCCATTGATTACTTCACAAAGTGGGTTGAGGCAGCTTCATTCTCTTCTGTTACCAAGAATGTTGTGGCCCGATTCATCAAACAAAATCTCATCTGTCGGTACGCTATCCCAGAGAGAATCATCACGGATAATGGTACCAATCTCAACAATACTATGATTACCTCACTATGCGCACAATTCAAGATCTGGCACCATAACTCCTCTCCTTACCGGTCGAAGATGAATGGCGCTGTAGAAGCTGCAAATAAAAACATTAAGAAGATCATACAAAAAATGACAGTGACCTACAAGGACTGGCATGAGATGTTACCATTTTCTCTCCATGGTTACCGGACCACGACACACACGTCAACAGGGGCAACTCCTTTCTCTTTGGTATACAGTATGGAAGCTGTCCTACCAATTGAAGTCCAAATACCTTCTCTGAGAATCATAAAAGATACAGGGCTGAATGAAGATGAATGGATTCAAACTTGACTTGACCAGTTGAACTTGATTGATGAGAAGAGGCTTACAGCTATCTATCATGGTCAGATGTACCAAAAACGCATGATCAAAGCTTTTAACAAGAAGGTCAGACGTCAGGTATATCGGGTTGGTGACTTGGTAATCAAGCGTATCATATTGCCACAAGGTGATCCTAGGGGAAAATGGACTCCTACATACGAAGTATTATTTGTGATCAAAAACATATTCTCTGGTGGATTAATGATCTTAACCACTATGGATGGCGACGACCTTCCGCATCCTGTTAGCACAGACATAGTCAAAAGATACTACACATGAATAAAGACTCGCTAGGTCGAATGGCCTAGGAAAAAATTAGGGCATCCCGGCGAACCAAAAGGGTTCGGGAAAAAATTAGGGATAAAATACAAAACAAATCCGTACACCCGACAAGCTGAAAACCTGAAAGGGCGGTTTGCACAAAAAGGGGTGTCCCGGTGGACTGAAAACCCGAAAGGGTGGTCCAGGCAAAAGTTAAGGATTGAAAGCATATGACTATGTCCCGTTGGATCACCTTACAGATAACCTTTAGTATCGACTGACAAACTCAAATGGGTTTAATAAATCCAATCAGCTTCGGACAAAGCAGCAAGTGGATGAGACGCTCAGAGACATGAAGGGTATAACAGAGTGGGAACCCCATGGGATTATTTCACATAGCTATCTTTTCTTTGTATCAATTTTCATTTTCTACGACGACATTCCCTTACTAGGATGTTCGTCTCTTTGTACAAAAATACTTATTCAAGTTAATACAAAGATATTCCTTTAAAAGTGCAAAATTATCTGTTTTTCTTTTATTTTCCTGATTTGTTTGCAAAAACGTCCGATGATTGTTTTTGAACATGTGCATTTGAACGTGATTACTGTTTACAAATGAGCAAAAAAAGGGGAACAAAAAACAGAAAGGCAATTACTAATGGCTTTAAGAGATATGATAATATCTATAGGCCATTCCATAAAATCCCCGCAAGTACTTTTTCCCGCAAGAGCGGAAGCAAGGACATCCTACTACAGGAACACTAACGTATCTTCAGTATGCAGTCTAATGGTATCAGGTGCTCTCACATCCCCGACGGAGAAAAACTTTCAGTTACCGCTCCAAAGTTTCCCCAGTAAAAGTCGCCCAGTTTCTTAGGATTCCCCAGCAGGATTTCACGAAGTCCACAAGCAATGCACAATGTTTCCCTTCCCCAACAGAGTTTATTTCTCTAATTACGGAAACCCATCCATCAACACTTCAATTTCAACAAAATATGAAGACTTACACTCCATATTCCCCGTAGCAGTCAGGGATTTATTTTCCCTAATCCAACGACACTACAGCAGAACAATTAATATGTTCATACATTGCATTCATACGTCATAGCATTGACAACACAAATTAATATAGCGCAATCTCCTTTATTTTGAGAAACAACATTATACCATGCACTTCATACATAATTACATTGCATACAACTAACTCTTCACCTTTTCAGGAAAGATTAATCAACAGAAAATTATCGTCAAATTTTCAACAAGACAAGGCAAATATCTATGAAAAACCTGATTACAGATCAATTCCTGAGAAAGGACTGGTTGACCATCTACACAACGGATATTTCCTTCAGACCCCTTCTGGTTCACTTTAAATCTCTCAACGGTTTATTCTGATTCTTCCCCACAAACATCTTCTCTGGTTCAGATATGTTGCTTCAAGATTTATTCTAATTCTTTTCCAGACCCCTGTTGGTTCAGTTTAAATCTCTCAACGGTTTATTATAATTCTTCCCCACAGACGTCTTCTCTGGTTCAGATAAGTCGCTTCAATATTTATTCTGATTCTTTTCCAGACCCCTGTTGGTTCAGTTTAAATCTCTCAACGGTTTATTCTGATTCTTCCCCGCATATGTCTTCTCTGGTTCAGATAAGTCGCTTCAATATTTGTTCTGATTCTTCTCCAGACCCCTTCCGGTTCAGTTTAAATCTCTCAACGGTTTATTCTGATTCTTTCCCGCAGACATCATCTTTGGTTCAGATAAGTCGCTTCAAGATTCATTCTGATTCTTCTCCAGACCCTTGTCGATTCAGTTTAAATCTCTCAATGTTTTATTCTGATTCATTCCCGCAAACATCTTCTCTGGTTCAGATAAGGCGCTTCAAGCTTTATTCTGATTCTTCTCCAGATCCCTGCTGGTTCAGATAAATCTTTCAACAATTTATTCTAATTCCTAGTAGATATTTTTTTTGGTTCAGATAAATCGCTCAAAGATCTATTCTGATTCTCTCCAGTTAAAGAATATCCAAGACCTATTTTGGTTCAGTTTAAATCTCTCAATGGTTTATCCTGATACATTCCAAATAAACATTTCTTCCGGTTCAGATAAATCGCTCCAAGATTTATTCTGATTCTTTCCAGTCAAATAACATGCAAGATTTCTGCTAGTTTCAGATAAATCGCTCCGAAGGTTTACTCTTATTCTTTTCCAGTTGAAACCAAGTTCAGAGTTGGTCCTTCTTCTGTCAACAGTCACCTTTGGATGGCATCTACAAGCCTATCTCCAGCAGCTCTCCATCATTTCTCCAAATGTTATCTTTAAGCCCATTCCCTACACAATCAGCCAACACGTCATCAAGTGCAAATTTCTAGGCACTCTAAATGTTCAATCATCTTCCACTTTCAAGCTACGAATGACAAGCGTGCCGATCTCGGTTTTCAAGTTTAAGAAGATTGAACAGGAGCAGTTGTCGTACCCCAAAATTTTCCCTCCCATTTTTCATATTCTAGGGTTTCTCGAATACTCAATTTGGCTCAGAAGTTGGTCAGACAATTTCTCCCTAGGCAGCAAATCAACAGTTAGGGTTTGGTAATTCTCAAAGAAAATTGAGTTTTCAAGGTTTCAAATGGTCTTCATAGGTATTCATGTCTCCTCAAGGATGTTTATGCCAGTTTTCAAACTATGCATTGCAATTTTGCTCAATTGATGGCTCAGATAACTAAAAACGACTACATTGACCCAAAAATCGACCTTTTGCAAGAACAAGTTCAAACGATTGTAGCTTCTTCATTATTCGATATTTTTGAGCGGTTTATCTTGTGTATGATTCTCCTTGATTAAGGCTATCATTTAGATGACCATGGTTTTGGGTTTGAGTTAACCAAGTTGGAATTTAATTCTTAAACATTTATTTTGTTTAGGAATTTTATTGGAGTGCAAGGCGCATGGTTTATTTGATCATTTTGTGATTGCTTGAAGTTCAAGTTACCAAACCAAGGTGTTTTATTCAAAGCATTCAATTGAGAATTGCAAAGTTTAAATTAAAATTTAAGTTTTGTACAATAAATCTCATCATTTACAAATTTATTCAAGGCTTTGTGTTTATTACATTACAAATGAAATGAATTACAAATTTTTGTCTTGTTTACAAAGAATTACAAATTTTTATTTACAAAGAAAGCAATTTTGTTCTATTTCTTCAAGTCTTATTTGCTTCATCTTCAAGCAATCCATCAAATCCTTGCTTTCCATACACGCTTCATGTTCATGAAACAAAGAAAAGAAAGTTAGCAATTCAAGCAAAAGTGATGTGTAAAGAAAGGAAAAAGATTCATCACTGGGGCTTGTATGTAGGAATCAAATTTAAATATGGTTTGTTTTATCATAATCCTTCTTCTCCCATTTTTTCAAATCACAAGGTTGGGCCTTGGTTCACAAAAAGGAAAAGAAAATATGCAAGCCCAAGGCTGTCAAAATAAGCAACAAAATATCACAACAAGGCCAAACATGCAGCAGGGCAAACAAAGCAAAGGCAGGCTGCAAGAAGCATGCAGCAGCTGCTGTAAACATAGCAGCAAGAACAGGCTGCAATGCAGCAAGCAAGCTACCTAAGTGCACAAGCCAACAAAACCTGTAACAAATATGAAAAAAAACAAAATAGGTTGCAATGCAGCAAGGTCAGACAGCAGGGCAAGCAAGCAAAGGCAAAGCATAGCTAGCTTGCCCAACACACCATATTATCGTCACTTTCCTAAATATATAAACCCTTCAGAAGTTATTTGCATCCTTGAAAGATGAAAGAGTAAAGATGAAAGAGATATCACCTAACAAACAACATTCCAAAATCCTACAAAATGCCAAAGTTAGCCCTGCCCAAACTCAGCCCAAGTATTGCACAAAAGAGGCAACTCAAGGCCTGCACCTCAAAAGGCCAAAGTCAGCATATCAGAAAATATTTCCCCCCACTTTTTCCACCCTGTTTTCAATAGAATAACCATTGCTGTTTCACAAGCGAAAGAGGCAAAAAAAAATGAAACAAACCAAGAGCCAAACCAGCAAAGACAAGAGATTTCAAACCATGAACAAAACCAAGCCAGCATACCCAAAACAGACAAGCAAAGACATTAGCAAACCAGAAAAACTAAAAATTTCCAATTCCTGTTCAACATAACATAAACAAATTCCATCTGTTCAAGATGGAAGCATTAGCATGAACCAAAAGAGCCAAACCAGCAACCTGGTTCCATCAAAACCATAACCTCCTTTCAAACATACAAAAAATCCCAAAAAGAAGAAAAACCAGAAAATAGACAATCCAATCAATATTTCTTCATTTGCAAATCCATTTGCATACGTACTCCCTCTGTCTCATAAACAAAACCCTAATCATCTCATAAAAATCCAAAAACTCACAAAAGGTCATACGCAAATCAGAGGAAGAGGCAAAGCTGAGATTTGGACCATACCTTAGAAGCTGAAAAAGAGGTAACTCATGGTTTGCTTTTACCTTTCCTTACCCTTTTTGCAATCGCTGTAGCATTCAATTTGGGGCTTTAGGGTTTTTGCTGGGGATGAGGGTAGCTAGAGAAAAGAGAGATAATAGAGAGGGAGATTGATTCGCCATTAGAACAGAGAGATATCGAGAGGGACAAAGAGAAGATGAACATGAAGAAAAACTGAGCAATTAGAGGAGAGAGGGATTTGGGTTTTGATGATCGATACTTTTTATTCTGGAAATTGAAGTTGTTTGTCTTGGAATAACAAGAGATTAATGTTAGTTTTTTTCTCTTCCTTATGCTGGCCGTGGCACATCATTTACAAACAATTAGGGTTTCCAAAACCCTCTCCTATTCCTTCATAAAACCGGGTTTGGACCTGTTTTGTTTGGCCCAACCCATTTCTTAAATTTTTATTTTTATATTAATAGAGGTATTCGAATAAGTGAAGGGTTAGTTGGTGTAGTGGTCATCATGCATTTGAGTGATATAGAGGTCCCGAGTTCGAGACCCCATGGGACAGTTTGTTCATTTTTTTCACTTTTTCCTATTTCTTTCTTCATTTTTGTTTGACAGAAAATTAAGTAAAAAAAACATGATTGGGCCTTACAATTACCCCAAGCCCATCCAAAATTCATCATGCTCACCCCATTATGCTATTTACACACCTTGATAAATTAATTTAGTTTATTTTACTAATTTTTTAGTTTTCATTAATTCAATTTATATTAGTTTATATTTTATTTAATAATCTTAGAATTAGCATAGTTTTGGTGTAATTTAATAACTTGGAATTTTAAGTTAGCTCCAAAATATATAATTTTTAAAAAAAATAGTTAATTAATTTAGGACTTTGTGAATAATTTTGTTAACATTTTAGTTTAGGAAACTTTCTTTTAAATTATTTAGTTTCTACATAATAAAAATCCAAACAAAAATGTATATACAAATGATTTAATTTCTTTAATCAATTATTTTCTTTAATAGAATAGAATTTTATTTTTTCTTTCCAATTTTTCAAACAAAATACTTAGAATTTTATACTTTGTTAATTAATTTTTACTTCATAAACTTGTTGTAATTTCGATTAATTGCTTGATTCAATTTGGTTGTATTGTTTTCCTATTTGGACATTTAATTGTATTAATCCATCCTCATTTGTAAATTCGTACCCCCATTCTCGAAAGCTCTGTTATAGCGTAGACATTTAATTTCCTCAATTTATTGTTTTCCTTATACTGTATAGTAATTAGGTGTGTATGGCAAGATTTAAAATCAATTGCTAGATAAGCTAATTTCAAAGACAAAATAACTTGAATCAAACACACTTTTTCAAACGCACACCTCTAGGGTAACCTCACTCGTTGCCTCGGAAACATAGTCATGTCCCTCGAATATGGGACGCTTTAGCAAAGACCCTTTGATAAAAAGATCGTAGTCCCTCGATGTTGCCTTCGGTAAAATGATCTAGTCCCTTAAGAAAAATTGCTAAAGCGTCTCATAAGTTGCCTTCTATGACTATACGATTGACCCGCGCCTGTCCCTTCACATCCAACGATGGGGCTTCTTACAAAATCAATGGTAAGATAGAAACATCTAAAGGAGGAGGAAAAGAACATTAATAACCCTTTGAGTAGGTAGATTCGCTCCTAGTCGCTCGCTTTCTCACAACCAAAAATTTTACACCAATACTTTCGTATTAAAACCTTTTAAAAAAAACCAACACTTTGTACGCGTTCTTATAGAAACGAGAGCCATTACAAAGAAGACACCTTTTCAAAATCACTTTAAAAAGACATTCCACTAACACACCTTTGAACTATTTTCGAAACCAAACTTTGTACGCACTCTTATAGAAACGAGAACCATTACAAAGACATTTTCAAAATACTTTCAAAACCCACATCACAAGCACATTCAAACAAAAGCAAGTGATCTAGCAAGCAACTAAGAGCCCGTAGATAACTATGGATGAAAAGGGTGCTAATACCTTCCCTTTTCATAATCTACCCCCCGAACTCAAGAAAACATCTCTAAAGGTCTTTCCTGTTCTTTTCAGCCTTTCCTTTTGGATAAAAGAAAAGTCGGTGGTGACTCTTGTTATCCGCACAATCGCAATAAAACGCAAAATAACCAAGTTAGTTCTCCCACCGTATCACAGACACAATGAGTCAATGTAGAATTCCCATCCTTTCGATTGAAACCAAGCAAGCAAAGATATTAAACCTCTTAAGAATACAAGCTTTAGATGTATTAAGTCTTCACAAAAATTGGGCAGAGTAACGGCTGTATACAGAGGAGTTCTAAATCACATACAAATCACATAATCAGAATAACCTTCACACAAGAAAAAACAACTTAATGTCTTAGGGTAAACCCCAAGAACTCTATACAAAATAACAAACAAAGTCACAAGGTCCCAAGGGTATCAAGGCTTCTAATCCTCTGTCCAAGAGGTCCACAACTTCATAATGCCAAGGACAGTAACCAAATAGTCCATGCAACCTTAAGGTTTTTTATTGTTCAAGTTGATTATTAAGTGTCTTCAAAAAGAAAATGAAAAGCTTAAGCGAGCAAAAATAAAAATGACATAAAGATAAATGCTCAAGTGTGCAAAGATAAAAAAATGACATGAAATGTAAATGCCAAAATAAATGGTACATGAAAGTAATTGCATAAAGTAAAAGCATAAAGTAAAAGTTAATTGTTAGTGAGTTAGAAGTTGTATGTTAGTTGAATGACCATCTTGAAACTATCATTTAAGAACTCCTGATGGGAGAGCAAGAAATAAATAAGGTCTTCCTAAAAACCCTTGGTTAATTTTATTATAAAAGGATGGTTGCAAGTGATCTCACTGAGATGGTAAGTATGGGTGTTTGTCTTGAAGAAGCTATTAGGGAAGGATGATTGACAAAAGATGAAGGTTATAGTGGAACAAAGAAATCATCATAAGGGTTTTCTAGAAAGAAAGAAAGAAAGAAAGTGAAACAAATGTATTCATTAAGGAAATAAAGGTTAGACCTCCGAGAAGACGTCATCAGCACCCACAATAAGTTGCTTCTTTAACTCCTGTTGTTAATGTAGCTCTGACTGTTGTTTCCTATCAAAGAGAACCTTGGTTAGGGACTACGATAGTTTACCGAAGGCAACATCAAGGGTCATCGAGGGACTACGATCTTTTATCGAGGTTCTTTGCTAAAACTCCCATATTCGAGGGACGTGACTATTTTTTGAGGCAACAAGTGAGATTACCCTGGAGGTGCATGTGTGAATAGTGTGTTTAATTGCATGCATTTTTGTCTTTGACTATTGGGTTGTCTACTTGTTGGTTTTATCTTGCCATACATCCTAATTACTAACATTTGTATAAAGCAATGAAAACGCAGAAAAATAAATATCCTACACTATTAAAACCATATTGAATAGCAATAAAATATAAAGACACACATAAATAACATAAAAAGAGAGAAAAAGTGAGTCCTTCGATCCAGGCAGTAGACTCCTTAGATTCACCCTTCTTTTGCTTCTTTCGATTAGGGCTGGGAATCATTATTAGCATGCCCTTCGATTACGTCCTTTTTTTGCTTCTTTCGATTGGCCTAGAAGTCAACATAAGTGTACACTCCTCGTTTCAACCTCCTTGCTGCCTTCTTCGATTGTAGGGATGCAAAGCTCCCAGGTTGAGATTTGAAAGGCTTCAATGCTTAGACAATCGAAGGATAGAGAAAACCTATCTAAAACTTGAAAATGAAACTAACAAATGTAACTTTCGAAAGCTACAATCCAAAGGTTAGCACAATATTATTGGGCACCAAAATCCAAAGTATAACCAGGGTTGAGATTTTCAACATACAGGCAGTGAGGATCGAAAGTTAGGACTTGGTCAACTTCCTAGATGGGAAATCTACATTTTTCTTTTATTTATATGTACAAATGATATTTAAATGAAAAGTTCCAAGTTTAGAGGAAACTTACCTCTTGAAGCGCTAATCGAAGGAGCTGTAGGTGACTTCCTTGGTGGTGGATGGAGCTTTTCTAGAACGTTCTTGAAGCTAGTTCAGTTTCTGCTTTTTTGGGCAGGGTGTGTGATAGTGGTGAGTGAATCGAAGGTTATTATACAACAGTCTAGAGAGTTAATCAAAAGACTATTATGTTGTAGTTAAGGAATGAATCAAAGTTTAGTTATTTGGCAGTTGGAGAGTGACTCGAAGGGTTCACTAATGCATGAAGGGATCTGAGAGTTTTAGAGTTTGAATGTTTAAGAGTGTTTGAGAATTTGATAATTTTCTCACAACAAGAGTTTTTTCAGCAACCAAAATTCCCCCTAGATGTGTTGTCCAGTCCCCTTAGATGTGTTGTGGAACATCTCATTTATAGATGAAGTTTGGCATATATTTGAGAGGGAAAACAAAATAATTTGAACAAATTGAGTATGCTATTTTTATTGCCTTCGAGGTGAAATTTTTGTATGCCAATTTGGTGCAAGTATGGGAGCAGTGTAGCAGGACTACTGTGCAGTATTTTTGGAGCGTTGTGGCCAGTGTAGCAGGCTGGTACTTGGCAGCACATATGACTCTGGCCAGCAAGTATCTTTGGATATTTCAACCTTTCCTTTTGACTTCATAAGTCCAACCTTCGACCAGGTCCTTTCTTTGGATAACAATACTTGTTTCCAAACAACATGTGTCTTTCAAATGGTCCCTTTTTGTGCATCCCTCAATGGGGCCAAATGTATTCCCCTTGAATGGGCCACCAAAATACGTCCTTCAAATGGGACATCCAAGTATGTCTTACATGTCCTTCGAATGTGCCACCATAATGTAGAAACTATGCGTGTCGAAACAAACTTTCCAAGGCAGATACTGCTCAGTCAAAGCTAGCATGAAAATAATTAATGCTTTGTGGGCGCTAGCAAAGGCATTGCCCCTGTGAATCAAAGCTAGTTGAAGATAGGCGTTGCCCTGTTAAAGCTTGCAGCAAGTTATTTCAAAGTGAGACTTTTCCCAGTAAGAGCTAGCATGAAGATAGTTAATACTTTGTAGGTGTTAATATGAATCCAGTGAATGCTATCCATAGGGAAGATTTTGCCTTGTGCACGCTAGCATGGTGGGATCCCACTTGCTTAGTGAGTCGAAGCATGCAAGAAAGAGGCCATTGCTCAATCGAAAGCTGCATGCAGATAGCCATTACTTTGTGAATCAAGGAAAGCATGTCAGGGACCAACGCTCAATCGAAGGGTGTATTTTGGAGACTAAATGCCCAATCGAAGCTTGCATGCAGGTAAACATTGCATTGTGAATCATGAAAACATGTAAGGCCAATGGTGCAATCAAAGGATGTATGCAGGGAACCTAAATGGCCAAATAAGCATTGCATGCAGGAAGTCCCTACTTGGTGAATCGAAGGACACCTTCAGAAGTACATTTCCTTCTGAATCGAAGGAAGCTTTCAGAAGGTCATTTCCTTCTGAATCGAAGGAAGCTAGTAAAAGGTCATTTCCTTTTGAATCGAAGGAAGCTAGTAAAAGGTCATTTCCTTTTGAATCGAAGGATATTGTTTCAAAGTGAAACCAAACCAAATCAAAGCTAACATGGAGGAGAGAGTTCAATCTAAGTTAAGCACCAATCAAAGCAAACTTATTTTTCTTCAATTATGTCAGAAAAAGTCAAATTTATCTGCTATGCTCTTCCAATAGTTTCCTCCTTGACCTGATGCTTGGAAATCCAATATGATGCATGGAAACTTGATCTGATCAAGCCTTGTGTAGTTTTGGCCCAGTAGAAATCTTGTGAGGAAATTCTTGAAAAATGGAGATGGCAAATTTTGGGGTACAACAGCTGCCCCTGTTCAATGTTCTTAAACCTAAATAGTTAGATTGGCGAGTCCGCCATTCGTGACTTGAAGGTGGAAGATGATTGAACACTAGAGTGCCCAGAAATTTGCACTCGATGATGTGGTGGTTGATTGTATAGGGAATGGGCTTAAAGATTCCATTTGGAAAGATGATGGAGAGTTCTCTGAGGTGGGCTTATAGATGCCATCCAAAGGTAATTGTCGATAGAAATTAGACTAAGTCTAAGTTTGACTTCAACTCGAAAAGAATCAGAATGAATCTTTGGTCGATTTAAACTAAAATAGAAGATGTCTGCTTTCGTCTTTAACTGGAAAAGAATCAGGATAAATCTTTTGTCGATTTAAACTGAACTAGAAGGGGTCAGTGTCGTCTTTAACTGAAAAAGTAATCAGAATAAATCTTTGGTCGATTTTAACTGAACCAGACTAAGTGTCTACTGGATAAGTATCAGAATAAATCTTTGGTTGATTTTAACTGAACCAGAATAAGTATATAACGGAACGGAATCAGGATAAACCATTGATCGATTTAAACTGAACCAGTAGAGGTCTTGAAAAAATTTTAACTGGAAAAGAATCAGAATAAATCTTTGGAGCGATTTAATTGAACCGGAGAAAATTTCTACTGAAACAGAATCAGGATAAACCATTGATCGATTTAAATTGAACCAGTAGAGGTCTTAAATAATCTTTAACTGTAAAAGAATCAGAATAAAACTTTGGATCTACTTAACTGAACCAGAGAAAGTGTCTACGGGAACGGAATCAGAATAAACCATTGATCGATTTAAACTGAACCAGTAGAGATCTTGAATAATCTTTAACTAGAAAAGAATCACAATAAATCTTTGGAGCAATTTAACTGAACCAGAGAAAGCGTCTATTGGAAAAGAATCAGAATAATCTATGGTCAATTTAAACTGAACCATCAAATGTATGAATGAAGTGTTTGTCATGTAGATAGTCATCCCATCCTATTTAGAGAATTGATCTACAATCAATTTGTTCATAGGTAGTTGTCTCATCTTGTTTCATGTATTAATATGAAACTTTGTCTAAAATTGGTAGTGACATTTGTTTGCTTGCTAACTTTCCTAAAAAAGGTAACGAGTTAGTTGTATTTAGTGTCATGATGTATGAGATGTATCGAGTAATGATGTTCTCAAAACAAATGAGATTGCGATATATGCATTTGTGTTGTAGATGCTATGATGTTTGTAAAATGATGTATGAATGCAATGTATGAACGTGTCAGTTGTTCTACTGCGGTGTTATTGGACTGGGGAAAATGAATCCTTGACAGCGGCTAGGGATGAAGAGCGTAGGTCTTCATATTTGTTGAAATGGAAGTGCTGAGAGACAGATTTCTGTTGTTTAGAGAAATGGACTCTGTTGAGGAAGGGGAATTCCAAGAACTTTCTTGGGGATTTTTATGAAGTCCTGCCAGGGAATCTTGACATCACTAGGTTGCGTGCCGAGGATATGGAAGTGATTTTATAGTAGGATGCCCCTGCCTCTGTTCCTGCTGGGGAAAGTACCTGTGGGGATTTCGTGGATGGCCTTTAGACATTGTCCTGTTTCTTAAAGTCATTAGTAATTGTATTTATGTTTTTTATTCACGCTTTTTTTATAAACGGTAATCACATCCAAATGCATATGTCCAAAAATAATCACTGGAATTTTTGCAAACAAAACAAAAAAAATAAAAAATAAATGGTTTTGTACTTTCCAAGAGATAATGTTGTATTAATTTGAAGAATCATTTCTTGTACAAGGAGACGAACATCCTAGTAAGAGAATGTTGTCGTAAGAATGAAAATTAATACAAAGAAAAACAGCTCTCTAAAATAATCCCGTTGATTTCCCATTCTGCTATTGCCTTTATGCCTTCAGGCATCTCATCTCTTTGTTGCTTGTCTGAAGTTAACTGGGTTGATTAGTACCATTTGAGCTTGATAGTTGTTACCAAATATTTGTTGTAAGATGATCCAACGGGACATAGTTATACGCTTTTAATCCCTAACTTTTTCCTAGACTGCCCTTTCGGGTTTTCAGTCCACCGGGATACACTTTTTTTCCCAAGCCGCCTTTTCAGGTTTTCGACTTTCCGGGTGTACAGGTTTTTTCATATGTATATCCATAATTTTTTCCCGAACCTTTTTGGTTCGCCGAGATGCCCTTATTTTTTCCTAGGCCAGTCAACCTAGCGGGTCTTTATTCACATGTAGTATCTTTTAACTATGTTTGCATTTACAGGGCGCGGAAGGTCGTCGCCGTCCATAGTGGTTAAGATCATGGCTCCACCAAAAAATATGTTCTTGATAATAAATGGTCCTTCACATGTAGGATTCCATTTTCCCGTGGGAGCACCTTGCGGCAGGATAATGCGCTAGATTACTAGGTCACCAGCCTGATATACTTGACGTCTGACCTTCTAGTTAAAAGCTTTAATCATACGTTTTTGGTACATCTGACCATGGCAGACAACCGTAAGCCTCTTCTCATCAATTAGGTCTAATTGGTCAAGTCGAGTCTGAACCCATTCGTCTTCATTCAAACCTGCATCCTTTCTTCCTAACTCTTGTCTATGCACCAAAGCAAAGTAGAGTCGTGGTTGCGCTTATAGAGGATTCCATTAATGAAGAAGAACTTGGAAGAGAACCTTCTTAGGAACTTCTTATCATTGACTGGAGCTCCCTCAGGATATTCTTGGGCTTTGAGATATCTTTTAACTTCATGGAACCAAGGTTTGTCCACTGTTTCTTCAGTATCAATCTCATGATAGTATGCTTGTTCGTCCATCCTTTCAATAGTGATATGAGGAGCCTGATTATCCCACCTGATTTTGAACATGGATGATATAGTGGTTAGCGCATCACTAGTTGATTTTCCTCTTGTGGAAAATGCTCAAAGTTAATTTATTCAAAATGTGGAATTATTGTCAACTCATTCTCTTTGTAAGGGATGAGGTTAGGATGCTCCATGTCCCATTCTCCTTTGATTTGACTGATTACTAAGGCGGAGTCTCCAAATACACTTATGGATTTGATCCTTAAGTCTATTTCCGTTTTGAGACCCATAACGCATGCTTCATATTCAACCATATTGTTGGTGCAATTGAAACATAGCCTAACAGTGAAAGTAGTATGCCAGGCTTCAGGAGATATGATCACAACACCAATGACATTGTCGAGTGCGTTAGAAGCTCCGTCAAAAACCATAGTTCATAGGGATCCTTGTTCAGGTCCGTTATACGGTCTAAGTTCCTCACAATCATTCACTAACATGAGGTCCTCGTTTGGGAATTCAAAATTCTTGGATTGATAGTCACCCATGGCCTGATGAGCCAAATGATCAGATAGTAAACTTCCTTTTATTTCTTTTTGGGTAGTGTATTGAATGTCGTATTCGATCAGGACCATTTCCCATCTTGCTATTCTTCCAGAGAGGGCGGGCTTCACGAATATGTATTTGATAGGATCCATCTTAGATATCAATAAGGTGGTGTGAGTCAGAATATACTATCTTAGCCTACGAGTAGCCCATGCCAGAGCACAACAAGTTTTCTAGAGCAGTGAATATCTGGTTTCACAGTCGGTAAACTTTTTGCTCAGGTAGTATATTGCGTGTTCTTTTCGGCCAGACTCGTCATGCTTCCCCAGCACACACCCCATTGAATTTTACAATACTGTTAAGTACATGATTGGAGGTCTTACTTCAATTGGAGGCATCAAAATTGGAGGCTCTTGAAGGTACTCCTTGATCCTGTTAAAGGAAGCCTGGAAGTCATCATCCCACTTCACCACTTGATCTTTCTTCAGTAATTTGAAGATTGGCTCACAAGTAACGGTTAGATGGGAAATGAATCTGAAAATGTAGTTTAGACGTCCCAAGAATCCCCTAACTTCCTTCTTAGTGCAAGGAGTCAACATTTATTGCATGGCTATTACCTTTACAAGGTCCACTTCAATACCTTTGTCGTTGACAACGAAGTCTAAGAGCTTACCAGATCTTACTCCAAAGGTGCATTTATTCGGGTTCAACCTTAGTTTGTATTTCTTCAGTCTTTCAAATAGCTTTTGCAGGTGGTCAAGGTGTTCCTCTTCAGTTTGAGATCTGGCTATCATATCATCCACGTAGACCTCTATCTCGTGATGGATCATATCATGAAAAAAAGCTAACATGGCACGCTGATAAGTTCCCCCGACGTTCTTTAACCAAAATGGCATAACTTTTGAGCAGAAAGTACCCCACTACGTGACGAAATTCGTCTTCTCCATGTACTTAGGTGCCATTTTGATCTGATTGTACCCGGAGAAACCATCCATGAAGGATAATACCTTGTGTTGTGCGGTGTTGTCAACCAGAACATCAATATGGGGAAGCAGAAAGTCATCCTTGGGGCTTGCCCTATTCAGGTCTCTTTAATCCACACACATACGTATCTTACCGTCCATCTTAGGTACCAGAACAACATTAGCAACCCATTATGGATAAGAGGTGACATCTAAGAAACCAACATTGAACTGCTTCATGACTTCAGCCTTTATCTTTTCTGACATCTCTGGCCGCATACGACGAACCTTTTATTTCACTAGAGGGCAGTCTGCTTTTGTCGGCAAACAATGGACCACGATATCAATGTCGAGTCTTGGCATGTCTTCGTATGACCAGGAAAAGACTTTAACATAGTCATGTAGAATCTGAATTAAATGCTCCTTGACACTATGCTCCAGATTGGCACATATCTTAACTTCCTTCTTGTCCTCTTTAGTACCGAAGTTTACTGTCTCAACTGGCTCTTCACGGGGCTGTATTTCGCTTTCTCCCTATTGTAACAGTCTGGCAAGTTCCCCTGGTACTTCACAATCTTCCTCACCTTCGTCCTCAGCTTGGTAGATCATATTTTGAAAGTCATAATTGGCAATAGCAGAACCGTTACCAAGGGGATCCATAGTGGATGTGGATCTGTATTTTGATATGTGACTGTGTGTAAGAGCATAGCTATTTTTGATCAAGTAAAATGTTAAAAACAAAAACAAAGAGCGTAAACTTTGAATGCAAAACAACCAATGATTTATTAATGACATATGAAGATAAAGTAATAACCCTCACAAATAGACCATTGTGCCTCAGGTAAGACACAAGGGTTTAGAGTTTCAATTGTTTAAATATTACATATCCAAAAATTAAAAGACAATTACTCTTGAATAAAAGTAATAGGAACAAAATCTTTGGCCTCCCATTTGTTGAGTCCATCGTTGATATTTGGGAAGATCCACTTGTCCATTTCACAATCACTATCACTGTCCTCTAACGCATTGACTTCATGGTTGTTGATGCGTAGTGGCGGTCCCCCAGTGCGAGCACGACGAACAGCTCTTTAGGCTTCCGAAGTAAAACCCAAACCAAACTTGTCGGATTTGTAGGGAATATCCGGAAGTTGTCCCCAAAGGGTAAATCCACCTTCTTCAACTACTGCTTTAGAATCCTTTAGAGAAGACATCTCCAATGGAGGTCTGGTAATCTTTGGAATCTTAGTAGCAGTCTTGGTTACAACAACTGTCTATCGAACCTCTTCAAAGTTCTGACAGGGGGTTTCAATGAACTCACCATCCATTTCAACATACCTGAAAGAGTTAAGGTGGCTCACCATGTATTCCTCCTCACCATAGATGGTGATAATCTATACTTTGACCGGATACTTTAACATCTGATGCAGGGTAGAAGTAACAGCTCCAACCCCATGGATCCAGGATCGTCCCAATAAACAGGAATAGGACGGGCGAATGTCTATCACGTAGAAAGTTGAGTCAAAATTCTGAGTACGAACTTTAATAGCGATGTCCACTACCCCGTGCACCATTCTTTTGGAACCATCGAAGGTCCTTACCACAATGTTACTGGGCTTCAACGTGAGTCTCTCCCAATCTAAACTGTTAAGAGAGTCTTGGGTAAGACATTCAGCGACGAACCTGTATCCACCAAAACATGAGCTAGGGTAGTGCCCCTACACTTAATGGAGACATGCAAGGCATCATTGTGTTTCCTTCCCTTGGGAGTTAAATCAGCGTCAGAAAAACCCAGTCCGTTATCTGTAGTCAGGCTGGCCACGCAATTCTCGAATTGATCAGCGGATGTATCTTAAGGCACATGGGCAGACTTCAAGAATTTCACCAAAGCCTTAGCATGGGCTTTGAAGCATAAGAGCAAGGCTAACATTGAGATTTTCGAAGGGGTTTATCCCAACTACTCCACAATGTTGGAATCACTTTACCTTATGATCTTTAGTATTTCTTCCATTTCTTTTTTAGAAGACTCAAGAATGACTTCTTTGTGTGCCTTCGTCTGGACAGGCTTAACCAATACCTCTTTGCCCTGTGTCACGACTGACTCAGTAGCAGGGACAACAACAGGGATAACAGTAGGAGTAGCAATGGGAGGACTAACAGGATTAGAAGTGGGAATAATCAAAGGAATAGAAACGGTCTTTGGAGATATTTCGGGAGAGAAAACCCTTCTGTTTCTCGTAACTTTACTGGTCACGGCGATGTTGTCGATGTTAGGATCAGTATCTTTGGCCACTTTATCTTCAACAACCAACAGGTATTGCTTGACGCCATGGTAGTAGACGTCAGCCCCATAATTCCAGGAAACAACTTTATTAGAGGAATATGGTATCTGCCCGGGAAGAGTGATAGTCAGAGGTGCAAACTTGGGAACATGTGTAATCTTGACGGGTCTTTTGGTGGAAACCCTGGGAGAATTGTCAGAAATGGTGATTATTGAGACATCTTCACATAATTTTTTTGCAAGGTATGGTTCTCAAACATAATTTCTTTATTAATCATCAGGCATTGGACACCCATTTTTAACGATAAAAAACCATCTGGTAGAGACATACACAAGTGGTAACCTTCACCATAGCCCGAAAATAAACTGGCTCACAACAGATTTTCTTTAACGATTAGAAGAGGAGTGGCTAATTCATCCATAAAGGAAACAAACGGGTCATCTTCAACGACATTGACACCCTGGCCATGTTTGGGCATTGGCGCGGTTATTACTTTAGGTGTCTCTAGAAGGTCAAACTAAATCTCTTTTGCCTTGATAAGGTCTTGCACCTTATTTTTCAGAGCCCAACAATCGTTTGTATCATGCCCTAGACTCTCGGAATGATAGGCACATTGAGCATATGGGTTGTAGTGGGGAGAAGCAGTATTGGGATTCTTGGGAGCTTCCTTTAGAGTCACCAGATTGCACTTCAACAAATGCGGCAAAACCTGGGACAAGGTCATGTTAATCCGGGTGAATCGTCTTGTGGGCGCATCCGGCCTACACTGATGGTTTCGTTGTTGATTTGATACAAGATTGGAGATCATAACAGCCCCTACCATCGGATGATGTTTAGTTTTGTTTTGATTTCTCTGGCCATAAGAAGCACTGACCTCCTTCTTTCCAGTGAAGGGTTTCTTCATCGTGCTTGAGGATGCATCTCTCTGAATCTTGCCACTCTTAATACGAGCTTCTACCCGTTCACCAGTTCAGATCAACTCAGTAAACCCAGCTGAAGAGCTTCTAATCAGATGGTTGAAGAATGGACCAGACAACGTGACCAAGAACATATCCACCAGCTCTCTATAAGATAGAGGGGGATGGACTCTTCTAGCAAGATCCATCCATTTATGGGCATAATTTTTGAAACCTTCGCCAGAACCCATAGAAATACTTTGAAGTTATGTACGAGTTGGAGCAAGGTCAGCATTATACTGGTATTGCTTGTAAAAAGCAGCAGCCAGATCTTCCCAATTGTGAATGTTGGTTCCTTCCAACTGATAGAACCAATCTAACTGTGTCCCTGACAAAGTTTCTTGGAAGAAATGTACCTATAGATTCCTATCAGCAGTATGGGGTTGAATTTTCCATTACATACGACTTTAAGTGCAGCTTAGGATAAAAGACACCGTCATATTTAGCAAATGTAGGAACTTTGAACTTTGGTGGAATGACCACCCCACGAACTAAACCTAGTTCTTCAAAATCCAGACCAGGTACTTTCTGAATTTCCATGGTGTTGATATGGTCCTCCAGTTGTTTAAATTTTTCATCAGTATGAGGATATTGTTCTTCAGCATAGTATGTCTCCTCTTCATCAGACCCCAGACTGTGATCTCCTTCTTTTGCCATTCCCTCTTGATTGTCTCCCTCATTTGACGGAGTTGTGGATTCTAGAGCTTGCTTTGCTGGTTCTCTAAACCTCATTCCCATGTTTATGACACCCATCATTTTATTTGTCTTCTTCTTCTTGTCTTTGATCATGAGAGCCTTCAGCTCCTCTTGTCCTTTAGCCAGAGCCAGGAAAATTTGTTGGAATTGAGCATTCTGTGCTTGAAGATCCTTTACTGTCTATTCAATATCCATCTCACTGAAATAAATAGTAGAAAGATAATGAAACCTGTTGTGAAATACCTGTTTGTGTTATGATGAATGAAAATGCATATGCAAATGATTTCAAGGAAAATAAGAGATTTAAATTTGTTTAGATAGAAGAAAACACACATTGTATTAATAAGTCCAAGTTGATTACAACATGCCTCTTGGGCTTACAATGGAGTAAATAAACACAAAATAAACTCCTAAAACAAAAAGGTCGAGTGCATCCTTTTTGGCGCAATGTAGGCGTTCAAACATCGCTCTTCACGAAGTTGTCTCGTAAGCTCCAAAACTTTCTTTTCACTCACGTGGAACTAGGCTTCAAAGGTGTCTCGCTCTTCCTTTAGCTGAATCTAATCCTTTTGCAAATCTTAAAGAGAGGTAGGCATGTTAGGATAAAGGACAGTATACAGAACATCTCCTTCAACAACAGGCTCCATGATGATAGGTAGGATGGAGGGGTAAGGCATACGAGACTTTGAGTACGAGTTTGTATCCACTTAAGGTAAGGCTCAAGGGGAATAGAGTTTTTGTGTCCCAATGTCTTACTATCCACTTTGTTTACCATTCTCCAAGCTCGTATAAACCTTTGACGATAGCTTTAGTCATCTCTCTCGTAGTCGAATACCACACCTTGGATGAGTGCATCATGAGGACTATTTATTCGTGCATACCCAAACTGTCGCAAAGCCAAGCAAGGGTTGTAAGTAATACCTCCCCTAATGCCAAGCAAAGGGACATTAATAAATTCCCTATAATGGTCGATGATAGTAATGTCCTCTAAGGATCAAGAACACCAGTGAATATCCGAATGTCTGAGTGACATCAACCTATTGGACCATATCAAGCCTTGCTCGTTCTTCACAACAGATTGGGATAAGTGTGAAGCAAACCACCTAGCCAACAGAGGAGTGCAACCCATGAGGGTCCACTTTCTCTTCATGGTGCAAGAGTGGAGAGAATGCAAGATGTCTCAAAGCAAAGTAAGCACCGGATTGTGAGATATAAAATTTTTGACTGCGATCACATCAATAAGTTGGTCAGGATTAGGAAATAGTACCATCCCTTAGATGATAAGAGCCAAGACTTATTCAAAGGCTTGTAAATCCAGAGTATTCCAACAATATTGAGCCTTTTCCAACAAGAACTTTTCTAGAAACCCTTTGACACCACTTCTTGTTTCCCAAATAGCCATGACGTCGGATTGTTGCAAGTGTAAAGCTTGAACAATCTCCTCAGGGATCAGGTCTCTTTCAATACCATTGAAAGGTAATTGATCGAGAATAAGAATTCCCAAGAGTTGAGAGAATTCTTCCATAGTAGGCACAAGTTGGTAATCAAGGAAGGTAAAGCAAGGGTGCAAAGGGTCGAAGAACTGGAAAAGTACTTTCATCATGTCTTCATTAAAGCTTGAGGTAACCAGGTTTAGAAGTCGTCCATGTCTTTTGGTGAACGTAGAATTCTCAGGGACCCTTGATTCTAATTCTTGAAGTTGAAAAGGTACTCCTACGAGATCGACATGGATCGTATTCTTGCTAGTGGGAGTCATGTCCTATAAAATAGAACAAAAATGAATCTCGAAATCCTTGAAATGGTTAGTGTATAATGCTATGGTATAATGTCATGATGTTATGTACAAGTATATACACAAGAAAATCAAACAAGTCCTTAGGTTTAGGCTTACATGAGGTTCATAGGTAAGTACCCTCTTGAAGATTAGTTGGTTCAACCTGTCCTAGAAAGTTAACGGGTTCTAGGGGATCTCAATATCACTGATCTTTCTTCATCGGGCATTATTTCAGCGCAAGCCTCTTTATTGGCGACCGAAATATCCTGAAAGTATGATCTCAATGAGCGTAGTATTGAGTATCAACTAACTTCAGAATGCACCAAAGCCGGCTACCTCACTACTTCCTAATGGCCAAGTTGTTCAATTAAGGTTCTAAGGTCAGTTTGTGCTTCATGACACCACACAACGGCCCAGTATTCTCCTTGACTACTCAAGGGCTATCGGTACCAACATATGTGTCACACTAACATAGCTATTGCTTTGACCATGTCGGTATACCCTGCACAGTTTCCACAATTTATTGCTACTTACCTAAAAGGTGCCCCAGATCCGGGTAGAGGATAAAAAAAACCCAAACAAGGAACCATAATGTAAAGCAAGCAAGTCAAACAAAGAAAGAAAGTAAAGGTGATCTAGCCCTAAGGTAACCCCATTTTTAAGTAATGTCCCCTACAGAGTCTCCAGTTCTGTAATACAGTGGGAGAACTGCCTTGGGTGTTTGCGTTTGATCGCAATTTTTGCAGATAGCAAGAGTCACCACCGACTTTTCTTTTATCCAATAAGGAAAGGGTGAAAAGAACAGGAAATACCTTTGAGATTATTTTCTTGAGTTTGGAGGATAGGTTATGAAAAGGGAAGGTGTTAGCATCCTTTTCACCCGTAGTTATCTACGGGCTCTTAGTTGCTTGGTAGATCACTTTCTTTGTTTAAAAACGTTCTTGTGGCGTGGGTTTTGAAAATATTTTGAAAATTCCTTTGCGATGATTCCTCTCTATAAGAATGCATACAAAGGGTTAGTTTTTGAAAAAAAGGTGTTTGTGGAAGATGTTTTTTTTGAAAAGGGATTTTAAAAAGTTCCTTTGTAATGACTCTCGTCTCTATAAGAATACGTACAAAGAGCTTTGACTTTTGAGAATGTTTCAATAGAAAGTGTTGGTGTGAAAATGGTTTTTTTGTTATGAGCAAGCAAGCAACTACGAGCGTCCTACCTACTCAAAAGGTCTTATCTTCTTTTCCTCCTCCTTTAGATGTTGCTACCTTACCATTGATTTGGTAAGAAGCCCTATTGTTGGATGTGAAGGGACGGGCATGGGTCGTTTGTATAGTCATATAAGGTAACCTATGGGACGTTTTAGCAATTTCGTTAGGGACTAGATCGTTTACCAAAGGCAACATCGAGGGTTATCGAGGGACTACGATCTTTTATCGAGGGTCTTTGCTAAAACACACATATTTAAGGGACGTGACTCTTTTTCGAGGTAACAAGTGAGATTACCCTAGAGGTGCATGTGTGAATAGTGTGTTTTATTGCATCCATTTTTGTCTTTCATTTTTGGGTTGTCTACTTGTTGGTTTTATCTTGCCATACATCCTAATTACTAACATTTGTATAAAGTAATAAAAACACAGAAAATAAATATCCTACACTATTACAACCATATTGAATAGTAAGAAAATATAAAGACAAGCATAAATAACATAAAAAGAGAGAAAAAGTGAGTCCTTTGATCCAGGCAGTAGGATCCTTCGATTCACCCTTCTTTTGCTTCTTTCGATTGGGGCTGGGAATCAGTATAAGCATGCCTTTTGATTATGTCCTTTTTCTGCTTCTTTCGATTGGTCTGGAAGTCAACGTAAGTGTACACTCTTTGTTTTAACCTCCTTGCTGCCTACTTCGATTGCAGAGTTGCAAAGCTCCCAAGTTGAGATTCGAAAGGCTTCAATGCTTAGCCAATCAAAGGATACATAAAACTTGTCTAAAGCTTGAAAGCTACAAGCCATGGGTTAGCACAATATTATTGGTCACCAAAATCGAAAGTCTAACTAGTCAGGGTTAAGAATTTCAACATACAGGTAGTGAGGATCGAAAGTTAGGACATGGTCAACTTCCTAGATGGGATATCTACATTTTTATTTTATTTATATGTAAAAATGATATTTAAATAAAAATTTCCAAGTTTAGAGGAAACTTACCTCTTGAAGCGCTAATCGAAGAAGATGTAGGTGACTTCCTTGGTGGTGGATGGAGATTCGCTGGAACCTTCCCGAAGCTAGTTTAGTTGCTGCTTTGTTTAGGAAGTCACTAAATTGAAGGAGGGTGTGTGATAGTGGTGAGTGAATCGAAGGTTATTATACAACGTCCTAGGGATTGAATCAAAAGACTATTATTTTGTAGTTAGTGGATGGCAGTTGGGGAGTGAATCGAAGGGTTCACTAATGCATGAAAGGATCTAGGTGTTTTAGAGTTTGAATGTTTGAGAGTGTTTGAGAATTTGATAATTTTATCACAACAAGAGTTTTTTCAGCTACCAAAAGGCTCCCTAGATGTGTTGTCCAACCCCCTTAGACGTGTTGTGGAACATCTTATATATAGATGAAGTTTGGCTAAGATTTGAGAGGGAAAACAAAAGAATTTGAACAAATTTAGTATGCTATTTTTGTAGCCTTCGAGGTGCAGTTTTTGTATGCAAATTTTGTGCAAGTATGAGAGCAGTGTAGCAGGACCGAAGTGCAGTAGTTTTGGAGCGTTGTGGCCAGTGTAGGAGGCTGGTACTTGGCTACACATAGGACTCTGGCCAGCAAGCATCTTTGGATATTTGAACCTTTCGTTTTGACTTCATAAGTCCAACCTTCGACCAGGTCCTTTAATTAGACAACAATATTTGTTTCTGTGATTGGTGGATCTGGAACTGACTGTTTAAAGCTGGTTCGCGAAATTTCGCGGAAGCAAGAGTCGCCACCGTCTTTTATTTTCTCCAAATGGAAAGGACAAAAGCACAGAAAAATTCCTTATAGAGATTGCTCTCGGGTTCGGGAGGTAGATTATAGAAAGGGAAGGTGTTAGCACCCTTTCTATCCATGGTTATCCATGGGCTCTTAGATACTTGCTCATTTGTGTTTTCAAAAATGGTTTGTTTTCTTTTCAATGTGGGTTTTAAAAAACGTTTCTTTGAAAATTCCAGTTCGACTCTTGTATCGGTCCTCAAGAGTGTTTGAAAAATTGCTTTCGAAAGCTTTTTGAAAATGTGTTGGTGTGAAAAGTATTTTTGAATTTTTGTTTGAAATTTAGAGCAAGTATCTATGAGAACCTACCTACCCTAAGGAATTCGTCTGTGTAAATGTCCTTTAAAGTAGTGCAATCCCACCATTGAGAGGTAGGTAGCACCACCGTTGGAGGTGTTCGGGTCAATTCGAGGTTCGGGACATGGTGATCACCAGAGCAATGGGAAGACACCTTAGAAGCTACCCTCATGCCAGGTTCCCGGATCATGAGGACTTACTAAGACGTCCTCTACTCGACGATCACCTTTCGAGGCAAGGCAACAGTGAGGCGTACCCTAGGGGTGGTGTGTGATTTGTGTGTCATGTTCATTTGCATTTATCTTGTCATGGTATAGGTGATCTAGCGTTTGTTTTTATTTATTGTCATTCATTCTTGCATGCCATTATTTAACAGTTAAAATATTGCGAGAAATAAAAGTTCTAAAGCTATTACAAAAGGCGCGGGTCCACATCGCCAAAATTTCTAGAACCCGATTTGACAGAAAATAAAGAATTAAAAATGCGAAAGATAAATATTACATGGCCTTGGGAGAGATACATCAATATTAAAAAAGAAAAAGAGTAAAATACGCGAATTAAATAAGAATTAAAAACGAGGGCGTTGGACCCTTTTTTATGAAACTAGATTAAATTATTAAATTAATTAAATTAAAGGAAAAGAAATTGTTTTTGGTATTTTTGTATTTAGGAGAATTTAATGCAATTAAACCTAATTCTATAATTTTTATTTTTATTATGAAAACATATTAAAGTTTAACATAAAATCAACCCTAATTAATTAATGCGATTTAATTCATAAAAATAAATAGTTAATTATTAGTGAAAAGAAAAGAAAAAAAGGATAAAAATTAATTAAAACTAATTCTACCAATTTTAAATTATTTAAGAAAATGTTAAGATTTAAACCTAAATTAGAAGAAAACTAAGTTAATTATGAATTTTATTTATAAAAAAATACTAATTAAATAAAGGTATTTAATCTTGGTCTTTTCTGATTTTTTTGTGTTTTTTATGAAAATAATTAAATTACAAGAATTAATAAAAAGAATAATAATTGAAATAAAAAAGAATGAAAAAAAGTATTGCAAACCTAAGGGGGGTGTTGTCCCCAGTTGTGAGGTGAATTGTGGCAATTCTGGCCCAAGGTTTTAAGGCCTTTTTGACTTTCCTTGCCAGCGTGTGGAAGTGTTGACTCCAGTCCATGGTAGACTTCCAACGACAGCCCTTGGATTGATCTCATCATGCGCGTGAAAGGCTTGATCTTGAGGATGCACGGTACACCTTGACGCTGAAACTGCATATGAATGTTATATGAAAAATAATATGAAAGGGGGTGGGGACCTAGGGCTCGAACCCAGGTCCTGAACATTACCACTAACAAGCCTTGCCACTGAAGCACTCAACGCGTTTTGTATCTAAAATAACACACAAATAACATAAATGAAAATAAGGGTTAGTGGAAGTCTGGCGCGAAAATTCAAACCAACCATTCGCTGCCTGCCACCGAGTCATCGTCTTCGTGGTTGTTTATTTTCCTGAAATACAAAAGACATAGGCAACGGTTTTGAACCGTCCCAAAAGGCATCATTATAGAAAATAACGATTAGGCCATATGGCCATATAAATTAGGCGCGAGGGTGGATTTTGCATCGTCCAGGCATGCTTGTTTCAATGGTCCAAGTCTTGAGTGCTAATTTTTCCTTAACTAAGAAGCCCTAATTCAAGGTCCTGAAAACCCTAAGCATCGCCCATGGTGGTTTCTTGTATAATGCGTAAAAACTCAATTCATCTACATGGTTAGCTTCAGGAAGGTCCCATTAGTACAAATCAATCATAAAAATGCAATGATATGGTCTAAATTACAAAATACGATTATGCAAAAAGAGCTATGCAGTTTGCCTTCGAATTACCAATTCTTTGAGAATGGGACACAGTTCTCGATTGGAATCGTCTCCTGGCAACCTTGGCAAGCTAATGGAGTGGTTGTTTTTGTCTTGAAAGGCCCTGCAATCGTGATTTCAGTTTTCAACTTTTAAGCAAAAAACTCAAATATAGTTCTTGGTCTGTAGCGCAGCTTCTCGTCTCAAAGCACGAGGGTTTGCTTGTGTATGTATAGGAGAATGATTTAGGTCAAGAATCTGATCAAAAGAATCAAGGAATTGATTATGCAATATTTGATTTTCAAGCCATTATTTTGCAATCTTTTTCACATGTTTTTGCTACCAAATCATGTCCAATTAGCTTCAATTCTTTCCTAATCTGACTTACACAAAATCTTGGAGATATTATATGCATAAAAAGATTTGAAACATTAGGTTTAATATTTTTCATGTATTTTAATTAATTTAAATGAATTATTAATAATAAAAATCCAAATAAATAAATAAAAAATGAAGAAAAACTTCCCTTTGGGCCAAGTGGTCGTGCACATGCCTTGGATAATGAATTGTGGAAGAAAAAGGGGCCCATTAGCAATTTTAGGTCATTTGAAGCAATGTTGACTTTTCAAAATATCCAAAAAGTTCTCAACTTCCACAAGGCATAACTTGCTCAATTTTTAAGCTTTGCTCATGTTCTTGGACATTTTGGAAAGGTCTTTGAGTCCTCTAACCAATGCGTTTGGTCCCATGTCATTGTGATTTACCAATCTCAAGTTATGGCCTTTGACTTAAAGTCCCTTTTTGTTGATTTTGAAAATGACCTATAATGTTGAAATTGATAACTTTTTGTGAGAGAATTTATTGGACTTGAAGTATGAAGATGGGTTGTAGGAAATGTCTTTCTCTTAAAAATGAGCTTTGGATGGAATTTTTCTGATAATCCATGTGAAAGTTATGCCCTGGTCAATTTACAGTTGACTTTTTCAACTGTCCAAATAAGGAAACTTTTGCATCTTGATGATTTTTGAGCCAAGCTTTGAAAATCATGATCAAGCATTGATCAAATGATGTTTGTGGCTTCAAAATGAGATGTTGACCAAAAATTTGGACTTTTGACTGTCAAATGACCATTTTACCCCTATAGTTGACTGTAGTGCAATTAGGGTTTTGACTGTACAATTTTGTGCTGAAAGTCTTGAAACTTGGTATGAGGATGCTTGACCATATTTATAGGCATGTGGGACTTGATTGGACCCTTGGAAACCTCATTTTCTTGATCAGAACCAAAACCCTAATTTTGACTATTTAGGAGACCCTTGAACTGTGCAACCCTTGGGGAGATTTTGAAGCATGACTTGGCAATTTTCTTGAAGAATATGGGAGGGAAAATTTTGGGGTACAACAGTTGCCCCTGTTCAATCTTCTTAGACCTGAGGATGCAGATTGGCTAACGTGCCTTTCGTAATCCGAAGGTGGAAGATGATTGAACACTAGAGTGCCCAGAAATTTGCGCTCACATAGTAATGTGATGGTGGAATGGGCTTATAGATGCCATTTAGAGATTGATGAATAGGATGATGGGCTTATAGATGCCATCTGGATGTTGATCGCGTAAGAGATTCCTTAGCGAGGACTTACATACCTGCAAAAAAGAAAAATGATTACCTGACCTGTTACGGGAGCTGGTCTTCAAATTCTTTGCATAGATGTGTCCTGACTGGTTACAGGAGCTGAATCTGGAGCTTCAAACGATGATGAATGAACCAGGGATGGTTACTACCTCAACAGGAACGGTGAGAGAACCTTGGGTGACTTTAACTTCAACAACAATCGTTGAGAAAATCTTGGGATGATTACTACCTCCGCAGGATCGGGGAGAGAACCATAGGTGACTACAACCTCAACAGCAATCATTGAGAGTCTTGGTGGGAATTACCATCTCCGTAGTATCGGGGAGAGAACCAATAGGTGACTACAACCTCAACAGCAATCATTGAGAGTCTTGGTGGGAATTACCATCTCCGCAGTATCGGGGAGAGAACCAATAGGCGATTACAACTCAATAGCAATCATTGAGAAAACCTTGGATGGAATTATCATCTCCTCAGTATCGGGGAGAGAACCATAGGCGATTACAACTCAATAGCAATCATTGAGAAAACCTTGGATGGAATTATCATCTCCGCAGTATCGGGGAGAGAACCATAGGCAATTACAATCTCAATAGCAATTATTGAGAAAACCTTGGATGGAATTATCATCTCCGCAGTATCGGGGAGAGAACCATAGGCGATTACAACTCAAAAGCAATCATTGAGAAAACCTTGGATAACTTCTACTGAGTTTTCATCAGAAAAATCTGTTTGGGGTCGATTTAGCTGGACTAGAGAAGGCCTTGGACTGGATAAGAAATCTTTGGAGTTGATTAACTGAACCGGTCTAGGTCTTGGAATGTCTTCAATTGGGTCTTTATCAGAAAAATCTGTTTGGGGTCGATTTAACCGGACCAGAGAAGGCCTTTGACTGGATAAGAAATCTTTGGAGTCGATTAACTGAACCCGTCTAGGTCTTGGAATGTCTTCAACTGGATAAGAAACAGGGAGATCTTTGGAGTCGATCTGACCGCACCAGAGAAGGCCTTTGACTGGATAATAACCAGAGAAATATTTGGAGTCGATTTAACTGAACCAGATAAGGTCTTAGAGTCTTGAAATATGATTGAGAATTTAACTGAATCTTTCCTGAAAGGTAAAGGTCAGTCATATGCAATGCATGATATGGACCAAGCAATGATGTTCTCAACGTAAATGAGATTTGTAAGATATGATGCGTCTATGCATGCTATAATGATGTATGGAAGTGCGATGTTTATGAATGTATTTTTCGTCTAGGAAAGTAAATCCTTGACGGGTGCCGGGAAATCACTCCTGGGCTGATGTTGGAGAATAGATTTTGCTTCCGCTGGGGATGATAATTGCAAGAATACCGATAGGAGAAGATGACTCCGTTGTGGAATGAACTTGGCGAATGGATTACTCTGCGGGGAGAAAAGTACTCTAGTAATCTTGCTGGGGAGCAATACTCTATGGGGAGAGAGATGCTTTTGCTGAGCGGTTGATAATAACCTGCTGGGGGATACCCTTGTTGTGTTGGAAGTGTTAATAGACTTTGCTGGGGATAAGAAGACTTCGTCGAGGACGCTCTTTCCGTTGCTTTTGGCTGAGGATAACCCAGTTATATCCTGGTAAGGAAATAACTCTTTGAATGAAGCCGGACGACGCGTTCGTGCTCTCGTGGGGATAAGCTTCCAGAATCTACTGGGGATAAGCTTACTGCTTGGGGAGGTGGATTCCAACTTTCTTGGAGAAACAGGATTGGACTCTCCTGGGGAAACTTTGAACTGTAAGGGAAGTGATTCCACTGAATGTTTGGTATACCGCCGGGGAACAATCTTTAGACCAAGATTGTCGGGGATGCTTGTTAAGAATATATGCTGCTGGGGAATGTTGAGATCTGCTGGAGGATACCCAACTTCTTTAAGGTTTGATAGTAGCTTCGCTTGAGGAGAGTGTACTGACTGCTGACTTACTCTCTGGGGAATTAGGACATCTGATTATGTTCTTCGGCTGATCTTACCTTGATACCTTGGAGGACGGAACAATTAGATTACCTAAACAACTCTTTATTGCCCCTATTTCTAATGTTACCTGCAATTAATCCTTTGTTTCGTATGCAAATATTTATGAGTTATCAAATTATTGTCAATGCATATATCGCAAATTGAACCTTGGACGTTCTTCGCAAAACAAAACAGGAGAAGGAAAAACAATTGGCACTTTTTAGCTGAAAAATATATTTGTATTGATTTTTGAATGGCCTGTAAATAGGCGTTTTTATGTACAAGAGGCTGACGTCCTAGTAAGAGAACGCCGCCGAAAAAGAGTTTATACAAATTTTGTACAAGAGAAAATAAAACAGCAGTGTGAAATGAATGATCCCACTGGGTTTCAACTCTGCTATTGCCTTTATAACTCCGAGCGTCTCATCACTTGATGACCTTGGTTGAAGGTGAAGCTGACTGATCGATGCCGTCTGAATTTGATGTAGATACCGGATTCTGGATGCAAAGTGATCCAATGAGACATAGTATTGCGCTTTTATCCCTAACTTTTGCCTGGACCGCCCTTTCGGGTTTTCAGTCCACCGGGATACCCATTTTTGCCCAAGCCGCCTTTTCAGGTTTTCGACTTGCCGGGTGTACAGATTTTTTTCATTTCATCCCTTCATTTTGCCGGAACCCTTTTGGTTCGCCGGGGAGCCCTAATTTTTGCCTAGGCATGTCAGCCTAGCGGGTCTTTTATTATGCGTCGTATCTTTTTACTACGTCTGCATTGGCGGGGTGAGGAAGGTCGTCACTATCCATATTGGTTAGAATCATGGCTCCTCCTGAGAACACATGTTTAACCATAAATGGCCCTTCGTACGTAGGGGTCCACTTGCCCCTTGGATCACTCTGAGGAAGGATGATTCGCTTGATTACCAGATCCCCAACTTGATATTCCTGTGGTCTGACCTTTTTGTTAAATGCCCTGATCATTCGTTTCTGGTACGTCTGACCATGACAGATAGCAGCGAGTCTCTTTTCATCAATAAGGTTGAGCTGATCAAGTCGTGTCTGGATCCAATCATCCTCGTTCAGATTTGCATCCTTCATTATCCGGAGAGAGGGTATTTGCACTTCGATCTGTAAGACTGCCTCCATACCGTAAACCAAAGAGAAAGGAGTCACCCCGGTTGACATCCTGGCTAAGGTACGGTACCCATGTAGAGCGAACGGTAACATCTCGTGCCAATCTTTATAAGTCACTGTCATCTTTTGCACGATTTTCTTGATATTTTTATTTGCTGCTTCTACAGCCCCATTCATCTTCGGTCTGTAAGGAGAAGAATTGTGGTGCTGTATTTTGAACTGTTCGCAGAGCTCAGTGATCATCTTATTATTCAGATTGGTATCGTTGTCTGTATTAATCCTTTCTGGGACGCCGTATCGGCAGATTAGGTTGTGCCGAATGAACCGTGCCACAACAGTCTTGGTTACCGTAGCATAGGAAGCTGCTTCAACCCACTTTATAAAATAATCAATCGCCACTAGGATGAAGCGATGCCCGTTAGATGCCGTAGGTTTAATCTCACCGATCATGTTTATGCCCCACATTGCAAACGGCCAAGGTGCAATCAGAACATTCAGAGGAACTGGAGGAACATGCAGCTTGTGTGCATAAATCTGGCACTTATGGCATGTCCTGGAATGTTGATAGCAGTCAGCTTCCATTGTGGACCAGTAATACCCTGCCCGAAGGATCTTTTTTGCCATTGTATGTCCACTGGAATGTGTACCAAAGGTCCCTTCATGTAGCTCTTCCATGATCCTTTCTGCTTCAGTCTTATCCACACAACGCAGTAAGGTTGAATCATGGTTTCTCTTGTATAAGATGTCGTTGCTAAGGAAGAACTTTGCCGCGAACCTTCTCAGGAACTTCTTATCGTTGACAGATGCACCTTCAGGGTATTCCTGAGCTTCCAAATATCTCTTCACCTCATGGTACCAAGGCTTCTCAGTCACCAATTCAGTCTCGAGATCGCAACAGTATGCCGGTTCGTCCAGTTTCCAGATGATGATCTGGGGAGCCTCATGATCCCATTTGACCTTAAACATAGAAGACATTGTAGCTAACGCGTCCGCTAACTGATTCTCTTCTCTTGGAAAGTGTTCAAAGGTTATCTTCGTGAAGTGGGCGATCAAGGTCAACACACATTCTCTGTAAGGAATATGATTCGGATGTTTCGTATCCCACTCTCCTTTGATCTAATTGATCACAAGAGCAGAATATCCGAAGACACTCAGAAACTTGATCCTTAAGTCGATCGCAGCTTGAAGACCCATGATGCACGCCTCATACTCCGCCATGTTATTGGTGCAGTTGAAACATAGTCGGGCAGTGAGTGGAGTATGAGTGCCTTGGGGGGATATGATTATGGCGCCGATACCGTTACCCAAAGCATTGGAGGCTCCGTCAAAGTGCATAGACCATCGGGATCCTTCCTCAGGTCCTTCATCCGGTCCAGGTACTTCACAATCAGTCACTATCATGATGCTTTCGTCCGGAAACTCGAAGTTCATTGACTGATAGTCGTCTACTGCCTGATGTGCTAAGTGGTCTGCCAATACACTTCCCTTGATGGCTTTCTGGGTTGTGTACTGAATGTCGTATTCCGTCAAGATCATTTGCCATCTTGCTATTCTCCCAGACAGAGCAGGCTTTTCGAATATGTACTTTATAGGATCCATCTTTGAGATCAACAAGGTAGTGTGAGTCAGCATATACTGTTTCAACCGGCGAGCAGCCCATACCAAAGCGCAGCAAGTTTTCTCAAGCAGTGAGTATCGGGTCTCACAGTCGGTAAACTTTTTGCTAAGGTAATAAATGGCATGCTGTTTTCGGCCAGACTCGTCATGCTGCCCCAGCACGCACCCCATTGAGTTGTCAAGTATTGTCAGGTATAGTATCAGAGGTCTCCCTTCAACCGGTGGCATAAGGATGGGTGGTTCTTGGAGATACTCCTTGATTCTGTCAAAAGCGGCCTGACATTCATCATTCCAACGTACTACCAGATCTTTCTTCAGCAGCTTGAAGATTGGCTCACAGGTAGCAGTTAGGTGCGAGATGAATCGAGCAATGTAATTCAGGCGTCCTAAAAAGCCTCTGACCTCTCTCTCTGTCTTAGGAACTGGCATCTCTTGGACAGCTTTAACCTTAGCAGGGTCCACTTGAATACCTTTATCACTGACCACGAAGCCTAGCAACTTTCCAGATCTTACCCCGAAGGTGCACTTGTTCGGGTTCAACCTTAGCTTGTACAGTTTCAACCGGTCAAACAATTTCTGCAGATGATCTAGGTGCTCTTCCTCAGTTTGGGACCTTGCGATCATGTCGTCAACATACACTTCTATCTCATGATGGATCATGTCATGAAATAAAGCAACCATGGCACGTTGGTAAGTTGCCCCAACGTTCTTTAGTCCAAAAGGCATGACCTTGTAGCAGAAGGTGCCCCACTGAGTAACAAAGGTAGTCTTTTCCATGTCTTCAGGTGCCATCTTGATCTGATTATAACCTGAAAAACCATCCATGAAAGAAAACACCTTATGCTGAGTTGTATTATCAACAAGGACATCAATGTGAGGTAGGGGGAAGTCATCCTTGGGGCTGGCCCTGTTCAGATCCCTGTAATCAACACACATTCTGACCTTACCGTCTTTCTTTGGTACCGGCACCACATTAGCAACCCACTGAGGGTAAGAAGTCACTGCAAGGAACCCAGCATCAAACTGTTTCATAACCTCGGCTTTGATCTTCTCAGACATCTCTGGACGCATACGGCGGACTTTTTGCTTAACCGGAGGGCAGTCTTCCTTAGTAGGCAAGTGATGAACCACAATGTCGGTATCCAACCCGGGCATGTCTTCGTAGGACCAGGCAAATATCTCCACATAATCGTGTAGCATCTTAGTCAACCGTTGCTTCACGCTGAGCTCTAGGTTAGCACCAATCTTTACCTCTTTCCTGTCTGCCTCAGTACCCAAGTTTATTGTTTCCACTGGCTCTTCATGTGGTTGAATTGCCCTCTCTTCCTGAAGTAACAGTCTTGCAAGCTCGCCAGGCACTTCACAATCATCTTCACCTTCGTCTTTGGCTAAGTTGATCGGATTTTCGAAGTCATAATTGGCAGTAGCAGAGTCGTTATCAGTGAGATCCAGAGTGGATTGAAACCTGTATGAGTGAGTGTGTGTGTAAATACAGCTGTTTTGAAAAATTTGTAAAGGAAAGAAAGACAGAAAAGGAACACAAGATTTGAAATGCGAGAAAACGTCCAAGATTTTAATTTATGATATATGAAATGACAATTTATATGCCCTCACAAATGAAACCACGGTGCCTCGGGTAAGACACCGGGCCATAGAGTTTATTTATTGTTTATTACAAATAATAAAACAAAGAAGTTTATTACTGCGTACCAAAAGTAACAGGAGTATGGTCTTTGACAATCCAATTGGTCAATCCGCCTTCGGTCATCGGGTAGATCCAGCTATTGAATTCTGCGTCATCCACTTCATTGTCTTCCCCAACAGCATTCACTCCTGGATTTGTAATGAGCACAGGAGATCTTCTGGTCTTCGCCTTCCGCATAGCTTTCTGACCCTCTGCAGTAAAACCCATTCCAAATTTGTCAGTTTTCTGTGTAAAGTCGGGAAGCCTGCCCCAGTTAGCACATTCACCTTTTTGAACCACAGCCCGGGCATCCTTCAGGGAAGCCATCTTCAAAGGAACATTCTCTTCTACTGCTGTTTCTGCTGCCGCTGAAATTGGAAGCACCTCCTCGAAATGCTGAAAGGGGGTTTCAATAAACTCCCCGTCCATCTCAATGTATCTGAAGGAATTCAGATGGCTCACCATATACTCTTCCTCTCCTTGCACAGTGACGATCTTCCCTCTGACGGGGTATTTAAGCTTCTGGTGCAAGGTAGAGGTCACTGCCCCAGCTTTATGGATCCAAGGTCGACCCAGTAGACAAGAGTACGATGGACGGATATCCATCACATAAAAAGTAGAGTCAAACACCTGAGAGCCCACACGAATAGGAATGTCAACCTCTCCATGAACCATCCTTTTTGAACCGTCAAAGGCTCTGACGATGATATTGCTGGGTTTTAATTCTAGGCCTTCACAATCTAAACGGTCTAAAGCCTTCTTGGGTAGCACATTCAAGGACGAACCAGTATCCACCAATACATGTTCCAGAGTAGTGCCCCTGCATTCGATAGAGACATGCAGGGCATCATTATGGTCTCTTCCTTTTGCAGTCAGGTCAGCATCTGAGAAACCTAAGCCATTGTCCGCTGTCAGATTTGCTACGCAATCAGTGAACTGGACTGCAGATGTCTCCTGTGGCACATGGGCCGTCTTGAGAAATGAGATTAAGGCCTTAGCATGGGCCTCTGAACACAGCAATAAGGAGAGCATGGAGATTTTGGAGGGCGTGTGCCCCAGCTGTTCCACAACATTGAAGTCACTCTTCTTTATAATTTTTAGGATTTCCTCCATCTCTTGTTGGGAGGCCTCAGCATTTATAGGTATCGGTGCCTCCATCCGGGCAGGCTCATCTTCAACTCCCTTGCCCCGAGCATTGGATGACTCGGCAGCAAGGGAAACAACTTGATCTGAAACAGGAACAGGTACACTTGTAGGTGTTATAAGGAGGGGTCTTCGGGTAGCAGGCGGTGCAATGTCAGGCGAGAAGAGCCTACCACTGCGGGTAACCTTGGCTGGGCCAGTGATATCACAGATACTGGCGCCAGTGTTGAACTCTTGTTTGATCCCATTCACATACACATCTGCCCCATAATGCCAGGGGACAGCTTTATCAGATACGTAAGGAAGAGGCCCCGAAACAGTGATAACCACAGGTGCAACAGTCATATTGGGACAGGCTTCTTCGGGAGAGCCTTGATTGGATTATTGAAGATGGTAACCACAGAAACTTCTTCTACCGGAACCAACTGAACAGCAGACTTCTTAAACAGAATCTCCTTGCTATCCATTAGGCTTTGGATGCCTAACTTCAGCAAGGGACAACCAGATAGGGAAACAACACAGAACAGGCAACCCTCACTGCAACCCGGAAATAAACCGGCCAACAGTAGGTTCTTCTTGACAGTCATTAAAGGAGTAGCCAGATCATCCACAGAAACATCGTACACTTCTTCATCAACAGCATTTACCCCATGCTGAGGCATAAGAGCAGTCACCACATTCGGCCTCTCAGGCGCTTCAAACTGTATCTCCTTCGCGTCAATAAGGTCTTGCACCTTATTCCTTAATGCCCAACAGTCATCAGTGGAATGTCCCGGACTATCAGAATGGTACGCACAGCGGGCATTTGGGTTGTATTTCGGAGAGGCAGTGTTTACACCTTTGGGGGCCTCTCTGACAGTCACTAGGTTGGTGGATAGCAACTGCGGCAAGATTTGGGATAGGGTCATGCTCAAACGGGTAAACTCTCTCCGGGGCCTTTCAGCCCTTTGAGGATTGGTTGGCCGAGGAGCGGCAGCAGGCTTAGCAATCATTACCGCACTGACAGATTGGCGGCGCTCAGATCTCTCTGGTCTCTGGGAGCCATATACAGCACTAGCCTCCTTCTTGAAGGGTTTGTTCTCAGAACTAGACGATGCACCCTTCGGAATCTTTCCGGACTTCAACCCAGCCTCAATTCTCTCTCCAGTCAGAATCAGATCAGTGAACCCTGCAGACGAATTCCCGATAAGATGGTTGAAAAATGGCCCAGATAGGGTCCCCAAGAACATGTCTACCAACTGCCGATCAGTCAACGGAGGCTGCACCCTGCCAGCCAGATCCCTCCACTTCTGAGCGTACTCTTTAAAACCTTCACTTGATCCTAACGACATACCCTGGAGTTGGGTACGTGTAGGGGCAAGGTCGGCATTATATTGATACTGCTTATAGAAAGCAGTAGCCAACTCCTCCCAATTACGAACCTTGGTCCCATCCAGCTGATAGAACCATTCGAGATGAGTCCCTGAAAGACTCTCCTGGAAGAAGTGGATCCACAAATTCTTATCCGCTGAGTACGGTTGAATCTTCCGAACATAGGACCTGAGATGTAGCTTGGGACAAGACGCCCCGTCGTACTTAGTGAAAGATGGTGCTTTGAATTTACGAGGAATGATTACACCAGTAGACAAACCCAAATCTCCAAAATCCAGCCCAGGTACCTGTTGGATCTCCATAGCATTCAACCTGTCTTCCAACTGCTTGTAACGGTCTTCTGCCGGAGGATATTGCTCTTCATCAAAATCAGTCTCGTTGTCGGAGACTACCGGACTAGGACCTTTTTCCGCTTGAGGAGTACTCTTGCCAATAGAAGAACCAGCCTCTTCATTCTGCAGAGTATTGCCAAACCTTCGGCCCGAGCTGAACAGAACAGTCCTTCTCTTCTTCTTCTTTTCCTTCTTCAGGAGCAGAGTCTTCAGCTCCTCTTGGCCCTGAGCCAAACCCGTGATTAGTTCCTGAAATTGCGCATTCTGCACCTGTAGAGCTTTGATGGACATCTCAGTTGAGGATGAGTCAGGATTCATGATGCTGAAATAAACAGCGAAGAACTGTAAGCAACCTGAAAAGAGGAAAAACCTGCTATGCACGTGATGAATGATATGTGTATGATTTATGTTTTCAAAGACAATCGGGAATCAACTTTGTAAACAAAAAGGAACACACTTCATTAGATTCAACTTTGAAACTGAAATTATTCAACAGGTTGCCCTTAGGCGTTACATGAAAGGAAATACTGAAAAGGGAAATAAAACTGTAAAAGAACATCCGGAGCTCCTTATGGATCCCATGGTCTCTTCTTCTCAGTACGGATGTAGGCATTCAGAGCTCGCTCATTCTCCAACTGCTTTGTCAGCTTCTGGATCTTCAACTCCTGCTCGTTGAACTTTTCCCGGTAAGAATCCCGCTCTTCTCGCAGTTGTGACCAAGATCTCTTCAATGTCTCATAATCAGTAGGTATCTGAGGAGGAAGGACAGTTGGAGGAACCCCATCTTTGTCAGGACACTCGAGAATGACGGGTCTGACAGCTTCATACGGCATACCTAACTTCTGAGCACGGATGCGAACCCATTTGTAGTAGGCTTCCATAGGTAAAGAAGTCTTTGGCCCCAACTCTTGGGGGTCAGCTTTATGAACTTTGTCCCAAGCCTTGATGAACCTACGACGCAACTCGTCACTATCCACCTGAAACTCAAAACTGATGTGAGGCACCAACATCTCATGGGGGCCTGCTCTTCTGGCTCTTCCAAACTGACGGAGTGCTAAACATAGATTGTACGAGATTCCTCCTTGGGTACCAATCAGAGGAACATTAGGGTATTCCCCGCATCGATTAATAATAGCTATCTCATCCAAACCTCTGCAAGTCCAAATGATGTCTTTGTCGGTGAGAGACATTAACCTATGAGCCCAACCTCTTCCTTCTTGATTCTTCAGTACGAACTTGGGGAGGTGCGAAATAAACCACCTCACCAACAAAGGGATACAACACCATAGGGTTCCTCGTCTTCGAGTAGTACGAGCATGAAGTTGTTGCAAGATGTCACCCAAGAGAGTGGGCACAGGATTCTGAGACATAAAGATCCTTATGGCAGTGACATTAATGAAGTTATCAGGATTAGGAAACAAGACTAACCCATAGATTAGGAGAGCCAAAATGTCTTCATATGCCCTAAAATCCAGGTCATTCCAGAAACTGTTAGCTTTACCAATCAGAAACTTGGCCAAGAAACCCTTAACTCCGCTTCTAGTTACCCAGTTGTCCATTACCTCTTGATGTGTCAAGGGAAGAGCTGCAGCAACATCCTCAAGCCTGAGGGTCTTTTCCCAACCAGTAAAGGGAGTCTAATCCAAGATAGGGATACCAAGCAAATCAGAGAACTCTTCCAGGGTAGGGACCAGCTGGAAGTCTTGAAAGGTGAAGCACTGGTACAGAGGGTCATAGAACTGGGTCAAAACGCTCATCAACTGTTGATCCCGCTTTGCAGTGACTAAACTGAGAAGCGAACCATGTCTCTGAATGAAGGAAGTGGTATTTGGAATTCTGCTAACCAACTTCTCAAGCAACTCAGGTGAATGAACAAAGTTGAACCGGATAGTATTCCTTCGCACAGGCATCATGATGTCCTACAAAACAGAGCAAAGGTGAAACCCTCTTGTCTTTGAAATGGTCAGTCCTTATGCAGGATGCATGCAATGCTCATGATGTTATGATGTTATGATAAAGAACACCACAAATAGATACAAAGGCAAACATGGTAAGGCACACAAGTCACACAAGGCAAGCCCCTAAAGTTTAGGCCAGCATGAGGTCTAGGTACTACCCTCTTTCAGTTTGTTGGTTCATACCTGTCTTATCAAAGTAACCGGGTTCTTAGAGGATCCCAATATCATTGACTACCCTCAATCGGTCATAACTCCAGCATTGCAATCTTTTCTTGCGGCCAAAACCATCACGAGAGTTTAGCCTCAATGGGCGTAGCATACTGCTACTGTTCTAATGGCCAAGTTGTGTCATTTAAGGTTCTAAGGTTGTTGGTGCTTAATGACTCCTTAGAAGACCCATATTCTCCTCGTTGCGACACAAGGGATATCGGTACAGACCAAGGTGCCACACCAACGTAGCCACTGTTTCACCCGTGTCGGTCTACGCCGGACAGGTCCCTCACAGCTTATGCTACCTAAACAGGGTATCCCCAGATCCGGGTTAGGATCTATGTAACTCCCATGCAACCCACAAATTTAAAGCAGACAAGTCAATACAATTGAAAACACAGTTATGAACTAACCCTAAGGTACACCTCACTTTAAGTTTAAATCCCCAGCAGAGTCGCCAGTTCTGTGATCGGTGGATCTGGAACTGACTGTTTAAAGCTGGTTCGTGAAATGTCGCGGAAGCAAGAGTCGCCACCGTCTTTTATTTTCTCCAAATGGAAAGGACAAAAGCACAGAAAAATTCCTTATAGAGATTGCTCTCGGGTTCGAGAGGTAGATTATAGAAAGGGAAGGTGTTAGCACCCTTTCTATCCATGGTTATCCATGGGCTCTTAGATACTTGCTCATTTGTGTTTTCAAAAATGGTTTGTTTGCTTTTCAATGTGGGTTTTAAAAAAAGTTTCTTTGAAAATTCCAGTTCGACTCTTGTATCGGTCCTCAAGAGTGTTTGAAAAATTGCTTTCGAAAGCTTTTTGAAAATGTGTTGGTGTGAAAAGTATTTTTGAATTTTTGTTTGAAATTTAGAGCAAGTATCTATGAGAACCTACCTACCCTAAGGAATTCGTCTGTGTAAATGTCCTTTAAAGTAGTTCCATCCCACCATTGAGAGGTAGGTAGCACCACCGTTGGAGGTGTTCGGGTCAATTCGAGGTTCGGGACATGGTGATCACCAGAGCAATGGGAAGACACCTTAGAAGCTACCCTCATGCCAGGTTCCCGGATCATGAGGACTTACTAAGACGTCCTCTACTCGACGATCACCTTTCGAGGCAAGGCAACAGTGAGGCGTACCCTAGGGGTGGTGTGTGATTTGTGTGTCATGTTCATTTGCATTTATCTTGTCATGGTATAGGTGATCTAGCGTTTGTTTTTATTTATTTTCATTCATTCTTGCATGCCATTATTTAACAGTTAAAATATTGCGAGAAATAAAAGTTCTAAAGCTATTACAAAAGGCGCGGGTCCACATCGCCAAAATTTCCAGAACCCGATTTGACAGAAAATAAAGAATTAAAAATGCGAAAGATAAATATTACATGGCCTTGGGAGAGATACATCAATATTAAAAAAGAAAAAGAGATAAATACGCGAATTAAATAAGAATTAAAAACGAGGGCGTTGGACCCTTTTTTATGAAACTAGATTAAATTATTAAATTAATTAAATTAAAGGAAAATAAATTGTTTTTGGTATTTTTGTATTTAGGAGAATTTAATGCAATTAAACCTAATTCTACAATTTTTATTTTTATTATGAAAACATATTAAAGTTTAACCTAAAATCAACCCTAATTAATTAATGCGATTTAATTCATAAAAATAAATAGTTAATTATTAGTGAAAAGAAAAGAAAAAAAGGATAAAAATTAATTAAAACTAATTCTACCAATTTTAAATTATTTAAGAAAATGTTAAGATTTAAACCTAAATTAGAAGAAAACTAAGTTAATTATGAATTTTATTTACAAAAAAAATACTAATTAAATAAAGGTATTTAATCTTGGTCTTTTCTGATTTTTTTGTGTTTTTTATGAAAATAATTAAATTACAAGAATTAATAAAAAGAATAATAATTGAAATAAAAAAGAATGAAAACAAGTATTGCAAACCTAAGGGGGGTGTTGTCCCCAGTTGTGAGGTGAATTGTGGCAATTCTGGCCCAAGGTTTTAAGGCCTTTTTGACTTTCCTTGCCAGCGTGTGGAAGTGTTGACTGCATTCCATGGTAGACTTCCAACGACAGCCCTTGGATTGATCTCATCATGCGCGTGAAAGGCTTGATCTTGAGGATGCACGGTACACCTTGACGCTGAAACTGCATATGAATGTTATATGAAAAATAATATGAAAGGGGGTGGGGACCTGGGGCTCGAACCCAGGTCCTGAACATTACCACTAACAAGCCTTGCCACTGAAGCACTCAACGCGTTTTGTATCTAAAATAACACACAAATAACATAAATGAAAATAAGGGTTAGTGGAAGTCTGGCGCGAAAATTCAAACCAACCATTCGCTGCCTGCCACCGAGTCATCGTCTTCGTGGTTGTTTATTTTCCTGAAATACAAAAGACATAGGCAACGGTTTTGAACCGTCCCAAAAGGCATCATTATAGAAAATAACGATTAGGCCATATGGCCATATAAATTAGGCGCGAGGGTGGATTTTGCATCGTCCAGGCATGCTTGTTTCAATGGTCCAAGTCTTGAGTGCTAATTTTTCCTTAACTAAGAAGCCCTAATTTAAGGTCCTGAAAACCCTAAGCATCGCCCATGGTGGTTTCTTGTATAGTGCGTAAAAACTCAATTCATCTACATGGTTAGCTTCAGGAAGGTCCCATTAGTACAAATCAATCATAAAAATGCAATGGTATGGTCTAAATTACAAAATACGATTATGCAAAAAGAGCTATGCAGTTTGCCTTCGAATTACCAATTCTTTGAGAATGGGACACAGTTCTCGATTGGAATCGTCTCCTGGCAACCTTGGCAAGCTAATGGAGTGGTTGTTTTGTCTTGAAAGGCCCTACAATCGTGATTTCAGTTTTCAACTTTTAAGCAAAAAACTCAAATATAGTTCTTGGTCTGTAGCGCAGCTTCTCGTCTCAAAGCACGAGGGTTTGCTTGTGTATGTATAGGAGAATGATTTAGGTCAAGAATCTGATCAAAAGAATCAAGGAATTGATTATGCAATATTTGATTTTCAAGCCATTATTTTGCAATCCTTTTCACATGTTTTTGCTACCAAATCATGTCCAATTAGCTTCAATTCTTTCCTAATCTGACTTACACAAAATCTTGGAGATATTATATGCATAAAAAGATTTGAAACATTAGGTTTAATATTTTTCATGTATTTTAATTAATTTAAATGAATTATTAATAATAAAAATCCAAATAAATAAATAAAAAATGAAGAAAAACTTCCCTTTGGGCCAAGTGGTCGTGCACATGCCTTGGATAATGAATTGTGGAAGAAAAAGGGGCCCATTAGCAATTTTAGGTCATTTGAAGCAATGTTGACTTTTCAAAATATCCAAAAATTTCTTAACTTCCACAAGGCATAACTTGCTCAATTTTTAAGCTTTGCTCATGTTCTTGGACATTTTGGAAAGGTCTTTGAGTCCTCTAACCAATGCGTTTGGTCCCATGTCATTTTGATTTACCAATCTCAAGTTATGGCCTTTGACTTAAAGTCCCTTTTTGTTGACTTTTGAAAATGACCTATAATGTTGAAATTGATAACTTTTTGTGAGAGCATTTATTGGACTTGAAGTATGAAGATGGGTTGTAGGAAATGTCTTTCTCTTCAAAATGAGCTTTGGATGGAATTTTTCTGATAATCCATGTGAAAGTTATGCCCTGATCAATTTACAGTTGACTTTTTCAACTGTCCAAATAAGGAAACTTTTGCATCTTGATGATTTTTGAGCCAAGCTTTGAGAATCATGATCAAGCATTGATCAAATGATGTTTGTGGCTTCAAAATGAGATGTTGACCAAAAATTTGGTCTTTTGACTGTCAAATGACCATTTTACCCCTACAGTTGACTGTAGTGCAATTAGGGTTTTGATTGTACAATTTTGTGCTGAAAGTCTTGAAACTTGGTATGAGGATGCTTGACCATATTTATAGGCATGTGGGACTTGATTGGACCCTTGGAAACCTCATTTTCTTGATCAGAACCAAAACCCTAATTTTGACTGTTTAGGAGACCCTTGAACTGTGCAACCCTTGGGGAGATTTTGAAGCATGACTTGGCAATTTTCTTGAAGAATATGGGAGGAAAATTTTAGGGTGCAACAGTTTCGAAACAACATGTGTATTTTGAATGGTCCCTTTTTGTGAATCCTTCGAAGGGGCCAATGTATGCCCCTTGAATGGGCCACCAAAATACGTCCTTCGAATGGGACATCCAGGTATGTCTTGCATGTCCTTCGAATGTGCCACCATAATGTAGAAACGATATGTGTCAAAACAAACTTTTCAAGGGAGATACTTCCCAGTTGAAGCTAGCGTGAAAATAGTTAATGCTAGGCGTTTCCCCTGTGAATCAAAGCTAGTTGAAAATAGGCGTTACCCTGTTGAAGCTTGTAGCAAGTTATTTCAAAGGGAGACTTTGCCCAGTCAGAGCTAGAATGAAGATAGTTAATACTTTGTGGGTGTTAATATGAAACCAATGAATGCTAGCCATAGGGAAGATTTTTCATTTTGCGCGCTAGCATGGTGGGAGCCCCCTTGCTTTGTGAATCCAAGCATGCAAGAAAGAGGCCATTGCTAAATTGAAAGCCGCGTGCAGATAGCCGTTACTTTGTGAATCAAGGAAAGCATGTTAGGGACCAACGCTAAATGAAAGGGTGTATTCAGGAGACTAAATGCCCAATCGAAGCTTGCATGCAGGTAACCATTTCATTGTGAATCAAGAAAATATGTAAGGATAATGGTGAAATCGAAGGATGTATGCATGGAACCTAAATGACCAAATGAGGCTTGCATGCAAGAAGTCCCTACTTGGTGAATCGAAGGAAACCTTCAGAAGGCCATTGCCTTCTGAATCGTGGGAAGCTTTCAGAAGGTCATTTCCTTCTGAATCGAAGGAATCTAGTAAAAGGTCATTTCCTTTTGAATCGAAGGAAGCTAGTAAAAGGTCATTTCCTTTTGAATCGAAGGAAACTGTTTCAAAGGGAAACCAAACCCAGTCGAAGCTAACATGGAGGAGAAAGTTCAGTCAAAGTTAAGCACCAATCGAAGCAACTTATTTTTCTTCAATTTTGTCAGAAAATGTCAAATTTATCTGCTTTTCTCTTTCAATAGTTTCCTCCTTGACCTGATGCTTGGAAATCCAATATGATCCATGGCAACTTGAGCTGATCAAGCCTTGTGAAGTTTTGGCCCAATAGAAATCTTGTGAGGAAATTCTTGAAAAATTGAGAGAGAAAATTTTTGGGTACAACACTAGGGAAATAACAATGTGTTCCTGCTGAGGAGATAATGTCTTCTCATGCAAAATTAATCCAGGGCTCAAAGCCTACAGGAATAAAAATAACAAGGTTGTCGGGGTCCGCAGATTCAAGCCAGGAACAAGCCAGAGTGAAACAGTCAACCAAGACACTATCCAATGAGGAATAAACTCAAATGGGGATCAACTTTCATCCAAATAATGAGTTGGGCAGGGAGGCTAAAGAAAAATTCTTCCACGAGGGATAAGTCAGTGGGGAAATTGAAAGGAAATACACTTTCTGCTTAAGGTGGAGAACCTATTGGAATGAGGGTAGCATAACTATGCAAATAGAGATAAATGTCAATTAAAATAATAACAAACGCGAATAAGCAATGGATTTTTAAAATTCAACTATACATGATGTATATATGAATGTATGAATGTTATCATGTATGTGCTGACGAAATAGACACACTGTACTGGGGATAACCAGACAAAACAAACTTGGACAAAAAATAAAACTCGGCTAAATATCATCTAGGATGAAGATTACATAAGAGAGTAAGCACCATCCAATGAAACAAATTCCTACTTGACGACTTAAATCCATTTGGAAGAAACATATTTCAAAAAATTATCAAAGAACAATCAGATAGAAAAAAAAAACAATGTAGTTGTAGGGCTATAAAATCTTCCTCCAGATTTCACTAGGGAATATCATACAGACTTTGACTGGGGAACACAGTGCCTCATCGTTTAGTCTTCCGTTGGAAATTCCAATACTGACTTTACTAGGGAAGGTGAAAACCAAATCACTGAGACATTAACTAGGGATCTCGTGCCGACATTGTTGGGGAGGAAAACGTCACATCATCGAGGAAATCTCAACTAAATTATCCAAGATTAAGGATAATAGTCTATGTAAACTTCTTCGGGTAGAAACTATGAAACTTTATGGGGATATACATCATAAAGGTAAACATCGCCTTAGATTCATCTAGAGATCAAAAGAAATTAACATTACAAAAGAATGGGGATTCATCTAGAGGTCAAAATTATGGGGATTTTAAACCAAACTCAACACTTGTCGATAGAAATACCAAAAAGTTGACAGCCATCCCAAAACTCTTTACAAAAGAATATAACCCTTTCCAGGATATCTGGGAAATAAACAACAACAACAACAACAAAAATGTTTTTACTGCAAAGAGCGATGATTTGAAAATGATTCTAACTCAAAATGCACAGAGGGAAATAACTTCTTTCAGATGCGCGAAGACCTCATTGGGGAACTCGGGATATAAGTTTCAAACCACACAAACCTGAAACCAAATGATGAACCTGAATATGATCTAAGTGAAGACATAATTGGGGTAAGATGAGATCACCAACCCCACACCCCCTTATATCAATTGGTATGAAATACAATTATCCAGCACACAAATGGATCATGTGCATATCAGAAAGAGTAATCCTAAGATACATCTTAAAGAAGCCCTTCAGAACTCGGCGGTTAGTCCGTCCTTGGAATCACTAATTTTGCTCCACTTGAATTACAAAATCAGAAGTAAAAGGTGATTTGCAAATCCTTTTTAAAAACATGTTTTTATTATTAAGTCTTTTTGTTTTGAAAATTACTATCAATAATAAATGAAATTTTTGTAAACAAAATAAAACAAGAACCACAAAGAATTGGATAAAGGCTCAAACTTTATAAATAGATTGGTAGTCTGCAAATGGCGTGACTCCATGAATGATTACAAAGTTTGGAAAATGGTAAGTATATGGAAAAGATACATTGAAATACAATGACCACTATTCTCCCTAACAACTTTGAACTTCTGAGCAGAGGATTTAGTTGAAGCGATGAGAGTCTGAGAAGATTGTTGCTTTAATGATCCAGTCTTGTCTAACACAGTTACTTGCCAAGAAATCCCTAACTTTTGCCTAGGTTTCCCTTGCATGTTTTCAACCTACCAGGAATATTTATTTTGTTTATGTCTCTAACTTTTTCCTAGACCTCCCATTCGGGTTTTCAGCCTACCGAGACGCTCTTTTTTTACGAAGCCGCCCTTTCGAGATTTCAACTTAGCCAACTTGTTCTTTTATTTTCTTAGGCGAAGTATTTCTTGATTGCATCAGCATTCATGGGATGTGGGAACTCCTCGCCATTCATAGTTTCAAGAATCAACGCACCGCCTGAGAAGGCTTTCTTGACAACATATGGGCCTTTATAATTGGGAGTCCACTTGCCCCTAGAATCAGTGTTAAAAGACATGATATTTCTGAGAATGAGCTCGCCTTCTCCGAATTCACGAGGCTTGAACTTCTTGTCAAAAGCTTTCTTCATTCTTTTCTGATATAATTGGCTATGCCACAGGGCCTTCATTCTCTTTTCGTCAATCAAATTCAACTGGTCAAACCTGTTCTAGACCCATTCAGCCTCTAACAACTTGGTTTCCATTATTACACGCAAAGAGGGAATCTCAACCTCAATGGGGAGTACTGTTTCCATACCGTATACAAGATAAAATGAGGTTGCTCCTGTCGAATTGTGTATAAATGTATGATACCCATGCAAAGCAAAAGGAAGTATCACATGCTAATCTTTAAAGGTAACAACCATCTTTTTGCTGATCTTTTTAACATTTTTATTAGTAGCTTCAATAGCCCCATTCATCTTAGGCCTGTAAGGAGACGAATTGTGATGGAAAATTTTGAATTCTTCACAAAGTTCTGTCATCATCTTGTTATTTATATTTGAGCCATTGTCAGTAATAATTCTGCTTCGCACACCATACCGACATATAAGATTGTTCTTGATAAATCGCACTACTACCTTCTTGGTGACATTAGCATAAGAAGCTTCCTCCACCAATTTAGTGAAGTAGTCAATTTCCACCAAAATGAAACGATGTCCATTTGACGCCTTAGGTTCAATCATTCCAATAATATCAATACCCCACATAGAAAAACGCCATGGGGAAGAATAACATTGAGAAGTGTTAGAGGCACATGAATCTTGTCAGCATAGATTTGAAACTTATGGAACTTCTTCGTAAATTTTCAACAGTCAGATTCCATAGTCGGCCAATAGTAACCTTCCTTAAGCATATTTGTTTCCATTGAATATCCATTGGAATGGGTACCAAAGGATCCTTCATGGATTTCATGCATCAACATGTCTGCTTCGTGTCTATTCATGCATCTGAGAAAGACCATGTCTTAATTACTTTTGTATAGAACATCTCCATTGAGGAAAAAGCTACCTGCCAGCCTCCTCAATGTCTTTCTATCTTTATTCGACGTCCTGAGCGGGTACTCTCAGGTCTGGAGGAAGTGCTTGATATCATAATACCAAGGATTTTCATCTGACATACCCACTGTAGAAAACACATGAGCGGATCTATCAAGAAATTGAACAGTGATATGAGGTACATCATTCCAAGTATTCACTTGATACATGGAAGCCAAGGTGGCTAAGGCATCTACCATCTTATTCTCATCTCTGGGAATGTGATGGAATTTGACTTTATTAAAAAAAGTTAATAATCTTCTAGCATAATCTTTATACGGAATGAAGACAACGTGAAGAGTATCCCATTCTCCTGTAATTTGATTTATTACTAAAGCTGAATCACCATATACATCCATACTTTTGATTCTGAGATCTATAGCCTCTTCAAGACCTATAATACAAGCTTCAAATTCTGCCATGTTATTGGTGCAATCAAAAGTCAACCTTGCAGTAAAAGGAATATGTGATCCATGGGGAGTGATAATCACGACACCAATTCCCTTCCCATAAGCATTTACAGCTCCATCAAACACCATACCCCATCGAGATTCAGGATCAGGACCTTCCTCTAGAAAAGGCTCATCACAATATTTTACTTGCAAATATATTACATCCTCATCAGGGAAATCATATTTAACAGGCTGATAATCATCAACTGATTGGTGAGCAAGATAATCCGCCAACATACTGCTTTTTATAGCCTTCTGAGTTCGGTATTCAATATCATATTCAAACAATGGCATCTGCCAACGGGAAATTCTTTCAATAAGAAAAGGCTTTTAAAAAATATACTTAATTGGATCCATTTTAGAAACCAACCAAGTAGTATGATTTAGAATATATTGCCGCAATCATTTTGCCGCACAGGCCAAAGTGCAACATGTTTTTTCCAGCATAGAATATCGTGACTCAAAGTCGGTAAACTTCTTACTGAGATAATAAATGGCATATTCTTTTCTTCCCGTTTCATCTTGTTATCCCAAAATACAACCTATAGAATTATCTAACACAATTAGATACATAATCAAATGTCTTCCTTCAACCGGAGGGAGCAAGGTATAAGGTTCAAGCAAAGACTCTTTAATGCTTTCAAATTCCCTTTGGAAAATGTCCTTTCAAACATAACCTTGATCTTTCTATAACAACTTGAAGATCTGTTCACATGTTGCAAACATATGGGAAATATATCTGGAAATGTAATTTAAATGTCCAAGGAAGCCTCTAACTTTCTTTTTAGTTCTTGGTACATGCATTTCTTGAATTGCCTTAATTTTATCAGGATCAACTTCATTTTCATTTTGGTTGACAATGAAACCTAGCAATTTTCCTAAACGAACACCAAAAGTACATTTATTTGGATTCAAGCGGAGATGAAACTTCCTCAAACGCTGAAATAATTTCAACAAGTCTTCTATATGCCCTTCCTCGATCTAGGAATTGGCAATCATATCATCAACATATACCTCCAATTCTTTGTGCATCAGATCATGGAATAGGGTTGTCATGGCCCTCTGGTATGTTGCACCAGGAGTTCTTCAATCCGAATGGCATCACTTTGTAATAGAATGTTCCCCAGGAAGTGATAAATGTTTTTTTTCCATGTCCTCAGGAGCCATTCTGATTTGATTGTATTTGGAAAATCCTTCGATGAACAAAAATACTTTGAATTTCGTTGTACTATCAACCAATGCATCGATATGGAGCAATGGAAAGTCATCTTTTGGACTAGCTTTGTTTAAATCTATATAATTAACACACATGCAGACTTTTCCTTCTTTTTTTGGAACTGGAACAATATTGATAACCCATTGAGGGTACGCTGATGTCATAAGAAAACCGGCGTCAATCTGTTTTAAAACCTCTTCTTTAATATTTACTACCATGTCAGGATGAGTTCTTCGCAGCTTCTGCTTGATTAGCGGGCATTCTGGCTTTAGAGGTAAATAGTGCTCCACAATATTGGTATTTAGACCCGACATATCTCGATAAGACCAAACAAAGATATCAACATATTCTTTCAAAAATTCAATCAATTTTCTCGTCACATCAAGATGAAGTAGTGCCCTAATGTTGACTTCCTTTGGATCTTCCTCTAAACCTATGTTAATAATCTCCAATGGCTCTTTATATGGATGAATGGAATTTTTCTCACGCTCAATCAACCGTGAAACCTCTTCTGGGGTTTCGTCATACTCTTCTTCCTCAGCCACATACACAGTATATTCAAAGTCGGGAGAGGGTGCATGGTCGTTGCATTTAACAAGTTTTTTAATAATCTGACCATGTGATTTATGATTGATTTTAGAAATTGACACATGTGACAAGTGACTATGAAGATTTATTTATAGCTATCATTTATTTTGAAAGGGTTTTTTTATTACCATTTTCCAAGAAAATGCAAAAAATGAAAGACATAATTTTGGCATCAAAAAAAACTTTTATTAATGATTTTAAAAATCAAAATAACAGATATGCCCATACAACATCATTACTTCCACCTTGGGTAGAGTGAAAGATTTTTGAAAATACTAAAAAACAAATTACTTTGAAATATGCATGCAAGAAGGAACATCAACAGTGATCCAGTTTTGGATTCTTACTCCGTGTGTCATGAAGTTTGGCATCTCTTGCTCTGATTCATCTTCAAGAATATCATTTTTCTTTGGAGAAGTTGGATAAAGATACCCAACACTGGGAAAGATTTCCTGATACTTACTTAGAGAAGACTTCGGTTTCACAACTTTCTTCTTTATAGAGAATCCCAAGCCGGTCTTAATCTTGTTCACAGGGGGATCAATAACCTTCCCCAACACTTTGCTAGGGCTTTTCTTAACTACCTGTTTTGCATCGCTAAACGAGGTAATATAATCTTCATTTTTCCTTATATTGTCAATACATAAATCTTGGAAGTGAGTTACAACAACAGCTTTGCCAGCTTCCACTACGCTGAAAGAGGACAAATGAGATATCAATAGATCATGCTCCCCATTCACAATGACCACCTTTCCTTCACGAACAAATTTCAGCTTCTGGTGCATGTTTGAAGTAACAGCTCCAACTTCATGGATCCATGGTCTTCCCAACAGAAATCTATAAGCGGGAACAATATCCATAACCTAGAAAGTGATATGGAATAAGTGTGGTCCTATGTGAATAGGCAAATCTACCTCTCTGATGAAAGACTTCCTCGCACTATCAAATGCTTTCACTATGATTCCACTTGGACGCATGGGATCCCCCTGATACTTCAGCCTCATGAGTGTATTTCTTGGTATGACATTCAAAGCAGACCCATTATCAATCAACACATTGGATAAAGAGCCATTCTTACAACTCATAGGAATATGGAGAGCCAGGTTATGGTTTCTTCCTTCATCAGGCAGTTCTTCATCACAAAAGCTCAGATTATTACAAGATGTAATATTACCCACAACATTGTTGAACTGATCTCGAGACATGTCGGTCCCAACAAAAGCTTGATCCAACACTCTCATCAAAGATTCTCGATGAGCAGAAGAGTTCATTAGTAAGGCTAGAATGGAAATTTTAGATGGAGTTTGCAACAATTGATCTACAATCTCTTAGTCACTCATCTTGATAATTTTCAACAAGTCATCATCATCCTATTCCAAAATAGATCCATTAGATCCTCCCACCATTTTCTTAGGTTCATAATTATCAAACATCTTCTTTCCAGAATCAACATCTCTTAGAAAAGTAGGGGCAAAAACTCGACCACTACGAGTTACCCGACTAGATTCCGCAATATTCTTGTCGTCAAACAAAGGTTGGATAGGGATTTCCAAACCATCTTCAAGGATAGTCACATTGTATTTATAAGGCATAACTTTATCTGATTTATATAGAATAGGACCAGGTAGAAAAATAACTACTGGAGCAACAACAAGCTTGCTATAATACTCAATCTCTATAGGAGAGGGAACACAAAAACACGGAACAATAACATTCACTCCGGCTTCCTTAGGATACTTGGAATCTTTGTCAAAAAATCATCCTCGCTTACCGAATTTGACTCATCAGAAGGAAAGAACTCATCAGCAGAAATGTATTCATTATAAGACACGTCCTTAGCAATGTAATTTGCAATCATATTAACTCCATTGTAATCATCTTTATTACCCGTGACTTTGAAAGTTCCATTATCTAGAAATAACAGAACACCTCTTCTTACCACGGAACAACCATGGGAATCCCTACAGCAGACTCGACAAGATCCATAATGATGTACCTCCAGATCCTCCAAGTGACAAAACGTGGCATGCAACTGCACCAGATCGTCATTCATATAATTCACATCAAAAATATGAAATTCACTGGGACATCCATAAACCATATTCACTTCTTCTTCAAACTCAGCCCTTGGCCTGAATATATGGATAAGACCTTCATACATAATCTCTTGAAGATCAGCTCTCACTTTATCACATCCATGAATATCTACACTGCAAATACTACAACCAGCATGGTCACATGTATAGTAGTTGAATTCACAGAGATCAGCATGCATCTTCACCAAATATCCTCTCACCAAGTTAATATAAAAAATCTAGAAGTCCCCAGGATAACAAGCAACCATATTCACGGTGCTTCCGCCTCAATGCTTGGGTAATGGATTATCTTTTACGTTAGGACCAACATTTTTAAAAGATAAATGACCAGATATCACCATCTTCTGTACTTCAGACTTCAAAGGATAGCAATTTTTGATGTTATACCCTCGGGCTCCTTGATGAAAAGCCTAGGCCTAATCCTCCTTATAATACCATGGTAAAGGTGAATGTATATCATGGGAAGCCTGGTCTGCACCAATTTCTTTTGAATCAAGGCTGAAAATAACTCTGCATAACTCATCGGAAAAGATTCAAAAGCTTCTCTCTTCTGACCTTGCCCTTGATTTTATTGAGGAGGTGATCTTTGATAGGCAACAATAGTCGGAGCTATATTTACAATTGGAGTCACGGAAGCAACTTGTTATTGGTACTGATGACACCTTCTTGGTAGTCTAAACATTATTTTCTAAACGACATCATTTGTTTCACTCTCTTTCTTTCTGGAAAACCCATATGATGATTTCTTTATTCCTTCATATTTCGTCAAGCGTCCTTCCCTGACAGCTTCTTCTAGACGAACACCCATGCTTACCATCTTATTGAAATCAATCGGTGCACTAGTAACCATTATTTCATAGTAAAATGATCCCAGTGTTTTGAGAAAGACCTTGGTCATTTCTTGCTCTCCCATCGGGGGTACCACTTAAGCAACAATCTCGCACCAACATTGTGCATATTCTTTAAATGACTCTTTATGCTTCAGAGCCATCGCCCTAAGTTTGTCACAATCAGGTGCCATAAACATATTGTACTTGTACTGCTTGATAAAAGCTTCACCCAAATCATTGATGGTACGAGATACTGCTACTACCCAAACCCATTTACCACTTCAATACAACACCGGTTAAGCTATCCTAGAACAAATTAATAAGCAAACGTTGATCATCAGTATGAGTGGACATTTTTTTGATATACATCACTAGGTGGTCACAAGGATAATAGGTTTCCTTGTATCTATCAAATTATGGTACCTTGAACTTCGTTGGTACTTTTATGTTAGGAACTAAACAGAGTTCACTGACGTTCTTTCCAAATAATTATTTTCCTCGAAGAGCCTTCATTTCCTTCTACAAATCATTAAATAGGTCCTGAAAGTCGTCTAGGAGATCATAGAAACCCTCACTTTTAATTGGTAGAGGAATAGGACGATAAACTTCATCGTTAATAATCGACACATCATTCAACAAAGGTGGCATAACATAATGAATCTCATTTCTAGCAATAGGAGCAGCATGCACCACAGGAAGCGCAATAACAACATATGCTTGAGAAAATGGAGCAACTTGAGAATCTGGATTATAACCTTCTGGCATAAAATTTTCAGGCATTCCCCATGGGTAACCTTCAGGCATACGGTTCTGAGCAGCAGTAATGGGAGTAATAGAAACGGAGACTGATTGAACTTCGGAAATAACAATCGTCTATTGTGGCTGAGCAACCTGGGGAAATGGGGGGAGGGGTTAGTGGTGTCTGATTATGGGCAACCACTAATGATTCAATCAAAGCAGTCAAATTAGCCATACCGGCCTTCAAAGCATTAACTTCTTTGCACTGCTCGCGATTCGCTTGTTCAAGATTCTCCATTTTCTTCCTAGAATTAGCCCGAGTATTGTATCAATGAGACAACTTGCTAACTGAACGAAGCCAGAGAAACACAGTAAGATACCTAGGTGTGAACCTAAATACAAGAATATGTGCATGATATGCAATTCATATGATTTATTTATCATTATTTTTATTTCAAGGAACTCAAAGAATTATAGGCAATTGCAAATATTAAAGTACTAACACATACTGAAAATTTCATTATAATAACATTGAAATGGATTACAACTTTTAGTACAAATTTAAATGATCCCAAGTACAAGAGAATAAAGATAGAATCTAAAATCCTAAGGAGCTAGAGCTGATGAAGATCTCTCCATGCATTGATGCTTTCCCGTAATTTTTGCAATCTGAGCCTTCAATTACTTGTTCTCTTCTGCATACATGTTGGCGACTTCTTTCCAACCACCAGAGTTAGGAAGTGAGAAACTAGGTCTTGGATGGTATATAGAGGAAAATAAATCCTCTTGCTTCTCCATCATCTCCATATCTCGACTCTCAAGAATCTCGACCAAGTCATCTTTCTCTTTCAATTCTGTTGAGTAGGATATCTCCAAAGTCTGATACTTGTTCTTCCATGTTTCTTTCTCTTGCTGCATCCTAACCAGGGCAAGATGAAGTTCTTCTACATCATCTAAAAGATGAGGAGTCATTTTGACAAACATATCACATATAGGTTCTTCACGAGAGTAAGGCATCTTCAACTGAATTGCGCTTGTTTGTACCCAATTGTGATGTGGGTCTAAAGAAACAACTCCTCTTGGTACCAAATATTTTCTACTCTTTTTATGAATATGGTGACAGGCCTTCTTGATCTTTTTCTTAGCCTCCTTGTGATCTTCTCCTTCTTTGAGAATGAAAACACTCAAATGAATACTATTTGGTTTGTCTCTCATTGGATATCCAAGTTGACAGCGCGCAAGAACGAGATTGTAGTTAATTCCTCCATTTGTACCAAGAAGAGGTACATTGGGGAAACTACCACAACTATCAATAATCTCCATGTCATAATAAGCTTAATGATACCAAAAAAAGTCAGAATGAGTTAGAGCCATAATCTTTGGTTCCCAACGATGTTCCTTCTTGATATCCTAGAAAGCAACAGACTGAGGTAAGTGAGAAATAAACTGCTGATATAATAACAACGTGCAACAAATGATCATCCCTCCCTGATAGAAATTCCAAAGATGGATAGAATAATAAGTGTCCCCTAGCAGCATAGGAACCAAATTCTCAATCATAAAGATCCTAATGTCATTAACATCCACAAACTTATCGACATTAGGAAACAAGAACAAACCATAAGCGAGCAAAGCAAAGATAGCCTCAAAAGTAACCATACTCTTCAACTTGGAAAATTAACGAGCTTTCTCCAAAAGAAACTGAGCAGGTAAACCCCTAATTCCTCCTTTAATAGTCATAGCAGCCTCAATCTCAGACTTCTTCAAATGGGTTATAGCAGCAATCTCATGAGATTTAGGTTCTTCCTCTAATCCGGTGAAAGGAACACAATTAGTAATAGGCAAGAATACTTCTCCAACATGGGCATCAATTGATAATCAAGAAAAGTAAAACACAGACACAATGGATCATAGAACATGACCAATGTAAAAAGGATATCCTCTTTCATCTTAAGTTTCATAAGAGGCACGAAAACTCCATATTTCTTCCGGAAATCTATAGAGCTTTAAATCTCAGGAATCAAACTCATCACCTCCTCTATCTTAGGATCTTTGAAACTGTATTTATGAGTCTTTCTTCTTCCAAAATCCATGGTCAAAAGTACCTGAGATATTTGAAAAAAGTCAACTTTAAGTTCCTTGAATCAATTGTTTTAAAGAATGTTCATGGGTGCATGAATGCATGATGCAACAATCACACACAAAATAACAAACATAGGGGGGTTCATAGGTTCGACGTCACGAGCATGAAGTCAAATGTATTACACATAAGGTTTGGACTAATAGTTTATCATCTTCCGAACAAGGTTCTTAAAGGTTCCCCCAGTCTAGGGATCAGGGTACTCGTAGTTCACCTTTAAAAATTTTAAAACAACTGTGTTGGTTAATTTTAAGAGACGAGACATCATCGTCATATTCGAGTGGAAAACATACTTACTACCGACTATTATGAGAAATGAGAATTTGCATCATCTCAAAGTGGAGGATATAGCTCGGATTTTAAAATCAACAAAGCCTCACTCGACACCAGAGTGGAAAATATCTCGCTTCACTACATATCATAGAAGTATAGTAGCTCGCATCACTACAAGGATTGACAAGAGTCTAATATTTTAAGAAAACTATTTAAATTAAGAACCCAGAGTGGCAAAAATTTATTGAATGAGATTGATTGGCTTCTAGTCTTCTCACAAAAATGCATGGACCTAAGTCCAAGTTTATTATGAAAGCGATTCAAGTTAGAAAACAAGAGGAGTTTTGAAAAGGAGGGAGAAGTTTTTTGAAATTAAAGAAGATAGGAGGAGATGAAGGGAATATCCTAAAGCATAAGATAAAAGCTAGGGAAAAGAACCGTGTAACCAACAATAAGTCAACACTTGACACAATGAGTCAATGTAGAATTTTCATCCTTTGGATTGAAACCAAGAAGCAAAGATACTAAACCTCTTAAGAATACCATGCTTTAGATGTATTAAGTCTTCACAAAAATTAGACAGAGTAAAAATTATATACAGAGGAATTCTTAATCACAGGTAAAGCACATAATCAGAATAACCTGCTGAAACAACCAGTTGAAAATCATCAAACAATAAAGTCAACATCGAACATTTTTTATCCAACATGAAGAGAAAGATGAATATCGAGAAAACCTGAGAAGATAGAAGTCACGGTCTTGCGACCGAGAGATCGGGTAAGGGAATCTGTTACACGAGAGGAAGGTATTAGTACCCCACACGCCCATAGTACTCTATGATATCCACTCTTGTTGTCTATCTTATGGGTGTGTCTAATCTATGCTTACTATTTACTACTGAGGAGGAATGCATGCAAAAGAAAGGAGAAAATAACAAAGGGAAAATAAAGTTTTACTCGCTTGGGCACTACCCCAATGCCTACGTATCCTTTTTGGGGAATCAGAGTTATCGTAGCTCAGCTCACATGTTTTTGTTTGTTTTGTGTTTTTTATGAACAATGTTAATTCCTCCTTTTGCCGCAGCTCGACCTTTGGAGACTCACGCTTTGGCACAGAAGTAAATCAATCATGTCCTTACCTGAAAATGGTTTTGAGTTACGCCCTCAAGGCAAGATGCCACATTTGATTGGTTTGTCTTTTTTACCTTGAAAAAGGGTTTAAGTGTGATTAGCATGTTTGGTGATTTCCTAAGAATTCTTTGATGCAAGGATGCAAAAAGGGAAAAAAAGAGTCTACAGGGGACTAGCCTAATGTTATCATACAATTGTGGCCTTATGTCAAGGATGAAAGGGAAATATCTACATAATGTTAACATGCATGGTTTACAACCTAAGGTCTAACTTGCATCCGAAAGGAGAAAGCGCATCCTAAGGGAACATGGTATGTACAAGGATAAAACAAGCAAGCTCGGAAGAGCACACACATAAAAGAGAAAGGAAAAGAAACGAAATGCTTTAGTCAAGGGGATCTTATCACCTGATAAAAACAAGCGGGAATGGGATGTAAAACAAAAATGTGATGTCCAAAGCGACTGACACCTAACCAAGATATAAGAGATTGAGGTAGACGACAGAAGACAATATGAACGATCAAGGAGTATCAACATCGGCCAATGCAAACTCTTGACAAAGCGTGGGGGTTCGATTGCAGAACCCTTCCCCACTTGACGGACTCGACACACAAGAGTAGGCACAACTCTGAAGCATCATGGTGCATCACGAGCTAAGGATGACACAGACGAAATTGCGGGGGTTGATTGCAAACCCTCCCCGCTCACCTCTTTTTGAGGATTTTTTATCTGTACAAGCAGAAATGTAAACACACGAGCGAAATACCTACTCAAAGGTAGGGTTTTAAACAAACCACACACATGTAGCACACAAAATGCACACAATGCGGAATCACCCTAAACGGGTCTTTAAATAAACCAGATGGATTCCTGACATGATCAGCAACGGAGATCCCCTTCATACATTTCTACCCTACTTCTCATGGCATCAGAAAGCAGTAAAGCCCTACTTCTCATGATTTCTAGAAAAGTGGTAAAGTGTGGAAATAAGGAATAAAAATGAAGTCTCGATGATACCTAACAGAGAAGGTTTGTTTCCTCTTAAAAAACGTGCAACTGATAAGAAAACTCTACATAAGATGCTTCGCACAAGTGATCAAATGATTAATCTCCAAACATTCAACATTGCGAAAGTTACATCGACATTCTATCGCAAAATCTTAGCTAGAAAATGACAACGAAAATGATTACTAAACATGAAAAAAACGTAATAGCAAAAGTCTAATTAAAAATCTAAAGAGGAATCCTAAAACCAATGAGCATTTCTACTATTTTTTGTATCTCTTTTATCATCAAAGTTATGAGAAGAAAAATAATATATATAAAATCAATTAAATCCAAAACAGAGGAGTGTTGAAATCTGGATTAGGTGTGTAGTGAAAAAGGTCTGGTGCTAGGCCCATCCAAAAATATCCAATAAGAAGTTTTTTGTTACCTAAGCTTTAATGCACAAAAAAATGGATAATTTGGACCTAAGCATAGGGTAATTCGCCCAGGTCCATCAACATCATCACCAATATCGTTTAGATTTATTTCAAATTAATGATAATTAACAAATAAAAATAATTTAGAGATATATATGAACGATAAAATGATGAAATGGTGCATAGGATTAGAAACTATAGGGACTACTCAGCTTCTTCGTCCTTCGCAAAGGCTCCACGCAAGTGAACTCTCCGCCTTCTGCGTCTTCAATTGGCCTTCATCTTAATCTACCGCCGCCAGCTCTGTTCCGATTGACTTGTTTCCCAAGCTTCGTCGCGGTTTGCTATCATCATCATTGATTATCCTCTATTCTCAATCGTCTCAACCTCATTATCTTCATATTCGCAGTGCCACACCTCAAGGTTCATCGTGCTCTCATCTCTTATCTCTAAAGCTTTGATGACAATTCATAGCACCGCCATGAGTTCGACCATAACCAATCTCAATCTCTATTCACCATTCAATTTCGATTCACCGAATCCGTCTCGCTTTGAAACTACGCTCACCCTTCCTTTTTGCCGCAGTCTCGATCAAGCAGAAAACTTGAAGATTATTCAGGTAATTATTCTTACGCTCTTCTCATCTCCGCTATAAATTCCTCCTCTTATTTATTTGATCTTTCTATTGTGAACAAATTGTAATGTTGTTGTGTTAAAGATTTAGTGAGAGAATAAAGATCTTGCTACGAAGACGGTGATTGTTGTTGAAACGTTGTTTCTGATTCAGTTTGTAGGAGATGACAATGAAATATTGGTGATGATGATGATTGAAGAAAGATGCATAGAAAAAGATCGTTGAAGTTGTACATGCTTTCAGTTCAAAGGTGATGATGATTGAGATTAAGGATGCCAGATTGTGGGGGTTATGTTGCTCTGTGTTGAAGAGGCCGTGAAAGATGATGGGGAACAAAAGAAGATGATTGGAGGAGATGAAGATAAGTTCAGAGAGAGAGAATTTCCTGTGGAGATTTCTTGGTGAGTTTTTATGTGTTCTCTTTTCTGTTATGAACCGTGAAGTCCCTCCCTCTCTTTTTTTGTTATGTTATACGTTGCTGGAAGTTTGTTGAAGAGTCCATTCTGTTAGATTCGGTTAGGTTCTTTTAGAGAGGTTATCAATTCAGTTACTGAGTTGGCCAGTTAGTTTCAGTTTTGTTTGTTAGAATTGAATTGTTAGTTTTTTGGGCTGTTATATAATAGGATGTGAGGTTAAAACAGTTTGGTGAAGGGAAAATCTATTTTCTGTTTCTGATTTAATTTCTCATTTTGGTGCAGGGAGGTTTGGTTCAAGTTTTTGATAAAAACACTAGATTGGATGCAGGTTATATATAGATAACTGATTTTGTCTAAGTTTTTGGATTGGGTTTTATAGGTTAACTAGGACTAGTTTTGTAAATGCAGGGCTGATCATTCTGATTGAGTGATGTTATGAAACTTGGGAGATGTTAGCTTGAAGATGATATTTTTTATATTTTGTTTTGAATGCATTCTCGATTTTCCTTCCCTTTGTATTTCCTCCTTGAACAGAGTTGTGAGACTCGTGAACTGGTTTGAATGATGCAGGTTAGTTGTTAATCAGTTGAATGTTGTTTGGAAAGTTAGTTTTTACAATTGGATGATTGAAGTCATCTAACAGTTTGAAAAGGCATAACGCGAAGAAGAAGGCATGGACATGAAGTTTGGAATGAAGATAATGGATGAAGAAAGGTTGAACTAGTGTCGTGGTTTGAATAGGATTGAAGATGAAGCTTGGTCATGAATATGGAAGACTTAGGCACTTAGGTTCAGATTTAATGCTTTCTTGTAATTTTTTTGATGTATTGAAGTATAATAGGAATGTAACCTTGGAAAATACTTGAAATGATGTAATGTTTCATGGTGTAAATGGCTTTGACTTTTGGAAACTTTGTGATGGTGATGTTGTGAAATGATAGGTGATGAAATTGCTTGAGTCTTTATGACTATTGAAGCTTTTTTAATATTTGGTGGAAATTTTAAGGAGCCTTGAATGTTCTCGAATGATCAGGAGGACTTGAAAATTGTTGATGGTTTGTAACATTTGAAGTAATATGATTTTGATGGAAGGAAATGCTCGATTTCAAATCTTGAATGAATTGAGCGGTAAATGAATGAATGAATATGCCTATCCGTTTGTATCCTGCACCATGAATGGATTACTTGCACTTTTCTTGTAACTTTACTTTTAAAGTTCAATGATATCTCTAAAGAATACTTATTCTTCCAAATTTATACTTGAAATTCTGAGTCTTTCTAAATACATTTCTTTCCACCTTTGCAAGCCTTAAGTAACTTTTGCTAAATTGAGTCTACTAGACTTTAGAGTATTAATGCATCCAAATCCGGCCTTCACTTCTCAATGAAACCCTAGATTTTAGTCCCACAATCTAAGATAACTTACAATCGAAGCAACAAAATTGTCTTGATTATAATATGAATCCACAACCTCGTCTCTTGTGTCGTTTCTTGCATTCAATCCATCATAACAGTAACACCTTAACTTTGAATATAATATTTGGATCATAGAAGCGCACCCCTGATGAACCTCAATTAACAAACTCAATTATGGTGAGACATAACCCTAGTTTCCCTTGAGATGTAATTTGATGAAGAAAATTATATTGATATATTTAAGAGGACCAAAACCTTCGATCAAAGAAACTTCAAAAGAAACTCTTGATAAAACTCTGAAGATTTAACCCTTGGTGAAGAGAACCTTGCAGCTTGATGAAAAATAAGCTCTTAGTGATTATGAACACAAAAACCCTAGTTTCACAAACCATGATTGATGAAGGAACCAGTTGATTCAAGTCTGAATGAAGTGAAAGCCTTAAGCATAGAGAAACCCTAGTTCCTCAATATACTCGATCCTATATCAAATTATTGATTAATAATGCATGATGTTGTTAAATGGCCTAATGGATGGTATGTACATGAGAAAAGTGCGAGATGCATAAGCCAAATAAAAGTAAAAGGCTAGGACAAATTTGGGGTATTACGACTGCCCTTATTTAATCGTCTTAAACCTGGAAGTACGATTGGAACGTGCCTTTTGAAAGTTCGAGGTAGAAGATGATTAAATACCAATGCCAGAAATTTTTTCTGAGAGAAAGTGTGAGTATTTGTTCATTATTTTTATTTGTGATATTTCCCGGGGGAAATAAATTTTAATTTTTTTGTTGAGAAAACATAGATTGGACTTATGACGTGGTGTGATGCTAGTACAAGACAAAGGTTGGTATGAAAAGATGGTGGATAAGATCTACGGGCGACCTACGATCGTAAGGTGAAACATAAGAGCGATCTATCGGAGAACTCGGCCTATGGGTGACCTCATAATTCTAAAACATGATCTATAAGGAGAACCTAGCCTACATGCGATCTCAGGTTCTAAGACGATCTATAGGAAGAACCTAGCCAACGGGCGATCTTAGGTTCTAAGATGATATATTGGAAGATCCTAGCCAATGAGCGATCGCAGGGTCTAAGATGATCTATTGGAAGAACCTAGACAATAAGCGATCTTAGGTTCTAAGATGATCTATTGGAAGAACCTAGCCAATGGGAGATCTCAGGTTCTAAGATGATCTATTGGAAGAACCTAGCCAATAGGTGATCTCATGTTCTAAGTTGATCTATAGGAAGAACCTAGTCAATGAGAAATCTCAGGTTCTAAGATGATCTATAGGAAGAACCTAGCCAATTAGCAATCTCAGGTTTTAAGATGATCTATAGGAAGAACCTATGCAATGGGCGATCTCAGGATCTAGGGGAATCCAGTTTGAAATTTTCTGTACCAGATTAAGGCGGCTTTGCGCGCTGGCTAGGTCGAGGTGACCGTTATGACATTTTTAGCTTGATTCGTCTCGTGTGACATAATTGGCTTGAGCAACTTTGCGAGTACGGATGAGAAATTCCTTTATCTGTGGAATTTAGGAAGGAATATCTGCTGAATTAAAGACCGAAATATCCGTGCCACAATAAGATATGAGGTGTGTAACACCGCTTCTAAAATACCCTCAATAATATTAATTATATCAATAATTAAATACATATTCCATCAGAGTTAACACGGAACAAGGGATGTCACAATTATGAAATAAATAAAACTTCTAATAAAACAGTAGTCATGCTACACTGAGGGTCATTATTCAAATAATTCAATCAAATTAAGACCATGTCTTACACAGCGAAAAAATACCATAACCAAAACGGAATAAACCAAAACATAATTATTCCCAATGAAATTCAAAGAAACAACGTCCAAAACAGCGACTAAAATGGAATTACGGTTTGAAAGTTACGGATTTTTAAAGTTTAATATTTTTCAAAAAGTTACAGCAGAACCCGGTTCCTACATATGCAGGAACCGGTTCCTGCGATGTTCAAAAATCACGTTTCTGGAAAATGTATGGGAACCCGGTTCCTACCTATACAGGAACCGGTTACTACGTGCATTTTTGCCAGTTTTTATAAATTCACACAGTGGAACCCGGTTCCTCCCCACTGGGAACCGGTTCCCACGACCTGCAGAGTCAAATTCTGCACTTTTTACATCATTTTACTACTCCAATCCCATCCAATTCATACCCATTTGAATCCAACTCACAACAATGTCAAAATAAGTTATAATGCATGATTCCAATGAGATTGTAACACACCATAACATTATACAATTTCCTCATAATATCAAATTGAATCAAAACATAAAAATTCATGGAATTGGGGTTGGAATTTCATAAACCTAACGATCCTAAATTGGGATTCCTAACAGGCTTAATCAATCCTATTGATTCCAAAACTTATAAGGCATATTAACTAAATGAAATCACCCCTTACCTCGCGATGATCCTTCGAATTCACGGTGTTTGACTTTTTCCTCTCTTCTCTTCTCTTCTCCAATTTCACGTATAATGACTTTTCCAAATAACCTTCTTTTTCTTTTTCCTTTTTATCCTTCTTTTTATATTACTTTTATTATTTTCCAAATAATAGTAATAAATTATTTATTATTTAGTAGAGCTTTTTATTTCACACACCTCTAATTCAACCTTACACCCCCCCGTCTTCCTTTTTAAATTCATAATTAATTCATCAATTTAATCCAAAATATTATTAACTAAGCCTTTAATTAATTTAATAATTAAATTCCTAATTATTTAACACTTGAATAAATTTTGGGTGTCACAACTCTCCCCTACTAAAAGAGTTTTCGTCCTCGAAAACATACCTTAGACGAACAGTCCGGGATACGAGTCCTTCATCTGACTCTCCAGCTCCCAAGTGACATTTCCATCTGCTGGTCCTCCCCAAGCCACTCTTACCAACGCGATCTCCTTGCCTCGCAACTGTTTCAACTTCCGATCCTCAATTCTCGCAGGTATTGCTTCCACAGTCAAATTCTCTCGTACCTGTATATCGTCTACCCGAATATCATGAGACGGATCATCGATGTACTTCCTTAGCTGAGATACATGAAAAACATCATGCAAATTTGCAAGTGACGGCGGCAAAGCAATCTGATAAGCAACTTTCCCAACTCTCTTGGTAATCTGAAACGGACAAATAAAAAGTGGAGTCAACTTCTTTGACTTCAAAGCTCGACCAATACCAGTCATCGGAGTAACTCGCATAAAAACATGTTCTCCTTCGTTAAACTCAAGATCTTTCCTCCTCTTATCGTGATAACTTTTCTGACGACTCTGAGAAGTCCTCATCTTCTCTTGAATCATCTTAATCTTTTCCGAAGTCTGTTGGACAATTTCCGGTCCAATCACAACACTCTCTCCAGATTCATACCAACACAACGGTGTCTGACACCTCCTACCATACAATGCCTCAAACGGAGCCATACCAATGCTCGAATGAAAACTATTGTTGTAGGTAAACTCAATCAATGGTAGATAACTATCCCAAGCTCCACCTTTCTCCAACACACAAGCTCTTAACAAATCTTCCAACGACTGAATTGTTCTCTCCGTCTGACCATCCGTCTGTGGATGATAAGCGGAACTCAAACGCAACTTAGTACCCAAAGCTTCTTGCAATCCCGTCTAGAATTTAGATGTAAACCTCGGATCTCGATCCGACACAATACTAGAAGGAATACCGTGCAAACTCACAATCTTCTCAACATACAATTCTGCCAACCTTTCCATCGGATAATCCCTTCTTATCGGAATAAAGTGAGCATATTTCGTCAACCGATCAACAATAACCCAAATAGAATCACAATTCTTCGATGTCCTTGGCAAACCAGACACAAAATCCATAGAGATTCCATCCCATTTCCATTCCGGAACAAACAACGGTTCCATCAATCCTGACGGTTTCTGATGCTCAATCTTCAACTTCTGACAAACCAAACAAGCATACACAAACTCAGCAATCTCCTTTTTCATTCCCGACCATCAAAACAACTTCTTCAAATCATGGTACATTTTAGTAGCACCAGGATGAATACTCAATCCACTACAATGTCCTTATTCCAAAATACTCTTCCTAATGTCTGCAACATCCGGAACACACACCCTATTACCAAATCTCATAACACCATTCTCATCAATCCGGAACTCGCCTCCTTGACCTTGGTTGATCAATGTCAATTTATCAACTAACCCAACATCGGACTTCTGTCCATTCCGAATTTCTTCCAGAATACCACTAGTCAGTTTCAACATACCCAATTTCACACTATTCGGAGAAGTTTCACATACCAAACTTAAATCTCTGAACTGCTCAACCAAATCTAACTCACGAACCATTAACATCGACATATGCAAGGACTTCCTACTCAAGGCATCCGCAACAACGTTTGCCTTACCAGGATGGTAATTCAAACCGAAATCATAATCCTTTAGAAATTCTAACCATCTCCTCTGCCTCATATTCAACTCTTTCTGATCAAAGAGATACCTCAGACTTTTGTGATCACTGAACACCTCAAACCGAGAACCATATAAATAATGCCTCCACAACTTCAAAACAAACACAACAGCTGCCAACTCCAAATCATGAGTCGGATAATTCCTTTCATGTACTTTTAATTGTCACGAAGCATAAGCCACCACCTGCTTATCTTGCATCAACACACCACCTAATCCCATTAATGATGGTCATAATACACAACAAAAGACTTAGTCGGATTTGGAAAAATCAAGATCGGAGCACTTGTCAACCTCCTCTTCAGCTCTTGAAATCCTTTCTCACATTCAACATCCCAAAAAAACATCTGACCCTTCCTGGTCAACTTAGTCAACGGTAACGCTAATTTGGAAAATCCTTCTATAAACTTCCTGTAATAACCTGCAAGACCCAGAAAACTACGGATCTCAGAAGCATTCTTCGGCGCTTCCCACTGAGATACTGCATCTACCTTCGTAGGATCCACAACAATTCCATTCTTGGAAATTACATGGCCAAGAAAAGTTACTTCACTTAACCAGAATTCACACTTGGACAACTTCGCATAAAGCTTCTTCTCTTTCAACAATTCCAACACAACTCTGAGATGTTCTGCATGCTCTTCATCGCTCTTCGAATAAATCAGAATATCATCAATGAACACCACCACAAACTTATCAAGATACGGATGAAATATCCTGTTCATATACTCCATGAAAACACCAGGTGCATCAGTAACTCCAAACGGCATAACAAAATACTCGTAATGTCCATACCTCGTTCTAAATGCAGTTTTCTGAATATCTTCCGACTTCACACGAATCTGATGATATCCAGATCTCAGATCAATCTTACTAAATACACAAGCTCCAACTAGTTGATCCATCAAATCATCAATCCTTGGCAAAGGATACCGATTCTTGATTGTAACTTTATTCAACTGTCTGTAATCAACACATAATCTCATTGAACCTTCTTTCTTCTTAACCAACAACACCGGAGCACCCCACGGCGAAACACTCGGACGAATAAACTTCTTCTCAAGTAAATCCTCCAACTGTTTCTTTAACTTCGCTAATTCAGATGCCGACATACGGTAAGGCGCCATCGACACCGGAATAGTTCCAGGAATCAAATCTATAGTAAATTCTACCTCCCTCTCAGGTGGAAATTCACTAACGTCTTCCGGAAACACCTCTGGAAATTCATTCACCACTGGCAATCCATCACTCATTGCTTTTCCCTTTGCTTCTATTGCAGAATACAACATAAATACCACAGCACCATCTTTCACAGCTAAGTTCATCTGTTTAACCGACATAGTCACATCTTCAACACCAACCTCTTCAGGAAAAATAACCGTCTTCGCAAAATAGTTGATATGAACCTGGTTGAATTCCAACCAGTTCATTCCAAGGATGATATCAAGTTGTTCTAACGGTAGGCACACTAAATCCATACTGAAACCCCTACCCAAAATCACAATAGGACAATTCCTACAAACATACGAAGTAGTCACTGAACCCGACGCAGGAGTATCAATAACCATACTTCCATCCATATTAGAAATTTCCAAATTCAATCTTTTAGCACACTTCAAAGCAATAAAAGAATGCGCAGCTCCAGTATCTATAATCGCAATCAAAGGTATGTCGATAATAAAACATGTACCTTTAATCAGCCGATCATCTGGCTTAGTCTCTGACCCAGACAATGCAAACACTTTACCACCATCTTGCTCCTTCTTGGGTTTTGTACACTGAGGACGAGTATCACCTTCTTCACCATAGTTGTAACAAGTCACCACTCCTACTCTGCAATCATTGGCCACATGGCCAAGTTTCCCACACTTGAAACACTTCTTATCATTACTTTTGCAATCCACCATACGATGTCTTGTCTCACCACACTTGTAGCACTTAATGGAAGAACTAGAATCTCCTCCACCAAACTTCTTCCAACCACCGGGTCTCTGATTACTTCTATCATAAGGCTTACCACGATCCATCTGTTGCTTACCCTTCCTATCAACATACCCTCGAGCATTCGACTTAGTGCTAGCAAGATCCTCCTCTAAAATCCTACTACAGTCAACCAGATCAGGAAATCTTTGGATACGCTGATACCGAATACCCTGCTTAATCTCATCACGAAGACCATTCTAAAACTTGATACATTTGGAAAATTCTCCATCTGCATCGTTAGTATAATGAGCATAATACTTCGCTAACTCAGTAAACTTCGAAGCATACTCACTGACAGTCTTGTTACCCTGCCTTGGATTCCAGAAACTCAATCTCCTTCTTGCCTCTGATGTCCTCAGGAAAGTACCTCCTCAGAAAATCCCTCCTGAACATAGCCCAAGTCAATGCAATACCATCTTCTTCCATTTCAGTTCTGGTAGCAACCCACCAGTCATCAGCTTCCTCTGCTAACATGTGAGTTCCGTATCTCACCTTCAGCCCTTCAGCACAGTCAATTACTCTGAAGATCCTCTCGATCTCCTTCAACCACTTATGAGCACCTTCGCGATCATGTGCACCCTTGACAACGGAGGATTATTCCTCTGAAAATTCCCCAATTGTCGGTCAGCACCAATCACAGCTCCCTGCTGGTTCCCTCCGAGTACTCCAGCCAACATTCCCAATGCTTCAGCAATAGCATCGTCGTTTCTTCCGTTACCTCTTCTGGCCATTGTTCTTGTAACATTACAAAACAACCTCATCAGCACACAAGTATCGACAGTGTCATCTTACACTAGTCGCATACAAAAGGGATAACGACACAAGACAAGACCGACTATGCTCTAATACCACTATTGTAACACCCCTTCTAAAATACCCCGAATAATATTAATTATATCAATGATTAAAGACATATTCCATCAGAGTTAACACGGAACAAGGGATGTCACAATTATGAAATAAAAAAAACTTCCAATAAAATAGTAGTCATGCTACACTGAGGGTCATTATTCGAATAATTCAATCAAATTAAGACCATGTCTTACACAGCGGAAAAATACCATAACCAAAACGGAATAAACCAAAACATAATTATTCCCAATGAAATTCAAAGAAACAACGTCCAAAACGGCGACTAAAATGGAATTACGGTTTGAAAGTTACAGATTTTTAAAGTTTAATATTTTTCAAAAAGTTACAGCAGAACCCGGTTCCTACATATGCAGGAACCGGTTCCTACGAAGTTCAAAAATCACGTTTCTGGAAAATGTATGAGAACCCGGTTCCTACCTATACAGGAACCGGTTCCTACGTGCATTTTTTCCAGTTTTTATAAATTCACACAGTGGAACCCGGTTCCTCCCCACTGGGAACCGGTTCCCACAACCTGCAGAGTCAAATTCTACACTTTTGACAACATTTTACTACTCCAATCCCATCCAATTCATACCCATTTGAATCCAACTCACAACAATGTCAAAATAAGTTATAATGCATGATTCCAATGAGATTGTAACACACCATAACATCATACAATTTCCTCATAATATCAAATTGAATCAAAACATAAAAATTCATGGAATTGGGGTTTGAATTTCATAAACCTAACGATCCTAAATTGGGATTCCTAACAGGCTTAATCAATCCTATTGATTCCAAAACTTATAAGGCATATTAACTAAATTAAATCACCCCTTACCTCGCGATGATCCTTCGAATTCATGGCGTTTGGCTTTTTCCTCTCTTCTCTTCTCTTCTCCAATTTCACGTATAATGACTTTTCCAAATAACCTTCTTTTTCTTTTCCTTTTTATCCTTCTTTTTATATTCCTTTTATTATTTTCCAAATAATAGTAATAAATTAGTGATTATTTAGTAGAGCTTTTTACTTCACACACCTCTAATTCAACCTTACACCCCCCGGTCTTCCTTTTTAAATTCATAATTAATTCATCCATTTAATCCAAAATATTATTAATTAAGCCTTTAATTAATTTAATAATTAAATTCCTAATTATTTAACACTTGAATAAATTTGGGGTGTCACAAGGTGGCCTACCCCAATCTCTTGAGTAACGAAATAAACTGCTCTTGATTACAGCTTTCTTGGAAAGATTTATCAAATCTCGACGTAACTGCCCCAGGTTGAATGAATTCTGAATATATTTATGAACGTGATAGTCTCTGGTTTGACTTCTTTGAGGGAGTGACCAAGACTTGGTTGAACTCATAGAGATCGACTCTCGACTTGATTGCTCCATATTGGTGGAATCTCTAACATCATCCCTAAAGGGTACTCAAGTTGTGAAACACAAAGATGCTTTCGCTTAACATAATATTTGGTTAACATGCCCCTGGATATGCCATTTCTCTGGTGACAATTGACTTTTTCTTCAACAGAGTATTCAAGCCTCTCTTCTATGACAAGATTCAGCTCTTTACATATTTTCATTGTGTAAACTTACTTGATGCCAATTAATTGTGTTGTATGCAAAAAAATGTTTATTATGAGAGTGATAATTCTAATGTAACACGTATGTAAGTCTTTAAGTTTGAAAAAACTTTGAATAAAATGAAGTCACAACTCTATTGTGAATGAATCACTAGCTAGAGAGCCACATTTGCAAATCCTTTTTCATGAAAGATAATGCAAGCATATGAGGCCAACACAAATTTTAAACATACCTCTTAGGAGTCAGTTAAACGTCATCTCATTGTGGCACGGTTTCGAATTGATCCATGCTTCAGTTAAGACTTTTAAGGGTTGTAATGTGGCCTGGTTCACAGTTTTAGAAAAAAGGATTTAAGGCTCAATTTTTTTGGTGGCCACCTATTCTCCATGATGTTCTCCAATCCTAAGTTAAGCTAACCTGATACAAGTATTCATCTCTCAAGAGAGGAGTTTGCGATGGTTGAGGAACCACAAAAGTTTCTTGGACACGGCAATCATTAACTTTTGATTGTGGTGTCAAATCACACGACCTTGTTCTTTCAATAAGGATTTTCATTGGTAATTTTGATTGGTGGCAGAACCGGCTATTATACTGGTTTTGTGTTTGTGTGTTGCAAATGTTGTGGTAATCAAGAGTCGCCACCGACTTTTTATTTATCCAAATTAAGGAAAGGGTTAAAAGAATAGAAAAAGACCTTTTCAAGAATTTTCTGAGTAAGGGGGGTAGATTATGGAAAGGGAAGGTGTTAGCACCCTTTAAATCCGTATGGGCTCTTAGATGCTTAGCTCATTTTAAAAGTACCTTGTGCTTTGTGTGTTTTGAAATGCCTTAGTGCGGTGATTTGCTTTGCGTTAACTCTTGTATCAGTCCTCAAGAGTGTTGACAAAGCAAATGTTTTTGAAAGTTGTTTTTGAAATGTGTAAGTGTAAAAAGTTTGTTTTGAACATAGCATCTAAGAACTATATACTTATACTTGAAAAGGTTCATTCATTTCCTCCTATCCTTTAGACATTGTTATCCTACAATTAGTGAGTAGGTAACCCTATCGTTGGATGTAAGAGGGATATTCGAAGGGACATACAATTATAAAGGAAACATGTATAGACTCTTTAGCAATTTTGTTTAGGGACTAAATCATTTACCGAAAGGCAACTGTAGGTTCATCGAGGGACTATGATCTTTTTATTTACGGGTCTTTGCTAAAGCGTCCCCGTCTCGAGGGACATGACTGTTTTATTTCCGAAGGAAAACAAAGTGGGGTACCCAAGAGGTGTATATGTACAATTGATTCAATTCAGTTTATTTATCTTTGTTATTAGGTTTGCTAACATTTTGATTTCAGTCTTGCCATATAAGCCTAATTACTAGCAGTTAATATTTTGCAGAAATTTAAAGTGCAGGAATCGTAAATCCTACGCTATTACAATGCTTCGGGGAGGGGGTATTTACATGTTCAAATGGGGGAAAAATAAAGAAAGCGATAAAGTCCTATTTTAATCTATTGCATCCTATCAGCAGATACAAAAATATGAAAAAGAAAAATAGAAAGGAAATATTGAACGCGCGCGAATTGGGAAATATACGTCTAAAACCCTAAAAAATTCTAAGTAAACAAGAAAATCTCTTTAGTTGTTTTTGTTTATAAAAGAAAATAAAACTTAAGTCTATTTAATTTTAATTTCAAGAAAAGGTTAAAATAATTAATTAATATGTTTACAAAATTAATTTGAATAATAAAACACTAACCAAATGCTTTTTTTTAATGATTTTTTTATTTAAAGTTGCTTCAAATGATGAAGTAAATAAATAAATAAAGAAAAAAAATACAAAGGGGCGTCCTTCGATCTAGGGAGAAAAATGGGAGCCTTTGATCCAGAGAAGCTGTCTTTCGATCCGGGGGAAAATGGGTGGTTTTGATCTAGAGAAGGAAATGTCTCCTTCTATCCAGAGAAGGAGCTGTCTTCTTCGATCCAGGAGGGAAAACTGCTTTTCAATCCATATCTGTAATACAAGCATTAGAACAATAAAGATGCAGGACCTGGGTGTCGAACCCAGGTCCTTCGATCCTGTGCGTGCTGGTCTACTCACGCTTGATCTGCAGTACAAGCGTTAGAAAAAGAAACAAACACAAACCTGGGTGTCGAACCCAGGTTCTTCTCCTGCACATACACCTGCAAGTTTGATCAAATGCTGGATCAAAACATATCCAAAGACCCTACCCTATGTATGACCATTTCCTAAACCCAAATATGGGGTTAAAACTAGCACAAGGTCTTTGTACCACCTAGTTTGAAGCTTGGCTTCTTCGAATCCTTAAAATGACACCATGTACTTTAACACTTATATTTGTATGACTGATCAATAAGAACATAAACATGCATATAAAAACAATTCAAATAGTAATCGAAAGGTTGTGACCCAAAATTTTTCCAAGGACTGGTGGGCTTGATGCGTGGCTTTTGGCTAATGCTTGAGAATACGTTCTACATACTTTAGGGAGTGAATAGAGTGTTGTTGAATAATCCTTTGAGTGGGACCACTTATGAGGATTTTGATAGCTTTGGGGTGGTTTATGGGGTATCGTGTCTCCAATGTGTGTGCGTATCTCGTTCTTGTGTGTATGTCCTCGTTGGCTTGTGGAAGTGGCTTGTATTTATAGGATACATGGGTGCATGGAAATGGCAAGAGACAGCCATTACCCAAGCTTTGAAGGCCATGAGGCCAAAATTAGACACATTAAAGCACTTCCATTTTTGAAACATTCATGCCTCTTTTAGCCTTAGGATGAACCTAGACACATTTTTCTCCTTTGAATGCCCTCCAACTTGCTCTTCGATTGGACTAGAGTTTTGATTCAAAGTGTTCAGAATCCTCTCTATTAGAGCTTCTTCGATCAGTCAGCTTCTACATTGATTTCTTCATCTTGCTCTGATATGCCAATCGAAGACATCTTGCTCTGATATTATAATCGAAGGACACTTGTTATTCATGCCTTCGAAGTACCCCTTATCCTTGCTCTTCGATTGGGACCATTTATTGTCTCCTTCGAGTGGCTCAAATCTCATCATTGGGGCCTCTTTGATTGAGCCCCTACTCAGATACCCCAAACGAAAACTCTTTCCAGGCCAATCGAAGCTTCGTTTGGTATGAATGCTTGCAGGAAGCTTGAGTATGGCAATATGTGAGATTTTGGGCCAGCTAGCATCTTTGCATATTTGTCTTTCATTTTGGCCAACTATATCTAATCTTTGACCAAACCCTTTTTTTCCAGACAACACTATGTGTCCTTTGAATGGTCCCTTGAATTGCTTCTTCGAATGGATCATTTACATGTCCTTCGAATGAATTTAGATTGGACCCATCTATTTGCCTTAACTGCTTGATTGAAATAGCTCCAAGTGAGAACTTCATTCTGTCAATTGAAGCCTCCTTTGTCACCTCCTAAGAATGCCTTTGCACAAGAGGCTTGGGCCTGGCTACATGTAGGACCAAGACCCATAATAAGACAAACTTGCATTCATTAATTATGTGTCTCCTTCGAATGGCCAATAATATGTGTCCTTCGAATGGACTTTTGGAGTGCTCTTTCAAAGGGGTCATATTGTGTGTCATAGTGAAGAAACAATGTTGAGGGTTCTTGGCCTTGAAAGCAAGCACAGAGGAAGACTCTGCCTTATGCATTAAAGGCAATCATAGAAGAAACCTTTGCCCTTGTGAATCCAAAGAAAACATGAAGGGGCTTTTGGCCTAGTAAATCGAAGGGAGCTTAAAGAGGCCTTTAGCCTTGTGAATCGAAAGGAACTTGTAGAGGACTTTAGCCTTGTGAATCAAAAGGAACTTGTAGAGGCTGTTATCCTTGTGAATCGAAAGGAACTTGTAGAGGTTGCTAGCCTTGTGAATTGAAGGAAAGCCTGAAGTAGTCAATGTGCAGTCAAAGCCTTGTGATTTGAACGTGATCAAAGGGGGACCCAACCCCCACTCGAAGCTTGTGAGTCAGACCTGTATCGAAGAGTTCCAAATGCCTAATCGTAGAATTTGAAACCAGGCTTTCTCGAAGGATTTAGATGCCCAATCTAAGCTTGTCAAGAGGCCAATCGAAAGACACTGGATTATCTTAAAAAAAAAATCATTTTCTTTAGGCAAGTGTTTGTAACCAACCATGTAAGAAAAGATCTTAGAAAACATGAGAGGGAAAATTTTGGGGTACAACAGCTTCCCCTGTTCAATTTTCCTAAACCTGAGGATTTATATTGGCTTGCTTTCCTTTCGTGATTTGAAGGTGAAATATGATTGAACCTGTAGATGTTGACTTCATAAGAGGTCTTTTGTGGGGAATTCCTGTTCCTGCTGTCTGAGGAGGACTCTGTTGGGGAATATGTGTTTATGTTGTTCTCCAGCTTGAGGAAAACTTTATGGGGAATAGAGTCTAGGAACTTCAGTTGTCCAAGGCTCTGCTGAAGAGTTATCTCTGGAGAGATGAAAGTTTATTGTTTTCTGGTTGAAATCCAGGCCTCACAGTAACTTGCTGGGATAATGGAATTAACCTTTACCTGAAAATGTAATAAAAGGAACCTGTGTAGGGCTGCTTCAAGATGAGTCCGTATTAGTCTGCATCCGAAAAGTTGAGAAGGAACCTGTATGGGGCTGTTTTAGGAAAAGTCCGTGTTAGAATGCATCTGGAAAGTTGAGAAGGAACACGTGTAAGATTACTTCAGGATGAGTCTGTGTTAGACTGCATCTGGGGATCATGAGAAGAAACCCGTGTAAGATTACTTCGTCTTGGTCGTGTAGATAGTTTTCCTGTCTGGTTTCAGGTGTTAATCTACAAATCAATTGTTCGCAGATAGTTGTCCTGTCTGGTTTCAGGTATTAATCTGGAACTTGAAAACTGTCGGTCGCTAAGATAGTTGTCCTATCTGGTCTCAGGTATTAATCTCTTACTTGAGAAAGAAAGATAGTTTTCCTGGCTTGTTACAGGTATTAATCTTGAATCTCCTCATGTAGATAGCTCTCCTGGCTTGTTACAGGTATTAATCTACAGTCGGTAGTCCAAAAATAGTTCTCCTGGCTTGTTACAGTTGTTAATCTGGAACTTCAAATTATCGGTCGCTGAGATAGTTATCCTGGATTGTTACATGTATTAATCTCTGACCTTAGAAAGAAAGATAGTTTCCCCGTCTGGTTTCAGGTATTAATCTTCAATCTCCTCATGTAGATAGTTTTCCTAGCTTGTTACAGGTATTAACCTACAGTCGGTCGTTCACAGATAGTTCTCCTGGCTTGTTACAGGTATTAATCTAGAACTTGTCAACAATGGTCACATAGATGGTTCCCCCGTCTGGTTTCGGCCATTAATCTGTGGCCTGCTATATTTGTTGGAAACTCGTCTTGTTCCGGGAGTTCATACTGTTGTACCCCAATTTTTGACCTAAGATCCCATTTTTATTTTTTGCATTTTTTAAGATAAGTCAAGGTCACGAAATACAGTCGGTTTTAACCTCTCACCTTCGAGCGTTGACTATGCGAAGATTGTCAAGTGTTTTGAACATTTTTAGCCTATACATCACTAATTTCTAATCGCATACAAAGGTGTATGTTCATGTTTTCTTTTGTGTCATGTGCAGAGACAGGTCTGAATCAAGAGCATCAGGTGTCGCGCCTCAATTAAGGTTTTGAGTCTCCCAAGCCAGAAGTACGGTTAATTGTGGATTCTCGAAGACTGATTCATCAAGGCACAACTGTTGCACCCTAAATTTCGCCCCTAATATGTTTTAGTCGCACATTCATACCATATTTTGTCAGTTGGTCACAATCATTAGTAAATACCTTCATTCATCACATTTTGCATCATTAGTCGTATTTAAGTTGATCAGAAAAGTCAGTTTAAATCGAAGTTTGCATCGTCTTTCAGTTGTAAAATACCCGGCGTTTCACACCATTCATTTTTACCTGTTTACTATTTTCTTGCATTGCTCCAAGTTGTTTATACGTCGATAATAAAAATATTTCGGTTTTATAGACAAACTGTTAAAAGTGATTCGACACTATGCGGGAAAGTAGCGAGAAAATATTTCAAGTTTTCACCTTTTACCGATCATTTTATGAATCTGCGCTTCGCGTAGGTTATGACGGTATGCTCGCTTTATTTTTTCAGTACAGTTCGAAGTCTCGTTTTAACCTTAAACGTCTGTTTAGTCTGATATTTTTATTATTATTTTATTTTTGATTTTTGATTTCTTGAATATTTTTTCTTTAATCTTTGTGACATGTAGATTATTTTAATGTGTTCATTTTATTTTTTCGGATAAATTTTCGTCCGTTTTTTATCATTTTCAGTCATTTTGGGTCTTTATTTTTTATTCAGAAAATTCAAAAAAATATATTTTAAATTGCATTAACTTGTACACTTTCAGGTTTTTAAGTCATTTTTATTTTTAGAGGGATTTTTAATCATTACTTTTTTGTTAAACTATTCTTTTTTCTAATTGGTTGATAGAAGTTGTGCAGGATTAATGGAAATTGATGAACGGATCAGATTGCAAATAATTTCCTCTTCTTTTTTCTTCTTCTATTTAATAGCCCACTTCTTACCTCTGTAAAGGGGGGGAGAGACCAAAACACACAAAACAAACTTTTTTTTAGGAATTTTATTGTTGAGTCAATGCTCATTGTACAGGAACCAAACCTGTCACCCTTGTACATACCTTCATAACCTACATACACTCTCTTCCAATTTGCCTTCAAGTTCAGTTTTACTGTACAATTCTAACCTTATTATACCTTCAATCAAGGTTCCAGAACCACCATTATTTCTATCAACCTTCAAACTGACCTTCATTCAAACAACCACATCGACATTGTCCTCTACCACCTGTCACCGCCGGTACACAATCCAGCATGCTCTCTCACTGTTAACCCATCTCAAATCATCATTTTTTTCACCCTTATTTCTGCCCCATGTCCACCTCCAAAACCATACAAAACATCCGGACCACCTACCACCGCCGGTACACAATCCAGCATACTCTCCTCACAATAAAATCCAATGGCTCCGATCTCCCCCGCCACCACTTGAACAACTCAATCTCGGTTTCACACAACATACTAATTACTCTTTCATTTTCTCACGTTTACAACCGTAAACTATCGGCACTGCTCATCTCTCTTCGACACATCCGCTAGCTACTCACTACCTTCTATCCTCTCCTTCACTCCATTGTTAACCCATTTCACCTCGCCGAACTTCAACTCATCGTCTGTTACTTACTTCTATTGAACCTCAATGTCACCGTGAACATCAACGATCTTCACCACACAGCTATTACTCACGCAATATTCTCACTTCACCACAAGACAACCTCACGAAACCTCCCTCCGTCACATTTCAATCCGCGTCCTCCCTTCAGCGTATATTCCCTCCGTCTAATTCTGTTCCAGCTCTCCATCTTCCTTCGAACAAGTAACTCATCCCCACATCAGTCGCCGATTTCGATTTCATCTTTAATTTTATGTTTATTTTTTTGTTTTACAGGTGATAGCAAGAGCAAGATGTCCGATTCCTGTGATTCGGAGTTTGTTTCATTGGTTCGAGTTCAGATCTAACTCGATAATACCACGACGCTGTTCCGATTTTTGTGAAGCTTCTTGCTTCTTCTAGTGATGATGTCCGTGAACAGGCAGTGTGGGCTTTAGGAAATGTTGCTGGGGATTCTCCTAGGTGTCGTGATCTTGTTCTTGGCCAGGGTGCTTTGGTTCCCCTTTTGGCTCAATTGAATGAACATGACAAGCTTTCTATGTTGAGAAATGCTACTCGGACACTTTCAAACTTCTGCAGAAACCATAACATTCCATTCTATGGTGACTATTATTTAATATTCTATTTTACTATTCTATTTTACTTTTAGTTTTTTATTTAGAAGATTTTGTCAAGTGTTATTTCAAGTAAATTGGGCTTGACATTTACTTTGGTCTCTAAGCCCAATTGTGATTTCTTATATACCCCATTTAAATTTTACATTCATGTTTTGTTCTTTTTGTTTTTTTATTTTATTTTAATTTAGTATTTGATAAATATTAAAAATCTAAGTAGAATTTATTTGTAAATAAATTCAATTTGTGATTTAATTTTCTTATTGTTTTATTTAATAGAAACTTTTGAGTTTTAGATTTAGTTGGAATTCTATCTTGTAAATAGATTTAAATTGTGTTGTCTATCTTATATCATTTCATTGTGATTTCAAATTTTGAGCTCAATTTAATTTTTGAATATATAATGAATGTATAAACTTCACTGACCAGTTTTTTATAGACTTCGATTCGACGCATTCCGGTCCCATAGCTTGATTCTTTATTTCACATGAGATGTTCATATTATTTCTCTGTTATCCTGTTTATCTGTTTGTTGGAGTTTTTCATGTGATGTAGGGAGTCTTATACCGTGAGCGTCATCCACGATTTCTTTTTTCCGTGATTTATTTTCATGCGTTACACTTCTCGCTTGTGGTTCATTGCGCTTTATTCGCTGCTGGGAGTATTATCTTACATCTGGTTTTTTGACGTTGTCGGCTTGTGATTTATTTTCACCTAAGGTTTGGTACACTCTTAGTTTACTTATCTGCCTGTGGCTTTAAATCCAAGGGAAATGTTTTAACTTTGTTGACTTCACGTCATCAAATACATCTCATCCGATCGTGCGAATACTCTTCATTCATTTTTTGCTTGTTTACTATTTTTCCAAACTTAAGATAATTTTCCCAAAAGACTCCATTTTCAAACTCACACCTTTTAAGTAAAAACTTCGACATTAGGTCGTCGTATCTTCAAAATCTCTCCAACACCGATTTTTAGCCAAACGAACCATTTTAATCAAACAAACAATTTTAACCAAAAACATATATTTCAAAAGGTTCCTGCGGAGTACCGCAGATGCATTGGGTGCTAATACCTTCCCATTGTATAACCAACCCCCGAACTCTCGATCTCTTTCAAAAAACGCATTGTATTTTTTATTACTTTTAAGTATTATTTTACATTGCATATTTTAGGGTTTTATTTCGCTCTTTTCCCTTTTCCCTTGGAAATAATAAAGCGCGGTGGCTACTCTTGCTTTTGTGAGTTAAGTTAATTAATAGCTTGATCTCCGATTTTCACCGCTACAGAATTGGCGACTCTGCTGGGGAAAGATTGACCTCTTGCTGGTCCATCCCTAAGTGGGTTAAACCTAATTTATTTTATCTGTTTTATCATTATTTGATTGTTTGATTATATGTATATATTATGATTATTTGGGTGTTGATAATATTTACAAAGGACAAGTCCTATACCCGGACTAAGTTACACTTAGGAATAGGACGGGCGGTATAGTCATGTTAACTTTGAGGGAGTAATCCCGAAGAAGGAGGCATGAGATCCCCCACTCAGTGGAAGGCCCTTTTGAACGTAATATTTGTTTACCGAGTAATCGGGAAGACATTATTATTTTCGACCTGGGAGCCAGAGAAGCTGGGAACCGTAGAAACCTAACCCATCTTGGCCTTTTAGGTGTAGCGCGGAGATTATAATGGAGTAATCCGGAAGTAATTGTTACGCGATGCTACGCTCGGATGAGTTTCTCTTGAGAATATTGCTGATTATTGAGTAATCAAGACGTTGGTAATATCCGAAGGAGGAATGTAGACTCCGGGAACTCTTAGAACCTTGTTCTACAGGTGTGATTAAACCGTTAGTACATACCTTGGGGGTGTTCCTTACCTTGACTCCATGCTCGTGACGTTGAACCTTTCGACTTTATTTGTGACCTTGCTTGTGGTTTTTGCATAGCCATGCATTCACGCATCCATAAAACCCTTTTCACTTGACTTTGAAGGAATTTGGAGGTCTTTCTTTGTAAACATCACAAGTTTCGTCAAGCTCAATGGATCTTGGGTGTTGATAGGGCGAAAACCCTAATCCACCAAAATGGATGATTGATCTTGATGATAACTTGATCAATGTTTGGAGCCAATTTAAAATTCATCTTCTATCTTCATACATTGATGTTTACAACTTAATATCTTGAGTTCCTTGAAAATCAAATAAAAACTCTCTTTTGCATATCATACATCATTCTACATTTTTTGTTTCAATTTCAAAAGTCTTTTTCCAAGTCTTATTTTTCCCTTGGTCTCACCAGTACAACACTCGCGCTAAGAGAACCATGGAGAATATCAAGCAAGAGGTTTCTGAACTCCGTAGAGAGATGACTATTTTGAAAGCTAGTGTGGAGCGCTTAACTGGTTTGGTTGAAATTCTGGTTGCCGCCCAAGTCAATCCTTCTAGGAGGGACGAAGCGATGATAAAAGTCTTCACTGAAACTCTGAAATCATTCATTCATGAGAAGATGATAATTAATGCACCTAATGACTTTCCTGACAAGGTGAATGTGGGAGTGCGTCTAGAAGAAGATGTTGGGAAGGGATGTTCATATGAAGATGGTAGCTCAGCTAATGGTGTGAAGAAGTTTGATAATAACTTTTCCAAGAAGAGAACCAGAGGAAGAAATAATCATTGTCAGAATCATCATGTTTCTCCTATTCATCAACAGAATCAGCAGGTTCCTAATCAAAGGAAAACCCATTTTGATCCAATTCCGATCACCTATACAGAGTTATTCCCTATCCTGATGCAGAGAAATTTGGTTCAGACCCGACCTCCACCGAAGGTTCCTAAGAAGATACATTGGTACTACAAAGCTGATTTGACTTATACCTTTCATCAAGGTGCTCCTGTGCATGACTTGGAGGTTTGCTTTGCTTTGAAGATTGAGGTTCAGAAGTTGGTCAGAAGTGGTATCTTGTCATTCAAGAACGTTGGTTCTGAAGTTCAAATCAAGCATGTGCCAAAGAGTAAACACGATTGATGGTCACTTTGAGTTTTGAAGGATGTTTTCGGTAATTCAAGTCCAGATGGAAAGCCTTCCCAGATTATTCACTTATTTATGCTTTTTGTAATTTTTTCTTGTTTATCAAAACATTGTTTGCATGTAAGAACTTGTTTGCATCTGAATGATTATCTTAATACAATGAGTATGTTTGTCTTGAAGAAATTCATTCGTTTCACTCATGTTTGTTTTCAAATTTTAAATTGCTTTTGCACTATGATACCAAATTGTTGCTCATTCTCTTGCCTAGGCAGAGATTGAAGGGAGGATGATGATCTAAAGAACACAAAATCTCTGGTTGTTTGCTTTTGGATAAAATCTTGCTGATGATGTACAGGCATTGTTTCAAATCCCTAAACACCGGAGATATAAGGAAGATAATCCCTTGCTAACCCCTTTTGAGCCTTTGAAGCAGAAGTTTCTTTTCTATACGAAAAAACCTTGAATTTTAACCTGGGGCAGGGTAGTTTTTAGTTAATCTGACTGAGTGTTCAAAATTCATAAGGAAGATGTTTTTTGAAGAGAAACTACGAGGGCTATCTTTCATGTATAATGAAGCCAGAAGATGTGGAATCATAATGTTATCCCTCATTTATCAAGAAACGAGGCAATCACAATCTCCTCAACAAGCAAATACAAGCTAATGTCACACATTTTGTTCAAAAAGTCAAAAATCGAGAAAAAAAAGAAAAAGCCTGCTAAGTCAAAAAACATGAAAACGTGTGACTTAGGCAAAATTAAGGCATCCCGCTGGACTATCAATTCAAAAGAATTAGTTCAGGCAAAAGTTAGGGAACATAAAATCGCAAAGAAAAGGACTGCAAAGAAAAGTCCTCAGCAAAGAACAAATTGGTGACTACAAACACGAAGACATGAGGGTGGTTTCTACTCCGAAAGCCTCGTCGTTTCCTTGACCGTCACAAAATCCTTTTGAGAGATGAACACTCATGTTGAATTAACTGAACATAGGGTTGGAGAACATCATGAAGGGGGTGGGCACCAAATATTTTGAGCCTTAAAATCTTTTTTCTAAAAAACCATGAACCAGACCACGTTACAACCTTCAAAAGTCCTAATTGAAGCAAGGTTATTTTGAAAGCATACTTCAATGAGATAGTGTTCCTGACTCCCATGAATGTCCTAAATAGTTATGTTGGTATCATATGTTTTTCCTATACAAAAGTAAACGGTGCTTTAGCTCGCAAAATTTGTGTGATATCTTTTCAAAATCTCCAAGACTTACATAACTGTTGCATTAGAATTTTCATTCTCATAATAAAATTTTCTAACTGCAAAACATTTGTTTGATATCAAGGAAACTCACATATAAGCGCCAGTGATGAGTCTATTCTTAAGGCTTGAAACTATGTTGAGTAATTGGCGAATCATTTCAAGAAAAAAATCATATCCCGGGGCATGTCACCTGAAGACCGTAAGCACGAACATGTTGCTTCTCCCAGTTAATGCTTTCCCAACTTGTTTACCCTTTATTGGGGCAAAATTTGAAGACTTTGTTGTACCAACTACAGTCAATCTGGGGCAATCACGTCGATATTCGAGGAATCTCTCTAAGAGTTTGAAGACACCAGAGCATGGTGAATGCCAGGTCTTTTGTAAAATCCTCTTGAGACGATTTCTCCTCATCAACCATATAGCTTGGGGCATTTTAGAAGTGAAGTTATTCGCAAGAATTATCGTGCAACATGCAGCTTATCAGCAGTAAACTTGGGGCATCCAAAATTAGTCCCAGGGCCAATCCGGATTTGTTAAGATATGTGATATGTTTCGCACACATTATCAGAGGGTGGTGTTCCCAGTATCTCTAGCTAAGCAAGACTTCTTTCCAGCTGAAACTTTGTTTGTGTTGTTATCCTTTCAATGGATTGTTTGCAATAGAAGACTAGACTTTGGGTTTTCTACCTGAAAATATCTTCCTCTCCCGAGATATTTAAGCCTTGTAAAAGGACTTTGCTCCAATGATGGCATGTGTTCTATCTCCAGTAATGTTACCATCCTGTTGAGATTAGCCGAGTGTCGAGTTATACTATGACGTCTTATCATCTTCAATCTATCTCCCCTGTCTGTTTTGTCAGCATATACATGACATTCATTTATTCATTCACACTTGCATCATGCATGCACAGTTGTATTTGTTGATGTCATTGAGTCCGTACACCTTGGTTATGTCTATTCAAATAGCGTATTTGATCTTTCTAAATAGAGTGTCAACTTAAGCAGAAAGTGCGCCTCTTTTCTAATTCCCCACTGAGTTAACTCTCGTGGAAGAATCTTGCTTTAGCTTTCCTTTTCCATCTCTGGATAGGATAAATCCCCATTTGAGTTGTTTCCTCATTGGGTGGAGTCTTGTTTGACTATTTTTCTCTCCAGTTTATTCCTGGATTGAGCTTTGTCTCTTGTGAACGATACCTTGTGGATCTCTCTAGGCTGTGAAACCTAGATGGAGAGTGCATTTATTTTGCAATGTAAAGACTTGGTCTCCTCAAGAAGGATTTATTCATGGTTCCCCATTGAAGATGAACTTTATTCCCCAGCAGTGTTATCACAACCTTCTTCTGGAATATCGACATGACAACAAGCGACTAACTCTTTATTTGAGCAGTTTGATTATTTCTGATTTCTCTACGACAAATGGCGGTTTCTTCATGAGCAGTTTGTCCATCCCCAATGAAATTATTGGCTCTCACCTCCAGCAATATCTTCACGATATTTTATGGGTATCTTTTGGGAAACAGCAAGCGGCAGTCTCTTCATGAGGCAACTTGTGTGTTATGGATACTCTTGACAAACAGCAAGCGGCGGTCTCTTCATGAGCAACTTGTGTGTTATTTTTTCTCTTGAAAAACATCAAGCGGCAGTCTCTTCATGAGGCAACTTGTGTGTTATGGGTACTCTTGACAAACAGCAAGCGGCGGTCTCTTCATGAGCAACTTGTGTGTTATTTTTCTGTTGAAAAACATCAAGCGGCGGTCTCTTCATGAGCAACTTGTATGTTATTGATACCTTGAAAGAAACAGCAAGCGGCGGTCTCTTCATGAGCAACTTTTATGTTATTGTCACCTTTGAAAACATCAAGCGGCGGTCTCTTCATGAGCAACTTGTGTGTTATTGTTATCTTTGAAAAAACAGCAAGCGGCGGTCTCTTCATGAGCAACTTGTATGTTATTGATACCTTGAAAAACAGCAAGCGGCGGCCTCTTCATGAGCAACTTGTGTGTTATTGATACCTTGAAAAACAGCAAGCGGCGGCCTCTTCATGAGCAACTTGTGTGTTATTGTTATCTTTGAAAAAACAACAAGCGGCGGTCTCTTCATGAGCAACTTGTGTGTTATTGTTATCTTTGAAAAAACAGCAAGCGGCGGTCTCCTCATGAGCAACTTGTGTGTTATTGTCACCTTTGAAAGATAGCAAGTGGCGGCCTCTTTATCTGAGCAGCTTGTGTATCCCCAACAATAATGTCTACTCAGCAAATGGCATCTCTTCGGAAAAGTCCCGTGGGGAAGTTTGTTATTTTATCCTTTTCAAGCGATATCTTGGTTAAAGAAGAAATGTGTTACCGTTCTTGGTAAAATTCAGAAAGGGACACTGATTTCTCAATTTGGAAAGATTTGCACAAAGGATCAAATTTGGACACAAAAATATTGGATTTTCTCAATTTGGAAAGATTTGCACAAAGGATCAAATTTGAATTAATGGTCATAATTGGAGAAGATTTGAAAAGAAGAGAGCAAGTTTCAAAAAAATTGGAAAAAAGTGGCACACTGATTTCTAAGTTACAGACCAATTCAAAGCGTTCTAGTCATCTCAATCGCTTCCTGGACGTTCTAAGATCCTATTCCAATCACTAGCAAGCTTCATAACATCCAAAAACGCACTGTAAGAGTCCCAAGACTTCCATGTTTTTTTGAATTCTTATATCATGATTCTGGCATGTTTAGCATGTTTTATTGACATATCCTTAATCCATGAGTTATTTGCAAGCTAATGGTGGTACTTAATCGCATTTTCATTAACTGTACAGCAAGATGCCATAGTTAGGGTTCTTGGTTCGTTTTTTGGGGTTTTTCTTTACAGGTTTAGTTGGCCATGGATAAGGGTACCATGATGCTCGTGAGGTTGCCACGAGTTGATTGGTACCATTGTTTTGCATTTATGATGTTTGCATAAGATTTTGGAGAAACACAGGCTTATACCTACACCCAGGTGACCGTAGGTAAAAGTCACAGAACTTTTAGCAATAGTGGGAGGAAGAAGAAGGGTAGCGTGGAGCCCCATGAATGGCCCATTCAAATATGAGCGCGTTTGATGATTATTATTTTGCTTTTTCCATATAATGATTGTTTGTCATTCTTTGTACAACTAATCAAGCCAGCTCAGTTGGTAAGCGCGCAATATGATTATGCCAAGGGACCTGGGGTCGATCCCCAGGTCCCCAACTTTGCTTTCTATATTTTTCTATGCATAATTAGGTACACAGGTATACAACAAGTCCACCATACACCCTCAACATCAAACCAATCAGGTCTTCCTCATGTCAGATCCAAGGTTTCCTAATGAAGGCCCACCATGGACATGAGTCAAACGCGTGCACATGATCTGGAAAGTCAAACGGGCCAGGCACTTTTTGGGCTCAGATTTTCCATCCAACACCCCCCTTCTTGCTACAACACCAGACCCATCTTTCCTTCTTTTTATTTATTTTAATTCTTTTGATTTAATTAATTTTATTATTTTCTAACACAAATTAATTTCCATTTTTTACAAAAAAAATCATAAAATCAATTTCATAAATTTAGGATTAGTTTTTTATTTTACCAAATTTAATTTAATATTAGTTAAATTTAATTTTAGGGTAATTCTAACTTTTTGTAAATAATTAAAATCAAATTAGAAAAATTAGGGTTCCTTTTGATTTAATTTTTTCTTTTCTCAATAAAATAAAAAAATGCAAAAATAGGTTAACTTAATTATCTTTCTTAATTTAAGTTAATTGGTAATTAGGTTTCTTTATTTATTCAATTAAAACCTTATTTTCTTAAAATAGCACAAAAACGACAAAAAAAAATGATTTTTCTTTCAATTAGGTTTAGACGGGGTCAAAACCCTAATTTCTCTCGTTTCAATTCATCACGCGCATTTATTTAGTTTTACCTTATTAATGTAACTGCTTACGGTATGTAATAGTTTAATTAGGGTTTTCTTTTATTTGTCGTTTTACGGGTTTTTGGCTATGTAATTAATCCCTCCCCCGAAGCCTTGTAATAGCGTAGGTTTTATTTCTCGCATTTTAATTCTCGCAAATATTAACTGTTAGATGTATGATAATAGGATTGTATGACAAGATTGCTTGACAATTTAAAATATCTAGCAAACCCTAATGTGCAAATATAATAACTTGAAATCAAATCAATCACACATGCGCACTCTTAGGGTATAATCTCACTTCCGTTGCCTTCGGTAAACGATCATTAAGTATAGGGTGTTTTAGTGGTTTCCCTCCTTTCTAAACAAAGATCAAAAGTCTCGTTCGGAAATGTTGCCTCAGAAACGTTGGCTAGAAAATGTTGCCTCGAATATGATCTTAAGACATTAGGGTTATCACTAAGATGTTCTAACATTGCTTTAGTGATCGTACGTCCCTTTCCAATTGACCCTTACAACTCCAACGACGGTGTTTCCTATTTCTCAATAATAGGATATCATTGTCTAAAGGAAACAAGAACAAAAAGGATCCTTTTTCGAGTAGGTAGATGCTAGTAGGTACTTGCTCAAAACAAACTTTTTTCACACCAAACACTTTTCAAACAAAGTTTTCAAAAACAACTTCATAACACTCTTGAGGACTGATACAAGGGTTAAAACGAAGTAAAACAAAACTTTTCAAAACAAACACACACAAGCAATTACAAAAGATGAGCTAGTACCTAAGAGCCCATGGAAAACCATGGATAGAAAGGGTGCTAATACCTTCCCTTTCTATAATCTACCCCCCGTACTCAAAATATCGAAAAAGGAATTTTTCTGTGCTTTTTTCCTTTCCAGTTGGATAAAATAAAAGTTGGAGGCAACTCTTGCTTACCGCGACATTTTGCAAATACAAAACGCAAAACATAAACCAACATTTTCCAAAACAGCCTGGTTCTGCCATCGTATCACATGTATCATTGTCAGAAACTTCAGGACTGGGATCCTTATCCCTTGTTTCTTCTTCTTGATTCTCCCCTGCTTTGGATGAAGAATTCAGATCGACTTGTCGCTTCAACGGCCCTCCAAAACTTCTTCCCATATTCATAATATCGGTAGCCTTCTTCTTTTTCTTTTTCTCTTTCAGGTTGAGGGCTTTCAGATCCTCCTGCCCTTTTGCAAGATTTATGAACATTTGTTGGAATTGGACATTTTGTGCCTGAAGATCCTTGATTCTTTGTTCGGAAGACATTTCTGCTGAAATAAACAACGACGAAGATGAGAAACCTGTAATGGTACCGGTACATGCAATGCTATGAATGGGATACGCATGCAATGATTTCAAAGACTTTGGGAAATTTAAATTTGCGAACCAAAATAAAACAAAGATTTTATTAGATGAATTCAAAGTTCAAATGCCTTTTAGGCGTTATAATTAAAAACAAATCTAAAACTAGAAAAGAAATCAAAACTCCCATGTATGCTTCCTCTTCGTGCCGAGATATACATTAAGTCCTCTTTCCTCATGGAGCTGCTTTGTGAGCTCTAAAACCTTCCTCTCTTGGGCATAGAACTGATCCCTGTAAGTATCCCGCTCTTTCTTCAACTGAATCCAAGACCTCTGTAATTCTCCAAGATCAGTGGGCATATCAGGATAGAGAACCGTGTAAGGAATACCCCCTTCAGTAGTGGGTTCCACAATCACTGGTAAAATGGCCATATAGGGAATTATAAGTTTCTGGATGCGAGCTCGTACCCATTGAAGGTAAGGTTCCATAGGAATGGACGCATTTGCCCCCAAAGCCTTGGCTCCAGATCTGTTTACCATGCCCCAAGCTCGTATGAACTTTCGGTGATACTTTTGAACATCATCCTCATAGTTTAATATAATGCCCTCGAAAAGTAACTCATGGGGACTATCTCTTCGAGCGTAACCAAATTGTCGTGGAGCTAAACAAGGATTGTAGGTTATACCCCCTCTGATGCCAAGTAACGGGACATTAGGGTACTCCCCACAGCGGTCAATAATAGCAGTGTTTTCCATAGCTCGGGAACACCAGAGAATATTCATGTGGGCGAGTGACATTATCCTTTGAGACTAACCCAAACGTTCTTCATTCTTCAGTACAGACTTAGGGAGGTGAGAAATAAACCACCTCGATAGTAAAGGCATGCAGCACATAAGGACCTCTTCTCTTCATGGTACGAGTATAGAAAGTGTGCAAAATATCTCCGAGAAAGGTAGGCACAGGGTTGCGAGAGAGGAAAATCTTGATAGCATTCACATCTATGAATGAGTCTGGATTAGGGAATAGTACCAACCCATAGATTAGAAGAGCCAAGACCTCCTCAAAATCCTGAAAATCCATATCATCCCAAAACAGCTGGGCGTTGTGTATCAGGAACTTGGATAGAAAACCCTTGACTCTGCTTCTTATTTCCCAATTGGATACCACGTTGGCCCATTTCAGATGCAAATCTATGGCAATGACTTCTAGCTTAGGAACTTCTTTTAGACCTATGAAGGGCAACTGTTCAAGAATGGGTATATCCAAAAATTGAGAGAATTCTTCCATGGTAGGCATCATCTGATAGTATGGGAAGGTGAAGCAGTGGTGCTTGGGATCAAAGAACTGAAAGAGTACACTCATCATCTTTTCATAAAAGTTTGAAGTAACTAGGTTGAGAAGTCGACCATGTCTCTTAGTGAACGCACAAGTTTCGGAAACCTTTTATACTAGCTCTTTGAGTTGGGAAGGTATCTTCACAAAGCTGATTCATATAGTGTTTCTATGAACGGGAGCCATGATCTGCAAAACAGAACAAAGATAAATTCCCTTGGTCCTTGAAATGGTTAGTGCAATAAGAATGGATGCTATGTTATGATGCATGATGTCATGATAAACCACAGGTATAGTAAACACAGACAAATCACACCAAGTCCTTAGGTTTAAAGCCTGCTTGAGGTTAAAGGTCATACCCTCTTGAAGTTTAGTTGGTTTCAAACTTGTCTTAAAAAGTAAACGGGTTCTAAAGATTCTCAATATCACTGACCATCCTTTATCGGGCATTGTCCCAGCTCAAGCAATCTTTTCTTACGGCTGAAATATCCCGAAAGTCTGATCTCAATGAGTGTAGCATCGAGTATCAACCAATCCTCAGCTCTATACTGAGTCCGGCTATCTTACTACTTTCTAATGGCCAAGTTTGTTCAACTAAGGTTCTAAGGTCCGTTAGTAGTTCACGACACCATGCGACGGCCCCGTATTCTCCTCGTTTCCCCACAAAGGATACTGGTACCAACCAAAGTGCCACACCAACACAGCCATCGCTTAAACCATATCGTTCTATGTCGTATAGTCTCCACAATCTATTGTTGTTTACCTAAAAAGTGCCCCCAGATCCGGGTGTAGGATCTTTAATAATACCCAAACAAAACCCTTGAATTTAAAGCAGGCCAGGCAAAACAAGAAAGCAATTTTTAAAATGACCTCGATCCTAAGGTAAACCCCACTTTATTTATTTCCCCAGCAGAGTCGCCAGTTCTGTGATACGGTGGTAGAACCGACTGTTATACTAGTCTGCGTTTTTTGTTTGCAAAATGTCACTGTAAGCAAGAGTCACCACCGACTTTTATTTTATCCAACCAGGAAAAGGAAAAAGAACAGAAAAACCCTTTTTTTGAGAATATCTTAGTACGGGGGGTTGATTATAGAAAGGGAAGGTGTTAGCACCCTTTCTATCCGTGATTTTCCACGGGCTCTTAGGTACTCGCTCATTTTTGAAAATTGCTTGTGCGTTTGTGTTTTTGAAAATTTTTGTTTTACTTTATTTTAACCCTTGTTTCTGTCCTCAAGAGTGTTACGAAGTGTTTTGAAAACTGTTATGAAAAAGTGTTTGTGTGAAAAGGTTTGTTTGTTTGAGCAAGTACTTAAGAGTTTTCTACCTACTCGAAAAAGACTGTTCGTTTTCCTTTTGACAGTGATATCCCATTATTAAGGAACAGGTAGCACCGTCATTGGAGTTTTAAGGGACATTCGAAGGGACGAGTACAATCACAAAAGCAATGTTAGGAAATTTTAGTAATTATCCTAAAGTCTTAAAGATCTTTTCCGAGGCAACATTCAAATGGGTCATTTTTTGATCTTTTGGGACTAGAGGACGACCACTAAAATTCCCTATGCTTCATGACCGTTTATTGAAGGCAACTGGAGTGGAGTAAACCCTAGGAGTGAGAATGTGCAAGTGTGTTTTTTTCCAGTTATTTATCTTTGCACAATTAGGGTTGTCTACCGTTTCAATTTCATTTTGTCTTTCGCATACAATCCTAATGTCCATACATCTAACAATTTATATTTGCGGAAATTAAAAGTGCGAGAAATTAAAGTCCTAACTATTACAGGGCTTTTGGGCAGATACATAATTATTTGACTGAAAATAAAATGTGGAATTAAAACCCTAATTAATCTACTACAAACATGAAACATTTACAATAAAAAGGAAATTAGAGCCGCGCGAGACGAATTAAATACGAGAAATAATTAGGAAGCCTAAAAATCCAATTGAAAAATATTTGTTATTTTTTGAGAAAATTAAAATGTGTACAAATTAACCATAATTTCTAATTGATTTAAATTATGAAAAAAAGGATTAAATTGCCCTAAATTAAATTAATCTAATTAATTAAAGAAATAAAACATTTTATGAAAAAAATAATTTTTATGTTTTTTTTTTTGTGATTTTTTGGTTCAATAAAAAAATGATTTTTTGTGTTATTTGTGAAAAGGAAATAATTAATAAATAATTAAAAAAAGAATTAAAGGGAAAAGAAAAAAAAGAATTGGGCATGTGTTATTGAGCAATCCAGGGGGTGCAATGTTGAATTTGTCAAGCCCATTCCTTCCTCAGCCCAGTCAATGCGCTAGATCCAGTGTGATACTCTTTATGATGGTCCATGGTATGACTTGAGCATTGGGGGTTGGATCTGGATTGATGATGAATCCATTGGCTAGATTTTGTAGTGCATGGTGGACGCCTGGTTGTGTAATGCGCTAGATCTGCAATCAAATATGAAGAAAATATTATGTAGGAGGCAGGGATCGAACCCCTGACCTCCTACACGCGCATGCCTTATAACCGTTCCTGCTTGCCACTGGGCCAATTGCTCCTTTTTTAATATAAATGCATAACAAACTGATCGGGACTTTATGAGTCTATTGGGATACCAACTGCAAGTATACAGTTTAGTTGTTCTAGTTTTAAATGATTATCGAACCCACAGAGACTGAGGGTCAATCACATACGATTTACTGTTACAATTGTTTAACTAAGCGATGCATATTTGGTTTTGGGGGAAAAAGAGTTTAATTAAAAACAATAGTAATAGCTATATCGGTATGTGATAGTCAGACTTGGGGAAATCAGTGAATCGCTTGGCATATAAATTATTTCGGTAAAAACGAATTGTTTAAAAACCTGAGACATACACTCTCTTGTTCATGAAATGAGTTATGCTACTAAATCTAGTGGATGCACTTTAAATTTAGTAACACTTTTTGAAAACAACTTGAGTTTAATTAATTTGTTAAAACACTCTCGTGTATTTAAAAATTAATGTTTCGTTACCACTATCTGGGTCGAACCCTAGCTCTCGCATGCAGGTTCTTGCCTTAATTAATTTCCCACTCTCGTGGCAAAATCGTGTTAAATATCCTTTCACTCTCGTGACAAGGGTAGTTAAATTAAATATGGAAATTGGAAACCAGAAATTATTTATAAAAGTTTTTAGCCAAGTTATCACTGAATTCCTTTGTGCTTAAGAGTCACATACCGGTACAAACGAAACTATCCAGACATAATATATTTAGTAACCATGCAAGGTAAAATACAATTCATAAAAATAACTAACATAGCATAAGAATAATAAAAACCAATTGCATAAAAACCTTTAAATATGTTGTTGTGGTAATCTTGAGTGCGTACAATATCCTTGCAATTAATTGAAATATATGACTGTGTTAATTCTTAGATGAAGAATTAACACTTTTGGAAACTAATTCTAGAAACTGAATGGTACAGTAGGTATATTGGTTCAAAAGCAAATAAAAATAAAATAATGCAGAAAGGAAAAAGTTTGGCTCTGTAGAAAAATCTTCGACCTTGTTCCATTAAAATGCTTCCTATTTATAAAAGAGGATTTTTGCAGTTAAGAGAATTTAGGAACTTCTCGTGTGGAGGAAGACTCGGATTGATAGTTGTTGAAGTTGAGGAATTGTAGGAGAAGAAAACCATCCATTACGTTGCCTACGTCTCCTGTTATACATAACATTGAATTAAGCGTGTGATGGTCGTCATGAGGAGGTGACGGTTGTAATGCGCTTAAATAGTGCGTTACGTTCGTCAATGATGTGTGACGAGCGTCCTTAGTTGTGAGTGCGTTACGCTCGTCATGGGGGTGTGACGATCGTCATGACAACAAAATCTGCAGATTTTGTAGATTTAGTTCTTTTTCTTCTGATTCTTTGTTAGCTTCCTTCATGTGATCCTTTTTTAGTGATTTGATTTGAAACATGTTGTACCTGTGAAAAGACACAAAAACTCGGAACAATCGGGAGTTAAACGAGTTAATGTATTATGAAAATCGATAAAAAATGTAGTAATTATATGATAGGATTTCTCGTTATCAAATTCCCCCATACTTAAACCTTTGCTTGTCCTCAAGCAAATAGTCATTTAGAAAGATCATACAAGTTTTATCAAGCGCACATGCATGACATACCTTTGATTTTTAAAGCAATTACGGGAAATCCTCGTCAGTTCGACCGATACTTAAGTGAAACACTAACGATACGCTAATGACACAAGCAATAGGCTTAGTCGTAGGCTTCCATTTCAAACGAACTGTCCAACAATTCCGTTATAATTCTGCCCAGAGTTTCTCGTATCTATTTTACTCGGTTTTGTTCTGGCGCAATCACATTAAGCCCTTTGTCTTAGCACGCACGTAGTGGAGTAACCAATTAGTGACTTTGATCCTTTTTGCACGTGGTCTGGTACACGAATGTGGCAACCCTATACATGTTATCCAAATTGGAGGTTGTGGGTGATCGAGCCGTAGCACGCCCTACCAAGTTCAGAACCAGATACCTCTGAACCAACCGACAATGGACTCCTTCATTAATTGCTCGTCTCTTATATGCGACCTTGTATTTTGGTGCAAATTTTTTTCTCTTTTTAGCGGCGAGATAAGAAGGATATTTCATTGGTCAGGCATCAAACACTTATATTCATCGGTTCCCCACGTGGTTTGTGTCAAGACGATGCTGACTGCTAGTATAAACTACTAGGGGTTACTTTAGAACTAAAACTCAAGATATAGGTATAATGGTCATCGAAACGGATCGCGTAAGTAGGAAGTATAAGGTGTCATAATCGTATTGATCTTGTTGAATCATTCTCGGCTTCCTCAACTGGGATTTCGTTAAGATAGGTATGTCGGGCTAATGCGAAGATAAAGTAAAAATTTTCGGTATGGCTAAATAAAGCGGGGAAGAATTTAAATTGAGAAATATCGTAATAAAATTACTTGTTTATGGTAGATAGAAAGGCATCTCTCCCACACTAAATCCAACATTGTCCTCAATGTTGCGGTATATAGGCGGGGAAATACAAATACAAAAACAAACAGAAAGGAATTGAACAGAAAAAGTAAACTACTTAGAAAATAAGAAAAACTATTGATGGCCACGTCCTCTACTCCTGGTGCATGATCGCCTGGTAGGAGTGGCTTCTGTGTCAGTGTCCTGGTAGCCAAGGTTGCTAACGTCCAACCTTAAGGCGTTAAGTTCCGACAGGGCCTCGTCCAACCTCTCATTCATGCTCCGCTGGCCAGTCAAAATCTGAGTGTTTTGTGCGTATAAATACTCATATTGTTCCTGTTGTCTTATTTCAAGTGCGGCGCTCATTTGATTTTGCATATGGATGGCACAAAGAACTTCTTCAAGAGTAATAGGTGGTGGTGCGGATGAAGGTCCTGGAATGTCGTGGACGGGGGCAGCACTGTCCAGCTCTTCTTGCATTTCGTCTGCGGGGGCATTAGGATGGTCTTCATGAGTAGGAACACGCCCCTCGGGAGCTGCAGGATCGAATAACCAGTTAGCTCTATTTTGTGGATCAATTCGGTCCCTGCAAGGCAAAGTAATTCTATGATAAACAATGTTTCTGATCACAGGATGGAATCTGCCATCCTCCCGCTCATATATGAGGTGTGTGGCCTTGTAGTGGTCCAGAGTCAGCAATGTCGGTGCCATAGAAGGCATATATGTGAGAGCGGCACCATAATTCAGGGCTATGGCAAGATAAGTGACAATCCCTCCGAAATAGAAGGGTTTTCCGCCTCTAGCACAAATAGAGTGAATATGGGCCAGTAAAAATGGGGCGGCGTTGATCTTCTGGCCGGTGAATGCGCAATGCATGAAGAAGAGCTCCTTGGAGTTGAGCTTGTGATTGCTGTCTCGGGCGAAGATGGTGTTGCAGAGGATGCAGTGAAAGTATCGGATGTCCGGATTATGAATATGTGTGGCGTTGAGGTGGTCGTAAGATCCAGAACGAATGTTCGTTATACTGTGCCATAAATTAAAAGCTTCCTCGCCCAAATTATCCGGCACCCGAAGGTGGACACCTTCTTCAGAACAGAAACCGAGCAGCCGTGCGAAATCGGTTTGGGACAGTTGATGCTCAGTGCCAAACATATGAAATTTGGCCACGCCTGAGAGTTGGTTTTTGGAACCAGTAATATATGCAAAGGAACTCAGAAACTCAAAGGTGAGAGTTTCGTAAATGGGTTGCAGTTCGCGGCACAGGTTCCATAAGTTCACATTCTGCAAAAGTTGTCGGACGCTGTCTAACAGTCCCAAATTCCTCAAACAATAAAGGTCAACATACCGGATAGGTTGGAGACCGCGGCGTTGGAACTTCTGAAATTTGAGTCGTTGGGTTTCACCTTGCTCGCCACTCTGAAAGTGAGATTTGGGATTTGCTGATTGTTGGCCATATTGCATGCAAGAGATTTAATCATAAAAATGGTTTGGACTATGGATTGAGTAGTGGGTTGATGGAGTTTAAGTGTTGGAGTGGGAATTTAAGAAAAAATTTAAATGGGTACTGTTAATGTTTTGGGAAAGAGGGAAGAATGAATGGAAAGAGGGAACGACTTCTGTAATAGCAGAATCTGCTATTGAGCGCGCGTGACGGTCGTCACGTTTGGCTGACGGGCGTAACACGGTGAAACGCGTGTTACGCTCGTCATGGGGACGTTACGAGCATTACAGATTCAAATAATTATATTCATGAAATGAACGAAACACTTTAATTTCCAGACATTATAACACAGTAACCTAACACAGTAAACATGCAGAATATTTCCAACACACATCGTAAGACAAAATTTTGCAAAAAATATGAATAGTGAATTTAATATCTGATGTAACACACAGTAAAATTAATGAAAATGAAAAATAAACTGAAATTGAAATAAAATGTATGTTTCTAAAAAATTGTAAAGAGTAAACTTTGTTTAAAATGAAATAATAGCAGTAACGACAATATAATTGAAATTTCATTAACTAGTAAAATTGTTTGGAATTTGAAACAAATAATAACTAAATGCACATGATAATAATAAAATACTAAAACTAGGTTCCTCCCCTACACTTAAACTAAACAGTGACCTCACTGTAAACATAAATGCAAGAACTGAACAAATAAGCATAGTGACGGAAACTCCTAGCCAGGATGAGTAGATGACAGATGTTGGTGAATGAAATCCAGTTGGTCAGTTACCAAGTCCATAAAAGCAATGAAATCCACACGTAAAGATGTAAGCTCACCCCTCATTCCGGTTATTTCTGCATTCAAAGAGTCGAGGGTGACAGTAGGTGGAGGTGGTGGTATCTCGGGAACCTGGAAGGTGGACTCAGTGGAAACTACAGGCTTCTCCCATGGGTCAGGAAACTGGTGGTATCCAGGTGGTGTTTCAGGATCTTCAGCATCTGGAAAGGTATTTGGGACTTCATAGATGTCAATAGTGGAAGGAGACGAAGGTGGTGTAGGAGGATGGTGGAGATTAAAAACCCAATTTGCTCTGTTGTGGACACTAGTAATAGGATTTGGGAGTACAAACTGGTGAACAGTTTCATGGTTAATCAACAGCTCAAATTCACTCGGCCCAAGGTTTCCTATAAAACTAGTGTTGAAGAAAAATTCAATATTCATTGGCTTAATCCCATGGTGCGGATTTGATCCTAACATAGGCCTTCAGAGTCCAATGGCATTGGAGATCATAGTGACTAACCCACCTATGAGGATTGGAGAATTTGGTGTTTGGATAATACGTTCCATATTAGCAAGCATATAGGTGGCACCATTTACTGAACGGTTCTGCGAAGCACAGTACATGATGAAAAGCTCATCACGTGACACAGATGTAACATTCTGCTCTTTTCCGAAAAGGGTGTGGGCAATGATCTTATAGAAGTACCTAATAGCAGGGTTATGGATGGACTCCGAGTAAAGGTCATTCGGCTCAGGATGGTTGTTTCCAGCAATGCTACCCCAGAAGTAATCAAGGTCAGTATATAGCAATAGGTCTTCTTGGGTCATGGTGATAACATCAGGGCCATTAGGGAATCCTAACAGATTGGAAAACTCCTTATGATTGTAGCAGTAGTCCATATTAAACAGTCTGAAGGTGATCAGCCCGCGGTTGAAACCTAACCCATGGTTTGGCAGATAGCTCAGTGTGCTCAAGAACTCAAGGGTCAACTTACGATAGGTACAATAACGTCTCTAAATTGGAGCAACGTCCCAACCTATTTGGTGTAGCAGATACATAACACTCACGAATGCCTAAAGCAGTCATAGCATGGTCGTCAGCATAAATGGTTGGACACATCTCACGCTCAACTAGATACTCAAAGCGCCTTTTCTGATGCCTACCTCTCATGGTTATGTTCATGTAGTTCATATGTGCCATGGAGCTAAATATTAAAGCTAATGAATTACCCTGAAAATGTTTAATAAATGTATGAAAAACTAAGTTAGTATTTTAAGGTTAAAATGCCGAAGTTAATCAAAAGAAAAAGAAGTTTAAATAAAAAGGAGTAAGGGATGCAACATGAAAATTTGAAAGATTAAGACAAAGTAAAAAAAATAATAACATATCAAAACAACAAAAATAATTAAAAGTAAACATGGGTTGCCTCCCAGGAAGCGCTTTTGTTTTATGTCGATGGCTCGACAGACGGTACCTATTCAGTTAGGTGTCGAGGTAGGTGGTTCACTTAACTGCAGATAAGCTGGATAGTTTAGATTTTCGACGTTAAAATAATGCTTTAAGCGCTGGACATTGACTATAAATGGTTTGATGGAATTTCCTTTAATTTCTACTGCACCACTTGGGAAAACATTATTAATTTCGAATGGTCGTGACCATCTGGAACGCAATTTACCCGAGAAGAGTTTTAGTCTAGAGTTGAATAGGAGTACAATGTCTCCTTCCTTAAATTCTTTCCGCGAGATACGCTTATCATGCCATTTTTTTGTTCTCTCCTTGTAGATTCTATCATTTTCATAAGCGTCTAAACGCAATTCTTCTAATTCATGGATATCTAATATTCGTTTCTCGCCAGCAGTCTTGTAATTTAAGTTAAGAGTTTTAATGGCCCAGTGAGCTTTATGTTCTAATTCTACTGGCAAATGATAAGCTTTTCCATAAACTAATTTAAATGGCGTTGTTCCGATAGGGGTTTTAAAAGCTGTCCTATATGCCCAAAGAGCATCATTTAGCTTGGAGGACCAATCCTTTCTGGATGTGGCTACGGTTTTCTCAAGGATTTGTTTAATTTCCCTATTTGATACTTCCACTTGTCCACTCGTTTGAGGATGGTATGGTATGGCTATGCGATGTTTAACGCCATATTTTGAAAGTAGTATTTCGAAAATTCCAGAGATAAAATGGGAACCGCCATCACTAATTACTAGTCTTGGTATACTGAATTGTGGGAAGATAACATGCTTGAATAATTTAAGTACCACTCGTGTATCATTTGTGGGTACAACGACGACTTCAATCCATTTTGATATGTAGTCAATAGCTACCAATATATACTTATTTCCAAAGGATGCGGGGAACGGTCCCATGAAATCAATTCCCCATACATCGAAAATTTCAACTTCAAGAATCCCTTTTTGCGGCATTTCATCACGTCTAGATATATTTCCTGTGCGCTGACATCTGTCGCAGTTCATAATTGCGACGTGGACGTCTTTCCATAAAATAGGCCAAAAGAAACCAACTTGAAGTATTTTTGCACAAGTTTTCGAAGTACTAGCGTGTCCACCATAAGGGGCAGAATGGCAATGAGCAATGACGTCGTCTATTTCATCGTTAGGGATACAGCGACGGTAGATACCATCGGCGCCTCTTTTAAAGAGTAGTGGTTCATCCCAAAAGTAGTGTCTAAGATCATGGAAGAATTTCTTCCGCTGTTGGTACGTTAAATCGGGTGGTAGAACACTGGCGGCTAAGTAGTTAACAAAATCAGCATACCATGGTAATATGGTGTTGGTACAAATGGCTTTTACTACCGCATTTGTTAAATGTTCATCGCATTGATCTAAATTGTCGGTAGGAGATATCTCTAGTTTAGCAATAAGGCGTTCATATGGAAAATCTTCGTTTATGGGAACACTCTCGGTTTGGATTCCATCCAATCTTGATAAATGGTCTGCTACCACGTTTTCAGTCCCCCTTTTGTCTTTTATTTCCAACTCAAACTCTTGTAGGAGTAAGATCCATCTGAGTAGTCGTGGTTTGGCGTCTTTCTTACTTAGCAAGTATCAAATCACAGCATGATCCGTGCAAATAACGATTTTGGCACCTTCTAAGTAGGAACAAAATTTGTCCAATGTGAATACAACAACTAAGAGTTCCTTCTTCGTAGTGGCGTAATTCATTTGTGCGGGATCGAGTGTTCTGCTTGCGTAGTAAATAGCGTGAAGCTTTTTATCCTTGTGTTGTCCTAGGAATGCGCCTACAGCATAATTGCTCGCATCGCACATTATTTCAAATGGTAGGTTTCAATCAGGAGGTTGCATTATAGGTGTTTAAATTAAGGCTTCCTTAAGCGTCTCAAATGCGTTTAAGCATTTATCGTCAAAAATAAACTCGGCTTCTTTCATCAATAATTTAGTTAGTGGCTTAGTGATTTTAGAGAAATCTTTTATAAAACGTCGGTAAAAACCAGCGTGTCCTAGAAAACTTCTTATTTCTCTAACTGTTTTGGGTGGTTGAAGGTTTTTGATAATTTCGATTTTTGCTTTATCGACTTCAATCCCTCTGTTTGATACAATGTGGCCCAACACAATTCCTTGTCTCACCATGAAGTGACATTTTTCCCAGTTGAGCACTAGGTTGACATTCACACAGCGTTTCAGTACCAGCTCAAGATTTGATAAACATCCGTCAAAACTTTCTCCGCAGATAGAAAAATCGTCCATGAATACTTCTATAATTCTGTCCAAAAAGTCTGCGAAAATCGCCATCATGCATCGTTGAAAAGTTGCAGGTGCGTTACATAGTCCAAATGACATTCTTTGGTATGCAAAGGTACCATAGGGGCATGTGAACGTAGTTTTCTCTTGATCATCAGGATGAATGGGAATTTGGAAGAATCCTGAGTATCTGTCAAGATAATAGAAATGGGAATGTTTAGCTAAGCGCTCGAGCATTTGATCAATGAATGGTAATGGGAAATGGTCCTTGCGTGTAGCTTTGTTTAGTTTTTTGTAATCAATACACATTCTCCTCGTGTTTGGGTACGTTGTGCCACCGATTCGCCTTTTGTGTTTGTTATAACTGTAACACCTCCTTTCTTAGGTACTACGTGAACTAGACTGACCCAGTTACTATCTGATATTGGGTATATGATGCCTGCCTCTAGTAGTTTATGCACTTCTTTCTTTACGACTTCACTTAGGATAGGATTTATTCGCCTTTGATGTTCTCTAGAAGTCTTACAGTCCTCTTCTAGCATAATGCGGTGCATACAGAGAGAAGGACTTATTCCTTTTAGATCTGATATATTATATCCTAACACGGTTGGATACTTCCGAAACATTCGCTTAGGTTGGCATCGTGATATTCTCGTTTCCAGTCATCATCCTTGAAGATAGTTGGTGTCAGAATTTTCAACATCCCAGAATAGGTGTCTTCTTGGCTTTCCTGTTCTTTGACACATTCATCAATAATATATAGGAAGAAGCATGAGTCATCTATAGCAGGGCCTTTGAAGAATTGGGAAAGAATAAATTCTACTTTTTCTTCTCCTACCTCAAAGGTAAGCTTTCCTTTCTTAACGTCAATAATGGCTCCTGCAGTGGCTAAAAATGGACTTCCTAATATGATGGGAATGTTTGAATCTTCCTTTATGTCCATTATTATAAAGTCAGTAGGTATGTAAAATTGTCCTATTCGGACAGGAATGTTTTCTAGCATACCAACAGGGAATTTGACTGATCTGTCGGCTAGTTGTAGGGACATCTTGGTAGGTCTCATGTCACCTAGTTTGAGCTTCTCGCAAATAGATAAGGGCATTAGACTAACACTTGCTCCTAAATCGCATAGAGCTTTGTCTATGACAGATTTTCCAATTACACATGGTATGGAGAAACTACCAGGATCCTTTAGCTTTGGAGGCATGTTATTTTGAATTATGGCGCTACATTTGGCAGTTAGCATAACAGTTTCGTTTTCAACAATTTTTTCTTATTGGACAATATTTATTTTAGGAATTTTGCATATGACGGCATTTGAGTTATAGCTTCTGTAAACGGAATAGTAACGTTTAATTGTTTCAGGAGTTCTACAAATTTCTTGAATTGCCCCTCGTTTTTGGATTTTGCAAGTCTTTGAGGGTATGGAATTGGTGGTTTATATGGCGGTGGAGGTACGTAAGGTTTTTCTGAAACCTCTTTGTTCTCATTCGCGTCTTCCTCTTCATTCTCAGATTGTTCTTTCGATTTCTCTGCTTCCTTTTCAGGTTTTTGATACATGGTCGGGTTTTGGAGTCTAGGATATACCTGTCCATCAAGTGTTGTCCCACTTCGTAATGTGATAGCATTAGCATGTCCTTTAGGATTGGGTTGTGGTTGTCCAGTAAACGTACCAGCAGGTGCGGCAGAACTAGCTTGGTGTTGTGCTACTTGGGAGATTTGGGTTTCTAACATTTTATTATGAGTTGCTAGGGCATCTACCTTATTTGCTAATAACTTCAATTGTTCACCGGTGTGAACGTTTTGATTGAGGAATTCTTTGTTTTGTTCAGCTTGATTAGCGATAAAATTTTCCATTAGGATTTCAAGGTTAGACTTCTTAGGAATGTTAGGAACATTAGCAACGGGTTTTTGATAGCCTGTAGGTACAGCGGGTGCTTTTCCAGGTGCATATAAATCATTATTGTTCTTGTACGAGAAGTTAGGATGGTTCTTCCAACCAGGGTTATAGGTATTAGCATAAGGATTACCTTGAGCGTAATTCACCTGATCAACTGATACTCCTGCTAGGATTTGACATTCGGTTCTAACATGACCAGGAACTCCACAAACTTCGCAGTTTGGGGTAACTGCAGCCACGGTGGCTGCAGGAGGTAAGGTCAAGCTTTCTATCTTTTGGGTAAGAGCATCTACCTTAGCATTAACTTTATCTAGGATACTAATCTCGTACATCCCACTTTTGGTTTGATTTTTCTCCACATGTGTTCTTTCTCCTCCCCACTGATAATGGTTTTGAGCCATATTTTCAATGAGTTGGTTAGCTTCGTCGTAAGGCTTGTCCATCAGTGTACCACCTGCGGCGGCATCTATAGAGAGTATCGTGTTGTACAAGAGTCCATTGTAATATGTGTGGATAATCAACCAGTTTTCTAATCCGTGATGTGGGCACATTCGCATCATATCTTTGTAGCGTTCCCATGCATCGAATAGCGATTCAGTATCCTTCTGCCTAAATCCGTTGATTTGAGCTCTTAATGCGGCAGTCTTGCTTGGGGGAAAGTATCGTGCTAAAAATACAGTCTTAAGTCCTTCCCACGTAGTGATGGAATTTGACGGCAAGGATTTCAACCAAGCCCAAGCTCTATCTCTTAGAGAAAAAGGAAAAAGACGTAATCTTATTGCATCTTTACTAACACCATTTTCTATAATTGTGTCAACAACTTGAACGAATTTTGTAAGATGTTCATTTGGATCCTCGGTAGGATTTCCAGAGAGTTGGCGTTGTTGGATAGCTGATATCAATGACGGTTTCAACTCAAAATCGTTTCGATTAATTGCTAGAGCAGTAATGTTGTTGTGGGGTTCTTATTGTGATGGAGATGCGTACTCCTTCAGTGGACGGGTCCTGCGTTCTTCGGCCATGTCTTCTTCTAGATCGATTTCGGTTTCAGAGGAAGAATTAGAATCTGTTTCGGAGTCAATCTTGATTTCGGGTTTTGGTAAAGGAATAGCGTGATTTAAACAGTAATCCCTGACTGTTCGTCTTATGGAAAGGATGCATTCAGGTTCGTCCGTCGATTTGTCAAGTGGTTTGCCTTGTGAACTAGTCCTTGGCATACAAATCGAAAGAGGGTTTCTGTTGCCTAGTCTAAACGGCCAACAGAAGAATCATACTAAATTGACTAATCAGTCCCCGACAACGGCGCTAAAAACTTGATCGGGACTTTTTGAGTCTATTGGGATACTAACTGCAAGTATACAATTTAGTCGTTCTAGTTTTAAATGATTATCGAACCCACAGAGACCGAGGATCAATCACATACGATCTACTGTTACAATTGTTTAACTAAGCGATGAATATTTGTTTTTGGGGGAAAAAGAGTTTAATTAAAAACAATAGTAATAGCTATACCAGTATGTGATATTTGGACTTCACGAACTCGGTGAATCGCTTGGCATATAAAGTATTTCGGTAAAAACGAATTGTTTAAAAACCTGAGACATACACTCTCGTGTTCATGAAATAAGTTATGCTACTAAATCAAGTGGATGCACTTTTAATTTAATAACACTTTTTGAAAACAACTTGAGTTTAATTAATTTGTTAAAACACTCTCGTGTATTTAAAAATTAATGTTTCGTTACCACTATCTGGGTCGAACCCCAGCTCTCGCATGCAGGTTCTTGCCTTAATTAATTTCCCACTCTCGTGGCAAAATCGTGTTAAATATCCCTTCACTCTCGTGACAAGGGTAGTTATATTAAATATGGAAATTAGAAACCAGAAATTATTTATAAAAGTTTTTGGCCAAGTTATCACTGAATTCCTTCGGTGCTTAGGAGTCACATACCGGTACAAACGAAACTAGCCATACATAATATATTTAGTAACCATGCAAGGTAAAATACAATTCATAAAAATAACTAACATAGCATAAGAATAATAAAAACCAATTGCATAAAAACCTGTAAATATGTTGCTGTGGTAATCTTGAGTGCGTACAATATCCTTGCAATTAATTGAAATATATGACAGTGTTAATTCTTAGATGAAGAATTAACACTTTTGGAAACTAATTCTAGAAACTGAACGGTACAGTAGGTATATTGGTTCAAAAGCAAATAAAAATAAAATAATGTAGAAAGGCAAAAGTTTTGCTCTGTAGAAAACTCTTCGACCCTGTTCCATTAAAATGCTTCCTATTTATAAAAGAGGATTTTTGCAGTTAAGAGAATTTAGGAACTGCTCGAGTGGAGGAAGACTCGGATTGATAGTTGCTGAAGTTGAGGAATTGTAGGAGAAAAAAACCATCCATTACGTTGCCCACGTCTCCTGTTATGCATAACACTGAATTAAGCGTGTGACGGTCGTCATGAAGAGGTGACGGTCGTAATGCGCTTAAATAGCGCGTTACGTTTGTCAATGATGTGTGACGAGCGTCCTTAGTTGTGAGCGCATTACGCTCGTCATGTGGTGTGACGGTCGTCATGACAACAAAATCTGCAGATTTTGCAGATTTAGTTCTTTTTCTTCTGATTCTTGGTTAGCTTCTTTCATGTGATCCTTTTTCACTGATTTGATTTGAAACATGTTGTACCTGTGAAAAGACACAAAAACTCGGAACAATCGGGAGTTAAACGAGTTAATGTATTATGAAAATCGATAAAAAATGTAGTAATTATATGATACGATTTCTCGTTATCACCAAACAATATAATGAAACATGGGTTAGTATAATAATAAAAATGCACGAAATTTGAATTTCCCAATCAGGCTAAGACACGCCATCGTCTTCCTTGCAAAACCGTCGTTTTAGGCATGGACTTATACATATGGTCAACATCCATAGCTACAAACCTTTAAATTTACAAAATTCATACCAAGCAATATAAATACAATTTAAAGCGACAGATCAACTCGTTTTGATCTCACGAGTGTGATGATACTCCTTTCTTGGCCCAATTTTCCCTGTATAAAGAAAACCTAAAACGCAAGCATGAACCCTAATAATGACAACTTGTTATTTATGCATCAAAGCTAGGAATTAAATATACAGAAAGATTCCAGGCATTCATATGAACACAAATATGCAATCAAAACATGTTAACACTGCAATAATGAAGAGATATGAATCTGGAAAAAGTGACAAACCATGAGACTATTATGTAATGATTTCTGGAGCTTTGAGGCGTGCAAATGGTCCTATTAGCGTCAGGAAGTATCCAGGAAGGGATTTGTGGCTTTGAATTTCTTTGAATTGTCCTCTAGGTTAGAAACCGATCCACACATTTTTGCAAAAAATTCACTTTGTGTTTGATGATTTTCACGACTTCCACCCTCGTTTTTTTGCTTTGGTTATGTTCTGTGTAAGTACTAGAACAAATTAGGTCAACAAAAACAGTTGGTATCTTTGTAAATCATGGAAATTGGATTTGATTTTTCTCTTGTATTATTTGTTTTCAAAATAGCTTAATCATGCCAATTTTGCTCCTAATCAACCCTTGCACGATTTGATCTGATATACCAGCTTAATTTGATTTGATTCCATTAAAAATCAGATCACAAAACAAATCTTTTATATTTTTTGTGATTTATTTGATTTAATTTGACTTTTAAATAATAAAAATCAAAATAAAATAAAATAAATAAAGCCAATAACATGCAGATGATTATTTGGGTCGTGGACCATGTCACAAGCAAGATGCAAGAATAAAAAAATGGCCAACTTTGACAATACTTATCTCCTCCAATTTTGACACTAGGAAGGTGTTCTTGGACTTTTTAGAAATCTTAGGATGTCCACTAAACAACCGTTTTTGTTTAATCTCAATTGGGTCTTCCATGTTCATGTAAGAAGCTTTGACCCAAAAGGTGTTTTTGTTATCTTTTCAAAAGGACCTATAATGTAGGAATTTATATCTTTTCATGTGTGCATATTTTGAGTTTGAGGGCAGAAGATGAATTATAGGTAATTTCACCCTATTAAAAATGAGCCTTGGATGAAAAATTTATGATAAAGTATGAGGAAGTTATGCTTGTTCAAAGTTTGGTTGACTTTTCCTAAGAAACCTTAATTTAGCAACTTTTGGGTTTTGATGAATTTGGGGCATTCCTTGAGGAATAATAATCAATCCTTGATCAACTGATTGATATAACATCAAAATGTTGATGTTGATCAAAAATCTTGAAGTTTGACTGTATGTGGGCCACAATTGACTTTTGACCTAATACAGTCGATTCTCAAGCATCTGAGCAGTTGCCTGAGCAAACTTCTTGTGCAACGCTTGAAATTTGACATGGAGGGTCTTGATAACATATCAGGACCATGGAGAGAATATGAGGTCTTTGGATTTCACCCATCTTGATTAAAATGAAAACCCTAGTTTGAGGTACATTGCCATAGGAGGGAGTTTGTCTGGTCAACTCTTGGGCATCCCTGAACAAGTTGAGGATCTCAATGGGCATGTGTTGAGTAAAATGAGAGGAAAAATTTTGGGGTACAACAGGAAACATTCAAACATAAGGGGTGAGATATCGAACACTATAATGGAACGTATGATAAATAATATATCGGAAATTAGTTCATATAAAATCACAATTTCATACAACAACAACATAAAGCAACACAATTCACCAACACATCAATTCAACTTATAACATCATCATGCACAGACAACACTCCAAATAAGTAACAATTCAATGACTCTAAATGCGACTCAATAGTGCAAATGCATGTTGTGCCATTGGAGTAGAACTCCCAACTTAGAAAATGCCAGTTTACCGAGGCATAAGGCAAAGCCTTCAACTTAGATCATGCCAATCTAGGCCAACATAGGTGAGCATTCTATCCAACTTAGAACATGCCAATCGAGGCCAAATTTAATGCTATACTATGCTATGCTATGTGTTGATATAAACAACCACAACTCGACAACGCAACAACGACAACAACATAACGACGATATAAACAGCCATAACTCGACAACGCAACAACGACAACAACATGACAATGGTCGACATAACAACAACTCACACTGTTCAACATTGGCCAAAGGCCTACAACCCAAAATATCAACAAAATTGACAAATTTTCATGGCAACAACTTCAACAAGGAAAACAACATTGGCCAGAAGCCTAACATTTTAATACCACCTGCAATTCATGTTTTTCAGCAAGTATTCAACACATACAACATACACACATATCATAATAATTCCAATAAAAAATTAGTCTACTATCATCAAAATCATTACCACATTGTAGAAAATAATTTTATCTTTCTAAAGCTCCAAACGGTGCATGAAACGGACACCCGAGTGAAAAGTTATGGAGTTTTCAAGTTTCCAAAAATGTTGTGAAATAGTGAGCAATCGATTGCACTAACCTGCAAATTGATTGCACCCTATTCCGAGGCAAAAAATCACGTTTTTAAGAAGTGCAAATCGATTGCTCTGTATTACAAATCGATTGCTTACTGAAACAGAAGCAAAAATCCCAATTTTTAAGCAGTGCAAACGATTGTTCTGTACTGAAAATCGATTGCTTACTGAAACAGAAGCAAAAATCCTAATTTTTAAGTAGTGCAAATCGATTTCTCTTCTACTGCAATCGATTGCACCCTGTGAAAAACAGTTTTATGAATTATGTAAAGTGCAGTACGAAAATCCATTATGTTTCAATTCCAATGACAAAAACTTCATGAAATAATACACAATCAAACATCCATTTATCATTGCTATCAACATACATAAATTACCACACAATTCAAAGCATAATTTCATCAATTATAGTAAATTTCAACGGATTAAATAAAAAAATCTACACCAAACCCTTACAATTTCTCATAAGCCCCATTATAGGATAATAAACCCCACCCTTACCTTGGGTTGAGTGCAGCTCTAAGAAACTTTGACGGGATTTTTGGAGAATTTGGCACTAGAAGCAATTTCTTTGTTCTTATTCTCCTCTCACAAAACCCTATTTCCTCTTTTCTTTCTTTCCTTTTTCTTGATAGCTCTACACTCTCTTTTTCCTCTCATCCGTTTTTCAATATAATGCTCCTATTTTATTTAATCTTTAGTAAACTCAAATGGGCCTAATTGGCATACCCCCTTAATACTACACAACACCACTAATTAAAGCCCAATATCATATTTAAGCTTAATAATAAAATGATACTTCAACTTAATTCCACCAATTTAATCCGATTAATTATTATTCCAAAATAATAAAATAATTCTGACATAGATGATAAAAATTCGAATTAATATAAAATATTCAAAACAATATTTAATTAAATATTAGGGCGTTACAACTCACTCCCACTTAGAATATTTTCGTCCTCGAAAATCTACTCGATACTTCCATCCTTAACGTGAACCTCGTATCCAACTCTCTAATCCTCAAACTCTGTGTTTACTAACACTTCGGCCACTACTTTTTGACATAGTAATAACTCAATCATGATGGATATCTACTACATGCATGCTAATCACTCAACACCCTCATGACATACCCGTCAATAACTTACCAACTTTTTCGGCAACACTCTGATATAACAACTCCAACAGTAGAAATGTAATAACCATAACTCACTTATAATTGGATATACCACGTCACCTCTTAACAACTTTCCCAACACCAAAGCGTGTATACAACTTTATTCTCATATGTATATGTCAACTATCAACAAAACATCAACAACTTTATTCACCATTATAGTGACATCAACATAGTCAACAAAAATAACTTCGTCATATTATAAGATATTATTAATCACTTACGGTAACCAACAATAACATCTCTATAATGATAAAAAAATCATTACAACATCATCTTAACTGTAAAACTCAGCAAGCATACCCATAGCTCACCATCAACCAACAATCCACAACAATCTTCTTATAAAATCCACAAATATTTACTAGCAAACATAGTTCCCTGGCACAACATCTCTATATCAACCATCCACCAAATCAAGCATGTAAATTAGGACACACCATTCCTATTGGCTTCTGATGTTTTAATATTTCACTTCTAACGAGTCATACACGTATAGATATTGCGCCAAATAATGCTTCAGTTGCATAACTCTGATCATCCATCTTAAGTCATCGTCCTCATTAAATTTTCTGTCGATTATATTGTTCACAAGTTTCAATCTAATCCCAAACTTTCTTTAACATCTGTCATAAAATCATTGTTCACTTGATATTCTCAATCTTTCACTTTGCGATGTTAGCTCGAATACAAACCCACTACTCCGAATTGTTCATTACGTCTCAACTCTCACTCAACGACTCCTCTAATAATTTCACATAAATTGGTGAGCGATTATTCTCGTGATATAACATCCATACTTTTTCAAACCATTAAGATAGCAAGACAAATCTATAACATCTAACATAATCTCGTCTAATATTCACAATGGATTAAGGGTGATCAGTTTCTCAATTTGTCAATTAGTATTCGACAACCCTAAGGGAGTATAAACTATCATACCAAACTATAATAGAGTTTCCTTAAAAACTCGTATTCAAGTTTTCTAAAACACAACATGTCTAATCCTCATTCACCCACCATCCCATGATGATCAATCATTTTCTAGCTCAAGAGCTGTTGGCATATCAATACATTACAAACCCTTCCACTCTAGTCTGAGTCTTTATCTACATAATGGATTCTAACAACATTCTTAAACTCTTAATCCTCTTCCGAATTTCACAACATCTAAAATACATGTATCTCCACCTCTCAAACTCATTCCAATCACACTCTCAACATTATCATCTTATCTAACAACATTTCATATATATATATATATATATATATATATATATATATATATATATATATATATATATATATATATATATATATATATATATATATATATATATATATATATATATATATATATATATATATATATACACCTCAAACAACTACGATAATAATCATCTAAGCTCGACAAGCTACTAACCTCTATAACAAACTTCGTCATTCTCCAACTTAGAACTACATCCACCTCGAATGGATCTACATATACTTTCACTTGGAAATAAAATTACTCAAGATAACTCTTCTCCCAAAACTATAACATACATCCTGACAACTTAGCATAAATCTTCCTCCTTTTCGACACCGTAAATTCCATACAACTTTGCACTACCATCTTTCGTTCTAATTAATAACACCAAAGATTTACAAATGATACCTTTGATTTCAAAAATTACTTTAAATAAATCTTCCAATTTCTCCTTTAATTCACTCAACTCGGACGCTGACCTGCAAATCGATTGCACCCTGTTCTAGAGGCAAAAAATCACGTTTTTAAGCAGTGCAAATCGATTTCTCTGTACTGAAAATCAATTGCTTACTAAAACAGAAGTAAAAATCCAAATTTTTAAGCAGTGTAAATCGATTTCTCTTCTACTGCAATCGATTGCACTCTGTGAAAAACAGTTTTACGCATTATGTATAGTGAAGTACGGGAATCCATTATGTTTCAATTCCAAAGACACAAACTTCATGAAATAATACACAATCAAACATCCATTTATCATTGCTATCAACATACATAAATTACCACACAATTCAAAGCATCAATTCATCGATTATAGTCAATTTCAACGGATTAAATCAAACAATCTACACCAAACCCTTACAATTACTAATAAGCCCCATTATAGGATAAGAAACCCCACCCTTACCTTGGGTTGAGTGCAACTATAAGAAACTTTGACCGAAGTTTTGGGGAATTTGGCACTAGAACCAATTTCTTTATTCTTCTTCTCCTCTCACAAAACCTTATTTCCTCTTTTCTTTCTTTCCTTTTTCCTGATAGCTCTACACTCTCTTTTTCCTCTAATCCCTTATTCAATATAATGCTCCTATTTTATTTAATCTTTAGTAAACTCAAATGGGCCTAATTGACATACCCTCTTAATACTACACATCACCACTAATTAAAGCCCAATATCATATTTAAGCTTAATAATAAAATGATACTTCAACTTAATTCCACCAATTTAATCTGATTAATTACTATTCCAACTTAATAAAATAATTATGACTTCGACGATAAAAATTAGAATTAATATAAAATATTCAAAACAATATTTAATTAAATAAATAATAAAATATCAGGGCGTTACAACCATCATATGTCCACTAGAATGGGTGCCAAAGGTACCTTCATGTAAATCAGCCATAATCCTCTCTACTACACCCTTATCTACACACCGAAGCAAAAGTAGACTCGTGATTGAGCTTGTAGAGGATCCCGTTACTGAGGAAGAACTTGGCAGAGAACCTTCTTAAGAACTTCTTATCATTGACTGAAGCTCCTTCAGGATACTCTTGGGCTTCGAGATATCTTTTTACTTCGTGGAAACATGGTTGGTTAACTACTTGTTCAGTATCAATCTCGTGGCAGTATGGTGGTTCATCCATCCTTTCAGTAGTGATCTGAGGAGCCTCGTTATCCCATCTGACCTTGAACATGGATTATATAGTAGCTAATGCGTCCTCTAGTTGATTTTCCTCTCGTGGAAAATGCTCAAAGGTAATTTCTTCAAAATGTGGAATCACTGTCAGCACATGCTCTTTGTAAGGGATGATATTAGGATGCTTCATGTCCCATTCTCCTTTGATTTGGCTGATTACTAAGGCTGAGTCTCCAAATACACTCAAGAATTTAATCCTCAGGTCGATAGCAACTTTGAGACCCATAATACATGCTTCATATTCAGCCATATTGTTGGTACAATTGAAACATAATCTGGAAGTGAAAGGAGTATGACAGCCTTCAAGAGATATGATCACAGCGCTGATGCCATTTCCAAGAGGGTTGGAAGCTCCATCAAAAACCATGGTCCATCGGGATCCTTTTTCATGTCCTTCATCCGGTCCAAGCTCTTCACAATTAGTCACTAACATGATGTTCTCATCTAGGAACTCAAAATTCATGGATTGATAGTCATCCACAGCCTGATGAGCCAAATGATCAGCTAGTACACTACCCTGGATTGCTTTATGGGTTGTGTATTGAATGTCGTATTCGGTGAGTATCATTTTCCTTCTTGTTATTCTTCCGGAGAGAGCAGGCTTCTCAAATATGTACTTGATATGATCCATTTTAGATATCAACAAGGTAGTGTGAGTCAACATATACTGTCTTAGTCGATGATCAGCCCATGCCAAAGCGTAACAAGTTTTCTCGAGCAATGAGTATCTTTTTCAACAGTCGGTAAACTTTTTGCTAAGGTAGTATATTTCATGCTCTTTTCGACCAGACTCGTCATGATGCCCAAGCACACACTCCATTGAGTTCTCTAACACCGTTAAGTACATGATCATAGGTCTTCCTTCAACTGATGTCATTAAAATTGGAGGCTCTTAATGATATTTCTTGATTTTGCCACAGGCGTCCTGGCAGTCGTCATTCCACTTCACTGCTTGATGTTTCTTCAATAGTTTGAAGATTGACTCACAAGTAGCGGTCAAATGGGAAATAAACCTAAAAATGTAGTTTAGGCGTCACAAGAATCCCCTGACTTCCTTCTCAGTGCAAGGATTTGGCATTTCTTGTATAGGTTTGACCTTTGCAGGGCTAACTTTAGTGACTTTGTTGCTGACAACGAGACCCAAGAGCTTACCGAATCTTACTCCAAAGGTGCATTTATTCGTGTCCAGCCTTAGTTTGTACTTCTTCAACCTTTCAAAAAGTTTTTGTAGGTGATTAAGGTGCTCTTCTTCAGTCTGAGACCTGGCTATCATATCATCAACGTAGACCTCTATCTCGTGATGGAAGTTATCATGAAACAAAGCTACCATGGCACGCTGATAGGTTGCCCCGACGTTCTTTAACCCAAATGACATAACTTTGTAACAAAAAGTGCCCCATTGTGTGACAAAGATTGTTTTCTCCATGTCTTCAGGTTCCATTTTGATCTGATTGTACCCAGAGAAACCATCCATGAAGGAGAGTACCTTATGTTGTGTAGTGTTTTCAGCCAGAACATCAATCTGGGGAAGCAGAAAGTCATCATTGGGGCTTACCCTATTGAAGTCTCTGTAATCCACACACATACGTACCTTACCGTCCTTCTTAGGTACTGGAACCACGTTACCAACCCATTATGAATGAGATGTTACATCTAAGAAGCCGACATTGAATTGTTTTGTGACTTCAACTTTGATCTTTTCTGACATCTCTGGCCGCATACGACGAACCTTCTGTTTCACGGGAGGGAATTCCTCTTTTTCCGGTAGGCGATGAACCACAATATCCGTGTCAAGCCATGGCATGTCTTTGTATGACCAGGTAAAAATCTCAATATAGTCATGTAGCATCTATATTAATTGTTCTTTGACACTATGCTCCAAATTAGAGCCTATCTTGACTTCTTTCTTGTCCTTTTCAATACCCAAATTAAATGTCTCAATTGGCTCTTCATGAGGCTATATTACCCTTTCTTCCTGTTGTAATAGTTTAGAAAGTTCTCCTGGTACCTCACAATCTTCCTCACCTTCGTCCTCGGCTTGGTAGAGAGGATTTTCAAAGTCATAATGAGCAATAGAAGAACCATTATCAATGGGATCCAGAGTGGATGTGGATCTACAATTTGATATGTGCGTGTGTGTAAGAGCATAGTTCTATATTTGTGATAAAGTAAAGAGGCAGAAAAGAAAAACAAATAGCGTAAAATTTTAAAATGAAGCAATAACCCTCAGAAATAGACCATTGTGCCTCGGGTAAGACACAAGGCTTTAATATTTCAATTGTTCAATTATTACATTTCCTCAAAAACAAAAAAGATAAATTACTCTTGAATAAAAGTAATGGGAACAAAGTCTTTAGCCTCCCAATTGCTGAGTCCACCACTGATGGTTGGGAAGATCCACTTGTCCAGGTAATAATCATTATCGCTGTCTTCCAGGTAAATGACGCCATGGTTGTTGATCCGTAAATATGGTCCCCCGGTGCGAGCACGACGAACAACTCTCTAAGCTCTAGAAGTAAAACCCAAACCAAATTTATCAGATTTATAGGGAATATCCGGAAGTTGTCCCTAAATTGTACACCCATCTTCTTCAACTATTGCCTTGGAATCCTTCAGAGAAGCCATCTTCAATGGAGGTCTGGTAGTTTTAGGAACACTGACAGTGATCTTGGTTGTAGCTACGGCTGTGGAACCTCCTCAAAGTTTTGACAAGGAGTCTCAATGAACTCACCGTCCATTTCGGCGTACCTGAAAGAGTTAAGGTGGCTCACCATGTATTCCTCTTCCCCATGAATTGTGATAATCTTCCCATTGACTGGATACTTCAGCATCCGATGTTGGGTGGAAGTCACAGCACCGGCCCCATGGATGCAGGGTCGACCCAATAAATAGGAGTAAGATAGGCGGGTTTCCATCACATAGAAAGTGGAATTAAAAGTCTGAGTACCCACTTTGACAGGGATGTCCACCTCCCTGTGCACCATTCTTTTAGAACCGTCGAAGGATCTCACCACAATGTTACTGGGCTTTAGCGTGAGCCCTTCACAATCCAACCTGTCTAGAGCATTCTTGAGTAAGACATTTAGTGACGAGTCTGTATCCACCAGAACATGGGTTAATATAGTGCCCCTGCACTCAATGGAGACATGCAGGGCATTATTGTGTTTCCTTCCCTTGGGAGTTAGGTCCGCATAAGAGAATCTCAGGCCATTATCAGCTGTCAAACTAGCCACACAATTCTCAAATTAATCAGCGGAGGTCTCTTGAGGCACGTGGGCAGACTTCAAGAATTTTACTAAAGCCTTGGCATGGGCTTCAGAGTACAACAATAGGGCCATCATTGAGATTTTTTAATGGGTCTTCCCCAATTTCTCTACGACATTATAATCACTTTTCTTGATTATCTTTAAAATCTTTCCATCTCCTTTTTAGAAGCCTCAGGAATGACTTCTGGATGCGCCTTCGTCCAGACAGGCTCAACCAATACCTCTTTGCCCCGAGTCTCGGCCGACTCGGTAGTAGGGATAACAACATGACTAATAGTAGGAGTGGCAATGGGAATACTGACAGGAGCAGCAGCAGGAATAATCACAGGAGTAGTAATGGGAGTACTAGTAGGAATGATCACAGGAGTAGAAACAGTTTTTGGAGAGATCTCGGAAGAGAAAACTCTTTCGCTTCTCGTTATTTTACTGGTCCCAACGATATTGTCTACGTCGGGATCAATACCTTCAACAACTTTTTCTTCAATAGCCAACAGGTCTTACTTGACACCATGGTAATAGATGTCAACCCGATAATTCCAGGGAACAACTTTATCCGAGGAATATGGTATTGGCTCCGACATGGTGATGATCAGGGGAGAAAACTTTGGAACAGATGTAATCCTGACGGGTCTTTTGGTGGAGACCCTGGGAGGATTGTCGGAAATGGTGATCATCGAAACATATTCACATGAACTTATGGAAAGAGGAACTTTCTCGAATAGGATTTCCTTGTTAACCATCAAGCACTGAACCCCCATCTTCAATAACAAACATCGATCCAATAGAGACATGCATAAGTGGAAACCTTCACCACAACTCGGAAATAAACCGGCTTGCAATAGATTTTCTTTAACAGTCAAAACAGGAGTAGTTAATTCATTCACGGAAGAAATAAAATGGTCATCATCAATAGCATTGACACCTTGGCCATGTTTGGGAATTGGCCAATTATTACGTTAGGTGTTTCAGGAATGTCAAACTCAATCTCCTTCGCCTTAATGAGATCATATAGTTTTTTCTTTAACGCCCGACAGTCATTTGTATCATGCCCCGGCGTTCCAGAATGGTAGGCACATCGAGCATTTGGGTTGTAGTGGGAAGAGACAGTATTAGGATTCTTTGGGGCCTCCTTTAGAGTCACCAAATTGGATTTAAGCAAATGTGGCAAAACATGGGACAGGGTCATGTTGATCCGAGTAAATTGTCTTCTAGGCAAATCTGGTATGTGCTGATTATTTCGTTGCTGGTTTGAGGCAAGATTAGAAATCATAACAGCCCCTACTATCGGATGAAACTCAGTTTTGTTATGATTTCTTTGGCCATAGGAAGCACTGACCTCCTTCTTCCCTGTTAATGGTTTCTTTGGCCATTGGAAGCACTGACCTCCTCAATATTTTGATGCCGACTTCTACTCGTTCGCCGGTCAAGATCAATTCAATAAACCCAACAGAACAACTCCCAATCAAATGTTAAAAGAACGTCCCGTATAACGTGCCAAATAACATGTCCACCAGCTCCCTCTCGGACAACGGAGGCTGGACTATTCCCGTATGGTTTCTCCATTTTTGGGCATAATCTTTTAAACCCTCATCAGAACCCATAGACATACTTTGCAATTGCGTATGAGTTGGGGAGAGGTCATCATTTTATTGATACTGCTTGTAGAAAGCAGCAGGCAGATCTTCCCAATTACAGGCGTCCGTTCTTTCCAGTTGATAGAACCATTCTAGCTGAGTCACTGCCAAACTCTCCTGGAAGAAATGGACCCATAGATTCCTGTCAATATTGTGGGGTTGAATCTTTGTGACATACGATCTTAAATGAATCTTAGGACAAGAGACACCATTATATTTTGAAAATGTGGGGACCGTGAATTTTTGTGGGATGACCACACTGAAATCAGTCCTAGCTCTTCAAAATCCAGCCCGGGTATCTTCTAGATCTCCATAGCATTGATTTGATCCTCTAGCTGCTTGAATTTATCATCAGCAGGAGGATACTTCTCCTCAAAATAGTCACGTTCATCTTCCTCAAACCCTGGATTGTTGTTTTCTTCCACTGGCTTCTCTTCTTGATTGCCTCCACATTTGACGAGGTTGCGAAATCTATAGCTCGCTTAACCTATCCTCTGATCCTTCTTCCCAAATTCACTACACCAACTGGTTTCTTTGGCTTCTTGGTCTTCTCTTTGAGGATTAAAGCTTTCAAATCTTCTTGCCCCTTGGCCAGAGTCAGGAACATCTGCTGAAACTGAACGTTCTGAGCTTGGAGGTCATTCACTGTCTTTTTTAGAGCCATTTCTTTTGCTGAAATAAACAGCGAAAAGAATAAGAAATCTTTCTTGAGAACCTGTTTATGCAATGATATGTATGATATGCTTATGCATTGCTTTCAAGGGCCTCATAGGATTTAAACTCCTTTAACCAAAACAGAAACAAAGACTTTTTATTAGTAAGTTTCAAATGAAATCAAAGTTTACAAAGGAATAAAAAATATGAAACTTCTAAAATTCCTAAGTCTCCCAAGGACGCTTCCTTTTGGTGCTAATGTAGGCATTGAGATTCTGCTCTTCGTGATGCCGCTTTGTCAGTTCCAACACCTTTTTATCGCTGGCATAGCATTGGGACTCAAAGGTATCTCGTTCTTCTTTGAGGAGTATCTGAGATTTTTGCAATTATTTGAAGTTTGTTGGCATATCAAGATGTAGAATGATGCGATACTCGACCCCTTGAACAATAGGCTCTGAAATAACTCGTAATATAGCAGCATATGTGTTGTACCCCAAAATTTGCCCTCCCATATTCTTCAAGAAATTGCCAAGTCCAAGCTGCAAAATTCCCCAAGGGTTGCACAGTCAAGGGTCTCCTAAACAGTCAAGATTAGGGTTTGTGTTCTGATCAAGAAAATGAAGTTTCTAAAGGTCCAATCAAGTCTCACATGCCCATAAATATGGTCAAGTATCCTCATATCAAGTTTCAAGGCATTCAGCTCAAAATTGCATAGTCAAAACCCTAAATTGCACTACAGTCAACTGTAGGGATAAAATGGTCATTTGACAGTCAAAAGTTCAAATTTTTTATCAACATCTCATTTTGAAGCCACAAACATCATTTGATCAATGCTTGATCATGATTCTCAAAATTTGGCTCAAAATTCATCAAGATGCAAAAGTTTCCTTATTTGGACAACTGAAAAAGTCAACTGTAAATTGACCAGGGCATAACTTTCACATGGATTATTAGAAAAATTCCATCCAAAGCTCATTTTGAAGAGAAAGACATTTCCTACAACTCATCTTCATACTTCAAGTCCAAGAAATGCTCTCAAAAAGTTATCAATTTCAACATTATAGGTCATTTTCAAAAGTCAACAAAAAGGGACTTTAAGTCAAAGGCCATAACTTGAGATTGGTAAATCAAAATTACATGGGACCGAAGGCATTGGTTAGAGGACTCAAAGACCTTTCCAAAATGTCCAAGAACATGAGAAAATCTTAAAAATTGAGCAAGTTATGCCTTGTAGAAGTTGGGAAATTTTTGGATATTTTGAAAAGTCAACATTGATTCAAATGACCTAAAAGTGCTAATGGGCCCATTTTTCTTCCATAATTCATCATCCATGACATGTGCACGACCACTTGGCCCAAAGGGAAGTTTTTATTCATTTTTTATTTATTTATTTGGATTTTTATTAATAATAATTCATTTAAATTAAAATAAATATATGAAAAATGCTTAACCTAATTTTTTCAATCTTTTTGTGCACATTATATCATCAAGATTTCTTGCCTAGCTAAATATGGAAAGATTTGGATTGATTGATCATGATTTGTACAAAAAAGCACATGGAAAAAGATTGAAAAGATCTTTGAAAATCAATTTTCAAAAACTATGAATGCAAGAGATTTGGATGATTCTTTTTAACCTAATTCACTACTACATATGCAAGGATCACAACCCTAGTGCCATTACACACGCAGCTGCTCAGAAACCTGAAAAACAAACTTGAAAATTTTGCAAAGAAACTCAATTCTGAAAACCATTTTCTAGGGCGATTCAAGGCACGATTTTTGTGTCATTAGCTTACAGAAGGATCATAGGACATATTCCAATAAAAAACAATCATCAAAACTCAAGGAATCGGTATACAAAACTCAAAATATTTCATGAAAAATGCATAATTGTGTTTCCATATTTAGACATTTTTCTTGCGTTTTTTTGATACATTCATACTAATTGGCCTGTTCTGAAACTAACCATGTGCTTTGATTGAAGTTTTATGCATTATACACGATTTCTCCATGAGAGAATGTTAGGGTTTTGCAAGCTTCAAATTAGGGGTTTTGTAACAAGGAAAAATTAGAACCCCTGACCACCACCATTCAAATCAGCGCATTTGGACGAAGACAATGGAACTCTCGCGCTCAATTTATGAGCACTTAATGGCTAATCGCTATTTTTTCAAAGGACCCATTCTGAAACGGTGAAAAAACCGTGGCTTATGTTTTGTATTTCAGGGACGAAGAAGAAGACGATATCGTGGCGAGATGTGATAGGGTCATTTAAATTTCGCGCGAAGAATCAACACTAACGCATGTTTTATTTATTATATTTGTTTGTTCTGTAATATACAAAGTGCGCGTCTAGAACAACTGGCAAGGCGTGTGTGTGTTAACATCCAAGACCTGGGTTCGAGCCCCAGGTCTTCCTTATTCCCATGTTATTTTTCAATTAACAATCATGTGCAGGAATAACGTTGTGGATCATCATGCACCTCCATAATCAAGCCATACACGCGTCCAAGGGCATCAGATCAAAGGCCCAAATCCAAGGAATAGGATGAACCATGGTCAACGCTGCAGCACACTACCTGGAAAGTCAATAAGGCCAAATCCTTAATGGGCTTAAGATGCTTACAATTCACCTCCACATTGGGGACTGACACCCCCCTAGGTTTGCTTTGTTTAAATATTTTCTTTTACATTATTTTTATTTTTATTTTTATTATTTGTTTAATTAATTAATTATTTTCACAAGATATAAAAAACATCAAAAATCAGGAAAAGAAAAAATATAATAAATATTTTATTTTAATATTTTTTGTAATAAATTTGCATGTAATTAAATTTAGTTTTAAATTAGGTTAATTTTAATTCTTTTAATAAAAAAAATCTAAAAAAACATAGAATTAGGGTTTTAATTAATTTCATCTTTTTTTCCTTTTTCTCCCATAATAATTAAATAATTTTATTTATTTTTATAATTAAATTTGCATCTAATAATTAGATTAATTTTAGATTAAAAAACTTCAATATTTTCTTAATAAATTAAAAATAATTAGAATTAGGGTTTGCATCTTATTTTAATTTTAGTTAATTCTCCTTTTTCATATTAAATCATAAATACTAAAAAATACTAAAAAAAAACAATTTCTTTCTTTTAACTTTAATTAATTCCTCATTAATTTTAATTTTTGCAAAAGGGGCCAACGCCCTCGTTCTTAATTTCTTATTAATTCGCATATTTATTTTATTTCGTTTAAATATTCATGTATCTCTCCCGAAGCCATGTATTTAATTACTCGCACTTTTAATTCTTTATTTACTTTCTTTACTTTTTCTGTCAAATCGGGTCCTGGTTTAATTTTGGCGATGTGGACCCGCGCCATTTGTAATAGCTTAGAATTTACTTTTCTCGCAACTTTTTTAACTGTTAATCAAAGGCATGAAAGAATGTATGGACAAAGAATAAAAACAAGCGCTAGAACACCAATAACATGACAAGATAAATGCAAATGAAACCGACACACAAATCACACACCACCCCTAGGGTACGCCTCACTGTTGCCTTGCCTCGAAAGGTGATCGTCGAGTAGAGGATGTTTTAGTAAGTCCTCATGATCCGGGAACCTGGCATGAGGGTAGCTTCTAAGGTGTCTTCCCATTGCTCTGGTGATCACCATGTCCCTACAAACTCAAATTGACCCGAACACCTCCAACGGTGGTGCTACCTACCTCTCAATGGTGGGATGGCACTACTTTAAAGGACATTTACACAGACGAATTCCTTAGGGTAGGTAGGTTCTCGTAGATACTTGCTCTAAATTTCAAAATAAATCAAAAATACTTTTCACACCGACACCTTTTCAAAAAGCTTTCGAAAGCAATTTTTCAAACACTCTTGAGGACCGATACAAGAGTCGAACTGAAATTTTCAAAAGAAACTTTTTTTAAAACCCACAGTTGAAAAGCAAACAAACCATTTTTGAAAAAACAATGAGCAAGTATCTAAGAGCCCATGGATAACCATGGATAGAAAGGGTGCTAACACCTTCCCTTTCTATAACCTACCTCCCGAACCGAGAGCAATCTCTTTAAGGAATTTTTCTGTGCTTTTGTCCTTTCCATGTTGGAGAAAATAAAAGACGGTGGCGACTCTTGCTTCCGCGACATTTCGCGAACCAGCGTTAAACAGTCAGTTCCAGATCCACCGATCACAGAACTGGCGACTCTGCTGGGGATATTAAACTTAAAGTGAGGTGTACCTTAGGGTTAGTTCATAACTGTGTTTTCAATTGTATTGACTTGTCTGCTTTAAATTTGTGGGTTGCATGGGAGTTACATAGATCCTAACCCGGATATGGGGATACCCTGTTTAGGTAGCATAAGCTGTGAGGGACCTGTCCGGCGTATACCGACATGGGTGAAGCAGTGGCTACGTTGGTGTGGCGCCTTGGTCTGTACCGATATCCCTCGTGTTGAAACAGGGAGAATATGGGTCTTCCAAGGAGTCATTAAGCACCAACAGACCTTAGAACCTTAAATGACACAACTTGGCCATTAGAACAGTAGCAGTATGCTATGCCCATTGAGGCTAAACTCTCGTGATGGTTCTGGCCGCAAGAAAAGATTGCGATGCTGGAGTTATGACCGATTGAGGGTAGTCAATGATATTGGGATCCTCTAAGAACCCGGTTACTTTGATAGGACATGTATGAACCAACAAACTGAAAGAGGGTAATACCCAGACCCCATGCTGGCCTAAACTCTAAGGGCTTCTCTTGTGTGACTTGTGTGCCTTCGTACTTGACTACTTGCATGCTTGTTATCTATCTGACACATGAACTACTTGCAGGTTGGTTTATAGTCCTTAATTGGGACTCGTAACAAGGTTTACCAAGTTTCTTGCAGGGTTTGTTTTAGTCCTTAACTAGGACTCATAACAAGTTTTACCGAGTTTCTTGCAGGGTTTGTTTTAGTCCTTAATTGGGACTCATGACAGGTTTTACCGAGTTTCTTGCAGGTTTTGGTTTGCAGTCCTTAATTGGGACTCAAAATAGGGTTACTTACATCACCCCATGCATACCATAACATCATACCATTGCATACATCTTAACCCATTTCATGGATCTCAAGGGCTTGTGATGCAGGTCATGATGAATCAAACATCTAGCAAGGGGCAAAGAGGATTTATTTTCCTCTAGCCAAAGTTGTCAGAGGCTATGACCCACTTGATATGGTGAGCTCTGACTCTTGAAGAAGGTTCCCTTAACCAAGGTTGTTTGGAAATCAAAACCAGACATGATGATTAAAGTCAGGGGCTATGACCCACTGGATATGGTGAGCCTTTGACCCTTCAAGAAGAATCCTCAACAGCATGGGTTTCCTTCAATCAAAGCTACCAATTCCGATGCTAACAATTTTCTTGTTTACCCTGCGAGATCCTTGAGATCATTGCATGCATGTCATACTCATCATTGCATAACAGGTATCTTTGTTGCAGGTCACTTACCATTTCTCGCTGTTTATTTCAGCAATGGCCTTCCAACCAGATAACCAGGACCTTCTTGCTCAAGAGACTCGGTTCGGGGAAATCCTCCTGAATCTATCCAAGGGGCAGGAGGAGCTAAGGACACTTCTCATGGGGACCTTTGTCAGGAACAATGCTGAGGATGAAAGGCTGAAACACCTGCAAGCTGAGATGGATGCATTGAAAGTCCAGATGTTGGGGCAGGCGACTGCCATTCAAAGGTTAGCTCAAAGACAAGACGAGTTCGGGGTTCTCATCAACAAACTCCTTCGGGGTAACCAGTTGGGGCAAACATCTAGGGTTGAAGAGCCAGTCATCATTCAACCACCCTTGAGACAAGCAGACAAGGGAAAAGCTCTCAGATGGCTTCAGTGTCACCAATTCAGTATCAACCTCACCAGCTTCAGCCAGACAAGCCTAAAAGGCAGTTCACCAAACTCAACGTGTCACCGTCTCAAGCTTTACAACAATTGTTGAGGTTGAATCTGGTGACGGTAAGGGGCCCTCCTAGGCGTCTCAATACAACCTCCCTAAAGTACAATCCTGAGGAAAGATGTGCGTACCATTCTAACAGTCCAGGACATGACACCGACGACTGCTGGGCTTTGAAGAATAAGATTCAAGATCTGATCAATGAAAGAGCTGTGGATTTTACCCAGATGGGCCAGGCTGAATGCTCCTGCCATCCCTACAAGATGCACCAGTTGAAATAACAAGCCCTGAGACTGGAAGACTTGTGTTTATTAGAATTTTCAAGTTGTAACCTTCTTTTAACTGTTCAAACATTTATTCATGATTAAACGTTGTTAGTTCATTAATGCATCGCATATGTCTGTTTTGAAGCAATATATTCGTATTCACTATACGCAAATTATTTTCATATTTTTTCTGATGTCAACTCTCAATCAATAATTCTAAGCCTCTTGAGGGAGGATGACGAAAACGATACCGCGATCATTACAGTATGCTTTTAAACAGACCCTGCTGATGAGGTACAGGCATTGTTTCAATCCCTAAACACTGGAGTTATAAGGAAGATAATCCCTCGTTACCCCCTTTGAGCCAAAGAAGTAGGAGTTTTCTTTTCGAAAATTAAAACCCTTAATCATAACCTGGGGCAGGGTAGTTCTCTCAGTTGATCCAAGTGCATAACGAATGGCACCAAAGAAGTTCTTACAAAACGAAGAAAGACAGTGATGGTTCCGAATAATCAATAAAGAAAGGCAGTCATTATCTCAAAAAATAAAAAACCCATTAAGTCAAAACCCATGAAGGAGACTTACAAAACTGGGGCATCCCGCTGACTGTAATTCCAAAAAAGGAAACCGTTCAGGCAAAAAAAGAAAGGGATAACAAAATCAAAAAGAAAGAGGTCATACAAACCCTCAACAAAAAAAGAAATGACTGCCTATTCGAAATAAGTTATCAACATCCGAATCATCACCGAAAAATCAGAGCAAGGACTCAAACAAGGTCTAACGCACGATCAACTGAGCTTAGGTTTGAAGAACATCACGAAGAACGGGTGGGTACAAATAATTTGAGCCTTTATCCTTTGTTTCTTAAACCGTGAACCAGGCCACGTTATAACCCTTAAAAGTCCTAGCTGAAGCATGGGTTAATTCGAAAGCATACTGTTACGAAAGGTATCCTGACTCCTTAAGGCTTACGGTAAATACGGAGTTGACATCACGTTTTACAAACAATCATTTGTTTTATGAAAAAAGAATACATTTTCAAAATTTTCAAGACAGACATAGGCTTTGCATTTTTAACATAACTTTGTTTGCATATGACTTTTTGTTTGAACAGCAGAAGGTCGCACAACGAATGCCTAATGAACAGAAGTACTTCCAATCAAGGGGCATGACATGGCCAGTGTCCATTATCTGGGGCAATCAAGTCAAGATTCGGAGAATCTCTCAAAGGCCAAAATAGCCTGGGGCAAACCTCCACCTGAGTCACTTGGGGCATTCTTATAACGAATCTCGCCTGATCAAACACCTTCTGGTGGCATGACCAAACACTTCTAACAGGGGCAACTCCCCACATTCCCTGAACGTGGACATAGTCGGAAAAAAAATACTACGCATAACCAAAGACCCGCTAGGTTGACGTACCTAGGCAAAAATTAGGGCTTCCCGGCGAACCAAAAGGGTTCGGGCAAAATGAAGGGATGAAATGAAAAAATCTGTACACCCGGCAAGTCGAAAACCTGAAAAGGCGGCTTGGGCAAAAATGGGTATCCCGGTGGACTGAAAACCCGAAAGGGCGGTCCAGGCAAAAGTTAGGGATCGAAGCGTACGACTATGTCCCGTCATCTTATCACCTGCCTACCAGAAGTAGGTCTGTCCATCAACAAGCTATCAGCACCTCACAAGTCTTCCTATTCTATCTCAGAAACAGGGGAAATAAAAAGTTGTCCGGCAATCTAATGGTCCTGTCCTCCAAGGTACCAAGGTAGGTTCAGCTGAAGAATATAACCAGGCATCTTAATCCCCCAGAGAGTGAGCCAGCAAGCAATATACTCTCCCCGAGTAAAGCTACTATCAAACCTTAAGGAAGTTGGGTATCCTCCCGCAGATCTCAACATTCCTCGGCAGCATATATATTCTTAACAAGCATCCCCGGCAGTCTTGGTCTAAAGATTGTTCCCCGGCGGCATATCAACATTCAAAAGGAATCACTTCCCCCGCAGTTCAAAACTTCCCCAGGAAAGTCCAATCCAGCTCCCCCAGGAAAGTTGGAACTCATCTCCCCAAGCAGTAAGCTTATCCCCAATAGATTCTGGAAGCTTATCCCTCACAGAGCACGAACGCGTCGCCCGACTTTATTTAAAGAGTTATTTCCTTAACAGGATATAACTGGGTTATCCTCAGCCAAAAGCCACGGAAAGATCGTCCTCGACGAAGCCTTCTTATCCCCAGCGAAGTCTATCAATACTTCCAACACAATAAGGATATCCCCAGCAAGGTATTATCAACATTCAGCAAAAACCTCTCTCCCCCCACAGAGTATCACTCCCCAGCATGGTCGCTAGAGTATTTTTCTCCCCGCAGAATCTCCCATTCGCCAAGTTTAGTCCCCAACGGAGTTATCTTCTCCTACCGGTATTCTTGCAACTATCATCCCCAGCGGAAGCAAAATCTATTCTTCAATACCAGCCCAGGAGTGACTTCCCGGCACCCGTCAAGGATTTACTTTCCTAGACGAAAAACACATTCATAAATCATCACATACATCATTATAGCATGCATATACGCATCATATCTTACAAATCTCATTTATATTGAGAACATCATTGCTTGATCCATATCATGCATGGCACATGACTGACCTTTACCTTTCAGGAAAGATTCAGCTAAATTCTCCATCATATTTCAAGACCTAGACCGGTTCAGTTAATCGACTCCAAAGATTTCTTATCCAGTCCAAGACCTTCTCTAGTCCAGCTAAATCGACTCCCAACAGATTTTTCTGATGAAGACTCAGTAGAATTTATGAGATTATAATTTCCTATTGGTTCTCTCTCCGACGGTGCATGAGATGATAATTCCATTTTAGGTTTTTTCTTTGAGATTATAATTTCCTATTGGTTCTCTCTCCGACGGTGCATGAGATGATAATTCCATTTTAGGTTTTTTCTTTGAGATTATAATTTCCTATTGGTTCTCTCTCCGACGGTGCATGAGATGATAATTCCATTTTAGGTTTTTTATTTGAGATTATAATTTCCTATTGGTTCTCTCTCCGACGGTGCATGAGATGATAATTCCATTTTAGGTTTTTTCTTTGAGATTATAATTTCCTGTTGGTTCTCTCTCCGACGGTGCATGAGATGATAATTCCATTTTAGGTTTTTTCTTTGAGATTATAATTTCCTATTGGTTCTCTCTCCGACGGTGCATGAGATGATAATTCCATTTTAGGTTTTTTCTTTGAGATTATAATTTCCTATTGGTTCTCTCTCCGACGGTGCATGAGATGATAATTCCATTTTAGGTTTTTCTTCGAGATTATAATTTCCTATGGTTCCCTCTCCGATGGTGCGTGAGGTGATAATTCCCTTTTAGGTTATAATTTCCTATGGTTCCCTCTCCGATGGTGTGTGAGGTGATAATTCCCTTTTAGGTTATAATTTCCTATGGTTCCCTCTCCGATGGTGCGTGAGGTGATAATTCCCTTTTAGGTTATAATTTCCTATGGTTCCCTCTCCGATGGTGCGTGAGGTGATAATTCCCTTTTAGGTTATAATTTCCTATGGTTCCCTCTCCGATGGTGCGTGAGGTGATAATTCCCTTTTAGGTTAAAATTTCCTATGGTTCTCTCCCCGACGGTGCGTGAGATGTAATTCCCTTTCAGATTATAATGTCCTTTGGTTCTCTTCCCGATACTGCGAAGATGGTAATTCCCACCAAGATTTTCTCAACGAGCGTTGTTGAAGTTAAAGTCACCCAAGGTTCTCTTACCATTCATGCTAAGGTAGTAACCATCCATGGTTCATTCATCATCTCGTGAAGCTCCAGACTCAGTTCCTGTAACCAGTCAGGACATATCTACACAAAAGCATCTGAAAACCAACTCCTGCAACATGTCAGGTACTCATTTTTCTGTTTTGCAGGTATGCAAGTTCTCGCTAAGTAATCTCTTATGCGATCAACGTCCAGATGGCATCTATAAGCCCATCATCCCCCATCAATCTCCAAATGGCATCTATAAGCCCATTTCCATCACACTGCTACTATGTGAGCGCAAATTTCTGGGCACTCTAGTGTTCAATCATCTTCTACCCTCGGATTACGAAAGGCACGTCAGTCAATCTGCATCCTCAGGTCTAAGAAGATTGAACAGGGGCAACTGTTGTACCCCAAAATTTGCCCTCCCATATTCTTCAAGAAATTGCCAAGTCCAAGCTGCAAAATTCCCCAAGGGTTGCACAGTCAAGGGTCTCCTAAATAGTCAAGATTAGGGTTTGTGTTCTGATCAAGAAAATGAAGTTTCTAAAGGTCCAATCAAGTCTCACATGCCCATAAATATGGTCAAGTATCCTCATATCAAGTTTCAAGGCATTCAGCTCAAAATTGCACAGTCAAAACCCTAAATTGCACTACAGTCAACTGTAGGGATAAAATGGTCATTTGACAGTCAAAAGTTCAAATTTTTGATCAACATCTCATTTTGAAGCCACAAACATCATTTGATCAATGCTTGATCATGATTCTCAAAATTTGGCTCAAAATTCATCAAGATGCAAAAGTTTCCTTATTTGGACAGCTGAAAAAGTCAACTGTAAATTGACCAGGGCATAACTTTCACATGGATTATCATAAAAATTCCATCCAAAGCTCATTTTGAAGAGAAAGACATTTCCTACAACGCATCTTCATACTTCAAGTCCAAGAAATGCTCTCACAAAAAGTTATCAATTTCAACATTATAGGTCATTTTCAAAAGTCAACAAAAAGGGACTTTAAGTCAAAGGCCATAACTTGAGATTGGTAAATCAAAATGACATGGGACCGAAGGAATTGGTTAGAGGACTCAAAGACCTTTCCAAAATGTCCAAGAACATGAGAAAAGCTTAAAAATTGAGCAAGTTATGCCTTGTAGAAGTTGGGAAATTTTTGGATATTTTGAAAAGTCAACATTGATTCAAATGACCTAAAAGTGCTAATGGGCCCATTTTTCTTCCATAATTCATCATCCATGACATGTGCACGACCACTTGGCCCAAAGGGAAGTTTTTATTCATTTTTTATTTATTTATTTGGATTTTTATTAATAATAATTCATTTAAATTAAAATAAATATATGAAAAATGCTTAACCTAATTTTTTCAATCTTTTTGTGCACATTATATCATCAAGATTTCGTGCCTAGCTAAATATGGAAAGATTTGGATTGATTGATCATGATTTGTACAAAAAAGCACATGGAAAAAGATTGAAAAGATCTTTGAAAATCAATTTTCAAAAACTATGAATGCAAGAGATTTGGATGATTCTTTTTAACCTAATTCACTACTACATATGCAAGGATCACAACCCTAGTGCCATTACACACGCAGCTACTCAGAAACCTGAAAAACAAACTTAAAAATTTTGCAAAGAAACTCAATTCTGAAAACCATTTTCTAGGGCGATTCAAGGCACGATTTTTGTGTCATTAGCTTGCTGAAGGATCATAGGACATATTCCAATCAAAAACAATCATCAAAACTCAAGGAATCGGTATACAGAACTCAAAATATTTCATGAAAAATGCCTAATCGTGTTTCCATATTTAGACATTTTTCTTGCGTTTTTTTGATACATTCATACTAATTGGCCTGTTCTGAAACTAACCATGTGCTTTGATTGAAGTTTTATGCATTATACACGATTTCGCCATGAGAGAATGTTAGGGTTTTGCAAGCTTCAAATTAGGGGTTTTGTAACAAGGAAAAATTAGAACCCCTGACCACCACCATTAAAATCAGCGCATTTGGACGAAGACAATGGAACTCTCGCGCTCAATTTATGAGCACTTAATGGCTAATCGCTATTTTTTCAAAGGACCCATTCTGAAATAGTGAAAAAACCGTGGCTTATGTTTTGTATTTCAGGGACGAAGAAGAAGACGATATCGTGGCGAGATGTGATAGGGTCATTTAAATTTCGCGCGAAGAATCAACACTAACGCATGTTTTATTTATTATATTTGTTTGTTCTGTAATATACAAAGTGCACGTCTAGAACAACTGGCAAGGCGTGTGTGTGTTAACGTCCAAGACCTGGGTTCGAGCCCCAAGTCTTCCTTATTCCCATGTTATTTTTCAATTAACAATCATGTGCAGGCATAACGTTGTGGATCATCATGCACCTCCATAATCAAGCCATACACGCGTCCAAGGGCATCAGATCAAAGGCCCGGATCCAAGGAATAGGATGAACCATGGTCAACGCTGCAGCACACTACCTGGAAAGTCAATAAGGCCAAATCCTTAATGGGCTTAAGATGCTTACAATTCACCTCCACACTGGGGACTGACACCCCCCTAGGTTTGCTTTGTTTAAATATTTTCTTTTACATTATTTTTATTTTTATTTTCATTATTTGTTTAATTAATTAATTATTTTCACAAGATATAAAAAAACATCAAAAATCAGGAAAAGAAAAAATATAATAAATATTTTATTTTAATATTTTTTGTAATAAATTTGCATGTAATTAAATTTAGTTTTAAATTAGGTTAATTTTAATTCTTTTAATAAAAAAAATCTAAAAAAACATAGAATTAGGGTTTTAATTAATTTCATCTTTTTTTCCTTTTTCTCCCATAATAATTAAATAATTTTATTTATTTTTATAATTAAATTTGCATCTAATAATTAGATTAATTTTAGGTTAAAAAACTTCAATATTTTCTTAATAAATTAAAAATAATTAGAATTAGGGTTTTCATCTTATTTTAATTTTAGTTAATTCTCCTTTTTCATATTAAATCATAAATACTAAAAAATACTAAAAAAAAACAATTTCTTTCTTTTAACTTTAATTAATTCATCATTAATTTTAATTTTTGCAAAAGGGGCCAACGCCCTCGTTCTTAATTTCTTATTAATTCGCATATTTATTTTATTTCGTTTAAATATTCATGTATCTCTCCCGAAGCCATGTATTTAATTACTCGCACTTTTAATTCTTTATTTACTTTCTTTACTTTTTCTGTCAAATCGGGTCCTGGTTTAATTTTGGCGATGTGGACCCGCGCCATTTGTAATAGCTTAGAATTTACTTTTCTCGCAACTTTTTTAACTGTTAATCAAAGGCATGAAAGAATGTATGGACAAAGAATAAAAACAAGCGCTAGAACACCAATAACATGACAAGATAAATGCAAATGAAACCGACACACAAATCACACACCACCCCTAGGGTACGCCTCACTGTTGCCTTGCCTCGAAAGGTGATCGTCGAGTAGAGGATGTTTTAGTAAGTCCTCATGATCCGGGAACCTGGCATGAGGGTAGCTTCTAAGGTGTCTTCCCATTGCTCTGGTGATCACCATGTCCCTACAAACTCAAATTGACCCGAACACCTCCAACGGTGGTGCTAACTACCTCTCAATGGTGGGATGGCACTACTTTAAAGGACATTTACACAGACGAATTCCTTAGGGTAGGTAGGTTCTAGTAGATACTTGCTCTAAATTTCAAAACAAATCAAAAATACTTTTCACACCGACACCTTTTCAAAAAGCTTTCGAAAGCAATTTTTCAAACACTCTTGAGGACCGATACAAGAGTCGAACTGAAATTTTCAAAAGAAACTTTTTTTAAAACCCACAGTTGAAAAGCAAACAAACCATTTTTGAAAACACATTGAGCAAGTATCTAAGAGCCCATGGATAACCATGGATAGAAAGGGTGCTAACACCTTCCCTTTCTATAACCTACCTCCCGAACCGAGAGCAATCTCTTTAAAGAATTTTTCTGTGCTTTTGTCCTTTCCATGTTGGAGAAAATAAAAGACGGTGGCGACTCTTGCTTCCGTGACATTTCGCGAACCAGCGTTAAACAGTCAGTTCCAGATCCACCGATCACAATATGGAATCATAATATTTTGAGCACGAGCTCGCACCCATTTGAGGTATGGCTCCAAATGGATGGAGTTCTTGTGCCCTAGAGTCCTGCTATCAGTCTTCTTAAGCATTCCCCAAGCGCGGATGAACCTCTGATGATAACCTTGCAGATCATTTGAATAGTCGAACACAATACCCTGAATGAGCATATCATGAGGGCCATTCCTCCTGGCGTAACCGAACTGATGTAAAGCTAAGGAGGGGTTGTAGGTGATGCCTCCTTTAATGCCAAGGAGTGGCACATTGGGAAATTCTCTGCAGCGATCAATAAAAGAGATATTTTCTTGAGAGCAAGGGCACCAATAGATATCAGAGTGAGAAAGGGACATTAACCTTTGGTTCCATCTTAAACCTAACTCATTCTTCATTTCTGATCGAGGAAGGTGCGAAATAAACCATCTATAGAGTATAGGTATACAACATGGTACGGGTATGAAGTGAATGCAAAATATCCCCGAGCAATATAGGTACTAGATTGTGAGCAAGGAAAATGTTGATGGCACCAATATCTACAAACTGGTCTGAATTGGGGAACCAAACCAATCAATAGATCAAGAGGGATAAGACATCTTCAAAGGCATGGTAACTCATGGAGTCCAGAAGTACCTGAGTGTTCTTCATTAGAAAACTTGTAAGGAGGCCCTTAACTCCACTCCTTCTTTCCTAATTGGACTCAATGTCATATGGCTTCAAGTGTAAAGCTATGGCCACATCTTCAACAGTTGGATATTTTTCTAAACTGGTAAAAGGTATCTGCTCCAATATAGGAAAACCAAGTATTTTGGATAATTCTTCCAGCGTAGGCACCAACTGATAGTCGAGAAATATGAAGCAATGGTGGTTTGGGTCGAAGAACTGGAATAAGAAACTCATCAAACCTTCGTCAAAACTGGTAGTAGCCAAACTGAGAAAGTGACCATATCTCTTGTTGAATGATGAATTCTCAGGAACTTTTGAAACCATTTCTTTGAGTTTGATAGGAATCTCTACAAAATTGATTCAGATGGTTTTTCTACAAGCTGAACCCATGACCTACAAAACAGAGAAGAGATAAATCCACAGGCCCTTGAAATGGTTAGTAAACATGCCATGTTATGATGTTTATGATGTATTTATTATGCTTTAAAATCACAGATATGTCAAACACAAACAAGTCACACAAAGACCTTAGGTTTAAAGGCTTGCATGAGTTTTAAAGTTAAGTACCCTCTTGAAGTTTCAGTTGGCACAGCCCGTCCTATTAATAGTAATCGGGTTCTAAGGAGTCTCATATCACTGACCTTTCTTTTAGGTATTATTCTAGCTCAAGCACCAAAGTATTGCGGCCAGAATATCCCAAAAGTCCAATCTCAATTAGTGTAGCATCGAGTATCAACCAATATTCGGTAGGAACAAAAGCCGGCAATCTCACTACTTTCTAATGGCCTAGGATGAGTCAATTAAAGGTTCTAAAGGTCAGTTAGTGCTTAATGACATTATAAGGAAGCCTAATGTTATCCTTGAATGACTCAAGGAACATTAGTACAAGCCAGAGTATCACACTAACGTAGCCATCACTTCATCCATATCGGTCTACGTCGTACAACTTCCATGATTTATTGCTACATACCTAAAAAAGGTGCCCCAGATCCGGGCATAGGATATTTTAGTAACAACCCAAACAAAACCCTCAAAAGTAAAGCATACAAAACACACAAGGAAAGAAATTAAAATGATCTAAACTCTAAGGTAACCCCACTTTTTAAGTAGTCCCCAGCATAGTCGCCAGTTATGTGATACGGTGGAAAAACCGACTATTATACTGGTTTTGCATTTGTGTTCGCAAATGTTGCGGTAAGCAAGAGTCTCCATCGACTTTTATTTAATCCAAATTAAGGAAAGGGTGAAAAAAACAGAAAAAGACCGTTTCGAGAATTTTCTGAGTAAGGGGGTAGATTATGGAAAGGGAAGGTGTTAGCATCCTTTCCATCTGTAGTTCTCTACGGGCTCTTAGATTCTTAGCTCATTTTAAAAGTACCTTGTGCTTTGTGTGTTTTGAAAAATGTTTTGAAATGCCTTAGTGCGGCGATTTTCTTTGTGTTAATTCTTGTATCAGTCCTCAAGAGTGTTGACAAAGAAAATGTTTTTGAAAGTTGTTTTTGAAATGTGTATGTGTAAAAAGTTTGTTTTGAGCATAACATCTAAGAACAATCTACTTATACTCAAAAAGGTTCGTTCTTTTCCTCCTATCTTTTAGACAGTGTTATCCTATTATTAGTGAGTAGGTAGCCCTATCGTTGGATGTAAGAGGGACAACTGAAGGGACATACAGTCATAAAGGCAACATGAAGAGACACTTTAGAAATTTTGTTTAGGGACTAGATCATTTACCAAAAGGCAACTGTAGGGTCATCGAGGGATTATGATCTTTTGATTTATGGGTCTTTGCTAAAGCGTCCCCATCTCGAGGGACATGAATGTTTTATTTCCGAAGGCAACCAAAGTGGGGTACCCTAGATGTGTATATGTGAAATTGATATAATTCAGTTTATTTATCTTTGTAATTAGGTTTGCTAACGTTTTGATTTAAGTCTTGCCATGTAAGCCTAATTACTAGCAGTTAATATTTTGCAGAAATTTAAAGTGCGGGAATCGTAAATCCTACACTATTACAATGCTTCGGGGAACGGGTATTTACATGTTCAAATGGGGGGAAAATAAAGAAAGTGATAAAGTCCTATTTTAATCTATTACATCCCACCAGCAGATACAAAAATATGAAAAAGAAAAATAGAAAGGAAATATTGAACGCGCGCGAATTGGGAAAAATACGTCTAACGCTCTAAAAATTTATAAGTAAACAAGAAAATCTCTTTAGTTGTTTTTGTTTATAAAAGAAAATAAAACTTAAGTCTATTTAATTTTAATTTCAAGAAAAGGTTAAAATAATTAATTAATTTGGTTACAAAATTAATTTGATTGATAAAACACTAATCTAATGGTTTTTTGTGATTTTTTCATTAACATTTGATTCAAATGATAAAGTCAATAAAGAAATAACAAAAACAAAAATAAAAATACAAAGGGGCATCCTTCGATCCAGGGAGAAAAATGGGAGGCTTTGATCCATAGAAGGTGTCTTTCGATCCAGGGGAAAAATGGTAGGTTTCGATCCAGAGAAGGAAATGTCTCCTTCGATCCAAAGAAGGAGCTATCTTCTTCTATCTAGGAGGGAAACCGGATTTTCGATCCATATCTGTAACACAAGCATTAGAACAATAGGGATGTAGAACCTGGTTGTCGAACCGAGGTCCTTCGATCATGTGCGCGTTGGTCTGCTCAGGCTTGATCTGCAGTACAAGCATTAGAAAAAGAAACAAATACAAACCTGGGTGTCGAGCCCAGGTTCTTCTCCTGCACATACACGTGCAAGTTTGATCAAATGCAGGACCGAAATAAATCCAATGACCCTACCTTACATATGATCCTTTCCTAAACCCAAATCTGGGGTTAAAACAAGCACAATATCTTTGTACCACCTAGTTTGAAGCCTGGCTGCTTCGAAGCCTTAAAATGGCACCCTATACGTCCACACTTATATTTGTATGAATGATCAATAAGAATACAAACATGCATATAAAAACAATTTAAATAGTAATCGAAAGGCTGTGACCCACAATTTTACCAAGGACTGGTGGGCTTGATGCGTGGCTTTTGGCTAATGCTTTGGAACACTTCCTGTAGATTTTAGGGAGTGAATAGAACATTGCTGAAGACTCCTTCAATTTGGACCACTTATGAGGATTTTGATAGCTTTGGGGTGGTTTATGGGGTAGCGTGTATCTAATGTGTGTGTGTATCTCATTCTTCTGTGTATGTCCTCATTGGCTTATGGAAGTGGCTTGTATTTATAGGAGACATGAGTCAAACGCGTGCACATGATCTGGAAAGTCAAACGGGCCAGACACTTTTTGGGCTCAGATTTTCCATCCAACACCCCCCTTCTTGCTACAACACCAGACCCATCTTTCCTTCTTTTTATTTATTTTAATTCTTTTGATTTAATTAATTTTATTATTTTCTAACACAAATTAATTTCAATTTTTTACAAAAAAAATCATAAAATCAATTTCATAAATTTAGGATTAGTTTTTTATTTTACCAAATTTAATTTAATATTAGTTAAATTTAATTTTAGGGTAATTCTAAATTTTTGTAAATAATTAAAATCAAATTAGAAAAATTAGGGTTGCTTTTGATTTAATTTTTTCTTTTCTCAATAAAATAAAAAAATGCAAAAATAGGTTAACTTAATTATCTTTCTTAATTTAAGTTAATTGGTAATTAGGTTTCTTTATTTATTCAATTAAAACCTTATTTTCTTAAAATAGCACAAAAACGACAAAAATTTTTTTTTTCTTTCAATTAGGTTTAGACGGGGTCAAAACCCTAATTTCTCTCGTTTCAATTCAGCACGCGCATTTATTTAGTTTTACCTTATTAATGTAACTGCTTACGGTATGTAATAGTTTAATTAGGGTTTTCTTTTATTTGTCGTTTTACAGGTTTTTGGCTATGTAATTAATCCCTCCCCCGAAGCCTTGTAATAGCGTAGGTTTTATTTCTCACATTTTAATTCTCACAAATATTAACTGTTAGATGTATGATAATAGGATTGTATGACAAGATTGCATGACAATTTAAAATATCTAGCAAACCCTAATGTGCAAATATAATAACTTGAAATCAAATCACTCGCACATGCGCACTCTTAGGGTATAATCTCACTTCCGTTGCCTTCGGTAAACGATCATTAAGTATAGGGTGTTTTAGTGGTTTCCCTCCTTTCTAAACAAAGATCAAAAGTCCCGTTCGGAAATGTTGCCTCAGAAACGTTGGCTATAAAATGTTGCCTCGAATATGATCTTAAGACATTAGGGTTATCACTAAGACGTTCTAACATTGCTTTAGTGATCGTACGTCCCTTTCGAATTGACCCTTACAACTCCAACGACGGTGTTTCCTATTTCTCAATAATAGGATATCATTGTCTAAAGGAAACAAGAACAAAAACGATCCTTTTTGGAGTAGGTAGATGCTAGTAGGTACTTGCTCAAAACAAACTTTTTTCACACCAAACACTTTTCAAACAAAGTTTTCAAAAACAACTTCATAACACTCTTGAGGACTGATACAAGGGTTAAAACGACATAAAACAAAACTTTTCAAAACAAACACACACAAGCAATTTCAAAAGATGAGCTAGTACCTAAGAGCCCATGGAAAACCATGGATAGAAAGGGTGCTAATACCTTCCCTTTCTATAATCTACCCCCCGTACTCAAAATATCGAAAAAGGAATTTTTCTGTGCTTTTTTCCTTTCCAGTTGGATAAAATAAAAGTTGGTGGCAACTCTTGCTTACCGCGACATTTTGCGAATACAAAACGCAAAACGTAAACCAACATTTTCCAAAACAGTCCGGTTCTGCCATCGTATCACATGTATCATTGTCAGAAACTTCAGGACTGGGATCCTTATCCCTTGTTTCTTCTTCTTGATTCTCCCCTTCTTTGGATGAAGAGGTCAGATCGACTTGTCGTTTCAATGGCCCTCCAAAACTTCTTCCCATATTCAGAATACCGGTAGCCTTCTTCTTTTTCTTTTTCTCTTTCAGGTTGAGGGCTTTCAGATCCTCCTGCCCTTTTGCAAGATTTATGAACATTTGTTGGAATTGGACATTTTGTGCCTGAAGATCCTTGATTCTTTGTTCGGAAGACATTTCTGCTGAAATAAACAGCGACGAAGATGAGAAACCTGTAATGGTACCGGTACATGCAATGCTATGAATGGGATGCGCATGCAATGATTTCAAAGACTTTAGGAAATTTAAATTTTCGAACCAAAATAAAAAAAAGATTTTATTAGATGAATTCAAAGTTCAAATGCCTTTTAGGCGTTACAATTAAAAACAAATCTAAAACTAGAAAAGAAATCAAAACTCCCATGTATGCTTCCTCTTCGTGCCGAGATATACATTGAGTCCTCTTTCCTCATGGAGCTGCTTTGTGAGCTCTAAAACCTTCCTCTCTTGGGCATAGAACTGATCCCTGTAAGTATCCCGCTCTTTCTTCAACGGAATCAAAGACCTCTGTAATTCTCCAAGATCAGTGGGCATATCAGGATAGAGAACCGTGTAAGGAATACCCTCTTCAGTAGTGGGTTCCACAATCACTGGTAAAATGGCCATATAGGGAATTATATGTTTCTGGCCGCGAGCTCGTACCGATTAAAGGTAAGGTTCCATAGGAATGGAAGCCTTTGCCCCCAAAGCCTTGGATCCAGATCTGTTTACCATGCCCCAAGCTCGTATGAACTTTCAGTGATACTTTTGAACATCATTCTCATAGTTTAATATAATGCCCTTGAAAAGTAACTCATGGGGACTATCTCTTCGAGCGTAACCAAATTGTCGCGGAGCTAAACAAGGATTGTAGGTTATACCCCCTCTGATGCCAAGTAACGGGACATTAGGGTACTCCCCACATCGGTCAATAATAGCAGTGTTTTCCATAGCTCGGGAACACCAGAGAATATCCATGTGGGCGAGTGACATTATCCTTTGAGACCAACCCAAACCTTCTTCATTCTTCAGTACAGACTTAGGGAGATGAGAAATAAACCACCTCGATAGTAAAGGCATGCAGCACATAAGGACCCCTCTTCTCTTCATGGTACGAGTATAGAAAGTGTGCAAAATATCTCCGAGAAAGGCAGGCACAGGGTTGCGAGAGAGGAAAATCTTGATAGCATTCACATCTATGAATGAGTCTGGATTAGGGAATAGTACCAACCCATAGATTAGAAGAGCCAAGACCTCCTCAAAATCCTAAAAATCCATATCATCCCAAAACAGCTGGGCGTTGTGTATCAGGAACTTGGATAGAAAACCCTTGACTCTGCTTCTTATTTCCCAATTGGATACCACGTTGGTCCATTTCAGATGCAAATCTATGGCAATGACTTCTGGCTTAGGAACTCCTTTTAGACCTATGAAGGGCAACTGTTCAAGTTTCAGAAACCTTTTATACTAGCTCTTTGAGTTGGGAAGGTATCTTCACAAAGCTGATTCATATAGTGTTTCTATGAACGGGAGCCATGATCTGCAAAACAGAACAAAGATAAATTCCCTTGGTCCTTGAAATGGTTAGTGCAATAAGAATGAATGCTATGTTATGATGCATGATGTCATGATAAACCACAGGTATAGTAAACACAGACAAATCACACCAAGTCCTTAGGTTTAAAGCCTGCTTGAGGTTAAAGGTCATACCCTCTTGAAGTTTAGTTGGTTTCAAACCTGTCTTAAAAAGTAAATGCGTTCTAAAGATTCTCAATATCACTGACCATCCTTTATCGGGCATTGTCCCAGCTCAAGCAATCTTTTCTTACGGCTGAAATATCCCGAAAGTCTGATCTCAATGAGTGTAGCATCGAGTATCAACCAATCCTCAGCTCTATACCGAGTCCGGCTATCTTACTACTTTCTAATGGCCAAGTTTGTTCAACTAAGGTTCTAAGGTCCGTTAGTACTTCACGACACCATGCGACAGCCCCGTATTCTCCTCGTTTCCCCACAAAGGATACTGGTACCAACCAAAGTGCCACACCAAAACAGCCATTGCTTAAACCATATCGGTCTATGCCGTATAGTCTCCACAATCTATTGTTGTTTACCTAAAAAGTGCCCCCAGATCCGGGTGTAGGATCTTTAATAATACCCAAACAAAACCCTTGAATTTAAAGCAGGCCAGGCAAAACAAGAAAGCAATTTTTAAAATGACCTCGATCCTAAGGTAAACCCCACTTTATTTATTTCCCCAGCAGAGTCGCCAGTTCTGTGATACGGTGGCAGAACCGACTGTTATACTAGTTTGCGTTTTTTGTTTGAAAAATGTAACTGTAAGCAAAAGTCACCACCGACTTTTATTTTATCCAACCAGGAAAAGGAAAAAGAACAGAAAAGCCCTTTTTTTGAGAATATCTTAGTACGGGGGGTAGATTATAGAAAGGGAAGGTGTTAGCACCCTTTCTATCCGTGATTTTCCACGGGCTCTTAGGTACTCGCTCATTTTTGAAAATTGCTTGTGCGTTTGTGTTTTTGAAAATTTTTGTTTTACTTCATTTTAACCCTTGTTTCTGTCCTCAAGAGTGTTAGGAAGTGTTTTGAAAACTGTTATGAAAAAGTGTTTGTGTGAAAAGGTTTGTTTGAGCAAGTACTTAAGAGTTTTCTATCTACTCGAAAAAGACTGTTCGTTTTCCTTTTGACAGTGCTATCCCATTATTAAGGAACAAGTAGCACCGTCGTTGGAGTTTTAAGGGACATTCGAAGGGACGAGTACAATCACAAAAGCAATGTTAGGAAATTTTAGTAATTATCCTAAAGTCTTAAAGATCTTTTCCGAGGCAACATTCGAATGGGTCATTTTTTGATCTTTTGGGACTAGAGGACGACCACTAAAATTCCCTATGCTTCATGACCGTTTATTGAAGGCAACCGGAGTGGAGTAAACCCTAGGAGTGAGAATGTGCAAGTGTGTTTTTTCCAGTTATTTATCTTTGCACAATTAAGGTTGTCTACCGTTTCAATTTCATTTTGTCTTTCACATACAATCTTAATGTCCATACATCTAACAATTTATATTTGCGGAAATTAAAAGTGCGAGAAATTAAAGTCCTAACTATTACAGGGCTTTTGGGCAGATACATAATTATTTGACTGAAAATAAAATGTGGAATTAAAACCCTAATTAATCTACTACAAACATGAAACAGTTACAATAAAAAAGAAATTAGAGTCGCGCACGACGAATTAAATACGAGAAATAATTAGGAAGCCTAAAAATCCAATTGAAAAATATTTGTTATTTTTTGAGAAAATTAAAATGTGTACAAATTAACCCTAATTTCTAATTGATTTAAATTATGAAAAAAAGGATTAAATTGCCCTAAATTAAATTAATCTAATTAATTAAAGAAATAAAACATTTTATGAAAAAAATAATTTTTATGTTTTTTTTTGTGATTTTTTGGTTCAATAAAAAATGATTTTTTGTGTTATTTGTGAAAAGGAAATAATTAATAAATAATTAAAAAAATAATTAAAGGGAAAAGAAAAAAAAGAATTGGGCCTGTGTTATTGAGCAATCCAGGGGGTGCAATGTTGAATTTGTCAAGCCCATTCCTTCCTCAGCCCAGTCAATGCGCTAGATCCAGTGTGATACTCTTTATGATGGTCCATGGTATGACTTGAGCATTGGGCGTTGGATCTGGATTGATGATGAATCCATTGGCTAGATTTTGTAGTGCATGGTGGACGCCTGGCTGTGTAATGCGCTAGATTTGCAATCAAATATGAAGAAAATATTATGTAGGAGGCAGGGATCGAACCTCTGACCTCCTACACGCGCATGCCTTATAACCATTCCTGCTTGCCACTGGGCCAATTGCTCCTTTTTTAATATAAATGCATAACAAACTGATCGGGACTTTATGAGTCTATTGGGATACTAACTGCAAGTATACAGTTTAGTTGTTCTAGTTTTAAATGATTATCGAACCCACATAGACTGAGGGTCAATCACATACGATCTACTGTTACAATTGTTTAACTAAGCGATGCATATTTGGTTTTGGGGGAAAAAGAGTTTAATTAAAAACAATAGTAATAGCTATATCGGTATGTGATAGTCAGACTTCGGGAACTCGGTGAATCGCTTGTCATATAAATTATTTCGGTAAAAACGAATTGTTTAAAAACCTGAGACATACACTCTCTTGTTCATGAAATAAGTTATGCTACTAAATCTAGTGGATGCACTTTAAATTTAATAACACTTTTTGAAAACAACTTGAGTTTAATTAATTTGTTAAAACACTCTCGTGTATTTAAAAATTAATGTTTCGTTACCACTATCTGGGTCGAACCCCAGCTCTCGTATGTAGGTTCTTGCCTTAATTAATTTCCCACTCTCGTGGCAAAATCGTGTTAAATATCCTTTCACTCTCGTGACAAGGGTAGTTAAATTAAATATGGAAATTGGAAACCAAAAATTATTTATAAAAGTTTTTAGCCAAGTTATCACTGAATTCCTTCGGTGCTTAAGAGTCACATACCGGTACAAACGAAACTATCCAGACATAATATATTTAGTAACCATGCAAGGTAAAATACAATTCATAAAAATAACTAACATAGCATAAGAATAATAAAAACCAATTGCATAAAAACCTTTAAATATGTTGTTGTGGTAATCTTGAGTGCGTACAATATCCTTGCAATTAATTGAAATATATGACTGTGTTAATTCTTAGATGAAGAATTAACACTTTTGGAAACTAATTCTAGAAACTGAATGGTACAGTAGGTATATTTGTTCAAAAGCAAATAAAAATAAAATAATGCAGAAAGGAAAAAGTTTGGCTCTGTAGAAAAATCTTCGACCTTGTTCCATTAAAATGCTTCCTATTTATAAAAGAGGATTTTTGTAGTTAAGAGAATTTAGGAACTGCTCGTGTGGAGGAAGACTCGGATTGATAGTTGCTGAAGTTGAGGAATTGTAGGAGAAGAAAACCATCCATTACGTTGCCCACGTCTCCTGTTATGCATAACATTGAATTAAGCGTGTGACGGTCGTCATGATGAGGTGACGGTCGTAATGCGCTTAAATAGCGCGTTACGTTCGTCAATGATGTGTGACGAGCGTCCTTAATTGTGAGCGCGTTACGCTCGTCATGGGGGTGTGACGGTCGTCATGACAACAAAATCTGCAGATTTTGCAGATTTAGTTCTTTTTCTTCTGATTCTTGGTTAGCTTCCTTCATGTGATCCTTTTTTAGTGATTTGATTTGAAACATGTTGTACCTGTGAAAAGCCACAAAAACTTGGAACAATCGGGAGTTAAACGAGTTAATGTATTATGAAAATCGATAAAAAATGTAGTAATTATATGATACGATTTCTCGTTATCAAATTCCCCCATACTTAAACCTTTGCTTGTCCTCAAGCAAATAGTCATTTAGAAAGATCAGACAAGTTTTATCAAGCGCACATGCATGACATACCTTTGATTTTTAAAGCAATTACGGGAAATCCTCGTCAGTTCGACCGATACTTAAGTGAAACACTAACGATACGCTAATGACACAAGCAATAGGCTTAGTCGTAGGCTTCCATTTCAAACGAACTGTCCAACAATTCCGTTATAATTCTGCCCAGAGTTTCTCGTATCTGTTTTACTCGGTTTTGTTCTGGCGCAATCACATTAAGCCCTTTGTCTTAGCACGCACGTAGTGGAGTAACCAGTTAGTGACTTTGATCCTTTTTGCACGTGGTCTGGTACACGAATGTGGCAACCCTATACATGTTATCCAAATTAGAGGTTGTGGGTGATCGAGCCGTAGCACGCCCTACCAAGTTCAGAACCAGATACCTCTGAACCAACCGACAATGGACTCCTTCATTAATTGCTCGTCTCTTATATGCGACCTTGTATTTTGGTGCAAAATTTTTTCTCTTTTTAGCGGCGAGATAAGAAGGATATTTCATTGGTCAGGCATCAAACACTTATATTCATCGGTTCCCCAAGTGGTTTGTGTCAAGACGATGCTGACTGCTAGTATAAACTACTAGGGGTTACTTTAGAACTAAAACTCAAGATATATGTATAATGGTCATCGAAGCGGATCGCGTAAGTAGGAAGTCTAAGGTGTCATAATCGTATTGATCTTGTTGAATCATTCTCGGCTTCCTCAACTGGGATTTCGTTAAGATAGGTATGTCGGGCTAATGCGAAGATAAAGTAAAAAAATTTTGTATGGCTAAATAAAGCGGGGAAGAATTTAAGTTGAGAAATATCGTAATAAAATTACTTGTTTATGGTAGATAGAAAGGCATCTCTCCCACACTAAATCCGACATTATCCTCAATGTTGCGGTATATAGGCGGGGAAATACAAATACAAAAACAAACAGAAAAAGTAAACTACTTAGAAAATAAGAAAAACTATTGATGGCCACGTCCTCTACTCCTGGTGCATGATCGCCTGGTAGGAGTGGCTTCTGTGTCAGTGTCCTGGTAGCCAAGGGTGCTAACGTCCAACCTTAAGGCGTTAAGTTCCGACAGGGCCTCGTCCAACCTCTCATTCATGCTCCGCTGGCCAGTCAAAATATGAGTGTTTTGTGCGTATAAATACTCATATTGTTCCTGTTGTCTTATTTCAAGTGCGGCGCTCATTTGATTTTGCATATGGATGGCACAGAGAACTTCTTCAAGAGTAATAGGTGGTGGTGCGGATGAAGGTCCTAGAATGTTATGGACGGGGGAAGCACTGTCCAGCTCTTCTTACATTTCGTCTGCGGGGGCATTAGGATGGTCTTCATGAGTAGGAACACGCCCCTCGGGAGCTGCAGGATCGAATAACCAGTTAGCTCTATTTTGTGGATCAATTCGGTCCCTGCAAGGCAAAGTAATTATATGATAAACAATGTTTCTGATCACAGGATGGAATCTTCCATCCTCCCGCTCATATATGAGGTGTGTGGCCTTGTAGTGGTCCAGAGTCAGCAATGTCGGTGCCATAGAAGGCATATCTGTGAGAGCGGCACCATAATTCAGGGCTATGGCAAGATAAGTGACAATCCCTCCGAAATAGAAGGGTTTTCCGCCTCTAGCACAAATAGAGTGAATATGGGCCAATAAAAATGGGGCGGCGTTGATCTTCTGGCCGGTGAATGCGCAATGCATGAAGAAGAGCTCCTTGGAGTTGAGCTTGTGATTGCTATCTCGGGTGAAGATGGTGTTGCAGAGGATGTGGTGAAAGTATCGGATGTCCGGATTATGAATATGTGTGGCGTTGAGGTGGTCGTAAGATCCGGCACGAATGTTCGTTATACTGTGCCATAAATTAAAAGCTTCCTCGCCCAAATTATCCGCACCCGAAGGTGGACACCTTCTTCAGAACAGAAACCGAGCAGCCGTGCGAAATCAGTTTGGGACAGCTGATGCTCAGTGCCAAACATATGAAATTTGGCCACGCCTGAGAGTTTGTTTTTGGAACCAGTGGGGGTAATATATGCAAAGGAACTCAAAAACTCAAAGGTGAGAGTTTCGTAAATGGATTGCAGTTCGCGGCACAGGTTCCATAAGTTCACATTCTGCAAAAGTTGTCGGACGCTGTCTAACAGTCCTAAATTCCTCAAACAATCAAGGTCAACATACCGGGTAGGTTGGAGACCGCGGCGTTGGAACTTCTGAAATTTGAGTCGTTGGGTTTCACCTTGCTCGCCGGCTCTGAAAGTGAGATTTGGGATTTGCTGATTGTTGGCCATATTGCATGCAAGAGATTTAATCATAAAAATGGTTTGGACTATGGATTGAGTAGTGGGTTGATGGAGTTTAAGTGTTGGAGTGGGAATTTAAGAAAAATTTTAAATGGGTACTGTTAAGGTTTTGGGAAAGAGGGAAGAATGAATGGAAAGAGGGAACGACTTCTGTAATAGCAGAATCTGCTATTGAGCGCGCGTGACGGTCGTCACGTTTGGCTGACGGGCGTAACACGGTGAAACGCGTGTTACGCTCGTCATGGGGACGTTACGAGCGTTACAGATTCAAATAATTATATTCATGAAATGAACGAAACACTTTAATTTCCAGACATTATAACACAGTAACCTAACACAGTAAACATGCAGAATATTTCCAACACACATCGTAAGACAAAATTTTGCAAAAAATATGAATAGTGAATTTAATATCTGATGTAACACACAGTAAAATTAATGAAAATGAAAAATAAACTGAAATTGAAATAAAATGTATGTTTCTAAAAAATTGTAAAGAGTAAACTTTGTTTAAAATGAAATAATAGCAGTAACGACAATAGAATTGAAATTTCATTAACTAGTAAAATTGTTTGGAATTTGAAACAAATAATAACTAAATGCACAGGATAATAATAAAATACTAAAACTAGGTTCCTCCCCTACACTTAAACTAAATAGTGACCTCACTGTATACATAAATTCAAGAACTGAACAAATAAGCATAGTGACAGTAACTCCTAGCCAGGATGAGTAGATGACAAATGTTGGTGAATGAAATCCAGTTGGTCAGTTACCAAGTCCATAAAAGCAATGAAATCCACACGTAAAGATGTAAGCTCACCCCTCATTCCGGTTATTTCTGCATTCAAAGAGTCGAGGGTGACAGTAGGTGGAGGTGGTGGTATCTCGGGAACCTGGAAGGTGGACTCAGTGGAAACTACAGGCTTCTCCCATGGGTCAGGAAACTGGTGGTATCCAGGTGGTGTTTCAGGATCTTCAGCATTTGGAAAGGTATTTGGGACTTCATAGATGTCAATAGTGGAAGGAGACAAAGGTGGTGTAGGAGGATGGTGGAGATTAAAAAGCCAATTTGCTCTGTTGTAGACACTAGTAATAGGATTTGGGAGTACAAACTGGTGAACAGTTTCATGGTTAATCAGCAGCTCAAATTCACTCGGCCCAAGGTTTCCTATAAAACTAGTGTTGAAGAAAAATTCAATATTCATTGGCTTAATCCCATGGTGCGGATTTGATCCTAACATAGGCCTTCGGAGTCCAATGGCATTGGAGATCATAGTGACTAACCCACCTATGAGGATTGGGGAATTTGGTGTTTGGATAATACGGTCCATATTAGCAAGCATATAGGTGGCACCATTTACTGAACGGTTCTGCGAAGCACAGTACATGATGAAAAGCTCATCACGTGACACAGATGTAACATTCTGCTCTTTTCCGAAAAGGGTGTGGGCAATGATCTTATGGAAGTACCTAATAGCAGGGTTATGGATGGACTCCGAGTAAAGGTCATTCGGCTCAGGATGGTTGTTTCCAGCAATGCTACCCCAGAAGTAATCAAGGTCAGTATATAGCAATAGGTCTTCTTGGGTCATGGTGATAACATCAGGGCCATTAGGGAATCCTAACAGATTGGAAAACTCCCTATGATTGTAGCGGTAGTCCATATTAAACAGTCTGAAGGTGATCAGCCCGCGGTTGAAACCTAACCCATGGTTTGGCAGATAGCTCAGTGTGCTCAAGAACTCAAGGGTCAACTTACGGTAGGTACAATAACGTCTCTGAATTGGAGCAACGTCCCAACCTATTTGGTGTAGCAGATACATAACACTCACGAATGCCTAAAGCAGTCATAGCATGGTCGTCAGCATAAATGGTTGGACACATCTCACGCTCAACTAGATCCTCAAAGCGCCTTTTCTGATGCCTACCTCTCATGGTTATGTTCATGTAGTTCATATGTGCCATGGAGCTAAATATTAAAGCTAATGAATTACCCTGAAAATGTTTAATAAATGTATGAAAAACTAAGTTAGTATTTTCAGGTTAAAATGCCGAAGTTAATCAAAAGAAAAAGAAGTTTAAATAAAAAGGAGTAAGGGATGCAACATGAAAATTTGAAAGATTAAGACAAAGTAAAAAAAATAATAACATATCAAAACAACAAAAATAATTAAAAGTAAACATGGGTTGCCTCCCAGGAAGCGCTTTTGTTTTATGTCGATGGCTCGACAGACGGTACCTATTCAGTTAGGTGTCGAGGTAGGTGGTTCACTTAACTGCAGATAAGCCGGATAGTTTAGATTTTCGACGTTAAAATAATGCTTTAAGCGCTGGACATTGACTATAAATGGTTTGATGGAATTTCCTTTAATTTCTACCGCACCACTTGGGAAAACATTATTAATTTCGAATGGTTGTGACCATCTGGAACGTAATTTACCCGAGAAGAGTTTTAGTCTAGAGTTGAATAGGAGTACAATGTCTCCTTCCTTAAATTCTTTCCGCGAGATACGCTTATCATGCCATTTTTTTGTTCTCTCCTTATAGATTCTATCATTTTCATAAGCGTCTAAATGCAATTCTTCTAATTCATGGATATCTAATATTCGTTTCTCGCCAGCAGTCTTGTAATTTAAGTTAAGAGTTTTAATGGCCCAGTGAGCTTTATGTTCTAATTCTACTGGCAAATGATAAGCTTTTCCATAAACTAATTTAAATGGCGTTGTTCCGATAGGGGTTTTAAAAGCTATCCTATATGCCCAAAGAGCATCATTTAGCTTGGAGGACCAATCCTTTCTGGATGTGGCTACGGTTTTCTCAAGGATTTGTTTAATTTCCCTATATGATACTTCCACTTGTCCACTCGTTTGAGGATGGTATGGTATGGCTATGCGATGTTTAACGCCATATTTTGAAAGTAGTATTTCGAAAATTCCAGATATAAAATGGGAACCGCCATCACTAATTACTAGTCTTGGTATACTGAATTGTGGGAAGATAACATGCTTGAATAATTTAAGTACCACTCGTGTATCATTTATGGGTGCAGCGACGGCTTCAATCCATTTTGATACGTAGTCAACATCTACCAATATATACTTATTTCCAAAGGATGCGGGGAACGGTCCCATGAAATCAATTCCCCATACATCGAAAATTTCAACTTCAAGAATCCCTTTTTGCGGCATTTCATCACGTCTAGATATATTTCCTGTGCGCTGACATCTGTCGCAGTTCATAATTGCGACGTGGACGTCTTTCCATAAAATAGGCCAAAAGAAACCAACTTGAAGTATTTTTGCACAAGTTTTCGAAGTACTAGCGTGTCCACCATAAGGGGCGGAATGGAAATGAGCAATGACGTCTTCTATTTCATTGTTAGGGACACAGCGACGGTAGATACCATCGGCGCCTCTTTTAAAGAGTAGTGGTTCATCCCAAAAGTAGTGTCTAAGATCATGGAAGAATTTCTTCCGCTGTTGGTACGTTAAATCGGGTGGTAGAACACTAGCGGCTAAGTAGTTAACAAAATCAGCATACCATGGTAATGTGGTGTTGGTACAAATGGCTTTTACTACCGCATTTGTTAAATGTTCATCGCATTGATCTAAATTGTCGGTAGGAGATATCTCTAGTTTAGCAATAAGGCGTTCATATGGAAAATCTTCGTTTATGGGAACACTCTCGGTTTGGATTCCATCCAATCTTGATAAATGGTCTGCTACCACGTTTTCAGTCCCCCTTTTGTCTTTTATTTCCAAGTCAAACTCTTGTAGGAGTAAGATCCATCTGAGTAGTCGTGGTTTGGCGTCTTTCTTACTTAGCAAGTATCAAATCACAGCATGATCCGTGCAAATAACGATTTTGGCGCCTTCTAAGTAGGAACGAAATTTGTCCAATGTGAATACAACAACTAAGAGTTCCTTCTTCGTAGTGGCGTAATTCATTTGTGCGGGATCGAGTGTTCTGCTTGCGTAGTAAATAGTGTGAAGCTTTTTATCCTTGCGTTGTCCTAGGAATGCGCCTACAGCATAATTGCTCGCATCACACATTATTTCAAATGGTAGGTTCCAATCAGGAAGTTGCATTATAGGTGTTTAAATTAAGGCTTCCTTAAGCGTCTCAAATGCGTTTAAGCATTTATCGTCGAAAATAAACTCGGCTTCTTTCATCAATAATTCAGTTAGTGGCTTAGTGATTTTAGAGAAATCTTTTATAAAACGTCGGTAAAAACCAGCGTGTCCTAGAAAACTTCTTATTTCTCTAACTGTTTTGGGTGGTTGAAGGTTTTTGATAATTTCGATTTTTGCTTTATCGACTTCAATCCCTCTGTTTGATACAATGTGGCCCAACACAATTCCTTGTCTCACCATGAAGTGACATTTTTCCCAGTTGAGCACTAGGTTGACATTCACACAGCGTTTCAGTACCAGCTCAAGATTTGATAAACATCTGACAAAACTTTCTCCGCAGATAGAAAAATCGTCCATGAATACTTCCATAATTTCGTCCAAAAAGTCTGCGAAAATCGCCATCATGCATCGTTGAAAAGTTGCAGGTGCGTTACATAGTCCAAATGGCATTCTTCGGTATGCAAAGGTACCATAGGGGCATGTGAACGTATTTTTCTCTTGATCATCAGGATGAATGGGAATTTGGAAGAATCCTGAGTATCCGCCAAGATAATAGAAATGGGAATGTTTAGCTAAGCGCTCGAGCATTTGATCAATGAATGGTAATGGGAAATGGTCCTTGCGTGTAGCTTTGTTTAGTTTTTTGTAATCAATACACATTCTCCTCCAGTTTGGGTATGTTGTGCCACCGATTCTCCTTTTGTGTTTGTTATAACTGTAACACCTCCTTTCTTAGGTACTACGTGAACTAGACTGACCCAGTTACTATCTGATATTGGGTATATGATGCCTGCCTCTAGTAGTTTATGCACTTCTTTCTTTACGACTTCACTTAGGATAGGATTTATTCGCCTTTGATGTTCTCTAGAAGTGTTACAGTCCTCTTCTAGCATAATGCGGTGCATACAGAGAGAAGGACTTATTCCTTTTAGATCTGATATATTATATCCTAACACGGTTGGATACTTCCTTAACACATTAAGAAGTTTTTCGGTTTCGATCTTCCCTAAATTGGAATTGACTATAACTGGTCGTTTGAGTTCTTTATCTAAAAATTCATACCTTAGATCTTTGGGTAACGTTTTAAGTTCTATACCAGCTTTCTTATCAGTTGGGGTAGGATCGGGTGTTAAGGCGAAACATTCGCTTAGGTTGGCATCGTGATATTCTCGTTTCCAGTCATCATCCTTGAAGATAGTTGGTGTCAAAATTTTCAACATCCCAGAATAGGTGTCTTCTTGGCTTTCCTGTTCTTTGACACATTCATCAATAATATATAGGAAGCAGCATGAGTCATCTATAGCAGGGGCTTTGAAGAATTGGGAAATAATAAATTCTACCTTTTCTTCTCCTACCTCAAAGGTAAGCTTTCCTTTCTTAATGTCAATAATGGCTCCTGCAGTGGCTAAAAATGGACTTCCTAATATGATGGGAATGTTTGAATCTTCCTTTATGTCCATTATTATAAAGTCAGTAGGTATGTAAAATTGTCCTATTCGGATAAGAATGTTTTCTAGCATACCAACATGGAATTTGACTGATCTGTCGGCTAGTTGTAGGGACATCTTGGTAGGTCTCATGTCACCTAGTTTGAGCTTCTCGCAAATAGATAAGGGCATTAGACTAACACTTGCTCCTAAATCGCATAGAGCTTTGTCTATGACAGATTTTCCAATTACACATGGTATGGAGAAACTACCAGGATCCTTTAGCTTTGGAGGCATGTTATTTTGAATTATGGCGCTACATTTGGCAGTTAGCATAAAAGTTTCGTTTTCAACATTTTTTTCTTATTGGACAATATTTATTTTAGGAATTTTGCATATGACGGCATTTGAGTTATAGCTTCTGTAAACGGAATAGTAACGTTTAATTGTTTCAGGAGTTCTACAAATTTCTTGAATTGCCCCTCGTTTTTGGATTTTGCAAGTCTTTGAGGGTATGGAATTGGTGGTTTATATGGCGGTGGAGGTACGTAAGGTTTTTCTGAAACCTCTTTGTTCTCATTCGCGTCTTCCTCTACATTCTCAGATTGTTCTTTCGATTTCTCTGCTTCCTTTTCAGCTTTTTGATACATGGTCGGGTTTTGGAGTCTAGGAACACCCGTCCATCAAGTGTTGTCCCACTTCGTAATGTGATAGAATTAGCATGTCCTTTAGGATTGGGTTGTGGCTGTCCAGTAAACGTACCAGCAGGTGCGGCAGAACTAGCTTGGTGTTGTGCTACTTGGGAGATTTGGGTTTCTAACATTTTATTGTGAGTTGCTAGGGCATCTATCTTATTTGCTAATAGCTTCAATTGTTCACCGGTGTGAACGTTTTGATTGAGGAATTCTTTGTTTTGTTCAGCTTGATTAGCGATAAAAGTTTCCATTAGGATTTCAAGGTTAGACTTCTTAGGAATGTTAGGAACATTAGCAGCGGGTTTTTGATAGCCTGGAGGTACAGCGGGTGCTTTGGCAGGTGCATATAAATCATTATTGTTCTTGTACGAGAAGTTAGGATGGTTCTTCCAACCAGGGTTATAGGTATTAGCATAAGGATTACCTTGAGCGTAATTCACCTGATCAACTGATATTCTTGCTAGGATTTGACATTCGGTTCCAACATGACCAGGAACTCCACAAACTTCGCAGTTTGGGGTAACTGCAGCCACGGTGGCTGCAGGAGGTAAGGTCATGCTTTCTATCTTTTGGGTAAGAGCATCTACCTTAGCATTAACTTTATCTAGGATATTAATCTCGTACATCCCACTTTTGGTTTGAGTTTTCTCCACAGGTGTTCTTTCTCCTCCCCACTGATAGTGGTTTTGAGCCATATTTTTAATGAGTTGGTTAGCTTCGTCGTAAGGCTTGTCCATCAGTGTACCACCTGCGGCGGCATCTATAGAGAGTATCGTGTTGTACAAGAGTCCATTGTAATATGTGTGGATAATCAACCAGTTTTCTAATCCGTGATGTGGGCACATTCGCATCATATCTTTGTAGCGTTCCCATGCATCGAATAGCGATTCAGTATCCTTCTGCCTAAATCCGTTGATTTGAGCTCTTAATGCGGAAGTCTTGCTTGGGGGAAAGTATCGTGCTAAAAATACAGTCTTAAGTCCTTCCCACGTAGTGACGTAATTTGACGGCAAGGATTTCAACCAAGCCCAAGCTCTATCTCTTAGAGAAAAAGGAAAAAGACGTAATCTTATTGCATCTTTACTAACACCATTTGCTATAATTGTGTCAACAACTTGAATGAAATTTGTAAGATGTTCATTTGGATCCTCGGTAGGATTTCCAGAGAATTGGCGTTGTTGGATAGCTGATATCAATGACAGTTTCAACTCAAAATCGTTTCGATTAATTGCTAGAGCAGTAATGCTGTTGTGGGGTTCTTATTGTGATGGAGATGCGTACTCCTTCAGTGGACGGGTCCTTCGTTCTTCGGCCATGTCTTCTTCTAGATCGATTTCGGTTTCAGAGGAAGAATTAGAATTTGTTTCGGAGTCAATCTTGATTTCGGGTTTTGGTAAAGGAATAGCGTGATTTAAACAGTAATCCCTGACTGTTCGTCTTATGGAAAGGATGCATTCAGGTTCGTCTGTCGATTTGTCAAGTGGTTCGCCTTGTGAACAAGTCCTTGGCATACAAATCGAAAGAGGGTTTCTGTTGCCTAGTCTAAACGCGCAACAGAAGAATCGTACTAAATTGACTAATCAGTCCCCGACAACGGCGCTAAAAACTTGATCGGGACTTTTTGAGTCTATTGGGATACTAACTGCAAGTATACAATTTAGTCGTTCTAGTTTTAAATGATTATCGAACCCACAGAGACCGAGGATCAATCACATACGATCTACTGTTACAATTGTTTAACTAAGCGATGAATATTTGGTTTTGGGGGAAAAAGAGTTTAATTAAAAACAATAGTAATAGCTATACCGGTATGTGATATTTGGACTTCACGAACTCGGTGAATCGCTTGGCATATAAAGTATTTCGGTAAAAACGAATTGTTTAAAAACCTGAGACATACACTCTCGTGTTCATGAAATATGTTATGCTACTAAATCTAGTGGATGCACTTTTAATTTAATAACACTTTTTGAAAACAACTTGAGTTTAATTAATTTGTTAAAACACTCTCGTGTATTTAAAAATCAATGTTTCGTTACCACTATCTGGGTCAAACCCCAGCTCTCGCATGCAGGTTCTTGCCTTAATTAATTTCCCACTCTCGTGGCAAAATCGTGTTAAATATCCTTTCACTCTCGTGACAAGGGTAGTTATATTAAATATGGAAATTGGAAACCAGAAATTATTTATAAAAGTTTTTAGCCAAGTTATCACCGAATTCCTTCGGTGCTTAGGAGTCACATACCGGTACAAACGAAACTAGCCATACATAATATATTTAGTAACCATGCAAGGTAAAATACAATTCATAAAAATAACTAACATAGCATAAGAATAATAAAAACCAATTGCATAAAAACTGTAAATATGTTGTTGTGGTAATCTTGAGTGCGTATAATATCCTTGCAATTAATTGAAATATATGACCGTGTTAATTCTTAGATGAAGAATTAACACTTTTGGAAACTAATTCTAGAAATTGAACGGTACAGTAGATATATTGGTTCAAAAGCAAATAAAAATAAAATAATGCAGAAAGGCAAAAGTTTGGCTCTGTAGAAAAATCTTCGACCCTGTTCCATTAAAATGCTTCCTATTTATAAAAGAGGATTTTTGCAGTTAAGAGAATTTAGGAACTGCTCGAGTGGAGCAAGACTCGGATTGATAGTTGCTGAAGTTGAGGAATTGTAGGAGAAGAAAACCATCCTTTACGTTGCCCACGTCTCCTGTTATGCATAACATTGAATTAAGCGTGTGACAGTCGTCATGAAGAGGTGACGGTCGTAATGCGCTTAAATAGCGCGTTACGTTCGTCAATGATGTGTGACGAGCGTCCTTAGTTGTGAGCGCATTACGCTCGTCATGGGGTGTGACGGTCGTCATGACAACAAAATCTGCAGATTTTGCAGATTTAGTTCTTTTTCTTCTGATTCTTGGTTAGCTTCCTTCATGTGATCCTTTTTCACTGATTTGATTTGAAACATGTTGTACCTGTGAAAAGACACAAAAACACGGAACAATCGGGAGTTAAACGAGTTAATGTATTATGAAAATCGATAAAAAATGTAGTAATTATATGATACGATTTCTCGTTATCACCAAACAGTATAATGAAAGATGGGTTAGTATAGAAATAAAAATGCACGAAATTTGAATTTCCCAATCAGGCTAAGACACGCCATCGTCTTCCTTGCAAAACCGTTGTTTTAGGCATGGACTTATACCTATGGTCAACATCCATAGCTACAAACCTTTAAATTTCCAAAATTCATACCAAGCAATATAAATACAATTTAAAGCCACAGATCAACTGGTTTTGATCTCACGAGTGTGATGATACTCCTTTCTTGGCCCAATTTTCCCTGTATAAAGAAAACCTAAAACGCAAGCATGAACCCTAATAATGGAAACTTGTTATTTATGCATCAAAGCTAGGAATTAAATATACAGAAAGATTCCAGGCATTCATATGAACACAAATATGCAATCAAAACATGTTAACACTGCAATAATGAAGAGATATGAATCTGGAAAAAGTGACAAACCATGAGAGTATTATGTGATGATTTCTGGAGCTTTGAGGCGTGCAAATGGTCCTATTAGCGTCAGGAGGTATCCAGGAAGGGATTTGTGGCTTTGAATTGCTTTGAATTGTCCTCTAGGTTAGAAACCGATCCACACTTTTTTGCAAAAAATTCACTTTGTGTTTGATGCTTTTCACGACTTCCACCCTCGTTTTTTTGCTTTGGTTATGTTCTGTGTAAGTACTAGAACAAATTAGGTCAACAAAAACAGTTGGTATCTTTGTAAATCATGGAAATTGGATTTGATTTTGCTCTTGTATTATTTGTTTCCAAAATAGCTTAATCATGCAAATTTTGCTCCTAATCAACCCTTGCACGATTTGATCTGATATACCAGCTTAATTTGATTTGATTCCATTAAAAATCAGATCACAAAATAAATCTTTGATATTTTTTGTGATTTATTTGATTTAATTTGACTTTTAAATAATAAAAATCAAAATAAAATAAAATAAATAAAGCCAATAACATGCAGATGATTATTTGGGTCGTGGACCATGTCACAAGCAAGATGCAAGAATAAAAAAATGGCCAACTTTGACAATACTTATCTCCTCCAATTTTGACACTAGGAAGGTGTTCTTGGACTTTTTAGAAATCTTAGGATGTACACTAAACAAACCTTTTTGTTTAATCTCAATTGGGTCTTCCATGTTCATGTAAGAAGCTTTGACCCAGAAGGTGTTTTTGTTATCTTTTCAAAAGGACCTATAATGTAGGAATTTATATCTTTTCATGTGTGCATATTTTGAGCTTGAGGGTTGAAGATGAATTGTAGGTAATTGCACCCTATTAAAAATGAGCCTTGGATGAAAAATTTATGATAAAGTATGAGGAAGTTATGCTTGTTCAAAGTTTGGTTGACTTTTCCTAAGAAACCTTAATTTAGCAACTTTTGGGTTTTGATGAATTTGGGGCATTCCTTGAGGAATAATAATCAATCCTTGATCAAATGATTGATATAACATAAAAATGTTGATGTTGATCAAAAATATTGAAGTTTGACTGTATGTGGGCCACAATTGACTTTTGACCTAATACAGTCGATTCTCAAGCATCTGAGCAGTTGCCTGAGCAAACTTCTTGTGCAACGCTTGAAATTTGACATGGAGGGTCTTGATAACATATCAGGACCATGGAGAGAATATGAGGTCTTTGGATTTCACCCATCTTGATTAAAATGAAAACCCTAGTTTGAGGTACATTGCCATAGGAGGGAGTTTGTCTGGTCAACTCTTGGGCATCCCTGAACAAGTTGAGGATCTCAATGGGCATGTGTTGAGTAAAATGAGAGGAAAAATTTTGGGGTACAACAGGAAACATTCAAACATAAGGGGTGAGATATCAAACACTATAATGGAACATATGATAAATAATATATCGGAAATTAGTTCATATAAAATCACAATTTCATACAACAACAACATAAAGCAACACAATTCACCAGCACATCAATTCAAATTATAACATCACCATGCACAGACAACACTCCAAATAAGTAACAATTCAATGACTCTAAATGCGACTCAACAGTGCAAATGCATGTTGTGCCATTGGAGTAGAACTCCCAACTTAGAAAATGCCAGTTTACCGAGGCATAAGGCAAAGCCTTCAACTTAGATCATGCCAATCTAGGCCAACATAGGTGAGCATTCTATCCAACTTAGAACATGCCAATAGAGGCCAAATTTAATGCTATACTATGCTATGCTATGTGTTGATATAAACAACCACAACTCGACAACGCAACAACGACAACAACATAACGACGATATAAACAACCATAACTCGACAACGCAACAACGACAACAACATAACAATGGTCGACATAACAACAACTCACACTGTTCAACATTGGCCAAAGGCCTACAACCCAACATATCAACAAAATTGACAAATTTTCATGGCAACAACTTCAACAAGGAAAACAACATTGGCCAGAAGCCTAACATTTTAATACCACCTGCAATTCATGTTTTTCAGCAAGTATTCAACACATACAACATACACACATATCATAATAATTCCAATAAAAAATTAGTCTACTATCATAAAAATCATTACCACATTGTAGAGAATAATTTTATTTTTCCAAAGCTCCAAACGGTGCATGAAACGGACACCCGAGTGAAAAGTTTTGGAGTTTTCAAGTTTCCAAAAATGCTGTGAAACTGTGAGCAATCGATTGCACTAACCTGCAAATTGATTGCACCTTATTCCGAGGCAAAAAATCACGTTTTTAAGCAGTGCAAATCGATTGCTCTGTATTACAAATCGATTGCTTACTGAAACAGAAGCAAAAATCCAAATTTTTAAGCAGTGCAACCGATTGTTCTGTACTGAAAATCGATTGCTTACTAAAACAGAAGCAAAAATCCTAATTTTTAAGTAGTGCAAATCGATTGCTCTTCTACTGCAATCGATTGCACCCTGTGAAAAACAGTTTTATGAATTATGTAAAGTGCAGTACGAAAATCCATTATGTTTCAAATGACAAAAACTTCATGAAATAATACACAATCAAACATCCATTTATCATTGCTATCAACATACATAAATTACCACACAATTCAAAGCATAATTTCATCGATTATAGTAAATTTCAACGGATTAAATCAAAAAATCTACACAAAACCCTTACAATTTCTCATAATCCCTATTATAGGATAATAAACCCCACCCTTACCTTGGGTTGAGTGCAGCTCTAAGAAACTTTGACCGGATTTTTGGAGAATTTGGCACTAGAAGCAATTTCTTTGTTCTTATTCTCCTCTCACAAAACCCTATTTCCTCTTTTCTTTCTTTCCTTTTTCTTCATAGCTCTACACTCTCTTTTTCCTCTCATCCATTTTTCAATATAATGCTCCTATTTTATTTAATCTTTAGTAAACTCAAATGGGCCTAATTGGCATACCCCCTTAATACTACACAACACCACTAATTAAAGCCCAATATCATATTTAAGCTTAATAATAAAATGATACTTCAACTTAATTCTACCAATTTTAATCCGATTAATTATTATTCCAAAATAATAAAATAATTCTGACATAGACGATAAAAATTCGAATTAATATAAAATATTCATAACAATTTTTAATTAAATAAATAATTAAATATTAGGGCGTTACAACTCACTCCCACTTAGAATATTTTCGTCCTCGAAAATCTACTCGATACTTCCATCCTTAACGTGAACCTCGTATCCAACTCTCTAATCCTCAAACTCCGTGTTTACCAACACTTCGGCCACTACTTTTTGACATAGTAATAACTCAATCATGATGGAAATCTACTACATGTATGCTAATCACTCAACACCCTCATGACATACCCGTCAATAAGTTACCAACTTTTTCGGCAACACTCTGATATAACAACTCCAACAGTAGAAATGTAATAACCATAACTCACTTATACTTGGATATACCACGTCACCTCTTAACAACTTTCCCAACACCAAAGCGTGTATACAACTTTATTCTCATACGTATATGTCAACTATCAACAAAACATCAACAACTTTATTCACCATTATAGTGACATCAACATAGTCAACAAAAATAACTTCGTCATATTATAAGATATTATTAATCACTTACGGTAACCAACAATAACATCTCTATAATGATAAAAAAATCATTACAACATCATCTTAACTGTATAACTCAGCAAGCATACCCATAGCTCACCATCAACCAACAATCCACAACAATCTTCTTATAAAATCCACAAATATTTACTAGCAAACATAGTGCCCTGACACAACATCTCTATATCAACCATCCACCAAATCAAGCATGTAAATTAGGACACACCATTCCTATTGGCTTCTGATGTTTTAATCTTTCACTTATAATGAGTCATACACGTATAGATATTGCGCCAAATAGCGCTTCAGCTGCACAACTCTGATCATCCATCTTAAGTCATCGTCCTCATTAAATTTTCTGTCGATTATATGGTTTACAAGTTTCAATCTAATCCCAAACTTTCTTTAACATCTGTCATAAAATCATTGTTCACTTGATATTCTCAATCTTTCACTTTGCGATGTTAGCTCGAATACAAACCCACTACTCCGAATTGTTCATTACGTCTCAACTCTCACTCAACGACTCCTCTAATAGTTTCACATAAATTGGTGAGCGATTATTCTCGCGATATAACATCCATACTTTTTCAAACCATTAAGATAGCAAGACAAATCTATAACATCCAACATAATCTCGTCTAACATTAACAATGGATTAAGGATGATCAGTTTCTCAATTTGTCAATTAGTATTCGACAACCCTAAGGGAGTATAAACTATCATACCAAACTATAATAGGGTTTCCTTAAAAACTTGTATTCAAGTTTTCTAAAACACAACATGTCTAATCCTCATTCACCCACCATCCCATGATGATCAATCATTTTGTAGCTCAAGAGCTGTTGGCATATCAATACATTACAAACCCTTCCACTCTAGTCTGAGTCTTTATCTACATAATGGATTCTAACAACATTCTTAAACTCTTAATCCTCTTCCGAATTTCACAACATCAAAAATACATGTATCTCCACCTCTCAAACTCATTCCAATCACACTCTCAACATTATCATCTTATCTACAAAAACATTTCATATATATATATATATATATATATATATCTACACCTCAAACAACTACGATAATAATCATCTAAGCTCGACAAGCTACTAACCTCTATAACAAACTTCGTCATTCTCCAACTTAGAACTACATCCACCTCGAATGGATCTACATATACTTTCACTTGGAAATAAAATTACTCAAGATAACTCTTCTCCCAAAACTATAACATACATCCTGACAACTTAGCATAAATCTTCCTCCTTTTCGACACCGTAAATTCCATACAACTTTGCACTACCATCTTTTGTTCTAATTAATAACACCAAAGATTTACAAATGATACCTTTGATTTCAAAAATTAATTTAAATAAATCTTCCAATTGCTCCTTTAATTCACTCAACTTGGACGCTGACGTCCCGTACAACACTGAAGAACAAGTCGAGTCCCAAAGACAAGCTTAACAAAAACTGCACTTACTTCCAATATCATCACGTGATAAATGAATCTATTACAGCTACTGAAACCATTTTTAAAATGGAACTCATTTCGTTAGCTTTCCAACACTTCAAACGGAACTCAAATCGGATGTCCGGAACTCAAGTTATGAATTTTCGAAGTTCCACAATAATTCTGCAGTTTCCTGCGATTCGCTTACGAAAATTCTACTCTGAAACTTATTTTGTATTCAACTTAGACATATTCCAAACAACTCTTAACATATCTCGTGCTCCCAAACTTCTTATAACTCGAGAGATGCATTTCTTCGCCATAGTTTAGGTTCCAAAACACCAGGGCAACAATTCTTTTCGCAACGCTACTCACTTCTTCAAGTTTCGACTCAGACTCGCGATTCACAACTACTTATCAATGTCAACTACTTCCGACAATCACTTATGTGATCCCAACACAAAAGTTAGAGCAACTTTATTACTCCATCATTGTTCAAACATCGACATCTTACACATGCTTCGTAAATCAACAAATATTACACCGCTCTTCATTCTTCGAGAAGTAAGCACCAACAATGTCTGATCAATTTCTCTGAAGGCGCTCTAACTCGACTAACAACAAGACCTTAAATCCAAATCACCTTCAAATTCGGGAACAACAAAACTCCAACAATTCTTGCATTGTCATCATCGGCTACACACCGAACCAACACCTTTCAATTGAACATATCCGAGAAGCAAAGCTTCTCCCCCACTTATCTTCAACAAACTTCCTGCAATTAAGGCAAACACGTACCGGCAGTGTTTCACACACTTGTCGCAGACTAAGGAATAAAAAACATTAGACAACTTGGTCGGATGGACCGACCTGCTCTAATACCACTAATGTAACACCCTAATTCTACCCCAAGAAATTAGCGGAAAATCATAGTATAAAATTTTCCAATATAATCAGAATGTCACATATTCAACAAAGACACATAAATTTGTCATGTTTTTAGAATATATACATAAAACTTGAAGAAATGGAATGAACACAACTCATGAATATAGTCTTCATATCATAAACCAAAGTTTTATTAATCATGCAGCGGAATTATAATAGTTTTCCAAATAAGATATAACATCTTTTGAATCATAAAACAACATCAATACAATAACTCCTCAAATAATAACATAAGGTTCAATAAATAAGCAACAAAATAAGATAAGCGTCCACCCCCCCCCCCCCCCCCCGAGTGCTACGTATCATAGCACATGACACCAAACTCGAACTAACAATGCTATCGGCTACTCCTCTTAGTTACCTGCACGTTACCAACAAATGGCAACATTCAAACTGAAGGTGTGAGATATCGAACACTATAATGGCATGTAAGATAAATAATATATATCGGAAATTAGTTCATATAAAATCACCACTTCATACAATAACAACATAAAGAAACACAAATCACCAGCACATCAATTCAACTTATAACATCACCATGCACAGACAACACTCCAAATAAGCAACAATTCAATGACTCCCAATGCGACCCAACTGTGCAATGCATGTGGTACCATTGGACCAGAACTCCCGTCTTAGAAAATTCCAGTTTACCGAGGCATAAGGCAAAGCATTCAACTTAGAACATGCCAATCCAGGCCAACATAGGCGAGTATTCTCTCCAACTTAGAATATGCCAATCTAGGCCAACTTTAATGCTATGCGGCAATATAAACAACCACAACTCGACAACGCATCAACGACAACAACAACAACATAACAACGGTTGACATAACAATAATTCACACCATTCAATATTGGCCAAAGGCCTACAACCCAACATATCAATGAAATCAACACTTTTCATGGTAACAACATCAACAAGGAAAACAACATTGGCCAGAAGCCTAACATTTTAATACCACCTGCAATTCATGTTTTTCAGCAAGTATTCAACACATACAACACACACACACATCATAATATTTATAATAAAATATTATTCTACTATTTTAAAAATTATTACCACATTGTAGGAAATATTTTTTTCTTTCCAACGGTCCAAATGATGCGTCAAACGGACACCCGAGTCAAAAGTTATAGAGTTTTCATGTTTCCAAAAATGATGTCTAACAGTGAGAAATCAATTGCACTAACCTGCAAATCGATTGCACCCTGTTCCAGAAGCAAAAAATCACGTTTTTAAGCAGTGCAAATCGATTTCTCTGTACTGAAAATCAATTGCTTAATAAAACAGAAGCAAAAATCCAAATTTTTAAGCAGTGCAAATCGATTTCTCTTCTACTGCAATCGATTGCACCCTGTGAAAAACAGTTTTACGCATTATGTACAGTGAAGTACGGAAATCCATTATGTTTCAATTCCAAAGACACAAACTTCATGAAATAATACACAATCAAACATCCATTTATCATTGCTATCAACATACATAAATTGTCACACAATTCAAAGCATCAATTCATCGATTATAGTCAATTTCAACGGATTAAATCAAACAATCTACACCAAACCCTTACAATTTCTAATAAGCCCCATTATAGGATAAGAAACCCCACCCCTACCTTGGGTTGAGTGCAACTCTAAGAAACTTTGATCGAAGTTTTGGGGAATTTGGCACTAGAACCAATTTCTTTATTCTTCTTCTCCTCTCACAAAACCTTATATCCTCTTTTCTTTCTTTCTTTTTTCCTGATAGCTCTAGACTCTCTTTTTCCTCTAATCCCTTATTCAATATAATGCTCCTATTTTATTTAATCTTTAGTAAACTCAAATGGGCCTAATTGACATACCCTCTTAATACTACACATCACCACTAATTAAAGCCCAATATCATATTTAAGCTTAATAATAAAATGATACTTCAACTTAATTCCACCAATTTAATCCGATTAATTATTATTCCAAATTAATAAAATAATTATGACTTCGACGATAAAAATTCGAATTAATATAAAATATTCAAAAAAATATTTAATTAAATAAATAATAAAATATCGGGGCGTTACAACCATCATATGTCCACTAGAATGGGTGCCAAAGGTACCTTCATGTAAATCAGCCATAATCCTCTCTACTACACCCTAATCTACACACCAAAGCAAAAGTAGACTCCTGATTGAGCTTGTAGAGGATCCCGTTACTGAGGAAGAACTTGGCAGAGAACCTTCTTAAGAACTTCTTATCATTGACTGAAGCTCCTTCAGGATACTCTTGGGCTTTGAGATATCTTTTTACTTCGTGGAAACATGGTTGGTTAACTACTTCTTCAGTATCAATCTCGTGGCAGTATGGTGGTTCATCCATCCTTTCAGTAGTGATCTGAGGAGCCTCATTATCCCATCTGACCTTGAACATGGATTATATAGTAGCTAACGCGTCTGCTAGTTGATTTTCCTCTCGTGGAAAATGCTCAAAGGTAATTTCTTCAAAATGTGGAATCACTGTCAGCACATGCTCTTTGTAAGGGATGATATTAGGATGCTTCATGTCCCATTCTCCTTTGATTTGGCTGATTACTAAGGCTGAGTCTCCAAATACACTCATGAATTTAATCCTCAGGTCGATAGCAACTTTGAGACCCATAATACATGCTTCATATTCAGCCATATTGTTGGTATAATTGAAACATAATCTGGAAGTGAAAGGAGTATGACAGCCTTCAAGAGATATGATCACAGCGCTGATGCCATTTCCAAGAGCGTTGGAAGCTCCATCAAAAACCATGGTCCATCGGGATCCTTTTTCAGGTCCTTCATCCGGTCCAAGCTCTTCACAATTAGTCACTAACATGATGTTCTCATCTAGGAACTCAAAATTCATGGATTGATAGTCATCCACAGCCTGATGAGCCAAATGATCAGCTAGTACACTACCCTGGATTGCTTTATGGGTTGTGTATTGAATGTCGTATTCGGTGAGGATCATTTTCCTTCTTGTTATTCTTCCGGAGAGAGCAGGCTTCTCAAATATGTACTTGATATGATCCATTTTAGATATCAACAAGGTAGTGTGAGTCAACATATACTGTCTTAGTCGGTGATCAGCCCATGCCAAAGCGTAACAAGTTTTCTCGAGCAGTGAGTATCTTGTTCCACAGTCGGTAAACTTTTTGCTAAGGTAGTATATTTCATGCTCTTTTCGACCAGACTCGTCATGATGCCCCAGCACACACTCCACTGAGTTCTCTAACACCGTTAAGTACATGATCATAGGTCTTCCTTCAACTGATGACATTAAAATTGGAGGCTCTTAATGATATTCCTTGATTTTGCCACAGGCGTCCTGGCAGTCGTCATTCCACTTCACTGCTTGATGTTTCTTCAGTAGTTTGAAGATTGGCTCACAAGTAGCGGTCAAATGGGAAATAAACCTAAAAATGTAGTTTAGGCGTCACAAGAATCCCCTGACTTCCTTCTCAGTGCAAGGATTTGGCATTTCTTATATAGGTTTGCCCTTTGCAGGGCCAACTTTAGTGACTTTGTTGCTGACAACGAGACCCAAGAGCTTACCGAATCTTACTCCAAAGGTGCATTTATTCGTGTCCAACCTTAGTTTGTACTTCTTCAACCTTTCAAAAAGTTTTTGTAGGTGATTAAGGTGCTCTTCTTCAGTCTGAGACCTGGCTATCATATCATCAACGTAGACCTCTATCTCGTGATGGAAGTTATCATGAAACAAAGCTACCATGGCACGCTGATAGGTTGCCCGACGTTCTTTAACCCAAATGACATAACTTTGTAACAAAAAGTGCCCCATTGTGTGACAAAGGTTGTTTTCTCCATGTCTTCAGGTTCCATTTTGATCTGATTGTACCCAGAGAAACCATCCATGAAGGAGAGTACCTTATGTTGTGTAGTGTTTTCAGCCAGAACATCAATCTAGGGAAGCGGAAAGTCATCCTTGGGGCTTACCCTATTGAAGTCTCTGTAATCCACACACATACGTACCTTACCGTCCTTCTTAGGTACTGGAACCACGTTACCAACCCATTATGAATAAGATGTTACATCTAAGAAGCCGGCATTGAATTGTTTTGTGACTTCAACTTTGATCTTTTCTGACATCTCTGGCCGCATACGACGAACCTTCTGTTTCACGGGAGGGCATTCCTCTTTTTCCGGTAGGCGATGAACCACAATATCCGTGTCAAGCCATGGCATGTCTTTGTATGACCAGGAAAAAATCTCAATATAGTCATGTAGCATCTATATTAATTGTTCTTTGACACTATGCTCCAAATTAGAGCCTATCTTGACTTCTTTCTTGTCCTTTTCAATACCCAAATTAACTGTCTCAATTGGCTCTTCATGAGGCTATATTACCCTTTCTTCCTGTTGTAACAGTTTAGAAAGTTCTCCTGGTACCTCACAATCTTTCTCACCTTCGTCCTCGGCCTGGTAGAGAGGATTTTCAAAGTCATAATGAGCAATAGAAGAACCATTATCAATGGGATCCAGAGTGGATGTGGATCTACAATTTGATATGTGCGTGTGTGTAAGAGCATAGTTCTATATTTGTGATAAAGTAAAGAGGCAGAAAAGAAAAACAAATAGCGTAAAATTTTAAAATGAAGCAATAACCCTCAGAAATAGACCATTGTGCCTCGGGTAAGACACAAGGCTTTAATATTTCAATTGTTCAAGTATTACATTTCCTCAAAAACAAAAAAGATAAATTACTCTTGAATAAAAGTAATGGGAACAAAGTCTTTAGCCTCCCAATTGTTGAGTCCACCACTGATGGTTGGGAAGATCCACTTGTCCAGGTCATAATCATTATCACTGTCTTCCAGGGAAATGACGCCATGGTTGTTGATCTGTAAATATGGTCCCCCGGTGCGAGCACGACGAACAACTCTCTAAGCTCTAGAAGTAAAACCCAAACCAAATTTATCAGATTTATAGGGAATATCCGGAAGTTGGCTCCAAATTGTACACCCATCTTCTTCGACTATTGCCTTGGCATCCTTCAGAGAAGCCATCTTCAATGGAGGTCTGGTAGTCTTAGGAACACTGACAGTGATCTTGGTTGTAGCTACGGCTGTGGAACCTCCTCAAAGTTCTGACAAGGAGTCTCAATGAACTCACCGTCCATTTTGGCGTACCTGAAAGAGTTAAGGTGGCTCACCATGTATTCCTCTTCCCCATGAACTGTGATAATCTTCCCATTGACCGGATACTTCAGCATCCGATGTTGGGTGGAAGTCACAACACCGGCCCCATGGATGGAGGGTCGACCCAATAAATAGGAGTAAGATAGGCGGGTTTCCATCACATAGAAAGTGGAATTAAAAGTCTGAGTACCCACTTTGACAGGGATGTCCACCTCCCTGTGCACCATTCTTTTAGAACCGTCGAAGGCTCTCACCACAATGTTACTGGGCTTTAGCGTGAGCCCTTCACAATCCAACCTGTCTAGAGCATTCTTGGGTAAGACATTTAGTGACGAGTCTGTATCCACCAGAACATGGGTTAATATAGTGCCCCTGCACTCAATGGAGACATGCAGGGCATTATTGTGTTTCCTTCCCTTGGGAGTTAGGTCTGCATAAGATAATCTCAGGCCATTATCAGCTGTCAAACTAGCCACACAATTCTCAAATTAATCAGCGGAGGTCTCTTGAGGCACGTGGGCAGACTTCAAGAATTTTACTAAAGCCTTGGCATAGGCTTTAGAGTACAACAATAGGGCCATCATTGAGATTTTTTAATGGGTCTTCCCCAATTTCTCTATGACATTATAATCACTTTTCTTGATTATCTTTAAAATCTTTCCATCTCCTTTTTAGAAGCCTCAGGAATGACTTCTGGATGCGCCTTCGTCCAGACAGGCTCAACCAATACCTCTTTGCCCCGAGTCTCGGCCGACTCGGTAGCAGGGATAACAACAGGACTAATAGTAGGAGTGGCAATGGGAATACTGACAGGAGCAGCGGCAGGAATAATCACAAGAGTAGTAATGGGAGTACTAGTAGGAATTATCACAGGAGTAGCAACAGTTTTTGGAGAGATCTCGGAAGAGAAAACTCTTTCTCTTCTCGTTATTTTACTGGTCCCAACGATATTGTCTACGTCAGGATCAGTACCTTCAACAACTTTTTCTTCAATAGCCAACATGTCTTACTTGACGCCATGGTAATAGATGTCAACCCCATAATTCCAGGGAACAACTTTATCCGAGGAATATGGTATTGGCTCCGACATGGTGATGATCAGGGGAGAAAACTTTAGAATAGATGTAATCCTGACGGGTCTTTTGGTGGAGACCCTGGGAGGATTGTCGGAAATGGTGATCATCGAAACATATTCACATGAACTTATGGAAAAAGGAACTTTCTCGAATAGGATTTCCTTGTTAACCATCAAGCACTGAACCCCCATCTTCAATAACAAACAGCGATCCAATAGAGACATGCATAAGTGGAAACCTTCACCACAACTCGGAAATAAACCGGCTTGCAATAGATTTTCTTTAACAGTCAAAACAGGAGTAGTTAATTCATTCACGGAAGAAATAAAATGGTCATCATCAATAGCATTGACACCTTGGCAATGTTTGGGAATTGGCCAATTATTACGTTAGGTGTTTCAGGAATGTCAAACTCAATCTCCTTCGCCTCAATGAGATCATATACTTTTTTCTTTAACGCCCGACAGTCGTTTGTATCATGCCCCGACGTTCCATAATGGTAGGCACATCGAGCATTTGGGTTGTAGCGGGAAGAGGCAGTATTAGGATTCTTTGGGGCCTCCTTTAGAGTCACCAAATTGGATTTAAGCAAATGTGGCAAAACCTGGGACAGGGTCATGTTGATCCGAGTAAATTGTCTTCTAGGCAAATCTGGTATGTGCTGATTATTTCGTTGCTGGTTTGAGGCAAGATTAGAAATCATAACAGCCCCTACTATCGGATGACACTCAGTTTTGTTATGATTTCTTTGGCCATAGGAAGCACTGACCTCTTTCTTCCTTGTTAATGGTTTCTTTGGCCATAGGAAGCACTGACCTCCTCAGTATTTTGATGCCGACTTCTACTCGTTCGCCGGTCAAGATCAATTTAATAAACCCAACAGAACAACTCCCAATCAAATGGTAAAAGAATGTCCCGTATAACGTGCCAAATAACATGTCCACCAGCTCCCTCTCGGACAACGGAGGCTGGACTATTCCCGTATGGTTTCTCCATTTTTGGGCATAATCTTTAAAACCCTCATTGGAACCCATAGACATACTTTGCAATTGCGTATGAGTTTGGGAGAGGTCATCATTTTATTGATACTACTTGTAGAAAGCAGCAGGCAGATCTTCCCAATTACGGGCGTCCGTTCTTTCCAGTTGATAGAACCATTCTAGCTGAGTCACTGCCAAACTCTCTTGGAAGAAATGGACCCACAGATTCCTGTCAATAGTGTGGGGTTGAATCTTTGTGACATACGATCTTAAATGAATCTTAGGACAAGAGACACCATTATATTTTGAAAATGTGGGGACCTTGAATTTTTGTGGGATGACCACACCTGAAATCAGTCCTAGCTCTTCAAAATCCATCCCGGGTATCTTCCGGATCTCCATAGCATTGATTCGATCCTCTAGCTTCTTGAATTTATCATCAGCAAGAGGATACTGCTCCTCAAAATAGTTATGTTCATCTTCCTCAAACCCTGGATTGTTGTTTTCTTCCACTGGCTTCTATTCTTGATTGTCCCCACATTTGACGAGGTTGCGAAATCTATAGCTCGCTTAACCTATCCTCTGATCCTTCTTCCCAAATTCACTACACCAACTGGTTTCTTTGGCTTCTTGGTCTTCTCTTTGAGGATTAAAGCTTTCAAATCTTCTTGCCCCTTGGCCAGAGTCAGGAACATCTGCTGAAACTGAACGTTCTGAGCTTGGAGGTCCTTCACTGTCTGTTCGAGAGCCATTTCTTTTGCTGAAATAAACAGCGAAAAGAATAAGAAACCTTTCTTGAGAACCTGTTTATGCAATGATATGTATGATATGCTTATGCATTGCTTTCAAGGGCCTCATAGGATTTAAACTCCTTTAACCAAAACAGAAACAAAGACTTTTTATTAGTAAGTTTCAAATGAAATCAAAGTTTACAAAGGAATAACAAATATGAAACTTCTAAAATCCTAAGTCTCCCAAGGACGCTTCCTTTTGGTGCTAATGTAGGCATTGAGATTCTGCTCTTCGTGATGCCGCTTTGTCAGTTCCAACACCTTTTTATCGCTGGCATAGCATTGGGACTCAAAGGTATCTCGTTCTTCTTTGAGGAGTATCTGAGATTTTTGCAATTATTTGAAGTTTGTTGGCATATCAAGATGTAGAATGATGCGATACTCGACCCCTTGAACAATAGGCTCTGAAATCACTGGTAAGATAGCAGCATATGGCATCATAATATTTTGAGCACGAGCTCGCACCCCTTTGAGGTATGGCTCCAAATGGATGGAGTTCTTGTGCCCTAGAGTCCTGCTATCAGTCTTCTTAACCATTCCCCAAGCGCGGATGAACCTCTGATGATAACCTTGCAGATCATTTGAATAGTCGAACATAATACCCTGAATGAGCATATCATGAGGGCCATTCCTCCGGGCGTAACCGAACTGACGTAAATCTAAGGAGGGGTTGTAGGTGATGCCTCCTTTAATGCCAAGGAGTGGCACATTGGGAAATTCTCCGCAGCGATCAATAAAAGAGATAATTTCTTGAGAGAAAGGGCACCAATAGATATCAGAGTGGGAAAGGGACATTAACCTTTGGTTCCATCTTAAACCTAACTCATTCTTCATTACTGATCGAGGAAGGTGCGAAATAAACCATCTATAGAGTAGAGGTATACAACATGGTACAGGTATGAAGTGAATGCAGAATATCCCCAAGCAATATAGGTACTAGATTGTGAGCAAGGAAAATGTTGATGGCACCAATATCTACAAACTGGTCTGAATTGGGGAACCAAACCAATCAATAGATCAAGAGGGATAAGACATCTTCAAAGGCATGGTAACTCATGGAGTCCAGAAGTACCTGAGTGTTCTTCATTAGAAAACTTGTAAGGAGGCCCTTAACTCCACTCCTTCTTTCCTAATTGGACTCAATGTCATATGGCTTCAAGTGTAAAGCTATGGCCACATCTTCAACAGTTGGATATTTTTCTAAACTGGTAAAGGGTATCTGCTCCAATATAGGCAAACCAAGTATTTTGGATAATTCTTCCAGCGTAGGCACCAACTGATAGTCGGGAAATATGAAGCAATGGTGGTTTGGGTCGAAGAACTGGAATAAGAAACTCATCAAACCTTCGTCAAAACTGGTAGTAGCCAAACTGAGAAAGTGACCATATCTCTTGTTGAATGATGAACTCTCAGGAACTTTTGAAACCATTTCTTTGAGTTTGATAAGAATCTCTACAAAATTGATTCAGATGGTTTTTCTACAAGCTGAACCCATGACCTACAAAACAGAGAAGAGATAAATCCACAGGCCCTTGAAATGGTTAGTAAACATGCCATGTTATGATGTTTATGATGTATTTATTATGCTTTAAAATCACAGATATGTCAAACACAAACAAGTCACACAAAGACCTTAGGTTTAAAGGCTTGCATGAGTTTTAAAGTTAAGTACCCTCTTGAAGTTTCAGTTGGCACAACCTGTCCTATTAATAGTAATCGGGTTCTAAGGAGTCTCATATCACTGACCTTTCTTTTAGGTATTGTTCTAGCTCAAGCACCAAAGTATTGCGGCCAGAATATCCCAAAAGTCCAATCTCAATTAGTGTAGCATCGAGTATCAACCAATATTCGGTAGGAACAAAAGCCGGCCATCTCACTACTTTCTAATGGCCTAGGATGAGTCAATTAAAGGTTCTAATGGTCAGTTAGTGCTTAATGACATTATAAGGAAGCCTAATGTTATCCTTGACTGACTCAAGGAACATTAGTACAAGCCAGAGTATCACACTAACGTAGCCATCACTTCATCCATATCGGTCTACATCGTATAACTTCCATGATTTATTGCTACATACCTAAAAAAGGTGCCCCAGATCCAGGCATAGGATATTTTAGTAACAACCCAAACAAAACCCTCAAAAGTAAAGCATACAAAACACACAAGGAAAGCAATTAAAATGATCTAAACTCTAAGGTAACCCCACTTTTTAAGTAGTCCCAAGCATAGTCGCCAGTTATGTGATACGGTGGCAAAACCGACTATTATACTGGTTTTGCATTTGTGTTCGCAAATGTTGCGGTAAGCAAGAGTCTCCATCGACTTTTATTTTATCCAAATTAAGGAAAGGGTGAAAAGAACAGAAAAAGACCGTTTCGAGAATTTTCTGAGTAAGGGGGTAGATTATGGAAAGGGAAGGTGTTAGCATCCTTTCCATCTGTAGTTCTCTACGGGCTCTTAGATGCTTAGCTCATTTTAAAAGTACCCTGTGCTTTGTGTGTTTTGAAAAATGTTTTGAAATGCCTTAGTGCGGTGATTTGCTTTGTGTTAACTCTTGTATCAGTCCTCAAGAGTGTTGACAAAGAAAATGTTTTTGAAAGTTGTTTTTGAAATGTGTATGTGTAAAAAGTTTGTTTTGAGCATAACATCTAAGAACAATCTACTTATACTCGAAAAGGTTCGTTCTTTTCCTCCTATCTTTTAGACAGTATTATCCTATTATTAGTGAGTAGGTATCCCTATCGTTGGATGTAAGAGGGACAACTGAAGGGACGTACAGTCATAAAGGCAACATGAAGAGACACTTTAGAAATTTTGTTTAGGGACTAGATCATTTACCGAAAGGCAACTGTAGGGTCATCGAGGGATTATGATCTTTTGATTTATGGGTCTTTGCTAAAGCGTCGCCATCTCGAGGGACATGAATGTTTTATTTCCGAAGGCAACCAAAGTGGGGTACCCTAGATGTGTATATGTGAAATTGATTCAATTCAGTTTATTTATATTTGTAATTAGGTTTGCTAATGTTTTGATTTAAGTCTTGCCGTGTAAGCCTAATTACTAGCAGTTAATATTTTGCAGAAATTTAAAGTGCGGGAATCGTAAATCCTACACTATTACAATGCTTCGGGGAACGGGTTTTAACATGTTCAAATGGGGGGAAAATAAAGAAAGCGATAAAGTCCTATTTTAATCTATTACATCCCACCAACAGATACAAAAATATGAAAAAGAAAAATAGAAAGGAAATATTGAACGCGCGCGAATTGGGAAAAATACGTCTAACGCTCTAAATATTTATAAGTAAACAAGAAAATCTCTTTAGTTGTTTTTGTTTATAAAAGAAAATAAAACTTAAGTCTATTTAATTTTAATTTCAAGAAAAGGTTAAAATAATTAATTAATTTGCTTACAAAATTAATTTGATTGATAAAACACTAACCTAATGGTTTTTTGTGATTTTTTTATTAACATTTGATTCAAATGATAAAGTCAATAAAGAAATAACGAAAACAAAAATAAAAATACAAAGGGGAATCCTTCGATCCAGGGAGAAAAATGGGAGGCTTTGATCCAGAGAAGGTGTCTTTCGATCCAGGGGAAAAATGGGAGGTTTCGATCCAGAGAAGGAAATGTCTCCTTCGATCCAAAGAAGGAGCTATCTTCTTCTATCTAGGAGGGAAAACGGATTTTCGATCCATATCTGTAACACAAGCATTAGAACAATAGAGATGTAGAACCTGGTTGTTGAACCGAGGTCCTTCGATCATGTGCGCGTTGGTCTGCTCAGGCTTGATCTGCAGTACAAGCATTAGAAAAAGAAACAAATACAAACCTGGGTGTCGAGCCCAGGTTCTTCTCCTGCACATACACGTGCAAGTTTGATCAAATGCAGGACCGAAATAAATCCAAAGACCCTACCTTACATATGATCATTTCCGAAACCCAAATCTGGGGTTAAAACTAGCACAAGATCTTTGTACCACCTAGTTTGAAGCCTGGCTGCTTCGAAGCCTTAAAATGGCACCCTATACGTCCACACTTATATTTGTATGAATAATCAATAAGAATACAAACATGCATATAAAAACAATTCAAATAGTAATCGAAAGGCTGTGACCCACAATTTTACCAAGGACTGGTGGGCTTGATGCGTGGCTTTTGGCTAATGCTTTGGAACACTTCCTGTAGACTTTAGGGAGTGAATAGAGCATTGCTGAAGACTCCTTCAATTTGGACCACTTATGATGATTTTGATAGCTTTGGGGTGGTTTATGGGGTAGCGTGTATCTAATGTGTGTGTGTATCTCATTCTTCTGTGTATGTCCTCATTGGCTTGTGGAAGTGGCTTGTATTTATAGGAGACATGGGTGCATGGAAATGGCAAGAGATAGCCATTACCCAAACTTTGAAGGCCATGAGACCAAAATCAGACACATTAAAGCAATTCCATTTTTGAAACATTCATGTCTCTTTGAGCCTAAGGATGAACCTGGACACATTTGGCTCCTTCGAATACCCTCAAGTGTTGCTCTGATATGCCAATCGAAGGACACTTGTTAATCATGCCTTCGAAGTACTCCTTATCCTTGCTCTTCGATTGGGACCACTTATTGTCTCCTTCGAATGGCTCAAGTCTCGTCATTGGGGCCTCTTTGATTGAGCACCTACTTTGCTAGCCCAAACGAAAACTCTTTTCAGACCAATTGAAGCTTCCTTTGGTATGAATGCTTGCAGGAAGCTTGAGTATGGAAATATGTGGGATTTTGGGCCATCTAACATCTTTGCATATTTCTCTTTCATTTTGGCTAACAAGATCTAATCTTTGACCAAACCCCTTTTTTTTTTCCAGATAACACTATGTGTCCTTCGAATGGATCATTTACATGTCCTTCAAATGACTTTAGATTGGACCCATATATTTTCCTTAGTTGCTTGATTCAAATAGCCCTAAGTGAGAACTTTGTTCTTTCAATCGAAGCCTCCTTTGTCACCTCCTTTGAATGCCTTTGCACAAGAGGCTTGGGCCTGGCTACATGTAGGACCAAGACCCATCATAAGACAAACTTGCATTCATTAATTATGTGTCTCCTTCGAATGTCCAACAATATGTGTCCTTCGAATGGACTTTTGGAGTGCTCTTTCCAAGGAGTCATATTGTGTGTCATATTGCAAAAACTGTGTTGAGGGGTCTTGGCCTTGAAAGCAAGCACAGAGGAAGTCTTTGCCTTATGCATTGAAGGTAATCATAGAAGAAACCTTTTCCCTTGTGAATCCAAAGCAAGCATGAAGGGGCTTTTGGCCTAGTGAATCGAAGGGAACTTGAAGAGGCCTTTAGCCTTGTGAATCGATAGGAACTTGTAGAGGCCTTTAGCCTTGTGAATCGAAAGGAACTTGTAGAGGCCATTAGCCTTGTGAGTCTAAAGGAACTTGTAGAGGCTATTAGCCTTGTGAATCGAAGGAAATCATGAAGTAGTCAATGCGCAGTCAAAGACTTGTGATTCGAACATGATCAAAGAGGGACCCAGCGCCCACTCGAAGCTTGTGAATTAGACCTGCATTGAAGAATGCCAAATGCCTAGTCGAAGACTTTGCAACTAGGCTTTCTCGAAGGATTTAGATGCCCAGTTGAAGCTTGTCAAGAGGCCAATTGAAAGACACTTGATTATCTTCAGAAAAATTTCATTTTCTCTAGGCAAGTGTTTGTAACCAACCATGTAAGAAAAGATCTTGGAAAATATGAGAGGGAAATTTTGGGGTACCACAGTAATCCTTTTCTTTCATTTTAGGCTTTTCAATTTCTTTCTCTCTTTCCCTAACTTTTTCCTGGACAAATTCTTTTTAATTTCGATTTGGAATTCCAGCCGGATGCCCTAACTTTTTCCTAGAAACTTGTTTTCAAGTTTTGACTTAGCGAGGCTTTTTGTTTCTTTCTTATTCATTTTCCCTTTTGAACAAGTCGTTGATCTTTACGCCATCTTTGATTTATTGAGGGTGATCGTGATTGTCTGAATCTTTGGTAGATGATGGATAGTCATTGTTGTATCGTTATCTGATCTCGATATCTTGATGTGCGAGAGGTACCCATTGGGATATCGTTAATTCACGCACATTCTTGATAAACGAGGTTTACCACTTGTGATTTTGTCTTTCCTCAATCTTTTGAATGATAACCATTTTTGTATCCTTAAATGCATACTCTTGATGAGTTTTGAATGCTTGATCAAATTAAGTGAACACTACCCGCCCCAGGCTTAAAATGAGGGTTTTTTCCTGAACAAAAAAGAAACTCCTACTTTGAAGGCTCGAAGGGGTTACGAGGGTCTATCTACCTTTAAATATCTAGTTTTTAGGAATTGAAACAAGGCATGTACATCTTCAGCAGGGTCTTACTCTAGATCATACCAACCAGAGATTTTTTGTGTTTTTAGATTATTGTCATCCTCCCTCCAATCTTTACCTAAGCATAAGACTTGGAAACTTGACATCAATATGCAAGTAAAACTTTTAAAGAGTGATAATGAATGGATGAATAAAAACAAAAGGAACACTTCATGATAAACATACTTATTGCATTAAAATTTTCATTCAAAAATAGACAGGTTTCTACATGCAAGCAATGTTTAAACAAACAAGTAAAAATGCAAATGAAAATGCAATAAAGAAACCAATGATTGCCATTGTTGAGGAGACTTGACTCCGTATGGGCTTCTCGATTCTGATGACTTTCTACGGTCTTGATGCATAAATGGGTGAGAGAATTCTGCTACTGATCTGATGTGAACACAATAGTCTCTGAATTGATCATGTCTTGGACCTTGTCTCCGGATGACATACCATCTTCAATCGAATGGCCAGGGGGCCCAGATTAATATGCATAGAAGATTCTTTCATAAGAACGAATGAATGTTATACCAAGCAAATTGGTAAAAACTGCATCACCAAATGTCTTATGCCACAAAGAAACAATATAGTTTGTCTTCTATCAGAACAGAAGAGACATCCACCTAGTGAGAAAGAGTCTGACAATTGGCCAAATGGGAATTGGACTTTTGGAAGAGATGTCAGACAAGTGTTGGACTTTATACTTCAACCCCTTTACAATCTTCGACATCGAAACTTGGTGTCCCAGAATAGAGGATACATCTAGCACGTGTATCGCAATCAGAAGATATGTTTGTAGGAGGAGGACCCCAACGATCATAGCTTTACTAATTGAAATTCCACCAGGAGAGGAAATAACTGGATGTAATGTAATGGGATTGCATCAAAATACTCATCATGCTTCTTCTGTCTTTTCTTAGAAGCTTTTCCCCATGAATTCACTTGGGGAACAAATACTTTTTGTTGTCGAACAAATTAGGGAATGCAATGCTTTGGAGAGTACCCCTGATTAAATAGTCGAATGCCTCAGTATGGTAACCACATTTGACGTTGGTATCATGATCTGGAAGGGAATTTATAGACGGTATCGAACTACGGGGTTTAATCCACTAAAGCTCAAACAAGTGTGGAAACCAAAGAGAATGAAAAATTGATATAAGATTAACTCTTCTGCAGGCGTATCCTAACCTAGCTGGTAAAAAAAGTTTCTTGAATTCACATAGGAAATGGGAACAATCTACTGATAAGATGTTCCAAGAACTCAATATTGTATAGCACTCCATGGTTGAAAGTGTTCCCCAAAAGATGAGGGGAAGAGAAAACCTCTGTTGCGGCAGTAAGTGCAAGATTGTTGGCATCATCGTTAGAGCTTCCGTTACCCGATTCATCCGAGTCTTCAATTGATTATCTTCCTTATCGAAGAATTCCAGACCATAGGCCAAAGCTTGCATGTATACCACAATCAACCCCCTCAGGATCTTCGTATCGGTCAATCCTCCACGGAGTTATCCCATAACTAATCTCTGATTTGTTGAGAACAAGAAATTAAGTCTGAACCCCTGATGAGAATACCAGGTCTGAATAAGAATCTCCAACTTTGAGTACCTGTTATGAATGCATGAATGTGTGTGGGGTGCATGAATGGATGCCATGCCATGTTCTGTCATTTCCATGGAATTTACATGCTTCGATTTTGATTTTACGCAAGTAAGGTATGGAAAAGTTCAATACAAGGCTTACAAATATGATTCCCTAGAAATAACGGAACATGTATGTTTAGCATGTGGTTAACCATGTTATGTATGCAAAGACATGGGATCAAAGTTCTATCACTTCTGAATATGATTGTTGAACTGTTTCTGAACCAGATGAATATCACTAGGTCAATGGTTTGACATAACTTCTACACATATAAGAACCAAGTACCATGTAGATATTCCATTGTACGGGATCAAGGCTCTTGGAACTGGATGTTGTTGAGCATTTTCTAAATATGTTGGGAACACCAAGATTAAAGGTCCAAATGAACCTCCAAATAAACAAGTCAGGAACTCAGAAAACAAATCCGAGAACCCCATAGTCACTAAAATAATATAACATCTGAATAAGCCACCAACAATACTTGTACCTATGAAGTTAAGGTCATGGATAATCAGAATCATAGGTCATCTAAAATTGTCATTATCATGCATATCCGTGATGCTGACAATACCTCGCTTGAACCTCAACTGACTATGGCTTCATGATCGGACGGTGACAGGGCATACACCTATCATCCGTCATGACTCTCCACTCTATTCCTTGTGTTCCTAGTGGAATATAACTCTGGCCTAGGTATTGGGCCTTTTACCTCATAGTAACACCCAGCCAATCAAGAAGCAGATCCAGTACAATAGTAGTATATTGAAAACAGTAAAATGCAATTGACACATATGCTCAGGTAATCATGTATGAATGAATAAACTGAAAGCATAAAAATAAACATCAAAAGAGAATAAAATAAGAGGTAGGAGTAACTTCGGGATGGAACAACATTTGGTTGACCTTTCCCTAGTAAAGTCGCAAGCTGAAACAACCGGCTGAAAATCATCAAACAATAAAGTCTCCATCAAAAGTCTTTTATCCCACATGAAGGGAAAGGTGAACATCGAGAAAACCTAATAAGGGAGTGGTCATGGTCTTGCGGCCGACATATTGGGTAAGGGAGTCTGTTACGCTAGGGGAAGGTATTAGCACCCCGCACGCCCGTAGTACTCTATGGTATCCACACTTGTTGTCTATATTTTGGGTGTGTCTAATCTATGCTTTCTGCTTACTACTGGGGAGGAATGCATGCAAAATAAAGGAGAAATAACATAGGAAAAATAAATTTGTACTCGCTTGGGCCCTACCCCAATGCCTACGTGTCATTTTTGGGGAATCAGAGCTACCGTAGTTCGGCTCACATGTTTTTGTTTATTTTGTGTTTTTTATGAACAATGTTAATTCCGCCTTCTACTACAGTTCGACCTTTGGAGACTCACGCGTTTGCACAGAAGTAAATCAATCATGTCCTTACCTGAAAATGGTTTTGAGTTACGCCCTCAAGACAAGATGCCACATTTGATCGGTTTGTATTTTTTACCTTGAAAAGGGGTTAATTGTGATTAGCATGTTTTATGATTTGCCAAAAAAGTTTTAGTTTTAGATGTAAGGATGCAAAAAGGGAAGAAAATTTTCTATGGTGGACTAGCCTATTTCTAACCTAATGTTATCATACAATGGAGGCCCTATGTCAAGGATGAAAGGGAAGTGTCTACCTAATCTTAGCATGCATGGTTTGCAACCTAAGGTCTAACTTGCATCCGAAAGGAGCAAGCGCATCCTAAGGGAATATGGTATGAACAAGGATAAAACAAGCAAGCTCAGAAGAGCACATACATAAAAAGTAAGGAAAATAAACGAAATTCTTTAGTCAAGGGGAGTGTATCACCCCAGACAAACAAGCGAGAATAAGATGTAAAACAAAAATGTGATGTCCAAAGCGACTGAACACCTAACCAAGATATAAGAGATCAATGTAGACAACAAAAGGAAATATGAACAATCATGGAGTATCACCATCGGCCAATGAAAACTCCTGACAAATCATGGGAGTTCGATTGCGAAACCCTTCTCCACTTGACGTACTCGATACACAAGAGTAGGCACAACTCTGAAGCATCGTGGTGCGTCACGAGGTAAGGATGACAGAGACAAAATTGAGGGGGTTGATTGAAAACCCTCCCCACTCGCCTCTTTTTGAGGATTTATTATTTGTACAAGCACAAATGTAAACACACGATCGGAATACCTACTCAAAGGTAGGGTTTTAAACAAACCACACACAAGTAGCACACATAATGCATACAATGCTGAATTTCTCTAAACGGGTCTTTAAATAATCCAGAGGGATTCCTGACATGATCAGAAATGAATATCCCCTTCATACATCTCTACCATACTTCTCATGGCATCAGAAAGTAGTAAATCCATACTTCACATGATTTCTAGAAAAGCGGTAAAGTGCGGAAATGAGGAATAAAAATGAATTCTCGATGATACCTAATGAAGAAGGTTTGTTGCCTCTTCAAAACATGGTACTTTGCGATTTAGTATGCATGAGACCTCCACGATTGTTCTATTATGCATTGTTGGATCTCATGAACACATAAAAAACATTAGCAAGCGTTAGAACAAACAGAAAATTAAGATATTAACATTATGAACATTATGCAACCGGTGATGCTATGCAATGTGATTTCACACGTTTTGGATCATCAAAACTGATCCAACCTTACCCTATATTCTTATTGAGAGTGAATATAGTGGTTGTTTGTAGTGAGAGGGTTTGTAATAAGGATTTTGAAATTCTAGGGTTCTTGAAATGTTTGATCTTTTTTTTAACAATTTTGAGGCAAGGGATTTTCCTCCCTTCTTGTATGGGAAGTATTGAGATTATATAGTGGAAGTTAGGTCAAGGATAAGTAGACTTGGACCTTGTGTAAAAAGATATGATTTTATCTTATTTATTTTATATTATTAATGAATAAATAAAAAATAAAATAAAAAATTTAAAAAAACAGGTCAAGGGGTGTAACGATAATATTTGAGGTGTATGAAGAGTATAATACATGTTTGGAGTCTTAAACCATGACCCAATAGCCCAAAATATCAAGCTTGCTCAATTTGAACTTCATGCATTTGCTCAAAATTTCCCAACATGCAATGGTCATAACTTACTCAATTTTTATCTTATGAAGGTGATCTTTGACTTTTTGGAAAGCTTAAGACCTCCTATAAAATCTCTATGTTGATCATTTTTGCTTTTGAAGACCTTATATTGATGTAAGTTGCCTTGGAAAAAATTGCCTTTTTGTTGACTTTTGAAATGACCTATAATATATTGGCTTATATCTCTCAAATGATGCATTTTTTGCACTTGAGCTTAGAGAGATCAAGTTTTATAGAATTGAATTACATTCAAAATGATATTTGGTTGGGGAAAAGCTGATGAAGCATGTGAAAGTTATGCTTGGTCAAATTTTAGTTGACTTCTTATGAGGAAACCCTAATTTGGCAACTTTTGACTTTTGATGACTTGAGGGCTTTTCTTGAGGAATAATTATCAACCATTGATGAAATGATGAATATGACTTCAAGACCTTGATGTTGATAAAAAATCTTGACATTTGACTGTATGTTGACCACAATTGACTTTTCACCCAATAAAGTTGATTTTCAGTCATCTGAGCAATTGACTGAGCAAACTTGTAATGCAAGGCTTAAAACTTGGTATGAGCATTCTTTGAAGCATATGAGGAGCCATGAAAACCACTTTAGGCCTTGGAAACCCAATCTTTCTTGAGAAATACAAAATACTAGTTATGAGTCCATTTCTTATGAGAAGAATTTGTCTAATCAATTCTTGAGCAACCTTGACCATTTTAGGACCCCAGGAGAATATCTTGAATGAAAATGGGAGGGAAAATTTTAGGGTACAACAGCTGCCCCTGTTCAATCTTCTTAAACCTGAAGGGTTAGATTGGCATGTCTGCCATTCGTGACTTGAAGGTAGAAGATGATTGAACACTTAAATGCCCAGAAATTTGCACTCTCTTGTGTAGGAAGTAACATTGTTGGTCGATTACATTGGGAATGGGCTTAAAGATTCCATTTAGAGAGTGACAGGATGTCATCGGAGATGGTCTTATAGATGCCTTCCAGAGTAATTATTGATAGGAATATAAGAATAAGTCTACGCCTGAATTTGTCTTAGAAAGGAAGAGTATCAGAAGGAAATATGCGTCTGACTTCATCTGAATGATGCACTAGAAGATGTCTAGTCCCGACTTCATCTAGAAGAGGTATTTAGAGGAGTCTACGCATGAATTTTTTCCAAAAAGAGTATCAGAGGGAAATATACTCTGACTTCATCTGAATGATACACTAGAAGATGTCTACGCCTGATTTCATCTAGAAGAAATATTTTTTAGAATGACTCTATGGGGAAAGTGCTTAAGTAGCTTCTTGTAAGATTTAGTGTCTATGGGAAATGCTTGTCAAAATCCAGTTTCTGAAGGAAATTGTCTAGTCATGTAGATAGTCACCATGTCTTGTTTCAGGAGTTATTATGCGACCTGTTAGAAAATTATTGATGATGTTCGTCTATTTGTAGACCTTACCTGAAAATATAAAGAGTTACTTGTATGTGTTGTACCCCAAAATTTTCTCTCTCATTTTACTCAACATATGTTCATTGAGATCCCCAACTTGCCCAAGGATGCTTATGGATTAACCAGACAAATCCTCCTCATAAGACAATAAGCCTCAAACTAGGGTTTCACTCCTCATCAAGATGTTTGAGTTACAAGGGTCCTAAATGATTTCCATTGCCCTAATATGTTATCCAAATCATCCATGCCAAGTTTCATGCCTTGCACAAGAAGTTTTCTCAGTCAACTGTTCAGATGCTTGAAAATCAACTGTATTAGGTCAAAAGTAAACAGTGGCCCACATACATTCAAACTTCAGGATTTTTGGTCAGCATCAACATTTTGAAGTGATATCCATCATTTGATCAAGGGTTTATCATGATTCCTCAAAACTTAAAAGTTGCTAAATTAGGGTTTCTATAGGAAAAGTCACCCAAACTTTGACCAGGAATAACTTCCACATACTTTATCAGAAATTTCTCATCCAAGGCTAATTTTGAAGAGAATCCAATTCCATACAAATCATCTTCAGCCCTCAAGTTCAAGAAATGCACTCATGAAAAGATATAAATTCAGACATTATAAGTCCTTTTCAAAAAGTCAACAAAAACACCTTTTGGGACAAAGCTTCTTACATGAACATGGAAGACCCAATTGAGATGAGACAAAAAAGGTTGTTTATAGGACATCCTAAGCTTTCTAAAAAGTCAAAGAAAACCCTCTTAAGGTCAAAATTGAGAGAAATATGCATTGTCCAAATTGGCCATTTTTGGAAATTTGCATAAAGTCAACAATTCCCAAAATTGCATTTTTATCTCAAATGAGCCTAACTTTTTATGCTTGCATTATGCTTCTAACATGGCCCACGACCCTTGAGCTCACTCATATATTTTTCCATTATTTTTATTATTTATTTTGATTATTTATTCATTAAAATTCAAAAATAAATAAATAAATAATGAAAAATATGTAAGATATGATTGTGAATCTTTTTCTCATCAAATAAACATCAAAATGTGCTGGAAAATCAGAGGAGAATCGTGGAAAGAGAGCAAGATTGGATTTGTTCCAAGAATGAGCAAAATAAAATCATGAAAAGAAATTATTTTTCTCATTGAAAGCATGGATTTCTTTCTTCTTTTGTTAACCTAATATGTTCCAATACATATACACAACATGGCCAAACCTAGAACACACGAAAAAGCTGCCTCCACGCATCCAGAAAAAGCTTTAAATTTTGACAAAAAAGTGGTGATCAAATTCCAATTTAGAAGGAGATTCAAAGGGTTTCAAGGCCAGCTATCCACTCCTGGGAACCTCCTGAAGCTAACAGTACCATTTGCACGCCTCAAAACTCCATAAATCATCGCACAACATCATCACGGTTTGCCATTTTTTCCAAATTCGTATCCATATATTCTTGAATTGTTAATCTATTTTGATTACATATCCATGTTCATATGAATTCCTAGAAGCTTTCTGCATATTTAATTTTTAGTTTTGATGCATCAATGCCAAATTGCCATTATTAGGGTTTTAACCTCTGTTTTAGGGCTTTGAGATGCATGGAAAATGGACCAAAATAAGGTTACCATGATACTCGTATGATCAAAACGAGTTGATCTATATGCTTAGAATTGATTTATTATGCCTGGTTTTGATTTTTGATGTTTGCAGGGTTGTAGCTACAGTGGGCGTCCGTAGGTAAAGGGTTGGTATCTAAAGCCACGGTCCAGGGAAGAAGAAGGTGGCGTGGCAGCCAACCACTGGCCAATTTAAATTTGCGCGCGTTTTTTCAGGTATAAGGCGTGCGTAGTTATTAATATATTATTTGTCTATTATATTACCAGATAAGCATTACAACGCAAATGGCGAGGAGTATGTGCATATGAAGCAAGGGACATGGGTTCGATCCTAGGTCCAAACATTTTCTTATTTTCTGAACAATTCCTTGCAAATCCAGCGTATCTCAATGCCTAGCGTCCACCGTGCGCCCCAGATCCCATCCCTAAGATCCATCATCATAAAGATCTCACGCTCCAGCTTTGAGGGACCACCATGAATCATCAGGAGAGAGGTGCACTAGACCAAACGCCAGACCCTAGGCCATCTATGGGCCTAACAGGAAATTTGGCTGCATACCCCCCAAATTGCTCAACACCAGGCCCAATTCTAATTCTTTTCTTTCTTTTTTTATTTATTTTCTTTAATTATATTTTACCACAAAATCAATTTTTTTACTATTATTAAATCACAAAAAATCACAAAAAAGGGTAGAATTAGGTTTTTATTAAAATTAGCTTAATTTTGGCAAATTAATTAATTTTGATTTGATTGTTTTCATAATTAAAATTAATTAGACCAATTAGGCTTAATTCATAAATATTTAATTTTCTCAATAAAATACCAAAAAATGTTTTTTTAATTAATTAGATTTAGGTTAAGATTTAAAATATTTTTCTCAATAATAAAATACAAAAAAATAATTTACTTTTATTTGATTAGAATTTTTTTAGGACCTCGACTTCATTCTCGTATTTATTTCGTCGCGCGCGTCCTTATTTTCTTTATTTTTATTAAATACTGTAACTGTTCCCAAGTTGTAATAGTTAATTAGGCTTACTTTTCCGCTTGTCATTTTTCCCGGGTTTTTGATCATGTAACTCCCTCCCCCAAAGCCTTGTAATAGTTAGGGTTTTAATTTCTTGCTTTTAATTTCTGCAACTATTTAACTGTTAGATGTATGGACAATAGGCTTGCATGTGAAAGATAAATCAAATTAAAACAGTAGAAAACTCTAATTGTGCAAAGATAATTAACAGAAAAAACACACTCGCAGATGTTCATTCCTAGGGTTTTCCCCACTTGGTTGCCTCGAAAATAATGGTTGTGTCCCTCGAATGTAGGGATACCTTAGGAATGACCTGCGATTCAAAATCATCATAAAGATCATAGTCCCTACTTGTCCCTCGAGTTGCCTACGTATTGATCTTATGATAGTCCCTTCGAAACACTAAGGTATCTTTGCTTCTTGCCTTCAAAGACCATTTCGTCCCTTCGAACGTCCCTTTACAAATCCAACAATAGGGCTACCTACTCTTTAATAGTAGGATAGCGCTGTCTAAAGGAAAATGAACAAACTTTTTTCGAGTAGGTAGATAGTTCCTAGGTACTTACTCAAACAAACAAATTTTACACAAACACTTTTCAAAACAGTTTTCAAAACAAATTTGTCACACTCTTGAGGACCGATACAAGGGTTATCACGAAGTAAAACTTTTTCAAAAGAAGCACACGCAAGCAATTTTAAAAAATGAGAAAGTACCTAAGAGCCCGTGGAAAACCATGGATAGAAAGGGTGCTAACACCTTCCCTTTCTATAATCTACCCCCCGTACTCAGAAACATCTCGAAAAAGGTTTTTTCAGGTCTTTTTCCTTTTCCTTTGTTGGATGAAATAAAAGTCGATGGAGACTCTTCTTTACCGCATATTTGCAAAAAAAAAAAACACAAACCAGTATAACAGTCGGTTTTGCCACCGTATCACATTATGTAATGTCATGATGTATGAAATGCATTATGTAATGATGTTCTTGAAATCAATGAGAGTGTGCTATATGCGTTTCAAATGCATATGCAATGATATTTTAAAGATGATGTATGAATGTGAAATGTCGTTGAAGCGTCTCGGTTGCTCTGTATAACATCTTTGATTTGGAAAATAAATCTCTGACTGTTGCTAAGGATGGCGAATATGAATCTTTGGTCTTGTTTAGAATGTCTGTGCTGGGGATTTTGGCTTCCTATTTGGTTAAACTCTGCTGGGGAATGTTGATTTCTGTTTGGGCAGAAGAGTTTAGGAACATTGGTCGTTCATAGCTCTACTGGGGAATTGAATTCTTATATACTCTGACTGGGGATAAAAGAGATGGAAAATCTTTCAAGGTGTTGTCTGACCGAGTTTATGATATGAATGCCCATTCGTCTAGAGAGGATAAGGTGAACGATATCTGGTCTGTTTCAGATTTCTTAGCAACTCTCTGGGGATGGCAATCTGGACTACTCTTTTCTGGAGAGAGAAATTTTGCTTGTGATTTGTAGTAGTCAAAGTTTCGGATTCAAGCTTGGGAGACTGTATCCTGTTGGGGAAATAAACCCTGTTGGGGAAATAAACCCTATTGGAGAAACATTCTATTGAGGAAATAAACCTGTTGGAGGAATATATTCTATTAACAAAATGAACCCTGCTGGAGAAGAGAATTCTATAGGGGTTTTTTACAGTGTTGGAGAAATAAACTCAGTCGGGGAAGAGATGTTTTGTGAGTTATGTTGGTGACAAACTCTCTGACGAGGATTGGGACTCCGTAGGTTGGCGACATTGTCGGGGAAAAGGTTATACTCCTTTATCTACTAGGGGAATATGCTCATGTGTATGATTGGGATATTTCATACTTGCAGGGAACGTATCTTTGTTGAAGATGAGCTTGTGAAGATGACTCTGCGAGGATTGTCCCATGGAGATTGCTCTATGGGGGGTTTTGGAGGATGATTTGAACATTATCCCTGTGAGCAACCCCTTCATAGATTGATTTTTAATGATTTCAAATATAATATAACATGTTTGAATAAGCCAAAATTACATTTCTCTCATAATGCACCATTATGTGTCGACACATCAAGTTTTGTATCGATACATAGCTTTCTGAAGTCCCTGGACTTGTATCTCAAAACTATTATGTATCAATACAAAAGCTTATGAGTCGATACATAACTCTTTGATGATCCTGGAATGTAAATCTAAAAACTGCATGCATCGATACATAAATTTCATGCATCGACACATAATATTTTGATGCCCCTGTAATAATTGTATGAATCGACACAAAACCTTATGTATCGACACAACATTCTGATGAACCTGGAAAACATTTTGAAACTTATATGTATCGATACATATTATCATGTGTCGACTCATACTATGTTTTAAATTCAAAAGTTAAATTTACAATCAGTATGTATCGACACATACGCATTATATATCGACACAAAACATTCTAATGATCCTGGAAAACATTTTGAAACTTATATGTATCGATACATAATATCATGTGTCGACTCATACTATGTTTTAAATTCAAAATTTAAATTTACAATCAGTATGTATCGACACATACGCATTATGGGTCGACGGGTATAAAAGTGTTGATTCTGTAAAACGCTATAACAGGTTTTTGTATCGACTCAAAACATAATGTATCGACTCATCCTGTTACATGTAACTAACATGAGTCGACACATGACTAACATGCATGGACTCATGCACTTTCTTTTTTGACTAACCGTTTTCTGTTATAAATATAAGCAGGCATTTCTTTAGAACACAAGATAGCAGCATAGAAGATTGTGTGCAAAACAATTATAAGCAACCATAAGCTTTTGATTCCTTCATCTTCATCATCTTCTTAACCTTATTACAATCAACGACAATAAAGAAAATCAAACATCCTTGTTGCGTTGGATCAAGCGGTTTGAGATAACGTTCAGCTGAGTATTGAAGAAGTCTAGCTGAGTTAAAGGTTGAAGAGGAAGCTTTAAGAAATAAACCAAAGGGTTTTTCCTTCAAGAACGGGTGTTTTCTTGAGGGTTTTGTCAGTCACGGTCGCGCGAGTCGGATTCAGTCGTAGCGAGGGGTTTGGAAATCAGAAGGATTTTGAAAAAACAAACAGGTCGTGGAAGCAGAGGATCGTTCGGTGACTTTGCAGGGAATCTTGATACAACTCATATCAAGTGGTGGTTCTTACAAGAAGAAGAATATCATAGGGATTTCTTGCTTTCTGTGTAGTGTAACCTTGCTATCATACATTCAGCATATTGATATAAAAGTTCTCAGTTTCGATTGTGAAATTGAGAGGGAGACATACCCACACGCGAGGACGACAGTGGGGAACTTCCTTACCAAACTGCTTGTGTATTGTTCTCTCTTTCTTTCTCTTTACAGTTTTACATATTCTATAATTTTGCAATCCAATTAGCGTGCTAAGTTTTATAGTCTAATGATAAACATAGTGGCTTAAACATTTTCACCAAACCACCATTATTAAATCAATATACAAGCATACGCCAATTGTTTGACAAAATTCCTATTATATTTCTAAATTCATTGGAAATTCTGTTTTATGATAAGTGCATTGAAACGTCAAGATTTCTGAGTTTTATATTCAGCCATTCCATTCAATAAAAATCCAGCAAAGTTTTCACATGTCAAGCTTTTTAGTAGTCAGTTCAAAGTAGACGAAATTGATTCAGGACATTAATTTTCGCTGCTTTCAACTCTCTTTGATAAAACTATGTTAAATCCTTAAAAAAGGAGAAGTGATCTATTCACCCCCCTCTCGATCACTTGGCACACCGTATAACAAGTGGTATCAGAGCACCGGTTAGCTGGTGCTTTGTATCTACTCGTAACGCTATGGCCTTTGAACCAAATAGGGCGTATAATAGAGCTTCTGTTTTCAATGGTGAAAACTATGGCTACTGGAAAGACTACATGCGAGTACACATAAATTCCATTGACAAGAATGTATGGACTGCCACTCAAAATGGTCATTTTCAAATAACCATGAGGAATGATGTAGGTGCAATAGTACCTAAACCTGAGGATCAATGGAATGAAATGGATGAAAAGAAATGGTCGTGCGATTGGAGAGCCAGAAATATGATGATCTCAGCACTTGGTGTTGATGAGTATTATAGGGTATCTCACTGCACGTTTGCTAAAGAAATGTGGGACGCTTTAGAAATTTCCCATGAAGGCACAACTGAAGTTAAACAATCCCGCATTAATACACTCAATCAATAGTTCGAGCTCTTTCGCATGAAGCAAGGAGAATCTGTCTCTGACATGCAGAAGAGATTCGTACATCTCGTGAGTCATTTAAATGCACTTGGAAAACTTGTTTCCAATGAAATTGCTACTAATAAAATTCTGGGATGTCTTAGCAGGAAATAGAAACCTAAAGTAACAGCTATCAAGGAAGTAAATGACCTCACTATGCTTACCATTACAACTCTGTTTGGAAAGCTGGAAGAACATCAACAAGAATTGCAAAGTCTTGAAAAATAAGAAAATAAGAGTAAGAAAGAAAGGAACAAAGACAGGGAGGGTGAGAAGAAGTCAATAGCTCTAATGACTTCTAGCTCTAAGTCCTCAACCAAAGAGAAAGATGATAATGGCTCAACTAGTGATGAAAATTCTGATGATGAAGAAATGGGACTTTTTGTTCGGAGATACAATAGATTTATCCGAAAGAATGGAATCAGGCACTCTGATAAGAATATCATAAGCTTTCGAAAACAATCCAAAGAACCAAGGCAAGAAAAAATAAAAAGCAAAGAGGTAAAGGACCTTCTTACAATTGTGGTAAAGTTGGACACTACAAACCAGATTGTCCAAAGATGAAAAAGGATAAGGAAAAAGCTCCACCAAAAAAGTTCAACAAACAAAGAAGAGATTATATTGCATGGGAAAGCAACAGCGATTCATCAGACAATGACAGTTCAAGTTGTAGTGATGAAAGTGAAAAAGTATGTCTGATGGCACATACAAAAAAGTCAATTCTACAACAAGAAAGACAACCACAACAAACAAGTAAGACAAGCATATCCTAACAACTTTTCTTCTATGACCTTTTCTAAACTAAAGTTAGCTTTTGAAAAATTGCAATACAAAGCTAAAGATGCCTTTAAGAGATTATCCTCCGATAAACAAATATTTTCATTTCTCGAGAGTAAAGTCTATAAAGCTGAAAAAGACTTAAAAAGTCTAAAAGCTAGTATTGCATAAAGTTCAAAAGATAAGGATGTTACAGGATGTATTCCCAGAAGGGAATGTGAAGTTTGTCATATTTGGCCGCAAGAGGTTAGGACTCTTAATGCCAAATTAGAAAAATCTTTACAACCCAAAGTTACTTTTGCAATCGATCCTAAAATTTTTAAGAAAACATTAAATCCACCGTATTCAAAATACTCTTTTGTTAATAAATTACCAAAGGATACAATGAGCAGAAGTAAAACAATACATCATCATCATAGTTTATGCCATTATTGTTGTCACTTTGGACATACCATTGAAAAATGCAAGTTTAGGAGGTTCCTTGTTCCTAAAGGCATTTACCAATGGAGACCTAAAGGCAACCATGTTACCACTTACCCACATGGACCCAATAAAAATTGGGTACCTACCTCTCTCTTTTGATATTGCATGAAAAATGCCTCACACCCATGGATAAAAGATGGTTTTTAGACAGCGGGTGTTCAAGGCATATGACTGGTGACATATCGCTCCTCATTGACTTCAAGGCAAAGAAGAAAGGATTTGTTACCTATGGAGACAATAACAAAGGAGCTATACTCGGTAAAGGTAGTGTAGGTAATCCCTCTATCACTACTATTTCTAATGTCCATTTAGTAGAGGGGCTTAAACACAATTTTCTCAGTATTAGTCAAATATGTGACAAGGGTTATAAAGTTACCTTCACAAATACTTGCTGCATAATTGAAAATACTGAAAAAGATATTGTGTTTAAGGGCATTAGAGTAAACAATATCTATATGCTTGACCTTTTTAATGTATCCTTAACAAGCACCAAGTGTCTAGTCACCTTGAATGATGATTCATGGCTTTGGCATAGACGCTTAGCGCATGTTAACTTTCATTTGCTTAATAAGGTTGTATCCAAGGATCTAGTAGTAGGTCTTCCAAAGATAAAATTTACAAAGGATCACCTATGTGATGCGTGCCAAATGGGAAAGCAAACAAGGGTCTCTTTCAAATCCAAAAACATGATTTCCACTTCATGACCCCTTGAGCTTCTCCACATGGACCTTTTTGGACCCTCTAGAACAAAAAGTTTAGGAGGAAATTATTATGGTTTTGTCATTGTTGACGACTACTCTATATTTACTTGGACTATATTCCTTCAAAGCAAAAATGAAACTTTTTCTGCTTTTAAGAGTTTTGCAAAACTATCTCAAAATAGAATGGAATTGAAAATAATTGCAATTCGAAGCGATCATGGAGGTGAATTTCAAAACCATCTCTTTGATAAGTACTGTGACAAGCATGGTATTGAGCATAATTTTTCAGCACCTCGAACTCCACAGCAGAATGGAGTTGTGGAGGGCAAAAATCGCGTCTTAGAGGAGCTGGCAAGAACAATGCTCAATGAAGGTGGATTGCCAAAATATTTCTGGGCTGATGCAATTAGCACAGCCTGCTATGTTTTAAATAGAATACTAATTCGCCCAATTTTGGATAAAACACCTTATAAAATCTTGAAAGGATGAAAGCCAAACTTGTCACATCTTCATGTATTCGGTTGCAAATGTTTTGTCTTAAATAATGGAAAAGAAAATCTTGGAAAATTTGATGCAAAAGCAGATGAAGGTATATTTCTCGGATACTCATAATCAAGAAAAACATATAGGGTATACAATAAACGTCTACTTACAGTTGAGGAGTCAATTCATGTCTCTTTTGATGAATCTCATCTGAAACATGTCGGAAAAGGTATTTCTCTTGATGGTGCAGGTGTATCTACTGAAAATATACTCAAAGAAACTGTTGAAGAAAATGTTCAATCCAAAACAATTGATGATAAGAAAGAAAAAGATACAAGCCCTTCAAAAGATGAGGAAGAAGAGAAAATGGAAGCAAATGATCTTCCACTATCTTGGAAGTCCTATAAAGACCATGCCATTGATAACATATTGGGAGACATCTCAAAAGGAGTAATGACTTGCTCCAAGATAGGTAATTTTTGTTATCATTTTGCTTTCGTTTCACAAGTAGAACCTAAGAATGCTAAAGAGGCCTTGATTGATGAATTTTGGCTAATGGCCATGCAAGATGAGGTAAATCAGTTTAAAAGAAATGACGTTTGGGAACTTGTCCCCCGTCCGCGAGACCATCATATCATAGGCACTAAATGGGGTTTTAGAAATAAACTTGATGAAAACGGAATAATAACCCGCAATAAAGCAAACTTGGTAGCACAAGGGTATAACCAAGAGGGGGGCATTGATTATGAGGAGACTTATGCTCCAGTTGCTCGCCTTGAGGCTATACGTCTTTTGCTTGCTTATGCGTGTGCAAAATATTTTAAGCTTTATCAAATGGATGTAAAGAGTGCCTTTCTTAACGGAGTCATAAATGAAGAAGTGTATGTCTCACAACCTCCCGGTTTTGAAAATAACGAATATCCAGATCATGTATTTAAATTAAAACGAGCATTATATGGTCTTAAACACGCTCCTCGGGTCTAGTATGAAAGACTTAGTAAATTTCTACTTGATCATGGCTATTCAAGAGGTAAAGTGGACACTACTTTTTTCATTAAACGTAAAGGAAAGCACATCCTTTTAGTTCAAATATACGTAGATGACATTATTTTTGGTTCAACTAATCTACACTTGGTCGAGGAATTTTCCAAAATCATGCAGGGTGAATTTGAGATGAGCCTCATGGGGGAGCTAAACTACTTTCTTGGCAATGAAGGCACAATTATATGTCAAACAAAATATTGCCAAGAGTTGCTTAAATGATTTGGGATGAACAACTCTAAACCAATTGATACTCCCATGCCTACCAACGGAAATTTAGACAAGGATGAACACGGTAAGCGTGTCGATGTCAAGAAATATAGAGGTATGATTGGATCACTCTTGTATCTTATAGAATCTAGGCCTGACATCATGTTTAGTGTTTGCATGTGTGCACGATATCAATCGGATCCTAAGGAATCCCACTTGAAAGTTGTCAAGCGTATACATAGGTATCTCAATAATACACCTAAGTATGGGCTATGGTATTCCAAGGGAAGCGATTGCAGTTTAGTAGGTTACTCTGATTCTGATTTTGCTGGCTGCAAATCAGATAGGAAAAGCACTAGTGGAACATGTCACTTGTTTTCAAACTCTTTAATAAGTTGGCATAGAAAAAAGAAAGTTTTTGTTGCTTTGTCAACTGCTGAAGCTGAATACGTTGCAGCCGGTAGCTGTTGTGCTCAGATCTTATGGCTGAAGCAACAATTACAAGACTACGATATTCAATTAAAACGTATTCCAATCAAATGTGACAATACAAGTGCTATAAACCTCACTAAGAATCCAGTTTTACACTCACGCACTAAACACATAGAAATTAGACATCACTTTTTACGCGATCATGTTTAAAAGGAGGATGTTACGTTTGAGCATGTTGATACTAAAAATCAACTTGCTGACATCTTTACAAAACCACTTATAACGGACCTCTTCTTCAACATCCGCCGTGAGCTATGGATTTTAGATCTCTCATATGTGTTGTCGTAAACATATATGTAATTGAAATATATCTATGTCACACCATATTGTTAAGATGTGCTTTTTCAGCTTTAGTACGTGTGTTCACTTATCTAATCAAACGAGGTAATATCTTTCCTATCTTCACCCTCAATCACCTATAAGTTGATCTAAATCTTCACTGAAAATGTCTTCGTATATCTCTTTTCCATAAATTGTTTGAATTTTACATATACAATTCACATCACATCATTTTTTTTCTTTCAAGTACTTGTATAAATGCCTCTTTCAAACATTTTATCATGGTTATGTAATCTAACTTTTTATATGCAATTGCATTACTTTTAACGTGATTACTTTATGTTTACTCTTCTATTTACTCACTTATTGATAACTTTATGCCTGCCATTCTGTGTGAATGCCAAGTCCATTAACCGCTGAAATTGTATATAAATTTTCCTATGTGTTGAGTTTCTTAAAAATGTTGCTTATTTTCATTTTGATATGGTCAAAGGGGGAGAAGAAGAGTGTGTCATTGAAGATTGTGCTTGTATTAGGAATAAGATACACAAACTCAGGGGTAGCAAGCTTTTTTCATTCACGACACATCATCAGATATTTGCCATCATCAAAAAGGGGGAGTTTGTGAGCAACCCCTTCATAGATTGATTTTGAATGATTGCAAATATAATATAACATGTTTGAATAAGCCAAAATTACAATTCTCTCATAATGCACCATTATGTGTCGACACATAGAGTTTTGTATCGATACATAGCTTTCTGAAGTCCCTGGACTTGTATCTCAAAACTATTATGTATCAATACAAAAGCTTATGAGTTGATACATAACTCTTTGATGATCCTGGAATGTAAATCTAAAAACTGCATGCATCGATACATAAATTTCATGCATCGACACATAATATTTTGATGCCCTTGTAATACTTGTATGAATCGACACAAAACCTTATGTATCTACACAAAACATTCTGATGACCATGGAAAACGTTTTGAAACTTATATGTATCGATACATAATATAATGTGTCGACTCATACTATGTTTTAAATTCAAAAGTTAAATTTACAATCAGTATGTATCAACACATACACATTATGTATCGATACAAAACATTCTGATGATCCTGGAAAACATTTTGAAACTTATATGTATCGATACATAATATCATGTGTCGACTCATACTATGTTTTAAATTCAAATTTTAAATTTACAATCAGTATGTATTGACACATACGCATTATGTGTCGACGGGTATAAAAGTGTTGATTCTGTAAAACGCTATAACAGGTTTTTGTATCGACTCAAAACATAATGTATCGACTCATCCTGTTACATGTAACTAACATGAGTCGACACTTGACCAACATGCATCGACTCATGCACTTTCTTTTTTGACTAACCATTTTATGTTATAAATATAAGCAAGCATTTCTTTAGAACACAAGATAGCAGCATAGAAGATTGTGTGCAAAACAATTGTGAGCAACCAAAAGCTTTTGATTCCTTCATCTTCATCATCTTCTCAACCTTCTTACATTCAACAACAACAAAGAAAAACAAACATCCTTGTTGCATTAGATCAAGCCATTTGAGATAAAGTTCAGCTGAGTATTGAAGAAGTCTAGCTGAGTTGAAGGTTGAAGAGGAAGCTTCAAGAAATAAACCAGAGGGTTTGTCCTTCAAGAACGGGTGTTTTCTTGAGGGATTTGTCAATCACGGTCACGCGAGTCAGATTCAGCCGTAGCGAGGGGTTTGGAAATCGGAAGGATTTTGAACAAACAGGTCGTGGAAGCGGAGGATCGTTCGGTGACTTTGTAGGGAATCTTGATACAACTCATATCAAGTGGTGGTTCTTACAAGAAAAAGAAGATCATAGAGATTTCTTGCTTTCTGTGTAGTGTAACCTTGTTATCAAACATTCAGCATATTGATATAAAAGTTCTCAGTTTCGATTGTGAAATTGAGAGGGAGACGTACCCACACGCGAGGACGACATTGGGGTACTTCCTTACCAAACTGCCTATGTATCATTCTCTCTTTATTTCTCTTTAAAATTTTACATATTCTATAATTTTGCAATCCAATTGGCGTGCTACATTTTACAGTCTAATGATAAACATAGTGGCTCAAACATTTTCACCTAACCACCACTATTGAATCATTATATAAGCATACGCCAATTGTTTGACAAAATTCCTATTATATTTCTAAATTCATTGGAAATTCTGTTTTATGATAAGTGCATTGAAAAGTCAAGATTTCTGAGTTGTATATTCATCCATTCCATTCAATAAAAATCCAGCAAAGTTTTCACATGTCAAGCTTTCTAGTAGTCGGTTCAAAGTAGACGGAATTGATTCAGGACATTAATTTTCGCTGCTTTCAACTCTCTTTGATAAAACTATTTTAAATCCTTGAAAAAGAAGAAGTGATCTATTCACCCCCCCTCACGATCACTTGCCACACCGTCTAACAATCCCAACTCCTAGAGTCTTGACTAAATACTTATTCCTGTTTTTATGCATATATTTGTTAACATAAATCATATTCATATGCATATATTCATTAAATTTATACATTGGATGTTTTTGCGAACAAAACATAAAAAGTAAAACAAAACTTGAATTTTGAAATTGTATGTATACTGATAGTTTGCCCATAAATAGGAGATTGTTGTACAAAGAGACATAAATCCTGGTAAGAGGAAATTGTCGTGAAATGAAAGGAGTACAAAGCAAAACAAAACATATAGCTATGTGTAAATGATCTCGTCAGGTTTCAACTCTGCTATTGCCCCTATGTCTTTGAGCATCTCATCCCTTATCGTCGGAAGAAGTTGATTAAATTGATTGGCACCATTTGAACTTGATGTTGATAATAAAGTTGGCTATAAGTGATCCAAAGGGACATAGTCGTACGTTTTAATCCCTAACTTTTACTTATCCCGCCCTTTCGGGTTTTTAGTCCACCAGGATACCCTTTTTTCCCCAAGCCGCCTTTTCAGGTTTTCGACTTGCCGAATGTACAATATTTATATATATCCCTAATTTTTTCTTGAACCCTTTTGGTTCGCCGGGATGCCCTTATTTTTCCCTAGTCCATTGAACCTAGTGGGTGGTTTTCATGCGTAGTATCTTTTGACTATGTCCGCGTTTACAGGGTGTGGAAGATCTTCATCGTCCATGGTGGTAAGTATCATAGCACCGCCCAAAAATATTTTCTTGATTACAAATGGCCCTTCATAGGTGGGAGTCCATTTTCCCCTGGGATCATCTTGCGGTAGAATGATGCGCTTTATTACCAATTCACCAGCTTGATATACCCGATGCCTGGTCTTCTTGTTGAAACTTTGATCATACGCTTCTGATACATCTGACTGTGACTGACAACCGTAAGTCTTTTCTCGTTAATTTGATTCAATTGGTCCAACCTAGTCTGAATCCATTCGTCTTCGTCTAGATCTTCAACTTTCATAATTCTTAGAGAAGGAATCTGAACTTCGACATGTAGGTCATCCTCCTTACCGTAGACTAGAGAGAATGGGGTATCCCCAGTTGATGTTCATGTTGAAGTGCGATTTCCATGAAGAGAAAATGGTAACATCTCGAGCCAATCTTTATATGTCACCATCATCTTTTGTATAATCTTCTTGATGTTCTTATTGGCGACTTCCATTATGCCATTCATCTTCAGTCGATTCAGAGAATAATTGTGGTGCTTGATCTTGAGTTGTGTGAAGAGTTCCGCGATCATAGTGTTGTTGAGATCGATACCATTGTATGTGATGATTATTTTGGGGCTGCCATACTGACATATAAGATTATACTTAATGAATCGGGCGACAACATTCTTAGTAACAAAGGCAAACAAGGATGCTTCAACCCACTTTGTGAAGTAATCAATGGAAACGAGGATGAAGCGATATCCGTTAGAAGCAGTAGGTTTGATTTCTCCAATCATATCAATGCCCCACATTGCAAACGGCCAAGGAGAAGTCAAGATATTCAAAGGTACTGGAGGCATATATACTTTGTCAGTGTAGATCTGGCATTTGCGACAAGTTCTTGAGTGGTGATGACAGTCAACTTCCATATTCGACCAATAGTATCCCGCTCTTAGAATCTTCTTAGCCATCGCATGCCCACTAGAATGAGTACCAAAGATACCTTCGTGCATATCTTCCATAACTTTATCTGCTTCCTTCTTATCCATGCAGCAAAGCATAGTCGAATCATGGTTGCGCTTGTACAGAATTATGTTGCTCAGGAAGAATTTAGCAGAGAACCTCCGCAGGAATTTCTTGTCATTAATTGATGCTCCTTCAGGATACTCTTGAGCCTCGAGGTACCTTTTTACTTCATGAAAACAAGGTTTTTCTTCCACTCCGTCAGTGTAAACTTTGTAACAGTGTTCCAGTTCATGTAGTCTCTCCATAGTAATTCGGGGAGCCTCGTTGTCCCATTTGACTTTAAACATAAACAACATGGTTTCTAATGCGTCTGCCAACTGATTCTCTTCTCGTGGGATATTCTCAAAAGTGATTTCATTGAAGTAAGAGATCACAGTCAGCACATTCTCTGGTAAGGAATGAGATCCGGGTGCTTCATGTCCCATTCTCATTTGATTTAACTAATCACCAGGGCTGAGTCCCTGTATACGTTCAAGAACTTAATTCACAGGTCAATAGCAGCTTTAATACCCATGATGCATGCTTCGTATTCAGCCATATTATTAGTATAGTCAAATCATAATTTGGCGGTGGAGGGTGTATGGCAACCCTAGGGAGAGATAATCGCATCACTGATTCCGTTACCAAGTGTGTTGGAAGCTCCATCAAAAACCAAAGTCCATCGGGATCCTTGCTCAGGTCCTTCATACAGTCCAGGTTCTTCATAATCCGTAACTAGCATAATATTCTCGTCCGGGAACTCAAAATTCATAGATTGGTAGTCACCTACGACTTGATGAGCCAAATGATCTGCCAGTACACTTCCTTTGATTGCTTTCTAAGTGGTGCGCTGAATTTCGTCTTCTGTTAAGACCATTTGCCTTCTGGCGATTCTTCCGGAGAGAGTTGGCTTCTCGAATATGTATTTGCTGTGATCCATTTTAGAGATTAATAAAGTAGTATGGGTCAACATATACTATCTTAGTCAACGAACAACACATACCAAAGCACATCAAGTTTTCTCGATCAATGAGTATCTTGTTTCACACTCAGTAAAATTTTTGCTAACGTAGTATATTGCATGCTCCTTTCGACCAGACTCATCATGTTGGCCCAGTACACTCCCCATTGAATTCTCTAGCACTATTATGTACATGATTAAATATCTTCCTTCAATTAGTGGCATCAGAATCAGAGGTTCTTTTAGGTACTCTTTGATTTTGTCAAAGGATACTTGGCAGTCGTCATTCCACTTCACTACCTGATCTTTCTTCAATAACTTGAAGATTGGCTCACAAGTAGCAATTAAATGATAAATGAATCAGGCAATGTAATTCAATCGTCCTAAGAAACCTCTGACTTCCTTCTCAGTATGGGAAGCCGAAATTTATTGAATAGCTTTGACCATGGTGGGATCAACTTCAATACCTTTACTAATGACGACGAAACCGAGGAGTTTACCGAACCTCACCCCAAAGGTGCACTTGTTTGGATTCAACCTTAGTTTGTACTTCGTCAGTCTTTCAAACAGTTTATTTAGATGGTCAAGATGTTCCCTTTTAGTGTGATATCTGGCTATGATATTGTCGATGTATAATTATATCTTGTGATGAATCACATTATGGAATAAAGCTACCATGGCACACTGATAAGTTGCACCTGCATTCTTCAACCCAAAGGGAATTACCTTGTAGCAGAAATTTCCCCACAATGTGACGAAGGTTGTTTTCTTCATGCCCTCATGCACCATCTTGATCTTATTATACCCTGAGAAAGCATCCATGAAGGAGAATACCTTATGTCGAGCAGTGTTGTCGACCAGAACATCAATATATGGAAGTGGGAAGTCATCTTTGGGGCTTTCCCTGTTCAGATCCCTGTAGTCTACACATGTACACACCTTGCAGTATTTCTTCGATACTGGGACAACATTAGCAACCCATTGAGGATATGATATAACAACCAAGAAACTTGCGTTGAATTTCTTTATAACCTCAACCTTGATCTTGTCTGACATCTCGGGACGCATGCGATAAACCTTCTGCTTTATTAGAGAACAACCCTATTTCATTGGTATATGGTGAACCACAATAGCGGTATCGAGCCCTGACATGTCTTCATATGAACAAGCAAAGATCTCAACATATTCCCGCAACATTTGGATCAACCTGTTCTTGACACTGCCCTCTAGGTTGGCCCCTATCTTAACTTCTTTCCTGTCTGTTTCAGAACCCAGATTTACCACTTCAACTGGCTCTTCATGCGGTTGGATAACCTTTTCTTCTTGTATTAAGAGTCTGGCTAGCTCTCCAGGTATTTCACAATCTTTCTCACCTTCGTCCCCGGCTTGGTAGATTGGATTTTCAAAGTCATAAGTGGAAATTGTAGAATCGTTATCAATGATATCCAGAGTGGATATGGATCTACAATGTATTATATGGGTGTGTGTAAGAACACATATCTTGAAAGTGATAAAAATAAAATAAAGATAGAGCGCAAAATTTGAATGCAAAACGTCCAATGCTTTATTAAATGAAAATATGTTTATGACATGATAACCCTTAACAAATGGACTGTTGTTCCTCGGGTAAGGCACACGGCTTAAAGTCATTGTTTAAAAGTTACAAAACCAAAACTTGAAAGAAATAAAAAACAGAAATGTAGCTATTACTACTAACTAAAGGAGATAGATATAATGTCTTCTGCCTTCCAGTTGATAAGCCCTTTGCCAATGGTAGGAAAGATCCAGCTGTCAAGGTCATAATCAATTTCAGCATCTTCAATAGCGTTGACTCCGTTGTTGCTGACACGAAATGATGGTATTCCAGCACAAGCGTGATGAATAAGCCTCTTACCCTCTATAGTGAAACCCAAACCAAATTTGTCAAATTTATAGGGAATGTTAGGAATCTGACCTCAAATAGTAGAACCACCTTCTTCCACAGTAGCTTTAGCATCTTTCAAGGAAGCCATTCGGGGTGGAACCTTGGTAACTTTGGGAATGAGAGAGATGTCTTCAGTTGAGGCAGGAGGGGTGACTTCAAAAGTTTTAGGCAAGAGGGATAACTTCAAAAGTCTCAATGAATTCGCCGTCCATCTCTACATACTGGAAAGAGTTCAAGTGGCTAACCATATACTCTTCTTCACCGCAAATAGCAACAATCTTTCCGTTCATAGGATATTTTAATTTTTGATGTAGCGTAGAGGTAAAAACACCTGCCCAATGGATCCAAGGGCGTCCCAATAAGCAGGAATAAGTTGGATGAATGTCCATTACATAAAAGGTAGATTCAAAGATGTGCGGACCTACCTTGATCGGAAGATCCACTTCTCCATGTACCATCCTCTTTTAAGCGCCAATGACTCGAACTATAATATCATTGTGTTTCAGTACGGCCCTTTCGCAATCAATTCCATCCAAAGCGCCTTTTGGTAGAACATTCAACGAAGAACCAATATCAACTAATACATGAGCCAAAGTAGTGCCCCTGCATTCAATGGAGACATACCAGGCTTTGTTGTGATTTATTCCTTCTGGAGTCAGATCAACATTAGAGTAACCTAATCTATTGTCAGTCGTTAAGCTAGAAACATAATTTCCAAATTAATCGACACAAATCTCTTGTGGTACGTGAGCAGTCTTCAAGAATTTTACTAATACACGTGCATGAGCTTCAGAACGCAATAACATAGATAACATATAGATCTTGGATGGGGTCTTCCCCATCTGTTCAAAAATCTGGTAGTCACTCTTACGGATAATCTTCAATACCTCTTCTAACTCTTGTCTAGAGGTGTCTTCAACTGTAGCTTCCTTAGGTGCCTCCGTCTGGGCTCCCTTAAGGCTCTATTATTTTCTCTTTACCCCGAGCCTTAGCAGTTGACTCGGTGGATGTAACTCTAACAAGTGTAGAAATAGTCTTAGGAGAGATTTCGGGAGAGAAAACCCTTCCGCTCTAGTAACCTTACTGGTCCCAGCAATATTGTCAATGTTGGAATCAGCAATTTTAGTACCTTCAACTTCAATAGCCAGTATTTCTAGCTTGCCACCGTGGTAGTAGACGTCGGATCCATAGTTCCAAGGAGTTTTATTTGAAGAATATGGGATAGGTCCAGGTGTACTGATGATCAGAGGAGCAACTTTTGGATTGGCAGTAATCCTTACAAGACCTTTGGAGGTAATCCTGACAAGAGTGCCAGATATTATAGAAAAATCATGACACAGACTCTCAGCATACGAAACCTTCTCGATCATAATTATATGATTTTCCATTGGGTGTTGAATACCTTCCTTCAGTAATTTGCAGCCATTGGGTTGCACTGTGCATCAATAATATTTTTTAATACAGCCCGAAAATAAATCGGTTTGCAGCAGATTCTTCTTGATTATAGGTAGAGGAGTAACCATTTCATTTTCAGTAGCCACATAAAGAACATCGTCAATTGCACTTATGCTTTTTTCATGCTTCGGCATAGGCACAATAATTACATTCAGGTTCTCTAGAGGATAAAACTCAATCTCTTTGTTGTCAATCATGTCCCGAATTTTGTTTTTAGGGTCCAACAATTGTTGGTGTCGTGCCAATGACTGTTAGAATGGTAGGCACATTTCGCGTTCAGATTGTACTTAGGAGAGGAGGTGTTGGGGTTCTGAGGAGGATCCCTTAGTGTAATCAGTTCTTCTTTTAGTAAATGTTGTAACGCCTGAGACAATGGCATATTAATCTTCGTAAACTTCCTTCCTAGAGCGTATGATCTACACCTATTTCCTTGTTGTTGTTATTGTTGAACATACGCAGGATTAGAAATCAATACCTCTCCCACAGACTGATTGCGATCATTTTTACCATGGCCCTTTTGGCCATAAACAACATTGGTCTCCTTCTTACCATTGAATGTCTTCTTCACAACATTTGAAGATGCAACCAATGGAATTTTTCCACTCTTGATGCTACTTTCAACTCGTTCTCCAGTTAGAATCAGATCAGTAAAACCAGATGAAGAAGTCCCAATCAGATGATTAAAGGATCGACTTATCAGAGTGCCCATCAACATATCAACTAGCTCCTGGTCAGATAAGGGAGGTTGAAATCGTCCGTCCAGATCTCTCTACTTTTGGGAATATTCTTTGAACCCTTCATTCGAGCCCATAGATATATTTTGTAATTGCACGCGAGTCGGTGCAAGGTCAACATTATATTGATACTGCTTGTAGAAAGTAGCAGCGAAGTCTTCCCAAGCATGAATTTTGGTTCCCACTAGCTGATAGAATAATTCAAGTTGTGTACCAAACAAACATTCCAGAAAGAAGTGAACCCATAACTTTTTGTTAGTAGTATGGGGTTGGATCTTTTAAACATAAGATCTCAGATGAAGTTTCGGACAAGAAACACACCCATATTTAGAAAAAGCGCAGACCTTGAACTTGTGAGGGATAACTACCCCCAAAATAAGACCCAGCTCTTCAAAATCCAATCCAGGCACTTTATGGATTTCCATGGCCTTGAGGTGATCTTCCAACTGTTTGTATCTGTTGTCAGCAGGAGGATATTGTTCAGTGGAATAGTCTTCATCAAAATCTTGTCCAGAACCAAGGTTATTATTATCTTCATTTTTCACACTTTCGTCATCTTTCTCTTGGCTATCTTCGTTCAGGGGTACCTCAAAATCTAGAGCCCTTCTGACTGGACCCTTGAATCTTCTGCCCATATTAAGAAAGATTGTTGGCTTTTTAGTCTTCTTCTTATTTCCCTTTGTGATGAGGGTCTTCAACTCGTCTTGACCCTTAGCTAATTTTAAGAACATCTACTGAAACTGAGCGTTTTGGGCTTGAAGTTCTTCCACAGTTTGCTCAAGAGCCATCTTTTATTGAAATAAACAACAAGAATGTTAGAAAACCTATATTGGAAAACCTGTTATGTAATGATGCATGATATGTAGATGCAATATTTTCAAGGATCTCACGAGGTAAAAAAGAAGTGTTAGAAATTGAGTTTGGCTGCAACTTTGACTGAAGATATTCGTGTCGTTGAACGTCCTTCTATGAGAATCAAGCTCACCATATCGAGTGGGTCCTAGTCTTTGACTCAAGATAATGTACTTTGGTATTTGACGGCATTGATTAGAGGAAAATAAATCCTCTTGCCCCTTGCTAGATGTCGGTTCATGATACTTTGATGACATTTGGTTAGAGGAAAATAAATCCTCTTTCCCCTTGCTAGAGGTCCGGTTCATGAAAACCTACTGTAGCGGTAGAAATGTTGAGACTAATCCATTGGATTGACTTGACTCGCACAAATCACATAAAAAAAATCCACCGCGCTTTATTCTTTCCAAAGGAATGGGAAAAGAGCGAATAACACAAAAAGAGGGGGAGAGAGTCTAAGTTCAATGGTTGATTATGCAAAGAGAAGGTATTAGCACCCTAAACATCTACGGTACTCCGCAGAAACGTGTTTGAAATTTTTTGTATTTGACTATAAAAGTTGTATAAAAAAATAGATGGATTGTGGGATGAGAAAAGAAATATTTTTTTTACAATTTTTGCATCCGTCGTGGTTACGAACCTTTATTGCTTATGTACCATCTTCCGTGCAATAAGGGATCAGGGTACTCGTAGTTCACCTTTAAAAATTTTTAAACACAAGTGTGTTGGTTAATTTTAAGAATTTGTGTCATCTCAAAGTGGAGGATATAGCTTGGATTTTAAAATCAACAAAGCCTCGCTCGACACCCAAATGGAATATATCTCACTTCACTACATATTGTAGAATTATAGTAGCTCGCATCACTACAAGGATTGATGAGAGTCTAATCTTTTGAGAAAAATTTTAAGGTAAAACGCCAAAGTGGCAAAATTTTTAGAATGAGATTGATTGACTTTTAGTCTTCTCAGAAAAATGTCAAAGTATTATTAAGTTGTTTAAAGTTTGATTAAGAAAATATTTTGAAAATGCATGGATCTAAGTCCAAGTTTATTATGAAAGCGGTTCAAGTTTAGAAAACAAGAATAGTTTTGAAAAGGAGGGAGAAGATTTTTGAAATTAAAGAAGATGGGAGGAGATAAAGGGACTATTCTAAAGCATAAGGTAAAAGCTAGGGAAAAGAACCTTCTAACCAACAAGCAACCAACATTTGACACAATGAGTCAATGTAGAATTCCCATCCTTTGGATTAAAACCAAACAAGAAAAGATAATGAACCTCTTAAGAAAACCCATCTTAAAATGCATTATGTATTCACAAAAATTGGGCAGAGTAATGGTTGTATACAGATGAATTCCCAACCACAGACAAAGCTTATAATCAGAATAACTTGCACACTAAGAAAACAAACAACATAATGACTTGGCGTAAACCCCGAGAAATCTAGAAAAAATAGCAATAGAAGTCACCAAGGTCTCCACGTAGGTCAAGGTCTCTAATCCTAAGTCCAAGAAGTCCAAAACTCCCAAAATGCAAAGGATAGTAATCGAGTAGTCCAAGTAACATTAAAGTTTTTTATTCTTCAAGTTGATTATTAGGTATCTTTAAAAAGAAAATGAAAAGCTCAAGTGAGAAAAATAAAAAGACATAAAGATAAATGCTCAAGTGAGCAAAGAAGAACATAGTATGAAATGTAACTGCTCAAATAAATGGCATATAAAAGTAAAGGTGTAAAGTAAAAGCATAAAAATAAAAGTCAATTTTTAATGGGTTAGAAATTAGAGGTTAGTTGAATGACCATCTTGAATCTTGCATTTAAAAACTCATTAGAAGATTGATAAAATCAAAGCCTCTCAACAACAAGTTTCATTTTCTTTTTTTCAAGTATATTATTCATTTCAAAATCTCGAGGCGACAATAAATGATCAATGATGTTTAAGTGATTCACTTAGACCAAAGTTTATGAAGATTCATGAACCTCAAAGTTATTGGATCAAAGATTTCAAATTAAGCATACTTATGCTTGCAAACATAGGTTTGGGCCACGAATGATCATTTCTTGAATCAGGACAAAATTTAGCGCTATGTTAAGTAATCGTAAGTGGACATATATTCAAGTCCCACCTATTTTGAGGCTGGTCAATAGCAATCCATGTGCCATATTTTTAGAGAGATGATATGTAGATCATCCTCTAACAACATGTAACACATGTAAGAAAAGGATAAGATGAAGAGAGAGGGGACTATCATTAAAATTATCCATCCATTTTTGTGGAGTTAAACTTAACACCCAAGATCCAATGATGTTAATGATCAAGAATCACATAGCCAGAATATATATATATATATATATATATATATATATATATATATATATATATATATATATATATATATATATATATATATATATATATATATATATATATATATATATATATATATATATATATATATATATATATATATATATATATATATATATATATATATATATTAAAAAAATGCATTTAATGAATAAAATAAAAAAGGAAAAATGATTTTTAAATTGTTTTTAAAATGAAAATAAAAGGTAAAATAGCAAACTATATTCAAAGTATCAAAGAAAATTTTAAAGAGACCATAGAAAAATCAGAAATGATCTCAAATATTTTTTATAAAATTTTTGGTAATTTTTTAAAATAGATAAAATATTTTTTAAACTAATTAAAATCACTCAAATTAGTGAAAAAAATTTCAAAAATAGTAGAAGTCAAAATAAATTTCCAAAAAATATTCAGAAAGTCAAAAATAAGGAAAATGATTTTTATAAAATTTTTTAGAATTTAAAAATATCAAAAAGTATTTTTAAATAATTAGAAACAAATCCAAATAAAGAAAAAAATTATAAAAAATATCAAATCTGAAAATAAAATCATGAAAAAATAAAAATCAGAAAGAGAATATTTGAAAAAGATTTTTGTGAATTTTGTCATAATTTTTTAGTTAAAAATGAATTTTCTATGATTTTTTGAAGTTTGAATCAATTAAAATATAAAAATCAGAAAAAAAAGAAGAAGATATAGGTCATTAGATGAATGTCAAAAAACGTTTATAATCAGATCCAAGGGATCTGGCACGCTGTGCATATCACGGTCCTTAGTGAATAAACCATTGGATCAAATATAAAATCAGATTTTCAAAAAAACAAATGGCACATTATCATTGGTTAAGAGATGACACGTTGGTCATCTTCAACCTCCAGCTACCCGAGTTACAGGTCTCTCATACTGTAAAATCAAGAGAACAAACATATGCCATTTGCTTCATCTCATCAAGATGAAGACAACCGTAAGCGCGCAAAAAATTTATTTAAGGTGTAGCTCAGTCGATTTGCAAAAAATCAAAAGGAAAAATTTGAATAGGGATTTGAAAATTCATGGCCAAAACTCACTTCCGGTTGAAAACAAATGTTACGACTAGTATCAGAATGATGAGAGCTTCATTGTAGTAACAAATTTGAGAGAATTGATGAAGGAATCTACCTATTGAAGTTCAAATTCACAGCTCTGAAACTTGACTTAGCTATCACGATTTAGGATGCTTTAGGGCTTGGTTCTTCTTCTGTTAGCTTTAGTGAAGTTCAAGGATGAAGAATTAGGAAAGAAAATGGATTGAAGAAGGTTGTAAAACCAAATTCGATGTTTCCGAAAAGTGGGTTAAGGAGAGAGTTTGGCAGGGTGATTCTGGCTGTTAAAGCTTGAGAAATGAGAGGAGTGAGGTCCTCTAAATATAGGGAAGTGAAAGGTGCAAAGAATTAAGAGGAAATTTGAAGTTTAGAGGGAAATTGGATCAAGCTTGAAAGTGAAAAAAGTGTGACCCCATGTGCATCAAAACTCAGTAAATTCTTGCATTTTGATCCTTAATTCAACTTTGGGCACTTTGTTAAACATGTTTAAATCAAAAACGCGTGCTAAATTGGTTATTAGAAGCCATATTATGAATTTTAAATTCTGACTTTGGGGAAAACTTCAGTTTCAAGGTACCATCTTTGAATCCATGGTGTTCACAGCTCAAGGAGTCTTATGGCATGATTCTTGAAGCATTTGAAAGATAAGGTTGCAATATTTGTAATGTGCCAAGAATGACATCAGATGGATGTTTGTACTTAGAAAAATTCTAAGTTTTTCTTCAAAAGTGACCTATAATGTTTTTAGTTCAAATAAAGTCTTTTCCCAAAATTGAACTTTGATCATTGATGCTAGCTTGAAGTGGACATCCCAAATAGCATTGTGAAACTTGAATAAATTAAAAATACCAATTATTGAAAAAGTTATAGCCTTGAAAAATTGGTGACAATTCATGAGGTGACCTATAATCTTTTGAGTTCTTAGGGCATCTTCCACTCATTTTCAAGCTTTTTATATAAAAGAAGGGTTGAAGTTCACATCCTTAAGATAATTGTGGAAAAATAATGGGCCCAAGGAGATAAAAATTGACGAAGTTATGATCTTTTTAAATCACATAAGGGAATTTGATAGCCTATCTAGAGGACTTGTAATCCTTCTTCATCATTAGGCATCTTCCACACTAAAATTACTTGAAACTCTTGAAGTGATTAGTTGATAACCCTTTAAAGAGAAGCATGTCTTTAGAATCACTAAAAATCTAAAAAGATGAAAAATATATAGCCCTTAGAAGTTTAAAACCCTAGCTCCTAATGCTCCAAAATGACTTGGAAACCCTTTTTAATTTTGACAAACTTTCTTGCACTATAACTTTTTCCATGTTAATAGAAGTTGTTGTGGATGATAATAAGAACCCATATAAACAATAACCACCTATAAATATTAAGGATTGAGAGAGTTATGTACTCGTGATCAAAGACCAAGATTTTGTCCAATTAGGCCAAACTTCTTCAATCAACCCTTGCATCTTTTAACAAATTGAGGCATGATGAATCATAGTAGACCTTGTCATGATATTACTTTAAATCATTCTCAATGATGAAGCTTGAATATAAATGAAGCTTTATTTAAGAAGGCATGGAAATAAACTCATGAACCTATGAATCCACCTGATGAAATGTGTTGTGCCCTCACCTATAGGATCATGAATTAGAGAAAACATTCATTGTATTTGTTAGTTAAAAATGAATCATTACAAAACATATATAATTATAATGTACAAATCAAGGTGCTTGGTGATTCCTCACGAGCAAACCTAAAGATAGGGAGAAGAGCAAAACCCTAGTGTGATCTTGTTGTGATTGAGTTGATATGAGATGATAGAAGAACCTTAAGGGAAAAAATTGGGGTACAACAGTTTCCCTTATTTAAGTGTCTTCTATCCAGATACACGAAGGTTAAAATCTTTGTTTCGACGTGATTGGAGATACTTAAATATAAAACAAACCCGATTTTTCACCCTAAGATGTCGGGCAATGCATATGATTATGCATGAACACAAACAAATCAAAAGGTGACACAGGACACCACTGGGGATGTGGGAGAAAAAAAATAAAGGATCAACGAAAAGTCCGACCAGGGAAATAAATAGCTGATGAGAATAAGACTCAACTCTACTGGGGTAAAGCCCGAGAAGGAGATAAAGAAACATCAACTCAAATATCGACGAGAGAAAGCAAAGGATAATGGTGATCGATAAATAACTGGAAACTATCAACTCACTGAGAAGGTAGGAAAAAAAGGTAACATCGACACACAGGGGGAAAGAAATGGTAGGATAATACCAGCAAATACCAATATTAGGGTATACACCAAATAATCAGCATCAATACTTATGACTGGAAACAAATGAATTCTTCAGAGAAAAATGAATCTCAACAACGAACTATCTTCCATTATGACGAGATTACCATCCATCGGAGTATAAATCTCAACAACAAACTATCTCCCATAATGAAGAGACTACAATCCATTGGAGTAACAAATATCAACAACGAACTATCTCCCATAATGACGAGACTACCATCCATTGGAGTAACAAAATCTTAACAACACACTATCTCCCACAAATGTCGAGACTACCATCCATTGGAGTAACAAATCTCAACAATGAACTATCTCCCAAAATGACGAGACTACCATCCATTGGAGTAACAAAATCTCAACAATGATATATCTCCCACAAATGTCGAGACTACCATCCATTGGAGTAACAAATCTCAACAACGAACTATCTCCCATTATGACGAGACTACCATCCATTGAAGTACTAATCTCAACTACGAATTATCTCCTATAATGACGAGACTACCATCCATTGGAGTACAAATCTCAACAATGAACTATCTCCCATAATGACAAGACTATCATCCATTAGAGTACAAATCTCAACAACAAACTATCTCCCATAATGACGAAACTACCATCCATTGGAGTAACAACTCAACAATGAACTATCTCCCATAATGATGAGACTACCATCTATTGGAGTAACAAACATGAATCTTCTCAGGGGACTAACAGACTTACTAGTGAAGTACATGTTGCTCAAATAAAGAGACATGCCATCTTCTATTATAAGAAACCCTTTAGGCAAAGAAATATGACTTCTCTAGGGAAGTTACAATATATTCATACTAAGGAGATAAAATCTTCTTGTGCAAAATATATGCACACCCTCAATTCAGAGTTTGGAGCTTATGAAAATGAGAATAATAATGTTGTCGGGGACCACAGATTCAAACCAGAAATAAATCAGAGTGAAAAAGCCAACCAAGATAGCATATGATGAGCAATAAACTCAAAAGGGAAACACGGATCTAACCAGATAATGAGACAAATAAGAAGGCTAAAGAAAATTTTTCCTACGAGGAATAACTTAGTGGGGAAATTGAAAGAATATACACTTTATGCTTAAGGTCGACACTCTATTGGAGAGAGGGTAACATAACTCTGCAAAATAAGGTAATATGCCAATAAAATATTAATGAATGCAAATGAGCAATGAATTTTAAGTTCAGCTATGCATGATGTATGTATGAATATTATCAGGTATATGCTGACAAAACATACATACAACACTGGGAATAACTAGACAAAACCAACTTGGGTAAAGTTAACACTCGGCTAAATCAGATCTATGAGGAAAATTTCATAAGAAAATAAGCACCAACTAAGGAAAAAAATCCTATTTCATGGCTTAACTCCACTGGGAAGAAACATAGTTCAAAAATAACTAAGACAACAAATCAGTACAAATACAGGTGTAATACGGTGGGAGAACTGACTTGGAATATTTTGCGTTGATCACAATTCTTGCGGTTAGCATGAGTCGCCACAGACTTTTGTTTTATCCAAAAGGAAAGACTTAAAAGAACAGGAATGACCTTTGAGATTATTTCTTGAGTTCGGGGGGTAGGTTATGAAAAGGGAAGGTATTAGCACCCATTTCATCCATAGTTATCTATGGTCTCTTAGTTGCTTTCTAGATCACTTTCTTTGTTCTAAAGTATATTTTTTGGTGGTTTTTGAAAGTATTTTTGAAAAGGGCGTCTTCGTTTAGGCGAACTTTGTAATGATTCTCATTTCGGCGAGAATATATCCAAAGTGTTGGACTTTTGAAAATATTTCATGGAAATATGTTTGTGTATTTGAAAAGATGTTTGTTTTTGAAAATGTTTGGTGTGTGTTTGTTTTGAAAGTGTTTGTTTTGAAAGTGAGCAAGGATGTTTGTTTTGAAAGTGAGCAAGGATGTTTGTTTTGAAAGTGAGCAAGCAACTATGAACGTTTCTACCTACTCAAAAGTCTTTTGTTCATTTCTTCCTTCCTTTGATATTGCTATCTTACCATTGATTGGTAAGAAGCCTCATCTTTGGATGTAAGGGACATGTATGGGTTATCGTATAGTCATGATAGCAATGTTGTGAGATATCTTAGCATTTCTCTTTGAGGGACTAAGATCATTTGAAAGACAATATTTGTAGCGTCGTCGAGGGACTATGATCTTGTATTTATGATTGTTTTTGCTAAGACATCCCACATGCATAACATGACCATTTTTTAGGCAACAAGTGGAGTTAACCTTAGAGGTGCATGTATGAATATTGTGTTTGATTTGAATGCATTGTTTATCTTGAATTAGGGATCTCTAAGAATTTCTTTTTATGTTCCCACACAAACCCTAATTACTAGCATTTATATGAAAGCGATAAATTGCGGAAAGTAAATTTACTATGCTATTACATCATTTGGGGATGGGGTATACAAATTTACAAATGGGTAATGCAAGAAATTAAAGCTAATTATCTACTACCACCATATTTTAACTTGAATAATGTACAAGAAATGAATAAATATAATATACAAGGATATAAATGGGAAAGAAAAGGATTTTTGTTTGGATTTTTTTAAGAAAGAGCTCTTAGTTTTAACCTAATTATCTAAAATAAAATGATTAGTTATAATTAAGAAAGTTAAACCTAAATTAATTAAGAAAAGAAATTAAATTAGAAAGCATTTTTAGGATTTTTTTAGAAAAGGTTTTAAGTTTAATCAAAATAGTATGGAAATTAATTAATTAAAAGAAACTTAAATTCTAAGTTAATTTTAAATAAAAAGAAAATAACTAAACCTAAATCTAATTATTAATTTATTAGGAAAAGAATTAAATTTGTTTAAGAAAATATTTTTGTCTTTTTTAGTTTAAAAATAGGAAATAAAAATAAGAAAATATAAGTATATTAGATAAATAAATAAACTATTTTTTTATTAATAAAAATAATAATAATAATAATAATAATAATAATAATAATAATAACAATAAAGAAAAATAAAATAAAATAAAATGTAAAAATAAAAGTCAGGGGGTGAAAATGGCATTTAGGGTGTATGTTAGAAAAAAATAGTTTTGTTTAAAGCCTGGCCCATTAATGTTTTTGTTTGGAAATCAGAAAAGAATAAATGGGTTGTGTTGTGACAAGAAGTCAAGGGGGTGAGTATCAGTAAAAAAACAAGGTCCAATGGCCTTAGGCCCAGGCGTGCATGGTTGTGTCAAAAAGAGATAAAATGTTAGAAAAAGGCAAAAAGTGGCAGCGCTAGGGCTTGAACCCACGCCCTTGACATGATACGCGCGCTGTCTTACCACTAGGGTGATTATACATCCGTTAACTTAAACAAAACCATAAATATATAACACAAATACATTCCTAGAAATGAACTTCATCTTCAACATCCAGCCAGGGACCCTGTATCTCATTCATTTCTCATCCATTTTAAAACTTCCAACATCAAAATTGTTAGAAATTTTACCAGGATTTCAGAAATGTAAATAATTTGGACTAACAATCAAAGATGAGCATGTATTTCTAAAAGTACTAAATCCTGACCTAACTTTTTTCAGAGATTCAAACCTAAAATTCTCTAAGCTCAGGCAATATAAATGAAAACTATGGATATGGTTAGCTTCAAGGTAATGATGTCTAAATTTTATCTTTGAAAATGGAAACTTAAAAATTAATGGATGAAGAGTTTGAAAACCAGAAAACTTACCTTGCAAGTAGGGATCGTGTTTTGAATAAGAGCAACTTTCAAGGTGTTGTGATGATCTATTTAGCTTGCCTAGACCCCCCTGAGTGTGTTGCAATCCTTACTTTTCCTCGTGGATGATTGAAACTCTCTACTCAAGTCAAGTTGCAAGCTTGAGTTTTAAAAATGGTGAATGGTGCAAAGGGAGTTATAGTCCAGAAACAAGGGCCTGGATCACTTTGATATGATGTATATTAAGTGTTTGGATGGTTAAAACTCAATACACACGAGTGGATTTGGAGATGGCTATGTGAAGCTCAAAACTATCAAGTTATGGCATATTTTGAGTTACAAAATGCTTGGGAGTGTTCTGGGGTGCTTCAAATCGTTTTTTATGTTGCAATAGGCTTGTATATATGTATGGAAAAGGATAGAGATCAATTGCACTCAAGGTTTATGAGTTCTAGCCTTTTGGCTCTATAACTTGCTTTTGAAGAAAAGTGAGAAGACAAGTATCAAAGTGTTGTACAAGCATGGTGTGAGTTGGTAGAGGCCTTAGATATGTTGCTTTTGGTTTTGAATTTGCTTGTGTGCAGAGAAAACAAAGCTTCAAACACTTGGATAAGGGCCTAATCAGTTGTATAAACCATTAACTATGGAGTGAAAAACAAGTTTGAGGCCTGCAAAGTGAGGATTATGCAGCATGGCTATGGATTCAATCAAATGTTCATCATGAAAATGACTTGAAAAATAAGTTTGAAACCCTAACTTCTTTCCTTCGATTCTCTTAGCTCAAGTATGATCTCAATGAGTTCTTTGACATTTTGGAAAGCTTGTAACATCCGCTACAACATTCGTGTTGGACATTTATGAAGATTCAATTTGGAACTAGGTGAAAATTTTCCAGGAAGTTAGGTCAAAATCCTGACTAACTAGGGCAAAATTTCACTAAGTCTTTTTAGTTTCATGGACATGTCTTCATAAATTTATAACTTAAAATTCAAGAATTTATAGAAAAGGTTCTGCCCTACAATGTTCTAGATCTCATTGAGGTATACAAATTTCATGTTGGAAGTTTCCCTTGAATCATCTTGCATCATGGTGGAAATTTGGCACAAAGTTATGAAAAAATGTTAACTTTCTAATACTTAGAAAAATTTCTAAGTCTTAGAATTTTGACTTTTCAAAGATCATTTTAACTTATCAATTTCTTGATGAACAAGTTTCATATTTTGACATGTCTTGATAAAATATGATTTTTGAAACTTGATTTTAATCAAAAAGTCAAAGTTTGACTTTTTAGTGTATAGTTGGCTTTTCATCAGTTGACTAAAATTCATTTGTCAATCCAAATGATCTTGAGAGGTGATTTGAACTATGAAATTAGGTAAATATGTTGCATTTGAACCCTTGAGATCATGTCTTAAACCAACAAGTCATTTTCTTGGTCAAAAGTCAAGAACTAAGCCTTCCTAATCAAAACCCCAATTTTGACCATTTTTCCCTTTTGGTGTTCTGATCAAATTTATTTGAGGAATTATGATCCAAACTTGATCACATGATATATATGAGTTCATAATGTTGATATGGATCCAAAATCTTGAAGTTTTACTGTAGGTTAACCACAGTTGACTTTTTATCCCATACAGCTGATTTTAGGTCATCTGATCAAATGACAGAGCAAAAATGTGATCCAAGACTTGAAACATGACATGAGCAATATTGAGGGTTCCTAATGATTCATGAAAGTCCTTCGAGGCCTTGAAAGTCAAATTGTCCTTAAACTCAAAACCTAGTTTTGAGGTGTTAGTGTTGAGGAGGTGTCTTGAGCTGATCAAACCTTGTGTAGTCTTGAATCAATGGAGATCTTATGAGAGATTTCTTGACAAATGAGAGGGCAAATTTTGGGGTACAACAGCTGCCCATGTTCAATCTTCTTAAACCTGAAGAGTTAGATTGGCGGATCCAACATTCGTGACTTGAAGGTGAAAGATGATTGAACACTAAAGGACCCACAAATTTGCACTTGAACATGTATTGGGAATTGGCTTATAGATTCCATTTGGAGGAATGATGGTAAACACTGGAAGAAGTATCAACATAAATATTTGGTCGATTTATACTAAAACTTGATGTTTTAACCGTGGGAAAAAGGGTTAGTTAAATGCAGATGTATGCATGTCGTTCTCAAGATGAATGAGATTGTGCTAAATGAATTTCGTATGCATATGCTATGATGTATGAATATGGGATGCATATTTGTCCGTGAAAATAAATCCCTGACTACGACTGAGGAGTTCTAGGAAGCTGAATCCAGGATTGCAGTTGGGGATGAAGAATATACATATCTTCAAACTTTTTTAAAAGAATGCTTCCACTGGGGATTATCTCTTGAATGTTAGCTGCTATCAAGTCGGATCCAGGCTTCACAATAACTTGCTGAGGATGAGGAAGTCAACTGCTATTTGGTCGGATTCTGGGTTTTGCAGTAACTTACTAAGGAAGAATAAATTAACTATTATCTGGTCGGATCCAGGTTTCACGATAATTTATTGACGTTAAACTGCTATCTGGTCGGATTCCAGGCTTCGCAGAAATTTTTTTGAAGTTGAACTATTATTTGGTCGGATCCAGGCTTCACGGTAACTTATTAACGTTAAACTGCTATCTAGTCGGATTCCAGGCTTCGTAGATTTTTGAGGTGGATGAAGTTAATTGATATTTGGTCGGGTCCATGCTTCACAATAACTTTTCTGAAAATATGAAGTTGAACTGATATCTGGTCGGGTCCCGGCTTCACAGTAACTTGTTGGGGTATAGGAAAACTCTACTAGGGGAAATAAGTTAAACCCTTGTCTGGTTGAGTCCATGTTCTTCAATATCTCGAAGAGTTAAACTATTATCTGGTCGGATCCAGGCTTCATAGTGTCTTGAGAAGTTAACTATTATCTTGTCGGGGCTAGGCTTCATAGTATTTGAAAATTTTCACTATTATCTGGTCGGGTCCAGGCTTCATAGTGACTGAAAGTTGTACTATTATCTGGTCGGGCCCAGGCTTCATAGTATTTGAAAGGTTACACTATTATTTGGTCGGGTCCATGCTTCATAGTGATTGAAAGTTGTACTATTATCTGGTCGGGTCCAGGCTTCATAGTAACTTACTGAAGTTAAAACTGTTTTATGGTCGGATTCCAGGATTCAAAACAACTTTTGGAGATAGCAACGACTTTGTTGGCGAACTCACTGGGGATTAGGGGTTGTTGTTTGGTGTTTTATGGGAAAATAAACCCTGTTGATGAATACTTGATGAACTGCTGACGAGGTAAGTTCTTTTAGGAAGAGATCTAAAAGGCTTCTTCTTTTAGGACCAACTTAGCTGGGGAGAGAGTTGTTAAGAGATTGAGACTCTGGTTGGGGATCAACCTAAGAAAAGGATTTTGTAGGCAACTGTGTTGGAGATTGGTTTATTGTAGCCGGTCTTGTAGGGATAATGCTAATGAAATAAATCTGTGGGGATATTACATATACATTAAAGAGATGCTTGTTGCTGCTTAGCTGTACACATGTGCCAAATATTTTTAAATATGTTCACATGCATATTTTCCTTCAATTTTAATCATTGGACATCTTTGCATTCAAAACAAAAACAGAAAGTTTGCACTTCAAAGTATATTTGTATTGATATTTTGCCCATGAATAGGCGTTTTTGTACAAAGAGACGGAGATCCTAGTAAGAGGAAATCGTCTAAAGGAAAAAAAATTGAAAACAAAGATAATAGCCATGTGGAAGTGATCTCATCGCGTTCCGACTCTACTATTACCCCAATGTCTTCAAATGCCCCTTGTCGTTGACAGAAGTTGATTGGATTGATCTTGGATCATTTGAACTCGGACCTTGGTAATAAAGTAGACTGTGGTGATTCCACGGGACATAGTCATACGCTTTAAATCCTTAAATTTTTCTTGGACCTCCCTTTTGGGTTTTCAGCCCACCAGGATACCCATTTTTGCCCAAGTCTCCCTTTCGGGTTTTCAACTTGCCGGGTGTATAATCATTTGCATATAACCCTAATTTTTGCACAATCCTTTTGGTTTGCCGGAATGCCTTTATCTTGCCTAGGTGTGTCAACCTAGCGGGTCTTTTATGCGTAGTATTTTTTAATTATGTCCGCATTCACAGGATGTGGGAAGTCTTCACCGTCCATGGTAGTCAACATCATGGCACCACCAGAGAACACTCTCTTGACAACAAATGGCCCTTCGTAGGTGGGAGTCCATTTGCCCTTGGGGCCTCTTGTGCAAGAATGATGCGCTTTATTACCAAGTCACCAGCTTGATATACTCGAGGGTTGATTTTTTTGTTGAAAGCCTTGATCATACATTTTTGGTACATCTGACCATGACAAACAGCAACCAGTCATTTTTCATCGATCAAGTTCAACTGATCCAATCTTGTCTGAATCCATTCGTCTTTGCCTAGGCCTGCCTCATTCATAATCCTTAATGAGGGAATCTGAACTTCCACTGGCAAAACAGCTTCCATGCCATAGACTAAAGAAAAGGGAGTTGCCCCAGTTGATGTTTGAGCTGAAGTACGATAGCCATCAAGAGAAAACGGTAACAACTCATGCCAATCCTTGTAGGTCACTACCATCTTCTGCATAATCTTCTTAATGTTTTTGTTGGTCGCTTCCACTGTGCCATTCATTTTAGGTCTGTAAGGAGAAGAATTGTGATGCTTGATTTTGAACTGAGTGCAAAGTTCTGTAATCATAGCATTGTTGAGGTTAGTCCCATTGTCGGTGATGATCCTTTCGGGGATACCATAGCGGTAGATTAGGTTGTGTTTGATGAATCTGGATACCATGTTCTTGGTGACTGAAGCAAATGAGGTGGCTTCGACCCATTTGGTGAAATAATTGATAGCAACATTAATGAAGTGATGTCCATTAGAAGCAGTGGGTTTGATCTCTCCAATCATCTCAATGCCCCACATTGCAAATGGCCACGGAGCGGTCATGATGTTCAGAGGGATAGGAGGAACATGGACCTTGTCAACATAGATTAGGCATTTGTGGCAAGTTCTTGAGTGGTGATGGCAATCAGTCTCCATTGTTGACCAATTCTAACCAGCTCTTAGGATTTTCTTGGCCATAATATGTCCGCTAGAGTGAGTCTCAAAGAGACCATCATGCATGTCTTCCATAATTTCCTCTGCCTCCTTCTTGTCCACACATCGGAGTAGAGTAGAGTCATTGTTGCTTTTGTACAAGATTCCATTACTTAGGAAGAAATTGGCTGAAAATATTCGTAATAACTTTCTGTCATTGATGGATGTTCCTTCGGGATACTCTTGTGCTTCAAGGTATCTCTTCACCTCATGGTACCATGGCTTCTCGGCGTCAGTGTCAAGCTCATAGCAGTGCGTAGGTTCGTCAAATCTCTCAATTGTAATCATATGAGCTTCATTGTTCCGTTTGACCTTGAACATAGAAGACATCATTGCCAAAGCATCAGCTAACTGATATTCTTCCCTAGGGAAGTGTTCAAAGGTGATCTTTTCGAAGTAAGGAATAAGAGATAGCACAAGAACTTTGTAAGGAATGAGATTAGAGTGTTTAGTGTCCCAATCTCCTTTTACTTGGCTAATCACTAGAGCGGAATCCCCAAATACATTCAAATGCTTGATCCTCAAATCAATGGCAACCTTCAGACCTAAAATGCATGCTTCGTACACAGCCATGTCGTTCGTACAGTTGAAGCATAGTCTGACAGTGAAGGGAGTGTGGCAACCTTCAGGGGATATGATCACAACACCAATTATGTTACCCAAAGCATTGGAAGCCCCATCAAAAGTCATAGTCCATCGGGATCCTTGTTCAGATCCGTCATACGGTCCAGGTTTCGCGCAGTCGGTCACTAGCATGATGTTCTCTTATGGGAAGTCAAAGTTCATAGACTGATAATTATCAAAAGCTAGATGGGCCAAATGATCTGCTAATACACTTCCTTTAATGGCCTTTTGGTTTGTGTATTGAATATCATACTCAATGAAGATCATTTTCCATCTAGCTATCCATCCGGAAAGAGCGGGTTTCTCGAAGATGTACTTGATGGGTCCATCTTAGAAATGAGTAAAGTGGTATGAGTCAACATATACTGTCTTATCTGTCGAGCAGCCCATGCCAGAGCGCATCAAGTTTTCTCGAGCAGTAAATATCTGGTTTCACAGTCGGTAAAATTTTTTCTCAGGTAGTAAATAACATTCTCTTTTCCGCCAGACTCGTCATGATGGCCCAAAACACACCCCATAGAATTCTCTAGCACCGTCAAGTACATGATCAAGGGTATTCCTTCAACTGGAGGCATGAGAATATGAGGTTCTTGTAGATATTCCTTGATTATATCGAAGGCAGCTTGACATTCATCATTCCATCTGACTACTTGATCTTTCTTCAAGAGTTTGAAGATTGGCTCAGAAGTAGCAGTTAAGTGAGATATGAAGTCGGCAATGTAATTAAGATGACCCAAGAATCCTCTAACTTCCTTTTCAGAATGGGGGACTAGCATTTCTTGGATGGCCTTCACATTGGCAGGATCGACTTCGATGCCTTTACCACTGACAACAAGACCTAGAAGCTTTCCAGATTGTACTCCAAATGTGCAGTTGTTAGGGTTCAACCTCAACTTGTACTTTTTCAACCTCTCGAATAGCTTGTATAGGTGACTGATATGTTCCTCTTTGGTTTGTGATCTTGCAATCATATCATCCACATATACCTCTATCTCATGATGGATCATATCATGAAACAAAGCTACCATAACCCTTTGATATGTTTCCCCTACATTCTTTAGTCCGAATGGCATGACCTTGTAGAAAAAGGTGTCCTATTGCGTAATGAAAGTGGTCTTCTCCATGTTTTCGGAATCCATCTGTAGCAGTAGAAATTTTTAAGGCAAAGCCATTGGATTGACTAGACTTATACAGATCAAAAATAAAAATTGCCATCGCGCTTTATTGTTTCCAAAGGAATGGGAAAAGAGTGAGTAACCTAAAAAAAGGGGGAAAGATTCAAGGTAAGGGGGTTGGTTATGCAAAGGGAAGGTATTAGCACTCTAAACATCTATGGTACTCCGCAGGAACCTCTTTGAAAAATCTGTATATTTTGATTATAAAATGTTGTATGTAAAATAGATGGTGGAGGTGAGAAAAGAAGTATTTTTTTATGATTTTTTCACCCACCGTGGTTGCAAACCTTTAGTGCCTACATACCACCTTTCATGCAATAGGGGATCAGGGTACACGTAGTTCACCTTTAAAAATTTTAAAACACAAGTGTGATGGTTAATTTTATGAGATAAGACATCATCGTCATTGTCTGTGTGGAAAACATACTTCCTACCCACAATCATGAGAAGGGAGAATTTTCATCATCTCAAAGTGGAGGATATGGCTTGGATTTTAAAATCAACAATGCCTCACTCAACACCCAAGTGAAAAATATCTCACTTCACTACATATTGTAGAAGTATAGTTGTTTGCATCACTACAAGGATTGACAAGAGTCCAACCTTTTGAGAAAAAATTTTAAAGTAAAAAGCCAAAGTGGCGAAATGGTTTAAAATGAGATTGATTGACTTTTAGTCTTTTCAAAAAAATGTCAAGGTATTATTAAGTTGATTGAAGTTTATTTATGAAATTGTTTTGAAAATGCATGGACCTAAGTCCATGTTTATTATGAAAGTGGTTCATGTTTAAAAACAAGAAGAGTTTTCAAAAGGAGATAGGAGATTTTTGAAATTAAAGAAGATAGGAGGAGAAGAGACTATCCTAAAGCATAAGGTAAATTCTAGGGAGAAGAACCATCAAACCAGCAAGAAGCCAATACTTGACATTATGAGTCAAGATAGAATTCTCATTCTTTGGATTGAAACCAAGCAAGCAAAGATACTAGACCTCTTGAGAGAACCAAACTTCCAATGCATTAAGTCTTCACAAAAATTGGGCAGAGTAACGGCTGTATACAAGTGAATTCCAGATTAAAAACTAAGTATGTAATCACAATAACCTGCACACAAAACAAACAACAACCCAATGTCTTGAGGTAAACCCCAAGAACTCCAAACAAAATATCAACTAAGGTCACAAGGTCTCCAACATAGGCCAAAGTCTCTAATCCTAAGTCTAAGAAGTCCAATACTCCATAATGCCAAGGATTGTAATCAAATAGTCCATGTGTCATTAAAGTTTTTTTATGGTTTATGTTGATTATTAAGTATCTTCAACGAGAAAAGAAAATATCAAGTGAGCAAAATAAAAATGACATAAAAGTAAATGCTCAAGTGAGCAAAGATGAAAATAGCATGAACTGTAAATGCTAAAAATAAATGGTAGATAAAGTAAAAGAGCATAAATTAAAAACATAAAATAAAGTCAATTATTAGTACTAAGTGGTTAGTTGGATGATCATCTAGAAACTTGCATTTGGAACTCATTAGAGGATTGGTAGAACCAAAGCCTCCACACAACAAGTTGCATTTGCTTTTTGTCAAGTATAGAATCCATTTTGGAATCCTCAAAAATAACATTTAATGATCAACAATGTTTAAGTGATCCGCGTTGACCAAAAGTGATATAGATCCATTAGAGGATTGGTAGAACAAAAGCCTCCACACAATGAATCTCAAGGTTATTGGATCAAAGAGATCAAATTAACATACTTGGGCTTGCAAACATAGGTTTGAGCCATGAATCATCATCTATTAGAATCGGGACAAAATTTAGAGCTATGTTTAGCAATCGTAAGTTGACTTATATAGAAGTCGCACCTATTTTGAGGACGGTCAATAGCAATCTATGCACATTTTGTTTTGAGACATGATGTAGAGATCATGCTCCAATAACACTTAGTGCAATAAAAAAGGGATAAGATGAAGAAGGGTGGGAAAGAATATATAAACCACATTTGAATTAAAATGTAATCAAACTATTATTAAAATCATTCATACATTTTTATGGAGTTAGACTCAACACAATGGATCCAATGATGTTAACAAATTTCATGATAAAAAATTCAACCCAAGATCAACAAAAAAAATCAAAAAATAAAATATTACATTTAATATATGAATCAAAAAGGGTTTTAAAATAGAAAAAAGAGAGAAAAATATCAACTATGTTCAAATTGATTGATAAAAAAGAAATAAGGTCATAGAAAAATCAGAAATAGACTCAAATATTTTTATAAAACCTTTGGTTATTTTTTAAAGTCAGAAACTATTTTTAAACTAATTAAAATTTCTACAACAAATAGAAAATAGATCAAAAGATAGTAAACATCAATATAAAATTACATAAAATTTTTAAAAAAGTCAGAAATATGTAAAATGATATTTATGAATTTTTTTAGAATTAAAAAATGTCAGAAAGTATTTTTAAAGTAATTAAAAGAAAGAAAATAATGCAAAAAATATAAAAAAATATCAAATATCAAAATAAAAATGTGAAAAAATAGTCATAAGATCAGAAATAATTAAAAGTATTTTTGTGAATTTTTTTCATAATTTTTGGATAAAAAATAAAAGAGTTATGAATTTTTGAACATTAAATCAATTAAAACATAAAATTAGAAAATAAAATAAAATAAAAAAGATGTGGGCCATCAGATCGTAGTCAAAACGCGTTAGTAAGTTGATCCAATGGACCAGACGCGCTGCGCTTGATATGGACCTTAGTGAGATACGCATAGGATCAGAAAAAGGGCAACCAATGAAATTAAAACGTTTGGCACGCTATCATTGGCTGAGACAAGATATGTCATCGTCTTCAACCTCCAGACGCCCTGCATTGGAGATTTTGTGAGATCCTTCAAATGAAAAAATTAGGATCCCAGACTAGTAACATTAGATTCGTCTCTTCAAGATTATCCTAACATCACCACTGCGCCAAATTTACATAACGTACACAAAGAGATATGAATCAAAAACCTAGAAAATAACGAGCAACTTCAATTTGAGATTTCTCTCTAAATTCTCAATGGATCTAAAAATTGTAACAAGCACATGAATCAGGGCAGTGAGAGCTTCATAATGATATCAAAGTTTAGAAGAATTGATGGAGAAATCTATTTATTGAAGTTCAGTTGCATAGCTCTGTAAATGGACTTGGTCACATCAATTCAGAAGGTTTCAAGGCTCAATTCTTCTTCTGTTAGCTTCAGGGAAGATCAAGGAAGGTGAATTGATAAAAAAAATGGATTGAAAAAGGCTTGAACAATGATTTTGAAGTTGCAGAAAAGTGAGTTATGAAGTGAGTTTGGCAGGGTGATTTTGGTTGTTCAAGCTTGAGAAAACGAATGTGATTGCCCATGTATTTATAGGAGAAGCAAATGGGATCAAAAGGAAGGCTGACTGATGCAATTTGGAGGGAACTCGTGTGGGTCTACATCATGAAGAAAGTGTAACTTATCTTTTGTCAAAACTCATCCAAAACGCGCTTTTTAATGGACTAATCCACTTGGGAAAGTTGGTTAATCATGTTTAGGCCCAAAAACATGCTAATTTGAGGGTTAGAAGTTGTAACATGAAATTCAAATTCTGACTTGCGATGAAACTTCAATTCCAACTTACCATTTTTGAAACAATGGCATTCTCAGCTCAAGGGGTCTTAAGGCATGGTTATTGATGATTTAGAAAGATGAGATTACAAGCTTTGCAATGGTAAAAGAATGGAATCAAATGGATGTTTGAGTTGAAAGTTGCAATGAGTAAAAGTTAGGAAAAAGAGGTTGCCTTTCCATACATAGAAATATTTCAAGTTTTTTCTTAAAAAGTGACCTATAATGTTTTGCATCCAAACATGGCCTTCCTCTTGGAGATTTCTCTTGACCAAAAAATATGGCATGAAATAGACCTCTTGAATGACATTTTGAAACTTGAACCATTCAAAATATCCAAAAATTGAGAGAGTTATGAATTGTTGAAGTTGGCAAAAAATCATGAAATGACCTATAAAAGAAGGAATGAAGTTCACATCCTCAAGAACATTGTGTAAAAAGAGTGGGCTCAAGGTGATAAAAATTGACCAAGTTATGATCATTTTAAGTCACGCATGCGAAGTAGGGGGTTCATATTAAGGACTTGTAATATTTCTTCATCATCAAGCTTCTTCCACACGAAATCTCCTTGAAACTATTGAAGTGATTTGTTAATAATTCTTTTAAGAGAAGAATGTTTTTGGAATCACTCAAAAATACCAAAAGATGAGCAAGATATACTTCTTTGAAGTTCAAAACCCTAGCTCCTAGATCAAGAAAATGCTTTGAGGAACTTTGACAATTTTAAACAACCTTCTTGTACCAACACTTTTTCTTTGTAGATAGAAGTTGTTGGGGATGATAATTAGAACTCATTGCAACCAAAACCACTTCCATATCTTGAGAATTGAGAGAAATATGCACTTGTGACCAAAGGGAACAAGGCCTTGTCCAACCATGACAACTTCTTCAATCAACCCCTTGTACTTTTGAATCAATATTGTTAACTTTGAAATGGGATGAACCAAAATAAACCTTGCCATGCCATTTCTTCCAAAAAAAACTTCAATGGTAAGGTTTGAATTTCTCAAGCTTTATTGACTAGGGAATGGAAATAAACTCATGAACCCATGGATCAACTTGCTAAGCCATATTTCCTTTACCTACATTATTAACAAGTAAGACAAACCAACATTGAATTTTATTAATTAAAAGGAAATTCAAAACAAATCATGCATGATCACAAAAGAAAAATAATTCAAGGTGCTTGGTGATTCCTCAAAGATAAAAGCTAAAGATAGGGACGAGAACCAAAAGCCCTAATGTGATCTTGTTTTGATTGAATCAATATGGTATAATGAAGGGATCTTAGCGGGAAAAATTGGGGTACAACAACTACCCTTATTTAAGTTTCTTCTATCCCAGAGATACGAAGGTTAAAAATCTTCATGTCGACGTGATCGAAGATACTTAAATATAAAACAACCCCTATTTTTGGCCCTAAGATGCCATGCAATGCTTATGAATATGAATGCATATGAACAACTTTAAAGGGACACAAAACACCAATGGGGATGTAGCAGAGGAAATAAGGATCAAAAGAGAAACTTGACCAGGAAAATAAATCACTGGTGAATCAAAAAGACTCGACTATATTGGTGTAACACCCAAAGAAGAGATAAGGTAGCATCAACTCAGATAAAGAGGAGATAGTACAGGATAAAAGTGATTGACAACCAAATGTGAACTACCAAAATCAATAGTCAGAGGTAGAAGATCAAAAAGATAACGACTCATAGAGGATGATAAAAGATCAAAGGATACACCAACTTTTACTGAAGGAGAAACTACCAACGTTCACTGAAGGTAGAAAGAGAAAAGAATAACAACACCGACGTTCATTAACGGTGAGCTACCAATGTTCATTGAAGGTAGAGAGACAAACACCGACATTCACTGATGATGAACTAACAACTTTCACTGAAGGTAGAAACAAGATAACAATCACCAACATTCACTGATTGTGAACTACCAACTTTCACTGAAGGTAGAGAGAAAAGAAATATCATAGCATCGACGTTCACTGATGGTGAACTACCAACGTTCACTAAAGGTAGAAAAAAGATAATAATCACCAATGTTCACTGGTGGTGAAATACCAACTTTCACTGAAGGTAGAGAAAAAAGAAATATCATAGCACTGATGTTCACTGACGGTGAACTACCAACGTTCACTGAAGGTAGAAAAAAGATAACAATCACCAACGTTCACAGATGGTGAACTACCAACTTTCGCTGAAGGTAGAGAGAAAATAAATATCATAGCATTGACGTTCACTTAAGGTGAACTACCATCGTTCACTGAAGGTAGCAAAAAGATAACAATCACAAACGTTCACTGATGCTGAACTACCAACTTTCACTGAAGGTAGAGAGAAAATAAATATCATAGCACCAACGTTCACTGACGGTGAACTACCAATGTTCACTGAAGGTAGGAAAAAGATAACAATCACCAACATTCAGTGATGGTGAACTACCAACTTTAACTAAAGATAGAGAGAAAAGACATATGATAGCACCGACATTCACTGACGGTGAATGACCAATGTTTGCTGAAGGTAGCAAAAAGATAACAATCACCAACATTCACTGATGGTGAACTACCAACTTTCACTGAAGGAAGAGATAAAAGAAATAAAATAGCACTGATGTTAACTGACGGTGAACTACCAACGTTCACTGAAGGTAGAAAAAAGATAATAATCACCAACATTCTGTGATAGTGAACTACCAACTTTCACTGAAGGTAGAGAGAAAAGAAATATCATAGCACCAACATTCACTAACGGCGAACTACCAACATTCACTGAAGGTAGGAAAAAGATATCAAACACAAACGTTGACTAATGGTGAACTACTAACTTTCACGGAAGGTATAGAGAAGAGAAATATCATAACACCGACGTTCAGTGACGGTGAACTACCATCATTCACTGAAGGTAGCAAAAAGATAATAATGACCAACATTCTGGCGTTTCACCTAGAACAGGTCTTCAACTTCTTCTTTAACCAAGGAATTCCGCCTGGAAAGGGTAATATATAAGCTGTCTCAAATAAAAAGACTACCACTTGCTGTTATAGGAAGGATTGTAAAAATGACTTTCTGGGGAAAGCAATATGGCTTCCTGGGGAAAGAAATATGACTTCCTGGGGAAAGAAATATGGTTTCCTTAGGAAATAAATATGACTTCCTGGGGAATGAATCACGACTTCCTAGGGAAATGCCAACATATTCCTGCTGAGGAGATAAAAATTTTCTCGTGCCAAACTAAATGCACATTCTCAAACCAATGCTCGAAGCTTGCAGAAATCCAAAGTAATAAAAATGATGGGAATCAAAGATTCAAACCAGAAATAAACTGGAGTGAAACAGTCAACCAAAATACATCCTTTAAGAAATAAACTCAAGAGGGAAACCCAATCTATCCAGACAATGAGATGTACAGGAAGGCTAAAGCCAAAATCTTCCACGAGGGATAACTAAGTGGGGAAATTTAAAGAATATACACTTTCTGCTTAAGGCCGACACTCTATTGGAGGGAGGACAACACAACTCTGCAAAACAGGGTAACATGTCAACAAAATATTAATGAATGTGAATGAGCAATGATTTTCTAAATCTAACTATGCATGATGTATGTATGAATGTATGAGTGTTATTATGTATATGCTGACAAAATAGACATATAACACTGGGAGTAACCAGGCAAAACCAACTCGGGCACAATCAACACACAGATTAATCACATCCAAGATGAACATTCCATAAGAAAATAAGCACCAAACGAGGAAAAAAAATCCTATTTCGCGGCTTAACTTTACTGGGAAGGAACATAATCCGGAAGTAAACAGATCATAACGAAAAAACAGTATAGATACAGGGATATAACATCCTTCTCCAGGATTCACTGGGAAATAGCACACAGACTTCAATGGGGAAAAACAAATGTTTAACGGTCTGTATTCCTAATGGGGATTGCAATACTGATTTTAAATAAGGCGGATGGAAACCATATCGGCAAAACATCACCTAAGGATTTCGAGCTGAGTTCATTGGGGAACAACATACAGACTTCACTAGAGGAGATAACGCCTCATTATCAAGACATCAACTGGGGAATTCGTGTTGACTTTATTGGGCAGGCCAACACCACATCGAAGAGGGGAAACCAAGATTCTTCTTCAATATTGAGAGTAAGTATTGCCCCAACTTCTCTGGGGAAAAAGTATGAAACCTCATGGGGATAACAACTTGGGGAGTTAAGAAGTCAATTAGTACAGCAAGAAATTAATCTTATGGGGATTTTAAATCAAACCCAACACTTGGCGGGTGAAAACCCAAAAAAAATACTGATAAATGCCTCAACACTTCTTAAATAAAATATTGCCCTTGCCTGATTATCGAGCAATCAAACAAAATGCAAGTACTATCGAAAGGGAGATGCTTCGTAAATGAGTCAAATCTCAGCATGCACGGGGAGAAAATACTTCTATCAAATAACGAAGCCTTCACTAGGGAATCTTGGATTGAGTCTTCATATCATGCAAACTTATTCCAACAAGAAATGCCCTGGGATAGCCTTCATGTGGAATCAAGAAGTCAACATTATAGAAAAAGGTCAAACTCATGGGGATTTTAAATCAAACCCAGCACTTGGCAGGTGAAAACTCAAAGGGTTAACAACTGAATCAACACTTCTTATAAAATATATTGCCCTGGTCTAGTTGCCTAGTTAATAAATCCCAACAATAATGCCAATACTGCAGAAAGAGCGACATTTTGCAAATAGTTCCATATCAGCACACCAAGGGAAAAAGACCTTTCGTCATATGAGGGAAGACTTCGCTATGGAATCTGGGATAAAGGCTTCAGACCATGTAAACCCAAAATAAAAAAAAAAGAACCAATACTTGACAGGGGACACTAGGATCACAATCCCAATACCGCACCTTACGCCAATTGGTATCGTCTTTAATATACAAATATCGCACGCATACTAGCGAAAATGACCTGAGAAATCCTTCCCGGGGGAAGAAATACTTCCCAAAAATTACTCGAGTTCGTCCATTCCTTGGATCACCACTTTTGTTTTCCTGTTGAATCACAAAATCTAAAGTAAAAGTACGTTGTAAATTCTTTTTGAAAAATAATTTTGTTATTTAATCTTTTTGCTTTGAAAACTATTATCAATAATAAATGGAGTCTTTGTAAGCTGAATAAAATAAGAATTACAAAGAATTGGGTAAAATCTCAAATTTTATTGATAGAATGGTAGTCTGCGAATGGTGAGACTCCACGGATGATTACAAAGTTCAGGAAATGGTAATATATAATGGAAAAGATACATTGAGATACAATGACCACTATTCCATCTAACAACTTTGAAATCCTGAGCAGCAGCTTCTGTTGAAGTATGGTGAGGATCTAAGAAGATTGTTGCTTCAATGATCAAGTCTTGTCTGATGCAGTTATTTGCCAAGAAATTCCCTAACTTTTTCCTAAGCTGCCTTTGGGGTTTTCAAATTAACGGGAAATTTTATTTTGTTTATGTCTCTAATTTTTGCCTAAGCCTCACTTCCGGGTTTTCAACTTAGCGAGTTTTTCTTTTATTTCTTTAGGCGAAGTATTTCTTGACTGCATCAGCATTCATGGGACATGGGAACTCCTCGCCATCCATAGTTTCAAGAATTAATGCACCTCTAGAGAAGGCTTTCTTGACAACATATGGGCCTTCAAAATTGGGAGTTCACTTTCCCCTAGAATCAGCTTTAAAAGACATAATCTTCCTGAGCACGAGGTCGTATTCTCTATATTCACGAGGCTTTACCTTCTTATCAAAAGCTTTCTTCATTCTCTTTTGATATAACTGCCCATGACACAAAGCGTCATTCTCTTCTATTCGATCAAATTCAATTGTTCAAACCTATTTTGGACCCATTCAGCCTCTGACAACTCGGTTTCCATTATCACACGCAAAAAGGGAATCTCAACCTCGATTGGGAGCACCGCTTCCATTCCATACACAAGGGAGAACAGGGTTGCTCCTGTTGAAGTGCGAATAGATGTCTGATATCCATGTAAAGCAAAAGGGAGCATTTCATGCCAATCTTTATAAGTAACAACCATCTTCTGGATGATCTTCTTGATATTCTTATTAGCAGCTTCAACAACCCCATTCATCTTCGGCCTGTATGGAGATGAATTGTGATGGACAATCTTGAATTCTTCACAAAGTTCTGTCATCGTCTTGTTGTTCAGATTTGAGCCATTGTCGGTGATGATTCTACTCGGCACACCATACCGACATATGAGATTATTCTTAATAAAGCGCACTACCACCTGCTTAGTAACATTAACATATGAAGTAGCTTCCACCCATTTGGTGAAGTAATCAATTGCTACCAAGATAAAACGGTGTCCATTCGAAGATTTGGGTTCTATCATTCCAATTATGTAAATACCCCACATAGAGAAGGGACACGGGGAAGAAATAACATTGAGAAGTGTCAAAGTCACATGAATTTTGTCCGCATAAATATGGAATTTATGGCACTTCTTTGCAAATATGTAACAGTCAGATTCCATTGTCAGCCAATAGTAACCATCCCTTAGCATCTTTTTCGCTATCGAATGTCTATTGGCATGAGTGCCGAATGAACCTTCATGAATCTCCTGCATCAACATGTCTGCTTCGTGTCTATCCATGCATATGAGCCATACCATGTCATAATTTCTCTTGTACAATACATTTTCACCTAGGAAGAAACTGCCAGCCAATATGCTTAATGTTTTTCTATCTTTATTCGAAGCATCAATCGGGTATTCCTGAGTCTGGAGAAAATGCTTGATATCGTAATACCAAGGTTTCTCATCTACTACCTCTTCTGTTGTAAACACGTGAGCAGGCATATCCAGTCGCCGAACTATAATTCGAGGTATATCATTCCAAGTATTCACTTGATACATAGAAGCCAGAGTTTCAAGAGCATCTGCCATTTTATTTTCGTCTCTGGGGATGTGATGGAATTCAACTTTATTAAAGAAGGGTAACAATCTTTTAGCATAATCTTTGTAAGGGATCAAGCCGGGGTGACGAGTATCCCACTCTACTTTAATTTGATTTATTACCAAAGTTGAACCACCATACACATCTAGAATTTTAATTTTGAGATCAATAGCTTCCTCGGGACCCATGATGCAAGCCTCATATTCTGCCATATTATTAGTACAATCAAATGCCAACCTTGCAGTGAAAGGAATGTGTGATCCACGTGGAGTGACAATCACAACACCAATTCCTTTACCATAAGCATTCACAGCTCCATCATATATCATGCTCCAGCGAGATTCAGGATCAGGACCTTCCTCAGGAAATGGTTCACCATAATCTTTCACTTTCAGAAACATCACATCCTCATCGAGGAAATCATACTTCACAGACTGATAATCATCAACTAGTTTTAATAGCTTTTTAAGTGCGGTATTCAATGTCATACTCAGATAAAAGCATCTGCCAGTGGGAAATTCTCCCAGTAAGAGCAGGCTTTTCAAAAATGTACTTGATTGGATCCATTTTGGAGATCAACCAAGTAGTGTGATTCAACATATACTGCCGCAAACGTTTTTCCGCCCAGGCCAGAGCACAACATGTCTTTTCCAGCATGGAATACCGTGATTCATAATCAGTAAAAATTTTAATGAGATAATAAATGGTGTACTCTTTCTTCCCTGTTTCATCTTGTTGTCCCAGAATATAGCCCATGGAATTATCTAACACTGTCAAATACATAATCAATGGTTTTCCTTCAACAGGAGGGATCAATATAGGAGGTTCAAGCAGATATTATTGAATACTTTCAAATTCCCTTTGGTAGTCATCTGTCCACACACAACCTTGATCTTTCTTTAAAAACTTAAAGATTGGTTCACACGTTGCAGTCATGTGGAAAATAAATATGGAAATATAATTCAAACGCCCGAGGAACCCTCTGACTCGCTTTTCAATTCTCGGTGCTTGCATTTCTTTAATTGATTTGAATTTGTCAGGGTCAACTTCAATCCCTCTCTGGCTAACAATGAAACCCAAGAATTTCCCTGACCAAACACCGAAGGTACATTTAATTGGATTCAAGCGGAGACGATACTTCCTCAAACGCTGAAACAACTTCAACAAATCTTCTACATGCCAATCTTCAGTCTGGGATTTAACAATCATATCATCAACATATACCTCAATTTCCTTGTGCATCAGATCATGGAATAGGGTTGTCATAACCCTCTGGTACGTTGCACCAGTGTTCTTCAACTCGAAGGGCATCACTCTGTAACAGAATGTTCCCCAGGGTGTGATAAACGTTGTTTTTTACATGTCCTCAAGAGCCATCCTTATTTGATTATACCTGGAAAATCCGTCCATGAACGAGAAAACATTGAATTTTGTTGTGCTATCCACTAACATATCAATGTGAGGCCATGGAAAATCATCTTTTGGACTAGCTTTATTTAGATCTCTGTAATCTACGCACATGTGAACTTTTCCGTCTTTCTTTGGTACTTGGACAATATTGGCAATCCACTGAGGTTACACTGATGTCACAAGAAACCTGGCATTAATATGCTTTAAAACTTATTCTTTGATCTTCACTGCCATATTTGGGTGAGTTCTTTGCAACTTCTGTTTGATTGGCGGGCACTCTGGCTTCAGTGGCAAGTGGTGCTCTACAATATCTGTATCTAGACCAGGAATATCTTGGTAAGACCAAGCAAAAATATCCACGTACTCTTTCAACATCTCAACCAACCTGGTCTTCACATCAGGATGCAACAATGCTCCAATCTTGACATCCTTCGGATCTTCTTATGAACCCAAATTGATTACTTCCAATGGCTCTTTATATGGCTGAATGGCATTCTCCTCGCGCTCAAGAAACCGTGATACCTCTTCCAGAATCTCATCATAGTATTCTTCTTCATCCCCATACACAAGACATTCAAAGTTGGGAGAGGGTGCAGGGTCATTGTATTCAACGGGTTTTTTAATTAATCTGCACATATGATTTTTGATTGCTTTTAGAAACTGACACATATAACAAGTGATCATGCAAATTGAATTTTAGTTATTATTTATTTTAAAATGTTTTTTCGGATTACCATTTTCCAAGAAAAAAGAAAAAAATAAAACAAAATTTGGGAAATAAAGACAACTTTTATTATTGATTTTAAAAATCAAAGAAAACAGATAAGCCCATACAATATCAATACTTTCACCATGGGAAGAGTGAAAGCTTTTCAAAAATATTAACAAAAACAAATTATTTGAAACATGTATGTAAGAGGGAACATCAATGGTGATCATGTTCTGAACCCTAACTTCGTGCGTCGCATAATTTGGCATTTATGGCTCTACTTCTTCTTCCACAATGGCATTAATACCAAAAATAGTTGGATGAAGATATCCCCCACTACGAAAGATGTCTTGATACTTGCCTGCAGCAGACTTCGGCTTCATGCTCTTACTTTTATCATTCTTCACATAGAACCCCAACCTAGCTTTATTCTTATTTACAAGTGGATCAACAATCTGTCCCCATACTTCAATATGGCCATTACGCACAACCTGCTGAGCATCCTTAAACGAATCCATAGAATTCTCATTTCCTCTTATATTATCAATGGATAAAGCTTGGAACTGGGCTCCAACAGTAGCTTCATCCGACTCCACAATGCTGAAAGAGGACAAATGAGATATCAATAATGCATGTTCTCCATTTATAATTACCACTTTTCCTTCATGCACAAACTTCAACTTCTGGTGTAAAGTTGAAGTGATAGCCCCTGCCTCGTGTATCCATGGTCATCCCAACAAACAGCTGTAACCGGGTATAATATCCATGACCTGGAATGTAATCTGAAACAAATGCGGGCCTATATGAATAGGCAAGTCCACTTCACCAATAACATATTTCCTTGATCCATCAAACACTTTCATAATAATTCCACTTGGGTGCATGGGCATTTCTTGATATTTCAACTTCATAAGCTTGCTCCTCGGTATAACGTTCAATATGGATCCATTATCAATAAGCACATTGGATAATGAATCATTCTTGCAGTTCATAGAGATGTGGAGGGCCAAATAATGATTCCTTCCTTCATCGAGAAAATCATCGTCATAAAAACTTAGGTTATTACATGATGTAATGTTCCCTACCACACTGCTGAATTGGTCTACTATCATATCAATTTCCACGAAAGCTTGGTCCAATACCCTCACCAACGATTCTCTGTGAGCAGAGGAGTTCATCTATAAAGCCAAGATAGATATTTTTGAAGGAGTCTGCAGTAGTTGATCTACAATTCTGTAGTCTCTCATCTTGATTATCTTCAAAATATCATCCACCTCTTTTTCTAGAATAGCTCCACTAGATTCCCCCACTGCCTTCTTGGTTTCAACATCTTCCAAAATTTCCTTACAGTACTAAGATCCCCACGAATGACTGGTGCAAATATACGACCACTGCGGGTCACTCTGCTAGTCTCAGCAATATTTCCAACATTAGGCATTGGCTGGATGGGAACTTCCACACCATCCTCTAAAATTGTAGCATTATATTTATAGGGTACATCCTTGTCTGACTTGTAAGGGACAAGACCTGGAAAACTAATCACAAATGGAGCAATAGCTGACTTGCTATGATATTCAACTTCAAAAGGGGTGGGTGCACCAAAACAAGGCACAATAACATTTACTCCCTCTTCAACACATTCTGTCATTATAGAGTCACCTCTGGAAAACATATCTTCATCTGAGGAGAAGAGCTCATCCGTAGAGGCATACTCATCATCTGACTCTTCTTCAGCCAAACAAACCTCAATCTCATCAACCTCGTGGTAATCATCCCTTTGGCCTGTAACCTTGATAGTTCCATTATAAAATAACAACTAAATACCTTTACTTACAATTGAACATCCTCGGGAGTCCCGACAACAAATTCGGCAAGATCCATACTGATGTTCTACCTGACCATCCATGTGGCAGAAAGTAGCATGTAAATGTTCAAGATCCTTATTCATATATTCCACATCAAAGATTCTGAACTCCCCACGACATCCAGAAACCATGTTTACTTCCTCTTCATACTCTTCCCTAGGCCTGATTATGTGGATGAGGCCCCCATCCATCATCTCCTGCAAATCATCCTTTATCTGATCACAACCCTGTATGTCCGTACTGCAAATAAAACAACCAACATGGTCATGCGTATAGTAGCTAAATTCACAGAGGTCTACATGCTTTTTTACCAAATCTCCTCTAACCAATTTAATATCGAAAATCCGGAAGTCGTCTGGATAACCAGCCACCATGTTCACAACATTTGCTCCTCCATGCTTTGGAAAAGGATTATCTTTCACATTAGGGCCAACATCTTTGAAGGACAAGATACAAGACTTCACTAATTTTTGTACTTCAGTTTTCAAAGGATAGCAGTTCTCAACATTGTGCCCTGGTGCTCCCTAATGAAAAGCACATGTTTGGTCTGCCTTGTAATACTAAGGCAATGGTGATGGTATAGCGGGAGGTGGTCTGGTATGAACCAACTTCTTTTGAATTAACGCCAGGAGTAATCATGTATAGCTCATAGGGATAGGGTCATAACTCTCCCTTCTCTTATTATACCCTTGATTCCCCTGATGGGATGGTCTCTGATAAGCAACGGTGGTTGTAACTACACCAACAACTCGAGTTACTTTGTTGATGACGCTGATAATTTATTCTAGGAGGATTATCCTTCCTCTCTTGCATAACAACATTTATATCTCCTTCCTTCTTCTTGGAAATCCATAGGATGGATTCTTCGTGCTTTCAGAACTTTCACTTTTTGTTAAACGACCCTCTCTTACAGCCTCTTCCAAACAGATACCCATGCCCACCATCTCAGTAAAGTCACTTGGTGCACACGCTACCATCCTCTCATAGTAGAAAGCATCCTGAGTCTTCAGGAAAATCTTAGTCATCTCCTTTTCTTCCATGGGAGGAATCACTTGGGAGGCTACTTCACACCATCTCTGTGCATATTCTTCGAATGATTCCCTGTCCTTCTGGACCATGGCCCTGAGTTGATCACAGTCAGGCGCCATGTCCATGTTGTATTTGTATTGTCTGATAAGTGCTTCTCCCAAGTCGTTGATTGTATCGATATTGACGTTGTCCAAACTCATATACCACTTCAACGTAGCACCAGTCAAACTATCTTGGAAAAAGTGAATCAATTGATGTTCATCATCGGTGTGGGTAGACATTCTTCTTATATACATCACAAGATGAGCACGAGGACAAGTGTTTCCCTTGTACTTCTCGAATTTCGGGACATTAAACTTTGCAGGTATCTTGACATTCGGGACCAAGCATAAATCATTCACATTTTTCCCGAATAATTCCTTTCCCATGAGGGCCTTCATCTCCCTCTGCATCTTGTCAAACTGATCTTGAAAATCATCCATTCGACCATAAGGACGATACATATCATCATTAGCAAATGGGACCATATTTACCGAAGGAGGTGCGGGAGTAATAGTAGTCTGAACAACTGGAGTAACTTGAGGACCTAGATTGAAACCTTCAGGCACAAAGTTCTCTTGCATACCTCATGGATAACCTTGAGGCATGTGATTCTGAACAAAAGCTGGAGTGGCAGACACAAGAACATTCGGAGCTTCAATAGTAACCTTTATCTGTTGAGGTTGAACACTCGGTGGCTGATTCTGAGCAGCCCCCAGAGATTCCATTAGAGCAGTGAGATTGGCCATGCCGGCCTTCAGAGCAGAAAATTCCTCATGCAGCTCGCGATTCTCTTGTTCTAAGTTGTCCATCTTCTTTCTGAAATTAGCTCGAGTATTGTAGTGGTGAGACAGCTTGCTGAACGAAGTAAAGAAGTTTGGTAAGACACCTAGATATACATAACAAATGCAAGAAATATTTGCAATATGATGCATGATATGAAACACACATGATTTATTTTATTAATATTTCAAGGGACTTAAAGATTTATAGACACATTGCAAACATCAGAGTAATAATACATTTCAAGTACTGAAATTTTTTATTATAATAACTTCAAAATGGATTACAAGTTTCAATAATCCCAAGTACAAGATGAAAATCAAGTCTAAAACCCTAAGAACTAAAGCTGATGGAGATCACTCTATACGTTGGTGCTTCCTTGTAAGCCTGGCAATCTGAGCCTTCAACCTCTGGTTTTCTTCCGCATATCTGGTGGTAACCTCCTTCCAATCACCTGAATCAGGAAGTGAGCAACTAGCATCTGACTGAGGCTTAGAGGAAAATAAATCCCCTTGCCTCTCCATGGTCTCTACAGCCCGACTCTCAAGAATATCAATCAAGTCATCTTTCTCCTTCAAGTATTCTCTATAGGAAATCTATAAATTTTGGCACGTATTCTTCCAAGCATCCTTTTCCTGCTGCATCCTGACCAAAGCAAGTTGTAGCTCTTCCACATCATCCAATAAGGGAGGAGTGGTATTCATAAACAAGTCATGCACATGTGCTTCCTTGGAATACGTCATCTTCAACTAAATAGCTCTCGTTTGGACCCACTGAAGATAAGGCTCCAAAGAAACAGCCCCCCTAGGTCCCAAGTCTTTCCTACTATTCCTATGAATGTGCCTCCAGCCTTCGCAATCTTCTCCCTAGCTTCCTTATGGTATTCTCCTTCCTTCAGGAAGAAACTACTCAAATGAATACTATTTGGTTTATCCCTCATCAGATAACCAAGCTGCCGTCATGTAAGAATAAGGTTGTAGTTAATTCCTACCTTTGTACCAAGAAGAGGTACATTGGGGAAACTACCACAACTGTCGACAATCTCTACATCATGGTAAGCCCAATGGTACCAATCAATATCTGAGTGAGTAAGTGCCATGATCTTAGGAGCCCAACGGGGTTCCTTCCTGACATCCCAGAAAGCATCAGACTGAGGCATATGAGAGATAAACCACCAGTACAACAGAGGCGTGCAACAGATAATCATCCCCCCATGATAAGTATTCTGAAGATGAATAGAATAATAAGCATCACCCAATAATGTAGGAACTGGGTTTCTAATCATGAAGATCCTGATAGAATTAATGTCAATAAACTTATCCACGTTAGGAAATAAAAACAACCCGTAAGCAAGTAGAGAAAAGATGGCCTCAAAAGCGACTGTACTCTTCATCCTGGAAAAGTAACGAGCTTTCTCCAATAAGAATTGGGCTGGTAATCCTCTAATACATCCTTTAGTAGTCATATGGGCTTCAACCTCAGACTTCCCCAGATGGATTAAACAGCAATCTCGTGTGGTTTTGGATCACCCTCCAAACCAGTAAAAGGAACATGATCGGTAATCGGTAAATCCAATAGATAAGAATACTCCTCTAGTGTAGGCATCAACTGATAGTCAGGGAAAGTAAAGCAAAGATACATCGGATCATAGAACTGGACCAAGGTCAAGAGAATACCCCCTTCATCCTAAGCTTTATGAGAAGAATGATGGGTCCATACTTCTTCCGAAAATCTGTAGAACACTCAATCTCGGGAATTAGACTAATTAACTCATCTATCTTGGGATCTTTGAAACTGTATTTTTCGGTCTTTCTTTTTCTAGAATCCATGGTCAAAAGGTACCTGAGATATTCACAAATGGTCAACTTTCAAGTCCCTTGAAATCAAATTTCTTCAAAAGATGCTTATGAGTGCATGGATGCATGATGCAACAATCAAACACAAGATCACAAACACAGGGTTCATAGGTTCAACATCACGAGCATGAGGTCGAAGGTACTACCCATAAGGTGTGATTTAAAAGTTATCACGTGTCGAACAATGTTCTAGAGGTTCCCATAGTCTACATCCTTCCTTCAGATATTACCAACTTCTCGATTAACTCGGTAATTAGTAATATTCTCAAGAAAAAATTGTCTGAGCGTAGTAATCGCGTGACAACCATTTCCGAATTACTCCGTCATAGCTTCCTCACTACACCTAAAAGGCCAAGATGGGTTAGGTTATCTACGGTCCTCAGCTTCAGCAGGCTCCCAGGTCAAAAGCAGCACGACTTCCTAATTACTCGGTAAATGACACTACAATCAAAGGGGCCTCCACTAAGTGGGGGATCTTATGCCTTCTTTTTTTAGATTACTCCCTCAAAGTTAACATGACTATACCGCTCGTCCTATCTTAAAGTTTGCCCAAGTCCGGGTATAGGACTCATAAGTAATCACCAAGCACCCTGAAAACCACGAAAATCCAAGCAAACATATATACAACATATAACACATAAATAACAATAGCACATATACAAATATAAACAAAGATAGGCTCAACCCACTTAGGGATGGACTGGCAAGAGGTCAATCTTTCCCTGATGAAGTGCAATTTTTCTGTAGCGGTAGAAATGTTTAAGGCTAAGCGATTGGATTGACTAGACTTATACAAATCAAAAATAAAAATCGCCACCGCGCTTTATTGTTACCAAAAGAATGGGAAAAGAGCGAGTAACCTAAAAAGAGGGGGAAATTTTCAAGGTAAGGGGGTTGGTTATGAAAAGGGAAGGTATTAGCACCCTAAACATCTACAATACATCGCAGGAACATATTTGAAAAATATATATATTTTGGATATAAAATGTTGTATGTAAAATAGATGGTGGAGGTGAGAAAAGAAGTATTTTTTTTATGATTTTTGCACCCGCCGCGGTTGCGAACCTTTAGTGCCTACGTACCACCTTTCGTGCAATAGGGGATCAGGGTACACGTAGTTCACCTTTAAAAAATTTAAAACATAAGTGTGTTGGTTAATTTTATGAGATATGACATCATCGTCATTCTCCGTGTGGAAAACATACTTACTACCCACAATCATGAGAAGGGAGAATTTGCATCATCTCAAAGTGGAGGATATGGCTTGGATTTTAAAATCAACAATGGCTCACTCAACACCCAAGTGGAAAATATCTCGCTACAAGGATTAAAAAGAGTCCAATATTTTGAGAAAACTTTTTAAAGTAAAAAGCCAAAGTGGAAAAATGGTTTGAAATGAGATTGATTGCTTTTAGTCTTCTCAAAAAAATGTCAAGGTATTATTAAGTTGATTGAAGTTTATTTATGAAATTGTTTTGAAAATGCATGGACCTAGGTCCAAGTTTATTATGAAAGTGGTTCAAGTTTAAAAACAAGAAGATTTTTCAAAAGAAGAGAGAATATTTTTAAAATTAAAGAAGATAGGAGGAGAAGAAGAGACTATCCTAAAGCATAAGGTAAAAGCTAGGGAGAAGAATCATCTAAACAACAAGAAGCCAATACTTGACATTATGAGTCAAGATAGAATTACCATTATTTGGATTGAAACCAAGCAAGAAAAGATACTAGACCTCTTGAGAGAACCAAACTTCTAATGTATTAAGACCTCAAAAAAATTGGGTAGAGTAACTGCTGTATACGGGTGAATTCCAGATTACAAACAAAGTATGTAATCACAATAACCTACACACAAAACAAACAAACAACCCAATGTCTTAAGGTAAACCCCAAGATCTCCTAACAAAATATCAATTAAGGTCACAAGGTTTCAAACATAGGCCAAAGTCTCTAATCCTAAGTCCAAGAAGTCCAATACTCCATAATGCCAAGGATTGTAATCAAATAGTCCAAGTGTCATTAAAGTTTTTTTATGGTTTATGTTGTTTATTAAGTATCTTCAAAAAGAAAAGAAAATCTCAAGTGAGCAAAATAAAAATGACATAAAAGTAAATGCTCAAGTGAGCAAAGATGAAAATAGCATGAAATGTAAATGCTAAAAATAAACGGTGCATAAAGTAAAAGAGCATAAAATAAAAACACAAAATAAAGTTAATTATTAGTAATTAGTGGTTAGTTGGATGACCATCTTGAAACTTGCATTTGGAACTCATTAGAGGATTGGTAGAGCCAAAGCCTCCATACAACAAGTTGAATTTGCTTTTTCTCAAGTATATCATCCATTTTGGAATCCTCAAAAATAACATTTAATGATCAACAACGTTTAAGTGATCCACGTTGACCAAAAGTGATGTAGATCCATTAGAGGATTGGTAGAACCAAAGCCTCCATACAATGAATCTCAAGGTTATTGGATCAAAGAGATAAAATTAACATACGTGGGCTTGCAAACATAGGTTTGGGACACGAGTGATCATTTATTTGAATCGAGACAAAATTTAACGCTATGTTAAGCAATGGTATGTGGACTTATATAGAAGTCGCACCTATTTTGAGACCGGTCAATAGAAATCTATGCACCATTTGTTTTGAGACGTGATATAGAGATTATGCTCCAATAATACTTTGTGCAATAAGAAAGGGATAAGATGAAGAAGGGTGGGAAAGAATATATAAACCACATTTGAATTAAAATTTAATCAAACTATTATTAAAATCATTCATCCATTTTTATGTAGTTAGACTCAACACTATGGATCCAATGATGTTAACAAAGTTCATAATAAAAAATTCAATCCAAGATCAGCCAGAAAACAAACACAAAATAATATTACATTTAATATATGCATTAAAAAGTGTTCTAAAATGTTTTAAAATAGAAATAAGAGAGAAAAATATCAACTATGTTCAAATTGATTCATAAAAAAGAAATAAGGTCATAAAAAAATCAGAAATAGACTCAAATACTTTTATAAAATTTTTGGTAATTTTTTAAAGTCAGAAACTATTTTTAAACTAATTAAAATTGCTCAAACAAATAGAAAATAGATAAAAAAATAGTAAACATCAATATAAAATTCCATAAAATTTTCAAAAAAGTCAGAAATATGTAAAATGATATTTATGAATTTTTTTTAGAATTAAAAAATGCAGAGAGTATTTTTAAAGTAATTAAACGAAAGAAAATAATGCAAAAAATATAAAAAATATCAAATATCAAAATAAAAATGTGAAAAAATAGTCATAAGATCAAAAATAATTCAAATTAATTTTGTGAATTTTTTTCATAACTTTTGGAAAAAAATAAAAGAGTTATGAATTTTTGAAAATTAAATCAATTAAAATATAAAATCAGAAAATAAAATAAAACCAAAAAGATGTGGGCCATCAGATCTTAGTCAAAACCCGTTAGTAAGTTGATCCCATGGACCAGACGCACTGTGCTTGATATTGACGTTAGTCAGATACACAATGGATCAGAAAAAGGGCAGCCAATGAAATTAAAACGTTTGGCACGCTATCATTGACTGAGACGAGACATGTCATCCTCTTCAACCTCCATACGCCCTGCAATGGAGATTTTGTGAGATCCTTCAAATGGAAAAATTAGGATCCCAGACTAGTATCATTGGATTCGTCTCTTCAAGATGATCCTAACATCACCATCTCGCCAAATTTATGTAAGGTACGCAAAGAGATATGAATCAAAAACCTGGAAAATAGCGAGCACCTTCAATTTGAGATTTCTCTCTCAATTCTAAATGGATTTAAAATTTGTAAGAAGCATAAGAATCAGGGCAATGAGAGCTTCACAATGATATCAAAGTTTGGAAGAATTGATGGAGAAATCTACCTATTGAAGTTCAGTTGCAGAGCTCTATAAATGGACTTGGTCAGATTAATTCAGAAGGATTCAAGGCTCAATTATTCTTCTGTTAGCTTCAGGTAAGATCAAGGAAGGTGAATTGATAGAAAAAATGGATTGAAAAAGGCTTGAACAATGATTTTGAAGTTGCAGAAAAGTGAGTTATGGAGCGATTTTGGCAGGGTGATTTTGGTTGTTCAAGCTTGAGAAAACAAATGGGATAGCTCATGTATTTATAGTTGAAGGAAATGAGATCAAAAGGAAGGGTGAATGATGCAATTTGGAGGGAACTCGTTTGGGTCTGCATCATGAAGAAATTGTGACTTCTCTTTTGTCAAAACTCATCTAAAACGCGTGTTTTAATGCACTAATCCACTTGGGAAAGTTGGATAGTTGTGTTTAGACCCAAAAAGCATGCTAACTTGAAGGTTAGAAGTTGTAACATGAAATTCAAATTCTGACTTGCTTTGAAACATCAATTCCAAGTTACCACTTTTGAAACAATGACATTCTCAGCTCAAGGGGTCTTAAGGCATGGTTCTTGATGCTTTAGAAAGATGAGATTACAAGCTTTGCAATGGGAAAATAATGGAATCAAATGGATGTTTGAGCTGAAAGTTGCAATGAGTCAAAGTTGGGAAAAAGAGATTGACTTTCCATTCTTAGAAATATTTCAAGTTTTTCTTCAAAAGTGACCTATAATATTTTGCACCCAAACATGGTGTTCCTCTTGGAATTTGCTCTTGACCAAAAAAGATGGCATGAAATAGACCTCTTGAATGACATTTTGAAACTCGAACCATTCAAAATTTCATTATATTGAGAGAGTTATGAATTGTTGAAGTTGGCAAAAAATCATGAAATAACCTATAATCTTTTGTATCCTTAAGGAATCCTCCATCCATATTCTCACTTTGCACATAAAAGAAGGAATAAAGTTCATATCCTAAGATCATTATGGAAAAATAGTGGGCTCAAGGTGATAAAAATTGACCAAGTTATGATCATTTGAAGTCACACATGGGAAGTTGGGGATTCATTTAGAGGACTTGTAATCTTTCTTCATCGTCAAGCTTCTCCCACATGAAAACTACTTGAAACATTTGAAATGATTTGTTAATAACGCTTTGAAGATAAGGATGTTTTTGGAATCACTCAAAAATACCAAAATATGATCAAGATATACTTCTTTGAAGTTCAAAACCCTAGCTCCTAGATCAAGAAAATTCTTTGAGGAACTTTGAAAATTTTAAACAACCTTCTTGTACCAACACTCTTTCTTTGTAGATAGAAGTTGTTGAGGATGAATGAGAACTCATAGCAACCAAAACCACCTCCATATCTTGAGAATTGAGAGAAATATGAACTTGTGACCAAAGGGAACAAGGCCTTGTCCAACCATGACAACTTCTTCAACCAACCCCTTGTACTTTTGAATCAATCTTGATAACTTTGAAATGTGGTGAACCAAAATAAACCTTGCCATGCCATTTCTTCCAAAACAACTTCAATGGTAAGGTTTGAATTTCTCAAGCTTTATTCACTAGGGCATGGAAATAAACTCATGAACCCATGGATCAACTTGTTAAACCATATTGCCTTTACCTACATTATTAACAAGTAAGACAAACCAACATTGCATTTTATTAATTAAAAGGAAAGTCAAAACAAATCATGCATGATCACAAAAGAAAAACAAGTCAAGGTGCTTGGTGATTCCTCAAAGAGAAAAGCTAATGATAGGGAGGAGAACCAAAAGCCCTAATGTGATATTGTTGTGATTGAATCAATATGGTATGATGAAGGGATCTTAGGGGGAAAAATGGGGTACAACACCATCCTAATTTAATTATAGTCGGAGAAACTATCCATGAAAGAGAAGACTTTATGCCGAGCAGTGTTATCGACCAAGACATCAATATGAGGTAGAGGGAAGTCATCCTTGGGGCTTACCCTATCCAGATCCCAATAATCTACGCACATGAAAACTTTTTCGTCTTTCTTCGATACTAGAACTACATTTGCAAACCATTGGGTATAAGATGTCACAACTAGAAATACTGCGCCAAATTGTTTCATCACCTCGGCTTTTATCTTTTCAGACATGTCAGGCCTCACGCGATGAAATTTATGTTTGACAGGAGGACAATCTTTCTTTGTCGGCAGACGATGAACTACAATGTCGGTATCCAACCCTGGAATATCTTCATACGACCAAGAAAACACTTCCACATAGTCATGCAACATCTGAACCAATATTCTTTTGACACTGCTTTCAAGGTTAGCGCCGATCTTGACCTATTTCTTGTCTATCTCGGTACCTAGATTGATGACTTCAGCTGACTCTTTGTGTGGCTGAATAGCTTTTTCCTCTTGTAATAGAAGTCTGGCTAGATCTCCTGGTATTTCACAATCTTCCTCGCCTTTGTCTTCGGCTTGGTTAATTGGACGTTCGAAGTCATAGTCGGCAATAGTAGAGTCATTGGCAATGAGATCTGGAGTGGATGAGGACCTGCAAGAGTGTGTGTGTATGCATGTAAGATACATGGCTAGTTTGAAAAAATGTATTTGAAGAAAAAGAAAGACAATGAGCACAAAGATTTGAATGCAAAAGTCCAATGATTTGTATTAAATGCTCATATGATAAAATGAACATAAATAAAACCCTTTACAAATGGACCATAGTGCCCCGAGCCAGACACATGGCTTAAAAGTCACTGTTTAATATTACAGACAAAATGTTCTTGAATTAACAAAAATCCATAAACAAGTAATTACTCCACAATGAAGGAGTTGGGAATGAAGTCCTTTGCGTGCCAATTGTTGAGCTTTGTTATAGTAGGATATACCCATTCTTCAAATGCACATTCATCATCAGAATCACCCACAGCGTTAGCTTCATGATTTCTAATACGGAGAGGGAGCTTCCCTGCACGAGCGCACCTCACTTCTTTCTGAGCCTTGATAGTGAAACCCAAAGCACATTTGTTTGCTTTGAATGGGATCTCGGGGAGTTTTCCATAAATATCACAACTTCCTTCTTCGACTGCGGCACGAGAATCTCTAAATGAAACCATATTTGGAACGACCATAACAGCTTTGGACACATCAGAGGAAAATTTGGTAGTAGCAACCATTGGTGGCACAACTTCAAAAGCCTGGCACGGGGTTTCTATAAATTCTCCATCAATCTCTACATATTTGAAAGAGTTGAGGTGGCTTACCATAAACTCCTACTTACGACAGACAGTGACAATCCTTCCTTTGACCGGATACTTGAGCTTTTGATGAAGAGTTGACGTTACTGCCACTGCTCCATGAATCCAAGGCCTACCCAACAGACAGGAGTAAGCAGGACGAATATCCATGATAGAGAAAGTAGAATTGAAAATTTGTGAGCCCACCTTGATCGGGAAATCCACCTCCCAATGAACTGTCCTTTTTGACCATCGAAAGCCCTCACAATAATATCACTTGTGTTAGAACAATGTTTGAATCTAGTACCCTATAATTAAGTTTTGATGATAACAAAGTGAAAAGATATAGTACTTAAATATTTCATGATTGAATTATATGCTGCCTAAAATTACTATGCTCTGATTTGCAGATATGCTGATTAAAATAAGCAAGATCACGTTTTCAGCATCAGAATATGATTTCATACACCAGCATCAGAAGTTGCTGAATCAGAACGTAAAGATCAGATGATCAACGCTTGCACATGCTGAAGCTTGATGAACAGAACTGCGCGTAAAACACTCTGATACAGAATCAATAGTTCATCAGCAGCGAAGCAGAATCAGAATGAGCCAAGCCAGAACGTGCATTGAAGAAGCAACGGTACTGTGCATTGAACGCTAATCAATTCCAACGGCCTCATTCCAGACAAGATCTGCTCAAAAAGGAAAGCTTGTTATTAGCATTGAATCAAGAATATTTGCTTCAACGTTCATCTTCTCAAGTGCTATATAAACCAAGCTTCGAAGATTATAATGGCTAATGCTTCCAAACTCTCTACACGCAAAAAGCTGAAACAATAATCTTCGTCTACCAGTTTTGCTAAACCAACAAACTCTGATACTCCATTAGTGTTTATTATTCTAAGTTTCTAAGCTTCATTTGTGTAAACATCACAGTTGTGATATAGTTTTGTAGAAAACATTCACACACATTATTTTATACCTTTGTAAGAAAGTGTTGCCTTGACAAACCGGATTGTGGTTTGAATCAAGAAGGCTTTAGCAGTTGTTAAAGCAGATTTGTATTCAGTTGAATATAGTGAATTAAGACCTCGTTGGAGAGAGGCGAAATCACCTTGACGGGTGGACTGGAGTAGTTTGAGATCAAACGAACCAGGATAAAAATATCTTGTCATTTGCTTTAAGATTCCAGTTTTACAATTCAACCCCCCCTTCTTGTGTTTTTCACCCCTTCAATTGGCATCAGAGCGCCTGGTTCTGAGCTAAAACACTTAACCGTGTCAGTAAAAGATCCAGCGTCAGAAAAACACAATGGCAGGAAACAACTCTCATTTCAGCAATGACAACAATGAGGATAGAGACAGATTCAGCGGCAAACCTCCAGTCTTTGATGGAGAAAACTTTGATTACTGGAAAGACAGAATTGAAAGCTTCTTTCTAGCACATGATGCTGATCTGTGGGATATGGTGACAGATGGATACACGCACCCTGTGAATGCAACTGGTCAGAAGATTGAAAGAAAATCAATGACTGATCAACAAAAGCGTGATTTCAAGAATCACCATAAGGCCAGAACCATCCTCCTCAGTGCCATCTCATATACTGAGTATGAGAAGATCTCCAACAGAGACACAGCTAAGAACATCTTTGATTCTCTCAGAATGACGCATGAGGGCAACGTTCAAGTCAAAGAAACAAAGGCTCTGGCGCTCATTCAGAAGTATGAGGCGTTTAAAATGGAAGAATCTGAATCCATTGAAACTATGTTCTCTAGATTCCAGATTCTGGTAGCTGGTCTCAAAGTTCTGGACAAAGGATACTCTACTGCTGACCATGTCAAGAAGATAATCAGAAGTTTACCCAAGCAGTGGAGGCCTATGGTTACTGCTCTGAAGCTAGCAAAAGATCTCAACAAAATCACTCTGGAGGAACTTATAAGCTCCCTCAGAAGTCATGAGATAGAGCTAGAAGCTGATGAGCCTCAGAAGCAAGGTAAGCCTATAGCTTTAAAATCTAACAGAAAATCTGAATCTAAAGTTTTGCAGGCAGTTGAAGAAACATCTGATGGATCCTCATCAGAAGAAGACGAACTTTCCCTTCTCTCCAGAAGAGTAAATCAACTGTGGAAGCAAAGACAAAGGAAGTTCAGGAATCCCAGAAGATCTGATCAGAACGAGTCTTCTTCCAGATACAGAAGGACAGATTCTTCCTCTGGATACAGAAGATCTGAAGGCTCCTCTGGTAGCAAGAAGCCAAATACAAAGGACATCATCTGCTATGAGTGCAATGAGCAAGGACACTACAAGAGTGACTGTCCAAAGCTTCAGAGGGAAAAGCCCAAAAAGAAGTTTGGAAGAGAGAAGAAGAAAAGTCTCATGGCCACATGGGATGACTCTGACTCGTCTGAAGCTGACTCAGAATCAGATGATGAAAGGGCGAACATAGCGCTCATGGCTAACATTCCAGATGACAGTGAAGCTTCTGACTCAGACTCAGAATCAGACACAGAAGAGGTATTCCCTAACTTCGCTGTTAATTTTACAAAGGCTGAACTTGCTGAAAGCCTCAATGAAATTCTGGAACGCTATCAGCAGATTAGAGCTAAATTCAGAGACCTGAAAAGGACTCTTGAATCTGACTCTAATAAGTCTGAAAGTCTCAAATTGGAAAACTCTGAGCTGAGAGATAAAATTTTAAAATTAGAAAAATCTTTACAAAACTCTCAGAATGAACCAATTTCTGAAACTCCCAGCAACGCTGATGAGATCATCAAGGAGTATGATCATAGTTTCCAGAAGTTCCTTGCTAAAAGCATAGATAGAAGCAGAATGGCTTCAATGATCTATGGAGTTAGCAGAAACGGCAGGAAAGGAATAGGATACCTAGGTAAGGTTCCTACACCTAAAAATGTCATGGATTTAATTATTAAACCCACTCCTCTAAATTCACACTTTGTGTATGGTCACACACATGACATCAAATATACTAGTAGTAATCACTTTGTGAAACCAAAATTCAACCAGAGTTTTGGTAAAACTAACAAATCAGGACCCAAGAAGATCTGGGTACCTAAGGATAAAATAATACATGTTGCAGATATCTTTAGCAGCAAGTCAGAAACACCAGTCATGGTACCTGGACTCTGGCTGCTCACGACACATGACGGGAAGAAGGCATATGTTCCAAAGCCTGGAACTTAAGCCTGGAGGCCACGTTGGCTTTGGAGGCAATCAGAGGGGAAAGATTATTGGCTCTGGAACTGTAGGTAACGGAAATCTTCCCTCTATTAATAATGTTCTGCTTGTAGATGGATTGATGCATAACCTGTTATCCATAAGTCAATTAAGTGATAACGGTTATGATATAATCTTTAATCAAAAATCATGTAAAGCTGTTAGTCAGAAAGATGGGACTATCCTGTTTAATGGAAAGAGGAAAAACAACATTTACAAAATCAAACTTTCTGAACTAAAGAGTCAGAACGTAAAATGTCGTCTGTCTGTTAACAACGAGCAGTGGATCTGGCACAGAAGATTGGGGCATGTTAGTATGAGAAGAATATCTCAGATTAACAAACTCAATCTGGTCAGAGGACTTCCAAATTTGAAGTTCAATTCAGATGCTCTGTGTGAAGCATGTCAGAAAGGCAAATTTGCAAAACCTTCTTTTAAATCCAAAAATGTTGTTTCTACCTCTAAGCCATTAGAACTTCTGCACATTGACTTATTTGGACCAGTTAAGACTGCTTCTGTCAGTGGAAAGAAGTATGGGTTAGTAATCGTAGATGACTATAGCAGATGGACATGGGTAAAGTTCTTAAGACACAAGGACGAGTCACACTCTGTGTTTGTTACCTTCTGTAACCAAGTTCAGAATGAAAAAGATCTTAGAATCGTTAAAGTCAGAAGTGATCATGGTGGAGAATTTGAAAATAAAGATTTTGAGTCATTCTTTAATGACAAAGGCATTCTGCATGATTTCTCTTGTCCTAGAACTCCCCAACAAAATGGAGTTGTAGAACGAAAGAACAGAACATTGCAAGAAATGGCCAGAACCATGATCAATGAGACAGACGTTGCTAAGACTTTCTGGGCAGAGGCAATAAACACAGCGTGCTACATTCAGAATAGAATCTCAATAAGACCTATTCTGGAAAAGACTCCATATGAATTGTGGAAGAACAGAAAGCCCAACATTTCGTATTTTCATCCATTTGGATGTACTTGCTATATGTTAAATACTAAGAATTATTTGAACAAGTTTGATTCTAAGGCACAGAAGTGTATTATGTTAGGATACTCTGAACGCTCAAGAGGGTACAGAGTATACAATACAGAAACACAGATTGTGGAAGAATCAATCCGTGTTCGTTTTGATGACAAGCTTGACTCTGAAAAGTCAAAGCAGAATGAAAATCTTGCAGGTATAGAAATTGAATTTGCAGGTTCTGAAGACAAGTCATCAGAAGCTCTCAACACAGACATTCCTTCAACGTCTGAAAGAAGCAATGCTAGAAATCCTACAACTGCTGCTGATCAACCTCAGAAGAGAGTACCCAGAAGCAGTTTGGATCATCCAGAAGAGACTATTCTAGGAAGAAAGGAAGATCCAATCAGAACAAGAGCAAGCTTCAGAAACTCTGAAGAAACTCTTATGGGACTTGTGTCTCTGATTGAACCATCCTCTATTGACGAAGCACTTCTGGATAATGACTGGATTCTGGCAATGCAAGAAGAGCTGAATCAATTCACCAGAAACGACGTATGGGATCTCGTTCCAAGACCAAAAGGATTCAACGTCATTGGAACAAGATGGGTGTTCAGAAACAAGCTTAATGAACAAGGTGAAGTCGTCAGAAACAAGGCACGACTGGTTGCACAAGGTTATAGTCAGCAAGAGGGGATAGACTATACAGAAACCTTTGCCCCAGTCGCCAGGTTAGAATCTATCAGACTTTTAATTTCATTTGCTGTTAATAGAGGCATCACTCTGTATCAGATGGATGTCAAAAGTGCATTCTTAAATGGTTATATAGAAGAAGAAGTTTATGTTCACCAACCCCCAGGTTTTGAAAATACAAAACATCCAGAACATGTTTTCAAACTGAAAAAGTCACTGTATGGTCTGAAACAAGCTCCCAGAGCTTGGTATGAAAGGCTAAGTAACTTTCTGCTTGAAAATGAATTCACCAGAGGGAAAGTGGACACTACTCTCTTCTGTAAAACAGTTAAGAGTGACATTTTAGTCTGTCAAATTTATGTTGATGATATTATTTTTGGTTCTACTAATCCTTCTCTTGGAAGAAAATTTGCTAAGTGTATGCAGGCAGAATTTGAGATGAGCCTCATGGGGGAACTGAAGTTCTTTCTAGGAATTCAGATTAATCAAACTCCAGAGGGAACTTACATTCATCAGAGCAAATACATCAGAGATCTTCTGAAGAAATTTGACCTCTCAGAATGTAAGCCATCAAAGATTCCAATGCATCCCACGTGCATTCTGGAAAGAGAAGAGGTAAGCAAAAGCGTAGAACAGAAAGTCTACAGAGGTATGATTGGTTCTCTCCTTTATCTGACTGCTTCAAGACCTGATATTTTATTCAGCGTATGTATTTGTGCTAGATTCCAATCAGATCCTAGAGAATCTCACTTAACAGCTGTTAAGCGAATTTTCAAGTATCTGAAAGGTACTACTAATCTGGGTTTGTTTTATAGAAAATCTAGTGATTACAGCTTAGTAGGCTACTGTGATGCTGATTTTGCTGGAGACAGAGTGGAACGTAAAAGTACTTCTGGAAGCTGCCAGTTTCTGGGAGAAAATCTGATCTCATGGTCCAGCAAAAGGCAATCAACAATTGCTCTGTCAACAGCAGAAGCTGAGTACATAGCAGCAGCTGGATGTAGCACACAGATATTCTGGATGAAAAGTCAGCTTGAAGACTTCCAGATTTTTGAGAGTAACATTCCTATTCTTTGTGATAATACTTCTGCTATTTGCTTAAGTAAGAATCCTATTTTACATTCTAGAGCTAAGCATATAGAAATAAAACATCATTTCATTAGGGACTATATTCAGAAAGGTATTTTAAACTTGAAATTTATAGATACAGACCATCAATGGGCTGATATCTTTACTAAACCCCTTTCAGAAGATAGGTTTAATTTCATTCTGAAACATCTCAGCATGAAAGTATGCCCAGAATGAAAATGTTTTAATTCCATGTATTTATCTTCAGAATGTAATTATATTACTGTGAACTCCTGATCAATCTTCTTTCAGAATGATAGAACATGCAGATTGTATCAGATGCAAGTCTAAAGATCTGAGAGTCTAATCTCAAATACAGACGTGCTGATCACTACATCAAACAAGTGTCATCCAATCATCAGCAAATCCCTGAAGCAGAACGCGTGCACGCTTCTGAGAAAGGAAAGCGCTGATTGGGTGCATTGAGACACATGTCTGGTAACCGTTTTTAAGTATCTTTCTTAAATCCCCCAAAATCAGCAAGCATTTAATGCAGAGTAATCACGCTTGTTAATGGCAATCATTATTTTTTTTCTCTCTCTTAAAAACGTTTAATTTTTCAAAATAATTTTTGAAAACCTTATTTAAGCACATTATTCTTCATTCTTATTCTTTACGCTTTCTCATAATCTCTGAAACTTTTTCTGCATATTTCTGAGTTTATCTCCTTCAAAACTTTTTTTTCTAAAATCTTTGTTGTGTGAGAACAATGGCATCCTCCAGCATTTCTGCAGGGATTCAGAAGAAAGAAACTTTTGAGCAATATCAGGTGCCTACCAGAACTCTTCTCACACCGGTAAAGAATCTTGAGGTTCTCTCTGAGTTAATCATCGATTTCGAAAGTTTGAAGGAAAATGGATTTGACCTAACTGATGAAATCAAGGCTCAAAAGTGGGAGAGGTATTTCGATAGGTTGGTTGGACCAACTTTCCCAGAGCTTGTCAAGGAATTTTGGATTCACGCCAAGATTCATAAACATCTAGTCATCTCTTATGTCATGGGAAAGAAGATAATAATTTCTGAAGACCTCATTGTTAGGTTAATTGGTCAAAGTGGTGGTGGAGTCCGCTGTGTGGACATGGCTGACAGATGCCCTGATATAGGTGTGGTAGCAAACTGCATTTTCACTCTTGGCTTTCCCAGCAGCAAAATTAAGGATCTGAAGGATCATTGCAGAGTATGGGCCAAGATTGTTCTGGGCTGTTTCAATCACAGGAAGCCAACAAGCTCTCCTGATTATATAAACGTGGATCAGCAATTTCTGATCTACTTTATTGATCAGAGGGTGAAGATCAATCTGGCACACTTCCTGTTCAACCATCTGAAGACTAGTGTGAAAGAGACTAGAGAAGAAGAAAGGACCAAAAGGGACTGGATACCGTTTGGGAGGCTCATATCAGATATTCTGACAGAGAATAATCTGATAGATTATCTGAGCGAAGCTAAAGTACTGGGCACTATGGAACCAACTGTTGGAAAACCGCTGAACGCTAAGAACCTGAAAAAGATGAAGCTGATAGAAAATATCAGGAAGGAACCCAGAGCTTCTTCAACGGCTGACATCTCCAGAAGAAGAGTGCCTCTGAGTAATTTCCCAAGATTTTCTGAAATGGAATCCCAACCTGATATGTTTCTCAAGTATCCAGATTCATTCAAGGAAGAAGATGCAGGTTCAAAGCTGAAGATCAAAGATCTGAGTCAAGTCCAGCCTGAAGTGACTCAGAAGAAGACAAAGAAGAGGAAAGCAGAAGGATCATCTCATCAGACTCCAAAGAAACGAGGTAATTCATCTGCTGCCCCTATTTCAATTTCATCTACTATTCCAACATCTGCTGCCCCTCCTCAAACATCTCACAGAATATCCATCCCAATCCCTACTATTGATGAAACCATACCAGAAGACCCTTTTGAGGCCTTACAACTCAGAAGAACCAGAATTAAAATTCCAATCAAAATTACCAAACAATCAACTGTTTCAACAACACCAGCACTTGATAGAGTGCTAGCTGATATTGAGCGTGAACATGTTTCTGCTCAACCAAATTCTGAACTACCAAATATTCCTCCTCCCCAACCTGAACCAGAAACACAACCTGAACCAGAAATTCAACAACAACCAGAACCAGAACCAGAATCAGAACCACAACAACAACCAATCATAGAAGAACCTCTGATCCCTGAGCAATCAGAGATTCCACCTCCTCAACCAGAAAATAATCCACCTTCGCCACAAACAGAGTTTCACCGCTATGAAACCCCTTCTCCACATCATTCTGATCCCCACTCACCTCAACCTTCACCGCTGGCAATTCAGTTGCCATGTGGAACCACTATTGTCAGGCCCCAGTTGCCATCATCAGAGGAATCAACACCTCCAAAAACTCCAACCACTCCAATAGAAATATCCTCTGACTCTGATAACCATCCTCCAAAACAAACAGCACCTCAGCACACCTCTGAAAACCAATCCTCTGAAAACCCCAGCAAAACTTTCATTGACTTAACAAGTCTTGAACGTCTTGCTGATTTAAGACACAAATTGGCCATTCCCAAACCAAAGCAACTAGATGTTGGCTCTGGTATTTTGGACTTTGAAACAGGTATGCTGCAATGGATTGCTTCTTTGAAGCAAGTCTGTCCGGGGATGATCGACCCAGCTGCTTCTGATCAGCTCTGGTCACAGTTCAGAGTATGGGTACGTGCTGAAGCACTCAAGCTGCAGGACGTCAACTATGAGCAGGCTCAACAGAACTTTAGCAAGCTGCTGAAGGAAGTTGAGAGTCAGCTGCCTCAAGAAGTTGTGCTCCCTCTGGACAGTGAATCCTGGTCTGAGAAAGAGCAAGCTGCACAGGTGCAACCATCAGAAAAAGACAAGACCCTTCAGGAAGAAAATCCAGCAGAAGATGTAGCTGAAAGTTCTGAGAAGCTTCCTCCTGCTGAAAGTTCTCAAGCTGCCTTGGACAGGCAGGCTCTGGAAGAACTAAGGCTGAATGACTTGCGTCTCCAGCAGCGGATGGAAGAGAATGATCAGAAGATGGAAGCAAGAATGAATGTTCAGGACAGCAAGATTGACACTGTTGTCACCATGGTTCAGAAGCAGAATGAAACTTCTGAAAAGATTCAAGCAATGCTGGAAAGCCTGTTCTCTCGCATGCCCCCACAACCTTAAAATTTTTATTTTCATGCATGACATTCTCTATGTTTTCTTCATTTTCTGTTGTACTATTTTGACTATGTTTGTGTAATGCTCTTTTGCTCTGAACTATTTTAATATAATTTGTTTTTCTGATCTAAATCGTTTTAGCACATCACCAGCACTTTTTGATTGCTGACAAAAAGGGGGAGAACAAGAATGATATTTAAAATCAATAACGTCTAACTAGACAGAAACTCTCAAACATTCTAACTCTATTACTTGAAATGTTTTTCTGTTTTATTTTTAAGTCTACAGGCACAATGAAGACTAGAAGCTAGAAGCTCTGATCAAATGTAGAAGCTCATGTTGCTCTGATCAAATATGAAGTTCTGATCGACCTAACACTCTGATCCGAAGCAAAGCTCTGACAGCAAAAACTCTGAAGCTCTGCTCTCTGATAAGTCAAAGACCTATATTCTGATGTTCAAAGATAGAAAAAGATCTGATCCTGAAGAACTCGCATATCAAAGGGAAGTAACAAACTCAGGGGGAGTATCTCGTAACTCTGACTTCTCCGAACTTCTTATTCTGATACATAGCTCTGATACCTTTTCACGTTACTTTTTCATTTAAAATATCTAGTTTTTGTCATCATCAAAAAGGGGGAGATTGTTAGAACAATGTTTGAATCTAGTACCCTATAATTAAGTTTTGATGATAACAAAGTGAAAAGATATAGTACTTAAATATTTCATGATTGAATTATATGCTGCCTAAAATTACTATGCTCTGATTTGCAGATATGCTGATTAAAATAAGCAAGATCACGTTTTCAGCATCAGAATATGATTTCATACACCAGCATCAGAAGTTGCTGAATCAGAACGTAAAGATCAGATGATCAACGCTTGTACATGCTGAAGCTTGATGAACAGAACTGCGCGTAAAACACTCTGATACAGAATCAATAGTTCATCAGCAGCGAAGCAGAATCAGAATGAGCCAAGCCAGAACGTGCATTGAAGAAGCAACGGTACTGTGCATTGAATGCTAATCAATTCCAACGGCCTCATTCCAGACAAGATCTGCTCAAAAAGGAAAGCTTGTTATTAGCATTGAATCAAGAATATTTGCTTCAACGTTCATCTTCTCAAGTGCTATATAAACCAAGCTTCGAAGATTATAATGGCTAATGCTTCCAAACTCTCTACACGCAAAAAGCTGAAACAATAATCTTCGTCTACCAGTTTTGCTAAACCAACAAACTCTGATACTCCATTAGTGTTTAGTATTCTAAGTTTCTAAGCTTCATTTGTGTAAACATCACAGTTGTGATATAGTTTTGTAGAAAACATTCACACACATTATTTTATACCTTTGTAAGAAAGTGTTGCCTTGACAAACCGGATTGTGGTTTGAATCAAGAAGGCTTTAGCAGTTGTTAAAGCAGATTTGTATTCAGTTGAATATAGTGAATTAAGACCTCGTTGGAGAGAGGCGAAATCACCTTGACGGGTGGACTGGATTAGTTTGAGATCAAACGAACCAGGATAAAAATATCTTGTCATTTGCTTTAAGATTCCAGTTTTACAATTCAACCCCCCCTTCTTGTGTTTTTCACCCCTTCAACTTGGTTTCAAAACTAGTCCTTCACAGTCTAAACGGTCCAAAGCCTGCTTGGGTATCACATTTAAAGAAGATCCAGTATCAATCAAAACATGTTCTAGGGTAGTCCCCTTACATTCCACCGAAACATGCAGAGCTTTGTTATGGTTCTTACTAATGGTGTCAGATCAGCATCTGAGAACCCCAAACCATTTTCGATCGTCAAGCTTGCCACACAATTTTAAAACTGGTCAGTTGTGGTCTCATAAGGGACATGAGCCTTCTTCAAGAATTTGATTAACACCCGAGCATGAGCATCGGAACAAAGTAGAAACGATAACATGGAAATCTTGGAAGGGGTTTGCCCTAACTACTCCACTATCTTGAAATCACTCCATTTATAATTTTCAAGATCTCATCCATTTCACGAGCAGAAGGTTCCTCGGCAGCAATGGCTTTTCCAAGTATTTCTGTCTCAGCAGGCTCCACTACTTTCTCCTTTCCCCTTGTGTCAGCACTAGACTTGGCAGTGGTGATGTGGACAGGTGCCTTTGTAACAGTTGGTGGTGAGATGTTTGGTGAAAAGATTCTCCCAGTTCTGGTCACCTTACTAGATCCAGTAATGTTACCAATGTCATCAACTTTGCTTTCTTCAATCCAAGTGTCTTGTTTTATTCCATGGTAAAACACCTCAGCACCATAGTTCCATGGCACTGCTTTGTTGGAGTAGTACGGAATTGGACCGGGGGCGGTAATTATCTGAGGAGCAATGGTCAGTTCATTTGAAATCCTTATAGGACCCTTAGAGGAGATCCTAAGAGGCTTGTTTGATATCGTTATAATGGAGAGGTCTTCAATCTTATTGGTAAAACTTTTGGTGGACGAAGTCTTCTCAAATAGGATCGCATGTGTATTCAGCAGGCGTTGAATGCCTTCCTTCATCCCTTTGCACCCATTGAGTTGTGTGGCACAACAAACGCAATCCTTCAAACATCTAGGGAAAATCCCATCTTTCAGTAGAACCTTTTTGATAATGTTTAACAAAGTAGTCAAGTCTTCAACGAAGGAAACAAAAATGGTGTCTTCAACAGCATTGACACCCTTGCCATGATTTGGCATAGGTGCGGTGATTACATTCAAAGTTGGAGGAAGATAAAATTAATTGGTCTTGTTGTCTGTGAAGTATTCAATTTTATTCTTCAGCACCCAGCATTGGTTATTCTCATACCCGGAACTATTCGAGTGTAGTATCGAGTATCAACCAATTTTCCGCTTTCCACCAATACCGGTTATCTCACTACGTCCCAATGGCCAATTTGTTCAATAAAGGTTCTAAGGTCAATTAGTGCTTCATGACGCCACTCAGCAGCCCCGCATTCTCCTTAATTCAACACAAGGGATACCGGTACCCTCAAATGTGTCACACTAACGTAGCCATTGTTTCAACCATATCGGTCTACGCCGTACAGTTTCCAAAATCTATTACTACTTACCTAAAAAGGTGTCCCAGATCCGGGTAAAGGATCAAAGCAAGCCCAAGCAAGGAACCATAATGTAAAGCAAACAAGTCAAACAATGAAAGCAAATAAAGGTGATCTAGCCCTAAGGTAACCCCACTTTTAATTAATATCCCCAGTAGAGTCTCCAGTTCTGTAATACGGTGCAAGAATTGACTTTAAATGTTTTGTGTTTGGTTGTAATTTTTTCGGTTAGCAAGGTGAAAAGTTTCCATGAAGTTAGGTCAAAATCCGGACTAACTAGGGCAAAATTTCACTAAGTCTTTTTAGTTTCATGGACATGTCTTTATAAATTCATAACTTGAAATCCAAGCATTTATAGAAAAAGTTCTTCCCTACAATGTTTTATATCTCATTGAGATCTACAACTTTCATGTTGGAAGTTTCCCTTGAATCATCTTGCATCATGGTGGAAATTTGGCACAACGTTATGAAAAAATTTTAACTTTCTAACACTTAGAAAAATTTCTAAGTCTTAGAATTTTGACTTTTCAAAGATCATTTTGAATTTTCAATTTCTTAATGAACAAGTTTCATATTTTGACATGTCTTGATGAAATATGATTTTTGAAACTTGATTTTGATCAAAAAGTCAAAGGGTGACTTTTCAATGTACAGTTGACTTTTCGTCAGTTGACTGAAATTCATCTGTCAATCCAAATGATATTGAGAGGTGATTTGAACTATGCAATTAGGTAAAGATGGTGCATTTGAACCCTTGAGATCATTTATTAAACCAACAAGTTATTTTCTTGGTCAAAAGTCAAGAACTGAGCCTTCTCAATCAAAACCCTAATTTTGACCATTTTGCCCTTTTAGTGTTCTGATAAAATTTCTTTGAGTAATTGTGATCTAAACTTGATCAAATGACATATATGAGTTCATAATGTTGATATGGTTCCAAAATATTGAAGTTTGACATTAGGTTGACCACAATTGACTTTTTATGCCATACAATTGATTTTAGGTCATCTGATCAAATGACTGAGCAAAAATGTGATCCAAGACTTGAAACTTGAAATGAGCAATCTTGAGGGTTCCTAATGATCCATGAAAATAATTTTAGGCCTTGAAAGTCCAATTTTCCTTGTGAAAACTCAAACCCTAATTTTGTGTTGTCAATGTTGAGGAGGTGTCTAGAGCTGATCAAACCTTGTGTAGTCTTGAATCAATGGAGATCTTATGAGACATTTCTTGAGAAATAAGAGGGGGGAACTTTAGGGTACAACAACAGGGATATAACATCCTCCTCCAGGCTTCACTGGGGAATATCACACAGACTTCAATGGGGAAAACAATGTCTTAATGTCTAGACTTCCACTGGAGATAATAATACTAACTTCATTAGGGCGAGAGAAAACCTTGCCTTTGAGATATTAGCTGGGGATCCCGTGCTGACTTCACTAGGGAGGACAATACCATATCATTGAGAGGAGCTCAAAATACATTCTTCAATACCAAGAGTGATGATTACACAAACTTATCTGGAAAGAAATCATGAAACGACATGGGGATAACAACTTTCAGAGATAAACATTATCTTAGTTTTACTTGGGGATTTAAGAAGTCAAATAATACAACAAGAAATCAAAATTATGGGGATTTAAAATCAAACCCAGCGCTTGGCAAGAGAAAACCCATTGCTTGACACATGTTTCAACACTTCTTATAAAAGACACTGCCCTTGTCTAGTTGCCAAACAACATCTATAATTCCATTACTGCAAAGGGTGATGCTTTGCAAATTATTCTACCTTAACAAACAAAGGGAGAAGGAACTTCCGTCATATGAGTGAATACCTTACTGGGGAATCTGGGATAGAGGCTTCAGACCATGCAAACCTGGAACCAAAATAATCAACCTGGAGAAAAATCTGACCTAAGACTTGACCGGGGGAAAATGGGATTTCATGCCCAATCATCGCACCATACATCAATTGGTATCAACTCCAACTATTTGAGAAACAACAAGAAGATCATACGCATATCAGCGAAAGCGGCCTGAAAGAACTTTCTTGGGGAATACCTACTTCACAGTTCGCCCATCCTCGGAATCACTATTTTAGTTTTTTTCATGAATCACAAAATCTAAAGTAAAAGGTAATTTTTAAATTCTTTTCAAAAACAATTTTATTATAATATCTCTTTGTTTTGAAAGTTACTACCAATAATAAATGGAATCGTTGTAAGTAAAATAAAAGAAAAATTGCAAAGAATTGGATAAAAGCTCAAAATTTATTAATAGAATGGTAGTCGGTGAATGGCGAGACCCCATAGAAGATTACAAAGTTTGGAAAATGGTAATACATTGGAAAACATAAATTGAAACATAATGACCACTATTCTCCCTAACAACTTTGAATTCCTTAGCAGTGACTTTTGTTGAAGTATGGTGAGGATCTAAGAAGATTGTTGCTTCAATGATCAAGTCTTATCTGAATCATTTACTTTCAAAGAAATCCCTAACTCTTGCCTAGGTTTCCCTTGCGGGTTTTCTACCTTGCAGGGGGAATTTATTCTATTTGTGTCTCTTATATTTGCCTAGACCGCCTTTCGGATTTTCAGCCTACCAAGACGCCTTTTTTTTCCTAAGCCGCCCTTTTGATTTTTCGACTTAGCGAGTTGTTCTTTTATTTCTTTTAGGTGAAGTATTTCTTGACTGCATCAGCATTCATATGGCATAGGAACTCCTCACCATCCATAGTTTCATGAATCAATGCACCGCTAGAGAAGGATTTCTTGACAACATACAGGCCTTCAAAATTGGGAGTCCACTTGCCCCTAGAATCATCGTTAAAAGACATGATCTTCCTGAGCACGAGGTCTCCTTCTCTGAATTCACGAGGATTGACCTTCTTATTAAAAGCTTTCTTCATTCTCTTCTGGTATAACTGGCCATGACACAAGGACGTCATCCTATTTTCTTCAATCAAATTCAATTGGTTAGACTTGTTCTAAACCCATTCAGCCTCTGACAATTTGGTTTCCGTTGTCACACGTAAAGAGGGAATCTCAACCTCAACAGGGAGCAATGCATCCATACCATACACAAGAGAGAACGGGTTTGCCCCTGTTGAAGTGCAGACGGATGTACGATATCCATGCAAAGCAAAAGGGAGCATATCATGCCAATCGTTATAGGTAACAACCATTTTCTGGATGATCTTATTAATGTTTTTATTAGCAGCTTCAACATCCCCATTCATCTTTGTCCTGTAAGGAGATGAATTGTGATAACAATATTGAATTCTTCACAAAGTTCTGTCATCATCTTATTATTCAGATTCGAGTCGTTTTCAGTGATAATCCTACTTGGCACACCATACTGACATATAAGGTTGTTCTTAATAAAGCGTACTACCAATTTCTTAGTAACATTAGCATATGAAGCTGCTTCTACCCATTTGGTAAAGTAGTCAATTGCCAACAAGATAAAACAATGTCCAATTGATGCCTTGGGTTCAATCATTCCAATCATGTCAACACCCGACATAGAGAAAGGCCACAGGGAAGAAATAACATTGAGAAGAGTCAGAGGCACATGAATTTTGTCAGCATAAATCTGGAATTTATGGCACTTATTTGCAAACTTGTAACAGTCAGATTCCATTGTCAACCAATAGTAACATGTCATAAGCATCTTTTTTTGCCATCGAATGTCCATTGGCATGAGTTCCAAAGGAACCTTCATGGATCTCATGCATCGACATGTCTTCTCTGTGTCTATCCACGCATCTGAGCAAGACCATGTCATAATTTCTTTTGTATAGCACATCTTCATTGAGGAAAAATATGTCTGCCAACCTTCTCAGTGTCTTTCTATCTTTGTTTGATGCACAAACCGGGTATTCTTGAGTATGGATAAAATGTTTGATATCATAATACCAAGGTTTTTCGTCTGACGTTTCCTTTGTCGAAAACACATGAGTTGCTCTATCCAAACGCCGCACTATAATACGAGGCACATCGTTCCAAGTATTTACTTGATTCATGGAAGCCAAAGGGGCCAAAGCACCCGCCATCTGATTTTCATCTCTGGGAATGTCATGGAATTCAACTTTGTTAAAGAAAGGTAATAATCTTATAGCGTATTCTTTGTAGGGAATCAAGCCAGGGTGACGAGTATCCCATTCTTCTTTAATCTGATTTATTACCAAAGTTGAATGGCCATATACATCTAAAATTTTGATTCTGAGATCAATAGCCTCTTCAAGACCCATGATGCAAGCTTCATACTCTGTCATGTTATTGGTACAATCAAATGCCAATCTTGAAGTAAAAGGGATATGTGACCCGTGAGGAGTGATAATCATAGCACCAATTCCTTTCTCATAAGCATTTATAGATCCATCAAACACCATTCCCTATCGCGATTCAGGATTAGGACCTTCCCCAGGCAAAGTTTCATCGTAATCTTTTATTTTCAAGAACATCACATCCTCATCAGGGAAATCATATTTAACAGACTGATAATCATCAACCGATTGGTGAGCAAGATAATCTGCCAACACACTACATTTTATAGCCTTCTAAGTACGGTATTTAATATCATATTCAGACAACAACATCTTCCAACGGGAAATTATTCCTGTAAGACCAGGCTTTTCAAAAATATACTTAATTAGATCCAATTTGGAAATCAACCAAGTAGTATGATTCAACATATATTGCCGCAACTGTTTTTCCATCCAGGCCAAAGCACAACATGTTTTTTCCAGCATAGAATACATGACTCGCAGTCAGTAAACTTCTTACTAAGATGATAAATGGCATATTATTTTCTCCCTGTTTCATCTTGTTGTCCCAAAATACAGCCCATAGAATTATCTAACACTGTCAGATACATAATCAATGGTCTACCTTAAACATGAGGGAGCAAGATAGGAGGTTCAAGTAGATACTCTTTAATACTTTCAAATGCCCTTTGGAAATCATCTGTCCACACACAACCTTGATCTTTCTTTAACAACTTAAAGATCGGTTCACATGTTGTAGTCATATGGGAGATAAATCTGGAAATGTAATTCAAACACCCAAGAATACCTCTAACATGCTTTTCAGTTCTCGGTGCTGGAATTTATTGAATTGCTTTAACTTTATCAGGATCAACTTTAATCCCTTTCTGGCTGACAATGAAACCCAACAATTTTCCTGATCAGACACCAAAGGTGCATTTATTTGGATTCAAGTGGAGATGATACTTCCTCAAATATCAAAACAATTTCAACAAATATTCTATATGCCCTTCTTCAGTCTAGGATTTAAATCATATCATCAACATATACTTCAATTTCCTTGTGCATCAGATCATGGGATAGGGTTGCCATAGCCCCCTGGTACGTTTCACCAGCGTTCTTCAACCCGAAGGGCATCACTCTGTAACAGAATGTTCCCCAAGGGGTGATAAAAATTGTTTTTTCCATGTCCTCAGGAGCCATCCTTATTTTATTATACCCGAAAAATCTGTCCATGAACGAGAAAACTTTGAATTTTGTTGTGCTATCCACTAACATATCAATGTGAGGAAATGGAAAATCATCTTTTGGACTAGCTTTTTTTAGATCTCTGTAATCTGCGAACTTTTCCGTCTTTCTTTAGTACTGGGACAATATTGGAAATCCACTGAGGGTACACTGATGTCACAAGAAAACAAGCATTAATCTGCTTTAGAACTTCTTCTTTGATCTTCACTACCATATCTGGGTGAGTTCTTCGCAACTTTTGTTTGATTGGAGGGCATTCTAGATATAGCCGCAAATGATGTTCCACAATTTGGGAATCAAAGACAACTTTTATTAATGATTTTAAAGATCAAAGAAACATATATGCCCATAAAATATCAATACTTTCACCTTGGGCAAAGTGAAATATTTTTGGAAATATTTAACAAAAACAAATTACTTTGAGATATGAATGCAAGAGGGAACATCAATAGTGACCCAGTTTTGGACTCTGACTCCTTGTGTCACATAGTTTGGCATCTCTTGCTCTACTTTGCCTTCCAGAATAGCATTGTGAAAGATGTCTTAATATTTTCCTAAAGCAGACTTCAGCTTCATATGCTCACCTTTATTACTCTTCACAGAGAATCCCAAACCAGCTATATTCTTATTCACCAGTGGATCAACAATCTTCCCATATACTTTACTAGGGCCATTACGCACTACCCGTTGAGCATCCTTAAAAGAAGTTATATAATTCTCATTTTTCCTCACATTATCAATGGATAAATCTTGGAACTGAGTTCCAACAGCAACTTCATACGTTTCCATAACACTGAAAGAGGATAAATGAGATATTAACAAATCCTGTTCTCCATTTATGATTTCCACCTTTCCTTCACGAACGAACTTCAGCTTCTGGTGCAAAGTTGAAATGACGGCTCCTGCCTCGTGGATCCACAGTCTTCCCAGTAAACATCTGTAAGTGGGAAGAATATCCATAACTTGGAAAGTAATCTGAAATAAGTACGGGCCTATATGAAGAGAAAAATCTACTTCCCTGATGAAAGACTTCCTCGATCCATCAAAAGCTTTCTTATTTATGCCACTCGGGCGCATGGGAGTTCCTTGGTACTTCAGCTTCATGAGCGTGCTCCTCGGTATGACATTTAAAGTGAACCCATTGTCAATCAGCACATTGGACAATGAATCATTTTTACAGTTCATGGAGATGTGGAGACCTAGGTTGTGATTCCTTCCTTCATCGGGCAACTCGTCATCACAGAAACTCAGGTTATTACAAGATATAATATTCCCTACAACACTAATGAATTGTTCCAGAGACATATCGCTTTCCACAAAATCTTGATCATCAAAGATTCCCAGTGGACATCAGAGTTCATTATCAAGGCTAGAATAGATATCTTTGATGGAGTCTGCAACAATTGATCTAAGGTCTTGTAATCGCTCATCTTGATAATCTTCAATATATCATCCACATATTTTTCCAGAGTAGTACCACTAGATTCCCCCACTACTTTCTTAGGTTCAGTACTTTCAACAACCTTTTTATCAGCATTTACATTCCCTCGAATGATAGGTGCGAAAACAGTGCCACTGCGCGTCACCCGACTGGCTTCAGCAATATTCTTGACATCAGAAAAATATTGGATGGTAACTTCCATAACATCCTCTAGGATTGTAGTGTTGTATTTATATGGCACGGTTTTGTTTGATTCATAACGAACAGGACTCGACAAGCAAATCACCATTGGAGCAACAACTGGCTTGCTATGGTACTCAATCCCTATAGGGGGGGGGACACCAAAACAAGGCACGATAACATTCACCCCTTCTTATGAATACTTAGACATCACCGAATCATTGTTGGAGAACATATCTTCATCTGAGGAAAAGAATTCATCTGCGGAAACATACTCATCGTCTGACATACTCTCGGCCGAGTCATCTTCAATCATGTTAATCCCATTGTAATCATCTCTATTTCCCAAAAATGTGATAGTACTATTATCCAATAATAACGGAATACCATTTTTCACAATGGAACAACCACGAGAATCTCTGCAGAAAATCTGGCAAGACCCATAATGGTGTTCTTCTTGATCATCCATGTGACAGAAGGTAGCGTGTAATTGTATCAAATCGTCGTTCATATGATTCACGTCAAAAATCCAGAATTCTCTAGGACATCCAAAGACCATATTCACACCTTCATTGTACTCTGACCTTGGCCTAATTATATGAATGAGGCCCTCGTCCATCATTTCCTGAAGATCATCTTTTATCTTATCACATCCCTGGATATCTGTATTGCAAATACAACAACCAGCATGGTCGTGCGTATAGTAACTGAATTCGCAGAGGTCAACATCCATCTTAACCAAATCTCCTCTAACCAGGTTAATATCAAAAATCTGAAAGTCCTCAGGACAACAACAACCATGTTTACAGCATTTGCTCCTCCATGTTTTGGCAAAGGATTATCTTTCACATTAGGGCCAACATCTTGAAACGATAGGAGGCTAGATCTCACCATCTTTTGTACTTAATATCCCAAAGGATAATAGTTCTCGACAATGTACCATGGGGCTCCTTGATGAAAAGTGCACGTCTGGTCTACCTTATAGTACCAGGGTAGAGGTGATGGTATAATAGGGGGGGGGGGCTGGTCTGAACCAACTTCTTCTGAATCAAAGCAGGGAAAAACTCTGCGTAACTCATCGGAATGGAGTCAAAAGCTACTCTCTTCTGATTTTACCCTTGATTTCCGTGAGGAGATGGTCTTTTATAGGAAATAGTGGTTGGAGCTATATTGACAACTGGAGTCACAGAAGTAACCTGTTGCTGGTACCGATGATGCTTTCTAGGTTTCCTAATCTTCCTTTTCCCAATAACAGCATCCGTTTTACTTTCTTTCGAGAGAACCCATATGATGACTTTTTCGTCCCTTCATCCTTTGTCAAGTACCCTTCTCTAACAACCTCTTCTAAACGAACACCCATGCTCACTATTTCGGTGAAATCACTCGGCGTACTGGCAACCATCCTTTCATAATAAAATGATCCAATGGTTTTTAGGAAAACCTTGTTCATTTCTTGTTCTCCCATAGGTGGCACCACCTAGGCTTCTATCTCGCGCCATTGCTGCACATATTCTTTGAACGACTCCTTGTCTCTCTGAGCCATTTCCCTTAATTGGTCACGGTCAGGTTCCATGAACATATTGTACTTATACTGCTTGATAAAGGCTTCCCAAAAATAATTAAAGGTGAGGATACTGCTACTATCCAAACTCATATACCACTTCAGAGCGGCACCAGTCAAACTATCTTGGAAGAAATGAATAAGCAAACGCTGATCATCAGTATGTGTAGACATTTTCCTGATATACATCACGAGGTGGTCATGAGGACAAGAGTTTCCCTTGTACCTCTCAAATTCCATCACTTTAAACTTTGTTGGCACCTTTACATTGGGAACTAGGCAGAGTTCACGTACTTTCTGTCCAAACAATTATTTTCCTCAAAGGGCCTTCATTTCCGTCTGCATCTTATTGAACTGGTCTTGAAAATCATCCAACCGGTCATAGAAACCCATACTTTCACTGGGTGGAGGAACAGGACGACAAACGTCATCATTAATAAACGGAAAGCAATCACCGAAGGAGGTGCAGTATAATGGATCTCATTTCTAGCCATAGGAATAACATGCACCACAGGAGGTGCGAGAGTAGCAGCAGCTTGAACAACTGGAGAAACTTGAGCATCAAGATTATACCCTTCTGGCATGAAATTTTCTGGCATCCCCCACGGGTAACCTTGAGGCATACGGTTCTGTGTAGCAGTAACTGGAGTACCAGAAACGGGAACTTATGGTCCTTCAGAAGCAATCATTGTTTGTTGTGGTTGTGCAAAAGGATGAACAAGTGGTGGCTGATTCTTAGAAGCCATCAATGATTCCATCAAAGCAGTTAGATTGGACATACCGGCCTTCAAAGCAGTAACTTCTTCGTACAGCTCACAATTCTCTTATTCAAGATTCTCCATTTTCTTCCTAGAATTACCCCATGTATTGTACCAATGAGACAACTTGCTGAATGAAGTAGAGAAACTTAGTAAGACACCTAAGTATGAACAAAAATACAAGAAATATGTACAAGATGATGCATGATATTGAATGCACATTATTTATTTTATTATTATTAATATTTAAAGGGACTCCAAGAATTATAGACAATTTTCAAATACTTCAAGTACTAACACATTTTGAAATACTGAAAATCTCATTATAATAACTTCAAAATGGATTACAACATTTTAGTACAAGTTTCAATAATCCCAAGTACAAAATAAGATATAATCTAAAATCCTATGAAGGAAAAGTTGAAAAAGATCACTCCACACACTGACGCTTTCCTGTGAGTCTTGCAATCTCAACCTTCAACTACTTGTTCTCTTCTGCATAATTATCAGTGACCTTTTTCCAATCACCAAAGTCAGGAAGTGAGTGACTAAGTTCTGATCGAGCTCTAGAGGAAAATAAATCCTCTTGCCTCTCCATCATCTCTGCAGCACGACTCTCAAGATTCTCGATCATGTCATCCTTCTTTTTAAATTTGCTCGGTAGGACATCTTTAAAGTTTGACACTTTTTCTTCCAAGCCTACTTCTCCTGCTGCATCCTAACTAGGGCAAGATGAAGCTCTTCCATGTCATCTAAAAGAGGAGGAGTGGTCCGCACAAACATATCAGGTAAAGGTTCTTCACAGGAATATGGCATCTTCAACTGGATTTCCCTTACTTGTACCCACCAGAGATAAGGCTCCAAAGAAACAACTCCTCTAGGTCCCAAGTATTTTCTACTCTTCCTATGAATATGGCCCCAAGCCTTTGCAATCTCCTCCTTAGCTTCCTTTTGATCCTCTCCTTCTTTAAGAAAGAAACCACTCAAATGAATACTATTTGGCTTGTCTCTCATCCGATACCCAAGATGACATCGTGCAAGAACGAGATTGTAGTTAATTCCTCCCTTTATACAAGAAGAGGTACATTAGGGAAACTACCACAACTATCGACAATCTCCATATCATAGTAAGATTGATGATACCAAACAATATCTGAATGAGTGAGGGCCATAATATTCGGTGCCCAACGAGGTTCTTTCTTGATATCCCAAAAAGCATCGAACCGGGGTAAGTGAGAAATAAACCACGGATAGAACAAAGGCATGCAACAAATGATCATACCTCCATGACAGGAATCACAAAGATGAATGGAGTAATAAGCATCTACTAATAATGTAGGGACTGTATTTCCTATCAAAAAGATACTGATGGCGTTGATATCCACAAATTTGTCAACGTTGGGGAATAAGAACAACTCATAAGAAAGTAGAGCAAAGATAGACTCAAAAGCAACTGTACTCTTCATCCTAGAAAGTTAATGAGCTTTCTCCAATAAAAAATTAGCGGGTAATCCTATAATTCCTCCTTTGGTAGTCATGTGGGCCTCAATCTCAGACTTTCCCAAATGAACCATAGCAGCTATCTCATAGGACTTGGGCTCTCCCTCCAAATCGGTGAAAGGAACACGATCAGTGGTAGGTAAACCCAGTAGGTAATAATACTCCTCCAATGTAGGCATCAATTGATAATCAGGGAAAGTGAAACACCGATACATCGGATCATAGAACTGGACCAAAGTCGATAGAATACCCTCCTTCATCGTGAGCTTCATAAGAGACACAAAGGATCCATATTTCTTCTGAAAATCTGTAGAGCTCTCGATCTCGAGAATCAAACTCATCAATTCATCTATCTTAGGATCCTTGAAACTGTACTTTCGAGTCTTTCTTTTTCCAAAATCTATGTTTGAAAAGTACCTGAGAGATTTACAAAAAGGCAACTTTAAGTCCCTTGAAACAAAAGTTTTAAAGGATGCTCATGGGTGCATGAATGTATGATGCAACAATCACACATAAAATCACAAACATGGGGGGTTTATGGGTTTGACGTCACGAGCATGAGGTCAAAGGTACTGCTAATAAGGTATGGTCTAATAGTTTATCACCTTCCGAACAAGGTTCTAAAAGGTTCCCAGAGTCTACATCCTTCCATCGGATATTACCAACATCCTGATTGACTCGGTAATTAGTAATATTCTCAGGAAAAACTCGCCTGAGTGTAGTATTGTTTGATAACCACTTCCAGATTACTCCGTCATAGTTTCCGCACTACACCTAAAAGGACAATATTGGTTAAGGGTTCTATGGTACTCAGTTTCACCAGGCTCCCAGGTTGAAAGCAGCACGTCTTCCCGATTACTCGATAAATGATGCTACAATCAAAGGGGCCTCCACTGAGTGGGGGATCTCAAGCCTCCTTTTTTGGAATTACTCCCTCAAAGTTAACATGACTATACCACCCTTCCAATCTTAAGTTTGCCCCAGTCCTGGTATAGGACTTATGAGAAATCACCAAGCACCCTGAAAACCAGTAAAATCCAGACAAACAATAACACAATATATAATATACAACAAACAATAACACATACACAAATAAACAAAGATAGGCTGAACCCACATAGAGATGGACCAGCATTTGGTTGATCTTTCCCCGGCGAGGTCGCCATTTTTTTGTATCGGTAGAAATGTTGAGACTAAGCCATTGGATTGACTTGACTCGCACAGATCAAATAAAAGTTGCCACCGCGCTTTATTATTTCCAAAGGAATGGGAAAAGAGCGAATAACCCAAAAAGAGGGTGAGAGAATCTAAGTTCTGTTAGAACATAGTTTGATTCTACAACCCTCAGTTAGAGTTTTAATGATAACAAAATACAAAATTAAATGAATTATGAGATTTATATCAGACATATATGCTACTTAAAATTATGTTGTGTATTTACAGAAACTCTGATGGAATCAACATCAGAATATCAGTATCAACATCAGCATCAGAAGATCAAACATGTGCTACGCTGAAATCTGCTGAACAGAATTTGCGCTCAACATACTCTGATTCTGATCAAGATCCTAACCATGTCATCAGCACTCAGAAGCGCCAGAATAAGCTAAAGCCAAGAACATTCTGAAGTGTCAACGTTACTGCATTCAAGGCAGATTAATTACCAACGGCTTTATTCCAAGACAATGATCTTCTCAAAATGGAAAGAACGTTATGAGCATTGAAATGAAGTTATGGACAACAACGTATCTATTCCAAGGCTATAAAAACAAATCTGTGAGAAAAGAAATGGCTAATAATTCTCTAATACGCACATACGCATAAGCCAATCATCTTCACGTTCTCACTCATCCAGGTTGCTAAAGTTCTCAAGCGCTTACTCTATAGCTCTAGCAATCTAGTATTATCTAAGCTTAATATTGTGTATTATCACAGTTGTGATATATAGTTTTTCTTAGAAAACATCAAACACACATTTGTTCATTTATCTATAAGAGAATTACCTTGAGATAAACCGGTATGTGGTTAGACTCAAGAAGGCTTTAACAATTGTTAAAGCAGTTGTGTATTCAGTTGAATATAGTGGATTAAGACCTCGTTGGAGAGAGGCGAAATCACCTTGACGAGTGGACTGGAGTAGTTTGAGATCAAACGAACCAGGATAAAAATAACGTGTTGTCTGCATTTGATTTCAAGTTTTACAATTCAACCCCCCTTCTTGTGTTTTTCACCTCTTCAATTGGCATCAGAGCGCCTGGTTCTGAGCTTATAACACTTAACCGTGTCAGTACAAGATCCAACGTTGAAAAACACTATGGCAGGAACACATCAAAACATCGCCAATGACAACAATGAATAAAGAGACAGATTCATTGGCAAACCTCCAGTCTTTGATGGAGAGAACTTTGATTACTGGAAAGACAGAATTGAAAGCTTCTTTCTAGCCCACGATGCTGATCTGTGGGATATGGTGACAGATGGATATACGCACCCAGTAGATGCAAGTGGTCAGAAGATTGACAGGACAACAATGTCTGATCAACAAAAGCGTGATTTCATAAATCATCACAAAGCAAGAACAATTCTTCTCAGCGCCATCTCTTACTCTGAATATGAAAAGATATCAAACAGAGACACTGCAAAGAATATGTTTGACTCTCTGAGAATGACGCATGAAGGCAACATTCAAGTCAAAGAAACTAAATCTCCTGCGCTCATTCAGAAGTATGAGGCATTCAAGATGGAAGAAAGTGAATCTATTGAAACAATGTTCTCAAGATTTCAAATTCTGGTTGCTGGTCTCAAAGTTCTGGACAAAGGGTATTCTACTGCTGATCATGTTAAGAAGATCATCAGAAGCTTGCCAAAACAGTGGAGGCCAATGGTCACAGCGCTGAAGCTAGCTAAGGATCTCAACAAAATCTCTCTGGAGGAACTTGTCAGCTCCCTCAGAAGTCACGAGATAGAGCTAGAAGCTGATGAACCTCAAAAGCAAGGTAAGCCATTAGCTTTAAAATCTAACAGAAAATCTGACTCCAAAGTTTTGCAGGCTGTAGAAGAAACCTCTGATGGGTCCTCATCAGAAGAAGATGAACTGTCTCTCCTCTCTAGAAGTGTGAACCAACTGTGGAAGCAGAGGCAAACAAAAGTTCAGAAATCCAAGAAGATCAGAGAATCAGAATGAATCCTCCTCCAGATACAGAAGGTCAGAATCCTCCTCTGGACACAAAAGATCTGAAGGCTCTTCAGGAAGCAGAAAGACAAACACCAAGGACATCATCTGCTATGAATGTAACGAGCAAGGGCACTACAAAAGTGACTGCCTAAAGCTTCAGAAGGAAAATCCCAAAAGAAAGTTTGGCAAGGAAAAGAAGAAAAGTATCATGGCTACATGGGATGACTCTGACACATCTGAAGCTGACTCAGAATCAGATGATGAGAGAGCAAACATAGCTCTCATGGCAAACATAACAGAAGACAGTGAAGCTTCTGAATCAGACTGTGAATCAGACACAGAAGAGGTATTTCCTGACTTTGCTATTAACTTTACTAAGGCTGAACTAGCTGAAAGCCTTAATGAAATTCTGGAAAGATATTAGCAGATCAGAGTCAAATTCAGAAACCTGAAAAGGGATCTTGCTTCTGACTCTGATAAAACTGAGAGTCTCAAATTGGAGAATTATGAGTTGAAAAATAAAATTTCAAAATTAGAAAATCTATTACAAAACTCTCAGATGGAAACAATCACTGAAACTCCCAGCAGTGCTGATGAGATCATCATGGAGTATGATCACAACTTTCAGAAGTTTCTAGCTAAAAACATAGATAGAAGCAATATGGCTTCAATGATCTATGGAGTTAGCAGAAATGGCAGAAAAGGAATAGGATACCAATGTAAGGTACCTACACCAAAGAATGCCATGGATTTAGTGATAAAACGCACTTCACTTGATTCTGACTTTGTATATGGGCACACACATGACATCAAATATACTAGTAGCAATTATTCTGTCAAACCAAAATTCAACCAGAGGTTTGGTAAAACTAACAAATCAGGACCCAAGAAAATATGGGTACCTAAGGATAAAATAATACATGTTGCAGATATCTTTAGCAGCAAAGCAGAAACACCAGTCATGGTACCTGGACTCTGGCTGCTCACGACACATGACGGGAAGAAGGCATATGTTCCAAAGCCTGGAACTTAAGCCTGGAGGCCATGTGGGCTTTGGAGGCAATCAGAGGGGAAAGATCATTGGCTATGGAACTGTAGGTAATGGAAATCTTCCCTCTATAAGTAATGTTTTATTAGTAGATGGATTAATGCATAACCTGTTATCCATAAGTCAATTAAGTGATAACGGTTATGATATAATCTTTAATCAAAATTCATGCAAAGCTGTTAGTCAGAAAGATGAGACTATCCTGTTTAATGGAAAGAGGAGAAACAACATTTATAAAATAAAACTTTCTGAACTGAAAAGTCAGAATGTAAAGTGTCTTCTGTCTGTTAACAACGAGCAATGGATCTGGCACAGAAGATTGGGGCATGTTAGTATGAGAAGAATATCTCAGATTAACAAACTCAATTTGGTCAGAGGACTTCCTAACCTAAAGTTCAATTCAGATGCTCTGTGTGAAGCATGTCAGAAAGGCAAGTTTGCAAAACCAACTTTCAAATCTAAAAACGTTGTTTCCACCTCTAAGCCATTAGAAATTCTGCACATTGACTTATTTGGACCAGTTAAAACTACTTCAGTCAGTGGCAAGAAGAATGGGTTAGTAATCGTAGATGACTATAGCAGATGGACATGGGTAAAGTTCTTAAGACACAAGGACGAGTCACACTCTGTGTTTGTCACCTTCTGCAACCAAGTTCAGAATGAAAAGGATCTTAGAATCGTTAAAGTCAGAAGTGATCATGGTGGAGAGTTTGAAAACAAAGATTTTGAGTTATTCTTTAATGACAAAGGCATTCTGCATGATTTCTCTTGTCCTAGAACTCCCCAGCAAAATGGAGTTGTAGAACGAAAGAACAGAACATTGCAAGAAATGGCCAGAACCATGACCAACGAGACTAACGTTGCTAAGATCTTCTGGGAAGAGGCAATAAACACAGCGTGCTACATTCAGAATAGAATCTCCATAAGACTTATTCTGGAAAAGACTCCTTATGAATTGTGGAAGAACAGAAAGCCCAACATTTCATATTTTCATCCATTTGGATGTACTTGTTTTATTTTGAATACTAAAAATTATTTGAACAAGTTTGACTCTAAAGCATAGAAGTGTATTATGTTAGGATACTCTGAACGCTCAAGAGGGTACAGAGTATACAATACAGAAACACCGATTGTGGAAGAATCAATCAGTGTTCGTTTTGATGATAAGCTTGACTCTCAAAAGTCAAAGCAGAATGAATTACTTGCAGGTATGGAAGTTGAATTCACAGGTACTGAAGACAAGTCATCATAAGCTCTTAACAGAGACACTCCCTCAACATCAGAAAGAGGCACTGCAAGCAATCTAGCATCTTCTGTTGATCTACCTCAGAAAAGACCATCCAGAAGCAGTATGGATCACCCATAGGAAACAATCCTAGGAAGAAAGGAAGATCCAATCAGAACAAGAGCCAGCTTCAGAAATTCTGAAGAATCTCTCATGGGACTTGTCTCTCTGATTGAACCATCTTCAGTTGATGAAGCACTTCTGGATAATGACTGGATTCTAGCAATGCAAGAAGAGCTGGATCAATTCACAAGGAATGACGTATGGGATCTAGTTCCCAAACCAAAAGGATTCAACGTCATTGAAACAAAATGGGTGTTCACAAACAAACTGAATGAACAAGGTGAAGTCATCAGAAACAAGGCACGATTGGTAGCACAAGGTTATGGTCAGCAAGAGGGGATAGACTATACAGAAACCTTTGCTCCAGTCGCCAGGTTAGAATCTATCAGACTTTTAATTTCATTTGCTGTTAATAAAGGCATCACTTTGTATCAGATGGATGTTAAGAGTGCATTCTTAAATGTCTATATAGAAGAAGAGGTATATGTGCACCAACCCCCTGGTTTTGAAAGTTCAAAAAATCCAAAATATGTTTTCAAACTAAAGAAGTCACTTTATGGTCTGAAACAAGCTCCCAGAGCTTGGTATGAAAGACTGAGTAACTTCCTGTTAGAAAAGGAATTCATCAGAGGGAAAGTGGACACAACCTTATTCTGTACGACAATTAAGAATGACATTTTAGTATGTCAGATTTATGTTGATGATATCATTTTTGGATCTACTAAACCCTCTCTGGGAAGAAAGTTTGCTAAGTGTATGCAGGCAGAATTTGAGATGAGCCTAATGGGGGAACTGAAATTCTTTCTGGGCATTCAGATCAATCAAACCCCAGAAGGAACTTACATTCATCAGAGCAAATATGTTAGAGAACTTCTGAGGAAATTTGATCTCTCAGAATGTAAGCCATCAAAGATTCCAATGCATCCCACGTGCATTCTGGAAAGAGAAGAGGTAAGAAAAAAGGTAGAATAGAAGGTCTACAGAGGTATGATTGGTTCTCTTCTTTATTTGACAGCCTCAAGGCCTGATATTTTATTCAGTGTATGCATTTGTGCAAGATTCCAATCAGATCCTAGAGAATCTCACTTAACAGCTGTTAAGCGAATTTTCAAGTATCTGAAAGGTACTACTAATTTGGGTCTCTTTTATAGAAAATCTAGTGATTACAGCTTAGTAGGATACTGTGATGCTGACTTTGCTGGAGACAGAGTAGAACGTAAAAGCACTTCTAGAAGCTGCCAGTTTTTGGGAGAAAATCTGATCTCTTGGTTCAGGAAAAGACAATCCACAATTCCTCTATCAACAGTAGAAGCTGAATACATAACAGCAGCGGGATGCAGCACACAAATGCTCTGGATGAAAAGTCAACTTGAGGAATTCCAGATTTTTGAGAGTAACATTCCTATCCTCTGTAACAACACGTCTGCTATTTGCTTAAGTAAAAATCCAATTTTGCATTCTAGGGCTAAGCATATAGAAATAAAACATCACTTTATTAGGGACTATATTCAGAAAGGGATTTAAAATTTAAAATTTATTGACACAGACCATCAATGGGCTGACATTTTCACAAAATCACTTTCTGAAGATAGGTTCAACTTCATTTTGAAACATCTCAGCATGAAGCTATGTCCAGAATAAAACTGTTTTAATTTTATATATTAACCTTCAGAATTGTGTTTATTTTTATGTGAACTTCTGATCAATCCTCTTTCAAAATTTTAGAAATGCAGATCATATCAGAATCTATCCATGAAGATCTGAGCGCTTCAGTTCAAGGATAGATGTGTTGTTCACTCAAGCAAACAAGTGTCATCCAGTCATCAACTGTTTCCTGAGGCTGAACACGCGTTCACGCTTCTGAAAAGGCAAAGCGTTGATTGGATGCATTGAGACACATGTCATGGGTAACCATTTAAGTATCTTTCTGAATCCCCTAAAATCAGCAATCATTAAATGCAATTAATCATGATTTATATCTCTCTCTTAAACGTTTATGTTTTCAAAAAAAATTTAGAAATCTATTTAAACACTTCACACCATTCACACACTTTTACCGTCACTACTGTTTTCAATCAATATTTCTGATTTCTGATTTCTGTGTTCTTCGTTCTCAAGAAACCCCTTAAAGCTTTTTCAAAAAATCCTCGTGTGAACATGGCTTCCTCCAGCAATCCTTCATCAGGTTTCCAGAAAGATGCATCATCTGAGCAATACGAAGTTCCTCTCAGAACGCTTCTCACTCCTATCAAGAACCTTGAAGTTCTGTCAGAAATTATAGTGGATTTCAGCAGTCTCAAGGAAAATGGTTTTGATTTATCAGAGGAGGTTCAAGCTCAAGGTTGGGAAAAATACTTCGACAGGCTGGTGGGTCCAACTTTTCCTATTCTGGTAAAGGAATTTTGGATTCACGCTTCTCCTTCTTCTTCTTAGAATTTTCCTATGTTTTCCTTGTTTTCTTTACATGTTTATCTGTAATATTTCTACTTGTTCTAAACTATCATTGCTTCTGTTTTAATACAAAACGTTTTTTTTGCTCTGATCATTTTAACTCTGATTATTCGTACTTTTTGATAACTGACAAAAAGGGGGAGAAAGAATGATATTTTTCAATAACGGTTTACTGAGACAAAAGTCTCAAACATTCTAACATTCTTATATATTTGAATTTCTTTGTTATGAAAAGCTTACAGGTACAAGAATCTGATGAAATTTGATAAAGTGAAACTCTGATGCTCAAAGAAAGTTCAGTAAAGTTCTGATGCTCAAGGTCTCAAGGAATCAAAGGGAAATAATCAACTCAGGGGGAGTTTTTCTCTTCATTACTCTGATACTTTTTATTCCTTATCTTCTGAACTCTGATATCTTCTATTCGTTAACTGATTATCTCTGATACCGTTTCCTCTCTATCCTTAAACTCTGATACTTTTAATCATTTTATTTTAATTGAAAAAATCTGGTTTTTGTCATCATCAAAAAGGGGGAGATTGTTAGAACATAGTTTGATTCTACAACCCTCAGTTAGTGTTTTGATGATAACAAAATACAAGATTAAATGAATTATGAGATTTATATCAGACATATATTCTACTTAAAATTATGTTGTGTATTTACAGAAACTCTGAAGGAATCAGCATCAGAATATCAGTATCAACATCAGCATCAGAAGATATGTCACATCAGAAGATCAAACATGTGCTACGCTGAAATCTGCTGAACAGAATCTGCGCTCAACATACTCTGATTCTGATCAAGATCCTAACCATGTCATCAGCACTCAGAAGCGCCAGAATAAGCTAAAGCCAAGAACATTCTGAAGTGTCAACGTTACTGCATTCAAGGCAGATTAATTACCAACGGCTTTATTCCAAGACAAAGATCTTGTCAAAATGGAAAGAATGTTATGAGCATTGAAATGAAGTTATGGACAACAACGTATCTATTCCAAGGCTATAAAAACAAATATGTGAGAAAAGAAATGGCTAATAATTCTCTAATACGCACATACGCATAAGCCAATCATCTTCACGTTCTCACTCATCCAGTTTGCTAAAGTTCTCAAGCGCTTACTCTATAGCTCTAGCAATCTAGTATTATCTAAGCTTAATATTATGTATTATCACAGTTGTGATATATAGTTTTTCTTAGAAAACATCAAACACACATTTGTTCATTTATCTGTAAGAGAATTACCTTGAGATAAACCGGTATGTGGTTAGACTCAAGAAGGCTTTAACAGTTGTTAAAGCAGTTGTGTATTCAGTTGAATATAGTGGATTAAGACCTCGTTGGAGAGAGGCGAAATCACCTTGACGGGTGGACTGGAGTAGTTTGAGATCAAACGAACCAGGATAAAAATAACGTGTTGTCTGCATTTGATTTCAAGTTTTACAATTCAACCCGCCTTCTTTTGTTTTTCACTTCTTCAAGTTCGGGGGTTGGTTATGCAAATGGAAGGTATTATCACCCTAAACATCTACGATACTCCGCAGGAACCTCTTTGAAAATTTGTGTATTTGGCTATAAGTGTTGTATAAAAAAAAAGATGGATTGTGGGGATGAGAGAAGAAATTTTTTTTTAAAATTTTTGCACCCATCGCGGTTACTAACCTTTCGTGCCTATGTACCTAATTCTATGCAATAGGGGATCATGGTACTCCTAGTTCACCTTTAAAATTTTTAAAACACAAGTGTGTTGGTTAATTTTAAGAGATAAGACATCATCGTCTTATACGATTGGAAGAACATACTTACTACCCAAGACTATGAGAAAGGATAATTTACGTCATCTCAAAGTGGAGGATATAGCTTGGATTTTAAAATCAACAAAGCCTCGCTCGAAACCCAAGTGGAAAATATCTCACTTCACTACATATCATAGAGATTGGCAAGAGTCTAATCTTTTGAGAAAAATTTTAAGGTAAAAACCCAAAGTGGTAAAATTGTTTGAATGAGATTGATTGACTTTTAGTCTTCTCAAATAAAAGTCAAAGTATTATTAAATTGTTTAAAGTTTGATTAATAAAATATTTTAAAAATGCATGGACCTAAGTCCAAATTTATTATGAAAGAGGTTCAAGTTTAGAAAACCAGAATAGTTTTGAAAAGGAGGGAGAAGATTTTTGAAATTAAAGAAGATGGGAGGACATGAAGGGGTTATCCTAAAGCAGAAGGTAAAAGCTAGGGAAAAGAATTGTTTAGCCAACAAGAAGCCAACATTTGACGCAATGAGGCAATGTAGAATTCCCATCCTTTGGATTGAAACCAAACAAGCAAAGATAATTAACCTCTTAATAAAACCCATCTTCAAATGCATTATGTCTTCACAAAAATTGGGCAGAGTAAAGGCTGTATACAGATGAATTCCCAACCACGAATAACATTTATAATCAGAATAACCTGCACACAAAGAAAACAAACAACCCAGTGTCTTAGGGTAAACCCCAAGAACTCCAGACAAAATAGAAATAGAAGTCACCAAGGTCTCAAGGTAGGTCTAGGTCTCTAATCCTAATTCCAAGAAGTCCATAATTCCAAAAATGCCAAGGATAGTAACCAAGTAGCCCAAGTAACATTAAAGAAAATGAAAAGCTCAAGTGAGAAAAATAAAAAGACATAAAGATAAATGCTTAAGTGTGTAAATAAGAAAATAGCATGAAATGTAAATGCTAAAATAATGGTACATAAAAGTAAAGGCGTAAAGTAAAAGCATAAAAATAAAAGTCAATTGTTAATGGGTTAGAAATTAGAGGTTAGTTGAATGACCATTTTGAATCTTGCATTTGAAAACTCATTAGAAAATTGATAAACTCAAAGCCTCTCACCAACAAGTTTCATTTGCTTTTTTTCAAGTATACCATTCATTTCAAAATCTCGATGCGACAATAAATAATCAATGATGTTTAAGTGATGCACTTAGACCAAATTTTATGAAGATTCACTAGAGGATTGATAAGACCAAAGCCTCCTAAAAATGAACCTCAAAGTTATTTGATCAAAGGTTTCAATTAAACACACTTGGGTTGCAAACATGCGTTTGGGCCACAAATGATCATTTCTTGAATCGAGAAAAATTGAGCGCTATGTTAAGCAATCATAAGGGGACTTATATAGAAGTCACACCTATTTCGATGATGTTCAAATAGCAATCTATGTGTCATATATTTGGAGAGATGATATGTAGATCATCCTCTAACAATATGTAGCACATATAAGAAAAGGATAAGATGAAGAGAGAAGGGAAATATTTAATAAATTTTTTTAATCAAACTATCATTAAAATCATTCATCCATTTTGGTGGAGTTAAACTCAACATCTAAGATACAATGATGTTAATGAAGTTCATGATCAACAATCACATAGCAAGAATATATATTAAAAAACATCATTTAATGAATAAAATAAAAAAGGAAAAAATGATTTTTAAAATTAAAATAAAAGGTAAAATAGAAAACTATATTTAAAGTATCAAATAAAAATTTAAAGACACCATAGAAAAATCAGAAATGATCTCAAATATTTTTATAAAATTTTTTGGTAATTTTTAAAAACATAAAAGTATTTTTTAAAGTAATTAATATCACTCAAATAAGTGAAGAAAAGATCAAAAATACTAAAAGTCAAAATATAATTCTAGAAAAATTTTAGAAAGTCAGAAATAAGGAAAATGATTTTTATAAAATTTTTTAGAATTTAAAATATCGAAAAGTATTTTTAAATAATTAGAAACAAATCAATATAAAGAAAAATTATAAAAAATATCAAATTTGAAAATAGAATTATGAAAAAATATAAATCAGAAAGAGAATATTTGAAAATATTTTTGTGAACTTTTTCCTAATTTTTTAGTCAAAAATGAATTTTCTATGATTTTTTAAAGTTTAAATCAATTAAAATATAAAAATCAGAAAATAAAAATAAAACAAAGAGATATAGACCATTGGATGAATGTCAAAATGCGCTAGTAATTAGATCCGAGGGATCTGGCACGCTGTGCATATCATGGTCCTTAGTGAATAAACCACTAGATCAAATATTAAATCAAATTTTCAAGAAAAAAAACAAGTGGCGCATTGTTATTGTTTTAGAGATGACACGTTGGTCATCTTCAACCTACAGCCACGCGAATTGCAGGTCTCTCATACTGTAAAATCAGGAGCTCAAACTTATGCCATTCACTTCCTCTCATCAAGACTAAGACAACCGTACCCTCGCGATAAATTTATTTAAGGTGTTGTTCAGTCGATTTTCAAAAAACCAGAAGGAAAAATTTGAATAGGGATTTGAAAATTCTTGGCCAAAATTCACTTCCAGTCAAAAACAAGTGTTACGACTAGTATTAGAATGATGAGATCTTCTTTGTAGTAACAAGTTTTAAGAGAATTGATGAAATAATCTACCTATTGAAGTTCAAATTCAGAGCTCTGAAACTTGACTTGGCTAGCATGATTTAAGATGCTTTAGGGCTTGGTTCTTCTTTTGTTAGCTTCAATGAAGTTCAAGGATAAAGAATTAGCAAAGAAAATGGATTGAGGAAGGTTGTAAAAACAAATTCCAAGTTTCAGAAAAGTGGGTTCAGGGGAGAGTTTGGCAGGGTGATTCTGGCTGTTAAAGCTTGAGAAAATGAGAGGAGTAGGGTCCTCTATTTATTTGGAAGCGAATGGTGCAAAGAATTAAGAGGAAATTTGAAGTTTGGAGGGAAATTGGATCAAGTTCGAAAGTGAAAAAAATGTGATCCCATGTGCATCAAAACTCAATCAATTCCTGCATTTTAATCTTTAATTCAAAAACGCATGCTAAATTGGTGATTAGAAGCCATATTATGAATTTCAAATTCTGACTTTGGAGAAAACTTCAGTTTCAAGGAACCATCTTTGAATCCATGGTATCCACAACTCAAGGAGTCTTATGGCATGATTTTTGAAGCATTTTAAAGATAAGGTCACAATATTTTCAATGTGCCAAGAATGAGATCAAATGGATGTTTGAGCTGAAAGTCGTGATTAGTCAAAGTTTAGAAAAAGATGTTGACTTTTTGTACTTAGAAAAATTCTATGTTTTTCTTCAAAAGTAACCTATAATGTTTTGAGTTCAAACAAGATCTTATCCAAAAATTAAGATTTGATCATTAATGCTAGCTTGAAGTGGACACCCCAAAGAGCAATGTGAAGCTTGAATCACTCAAAAATACCAATTATTGAAAATTTATAGCCTTGTAAAATTGGTTAAAATTCATGAGGTGACCTATAATATTTTGAGTTCTTAGGGCATCTTCCACTTATTTTCAAGCTTTGCATATAAAATAAGGGTTGAAGTTCACATACTTATGATTATTGCGGAAAAATAATGGGCTCAAGGATATAAAAATTGACCAAGTTATGATCTTTTGAAATCACATAAGGGCATTTGATGGCCTATCTAGAGGACTTGTAATCTTTCTTCATCATTTGGAATCTTCCACACCAAATTTTCTTGAAACTCTTGAAGTGATTAGTTGATAATCCTTTAAAGAGAAGCATGTCTTTGGAATCACTCAAAAATCTCAAAAATCTCAAAATATGAGAAAGATATAGCCCTTAGAAGTTCAAAACCCTAGCTTCGAAAGCACCAAAGTGACTTGGAAACCCTTTTCAATTTTGACAAAATTTCTTGCACAATAACTTTTCCCATGTGAATAGATGTTGTTTTGGATTATAATAAGAACCCATATCAATAATAAACACCTCCAAATATTAAAAATTGAGAGAGTTATGTACTTGTGATCAAAGAATCAAGAATTTGTCCAATTAGGCCAAACTTCTTTAAGCAGCCCTTGCATCTTTTGACTTTTTTTAAGAAATTAAGAGATTATGAATAATAGTAGACCTTTTCATGATATTAATTTAAAGCATTATCAATGATGAAGCTTGAATCTCAATTAAGCTTTATTGAAGAAGGCATGGAAATAAACTCATGAACCTATGAGTCCACCTGATGAAATGTGTTGTGCCCTCACCTATAGGATCATCAATTAGAGAAAACATTCATTCTATTTGTTAGTTAAAAGATAATAAATACAAAACATAGATGATCACAATATATAAATCAAGGTGCTTGGTGATTCCTCATGAGCAAACCTAAAGATAGGGAGAAGAGACCAACCCTAGTTTAACTTGTTGTGATTGAGTTGATATGAGATGATAGAAGAATCTTAGGGGTAAAAATTGGGGCACAACACATGAGTCATAGGCCCTTGAGATCCTTGAAATGGTAAGTGAAAATGATGTGAAATGATGTCATGATGTTATGATGTCATGTTTGAATAGATAATCAAACACAAGCAAAGTACACAAGGCCTTAGGTTTAGGCTTGCATGGAGTTTGTAGGTAAGTACCCTCTTTAAGCTCAGTTGGATCAACTTTTCCTAAAGAAGTAACTGGGTTCTAGGGATCTCAATATCACTGATTTTTCCCACAAATTTTGTCTAGCACGGCAAATGACTTACCACCAAACAAATCCCGAGAGTCGAATTTCAATGAGTGTAGTATCGAGTATAAACCAATATCGGACTACACAAAAGCTGGCTATCTCACTACCTTCTAATGGCTAAGTTGGGTCAGTTAAATTTCTACTGTCAGTTAGAGCTTATGAGACCACGTAGAAGCCTAGTATGCTCCTTGACTGACTCGAGAGATACCAGTACAAACCAATGTGTTAGCCATCACTTCAACCATATTGGTATACGCCATATAGTTTCCATGATCTATTGCTAATTACCTAAAATGTTCCCCAGATCCGGGTATAGGATCTTTGCAAGAAATAACCCAAACAACCCTTTAAAATAAAGCAGACAAATATACCAAGGAAAGCATTTAAAAGTGACCTAACTCTAACGTAACCCCACTTTTAGTTCTCCCCAGCAGAGTCGCTAGTTCTGTAATACGGTGGGAGAAAAAACTATTGGTTTTGCGTTTTATTGCAAATTTTATGGATAGCAAGAGTCGCCATCGAATTTTATTTTATCCAATAAGGAAAGGGTGAAAAGAACAATGTAATACGGTGGTAGAACTGACCTTTGGTTTTGCATTTTATCGCAAATGTTGCGGATAGCAAGAGTCGCCACCGACTTTTATTTTATCCAGTAAAGGAAAGGGTGAAAAGAACAAGAAAGACCTTCGATATTTTTCTGAGTTCGGGGGGTAGGTTATGAAAAGGGAAGGTGTTAGAACCATTTTCATTCGTAGTTATCTATGGGCTTTTAATCGCTAGCTCACTTTGTTTGAAATACTTTGTGTTCGTGTGTTCAAAAATATTTTGAAAATTTTCCTAAGTGCGGAAACTTTGTAATGATTCTCGTATCAGTTGATAACACATACAAAGTGTTTGTTTTGAAAATTTTCCAGAGAAAGTGTTTGTGTGAAAATGTTTGTTTTATTGAGCAAGCGATTACGAGCTATCTACCTACTCAAAGATCTTTTGTGTTATTTTCCTCCTCCTTAGATAGTGCTATCCTACCATTAGTTAGTAGGAAGCCTTATCGTTGGATGTGTGAGGACAGGCGCGGGTCATCATACAGTTATAAAGGCAACTTGTAGGGAGCTTTAGCAATTTTATTGTAAGGAACTAAGATCGTTTACGGAAGGCAGCATAGAAGGGTCATCGAGGGTCTACGGTCTTTTTAATCGAGGATCTTTGCTAAAGCGTCCCCACATTTGAGGGACATGACTGTATTTTTTTCCGAAGGCAACAAATGAGGTTACCCTAGAGGTGCGTGTGTGAATAGTGATTCAGTTCAATTATTTTATCTTGATTAGGGTTATCTTACAGTTGGTTTTAGATCTTGCCATACAATCCTATCAAGCTAAATCGTTATAAGGAAAGTGATAAATGCATAAAGTAAATGCAGAAATTAAAGGGTCCTACGCTTTTACAAAGCTATGGGAAAGGGGGTACAAACCATAAAATCGGGGGAAATAATAAAACTCTAATTAAACTATTACATACTGTAAGCAGTTACAATAATCGGAAAAAATAATAAAATACACGACAGTAATAACATACGCAAAATTATAATAGAAAAAGAAAAGAGAAAATTTGTTTTGATTGTTTGATAAAAAAAAGTTTGATGACTAACCTAAAAGCTAGTTGATTTTTGTTAATAGAAAAACTCAGGTAATTAAATTAAATAAAACCCTAAAATTTAAGTTGATTTTAATTTAATTAAGAAAATAGTTAATTAGTGAAGAACCTAAAAAATTAAATTAGGGTTTATTAAATAAAAAATCTAAAATTAAATTGAGTTGATTAAATTAAAAACCTAAAATTAAATTAAAACCTAAAATTAAATTAAAAACCTAAAATTAATTATTTGAGTTTATTATGAAAAATCAAAGGTTTGTGAAAAATGTTAGGTTTTATGGGGAAAAAATGGTTATCTGTGACAATAGAGAAAAAGAAGGAGGAAAAGATTAAGGAGAATAGAGAATTAAAACAAGAAATAACCCAAAAGAGTAGGGGTGGGTGTTGAACCCACGCCCTCAGGACTTTTCAACAACATGCTCATCACTAGGCCAAGCATGCCTTGGTGTTAGGATCTGGCCTCAGTGCATTTTGTAATAAACCTGTATGGGACCATTACGATGGTCCAAACCTGTAGTGTTAAATCTCATGAACACATTAAACAAATTAGTATACCATGAAATACAAAAAAAAACAAATATATGAAATTTTGTAATGTTTAAACTGATATGGCATGTATGAATGCTTCTACACCCTTTTGATCATGAAGATTGAACCAGCCTTATCCTACAGAATTCCTAGAAGTGAATGAGATGGCTTGTTTGTAGTGAAAAGGGTTTGTAACAAGGATTTCAAGATTTCTAGGTTTCATGAAAGAATTTAATATTTTGACAAGGTTGTGGCAAGGTTTTTTTTTCCGTGTCCTTGTTTGTATGAAAAGAATGAGATTATATAACAGAAATTAGGGCAAAGATATGGGCTTTCGATGTGCAATTGGGGCTCCAATAACCACAAGCAATAGTGCAAATTTTTATTCACTTGAGTTTGACACGTTCCAGATAAATTCGCAGGGACCTCAGTGTGATTTTTGAAGTTGAAATATGAAAAGAATATAGCCGACATCTAGAACAAACTCCAGTCCGAAAATGGGCTCAATCAGATAAATGGTGAATTTGTTACAAATTTTTGAAATTTTGCCTCAGACAATTTAATTTCCACCTTCAAAATTTTCAGTGAGTTGCACGTGATTTGGGAAAAAATTTAAAGAACTCAATATTGGAGACAATACCACTGAAACCAGCTTGATATGATAAAAATTGTCCGGGTTATGATTTTTTGAATACGGAGCAGATAAACATATGTCACAATTTTCCTGCGCAAAAAAACTTGATAAATCCATATTTTTGGAGACTTTCTAAATGAAATTATCTTCTAGCCGTGAGAGATGAAAATGTAGATGACACCAACACAAAATTTTGGCCACCGGAACGGGTTCTAAACGAGCCACGGGATTCAAGTTATGAATTTTTTAGTGCGTAAAAACTACACTTTCAGCACACTTTTTCACCATATTTCTTCGAGAAAACTCGCACATTCGGAGACCTTCTTTAAAGAATTGGCTCTCGAGCCGAACATGAATTTTAGAATACGTCACCAGGGATATCTTGGCTAAATAACACCTGAACATGAAGCGCCGGGTGGGACTTGTGAATCTATGAACCCCGAATTGTTGCGAAACGGCGAACGGATCTTCAACAAGGAAAATACTCTGAGAACATCCATTGACGAAATAAACATCACCTGTAACTTGACGAGGCTTTTTAAAGGTACCTTGATCCTATAACCATAAAACTAATGATATGCATGCATGTAATGATGCCCCTGTTCAATTTTCCTAAACCTAAAGAGTTAGATTGTCATGTTCGCCATTCTTGACTTGAAGGTAGAAGTAGATTGAACACTTAAGTGTCCAGAAATTTGCACTCACATGTGCAGGAGATAACTTTGTTGGTTGATTGTACTGGGAATGGGCTTAAAGATTCAATTTGAAGAGTGAAAGGATGACGTCGGAGATGGGCTTATAGATGCCATCCAAAGTAACCATTGATAGAAATACAATAATAAGTCTATGCCTGACTATATCAGAAAGAACATCATAATGAATCTACTTTTGATTTTATCTGAATGATGTACTAGAATGAGGCTATGCTTAATTTGGTTTAGAAGATACGTTTGGAATGAGTCTACGTCCGACTTTGCCCAAAAAAGAATATCAGAATAAATTTGTGCTTGATTTTATCTAAGCTAAAAGATGTCTACGTCCGACTTCAACTAGAAGATCTATTGGAAGGAGTCTACACATGACTTCTTTAAAAGGAGTTTTAGAAGGAATCTACGCTTGATTTAATCTAAATGATGCACTAGAAGATGTTTACGGTCGACTTTAACTAGAAGAGGTATTGGAAGGAGTCTACGCCCGACTTTTCCAAAGGAGTTTCAGAAGGAATATACGCTTGATTTCATCTGAATGATGCACTAGAAGATGTCCATGCCCTAATTCAACTAGAAGAGGTATTAGAAGGAGTATATGCCTGACTTTGACCAAGAGGAATATCGGAGGGAAATCTACGCCCGATTTTATTTGAAATAGAAGATGTCTACGCCTGAATTCAACTATAAGAGGTATTGGCCAGAGTCTACGCCTGACCTTTTCCAAAAAGAGTATCAGAAGGAAATTTATGCTTGATTTCATATGAACTAGAAGATGTCTACATCTGATTCAACTAGAAGAGGTACCGGTAAAGTCTACGCTTGACTTTTCCCAAAAAGAGTATCAGAAGGAAATCTATGCTTGATTTAATCCAACCTAGAAGATTTCTACACCCGACATCAACTATAATAGGTACCATAAAGAGTCTTCGCCTGACTTTTTCCAAAAAGAGTATCAGAAATAAATCTACGCTTGATTTCCTCTGAACTAGAAGATGTCTACGCTCGACTTCAAGTAGAAGAGGTACCGGAAAGAGTCTACGCCTGACTTTTTCGAAAAAGAGTACCAGAAGAAAATATATGCTTGATTTCATCCAAACTAGAACATGTCTATGCTCAACTTCAACTAGAAGAGTTACTGGAAAGAGTCTACGCCTTACTTTTTCCAAAAAGAGTATCAGAAAGAAATCTATGCTTGATTTCATCTGTACTAAAATATTTCTATGCCCGACTTCAACTAGAAGAGGTACCGGAAAGAGTCTACGCCTGAGTTTTTCCAAAAAGAGTATCAGAAGAAAATCTACGCTTGATTTCATCTGAATGATGCATTAGAAGATGTCTACGCCCGACTTCATCTAGAAGAGATATTTTTCATAATGACCTTCTGGGGAAAATGTTTAAGTCGCTACTTGTCAGACTTAGTCTTTGAGGGAAATACTTGTATATTTTAGAACTTAACCTGAAAAGATAAACTTAGTTTTATTAAAATGTCATGATGTATGCATTGCATAATGATATTATTAAAGAAAATGAGAGCGTGCTATATGCGTTTCGTATGCATATACTATTATGAATGATATATGAATGTGAGATGTCATTGAAGTGAATCATTAGATTTGTATAACATTCTTGATCGGGAAAATAAATCTTGGACTACTGCTGGGGATGAAAATATGTGTGATCTTAAATCTTGTCATTGAATGCCTTTGCTTGAGATTTCGAATTGCTGTCGGAGGAAACTCAACTAGGGAATTAGATTTCTGCTTAGGGAGAAGAGTTCAAGAACATTGATCATTCATCGCTATACTGGGGAATTTAATTCTTATATTCTCTGATTGGGGATAAAAGAGATGGATGACCTTCCGAGGTGTTGTCTGACCGAGTTTTTGATATGGATGTCGACTCGCTTGGGGAGGATAAAATTAACTGATATATGGTCTGGTTTCTGATTTCGTAGCAAACCTCTTGGGATAGTGGTTTAGACTATCCTTTGCTGGAGAGAGAAGTTTTACCGGTTATTTACAGTAGTCAGAGGGATAGACTTAAGCTGGGGAGGTTGAGTTATGTTGGGGAAATAAACCTTGTTGGGGAAATAAACCCTATTGGGGAAATAAACCCTGTTGGGGAAATAAATCCTGCTGGAAAAACACTATGTTGAGGAATATGCTCTGCTGAGGGATTTAAATCTTGATGGAGAATAGAATTCTGCAGGGGATTTTACGGTGTTGGAAAAATTAACTCAACTGGGGAAGAGAATTCATGTGAATTGTACCGCTATAGTAATCTACTAAGGATTGGATTTCTGTAAGTTAGTGAAAATTCCAGGGAAAAATTATACTCCTTTATCCGCTAGGGGAATCCACTGGTTAGTATGATTAGAGTATTTCAGGATTGCGAGGAATATGTCTTTGAAGATGAGGTTGTGAGTCTGATTACGTTGGGGATTATCTTATGGAAATTGTTATTTGGGGACGCTTTACTGGGATTACTATGTGGGTATTTATGGATGACTTGAATATTATTTCAACTTCTAAAGCCCTCGGTAAATGCTGATTAGGGTGATGAGTCTTCTATTGATAGACAAGTAATGAGATAACAGGACATAGTCATACGCTTTAGTCCCTAAATTTTTCCGGGACTATCTTTTCAGATTTTTAGTCCATCGGGATACCCTTTTTTGCCCAGACCGCGCTTTTCAGGTTTTCGACTTGTCAGGTGTACAATTTTATTCATATATCCCTAATTTTTTCCCGAACTCTTTTGGTTCACCGGGATGCCCTTGTTTTTGCATAGTTCGGTAAACCTAGCGTTTTTTTTCATACGTAGTATTTTCCGACTATGTCCGTGTTCACAGGGTGCAGAGAATTGTCACTGTCCATAGTAGTAAGTGTTGTAGCACTGTCAGGAAATGTTTGCTTGATCGTACGTGACCCTTTATTGTAATTCATGTTTAATGCCCCCAGTGATTCAAATGGAGATATGCCCGTGACTATTTAGCATTTTATTCAAAACTTTTGAAAGATTCTTGGAATCTATACTTGATTTCAAAATCAACACTTTTGAATCAACACCTGAATATGACGCGAAGGGTTGGACTTGTGAATCTTAGAACCCCTAATCATTACGAAATAGAGAATCGATCTTCAGTACGGAAAATACTCTGAGAACATCCTTTAACGAAATAAATGTCACCTGTATTCTGATGAGGCTTGCTAGAGATACCTTGATCCCATAACTATAGAAACAATGATATGCATGCATGTAATGATGAAATATAAGCCAAAAAGGTCCAAATGAAGAGGGTAAGTTTTGGGTACAACAAACAGGAAAGACCTTCGGGGGGCTCTTAATCCGTAGGTTGTGAAAAGGAAAGGTGTTAGCACCCTTTTCATATGTAGTTATCTATGGGCTCTTAATCGCTAGATCACTTTGAAAATTCTTTTTTTGTGTTTGTTTGAAAATATTTTGAAAATGCCTAAGTACGACAACTTTGTAATGATTCTTGTATCAGTTAAGAATGAGTACAAAGTGTTTGTTTTTGAAAATATTTCAGAAGAAGTGTTTGTGAAAAATATGTTTTGTTTTAGTGATAAAGACATTAACAGTATTCTACCCTTACTCAAAAGTATTTCATGTTATTTTCTTCCTTCTTCATATAGTGCTATCCTACCATTAGTTGGTAGGAAGCCCTATCGTTGGATGTGTGAGGGACAGGCGTGGGTCGACGTTATGGTCATAAAAGGCAACATGTAGGGATACCTTAGCAATTCAAAGGGATTGCCATCATATATTTGTAGGCAACATCGAGCGACAAGATCACTTCTCGTAGGAAACTCGAGGGACATTGCGGGACTATGATCTTTATGATGATTTTAACTGAGGGTCTTTGTTAATGGTAACCCTACGTTCGAGGGACATGACCATGGTTTTCCCGAAGGCAACAAGTGGCGTTACCCTAGAGGTGCGGGTGTGAAAATGTTTCACTTTAGTTATTTATCTTGTATTTAGGGTTATCTAACGGTTGATTTTAGATCTTGCCATACATTCCTAGTTACTATAAAATAATAAGGAAAGCGATAAATTGCGGAAAGTAAAGGTGCGGAAAGTAAACCTAAACTATTAAAGGGCATCGGGAGTAGGGGTATAAAACCATAAAACTGGGGGGAAATAGTAAACCCTAATTAAGACTATTACAAACTATAGCAGTTACATAATTGGGAAAATAAACTAATGCGAAAGTAAATACGCGAAGCGGTAAAGTAAAGGGAAAAAGAAAATTGAAAATTGTTTTGTGATCATTTGATGATTAATCTAAAAAAAACCTAATTGATTTTAATTTAGGAAGGAATTAATTGATTAAAAAACCCTAAGTTGATTTTAACTAATTAAACCCTAAAAACTTTGTTAACTTAATTCAATTAATTTAATTAAAAATAGAATAAATTTAATTAACTTAATTAAAACCTAATTATAAATTAATGTTAATTTAAAAAAAGTTAATTAAATTGTGTTAAAAAAAGGTTAAATCAAAATAAAAAGATGTGGGCCTGTCATAGAGCAAACCCGAGGTGCAAGGCGAGAAAATCATTAGGCCCAAAACTACAAGCCCAAACGCCTGTATTGAATCCAGTGTGAATGGTTTTATGATATTCACCATGACCCAATAAATCTGAGGCGTCAGATTTGAGCTTATGGATATCTAATGGTGATGAGATAAGGCGCACAGTGGATGCACGAGTATTCGCTACGATGGATCTACAATAGAATAAAGATATAAAAATAAAATACCAGGGGAAGGGATCGAACCTGTGCCCTGGTACAATAATGCTCTAACATGCGCGCTTCTACCACTGGGGCGGCTTTACATCCGTTAATATAACTGAATCCATAAATATATAAAATACACATGAATGCATTGACGAGAGAGGCGTCGGATCCCTGGCTCCAATTGTCTTCTTAGGTTATCCTCTTTTATTCAACCTACAAAGTAACCACCATTCCGAAGCAAACAATACCCTACCCCCTAAATCGAGGGTTGTGAGTTCAATGGTTCAATTGTTTTGGACTAAAAGGCCTGGTTTTTTAATTACAACACAAACAAAGAAATTGGAGAAAACATGGCACTTTGCGATTTAGCATGCATGAGACCTCCACGATTGTTCTATTCTATATTGTTGGATCTCATGATCACATAAAAAATTAGCAAGCGTTAGAATACACAGAAAATAAAGATATTAACATTATGAACATTATGCAATTGGCGATGATATGCAATGTGATTTCACACATTTTGGATCATCAAAACTGATCCAACCTTACCCTGAATACTTATTGAGAGTGAATAGAGTGGCTATTTGTAGTGAGAGGGTTTGTAATAGGGATTTTGAAATTCCAGGGTTCTTGAAAAGTTTGATCTTTTTTTGGACAATTTTGAGACAAGGGTTTTTCCTCCCTTCTTGTATGGGAAGTGCTGAGATTATATAGTGGAAATTAGGTCAAGGATAAATGGGCTTGGACCTTGTGTAAAAAGATATGATTTTATCTTATTTATTTTATATTATTAATGAATAAATCAAAAATAATTAAAATAAAAATAGGTCAAGGGGTGTAAGGATAAGGTTTGAGGTGTATGAAGAGTATAATACACATTTGGACTCTTAAACCATGGCCCAATAGCCCAAAATATCAAGCTTGCTCAATTTGAACTTCATGCATTTGCTCAAAATTTACCAACTTGCAATTGTCATAACTTACTCAATTTTTATCTTTTGAAGGTGATCTTGGATCTTTTGAAGAATTTATCTTGATGTAAGTTTCCTTGACAAAAAGTATCTTTTTGTTGACTTTTGAAATGACCTGTAATGTATTGGCTTATATCTCTCAAATGAAGCCTTTTTTGTTGTTTAACTTAGGGAGACAAAGTTATAGAGAATTGAATTCCATTCAAAATGAGCTTTTTTTGGGGGAAAAATGATGAAGAATGTGAAAGTTATGCTTGGTCAAAGTTTAGTTTAATTCTCGTAAGGAAACCCTAATTCGGCAACTTTTGACTTTTGATGACTTGAGGGGTTTTCTTGAGGAATCATGATCAACCCTTGATCAAATGATGAATATGACTTAAAAACCTTGATGTTGACAAAAAATTGAGGTTTTACTGTATGTTGACCATAATTGACTTTTCACCCAATACAGTTGATTTTTAGTCATCTGAGCAATTGATTGAGCAAACTTGTGATGCGAGGCATGAAACATGGTATGAGAATTATTTGAAGAATATGTGGAGACATGAAAACCACTTGAGGCCTTGGAAACCCAATATTCTTTAAGAAATACAAAACCCTAGTTGTGAGTCCATTGCTTAGGAGAAGAATTTGTCTGATCAATTCTTAAGAAACGTTGAGTATATGAGGACCCCAGGAGAATATATTGAATAAAAATGGGAGGGTATATTTTGGGGTACAACAACTAGGATTAGATGAAGTTGCTTATAGAATGAAGGGTGGAGATCTATTCTAAAAAATTCGTTATGAGGGTAGCTATGTGGATTTGAAAGTTGGTTATTGCTTATGAGATTATATTAGGGAATTAGGCTAGGATTGGTAGCTTTGGATAGAAGTTAGTTACAGGATGTTTGAAACTTACTCGGAGGTTGATGAGCTGGCACAAATCTGTTAGAGTTAGTTAGTGTTTGTTATAAAGGTTAAGAATCTATTATAGTTGTGTTTATGATTAGTGTGAAATATCTGGTAGAAATTATGTTGTTAATTCCTTTCCTTTTATTTTTTTATTTTTATTTATTCCCATCTCCTGGATCATTGTTCTTTTGCATCAAGGGTATTGTTTTGATGAGCAGGGCAGTGTTATTTGTAGCAAGACTCAAGTTATTTCCCTTCATATCAGGCATATCTACAAACATAAACCATAAGGCATCATCTTTAGGCCTTCCTCCAATCATTCATGCTTCTCGGCTGAAAATTTGTGACTGTGATGAGATCACCTGGCTCAGGTTCATATCTCCATACATCATTCACTTCATCAGTATTGTTCCTCAATATCATTTTTATAGTACTAATCATGTGGAGGATCAAACTTCTTTGATGTTTCCATTGTCCTGATATTTGAAGAGATTCTCGTAAGTTATGGTGATAACAATGAGAAAATACCACCAAAGCCATCACAAGAAGACATAGCAATTCATCAGAGTCATGATTTTTGATATCTGACTTAGCCTCAAAATTTAATATCTTGGATGTTGGCAGATGAAGAAATTCATCCAGGGTATGACATCTCTTTTCCCTCTTAGTAATTTTACATCTTTGTTTCCAAATGCATGTTAAGAATTCAGCAGCCACAAAGTTTTAGAATTGCACTTACATTTGTTTGTCCGCATGCATTTGCGTCATAACGTGCTTGATTGCCCCGGAACCCTCTTTGAATATGCTTGAACAAGATGTGAATATATGAGAATGTCTTGAATGGTAATGTGTGGTAAACATTGCTTATGGTTTATGAATGGGTTTTTAAACTATTTTTTATTTTCCCCGACTTCTTTCTTTGAACTTAGTGCAGTGTTGGTTTTAAATCGGTTTTGGATGGTTTTTGCAGGTTGTGGAAGCATAGTGACATGGCCTTGATGAAAGAAAATGGAAGCAATGCAAAGGGATCTAGAAGGTCAGTGGTTCGGTAATGAAGGTGGAAACATGAAGATACGAGTAAGTATTCATTTATAGGGCTTGAGAACCAATGTCGCCTGAAGATGAATGAAGAGATTCTTGTAGAAAATTGAAGGGACTTATGAAACTTAGAGAATATTGTCACCTCATAATTTACCTTTATGAATTGTAACTTGCTCTTGTTCTTTGGAAATAAACAAGCATAAGTTTTGGATGGAATATCAAAATGGAAGTTGGATGAATTTATGGACGTGGTTAATGTAACATGTACTTTAAATGACCAAATTTAGTGAACTCCTGAACCTTGCGTGATTTCATTGAATGTCACCATGAATCACTTTACTTGGACTTTTGCAATTGAACTATGGAAATTAATTAACCAATATCTTGAATTCATCTCAACCAATGAAACTATAATTCAACTCCTTGAGTAACTTGTGTGACAAGCAACAAACAATGAACATTCCTTAAATGATGTTTGAAACTTGTAGTTCTTTGCAAATTTGTAAGTTGTATACTAAGAGAACCATATTAATGAACCTTCCAACCTTATTTTGAATCAACCATTGACAAATCATGAGACTGAGACTTTGAACCAATATTAATATGAGGCACAATTAGAAGTTTCAATTAATCTAAATTGACATCTCATTTATCTTAAAATCCTAGTTAACTTATGATTGAAGCAACAATTATTTGAAATAATGATGTCATCTTGAACTCAATGAATTCACAACGTCATATTTTATGCCACGACCCAATGCTTTGCAGTTTGACCCATAACATATTTTAACTTGATGATCAACACGATAATAATACCTTGGGGAAACCCTAACCATGTCTTTGAGACACACATTAAGTAAGGAAATAAGCTTGAGGTGATGAGAGGAACCAAAACCATAACTCACTCAAATGAAAACCCTAATCAACTTGTCCTTAAAGAATCCTCGTAGAGGAAAACCCTGTAGCTTGAGGAAAAGGAAGTTCCCAATCACCAGAAATACAAGTCCTAGCCCCATAAACCAAAGTTAATAACAACCAGTTGATTCAAGCTTGAGTGGAATGAAAGCCTTATAGTATAGAGAAATCCTAGTTCCTTAATATCTTTGATCCCATGCCAAGTCAGTGATTAATAATGCATGTTGTATAAAATGCCACAATGGAAAGTAAATGTATATGATGATGCATAAGCCAAATGGTTTATTAAAAGGGTAGGAAAATTTTGGGGTATGACAGATGTCAGATGAAAAATCTTAGTATCATGATACCAATCACTTTCTCCAGAATCAAGAATACCTATTTGGTGCATCGAATAAAAATAGAAAGATGATGAGAAGTTTGGCAGGTAGCTTTTTCCTCAATGATGATGTGCTATACAAGAGAAATTATGACATGATCTTGCTCAGATGCATGTATAGACACAAAGAGGGCATGTTAATGCATGATATCTATGCAGGTTCCTTTGTTACCCATTCCAATTGACATTCGATGGCAAAGAAGATGCTTAGGGAGGGTTACAATTGGCTGACATTGGAATCTGACTGTTGCAAGTTTGCGAAGAAGTGCCACAAATGTCAGATTTATGCTAACAAGATTCATATGCCTCTAACACTTGTCAATGTTATTTCTTCCCTGTGGCCTTTTTCTATGCGGGGTATTGATATGATTGGAATGATTGAACTCAAGGCATCGAATGGACATCATTTCATCTTAGTGGCGATTGACTACTTCACCAAGTGGGTGGTATGCCAAGAAGGATTATCACTAACAACGACTCATATTTGAAAAACAAAATGATGACAGAAATTTGTGAAGAATTTAAGATTGTCAATCAATATTCATCACCTTACTGGCCTAAGATAAATGGGGTTGTTGAAGCTGCTAGTAAAAACATTAAGAAGATCATCCAGAAGATGGTTGTTATCTATAAGGAATGGCATGAGATTCTCCCTTTTACTTTGCATGGGTATCATACATTCGTCTGCACTTCAACAAAGACAACCGCGTTCTTTCTTATGTATGGTATGGAAGCAGTGCTCCCCATTGAAGTTGAGATTCCCTCTTTACGTGTAATAATGGAAACCAAATTATCAAAGGCTGAATGGGTCCAGAATAATTGACAAGTTGAATTTAATTGTAGAAAAGAGAATGACGAATTTGTGCCATGGTCAATTATATTAGAAAAGAATGAAGAAAGCTTTTGATAAAAAGGTCAAGGCTCGTGAATTCAAAGAAGGTGACATCGTGCTCAGAAATATCATGACTATTAACACTGATTCTAGGGGCAACTGGACTCCCAATTATGAAGGCCCATATGTTATCAAGAAAGCCTTCTCTGGCGGTGCATTGATTCTTGAAACTATAGATAGTGATGAGTTCCCATGTTCTATGAATGCTGACGCAGTCAAAAAATACTGCACCTAAATAAATAAAAGAACAACTCGCTAAGTTGAAAACTCGAAAGGGAGGCTTAGGAAAAAAAGAGTGTCTCTGTAGGCAAAACCCGAAAGGGCGGTCTCGGAAAAAATTAGAGATATAAATAGAATAAAATTTCTCGGTAGGTTGAAAACATGCGGGGGAAACCTAGGAAAAAGGTAGGGATTTCCTGTCAAGTAACTGCGTTATACAAGACTTGACCATTGAAGCAACAATTTCCTCGAATTCTCACCACACTATGACCGAAGCCTTTTCTCAAGAGTTCAAATTTTTTAGAGAGAATAGTGGTATTTGTATTTCAATATATACTTTCCATATATTTACCATTTTACAAACTTTGTAATCATCCATGGAGTCTCGTCATTTGCGGACTACCATTCTATTATTAAAGTTTGAGCCTTTATACAATTCTTTTTAGTTCTCATTTTATTTTGTTTAAAAAAAATTCATTTATTATTGATAGTAATTTTCAAAACAAAAGGCTTCATAATGATAAAAATGTTTTTGAAAAGAATTTGCAAATCACTTTTTACTTCGGATTTTATGATTCAAGTGGAACAAAAGTAGTGATTCCAAGGATGGATGAACTCCGAAGTTTTGAAAAGATTCACCAAGAGGTATCCTGGGATTACTCTTGTTGATTTACGCATGATCCACTTGTGTTTCATTCCTCGGATAGTTGTATTTCATACCAATTAATATATGGTGCGATCTTAGGCCTGTAATCCCATTTTCCCCAGTTAAGTCTTGGTTTAGATTTTTCTCCAGGTTGATTATTTGGTTTTGGGTTTGAACGGTTTGATGTCTCTATCCTAGATTCTCCAGTCAAGACTTGACATGGATTTTTCCAACTTAATAGCCAGACAAGGACAATATCTTTTTGAAGAAGTGTTGAGACAGTTGTCAAATTTTAGGGTTTTCGCTCACCAAGTGCTAAGTTTGATTTAAATCCCCATAATTTTAAATTCATGCTACATTGTAAACTTCTTAGATCCCCAAATGAAACAAAGATGATGCTTCTATCTAAAATTTGTTATCCCCATTAGGTATCATAATTTCTCCCCAGAGAATTTTGCATAACCATTCCCCTTGATATTGAAGATTATGGTTGGGCTTCCCTCAATGATGTGGCGATGTTTTCCCAAGTGAAGTTAGTATTGAATCCAAATTTAAAGTCTAGACGAAATGAGATGGTCTTCCCTAGAAAAGTCTGTATGTTATTCCCCGGTGAAACTTGGAGGAGGGTGTTATATCATTGCAAATGTATTGGCTTATTGCTATCAGTTTATGCTGTGATTATTTTCAAGCCATGATTTTTCCCAGTGAAGTTAAGTTGTGATGTAGGACTTTGTTTCCTCAGTTGATGCTTACTCTCTTGTGGAATCTTCATCCTGAAAGAGCCGAGTGTTGTCCTTACCCAAGTTGGTTTTTTCTGGTTATTCCTAGTGTTGTATGTCTATTTTGTCAACATAAACATGAAAACATTCATACACCCATACTACATCATGCATAACTGAATTAAAATTCATTGCTCATTTAGATTCGTTGATGTTTTTGTTGGAATATTACCCTCTTTGCGGAGTTATGTTACCCTCTCTCTAATAGATTGTCAACCTCAAGCTAAGAGTGTATATCCTTTCAATTTCCCTACTGAGTTATCCCTCGTGGAAATTTTTTGCTTAAGCCTTCCTACCCAATTTATTATCTGGATGGAATGTGATCCCCATTTGAGCTTATTCCTCATTGGGTAGTGTCTTAGTTGGCTATTTCTCTCTGGTCTATTCCTATTTTTAATGTTGGTCCCCAACAATATTGTTATTTTGATTTTTGTAGGATTTGAGCCCTAGACTGAGAATGTGAATTTATTTTTTACATGAAGACTTTATCACCTCTAAGGGAATGTATTGGCATTTCCCTAGGAAGTTAATATTTATATCCTAACAACATTATCGTAATCCTCTTCGTAAACATAAAGTGGTAGGTCGCTTTATTTGAGCAACGTGTTCTTCCCCAGTAAGTCTGTTAATGCCAGAGAAGAGATTTATACTCTGATGGATGGTAGTCTCTTCATTAATGGAGATAGTTCGTTATCAATATTAGTACTCCGATTGATGGTAGTTTCTTCATTATGGGAGATAATTCGTTGTTGAGATGATTTACTCTGATGGATGGTAGTCTCGTCATTATGGTAGATAGTTCATTGTAGAGATTTGTGCACTGATGAATGGTAGTCTCTTCATTATGGGAGATAGTTTGTTGTTGAGGATTTACTCTGATGGATGGTAGTCTCTTCATTAAGGGCGATAGTTTGTTGTTGGGGTTTTACTCTGATAGATGGTAGTCTTGTCATTATGGTAGATAGTTCATTGCTGATATGTTTTACTCCGATGGATGGTAGTCTCTTCATTAAGGGGAATAGTTTGTTGTTTTGGTTTTACTATGATGGATGATAGTCTCTTCATTATGGGAGATAGTTTATTGTTAAGGTTTTACTTCGATGGATGATAGTCTCTTTGTTAAGGGAGATAGTTCGCTGTCGAGATTTGTACTTCGATGGATGGTAGTCTCTTCGTTATGGGAGATAGTTCGTTGTTGAGGATTTACTCTGATGGACGGTAGTCTCTTCATTATGGGAGATAGTTCATTGTTGAGGTTTTACTCCGTGGATGGTAGTCTCGTCATTATGGGAGATAGTTTTTTGTTGAGATGTTTTACTCCGATAGATGGTAGTGTCTTTATTAAGGGGTATATTTTGTTGTGGAGGTTTTACTCCGATTGATGGTAGTTTTTCATTATGGGAGATAGTTCATTGTTGAGGTTTTACTTCGATGGATCGTAGTCTCTTCATTAAGGGAGATAGTTCGTTATTGAGATTTGTACTGTGATGGATGGTAGTCTCTTCATTAAGGGAGATAGTTTGTTGTTGAGGTTTTACTCCGATGCATGGTAGTCTCATCATTATGGGAGGTAGTTTGTTGTTGAGGTTTTACTCTGATGGATGGTAGTCTCGTCATTGAGGGAGATAGTTCATTGTTTAGGATTTACTATGATGGATGGTAGTATTTTCATCATGGGAGATAGTTCATTGTTGAGATTCACATTACTCTAATAGAGTTGCTTTGTTTCCAGTCATAAGTACTGATGTCAATCATTTGTTACCGACCCTAATATTGGTATTTATTGATTTCATCTTACCGCTTATATTTGCATCCTTCGTGTCATTAATTTCCAATCCCCTGTTAGTCGATGTTACTCTTTTTGATATCCCCTCTAGGAGTGGGTTGTTCGCAGTTATATGTCGATCATTGTCATCCATTGTTTTTTCATCGTTTATTTGAGTTAGTGATTCCTTATCTCCTTTTTGGGCTTTACCTAGTAGAGTTGAGTCTTTTGTCCCCCATCTTCTTATTTTCCTGGTTGGACTCTTTTTTTGATCTATTGTTTTATCTTCTACTTACCCAGTGGTGTTTTGTGTCACCTTTGGAGTTGTTTGCATTCATGATCATAAGCATTTCATGGAATCTTAGGGCCAAAATAGGTTTTTTTTTTGTATTTAAGTATCTTCAAATGCGTTGAGACAGAGATTTTAACCTTTGTATCTCCGGATATAAGAAACTTAGATAATGGCAATTGTTATACCCTAATTTTTGCCCCTAGGATTTCTCATCATCTCATATTAATGCATCAAGACACACACATTATGGTTGTTGTTCTCTTTATCCTATCTTTAAGTTTGCTCTTGAGGGATTACCGAGCACCTTGAATTGTGTATCTTGAATACGTGTTATTTTAACTAACATCAATATCTGTATATATGTTCCTTTGAATGTTTATAATGTAGGTAATCACAATTGCATTCAACTCACCATCTATTATAGGGTTTTAGGGGTGATTCTCAATCAAATGGTTCTCTAATGGATTTCAAGAGCTCAATCTTCAAGGTCATGTCTATGGCAATAGATATTTGTGGTTCAAATATCTCTCTCACTTTATTTAGGTCAAGATCTCCACAAATTTGGTGGTGAAATTCATCAAGAAGATTCATAGGTTCATGTGTTTATTTTCATGCCTTCTTCAACAAGCTTCATTGAGACTTAAGCTTCATATTTTAGTGTGCTTCAAGACAACATCATTTCAAGACCTCTTATGATTCATCATGCCTTATTTTTCCAAGAAATATCTAAAGATTCAAGGTTGGCTAAACAAGATTTACCTAATTGAGAAAATGCCTGATTCAATTATAACAAGTGCATAACTCTCTCAATTTTCAACATTTTGAGTAGGTTAATTTTTCTATGTATTCTTCTCGTCATCTAAAATAACCTCTCTACACATGAGAAGATCCAATTATGCAAGAAAAATCATCAAAAGTTAAAAGGGGTTTCAAGTAAATTTGACACTCTCTGAGCTAGGGTTTGTTGACTTCCAAGGGCCATATCTTGCTTATTTTTTGAGATTTTTGATTGGTTCTAAATCCATGAATATCTTTAAAGGGTCCTTAACAAGCTTTCTTCATAAGTCTAAGGCTAATTTTGAATGGAAAATCACTAAAAGTTAAGAAAGATTACAAGTCTCCTAAAAAGACATAGAATTCTAGGGTTTAACTTCAAATGATCATAACTTGGTCAATTTTTATCTCCTTGGGCCCATAAATTGTCCATAACAATATTTTGGGTTTCTAACACAACTTTGTTTTTATGTGCAAGACTTGAAGATTCTTTGAAAGTTTTTGAAGAATTGAAAAGATTATAGGTCTTTTGTGAATTTCCCCAAAGTTGTTCATCATCTTCCAAAGATCATAACTCTTTCAATTTTTATTATTTTTTTGAGTGATCTCAATTCCACAATTCAATTCAAGAAGTCTAATTCATGTCATCTTCAACTATCAAGACCAAATTTTGAGTGGAATGTCATTTAATTTTGAAGAACATTATAGGTCATTTTGAAGTAGAACACTTAGAATTTTTCTAAGTACAAAACATCTATGTGTTTTTCACAAATTCAATTGAACATACGTTTTTGCTCAAGCATCCAAATGATGTCTTTCTTGGCATATTGTAAAGATTGTAACCTTACCTTTAAAATGCTTCAAGAATTATCCCATAAAATTCCCTGAGTAGTGAGCTATACATGGTTGAATTTGGCTCATGGAATTTGTTTTTTCTTCAAGTTATTTTTTTTTACCACGAGTAAACTTAGATTACAGGTCAAATTACTCAAGGTTTAGTTTCTAAACATGTTTAACTAATTGTGCAGATGCGTTTTGACAAGAATTGCACTTGATATGAGGTCATTTTGATACATTTCAAGTCACACATTTGGCATGATCACAACTAGCTTGGATTACATGATTTGCCCATAATTCCTCTTGTTTCTCATCATAATTCACTTCCTAATAATTAAAGGATGATATCCCACTTATTTGACAAGCTATAGAGAGCCAAAGAACCTTTGTTGAACTCCATCCATAACTCATAATTCTGCAACTATGAATTCAATTCTAAAGCATCTTTCAATCCAATTTCTTTGCTGATTCTTCATCCTTTAACTTCACTAAAGCTAACAGAAGAAGAACCAAGCTTTGAGGTGCCTTGAATTTTGCTAGCAAAGTCAATTTTTAGAGCTCTGAATTTGAACTTCAACTTGTAGCTCTCATCACTCTGATATTGACTACATCTTTAGTTTTTAATTGGATGTGAGTTTTACTCATGTATTTTCAAATCCCTTTCCAAACTCTTTTGTTATGATTTTCTTCAAATCGCTTGAGATACAGTTTGTAGTACCCTAAAATTTTCCCTCCCATTTTTACTCAAGACATGCTCATTAAGGTTCCCAATTGCTCAAGGATGACAAAGAATTGACTAGACAAATTCTCCTCCTAGGCAATGAACCTCTAATTAGGGTATCACTTTTCATCAACATGTGTGAGCTCCAAAGGTCTCTAATGTTTTTCATTGTCCTAATATTCCTTCGAGATTTCCCATGGCAAGTTTCATGCCTTGCACTTCACGTTTGCTCAGTCAATGGCTCAAATGTTTGAAAATTGACTATACTAGGTCAAAAGTCAATTGTGGCCCAAATACAGTCAAACTTCATGATTTTTGGTCAACATCAACATTTTGAATTGATATCCATCATTTGATCAAGGGTTGATCATGATTCCTCAAGAAATGCTCCTAATCTATCAAAAGTCAAGAATTCCTAAATTAGGGTTTCTATATGAAAAGTCAATTGAACTTTGACCAGGCATAACTTTCACATACTTTATCAATTTTCCACCAACCAAAGCTCATTTTGAAGATAATATCATTCCCTACAACTTCTCTTTTGACCTCAAGTCCAAGAAATGCACCATTTGAAAGATACAAGCTCATACATTATAGGTCATTTTCAAAAAGTCACCAAAAGGCAATTTTTGTCAAGACCATTTACATCAAGATAAATTTTCAAATGTAAAGATTATTAAAATAGAAAGTGTATATGAAATCTCGGGCTTTCCAAAAAGTCAAAGATCATCTTCAAAAGATAAAATTTGAGCAAGTTATGATGTAAACAAGATGGGCAATTTTCAAGAAAATGCATGAAATCTCAATGGAGAAAATATGTGATTTAAAGTTATTGGGCCTAACTTTTTGGAGTTCAAATATGTTCATGATGTGTCCAAGGACCTCTAAATCTATCCATGCATTTTTATTGATTTTTATTGTTATTTATTTGAATTTTTATTCATTTAAATATGAATTAGATCAAATCAAAACTAAATAAAATTGCATAAAATAGTAAATATTGGTTATGGGCTGATGGTTTGCACCTCAAAATGAGGCCAGGTGCATTGCACCTCAAAATGGGCAAGAATTTGCATTTTTGGAACTTTTTTAATGTGTTTGATTTTGGTTTTAAAAAAGTCCATTTTGGGTGGATTCTTACCATCTTTGCTAGCCCTGTTCTTCCTCTATAAATACAAGACCAAGGCATGAGGAAAGGACACAAAAATATCATTGCTACAAAGCTCTACAAAATTCTCAGAAATTTCTCAAAGTTGCAAAATTCTTAACCACACTTTCAAGTGCTCTCAAGCAAAACAAAGTATCCGTTCATCTCCCCGAGAATCCCAAGAGTTGAACTAGGCTCATAACCAAGCCCTTCCACATCTAGAACTCTCACATCCAATCGTACCGGTTTTGGTAAAATTTCTTGAATCTCAAATTGTCTATTCATGTCATATAAATTATTTTTGTGCATTGATATGTGTTTGTGAGACCATTTAGAACAGGTTAAGACGATCGTATGTGCAAATGAACACCCTATGTGCAAGATGCCATGGTTAAGGCTATGAGTTTTTTAGCTTCGGATTCTATGATACGAGGACTTTCAATCCAAACCCACGATAGGCCTCAGGGGAGAGATACACATGATTCTGAAGACTATTCTCCAGCGCCTGGGCTCTCGCTAATGAGCTTGGGATTTTGCTTAGCGCATCCCCCTATTTTATTTACAACATGGCCCATTCTTTTGTTTTTTTTTTTTTGCTTTAATTATTTATTTTCTTTTCATTTCAATTAATTCTTTTTTATCAAAAAAAATCATAAAATCATAAAAACAATAGATTTAGTTCTTTTCTTTTAATTAATTTAATTTTCATAAATAAATTTAATTTAACTTAATCATGTTTTAGTATTTATTTCATAGTTAATTTGTAATTAATTTAGACTTAGGTCTTTAATATTAAAATCAAATCACAAAAATACCAAAAATATTTTTCTTAATACTTAGGCTTTTTAGGACATTTAATTTTATTTCTAAACAATCTCTTCTCATTTTTTTTTCTTTTGTTATTTAAATTCTAGAAAGAATGTATAGGTCGCACATTTGATTTTGTAATAGTTAGTTTATCTTTTCTCATTTTTTTTCTAAATATTTTAGCTGCTCATGGAATGTAATAGCCTAGGATTTACTTTACACACTTTATATTTTTTGTACAATATTACTGTTAGTAAATAGGATTCTATGGAAAGACTGAAAACAAAGTGCTAGAAAACCTAATAACAAAGATAAATGAACTGAATTGAATCACTCGCACATGCGCACGTCTATGGTACCCCCACTTCGGTTGCCTTTGGAGAATAGTCATAACTCTCGAAACATGAGAGGATTTAGTGACTATGCTCCTGTCTAAAGGATAGGAGGAAAAGAACGAACCTTTTTGAGTATAAGTAGATAGTTCTTAGATGCTATGCTCAAAACAAACTTTTTACACTCACACATTTCAAATACAATTTTCAAAATCATTTGCTTTTTCAACACTCTTGAGGACTGATACAAGAGTTAAAGTAAAGCAAATCGCCACACTAAGGCATTTTCAAAACAATTTTCAAAACACACAAAGCACAAGCAATTTTTCAAAACATGAGCTAGCATCTAAGAGCCCGTAGAAAACTACGTATGGAAAGGGTGCTAACACCTTCCCTTTCCATAATCTACCCCCCTACTCAAAAAAAATTCGAAAAGGTCTTTTTCTATTCTTTTTACCCTTTCCATAATTTGGATAAAAGAAAAGTTGGTGGCGACTCTTGCTTACCGAAACATTAGCAAACACAAACACAAAACCAGTATTAACAGTCAGTTCTGCCACCGTATCACAGAATTGGCGACTCTACTGGGGATACAATAAAAAGTGGGGTTACCTTAGAGATAGTTTATATTTAAACTGCTTGATGTGATTTGTATGCTTTACCTTTTTGGGATTGTTTGGATTGTTACTATAGATCCTATACCCGGATCTAGGGCATCTTTTAGGTAAGTAGCAATAGATCATGGATACTGTGTGGGGTATACCAACACGGTTAAAGAGATAACTTCGTTGATGTGACACTTTGGTTGGTACCAGTAGCCCTTGAGTAGTCAAGGAGAATACGGGGCCGTTGCGTCGTGTCATAAAGCATCAACTGACCTTAGAACCTTTAATTGAACAACTTGGCCATTAGGAATTAGTGAGGTAGCCGTATTTGGTGTAGTCCTAAGTTGGTTGATACTCAATACTACACTCATTGATATTTTCTCTCGAGTTTTGTTTGGTGGCAAGTTAGTTGTCGATCGGAGCGAAACTTGTAGGAAAAATAAGTGATATTGAGATCCCTTAGAACCCGATTACTTTCTAGGATAGGTTGAACCAATTATACATTCAAGAGGGTACTTACCTACAGACCCCATGCAAGCCTAAACCTAAGGCTATTTGTGTAACTTGCTTTCTTTCATTTTCTAATAATGTGAATTCCTTGCAGGATTTGTTTATATCCATTAACCTGGATTTCTTGCAGGATTTACTTGCTTATGTCACTGTACGCTTTTGCTTGACGCATAACATACACATCATAGCATCATACATAGAATTTTGTTAACCATTTAAAGGATCTCAAGGGCCTGTGATGTAGGTTATGATGAGCCAGACGTCTAGCAAGAGGGAAGGGGATTTATTTGCCTCTAGACAATGCTGTGAAAAGACCAAAGTATGATAACTTGAGTCAGGGGCTATAACCCACTTGATATGGTGAGCTTGACTCTCATAGAAGGACATTCAACCATAAGAAGTTCTTCAATTAAAGTTGCAGTTGACTCCTAACATTTTCTTGTTTACCCCGCGAGATCCTAGAAAAACCATTGCATAAACATATCATGCATATCATCGCATAAACAGGTTTTCAAGACATGTTTCTTATTCTTTTTGTTGTTTATTTCAACAAAAGAAATGGCTCTCGAATAGACAGTGAAGGACCTCCAAGCTCAGAATGCTCAGTTTCAGCAGATGTTTCTGGCTCTGGCCCAGGGACAAGAAGATCTGAAAGCTTTAATCCTCAAAGAGAAGACCAAGAAGCCAAAGAAACCAATTGGTGTAATGAATTTGGGAAGAAGGATCAAATGACCGGTTAAGCGAGCTATAGATTTCACAACCCCGTCGAATGAGGGGGACAATCAAGAAGAGAAGCCAGTGGAAGAAAACAATAATCCAGGGTCTGAGGAAGATGAACCTGACTATTCTGAGGAGCAGTATCCTCCTGCTGATGATAAATACAAACAACTATAGGATCAACTCAATGCTATGGAGATCCAGAGGGTACTCGGGCTGGATTTTGAGGAGCTAGGACTGATTTCAGGGGTGGTCATCCCACAAAAATGCAAGGTCCCTACATTTTCTAAGTATGGTTGTGTCTCATGTCCTAAGCTGCATTTAAGGTCGTATGTTAGGAAGATTCAACCCCACACTACTAACAGGAATTTGTGGGTACACTTCTTCCAAGAAAGTTTGGCTGGCACTCAACTGGAATGGTTTTATCAGTTGGAAGGAACCAATATTCGTACCTAGGAGAATCTAGTTGCTGCTTTCTACAGGAAGTACCCATACAATGCTGACCTCGCTCTAACCCGTACTCAACTTCAAATCATGTCCATGGGTTCTAGTGAGGGCTTCAAATATTATGCCTAGAAATGGAGATACCTTGCAGGAAGAGTCCAACCTCCTCTGTCTGATAGGGAGCTGGTAGACATGTTTTTTGGGCACTCTGTCTGGTCCATTTTTCAACCACTTGATTGGAAGTTCTTCGGCTGGGTTCACCGAACTGGTACTGACAGGTGAAAGAGTATGAGCCAGTACCAAGAGTGGTAAAATTCGGATGGATGCATCTTCTAGTGCTGAGAAGAATCCATTTGGTGGCAAGAACAAGGCTAATGCTGTATATGGAAAGGAGGGACGTGTTAGAGGTAACAACAATCAATCTGTGGGGGAAATACTGGTCTCTAATCCTATGCCTATGCAACGACACCAACAGGGGAATCAACATAAAGAGGTCACACCTAAGAGACAATTCACCAGAATCAACATTTCACTAGCTCAAGCGTTACAACACATGTTAAAGGCAGAGTTGATTACGTTAAAGGCTCCTCTGCGAAATCCCAATACTTCTTCTCCTAGTTACCACTCCAACGAAAGTTGTGCATACCATTCTGATAGTCCCGGACATGATACAAATGGCTACTGGGCTCTGCAGAACAAAATTCAAGATATGATTGATTCCAAAGAGATTGAATTGGACCCTCCAGAGACTCACAAAGTGATCACTTCTCCTAGGCCAAATCATTGAGAACATCCAATTCATTAATGATTTTTCATTTGTAATTTCATTTGTTGTTCAAATAATTACTGTCATGCCGAACTTTGGTTTTCCCATTAATGCATCGCATATGTTTATCTTGAATGATTTCATTGTCATTTTATTTAAACTTCTTTCTTGCTTCCTTTATATGATATTCGACTCTCGATTAAAAAGCTATAAGCCTTTAGAGGGAGGATGAAGAAAATGATACTACAATGTCATACAGTGTGCTTTTAAACATACCTTACTGACGATGTACATGCATTGTTTCAAATACCAAACAATGGAGTTACAAGGAAGATAATCCCTAGTCAACCCCATTGAGCCTAAGAAGTAGGAGTTTCTCTTTTCACACAAATTAAAACCCTAAATCATAACCTGGGGCAAGGTAGTTTCTCAGTCAATTCAGACGTGTATTCAATTGCAATCTTCCACTTCGTACATAATGAATGGCATCAGAGACGTCTTTCCAAATCAAAAGACGGTAATAGGTTCCGTGTAATCATCAAAATAAGCAATCATTATCTCTCAAAATAAAAGCCCATTAAGTCAAAACCTATGTGTGATCGGTGGAAATAGAACTGACTGTTTAAAGCTGGTTCGTGAAATGTCGCAGAAGCAAGAGTCGCCACCGTCTTTTATTTTCTCCAACATGGGAAGGACAAAAGCATAGCAAAATTCCTTATGAGAACGTTTCTCGGTTCGGGAGGTAGATTTATAGAAAGGGAAGGTGTTAGCACCCTTTCTATCCATGGTTATCCATGGGCTCTTAGGTACTTGCTCTTATGTTTTCAAAATGATGTTTGCTTTTCAAATGTGAGTGGGTTTGAAAAAAAGTTTCATTGAAAGATTTCTGAATGACTCTTGTATCTGTCCTCAAGAGTGTTTGAAAAATTTGTTTTGAAAGCTTTTGAAAGTGTCAGTGTGAAAAGATTTTTGATTTGTTTTTGAAGAGAGCAAGTACCCATGAATCATCTACCTACCCTAAGGAATTAGGCTGTGTAAAAGTCCTTAAGGCAGTGCCATCCCACCATTGAGAGGTAGGTAGCACCACCGTTGGAGGTGTTCGGGTCAATTCGTTTGTAGGGACAGTGTGGTCACCGAAGCAACAGTTAGGACACCTTAGAAGTAACCCTAATGTCCTAGATCCTTTTTAATCCGAGGCAACCGTTTCGAGGCAACTGTTTCGAGGAAACTGGATCCTGGACATAAGAGCGACCGCTAAAACGTCCTATACTTGTCGACCACGTTTCGAAGGCAACGAGTGAGGCATACCCTAGAAGTGGTGTGTGTATTATGTGTTGTTTTCATGTTATATTTTATTGTTGATCAGGGCATTGTGAGCTACGACTTGTTTTTAATTAACATACATTCTTCCATGCAATTTAGAATTTAAGAGTGCGGGAAGTTAAAAGACGGAAAGATAAAAGCTACGCTATTACAAGGCGCGGGTCTATACATCGCCAAAATACAAAGACCTGTTTTTGATAAAGATGCGGAAAGTAAAAAAGCAATGAACCTAATTACTATTACATCCGGAAAGCAGTTACATAATAATCAATAAGAAAAAATAAGAATAACGTGCGAAAGAATAAAACCGGGAACGTCCGAGGGTTTTGGACCCTTTGCTTGAAATTAAATTAAATTAATACCTAATAATTATTTAATTAAAGAAAAGAAAATGTTTTATTTTTATTTTTTTTGTATTTATGAAATAAAGAAAAGAAAATCAAGAGAAAATCCTAATTATAAGTTTATTTTATTTATTAATGAAAATATTAAAGTTAACCTAATTTACTAATAAATTAATTTACATGTTTATGTACAAAAATAATAGTAATTAATAATAATAATAAATAATGATAATAATAATTAATTAAGAAAAGAGAAAAGTGTCAAAACCTAATTCTATGTATTTTTTATTTATTAAGAAAAGAGATTAAATTTTAAACCTAAATTAACTAAGTTAATTATTAACATTTATTTACAAAAAATGGGTTAATGATGCAATTAATAAATAAAAAAAAAAAACATTTTTGAGTTTCTGATTTTTATTAGGGAAAATTATTTGTGGTGAATTAATTAAAACAATTAAAAGTATTAAAAAGAAAATAAAAGAAAATTTAAAAATGCAAAGCAAACCAAGGGGGTGTCTGGCCCAAAATGGAGGTTTTTTGAAGCAATTCAGGCCCATTAGACAAGGCAGGCCTCGTTGACTTTCTGGTTGTGTGCATGATGGTTGACTGGAGTATACCATGGGCTTCATTCTGTGGCCACTAGATTGATCTCATGGCCACTTGGCAGGCTTAAGCGTGAGTATGTATGGTGGACCTTTGGGTGAATACTGCACTAGAACGTGTGAAAACAAAAATCAACAATTATATGGGGGACCTGGGAATCGAACCCAGGTCCCAATACCTCTTGCCATTATGCCTTTGCCAACTGAGCTATCCAACGCGTTTTTCATATGAGTGGACAACAATTATTATATAAGAAAAACAAATATTATGACCACCAAACGAAATAACGCGCGCTAGATTTGAATGTTCCAGTCACGTAATGCCACGCATGCTGTCTTCTTCGTTTCACCTGCAACTGTAAACAAGATAGCGGGGGTTTTAAACCCCCACAAAACACAAGTCCCAATAATAGCGACTAGAGCTATGGGTCATATAAAACAAAGCGCGAGGGTCTCAATGAATTCGTCTTGTTGCAACGAGTTCGTCTATATTGGTCTTGAGGTCCAATTTTACAGTACAAGGAAAACCCCAATATGGGAGCTCTGAAACCCTAAAACGTGTTAATGGCAAATCATGATTCAGAGCCTTATAATGCAATTAAACCATGTCATTAGCTTCAGAAGGTTCTTGTGAATACAAAACACCCAACAATATGTATCAAATGCGCATGAATCATGATATGAAATTCTGGAAAATAATGCAAACCGTAGGGCTTGTTCTTGTGCGTTCTTTGGGTTTCAGGACTCGTTCTTGATTGCAATGTATTCAGGAAACTACCAGCAAGGTATTCGAAACAAGAAAAGGTCTCGAATTGGCCTGCAAATGGGAATTCAGTTTCCAAAATTCTTCATTTTTTTTTCAATTTTGCAATGGTGTTTTTGTGGCAGCTTTTTCGTGTGTAGCTTTAGGGTTTCACTCAGCATATGTATGTGATGTGAATTAGGTCAAGAATAAGCCCAAAAGTCCATGGCATTATGACTTGAATATTTGATTGCCTAATCATATATTTTTCAATCTTTTCTTTCATGAAACCTTGCCAATCATGGATTTTTTTGCCTTGTTGATTGAGAAACGAGTTGCCAGCCTGCCCTAGTCATATTTGCTGCACAAAAAGATCTAAAGAAGCATATCTTGGAATTTTCCTATAATTAAAACCAATTAAATGAATTAATATAAATATAAATTCAATTAATTAATTAAAAATAAGAAAATAAATTATTTTGAGCTCAATGGGTCGTGCATAGGCTTTGGGTAATGATTCAAGAAAGAATTTGAGGCCCATTAGCATAATTGAAGTGTTTTAGGCAAAGTTGACTTTTGAAAGTTCCCAAAAATTTCCCAACTTCTCCAATGCATATCTTGCTCAATTTTGAAGCTATGAACATGTTCTTGGACATTTTGGAAAGGTCTTGAAGTCCTCTAACCAATGCCTTTGTTCCCAAGTCATTTTGATTTACCAATCTCAAGTTATGGTCTTTGACTTAAAGTGCCTTTTTGTTGACTTTTGAAAATGACCTATAATGTTGAAATTGATAAATTTTTGTGAGAGCATTTCTTGGACTTGTAGTGTGAAGATGAGTTGTAGGAAATGTCATCCCCTTCAAAATGAGCATTGGATGGGATTTTTCTGATAAACCATGAAGAAGTTATGCCTTGGTCAATTTGCAGTTGACTTTTCAGCTGTCCAGAAATAGAAACTTTTGCATCTTGAGACTTTTTGAGCCATGCTTGTGGAATCATGATCAAGAATAGATCAAATGATGATTGTGGCTTCAAAATAAGATGTTGACCAAAAATTTTGACTTTTGACTGTCAAATGACCATTTTGCCCCTGCAGTTGACTGTGAAGCATTTAGGGTTTTTGACTGTGCAATTTGATCCTGTGAGTCTTGAACCTTGACATATGGATGCTTGACAATGTATATAGACATATGGGACTTGATTGGACCCTTGAAAACCTCAATTTCTTTGCAAGAACCAAAACCCTAATTTTGACTGTGTTAGGAGGCAATTGGACTGTGCAACCCTTGAGGGATTTTGAAGCTTGATCTTGCCAAATCTTGAAGAATATGGGATGGAAAATTTTGGGGTACAACACTATGAAGGATACTTAAGAAAAACTGGGGCATCCCGCTGACTGTAATCAAAAAATAAATAGTTTAGGAAAAAGATTGGGATAATAAAATCAAAAAAATGAGGTTCCTACAAATCCTCAACAAAAAATAAGATTACGAAAATGTCTGCCTCTTCAAAATAAACTTTCAGTATTCGAACCATCACTAGAATATCAAGGACAATATACCGGACTCAATCAGAATCTAAACGCATAATTAACTGAGCATAGGACTGAAGAACATCGTGAAGAACGAGTTGGGTACAAATAGATTTCGAGCCTTTATTCTTTGTTTCTTAAACTGTGAACCAGGCCACGCTACAACCCTTAAAAGTCCTAACTGAAGCATAAGTTAGTTCGGAAGCATACTGTTACAAAAGGTATCCTGACTCCTATAGGACTTTCTATAAATCCTGAGTTGATATCACCCTGTTGCAAAATTTGTTTTACTGAAAAAATGAATTTTCAAAAACTTCAAGACAAGCATAAACTTTGCATTAATTGAATATCGTTGTTTGCATATAGTCATCTCTTTGACAACAGAGAAATTCACATGATGAATGTCTAGTGAACAAAAACTTTGTCAATGAAAAGGTTCACCTCAAGTGGAAAAACACTTCCAACCAAGGGGCACGGCATGACCATTGTCCATCATCTGGGGCAGTCAATTCAAGATTCAAGGAATCTCTCAAAAATGCCAAATAGCCAGGGGCATATCTCCATCTGAATCACTTGGGGCATTAGACATGAATTCCAGCAATGAATCACGTACAATCAAGCAAAATCAATGTTCCCCAACAAATTTCTTCTCAAAAAAAATTAAACAAGAATTCCCAATGGAAACATTCTAAATAAACCAAGTCCTCTTCTAGAAACGGTTATGGTACGATCTAGAGACAGATGTTATCCTGATACATCTTCCATACTTCTCTTCTATAAAAAATTCAGGTACGATCAAGAGACGAATGTTATCTTGATACTTGTTTAGATTCTCTTCTAGAAACAGTTCAGGTAAGATCTAGAGACGGATATCATCCTGTTACTTACTCCAGATTATCCTCTAGAAATAGTTCAGGTGCGATCCAGAGACGGATGTTATCCTGATACGTATTCCAGATTCCCTACTAGAAAAGGTTCAGGTACGATCCAGAGGCGAATGTTATCCTCATACTTATTCCAGACTTCTCTTTTAGAAACAGTTCAGGTACGATCCAGAGATTGATATTATCCTGATACTTATTCAGATTCTCTTCTAGAAACAATTAAGATACGATCCAGAGACGCATATCATCCTGGTACTTACTCCAAATTATCCTCTCGAAATAGTTTAGGTATTATCAAGAGACAGATGTTATCCTGATACTTATTCCAGATTCCCTGCTAGAAAGGGTTCAGGTACGACCTAGAGACGAATGGTATCCTGTTACTTATTCCAGATTTCGCTGCTAGAAACGGTTCAGGTATGATCCAGGGACAGATTTTATCCTGATACTTATTCCAGATTTCGCTCCTAGAAACGGTTCCAATACGATCCAGGGACGAATGTTATCCTAATACTTATTCTAGATTTCTCCTCTAGAAATGGTTCAGGTACGATCCAGAGACGGATGTCATCCTAATACTTACTCCAGATTCTCTTCTAAGTACAGTTCAGATACGATCTAGAGATGGATATCATTCTGACACTCATTCAACACATGTTTCAAGTACAGTTCAGATACGATCTAGAGACGAATTTCATTCTGACACTCATTCAACACATGTTTCAAGTACAGTTCAAATACGATCCAGAGACAAATTCCATTCTAACACTTATTCAATACATGTTCCAAATACAATTCAGATACGATCCAGAGACGGATGTCATTCTAACACTTATTTTAACACATCTTAAAGTACAATCACGACATGATTTATCCATAAAATCCCCGCAGATACGTTCTCCAGCAAGTGCAGAGGCAGGGGAATCCTACTACATGGTCACTGCCATATTCTCAGCATACAACCTAATGGTGTCAGGTATTCTCATATCCCCGGTGGAACCAGAATCCCCAAGTGCTGCTCTGGTATTTAAAAAACATTCCCCAGTGAAGTCACCAAGCTTCTCAGGATTCCCCAGAAGGATTTCAACAAAGTACTCAAGCAGTTCATGAAGTTTTCCCTTCCCAACAGAGTTTATTTCTATAACAACGGAAGATCGTCTCCCAGCTATTCAACTTCAACAATATTCGAAAAATTACATTCTTCACCCCAGCATCAATTAGGGATTTATTTTCCTTAATTCAAAAACAATGCATTAGAATAACTGACATGTTCATACATTGCATTCATACAACAATTTACAAATGTCATAGCATGTGTAGCACAAATGCAGATATCACAATCTCATTTATTTTGAGAACATCATGCAATTCATACATCATGACATTGAATGAAACTGACTTTAAATTTTTAGGTCGAGCTCGCAGACATACAAATATTATCAACAAATACAGCAGGCCACAAATTAATGCCCGAAACTAGACGGGGAACTATCTATGTGACCAACATTTCCAAGTTCCAGATTAATACCTTTAACAAGCCAGGACAACTATCTGCGGACGACTAATTGTAGATTAATACCTGTAACAAGCCAGGAAAACTATCTACATAAGGAGATTGAAGATTAATACCTGTAACAAGCTAGGAAACTATCTTTCTTTCTCAGGTCAGAGGTTAATACCTAAAACCATCCAGGACAACTATCTCAATGACCGACGATAAACAAGTTCCAGATTAATACCTGTAACAAGCTAGGAAAACTATCTATGGACGACCGATTGTAGATTAACACCTGAAACAAGCCAGGAAAACTATCTACATGAGGAGATTGAAGATTATACCTGTAATAAACTAGGAAAACTATCTTTCTTTCTTAGGTCAGAGGTTAATACCTGAAGCCAGACAAGACAACTATCTCAACAACGAACAATTTTCATGTTCCCGATTAATACTCGTAACAAGCTAGGACAACTATATCTAAACAATTGATTATAGACTATTACCTGAAACCAGACGGGAAAACTATCTACATGTCCAGACGAAGAAATCTTACACCGGTTTCTTCTCCTGATCTCTAGGTGCATTCTAACACATACTCATCTAGAAGCAGCCCCACACAGGCTCTTTCTCATATATCTCCAGATACAGACTAACACGAACTCATCCTAAAGCATTCCTACACAGGCTCTTTTTATTACATTTACCGATAGCAATTAATTCCATTATCCCTAGAAAGTTACTGTGAAGCTTGGATTTCAACCAGAAAAAAGCTAACTTTCATCTCTCCAGTCCAGAGATAACTCCTCAGTAGAGCCTTGGACAACTGAAGATCCTAGACTATATTCCCCATAGAGTTTCCCTCAAGCAGGAGAACAACAGAAATCAACATTCCCCAGTGGACTCCTCCTCAGACAATAGGAACAGGAATCCCCATAAAGAGACTTCTTATGAAGTTAGCATCTACTTTGGATGGCATCTTTAAGCCTATCTCCGATGACTTTCTGTCATCTTATAAAAATTGAATCAGTAAGCCCATTCCCGACATCATCAACCATCGGTGTTACTTCACGCGAGTGTAAATTTCTGGGTACTCTAGTGTTCAATCATCTTCCACCTTCAGATCACGAAAGAGATACAAGCCAATCTAAATCCTCAGGTTTAAGAAGATTGAACAGGGGCAGCTGTTGCACCCTAAAAGTTTCCCTCCCATTTTTACTCAATACATGCTCATTGAGGTTTCCAATTGCTCAAGGATGACCTAGAATTGACCAGACAAATTCTCCTCCTAGGCAATGAACCTCTAATTAGGGTTTCACTTTTCATCAAGATGTGTGAGCTTCAAAGGTCTTTAATGTTTTCCATTGTCCTAATATGTCGTCAAGATTTTCCATGCCAAGTTTCATGCCTTTCACTACAAGTTGTCTCAGTGAATGACTCAAATGTTTGAAAATCGAATGTACTAGGTCAAAAGTCAATTGTGGCCCAAATACAGTCAAACTTCATGATTTTTGGTCAACATAAATATTTTGAAGTGATATGCATGATTTTATCAAGGGTTGATCATGATTCCTCAAGAAATGCTCCTAATCTATCAAAAGTCAAGAATTGCTAAATTAGGGTTTCTATAGTAAAAGTCAATTGAACTTTGACCAGGCATAACTTTCACATGATTTGTCCATTTTCCATAAAAAATCTCATTTTGAACAGAATCTCATTCCCTACAACTTCTCTTTTGTCCTCCAGTCCAAGAAATGCACCATTTGAAAGATACAAGCTCATACGTTACAGGTCATTTTCAAAAAGTCAACAAAAGGCACTTTTTGTCAAGACCATTTACATCAAGATAATATTTTCAAATGCAACGATGATTAAAAGGTAACGTGTAGAGGAGATCTTGGGCTTTCCAAAAAGTCAAAGATCATCTTTAAAAGATGAAATTTGAGCAAGTTATGAAGTGCACAAGATGGGAAATTTTCAAGAAAATGCATGAAATCTCAATGGAGCAAATTTGTTATTTAAAGTTATTGGGCCGAACTTTTTGGAGTTCAAATATGTTCATGATGTGACCAATGACCTCTAAATTTATCTATGCATTTTTATTGATTTTTATTGTTATTTATTTGAATTTTTATTCATTTAAATATGAATTAGATCAAATAAAAACTAAATAAAATTGCATAAAATAGTAAATATTGGTTATGGCAATATGGGCTGATGGTTTGAATTATTTTTAGCTCCAAAATTTCGTGCAAAGGAGGCCAGGTGCATTACACCTCAAAATGGGCAAGAATTTTTATTTTTGGAACTTTTTTAATGTGTTTGATTTTGGTTTGAAAAAAGGCCATTATGGGTGGATTCTTACCATCTTTGCTAGCCCTCTTCCTCTGTAAATACAACACTAAGGCATGAGCAAAGGACACAAAAAATCATTGCTACAAAGCTCTACAAAATTATCAGAAATTTCTCAAAGTTTCAAAATTCTTAACCACACTTTAAGGTGCTCTCAAGAAAAACAAATGATCTGTTCATCTCCCCGAGGCTTCAAAGAGTTTAACTAGGCTCATAATTAAGCCTTTCCACGTCTAGAACTCTCACATCCAATCGTACCGGTTTTGGTAAAATTTCTTGAATATCAAACTGTCTATTCATGTCATATAAATTATTTTTGTGCATTGATATGTGTTTGTGAGACCATTTAGAATAGGCTAGGACGATCGCATGTGCAGATGAACACCCTATGCGCAAGATTCCATGGTTAGGGCTATAAGCTTTTTGAGTTTCGTATTCTGTGATACGAGGACTTTCAATCCAAACCCATGATAGGCCTCACGGGAGAGATACATATGATTATGAAGACTTTTCTCCAGCGCCTGAGCTCTCTTGCTAATGGGCCTGGGACTTTGCTTAGCGCCTCCCCCCATTTTCTTTACAACATGGCCCATTCTTTTGTTTTTTTTTGCTTTAATTATTTATTTTCTTTTCATTTCAATTAATTCTTTTTTATAAAAAAAATCATAAAATCACAAAAAAATAGATTTAGTTCTTTTCTTTTAATTAATTTAATTTTCATAAATAAATTTAATTTAACTTAATCATGTTTTAGTATTTATTTCATAGTTAATTTGTAATTAATTTAGACTTAGGTCTTAAATATTAAAATCAAATCACGAAAATACCAAAAATATTTTTCTAAATACTTAGGCTTTTTAGGACATTTTATTTTCTTTCTAAACAATCTCTTCTCATTTTTTTCTATTTTACTTTTGTTATTTAAATTCAAGAAAGAATGTATAGGTCACACATTTGATTTTGTAATAGTTAGTTTATCTTTTCTCTTTTTTTCTTCTCTAAATATTGTAACTGCTCATGGAATGTAATAGCGTAGGATTTACTTTCTGTACTTTATATTTTCTGTATAATATTACTGTTAGTAAATATGATTGTATGGAAAGACAGAAAACAAAGCGCTAACAAACCTAATAACAAAGATAAATGAACTGAATTGAATAACTTGCACATGCGCACCTCTAGGGTACCCCACTTTGGTTGCCTTCTGAAAATAGTCACAACTCTCGAAACGTGAGAGGACTTAGTGACTATCCTACAGTTTAAAGATCACTAGTCCCTCGATGACTCTCTCGATGTTTCCTCGGTTAAAAGTGATCTCAGAACTTTAGAGTGGTTACTAAAGCTTTTTGCCAAGAAGCCTTCATGACTAATGTCACTTTGATTATCCCTCAAACATCCAACGACAGGGCTACCTACTCACTAATAGTAGGATAGCACTGTCTAATGGATGGGAGGAAAAGAACGAACCTTTTCGAGTATAAGTAGATAGTTCTTAGATGCTATGCTCAAAATAAACTTTTTACACTTACACCCTTCAAAAACAATTTTCAAAAACATTTGCTTTGTCAACACTCTTAAGGACTGATACGAGACTTAACGTAAAGCAAATCGCCACACTAAGTCATTTTTAAAACAATTTTCTAAGAGCCCATAGAAACTACAAATGGAAAGGGTGCTAACACCTTCCCTTTCCATAATTTATCCCCCTACTTAGAAAATTCTCGAAAAGGTCTTTTTCTGTTTTTTTCACCCTTTCCTTAATTTGGATAAAAGAAAAATGGGTGGCGACTCTTGCTTACTGCAAAATTTGCGAACACAAATGTAAAACCAGTATTAACAGTCGTTTCTGCCACTGTATCACACAGTTTATATAAATTTTTCGCGAGGGTACCATTGAAATTGCCTTGAAGAGACGAATCGAATGACACCGGTCTGAGCTCCTGATTTTACAGTTCATGAGACCTGCAATTTGCGTGTGGCTAGAGGTTGATGATGACCAGCGTGTCATCTCTCAACCAATGACATGGTGCCACGCATTTTATTCAAAATCTATTTTTAAATAAATAATCTGGTAGTTTATTCACTAATGTCCATATGATGCACAACACGCCAGATCCCTTGGATTTGATTACTAATGCGTTTTGACATTGATCCAATGGTCTACATATTTTTGGTTTCATTTTAATTTTCTGATTTTATGTTTTAGTTTTTTTAAACTTCAATAATTGATAAAAAAATTCATTTCAACTTCTAAAATTCTAAAAAAATTCTAAAAATACTTTTGATTTTTCTCTTTCTAATTCTTATTTTTTCATAATTTTATTTTATGATTTTTTATTTTTTATGGTTTTTCACTTTATTTGAATTGTTTTAATTTTAAAAAAATAATTTTCTTAATTTTTAAATTCTGGAAAAATTACGGAAGGATCCAATGACCTCTTGACAAATATTGGTGTCCTCAGTTTACTTTCATTTTTTTATTTTATTATTTTTCACAAATTATGGTTTATTTTGCTTATTTCTTTAAGTTTTAAAAATAGTTTCTGACTTTAAAAAATTTTGAAAATTTTTGTCAACACTTATTGACTAATGTTTGACCTCTGACTTTTTTAAAGATTTTTATTTGGTGTTTTAATACATTTTGTGTATTTTAACAATTATTTCCCTTTTATTAATCATTTAAATATTGTTTTATTAAATATATTTTTATTATTTTTGTTTGGTCCTGATTTGGGTGTTATTTTAGGACAAGTTCATGAACTTCATTTGATCTTGGGTGTTGTTAGGTTGAAAAACCAAATCCACCAAAATGGATTAATGATATTGATGATATTTGAAACCCTAATTTCATCTGATACATCCCCTCCCACTTTATCTTATCCATTTCTTACTTGTGCTACATGTTGTTGGAGAATGATCTATATGTTAATTCTCTAACATGTGGTATATAGATTGTTATTGACCGACCTCAAAATAGGCGTGACTTTTACATAAGTCCACTTACGATTTCTTAACATAGTGCTAAATTTATCCTAATTCAAAAAATTGATCATTCGTGGCCCAAACCTATGTTTGCAAGCCTAAGTCTGTTTAATTTGAAATCTTTGATCCAATAACCTTGAGGTTCTTTGTTAGAAGGCTTTGATCTTATCAATCCTCTAATGAATTTTCATGAATTTTGGTCTAAGTGAATCATTTAAACATCATTGATCATATATGCTTACCTTGAGTACTTGAATTGAATGATATACATGACAAAAAGAAAATGATACTTGTTGTTGAAAAGCTTTGATTTTTTCAATATTTTAATGAGTTTTCAAATGCAAGTTTCAAGATGGTCATTCTACTAACCCCTAACTTCTAATTAATTAATAATTGACATTATTTTGTGCTTTTACTTTGTGTTTTTACATTGTGCTTTTACATTATGTCCTTTATTTTATGTCTTTACTTTTATGCACCATTTACTTTAACGTTTACATTTCATGCTATTTTCATCTTCGCTCATTTGAGCATTTATATTTATGTCATTTTATTTTTGCTTATTTGAGCATTTATCTTTATGTCTCTTTTATTTTTGCTCACTTGAGCTTTCTTTTCATTTTGAAGACACTTAATAACCAACTTCAGCATTAAATACTTTAAGGTTACTCGGACTATTTGGTTACCATCCATGGCATTATGGAGTTGTGGACCTCTTATACCTAGGATTAGAAGCCTTTATTACCCTTGGGACCTTGCAACTCAGTTGTTATTTTTTCAGGAGTTCTTGGGGTTGACCCCAAGATATTAGGTTGATTTTCTTTGTGTGCATGTTATTCTGATTATGTGCTTGGTCAATTGGAAATTCATTTGTATACAGCTGTTACTCTGCCCAATTTTTGTGAAGACTTGATTTATCTGAAGCTTGGTATTCCTAAGAGGTTTATTATTTTTTTTCTTACATAGTTTCAATCTGAAGGATGGGAATTCTACATTGACTCTTGATGTCAATTGTTGGCTTCTTATTGGTTGGATCATTCTTTTCCTTAGCTTTTACCTTATACTTTAGGGTAGTCCCTTCATCTCCTCCCATATTCTTTAATTTCATAAATCATCTCCCTCCTTTTCAAAACTCCTCTTGTTTTCTAACTTGAACCGCTTTCATAATAAACTTGGAATTAGGTCCATGCATTTTTAAAAAACTTTTCTTAATCAAAATTTAATCAATTTAATCATACTTTGACATTTTTTATGAGAAAACTAAAATTCAATCAAACTCATTCAAACCATTTGGCTACTTTGACTTTTTACTTTAAAACTTTTCTCAAAATATTAGACTTTTTTAGTTCCTTGTAGTGGTGCGAGCTACTATACTTCTATGATATGTAGTGAAGTGAGATATTTTCCACTTGGGTGTTTAGTGAGGCTTTGTTGATTTAAAAATCCAAGCCATATCCTCCAATTTGAAATGACGCAAATACCCATTTCACATAATTGTGGGTAGTAAGTATGTTTTCCACTCGGATATGACGATGATGTCTCTTCTCTTAAAATTAACCAACACACATGTGTTTTACAATTTTTTTAGGTGAACTACGAGTACCCTGATCCTCTATTGCATGGAAGGTGGTACGTAGGCACTAAAGGTTCACAACCGGGGCGGTGCAAAAATTATAAAAAATACTTCTTTTCTCATCTCCACCATCTATTTTTGTATACATCATTTATATTAAAAATACACAAATTTTCAAAGAGGTTCATGTGGAGTACCCTAGATGTTTGGGGTTCTAATACCCTCCCTTTGCATAACCAAGCCATGTACATAGATTATCTCCCCCTCTTTTTTGGGTTTATTCGCTATTTTCCTATTCCTATGGAAATAATAAAGTGTGGTGGAAATTTTTATTTGATTTTTGTAACTCAAGTCAACCCAAATGGCTTAGTCTCAATATTTCTATGCTACATCCCCCACAAGAGTTTTCTCCAAGTTTACACCTCCAACTATAAGGGTTTCAAAGACTGATTTCTAAAGGTGAAGTGTGGACCGAGATGTTCCCAGGTGCTATACTGTTTAGATGGGCACCCATGCTTCCCTCTATACTGGTCGTGGGGTCCTTCCACTATCTCTGCCTTCAAATTTGATAAACGCAGTGATCTGGAGGTTCAAGCCTTGAACATGCTTGACTCCTTTTAGATGATGAATATTAAGGATTTGTTGCCCCTATATGCAAAATAGATCCCAAATTTTCTTGGTAATAGTTTTTTCTTCTTATTACCAAACGTGCATATCTATTAAATATAATCATATTGTCTTTTTCTTTCTTCACAAATCAGATGACAGATCTCTCTGTAGTCGAGCAAAAGAAACTGATGCTGGAAGCCAGAGCTTCCCGGAAAGGAGTAGGTGGATCTCCGACGATTAAGTCTGATCTTGTCGGGTTGGAAACCCGGACCTTGAAGAGGAGGAAGGTGGCGGTCACTAATGCCACTTCGATCATGGTCAAACCACAGACTTTTGCTTCATCCATTATGAGTGCAGGCGACTGTCGAGCTGGTCTAGAAATAACCTCAATTATGAGAGAACCCAAAGATACCCAGGCGTCTAGAGAATTTAATTATGGTCCAATAACTTTGATGGACTCTGCTTCCTCTACGACAATCTCAATGCTATTGAAGGCGTCGATAAGGTAAAGACCATAGGCCGTCAGAAGATGACACATAACCTTAGTTCTTAACTTATGAGGTGTGGAATTCTGATTCATGGTTTTTTGAGTCCAATGATGATATTAAGAAGACAAAGTTGAAGCTTAAGGAGGAGATAACCGGGATAAAGGAATTCCAGAAAACTCAATCTGAAAAGCTAACCGACTTAAATAAAAGTTTAACCAAAGAGAAGGAGAAAAGGGAGATTTTGGAAACTGAGAGCAAGGTATCTCTTACCCAGCTCAATGAGAGATTGAAAGTAGAAAAGGCCATTAATGATGAGCTGAAGGTCACTACCGACAAACTAAAAGAGGCTCTCATGAAATCTCAAGTAAGTATCCTCTCTGCTGGTGAAGAAGCCTTCGAACGGGATTAGGACCAGATATTGTGCCTTCATCTCAGCTTGGATTTGGCAAAGATGGATTACTTCAAGGTGATGCAGGATGTACGCCTTGTGGATCTTGAGGAGGTAGACAAGACTCCCCCTCCTCCTCTGAATCTTGAAGATCCTTCTCGTGGTAAGAACAACAATGATCGTGACGGGAAGGAGAACCGGACCGTATGATGTTGTTTTCTTATCTGTGTTTCTGTTAGTCATCCGATAAGAATGCATTTTTTAATTTTGTATATGGAATGGTTAATCCCCCCCCCCCCCTTTGTTTACAATTATGACATCTTCCTCTGAGCTTTGTACTTTTAACTTCCTTTTATGACTGATGTAATCGTCATATCATTGCTTTTTGATTACATTATTAGCTTTAACTTTTTGCTTTCATTTTTAGCTTTTCCTTTTTGCATGCATTTTTAGATTTCTACTAAATAATCTCCTGTGTATATCTAATCCCCCCGGGAAAAAAGTCCTCTAGGTTATATGTGTCTGATCATGTAGTGTTGGGCATTATTTTGTATTTAAGATCCCCAATGACATTTTTATGACATTCATTTGATATTTTTGAATGACTTATAGCCACTGGCGGGTTCTAAACTCGCACTTATCTTTGATGTTGAAAGTCTTCCAAGATATAGAGACCACCACGAAGTCCATTCATCTAGGACTTATCACGAGCAACACACTTTTTGGATGCAAGGTCTTAGTAGTAGTCACTTTAGGCGCTATATACCAAGCCTTGTGTTTTTCAACTATTTTTATGAAATCATTTTTGGTGTACCCTTTAAGAGACCTAGGCTTGTATGGGGTTGGGTGATTTATTTACTTTACGTTTTGGGCTAACTAGCCCGTAGTGAATGTTGGTTCAGAGCCTCTTTTGCATTAAGGCAAGGTTGACTGAGTTGTGGTTTAGAGTCTCTTTTTCCCTAAGGCAACATTGACCGAGTTATGATTCAGAGCCCCTTTTTCCCTGAGGCGAGGTTGACCGAGTTGAATTTTAGAACCCCTTTTCCTGAAGGCAAGGTTGACCGAGTTGTGGTTCAAAACCCTTTTTGCCCTCAGGCGAGGTTAACTGAGTTGCGATTCAGAGCCCTTTTTGACCTAAGGCAAGGTTGACCGGTTTATGGTCCAGAGCCCCTTTTCCCTAAGGAGAGGTTGACCGAGTTGCAGTTCAGAGCCCATTTTCCCGAAGGCGAGGTTGACCGACTTATGGTTCATAGCCTCTTTTCTTGAAAGCGAGGTTGACCAAGTTGCAGTTCAGAGCCCATTTTCCTCACGGCGAGGTTGACTAACTTATCGTTCAGAGCCCCTTTTTCCCTATGGTGAGGTTCACCGAGTTGCGGTTTAGAGCCCTTTTGCGTGAAGGCAAGGTTGATCGGCTTGTGGTTCAAGGCCCCTTTTCCCAAATGCGAGGTTAACCAAGTTGCAGTTCAGAGCCCTTTTGCCCAAAGGTGAAGTTGACCGGCTTGTGGTTCAGAGCCCCTTTTGCCCTTTAGAGAGGTTGACCGAGTTATGATTCAGAGCCCCTTTGCCCGAAGGCGGGGTTGACCGAGTTGTGGTTCAGAGCCCCTTTTACCCTAAGGTGAGGTTTACCGAGTGAAACAACCGACTGAAAATCATCAAACAATGAAGTCACCATTGAACGTCTTTTATCCCACATGAATGGAAAATTAAACATCAAGAAAACCTAATAAGGGAGAAGTCACGGTCTTGCGACTGAAAGATCGGGTAAGGGAGTCTGCTGCGCTAGGGGAAGGTATTATCACCCCATACGGCCGTAGTACTCTATGGTATCCAATCTTGTTATCTTTCTTATGGGTGTATTTAATCTATGCTTACTTATTAATAATGAGGAAGAATGCATGCAAAAGAAAGGAGAAAACAATGTAGGGAAAATAAAGTTATGCTTCCTTGGGCCCTACCCCAATGCTTACGTGTCCCTTTTGAGGAATCAGAGTTATCGTAGTTCGAATCACATGTTTTTGTTTGTTTCATGTTTTTTATGAACAATGTTAATTCCACCTTCCGCCACAGCTCGACTTTTGGAGACTCACGCGTTGGTACATAAGTAAATTAACATGTCCTTACCTGAAGATGGTTTTGAGTTACGCCCTCAAAGAAAGGTGCCACATTTGATTGGTTTGTGTTTTGTTACCTTGAAAAAGCGTTTAACTGTGATTAATATGTTTTATGATTTACCAATAAAAACAAAGTTTTAGTTTTAAATGCATATGAAAAAGAGGAATAAAAGAGTCTACGGGAGACTAGCCTATTTCTAATCCTAATGTTATCATACAATGGTACCCCTAAAGTTTGAATTAACAAAATGGATATGTCTACCTAATGTTAGCATGCATGGTTTGCAACTTAAGGTATCACTTGCATTCGAAAGAAACAAGCATATCTAAAGGGAACATGGTATAGAAAGCAAGTTAGCAAACAAGCTCGAAAGAGCACACACATGCTACGAGTAGCTCACACTAACTCGAGTAAAGGCCTAACCATGATATAATTGATCGAGGTAGGCGGCAGAAGACAATATGAAGGATCATGGAGTGTTAACATCAGCGAATGCTAACTCTTGACAAAGTGTGGGGGTTTGATTGCAAAACCCTTCCCCACTTGACGGACTCGACACACATGATCTTGGGAACATCTTCGAAGCTTGGAACTTGTAGAAAGTGAGCATAGGAATGAAACAGACAAAAACTGGTGGGAGATTATTGCTAACCCTTTCCACTTGCCTCTTTTTGAGGACTTAGGAATGGTTGCAATAAAAGGACCTAAAACCATTATCCCGCTATACAAGAACAAGTTTAAATACACATGCGGAATACCTACTTCAAAGGTAACACATATAGCACACCGAATGCACGCAATGCGGAATTGCCCTATATGGGTCTTTAAATAAACCAGAGGGATTCCTGACATGATCAACAACGGAGATCCCATCATACATCTCTACCCTACTTCTCATGGCAAGGAAAGCAGTAAAGCCCTACTTCTTATGATTTCTAGAAGCTGTAGAGAAATATGATCAAGTGCAGAAATGAGGAATAAAATCACGATGATACCTAACGGAGAAGGTATGTTGCCTCTTAGAAACCATGCAAGCAAAAAGAAAACTCTACAGAATCTTCTCCACACAAGTGATCAAAAAAATAAATCCTCGAGCATCTCATATCACAAATACTTATCTAAAAATGACAACAAAAATGATTATCAAACATGAAAATAATATAAAACTCTAATGAAATTTCTAAGGAGAGATCCTAAAGTATAATAAAACCTTCCTACTAGTTATTTTTTATGCAATTTTATCACCATCATAAATAAAAGATCAAAATTATGAAAAGAAAATTAAAAGTGAAAACCATTAAGATTCCAAACACGGTGTCTCAGCTTAATATTGGTGTTTGGTGCAGAAAAATCTGGTACTAAGGCCCAACCAAATATGGCCCAGAAGAAGTTTTTGTGTCAACATCAAGTCACCAAAAAACATCCAACGGGTCTAAGGGAATGTGATCCGGCCCAGGCTCATCACCACTAACCTGTTATCCTCATCATAATGTTATTATCTTGAATAATAATAAAAAATCTAATTAAATAAAAAATATGAAAATGTATGAAGAATTTTAGGGTTGAAATGGTTGTTACTCTTGAGCCTTCACGCAAAAATGGATGCTCCTTCTTCTTCATCAAAGCTGCGAATGGCGCCGATTCCCGGCCCAACTTCCTTTGTCGCTCTCAAACTTCTTCACCACTCTCAAACTTATTCACCGCTCTCAAACTTCTTCACCGCTCGAAATCTTCAATGTCTTAACTCGTTCACGATAAAAGCATCAGCGACGTCGTCGCGCTTAAAGCTCTGTCTCGCTCTCTCGATGATCTGTGGAGGGTTCAAGAACTTCTTCCCCTATTGGAATCAAATAATGATTTCGTCGTTCTTCCATAATTCTGTCTTATTTTGTGTTCTCAAAGATTCATTGTTGTGCATTGTTCTTCTTGCAGATGAAAAATAATGATGGTGACGATGTTGTTGTTACACTGATTGTTATTGCAGTTGATGTGAACGAAGAGATGGCACTAAAGGTGACACGATGAAGATGATCCTAATGTGAAGTTTCAATGATGATTAATGCTGAGAAAGAGAGAGAGAGAAAATAATTGAAGATTATGAAATCTTGATGGTGGACCAATGAATATCAGTGATGCAGGTGACGATGAATCGTGTGTAGAGGATTTGTTGATGCAGTTGTTCTTGATCTAGAAGCCATGATGGTGATGCTGATGTATGATGAATCTGCGAGCGGAATGATGAAGAGGAAGCAGTTCTACTCGAAGATTGAGATAAAATCCAGATTCAACCCAGTTCTTGTTGAAGATTATTGAGGCTTAAAGGTGACTGAAGCAGCTTTCAGAGAGAGAGAATACAAACCTTCTTGGTGAGTTTTCTATCTGATTTTTCTATGAATCAATCAATTGTGAATCTTTGTGAATGAGTTCTCATTGTGACGTTGGTTGAAGGAATCGTGTTCTATTCAGAGGGGTGAAAGAGATGAAGGAGAATTAAGAAGGTTGTGAATTTGTTGTGATTTTCCCTGCGAAAGGGTAGAGTGAATTGTGAATCTTGTAATTTTCTATTATATCTTTCTCTGGGAATTTGTTGCAATATGTTTTTTGAGAATTTTGTTAGTTTTTTATGCTGATGAATGAATCGTATCCCTCCCATCTCTTTCTGTCATCCTGTTCTCTTTTATTATGTTTCTATTGAGAAAATGGTTAGAAGTTTAAGATTTTGTTTTCTGTTAGGATGTTTTTTCTGTTATAGGGGTTTGTTAAGAATTTGTTAAAAATCTATTAGAAGTTGGTTATAGGTTAGTTGGACTGTTATGGGATGAGCTGAAAAATCAGTTATGACAGTTACTTGGATAATTAGGTGGAAACTGTTAGGTAGCTGGAGTTAGAAAATTTTGGTTGGAAAAATGTTAAAAAATTATGTTTTGAAGTTGGAATTCGATTAGGGGTTCTTTTTTTTCTATGAATTTTCCGTGTGAAACAAAATGTGAACTCCCTCCTCCTTTTCTGGTGTATTCTGTTGTGCAGACTAGAAAGTTTGTTAGTTGTGTAGAAAGTATTGCGCTAACTGGTTTTTGTGATGATGATTTCTCCCCTGTGGCAGCAGGTTCGGTAGATACAATATCCATTTTTTCGTTGTAGCGACGACACAGTTTAATGATGCGCAAACCATGATTGAAGCATAAACACAAGTGATGAAAGTTTCACACATGAAATCTTTGTACGTGAGGGTAATTTTGACATGATGGATATGTGCACATGGAGAAACTTTGGATATAGAAGAAAACATGAAGATGTATTAAGAATTGAGGTTGAAAATGTAATTCGATGATATGAAGTTGTAATTTTAGTTTGTAATTTCATGCTAGTCTTAGTTGTGTAATATGGTGTAATGGTTTAAATTACATATGTAGCTTTGAAAATTCAATGGTAATGACTGTAATACCCTAAATTTGTCCTACCCATTTACTTTTATTTGGCATATGCATTTTTCATTTTCTCATAACTCCCATTATGTAATCTAACACATCATTCATTCATTAATCAATAAAGCATGGCATGTGATCAAAGATATTGAGGAATTAGGGTATCTATATGCTTTTAAGCTCTTATCTTCACTCATGTTTAAATCAACTGGTTCTTTCATCAATCAGGTTTTGTTTGAAGCTAGGGTTTCAATTCATGGATTTCTTTATCACCAAGCTATAGGGTCATTCTCCTCTTCCTAACATCAAATTACAAGGCTTGCTCACATCATCTAGAGCTCCTCTTCCTCAATATTCTTGTTGTGTTCTTCAACATATAAGGTGGTTGTGATTGCTTACTACATAAGTCATCATATAAGGTCGCCTAAAGGTTACCAGTTCAGGTATTTAGCATCTTCTTATATCTGTCATCATCATCACTCGATAAGGCTTTGTTTTCCTAAGCATGTGGACTTTAAAGAGGGATTGCACTAAGAGTTGTTCATCAGATAAGTCTTACATTCTCAAGGATTCAACTCATGATTCAAAAATCACAAGACATGGAGAGTGTACTTATGGTATGTTAGGGTTTTGGTTCAAGAAATTTCAATATGCAACACAAGGCAAAGATATCTTCAGAGGATCCCATCCATGGGACATTAGGGTTTGTGGATATCTTAATGCAAGATATTTCATCTGAATGCTTGGTTTACTTGTGTTACGAGATTCTTTTGAGTTCATTCCGAATTACATTAAACCATAGACTCAATGCTTATTATGAAGTATTAGATTATGAGTTAAGGGTTGAAGTTCTTATAATAATGATCATTCAGTCATTTTGGCATAATCAAAGTGCAATAATACATTCAAGGGATAATTCAAAGGTCGAGTTTGATTCAAAGTCCAAGTAACTCGAACTCAAAGTTTTGTGCATGATTCTTCAACTAAGCGTTTTCTTCAAAGGCAAATTAGTGAGAATTGGAGATTGGAACATGGGGATTGAAGTCTCTCAAAATTGCAAGAGTGGCGTGTAAAATTGATGCAAGCTTCTAATGAATTTTTTGGATTCAAGTTTCAGAAAAGCATGATATATCAAAAAAAAGAAAATACCAATATCTCATTAAAATTCATCCATGTTCCAAATATTAAAAAACCACACAAATACGAGTCTGGTTGCTATTACATCATTTGACATTATTATATTACATAGACGGGAAGGATTAAAAATTTCACAAAAGAAAACTATCCTAAACCTATGCGCCGTTCATCTTCATCTTCATGACATGTTTTGAATCTTCACTCATTCATAACCATGAACCATGCTTTGCCTTCATAACCATGAGCCATTCCTCAAAATCTTCATGAACCAAAACATGTCTGCGCCGTCCGCACCTTCCTTTTCCATAAACAAGCCCTGCATATTAGTCATAGAAAAACATAAAATCAGTCCATAACCAATAAACCAAAACAACCATTAACTTATTCCCGTTTCATAGCTAACTTCAAACCATAACCAATTGTCCATAACAAAATTCTAATTGTCAAGAACCAACTTCCTCTTATTGAAGCCTAACAAAATTCCAGTTTCCCTAACAGTTTTCAAACTTCCAACCCAACAACTAACAACTCCCTCAATAACAGGAAAAACCAAAACTCCTCTAACTGAAACAAAACTGTCCATAACGGAAAACCAACTTCCTGATAACCCCTAATTAACCAACATAAAACCACCCTGCATAATAGAAACCTCATAGCAGATTTACCATCCCAAACAGCCTAACATAATTCTAACTCCCTCTCCTAACTGAAACATAATATTCTAATTCCTCATAAACCTATAACCATCTCATAACCGAATCCCCACTAACCCCTAACAAACTTCTAAACAACCCATTAACTTCCTCTCTAACAGATTCCCATTCTTTCAAAATCAGTCCAACTAACTTATAAAAATTCCTAACAGAAATATAACAGAATTCAGGAATCTCTAACTTCCTAACCGTTTCATAATAGTTTCAAAATGGAATTTCCCAAAACTATATCAGCCGCTAACCAACCAATTCCAAACGGCCCTAGAAACTATCAGTAGAATTTCACAACAGAACTACAAAACTCCAAAACAGAAAAACAGAAAAGGAGAGTTCAAAATTAAAACAGGTAACAGAAAATTCACCAGAAAAGGAAGAGGAAAAAGAAAAAGACAAGAACTCACCTTCAATCTGGATTTTGGTTGTTCAACCTTTCTCTCTGAATTTGATCTCCACCCTCATCTTCTCAGGATCTAAGCATTTCAACCTTCTTCTCCTTAGAACTCCACCAGCAATAAGTGAACATTGTTGCAGCTCCGTGTCATCATGAACCTCCAAGCAATAGTTTCTTCAAGCTCCACCTTCAACGACTCCAACCTTCTGCAAAAAGGCACGATTTCAGTATCAACGGTGTCGATTGATAGTGTAACAATAACAATAACGAATTCGCGTCAATTCATCAAGAACCACAACACGTATTCATAAAATGCAAAAGGTAAGAACAAAGCGAAGAGACGTCATGGAAATGGTAGTATATCTGAAAGAGCCTCTGGATTTTTGTTCTGTTGTCGATGTTGGTGCGAATCCGACAGATAGGTTGTTCTCTCTCCACATTCATCTCTGTTCTGTATTCTTTGCTAGTATGGTGAGGGTGGCGATCGGTGCTACGCGACAATGATTGAAGGATAACTGCAGCATGGTATTCGTCAAAGAAGAACAAGGCGGAATGCTGAAGCCGCACCGTTTTGAAGATGAATAATGGAGGAGAAGTCGCTCCGTTCAATGAGAATAAAGGGGATAGTGTTTTCTTCGTGGATCTGAAAGGCCGCAAAATTATAACCCTAATTCCCTTTTCAATATTTCCTTTACATAATTTATTTACGAGTATTTTTTCAATTTAGAAGATAAAAGTGCAATTTTTTTGTTGGAATGTTGATACAATGGTTGGATAGACCGAATCATCTCTTGGTCTTGGCCCAAAATTATCTTTTTTTTACAGCTTCTTGGTTTGTCAACAAAAAGGCATAATGGGCTCAAATATAATGGGCTTAGCACCCAAAATCCCATTGTTATAGTAAACCATTGATTCCAAGCTGTACCTCCTGATTTCTTTAATTTCTTTTTTTACTTGTTTCAATATTATTTTGTGTGATATTATTGAACAAAAGAGATTTGAGTAAGGAAGTTCAAAGAAGCTTTTTATAGAGTTTTCTCTCTGCTTGCACGGTTTCGAAGAGGCGGCGGACCTCCTGCGTTCGGTAATATCACAACCTCATTTTATTCCTTATTTCTGCACTTTACCATTTTTCTAGGTACCATGAGAAGTAGGAAATAAAGAGCAAGCACTCGAAGTCGCTGTTTAAAGACCTGTAGCAGGAATTCCACACTTCATTTTCTATATGTATTGTGCTTGTGTTTGCTTTGTTTGTTGATCGATGAGTCACTCAATTTATAAATTGAGATCACGACTTCGCTCTCAGTGCATGCTCCCTATAGGATTTTATCGCTTTCCTTTATTTCTTCTTGATCGATGAGTCACTCAATTTAGAAATTGAGATCACGACTTTGCTCTCATTGCATGTTCCCTATAGGATAGTTTTGTTAGACTTTCCTTGGCATGTTAACCTAGATAGTATCTCTTTAGGTGTGCTCTTTTGCGTTTATGGGCTTGTTTGCTTTATCCTTGTACATACCATGTTCCCTTAGGATGTGCTTGGTCCGTTCGGTTGCAAGTTAGACCTTAGGTTGCAAACCATGCATGCTAACATTAGGTAGACGTTTCCCTTTTGTTAATCCTTGACTTAGGGCTACCATTGTATGATAACATTAGGTTAGAAATAGGCTAGTCTCCCTTAGACTCTTTTATTCCCCTTTTTGCATCCTTGCATCTAAAACTAAAACTTCTTTTTTTAGAAAATCAAAAACATGTTAATCACACATAAACCCTTTTTTCAAGGTAACAAAATACAAACCAACTCAAATCTTTTTGTGCGTCCAAGAACCATTTCTCTAAAACCCTTTTTAGGTAAGGACATGATTAATTTACTTCTGTGTCAACGCATAAGTCTCCAAAGGTCGAGTTGCGGCAGAAGGCAGAATGAACATTGTCTGTAAAAAACACAAACAAACAAAACTTGTGAGCCGAACTACGGTAGATATGATTCCTCAAAAGGATACGTAGGCATTGGGGTAAGGCCCAAGCAAGTACAATTTTATTTTCCCTACATTCTTTTCTCCTTTCTTTTGCATGCATTCTCTCTTTAGTAGTATAATAAACAGTAAGCATAATTTAGACACACCCATAAGATAGACAATAAGAGTGGATACGGTAGAGTACTACGGGCGTGTGGGGTGCTAATACCTTCCCCTCGCGTAACAGATTCCCTTACCCGATCTCTCGGTCATAAGACTGTGAATTCTCCCTTCTCAGGTTTTCTTGATGTTCACCTTTCCCTTCATGTGGGATAAAATACGTTCAATGGTGACTTTATTGTTTGATGATTTTTAGCCGGTTGTTTCAGCTGGCGACTTCACTGGGGACAGGTCGACCAAATGTTGGTTCATCCTGGAGTCTCTCCTAGCTCTTTCTTTCTTTTCTTTGGGTGTTTAGTTTTATGCTTTCAGTTTATTCCCTCATTTTGTATATACTTTAGCATGTGTATGCATTTCATTTTACTGTCTTCCATATACTACTGTTGTACTGGATCTTCTTCTTATTGGGTGGGTGTTACTATTGAGGTAAAAGGCCCAATACCAGGCCAGAGTGCACTAGGACCCTAGGAATAAAGTGGAACATGAACGGCTAGTTGACGTAGGTTTTACTATTGCCGACATGTCGTCCATGCTTAGATGAGGTACAAATGAGGGGCTATCGTTTTCACGTAGGTGATACAAAGATAGTTTTCTCAAGAGTACCCTCGATTATGAGTTACCATTGCCTTACCCTGACCAAGTCTTCACCCGTGAGTGGGGAGGGTATATTTTATCACAGGTATAGAAGGTGACTATGTTCAGATGGTTACTCATGTTTAGCTGGTGATTATTTGTTCTAATGGTTATATTCTGGATTTTTGTTGGTGACCTATTCAAATGCTATATTCTGTTGGTGACTATGGGGTTCTCAGATTTATTTTCTGAGTTCCTGACTTGTTTACTTGGAGGTTCATTCGAGCCTTCGATCTTGGTATTCCGAGCATGTTCAAAAAAGGCTCAACAATATCCGATGTTCCAAAAGCCTTGATCCCGTACAAAGGGAGATCTACACGGTGCTTGGTTCTTGTATGTGCAGAAGCTATGCCGGACCATTGACTTGATGATACTCATATGGTTCAGAAACAGTGCAACAATCATATTCAGAAGTGATGGAACTTTAATCCTATTTGATCCCATGTCTTTGCATACATAACATGGTTACCACATGCGTAACATGCATTTTCTGTTATTTCCAGGGAAGCATATTTGTGAGTCTTGTGCTAAACTCTTCCATCTTTTGCTTGCGTAAAATCAAAATAAAAGCACACAAATTCCTTGGACATTTAGGAACATGACACGAAATCCATTCATGCACCACATGCATACCCATGCATCCATAACAGGTATTCGAAGATTGGGGATTCTTATTCAGACCTGGTGCTCTCTTCAGACGTACAAACTTGATTTATCACATGCTCGAGGATCAGTTATAGAATAACTTCATGTGGTATACTTTGGCCCGTGGTCAGATATTTCTTCAAGCAAGAAGATAATTGATTTAAGACTCAAATTAACAAGGTCATGGAAGCTCTGATGATGATGTCAACAATCTTGCACCTACTACTACAGCAGAGGTTCCTTCTTCTACTTATCTTTTGGGGAACGCTTTCAACAAGGGAGTGTTATATAATCTTGAGTTCTTGGAACATCTTATCAGTAGATGGTTCCCATTTACTGTGGGATCTTATATCAGTGCTTCGTTCTTGTTGACCAATTTCATATGTGGTTACCACACCGGGGTATCCAACTATTCAATTAGGGGCACTCTCCACAATTTTTTGTTCCCTGATCTGTTCGACAACATCCTGTCTTTGTTCCCCTAGTGAATTCATTGGGATAAACTTTTAAGCAGAGACAGAAGAAGCCTGATGAGCACAGTGGTACAAGCCCACCGCATTACATCTAGTTATTTCCTCGCCTGGTGGAAGTTCAATTGGTAAAGCTCTGATCTTTGTGGTTCTCCTTCCACAAACATCTCTTCTGATCACGATACACATGCTAGATGTATCCCCTATTATGAGGCACCCGATTTTGATATCAAAGACTGTAAAAAGGTTGAAGTATAAATCCCAACACCTGTCTGGCGTCTCTTCCAAAAGTCCAATTCCTATTTGGACAATTTCCAATATCTTTCTCACGAGTTGGATGTCTCTGTTGTTCTGATAGAAGACAAATTTTATTATTTCTTTGAGGCACGAGATGCTTGGTGATGCAATTTATACCAATTCGCTTGATAAAGCATTCATTTGTTCTCCTGAAAGAATCCTTTATGCGTAATTATTCTGGGGAACATGGCCATTCGATTGAAGATGGTATGTAATCCAGAGACAAGGTCCACGATGGAATCAATCCAGAGACTGTTGTGTTCACATCAGATCAGAATGGGAATTCTTTCGCCTATTCAAGCATCAAGACTTCATAAAATTTTCAGATCCAACAAGTCCATATGGAGTCAAGTCTCCTAAACGATGGCAACCATTTGTTCTCTTTAGTGCATTTTCATTTGCATTTTTGCTTTTTTTTTTAAACATTTCTTGTATATAGAAACTTGTCTATTTTTGAATGAAAATCTTAATGCAATATGTATGCTTGTCTTGAAGTGTTCCTTTTGTTTTTATTCATTCATTCATTATCACTCTTTAAATGTTTTACTTTCATATTAATGCCAAGTTTCCAAGTCTTATTCTTAGGTAAAGATTGGAGGGAGGATGACGATAATCTAAAAATGCAAAAATCTCTGGTTGGTACGCTTTTGAGTAAGACCCTACTGACGATGTACAAGCCTTGTTTCTATTCCTAAAAACCGGAGATATAAGGGACATAGACCCTCCTTAACCCCTCTGAGCCTTCGAAGTAGGAGTTTCTTTTCTATTCAGGAAAAAATGCTCATTTTAACCCTGGGGTGGGTAGTGTTCAGTTAATCTGATCAGGCATTCAAAACTCATCAAGAGTGTGCATCCAAGGATACAACAATGGTTATCCTTAAAAAGGTTGAGGAAAGTCAAAACCACAATGGTTAAACCTCATCTATCAGCAACGTGTATCAACTAACGATATCCCAATGGGTATCTCTCGCACATCAGGAGGTCAACGGATGACGATACAACAATGGCTATCCCTCATCTACCAAGGATTCAGACAGTCACTGTCACTTCCAACAAATCAAAGACAATGCAAAGATCAACGACTTTTTAAAAATAGAAATTATGAATAAGAAAGAAACAAAAAGCCCTGCTAAGTCGAAACATGAAAACAAGTCGCTTAGGCAAAAGTTGGGGCATCCAGTTGGACTTCCAAATCGAAATTCAAAAGAACTTTTCCAGGAAAAAGTATGGGAAAACAAGAAATAAATTGAAAATCCGAAAAGGCGAGAAAAGGATTACCAATAAAAATCCTTATCGAAAGAACAAGGACGTGTGATCAGACACCAAAATCAGAAGTTAGTGACTGTTGTGTCTAAGAGGCCTCAATGGTTCCTCAACCATCACAAACTCTTCTCAAGATGAATGCTTATGTTGGGTCAACTGAACGTAGGAATGGAGAACATCATTGAGAATGGGTGGGCACCAAAAATTTTGAGCCTTAAATCCTTTTTTCTAAAACCGTGAACAAGGCCACGTTACAACCCATAAAAGTCCTAACTGAAGCATGGGTCAATTCAAAAGCGTGCTACAACGAGATAACGTTTAACTGACTCCTAAGCGGTATGTTTGAATATTTGTTTTGCCATCATATGCTTGCATCATCTTTCATGAAAAAAAAGAATTTTCAAATGTTGCTCTCTAGCGAGTGACTCGTTCACAACCGAGTTGTGACATCATTTCATTCAAAGCATTTTCAAACTTCAAGACTTACATATGTGTTGCATTAGAATTATCATTCTTATAATAAACATTCTTCTGCATACAAAACAATTGATTGACATCAAGTAAGTTTGCACAATGAACAATCGGTAAAGAGGTCAATCTTGTCAGAGAATAGAGGCTTGAATATTCAGTTGAAGCGAAAGTTAGCTTTCACAAGAGAAATGACTTATCCCGAGGCATATTAACTAGTAATTTTGTCAAGAGAAAGAAATTTTGGTGCTTCACATTCTGAGTACCCTTTAGGATGAAGTTAGCAGATTCTGTCAATCTGGGGCAATCAAGTCGAGAGTTGATCTCTCCAAGCTCAGCCAAATATGGGGCATTCCCTCAAAGCTTTCAATCAGAGGCTATCACGTCGATAAATCTCATCATGTTTCCATCAATCAGGGGCTATCACATCGATAAATCTATTCAGAATTCATTCAACCTGGGGAAATTACGTCGAGATTTGACAAATCTTTCCAAGAAAGTTATAATGAAGAGTAGTTTATTTCGTGACTCAAGACATTGGGGCAGACCACCTCATATCATATTGTGGCACAGATATTCTGGTCTTCCATTCAGCATAGTTTCTTCCAAAAATCCCACAGACAGGGGCATTCCTCATTCGTACTTGTAAAGTTAATTAAGCCAGTTACGTTGTACGAGATGACTACAATCAAGCTAGAAGCATCGTAACGGCCACCCTGACCTGGTCAGCGCACAAAGCTGCATTCGTCTACTACAGACAATTTCAAACATGGTTCCCAAAGTGAATTCAGAAAGTCCAGAGTCATCATTTGACTCAGCACGCGCAAGTGCATTCCCAGTGGAGTTAATCAACTGCATCCCCAGTAGAGCTGAACTAGGGCATTCGCAGAGCTAAACTGGGGCATTCGCGGGTGTCCATGCCCATCTTTTATCCCCAAGTGATTCAAGAGGCAATTCCCCAGTATGGCATAAACTTGGGGCATATATTCTAAGAGATTCACATGGTGTTAAATATCCATTCTTCGGCATATTCAGTTCTAACATCCTCTCAGCAGTTCAAGATATAGAAAGTCGGGCCAAATTATCTTTTCCCCAACAACACAGTTCAGAATTTAGTGGCATACCAGTAAACTCGCTTCGTCGGAAATTCAATATTCAGTAGAGTCATCAACAATGTTCGGTATCATGGGCTCCCCAGTGCAAATTCTTATCAGTATCCCCAGCGATCTTTGGTACTCCAGGCTTCCAACACCGATATGTATGGGCATCCCCAATGATGAGCAACAGTTCCTCAACGAGCCTTTTCTTATTCCCATGAAGTCTATTTATTGGCATTGCGTATAGCTATCACTGCATAACATTGCATCCTCAAAAGTGCGTAGTCGATCTATCCGAATGGATCTTTGCGGCAAAAGAAATTCAAGCATGCATACAAAGCATAAGCCAGATCAGGTACCCTACACAAAAGACTTGAATCATTCAAGGACAACAATACATCCCTACAAGAGTATATCATTCCCAAAACCCCAGTTGATGACCTTCACCTTCACAATGCCTAGCTAATGGTGCTAGTACCTTGTACCCTGACAAACAATTTGATCTTTAAAAACTCGTCATGTTGTGACCCATGTTTTCATCGTAGAATCTGAGATCGCCGGTTGGCTAGGTTCTTCCCATAGATCATCTTAGAACTTGAGATTGCCTCTTGGCTAGGTTCTTCCCATAGATCATCTTAGAACCTGAGATCGCCTCTTGGCTAGGTTCTTCCTATAGATCATCATCGAACCTGAGATTTCCTCTTGGTTAGGTTCTTCCTCAGATCATCTTAGAACCTAAGATCGCCCGTAGGCTAGGTTCTTCCTTATATCATCGTCGAACCTGAGATCACCTGTAGGCTAGGTTCTTCCTTAGATCATCATCGAACCTGAGATCGCCTTTTTTCTAGGTTGTTCCCATAGATCATCGTCGAACCTGAGATCTCCTTTTGGCTAGGTTTTTCCCATAAATTATTGTCAAACCTGAGATGGCCTCTTGGCTAGGTTCTTCCTTAGATCATCGTCGAACCTGAGATTGCCCGTAGGCTAGGTTCTTCCTTAGATCATTGTCGAACCTGAGATCGCTCGTAGGATAGGTTGTTCCTTAGATCATCGTCGAACCTGAGATTGCCGCTTGGCTAGGTTCTTCCCATATATCATCTTAGAACCTGAGATCGCCTCTTGGCTATGTTCTTCCTTAGATTATTGTCGAACTTGAGATCGCCCATTGGCTAGGTTCTTTCTCAGATCATCTTAGAACCTGAGATCGTCTCTTGGCTAGGTTCTTCCCATAAATCATTGTCGAACCTGAGATCGCCTCTTGGCTAGGTTCTTCTTTAGATCATTGTCGAACCTGAGATCACCTGTAGGCTAGGTTCTTCCTTTGATCATTGCCGAACCTGAGATCTCCCGTAGGTTAGGTTCTTCTTTAGATCATCGTCGAACCTGAGATCCCTCGTAGAGTAGGTTCTTCCTTAGATCATCGTCGAACCTTAGAACGCCTCTTGGATAGGTTCTTCCCATAGATCATCTTAGAACTTGAGATCGCCTCTTTTCTAGGTTCTTCCTTAGATCATCGTCGAACCTAAGATCGCCCATTGGCTAGGTTCTTCCTCATATCATCTTAGAACCTTAGATCGTCTCTTGGCTTGGTTCTTCCTTAGATCATCGTCGAACCTGAGATCGCCCGTAGGCTAGGGTTTTCCTTAGATCATCGTCGAACATGAGATCTCCCGTAGGCTAGGTTCTTCCTTAGATCATCGTCGAACTTGAGATCGCTCGTAGGTTAGGCTTTCCTTAGATCACCGTCTTAGAACCTGAGATCGCCTCTTGGCTAGGTTCTTCTCATAGATCATCTTAGAACCTGAGATCGCTTGTAGGCTAGGTTCTTCCTTAGATCATCTTAGAACCTGAGATCACCCGTAGACTAGGTTCTTCCTTAGATCATCGCTGAACCAGAGATCACCCGTAGGCTAGGTTCTTCCTTAGATCATCGTCGAGCATGAGATCGCCCGTAGGCTAGGTTCTTCCTCAGATCATCTTCAAACCTGAGATCGATTGTAGGCCAGGTTCTTCCTTAGATCATCGTTGAACCTGAGATCGCCCGTAGGCTAGGTTCTTCCTCAGATCATCTTAGAACCTGAGATCTTCTGTAGGCTGGGTTCTTCCTTAGATCATCGTCGAACCTGAGATCTCCCATAGGCTAGGTTCTTCCTCAGATCATCGTCGAACCTGAGATCGCCCGTAGGCTAGGTTCTTCCTTAGATCATCGTCGAACCTGAGATCGCCCGTAGGCTAGGTTCTTCCTCAGATCATCGTCGAACCTGAGATCGCCCGTAGGTAGGGTTCTTCCATAGATCATCGTAGAACCTGAGATTTCCCATAGGCTAGGTTCCTCCTTAAATTATCTTAGAACCTGAGATCGCCCAAAGGCTAGGTTCTTCCTTAGATTATCGTCAAACTTGAGATCTCCCGTAGGCTAGGTTCTTCCTTAGTTCATCGTCGAACCTGAGATTGCCCTTTGGCTAGGTTCTTCCTCAGATCATCTTAGAACCTAAGATCGTCTCTTGGCAAGGTTCTTCCTTAGATCATCGTCGAACCTGAGATTGCCCCTTGGCTAGGTTCTTCCTTAGATCATCGTCGAACCTGAGATTTCCCCTTGGCTAGGTTCTTCCTCAGATCATCTTAGAACCTGAGATCGTCTCTTGGCTAGGTTCTTCCTTAGATCAGCGTCGAACCTGAGATGGCCCCTTGGCTAGGTTCTTCCTTAGATCATTGTCGAACCTGAGATTGCCCCTTGGCTAGGTTCTTCCTCAGATCATATTAGAACTTGAGATCGTCTCTTGGCTAGGTTCTTCCTTAGATCATCATCGAACCTGAGATCTCCCCTTGGCTAGGTTCTTCCTCAGATCATCTTAGAACCTGAGATCATCTTTTGGCTAGGTTCTTCCCACAGATCATCGTCGAACCTGAGATCTCCCTTAGGCTATGCTCTCTGTCAAATCACTCTCAGGTATCACCTTAGGATCGTAGGTCGCCCGTAGACCTTATCTGCTATCTTTTCGTACCAACCTTTATCTTGTATTGGCATCACACCATGATACAAGTCCAATCTCCGTCTCTCCCCTGAAAAACAAAACAAAAATTATTTCCCCAACAGATATCACAAAAAATAAATAAATAAACACATACACTCTCTCTCAGGGCAAATTTTTGGCATTGGTATTTAATCATCTTCTACCTAGAACTTTTGAAAGGCACGCGCCAATCGTACTTTCAGGTTTATGACGATTAAATGGGGGCAGCTATAATACCCCAAATTTTTCCTACCCCTTTACTTTTATCTGGCTTATGCATTTTTCATTTTTCTCATAATTCCCATTATGTAATCTAATACGTCATTCATTCATTAATCAATAAAGCATGGCATGTGATCAAAGATATTGAGGAATTAAAGTCTATTTATGCATTTAAGCTCTTATCTTCACTCAGGTTTAAATCAACTGGTTCTTTCATCGATGAGGTTTTGTTTGAAGCTAGGGTTTCAATTCATGGCTTTATTTATCACCAAGCTATAGGGTCATTCTCCTCTTCCTAACATCAAATTGCAAGGCTTGCTCACATCATCTGGAGCTCCTCTTCCTCAATATTCTTGTTGTGTTCTTCAACATATAAGGTGGTTGTGATTGCTTACTACATAAGTCGTCCTATAAGGTCTCCTAAAGGTTACCAGTTCAGGTATTTAGCATCTTCTTATGTATGTCATCATCATCACTTGATAAGGCTTTGTTTTCCTAAGCATGTGGACTTTAAGGAGGGATTGCACTAAGAGTTTTTCATCAATTAAGTCTTAATTTCTCAAGGATTCAACTCATGATTCAAAAAGCACAAGACATGGAGAGTGTACTTATGATATATTAGGGTTTTGGTTCAAGAAGTTTCAATATGCAACACAAGTCAACAATATCTTTGAGGATCCCATCCATGGGAAATTAGGGTTTGTGGATATCTTAATGCAAGATATTTCATCTGAATGCTTGGTTTACTTGTGTTACGAGATTCTTTTGAGTTCATTCTGAATTACGCTGAACCATAGACTCAATGCTTATTATGAAGGATTAGATTCTGAGTTAAGGGTGGATGTTCTTATAATAATGATCATTCAATCATTTTGGGATAATCAAAGTGCAATGATACATTCAAGGGATAAATCAAAGATCAAGTTTGATTCAAAGTCCAAGTAACTCGAACTCAAAGTTTTGTGCATGATTCTTCAACTAAGAGTTTGCTTCAAAGGCAAGTTAGTGAGAATTGGAGATTGGAAAATGGGGATTGAAGTCTCTCAAAATTGCAAGCGTGGCGTGTAAAATTGATTCAAGCTTCTAATGAATTTTTTGGATTCAAGTTTCAGAAAAGCATGATATATCAAAAAAAGCACATACCAACATCTCATTAAAATTCATCCATGTTCCAAATATTACAAAACCACATAAATACGAGTCTGGTTGCTATTAAATCATTTGACATTATTACATTACATAGACGGGAAGGATTATAAATTTCACAAAAGAACACTATCCTAAACCTATGCGCCGTTCATCTTCATCTTCATGACATGTTTTGAATCTTCACTCATTCATAACCATGAACCATGCTTTGCCTTCATAACCATGAGCCATTCCTCAAAATCTTCATAAACCAAAACTTGTATGCACCGTCCGCACCTTCCTTCTCCATAAACAAGCCCTGCATATTAGTCACAAAAAAAAACATAAAATCAGTCCATAACCAATAAACCAAAACAACCATTAACTAATTCTGGTTACATAGTTAACTTATAACCATAACCAACTGTCCATAACAGAATTCTAATTGTCAAGAACCAACTTCCTCTGACTGAAGCCTAACAGAATTCCAGTTTCCCAAACAATTTTCAAACTTCCAACAAGCAACTAACAACTCACTCAATAACAGGAAAAAATAAAAACTCCTCTTACTGAATCAAAATTGTCCATAATAGAAAACCAACTTCCTGTTAACCCCTAACTAACCGGTAGAAAACCACCCTGCATAATAGAAACCTCATAGTAGATTTACCATCCCAAACAGCCTAACATAATTATAACTCCCTCTCCTAAGTGAAACAAAATCTTCTAATTCCTCATAAACCTCTAACCATCTCATAACCGAATCCCCTCTAACCCCTAACCAACTTCTAAACAACCCATTAACTGCCTCTCTAACAGATACTTATCCTATCAAAAACAGTCCAACTAACTTCTAACAATTCCTAACAGAAATATAACATAATTCATGAATCTCTAACTTCCTAACCGTTTCATAACAGTTTAAAAATGGAATTTCCCAAAAATATATTTGCCGCTAACCAACCAATTCTAAACGGCCTTGGAAACTGTCAGCAGAATTTCACAACAGAACTACAAAACTCCAAAACAGAAAAGCAGAAAAAGAGAGTTCAGAATTAAAACAGGTAACAAAAAATTCACCAGAAAAGGAAGAGGAAAAAGAAAAAGACAAGAACTCACCTTCAATCTGGATTTTGGTTGTTCAACATTTCTCTCTGAATTGGATCTCCACCCTCATCTTCTCAGGATCTCCGCATTTTAACCTTCATCTCCTTAGAACTCCACGTACATCCAGCTTTCAACAAATCTTCAGTCTTCACCTCTTTACACTCTCAATTTTTTATGCTTTATAATCATCATTTCTGCCTTTCAATCTTCATCAGCAAGAGGTGAACATCATTGCAGCTTTGTGTCATCATCAACCTCCAAGCAATTGTTTCTTCAACGACTACAACCTTCTACAAAAAGGCGAAGTTTCAGTATCAATGGTGTTGATCGATAGCGCAACAATAACAACAACGAATTTGCATCCATTCATCAACAACCGCAACACATATTCAGAAAATGCAAAAGGTAAGAAGAAAGTGAAGAGACGTCATGGAAATGGTAGTATACCTGAAAGAACCTTTGGATTTCTGTTATGTTGTCGATGTTGGTACGACTCCGACAGACAGGTTGTTCTCTCTCCACATTCATATATGTTATGTATTCGTTGCTAGTATGGTAAGGATGGCGATTGGCGCTACGCAACCGTGATTAAAGGATAACTGCAGCATGGTATTCGTCAAAGAAGAACAAGGCGGAATGCTGAAGCCGCACCGTTGTGAAGATGAATAATGGAGGAGAAGTCACTCCGTTCAATGGGAAGAAAGGGGGTATTGTTTTCTTCGTGGATCTGAAAGGCCACAAAATTATAACCCTAATTCCCTTTTCAATATTTACTTTACATAATTTATTTATGAGTATTTGTTCAATTTAGAAGATAAAAATGCAATTTTTTTGTTGGAATGTTGATACAATGGTTGGGTGGACCGAATCATCTCTTGGTCTTGGCCCAAAATTGTCTTTTTTTTACAGCTTCTTGGTTTGTCAGCAAAAAGGCATGGTGGGCTCAAATATAATGGGCTTAGCCCCCAAAATCCCATTGTTAGAGTACACCAATGATTCCAAGCTGCACCTCCTGATATCTTTAATTTATTTTTTTACTTGATTCAATATTATTTTGTGTGATATTATTGAATAAAAGAGATTTTAGTAAGGAAGTTCAAAGAAGCTTTTTGTAGAGTTTTCTCTTTGCTTGCACGGTTTCGAAGAGGCAACGGACCTCCTCCATTCGGTATCATCACAACCTCATTTTATTCCTCATTTCCTCACTTTACCGTTTTTCTAGGTACCATGAGAAGTAGGAAATAAAGAGCGTGCGCTCAAAGTCACTGTTTAAAAACCTGTAGCAGGCATTCCACACTTCATTTGCAATATGTGTTGTTCTTGTGTTTGCTTCTTTGTTTGTTGATCGATGAGTAACTCAATTTAGAAAATGAGATCACGACTTCGCTCTCAGTGAATGCTCCCTATAGGATTTTATTGCTTTCCTTTATTTCTTGTTGATCGATGAGTCACTCAATTTAGAAATTGAGATCCCGACTTCGCTCTCATTGCATGTTCCCTATAGGATAGTTTTGTTAGACTTTCTTTGGCATGTTGACATATATAGGATCTCTTTAGGTTTGCTCATTTGAGTTTATTGGCTTGTTTGCTTTATCCTTGTACATACCATGTTCCCTTAGGATGTGCTTGCTCCGTTCGAATGCTAGTTAGACCTTAGGTTGCAAACCATGCATGCAGACATTAGGTAGACGTTTCCCTTTTCTTAATCCTTGACTTAGGGCTACCATTGTATGATAATTTTAGGTTAGAAATAGGCTAGTCTCCCTTATACTCTTTTCTTCCCATTTTTGCATCCTTGCATCTAAAACTAAAACTTCTTTTCTTAGAAAATCAAAAACATGCTAATCACACTTAAACCCTTTTTTCAAGGTAACAAAATACAAACCAACTCAAATATTTTTGTGCGTCCAAGAACCATTTTTCTAAAACCCTTTTCAGGTAAGGACATGATTAATTTACTTCTGTGTCAACGCTCAAGTCTCCAAATGTCAAGCTGCGGCACAAGGAGGAATTAACATTGTCTGTAAAAAACAAAAACAAACAAAACATGTGAGCCGAACTACGGTAGCTCGGATTCCTCAAAAGGATACGTAGGCATTGGGGCAGGGCCCAAGCGAGTACAATTTTATTTTCCCTACATTATTTTCTCCTTTCTTTTGCATGCATTCTCCCTTTAGTAGTATAATAAATAGTAAGCATAATTTAGACACACCCATAAGATAGACAACAAGAGTGGATACCATAGAGTACTATGGGCGTGTGGGGTGCTAATACTTCCCCTCGCATAACAAACTCCCTTACCCGATATCTCGGTCACAAGAGTGTGACTTCTCCCTTCTCAGGTTTTCTCGATGTTCACCTTGCCCTTCATATGGGATAAAAGACATTTGATGGCGACTTCATTGTTTGATGATTTCCAGTCGGTTGTTTCAATGACCTCTTAGAATATTCCAAAGAATTTCTTTTCATTTAACACTGAATTTGAATTTATTTACATTGATTTTAATTTTGAAGTTCATGAAACAGGACTTTGATTGGAGTTCGAATGCGTTTGTCCATCTCTTTCCCAGTAATGACATATCTTGTCTTTTGGCTCCATTTTCAATAATTTGAAATTGATTATTCACTTGAAATGCTCCTATGAAATTCATTCCTTCCAAACACATAACCATGTCCCAATATTAATGTATGAATAATCATGAATTAGTCCACAAAATGTCAACCTTTTATGGTTGACTTTGTTGACCAAGAATCAACTCTTATGTGAACATCTTCAAATCCTTTTTTTTAATCTTATCACGTGGTGTAATACCCCAAATGTGTCCTACCCTTTTACTTCTATTTTTCTTGTGCATCTCGCACTTTTTTTCATGTACGTAACTCCATTAGGTCATCTAACACATCATTCATTCGTTAATAAAAAAAACTTTTGGCATGGGATCAGGGATTTCAAAGAATTAGGGTTGTCGTATGGCTTCAAGGCTCTCATCTTTGCACATACCTGTTTCAAGTGATTTTCCATCAATTATTTGTGTGAAGCTAGGGGTTTTTATGGACTTCTTTATCATCAAAGTTACAGGGCTATTCTCTTCTTCTCCATATCAAGATACAAGGGCTTCTCCATCCAATTTCATCGAGGGTCAACCTTTTGAATCAAAGATGTTGAGGAATTAGGGTTTCTTGGAACTTTTAGGCTATCATCCTCATGCAAGCTTGGATCAACATGGTTCTTCATCGGTTAGGGTTTGAGGGATTAGAGTTTGTGTTTATGGTTATTGGGAATTTCCTCTTTTATCAAGATACTCATTTTCATCAAAATATAAAACCATTTTAAGTTATTTCAGTGAGCAAACAAATTGGGGTCTAGCTCAAAAAATCTCACTATGCAATACAAGGAAGTTTACAAGCCTTCATTCTGAAAACTTTACATCAAACATGGAAGTCCTTATGGTTTATGGTTTATTTCCCAATAGAATGATCAGTTGAGTTACTCTAAGGAAGTGGTCTTGTGTGATCCGTATGATATTCTTTATGGGGTAAGATGCGTTAAGTTTCATAGTTTCATTCAAATGGATGCAAGGACATTAAGGCAAGGAGGGATTTTGATTATTGTCTTCACGAAATGTTCGACTTTCATGTCGTGGTTTCTATTCAAAGTTGTTTGCAAGAATATGAAGGAAAGAATGAAAATTGGAAATTTAATTAGAGGAGAGGAACAATGTTTCATCCAATGTTCGTTAACCAATTCGTTTTGAGAGTTCCAATATGCAATTACAAGTAAAAAAATTCAAGTGCGTTACAAGAGGGAAAAAGAGAGAAAAACCACAGGTCCTTAAACAAATGCACCATTTGACTAAAATATGATCTTTGATTAAAGAACTCCTACAACTTATTTTACTTCAACTCCGATTTGGTCTTCATAATCCCAAATTGCCTCATGTTACAACAAGACCTTTTACCTTAGCCCTTCTCCATACTTCATGCTTCATCTATCATCAAAACCATACTGCATTCAAAATTGCAGCGTGTGGCTAAGGTTTATGAATCTCAAAACCAGACCTGCATAAGTGTTTGGCAACATTAGGTCAAAGCAAAACAAAAACAGAAGAGAAAATTTAGTTCGACATAAAGAAGGAGAAAACATGATTTTGAAACTCAGTAAATTAGAAAAAGGAAAACCACATTTCTAACCTCCTAACCGCCTGTAACTAACTTCCAAAAGCAGCAGCCATCCATAAACACAAAGCTTCCAGCAAATAACAGAATTCAACAATCATTCTTAACAGTTCCAAAACTAATAGTCCATGGCCTTTAATTACCAACCTATAACCGATTCCCAGCCAATAACATAATTTCCCTCACTTAACTAACTTCCAAAACTGCAAGCTCTCACTAACATAACCGTTTCTAATCATGGCCACTCTAAAAAAAACTGCAAAAATCCCAAGAGGAAAAAACAAATAAATGCAAAACAGAAACAACAACCTGTAACCAACCTGCAGAATGCTTAACCAAAACTTAAACAAAAAATAACAGAATTGTTCAACGCGTAACCAATTCCATAACAAACTCTTGACTTCTAAATAGAATCACCTATCTACCCCGCAAAATGGTCAACATGAGGCATAACAGAATTTCTAAACAGAATTGCAAATGACGAATCACCTCCAACCAATTTCTAACTGTCGATAACCCAACTAACAGAATTTTTTGGTAACTAACCTCAAACCTTTAACCCATCACAGTTTCAGTCAGCTTCTGACCTTCTCTTCATAACCAAAATTATGCCCTGTTGTAACCTCCTAACTAACTTCTTAAACAAAACTTCTCAGCAACCTGCATAAGAGACATAATAGAAACGTAACAGAAAAAAGAATAACAGAAAAGGAGAAGAAGGAAAACTTCTGGCGAATATCCAAAAAAAATAGAAAACTGGAACAAAATTTCCAAAGAGCTTCATAACCAATTTCATAGATTCCTAACCAACTGGCTAACAAAATATAACAGAATACCTCTGCAATCTCCAACCTCTCTCTCGGCAATCTCCAACCTCTCTCTCGGAAATCTCCAACCTATCTCTCTGCAATCTCCAACCTCTCTCTCTCTCTGCAATCTCCAACCTTTCAACCTCACTCTCTTCATACTCAGCCATCACCTTCATCGACCTTTCCTCTCTCTCCATATCAACATCTTCTGAAACACAACAACACGCACAGAAACAGAGAAATCGAATCAGAAAGGTAGAAGAAGAAGATCCAGAGCACGCATACCTGAGCTTCTGTTGATGTTCATTGGTTTTCTCGCCGTCAACGTAACTATGGAAGAAGAACCTGACCGGTCTTCGGTAGGTAAGCCTTGACTCTTCCTTATTAAATCATTTCGCTTCAATTTTCATGTATGTGCGTAGAGTAGAACATGTGGATTGATACCTCTAAAGGACTTGTAATCGATTAATATGTGCGCCACGTTCGAGTTTGCTTTTAGCTTCCTAGGGTTTTCGTGTTTCATGTTTGGATTTAAAGAATTAGAAGGAGATTGAACATATGTTGAACGGAAACATGCTCGTTGATGGAACAACGATGAGTGGAGAACGGATGAGGTTACAGTTGTGATACGGTGGCGACGGAGATCGGAAAAGATTGAAGGTAAGGAGCGAAGTTTGGTCGGCGAATGAGATGAGAGGGGAGTTTCTTAGGGTTCCAAATCAAAGATGAGGAGTCGCTGTGATATTTTCCCTTTCTTTTCTTTTTTTACTTTTGTTTTTTTTATAATATGTAAATAAATATGCAATAACAAAAATTGATAAAAAAGGATTACGATGGACCGAAAGTGCTTAGGCCCACTATGCCTTGTTTTTTTGGAAAGACTGATTTGCAATAGAACAAAAACTCCATTGGACTGATTCTGCATGGGCCTTTCAGTTCATTACACTCTCTGTCTCCAGAAAACACCCCCAGTTTTAGGCATATATCCCTTGAGTCTTGGTGTTGTTTTAGTTTTAGTCTTTTTAGTTGATTTTTGATTTTTAATAATTGGAAACAATAAAAATGATAGAATATAATAGAATGTCTCCTAAGAATTAATCCTTTAGTTCTCGATAGAATTCTCCTTACATTAAAGAAACTAATAAAAAATATTTTTTCTTTTAGTTTTATTCATACTTTCATACCGTCGCGCCTCGTTATTTTTTACACATTTGTTTATTGTGCAAGGTACATTTTGGTTATTTCGATCATGTAACATAACAAGTAGTTATGTGATCAAAGCATGTGGCTTATGCTCGTGTCTAATGCGACATGCCTTATTTCTCATCATCCTGAGAAATTCGTATCATATTATATGTTGTCAAAATACATGTGATATTTTATGAGGCTTTGTGCAGGAACTTCTGATTATGCGCCGCATTCACGACACTCGTTTTCCTTTATCTTAGTTGGATATTGTTTCTGACTCTGTTTGTTCCTTGGCGAAGCTTGCTCGATGCGTATTCCCCGCTTCTCTAGCGCGTTCGTCTTCTCTTGACGACTTGCTCGCTTTGGTAGCCTCCGCTACTACCCTTGTACTCCTTCATACTTTACCGCTTTCTAGATATCATGTGAAGTAGGGAAAAAAGAGCATGCACTCGAAGTCGCTGTTTAAAGACCTGTAGCAGGCATTCCGCACTTCATTGGCTATATGTGTTGTGCTTGTGTTTGTTTACTTTCTTGTTGATCGATGAGTCACTCAATTTAGAAATTGAGATCACAACTTCGCTCTCAGTGCATGCTCCCTATAGGACTTTATCGCTTTCCTTTATTTCTTGTTGATCGATGAGTCACTCAATTTATAAATTGAGATCACGACTTTGCTCTCATTGCATGATCCCTATAGAATAGTTATGTTAGACTTTCTTTGGCATGCTAACCTAGGAAGGATCTCTTTAGGTGTTCTCTCTTGAGCTTATTAGCTTGCTTTCTTTATCCTTGTACATACCATGTTCCCTTAGGATGCGCTTGCTCCGTTCGGATGCAAGTTAGACCTTAGATCGTAAACCATGCATGCTAACATTAGGTAGAAACTTCCCCTTTCATCCTTGATGTAGGATTACCATTGTATGATAACATTAAGTTAGAAATAGGCTAGTCTCCCGTATACTCTTTTCTTCCCCTTTTGCATCCTTGCATCTAAAACAAAAACTTCTTTTCTTAGAAAATCAAAAACATGCTAAGCATACTTAAACCCTTTCTCAAGGTAATAAAACACAAACCAATTCAAACCATTTTGTGCGCTCAAGCACTTTTCTCTAAAACCCTTTTCAGGTATGGACATGATTAGTTTACTTATGTGCCAACGCTTAAGTCTCCAAAGGTCGAGCTGCGGCAGAAGGCGGGATTAGCATGATCCATTAAAAAACATAAACAAACAAAAACATATGAGCCGAACTACGGTAGCTCTGATTCCTCAAAAAGGATACGTAGGAATTGGGGTAGGGCCCAAGCGAGCATAATTTTATTTTCCCTACTTTATTTTTTCCTTTCTTTTGCATGCATTCTCCCCTCAGTAGTATAGACAGTAAGCATAGATTAAACACACCCATAAGATAGATAACAAGAGTGGATACCATAGAGTACTATGGGCGTGTGGGGTGCTAATACCTTCCCCTCGCGTAACAGACTCCCTTACCCGATCTCTCGGTCGCAAGACCGTGACTTCTCCCTTCTTAAGTTTTCTCAATGTTTACCTTTCCCTACATGTGGGATAAAAGACGTTCGATGGAGACTTTATTGTTTGATGATTTTCAGCCGGTTGTTTCACGTGGAACATGCCATAGGATATATTAAGTCTTCAAGCATGACTTAGGTCAAAAATCTTACTCTTTCTATGCCTTTGTGCTCCATATGTGCCCCTTGAAACCATGATGAAATAAATCAATGTTTTAACTTGTAGCCTAAGACATTGTCCATAGTATCTTTCCCGTCAAGCAACACCACTAAAATAGAAGAAATGTCTTGAATCCATAACGAACCAAACCCAAATCCATGGAAAAAACCTATCTTGCAATGTACATTGCAAATCTTATATAATAACTTGTGACTCAAGCCACGAATGAGGTCCTTTGAATGAGGATCTTCACTAATGAACAAAACTCCACAAAGAAATATTCTTGATAAGTTCACGAATAGGGAAATAGGCCCTAATTTGAATGACGTTTATAAGCATAAAAGATACCCCTCGAGAACTCCCAGGACCAACCTCAAAGTCTATTGAAGAAAGTCGTATAGCTTAATGAAAGAATAAGTCTTCAATGATCACAAACTGTAATTCCACAAACCAAGATTGATGAAAGAACTAGTTGAAACAAGCTCGATGAAGATAAGAGCCTCACAAAAAATGAAAACCTTAACGTCAAGATCCTTGATCCCATGCCAAGTTATTGATTAATGATGCATGACATGCAAAATGACCCAATGGAAGTCATGTACATGAGAAAAGTGTGAGATGTATAAGCTAGATAAAAAGTTAAAGGGTAGGACAATTTTTGGGTATTACAATTGCTCTAATTTAATCGTCTTAAACCTGAGAGTACGATTGGCGTGTGCCTTTTGAAATTTCAAGGAAGAAGATGATTAAATCCTAATGCCAAAATTTGTTCTGAAAGAAAGTGTGAGTGGGTTATTTATTTTTGTGATATCTGTTGGGGGGGATTTTTATTTTCTTGGTGAGCAGACAGAGATTGGACTCATAAGATAGCAATAGAGGCTAATACAAGACATATAGACTCGTAACGTGGCGTCAAGCCAATACAAGACAAAGGTTAGACTTGTAACGTGGTGTGATGCCAATATAAGGAAAAGGTTGACTTGTAACGTGATGTGATGCCAATACAAAGACGGAGATTGACTTGTAACATGGCGTGATGCCAATACAAGGAAAAGATTGAACTTGTAACGTGGTGTGACGCCAATACAAGGAAAATGTTGACTTGTAACGTGGCGTGATGTCAATACAAGGACGAAGATTGACTTGTAACGTGGCGTGATGCCAATACAAGGAAAATATTGAAATTGTAACGTGCCGTGATGCCAATACATGGAAAAGATTTGACTTTTAATGTGGCATGATGCCAATACAAGGACAAAGAAGACTTGTAAAGTGGCGTGATGCCAATACAAGGGAAAATATTTGACTTGTAACTTGGCGTGATGCCAATACAAGGACAAAGAAGACTCGTAATGTGGCGTGATGCCAATACAAGGAAAATGTTGGACTTGTAATGTGGCGTCATGCCAATAAAAGGAAGAGGCTGGACTTGTAACGTAGAGTGATGTCAATACAAGGACAAAAAGACTTGTAATGTGGCGTGATGCCAATACAAGTCAAAGATTGACTTATAATGTGGCGTGATGCTAATACAAAGAAAAATATTGACTTTTAACGTGGCTTGATGCCAATACAAGGAAAAATTATGGTATTACACTGAGTTACAGTTCAAAGCCCCTTTTTCCTTAAGGCGAGGTTGACCGGTTTGTTATTCAGAGCCTCTTTTGCCCTAAGGTGAGTTTGAGAGAGTTGCGGTTCAGAGCCCCTTTGCCCGAAGGCGAGGTTGAGTGGCTTGTGGTTCAGATCCCCTTTTCCCAAAGGTGAGGGTGACCAAGTTGTAGTTCATAGACCTTTTCCCGAAGGTGAGGTTGTCCGACTTGTGGTTCATAGCCCTTATTTCCTTAAGCCGAGGATAATCGAGTTATGGTTCAGAGCCCCTTTTCTCTAAGGCGATCGGCTTTTGGTTCATAGCCCTTTTTTCCCTAAAGCAAGGTTGACTGATTTTCAGTTCATAGCCCTTTTTCCCGAAGGCGATGTTTACCGGCTTGTTATATTTCCATAATAGTGTTACAAAGAATTTCGGTTTTGGGTGCCTCATTAAGAACCCTTGCCCTTGCAAGGGAAAATAGTTCATATCTTACATTTTATTGATGATGACATTACATAATTTTAGCTAAAATAAAGCCTAAGATTGGATACATTCCATGTCCTATGTATTTTTATTCCTTCCAAAGTTTCTAACTTGTAGGCTCCATTATTTAGCTTCTGTAGAACCCGGTATGGGCCATCCTAATTTAGGGATAACTTTTCTTTGTTCTTCAAATTAATAATCCTATTGAGAACTAAGTCACCACTATATAAACCTCTTTGTCTCACCTTCAACTTAAATCTTTTAACCAATTGGTCCTTGGTTGCAAATTCTCTAATCTGAGATGTCAATCTAATTTCATCAAGCAGGTCAGCTAAATTGTTCAGCTAATTTTTGTTAGTAACTTCATCGAAATGCCCTCGCCTCTAGGAGGGGGTGTTGATCTCTATTGGAATCATTGTGTCATCCATGTATACCATCCGGAATGGTGTTTCCTGGGTTATGGAGTGAGGTTTTATATGGTAAGACTAAAGGATTTCAGGAAAATACTCTGACCATAGACCATTCGCTTCATCCAACTTATTTTTCATCTCGGCTAGGATTATCTTATTTTCTGCATCTGCTTGCCGGTTGTGATACGTGCCACAGCCTTAGCATCTGCCCACTTTGTAAAGTAATATATGGCCATAATCAGGAATTTGAGTTGTCCATGTATGGTGGCAATGGACCTAGTATGTCTGCTCCCCCTAGTAAAATAGCCATGGAGAAAAGATAGAGTTTAGCAGCTTAGCTGGAGATTTTATGAATGTCACATACACTTGGAATTTTTCACACTTGCTTACAAGCTCGGCGCATCCTTGCAGCATGGGAGGCACTTAGTACCCAACTCTGAGGATCTTTCTTGATAAGGCTCTTCTCCCGATGTGGCTACCACATCTCCTTCATAGACTGCTTTCATTATCAGGGTGGTTTCACTTTCTGATATGCATCTCAACATGGGTGTAGACCTCCCCATTTTATTAGTCTGTCACCCATGATGAGATAGCATGTGGACATCTTTTTTATGTGTTTTTCTTTGTTGACATCTTCTGGTAGAACCCCATGCATTAAATATTGTATTAGTTGTGCCATTCATCTCGTTGAATGCCCAATGGACATAGTTTCTTTACACTCAGTGTTTGGACTTCCCAAGATATCTTGTATCATTGTTTTGTTTAGCCCTAACCCCTTAGTATTGGCAAGTCGGGCTAATAGGTCATCTCATACATTTTCTTCTCTTGGGATATGGGTGATTTCAAACTATGCAAAAGCCTTTGATAACCCCAACGTTATCTTTAGGTACTTTAGTAATGAGGCGTCATTAATCTGACACTCTCCTTACACCTGCCCTACAATCAGCCGTGAATCAGTTTTTCCGACAAGGTGGGTCACACCAACTTCCTTAGCCAATTTTATTCCTACTATCAGAGCTTCATACTCTTCCTGATTCTTACTGGCTTGGAAGTTGAAACTCAGGGAGTATTCCAATATGAAGTCATGCGGTGCTTTAAGCATAATCCCGGCCCCGCTCGCTTTGAAGTTGGATGAGCTGTCTACATGAAGGATCCATCTTCTTGCACTCTCCTTGAGTATCAGGTTGCTTAACTCGACCAGGAAGTCATCTAGTACCTGCAACTTGATGCTTGTTCTCGGGGTGAACTCAATGTCGTACTCATATGATTCCATAGCTAAGATGACCATTCTTCTGGCTAAGTCGGGCTTCTTCAGTATTTATTTTATTGGGTAATTGGTTTTCACTATTACTGGATGGCCCTGAAAATAATGCCTTAGCTTTTGTGTTTCTATTACCAATGCCAATGCTAGCCTTTCAATATTTTGTTATCGCGTCTTTTCCCATTTCAAGACATTGCTAACGAAGTACACCAAATTCTCCTCGTCTTCTTCCTCTTGTAAAACGATAGAGCTCATGGCTTTGTTTGATACTGCCATGTATAAGACTAGGGGTGCATTCTCTTTAGGCCTTGTCAAGATGGGAGGAGAGGATAGAAAATTCTTTAGGCCTTGAAAGGCCTCCTCACACGCCTTTGACCATTTGAACTCTTTTGACTTTCTATAGGCTACAAAGAAGTGTATTGACTTATCTCCTGAACATCATAGAGAATGGGACAAGGCGGCTAAACTTCCCATCACCTTTTGTACTTATTTCTTTGAGGATGTCGCCTCTTCTGGTGTTCAAAATTGTCATGTCCTTATCTAGACTGATGGGTTTTCGGCTTGGTCTTTGAGCAGCTCGTTCCCGCGGTCAATATCTCGGAGCGCGTCGAGAGGATTCTTGTCTTCTCCCTGACCCCTATTCTCTATTTTTGGTTCTTTTAGTGGTGTCCCTAAAACATTTATCCTGGTTACTATCTTCACCCTTTATGTAGCATTCTACTCGGGAGATGATCTCATCCATGTTGGTGGCCGACTTTTGTGCTATGGATTCATTGAATTGTCAAGCTCAGAGACTGTGCTGGAAGGCACCCACGAAAAATTATTGGTTGGGGTGGGATACTTTAACGGTCTCCATGATAAACCTAGAAAGGTGTTCCCGTAGAGATTTAGACTGTCCTTGTCGACATTGAACAAAGTAGTCGTTGATACCTTTTGGTGTCTGTTGGCTGAGAAATGTTGCACTAGTTTCTTGGTCAGGTCTGAGTATCTTTCCATGGATAACCGAGGAAGGGTAATATACCACCTTAGATCCATGTCTTTGTAGGTTCCTTCCATTAGTTTGCACTTCAGCATATCAGTAGAGCCTACTATTGTCATCTGGTTATTGATAGCAATAATGTGCTCTAGAGGTTCAGTTTTGCCGTCATAAGATATGAGTGTTAACTGGGAATTTTTAGTGTATGAATGTTGAGCTGAAATGATACATCTTAGAAGAAATTTAGTTCTAAAGGAAACATGAAGGAGATCTTGTGGAGATTTCGATAGATCAAAAGCTAGTAAGAATTTCATTCCGCTAAATATTGGCGAAAGGATTGTTTGTGAACCATTGGAACTTGATTTATTCGAAGTATTATTATAATAGATACTTAGACTGTCACGTCTATATTATTTGGCGCTTTGAAGACAAGAAAGTTTTCAAATTTGAAAGTTTGATCTTATTAAAAAAGACGCGTGGAAGCATAAGCTTCAAAGGCGCATGCAGCAACGAACATGGCATTGTTTCAGTAATTGGTCGTTAGGGTCGAAATAGTATAAATAGGAGTCTTAGAAATAGGATTCGTGTATTCACATAATTGTACAAATTACTCTAAATTACTCAAAGTACCAATGTTCGAGAAACGAGTTGTGAGAATGTACGTATGATGCACCAACTTTATGTTTTATTCCATTAATTTTCAATTGAATTTTTATATATTCCTTTTAAGTTTAAATCAATATTATTTTATATACCAGTACTTTCTTTAAAGCATTGCATTATAATGTTTAAAGTAATAATCGAAATCAATATTGTTTAAAAGATTATGAATGTTGTTGAAAGTATTCATTATTTTCAAGACCAAAAGTTTGAATAAGAACACATGCCCTTAGGATCAATCTGGTCGATCATGCAAGTCACCAATCTTTTCTTTAATTTGGAAGTCCAACGGTTGTTTACCAAATTTCAAGGTAAACAAATTGGCACACCTGGTGAGACTTATGTTCAATAAACAAATTTCTCAGTTCTAGTCAATGTTTTTAAAATATTCATCATCCTTTTTTATTTTCTGTGTTGTATGAGACTTAGAGGTGGTAAATTAGCCACAAACAACAAGGAAATACCTAAGAGATAGTACATTATAAAAATGGTGAACCAACGCTAAACAGGTAATCAGAACTCTCCTAACAATGATGGAGTACCACCCTCAGTTACTTCGACAGGGGGGAACTACGATTATGTGCCTTTTTTAGAGGTTATACTGTCTTCAACAAGTTTAATTCCAACATAATCGAACACTTATACTAGCCCTATTTTGACCTATTAACAACGGGGAAATATTTTCCATAGGTCTCATGGGCTGCTTGGTTTTTCCATGCCTCAAAATGACCGAGAGCGACCTTATGGCATGCCATCTTCGTTTATGATGGGTATACATAATTCCACTTCAACATACTTAGATCCTGTGATGAATGTTACTTATCCATTACAAGGTTCTAGATATGCTATTAATAATAGGGGTCGAAATGTCCAACCACAGATAAAGGGAGTTTCTTCCCAAATGACAAACTCAACAAATTAATCTACATCAGTGATTAGACAGCAAATGGAAGAAAGTAACCATGAAATGGTCCAAATGCTTGCACAAACAATGGGTACAATCTTTAACCCTTTGATTCAAAAACCACTCAACAGAACCAACAAATGGCTGCGCAAATGATGCACATCGCTGAATTATTTAGTGTGCCTTAACCCCTAACACATCCATAGAGGAAGCGGGTTAGGGAAAATCAAGGGGTAATCTTAGAAGAGGACCCAATAATTAACCAAGTTCGACAGAATCAAATAAATCCACCCCAGTCGAATGTGGTAAATCCGAGAGGGATAGTTGTCATACCCCAAATTTTGACCTAAGATCCCATCTTCATTTGCATTTTTTTATATGCATCAAGGTCACGAAATATGGCCGGTTTTGAACTTCTCACCTTCGAGCATTGCCTGTGCTAAGATTATTGAGAGTTGTGAACGTTTTATCTTATGCATGAATAACTTATAATAAAGCACAAAGTGTATGTTTTTGTTTCTTTGAATTCATGTGCAGAAACAAATCTGAATCAAGAGCATCAAGCGTCACGCCTCAATTAGGGTTTTCAGTCTCAAGCCATAAGTACAATTGATCATTGATTCTCGAAGACTAATTCATCAAGGCACAACTTCTAATCTCAGAGCATGGAGTCTCGAACATCGTTTAGGCTTATTTTGATCACAAATGTCTCGAGTGTGATAGCTTGTTTCGAGGAACTTTCAGAGAATCGTGTGTTTATTTCCATGCCCTGTTCAACAAATGGCCTCAAGCTTCTAAAAAATTCTTCAAAAAAAAAAACAGTCAAGGTTCCATGATCACTGGTTCACGTGTGTTTCACCTTGCCTTGAAATACAAGAAAAGACCAGTCTATGCAGATCAATTCAAAGCACTTCAACCAGAAGTCATCTGCAAGTTTTCTGTAAAAGTTGAAGACATGTTGTGTTTAGAAATCCATGAAAAGTGTTATAGGATGTTTATCATGATTTAAGAGTTTCTTGATCTCTATGTTCAGTTCACCGTGCCAATTTCTCAAAGCGACAACATTTCGCCTCAAATCCCTCTTCTATTGATCATTCGAAGCTTTTAAGTATGGTTCGATTTCTTATACTTACATGACGTGGGGTGATCTTCGTTAGAGTGGGGTGATTGAATTAAAGATCGCTTTGGAAGAATTTATTTAGAATACTTGGAGTTCTCAAGTGTTAACTAAATAGAAGTTATCAAAAGGGTTCAGTCAAGATTCAAATCATTCATCACATTGCATTTATTCAAGATTATTTTTGTGTGATTACTTTTATGGATTCCCACCATGTCCATTTGAATTCATATGAGTCATTTATTAAAGAAGATATTGAAAAGAGAAACTTGATTCAAATAATCATTCACCACAAGAATAAATACATGATGGTTACAACTTCATTACAAGATCAATTCATGTAATTCATTTGGATCTCTAATACAAGATGCAAGATTGAGTTCTTAAGGCTTGCATCATTATTCATTCAATATTCAAAAACTCATTCAAGTAGCAACCGATTCCTTTCCAAATTCAAGACGTAGATTTAGAATTTCCTCAAGATGAATATAAAGATTTAAAGTTTCAAATGATCCAAAATGTTTACAATTACAAAGGAATTGAGAGAATTATATTCAAGACAAGTTTCCTTTCTTGTTGCATAAAAAGATAAATTCTAGACCTATTGTTATTTTTTAAAGCTTCAAATCTTGCTCCAATAAACCTTGATGTCCAACAATACAAATCAGCCCATTTTTCAGCCCTGTTTCAACAATAACCATCCAATTTTTTGTGGTACTTTTGCTGTCCAAATAGCAGCCTGCAGATCAATCCAAAAACTGCCATAAAACTGCTAAAAATCAGCATAAACAAGTCTGCTATACAGCCTGCTGCCCTATTCCAACCTGCATAGAAATACCAAACAAAATTGCTATAAAAATTGCTATAAATTAGTCTAATACAACCTACTTCCCTACATCATAACAGCCTAGAGGTTACACTAAAATGGCAATTCAAAACTCTCTGAAAAAAGCCTCAAAACAGGGCATTCATAACTGTTCAAGTTTCTCACATTTTCCCCCCTAAAACCCCACATATTTCACTATAAAAGCCCACCTTCATGGACAGAAAAAAGGAATTGGTTCAAGAATTACAGCAAGAATCAGAGTTAGATTAGTTTAAGTATCAACAAAGGGAGGGAGAACTTACTTTTTTTTTGAAGCTCCATCGGAGAGACTCCGATAGGTATATCCCCCTCCATTATATTCTGCATAATATTCTCATAATCTTTTTTCACACTACAATATTCGTTTTGCCCCACTTGCATGCTACCCTCACTACATAGTTGATTATTCTTTTTACATCATTTTCTTTATGCCATATGAATACATGATTTAACACAACCTTATATATATATATATATATATATATATATATATATATATATATATATATATATATATATATATATATATATATATATATATATATATATATATATATATATATATTCTGAAAATTGCTGTAACTGGTAAATGTTATAAAATGTTAGAGAAAAAACCAGAAACATCACACAAAAAATGAAAACTCAATAAACTTGCTTCAAACAGCCTTCTTCATTCCAACCTCACTTTCAATTCCAACTGTCTCCTGTAAACATCAATACTACCATCACCTCAAATCGCCAACAACTCCCCTATTCTCCAATCACGCGACCTTCATCTGATTCACATCACCATATCCCCCATGTGCTTCCAAGCCTCTGACTCACACACAAACCGCTCCTATTTTTAATACACCTGCACAGATCCACCACCAATTGCCACTATATCTTTCTCAACCTCTCCTCCGTATAACTCACGACAACTTTAACTCACAATCTTTGAAACCAATTCAACTCTCTATCTTTGTTTTTCACATACCATCCATTTACTGTCCAACAACAATCACGCATCACAACTCAACCCTCAACGCCTCATCGCAACTCTTCAATTTTCACAAACTGTAAAACCTCACTGAATCCTCATATCCACAACTCTTTATATATCGCGTTCCTATTTCCAACAAAACAATAACTTTGTCATAAACAGCAATGCATGGAAGCAGAAGCGAGTCGGAAAATTAAACGGTGAAATACATAGCAGAATACCTGATACATCCTTCCAACATTGCCAATGGAAAATGTTCAACTGTGAGCTCCGTCCTGCTCCCTCCGGCTCTATCAAATCCGCGTGTATCTCGGTATCCCAAATCCAAGTTCATCTTCTTGGGCTGATGATTCTAGTGTTAGAACATAGTTTGATTCTACAACCCTTGGTTAAAGTTTTGATGATAACAAAATACATAGAATAATTTTATTTCTAAGATATATATAAAGAACATTTATGCTCCTTAAAATTATGCCTTATATATGCAAAAGTTCTGATGGAATTAGCATCAGAATGGAATCAGCATCAGAAGATCAGCAACCTTTGAATACACGCTGAAACCACCAGACCACTGAAGTTTAATGACCAGAATCTGCGCCTAAACAAATACACTCTGACTCTGATCAAAGACATCTTTACCAAGTCATCAACACTCTGAAGCGTTATCAGCAGATACAACAAAGAAGTCTCTGAAGCGTTACTAGTCATTCAAGACAAAATTAAATGCTAACGGCTTTCTTCAGACAAAGATCTTCTACAAAAGGAAAGTGCATTATTATCATTAAACCTGCTTTATGGACAACGTATCCTTACGTGCCTATATAAACAGGACTGCTTGTGAAGAGAAGCATGTACGTACGCACTCAATTTTTCTAAGCTATCAAACAACGCATATTCAAACCTTAAGAAAAGTAATCTCATTCCAAGCTTATTTTGGTGTAATTATCATAGTTATGATATACAGTTTTGTAAGAAAAAAAACACACTTGTTCAATTCATTTGTAAAAGAAGTTCCTTGAGATCAAAACCGGCTTGTGGTTGTACTCATGAAGACTTTAACAGTTGTTAAAGTAGTTGTTGTAATTCTTTGAGAATAGTGAATTAAGACCTCGTTGGAGAGAGGAGAAATCACCTTGACGGGTGGACTGGAGTAGTTTGAGATCAAACGAACAAGGATAAAAATATTGTGTTGTCAAGCCTTTTGTTTTAAGTTTTACAATTCAACCCCCCCTTTTTGTGTTTTTCACATCTTCAATTAGCATCAGAGCGCCTGGTTCTGAGCTTTAACACTTAACCGTGACAGTACAAGATCCAGCGTCAGAAAAACACAATGGAAGGACCAAGTCAAAACATCAGCAATGACAACAATGAAGAAAGGGACAGATTCAGTGGCAAACCTCCAGTCTTTGATGGAGAAAACTTTGACTACTGGAAAGACAGAATTGAGAGTTTCTTTTTGGCCCATGATGCTGATTTGTGGGACATGGTAACTGATGGATACACGCACCTAGTGGATGGACGTGGTCAGAAGATTGACAGGAAAATGATGTCTGATCAACAAAAGCATGAGTTCAGAAATCATCACAAGGCCAAAACAATTCTTCTCAGCGCCATCTCATATTCAGAATATGAGAAAATATCAAAAAGAGAAATTGTTAAGAATATGTTTGATTCTCTGAGAATGACGCATGAAGGCAAAATTCAAGTCAGAGAAACAAAAGCCCTTGCACTCATTCAGAAGTATGAGGCATTCAAGATGGAAGACAATGAGTCAATAGAAGCTATGTTTTCAAGATTTCAAATTCTTGTTGCTGGTCTAAAAGTTCTTGACAAAGGATATTCCACTGCTGATCATGTCAAGAAGATCATCAGAAGCTTGCCAAAATAGTGGAGGCCATTGGTCACAGCGCTTAAGCTAGCCAAGGATCTCAACAAAATCTCTCTGGAGGAACTCATCATCTCCCTCAGAAGTCACGAGATAGATCTAGAAGCAGATGAACCTCAAAAGTAAGGTAAGTCATTAGCATTAAAATCTAACAGAAAATCTGATTCCAAAGTTTTGCAGGTTGTGGAAGAAACCTCTGAGGGATCCTCATCAGAAGAAGATGAATTATCTCTTCTCTCCAGAAGAGTGAACCAGCTGTGGAAGCAGAGGCAAAGGAAGTTCAGGAATCCCAAAATATCAGAAAATCAGAATGAATCTTCCTCCAGATACAGAAGGTCAGAATCCTCCTCTGGAAACAAAAGATCTGAAGGCTCCTTAGAATACAAAAACCCAAACTACAAAGACATCATTTGCTATGAGTGTAACGAGAAAGGGCACTACAAAAGTGATTGCCCAAAGCTTCAGAAGGAGAAGCCCAAAAAGAAGTTTGGGAAAAGAAAAGAAGAAAAGTCTCATGGCTACATGGGATGATTCTGATACATCCGAAGCTGACTCAGAATCAGATGATGAAAGAGCAAACATAGCTCTCATGGCAAAAGTATCTGAAGACAGTGAAGCTTCTGAGTCAGACTCTGAATCAGATACATAAGAGGTATTCCCTGACTTTACTATTAATTTTACTAAGGCTGAATTAGCTGAAAGCCTTAATGAAATTCTGGAAAGGTATCAGCAGATCAGAGTCAAATTCAGAAACCTGAAAAGGAATCTTGCTTCTGACTCTGATAAGACTGAGAGTCTCAAATTGGAGAATTTTGAGTTAAAAGATAAAATTTCAAAATTAGAAAATCAAATGCAAAACTCTCAGAAGGAAACAATCCCTGAAACTCCCAGAAATGCTGATGAGATCATCAAAGAGTATGATCACAACTTTCAGAAGTTTCTAGCTAAAAACATAGACAGAAGAAAAATGGCTTCAATGATCTATGGAGTTAGCAGAAATGGCAGAAAAGGGATAGGATATCAAGGTAAGGTTCCTACACCAAAAAATGTCATGGATTTAGTTATAAAATGTACTCCACTTGATTCACACTTTATATATGGGCACACACATGACATAAAATATACCAGTAGTGATTACTTTATCAAACAAAAATTCAACCAGATTTTTGGTAGAACTAACAAATCAAGACCCAAGAAAATGTGGGTACCTAAGGATAAAATAATACATGTGGCAGATATCTTTAGCAGCAAAGCAAAGACACCAGTCATGGTAACTGGACTCTGGATGCTCACGACACATGACGGGAAGAAGGCATATGTTCCAAAGCCTGGAACTTAAGCCTGGAGGCCACGTAGGTTTTGGAGGCAATCAGAGGGGAAAGATCTATGGCTCTAGAACAGTAGGTAATGGAAATCTTCCCTCTATCAATAATGTTTTATTAGTTGATGGATTAATGCATAATCGGTTATCCATAAGTCAATTAAGTGATAACGGTTATGATATAATCTTCAATCAAAATTCATGCAAAGCTGATAGTCAGAAAGATTGGACCATCCTATTTAATGGAAAGAGGAAAAACAACATTTATAAAATCAAACTTTCTTAACTGAAAAGTTAGAATGTAAAATGTCTTCTGTATGTTAACAACGAGCAATGGATCTGGCACAGAAGATTGGGACCTGTTAGTATGAGAAGAATATCTCATATTAACAAACTCAATCTGGTCAGAGGACTTCCTAACTTGAAGTTCAATTCAGATGCTCTGTGTGAAGCATGTCAGAAAGGCAAGTTTGCAAAACCTGATTTCAAATCCAAAAACGTTGTTTCCATCTCTAAGCCATTAGAACTTCTGCACATTAACTTATTTGGTCCAGTAAAAACTGCCTCAGTCAGTGGCAAGAAGTATGGGTTAGTAATCGTAGATGACTATAGCAGATGGACATGGGTAAAGTTCTTAAGACACAAGGACGAGTCACACTCTGTGTTTGTTACCTTCTGCACCCAAGTTCAGAATGAAAAAGATCTTAGAATCATCAAAGTCAGAAGTGATCATGGTGGAGAATTTGAAAATAAAGACTTTGAATTATTCTTTAATCAAAAAGGCATTCTGCATGACTTCTCTTGTCCTAGAACTCCCCAGCAAAATGGAGTTGTAGAACGAAACAACAGAACATTGCAAGAAATGGCCAGAACCATGATCAACGAGACTAAAATTGCTAAGATCTTTTGGGCAGAAGCAATAAACACAGTGTGTTACATTCAGAATGGAATCTCCATAAGACCTATTCTGGAAAAGACTCCATTTGAATTGTGGAAGAATAGAAAACCCAACATTTCCTATTTTCACCCATTTGGATGTATATGTTTTATTTTGAATACAAAAAATTATTTGAACAAGTTTGACTCTAAGGCACAAAAGTGCATTATGTTAGGATACTATGAACGCTCAAGAGGGTACAAAGTATACAATACAGAAACACAGATTGTTGAAGAGTCAATCAATGTTCGGTTTGATGATAAGCTTGACTCTCAAAAGTCAAAGCAGAATGAATTCCTTGCAGGTATAGAAGTTGAACTCACAGGTACTAAAGACAACTCAGAGGCTCTCAAAAGAGACACCCCCTCAACATCAGAAAGAGTCACTATAAGCAATCCAACACCTTCTGTTGATCAACTCCAGAAAAGACCATCCAGAAGCAGAATTGATCACCCAGAAGAAACAATCTTGGGAAGGAAGGAAGATCCAATCAGAACAAGATCCACCTTTAGAAACTCTGAAGAATCCCTCATGGGACTTGTTTCTGTGATTGAACCAACAACAATTGATGAAGCACTTCTGGACAATGACTGGATTCTGGCAATGCAGGAGGAGATAAATCAGTTCACAAGAAATGACGTATGGGATCTGGTTCCCAAACCAAAAGGATTCAACATCATAGGCACAAAATGGGTGTTCAGAAACAAAATGAACGAACAAGGTGAAGTCATCAGAAACAAAGCACGACTGGTAGCACAAGGTTATAGTCAGCAAGAAGGGATAGACTACACAGAAACCTTTTCTCCAGTCTCCAGGTTAGAATCTATCAGACTTTTAATCTCATTTGCTGTTAATAAAGGCATCACTCTATATCAGATGGATGTCAAGAGTGCATTCTTAAATGGCTATATAAAAGAAGAGGTTTATGTGCACCAACCCCTGGTTTTGAAAGTTCCAAAAATCCAGAATATGTTTTCAAACTAAAGAAGTCACTCTATGGTCTGAAACAAGCTCCCAGAGCTTGGTATGAAAGACTAAGTAACTTCCTGTTAGAAAAGGAATTCACCAGAGGGAAAGTGGACACAACCCTGTTCAGTAAGACAGTTAAGAATAACATCTTAGTATGTCATATTTATGTTGATGACATTATATTTGGATCCACTAAACCCTCTTTGGGAAGAGAGTTTGCTAAATGTATGCAGGCAGAATTTGAGACGAGCCTAATGGGGGAACTAAAGTTCTTTTTGGGCATTCAGATTAATCAAAATCCAGAAGGAACCTACATTCATCAGAGCAAATATGTCAGAGAACTTCTGAAGAAATTTGATCTCTCAGAATGTAAGCCCTCAAGGATTCCAATGCATCCCACGTGCATTCTGGAAAAAGAAGAGGTAAGTAACAACTTAGAACAGAAGGTCTACAGAGGTATGATTGGTTCTCTTCTCTATCTGACAGCTTCAAGGCCTGACATTCTATTCAGTGTTTGCATTTGTGCTAGATTCCAATCAGATCCTAGAGAATCTCACTTAACAACAGTTAAGCGAATTTTCAAGTATCTGAAAGGTACTACTAATCTGGGTTTGTTTTATAGAAAATCAAGTGATTACAGCTTAGTAGGATATTGTGATGCTGATTTTGCTGGAGACAGAGTAGAACGTAAAAGCACTTCTGGAAGCTGCCAGTTTCTGGGAGAAAATCTGATCTCATGGTCCAGTAAAAGATAATAATCCACAATAGCTATATCAACAGCAGAAGCTGAATACATAGCAGCAGCTGGATGTAGCATGCAAATTCTCTGGATGAAAAGTCAACTTGAGGACTTCAATATATTTGAGAGTAACATCCATATCCTCTATGACAACACTTTTGCTATTTGTCTCAGTAAAAATCCTATCTTACATTCTAGGGCTAAGCATATAGAAATAAAACATCATTTTATTAGGGACTATATTAAGAAAGGGATTCTCAATTTAAAATTTATTAACACAGACCATCAATGGGCTGATATCTTTACAAAACCTCTTTCTGAAGATAGGTTTAACTTCATTCTGAATCATCTCAGCATGAAGCTTTGCCCAGAATAAAATAGTTTTATTTTCATATCCTAACTTTCAGAATTTTGGTTATTTTCTGTGAACTACTGATCAATCTGCCTTCAGATCTTTAGAAGTACAGACTGTATCATAATCTATCCATGAAGATCTGAGCGCTTCATTTCAAGGATAGAAATGTGCTTTTCACTCAACCAAACAGTTGTCATCCAGTCATCAGTCACTTTCTGAAGCTGAACACGCGTTCACTTTTTTGAAAGGTCAAAAGCGCTGATTGGATGCATTGGGACACATGTCATGAGTAAGTGTTCCAATATCTTTCTGAATCCCCCAAAATCAGCTATCATTAAATGCTCATAATCATTAATTTATTTCTTTCTCTTGCCGTTTACATTTTCAAACTCTATTTTAAAATCTATTTAAACACATTTCTCACTCTTTACACTCTTACACTTTCACTTTCTCTACAATCTAATTAATTTCAGTTTGCATCTTTTTCAAAACCCTTTCACTTTCTTCTCAAAACTCTCTGTGTGAACATGGCTTCCTCAAGCAACCCAACTACCAGTACTCAGAGAACAGATTCCTCAGAACAATATGAAGAACCCTTCAGAACTCTTCTCACGCCCATCAAAAATCTAGAAGTTCTCTCAGAATTGATTGTGGACTTTAATAGACTTCAAGAGAACGTGTTCAATCTCTCTGAAGAAGTAAAGGCTCAAGGATGGAACAGGTATTTTGACCGTCTGGTAGGTCCAACATTCCCAATCCTTGTGAATGAATTTTGGATTCATGCTTCATCTTCCAACCATCAAGTTACTTCGTACATAATGGGGAAGAAGATAATCATAACTGAAGACCTTATTGCAAGGTTGATAGGCTATAGTGGTGGTGGTGTAAGATGCATAGACATGGATGAAAGATGTGCTGATGTCCCCCTAATTGCTAGAGAAATCTTCACTCCAGGTCTACCCTCCAGCAAGATAAGGGATCTAAAAGACCATCACAGAATATGAGCCAAGATTATTCTGGGATGCATAAACCACAGGAAGCCAACCAGCTCTCCTGACTACATCAACATTGATTAGCAGTTTCTGATCTACTTCATCTCCCAGAAGATTAAGGTAAATCTGGCTCATCTGCTGTTCAACCATCTAAGGACTAGTGTTAAGGAGACCAGAGAAGAGGAGCGCACAAAAAGGGACTGGATACCCCTAGCAAGGCTCATATCAGATATTCTAACAGAGAATAAGTTGATTGATCATCTAACAGAAGCTCAGGAGATCATCACTTTAGAAGCTACTGTTGGCAAACAGTTGAAGGCGAAGAATCTGAAGAAGATGAAGATCATTGAGAACATCAAGAAGGAACCCAGTGTCACTTCTTTTGCAACCATCTCCAGCAGAAGAATCCCTCTGGATAACTTTCCCATGTTCTCATAAATTGATTCTAAACCTGAGATAATAGTCAAATATCTGGGTGCATGCAAGGCAGATCGTAAAACACCAGATTTAAACATTCAGGATCTGCAGCAGAAGGCTCCAGAAGTTGTGCTGAAGAAAAAAAAGAAAAGGAAGGATGCAGCAGAAGGATCATCCCAGCGCACTCCCAAAGCAGCTAAAAAGAGAGGTAATCCTTCTTCTATAACTGTTTTAGATTCAGTATCTGTATCAACATCTGTACCAATCCCTACTCAATCAGAAAACCCTACTCCAAAAACACTAGATAAATTTGACATTGAATTTGACACCTCAGAAACGTTAACTCTTAGAGGATCTCACTCCCTACCTATAAATCCAAATAATGAAGTAACTCAACAAGAACTTGCAAAAGTTCTATCAGATATTGAAACCTTTGACCAGCATATATCTGCTCCCATACCAGTAAATCCAAACTCTGAAACCATTTCAGAACCACCTCAACAAGAAATTCCACTCTCTCCACTACCAGAAACTCATCCATCTTCTCCACAACCTGAACCATTTCAACCAGAAGTACAAACTTCTGAGGCCCAACCAGAACTTCATCACCATCAATCCAACCAAACTGTTGATTCTGATCCCATTCCCATTCCTGGAATCACTGAACCTCTGAACATCAGTATACCCCTGACCATCAGTATTCCCCAAATTCCCTCTTCACTAGAATCAACTCCACCAAACACCCCAAGAAGTACAATAATCATTCCAGACTCTCCCACTTCCTCACCAAAGATCAATCCAAATGACAATGCCAAAATTGTCATTGATTTAACTATTTTTGAACGCCTGGCTGCCATAACCAACAAAACAGCCATTCCAAAACCAAAACCATTTGAACCTACACCAGATGTTGGTACCAGTTTATTGATATTTGAAACAGAAATGCAGAAGTGGATAACTTCACTGAAGCAAGCTAGTCTTGAGTTGATTGATCCTACTGCATCAGATTATCTGTGGACAAGTTTCAGAAAATGGGTATGTTCTGAAACTCATAAAATGCAAGAACAAAGATACAGACAAGTCCAGCAGAACTTCAGTAACCTGCTAAAAGTTTTTGAAGATCAAGTTTTGAGCCAGCTTCTAAAGGAAGAAGTTCTCCCTCTGGACAATGCTCCCTGGTCTGAACATCGTCCAGCAGAGAAAGTTCAACCAGAGTCAGAAGATCTCAATCTGACTATTACTCCAGAGCAGATGACTCCTGCTGAAGAACTGGGTCAAAAAGAGGATATTGCAGAATGCTCTGAGAAGCATCCAGTTGCTGAAGATCCTCAAGCTTCCTCCTATGAAAGGTAGACTTTAGAAGACCTGAAGAGATCTGATATTTTGATTCAGGAAAGAATGGATAAACAGGATGACAAAATTTCGGAAATCAAGAGCATGTTAACCAAGCAGGAGGAAACCAACATCCAGATCAAGGGCTTGTTGGAATCTTTGTTCACGCGTCTTCCTCCTCCCTCTTAGATTTGCCTATGTTTAAAAATTTGTTTTTCTGTAATATTCTCTACATAGCTCTGAACTTATCATTGTTTCTGTTTTTAATATCAACTCATTTTGGCTCTGATTATGTGTTTCTTTTTGATAACTGACAAAAAGGGGGAGAAAGAAAAAGATATTTTCAATAACGGATTACTGAGACATAAGTCTCAAACATTCTAATCTACTTAAATTCTCTATTCTAAAAAGCTTGAACAGGTACAAAACTCTGCTGAAAGATACAGTAAGATTTTGATGCTCAATGACTCATAGAATTAAAAGGAAGCAATCAACTCAGGGGGAGTTTTTCTACTTAACTCTATACCTTTTGTTATTTATTCTTTATTGAAAAAATATGGTTTCTTGTGGTTGTACTCAAGAAGACTTTAACAGTGGTTAAAGTAGCTGTTGTAATTATTTGAGAATAGTGAATTAAGACCTCGTTGGAGAGAGGTGAAATCACCTTGACGGGTGGACTGGAGTAGTTTGAGATCAAACGAACCAGGATAAAAATATTGTGTTGTCAAGCCTTTTGTTTTAAGTTTTACAATTCAACCCCCCCTTCTTGTGTTTTTCACATCTTCATCTAGTTCCAAGAACACTTCCTCTCCTTTTTGCGGTAATGGGCGAGTTTCTGACTCTATTGATGAGTTTGATCTTCAAGACCAGCTCTCTTTTCTTAATGATGGAACATCGAAGAATTCCTATTTATTTTACTCTCAATTAGAGTTATGTTCTAGTCTTGGTGGTGGTGGAAGTGTTGGTAATGGTAATGGTGTTGACCCTTTATTTTTTCCGTTTGGTTATGGAGGTTCAGTTCATCGACAAAGTTTTCTGGGGAATGATGCTTGTTTGGTTTCTGAGGATCCGAATTCTGGCTTAGGTTGGATGAAGTGTGAATAGGGAAGAGAGAGTCTTAATTTTTTGTTTTTACGGTAAAGTAGAGAAAATAGGGTTTAATTGGGAATGATGATTAATCTGTAAAATTTCTCATCCCAATAACAATAAAAGGAGATTACGGCGTCTCTTTTTGTTTAGGGTTCAAAAACCTTTCCTTGTCCTCTTCCCAAACCGGGTCAGCCCAATCATTATCATCATCGCTTTTTATTTTACTTAAAGCATAGACATAACAAATAAAAAGCATAGTTGTGTGGCAAGGCATACCAATGATGACCAAAGAGACCCGAGTTCAACCCTTCTCCAAGGCATTTTATTACGTATTTTTAGTTCTTTTAGTCTTATTTCGCCCAAATTTACTAAAAATATATGATAACAAAAGATTAGTTTAGTATATTTTACATACAATTATTTCTTTCCATTTTAAAAATACAAAAAAAAATACATGCTAGTATAAATTAGTCTTTTATTTAATTTTATTTAGTTATTTAATTGACCAAAATACACGCTAGTATAAATTAGTCTTTAATTTAATTTTTGTTATTTATTTAATTGACCAAAATACATGTTAGTATAAATTAGTATTTTATTTAAAATTTTGTTATTTATTCAATTATCATTCTAATTAACTTTGTTCTCGATCATTTAATCTTTATTATCTTTCGTTCGTCTAAATTCCAAGGGAAATGTTTTAACTTTGTTGATTTCATGTCATCAAATATATTTTATACGATTGTGTGAAACCCTTCATACATTTTTTTTAATTTTGTTAATCTTAAGTTAAAGTTCTCCTAAAAAGTCAATTTTAAAACTCACACTTTTTTAAAGTCAAAACTTCGACACTAGGTCACGGTATTTTCAAAATCTCGTCCACACCAATTTTGACCAAACAAACAATTTTAACAAACAAAAACAGATATTTCAAAAGGTTCATGTGGAGTACAATAGATGCATTAGGTGCTAGTACCTTCCCATTGTATAACCAACCCTCAAACTTTCGATCTTTTTCAATAAACGCATTGTATATTCATTACTTTTTAAGTATTACTTTACATTGCATATTTAAGGGTTTTATTTCTCTCTTTCCCTTTTCCCTTGGAAATATAAAGCACGATGGCGACTCTTTCTTTTGAGAGTCGAGTTAATTAATAGCTCGATCTCCAATTTACACCGCTACATTTTTTATCGCTACAGAATTAGTGACTCTGTTGGGGAATGTTTGACCTCTTTCTGGTCCATCCCTAAGTGGGTTAAGCCTAATTTGTCATATATGTTTTATTATTATTTATTTGTTTGATTATATGTTATATATTATGGTTATTTGGGTGTTGACAATACTTACAAAGGACAAGTCCTATACCTGAACTAAGTACACTTAAGAATAGGACGGGCGATATAGTCATGTTAACTTTGAGGGAGTAATCCGGAAGAAGGAGACATGAAATCCCCCACTCAATGGAAGCCCCTTTGACTGTAGTATTCGTTTACTGAGTAATCGGGAAGATGTTACTGCTTTCGACCTGGGAGTCAAAGAAGCTAAGAACCATAGAACCCTTAACCCGTCTTGGCCTCTTAGGTGTAGTGTGGAGACTATAACGGAGTAATCCAGAAGTAGTTTTCACGTGATGCTGCACTCGGACGAGTTTCTCTTGAGAATATTGCTAATTACCGAGTAATCGAGACATTGGTAATATCCGAAGGAGGAACGTAGACTCTGGGAAATTTTAGAACCTTGTTTTACAGGTGTGATTAAACCTTTAGGACATACCTTGGGGTGGTCTTTACCTTTGACTCCATGCTCGTAGCGTTGAACCTTTGACCCCATGTTCGTTGCATTATCATTCATTCATGCATCCATAAGCATTCTTTAAACGTGTTTTTCAAGGAACTTAAGAATGATTTTTGCAGACATCTCAATTACTTTTACCATGGATTTTGGAAAAAGGAACACTCGGAGTTACACTTTCAAGGACCCTGAGATTGAAGAGTTAAAGAGTTTGATTCCCAAGATTGAGAACCTTATGGATTTCCGAAATAAGTATGGATCTATTATTCCTCTTATGAAGCGCAAGATGAAGGAGGTTATCATGATACGGTGGCAGAACCGACTGTTAATACTGGTTTGCGTTTTTTGTTTGCAAATGTTGCGGTAAGAAAGAGTTGCCACCGAATTTTATTTCATCCAACAAAGGAAAAGGAAAAAGAACAAAAAAAAACCTTTTTCAAAATGTTTCTGAGTATTGGGGGTAGATTATAGAAAGGGAAGGTGTTAGCACCCTTTCTATCCGTGGTTTTCCACATGCTCTTAGGTACTTGTTCATTTTGAAATTGCTTGTGTGTGTTTTGAATTTTTTTTGTTTAACTTCGTGATAACCCTTGTATCTGTCTTCAACAGTGTGACAAAGTTTTTTTTGAAAACTGTTTTCAAAGTGTTTGTGAAAAAGAGTTTTTATTGTTTTGATCAAGTACTTAAGAGTTTCTACCTAATCGAAAAAGATTGTTCATTTTCTCGTTTCCTTTAGACAGTGATATCCTACTATTAGTGAGTAGGTAGCCCAATCGTTGGATATTGAGGGACTATCGAAAGGGACGCTATGGTCATTGAAGGCAACATGTAAAGATATCTTAGCATTCGAAGGGACGGTCATCATATAGGAAACATCGAGGGACAAGATCATTTCTCATAGGAAACTCGAGGGACGTTAGAGACCATGATCTTTATGATGACTTTAGAATTAAGGGTCTTTGCTAACACATCCCTACGTTTGAGGGACATGACCATTATTTTCCGAGGCAACCAAGTGAGGTATACCCTAAGGGTGCATATGTGCAAGGTGTGTTATGTTCAATTATTTTAGTCTTGTGTTAAGTTTGCTAATGTTTGATTATTCTTGCCATACAATCCTATTAATAATACATCTAGTAGTTAATAGTTGCAGTAATTTAAAAATGCAGAAATATAAAACCTATCTATTACAAGGCTTCTGGGAGGGGGATTGTGTACATATCCAAAACTGGGGAAAAAATAAATAAAAGAGGTAAAGGTCCTACTAATCATCTATTACATCCCAATATACATTTACAATAATAAAAGGAAGTGCGAAAGAATAATAACACGCAAATTTGAAAAGACGTCTAAAAATCCTAAGATATAAAAGATATTTTTGTTGTTTTTTGTTTTAATTTATGAAAATGTTTAAGTTAAAAAATAATTGATCTAGATCTATATTTAAAAAAAAAGTTAATTATTAAAGAAACATGAAATTTAAATAAAAGAAATTAATTCTATGTTTTTTTAGTATTTTTGTTCCGAAAAGGAAAGTGAATTAAAATAAAATTAAACCTAAGTTCTATTTATTTTAATTTTAAAAAAAAAAGTTAAAGTGATTAGTTAATTAATTTACCAAAATTAAAATTTAATTAAGAAAAATCCTAAATCTATTTTTATGTGATTTTTATATTTGTTTATTGATTAAAATAAAAAAAGGGATTAAAGAAATAAATGAAATGAATAAAACAAGAAAATAAAGATGGGCCTAGTAGAAAAACTAAACAGGGGGTGCAATCATAAAAAATCCCTAGGATGAATCTTCTAAAGCTTCATGCCCTAACCATGGTGTTTTCAGATTCTTGCGTGGAACCTTTGATTCAACCATCCGTAATTGTTCTATAAAAAGTCAAACAAACGTTAGCATGCCATGAAATGTGATTAAAATTAGAGATTCAAAGTTTAAAATTTTACCAAACCGGTGTCGTAAAATAGGGGCGTGCTAGGCGTGTGATGGATTGATCTTGGGCCTTGTAAGACTCCTGAGGACTTCAAGAGGATGGTTTAAGGCTTGATGTCAATCGAGAGAGACCGGAACCTCGAGATATGACTTGCACCAATTCTTTGATTTCTGAAGAGCTTTTTGAAGAGCTTTTGGAGAGCTTTTTGAAGATCTTTTTGAGGGCTTTTTAGAGAGGAATTTCGTGTGTTTTAAGCTTGTATGGCTCTATATTTATAGAGGAGAATGAGGAGACAAGAAATCATGGAAATAATCTCCCTCATAATGTTGTGTTTTAAGACCATGATCAAAATTTGAAAAAATGTCATATTTGATGATTTTATGCCATTTTCACATGTTGATCAACCTGGACATATTTGAAGGGTTATTGTATGAAATCAATTGACATAAAGCAGCATAAAACTTGGCCAAAATGGATTCACATCAAAATTTACATTATTTCTATTATTTATTTATTTAATTCGGAATTTTAATAAATAAAATATCAAAATAAATAGCATAAATAGTATAAAAATGTATGGGTGGGCTTAGAGGTAGTGTACCATGTTAGTAATGAGTTTCAAACTTGAAAAGATAGTCCCATTTGGAAAAAAATCCAAGTTTTGTCAATATTTGCTTCACGCATTTTTTTCAAAAATTGGCCAACTTTGAGAATTTTTTTTATTAATAACCATGTATTAAAATAATATTTCGCAAATAACCGGGTTTCGGAAAAATTACGCAAATAACCATGTTTCAGATGGCTCCACAAAGGAGGAGCCATCTCACTTGGCGCCTCCACCTAGGGTTTTGCCCTAGGCGCCATCTCACTTGGCGCCTCCCTTGGCTTTTACCCAAGTGAGATGGCGCATGCTCCTTAAAAATGAGAGGAGGCGCCATCTCACTTGGCGCCTAGGGCAAAACTAGGGTTTTATAAATAATTCGTCCGTTTCTTTGAAATTTCTCACACTTTCTCGCACTGTATTTTTATTTTGTACTCCGTTATTTGCGTAATGACGTCGCCTATGATTTTTAGCAGAGATGGTTACGTTATATTCTCCGCCACAAAACCTGCGATGAAAATGAAATTCTGGCACATTCACTCCATAGAGCGTTTGAAGCGGGAGTTGATGCGGTGGCTAGATGGAGACATTGCGGAGGGGGAAAAATTCGAAGGATCCAGAGAAAACAAACAACAACCTCACATGGGACAGGAAGACCTAATGTGTGGTTGGAGGAAGTTAAAACAGACAGTGATGTAATGCTGATGATGCATGGGTCAGATGAAATTGTGTTAACAGTTGTAATTTCCTAGATTGAATATCGTTAATTATTGTTGTACGCGTTTTATTAACTGTAGCAAAATTAACGGAAAACCCTAATGTTTATAACACAAATATTGAAAAGATTTATTGTATTACAATATTTATGTGGTCGAGCCAAACGCCCGATTCGGACAGTTTTTGCGATTGTGTCCGACCTGACGGCATAAACCACACTTTCTTTCCAACCTGTCAAGATCGTCCATTTCTGTTGTGATGCGCCTACTTTTGGGACGACCCTTCTTGTTCCTTCGCATTTGGTCATTGTGCCAAACTATATCGCTGTTGTATTCAGGCCAATAATCCGGTTTTGCCACCAAAGGAAAGTTGTTGTTGTAAACAGTGAGCAACGTTTCAGATTTGTAAACGTTTGACAGCAGATGAAGCGCGTCTTGATGGGTATGAGCACAAGCGGCAATGACATGAGAGCAAGGCATACGAAATGCTTGAAACCTGCCACAATCGCACCATTGAGAAGGTAAAATGACCCTGTATTCTTGTCTTGGCAGGCCTTCATTGTGGTCGATTGTCTCTTTCACAATGAAGTTGTGGTTGTGTCAGTCAAACCGTGTAACCATGTGAGTGTTGGCTTTAGCACTTTCAGCCTTAATGTATTTCATGCAGCTTTCACTCCATAGTTGTCCTGATTGCAACACCGCATTCCATATTTCACCTCTTTTGGCAAATAACGCAGCCATCCTAAAATACGTAGATTTTACCAAGGCAGTGATTGGGAGGTTTCGTATGCCCTTGAATACCCCATTCATTGATTCAATAAGATTCGTTGTCATATGCCCCCATCTTTGGCCATTGTCGTATGACCTAGTCCACTTTTCCACCGGAATATTGTCGATCCACCTACCGGCTTCTGGATTAGACAAACGGATCTCGTTGCGGTAATATTTGAATGTGGGTTGTGTCAATGCATATCCCGCATTCATAACCTCTTTCCTCAATGTTTTGTCCTTGACCTCCCTCGAGAAATTTTGGACGATATGCCTGACGCAATAGACATGCGTAGAAGGAGGGTCATGCCAACCATTTGCTGGATTATTGTAGGCACTTTCAATGGAGGCATGTCTGTCCGAGATCAAACAGAGATCTGGTTGAGGAGCCACGTGTGTCCGAATATTTTTCAGGAAAAAGCTCTAAGCACCACCGGTCTCCCCCTCGACAAGGGCAAACACAACGGGGAAAATGTTGTTGTTACCATCTTGTGCAACTGCCATCAATAGCGTGCCTTTGTACTTCCCATACAACCAAGTCCCGTCAATTTGTAGAATTGGTTTGCATGATGCAAACCCTGTGATGCATGGTTGAAATGCCCAAAACACGTGACTGAATATTCTGTTGCCATGCAGTAGACTACCATCTTGGGCGTACGCTGGCAATGTTTCCAGAACATAAACACTACCTGGAGAATACGTCTTGAGTGCATTCAGGTAGCGGGGAAGTTCTCGGTATGACTCCTCCCAGTTTCCGTACACCCTTTCAATCGCCTTAGTCTTTTCTAACCACGCCTTACGGTAAGACGGAGTGTAGTTAAAAACCGTGGTAATGTGGGAGATGATTGTTTTCACCTTCAAAGATGGGTCGTTTCTGACCAGGGGTAGGATTTCTTGACAGATTAGATCATGGTTGAGTTTTCGGTGGTCCTGTGATTGAGTGGAACTTACACAAGTGTGGGTAGTCATGGAACCTATGACCCAGCAGTCACCCCTTAATCTGTATGATGCGGTCAGCTTGAACATACAGTCAGGGTGGACACACTTGATCTTGTACCTTTCCGGGTTGACACGATCCACCTTAAAATCAACCGAGTTGAGCATGTGATATTTTTTAATGGCCCTGATGCATTCCTCTCTGTTACGAAACTTGTCCTTCTCTTTTAAATTTTCATCCGACTGCATATACGGTTTGAAAAATAAGTCAGTAGAAGGTTCATCTCCGCCCATGTTGAAGTTTGTCATGTGCGGAGGTGGTGTGTAGATTTTGTCTGTAGGAATACTAGGGATGCCATCATCGTCATAATCTTCGTTCACCATTTCATCAAACTCTAACTCGTTATCTTCTTCATCATCATCAACTGCATCTACCTCATCTTGTTCATTCTCCAAAGGATCAACCTCCTGTGTCACCGGAGGCTCTACCTCCTGTGTCACCGGAGGCTCTTGAAGCAAAACGTACAACTCAATAGAGTTGTATCCAGAATAGACATGGCTGGAAATCATATTCTGGAGATCCTCGTCATCTTGAACTTCAACCTTATAAAAAATTACTTGGTTGTTTCCAAAAAAACTGGATTCTGATAAAATATCTGGGATACTGGGCCTCGTTCAATTTTTGCCTCCAATCTTTTCTTGAAGTACGAGAAATTGTCTTTCCCGTTTAAGAGAAATCGAATGTTGTCGGTGTTTCTAAACAAAAACCCAACTGTGGGACAAATGTATGTCTCACCGTTGAAATGTGCTTTGACGACAAATTGTGGTGAAGAGGCCATTGCGTAGAATTGTTTTAAGGTTTGAAGGTTGGAATGTTTGAGGTTTATTGATTGTATGAAGGTATGAATGCTGTAATGTTTGAAGGTTGGAATGTATGAATTTGATGACTGATTCGAAGGTTGGAAGATTTGACAGATTATGTGAATCAATGTTATGTTAAACGTAAGGCTAAAAATTTCAATTAAGTAAGGGATGCAACCCCCCAAGGCTGCCAATAATATTACATGCAATAATGAAACCCCATAGGCTGCCACCTATCCTGGCCCTATTCTGCACATATAGATGTTTTTTGTAAGACTCCACCCATCAACTCCAATGGCCTTGCATGCAATAAAGAAAGGAGTCACAAAGGCTATCACGTAGCCTAAGCCTATGCTGTAACAAATGACACCTCTTATTCGCCAAATGGGGTGGCGACACCATTCAGTTTTGTACTCTTTCGCCAAGTCCAATGGCGCCTCCCTTACTGTCCAATCGTGATACATGCATGGGCTGCCACCTAGCCTGCAAGAGTGACACCTTACATTTTTTGTACATGCATGCATGCATATGTGTAACCCCCTAAGCATGCAAATGTTACACTTCGCAGGCATTCAAGCACAAGCAACCACTACATCAAACTTATTTGCCTATAAATACATACCATATAAAACATCTCTCACACCCACACAACTCTCACTCTCTGCTACGAAATATTTCATAAGTCTATCATAGTCTCTATCTCTTCCTAAGTCTTTCATACTCTCAAGCATTCTAAACAATGGCTCTTCTAACAATGGGCGATACTCACAGAGGCACAAGGGAAAACATTGCTGCATTTGTAAGTCTCTTCTTTGGTTATACATTTTTCATACTTCAAATAACGCGTTGTTCATCTTAATTAATCTTACACCTGTTAAATTATGATCTCAGGACACAAAAAGATTCAGAATCCGTTTGCACAACTATCTGGCTCCCGACCCATTTATCGTCCCTTATCTGGAATACGCAGGTTTTGAACATGTGATAAAGATCTCCAACTGCACCATTGACTCAAGGTTCATTCTTGCAATGTTGGAAAGGTGGAGACCGGAGACCCATACATTTCACCTACCAATAGGTGAATGTACCATCACGCTCGAGGATGTGTACATGCTACTGGGCCTCCCTATCGACGGTAAGGCGGTGAACGGGTCGGTTCAACAACCCAACTCACAGTGTGAAGAACTGTTGGGTAGGGATATGGTAGAAGTTGGTGGAGCAAGAGGGCAGGGAATACTACTCACTGACCTGAAACGTCATTATGCAAGTATAGAATTAAATGAAAATTCCTTAGAGAATGACCGAGTAGTAAAAGCCAGAACGTATCTTATGATACTTTTTGGTACATTTTTATTTCCCGAAAGTACGGGAAATAGTGTAAATTTTATGTACTTACATTTACTAACAAATTTTGAAAAAACTAGAAAATATAGTTGGGGTTCTGCAGTATTAGCCCACCTATACAGTTCCTTGTGCAAAAACGTAGTCAAGGAAAAATGTACATTTTATGGGTGCGCATTTTTACTACAAGCCTGGGGTTGGTGGAGGATGGAGTCCTTAAACCCCATCAATCTTCTTAAACCTGAGGATGTAGATTGGTTGGTCTGCCTTTCGTGATCTGAAGGTGGAAGATGATTGAACACTAGGGTGCCCAGAATTTTGCACTCGCATGAAGTAATACTAATTGATAATATCTGGAATGGGCTTACAGATGTCATTTGGAAGTCGACAGAGAATCATTGGAGATGGGCTTAAAGATGCCATCCAGAAAAGATATCAGTTGCATAAGAGATTCCTTTACGAGAATTCTTGTACCTGCCGTTGAGGAGGACTTCGGCGGGGAATGTTGATTTATGTCCTGGGAAATAGAGTATAGGAGCTTTAGTTGTCAATTACTCTACTGGGGAGTTAACTCCTGATTGAGGAGACGGAAGTGAACTGCTTATCTAGTTAGGATCTAGGATTCAAAGTGACTGGTTGAGGATGATAAGGTTGACTCCTATCTGGTTGTATTCCAGGCTTCATAGCAACTTACTGGGGAAATGTGAAATCGACCGTATCTGGTCGGGTCCAGGTTTTATAGTGTTGTAAACTGTTGTTCAAAGATAAAAGAGAAGGAACCTTGATAGTAGGGTTACTTCGAGATGAAAGCCTCGATAGTAAGGCTGTGAGAAGGAACCTGGATAATAGGGTTACTTCGAAATGAAAGCATGGATAGTAAGACTGTGAGAAGGAACCTGGATAGTAGGATTACTTCAAAATGAAAGCCTGAATAGTAGGGCTATGATAAGGAACTTGGATAGTAGGGTTACTTCGAAATGAAATCCTAGATAGTAGGGCTATGAGAAGGAACCTGGATAGTAGGCTTACTTCGAAATAAAAGCCAGCATAGTAGGGCTATGAGAAGGAACCTGGATAGTAGGGTTACTTCGAAATGAAAGCCTGGATAGTAGGGCTATGAGAAAGAACCTGGATAGTATGTTTACTTCGAAATGAAAGCCTGGATAGTAGGGCTATGAGAAGGAACCTGGATAGTAGGGTTACTTCGAAATAAAAGCTTGGATAGTAGGGCTATGAGAAGGAACCTGGATAGTAGGGTTACTTCGAAATGAAAGCCTGGATAGTAGGGCTAGGAGAAGGAACCTGGATAGAATGGTTATTTTGAAATGAAAGCCTGGATAGTAGGGCTATGAGAAGGAACCTGGGTAGTAGGGTTACTTCGAAATGAAAGTCTATATACTAGGGATATGAGAAGGAATCTGGGTAGTTGGGTTTCTTTGAAATGAAAGCCTGGATAGTAGGGCTATAAGAAGGAACCTGGATAGTAGGGTCACTTCGAAATGAAAGCCTGGATAGTAGGGTTATGAGAAGGAACTTGGATAGTAGGGTTACTTCAAAATGAAAGCCTGGATAATAGGGCTATGAGAAGGAACCTGGATAGTAGGGTTACTTCGAAATGAAATCTTGAATAGTAGGGATATGAGAAGGAACCTGGATAGTAGGGTTACTTTGAAATAATAGCCTAGATAATAGGGATATAAGAAGGAACCTGGATGTAGGGTTACATCGAAATGAAATCCTGGATAGTATGGCTATAAGAAGGAACCTTGATAGTAGGGTTACTCGAAATGAAAGCCTGTGTAGTACGACTGTGAGAAGGAACCTGGATAGTAGGGTTACCTCTAAATGAAAGCCTGGGTAGTAGGGCTGTGAGAAGGAACCTGGATAGTAGGGTTACCTCGAAATGAAAGCATGGATAGTAGGGCTATGAGAAGGAACCTAGATAGTAGGTTTTATGGGAAGGAACCTGGATAGTAGGGTTACTTCGAGATGAGAGCCTGGATAGTACAGCTATGAGAAGGAACCTGATAGTTGGGTTACTTCGAAATGAATGCTTGGAAAGTAGGGCTATGAGAAGGAACCTGGATAGTATGGTTACTTCGAAATGAAATCTTGGATAGTAGGGCTATGAGAAGGAACCTGGGTAGTAGGGTTACTTCGAAATGAAAGTCTGGATAGTAGGCATATGAGAAGGAACCTGGGTAGTAGGGTTACTTTGAAATGAAAGACTGGATAATAGGGCTATAAGAAGGAACCTGGATAGTAGGGTTACTTCAAAATGAAAGCCTGGATAGTAGGGATATGAGAAGGAACCTAGATAGTAGGGTTACATCGAAATGAAAGCCTGGATAGTAGGGCTATGAGAAGGAACCTGGATAGTAGGGTTACTTCGAAATGAAAGCCTGGATAGTAGGGATATGAGAAGGAACCTGGATAGTAGGGTTACTTTGAAATAAAAGCATGGATAGTAAGGCTATAAGAAGGAACCTGGATAGAAGGGTTACTTCGAAATGAAAGCCTGGATAGTAGGGCTATGAGAAGGAACCTGGATAATAGGGTTACTTCGAAATGAAAGCCTGGATAGTAGGGCTATGAGAAGGAACCTGGATAATAAGGTTACTTCGAAATGAAAGCCTGGATAGTAGGGATATGAGAAGGAACCTGGATAGTAGGGTTACTTTGAAATAAAAGCCCGGATAGTATGGCTATAAGAAGGAACCAGGACAATAGGGTTACTTCGAAATGAAAGTCTGGATAGTAGGTGTGATCAGTGGATCTGGAACTGACTGTTTAACGCTGGTTCGCGAAATGTCGCGGAAGCAAGAGTCGCCACCGTCTTTTATTTTCTCCAAATGGAAAGGACAAAAGCACAGAAAAATTCCTTATAGAGATTGCTCTCGGTTCGGGAGGTAGATTATAGAAAGGGAAGGTGTTAGCACCCTTTCTATCCATGGTTATCCATGGGCTCTTAGATACTTGCTCATTGTGTTTTCAAAATGGTTTGTTTGCTTTTCAAGTGTGGGTTTTTTTAAAAAAAGTTTCTTTGAAAATTTCAGTTCGACTCTTGTATCAGTCCTCAAGAGTGTTTGAAAAGTTGCTTTCGAAAGCTTTTTGAAAAGTGTCGGTGTGAAAAGTATTTTTTTGATTTGTTTTGAAATTAGAGCAAGTATCTAGAGTCGTCTACCTACCCTAAGGAATTCGTCTGTGTAAATGTCCTTAAAGTAGTGCCATCCTACCATTGAGAGGTAGGTAGCACCACCGTTGGAGGTGTTCGGGTCAATTCGAGGGTTCGGGACATGGTGATCACCAGAGCAATAGGAAGACACCTTAGAAGCTACCCCCATGCCATGTTCATGGACATGAGGACTTACTAAAACGTCCTCTACTCGACGACCACCTTTCGAGGGCAAGGCAACAGTGAGGCGTACCCTAGGGGTGGTGTGTGATTTGTGTTTCGTTTTCAGATATTTTTGTCTTGTTCATGCATTGGTGATCTACGCGTTGCTTTTATTTTGGCATTCATTCTTTCATGCAAGTTATTTAACAGTTAAAAGATGCAGAATTAAAAGATCCTACGCTATTACAAAGGCGCGGGTTTACATCGCCAAATTAATCCAAGACCCGATTTGAATAAAACAAAATGCGGAAAATAAATACCCTAATTGATCTATTACATAGCTTTGGGAGAATTACATGAAATTGATAAAAAAGGAAATAAAATAAGCGCGCGAAATAGAATTGTGATCGAATGCGAGGGCGTTGGACCCCTTTAAGGAAATTAAATTACAATTAATAAATTAATTAAGTTAAATGAGAAAAGGAAATTATTTTTGATTTTTTTCGTATTTATGGATTTTAAGAAAACTAATGGAATTAACTCCTAATTCTAAACTATTTTTAATTTATTAAAAAAATGTTAAAATTAAACCTAGAATTAACCTAATTATTTAATGGCAAATTTATTTAGAAAAATAAATAATTAATTATTAATAATGGTAAAAGAAAAAAAAAGATAAAAGTATTTAAAACCCTAATTCTACATTTTTAATTTATTTAAGAAAACGTTGAAATTAAACCTAGAATTAAAAACTAAATTAATGAATAAAATTTATTTACAAAAATATATTAAATAAAATATTTTTGTTTTGTCTTTCTGATTTTTTTATTATTTTTTATGTTAAAGAAAACAAATTAATTTAAAGCATTAAATTAAAACTAAATAAAACAAATAAAATAGGAAAAATAAAAAGAGTGAAAGAAAGCAAACCAATGGGGGGTGTTGACCCCAATTTGGAGGTTATGTTGCCAGCAATTAGGCCCAATCATTGGAGGCCTGTTTGACTTCTGGTAGTCACGTGTGGCTTCATTGACCAATGCATAGGGTGCTCCTCAGATCATGGCCATTGGATTGAGATCAATGGGCGCGTGGCAAACACAGACAAGAAGACGCATGGTAGGCCCTGGGGTTGAAACTGCATGGAATCACGTTGAAACAAAATATATTAGGAAAGTGAGGGGACCTGGGAATCGAACCCAGGTCCCAAGGCTTGCCAGCGCTACGTTCCACCAACTGAGCTGCTTTGTTACTTTGTAATAATAATGGATAACAATTAATATATAAAAAACAAAACGCTAATGCTATTAATCAAAGAAAACGCGCTAAAGTTTGAATAACCCTATCACATTGAGACAAGTCATCATCTTCTCCACTCGTTTGCTTTTGGCCTGAAAAAATAAAACAAGATTGCGGGGGTTTTAAACCCCCACTACATGATACATGAAAAAATAGCGAATAGGCCATCGTTGATCATAAATTGATCGCGAGGTATGGGATTGATTAGTCATGAGCTTCTGGTTTCAATGGTGTAGGTCTCGTGTCTCAATTTTTCCTGAAGAGGAAAGCCCTAATTCGTGACCTCTGAAAACCTAGAAGGCTCCAATGGTGGATTCCCATATAATGCACGAAATCTCAATTGAAAGGCATGGTTAGCTTCAGAATGATTCAATTAGTATAAATCAACAAAGAAAATGCAATGAGGATGTGTATAAATTGAAACACGAATATGGGAAAATTCAAGAACAGGACGGCACTGTGTTTCCAATTCCTTGCGTTAGAAGCAGTGGTTTTGATCCAGAAACGTTCCTTGGGGCCTTAGGAATGTAATGGGATTGTTCTCTTGCCTTGAAACGCTTTGGAATGGTGTTTTCAGTTTTTACTTTTTTCACAAAAAATGCCAAGTTTTGTATCCAGGTTTGGGCGCAGCTCCAAGGTTGTGTGCATTAGGTTTAGCTTCTGACTTATATGAGGGATGAATTAGGGTAACAATTTGAGCCAAAAGATCCATGTTTTGATGAATCCAATATTTGATTTTTAATGAAATATTTTCAAATCTTTTCCATCTGTTTTTGATGCCAATCATGGCCAAATCCTTCCTTTTTTTGATGTGCACGAATCTTGAGTGACCAATGAGGGCATAGGCTGCATAAAAAGATTCAAACACATTTGTTTTTGTATTTTTTTCATGTTTTATTTAATTAAATGAATTAATGGTGATTCAAATTCAAATAAATAATAAAAAATGATGAAATAAATCCCCTTTGGGCCAAATGGTCGTGCATAGCCTTTGGATGATGAATCTTGGAATAAAATGTGGCCCATTAGCAATTTTGAGGCATTTGAAGTAAAGTTGACTTTTCAAAATTCCCAAAAATTTCCCAACTTCCACAAGGTATATCTTGCTCAATTTTTAAGCTTTGATCATATTCTTGGACATTTTGGAAAGGTCTTGAAGTCCTCTAACGAATGCCTTTGGTCCCATGTCATTTTGATTTACCAATCTCAAGTTATGGTCTTTGACTTAAAGTCCCTTTTTGTTGACTTTTGAAAATGACCTATAATGTTGAAATTGATAACTTTTTGTGAGAGAATTTCTTGGACTTGAAGTGTGAGGAGGAGTTTTAGGAAATTTCTTTCTCTTCAAAATGAGCTTTGGATGGAATTTTTCTGATAAACCATGTGGAAGTTATGCCTTGGTCAATTTACAGTTGACTTTTTCAACTGTCCAAATATGGAAACTTTTGCATCTTGAGACTTTTTGAGCCATGCCTTGAAAATCATGATCCATAATTGATCAAATGATGTTTGTGGCTTCATAATAAGATGTTGACCAAAATTTTGAACTTTTGACTGTCAAATGACCATTTTACCCCTACAGTTGACTGCTGAGCAATTAGGGTTTCTGACTGTGCAATTTTGTGCTGTAAGTCTTGAAACTTAGCATGAGGATACTTGACATTGCTTATAGGCATGTGGGACTTGATTGGACCCTTGGAAACTTCAATTTCTTTGCCAGACTCAAAACCCTAGTTTTTGACTGTTGGGAGGCCCTTGAACTGTGCAACCCTTGGGGAGATTTTGAAGCATGCTCTTTGCAAATCTTGAAGAATATGGGAGGGAAAATTTTGGGGTACAACAGTTGCCCCTGTTCAATCTTCTTAGACCTGAGGATGCAGATTGGCTGACGTGCCTTTCGTAATCCGAGGGTGGAAGATGATTGAACACTAGAGTGCCCAGAAATTTGCGCTCACATAGTAGTGTGATGGTGGGAATGGGCTTATAGATGCCATTTGGAGATTGATGGATAGGATGATGGGATTATAGATGCCATATTGGGAGGTGATGGATAGGTGGATGGGCTTATAGATGCCATCTGGGTGTCGATCGCGTAAGAGATTCCTTAGCGAGAACTTGCGTACCTGAAAAAGAAAATGAGTACCTGGCCTGTTACAGGAGCTGGTCTTCAAAATCTTTGTATAGATGCGCCCTGACTTGTTACAGGAATTGAATCTGGAGCTTCAAATGATGATGAATGAACCAGGGATGGTAGCTACCTCAACAGGAACGCTGAGAGAATCCTGGACGATTACTACTTCAACAATAATGCTGAGAGAATCATAGGCGACTTCAACCTCAACAATAACGCTGAGAAAATCTTGGGCGACTTCAACCTCAACAGTAACACTGAGAGAATTTTGGATGTCTTCAACCTCAACAGTAACGCTGAGAGAATCTTGGATGTCTTCAACTGGATAAGAAACAGGGAGATCTTAGGGGCGATCTGACTGAACCAGAGAAGGCCTTTGACTGGATAAGAAACAGGAAAATCTTAGGGTCGATTTAACTGAACCGGACAAGGTCTTGAAATCTTCAACTGGATAAGAAACAGGGAGATCTTAGGGTCGATCTGACTGAACCAGAGAAGGCCTTTGACTGGATAAGAAACAGGAAAATTTTAGGGTCGATTTAACTGAACCGGACAAGGTCTTGAAATCTTCAACTGGATAAGAAACAGGGAGATCTTAAGGTCGATCTGACTGAACCAGAGAAGGCCTTTGACTGGATAAGAAACAGGAAAATCTTAGGTTCGATTTAACTGAACCGGACAAGGTCTTGAAATCTTCAATTGGATAAGAAACAGGGAGATCTTAAGGTCGATCTGACTGAACCAGAGAAGGCCTTTGACTGGATAAGAAACAGGAAAATCTTAGGGTCGATTTAACTGAACCGGACAAGGTCTTGAAATCTTCAACTGGATAAGAAACAGGGAGATCTTAAGGTCGATCTGACTGAACCAGAGAAGGCCTTTGACTGGATAAGAAACATGAAAATCTTAGGGTCGATTTAACTGAACCGGACAAGGTCTTGAAATCTTCAACTGGATAAGAATCAGGGAGATCTTAGGGTCGATCTGACTGAACCAGGGAAGGCCTTTGACTGGATAAGAAACAGGAAAATCTTAGGGTCGATTTAACTGAACCAGACTAGGTCTTGGAATATAGCTGAGAACTTAACTGGATATTTCCTGAAAGGTAAAGGTCAGTCATATGCAATGCATGATATGGATCAGGCAATGATGTTCTCAACATAAATGAGATTTGTAAGATATGATGCATATATGCATGCTATACTGTATGAAAATGTGATGTTTATGAATGGATGTTTTTGTCTAGGAAAGTAAATCCTTGACGGGTGCCGGGAAGTCACTCCTGGGCTGATGTTGAAGAATAGATCTTTGCTTCCGCTGGGGGTGATAGTTGCAAGAATACCGGTGGGAGGAGATAACTCTGTTGGGGAATAAACTTGGCGAATGGATTACTCTGCAGGGAGAAAAGTACTCTAACGATCTTGCTGGGAAACAATACTCTGTGGGGAGAGAGGTACTTTGCTTGGATGTTGATGGTAACTTCGCTGGGGATACCGTTGTTATGTTGGAAGTGTTAATAGACTCTGCTGGGGATAAGAAGACTTTGCCGAGAACGACCTTTCCGTGGCTTTTGGCTGAGGATAACCCAGTTATATCCTGATAGGGAAATAACTCTTTGAATAAAGCCGGGGGACGTGTTCGTGCTCTGCGGGGATAAGCTTCCATAATCTACTGGGGATAAGCTTACTGCTTGGGGAGATGGATTCCAACTTTCTTGGGGAAACTGGATTGGACTCTCCTGGGGAAATTTTGAACTATATTGGGGAAATGACTCCATTGAATGTTTGATATACCGCCGGGGAACAATATTTAGACCAAGACTGTCTGGGGTGCTTGTTAAGAATGCATGTATATTGCTGGGGAATGTTGAGATCTGCTGGAGGATACCCAACCTCCTTAAGGATGATAATAGCTTTGCTTGGGGAGAGTGCGCTAACTTGCTTACTCACTCTCTGGGGAATTAAGATAACTGGTTATGTTCTTCAGCCGAACCCACCTTGGTACTTTGGCGGACGGAACAATTAGATTGCTTAGACAACTCTTTATTACCCCTGTTTCTAATGTTACCTGTAATTAATCCTTTGTTTCGTATGCAAATATTCATGAGTTAGCAAATTATTGTCAATGCATATATCACAAATTGAACCTTGGACGTTCTTCGCAAAAAAAAAACAGAAAAGGAAAAAACAATTGGCAATTTATCTGAAAAGTGTATTTATATTGATTTTTGAATTTGCCTGTAAATAGGCTTTTATGTACAAGAGGCTGACGTCCTAGTAAGAGAACGCTGCCGAACAAAATAGTTTATACAAATTTGTACAAGAGAAAATAAACAGCTGTGTGAAATGAATAATCCACTGGGTTTCAACTCTGCTATTGCCTTTATATCTCCGAGTGTCTCATCACTTGATGACCTTAGTTGAAGATGAAGCTGACTGGATGCAAAGTGATCCAATGAGACATAGTATTACGCTTTTATCCCTAACTTTTTCCTGGAACTCCCTTTCGGGTTTTCAGTCCACCGGGATACCCATTTTTGCCCAAGTCGCCCTTTCAGGTTTTTGACTTGCCGGGTGTACAGATTTTTTTCATTTCATCCCTTCATTTTGCCCGAACCCTTTTGGTTCGCCGGGAAGCCCTAATTTTTGCCTAGGCATGTTAGCCTAGCGGGTATTTATTATGCGTAGTATCTTTTTACTATGTCTGCATTGGCGGGGTGAGGAAGGTCGTCACCATCCATGTTAGTTAGAATCATGGCTCCTCCTGAGAACACATGTTTAACCACAAATGGCCCTTCGTACGTAGGGGTCCATTTGCCCCTTGGATCACTCTGAGGAAGGATGATACGCTTGATTACCAGATCCCCAACTTGATATTCTTGTGGTCTGACCTTTTTGTTAAATGCCCTGATCATCCGTTTTTGGTACGTCTGACCATGACAAATAGCAGCAAGTCTCTTTTCGTCAATTAAGTTTAGCTGATCAAGTCGTGTCCAGATCCAATCGTCTTCACTCAGATCTGCATCCTTCATTATCCAGAGAGAGGGTATCTGCACTTCAATTGGTAAGACTTTCTCCATACCGTAGACCAAGGAGAAAGGAGTTGCCCCGGTTGACGTCCTGGCTGAGGTACGGTACCCATGTAGAGCGAACGGTAACATCTCGTGCCAATCTTTATAAGTCACTGTCATCTTCTGCACAATTTTCTTAATGTTCTTATTTCCTGCTTCTACAGCCCCATTCATCTTCGGTCTGTAAGGAGAAGAGTTGTGGTGCTGTATCTTAAACTGCTCGCAGAGCTCAGTGATCATCTTGTTATTGAGATTGGTACCGTTGTCCGTAATGATTCTTTCAGGGACGCCGTATCGACAGATCAGATAATGCCGAATGAACCGTGCCACAACGTTCTTGGTTACTGTGGCGTAGGAAGCTGTTTCAACCCACTTCGTGAAGTAATCAATCGCTACTAGGATGAAGCGATGCCCATTGGACGCTGTAGGTTTAATCTCACCGATCATATCTATGCCCCACATCGCAAACGGCCAAGTTGCAGTCATAATATTCAGAGGAACTGGAGGAACGTGCACCTTGTCTGCATATATCTGGCATTTGTGGCACGTCCGAGAGTGTTGGTAGCAGTCAGCTTCCATTGTGGACCAGAAATACCCTGCCCGAAGGATTTTCTTCGCCATAGTTTGTCCACTGGAATGTGTTCCGAAGGTCCCTTCATGTAGCTCTTCCATGATCCTTTCTGCTTCAGTTTTATCCACACAACGCAGTAAGGTCGAATCATGGTTCCGCTTATACAGAATGCCGTTGCTAAGGAAGAACTTCGCTGCGAACCTTCTCAGAAACTTCTTATCATTGACAGATGCACCTTCAGGGTATTCCTGAGCTTCCAAATATCTCTTCACCTCATGGTACCAAGGCTTCTCCGTCACCAATTCAGTCTCAAGATCACAACAGTATGCCGGTTCGTCCAGTTTCTAGATAGTGACCTGGGGAGCCTCATTGTCCCATTTGACTTTGAACATAGAAGACATCGTAGCTAACGCGTCCGCCAACTGATTCTCCTCTCTTGGGAAATGTTCAAAGGTTGTCTCTGTGAAGTGGGGGATCAAGGTCAACACACATTCTCTGTAAGGAATAAGATTCAGATGTTTTGTATCCCACTCCCCTTTGATCTGATTGATCACGAGAGCGGAATCTCCGAAAACACTCAGAAACTTGATCCTTAAGTTGATCGCAGCTTGGAGACCCATGATGCATGCCTCATACTCCGCCATGTTGTTGGTGCAGTTGAAACATAGTCGGGCCGTAAGTGGAGTATGAGTGCCTTGAGGGGATATGATTACAACGCCGATACCGTTACCCAAAGCGTTGGAGGCTCCGTCAAAGTGCATAGACCATCGGGATCCTTCCTCAGGTCCTTCATCCGGTCCAGGTACTTCACAATCAGTCACAATCATGATGCTCTCGTCCGGAAACTCGAAGTTCATTGACTGATAGTCGTCTACTGCCTGATGTGCCAAGTGGTCTGCCAATACACTTCCTTTAATGGCTTTCTGGGTCGTGTACTGGATGTCTTATTCTGTCAAGATCATTTGCCATCTTGCTATTCTCCCAGACAGAGCAGGCTTTTCAAATATGTACTCTATAGGATCCATCTTTGAGATCAACAAGGTAGTGTGAGTTAGCATATACTGTCTCAGCCGGCGAGTAGCCCATACCAAAGCGCAACAAGTTTTCTTGAGCAGTGAGTATCGGGTCTCACAGTCGGTAAACTTTTTGCTAAGGTAATAAATGGCATGCTCTTTTTGGCCAGACTCGTCATGCTGCCCCAGCACACACCCCATTGAGTTGTCAAGTACTGTCAGGTATAATATCAGAGGTCTCCCTTCAACCGGTGGCATAAGGATGGGTGGTTCTTGGAGGTACTCCTTGATTCTGTCAAAAGCGGCCTGACATTCATCATTCCAACGTACTACCTGATCTTTCTTCAGCAGTTTGAAGATTGGTTCACAGGTGGCAGTTAGATGCGAGATGAATCGAGCAATGTAATTCAGGCGTCCTAAAAAGCCTCTGACCTCTTTCTCTGTCTTAGGAACTGGCATCTCTTGAATAGCTTTAACCTTGGCAGGGTCCACTTGAATACCCTTATCGCTTACAACGAAGCCTAGCAACTTTCCAGATCTAACCCCGAAGGTGCACTTGTTCGGGTTCAACCTCAGCTTGTACAACTTCAGTCGGTCAAACAATTTCTGCAGATGATCTAGGTGTTCTTCCTCAGTCTGGGACCTTGCGATCATGTCGTCAACATACACTTCTATCTCATGATGGATCATGTCATGAAATAAAGTAACCATGGCACATTGGTAGGTTGCCCCAGCATTTTTCAGTCCAAAAGGCATGACCTTGTAGCAGAAGGTGCCCCACTGAGTAACAAAGGTAGTTTTTTCCATGTCTTCAGGTGCCATCTTGATCTGATTGTAGCCTGAAAAACCATCCATGAAGGAGAACACCTTGTGCTGAGTAGTATTGTCAACAAGGACATCAATGTGAGGTAGGGGAAAGTCATCTTTGGGGCTGGCCCTGTTCAGATCCCTGTAGTCGACACACATTCAGACCTTACCACCCTTCTTTGGTACTGGCACCACATTAGCAACCCACTGAGGGTAAGAAGTCACTGCGAGGAACCCGGCATCAAACTGTTTCATAACCTCGGCTTTGATCTTCTCAGACATCTTTGGACGCATACGGCGGACCTTTTGCTTAACCGGAGGGCAGTCCTCCTTGGTAGGCAAATGATGGACCACAATATCGGTATCCAACCCGGGCATGTCTTCGTAGGACCAAGCGAAGATCTCCATGTAATCATGTAGCATTTGAGTCAACCGTTGCTTCACGCTGAGCGCTAGGTTGGCACCAATCTTAACCTCCTTCCTGTCCGTCTCAGTACCCATATTTATTGTTTCCACCGGCTCTTCATGTGGTTGAATTTCCCTCTCTTCCTGAAGTAACAGTCTTGCAAGCTCGCCAGGCACTTCGCAATCATCTTCACCTTCGTCTTCGGCTAAGTTGATCGGATTTTCGAAGTCATAACTGGCAGTAGCAGAGTCGTTACCAGTGAGATCCAGAGTGGATTGAAACCTGTATGAGTGAGTGTGTGTAAATACAGCTGTTTTGCAATATATAAAGAAAGGAAAGGAGCATAAGATTTGAAATGCGAGAAAACGTCCAAGATCTTTATTCATGATATATGAAATGACAATTTAATATACCCTCACAAATGGAGCCACGGTGCCCCGGGTAAGACACCGGGCCATAGAGTTTTAATTGTTTATTACAGATAACAAAACAAAGGAGTTTATTACTGCGTAACAAAAGTAACAGGAGTATGATCTTTAGCAATCCAATTGGTCAATCCACTATCAGTCGTCTGGTAGATCCAACTTTCAAACTCTGACTCTTCCACTTCATCTTCGTCCCCAACAGCATTCACTCTTGGATTGGTAATGAGCACATGAGGTCTTCTGTTCTTTGCCTTGCGCATAGCCTTCTGACCCTCTGCAATAAAACCCAGTCCAAACTTGTCAGTTTTAGGTGTAAAATCAGGGAGCCTGCCCCAGTTAGCACATTCACCTTTCTTGACCACAGCCCGCGCATCCTTCAAGGAAGCCATCTTCAATGGAAAGTCCTCTTCAACCACTGTTTCTGCTGCTGCCAAAGTTGGAGGTACCTCTTCAAAATGCTGAAAGGGGGTTTCAATAAACTCCCCGTCCATCTCAATATACCTGAAGGAATTCAAATGGCTCACCATATACTCCTCCTCTCCCTGCACAGTGACAATCTTCCCTCTGACAGGGTATTTGAGCTTCTGGTGTAGGGTAGTGGTCACTGCCCCAGCTTTGTGGATCCAAGGTCGACCCAGTAGACAAGAATACGATGGACGGATATCCATCACATAGAAAGTAGAGTCGAATACTTGAGAACCCACACGAATGGGAATGTCTACCTCTCCATGGACCATCCTTTTAGAACCGTCAAAGGCTCTGACGATGATATTGCTAGGTTTCAGCTCCAGGCCTTCACAATCCAAACGGTCTAAGGCCTTCTTGGGTAGCACATTCAGGGAAGAACCAATGTCCACCAACACGTGCGCAAGAGTAGTGCCCCTGCATTCAATAGAGACATGCAGGGCGTCATTGTGGTCTTTTCCCTTAGCCGTAAGGTCAGCATCCGAGAAACCCAAACCATTGTCTGCTATTTGATTGGCTATGCAATCAGTAAACTGGACATCAGATGTCTCCTGTGGCACATGGGCCGTCTTGAGGAATGAAATTAGGGCCTTAGCATGGGACTCTGAGCACAATAGCAAGGAGAGCATGGAGATTTTGGAGGGTGTATGCCCCAGCTGCTCGACAACATTAAAGTCAATCTTCTTGATTATTTTCAGAATTTCCTCCATCTCTTGTTGGAAGGCTTCAGCATTCACAGCTTTTGGCGCCTCCATCCGGGCAGGCTCAACTTTGATTCCTTTGCCCCGAGCATTAGATGACTCGGCAGCAGGGGAAACAACTTGATCAGAACTGGGAACAGGTACACTTGCAAGTGTTATAGTGAGGGGTCTTTGAATAATTGGTGGTGCAATGTCAGGCGAGAAGAGCCTGCCACTGCGGGTAACTTTTGCTAGACCAGTGATATTGTTGATGCTGGTGCCAGTGTTGAACTCTTGCTTGATTCCATGTACATACACGTCCGCCCCATAGTTCCAGGGGATAGCCTTATCAGATTCGTAGGGGAGAGGCCCTGGAACAGTAATAACAACGGGTGCGACAGTCATGATTTTAACTGGCTTCCTTGGGAGAGCCTTGATCGGATTATTAAAGATTGTAACAACAGAAACTTCTTCCACCAGAACAAACTGAACAGCAGTATTTTTGAACAGAATCTCTTTGCTGTCCATCAGGCTTTGGATACCCAACTTCAGCAAAGGACAACCAGAAAGGGAAACAGCACAGAAAAGGCAACCTTCACTGCAACCCGGAAATAAACCGGCCGACAGTAGATTCCTCTTAACAGTCATCAAGGGAGTAACTACATCATTCACAGAAATGGCGTACACATCTTCATCAACGGCATTCACTCCATGCTGGGGCATAGGAGCAGTCACCACATTTGGCCTCTCAGGCGTTTCAAACTGTATCTCTTTTGCATCGATAAGGTCTTGCACCTTATTCCTTAAGGCCCAACAGTCATCAGTAGAATGCCCCGGGCTATCGGAATGATAAGCACAGCGGGCATTTGGATTATACTTGGGAGAGGCAGTATTCACAACCTTCGGGGCCTCTCTGACAGTTACCAAATTAGTGGATAGCAACTGCGGCAAGATTTGTGATAGAGTCATACTTAGACGGGTAAACTCTCTTCTGGGTCTCTCAGCCCTTTGTGGATTGGTTTGCCGAGGAGCGCCAGCAGGCTTAGCAATTATCACCGTGTTGACAGACTGGCGGCGCTCAGGTTTCTCTTGTCTTCTAGACCCATATACGGCACTGGCCTCCTTCTTAAAGGGCTTCTTCTCAGAACTTGCAGATGCACCCTTCTGTATCTTGCCAGACTTCATTCCAGCCTCTATTCTCTCTCCAGTCAGAATAAGATCAGTAAACCCTGCAGACGAGTTACCGATAAGATGATTGAAAAATGGCCCAGATAGGGTCCCCAAGAACATATCTACCAACTCCCGGTCAGTTAACGGAGGCTGCACCCTGCCAGCCAGATCCATCCACTTCTGTGCATACTCTTTAAAACCTTCGCTTGACCCTAGCGACATACCCTGGAGTTGGGTACGGGTAGGAGCAAGGTCGGCATTATATTGATACTGCTTGTAAAAAGCAGTAGCCAACTCCTCCCAGTTACGAACCTTGGTCCCATCCAGCTGATAGAACCATTCGAGATGAGTCCCTGAAAGACTCTCCTGGAAGAAGTGGATCCACAAGTTCTTGTCCACTGAGTACGGTTGAATCTTCCGCACATAAGATCTGAGGTGTAGCTTGGGACAAGACGCCCCGTCATACTTGGTGAAGGATGGTAACTTGTGAGGAATAATCACACCAGTAGATAAGCCCAAGTCTCCGAAATCCAGCCCAGGAACTTGTTGGATCTCCATTGCATTCAGTCTGTCTTCCAACTGCTTATACCGGTGTTCAGCCGGAGGATACTATTCGTCATTAAAGTCAGTCTCGTTGTCAGAGACTACCGGACTAGGACCTTTTCCCCCTTGGGGACTGCTCTTGCCTATAGAAGAACCAGCCTCTTCATTCTGCAGAGTGTTGCCAAACCTTCGGCCCGAGTTAAAAAGAACAGTTCTCTTCTTCTTCTTCTTCTCCTTCTTCAGGAGCAAAGCCTTCAGCTCTTCTTGGCCTTGAGCCAAACCCATGATCAGTTCCTGAAATTGCGCGTTCTGCGCCTGAAGAGCCTTGATAGACATCTCGGTTGATGATGAGTCAGGGTTCATGATGCTGAAATAAACAGCGAAGAACAGTAAGCAACCTGAAAAGAAGAAAACCTGCTATGCACATGATGAATGGAATGCGTATGATTTATGTTTTCAAAGACAATCGGGAATCAACTTTGTAAACAAAAAGGAACACACTTCATTAGATTCAACTTTGAAATTTAAATTGTTCAACAGGTTGCCCTTAGGCGTTACATAAAAGGGAAATACTGAAAAGGGAAATAAAACTGTAAAAGAACATCCAGAGCTCCTTATTGATCCCATGGTCTCCTCTTCTCAGTACGGATGTAGTCATTCAGAGCTCGCTCATTCTCCAACTGCTTTGTCAGCTTCTGGATTTTCAACTCCTGCTCGTTGAACTTTCCCGATACGAATCCCGTTCTTCTCGCAGTTGCGACCAAGACCTCTTTAATGTCTCATAATCAGTAGGTATCTGAGGAGGGAGGACAGTTGGAGGAACCCCATCTTTGTCAGGATACTCAAGAATGACTGGTCTGACAGCTTCATATGGCATACCTAACTTCTGAGCACGGATGCGAACCCATTTGTAGTAGGCTTTCATAGGTAGAGAAGTCTTTGGCCCCAACTCTTATGGGTCAGCTTTATGAACTTTGTCCCAAGCCTTGATGAACCTACGACGCAGCTCGTCACTATCCACCTGAAACTCAAAACTGATGTGAGACACCAACATCTCATGAGGCCCTGCTCTTCTGGCTCTTCCGAACTAATGGAGAGCTAGACATGGATTGTAAGAGATCCCTCCTTGAGTACCAATCAACGGAACATTAGGGTATTCTCCGCAACGATCAATAACAGCTATCTCATCCAATCCTCTGAAAGTCCAAATGATGTCCTTATCAGTGAGAGACATTAACCTATGATCCCAACCTCTTCCTTCTTGGTTCTTCAGCACGAACTTAGGGAGGTGCGAAATAAACCACCTCACCAACAAAGGGATACAACACCATAGGGTTCCTCGTCTTCGGGCAGTACGAGCATAAAGTTGTTGCAGGATGTCACCTAAGAGAGTGGGCACAGGATTCTGAGACATGAAGATCCTTATGGCAGTGACATTGATGAAGTTGTCAGGATTAGGAAACAAGACTAGCCCATAGATTAAGAGAGCTAGGATGTCTTCATATGCCCTAAAGTCCAAGTCATTCCAGAAACTATTAGCTTTACCAATCAGAAACTTGGCCAAGAAACCCTTAACCCCGCTTCTAGTCACCCAGTTGTCCATTACTTCTTGGTGTGTCAAAGGAAGATCTGCAGCCACCTCCTCAAGCCTGAGGGTCTTTTCCCAACCAGTGAAGGGAGTCTGATCCAAGATAGGGATGCCCAGCAAATCAGAGAACTCTTCCAGGGTAGGGACCAGCTGGAAGTCTTGAAAGGTGAAGCACTGGTACAAAGGGTCATAGAACTGGGTCAGGACACTCATCAACTGTTGATCCCGCTTTGCAGTGACTAAACTGAGAAGAGAACCAAGCCTCTGGATGAAGGAAGTGGTATTTGGAATCCTGCTAACCAACTCTTCAAGCAACTCAGGTGGGTGAACAAAGTTGAACCGGATAGTATTCCTTCGCATAGGCATCATGATGTCCTACAAAACAGAGCAAAGGTGAAACCTTCTTGTCTTTGAAATGGTCAGTCCTTATGCAGGATGCATGCAATGCTCATGATGTTATGATGTTATGGTAAAACACACCACAAATATTTACAAAGGCAAACATGGTAAGGCACACAAGTCACACAAGACAAGCCCTTAAAGTTTAGGCCAGCATGAGGTCTAGGTATTACCCTCTTTCAGTTTGTTGGTTCATACCTGTCCTATCAAAAGTAATCGGGTTCTTAGAGGATCCCAAATCATTGACTACCCTCAATCGGTCATAACTCCAGCATCGCAATCTTTTCTTGCGGCCAGAACCATCACGAGAGTTTAGCCTCAATGGGCGTAGCATACTGCTACTGTTCTAATGGCCAAGTTGTGTCATTTAAGGTTCTAAGGTCTGTTGGTGCTTAATGACTCCTCAAAAGACCCATATTCTCTTCGTTGCAACACAAGGGATATCGGTACAGACCAAGGCGCCACACCAACGTAGCCACTGCTTCACCCATATCGGTCTACGCCGGACAGGTCCCTCACAGCTTATGCTACCTAACAGGGTATCCCCAGATCCGGGATAGGATCTATGTAACTCCGATGCAACCCACAATAATAAAGCAAACAAAGCACAACAATTGAAAACACAGTTATGAACTATCCTAAGGTACACCTCACTTTGAGTATTAGGTCCCCAGCAGAGTCGCCAGTTCTGTGATCGGTGGATCTGGAATTGACTGTTTAACGCTGGTTCGTGAAATGTCGCGGAAGCAAGAGTCGCCACCGTCTTTTATTTTCTCCAAATGGAAAGGACAAAAGCACAGAAAAATTCCTTATAGAGATTGCTCTCGGTTCGGGAGGTAGATTATAGAAAGGGAAGGTGTTAGCACCCTTTCTATCCATGGTTATCCATGGGCTCTTAGATACTTGCTCATTGTGTTTTCAAAATGGTTTGTTTGCTTTTCAAGTGTGGGTTTTTTTAAAAAAAGATTCTTTGAAAATTTCAGTTCGACTCTTGTATCAGTCCTCAAGAGTGTTTGAAAAGTTGCTTTCGAAAGCTTTTTGAAAAGTGTCGGTGTGAAAAGTATTTGTTTGATTTGTTTTGAAATTAGAGCAAGTATCTAGAGTCGTTTACCTACCCTAAGGAATTCGTCTGTGTAAATGTCCTTAAAGTAGTGCCATCCCACCATTGAGAGGTAGGTAGCACCACAGTTGGAGGTGTTCGGGTCAATTCGAGGGTTCGGGACAGGGTGATCACCAGAGCAATAGGAAGACACCTTAGAAGCTACCCCCATGCCATGTTCATGGACATGAGGACTTACTAAAACGTCCTCTACTCGACGACCACCTTTCGAGGGGCAAGGCAACAGTGAGACGTACCCTAGGGGTGGTGTGTGATTTGTGTTTCGTTTTCAGATATTTTTGTCTTGTTCATGCATTGGTGATCTACGCGTTGCTTTTATTTTGGAATTCATTCTTTCATGCAAGTTATTTAACAGTTAAAAGATGCGGAATTAAAAGATCCTACGCTATTACAAAGGCGCGGGTCTACATCGCCAAATTAATCCAAGACCCGATTTGAATAAAACAAAATGCGGAAAATAAATACCCTAATTGATCTATTACATAGCTTTGGGAGAATTACATGAAATTGATAAAAAAGGAAATAAAATAAGCGCGCGAAATAGAATTGTGATCGAATGCGAGGGCGTTGGACCCCTTTAAGGAAATTAAATTACAATTAATAAATTAATTAAGTTAAATGAGAAAAGGAAATTATTTTTGAGTTTTTTTCGTATTTATGGATTTTAAGAAAATTAATGGAATTAAAACCTAATTCTAAACTATTTTTAATTTATTAAAAAAATGTTAAAATTAAACCTAGAATTAACCTAATTATTTAATGGCAAATTTATTTACAAAAATAAATAATTAATTATTAATAATGGTAAAAGAAAAAAAAAAGATAAAAGTATTTAAAACCCTAATTCTACATTTTTAATTTATTTAAGAAAACATTGAAATTAAACCTAGAATTAAAAACTAAATTAATGAATAAAATTTATTTACAAAAATATATTAAATAAAATATTTTTGTTTTTTCTTTCTGATTTTTTTATTATTTTTTATGTTAAAGGAAACAAATTAATTTAAAGCATTAAATTAAAACTAAATAAAACAAATAAAATAGGAAAAATAAAAAGAGTGAAAGAAAGCAAACCAATGGGGGGTGTTGACCCCAATTTGGAGGTTATGTTGCCAGCAATTAGGCCCAATCATTGGAGGCCTGTTTGACTTCTGGTAGTCACGTGTGGCTTCATTGACCAATGCATAGGGTGCTCCTCAGATCATGGCCATTGGATTGAGATCAGTGGGCGCGTGGCAAACACAGACAAGAAGACGCATGGTAGGCCCTGGGGTTGAAACTGCATGGAATCACGTTGAAACAAAATATATTAAGAAAGTGAGGGGACCTAGGAATCGAACCCAGGTCCCAAGGCTTGCCAGCGCTACGTTCCACCAACTGAGCTGCTTTGTTACTTTGTAATAATAATGGATAACAATTAATATATAAAAAACAAAACGCTAATGCTATTAATCAAAGAAAACGCGCTAAAGTTTGAATAACCCTATCACATTAAGACAAGTCATCATCTTCTCCACTCGTTTGCTTTTGGCCTGAAAAAATAAAACAAGATTGCGGGGGTTTTAAACCCCCACTACATGATACATGAAAAAATAGCGAATAGGCCATCGTTGATCATACATTGATGTATGGGATTGATTAGTCATGAGCTTCTGGTTTCAATGGCGTAGGTCTCGTGTCTCAATTTTTCCTGAAGAGGAAAGCCCTAATTCGTGACCTCTGAAAACCTAGAAGGCTCCAATGGTGGATTCCCATATAATGCACGAAATCTCAATTGAAAGGCATGGTTAGCTTCAGAATGATTCAATTAGTTTAAATCAACAAAGAAAATGCAATGAGGATGCGTATAAATTGAAACACGAATATGGGAAAATTCAAGAACAGGACGGCACTGTGTTACCAATTCCTTGCGTTAGAAGTAGTGGTTTTGATCCAGAAACGTTCCTTGGGGCCTTAGGAATGTAATGGGATTGTTCTCTTGCCTTGAAACGCTTTGGAATGTTGTTTTCAGTTTTTACTTTTTTCACAAAAAATGCCAAGTTTTGTATCCAGGTTTGGGCGCAGCTCCAAGGTTGTGTGCATTAGGTTTAGCTTCTGACTTATATGAGGGATGAATTAGGGTAACAATTTGAGCCAAAAGATCCATGCTTTGATGAATCCAATATTTGATTTTTAATGAAATATTTTCAAATCTTTTCCATGTGTTTTTTATGCCAATCATGGCCAAATCCTTCCTTTTTTGATGTGCACGAATCTTGAGTGACCAATGAGGGCATAGGTTGCATAAAAAGATTCAAACACATTTGTTTTTGTATTTTTTTCATGTTTTATTTAATTAAATGAATTAATGGTGATTAAAATTCAAATAAATAATAAAAAATGATGAAATAAATCCCCTTTGGGCCAAATGGTCGTGCATAGCCTTTGGATGATGAATCTTGGAAGAAAATGTGGCCCATTAGCAATTTTGAGGCATTTGAAGTAAAGTTGACTTTTCAAAATTCCCAAACATTTCCCAACTTCCACAAGGCATATCTTGCTCAATTTTTAAGCTTTGATCATGTTCTTGGACATTTTGGAAAGGTCTTGAAGTCCTCTAACCCATGCTGTTGGTCCCATGTCATGTTGTTTTACCAATCTCAAGTTATGGTCTTTGACTTAAAGTCCCTTTTTGTTGACTTTTGAAAATGACCTATAATGTTGAAATTGAAAACTTTTTGTGAGAGCATTTCTTGGACTTGAAGTGTGAAGAGGAGTTGTAGGAAATGTCTTTCTCTTCAAAATGAGCTTTGGATGGAATTTTTCTGATAAACCATGTGGAAGTTATGCCTTGGTCAAGTTACAGTTGACTTTTTCAACTGTCCAAATATGGAAACTTTTGCATCTTGAGACTTTTTGAGCCATGCCTTGAAAATCATGATCAAGAATTTATCAAATGATGTTTGTGGCTTCAAAATAAGATGTTGACCAAAAATTTGAACTTTTGACTGTCAAATGACCATTTTACCCCTACAGTTGACTGCTGAGCAATTAGGGTTTCTGACTGTGCAATTTTGTGCTGTAAGTCTTGAAACTTAGCATGAGGATACTTGACAATGTTTATAGGCATGTGGGACTTTATTGGACCCTTGGAAACTTCAATTTCTTTGCCAGACTCAAAACCCTAGTTTTTGACTGTTGGGAGGCCCTTGAACTGTGCAACCCTTGGGGAGATTTTGAAGCATGCTCTTTGAAAATCTTGAAGAATATGGGAGGGCAAATTTTGGGGTACAACAGTAGGGCTATAAGAAGGAACCTTGATAGTAGGGTTACCTCGAAATGAAAGCCTGTGTAGTACCGCTGTGAGAAGGAACCTGGATAGTAGGGTTACCTCGAAATGAAAGCCTGGGTAGTAGGGCTGTGAGAAGGAACCTGGATAGTAGGGTTAACTCGAAATGAAAGCCTGGATAGTAGGGCTGTAAGAAGGAACCTAGATAGTAGGGTTTATGGGAAAGAACCTGGATAGTAGGGTTACTTTGAGATGAGAGCCTGGATAGTAGGGCTCTGAGAAGGAACCTGGGTTGTAGGGTTACTTCAAGATGAAAGCTTGGATAATAGTGCTTATGGGAAGAACCTGAATAGTTGGGTTATTTCAAAATGAAAGCCTGGATAGTAGGGCTTATGGGAAGGAACCTGGGTTATAGGGTTACTTCAAGATGAAAGCCTTGATAGTAGGGCTTATAGGAAGGAACCTGCGTCGTTGGGTTACTTCGTGGGGAGTTTGGGTAAAACTGCATCTGAACCAAGAAGGAACCTAGGTAAGGTTGCTTCATGAGGAGTTTGGGTAAAACTGCATGTGAACCGAGAAGGAACCTAGGTAAGGTTGCTTCGTGGGCAGTTTGGGTAAAACTGCATCTGAACCGAGAAGGAACCTAGATAAGGTTGCTTCGTGAGGAGTTTGGGTAAAACTGCATCTGAACCGAGAAGGAACCTAGGTAAGGTTTCTTCGTGGGGAGTTTGGGAAAAACTGCAGCTGAACCGAGAAGGAACCTAGGTAAGGTTGCTTAGGGATAAGTCTATGTAGGGATTCATGAGGAACCTGGGTAAGGTTACTTCGGGATGAGTTCGTGTGAAACTTTATTTGCAAATGTATGAGAAGGGACCCGTGTATGATTTTTTTCAGGATAAACCCGTGGGAAGTTGTATTTAGGAGAAACCTGTGTAAGATTGCTTCATGACAAACCCATGTAGAGCTGCATATGGTTGCGCAGATAATTCATATGTTTAATTTCAAGAGCTAATCTAGGACCTGCTAGAAATTATTGATGATAACCATCTTTCCTGAAAAGGTACATGATTAATTATATGTGATCCATGAAATGCATTGTATGATGATGTTCTCAAATTAAATGATATTATGTTGTATGCAATATGTGTGCGTATGTCATGATGTATCAACATGAGATTCTATTGTGCCATATTCGAGTTCGGGAAGATAAATCCCTGACTACTGTCGGAGAGTACTGGAAATTGAATTCCTGACGGTCGTAGAAAAAGTGGTTCTTCTACTTCTGCTGGGGATGGTGAACTGAGATGATTATGCTGTGGATTTACTCGTGTTTGCGAATAGTCTGCCGGGGAGAGACTCTGCTTGAGAATAACTCTGCGGGGAAATAACTCTGTTGGAAGATGAACTTTGTAGCTGAAGTAATAAGCTCTATTGGGGATTGAACTTCTGTATTCAGAGAAATAAACTCTACTTGAGAGAAAACTTTATGACCCACTTGCGATTATGAAATTCGGCTGGGGAATATAAATATCAGTTTTCTGAAGGGACCCGGCTAGGGAGAGTAACTTCTGTTTGGGGAAGCCGATGTCAAAGCTTTAGTTGTCTCTACTCTGTGGGGAGTGTAGATGTCACTGGGACACATGCTGAGGATACGACAATGACTTTGCATCAGGACTTTTCTTCTCCTGTACTTGCTGGAGAAAGTACTTGTAGAGGCTTTGTGGATAGCTTGAGTGTTATCCCAACTCATGAGGTGCTTGGTAACTTTCGATCAGAATGATAAGTCTTCGGGACATGGTCGTACGCTTTAATCCCTAAATTTTGCCTTGACTGTCTTTTCATATTTTTAGTCCACAGGGATACCCTTTTTTGCCCAAGCCGCCTTTTCAGGTTTTCGACATGTCGGGTATATTTTTTGTTTTTATCCCTAATTTTTCCTCGAACTTTTTTGGTTCACTGGGATGCCCTTATTTTTTCCTAGGCCAGTCAACCTAAAGGGTCTTTTTCACGTGTGGTCTTTTCCGACTTTGTCCATGTTCTCAGGATGTAGGGAGTTGTCACCGTCCATAGTGTTGTGTTGTAAGACTGTCAAGATGTTTTCTTGATGGCACATGATTCATTGCTGGAATGCGTGCGTAATGCCCCAAGTGTTTCAGATGGAGATCTGCCCCTGGTTATTTGGAACTTTTGGAGAGACTGCCCGAGTTGTCTTAGACATCATGTCATGCCCCTTGCTTATGGAAGACCTGTTGTTGGAAGTGTCTTTCCTGTTGAGGTGATTTTATGCATTGAGAGGATGTTTGTTCATTGAATATCCATTGTGTGGATTTCTCTGTTGTTAAACAACTAGTCATATGCAAACAATGTCATTTAAAGAATGCAAACTCATGTCTGTCTTGAAATTTTTTTGAAAATGTGTTTTGCGTAGTAAAAACAAATTTGCAAGAATGTGATATCAACTCAGGATTCGTAACAAGTCCTACAGGAGTTAGGATACCTTTGTAACAGTATGCTCTCAAACTAACCCATGCATCAGCTAGGACTTTTGAGGGTTATAATGTGGCCTGGTTCACGGTTTAAGAAACAAAGGATAAAGGCTCAAAACTTATTTGTACCCACCCGTTCTTCGTGATATCCTTCAGTCCTATGCTCAATTAATTGCGTGTTAGAATCCCAGTTGGGTCCTGAAGTACTGTCCTTGATGTTTTTCGGTAATGGTTCGGATACTAAAAGTTTTTTTTGCATAGGGATTCATTTTTGTAATCTTTTTTGTCATGGATTTGTAGGACCTCTTTAATTTTGATTTTATTATCCCTGTCTTTTTCCTGAACTTTTTCTTTTTGTGATTACAGTCAGCGGGATACCCCATTTTTTCTTTAGTCTCCTTCATAGGTTTTGACTTAATGGGCTTTTATTTCGAGAGATAATGACTTCCTGTCTTGACGATTATGCGGAACCATCACCGTCTTTTGTTTTGGAAGGACGTCTTCGATGCTATTCGTTGTGTACGAAGCGGAAGATTGCGACTGAATGCGCACCTAAACTAACCGAGAAAACTACCCTTCCCCAGGTTGTGATTAAGGGTTTTAATTTGTGTGAATGAAAAACTCCTACTTCTTTGGCTCAAAGGGGTTAACTAGGGATTATCTTCCTTATAACTCCACTATTTAGGATTTGAAACAATGCTTGTACATCGTCAGCAAGGTCTGTTCAAAAGCATACTATAGAGATTGTGGTATCGTTTTTGTCATCCTCCCTCTAAGGATTTGAGCTTTTAATAGAGAGTTGAATATCACGAAAAGGAAGTATAAAGCAGTTTAAGCATAGTAAAAACAGATTAATTTAAGACAAACATGTGTAATGCATTAATGAAATAACAAAGTTTTGACATGACAATAATTGTTCGAATAAACAAAGAAAATACAACTTGAGAATTCAAATGAACAAAAATGCTTTCAATCCTAGCCGTGTTTTGGAAGGGGAGCAGTAATCACGTTGGGAGTCTCAGGAGGGTCGAATTCAATCTCATAGGCTTCAATCATATTCTGAATCTTGTATTTCAGCGCCCAACAATCGTTAGTATCGTGCCCCGGGCTGCCAGAAGGATAAGCACACCTTGCATCCGGATTGTAGTTAGGAGAGGAAGTCTTAGGATTCGGATGAGGTCCTATCAATGTAATCAGGTTCATCCTCAACAAGTGTTGCAAAGCTTGAGACAGTGACACGTTGAGTTTGGTAAATTGCCTTTTGGATATATCCGGCTTACTCTGATTAACCCGTTGTTTTTGGCGAGGTTGTTGTTGGACCCGTGATGTGGTAGCAATTTGTAAAGGTCCACTCTTCACCAAACCAACCTTTTGTCTTCTTAGAGGTTGATCAATGACTTGGTCCCTGACCTCGACTGTTTGCTTCATACTGTTGTATCCTCTTGATGAAGTTGGTTGATGATGGCTCTCAGCTCTTCTTGTCCCCGGGCTAGGCCTTGGATAAGAGCCATCTACCCCAGCGTATGGGTTCTCATTGAATCTAGCTCAGCTTGCAGTTGTTCCATCCGTTCATCCCTATTGTCTTCAGGACTTTTATTGACCAAGTTCCCAGCAAGGAGTGTTTTCAACTATTCTTGCCCCTTTGATTGAAGCACTTCGTATCGTTGAAGGTCTTTCTACAAGAGTCAAGATCACCATATCAAATATGTCATAACCCTTGACTCAAGTTGTCTTGTTTTGGTCTTTTGACGACATTGGCTAGAGGAAAACAAATCCCCTTTACCCTTGCTAGACGTCTGCTTTATCATAACCTGCATCACAAGCCCTTGAGATCCTTGAAATGGTTAAGGAAATGCTATGGTATGATGCTATGATGTGTATGTTATGCATCAAGCAAAAATGCAGGGTAAGAAACCAATTTATTGGATTTATACAAACAAGGTCCTGTGAGGAATACAAACAAAGCCCTGCAATGAGTTTAAATTGTTAGGCAAATAAATCAAACAAGTCACACAAGTAGCCTTAGGTTTAAGGCCTGCATGATTTTTAAGGTCATACCCTTTTGAAGCTGGATTGGTTCAACCTGTCCTATAAATAGTAATCGGGTTCTAAGGAAACTCAATATCACTGATCTTTCCCCCAAGCTTCATTCAATAGGCGATTGACTCGCAACCAAACAAAACTCAGGAGTCAAACCTCAATGAGTGTAGCATCGAGTATCTGTTGACCTTGGGAATACACCAAAGCCAGCCATCTCGCTACGTCCTACAGGCTAAGTTGTGCAATTAAAGGTTTTAAAGTCAGTTGATGCTTTATGACACCACGCAGCGGCCTCATACTCTCCTTAATTGACTCAAGGGTTACCGGTACCAACCAAAGTGTCACATCAACATAACTACTACTTCAATTGTGTCGGTATACCCCACATAGTTCCCACACAGTTTATTGCTACTTACCTAAAAGGTGTTCCCCGATCCCAGTGTAGGATCTTAAATAATACCCAAACAAAACCCTTGAATATAAAGCAGGCAAAGAAAAACAAGAAAGAAATTTTAGAAATGACCTAGATCCTAAGGTATACCCCACTTATTTAAATCCCCAGCAGAGTCGCCAATTCTATGATACGGTGGCAGAACTGACTATTAATACTGGTTTGCGATTTTTGTTCGCAAATGTTGCGGTAAGCAAGAGTCGCCACCGAATTTTATTTCATCCAACAAAGGAAAAGGAAAAAGAACAAAGAAAACCTATTTCGATATGTTTCTGAGTACGGGGGGTAGATTATAGAAAGGGAAGGTGTTAGCACCCTTTCTATCTGTGGTTTTCCACGGGCTCTTAGGTACTTGTTCATTTTGAAATTGCTTGTGTGTGTTTTGAAAAGTTTTTGTTTAACTTCGTGATAACCCTTGTATCTGTCCTCAAGAGTGTGACGAAGTTGTTTTTGAAAACTGTTTTGAAAGTGTTTGTGAAAAAAGAGTTTTTATTATTTTGAGCAAGTACTTAAGAGTTTCTACCTACTCGAAAAAGATTGTTCATTTTCTCATTTCCTTTAGACAGCAATATCCTACTATTAGTGAGTAGGTATCCCCATCTTTGAATGTTGAGGGACTATCGAAAGGGAGGAAATTATCATCGAAGGAAACATGTATACATATCTTAGCATTCAAAGGGACTGCCATCATATAGGCAATATCGAGGGACAAGATCATTTCTTGTAGGCAACTCTAGGGGCGTTAGGGACCATGATCTTTATGATGACTTTAGAATTAAGGGTCTTTGCTAAGACATCCCTATGTTCGAGGGACATAACCATTATTTTCCGAGGCAACCAAGTGAGGTATACCCTAAGGGTGCATATGTGCAAGGTGTGTTATGTTCAGTTATTTTAGTCTTGTGTTAAGTTTGCTAATGTTTGGTTATTCTTGCCATACAATCCTATTAGTCATACATCAAGCAGTTAATAATTGCAGTAATTTAAAAGTGCAGAAATATAAAACCTAGATATTACAAGGCTTTGGGGAGGGGGATTATGTACATATCCAAAACTGGGAAAATAAATAAATAAAAGCGGTAAAGGTCCTACTAATCATCTATTACATCCCAATATACAGTTAAAATGATAAAAGGAAGTGTGAAAGAATAATAACGCGCAAATTTGAAAAGACGTCTAAAAATCTTAAGATATAAAAAATCTTTTTGTTGTTTTTTGTTTTAATTATTAAAATGGTTTTAGTTAAAATATAATTGATCTAGATCTATATTTTAAAAAAAAAAAGTTAATTATTAAAGAAACATGAAATTTAAATTAAAGAAATTAGTTCTATGTTTTTTTGGTATTTTTGTTACGAAAAGGAAAATGAAATAAAATTAAATTAAACCTAAGTTTTATTAATATTAATTTAAAGAAAAGTTAAAGTGATTAGTTAATTAATTTACCAAATTTAAAATTTAATTAAGAAAAATCCTAAATCTATTTTTATGTGCTTTTTATATTTTTTTTATTGATTAAAATAAAAAAAAGGGATTAAAAGAAATAAATAAAGAGAATAAAACAAGAAAATAAAGATGGGCCTAGTAGCAAAAGTAAACAGGGGATCTAATCATCAAAAATCCCTAGACCCGAATCTTCGAAAGCTTCATGCCCTAACCATGGTGTTTTCAGATTCTTACGTGGAACCTCTGATTCAACCATCCATAATTGTTCTATATAAACTAAAACAAACGTTAGCATGCCATGAAATGTGATTAAAATTAGAGATTCGAAGTTTAAAATTTTACCAAACCGGTGTTGTCAAATGGGGGCGTGCTAGGCGTGTGACGGATTGCTCTTGGGCCTTGTAAGACTCCTGAGGACTTCGATATGATGGTTTGAGGCTTGATGTCAATCAAGAGAGACCGTAACCTCGAGATATGATTTGCACTCATTCTTTAATTTCTTGAGAGCTTTTTGAAGAGCTTTTGGAGAGCTTTTTGAAGAGCTTTTTGAGAGCTTTTTAGAGAGGAATTTCATGTGTTTCAAGCTTGTATGGCTCTATATTTATAGAGGAGAATGAGGAGACAAGAAATCTTGAAAAAATCTCCCTCATAATGTTGTGTTTTAATATCATGATCAAAATTTGAAAAAATGCCATATTTGATGATTTTATGCAATTTTCACATGTGGATGAACCTGGACATATTTGAAGGGTTATTGCACCAAATCAATTGACATAAACCAGCATACAACTTTCTTAAAATGGATTCACATCAAAATTTACATTATATCTATTATTTAATTAATTAATTCTAAATTTTAATGAATAAAATATCAAAATAAATAGCATAAATTGTAGAAACATGTATGGGTGGGCTTAGAGGTCGTCGACCATGTTAGGAATGAGTTTCAAACTTGAAAAGATAGGCCCATTTGGAAAAAAATACAAGTTTGGTTAATATTTGCTTCATGCATTTCTTTCAAAATTTGGCCAACTCTGACAATGCATATCTCTCAATTTTAACCCTATGAGGGTGTTCTTGGACTTTTTAGAAAGCTTAGGATGTCCCCTAAGCAACAACTTTGATTTAATCTCAATTAGATCTTCCATGTTCATGTAAGAAGCTTTGACCAAATAGGTGTTTTTGTTGACTTTTGAAAAGAACCTAGAATGTCTGAATTTATATCTTTTCATGAGTGCACTTCTTGTACTTGAGGGATGAAGATGAGTTGTAGTGAATTGGATTCTCTTTAAAATGGGACTTGGATGAGAAGTTTCTGATAAAGTATGAGAAAGTTATCCCTAGTCAAAGTTTGGTTGACTTTTCCTATAGGAACCCTAATTTAGCAACTTTTGAGTTTTGATGAATTAGGAGCATTCCTTGAGGAATCATGATCAACCTTTGATAAAATTATGGATATCACTTAAAAATGTTGATGTTGACCAAAAATCTTTAAGTTTGACTGTATGTGGGTCACGCTTGACTTTTGACCTAGTATAGTTGATTTTCAGGTATTTGAGCAATTGACTGAGCAAACTTCTTGTGCAAGGCATGCAACTTGGCATGGATGATCTTGAGGACATATTAGGGAAATGGAAACCACGTAGGACCCTTGGAATCTAAAAAATCTTGATGAGGAGTGAAACCCTAGTTTGAGGCTAATTGTCTTAGGAGGAGAATTTGTCTGGCCAATCCTTAGTCAACTTGAGCAATTGAGGACCTCTAGGAGTTTATCTGGTGTGAAATTTGGAGGGAAAATTTTCAGGTGCAACAGGTATCCTTATTATGTTGGTCCAGTTCATTGATACATTGTATCGATGCTCCACTTTCCCTGTTTACCATTTAATGCCCACTTTGGAAGAGTATTCTTATATACTTGGTTTACAAATCACCGACTATGTTCCTTTCTCCCATTTAGAAGGGGAACCCAAGTCTCATGAGATAGCAGTAGTTACCCACTTTAGGAAGTCTGGGATAGAAGATAACATGACTACCAAGGGAGGAATCCGAGGCTTACCTGCACAATTTTTTTTGAAGAAATCACGTTACTTCGCCGAAATAAAGGATATTGTCGCCTTTAAAGCTGTCTTTGCTTTGCTTGCTTATGGGTTGTTCTTGTTCCCTAACATTGATAAGTTTGTGGATGTCAACACCATTTGAATCTTTTTGATTGAAAATCCAGTCCCTACGCTGCGATGAGACACCTTCTATTCCATCCATCTTCGAAATTCCTACCAAGGTGGGATGATTATTTGTTGTACACCATTGTTATACCAGTGGTATGTTTCTCATTTACTTGGGTCTGATGTTTTTTAGGATCTCAAGAAGGAGCCATGATGGGCACAAAAAACTATGGTTCTTACTCACTCCGACATTAATTGGTATAATCAAGATTGTTATGATGTGAAGATCATTGATAGTTGTGGTGTTTTTCCCAATGTGCCTCTTCTTGGTACGAAGGGGTGAATTAACTACAATCTTGTTCTTACGCACCACCAGTTTGGATAACCAATGAAGGACAAGCCAAACAACATTCATCTTATTGGTCTCTTTCTCCAAGAAGGAAAGGATCACAAAGCAGCTAAGGAGGAGATTGAAAGGGCTTTGCGCCACATTGAAGGGGAAGAGACATGTTAGGGCAGAGAGGTGTTGTTTATTTGGGGCCTTACCTTCAATGGGTTCGTGCTAGGGCTTGTGCTATCAAGATGCCTTATCATCCCGAGGAACCTTTATTCCTTGTAGCTACACCATCATCTACTGCCATTCCTATTGACAAGATGAAAGAGTATCAGGAAAATCTTGCTAGAATGGAGTCTGAAAGAGAAGCTTGGAAGGAAAAATATAGTATATCAGAATACGAAAACAGGTCCTGACTAGACAACTGAAGGAGAAGGACGATATGCTATTTATTTAAGATGGTTGTTTTATTGATCATGATGAGAAGCTTCGTCAGAAGGATTCATTGCTCAAGAAATATTCCAAGGAAAAGAAGAGAAAGAAGGAATATTTGATAGACATTACTCCTGTTCCTAATCCATGGAAGAAAGTTGTTTATTAGCTGATAGACGAGAAGATCGAGATGGAAGACTTCTATGAAAATAAGATTAGGAAGCTCAAGTTACAAGTAGCATTTGGTCCTTCTTCTGATGAGGATACTGAATGATCATAGTCCCTAGATTTTATTACTTATCCATTCTGTAAAACTCTTTAAAGGGATTTTAGGCTCCAAAGTTATAATTTTTTGCCTTTTATTAATGAAATAAGTTTCGTTGTTCCAAGGTCCTTTACCATTGATGTTTGCAAGTTATCAACATTTTAAAGTTCCTTGAAAAACTATCAAAATAAATAATCATTTGCATCGCATATCCTGCATCATTCAACATTCAATCTTACATGTTTTCTAGAGTCTTATTCTTGCTTCTTTTTCCACTTCGATAGATCGTCAAGCTGTTTCACCAGTATAATACTCGAGCCAATCATCGAAAGAGAATGTAAGATCTAGAGAAAGAAAATAATTAGCTTCGTGAGGAGGTTACTACTCTTTGCACTGGAATGGAAAAATTGACTGCTTTGGTGGAAAGATCGATGGTTGCTCAGAATCAGCCATCGACTTTGGCCACTAGAGCTCAAGCTTAAACTACTGCGGTTTTCGAGGTCGTCACTACTCCAGCCTCTTTGGCTCAAGTCAACCCTCTGCAACATCAAATGCTGAATGGTTTTCCCTGGGGTACTCCTTACAATTTCATGCTAGAAGGGTACCAGCCTACTGTGCAACCCATGATTCGACCTATTTTTTCTTTTCCTCAAACTTAGATGACTATTGTGCAACTTGTGATCCAGCCTATGATATCCTTCCCTCATCCTATAATGACTATTATTGCTCCCATGGTTCACAATATTCCATATAAAGATGAACCCATTTATCATGCGGAACCTGCTGAAAATTTAGGCATCTACGATAGGATGGAGGAGTTCCAAGACCAATTCCAAGAAATGCAGATGGAAATTAGAGCACTTAAAGGGAAAGACTTGTTCGGGAAAAATGCTCACGACTTGTGTTTGGTCCCAAATGTGAAAATTTCAGCTAAGTTCAAAGTTCCGAACTTTGAAAAATACAAAGGTGACTCATGTCTACAAAGTCACTTGACCATATATGTGAGGAAGATTCCCACCTACTCTGATGATCACAAGCTATTAATTAACTACTTCCAGAACAGCTTAACTAGTGCCGCCCTGAAATGGTACATGGGTTTGGATAGCACCCGAATCTGCAACTTCAATGACTTCAGTGAGGCTTTTGTTCGTTAATACAAGTATAATGTTGACATGGCTCCGGACTGAGGTCAACTCCGAGCTATGTCCCATAAGGGTAGAGAATCTTTTAAAGAGTATGCCCAAAGGTGGCATGTGATTTCCGCTCAAATCTATCCTCCCCTTGAAGAAAAAGAAATGACGAATATTTTTCTGAAAACATTAGGTCCCTTATACTATGAGAGAATGATCGTAAGTGCTCCTAGCAACTTCAATGAGATGGTGAACATGGGCATGCGACTTGAAGAGGGGATCCGTGAAAGGTGTCTAGCCAAGGAAGGTGGTACATCTAGTGGTGTTAAGAAATTTGGGAGTGTCTTTCCCAATAGGAGGGAACAAGATGTTAGTGTAGTTTTTCTTGGAAGGCCGAGAAGAGGATATTCACTTGTTGCAGCAGTCACTCCTGCTATCCACCCAATAATGGTAGCTCCAACCTATGAATCCTCTCCAATTCAACTACGACAGTTTCAACAACAACCTCGACAACGGGCTTCTCAATTCAACAATCAGAACCATTCACCGAGAAAACCACAATTTGATGCGATCCTGATTACTTACACCGAGTTATTCCCCGCTTTGATCCGGAAGAATCTCATAACAACAAAACCTCCTCCTATTGAACCAAATAATACTTCCCCTTGGTACAAGGCTAATCAATTATGTGCATATCACCATGGTTTTCAAGGACATAATATTGGAAATTGCTTTGCTTTGAAGGAAGATGTCCAGAGGTTAATCAAGAGTGGTATTTTTTCTTTCAAAGATATTAACCCAAATGTTCAAGCTAATCCATTGCTTCAACACGGGGCATCATCGGTAAACATGGTGCACGGATCTCCTGGAACATTCTGAATCTACCAGGTCAAGCATATAAGGGAATCATTGATCAGAATGCATCAAAGTTTAAATAGACTTGCCTTCTTTAAACATCAACAAAATTATGACGTTTGCAATTTTTTCTCAATAGAAGTTAATTGCCCTGTTGTGAAAGAAGACAGAAGTTGTTAGATCAAAGGGTCATTACCATCACATATGACAGAGATTCAGATGATGGGGTGAATGTTATAGTGCCACAGTACAACATTCCTGAACCAGTGGAGATTACTTATGATAGTCAGACTTCATTCGCTGCTCCTTTGATTATCTGTCCTCCTGCTCCCGTGCCTTATAATGGAAAAAGCCATACCATACAAATATAATGCAACAATGATTGAGAATGGAGTAGAAGTCCCCATACCAACAATTCCATCTTTTGTCAATATTGTTGATGTGTGTAGAGTCACAAGGAGTGGCTGTATCTTTGCAGTTATACCATCGAAAAGGCCTGAAGTTCAAATTAGAAAACCTATACTAGTTGAAGTTCCGATGATGAATGTTGAACCAAGGGTTGAGGCAGAACGATCCAGTGGTCTTGACCCACATCCTGATGATGATGAGATTTTGAAACTCATTAAGAGAAGTGAATACAAGATTGTGGACCAACTATTGCAAACTCCTTCTAAGATTTCTATGCTTGCTTTACTAAGAGATTCGGATGCCCATAGGGAGGCTTTAATGAAGGTCTTGGACTAGGAAATCATAGATCATGATGTGACGGTAGACCATTTTGATGGAATTGTGGGAAACATTACCTCATGTAACAATTTTGGTTTCAGCGATGAAGAGATTCCAAAAGAGGGAAGGAACCATAATATGGCCTTGCATATCTCAATAAATTATGGAAATGATTCTTTGTTAAGTGTGCTTGTAGATACAGGTTCATCATTAAATGTACTACCCAAAACTACATTATCTCGACTATCACATCAAGGTTCTCCTATGAGACCTAGTGGGGTAATTGTCAAAGCGTTTGATGGTTCTAGGAAAACTGTCATCGGTTAAGTGGATCTCCCCATGACAATTGGTCCTCATACCTTTCAGATTACTTTCCAAGTAATGGATATTCATGCTGCCTACAATTGCCTATTGGGTCGCCCATGGAATTATGATGCAGGGGCAGTCACTTCCACGCTCCATCAAAGATTGAAGTTTGTGAGGAATGGAAAGTTGGTAACAATTGGTGGAGAATAGGCTATGGTGGTAAGCCACTTGTCATATTTTTCCTATAGTGATGCTGATGAGGCTATTGGAACCCAATTCCAAGCTCTATCTATCACTAATAATGAAGTAAAGAAGCAAGGGACATCTATTTCTTCTCTTGAAGATATCGGATGAGTAGTTGAGAGTGGTTCGGCTGAAGGATGGGGCCAAGTGTTTACTTTTCCTAAGAACAAGTTTGGAGAAGCTCTTTGTTTTTATCCCGTGTCTGCAAGAGCTAAGCAAGATACAGTTACCCGTCCGATACAAGAAGTTTTCCGAAGCGCAGGTTTTATCCATCCGACTCTGCCCGAAGTTGATGCTATAATCAAAGATGATTCTGAAGAGGATTTACCTGACATTGTAGCGCATGAAGTGGTTTGCCAAAAATGGACAACTGTTGATATTCCGTCTGTGATGCATATTTCTAAGTTATGATTTGTTATATTTTGAAAAACCTTTCGCTCTGCCCAAAGTGAAAGAGTATTTGTGTCGGGCTATGTTAAAAATAAATCATTTTTGCTCTACCCAAGGCAAAAGAGAAGATGTTTGGGATTTTGTTTCAAGTATTTCCAATCATAAATAAAAATGTTATTTTGTCCCCCTTACTGTTTTTAGTTTTCACTTTTTCTAGAAAATGGTAACAAAAATAAAAAATAATAATAACAAAGAAATATAATAATCTTTTTTATATATTTGTACAACTTTCACGTTAATCGAGTTCTAAAATAAATCATAAATCATATGTGAAGAATAACCCATGACCTAACCATTGAAAACAATGACCCTATGCCCCCTCCAAACTTTGAATCCATGTGTTTCGAGCCGTGGAAGAGGATAGTGAGGAGATCCCTGATGAAATTTCCCGCTTACTTGAGCATAATGAAAAGATCCTTCAACCATTTGAAGATCCCATGGAAATAATCGATTTGGGTAGTGAAGAAGACAAAAAGGAAGTCAAGATTGGAGCGTTACTTATCCCAGAGGTCAAAGAAAAAATGTTGGAGCTTCTCATAGAGTATGTGGATGTGTTTAATTGGTCCTACCAAGACATGCCGGAATTGGATAATAATATTATGGAGCATCGTTTTCCGTTGAGACCTGAATGTCCGCCGATTAAGCAGAAGTTGAGAAAGACTTGTCCCGATATGGCTGAAAAGATCAAAGAAGAGGTCCATAAAAAAATTAGCGCAGGCTTCCTCGTTACATCAGTTTATCCTCAGTGGTTAGCCAATATAGTGCATGTTGCTAAGAAAGATGGCAAGGTTCGGATGTGTGCGGGCTATAGAGATCTGAATAGAGCCAGCCTAAAGGATGATTTCCCATTACCACATATTGACGTATTGGTCGACAACACGAAAAAGTTCAAAGTTTTTTCTTTTATGGATGGCTTCTCTAGTTACAATCAAATCAAGATGGCACCTGAAGATATGGAGAAACATCCTTCGTTACACCGTAGGGAACATTTTGTTATCGAGTAATGTCGTTTGGTTTAAAGAATGCTGGTGCAACGTACCAGAGAGTCATGACCACTCTGTTCCATGATATGATGCATAAAGAGATAGAAGTTTATGTAGATGATATGATTGCAAAATTACAATTTGAAGAAGATCATGTGGAGTATCTACAGAAATTATTCCAACGTTTGAGAAAGTATAAAATCCATATGAATCATAACAAATGCACTTTTGGTGTTCGTTCTGGAAGACTTATGGGTTTCATCATCAGCTAACGAGGTATTGAGGTAGATCCTGATAAAGTCAAAGCTATTCGAGAGATGCCCTCACCCAAGACCGAAAAGCAAGTAAGAGGATTCCTTTGAAGGTTAAACTATATTTCCAGATTTATATCTCATATGACTGCTACTTGTGGGACGATTTTTAAGCTTCCTCGAAAAAACCAAGGATGTGTATGGACAGAAGATTGTCAGAGAGATTTTGATAGCACCAAAGAATATTTACTTGAGCTTCCCATCTGGATTCCTCCAGTTGAAGAAAGACCTATGATTATGTATCTGACCATATTAGATGATTCCATGGGATGTGTGCTTGGTCAACAAGATGAGACTAGAAGAAAGGAACATGCCATATATTATCTGAGTAAGAAATTTACAGACTATGAGTCTCGACACTCAATGATTGATAAAAACTGTTGTGCTTTAGCTTGGTTTGCTCTCCGTCTACGCCAATATATGATTAACCATACTAATTGGTTGACCTATAAAATGGATCTGATCAAGTGCATCTTCGACAAGCCTGTTTTGTCTGGAATAATAGCTCATTGGCAGATGCTATTATTTGAATATAACATTGAGTATCACACCCAGAAAGCAATCAAAGGAAGTATTATATTCGATCATTTGGCTCACCAACCAATTCATGATTATCAATCCATCAAGTTTGACTTCCCATATGAAGATGTTATGTACTTCAAGACCAAAAATTGTGAGGAGCCATTACCTTGAGAAGGACCTGATCCCGAATCTCGTTGAGGTTTGATATTTGACGGGGCTATAAATGCTTATGGCAATGGAATTGGGGCAATCATCATCACTCCCCGAGGTACTCATATCCCGTTCACCGCGAGTGTGATACGGTGGCAGAACCGACTGTTAATACTGGTTTGTGTTTTTTGTTTGCAAATGTCGCGGTAACCAAGAGTCGCCACCGACTTTTATTTTATCCAATCAGGAAAAGGAAAAAGAACAGAAAAAACCTTTTTCGAGATGTTTCTGAGTACGGGGGGTAGATTATAGAAAGGGAAGGTGTTAGCACCCTTTCTATCCGTGGTTTTCCACGGGCTCTTAGGTACTTGCTCATTTTGAAAACTGCTTGTGTGTGCTTGTTTTGAAATGTTTTGTTTTACTTTGTTTTAACCCTTGTTTCTGTCCTCAAGAGTGTTACGAAGTTGTTTTCAAAAACTTTGTTTGAAAAGTATTTGGTGTGAAAATGTTTATTTGTTTGAGCAAGTACCTAGGAACTAATCTACCTACTCGAAAAAGACTGCTCGTTTTCCTTTAGACAGCGATATCCTATTATTAAGGAATAGGTAGCACCATCGTTGGAGTTTTAAAGGGACGTTCGAAGGGACGCAATGGGCATGGAAGACAACATGTAAGGATACTTTAACATTTCGAAGGGACTGTCATCATATATTCGTAGGCAACATCGAGGGACAAGTAGGGACTATGATCTTTATGACGACTTTGAATCTCGGGTCATTGTTAAGGTATCCCTACGTTCGAGGGACACGGACATTATTTCTAAGGAAACCAAGTGAGGCAAACCCTAGGAGTGAGCATGTGCATGTGTTTGATTTCAGTTATTTAATCTTTGCACAATTAAGATGATCTACTGTTTTAATTTTATTTGTCTTTTGCATACAATCCTATTAACATTCATCTAAGCAATTTATAGTTTGTGGAATTAAAAGCGAGAAAGTAAATCTACGCTATTACAAGGCTTCGGGAAGGGGGTTACATGACCAAAAACAGGGGATTAAACATTAAATAATATGCGGTAAACCCTAATTAAAAAAACTATTACAAACCTGAAGCAAATACAATAATTGGAAAGTAAAATATTGCGCGCGAGAATTAAGTACGAGAATCAAAGTTTAAATTCTAAAAATCTAATCAATTAAAGAGAAAATAATTTTTTGTATTTTATTATTGAGAAAATTAAATATTTGTGACTTAAACCTAATTTGTCTAATTAATTTTAATTATGAAAACAATCAAGTGAATATCATTAAAGTAATTATTTTCCAAAAAAAAACTAATTTTAATAAAAACCTAATTCTACATTTTTGTGGTTTTCTTGATTTTATGATTAAATAAAAAAAAGTAATGATTTTTGTGTTATTTTTGTAAAAGGAAATAATTAAAATAAAGGAAATAAAATAAAAAAGAAAAGAAATTGGGCCTGTATTGTTGAGAAATTCAAGGGGTGTAGTACTGAATTTGTTAGGCCCATTCCTTGCTCAGCCCAGTCAACGCGCTAGATCCAGTGTGATGCTCTTTCTGACAGTCCATGGTATGACTTGAGCGTTGGATCTGGATTGATGATGAATCCAATGGCTGGATGGTTAGTTGTAAGTACAACAACATAAATAAAATATAAAGGAAATAAAGTGGTCTTTCCCAAACGCGCGTGTGATTCAAATCACCCAATGGGATTCTGCCACCTAATTGTCTTCTTCCCCATAATTGTTGTTTTTGGCCACACTTTTACCTACAGTCGTTTCTGTCACTAAAAGCTATAGTGACGGATTTTGTTCGTAGCCATAAACCTGTAAAATTCAAAAACACAACACAAGCAGAATAAATTTAAACCAAAGACATGGATCAATTGCAAGTCATCTTCTAAGCATGATAGTACCCCTGATTTTGTCCAATTTTACCTCTATATGGAATTCCCAAATTGGGACCTCAAAACCCTAACAACGACATCGTGCCATTCCCGCACTTATACTTCAATCAAACCAATCAAAAATATTGCAAATATGATAGCAAGCATGGATATATGATCAAAACATGTTTATGATGGATAAATTATTGAAAACGAATCTTGAAAAGAGATGCAAACCATGGAACTGTGAGGCGTGATTTCTGAAGGTTTTACGGCTTGAGGATGATTGTAATGGCTTCAAAAAATGTCCAGGAACAGATTGCTGGCCTTGGAATTATTTGGATCAGTCTATGGAGGAATATGTGATCAACATTTTTTTTGGACAAAAATTTGAAGTTGAATGCTTTGTTTTCACGACCAAGAACCCTTTTTTATGCTTTGGAAATGTTGTGTATATATCATAGAATGATTTAGGTCAACAAAAACTGATCATATCTTTGCAAATTATGGAGATTTGATTTCATTCTTTGCCTTGTATGATTTGTTTCCAAAATAGACCAAATTAAGATCTTTTCCAATCAATTAGCTCTTGCACGAATTTTTTGATTTTCTAGATGTTCATGGACTCATAATATTCTCATAAAATCAAATCTTGGATTTTATTTGATTATTCTACTATTTAAATTGATTTATTTTGATTTAAATGGATAAAAAATCAAAATAAATAATAAAAATAATAAAATAATAGTTGGATAAGCTCAAGGGTCGTGGGCTATCTTAGGAACAACTTTAAAACAAGAAAACATGGGCCCATTTGGAAAAAAAGTCATTTTGATCCTTGTTGACTTCATGCACATTTCCAAAAATTGGTCAATTTTGACAATACATATCTCCCTCAATTTTAACCCTAAGAGGGTGTTCTTGGAATTTTTAGAAATCTTAGGATGTTCCCTAAACAACCCTCTTGGTTTCATCTCAATTGGGTCTTCCATGTTCATGTAAGAAGCTTTGACCCAAAAAGTGTTTTTGTTAACTTTTCAAAAGGACCTATAATATATAAATTCATATCTTTTTATGAGTGCATATTTTGAACTTTGGGGCTGAAGATGAATTGTAGGGAATTTCATCATCTTCAAAATGAGCCTTGGATGGAAAATTTCTGATAAAGTCTGAAGAAGTTATGCTTGGTCAAAGTTTGGTTGACTTTTTCTTAGAAACCCTAATTTAACAACTTTTGGGTTTTGATGAATTTGGGGTATTCCTTCAGTAATTATGATAAACCCTTGTCAAATGATGGATATCAATTAAAAATGTTGATGTTGACCAAAAATCTCGAAGTTTGACTGTATGTGGGCCACAATTGACTTTTGACCTAGTATAGTTAATTTTCAAGCATCTGGGCAATTGACTGAGCAAACTTCTTGTGCAAGGCATGAAACTCGACATGGATGATATTGAGAAAATATTAGGACCATGGAGGGCATTTGGGACCTTTGGAGCTTCCACACCCTGATGAAAATGGAAACCCTAATTTGAGGTACATTGCCTTAGGAGGGAGTTTATCTGATCAACTCTTGGGCATCCTTGAGCAAGTTGAGGACCTCAATGGGCATGTGTTGAGTAAAATGAGAGGTCAAATTTTGGGGTACAACAGCTGCCCCTGTTCAATTTTCTTAAACCTGAGGATGTAGATTGGTTGTCTGCCTTTCGTAGTCTGAAGGTAGAAGATGATTGAACACTAAGTGCCCAGAAATTTGCACTGGTCTGAGATGGTGCTGGACTGTGTAGGTAGTATCAGGAATGGGCTTACAGATGCCATTTGGAAAAGATGACAGAAGATCGTCAGAGATGGGCTTAAAGATGCCATCCAGGATGATGACGAAGAGTCGTCAGAGATGGGCTTAAAGATGCATCTAGAAGAATGTTGATTTTATGAGATATTCATTCGATGAGAATTCATGTTCTTGTCATCGAGGGATCTTCCGAGGAATTTTGGTCTCTGTCTTGGGAGAAATAGAATTTTAGGAGCTTCAGTTGTCCGTTACTCTACTGGGGAATCATCTCTTAATCGAGGAGGTGAAAGTGAACTGCTATTTGGTTCTGCTCTAGGCTTTACAGCGATTTGCTGAGGATAATAAGATTAAATGTTATCTGGTCGTGCTCCAGGTTTCACAGTGACTTACTGGGGAGATGAGATTTAAACTTGTTATCTAGTCGTAATCCAGGCTTTGCAATTTCTCAATTCTTATCTGGTCGTGTTCCAGGCTTCAGAAGGAATTAAGTGGTTATTCGGTCGCATCCGGGTTTCAACTTGAATTTAAGGCATACTAATATCCGTTCGATTTCCGGGCTTCATAGTAATTCGCCGAGTAAACTGCTATTTGGTCTAATTCCAAGGTTCGCAGTACTGTATACTGTTATCTAGTCTATTTCCAAGTTTCACAGTGTCTCTTCCCGCTATCTGGTCGTCCTCCATTCTTCACAGTGTCTTGTACCGTTATCTGGTCGTGCACCAGGCTTCACGGTGTCTTATACCACTATCTGGTTGATTCCAGGCTTCATAGTATTTTGGAGAAATCAAGATATTATTCGGTCGATTTTCGGGCTTCACAGCTTGAATCTGAGATATACCACTATCTGGTCGGGTCCAAGCTTCATATTCTCTTATACTATTATCCAGTCGATTTCCAGGATTCACAATATAGTAGGGGAATTAAGCTGTTATCCGGTCGATTTCCAGGCTTCATATCTTGAACTGGAATAGAAATCTTAGTATCAATTCGACTGAACCAGGGAAAACTTGTGATAACTTCAACTGGGAGAGAAATCTTAGTATCGATTTGACTGATCCCGGGAGAGGTATTAGATTAACTTTGACTGGCATAGAAATCTGGGAATCTTAGCGGCGATTCGACTGACCCAGACTAAAGTCTTACCATCTTCAACAAGAATAGAAACCTTAGTGTCGGTTTGACTGAACCAGAAAATATGTTATAATATCTTCAACTGGAATAGAAACCTTAGTGTCGGTTTGACTAAACCAGAGAGAACTCGTGAGAACTTGATTACATCTTTCCCTGAAAGGTAAAGAGTTAGTCGTATGTAATGTCATGATGTATGAAATGTATTGAGTAATGATGTTCTCAAAATAAATGAGATTGTGATGTATAATATGTATGCGTATTCCATGATGTATGGATATGCAATACTATTGTGATATTCTCTGGCTGGGGAAAATAAATCCTGATTGTTGTTGGAGAGTATAAGGAGTTGAGTTCTTTGTTTCCGCTGGGGATGGTGAACGGAGATGATTAGTTGGATATTTACATCCATTCTGCTTGAGAAAATTCTGCCAGAGAGACTCTGTCTGAGAATAATCTTGTGGGGGAATGACTCTGTGGGGAAGAGAGATACTCTATTGGAAGATTTGTAGATTTGGGGAAATAAACTCAGCCGAGGATGAACTTCCATTGCTGGAGATAAGAGCTCTGTTGGAGATTGAGCTTCCGCTGTAAGAGAAATAAACTCTATTCAGGAGAAAAACTTTATAAACTGTTCATGATTATACAACTCGGCTCGGGAATGCAGATATCAGCTTTCTGAATGAGCCTGCTGGGGAAAGGAATTCTTGTTTGGGGATACGGAGGTCGAGCCTTGGTTGTCTCGGCTCTGTGGGGAGTATAAGTATCACTGGCTTGTATGTGATAGTGACTTCGCTTCCAACTATCTTTGCCCCCTATACCATGCTGGAAAAAGTACATCCGAAGATTTTGTGGTTGGATCTATGTCGTGATTGTACTTGAACATGTATTTAATGAGTGTCAGGATGACATCCATCTCTGGATTATATCTGAACTGTACATGAAACATGTGTTGAATAAGTGTTAGAATGACATCCGTATCTGGATCGTATCTGAACTGTACTTGAAACATATGTTAAATGAGTGTCAGAATGACATTCGTCTCAGGATCGTATCTGAACTATATTTGAGACATGTGTTGAATGAGTGTAAAAATGGCATCCGTATTTGGAGCGTATCTGAACTATATCTGAGACATGTGTTGAATGAGTGCCAGAATGACATTCGTCTCTGGATCGTATCTAAACTGTATTTGAGACACGTGTTGAATGAGTGTCAGAATGGCATCTGTATCTAGAGCGTATCTGAACTGTATCTGAACTGTATCTGAAAGCTGAATTTGAATGAGTATCAGAATGGCATCCGTATCTGGAGTGTATCTGAACTGTATCCGAAAGCTGAATCTGAATGTGTATCAGAATGGCATCCATATCTGGAGTGTATCTGAACTGTATCTGAAAGCTGAATCTGAATGAGTATCAGAATTGCATCTGTATCTGGAGTGTATCTGAACTGTATCTGAAAGCTGAATCTGAATGAGTATCAGAATGGCATCCGTATCTGGAGCGTATATGAACTGTATCTGAAAGCTAGATCTGAATGAGTATCAGAATGGCATCCGTATCTGGAGCGTATCTGAACTATATCTGAAAGCTGAATCTGAATGAGTATCAGAATGACATCTGTATCTGGAGCGTATCTGAATTATATCTGAAAGCTAAATCTGATTGAGTATCGGAATGGCATCCGTATCTGGACCGTATTTGAATTGTATCTCGATTCTGGTGCTCTTGATGAATGTTGATCAAGGTATAAGTCTTCCACTGATAGACAGGTGACGGGACATAGTCATACGTTTTAAATCCCTAACTTTTGCCTGGACCTCCCTTTTGGGTTTTCAGTCCACCGGGATACCTTTTTGCCCAAGCCGCCTTTTCAAGTTTTCGACTTGTCGGGTGTACAGATTTTTATGTATATCCCTAACTTTTGCCCGAACCCTTTTGGTTTGCCGAGATTCCCTTATTTTTTTCTAGATGTGTCAACCTAGCGGGTCTTTTTTCATGTGTAGTATTTTCCGACTATGTCCATGCTTTCAGGATGTAGATAGTTGTCATTGTCCATAGTGTTGTGTTGTAGTACTGTCAAAAATGTTTTTTTGATGGCACATGATTCGTTGCTAGAATGTGTGCATAATGCCCCAAGCGATTCAGATAGAGATCTTCCCCTAGTTATTTGGCACTTTTAGAGAGACTGCCCCAGGTGTGTTTAGACATCATGTCATGCCCCTTGCTTATGGAAGACCTGTTATTGGAAGTTTCTTTCCCTCCGAGGTGATTCTGTCCATTGAGAGGATGTTTGTTCATTGAATATCCATTGTGCGGATTTCTCTGCTGTCAAACAATTAGTCATATGCAAACAATGTCATTTAAAGAATGCAAAACTCATGTCTGTCTTAGAATTTTTTTGGAAATGTGTTTTGTGTAGTAAAACAAAATTTGCAAGAATTTGATATCAACTCAGGATTCGTAATAAAGCCTACAGGAGTCAGGATACCTTTGTAACAGTATGCTCTCAAACTAACCCATGCTTCAGCTAGGACTTTTAAGGGTTATAACGTGGCCTGGTTCACGGTTCAAGAAACAAAGGATAAAGTCTCAATATTTATTTGTACGCAACCCGCTCTTCGTGATGTTCTTTAGTCCTATGCTCAGTTAATTGCACGTTTAGATCCAGATTGAGTCTTGAATCTTTGCTCTGATACTTGGTGATGATTCAGAAATTGAACATTTGTTTTGAAAAGGCAGTCATTTTTGTAATCTTCTTTTTGTCGAGGATTTGTAGTAAACTTTTTTTTTCTTTTCGTTATCCCTTCTTTTTCCTGAACTGTTTCTTTTGTGATTACAGTCAACAGGATGCCCCAATTTTTCTCTTAAGTCTCCTTCATAGGTTTTGACTTAATGGGCTTTTATTTCGAGAGATAATGATTGCTTGTCTTGACGATTGTACGGAACCATCACCGTCTTTTGTTTTGGAAAGACGTCTTCAATGCCATTCATTGTGTATGAAGCGGCAAATTGTGACTGAATGCGCCTCTGAATTAACTGAGAAAACTACCCTTCCCCCGGTTATGATTAATGGTTTTAATTTGTGTGAAAAGAAAAATTCCTACTTCTTTGGCTCGAAGGGGTTGATTAGGGACTATCTTCCTTATAACTCCACTGTTTAGGATTTGAAACAACGTCTGAACATCGTCAGCAGGGTCTGTTCAAAAGCATACTATTGAGATTGTGGTATCATTTTCGTCATCCTACCTCTAAGGCTTAGAGTTTTTAATCGAGAGTTGAATATCACAAAAGGAAATAAGAACGCATTTTTGAAATAGTGAATACGAATGAGTTGATTCAAGACAAATAGGTGCAATGCATTGATGAAATAATGAGGTTTGATATGAATAAATGTTCAAACAAATCAAAAGAAAATTACACATTGAAAATTCTAATGAATGAAAATTCTTCTTGTGAAAGATTGTCACTTCAGATGGTATGCCTTGGAGGGATGGCAGAAGAACTCATCCTGATCGTCTTGTGCGAATTCTAGCGCTCCTTCATCAATCAGGTCTTGAATTTTTTTTCTCAACGCCCAATAGTTGTGGGTGTCATGTCCAGGACTGTTGGACTAGTACGCACATCTTGCATTTGGATTGTACCTAGGGGATTCTATGTTGGGATTCTTAGGAGGGTACCTTAACACAACCAACTTGGCCTTCAACATGCGTTGCAATGCTTGAATCAATGACATGTTGATTTCGGTGAAGCATCTTTCGAATGTATTCTTCTTATGTCGATTGCCCCGTTGTCATTGGTGAGGTTGTGGTTGGGCTTGTGATGTAGTAGCAATATGGAAAGGTATGTTCCCAACCTCTTCTCTCACTAGGGGATGATTAATGCCTTGATCCACAATTTTAACTATTTGTTTCATGGATCTGCATCCATCTTGGTGAAGCTTTTTGAGGAAGGCTCTTAGCCCTTCTTGTCCTCTAGCTAAGTTTTGGATAGGAGCCATCTTCCCCAGCATCTGGATTCTCATTGCTTCTACCTTAGCTTGCAGTTGTTCTAATTGTTCATCCTTGTTGTTGTCAGGACGTTCCTTGGTCAGATTCCCGGCTGTGATACAATCGCCAGAACCGGATTGTTTTGAAATGCTGGTTTGCGTTTTGCATTTGTGTTTTCAAAATGTCGCGGTAAGCAAGAGTTGCCACCGACTTTTATTTTATCCAACTGGAAAGGACAAAAGCACAGAAAAATTCTTTTTTTCAAGATTTTGAGTACGGGGGGTAGATTATAGAAAGGGAAGGTATTAGCATCCGTTCTATCCTTAGTTCTCTACAGGCTCTTAGGTACTTGCTCATCATTTTCAAAATTTGCTTGTGTATGTTTGATTTGAAATTTTTTTTTGTTTTACTTCGATTTAACCCTTGCTTTTTTCTTCAAGAGTGTTACGAAGTGGTTTGGAAAACTTTGTTTCAAAAGAGTGTATGTGTGAAAAAAATTTGTTTTGAGCAAGTACTTAAGTGCTAATCTACCTACTCGAAAAAAAAGAATGTTTCTATTCTTGTTTCCTTTAGACAGCGCTATCCCACTATTAGTGGGTAGGTAGCACCGTCGTTGGAGTTTTAAAGGGTCAATTCGAAAGGGACGTACGGTCACTAAGCAATGTTAGGACGTCTTAGTAATAACCCTAATGTCTTAGATCAATTATTCGAGGCAACAATTCCGAGGCAACCATTCCGAGGTAACTTTTCCGAACGGGACTTTGATCTTTGTTTAGACAAGAGAGCGACCACTAAAATACCCTATACTTAATGATCGTTTACCGAAGGCAACCGAAGTGGGAGTGTACCCTAGGAGTGCGCATGTGCGAGTGATTCAATTTCAAGTTTATTATCTTTGTACGTTTAGGGTTTGCTAACCGTTTTAAAGTTAATCATACATTCTTGTCATGCTAACAGTTAAATTTTTGCAAAATTTAAAGTGCGGAAAGTAACGCTACGCTATTACAAGGCTTCGGGTATTAATTACATAGCCAAAAACAACCCGTTAAAAAGAAGTGATAAATTAAAGTAAAAGACCCTAATTAATCTATTACAACCTGTGAGCAACTACATCAATATGGTAAAAATAGATAAAGCGTGATGAATTGAGAACGAGAGAGAACTAGGGTTTTGACTTCGTCTAACCTAATCGAAAGAAACAATTATTTTTGTTGTTTTTAACTATTTTCAAGAAAAATAATTAGGTTTTTTAAATTAAATACAAATCTAATTAGTAATTAAATTAATTTAAAGAAAATAATTTACATGACCTATTTTTTTATTTTGCTTATTTTAAGAAAAAAAGAAAAAAAATAGAATTTTAATTTAGACAAAACCCTAATTTCTAATTGTTTTTAATTTATTTACAAAAGAAATTAAAGTTACCTAAAATTAAATAACCTAATTCAATTAATTTTTGTATAAAAAATAAATATCCTAAATCTAATTGGATGAAAATATTATTTTTGTGATTTTTTGATAAAAAGAAATAATTAATTTGTGTTAGTAAAAATAATTAAATAAATTAAATAAAAGAAAATATAAATGAAAAGAAAAAGAAAATGGGCCTGAGAAAGTAATTTGGAGGGGTGTGTTGCTAGCAATTCTGGGCCAAAAAGGAATTGGTCCATGTTGACTCCCATGTTCCCATGCTGCATGTTGACCAAGGCGTATGATGGTCCTTCATGTGATGGCCTTAGATCTGGCTTGTTGGACACTTGGCTGGTTGAATGATGAGGGACCATGGTGGTCATCCAACCTATACACGCGCCTGATTACTGAAAGAAAAACAATATGAATTAATGGGGGGACCTGGGTTCCGAACCCAGGTCCTGAAGCCTATTCCACTACCTCTTCACCAACTGAGCTGCACGTTCTATTTGTACATGAAATAATAACAAATGATAATATATAATAATGTGGGTTAGTGGGAAAAAAAGTGCTAAAATTCAAATGAACCAATAAGATGATGCCACGCCAGTCATCCCTGTCCTGTCTCCGTTGGTAAAAGTCAGACTTTTACCTACGGACATATGTCCGTAGCTACAACCCTGGCTTGTTTCAAAATCTTCCATGGGCATGATAAATGAAACCTAATGCCATGAATCAACTCGTCTGGACCTGCTGAGCATTATGATACCCTTCTTGTGGGCCAATTTCACCTGTACACAAAGATCCTAAAATGAAGCATAAAACCCTAATAATGGCAAATCCTGATATAGTCCACAAAAATGCAATTGAATGTTATAGATAGCTTACAAATGTTTCAATGAGGAAGAATATATAAGTATTTCATGCTATAGATGCCAAAATTATGAAACTCGATTTCAAGAAGAAGCCATTGTTGTGGCTGACTTACAGTGAGTTCTAGCGCTGGAAACTCCTTGTTCTTGATTGGTATATGTTGTACCCCAAAATTTGCCCTCCCATATTTTTCAAAGAAGATGCCAAGTCAAGCTGCAAAATTCCCCAAGGGTGGCACAATGCAAAGATCTCCTATACAGTCAAGATTAGGGTTTGAGTTTTGGTCAAGCAAATGAACCTTTCAAAGGCCCAATCAAGTCTCATATGTCTACAAAGATGGTCAAGCATCCTCATATCAAGTTTCAAGGCATTCAGCTCAAAATTGCACAGTCAAAACCCTAGATTGCACTACAGTCAACTGTAGGGGCAAAATGGTCATTTGACAGTCAAAAGGTCAAATTTTTGGTCAATATATCATTTTGAAGCCACAAACATCATTTGATCAATGCTTGATCATGATTCTCAAAATTTGGCTCAGAAAATCATCAAGATGCAAAAGTTGCTATATTTGGACAGCTGAAAAAGTCAACTGAAATTGACCAGGGCATAACTTTCACATGGATTATCAGAAAAATTCCATCCAAAGCTCATTTTGAAGAGAAAGACATTTCCTACAACTCATCTTCATATTCCAAGTCCAAGAAATGCTCTCACAAAAAGTTATCAATTTCAACATTATAGGTCATTTTCAAAAGTCAACAAAAAGTGACTTTAAGTCAAAGGCCATAACTTGAGATTGATAAATCAAAATGACATGGGACCAAAGGCATTGGTTAAAGGACTCAAAGATCTTTCCAAAATGTCCAAGAACATGTGTAAAGCTTAAAAATTGACCAAGTTATGCCTTGTGGAAGTTGGGAAATTTTTGGAAATTTTTGAAAGTCAACATTGATGCAAAAGGCCTAAAAATGCAAATGGGCCCATTTTTCTTCCAAGTTTCTTCATGCCAAGCCTATGCACGACCATTAGGCCCAAAGGGGAGTATTCTCATATTTTTTAATTATTTATTTGAATTAATATTAATTTATATTCATTTAAATGATTTTAATATATGAAAAATATCAAACTAACCTAAAAAAATCTTTTCATGCACATTATAAACTCAATATTTCGTGTAAGTCTTAAATAGGCAAATTTGGATGAGATTGGATCATGATTGAACAAAAACAACATGAAAAAGATATGAAAAAAGATTTTCCAAAATCAAATATTGAAATTCATCAATGCATAAGATTTTGTCCAATGTTTCTTAACCTAATCACTCCATATATGATCAGAATGAGAACCCTAATGCTCCTAGACTGCAAGCTGCGCTCAGAACCTCATTACAAACTTGCAAAAATTCTCAAAAAGTTGGATTCTGAAATCAAGGTTATAGGGCGATTCAAGGCACCAAACCAATTGCAATAGCTTCCTTGGACAATTCTGAACGTGTACCAATCATTAACAACAGCAAAAACATCTTGAATTGGTATCAAGAACTCAAACTGAACCTCAAAAATTTTGAATTCGCATATCATATTCTAAGCATTTTTTATGAATTTTGTTTGTGGATTCTCGTTCATGTTGAAGTTTCAAAGCTAACCCTCATATTTAATTGCGTTTTTCTATGCCATATGAGGTTATGCCATGACTGAATATTAGGTTTTTCTTGAGCTTCAAATTGGGGGTTCTCACTAGGGAAAAAATTGGACCATGCCAGTACCATCATCACGCTCAGCTCATCCAGACGAAGAAGATGGCACCCTCACGCTCAATTTATGAGCGACGAGGGGCTAGTCGCTATTTTCTCATAGCCCCTCTAACACAACACTTCTAAAACCGTGGCCTCTGAGTTTTGCTTTTACAGGGATGAAGATGATGATGTCGTGTCATAAAGGGACTGGCTCATTTAAATGTTGCGCGCGCTAATCCACTCATGTTTGGTTTTCTTATTATATTGTTTATTTGCTAATTATATTATCAAAAGCATAAACGGCTCAGTGGGCAGGGATAGCGCTTAGAACCATCAAGACCTGGGTTCAAGTCCCAGGTCTGGCAAATACTCCATATTATTTTTCAATAATTGATTCCATGCAGCATAAGTGTTGAGGTGTACCATATGTGTCAAGATCTAAAAGTCCACGCGTCCAAGATGATCAGATCAATGGCCAATATTCCAGATGCACCATGCACCAAGTCAAGGCGCTGACACCTGATCCTAGAAAGTCAACCAATTTCCAAGCAAATGGGCCTTGAATTACCAGGCCTTACCTCCTAATCTGGGGCAGCACCCCACTTTGGTTTGCTCTTCTTTTTCTTTTATTGTTTTAATTATTGTATTATTAATTTTTATTGCTTTAATTAATTAATTTTCTCCCTTTTATAAAATACAAAAACATTATAAAAATCAGAAAATACCAAAAAAATAATATTATGTTATGTATTAATAATTAAATTAGAATATAAATTATGTAGTGTAATTAGGTTTTAATTTTAATTCCTTTTTAATAATAAGAAAAATCAAAAAAATGTAGAATTTAGGTTTTAATTGTTAATTCTTTTATTCCCCTTTTTTCACAATGATAATTATTATTTACTATTATTTATTTTTTATAATTAAATTGTACATAAATGAATTAGGTTTAATTTAGGTCATATTTTAATTCTTTCATAATAAATAAAAATATTAGAATTAGGATTTGCCGTTTAATTTAATCTCAATTAATTTCTTTTTCCATTAAATCTAAAAAACACAAAAATATCATTCTCATTTAATTTTAATTTTCAAGTCCTTATTAATTTTAATTATTTGCAAAAAAAAGGGTCCAACGCCCTATTTTTATTTTAATTTCTTTATTTCGCGCATTTATTTTATTATCGCTTATTATAATTTTGTAAATATCCCAAAGCCATGTAATTTAAATTTCTCGCACTTTTATTTATTCGCTTTATTTATTTTTCGCTAAATCGGGTCCGGTTTAATTTTGGCGATGTGGACCCGCGCCTTTGTAATAATCTTAGATTTATTTCCTCGCAAAATATTTAACTGTTAATCAAGCATGAAAGAATGAATGTCTAATTAAAATCAAGCGTAGAACACGACAAGCATGACAAGACAAATAACTGAAACATGACACACAATTCGCACACACCACCCCTAGGGTACGCCTCACTGTTGCCTTTCGAAAGGTGGTCGTCGAGTAGAAAACGTCTTAGTAAGTCCTCATGATCCGGGAACCTGGCATGAGGGTAGCTTCTAAGGTGTCTTCCCATTGCTCCGGTGATCACCATGTCCCTGAAAATCGAATTGACCCGAACACCTCCAACGGTGGTGCTACCTACCTCTCAATGGTGGGATGGCACTACTTTTAAGGACATTTACACAGACGAATTCCTTAGGGTAGGTAGGTTCTCAAGGATACTTGCTCTAATCTCAAAACAAATTCAAAAAGACTTTTCACACTGACACATTTTCAAAAGCTTTCAAAGCAAACTTTTCAAACACTCTGACGTATGAGTCGATCTGAAATTTTTCGAAGAAACTTTTTAAACCCACATTGAAAAGCACGCAAAACAATTTGAAAACACATTGAGCAAGTATCTAAGAGCCCATGGATAACCATGGATAGAAAGGGTGCTAACACCTTCCCTTTCTATAACCTACCTCCCGAACCGAGAGCAATCTCTTTAAGGAATTTTTCTGTGCTTTTGTCCTTTCCTATTGGAGAAAATAAAAGACGGTGGCGACTCTTGCTTCCGCGACATTTCGCGAACCAGCGTTAAACAGTCAGTTCCAGATCCACCGATCACAGAACTGGCGACTCTGCTGGGGAAAAACTTAAAGTGAGGTGTACCTTAGGGTTAGCTTATAACTATGTTTTCAATTGTTTTCCTTGTATGCTTTAAATTGTGGGTTGCTCGGGAGTTCTATAGATCCTAAACCCGGATCTGGGGGATACCTTTCTTAGAAAGTAGCAACAAGGCTGTGAGGGAACTGTGCGGGGTATACCGACACGGTTGAAACAGTCTGCTACGTTGATGTGGCACTTTGGTGTGTACCGGTAACCCTTGAGTTCAGTCAAGGAGAGTACGGGGCCTCCGCGTGGTGTCGTGAAGCATCAACAGACCTTAGGAACCTTAATTGAACTATCTTGGCCTCTTTAGGGTAGTGAGATAACTGACTTTGGTGCAGTCCGAGGTTGGTTGATACTCGATACTACGCTCAATTGAGGGTTGCTTTCCTGGAATATTTCGGTCGCCAGTTCAGTGGCTAAATCGAAACGATGAACAATGAAAGCAATCCCGTGATATTGGGAACCTTAGAACCCGGTTACTTTGATTAGGACAGGTATAAACCCACCAACTTCAAGAGGGTACTACCCAGACCCCATGTTGGCCTTAAACTCTAAGGGCTTCTCTTGTGTGACTTGTGTGCCTTCATACTTGACTATTTGCATGCTTGTTGTCTGACACTTGAGCTTCTTGCAGGTTTTGTTTATAGTCCTTAACTAGGACTCATAACAGGGTTTACTGAATTTCCTGCAGGTTTTGTCCATAGTCCTTAACTAGGACTCTTAACCAGGCTTACTAAGTTTCTTGCAGGTTTTGTTTATAGTCCTTAATAGGGACTCATAACAAGGTATCTAAGTTTCTTACAGGTTTTGGTTTGCAGTCCTTAATTAGGACTCCTAACAGGGTTTACCAAATTTCTTGCAGGTGTTGTTTATAGTCCTTAACGGGGACTCATAACAGGGTTTACTAGATCTCTTGCAGGTTTTGTTTATAGTCCTTAATTAGGGCTCATAACAAAGTATACTGAATTTCTCGCAGGGTCGGTTTATAGTCCTTAATTGGGACTCATAGCAGGGTTTACCTACATCACCCCATGCATAGCATGACATCATACCATTGCATACCATTGCATACATCCTAACCCATTTCAAGGATCTCGAGGGCTTGTGATGCAGGTCAGGATGAACCAATTGTCTAGCCAGGGGCAAAGAGGATTTATTTTCCTCTAGCCAAGGTTGTCAGGGGCTATGACCCACTTGATATGGTGAGCCTTTGACCCTTGGAAGAAAGACTCTCAACAAATATGAAGTTCTTTCAATCAAGCTACCGGATCCAAATGCTAACAATTTTCTTGTTTACCCTGCGAGGTCCTTGAAAACATTGCATGCATATCATACACATCATCGCATTACAGGTATCCCTTTTGCAGGTCACTTACCTTTCTCGCTGTTTATTTCAGCAATGGCCTCACAACAAGATAACCAGGACCTTCACGCTCAAGAGTCTCAGTTCAAGGAAATCTTCTTAGGTCTATCCAAGGGGCAGGAAGAGTTGAGGGCACTCCTCATGGGGAATCTGATCAGAAAGAGTCCTGAAGATGACAAGGACGAACAGCTGAAACGTCTACAAGCTGAGGTAGACACATTGAAAACCCAGATGCTGGGGCAAAGGGCCCTCATTCAAGGTTTAGCTCAGGAGCAAGGAGAGCTGAGGGCCATGATCAGTCAGCTTCATCAAGATATGAAGCAACCAGCCCAAGTCAGAGACCAAGTCTTTGATCAGCCACCAAGAGGACCAAAGTCTGGTATGGTGAAGAATGAACCTCCCCAAATTGCTACTACTTCACAAGCCCAGTATCAACGGGGTAATCGACGCAAGCGATACACGCCTGGAAGACATTTCACTGAGACTGGCATACCACCATCTCTAATGCTGGAACACTTGTTGGAGGTCAATCTGATTACCTTAAAGGGTCCTCCCCAGAATCCTGACATCTCTGCTCCTACTTATAACCCTGATAAAAGATGTGCCTACCATTCTGACAGTCCTGGACATGACACCAATGACTGTTGGAGCTTGAAGAACAAGATCCAGGACTTGATCGACGGAAGGGTGCTAGAGTTCATGCCGGGTGGCCAAATGAAATGCGTCTGCTGAGAATCTTCCATCTGAAGTGACTAATTCAAACTAGAAAACTTTTGTTCATTCGAATGTTCAAGTTGCATTTTTCTTTGATTGTCTAAACATTTATTCATGTCAAACGTTGTTATTTCATTAATGCATCGCTTATGTCTGTTTTGAATCAATATATTCGCATTCACTATATGCAAACTGTTTTCATATTTTTTCTGATGTCAACTATTAATCTTTAATCCTAAGCCTCTTGAGGGAGGATGACGAAAACGATACCACAATCTTCACAGTATGCTTTTGAACGGACCCCGCTGATGAGGTACAGGCATTGTTTCAATTCCTAAACACTGGAGTAATAAGGAAGATAATCCCTCGTTAACCCCTCTGAGCCAAAGAAGTAGGAGTTTTTTATTTTCGAAAATCAAAACCCTTGATCATAACCTGGGGCAGGGTAGTCTCTCAGTTGATCCAAGTGCATAACGAATGGCACCGAAGAGATCGTTACAAAACGAACAAAGACAGTGATGGTTCAGAACAATCATAAGGACAGGCAGTCATTATCAAAAACAAAATTTTCATAAATGAAAAGCCCAAAAAAGTCTAAACCTACAAAGGGGACTTATGAAACTGGGGCATCCCGCTGACTGTAATTCCAAAAAGGAAACAGTTCAGGCAAAAAAAAAAAGAAAGGGATAACAAAACCAAGAAGGAGGTCACTACAAACCCTCAACAAAAAAAAAAAAAGAATGACTGCCTGTTCAAAAAGAAGTTATCAACATCTGAACCATTACTGGAACATCAAAGCAAAGACTCAAGCAAGGTCTAACGCACGATCAACTGAGTTTAGGTTTGGAGAACATCACGAAGAGCGGGTGGGTACAAATAAAATTTGAGCCTTTATCCTTTGTTTCCTAAACCGTGAACCAGGCCACGTTATAACCCTCAAAAGTCCTAGCTGAAGCATGGGTTAGTTCGAAAGCATACTGTTACAAAAGGTATCCCGACTCCTTAAGGCCTACGGTAAATACGGAGTTGACATCACGTTTTACAAACATTCAATTGTTTTATGAAAAAAAAAAAAAAAAACGGCATTTTCAAAATCTTCAAGACAGGCATAAGCTTTGCATTTTTAACATAACTTTGTTTGCATATGACTATTTGTTTGAACAGCAGGGAAATTCGCACGATGAACACCTTGTGAACAAAAGCACTTCCAATCAAGGGGCAGGACATGACTATTGTCCATTATCTGGGGCAATCCAATCAAGATTCGGAGAATCTCTCAAAAGGCCAAATAGCCTGGGGCAAATCTCCGCCTGAGTCACTTGGGGCATTCCAGCAACAAAACTTGCACGATCAAAAATTTTCTGGTGGCACGACAACACAATTCTAACAGGGGTAACTCCCTACATTCTGAGAGCGTGGACATAGTCGAAAAGATACTACGCATAATCAAAGACCCGCTAGGTTGACACACCTAGGCAAAAATAAGGGCTTCCCGTCGAACCAAAAGGGTTCGGGCAAAATGAAGGGATGAAATGAAAAAAAATTGTACACCCGGCAAGTCGAAAACCTGAAAAGGCGGCTTGGGCAAAAATGGGTATCCCGGTGGACTGAAAACCCGAAAGGGCGGTCCAGGCAAAAGTTAGGGATTAAAGCATACGACTATGTCCTGCCATCTGTCTACCAGAAGAAGGTTTGTCCGCCAACCACTATCAGCACTCCACAAGAAACAGGGGCAATAAAGAGTTGTCTGAGCAGTCTAGTTGTTCTATCCCCCAAGGTACTAAGGTAGGTTCAGCTAAAGAACATGATCAGTACATCCCAATTCCCCAGAGAACGAGCCAGCAAGTCAGTACATTCCTCTCCAAGCAAAAGTATAAATCTCAAGGAAATTTAGTATCCTCCCGTAGATCTCAATACTTCCCCAGCAGCAATATAAAGCATCCCCGGCAGTCTTGGTCTAAAGATTGTTTCCCGGCGGTACATCAATATTCAAAGGAATCACTTCCCCAGCATATCAAACTTCCCCCAGGGGAGTCCAATCCAGTTTCCCCAGGAAAGTTTGAATTCATATCTCCCCAAGCAGCAAGCTTATCCCCAGTAGATTCTGGAAGCTTATCCCCTCGCAAAGCACGAACGCGTCGTCCCGGCTTGATTTAAAGAGTTATTTCCGTAACAGGATATAACTGGGTTATCCTCAGCCAAAAGCCATGGAAAGATCGTCCCCGACAAAGTCTCCTTATCCCCAGCGAAGTCTATCAACACTTCCAGCACAACAAGGATATCCCCAGCATAACTCATCAACAATATCCCCAGCGGAGTTATCTTCATCAACTCAGCAAAGCATCGCTATCCCCACAGAGTAGCACTCCCCAGCATGATCGCTAGAGTATCTTTTCTCCCGCAGAATTATTTCATTTGCCAAGTGTATTCCCCAACGGAGTTATCTTCTCCTACCGGTATTCTTGCAACAATCATCCACAGCGGAAGCAAAATCTCTTCCTCAACATCAGCCCAGGATATGATTTCCCGGCACCCGTCAAGGATTTATTTTCCTAGACGAAAACATACATGAATCATCACATACATCATTATAGCATGCATGTACACATCATATCATATAAATCGTATCCATGTTCGCTCGATCCATATCATGCATCGCATATAACTAACCTCTACCTTTCAGGAAGGGTGCAGTCGAAATTCTCAAACATATTTCAAGGACTTCCCTAGTCCAGTTAAATCGACTCCAAACAGATTTTTCTGATAAAGACTCAGTAGAAGTCCTCTTATGGTCCCCTCTCCAACGGCGTGTGAGGTGGTAATTCCTTCTTCAGATGTTCTCCTCTCCGGCATGAGCGTGAGGTGATATTCTCTTATGGTCCCCTCTCCAACGGCGTGTGAGGTGGTAATTCCTTCTTCAGATGTTCCCCTCTCCGGCATGAGCGTGAGGTGATATTCTCTTATGGTCCCCTCTCCAACGGCGTGTGAGGTGGTAATTCCTTCTTCAGATGTTCCCCTCTCCGGCATGAGCGTGAGGTGATATTCTCTTATGGTCCCCTCTCCAACGGCGTGTGAGGTGGTAACTCCTTCTTCAGATGTTCCCCTCTCCGGCATGAGCGTGAGGTGATATTCTCTTATGGTCCCCTCTCCAACGGCGTGTGAGGTGGTAATTCCTTCTTCAGATGTTCTCCTCTCCGGCATGAGCGTGAGGTGATATTCTCTTATGGTCCCCTCTCCAACGGCGTGTGAGGTGGTAATTCCTTCTTCAGATGTTCCCCTCTCCGGCATGAGCGTGAGGTGATATTCTCTTATGGTCCCCTCTCCAACGGCGTGTGAGGTGGTAATTCCTTCTTCAGATGTTCCCCTCTCCGGCATGAGCGTGAGGTGATATTCTCTTATGGTCCCCTCTCCAACGGCGTGTGAGGTGGTAATTCCTTCTTCAGATGTTCCCCTCTCCGGCATGAGCGTGAGGTGATATTCTCTTATGGTCCCCTCTCCAACGGCGTGTGAGGTGGTAATTCCTTCTTCAGATGTTTTCCTCTCCGGCATGAGCGTGAGGTGATATTCTCTTATGGTCCCCTCTCCAACGGCGTGTGAGGTGGTAATTCCTTTTTAAGATGTTTCCCTCTCCGGCATGAGCGTGAGGTGATATTTCCTTTCAGATTATAGTCTCCTATAGTTCCCTCTCCAACGGTGAGTGAGGTGACTCCCTTTGAGATTATAATATCCTTTGGTTCTCTTCCTGACACTACGAAGACGGCAATTCTCACCAAGATTTTTCTCAACGAGCGTTGTTGAAGTTAAAATCACTCAAGGTTCTCTTACCATTCATGTTAAGGCAGTAACCATCCCTGGTTCACTCATCATCTTGTGAAGCTCCAGACTCAGCTCCTGTAACCAGTCAGGACACATCTATACCAAGCATCTGAAAACCAGTTCTTGCAACGTGTCAGGTACTCTTTTTTCTTTTGCAGGTATACAGGTTCTCACTAAGGAATCTCTTACACGAGTAACATCCAGATGGCATCTATAAGCCCATCATCTTATCCATCAATCTCTAAATGGCATCTATAAGCCCATTCCACCACACTGCTACTATGTGAGCGCAAATTTCTGGGCACTCTAGTGTTCAATCATCTTCTACCCTCGGATTACGAAAGGCACGTCAGCCAATCTGCATCCTCAGGTCTAAGAAGATTGAACAGGGGCAACTGTTGTACCCCAAAATTTTCCCTCCCATATTTTTCAAAGAAGATGCCAAGTCAAGCTGCAAAATTCCCCAAGGGTGGCACAATGCAAAGATCTCCTATACAGTCAAGATTAGGGTTTGAGTTTTGGTCAAGCAAATGAACCTTTCAAAGGCCCAATAAAGTCTCATATGTCTACAAAGATGGTCAAGCATCCTCATATCAAGTTTCAAGGCATTCAGCTCAAAATTGCACAGTCAAAACCCTAGATTGCACTACAGTCAACTGTAGGGGCAAAATGGTCATTTGACAGTCAAAAGGTCAAATTTTTGGTCAATATATCATTTTGAAGCCACAAACATCATTTGATCAATGCTTGATCATGATTCTCAAAATTTGGCTCAGAAAATCATCAAGATGCAAAAGTTGCTATATTTGGACAGCTGAAAAAGTCAACTGAAATTGACCAGGGCATAACTTTCACATGGATTATCAGAAAAATTCCATCCAAAGCTCATTTTGAAGAGAAAGACATTTCCTACAACTCATCTTCATATTCCAAGTCCAAGAAATGCTCTCACAAAAAGTTATCAATTTCAACATTATAGGTCATTTTCAAAAGTCAACAAAAAGTGACTTTAAGTCAAAGGCCATAACTTGAGATTGATAAATCAAAATGACATGGGACCAAAGGCATTGGTTAAAGGACTCAAAGATATTTCCAAAATGTCCAAGAACATGTGGAAAGCTTAAAAATTGACCATGTTATGCCTTGTGGAAGTTGGGAAATTTTTGGAAATTTTTGAAAGTCAACATTGATGCAAAAGGCCTAAAAATGCAAATGGGCCCATTTTTCTTCCAAGTTTCTTCATGCCAAGCCTATGCACGACCATTAGGCCCAAAGGGGAGTATTCTCATATTTTTTAATTATTTATTTGAATTAATATTAATTTATATTCATTTAAATGATTTTAATATATGAAAAATATCAAACTAACCTAAAAAAATCTTTTCATGCACATTATAAACTCAATATTTCGTGTAAGTCTTAAATAGGCAAATTTGGATGAGATTGGATCATGATTGAACAAAAACAACATGAAAAAGATATGAAAAAAGATTTTCCAAAATCAAATATTGAAATTCATCAATGCATAAGATTTTGTCCAATGTTTCTTAACCTAATCACTCCATATATGATCAGAATGAGAACCCTAATGCTCCTAGACTGCAAGCTGCGCTCAGAACCTCATTACAAACTTGCAAAAATTCTCAAAAAGTTGGATTCTGAAATCAAGGTTATAGGGCGATTCAAGGCACCAAACCAATTGCAATAGCTTCCTTGGACAATTCTGAACGTGTACCAATCATTAACAACAGCAAAAACATCTTGAATTGGTATCAAGAACTCAAACTGAACCTCAAAAATTTTGAATTCGCATATCATATTCTAAGCATTTTTTATGAATTTTGTTTGTGGATTCTCGTTCATGTTGAAGTTTCAAAGCTAACCCTCATATTTAATTGCGTTTTTCTATGCCATATGAGGTTATGCCATGACTGAATATTAGGTTTTTCTTGAGCTTCAAATTGGGGGTTCTCACTAGGGGAAAAATTGGACCATGCCAGTACCATCATCACGCTCAGCTCATCCAGACGAAGAAGATGGCACCCTCGCGCTCAATTTATGAGCGACGAGGGGCTAGTCGCTATTTTCTCATAGCCCCTCTAACACAACACTTCTAAAACCGTGGCCTCTGAGTTTTGCTTTTACAGGGATGAAGATGATGATGTCGTGTCATAAAGGGACTGGCTCATTTAAATGTTGCGCGCGCTAATCCACTCATGTTTGGTTTTCTTATTATATTGTTTATTTGCTAATTATATTATCAAAAGCATAAACGGCTCAGTGGGCAGGGATAGCGCTTAGAACCATCAAGACCTGGGTTCAAGTCCCAGGTCTGGCAAATACTCCATATTATTTTTCAATAATTGATTCCATGCAGCATAAGTGTTGAGGTGTACCATATGTGTCAAGATCTAAAAGTCCACGCGTCCAAGATGATCAGATCAATGGCCAATATTCCAGATGCACCATGCACCAAGTCAAGGCGCTGACACCTGATCCTAGAAAGTCAACCAATTTCCAAGCAAATGGGCCTTGAATTACCAGGCCTTACCTCCTAATCTGGGGCAGCACCCCACTTTGGTTTGCTCTTCTTTTTCTTTTATTGTTTTAATTATTGTATTATTAATTTTTATTGCTTTAATTAATTAATTTTCTCCCTTTTATAAAATACAAAAACATTATAAAAATCAGAAAATACCAAAAAAATAATATTATGTTATGTATTAATAATTAAATTAGAATATAAATTATGTAGTGTAATTAGGTTTTAATTTTAATTCCTTTTTAATAATAAGAAAAATCAAAAAAATGTAGAATTTAGGTTTTAATTGTTAATTCTTTTATTCCCCTTTTTTCACAATGATAATTATTATTTACTATTATTTATTTTTTATAATTAAATTGTACATAAATGAATTAGGTTTAATTTAGGTCATATTTTAATTCTTTCATAATAAATAAAAATATTAGAATTAGGATTTGCCGTTTAATTTAATCTCAATTAATTTCTTTTTCCATTAAATCTAAAAAACACAAAAATATCATTCTCATTTAATTTTAATTTTCAAGTCCTTATTAATTTTAATTATTTGCAAAAAAAGGGTCCAACGCCCTATTTTTATTTTAATTTCTTTATTTCGCGCATTTATTTTATTATCGCTTATTATAATTTTGTAAATATCCCAAAGCCATGTAATTTAAATTTCTCGCACTTTTATTTATTCGCTTTATTTATTTTTCGCTAAATCGGGTCCGGTTTAATTTTGGCGATGTGGACCCGCGCCTTTGTAATAATCTTAGATTTATTTCCTCGCAAAATATTTAACTGTTAATCAAGCATGAAAGAATGAATGTCTAATTAAAATCAAGCGTAGAACACGACAAGCATGACAAGACAAATAACTGAAACATGACACACAATTCGCACACACCACCCCTAGGGTACGCCTCACTGTTGCCTTTCGAAAGGTGGTCGTCGAGTAGAAAACGTCTTAGTAAGTCCTCATGATCCGGGAACCTGGCATGAGGGTAGCTTCTAAGGTGTCTTCCCATTGCTCCGGTGATCACCATGTCCCTGAAAATCGAATTGACCCGAACACCTCCAACGGTGGTGCTACCTACCTCTCAATGGTGGGATGGCACTACTTTTAAGGACATTTACACAGACGAATTCCTTAGGGTAGGTAGGTTCTCAAGGATACTTGCTCTAATCTCAAAACAAATTCAAAAAGACTTTTCACACTGACACATTTTCAAAAGCTTTCAAAGCAAACTTTTCAAACACTCTGACGTATGAGTCGATCTGAAATTTTTCGAAGAAACTTTTTAAACCCACATTGAAAAGCACGCAAAACAATTTGAAAACACATTGAGCAAGTATCTAAGAGCCCATGGATAACCATGGATAGAAAGGGTGCTAACACCTTCCCTTTCTATAACCTACCTCCCGAACCGAGAGCAATCTCTTTAAGGAATTTTTCTGTGCTTTTGTCCTTTCCTATTGGAGAAAATAAAAGACGGTGGCGACTCTTGCTTCCGCGACATTTCGCGAACCAGCGTTAAACAGTCAGTTCCAGATCCACCGATCACAGTATAGCTTGCTTGTGATCCCATGAAGGGAATGAGATAGTTAGGGGGTCTTGAAAATTCCTGGAAGTAGCAAAATGGATTACACCTTTTCTTTGATTTTTTCAAGTTTGGTTCTGACTTCTCACGCCTCCAAATCCCTGTGTTTTAGGTATGCAATTGTATATTATATACCAAGGACTGAATTAAGGTTGGAATTCTGCTCTTAATCTTTGTCCATTATAGCTTTTGATCTTGATTTGATTCACTTGAAGATCTTTCCAAAAATAGGCCAAACTCAATCTTTTCATGCACACAAAGGCCTTGCACGAATTGATTCACTTGCCAGCTGCATATGGGACCTAAAACATGCACAAGATCTTGAGATTTCATTGATTTGGATTTTTCATGATTTGTTTTGATTTAAATTGATTTAATTGCAATAAAAATAAAAATAAATAATAAAAAGAATATAAGGACAAATGGGAAGAGCTAGGGCTCGTGGACCATGCTACCAACTCAAAACAAATGCAAAATATTAGGCCCATTTAGCAAAAATTGCAACTTGAGGCATAGTTGACTTTTGACAATTTTGCAAAAAAGGTCAACTTCACCAATGCATAACTTCCTCAATTTTGACTCTATTAAGGTGTTCTTGGACTTTTTAGAAAGCTTAAGATGTCCTCTAATAAACCCATTTTGTTTCATCTCAATTAAATCTTCCATGATCATGTATGAAGCTTTGACAAAAAAGGTGTTTTTGTTCACTTTTCAAAATGACCTATAATGTTCAAATTCATAAATTTTTGTGAGTGCATTTTTTGAACTTGGGAGATGAAGATGGATTGTAGGTAATTTCATCCCCTTCAAAATGAGCTTTGGATGGATCATTCCTCATAAAGTATGAGAAAGTTATGCTTGGTCAAAGTTGAGTTGACTTTTCCTGCAAAACCCTATTTTAACAACTTTTGGTTCTTGATGAATTGTGAGCAATCCTTGATGAATCATGATCAAAACTTGATCAAATGATGAATGATACTTCAAAAAGATAATTTTGACTAAAAATCTTGAAGTTTGACTATATGTGGGCCACAATTTACTTTTGCCCTAGCATAGTCGATTGTCAGGCTTTTGAGCAATTGACTGAGCAAACTTCCTCTGCAAGGATTGAAGCTTGACATGGATGATCTTGAGAACATATTAGGACAATGGTGAGAATTTGGGATCCCTTGGACTCAAGTATCTTGATGCAACATGAAACCCTAATTTGAGGTAGACGGCCTTAGGAGAGAGCTTGTCTGGTCAACCCTTGGACTTCCTTGATCAATATGAGGATCTCACTTGAAGTGTATTGAGAAACATGAGAGGGAAAATTTTAGGGTACAACAGCTGCCCCTGTTCAATCTTCTTAAACCTGATGATTTAGATTGGCTTGTCTGCCTTTCGTGATCTGAAGGTGGAAGATGATTGAACACTAGAGTGCCCAGAAATTTGCACTCGCATGAAGTGGTACTTGTCTTGTGATGTCGGGAATGGGCTTACAGATGCCACTTGGAAAGTGATGACGGAATATGGGCTTAAAGACACCATCTGAAGGAGTGTCGATCTCCTAAGAGATTCCTTAGCGAGAGTCAGTATACCTGTTATTGAGGAAGACTACACTGGGGAATGCGGATCTCTGTCTTGAGAGAAATAGAATTTTAGGAGCTTCGGTCGTCCGTTATTCTACTGGGGAATCGTCTCTTAGTCGAAGAGGTGAAAATGAACTACTATCTGGTCGTAATCCAGGCTTCATAGTGATAAGATCGACTACTATTCGATCGTGCTTCGGGTTTTACAGTGGCTTACTGGGGAGTTGAGATTAAACTTGCTATCCGATCGTGATCCGGGATTCGCAATTTCTCGATTCTTATCTGGTCGTAATCCAGGCTTAAGAAGGGAATTAAGTTGTTATCAGGTCGCATCCAGACTTCAACTTGAATTTAGGGCACACTAATATCCGGTCGACTCCAGGCTTCTTAGTAATTGTCCAGGTAAATTGTTATTTGGTCGAAATCCAAGCTTCATAGTGTCTTGTACAATTATCTGGTCGTAATCCAAGCTTTAGTCCTTTACCGCTATCTGGTCGTAATCCAGGCTTCACGATGTTTTATACGGTCGAATCCAGGCTTCATGGTGTTCTGTACTTCTATCTGGTCGTAATCCAGGCTTCACAATACCTTACTTCTTATCTAGTCATAATCCAGGCTTCAAAAGAAATCAAGTGGTTATTCGGTCGCATTCGGGCTTCCCTTTGACTTTTGGGCCTACTAATATCCGGTCGAATCCGGGCTTCATAGTAATTGGCCGGGTAAACTGCTATTTGGTCGAAATCCAAGCTTCACAGTGTCCCTCACTGTTATCTGGTTGTAATCCAGGCTTCAGTGTTTCTTATCGCTATCTGGTCGTAATCCAGGCTTCATGATGTCTCATACCATTATTTTGTCGAATCCAGGCTTCATGGTGTTCGGAGAAATCAAGATACTATCCAGTCAAATCCGAGCTTCATAACTTGTATTAAAGATGTACCACTATCTGGTCGTAATCCAGGCTTCGCGGTGTCTTTGGCTGCTATCTGGTCGTAATCCAGGCTTCACAGAAATTTGTATTACTATCTGGTCGTAATCTAGGCTTCACAATAACTTGCTGAGCTGTTACCCGGTCGTAATCCGGGCTTCACGGCTTGTGTTTATGATATACCACTATCTGGTCGAATCCAGGCTTCATGGTACCTGCTGAGCTGTTATCCAGTCGTAATCCGGGCTTCACGACTTGCTGGGGATTAAACTATTATCCGGTCGAATACGGGCTTCATAGCTTAAAGATAAACCACTATATGGTAGAATCCAGGCTTCGCGGTGTTTGATACTGCTATCCGGTCGAATCCGGGCTTCACAATATGTTGTAGAAATCAAGGTACTATCCGGTCGGATCTGGGCTTCATAGCTTGAACTTTGTGAGAATTTGATTGTATCTTTCCTGAAAGGCAAAGGGTTAGTCGTATGTAATGCATGATATGTATCAAGCGATGATGTTCTCAAAATAAATGAGATTGTGTTGTATGATGCGTATGCGCATGTCAAGATGTATGGATATGCAAATGTTTTTGTGATGTTCTCTAGCTGGGGAAAATAAATCCCGGATTGCTGCTGGAGCAAAAGAGTTGAATTCTTCGTCTCCGTTGGGGATAGTGAATGAAGATGATTGCGAGAATACTTTTGCTGGAGAATAGACTGGCGAGGGAATGATTTTGTGGGGAAGAGATACTCTGCTATAAGATCTGTTGATTTGGAGAAATAACCTCGGCTGGGGATGAATTACCGCTGCTGGCGATAATAAACTCTGTCGGGGATTGAATTTCTTCTTGGGGAAGAAATAAACTCCACTGGGGATAATCTTCTAGTGCTGGTGATAAATAAACTCTGCTTGGGGAGAATCACTGTTTTTAGATACCTTTTGCTCTGCGGGGAGTGAATTTACCTTTAATCGTATTCTCTAGCTAGGTCTATCCTTATATCTGGTGGACAGAGCAACTGTAAGGTTTGGACATTTCTTGTTTGCCCCTGTTCCTGATATTACGAGTAATCCTCTTTTGTTTCGCATGTAAATATTTATGAGCAGCAATTATTGTCAAATGCATATATCAAAAATGAACCATTGGACGTTCTTGCAAAACAAAACAGAAAAAAGAAGGACAGTTTGAAATTTCTTTGTGAAAATGAATTGTATTAATTTTGAAGTTGGCCTGTAAATAGGCGTTTTTGTACAAGAGGCTGATGTCCTAGTAAGAGAACATCGCTGAAATGGTAGAATTTATACAGTTTGTGTAAAACAAATAAAAACAGCTATGTGAACAATCCCACAGGGTTCCAACTATGCTATTTCCCTTATATCTTCGAGCATCTCATCACTTTGCTGCTTGGTTGAAGCTAGATCAGATTGGTTAGTGTCGCCTGAGCTTGATAGTCGATACTGAAGTCTGGTTGCAAGATAATCCAATGAGACATAGTGTTACGCTTTGATCCCTAATTTTTTCCTTGACCGCCTTCTCGGGTTTTCAGTCCACCGAGATACCCTTTTTTTCCCAAGCCGCCTTTTCAAGTTTTCGACTTGCCGGGTGTACAAGTTTTTTTAATTTTCATCCCTTATTTTTGCCCGAACCCTTTTGGTTCGCCGGGAAGCCCTTATTTTTTCCTAGGCCAGTCAACCTAGCGGGTCTTTGATTATGCGTAGTATTTTTTCACTATGTCTGCATTGATGGGGTGAGGAAGGTCGTCACCATCCATGGTGGTTAGAATCATAGCTCCTCCTGAGAAAATGTTCTTAACCACAAATGGCCCTCCGTATGTAGGGGTCCATTTTCCCCTGGGATCACCTTGTGGTAGTATGATGCGCTTGATCACCAGATCCCCAACTTGATACTCTTGTCGTCTGACTTTCTTGTTAAATGCCTTGATCATCCGCTTTTGATACGTATGACCATGACAAATAGCAGTAAGTCTATTCTCGTCAATTAAGTTCAGCTGATCAAGCCGGTTCTGGGTCCAGTCGTCCTCGCTCAAACCTGCATCATTCATAATCCGAAGAGAGGGTATCTAGACTTCAATGAGTAAGACTGCCTCCATGCCATACACCAAAGAGTAGGGTGTTTCCCGTGTTGAAGTCCACGCTGAGGTACGGTACCCATGAAGAGAAAATGGTAACATCTCATGTCAATCCTTGTATCTCACTGTCATCTTCTGCACAATCTTCTTGATGTTCTTATTAGCCGCTTCAACAACCACATTCATCTTCGGCCGGTAAGGAGAAGAGTTGTGATGCTGTATCTTAAACTGTTTACAAAGCTCGGTGATCATCGTATTGTTGAGTACTGTCAAGTATAAGATCAAAGGTCTTTCCTTAACTGGAGGCATCAGAATAGGTGTCTCTTGGAGATATTCTTTGATCCTTTCGAAAGCAGCCTGACATTCATCATTCCACTTTACCACTTTATCTTTCTTCAGCATCTTGAAGATTGGCTCACAAATAGCAGTTAGTTGTGAAATGAATCGAGCAATGTAGTTCAGACGTCCCAAAAAGCCTCTGACTTCTTTTTATGTTCGGGGAGCTGGCATTTCCTGTATAGCCTTCACCTTTGCAGGATCCACTTGAATAACTTTGTCACTAACGACAAAACCCAACAGCTTACCAGACCTTACCCCAAAGGTGCACTTTTTCGGGTTTAACCTCAGCTTGTAAATCTTTAACCTGTCAAATAGTTTCTGGAGATGGTCAAGAGGTTCTTCTTCAGTCTGGGATCTTGCAATCATGTCTTCAATGTATACCTCAATCTCATGATGAATCATGTCATGGAACAAAGCGACCATGGTGCGCTGATACGTTGCCCCAGCATTCTTCAATCCAAACGGCATGACCTTGTAGCAAAAGGTTCCCCACTGCGTAACGAATGTTGTCTTCTCCATGTCCTCGGGAGCCATCTTAATATGATTGTAACCAGAAAAACCATCCATAAAGGAGAAGATCTTATGATACGCGGTGTTGTCGACCAAAACGTTGATATGAGCGAGTGGGAAATCATCCTTGGGGCTTGCCCTGTTCATATCCCTATAGTCCACACACATTCGTACTTTACCATCTTTCTTTGGCACCAGAACCAAGTTGGCAACCCACTGTGGGTAAGAAGTGACAACTAGAAAACCGGCATCAAATTGTTTCATGACCTCAGCTTTGATGACATTAAGCGTGTTCTTTAAACTCAAGAGTACCCGCCTGGGGCATCCGATAAAGATAGGAAGACGTTAAGGAGGTTGGCAAGTAGTTTCTTCCTCAATGAAGAAGTATTATATAAGAGGAATTATGACATGGTTTTGCTCAAATGCGTGGATACACATGAAGCAGACATGTTGATGCAAGAAGTACACGAAGGATCCTTTGGCACTCATGTCAATGGACATGCAATGGCTAAAAAGATATTGAGGGCGGGCTACTATTGGATGACGATGGAATCCGATTGCTGCAAATATGTGAAGAAATGCCATAAGTGCCAAATTTATATGGACAAGATACATGTGCTTCCGACCCTCCTCAATGTTATCTCTTCACCTTGGCCTTTATCTATGTGGGGCAATGATATGATTGGAATGATTGAACCCAAGGCTTGAAATGGTCATTGTGATACAGTGGGAGAACTGACTTAAGGTTTTCCGTTTGTGTTTGCAAATGTTTCGGTTTAGCAAGAGTCGCCACCAACTTTTATTTTATCCAAAAGGAAAGGTAAAAAAGCACAGGAAATACCTTTGAGATTGTTTTTGGGTTCGGGGGGTAGATTATGAAAAGGGAAGGTGCTAGCACCCTTTTCATCCATGGTTTTCCATGGGCTCTTAGTTACTTGTTTTAGATCACTTGCTTTTGCTTTTCAATTGTTTGAAATGGTGCTTTGTGTGGTTTTGAAAGTATTTTGAAAAGAGGACTTTGTTTAGGCAATCTTTGTAATGATTCTTGTTCGTAAGAATGTATACAAAGATGTTTGTCTTTTGAAAAATGTTTCAATGTTTGAAAGTTTGCTTGGAAATTGTTTTTGAAATGTGTGTGTGTGTGTTTTTGAAAATAACAAGGATGGTTTGTAAATTGATCAAGTAACTAGAAGCATCTACCTACTCAAAAGTCTTTGCTACACATTTTTATTCCTTTGACATTGTTGTTTTACCATTGCATTTGGTAAACAACCCTATCTTTGGATGTTAAACGGGACGGGCGTGGGTCATCGTATGATCATGATAGCAATGGTGCCAAGTATCTTAGCAAGTTTTTGAGGGACTAGATCATTTTTGTTTAGGCAACCAAGATAGGGTCATCGAGGGACTATGATCTTTTTGTTTTTGTTTTTTATTTTGTTTTGCCAAGATACCTATTATGCTTACCATGGCCATTTTAAGGCAACAAAGTGGATGAAACTCTAGGGGTGTTTGTGTGCAAGGTTATCATTTTTCATGCACTTTTGTCTTGTATTTAGGTCATGCTATTTGTTTCGATTTTTGGTCTTTGCATACAAAACCTTATTTACTATCATGGTATATGAAAGCAATAAAATGCGTAAAATAAATCTAGACTATTACAACAATATTATGGAAAGGGGATACAAGTTTTGAATAGGGGGATATTGCTCAAAATAAAACCCTAAAACTATTACAACCAAATTGAATTTATTGTACAAATAAATAAATAAGCAAATATTTAAATATTCAATAAAATGTATGTATGCAAAAATGTTTTTTTGTATTAATTTTATGTATGTAAAATAAAATTGTTTAAGTCTTAAAAATAAGAAAATAAAACGATTATTTTTGAAAGGGTGAAAATCCTAATTTTTGTTTAATAGAAATATATGCTATATTATTTATTTATTTCATTTATGTACAAGGAAAAATAATAATAATATATACAAAATGTCAAAAAATTGAAATATGTATGAAAATATTATTTTAAGTATATAAATAATAAAAATAAAAATATATAATATTTTTATATTATTTACAAGTTTTATTTAAGAAAATAAAGTATATTATTATTAATAAATTATTTTTATGCCAAAAAAATAATAAAAATAATAAAATAAAAATGCAAAAATTAAGAAAATATTTTTTGGGATTTTTTAATGTTCAGAAAAAAAATAATAACGTCAAAAATATAAAATATGCAAAAAAATATGAAAAATAAAGAAAATGGGCCAAGGGGGTGCAGAAAGTAAACAGGGGGTGTGAAAAGAAGAAACAGCAAGCCCAAGCCCACTTCACTTCATCCCTGACCTCCAGACCAAAAAAATGCGTGTTCTGCCTCTTCAACCTGTTCTCGCTATTCTTTGCATAAAATCAAAAACTTATAACATGAAAAATGTAGCTCATGATCACACGATTCCAATGATATAAAGAACTTGAACTAACTCTCAAAGATCAGAGAGAATTTTAATGGCCCTAATTTCTGACCTAGTTTTTTCAGCAACTTCAACTATCAAATACTCCTAGCTCAGTTAATATAAATGGAATCTAAGCATATGTACAACTCAAGCATGTTACAGACTACATTTTTGCTTCACAAACCTAAGCTTAATGATGCCTAAATAGAGAGATAGAAACTTGACAAATACCTTGTTCATTTGAGTTTGGATATGCCAATGTAGGAGTTTTGAGTGAGGCCTGAAGGTTGTGTGAGCTTGCTTGAGGTTCCCTCAAGCTATATCAATGCTCAACTTGCCTTGAAATTGCTTGAATCTCTTGGTAGAAGTCAACCTGCAAATTCAGAAAATAAAAATGGTGAAGTGTGAAACTGAGCTCACAGTTGCTGGACTAGGGCCTGGATAGTTCAGGTGTGTTGTATGGAATGTGTTTGAAGTGATTCCAAGCAAAACGCACGAGGCAAAATGGATTTGGCCAAGGTTCTGCAGAGGTTGCCCTGTTTGGGCAGAAAATGGTGATTTCCGTGTATAAGGGTGTTTGAGAGGTTTGACAATCGTGTCTTAGGCTTGCAACAATGTTCTGAGATTGTTTCAAATGATGCTTAGGCTTGGTTTTATCAAATAGAAGAGTTATATTGACTTTTGCAAGTTGGCTTGTTTTTGAAGAAAAGGTGGGATGACAATGCCCAAAGCCTGTAAAGGCCTGTTCCTTAGTTGTACATGGTTGGTGAAATTTGCCTCATAACTATGGATCTTGTTTTCACAAAGATATTAGGTACATGGCTCAAGATAAACAAAATTGCAAAAAGCATGCTTTATCAAAGTAGCATTGTTACCTTTATGCCATTTTTGGAATAATTGCTTGTGCAAAGCTCCATAGCTCAGAACAAAGCCATTGTCCAATGTATTTGCATTAAATTAAGGAGTGTAGAAGGGATTAGAACCTGTAAACCAAGTACAAGCATGCTTTGGATAGATTTGCAACTTGAACCATTGTGAAAAATGCCATGGACAAAAGTGAGAAATTGCCATTTTCTTTTCTTTGATTATCCCTAACCATAAATGATCTTGGAGAGTTCTTGGACATTTTGGAAATCTTGTAACATGCTCTACAATCCATATTTGAAATGAATTTTTAGATTACTCTTGGAACTAGGTGAAAAATGTCCATGAAGTTAGGTCAAAAATCTACCTAAACTAGGGCAAAATTTCACTAAGTTAAAAAGTTTTTAGACCCCTATTCATAAAATCATAACTTGAGATCCAAGCATCTTTTGGGAAAACTTTGTGTATCAAAGTTGTAGATTTTGTGGAGGACTACAATTTTCATGTTGGAAGTTTTCTTTGAATCCAATTGCATCATGGTGAAAAAGTTGTTTAAAGTTGTGGAAAAATAAGAAATTTCCATAACTTAGAAAAATTCGAAGTTATGAAAATTTTCAAACTTAAACCCTAATTTCCAAATTTAAGTTTGTTGGTGAACAATTTTCATGTTTTGACACATCTTGATGAAATATGACCCTTGGCACTTGATTTTGACCAAAAAGTCAAAGTTTGATTTTTCAGTGTATAGTTGATTTTTGATCAGTTGACTGGAAAATTCATCTATCAATCCAATGCATTTGAGATCTTTTGAACTTTGTGATTAGGTCAAGATGATGCCATTGATTATTTGAAACCATGCTTGAACCCAATTTTCCATTGGCTAGGTGAAAAATCAGAAATTGCCTTTCTCCAGTCAAAACCCTAAAAATGACCATTTTGCCCTTTTGATGATCTGACCAAATTTCTTGAAGAGTTGTGGTCCAAACTTGATCAAATGGTTCATATGAGTCTATAATGTTGATGTGGATCAAAAATTATGAGGTTTGATTGTAAATTGGCCATGGTTGACTTTTTCCCCAATACAATTGATTTTTAGGTCAACTGTCCAATTGACTGGTCCAAAATGCGATTCAAGGCTTGAAACTTGGTATGAGAAATCTTAGAGGTCCAACATGAAGTATGAAAGTCAAATGAGGCATTGAAAGTCCAAAAATCCCTGTGCAAACTCAAACCCTAATTTCAGGTTATCAGTGCAACGAGAGGTCTTGAGCTGAGCAAACCCTAATCTGGTCTTGAGTCCAAGAAGTCTTGTGAGGGGAATATTGATAAAATGAGAGGGAAAATTTTGGGGTACAACATCTGCCCCTGTTCAATCTTGTTGAACCTAAAGAGTTAGATTGGCGAGTTTTTTCGTTCGTGACTCGAAGGTAAAAGATGATTGAACACTAGAGTGACCGTAAATTTGCACTCGTCAAAATGTAATTGAGGAAATGGGCTTAAAGATTCCATTTACAGATGTGATAGAATCTTGTTGGAGATGGGCTTATAGATGCCATCCAAGACTGTTTGTTGTAACTCAGGAGAATGAACATCATAATGGTATCCGTATTTGGAACGAATATGAGTTGTATTTGGAGGTTTGAATCTGAATAAGTGACACAATGGCTTCCATGTCTGGAGCGTATCTGGACTGTATCTTGAATAGGTGACAGAATGACTTCCATGTTCAGAGTGTATCTGAGCTTGGGGAAAATCAGAATGAATGACAGAATGGCTACCGTGTTTGGAGCGTATCTGGACTGTATCTGTACTTTGAATTCTGAATGAGTAGGCAGAATGGCAACCGTGTCTGGTGCGTATATGAATTGTATCTTGACTTTGAATTCTGAATGAGTAGGCAGAATGGCAACCGTGTCTGAATTGTATCCGTACTGTATCTGAATAAGAGATCTGAATGAGTAACAGAATGACTTTCGTGTCTGGAGTGTATCCGTACTATATCTTGACTTTGAATTCTGAATGAGTAACAAAATGACTTCCGTGTTTGGAGTGTATCTATACTGTATCTTGACTTTGAATTTTGAATGAGTAATAGAATGACTTCCGTGTTTGGAGTGTATCTGTACTGTATCTGAATAAGAGATCTGAATGAGTAACAGAATGACTTCCGTGTCTGGAGTGTATCTGTACTGTATCTGAATAAGAGATCTGAATGAGTAACAGAATGACTTCCGTGCTTGGAGTGTATCCGTACTGTATCTGAAATCTTTGAATATTTGTTAAAGATAGCTGTTAATCTTATCCTGAAGAGGGTAAAATGTTAGCTGAAACACAAAGTTATGTTGCATGAAATGTATGATGCAATAAAATGTGTTTTATCAATGTTTATGATATATGAATGTAATGTATGCGCATGTAAGCTGCTTTGCTGTCTTGCTAAGGAAAATAAATCCTTGATAGCTGGAGATAATAAAACCCTTGATTGCTGCCGGGGAAAATAAATCCTTGACCGCTGCTGGAGATTCAAAATCTTTGATTGCTGAGGATGAGAAATCCTTGGTGATTGTTGGGAATTGACAAACTTCTGTGGGAATGTGAGGATCCTTCATGTCTTGAAGTTAGATTATTGACAAAATCTGTTGTGAGAGTAATGTCAAACTGCTTGTGAAATCTGCTTGGGAAATCCAGAGAACTTTGAAGACTTCTACTGGGGGTTAAATAAAGGAAATCCTTACTCGGCTGGGAATAGGGAAAATTCTGATGATTTATGCGGGGAACTAAGAATGAGAATCTTCATTCTTCAGGGGAATAAAATTCTGACAAATTCATGCTGGGGAGTAATGAAGACTCTGGCAACTTCACTGGGGAATCAAGAATGAGAATCTTCATTCTGTTGGGGAGTAAAACTCTATGGGGAAGAAGGCTTACTGCTGGAGAGTAAGTTCAGGTCTCTGGGGGAAAAAGCTTATTCCTGTTTGGAAAAAGTTCAGGAGTTTGGGATGTATGCCACTCTACTGGGGAGTTATCCTAGGTTGGGGATAAAAGTTAACTTTTATCTGGTTGACTTCCAGATTTTAAGACAACTTGCTGGGGAAATTGGGGAAAACTGAATGGTTCCCGCTGGGGATTGATAGTTGGAAATTTGACTCAACTGGGGAAGAAGGTTTCATCTCTACTGAGGGTCTGTAGTTCAAAGTTTTTGCTCCGCTGTGGATTGGGAGTTTGAAAACTTAACTCTGATGGGAATTAAGGGTTTGAAATTATAAATCCGCTAGGGATATGTACTTCAAGGTTTTAGTTCGCTGGGGACCTAGATGATGTACTGTAGGGGATTTCTCCTGGAATTTCCTGAAGACGTTTTCCTATACTTTCAACCTGTCAGTAATTATTCTTTCCCATTTCGTTTATTTGTAAACATGTGATTATATTCAAATGCATATGCTCATTAATAAATCATTGGACGTTTTCAAATAAAACACACGTGTGAAAAGGAAAAGACAAATAGTTTTCTGCACTTTGAAGTATCTTTGTATTAACTTTATGTAAGTATTTTGTACAAAGGAGACAGACATCCTAGTAAGAGAACGTTGTCATAAAAATGAGAAAAATGTATACAAAGAAAGATGGCTATGTGTGAAAATTCCATGGGGTTCCCATTCTGCTATAGCCTTCGTAACTCTGAATATCATGTCCATTCGTTGCTTCGTCTGAAGATGATTGAGTTGATCAGAAACCCAGAGCTTATCTGTGAAGAGATTGTCCTTAAAGTGATCCGACGAGACATAGTCATACGCTTTAATTCCCTAACTTGTTCTTGGACCTCCCTTTAAGGTTTTCAGTCCACCGGGAAACCCTTTTTTGCCCAAGTCGCCCTTTCGGGTTTTCAACTTGCCGGGTGTACAGATTTTTTTGTTTATCCCTAACTTTTGCCTGAACCTCCCTTTCGGGTTTTCGATTCACCGGGATGCCCTTTTTTTTTCCTAGGTGTGTCAACCTAGAGGGTTACTTATGCGTAGTATCTTTTGACTATGTCTGCATTCGCAGGGTGCGGCAAGTCATCACCGTCCATGGTGGTTAAAATCATTGCCCCACCAGAAAAGATGTTTTTGATTACAAATGGTCCTTCGTTGGTAGGAGTCCATTTTCCCTAGGGATCAATTTGCGGCAAGATGATCCGCTTGATTACAAGATCCCCAACTTGATATGTTTGGCGTCTGGCTTTCTTGTTAAATGCCTTGATCATCCGTTTTTGATACGCATGACCATGGCAAACAGCAGTAAGTCGCTTTTCGTCAATCAAGTTAAGTTGATCAAGCCGGGTCTGAATCCAATCGTATTCACTCAAACCAGCATCCTTCAAGGAGGGAATCTGAACCTCGATAGGCAAAACAGCTTCCATGCCGTATACCAAAGAATAGGGTGTTGCCCCAGTTGATATGTGTGCCGTGGTACGGTACCCATGAAGAGAAAACAGTAACATTTCATGCCAGTCCTTGTAGGTGACCGTCATCTTTTGTATGATCTTCTTGATATTTTTGTTCGCAGCTTCGACAACACCGTTCATCTTTGGCCGATAGGGAGATGAATTGTGATGTTGAATCTGGAACTGCTCGCACAAAGCGGTGATCATAGTATTGTTACGGTTTTTTCCGTTGTCAGTGATGATCCTTTCGGGGATACCGTACCGGCAAATGAGGTTCTACTTGATGAAGCGGGCAACAACATTCTTTGTGACAGATGCGAAGGAAGCTGCTTCGACTCACTTGGTGAAATAGTCAATGGCCACCAGAATGAAACGGTGTCCATTGGATGCCGTAGGCTTGATCTCTCCAATCATGTCGATTCCCCACATAGCAAATGACCAAGGAGCTGCTAAGACATTGAGAGGAACTTGAGGTATATGTACCTTGTCTGCATAGATTTGACATTTATGACAAGTCCTGGAATGTTGATAGCAGTCAGCTTCCATGGTAGACCAGTAATAGCCTGCATGTAGGATCTTCTTAGCCATCTATGCCCGCTAGAGTGAGTGCCAAAGGTACCATTGTGCAGTTCAGCCATGATCTGTTCAGCTTCAATCTTGTCCACACAATGGAGCATAATACAATCATGATTGCGCTTGTACAGGATACAATTGCTCAGGAAGAACATGGCTGAGAATCTCCTTAAGAACTTTTTGTCATTGACTGAAGCTCCTTCCGGATATTCTTGAGCCTCGAGATACCTTTTGACTTCGTGAAACCATGGTCGGTCCACTACTTCTTCGGTATTAATCTTGTGATAATGTGCAGGTTCGTCCATCCGGTTGATTGTGATTTGGGGAGCCTCATTATCCCAGTTAAGTTTAAACATGGATGACATTGTAGCTAGAGCATCTGCTAGTTGATTTTCTTCTCGCGGGAAGTGCTCGAAGGTAATCTGCTCGAAATGTGGTAACAATGTCAGGACATGTTCTTTATAAGGGATGAGGTTTGGATGTTTAGTATCCCACTCTCCTTTGATCTGACTGATGACCAAAGCTGAGTCCCCAAACAAAATCAAGGATTTGATTCCCAAGTCGATGGCGGCCTTGAGACCAAAGATACAAGCTTCATACTCTGCCATGTTGTTCGTATAGTTGAAGCAAAGTCTAGCTGTGAAATGAGTATGGCAACCTTCTGGAGAAATGAGTATCGCGCCGATACCGTTGCCAAGTGCAAAGGAGGCCCCATCAAAGTACAGGGTCCAATGGGATCCTTGTTCAGGTCTGTCATATGGTTTGTTCTCTTCAATGTTGTCCAATGTCATAATGTCTTCGTCGAGGAAGTCAAACCTCATGGATTGGTAATCTTCGACAGCTTGATGGGCTAGATGATCAGCTAGCACACTCCCTTTTATAACTTTTTGGGTCGTGTACTGTATGTCGTATTCCGTTAGGATCATCTGCCATCTAGCTATTCTTCCAGATAGAGTAGGCTTCTCAAAGATGTACTTGATCGGATCCATCTTAGATATCAACAAAGTGGTATGAGTCAACATGTACTTCCTTAACTGGCGAGCAACCCATACCAAAGCACAACAAGTTTTCTCGTGTAGTGAGTATCGGGTCTCACAGTCGGTAAACTTTTTGCTAAGGTAATAAATGGCATACTCTTTTCGGCCAGACTCGTCATGTTGGCCCAGTACGCACCCCATTGAATTCTCTAGGACGGTCAAATACATGATTAGCGGTCTTCCTTTGACGGGTGGCATCAAGATAAGAGGTTCTAGCAAATACTCCTTGATTTTATCGAAAGCAACTTGACAGTCATCATTCCATTTGACTACCTGATCTTTCTTCAACAGCTTGAAGATTGGTTCACAGGTAGATGTTAGGTGAGAAATGAACCTAGCAATGTAGTTTAGGCATCCCAAGAAACCTCTAACCTCCTTCTCAGTGCGAGGGGCGGGAATTTGTTGTATAGCTTTGACTTTGGCAGGATCAACCTCGATGCCCTTGTTACTGACAATGAAACCGAAGAGTTTACCGGATCGGACTCCGAAAATGCACTTGTTAGGGTTCAGTCTGAGCTTGTACTCCTTCAACCTGACAAACAACTTTTGCAAGTGATCAAGGTGTTCTTCTTCAGTTTGTGATCGGGCTATCATGTCATCTACGTAGACCTCTATCTCATGATGTATCATGTCATGAAACAAAGCTACCATGGCGCGTTGATAGGTTGCCCCAGCATTCTTCAGTCCGAATGGCATCACTTTGTAGCAGAACATACCCCACTGTGTAACAAAAGTAGTTTTCTCCATGTCCTCGGGTGCCATTTTGAGCTGGTTATATCCCAAGAATCCGTCCATGAAAGAAAATACCTTGTGCTGAGCTGTATTGTCAACCATGATGTCAATGTGCGGAAGTGGAAAGTCATATTTAGGCCTAGCCCTGTTTAAGTCTTTGTAATCCATGCACATTCTCACTTTGCCGTCCTTCTTAGGCACGGGCACAATTTTAGCAACTCATTGTGGATAGGAGGTAACAGCAAGAAATCCAGCATTGACCTGCTTCATAACTTCTGCTTTGATCTTTTCAGACATGTCGGGCCTCATGCGGAGGACTTTCTGTTTCACTGGTGGACAGTCTTCTCTTGTGGGTAGACGAAGAACCACAATATCTGTATTGAGTCTCGGCATGTCTTCGTATGACCAGGAGAAGATCTCAACATATCCATGTAACAGCTGAATTAGGCGTTCTTTGACACTTGGCTCTAGGTTGGCACCCACTCTGACTTCTTTTCTGTCTTCCTCAGTACCCAAGCTGATTGTCTCTAACATCTCCTCATGAGGTAGAATAGATCTTTCTTCCTGTTGTAGCAGTCTAGCCATATCTCCTGGCACCTCACAATCTTCCTCACCTTCGTATTCGGCATGGTAGACCAGATCTTCAGAGTCACTGAAGGCCATAGCAGAATTGTTACCCATGGAATCCGGAATGGAATGGTACCTGCATTTGTGAGTGTGGGTGTGTGTAAGGGATAGCCACCTTTAAACAAATAAAATGTAAAAAGAAAGACAATGAACACAAAAGTTTATATGTGAAAACATCCATGATTCATTAAAATGGAATATGAAGATCAAAAATCAAACCCTTACAAATGGACCTATGTGCCTCGGGTAAGGCACAAGGTTAAAAATGTACGAATTGTTTGGGAATTATTACAAACCAACAGAAATGTTTGAAAGATAAATTATTGCGGTATGAAAGTAATCGGAACAAAATTTGCTTCCCAGTTGCATAGTCCTCCGTCAACCATAGGGAAAATCCAGTCTTCCAAGTTGCCCTCCTCTTCACTGTCCTCTAGTGCACTGACATCATGCCTCGGCATTGGAGCGGAGATAACATTCGACTTTTCAGGGGAGTCGAATTCAACTTCTTTAGCGTCTATTAAATCCTGAATCTTATTCTTGAGGGCCCAACAATTGTTGGTGTCGTGCCCTATACTCCCTGAATGATAAGCACACTTGGCGTTCGAATGGGAGTAAGGAGAAGCTGTATTCGGATTCTTCGGGGCCTCTTTCAGATTGGAAAGGTTTAACTTCAAGAGATGGGGTAGAACCTGAGCAGGAGTCATGTTTATCTAGGTGAATTTTTGTACAGGCGTTTCCACCCTTGCTTGGTTGGTTCTTGGTTGGTTGTTTCTGGGCTGATCAGCTACAGACTTCTGAATCATTACGACCCCCACCGCTGGTCGTCTTTCAAATCTTCCTTGACCTCTTTGGGAGTAGACAGCTGATACTTCCTTCTTTGCTGGAAAAGTCTTTTTGATGGCAGCGGAAGCAGATGCATCTTTTTGAATTTTCACGCTTTTTATGCCGACTTCAACTCTCTCACCAGTTAGAATTAACTCGGTGAACCCCGCAGACGAACTTCCAATCAGGTGATTGAAAAAGGGGCCTGACACTGTACCCAAGAACATGTCTACTAGCTCCCTCTCAGATAGAGGTGGTTGCACTCGTCCCGCCAAGTCTCTCCATTTCTGGGCATACTCTTTGAAGCCTTCATTTGAGACCATGCCCATACTCTGCAATTGAGTATAGGTTGGTGCTAAGTCCGTATTGTATTGATATTATTTGTAGAAGGCGGCTGCTAAATCTTCCCAATTATGCACATCAGACCTCTCCAACTGGCAGAACCAATCCAGCTGCCTCCCCGACAAACTGTCCTGGAAAAAATGAACCCATAGGTCTTTGTAAGAAGAATGTGGTTGAATTTTCCTGACATAAGATCGTAGGTGCATCTTGGGACAAGACAACCCATCGTACTTAGCAAAAAGAGGCACCTTGAATTTGGGAGGGATTACAATTCCAGAAACCAACCCTAACTCTTCAAAGTCTAGCCCAGGCACTCTCTGTATCTCCATGGAAGCTAGACGCTCTTCCAAGTTCTTGTATTTATCATCTGCAGGAGGGTACTGCTGTTCAGAATAGTCTTCATCCTCTTCTTCTTCTTCCTCAGAATCATATGGCACTGCAGTTTCTTTTCCCTTTCTTACCCCTTCATCAGATGTTGAGGGGAAATCCAGGACCCTTCTGGCTTGACCTTCAAATGTTCTGCCCAAGGTAGCCACACCAGCTCTCTTCTTCTTCTTTTTCTCTTTTTCCTTCTCTAGCAGCGTTTTGAGCTCCTCCTGCCCCTTTGCCAAGGTCAAGAGTAGTTGTTGAAACTGTGAATTCTGAGCTTGTAAGTCTTTGACCGTTTGTTCAATATCCATCTTGCTGAAATGAACAACAGAGAGATGAGGAAACTTGGTGTGAAGACCTGTTTATGCATATGATGAATGATATGTATTCATGTAATCCATTCAAGGATTCAGAAATTCAAATTTGTTTTAAACAAAAAAGGAACACACGTCATATTAATAAGATAGAATTTGTTAGTACATCAATGCCCCATGGGTAAAATAATACAAAATTCTAAGGTAAAAAGATGTTGCGCATCCTCTTTGGTGCAATGTAGGTGTTGAGAGTCTTCTCTTTGTGAAGTTGACGAGTGAGTTCCAAAACCTTCTTCTCGCTTGCGTAGAGTTGGGCTTCAAAAGTATCGCGCTCTCCCTTGAGCTGTATCCAACTCCTTTGTAAATCTTCGAGTGATGTTAGCATGTCAGGATGTAGGAGGGTGTATGGAACCTCTCCTTCCATAACAGGCTCTATAATCACAGGGAGAATGTAGGGGTAAGGCATTATAAGACTTTGGGCGCGGGTTCGTACCCACTTGAGGTAAGGCTCAAGAGGGATGGAATTCTTGTGTCCCAAGGTCATACTATCTACCTTGTTGGGCATTCTCCAAGCTCGAATGAACCTTTGTCGAAGTCCTTGATCGTTGTTGTCGAAGTCAAAAACCAAACCTTGAATCAGCATATCATGCGGGCCATCCCTTCGAGCATACCCAAACTGTCTCAGAGCCAAGCAGGGGTTGTAGGTGATGCCTCCCATAATGCCTAGTAGAGTGACATTAGGAAATTCTCCACAACGGTCAATGATGATGACATTCTCTTTTGATCGAGAACACCAATGGATATCTGAATGTGTAAGAGTCATCAATCGTTGCGACCACCTCAAACCTTGCTCATTCTTCAAAACTGATTGGGGAATATGAGAAATAAACCATCTTGCCAGTATAGGAGTGCAGCACATGAGAACACCTCTTTTCCTCATTGTACGAGTGTGAAAAGAGTGGAGGATATCCCCAAGCAATGCAGGCACCGGGTTGCGAGTCATGAAAATTTTGACAGCACTCACATCTATAAGTTGGTCAGGGTTAGGGAACAAGACCATCCCATAGATGAGAAGAGATACAATCTCCTCAAAATCTTGTAAGTCTAATGAATTCCAGCAGCTTTGGGCCTTCTCAAACAAGAACTTTGACAAGAAGCCTTTGACACCACTTCTAGTTTCCCAATGTGTTATGACATCAGATGAGTGCAAGTGTAAGGCTTGAGCAATCTCTTCTGGCTTTGGATCTCTTTCCGTACCGTTGAAGGGTAGTTAATTGAGAATAGGCATCCTATAGAGTTGAGAAAATTCCTCCAAAGTAGGCACAAGTTGGTAGTCAGGAAATGTAAAGCAATGATGCAAAGGGTCAAAGAATTGGAAGAGAACTTTTAGCATATCAACCTCAGTGTTGGAAGTGACTAAGTTGAGAAGACGACCATGTCTTTCGGTGAATGGAGAATTCTCAGGAATCCTTGAAGCTAGCTCCTTGAGTTGTGGAGGAATTCTTACAAGGTTGACTTTGATAGTTTTCCTGCGAAGTGAATCCATTACCTACAAAACAGGAACAAAGATGAAGATCCAAAATCCTTGAAATGGTTAGTGGATGCATATGATGCTTCATGATGTTCATGATGTTATGCACAAGTATATATGTACAAAAAAATCACACAAGTTCCTAGTGTCAGGCTTGCATGGGGTTTCATACGTAAGTACCCTCTTGAAGTTTAGTTGGCTCAACCTGTCCTAGAAATAGTAACCGAGTTCTAAGGAGCTCAATATCACTGGATTGTTTTCTGTGTTCATTGTTTCAGTTTAGCCACTTTACTGGCGACCAAAATATTCCAAGAAAACAACCCTCAATGAGTGTAGTATCGAGTATCTACCAACTTCAGACTGCACCAAAGCCGATCATCTCACTACATCCTAAAAGGCCAAGTTGGTCAAGTAAAGGTTCTAAAAGTCCATTAGTGCTTCATGACATTACTCAGCGGCCCTGTATTCTCTTTGATTAACTCAAAGGCTACCGGTACCCACAAATATGTCGCACTAATATAGCTATTGCTTAGACCATGTCGGTATACCCCGCACAGTTTCCACAATGTATTGATATTTACCTATGAATGTTTCCCAAATCCGGGTAGAGGATTCAAACCCAAACAATAGAACCAAAGTGTAAAGCATACAAGTCAAGCAAGATAAGCATGTAAAGGTGATCTAAAACCCTAAGGTAACCCCACTTTTAAGATCATATCCCCAGCAGAGTCGCCAGTTCTGTGATGCGGTGGGAGAACTGACTTGAGGTTTTGCATTTGTGTTCGCAAATGTTTCAGTTTAGCAAGAGTCGCCACCGACTTTTATTTTATCCAAAAGGAAAGGTAAACAAGCACAGGAAAGACCTTTGAGATTGTTTTTGGGTTAGGGGGGTAGATTATGAAAAGGGAAGGTGCTAGCACCCTTTTCATCCATGGTTTTCCATGGGCTCTTAGTTACTTGTTTTAGATCAGTTGCTTTTGCTTTTCAATTGTTTGAAATGGTGCTTTGGGTGGTTTTGAAAGTATTTTGAAAAGAGGCCTTTGTTTATGCAATATTTGTAATGATTCTTGTTTGTAAGAATGTATACAAAGATGTTTGTCTTTTGAAAAATGTTTCAATGTTTGAAAGTTTGCTTGGAAATTGTTTTTGAAATGTGTGTGTGTGTGTGTTTTTGAAAATAGCAAGGATGGTTTGTAAATTGATCAAGTAACTAGAAGCATCTACCTACTCAAAATTCTTTCCTACTCATTTTTATTCCTTTGACATTGTTGTTTTACCATTGCATTTGGTAAACAACCCTATCTTTGGATGTTAAACGGGATGGGCGTGGGTCATCGTATGATCATGATAACAATGGTGCCAAGTATCTTAGCAAGTTTTTGAGGGACTAGATCATTTTTGTTTAGGAAACCAAGATAGCGTCATCGAGGGACTATGATATTTTTGTTTTGTTTTTCCAAGATACCTAGCATGCTTACCATGGCCATTTTAAGGAAACAAAGTGGATGAAACCCTAGGGGTATTTGTGTGCAAGGTTGTCATTTTTCATGCACTTTTGCCTTGTATTTAGGTCATGCTATTTGTTTTGATGTTTGGTCTTTGCATACAAAACCCTAGTTTACTATCATGGTATATGAAAGCAATAAAATGCGTAAAGTAAATCTAGACTATTACAACAATATTATGGGAAGGGGGATACACGTTTTGAATAGGGGGATATTTCTCAAAATAAAATCCTAAAACTATAACAACCAAATTGAATTTATTGTACAAATAAATAAATAAGAAAATATTTAAATATGCAATAAAATGTATGTATGCAAAAATGTTTTTTTGTATTAATTTTATGTATGTAAAATAAAATTGTTTAAGTCTTAAAAATAAGAAAATAAAATGATTATTTTTGAAAGGGTGAAAACCCTAATTTTTGTTTAATAGAAATATATGCTATATTATTTATTTTTTTCATTTAAGTACAAGGAAAAATAATAATAATATATACAAAATGTCAAAAAATTGAAATATGTATGAAAATATTATTTTAAGTATATAAATAATAAAAATAAAAATATATAATATTTTTATATTATTTGCAAGTTTTATTTAAGAAAATAAAGTATACTATTATTAATAAATTATTTTTATGCCAAAAAAATAATAAAAATAATAAAATAAAAATGCAAAACTTAAGAAAATATTTTTTGGGAGTTTTTAATGTTCAGAAAAAAAATAATAAAGTCAAAAATATAAAAAAAGGCAAAAAAATATGAAAAATAAAGAAAATCGGCCAAGGGGGTGCAGAAAGTAAACAGGGGTGTGAAAAGAAGAAACAGCAAGCCCAAGCCTACTTCACTTCATCCCTGACCTCCAGACCAAAAAAATGCGCGTTCTGCCTCTTCAACCTGTTCTTGTTATTCTTTGCATAAAATCAAAAACATATAACATGAAAAATGTAGCTCATGATCACACGATTCCAATGATATTAAGAACTTGACCTAACTCTCAAAGATCAAAGAGAATTTTAATGGCCCTAATTTCTGACCTAGTTTTTTCAGCAACTTCAACTATCAAATACTCCTAGCTCAGTTAATATAAATGGAATCTAAGCATATGTACAGCTCAAGCATGTTACAGACTACATTTTTGCTTCACAAACCTAAGCTTAATGATGCCTAAATAGAGAGATAGAAACTTGACAAATACCTTGTTCAGTTCAATTTGGATATGGCAATGTAGGAGTTTTGAGTGAGGCCTAAAGGTCGTGTGAGCTTGCTTGAGGTTCCCTCAAGCTATATCAATGCTCAACTTGCCTTGAAATTGCTTGAATCTCTTGGTAGAAGTCAACCTGCAAATTCAGAAAATGAAAATGGTGAAGTGTGAAACTGAGCTCACAGTTGTAGGACAGGGGCCTGGATAGTTCAGGTGTGTTGTATGGAATATGTTTGAAGTGATTCCAAGCAAAACGCACGAGGCAAAATGGATTTGGCCAAGGTTCTGCAGAGGTTGCCCTGTTTGGGCAGAAAATGGTGATTTTCGTGTTTAAGGGTGTTTGAGAGGTTTGGCAATTGTGTCTTAGGCTTGCAACAATGTTCTGAGATTGTTTCAAATGATAATTAGGCTTGGTTTTATCAGATAGAAGAGTTATATTGACTTTTGCAAAATGGCTTATTCTTGAAGAAAAGGTGAGATGACAATGCCCAAAGCCTGTACAGGCCTGTTCCTTAGCTGCACATGGTTGGTAAACTTTGCCTGATAACTGTGGGTCTTGTTTGCACAAATAGATTAGGTCCATGGCTCAAGATAAACAAAATTGCAAAAAGCATACTTTATCAAAGTAGCATTGTTACCTTTATGCCATTTTTGGTATAATTCCTTGTGCAAAGCTCCATTGCTCAGAAAAAAGCCATTGTACAATGTATTTGCATTAAATTAAGGAGTTTAGAAGGGATTAGAACCTGTAAACCAAGTACAAGCATTCTTAGGACAAATTTGCAACTTGAACCATTGTGAAAAATGCCATGGACAAAAGTGAGAAATTGCCATTTTCTTTTCCTCTATTCTTCCTAACCATAAATGATCTTGGAGAGTTCTTGTACATTTTAGAAAGCTTGTAACATGCTATACAATCCATATTTGAAATGCATTTTGAGATTCCTCATGGAACTAGGTGAAAAATGTCCATGAAGTTAGGTCAAAAATCTGCCTAAACTAGGGCAAAATTTCACTAAGTTAAAACGTTTTTGGACCCCTATTCACAAAATCATAACTTGAGATCCAAGAATCTTTTGGGAAAACATTGTGAATCAAAGTTGTATATTTTGTGTAGGACTACAACTTTCATGTTGGAAGTTTTATTTTAATCCAATTGCATCATGGTGAAACAGTTGTGGAAAGTTGGGAAAAAATAAGAAATTTCCATAACTTAGAAAAATTCTAAGTTATGAAAATTTTCAAACTTAAACCCTAATTTCCAAATTTAAGTTTCTTCGTGAAAAAGTTTCATGTTTTGACACATATTGATGAAATATGACCCTTGGCACTTGATTTTGACAAAAAAGTCAAAGTTTGACTTTTCAGTGTATAGTTGATTTTTGATCAGTTGACTGGAAAATTCATCTGTCAATCCAATGCATTTGAGATCTTTTGAACTTTATGATTAGGTCAAGATGATGCCATTGAGTCCTTGAAACCATGCTTGAACCCAATTTGCCATTGGCTAGGTGAAAAATCAGAAATTGCCTTTCTCCAGTCAAAACCCAAAAAATGACCATTTTGCCCTTTTGATGATCTGACCAAATTTCTTGAGGAGTTGTGGTCCAAACTTGATCAAATGGTTCATATGAGTCTATAATGTTGATGTGGATCAAAAATTATGAGGTTTGACTGTAAATTGGCCATGGTTGACTTTTTCCCCAATACAGTTGATTTTTAGGTCAACTGTCCAATTGACTGGTCCAAAATGTGATTCAAAGCTTAAAACTTGGTATGAGCAATCTTAGAGGTCCAACATGAAGTATGAAAGTCAAATGAGGCATTTAAAGCCCAAAAATCCCTGTGCAAACTTAAACCCTAATTTTAGGTTATCAGTGCAAGGAGAGGTCTTGAGCTGAGCAAACCCTAATCTGGTCTTGAGTCCAAGAAGTCTTGTGAGAAGAATCTTGATAAAATGAGAGGGAAAATTTTGGGGTACAACAATCATCGTTTCATCTTAGTGGCCATTGACTACTTTACTAAATGGGCGGAGGCATCATCATATGTTAATGTAACAAGACAAGTGGTAGTCAGGTTTATCAAGAATCAGATCATTTATCGATATGGCATCTCGAGCAAGATCATCACTGATAATGGTTTGAATTTGAATAAAAAAATGATGAGAGAGCTTTGTGAAGATTTCAAGATCGAACACCATAATTCTTCACCCTACTGACCAAAAATGAATGGGGATGTTGAAGCTGCTAATAAAAACCTCAAGAAGATTATCCATAAGATGGTGGTGACTTACAAAGATTGTCATGAGAAGCTCATGTTTGCTCTACATGGGTATCGTACTTCAGTTTGAACTTCAACAAGTGCAACTCCATTTTCTCTAGTATATGGCATGGAAGCATTACTCCCCGTGGAGGTTGAGATCCCGTCTATGAGATTTTTGATGGAAGCTAAGCTTTCTGAGGCTGAATGGTGTCAAAGTAGATATGATCATTTAAATTTGATTGAAGAAAAGAGAATGACAGAGTTTTGTCATTGCCAACTATATCAGCAGAGAATGAAGAAGGTATTTGATAAGAAGGTTCGGCAACGCGAATTCAAAGAAGGTGACCTCGTGCTCAAGAAGATATTATCTTTCTAACCTGATTCTAGGGGCAAATGGGCTCCGAATTATGAAGGGCAGTTATTGTTAAGAAGGTTTTCTCTGGGGGAGCCATGATTCTTACAAATATGGACGGTGAGGAGCTCTCACGCTCCGTGAACACCGGTGTAGTCAAGAAGTACTTCGCCTAAAATTTAGATGACAACTCGCTAAGTTGAAAACCCGAAGGGATGGGTTAAGCAGGCTTTTGATCAGACCAGTCATATCAAATTTGAGCACATCTTGGAATTCAAATTTGTTTGGGAGAATAGTTGTCATTGTTTTCTTGTAACCTATTCTTTCATGTATCATTTTCCAAATTTTTGTAAACCTTTGGAATCGCGCCATTAGCGGACTACCATCTTATTGATGAAATTTGAGCAATTATCTTTTTTGTGTTTTTTATCGGGCAAAATTTCAGTTATTATAGCAATATTTGAAACAAAGTTAATTAGAGTATTCATATCTTGAAATGTGTCATGAATACTGGAAGGAATATTAACAGTTGCTCCGAGAATGGTTAAGCCTTGAAATGCAAAACAACATAGTAATTCGTCCTTGTATGATGAATAGTGGTTTCTTCCTTCAAAATCATCATGAGGTGTTGGTTGTGTGATCTTTCGTTCCCAGTAGAGTACTAAACATGGTGACTCCCCAACAATCTCAGTTAAGCCTTGATTTAGTTATCTCTAGTTGAGCAAGATGTTTCTCCATAAACAAAGTGAAGTACATTTTGTTGTCATGTCAGTGGTTTATTGATGTTAGAAGATTGAAATTCGGGGTATGGTCCTCTTCAAAGAGACTTCAGCCTTGTAATATGATACGCTCTGAAGATGCCTTTTGTTTTAGCTTCGGTTATTTTCCCATCTCTTTGAGATTAGCCGAGTATCTGGTTATTTTGTGATGTCTTATCATCTTCAGTTTATTTCCTCTATCTATTTTGTCAACATATACATGACATTCATTTATTCACTCACTTACATCATGCATGCACATTCGTATTTGTCAATATTATTAGGTTCGTATACCTTGGTTATGTCTATTCAAATAGCGTATTTTCTCTTTCCAAATAGAGTATCAACTTAAGCAGAAAGTGTGCCTCCTTTCTAATTCCCCAACTGAGTTAATCCTCGTGGAAGAATCTTGCTTTAGCCTTCCTTTTCCATTGCTGGATTGGATAAATCCCCAATTAAGTTGTTTCCTCATTAGGTGGAGTCTTGTTTGATTATTTTCTCTCCGGTTTATTCCTGGATTGAGCTTTGTCTCTTGCATATGCTACCCCATGGTCTTCTCTAGGCTATGAAACCTAGATTAAGAGCGTATTTATTTTGCGCATTTAAATACTTGGTCTCCTTAGGAAGGACCTATTTGTGGTTGCCAATTGAAGAAGAACTTTATTCCCTAGTAGTGCTATCACAACATTATTCTGGAATATCGACGTGACAACAAGCGGCAGACTCTTCATTAGCAGCTTGTGTTTATTGATATCTTTGGAAGTAGAAAGTGGCAGACTCTTCATGAGAAGCTTGTGTATTATTGATATCTTTGGAAAGTAGCAAGTGACGGACTCTTCATGAGCAACTTGTGTATTATTGATATCTTTGGAAGATAACAAGTGGCAGACTCTTCATGAGCAGCTTGTATATTATTGATGTCTTTGGAAGATAATAAGTGGGGGACTCTTCATGAGCAGCTTGTGTATTATTTAAATCTAATTGATTAATTTTGAACTTATTTTCCTATTTTAGGGTTTTTGCTTGATCATTCACACTAATCAATTAAAAGTTCTAACTTCTCATGCCTATAAAATCAGAGATGAAGTTGTTTAGAGTGCTTGAACATGTTAAGGCCATAAAAATAATTTTTTTGGAATTTTAAAATGTGATTTCATATTTTTCACAATTTATTTGCTAAAACCATCTAGTTTAAGTATTTTATTTGCTAGTTTCTATGTTTTCATTTCTAAAGCAAAGCTCCACCTCAATCCAGGGACTCTAAATTTTATTTCTGGCTTTTGTTGAACTTTAGGAAGTTAGGGTTTTAATTTCATGATTTTTCAAGTTATTTTCCTATTTTTAATCTATTTTTGACTTAGGTTTGCATTTAGGGTTTTACCTTTGATCAATGCTTGTAATTGAAAACTCTTATACATAATTCTTGTTTAATTCTTGAAATAGCATGTGATACTGACTTGAGGCTTATTTTAAGATAAATTCTTCAACCTCATTGAGCCTTGGGTGTTGATAGGTTGATAAACCAAATCCACTAAAATGGGCGAATGATGTTGATGATATTTGAACCTCTAATCCCTTCCCTCTTCATCTTTTCCCCCTTTATTATTGTAATACATGTTATAGGATGATGATCTCTATATAATTTATCAAAACATGAAGTACATAGATTTCTATTGACCAGCCTCCAAATAGGTGCGACTTCTACATAAGTCCACTTACAATTGTTTAACATAGCGCTAAATTTTGTCCCTGTTTGAGAAAATGATCATTCGTGGCCCAAACCTATGTTTGCAAGCCTAAGTATGTTAATTTTAACCCTTTGATCCAATAACCTTGAGGTTCATTATTAGGAGGATTTGGTTCTACCAATCTTCCAATGGATCTTCATCAATTTTGGTCAACGCGGATCACTTGAACATCATTGATCATTAAATATTTCCTTGAGGATTCTTAAGTGGCTGATATACTTGACAAAAAAGAAAATGCAACTTGTTAATGAGAGGATTTGGTTCTACCAATCCTCTAATGAGTTCCAAATTCAAGTTTCAAGATGGTCATCCAAGTAACCATTAACTTCTAACAATTGACTTTATCTTATGCCTTTATCTTATGCTTTTACTTTATGTACCATTTACTTTAGCATTTACATTTCATGCTATTTTCATCTTTTCTCACTTTAGAATTTACTTTTTATGTCATTTTTATTTTTCTCACTTGAGTTTTTCTTTTCCTTTTAAAGATACTTAATAATCAAAATGTACCATAAAAAACATTAATGATACTTGGACTATTTTGTTACTATCTTTGGCATTAGGGAGTATTGGACTTCTCGAACTTTGGATTAGAGACCTCGATTATATGTTGGAGACCTTGTGACCTTAATTGATATTTTGTCTAGAGTTCTTGATGTTTGCCTCAAGATATTCGGTTGTTTGATTGTTTTGTGTGCAGGTTATTGTGATTACATACTTTGTCTGTAATCTGAAATTCATCTGTATACAACTGTTACTCTCCCCAATTTTTGTGAAGACTTAATACACTTGAATTTTAGTTCTCTATAAAGGTCTAGTATCTTTGCTTTCTTGGTTTCAATCCAAAGAATGTGAATTCTATCTTGACTCATAATATCAAGTGTTGGCTTCATGTTGGTTAGATGGTTCTTCTCCATAGATTTTACCTTATGCTTTAGGATAGTCCCTTCTTCTCCTATCTTCTTCTTCTTTAATTTCAAAAATCTTCTCCCTCCTTTTGAAAACTCTTCTTGTTTCTAAACTTGAACTACTTTCATAATAAACTTGGACTTAGGTCCATGCATTTTCAAAATATTTTCATAAATAAACTTCAATCAACTTAATAATACTTTGACATTTTTGTGAGAAGACTAAAATTCAATCAATCTCATTCAAACCATTTTGCCATTTTGGCTTTTACTTTAAAATTTTCTCAAAATATTGGACTCTTGTCAATCCTTGTAGTGATGCAAACAACTATACTTCTGCAATATATAGTGAAGTGAGATTATTTCCACTTTGGTGTTGAGTGAGGCATTGTTGATTTTAAAATCAAAGTTATATCTTCCACTTTGAGATGATGCAAATTCTCCTTTCTCATGATTGTGGGTAGTAAGTATGTTTTCCACATAGGCAATGACGATGACGTATGTTGTACCCCAAAATTTTCCCTCTCATTTCTCAAGAATTTCCTCCCAAGATCTCCCATGACATCCAGTTTGCAGCACTAATACATTAACTTGGGTTTGGAATTGACACAAGGGAAAAATGGTCAATTACACATTGAAAAGTCAAACTTTGACTTTTGGATCAAAATCAAGTTCCAAGAGTCATATTTCATTAAGACATGTTGGAACATGAAGTTTTTTTCATTAAGAAAATCAAAAGTCAAGATTATGTTGAAAAAGTCAAAATTCTAAATACTTGGAAATTTTTCTAAGTGTTTAGGAAATATGATAAATTCAAAACTTCTGGCCGGATTTCCACTATGATGCAAGTTGATTCTTGAAGAAATTCTAATACAAGAGTTGTAGAACTCAATGAGATCTAAAACATTGCAGAACAGAACTTCTTCTAGAAATGCTAGGATTTCAAGTTATACATCTTCAAAGGCACATCATTAAAACTGAAACATTCAGTAAATTCTAGACATTTCCAAAACAGGATTTGGTTATAACTTCTGGACCAGTTTTCATGAAGGTCCAATCAGACTTTGCAAGAGTAATTCAAAAAGGTCTATAAAGAATGTTACAAGATTATTGGAAAGCCCGAGAACTCACTCAGAACATGTTGGAGCAAAGAGATTCAAAGATCAGAAGTTGGATGTTTATTCTAAGTTACGCTGATGCTAAACTTCTGACCCAAAATTAAGCTATGATGCATAATCTCATATTGCAGGATTTCTGGTTTGATAAATCTCATCATCATTTAATGCTCACAACCACTTTTGAGTTTTTATCCAAAGGATTTCCCCTCGTGTGAGATAGAAGTACTATTGTTGTCCTTGAAAAGCAAACTTTTGCACAAGTTTATGATGGGCCTATGCTTTGCTTTTGCCTCTGAGGGTACTTTTCCTTATTTCATGCTTACAAATCCAGCTTAGGCATAGCTAAAACCTGCTAACCACCATACTTGTTTAACTTGCTTCAAGAACAAGTCAGCGCCCTATCATGATGGTTGTACTCTTGACTTCTCCAAGCTACAAAATCCTTGCCTATAAATTGAACTTCATTGGCAAATGTAAAGAGGTCGAAAAATTGAAAATAAAAGCCTTGAAACCTTTCTAAAATCTCCCAAGAACTTAAATCTGTAGCCTAAATAGAAAACCTACTAGTCTTTGATTTTTGCATTCAATTTCCAATTATCCTCAAGTGTTTCTCGACCAAATCATCAACATAGTTTCTGATACACATTTAGAAGTTATCCTAACTTCTATTTTCAAACTGAACTTCCATCTCCACCAATTTCCATTTTAAAATCAAAACTTTGCTTCTTGGTTGTTCGGGAATTTTCCAGCCATTCACAACTCAAGTTAAAGATTGTTCCAGCCTTCTGAGCACGTGAGAAAGCTGACCAGAACAGCACTGCAGGCAGAACCAGACTTTAATTCAGAACAATCTCCAGAAGCAAGGTAAGTTCCTTATGACTTTCATCTCATTGCTTAGGCATTGATAGGCTTGCATGTTCAAAAATACAATGTAGACATCCTGACTCTGATCCTGTACATATTCATAGATTTCATATTATTTTTTGCCTAAGTAGAGAGAAGTTCAATCCAGAACATCTTGAGGAGATTAGGACTCAGAATTGGGGTTAGAAGATACATTCTTGTTTCTGATTTAGAATTCTGATACTTTATGTTTCGGAAACCATGACGAAACCTACTATAATTGTTATGTGTGCATTTTATGTTTTGCTGAGAAATGACTAAGCTGCAGATGTTTTGATTAGCATGGAGAAAGAGATGAAGTTCATCATTAGAACTTACTTTGTCTTATATGTTTATGTTTTTGCTTCTAATATCTGATGTATAGCAACCCTAGTGGTAGAGCGCGAATGCGTAAAATGTTAGTGTTAAGGGTCCTGAGTTCTAACCCCAGAAACACCTTTTTTTATGATTATTTCCTTATGTTTTACCCCTTTGGTTAGATTAGATCTTATAGACATTCCAACCCAACAATATTGACACCTCACATACCCGTTATCAGAACTTTTAGCTTGCCAATGACACTATAACTTCTAGGTGTCCAACTACATCAGAACTTCCAAACTCTCTCAACATCCATAATATCACAACAACCAGAAATTCTAACCTTCCAGTAACACTAGAATTTCTAGGCTGCCAGTTACATCAGAACTTCAAGGATTTCCCTTGTTCCCAGCAACCCCAGAACTTTAATGTAATTGGATCCAGAACTTCTGACCTTCCCCTTTCCTATTAACATTTCTTTTTTTGCAGCATATCGGAATCAGAACTTTTGTTCCCTCTCATTTCAACAACGTGTTGATTCTGACCCCTTTTCCTCTTATCATTTTATTTTATCTTTAATAATAAATAAAAAACACTAAATATATTTTTATACATCACATGCTTTATTTCTTTAAAAAATCAAAAGATAAAAAATATTCTCTTGAGAAAACTTATTTCTTCTCTTGACAAAAACCAAACAAAATCTTTTTCTTTTCCATTCATATCCTTGTATATCATATTTTAACTTCTTGTACATTATTCAATATTCAATATGGTTGTAATAGATAATTAGGTTTAATTTCTTGCAATCCCCATTTGTAAATTTGTATACCCCGTCCCCCTAATGAGGTAATAGCGTAGTAATTTTACTTTCGCAATTTATCGCTTTCATATAAAGGCTAGTAATTAGGGTTTGTATGGAAAGATAAAATTAACAAGTAGATAACCCTAATCAAAGATAAAGAATGCATGCAAATCAAAGACCCTATTCGCACATGCACCCTTAGGGTAATTCCACTTGTTGCCTTACAAAAGTGGTCATATTATGCATGTGAGATGTCTTAGCAAAAACAATTGAAATACAAGATCATAATCCCTTGATGACGCTTCAAATGTTGTCTTTCAAATGATCTTAGTCCCTCAAAGAGAAATGCTAAGACATCCTACAACATTTCTATTATGACTATACAATAACCCGCGCCCGTCCCTTTACATCCAAAGATAAGATTTCTTTCCAATCAATGGTGAGATAGAAATATCAAAGGAAGGAAGAAATGAACAAAGACTTTTGAGTAGGTAGATTGTTCCTAGTTGCTTGCTCACTTTCAAAACAAACTTCCTTGCTCAGTTTCAAAACAAACACCAAACACTTTCAAAACAAGAAATATTTTCAAAATTCTAAAACTTTGTATGCGTTCTTACGAACGAGAACCATTACAAAGTTTACCTAAACGAAGGCTCCTTTTCAAAAATACTTTGAAAAACCATCACAAAGAAAATTTTCAAACAAAGAAAGTGATCTAGCAAGCAACTAAGAGCCCATAGATAACTATGAATGAAAAGGGTCCTAATACCTTCCCTTTTCATAATCTACCCCCCGAACTCAAGAAATAATCTCAAAGGTCTTTCTTGTTCTTTTCCACCTTTCCTTTTTGATAAAAGAAAAGTCTGTGGCGACTCTTGATAACGACAACATTTGCGATCAAATGCAAAACATCCCAAGTCAGTTCTCCCACGGTATTATAGAACTGGCGACTCTGTTGAGGAATTACTTAAAAGTGGGGTTACCTTAGGGCTAGATCACCTTTATTTGCTTTCATTTTTGACTTGATTGCTTTACATTTTGGTTCCTTGTTTGGGCACTTTTTGATCCTCTACCCGGATTTGGGATACCTTATAGGTAAGTAGCAATACGTTGTGGAAACTATGAGGGGTATACCGACATGGTCTAAGCAATAGCTACGTTAGTGTGACACATTTTTTGGTACTGGTAGCCCTTGAGTAGTCAAGGAGAATACGAGGCCGATGTGTAGTGTCATAAAGCACTAACTGACTTTAGAACCTTTACTTGACCAACTTGGCCATTAGGAAGTAGTGAGATAGCCGACTTTGGTGCAGTCCGAAGTTGGTTGATACTGGATACTACGCTCATTGAGATCCCTTAGAACCCAATTACTATTTCTAGGACAGGTTTGAGTCAACTAAACTTCAAGAGGGTACTTACCTATAAGACTCCATGCAAGCCTAAACCTAAGGACTTGTTTTCCTTATTTTTATATGCTTACTTATACATAGCATCATAAACATCATAACATCATACTCATTCTCACAAGCCATTTCAAGGATTATTGGGATTTATCTTTGTTCTGTTTTGTAGGACATGGCTTCCATCCATAGAAATACTATCCAAGTCAATCTCGTGAGAATTCCTTCTCAACTCAAAGAGTTAGCATCAAGGGTCCCTGAGATTTCTTCATTCACCAAAAGACATGGTCACCTCCTAAATTTGGTTACCTCTAGCACTGATTAAGATATAATGAAGGTGCTTTTCCAGTTCTTTGATCCTCAACACCATTGCTTCACTTTTCCCGATTATCAACTTGGACCTACTATGGAAGAATTACCTCAACTCTTGAGGATTATGTTCTCAATCAACTACCTTTCAACGGTACAGAAAGAGATCTAAGATCTGAAGAGATTGCCCGAGCGCTACACTTGCAACAATCTGATATCACGACTAATTAGGATACAAGGATTGGTGTCAAAGGGTTCTTAGCCAAGTTCTTGTTTGAGAAAGCTCAAGATTATTGGAACTCATTGGACTTACATGCTTTTGAAGAAATTTTGGCCCTTCTCATCTATGGGATGGTTTTGTTTCCAAACCCTGACCAACTTATAGATGTAAATGTTGTCAAAATCTTCATGACTCGCAATATGGTTCCTACTTTGTTGGGAGATATCCTATATTCTTTTCACTCTCGCGCTATGAGGAAGAAAGGGATCTTCATGTGTTGCACTCCCCTCTTGGCTATATGGTCTATTTCATATCTTCACCGGTCTGTGTTAAAGAATGAGCAAGGTTTGAGGTGGTCCCATAGGTTGATGACGCTCAGACATTCAGATATTCATTTGTGTTCTCGATCCTTGGAGAATGTTACTATCATTGACTATTATGGGGAATTCATTAATGTCCATTTGCTTGGTATTAGGGGAGGTATCACTTACAACCCTTGATTAGCCTTGCGATAGTTTGGTTATTCCCGAAGGGATGGTCCTCATGATATGCTTATCCAAGGAGTGGTATTCAACTACGAGAGTGATGGTCAAGGTTACCGTCAGAAGTTTATACGAGCTTGGAGAATGGTAAGCAAAGTGGATAGTAAGACGCTGGGACACAAGAATTCCATTCCCCTTGATCCCTACCTTAGATGGGTACGAGATCATGCTCAGAAGCTCGTGATGCCTTATCCCTCCATCCTACCAGTTATCATGGAACTTGTGGTTGAATGAGATGTCCCATACACTGTCCTCCATCCCAACATGCCTACTTCTCTTGAAGACTTGCAAAGGGGTTGGATTCAGCTAAAGGAAGAACGAGATACCTTTGAAGCTCAATTCTACGCTAGTGAGAAAAGGGTCTTGGAGCTTACAAAGCAACTACATAAAGAGAAAAGGTTGAACGCCTACATTGTGTCGAAGAGGATGCATTTGACCTTTTTATCTTAGAGATTTATATTATAAGCCCAAGAGGCATGTTGTAATCATTTTGAACTAATTAATGAAATTTGACATTTGTTCATTCTTTGTCTATACAAATTTAAATTTCATAAATCCTTGAAATCATTTGCATACACATCTTCCATGCATCATAACATAACAGGTTTTCCATGACAGGTTTCCTTATCTTTCTGCTGTTTATTTCAGCAAAGATGGATCTCGAGAAAACAGTGAAGGACTTACAAGAAGAAAACTCTCAGTTTCAAGAGACTCTGCTGACCCTAGCCAAGGGGCAACAAGACTTGATGGCGTTGCTAGCAGCTAAAAAGAAACCAAAGAAGAAAGCCCTAGTCAATATAGGTAGAAGATTCAAAGAGTCGGCCCGTCAGATCTCGGTAGTGGAAGACTCATCTGAGGAAGACGAGAATCAGATTGGAGAAGCAAGGAGTATCCGGTCTGGGAGTATCAATGATCAAGCGTCTGATGATGATGATTATATTGACGAGCAGTATCCTCCTACCAATGTCAAGTACAAACAGCTAGAAGACAGATTGAAGGTTGTTGAGATTCAAGCCGTCCCCGGTTTAGATTTTGATGATTTGGGTTTAATATTTGGGGTTGTCATTCCCCACAAATTCAAGATACCAGTATTTTCTAAGTACGGTGAGGTTTCCTGCCCAAAACTTCACCTGAAATCTTATGTGCGGAAGATTCAACCGCACACCGCTGACAAGAAACTCGTGGTTCACTTTTTTCAAGAAAGTTTGGCTGGGATGCAACTAGAGTGGTTTTACCAATTGGATGGTTCCCGTATCCATACATGGGAAGACTTAGCCACCGCTTTCTACCACCAGTACCAGTATAAGGCCGACTTGGCGCCAACAAGAGTTCAGTTGCAAGACATGACAATGGGGAAGAATAAAGGGTTTAAAGAGTACGCCCAAAAGTGGAGAGACCTTTCCAGTAGGGTTCAACCACCTTTGACTGATAGGGAGCACATTGATATGTTTATGGGCACTTTAACTGGTCCATTCTTTAACTTATTGGTTGGTTGTTCTTCTTCCAGTTCCACCAAACTCATCTTAACCGGTGAGAGAGTTGAAAGCGGCATCAAAAGCGGGAAGATTCCCATGGCATTTTCCTCCACCTCCAATCCTATAAAGAAACCTTTTGTCGGGAAGAAATAAATGAATGTTGTGTATGGGGAAAGGGCCCGTATCAAGAAGGATGATCATCTGTCTGTTAATGTTGTCCGGATTTCCAATCCAACTCCTGCTCAAAGACCATATGTCAATCATCAATGGTTTGAGACTCCGAGAAGACAATTCACAAGGATAGGCATGTCACTATCCAAAGCCTTACAACACCCGCTAAAGGATAATTTGGTGACACTGTGTGATCCTCCGGCCAATCTAGATACTTCTTCACCCAAGTACAATCCGAACGGCAAATATGCATATCACTCAAACATTCCCGGGCATGAGACTGACCAATGTTGGGAACTGAAGAATAAAATTCAAGACATGATAGACAACAAGACCATTGAATTTGATCCTCCTCCAACTCCGAATGTAATCACCACGCCTATGCCAAACCATGGCAAGGGTGTCAATGCTGTTGAAGATACAATTTTTGTTTCCTTCGTCGAAGACTTGACTACTCCGTTAAACATCATTAAAAAGAATCTGTTAAAAGATGGGATTTTCCCTGGCTGTTTTAAGGACTGTGTTTGTTGTGCCAAACAACTCAATGGATGCAAAGGGCTAAAGGAAGTCATTCAATGCCTGATGAATAACCATGAGATCATATTTGAGAAGACTCTGTCTGCCAAAAGTTTGACCAATAAGTGTGAAGATCTCTCCATCATAACCATCTCAAACAAGCCTCTTAGGATCTCCTCCAAGGGTCCTATCAGGATTTCAAATGAACCAATTATTTCTCCTCTGATGATTACCGCTCCTGGACCAATCCCATACTCTTCCAACAAAGATGTGCCATGGAACTATGGTGCTGAGGTGTTTTACCATGGGATAAAGCAAGAAGATTGAATTGAAGAAAGCAAATCGGATGACGTTGGTAACATAAATGGCTCTAGTAAGGTGACCAGAACTGGGAGAATCTTTTCACCCAACATCCCACCACCTGTTGTTACAAAGGTACCTGTCTGCATCACTACTGGTAAGCCAAGTACTGACACAAGGGGAAAAGAGAAGGTAGTTGAGCCTGTTGAGACATAAATACTCGCAAAAGACATTACTGATGGGGAACCATCCGCTCGAGAAATGGATGAGATATTTAAAATTATAAAAAGGAGTGATTTCAAGATTGTGGAGCAGTTGGGGAAAACCCCTGCCAAGATTTCTATGCTATCTTTGATACTCTGTTCCGATGCTCATGCTCGGGCGTTAATCAAATTCTTGAAAAAGGCTCATATCCCTTGTTGTACCCCAAAATTTGCCCTCCCATATTCTCCAAGATTTATCAAGAATCATCTTCAAATGGTTCAAGATCTCTCAAAGGTTGCACAGTCCAAACATCTCCTAAGCCAGTCCAAATTAGGGTCTTGGTTCCTTCAATGAATTTGAGGTTTTCAATGGTTCAATCAAGTCCCATAGGCCTATATACATTGTCAAGCATCTACATGCCAAGTCTCAAGACTCATAGAGGCAAATTGCACAGTCAAAAGCCCTATTTGCTTCACAATCAACTGTAGGGGCAAAATTGTCATTTTACAGTCAAAAGTCAGAATTTTTGGTCAACATCTTATTTTGAGCTCACAATCATCATTTGATCAAGTCTTGATCATGATTCCTCAAGAATGGCTCAAAAATCATCAAGGATGCAAAAGTTACTATTTTTGGACAGTAGAAAAGTCAACTGTAACTTGACCAGGGCATAACTTTTTCATGGTTCATCATAAAAATCCCATCCAATGCTCATTTTGAAAGGGATGACATTTCCTACAATTCATCTTCACCTTCCAAGTCCAATAAATGCTCTCACAAAAAGTTATCAATTTCTACATTATAGGTCAAATTCAAAAGTCAACAAAAATGCACTTTAAGTCAAAGACCATAACTTGAGATTGGTAAATCCAAATGATATGGGACCAAAGGCATTGGTTAGAGGACTTCAAGACCTTTCCAAAATGTCCAAAAACATGTTCATATGATCAAAATTGAGCAAGATATGCATTGTAGAAGTTGGGAAATTTTTGTGAATTTGCAAAAGTCAACTTTGCTCAAAACACCTTATTTTTTGCTAATGGGCCTCAAATTTCTTCTTGAAACTTTGTCCAAGGCCTATGCACGACCCATTGAGATTAAATTGAATTATTTTCTTATTTTTTATTAATTAATTGGATTTTTAATCAATATTGATTCATTTAATTCATTTTATTGTAGGAAAATATCAAGATATGGTTTTGCAATCTTTTCATGAAGCAAATATGACCTATATGTGCTGGCAAATTCGTGTGCACATCAAGGGGACAAGGATCTCTCAATTTGGCAAGACTTTTCAATCAAAAAGATGCAAAAAGATATGATTGAAAATCAAATATACAAACCATAATTCCATGGATCTTTGGTCAAAGATTTAACCTAAATCCATTCTATTATTAGAACTGAAGCTAAACCTAATGCCACACACGTGAAAACTCTGCAAGAAAGCCATAATCACATTCCAAAAATCCAAGGAAAATGTGAAAACCGTTTGCTATCTTCCAAGCCAATTCAAGGCGTTTCAGTGATTCAAACACATTGCAGGAACTCTCAGTAACATTTTGCAATCAAAATCATACGCTAGAACTCAAGAAATCGCTCTACCCAGTCACAGGGTTTAACTTTATTTCTCATAATCGAAACTCATAATTCATGCATCATTAATGTGATTTTTTGTGTGTTTTGCATTGCTTGAATCCACAGGAAGCTTTTGGCATAGGTTAATTGGACTGAAACTCCCTGAATCATGAATCACCATGAACGAACATTAGGGTTCCGAAGCTTTGATTTTTAGGCTTTCCACATCCAGTAAAATCAGAACCCCTAATGCCTATGGTTGGATTCGTTAGGTTGAGACGATTTCAAATCACATGTCGCGAACAATTTATATTAACCATGGGCATGTTCGCTATTTTTCGTCCTTGCAGGTTGTGGGGGTTAAAAACCCCCGCTATTTAACTGTTTTATAGGGAATCTGGGGAAGACGAAGGATGTGTTAGTTCCTGGTTGGACGGTTTAAAATACGCGCGCGATTTGGTTTGTTTCCAGCATATGTGATTGTTTTGATATATTATATTTAGTGCTTATCTTATTAACAAACGCAGGCAAGTGGTTGAGTGGTTAGTGAGGAGGACGTTAACCATTGGGACCTGGGTTCGATTCCCAGGTCCCCCAAAAGCTCTATATTATTTTTTCTAACATGATTTCATGTAGGCTTCACAAAGTGGGTTACCATGAACCTCACGCCTCAACCTGCCATGTGTCCTTATGCATCAATCTAATGGTCTAGATGGAAGGACTATGATATTCCTGGTCAACCAACGCACTAGACCATCCAAAAAGTCAAAGCAGGCTTGTGTTAATGGGCCAGCAATTTTGAAACTCACCTCCTTATTGGGTCATCAACCCCCCCTGGTTTCTTTGTTCTTTCCTTTATATTTTTATATTTTCTTTTATTAACTATTATTAATTATTATTATTAATTCATAAATTAATTATTTTTCATATTAAATTCAGAAAATTAAAATGTAAATATTTTTATTTATATTATTATTATTTATTATTTTCACTATTAATTATTATTTTGTAAATAAATTCTAATTAATTAGTTTAGTTGTTTAATTAGGACAATTTTAATCTTTTTCATAATAAATAAAATCAATCTAGAATTAGGGTTTTTCCTTTGACAATTTTAATCCTTTTATTTTTATTTTCATCAAAAACCTAAAAAAAATAAAAAATACTTTTTCTTTTAATTAATTGATTAATTAGTAAATTAGATTTAATTTGAATTAATTGCAAAAAGGACCAATTCCATTCTTTTCTCAAAAAGGGTCAAAACCCTAAGGACGTCCTGATTCAATTTCTTTACGCGCACTTTATTACTTATTTGATCATATTTATGTATCTGCTCCGAGAATGTAATAGATAATTAGGACCTCTTTTATCGCTTTCTTTATTTTCTCGCAATTTATTTTCAAGGGTTATGTTTTTGCCGATGTAAATACCCGACGCCTTGTAATAGCGTAGATTCACTTTCCGCAATTTATTTTCCGCACTTATTAACTGTTAATTATGCATGACAAGACTTGTCTGAAAAATAAAATCAAAACGTAGCTCACCATAATACATGTGCAAAGATAATTTAACATGAAACTTGACACACTCGCACATGCCACTCCTAGGGTACGCCTCACTTGGTTGCCTCGACGTGGTCATTAAGTATAGGGTGTTTTAGAGGTCGCCCTCCTGTCTAAAGATCCAGTTGCCTCGAAACGGTTGCCTCGGATAAAAAGGATCTAGGACATTAGGGTTACCGCTAAGGCGTCCTACTATTGCTTTGGTGACCACACATGTCCCTATAATCGAATTGACCCGAATAACTCCAACGACGGTGCTACCTACTTCTCAATAGTGGGATAGTACTGTCTAAAGGACTCTTACACAGCTTAATTCCTTAGAGTAGGTAGATTTCTCCTGGGTACTTGCTCTTTCAAAAACAAAACAACTTTTCGCACTTACACTTTCAAAAAGTTTTCAAACAGATACTTCATACACTCTTGAGGACTGATACAAGAGTTACCTAGAAGTTTTTTCAAACGAAACTTTTTTTCAAAACCCACAAACACAAGAAAAGCAAACATTTTTGAAAACATAGTGAGCAAGTAGCTAAGAGCCCGTGGACAACCACGGATAGAAAGGGTGCTAACACCTTCCCTTTCCATAATCTACCTCCCGAACCGAGAAACATCTCGAAAAGGAATTTTGATGTGCTTTTGTCCTTTCCTTGTTGGAGAAAATAAAAGACGGTGGCGACTCTTGCTTACCACGACATTTCGCGAACCAGCATTTCAAAACAGTCAGTTCTATTTCCACTGATCACAGAACTGGCGACTCTGCTAGGGTATTAATAAGTGAGGTATACCTTAGGATTAGATCATTGTGTTTTCAATTGTATGCTTTGTATGATTTATATTTGTGGGATTGTATCGGAGTTCTATAGATCCTAACCCGGATCTGGGGATACCCTTTAGAAGAAGCAACAAACTGTGAGGGAACTGTGTGGGGTATACTGACATGGTTGAAGCAGTTGCTACGTTGATGTGGCACTTTGGTGAGTACCGGTAACCATTGAGTCAAGTCAAGGAGAGTACGGGGCCGCCGTGTGGTGTCGTGAAGCATCAACTGACCTTAGGAACCTTACTTGACCATCCTGGCCTCTTTAGGGGTAGTGAGATGACCGACTTTGGTGCAGTCCGAAGTTGGTAGATACTCGATACTACACTCATTGAGGGTTGTTTTCTTGGAATATTTTGATCGCCAGTTCAGTGGCTAAATCAAAACAATGAACATAGAAAACAATCCAATGTTATTGAGCTCCTTAGAACCCGGTTACTTTTGATAGGACAGGTTTTAAGCCCACCAACTTCAAGAGGGTAGTACCTAGACCTCATGCTGGCCTACACTCTAAGGGTTGTCTGGTGTGACTTGTGTGCCTTATCATGTTTGCTTTTTGTGGATACTTGTTGTGTGTTTTTATCATAACGTCATAACATCATAAAGCATCATATGCATCTACTAACCACTTCAAGGGTTCGAATCTTCATCTTTGTTCTTGTTTTGTAGGACATGGAATCTCTCCGTAGAAAGACAATTCAGATCAACCTTGTAAGGATCCCTCCTCAGCTTAAGGAGCTCACATCCAGGATTCCCGAGAACTCTTCCTCCAGTGAAAGGAATGGTAGACTCATCAGCTTGGTCAACACCAACATTGAAGAAGATATGATAAAAGTTCTCTTCCAGTTCTTTGACCCTTTGCACCACTGTTTTACTTTCCCGGATTATCAATTGGTGCCTACTTTGGAAGAGTTTTCTCAACTTCTGAAGGTTCCTATTCTTAGTCAACTACCCTACAACGGTACGGAAAAGGAACCCAAACTTGAAGAGGTTGCTAAAGCATTACGCCTACAACCATCTGACATCAAGGGGCATTGGGAAATCAGAAGTGGTATCAAAGGATTCTTAGCAAAATTCATGTTTGAGAAGGCACAAGAATGTTGGAATTCCCTTGACCTACAAGCCTTTGAAGAAGTTGTGGCACTCCTTGTCTATGGGTTGGTGTTGTTCCCGAATCCGGATCAGCTTATAGATATCAATGTTGTCAAGATTTTCATGTCCAGGAATCCCATACCTACGTTTCTTGGGGACATCCTCCACTCATGTTACACTCGAACCATGAGAAAAAGAGGTGTTCTCATGTGCTGCACTCCTCTCCTGGCAAGGTGGTTTATTTCGCACCTTCCACAATCAGTTTTGAAGAACGAGCGGGGTTTGAGATGGTCACAACGATTAATGACTCTTACACATGCTGATATACATGGGTGTTCTCGGTCCAGAGAAAATGTCACTATCATTGATCGTTGCGGAGAGTTTCCTAATGTTCCTTTACTTGGAATCATAGGAGGCATTACTTACAACCCGTGTCTGGCTTTGAGACAATTTGGATATGCTTGGAGGGATGGCCCTCATGACATGCTGATCCCTGACATAGTTTTTGACTTCGACAATAATACGCAAGGACTTTGCCAGAGATTCATCAGAGCTTAGAGGATGCCTAACAGGGTAGATAGTAAGAAACTGGGGCACAAGAACTCCATCCCCCTTGAGCCTTATCTCAAGTGGGTATGAGCCCGCTCCCAGAAGCTTGTGATGCCATATCCTCATGTTCTCCCCGTGATCAAAGAGCCAGTTATAGAAGGAGAGGTGCCATACACCATTCAACATCCTGACATGCCAACATCTTGGGAAGAAATGCAAAAGAGATAGATCCAACTCAAGGAAGAGCAGAATTCTCTTGAAACCAGTCTACATGCCAGTGAGAAGAAGGTCTTGGAGCTCACCCGCCTACTGCACGAGGAAAAGACTCTCAACACTTACATCGCTCCAAAGAGGATGCGCAGTGTCTTTTGGGATTAAGTATTTTGTAATGTTTCGCCCATGAGGCATTGATGTATTGAACAGATTATTTCTTAATATAACGTGTGTTCCTTTTTTGTCTACAACGAATTTGAACTTTCGAACCCTTGAATGCATTGCATAAATAGCATATCATGCATCATGTGCATAACATGTACTCTATTTACAGGTAACTTATCTTCTTCGCTGTTTATTTCAGCAGTCATCATGTCTTCTGAGCCTACTACTGAACAAGCTATCAAGGCCCTCCAGGCCCAGAATGCCCAGTTCCAGGAGTTGGTTATGAGCCTAGCCCAGGGTCAACAGGAATTAAAGACCTTGCTTCTGAAGAAGAAGAAGAAGAGGACTGTGTTGTTTAACACCGGACGCAGATTCGGGAATACACTACAAAATGAGGATGATCTGGCTACTTCCTCTGTAGGGAAGGACAGTCCCCAAGAGCGAAGGGTTCCTAGTCTTGTGGTCTCCGACAACGAGACAGATTACAATGATGAGCAGTACCCTCCTGCTGAGGATAGGTACAAACAGATGGAGGACCGCCTAAGTGCTATAGAGATCCAACATGTGCCCGGGTTGGACTTCGGAGACCTAGGTTTATCTTCTGGGGTGGTGATCCCACACAAGTTCAAGGCGCCTGCTTTTGCGAAATACGACGGGGCTTCCTGTCCTAAGCTGCATCTCAGATCATACGTAAGAAAGATCCAACCTTATACTGCAGAAAAGAACTTATGGATCCATTTCTTCTAGGACAGTCTTTCAGGGACTCAACTTGAATGGTTCTATCAGCTGGATGGAGTGAGTATTCGAAACTGGGAGGACTTAGCTACTGTTTTATAAGCAGTATCAGTATAATTCCAACCTCTCTCCCACGCGTACCCAACTCCAGGGTATGTCACTAGGGACGGGTGAAGGTTTTAAGGAGTATGCGCAAAAGTGGAGAGACTTGGATGGAAGGGTGCAGCCACCTTTGACTGACCGTGAGCTCGTTGATATGTTCCTAGGGACCCTGTCTGGTCCATTCTTCAACCATCTGATTGGTAATTCTTCTGCTGGGTTTACAGATCTGATCTTAATTGGTGAGAGGATAGAAGCTGGTATCAAGTCTGGGAAGATACAGAAAGGTGCCTCCTCGAGCACTGAAAAGAAGCCCTTCAAGAAAAAATCTAGTGTTTTTTATGGTTCGAGGAAACAAAATAAACCGGAACGCCGCCAAGCTGTCAACGCGGTGGTAATTTCAAAGCCTGCTGCTGCTCCTCAGCAATATAACTAACCAAGGGGTGAGAGACCCAAAAGGCAGTACACTCGGCTCAATATGACCCTGTCTCAGATATTTCCGCAACTACTATCAACCAATCTGGTAACTGTCAGAGAAGCTCCGAAGGTAGTGAACACAACCTCTCCAAGTACAATCCCAACGCCCGCTGCGCTTATCACTCTGACAGACTGGGGCATACTACGGATGATTGTTGGGCTCTGAGGAATAAGGTTCAGGACCTTATTGATGATAAAGAAATACAGTTCGAGGCGCCCGAAAGGCCCAATGTTGTGACTGCTCCCATGCCCCAGCATGGAGTGAATGCTGTGGAAGAAGATCTGTATGTAACCTCCATAGATGATATTATTACTCTGTTGTTGACTGTCAAGAGGAACCTGTTGCTAGCCAGTTTATTTCCGGGATGTAGTAAAGGTTGCCACCTATGCTCTGTTTCACCTGCTGGTTGTCCTTTGTTGAAGTCAGGCGTCCAAAACCTGATGGATAACAAAGAGATCTTGTTCGAGAAGATCGTTGTTCCTGCTATCCCTACTAAAGAAGTGTCCATTGTCACCATTTTCAACAAATCTCCTAAGGCTCCCTCAAAGAAGCCTGTCAAAATCATGTCTACTCAGAAGATTGCTCCTATCATCATTACTGTTCCGGGGCCCCTCCCTTATACGTCTGACAAAGTTTTACCCTTGGCACTATGGGGCAGATGTTTATGTGCTTGGAGTTAAACAAGAGTTTGATACTAGTACCGGCGTCAGTAACATCACCGGGCCTGCTAAAGTAACTCGTAGTGGTAGGCTCTTCTCACCTGATATTGCGCCACCAGCTATTCAGAGACCTCTTGTCATCACACCTGCAAGTGTGCCTGCTTCCCTTCCTGATCAAGTTCCTGTTTCTACCCCTGTTGCCGAGTCATCTGACGCTCGGGGAAAAGGGATTGCTACTGATGTGCCTGCCCAGACAGAGGCGTTGACGACTACCACTGTTGAAGCTTCCAAGCAGGAGATGGAAGAAATTCTTAAGATTATCAAGAAGAGTGATTTCAATGTAGCTGAGCAGCTGGGGCACACCCCATCTAAGATTTATATGCTATCACTGTTGTTGTGTTCAGAGGTCCATGCCAAGGCCCTGATTACCTTCCTGAAGACGGCCCACGTGCCACAAGAGACATCAGCTGATCAATTTACCGAGTGTGTATCCAACTTAACTGCTGATAATGGTCTGGGTTTCTCTGACGCTGATCTGACTGCTAAGGGGAAGAACCATAACAATGCCCTGCATGTCTCCATTGAGTGCAGGGGCACTACTCTTGCCCATGTGCTGGTTGACACTGGTTCCTCGTTGAATGTATTGCCCAAGAAAGCGCTAGACAGGCTGGATTGTGAGGGTTTAGAGCTCAAGCCAAGTAACATTGTTCTCCGGGCCTTTGACGGGTCCAAAAGGATGGTACATGGTGAAGTTGACATTCCAATCAGGGTTGGTTCGCAGGTCTTTGATTCAACATTCTATGTGATGGACATCAGACCATCCTATTCTTGTTTGATGGGTCATTCTTGGATCCACAAGGCTGGAGCTGTGACCTCCACACTACATCAGAAGCTGAAATACCCAGTCAGAGGGAAGATCGTAACAGTTTAAGGGGAGGAAGAATACATGGTCATCCACCTTAACTCGTTCCGGTACATAGAAATGGATGGGGAATTCATTGAGACCCCTTTTCAACACTTTGAAGAGGTGCCTCAGACACTGGCATCAGCAGAGACTGTGACTGAAGAAGACTCTCCTTTGAAGATGGCTTCCTTAAAGGATGCCCGAGCTGTTATTGAGAAGGGTGAGTGTGCAAACTGGGGCCGACTTCCTGATTTCACTCCAAAGACTGACAAGTTTGGTCTGGGTTTCACTGCAGAGGCTCAGAGGGCTGTTCGTAAGGCAAGGATGGGAAGACCTCCTGTATTCATCACCAACCCGGGAGTGAATGCTATTGAAGACGACGTGGAGGAATCCGAATTCGACAGCTGGATCTACACAACAACCAACGGTGGACTGAACAACTGGACTGCGAAAGACTTCACACCTATTACTTTTGTCACTCAGTAATGAACTCCTTTGTTTTGAATTTGTAACAAACAATAATTTGAAACTTTATGGCCCAATGTCTTACCCGGGGCACCGTGGCTTCATTTGTGAGGGCTTATTATTTGTCATTTTCATATATCATGAATAAAAGCATTGGACGTTTTTTGCATTTCAAATCTTGCGCTCCTTGTCTTTCTTTATTATATGTTGCAAAACAGCTATATTTACACACACTCACCTATACAGGTTCCAATCCACTCTAGATCTCACTAGTAACGACTCTGCTACTGCCAGTTATGACTTCGAAAATGCGATCAACTTAGCCGAAGACGAAGGTGAAGATGATTGTGAAGTGCCTGGTGAGCTTGCAAGACTGTTACTCCAGGAAGAGAGGGTCATTCAGCCACATGAAGAGCCAGTGGAAACGATAAATCTGGGTACTGAGACAGACAGAAAAGAGGTCAAAATTGGGGCCAACCTGGAGCTTAGTGTGAAACAACGGTTGATTCAGATGCTGCATGACTATGTGGAAATCTTTGCCTGGTCTTACGAAGATATGCCTGGGTTGGATACCGACATTGTGGTTCATCACCTGCCTACCAAGGAAGAATGCCCTCCGGTAAAACCGAAAGTCCGTCGTATGCGTCCAGAGATGTCCGAGAAAATCAAGGCTGAGGTTATGAAACAATTTGATGCCGGATTTCTGGCAGTGACTTCTTACCCTCAGTGGGTTGCCAACGTGGTTCCAGTGCCGAAGAAAGATGGTAAGGTCCGAATGTGTGTTGATTACAGGGATTTGAACAGGGCCAGCCCTAAGGATGACTTCCCTCTGCCTCACATCGACGTTCTGGTTGACAACACTTCTCAGCACAAGGTATTCTCCTTCATGGATGGGTTCTCCGGTTATAATCAAATCAAGATGGCTCCTGAAGACATGGAGAAGACCACTTTTGTTACTCAGTGGGGCACCTTTTGCTACAAGGTCATGCCATTTGGGTTGAAAAATGCTGGGGCAACCTACCAACGTGCCATGGTTGCTTTATTTCATGACATGATCCATCATGAGATTGAAGTATATGTCGACGATATGATTGCAAGGTCCCAAACTGAGGAGGAACACCTGGACCATCTACAGAAGCTGTTTGACCGGTTGAAGTTGTATAAGCTGAGATTGAACCCAAACAAGTGCACCTTCGGGGTGAGATCTGGAAAATTGCTAGGCTTCGTCGTGAGTGACAAAGGTATTCAAGTGGACCCTGCCAAAGTGAAAGCCATACAAGAGATGCCAGTTCCCAAGACAGAGAAAGAAGTCAGAGGCTTTCTAGGACGGCTGAACTACATTGCCCGATTCATCTCACACCTAACTGCTACTTGTGATCCAATCTTCAAGCTACTGAAGAAAGATCAAGTAGTACGTTGGAACGATGAATGTCAGGCCGCTTTCGAAAGAATCAAAGAGTATCTCCAAGAACCACCCATCCTTATGCCGCCGGTTGAAGGGAGACCTCTAATATTATACTTGACAGTACTTGTCAGCTCAATGAGGTGTGTGTTGGGGAAGCATGACGAGTCTGGCCGAAAAGAGCACGCTATTTATTACCTTAGCAAAAAGTTTACCGACTGTGAGACCCGATACTCACTGCTCGAGAAAACTTGATGCGCTTTGGTATGGGCTGCTCGCCGGCTAAGGCAGTATATGTTGACTCACACTACTCTATTGATTTCAAAAATGGATCCAATAAAGTACATATTCGAAAAGCCTGCTCTGTCCGGAAGAATAGCAAGATGGCAAATGATCTTGACCGAATACGACATCTAGTACACGACTCAGAAAGCAATCAAGGGAAGTGTGTTGGAAGACCATTTGGAACACCAGGCAGTGGATGACTACCAATCTATGAACTTTGAATTTCCAGACGAGAATATCATGGTAGTGACTGATTGTGAAGTACCTGGACCTGATGAAGAACCTGAGGAAGGATCCCGATGGTCTATGCACTTTGACGGAGCCTCCAACACTTTGGGTAATGGCATTGGCATTGTGATCATATCGCCTAAAGGCACTCATAATCCACTGACCTCCCGATTATGTTTCAACTGCACCAACAACATGGCGGAGTATGAAGCATGCATCATGGGTCTTCGAGCTGCAATCGACTTAAGGATCAAGTTTCTGAGTGTCTTCGGAGATTCCACTCTCGTGATCAGTCAGATCAAAGGCGAGTGGGATACGAAACACCCAAATCTTATTCCTTACAAAGAGTACGTGTTGACGTTGATCCCTCATTTCGAGGAGATAACTTTTGAACACTTCCCAAGAGAGGAGAATCAGTTGGCGGACGCATTAGCTACGATGTCTTCTATGTTCAAAGTCAAATGGGACAACGAGGCTCCCCGAATCATTATTTGGAAATTGGATGAACCTGCACATTGTTATGGTCTTGAGGCTGAAGAGGTAACTGAAAAACCTTGGTATCATGAAGTGAAGAGGTACCTTGAAGCTCAAGAATACCACGATGGCGCATCCGTCAATGACAAGAAGTTTATGAGAAGGTTCGCGGCAAAGTTCTTCCTCAGCAATGGCATTCTTTACAAGAGAAACCATGATTCAACCCTACTGCGTTGTGTGGATAAGACTGAGGCAGAAAGGATCATGGCCGAGCTGCATGAACGTACCTTCGGAACTCACTCCAGTGGACATACCATGGCAAAGAAAATCCTTCGGGCAGGATATTACTGGTCCATAATGGAAGCTGACTGTTACCAACATTCTCGGGCATGTCACAAATTCCAGATCTATGCTGATAAGGTGCACATTCCTCTGTTTCCTTTGAACGTCTTGACCGCGCCGTGGCCTTTTGCAATGTGGGGCATTTATATGATCGGCGAGATCAGACCTACGGCATCCAACGGGCATCGCTTCATCCTGGTAGCGATTGATTACTTTACAAAGTGGGTTGAAGCAGCTTCCTATGCTACCGTAACCAAGAACGTCGTGGCACGATTCATTCGGCACAACCTGATCTGTCGATACGGTGTACCTGAGAAGATCATTACGGACAATGGTACCAATCTTAACAACAAGATGATCACTGAGCTCTGCGAGCAATTTAAAATACAGCACCACAACTCTTCTCCCTACCGGCCGAAGATGAATGGGGCTGTAGAAGCAGCTAATAAGAATATCAAGAAGATCGTGCAGAAGATGACAGTGACCTACAAAGATTGGCACGAGATGTTAACGTTTTCTCTTCATGGGTACCGTACCTCAGCACGGATGTCAACAGGGGCAACACCCTTTTCCTTGGTCTATGGCATGGAGGCAGTCTTGCCTATTGAAGTTCAGATACCCTCTCTCCGGATAATGAAGGATGCAGGTTTGAACGAAGATGACTGGATCCAGACTCGGCTTGATCAATTAAACCTAATTGACGAAAAGAGACTCACTACTATCTGTCATGGTCAGACGTACCAAAAACGAATGATCAAGGCTTTTAACAAGAAAGTCAGACGACAAGAGTATCAAGTCGGAGACCTAGTAATCAAGCGTATCATTCTTCCTCAAGGTGATCCCAGGGGCAAATGGACCCCCACATACGAAGGGCCATTTGTGGTTAAGAATATCTTCTCAAGAGGTGCAATGATTCTAACCACCATGGATGGTGACGACCTTCCTCACCCCGCCAATGCAGACATAGTAAAAAGATACTACGCATGAATTAAAGACCCGCTAGGTTGACACACCTAGGCAAAAATAAGGGCTTCCCGGTGAACCAAAAGGGTTCGGGAAAAAATAAGGGATGAAATGAAAAAATCTGTACACCCGGCAAGTCGAAAACCTGAAAAGGCGGCTTGGGAAAAAATGGGTATCCCGGTGGACTGAAAACCCGAAAGGGCGGTCCAGGAAAAAGTTAGGGATAAGCGTAATACTATGTCTCATTGGATCACCTTGCATCCAGAATTCAGCATCAACCATCAGGCTCAGACGGCACCAATCAAGCAGCTTCCTCTTCAACTAAGCAGCAAAGTGATGAGACACTTGAAGACATAAAGGCGATAACAGAGTTGGAACCCAGTGGGATTTTTCACATAGCTGTTTTATTTTCTTTTCACAAAATTGTATAAACTCTATTTTGCTCGGCTGAATTCTCTTACTAGGACGTCAGCCTCTTGTACAAACGCCTATTTACAGGAAAATTCCAAAATCAATACAAATCCACTTTTCAGACAAATTGCCAATCGTTTTTCCTTTTTTTTCTGTTTTGTTTTGCAAAGAACGTCCAATGTTCATTTTTGATATATGCATTTGACATTAATTGCTGATCATGAATATTTGCATGCAAAAGAAAGGACTAATTACAGGTGACATCAGAAACAGGGGCAATAATGAGTTGTCTAAGTAGTCTAGTTGCTCTGTCCACCAAGGTACCAAGGTAGGTTCGGCTGAAGAACGTGACCAAGATTCCTTCACTCTCCGCAGAGTAAGACAAGGTTCAGCAATACTCTCCTCAAGCAGAGTTGGTCTCCCATCAGCCCCGAAAAGGCACAGTATCCCTAGCAAGTCAGCAACACTCTCCCCAAGCAGAGTTAGGCTACTGTCATCCCTAAGGAAGTTGGGCATCCCAAGTAAATCTCAGCATTCCCCAGCGGAGTATACAGATATTCCTCAGTAAGCATCCCCGGCAGTCTTAATATTCCTCGATAAGATTGTTCTCCGGTGGAATACAGACACCCCGGTGGAGCCATTCCCCAGTACAGTTCAAAAGTTTCCCCAGGAGAGTTAAATCATCCTACCCAGTAGATTCTGGAAGCTTATCCCCAGTAGATTCTGGAAGCTTATCCCCAGTAGAGTCTGGAAGCTGGTCCCCTGCAGAGTATAAATATCTCTCCCCGACCATGTTCAGAGGTTATCCCCCACCAGAGCTTATAACTGGGTTATCCTCGGCTAATTACAACGGAAAGATCGTCCTCGGCGAAGTTCTTCCTACCCCCAGTGGAGTTCATCAAATCCTCCAACAAAGCTTATCAACGGAATCCCCAACGGAGTTATCATCAAAATCTCAGCGAAGTATCTCTTCCCATAGAGTAATTCCCCGCAGAGTAATCTCTTCGCCAAGTTTATTCCCCAACGGAGTCATCTTCTCCTACCGGTTTATTCTTGCAATCATCATCCCCGGCGGAAACGAAGAACTCTACTCTTCAAACATCAGCCCAGGATTCAACAAGCTCCCGGCATTCGTCAAGGATTTATTTTCCCAGACGAAAATACATTCATAAACATTTCACATTTCATACCTCCTATTTACATACATGATAAAGTGCATACGATTCGATCTCATTTACTTTTGAGAACATCATGACATCACACATTGCATACATCATGACATTGCATGCAACTAATGTTTTTCCTTTTCAGGAAAAGGTAAATCAAAAGATATTACTATCAACTTTTGGAAGTTCCAGATTCGATACCTGTATCTAGCCAGGGCATACCTGTGAGCGATTGATTGTAGATTCGATACCTATATCTAGCCAGGGCATATCTGCATGAAGAGTTTGAAGACAACCCCTGTAACAGGCCAGGAAATTATCTTTCATTCTCAGAGATCTACACCTGTATCCAGCCAGGAAAGCTATCTCGATCAACCTTTTGAAGTTCCAGATTCGATACCTGTATCCAGCCAGGGCATATCTGTAGACGACTAATTCCAGATTCAATACTTGTATCTAGCCCGGGAATATCTGTAGGCTACCAGTTCCGGATTCGATACCTGTATCTAGCCAGGGAATATCTGTGGACGAGTAATTCCAGATTCAATACCTGTATCTAGCCAGGGCATATCTGTGAGTGGATTGATTGTAGATTCGATACCTATATCTAGCCAGGGCATATTTGTAGACGACTAATTCCAGATTCGATACCTGTATCTAGCCAGGGCATATCTGTGGGCGACTAATTCCAGATCCGACACTTGTATCTAGCCAGGGCATATCTGTAGACGACCAGTTCCGGATTCGATACCTGTATCTAGCCAGGGCATATTTGTAGACGACTAATTCCAGATTCGATACCTGTATCTAGCCAGGGCATATCTGTGAGCGACTAATTCCAGATTCGATACCTGTATCTAGCAAGGGCATATCTGTGAGCGATTGATTGTAGATTTGATACTTGTATCCAGCCAGGGCATATCTGCATGAAGAGTTTGAAGATCAACCACTGCAACAGGCCAGGAAATTATCTTTCATTCTCAGGTCAGAGGTCTACGCCTGTATCCAGCCAGGAAAGCTATCTCTACCAACCTTTTGAAGTTCCAGATTCGATACATGTATCTAGCCAGGGCATATCTGCATGAAGAGTTTGAGGATCAACACCTGTAACAGGCCAGTAAATTGTCTTTCTTTCTCAGGTACGCAAGTTCTCGCTAAGGAATCTCTTACGCGATCGACACCTTCAGATGGCATGTTTAAGCCCATCTCCACAACTATCCATTACACTTCCAAATGGCATCTATAAGCCCATTCCCGACAAGATTCTGTCACATCTCCAGATGGCATCTATAAGCCCATCCTCCTATCCACTATATCTCCAAATGGAATCTATAAACCCATTTCCGCCATCACATTGCTGATATTCTACTATACGAGTGCAAATTTCTGGGCACTCTAGTGTTCAATCATCTTCCACCTTCGGATCACAAAAGGCACGCAAGCCAATCTACATCCTCAGGTTTAAGAAGATTGAACAGGGGCAACTGTTGTACCCCAAAATTTACCCTCTTATATTCTCCAAGATTTATCAAGAATCATCTTCAAATGGTTCAAGATCTCTCAAAGGTTGCACAGTCCAAACATCTCCTAAGCCAGTCCAAATTAGGGTCTAGGTTCCTTCAATGAATTTGAGTTTTTCAATGGTTAAATCAAGTCCCATAGGCCTATATACATTTTCAAGCATCTACATGCCAAGTCTCAAGACTCATAGAGGCAAATTGCACAGTCAAAAGCCCTATTTGCTTCACAATCAACTGCAGGGGCAAAATGGTCATTTTATAGTCAAAAGACATAATTTTTGGTCAACATCTTATTTTGAGCTCACAATCATCATTTTATCAAGTATTGATCATGATTCCTCAAGAATGGCTCAAAAATCATCAAGGATGCAAAAGTTACTATTTTTGGATAGTAGAAAAGTCAACTGTAACTTGACCAGGGAATAACTTTTTCATGGTTCATCAGAAAAATCCCATCCAATGCTCATTTTGAAAGCGATGACATTTCCTAAAATTCATCTTCACCTTCCAAGTCCAAGAAATGCTCTCACAAAAAGTTATCAATTTCTACATTATAGGTCAAATTCAAAAGTCAACAAAAATGCACTTTAAGTCAAAGACCATAACTTGAGATTGAGAAATCCAACTGACATGGGACCAAAGGCATTGGTTAGAGGACTTCCAGATCTTTCCAAAATGTCAAAGAACATGTTCATATGATCAAAATTGAGCAAGATATGCATTGGAGAAGTTGGGAAATTTTTGTGAATTTGCAAAAGTCAACTTTGCTCAAAACACCTTATTTTTGCTAATGGGCCTCAAATTTCTTCTTGAAACTTTGTCCAAGGCCTATGCACGACCCATTGAGATTAAATTGAATTATTTTCTTATTTTTTATTAATTAATTGAATTTTTAATCAATATTAATTCATTTAATTCATTTAATTGTAGGAAAATATCAAGATATGGTTTTGCAATCTTTTCATGAAGCAAATATGACCTATATGTGCTGGCAAATTCGTGTGCACATCAAGGGGACAAGGATCTCTCAATTTGGCAATATTTTTCAATCAAAAAGATGCAGAAAGATATGATTGAAAATCAAATATACAAACCATAATTCCATGGATCTTTGGTCAAAGATTTAACCTAAATCCATTCTATTATAAGTACTGAAGCTAAACCTAATGCCACACACGTGAAAACTCTGCAAGAAAGCCATAATCACATTAAAAAAATCCAAGGAAAAAGTGAAAATTGTTTGCTATCTTCCAAGCCAATTCAAGGCGTTTCAGAGATTCAAACACATTGCAGGAACTCTCAGTAACATTTTGCAATCAAAATCATACGCTAGAACTCAAGAAATCGCTCTACCCAGTCACACGGTTTAACTTTATTTCTCATAATCGAAACTCATAATTCATGCATCATTAATGTGATTTTTTGTGTATTTTGCATTGCTTGAATCCACAGGAAGCTTTTGGCATAGGTTAATTGGACCGAAACACCCTGAATCATGAATCACCATGAACGAATATTAGGGTTCCGAAGCTTTGATTTTGGGGCTTTCCACATCCAGTAAAATCAGAACCCCTAATGCCTATGGTTGGATTCGTTAGGTTGAGACGATTTCAAATCACATGTTGCGAACAATTTATATTAACCATAGGCCTGTTCGCTATTTTTCGTCCTTGCAGGTTGTGGTGGTTAAAAACCCCCGCTATTTAACTTTGTTTTACAGGGAATCTGGGGAAGACGAAGGACGTGTTAGTTCCTGGTTGGACGGTTTAAAATACGCGTGCGATTTGTTTTTTTTCCAGCATATGTGATTGTTTTGATATATTATATTTAGTGCTTATCTTATTAACAAATGCAGGCAAGTGGCTGAGTGGTTAGTGAGGGTGACGTTAACCATTTGGACCTGGGTTCGATTCCCAGGTCCCCCAAAAGCTCTATATTATTTTTTCTAACATGATTTCATGCAGGCTTCACAAAGTGGGTTACCATGAACCTCACGCCTCAACCTTCCATGTGTCCTTATGCATCAATCTAATGGTCTAGATGGAAGGACTATGATATTCCTGGTCAACCAACGCACTAGACCATCCAGAAAGTCAAAGCAGGCTTGTGTTAATGGGCCAGCAATTTCCAAACTCACCTCCTTATTGGGTCATCAACCCCCCCTGGTTTCTTTGTTCTTTCCTTTATATTTTTATATTTTCTTTTATTAACTATTATTAATTATTATTATTAATTCATAAATTAATTATTTTTCATATTAAATTCAGAAAATTAAAACGTAAATATTTTTATTTATATTATTATTATTTATTATTTTCACTATTAATTATTATTTTGTAAATAAATTCTAATTAATTAGTTTAGTTGTTTAATTAGGACAATTTTAATCTTTTTCATAATAAATAAAATCAATCTAGAATTAGGGTTTTTCCTTTGACAATTTTAATCCTTTTATTTTTATTTTCATCAAAAACCTAAAAAACATAAAAAATACTTTTTCTTTTAATTAATTGATTAATTAGTAAATTAGGTTTAATTTGAATTAATTGCAAAAAGGACCAATTCCATTCTTTTCTCAAAAAGGGTCAAAACCCTAAGAACGTCCTGATTCAATTTCTTTACGCGCACTTTATTACTTATTTGATCATATTTATGTATCTGCTCCGAGAATGTAATAGATAATTAGGACCTCTTTTATCACTTTCTTTATTTTCTCGCAATTTATTTTCAAGGGTTATGTTTTTGGCGATGTAAATACCTGATGTCTTGTAATAGCGTAGATTCACTTTCCGCAATTTATTTTCCGCACTTATTAACTGTTAATTATGCATGACAAGACTTGTCTGAAAAATAAAATCAAAACGTAGCTCACCATAATACATGTGCAAAGATAATTTAACATTAAACATGACACACTCGCGCATGCCACTCCTAGGGTACGCCTCACTTGGTTGCCTCGACGTGGTCATTAAGTATAGGGTGTTTTAGAGGTCGCCCTCCTGTCTAAAGATCAAGTTGCCTCGAAACGGTTGCCTCAGATAAAAAGGATCTAGGACATTAGGGTTACCGCTAAGGCGTCCTACTATTGCTTTGGTGACCACACATGTCCCTATAATCGAATTGACCTGAATAACTCCAACGACGGTGCTACCTACTTCTCAATAGTGGGATAGTACTGTCTAAAGGACTCTTACACAGCTTAATTCCTTAGAGTAGGTAGATTTCTCCTAGGTACTTGCTCTTTCAAAAACAAAACAACTTTTCGCACTTAAACTTTCAAAAAGTTTTCAAACAAATACTTCATACACTCTTGAGGACTGATACAAGAGTTACCTAGAAGTTTTTTCAAATGAAACTTTTTTTCAAAACCCACAAACACAAGAAAAGCAAACATTTTTGAAAACATATTGAGCAAGTACCTAAGAGCCCGTGGATAACCACGGATAGAAAGGGTGCTAACACCTTCCCTTTCTATAATCTACCTCCCGAACCGAGAAACATCTCGAAAAGGAATTTTGCTGTGCTTTTGTCCTTTCCTTGTTGGAGAAAATAAAATTCGGTGGCGACTCTTGCTTACCGTGACATTTCGCGAACCAGCATTTCAAAACAGTCAGTTCTATTTCCACCGATCACATCCCTCATGAGACCACAACTGACCAGTTTGAAAATTGTGTGGCAGGCTTGATGGCTGATAATGGTTTGGGGTTCTCGGATGCTAATCCGACACGACTGGGAAAGAACCATAACAAAGCTCTACATGTTTCTGTTGAATACAAGGGGACTACCCTAGCACGTGTTCTGGTTTAAACTGGCTCTTCTTTAAACGTGCTACCCAAGGGGACTTTAGACCATTTAGATTGTGAAATTTTAGTTTTGAAACCAAGTGATATTATTGTGAGGGCCTTCGATGGGTCCAAAAGGACAGTGCATGGAGAGGTGGACCTTCCGATCAAGGTGGGCTCATAAATTTTCAACTCTACTTTCTACACCATGGATATCTGTCCTGCCTACTCCTGTTTGTTGGGTCGCCCTTGGATCCATGGAGTTGGGGCAGTAACGTCAACTCTTCATCAAAAGCTCAAGTATCCAGTCAAAGGAAGAATTGTCACTGTCTGTGGTGAGGAATAGTTCATGGTAAGCCACCTCAACTCATTAAAATATGTGGAGATGGATGGCGAGTTTATAGAGACCCCGTGTCAAGCTTTTGAAGTTGTGCCACTAATGATTTCTACTGCCAAATGTTCCTTTGATGTGTCCAAAGCTGCCAAGGTCGTGCCGAAGATGGTTTCGTTTAAAGATGTTTGTGCTGCAGTCGAAGAAGGAAGTTGTGATACTTGGGGGAAACTCCTCGAGATCCCATTCAAAGTAGACAAATGTGGTTTGGGTTTCAATATCAAGGCTCAGAAAGAAGTGAGGCACGCTCATGCAGGGAAGCCCCCTCTTTGTATTGGAAGTCATGGAGTTAATGTTGTGGGTGATTCTTATAATGAGATTGCATTTGATGATTGAGTGTACCCTACTACAACGGAGCTCAACAATTGGAACGCAAAGGACTTCATTCCCATCTCCTTTATTGAGGAGTAATCACTTGTTTATTGCTTTTTATTAAATCAAGAACATTTTGTCTGTAATATTAAACAATGACTTTTAAGACATGTTCCTGGCCCGGGGCACTATGGCCCATTTGTCAAGTGTTTTATTTATGTTCATTTTATCATATGATCATTCAATAAAAATCATTGGACTTTCGCATCAAATCTTTATGCTCATTGTCTTTCTTTTCCTTCAAATACATTTTTCAAAATAGCCATGTGTCTTACATGCACATACACAAACTCTTGCAGATCCTCATCCACTATGGATCTCATTACCAATGACCCTACTATTGTTGACTATGATTTCGAACATCCAATTAACCAAGCCGAATACAAAGGTGAGGAAGATTGTGAAATACCGGGAGAACTAGCCAGACTTCTATTATAAGAGGAAAAAGCTATTCAGCCGCACGAAGAGTCAGTTGAAGTCATCAATCTAGGTACCGAGACAGACAAGAAAGAGGTTGAGATCGGTGCTAACATAGAAGACAGTTTCAAGAGCAGGTTGGTTCAGATGTTGAACGACTATGTGGAAGTGTTTGCTTGGTCATATGAACATATGCCAGGGTTGGATACCGACATTGTAGTTCATCGTCTGCCGACAAAGGAAGATTGTCCTCCTGTCAAACAAAAAGTTTGTCGCATGAGGCCTGACATGTCTGAAAAGATAAAAGCTGAAGTGATGAAACAATTTGATATGGGATTCCTAGCTGTGACATCTTATCCCCAATGGGTTGCCAATGTAGTTCCAGTACCAAATAAAGACGGAAAGGTTCGTATGTGTGTAGATTATAGGGATCTGAATAGGGAAAGCCCCAAGGACGACTTATGTCTACCTCATATTGATGTCTTGGTCGTTAACACTGCTTAGCATAAAGTCTTATCTTTAATGGATGGTTTCTCTGGCTATAATCAAATTAGGATGGCTCCCGAAGACATGGAGAAGACCACTTTCGTTACGCAATGGGGCACCTTATTTTACAAGGTCATGTCGTTCGGGTTAAAGAATGTAGGGGCAACATATCAAAGAGCTATGGTAGCTTTGTTTCATGACATAATTCATCATGAAATAGAAGTATATGTGGATGATATGATTGCAAGGTCACAAACTGAAGAAGAACATCTCAGTCACCTATACAAGCTATTCGAGAGGCTGAAGAAGTATAAGTTGAGGTTGAACCCTAACAAATGCACATTTAGAGTACAATTTGGAAAGCTTCTAGGTTTTGTTGTCAGCAGTAAAGGCAACAAAGTCGATCCTGCCAATGTAAAGGACATCCAAGAAATGCCAATCCCCCACTCTAAAAAGGAGGTTAGATGATTCTTGGGTCGTCTTAATTACATCGCCCGCTTCATATCTCACTTAACTGCTACTTGTGAGCCAATCTTTAAACTCTTGAAGAAAGATCAAGTAGTCAGATGGAATGATGAATGCCAAGCTTCCTTCAACAAAATTCAAAGAATATATGCAAGAACCTCCTATTCTCATGCCTCAAGTTGAAGTAAGACCCTTGATCATGTATTTGGCAGTATTAGAGAATTCTATGGGATGCGTTTTGGGCCAACATAACGAGTTTGGCTGAAAAGAGCATGCTATTTACTACCTGAGCAAAAATTTTACCGACTGTGAAACCAGATATTCACTGCTCGAGAAAATATGTTGCGCTCTGGCATGGGCTGCTCGTCGGCTAAGACAGTATATGTTGACTCATACCACTCTACTGATTTCTAAAATGGACTCCATCAAGTACATCTTCGAGAAACCTGCTCTTTCTAGACGGATAGCCAGATGGAAAATGATCTTGAATGAATACGACATTCAATACACAATGCAAAAGGCCATCAAAGGAAGTGTACTAGCAGATCATTTGGCCCATCAAGTTGTTGATGATTATCTTTCTATGAACTTTGACTTCCCAGATGAGAACATCGTGCTAGTGACCGACTGCGCGGAACCTGGACCGTATGATGGACCTGAACTAGGATCACAATGGACTATGGTCTTCGATGGGGCTTCCAACGCTTTGGGTAATAGAATTGGTGTTGTGATCATATCCCCTGAAGGTTTCCACACTCCTTTTACTGTCAGACTATGCTTCGACTGTATGAATAACATTGCTAAGTACGAAGCATGCATTTTAGGTCTGAAAGCTTCCATTGATTTAAAGATCAAGCATTTGAACGAGTTTGGGGATTCCTCTCTAGTGATTAGCCAAGTAAAAGGAGATTGGGACACTAAACACCCTAATCTCACCCCTTACAAGGAACTTGTGCTATCTCTGATTCCTTACATCGAAGAGATCCCCTTTGAACACTTCCCTAGGGAGGAAAATCAGCTAGCCGATGCTTTAGCCACCATGTCTTCAATGTTCAAGGTCAGATGGGACAATGAAGCTCCTATGATTACAATTGAGAGATTCGATGAACCTGCACACTGCTTTGAGCTTGACACTGACACAGAAAAGCCATGGTATCATGAGGCGAAGAGTTACCTTGAAGCACAAGAATACCCTGAAGGAGCATCCATCAATGATAGAAAGTTCTTACGAAGATTTTCAGCCAAATTATTCCTAAGTAAAGGAATACTGTACAAGCGCAACCATGATTTTGCTCTACTCCGATGTATGGACAAGAAGGAGGTAGAGGAAATTATGGAAGACATGCACAATGGTCTCTTTGGTAATCACTCTAGTAGACTTACCATGGCCAAGAAGATCATAAGGGTTGGCTACTATTGGTCAACAATGAAGACTGATTTCCATCAACATTCAAGGACTTGCCACAAATGCCAAATCTATGCTGACAAGGTCCGTGTGCCTCCTATCCCTCTGAACGTCATAACCGCTCCATGGCCATTTGCAATGTGGGGCATTGACATGATTGGAGAGATCAAGCCCACTGCTTCCAATGGACATCGTTTCATTCTTGCCGTTATCGATTACTTCACCAAATGGGTCAAAGTTGCTTCATTTGCCTCAGTCACCAAGAATGTGGTAGCCAGATTCATCAAACATAACCTTCTCTTCCGTTATGGTATCCCCGAAAGGAACATTATTGACAATGGGGCTAACCTCAACAATGCTATGATTACTAAACTTTGCACTCAATTCAAAATCAAGCATCACAATTCTTCTCGTTATAGACCTAAAATGAATGGCGCAGTGGCAGAGGCCAACAAAAACATTAAGAATATTATGCAGAAGATGGTAGTAACCTACAAAGATTGGCATTAGATGTTACCGTTTGCTCTTCATGGCTACCGCACTTCATCTAGAATATCAACTGGGGCAACTCCCTTTTCTTTAGTCTATAGCATGGAAGCTGTTTTTCCAGTAGAAGTTCAAATTCTGTCACTAAGGATTATAAATGAAGCAGGCCTAGGAGAAGACGAGTGGATTTAGGCAAGATTGGATCAGTTGAACTTGATTGATGAAAAGCGACTGACTGATGTTTATCACGGTCAGATGTACCAAAAACGTATGATCAAGGCTTTCAACAAAAAGATCAAGCCCCGAGTATATCAAACTGGTGACCTGGTGATAAAGCGCATGATTCTTCCGCAAGGAGGCCCCCGAGGCAAATGGACTCCCACTTACGAAGGGCCATTTGTTGTCAAGAGAGTATTCTCTGGTGGTTCCATGATGCTGACTACCATGGATGATAAAGACTTCCCACATCCTGTGAACGCGGACATAGTTAAAAAATACTACGCATAAAGGACCCGCTAGGTTGACACACCTAGGCAAGATAAGGGCATCCCGGCAAACCAAATGGTTTGGGCAAAAATTAGGGATATATGCAAAGGATTTCACATCCGGCAAGTTGAAAACCCGAAAAGGCGACTTGGGCAAAAATGGGTATCCTAGTGGGCTGAAAAACTGAAAGGGCAGTCCAGGAAAAAGTTAAGGATTGAAAGCGTATAATTATGTCCTGTGGAATCACCACAGTCGACTTTATTACCAAGGTCCGAGTTTAAAGGGTTCAAGATCAGTCCAATCAACTCCTGTCAACGGCAAGGGGCATTCAAAGACAATGGGGCAATAGTAGAGCCGGAACGCGATAAGATCACTTCCACATGGCTATCATCTTTGTTTGCAATTTTTTTTCCTTTCGACGATTTCCTCTTACTAGGATCTTCGTCTCTTTGTACAAAAACGCCTATTCATGGGCAAAATATCAATACACATATACTTTGAAGTGCAAACTTTCTGTTTTTTGTTTTGAATGCAAAGATGTCCAATGACTAAAATTGAACGAACATATGCATGTGAATATAATTAAAACTATTTGGAACATGTGTCCTTCTAAGGAGTAACAATCCTCTCTTCATTGAAGTTGGAATATCCCCACAGAGTTATCTCATTAGCATCCTCCCCTTGGGGACGGCTACCGTAAACCTTTCCTCAATAGAGTTGCTCACCAAATCCTTTTCATAGGTGGTTCCCCAGCCAAGAGTCTCAATCTCTTGACAGCTTTCTCCCCAGCTAAGTTGGTCCTAAAAGAAGAAACCTTGTGGATCTCTTCCTAAAAGAACTCACCTCGTCAGCAGTTAGTCAAGTATTTCTCAACCGGGTTTATTTCCCCAACATGGTTTATTTTCGCCAGCAAAGTTATTGCTATCTCCAAAAGTTGTTTTAAAGCCTGGAACCGACCAGATAACAATCAATTTCATTCTTTCAAACAAATACTATGAAGCCTGGACCCAACCAGATAATAGTACAACTTTAAAATACTATGAAGCATAGACCCGACCAGATAATAGTAGAACTTTCAAATACTATGAACCCTGGACCCGGCCAGATAATAGTTAACTTCTCAAGACACTATGAATCCTGGACCCGACCAGATAATAGTTTAACTCTTCGAGATATGGAAAAAACCTGGACTCAACCAGACAAGGGTTTAACTTCTTTTCCCCAGTAGAGTTTGTCTCTCCCCTAAGAAGTTACTGTGAAGCCTGGATCCAACCGGATATCAGTTCAACTTCATCTTTTCAAGCAAGTTTATTGTGAAGCCTGGACCCGACCAGATAACAATCAACTCCATCCACCTCAGAAATTTGCGAAGCCTGGACCCGACCAGATAGTAGTTTAATGTTAATAAATTACTGTGAAGCCTGGAGCCGACCAGAAAACAGTTAATTTATTCTTCCCCAGTAAGTTACTGCGAAGCCTGGGACCGACCAAATATCAGCTCAACTTCGTCTATTCAAGCAAGCTATTGTAAAGCCTAGAGTCCGACCAGATAACAACTGGCTATAATCCCCGCGAGTCACTATGAACCCTGGACCCGACTAGATAATAGTGTAACTTTTAAAAAAAAACTATGAAGTTTGGACCCGACCAGATAGTAGTTACTACTTCAAGTTACTATGAAGCATGGGACCCGACCATATAACAATGAATTTAACTTTCTCCTGCAAGTTACTGCGAAGCATGGACCCGACCAGATAGTGGTCAACTTCATTATCCCCAATAAATCGCTACCAAGCCTGGATTTAGACCAGATAACAGCCAGTTTTCGATGCTCTCTAGTCAGGAATAATTCCCCAGTAGAACATTGAACTCTTTTCCCAAGCAAAAATCAACACTCTTCACATAGTCTTCTTAAACAAGCCAGTATTCCCCAGCGGAATTTCTCCTCCAACAATGGAACTGGGATCCCCAGTGGAAACCTCCTAAAACCGGAGGAGCCTATTCTTCCTCCCTAACAACAATCCGGGATTCAACTTCCTAGAACTCCTCAGCAGTAGTCAGGGATCTATTTTCCTGGACAATATACATCCCATATTCATACATCATAGCATATACATACGAAACGCATTTAGCACAATCTCATTCATTTTGAGAACGTCATGCATACATCTGCATTTAACTAACCCTTTTTCCCAAAAGTAAAACATCAAGTTTTAGTGTAAATCGACCAGAGATTTATGCTGATATTTCTTCCAGTATTTACCACCATTCCCCCAAATGGCATCTATAAGCCCATTCCCAATACATCTTTGAGTACAAATTTTTGGGCACTTTAGTGTTCAATCATCTTTCACCTTCAAGTCACGAATGGCAGATCTGCCAATCTAACTCTTCAGTTTTAAGAAGATTGAACAGGGGCAGCTGTTGTAACCCAAAAATTTCCCTCTCATTTCTCAAGAATTTCCTCCCAAGATCTCCCATGACATCCAGTTTGCAGCACTAATACATCAACTTGGGTTTGGAATTGACACAAGGGCAAAATGGTCAATTAGATACTGAAAAGTCAAAATTTGACTTTTGGATCAAAATCAAGTTCCAACAATCATGTTTCATTAAGACATGTTGGAACAAGAAGTTTGTTTCATTAAGAAAATTAAAAGTCAAGATTATGTTGAAAAAGTCAAAATTCTAAATACTTGGAAATTTTTCTAAGTGTTTAGGAAATACGATAAATTCAGAACTTCTGGACAGATTTCCACCATGATGCAAGTTGATTCTGGAAGAACTTCCAACACAAGAGTTGTAGACCTCAATGAGATCTAAAATATTGCAAAATAAAACTTCTTCTAGAAATGCTGGGATTTCATGTTATACATCTTCAAAGGCACGTCATTAAAAATGAAACATTCAGTAAATTCTGGACCTTTCCAAAACAGGATTTGGCTAGAACTTCTGGACCCGTTTTCATGAAGGTCCAATCAGAATTTGCAAGAGTAATTTAAAAAGGTCTACAAAGCGTGTTACAAGCTTTCTAGAAAGTCCGATAACTCACTCAGAACATGTTGGAGCAAAGAGATTCAAAGATCAGAAGTTGGATGTTTATTCTAAGTTACGCTGATGTTGAACTTCTGACCCCGAATTAAGCTATGATGCATATCTCATATTGCAGGATTTCTGGTTTGATAAATCTCATCATCATTTAATGCTCACAACCACTTTTGAGTTTTTATCCAAAAGATTTCCCAACGTGTGAGATAGAAGTACTATTGTTGTCCTTGAAAAGAAAACTTTTGCACAAGTTTATGTTGGGCCCATGCTTTGCTTTTTCCTCTGAGGATACTTTTCCTTAATTCATGCTTACAAATCCAGCTTAGGCACCGCTAAAAGCTGCTAACCACCATACTTGTGTAACTTGCTTTAAGAACTAGTCAGCGCCCTAGCATGATGGTTGTACTCTTGACTTCTCCAAGCTACAAACTCCTTGCCTATAAATTGAACTTCATTGGAAACTGTAAAGAGGTCGAAAAATTGAAAAGAAAAGCCTTGAAACCTTGCTAAAGTCTCCCAAGAACTTAAATTTGCAGGATAAATACAAAACCTGCTAGTCTTTGATTTTTGCATTCAATTTCCAATTCTCCTCAAGTGTTTCTCGACCAAATCATTAACATAGTTTGTGATACACATTTAGAATTCATCCTAACTTCAGTTTTCAGACTGCACTTCCATCTCCACCAATTTCCATTTCAAAATCAGAACTTTGCTTCTTGGCTGTTCCATAATTTTCCAGCCATTCACAACTCAAGTTAAAGATTGTTCTAGCCTTCTGAGCACGTGAGAAAGCTGACCAGAACACCACTGCAGGCAGAACCAGACTCTAATTCAGAACAATCTCCAGAAGCAATGTAAGTTCCTTCTGACTTTCATCTTATTGCTTAGGCATTGATAGGCTTGCATGTTCAAAAATACAATGTAGACATCTTGACTCTGATCCTGTACATATTCATAGATTTCATATTATTTTTTGCCTAAGTAGAGAGAAGTTCAATCCAGAACATCTTGAGGAGATTAGGAATCGGAATTGGGATTAGCAGATACATGCTTCTTTTTGATTTTCAATTCTGATGATTTATGTTTCTGAAACCATGATGAAACCTGCTATAACTGTTATAACTGTTATGTGTGCATTTTCTATTTTGCTGAGAAATGACTAAGCTGCAGATGTTGTGATTAGCATGGAGAAAGAGATGAAGTTCATCATTAGAACTTACTTTATGTTGTATGTTTATGTTTTTGCTTTTAATACTGGATGTATAGCCACCCCATTGGTAGAGCGCGCATGCGTAAAACTATAGTGTTAAGGGTCCTGAGTTCTAACCTCAAAAACACCTTTTTTATGATTATTTCCTTACGTTTTACCCCTTTGGTTAGATTAGAACTTCTAGAAATTCCTACCCAACATTATTGACACCTCACATACCCGTTATCAGAACTTTTAGCTTTCCAATGACACTAGAACTTCTAGGTGTCCAGCTACATCAGAACTTCCAAACTCTCTCAACATCCAGAATATCACAACAACCAGAACATCTGACCTTCCAGTAACACTAGAATTTCTAGGCTGTCAGTTACATCAGAACTTCTAGGATTTCCCTTGTTCTGATCAACCCCAGAACTTTAATGTACCCGGATCCATAACTTCTTACCTTCTCCTTTCCTATTAACATTTCTTTTTTTTTTGCAGCATATCGAAATCAGAACTTTTGTTCCCTCTCATTTCAGAAATGTGTTGATTCTGACCCCTTTTCCTCTTTTTATTTTATTTTATCTTTAATAATAAAAAAAAACACTAAAAATATTTTTATACATCACATACTTTATTTCTTTAAAAAAATCAAAAGACAAAAAATATTCTCTTGAGCAAACTTATTTCTTCTCTTGACAAAAACCAAACAAAATCTTTTTCTTTTCCATTCATATCCTCTTATATCATATTTTGACTTCTTGTACATTATTCAATATTCAATATGGTTGTAATAGATAATTAGGTTTAATTTCTTGCAATCCCCATTTGTAAATTTGTATACCCCATCCCCCTAATGATGTAATAGCGTAGTAATTTTACTTTCTAGAATTTATCGCTTTCATATAAATGCTAGTAATTAGGGTTTGTATGGAAAGATAAAATCAACAAGTAGATAACCCTAATAAAATATAAAAAATGCATGCAAATCAAACACCATATTCACACATGCACCCTTACGGTAATTCCACTTGTTGTCTTACAAAAATGGTCATATTATGCATGTCAGATGTCTTAGCAAAAACAATCGAAATACAAGATCATAGTCCCTTGATGAAGCTTTAAATGTTTCCTTTCAAATGATCTTAGTCCATCAAAGAGAAATGTTAATATATCGTACAACATTGCTATTATGATTATACGATGACCCGCGCCCGTCCGTTTACATCCAAAGATAAGGTTTCTTACTAATAAATGGCGAGAAAGCAATATCAAATGAAGGAAGAAATGAACAAAAACTTTTGAGTAAGTAGATTGTTCCTAGTTGCTTGCTCACTTTCAAAACAAACATCCTTGCTCATTTTCAAAACAAACACCAAACACTTTCAAAACATGAAATACTTTTAAAAGTCCAACACTTTGTATACGTTCTTACGAACGAGAACCATTACAAAGTTTTCCTAAACGAAGGTGTATTTTAAAAAATACTTTCAAAAACCATCACAAAGCATATTTTTAGTCAAAGCAAGTGATCTAGCAAGCAACTAAGAGCCCATAGATAACTATGGATGAAAAGGATGCTAATACCTTCCCTTTTCATAATCTACCCCCTGAACTCAAGAGATAATCTCAAAGGTCTTTCCTATTCTTTTCCAACTTTCCATTTGGATAAAAGAAAAGTCGGTGACGACTCTTGCTAACCGCAACATTTGAGATCAAATGCAAAACATCCCAAGTCAGTTCTCCCACCGTATTACAATGTATTATCTCATAAGATTAACAAACACACTTTTGTTTTAAAATTTTTAAAGGTGAACTATGAGTACCCTGATCCCCTATTACACGGAAGGTGATACGTATGAACTAAAGGTTCGCAACCGCGGAGGATGCAAAAAATCATAAAAAATATTTCTTTTCTCACCTCCACCATTTATTTTTATACAACATTTTATAGCCAAAATATATAGATTTTACAAAGAGGTTTCTGCGGAGTACCGTAGATGTTTAGGGTGCTAATAGCTTCCCTTTGCATAACCAACCCCCTTACCTTGAATATTTCTCCCTCTTTTTTTGGTTATTCACTCTTTTCCCATTCCTTTGGAAACAATAAAGCGCGGTGGAAATTTTTATTTTGATCTGTGCGAGTTAAGTCAATCTAATGGCGTAGTCTGAAATATTTCTACCGCTAAGAAAAAAAATGGCGACTTCATTGGGGAAAGATTGACCTCTTGCTGGTCCATCCTTATGTGGGTTGAGCATATCTTTATTTATATTTGTATATGTGCTAATATGTGTTATATATTATATGTTGTATATATGTTTGTCTGGATTTTCCTGGTTTTTAGGGTGCTTGGTGATTCCTCATGAGTCCTATACCCGGACTTGGGAAAACTTAAGATAGGACGGGAGGTATAGTCATGTTAACTTTGAGGGAGTAATCCCAAAAAAGAAGACATGAGATCCCCCACTCAGTGGAGGCCCCTTTGACTGTAGTGTCATTTACCGAGTAATCAGGAAGAAGTGTTGCTTTTGACCTGGGAGCCTACTGAAACTGAGGACCGTAGAATACCTAATCCATCTTGGCATTTTAGGTGTAGTGCGAAAGCTATGACGGAGTAATCCAGAAATAGTTGTCACGCGATACTGCGCTCGGATGAGTTTTTCTTGAGAATATTACTAATTACCAAGTTAATCGGGAAGTTGGTAATATCTGAAGGAAGGATGCAGACTCTGGGAACCTCTAGAACCTTGTTTGGCAGGTGATAACTTTTAGACCAATACCTTATAGGTAGTACCTTTAAACTCATGCTCGTGACGTTGAACCTATGAACCCTATGTTTGTGATCTTGTGTGTAATTATTGCATCATGCATACATGCACTCATAGGCATCTTTTGAAGAAGTTTTATTTCAAGGGACTTAAAAGTTGACCGTTTTTGAATATCTCAAGTATGTTTTGACTATGGATTCTGGAAAAATAAAGACCGGAAAGTACAGTTTCAAAGATCCCAAGATAGATGAGTTGATGAGTCTGATTCCCGAGATTGAGTATTCTGCAGATTTTCGGAGAAAGTATGGGTACATCATTTCTCTCATGAAGCTTAGGATGAAGGAGGGTATTCTCTCGACCTTGGTCCAATTCTATGATCTAATGTATCATTGTTTTACTTTACCTACCTATCAGTTGATGCCTACACTAGAGGAGTATTCTTATCTGTTGGGTTTGCCTATTATCGACCGTGTTCCTTTTACTGGTTTGGAGGGTGAGCCAAAACCGCATGATATTGCTGCTTTGATCCATTTGGGAAAGTCTGAGGTTGAAGCTCATATGAATACTAAAGGAGGGATTAGAGGATTATCAGCTCAGTTCTTGTTGGAGAAAGCTCTATACTTTTCCAGGATGAAGAGCACAGTCGCTTTTGAGGCCATATTTGCTCTACTTGCTTACGTGTTGTTCTTATTTCCCAATGTAGAGAAATTTGTTGACATTAATGCTATTAGGATCTTCATGATTGGAAACCCAGTTCCTACATTATTGGGTGATACTTATTATTCTATTCATCTTTGGGATTCTTATCATGAAGAGATCATTATCTGCTGCACGCCTCTGTTGTACCAGTGGTTTACTTCTCATTTGCCTTAGTCTGATTCTTTCTGGGATGTCAGGAAGGAACCCCGTTGGACTCCTAAGATCATGGCACTTACTCACTCAGATATTGTTTGGTATCATCAGGCTTACCATAATGTAGAGATTGTCGATAATTGTGATGGTTTCCCCAATGTACCTCTTCTTGGTACAAAGGGAGGAATTAACTATAACCCTGTTCTTGCACGACGACAACTTGGATATCTGATGTTACCACGATGTAGATATTATTCGTAGTTCACCTTTAAAAATTCTTCTTAAGCAATGATGTGCTGTAAAAAAGAAACTATGACATGATTTTGCTTAGATGCATGGATAGACACAAAGCATACACGTTCATCAAATAAATCCATGAAGGATCCTTTGGGACCCGTGCCAATGGGCATGCAATGGTAAAGAAAATTCTCATATCTTGATATTATTGGTTGACTATGGAAATTCACTGTTTTCACTATGCCAAAACATGCCACAAGTATCAAATTTATGCGGATAAGGTGCATGTGCCGCAAACTCCTTTGAATTTCTTAATTGCACCATGTTCATTCTCTATATGGGTAATATACATGGTTGAGCTCATCGAACCAAAAACTACAAACGAACATCATTTGATTTGTGTTGACATCAACTACTTCACCAAATGGGTGGAAACTGCTTCCTATGCCAACGTAACAAGACAAAAGTGGTTTCCTGGTTTATCCAAAAAGAGATAATTTATCGATATCTTTTTGTTCTAAGCATTAACTCTCGAGTTGACAATGAACTTGTCTTTATCTTTTTTATCTAAGCATCAACTCTCAAGTTGACGATGATCTTGTCTTTATCTTTTTTTATCTACCCATCAATCCTCGAGTTGATGAAGATCTTATCTTTATCCTTTTGATATATGCATTGACTCTCGAGTTGACAACGATCTTGTCTTTATCTTTTGATCTAAGTATCAAATCTTGAGTTGATGACGATCATGTTTTTATCTTTTCATCTAAGCATCAACTCTCGACTTGATGATGATCATGTCTTTATATTTTTATCTAAGCATCAACTCTCAAGTTGACGATGATCTTATCTTTATCTTGTCAATTATCAAGTTGACAACTATCTTATCTCTATATTTTCATCTAAGCATCAACTCTCGAGTTGACAATGATCTTGTCTTTATCTTTCGATCTAAGCATTAACTCTTGAGTTGACGACGATCTTGTCTTTATATTATGATCTAAGCATCAACTCTCAAGTTGATGACAATCATATCTTTATCTTTTGATCTAAGCATTAACTATCCACTTGAAAACGATCATTTCATATTTGTTGTCAGTCTAGTTATCATCCTTCAGGTTGATGATGACCAAGAGTTTATCCTTGCAATGTCCGTTCCCCTAATGAAGGTTGTTGTCAAGAATCATCCAATATCATTTGTTGATCAGCCTACCAACGAAAGCAATGGGAGTAGCTGATCATTTATGTCCCTAGTAGAGTATTCCCTATCACTGCTAAGAGAATATATTGTTTCAATCAACGTGCCAACATAAGGGGCTGGAGCAGTTGGTCTATCAAAACTTACCATTGAAGGCAAAGCCCTAATCTGTGGGTGGTTGTTAACCTTTCATATCCTAACAAAAGTGATCCTTCATAAATTCCCAATACCTCATCTTTTTTTAGAAGGACAATATTTAAGTCTTTTCTATTTAATTATCTTTCATCATAAATATATGAAGTCTATAATCATTCATACTTTCGAATTAAAAATAATTAAATAGGGCAACTATCATACCCTCAATTTTTCTTTAATCTTTGTTTTTTTAATTAATATCAATATCATTTGACATTGAATTAGATTTTAGCTTATTTTATCAAAGAAATGTGATTTAATTCATCCATTTCATGCATTTGTGCATTTTTCATCATTTGAAAGCTAGAGTCAACTAAGTCCATTTGACCTAATCATATTTTCATTTTCCCATTCATCATGCCGTACCATCTTTTTTGTGTGTTTCCATTCATGCATTACCATCCTCAAAACCACACTAATTTTGAACATAAAACAAAGGGGGTTGAGTAGAATTTGTTCTTTTGGTACTTTCATCATTCTTCGCAATGGTGGAGCCTGGAGTGACAGGGGAAGGCCATGGCCACTCCCATTACTTTTTAAAAAACAATTTATAGACTGACACTATATTGAACAACAGTTATTAGTATTTGATATGAATGATTTACGATAGAGTGAAGATAAAAAACATTTATTAGCTTTATATAAATAATGAGTGTAATGTCATGTCCTCACATATATAGCACAGCTACCTAATCCATTCACACTACAAACTAGAATTTTTTCAGTATTAAAAATAAAACTGCTATATCTCTCTACTTAATTAAATCTATTTTAATAAGGGAATTTTATTAGGAGATTCTACAAACTTATCAAGTATATCAATTTTTCTTACAAATGATATAATTTAAATATTTTATCCATAATCATACATGCACGAACATTACTTTTAAACCAAATTCTATTGATAATCATCTAATTATCAAATTTAAATAAAGTTGGAATTCTAGCCATGGGCATAACATCACAAGCATTCACATGCCATTCATCTCAGCTCAAAAGGTTATAATACCACGACATGTTATCCCATTCATACAAGCCAAAAGAAAGAAACTTGATTTGAACATGACCAAACAACATAAAAGTTTTTCCTCATCATGGTCTAAATAGATTAAAAATAACTTGAATAAAACTTTCATTCATAATCATCGTACCAGTATCATCCATTTTGAGTTGAACAAAAATTGAGAATTCAAGGGAATCAAAATTCGAGTTTTATTCACCATCGTTCTCGATATTGCATCTTCATACCAATTCAAAGTTGGGTAAAGCCAAAAAGAAAGAGCAGATTAGAAAACGGATGTGAATTTAAGTGGGCATTTCAATTTAAATTTTGGTTTGATACAAGTCCATCTTTTGTGCATTCGTTCACCAAAACATAAAAACAATTAATAAAAAAGGTCTGAAATTCAACACAGGTGCATATTTGTAAAATAGATTTTTATTTATAAATATTTAATTAATTATATAAATTTAAAAAATTAGATCAATACAGAAATAAAAGTCAAACGGACAACAAATTTATAAATATTTAATAAGTTTTTTATGGTTGAGAGTATTGTAACGCAGTGGGAGAACTGACTTTGGTGTTTTGCGTTCGATCATAAATGTTGCGGTTAGCAAGAGTCGTCACCCGGCTTTTCTTTTATCCAAAAGAAAAAGCTGAAAAGAACAGGAAAGACCTTTGAGATGTTTTCTTAAGTTCGGGGGGTAGATTATGAAAAGGGAAGATATTAGCACCATTTTCATCCATGATTTTTCATGGGCTCTTAGTTACTTGATAGATCACTTGTTTTTTATTTGAAAATGTGCTTTGTGTAGTTTTTGAAAGTATTTTGTAAAGATGTTATCGTTTAGGCAAAACTTTGTAATGATTCTCGTTCGTAAGAATGTATACAAAGCGTTGATCTTTTGAAAATGTTTTCAAGTTTGAAAGATGTTTTCGAAAGTGTTGGTGTTTGTTTTGAAAATAACAAGGATGTTTGGTTTGGAAATGAGCAAGCAACTAGGAATAATCTACCTACTCAAAAGTCTTTCATGTTTATTTCCTCTTACCTTTGACATTGTTATCTTACCATTGATTTGATAAGTAACCTTATCTTTGGATGTAAAAGGGACGGGCAACGGTCATCGTATAGCCATGATTAACAATGTTGTAAGATATCTTAGTATTTTTCTTTAAGGACTAAGATCATTTTGAAAGGCAACATGGATAGCATCATCGAGGGACTATGATCTTGTATTTTATTTGTTCTTGCTAAGATACCTCACATGCATAATATGGCCATTTTATAAGGCAACAAAGTGGGTTTACCCTAAGGGTGTAAGTGTGCAAATGTATTGACTTACATGATTGATTTGTCTTGATTAGGGTTTGCTATTTGTTGGTTTTAATCTTTCCATACAAACCCTAATTACTAGCATTTGTATATAAAGCATTAAATTGTGGAAAATAGAAATACTAAGCTATTATAAAGCTTTAGGAGATGGGGGTACAAATTTATGAATGGGAATTGCAAGAGATTAAAGTCCTAATTATATATTACAACCATATTGAAATAATGTACAAGAATTTAAATGGACTTGTCTTGTTCTTGTTAAGAAATAAGTTTACTTAAGAAAATATTTTGATCTTTTTGTTCTAAAAGAAATAAAACAAAACATGTGAATATGAAATATTTTTGGTGTTTTGGTTATTAATAGCAAAAATAAGACAAGTGAGAGAAAAATCGGTCAGAATCAACACATTGCTGAAATGAGGGGGAACTGAAGTTCTGACTCTGATACGCTGCAAAACAGAAAGTGTTAGTGAGAAAGTGGAGGGTCAGAAGTTTTGGGCCTGGGTACACCAAATTCTGAGGTTGGAGGGTTCAGAGGCTATAGCGTAGCTGAGAACCTAGAAGTTTGTGTATCTCTAACAAGTCAGAGGTTCTGAGAGTGAAGTGATTATGCTTCTAGGTGAGGATATCTAGATGTTCTGATTTAGGAGTATCGTCTGACAGATAAATGGGTAAAAAGTGTCAATAAATAAACCTAAAAAGATGCTTTTGGGGCTAGAACCCAGGACCCTTAGCACTGATGTCTTACGCGCACGCTTTCTACCATTGGAGTGGTTGTACATCCGGTATTATAAGCAAAAGCATAAATACATAACATAAAGTAAATTCTGATGATGAGCTTCATCTCTTTCTCCATGCTAATCAGAACATCTGCAACTTAATCATTTCTCAACAGAACAGAAACCACAAACATAGAAATTATGGTAGGTTTCCCTCATGGTTTCAGAAGCATAAAAAATGTCAAGACTATAAATCAGAAACAAACATGTATCTGCTAGTTCTAGTTTCCTTGAGAAGTTCTGAACCTATGTTCTTTCTATTTAGAAAGGCAAGTACATGAAACCTCAGAATATGTACAGCATCAGAATCAGGATCTCTGCATTGGATTTTGAACATGCAAGTCTAACAATGCTTAAGTGATATGATGAGGGATAGCAGAAGCTTACCTTGCAGCTGAAAAATGTTCTGTGAGCTAGAGACTGGTTCTGACTGCTTGTAATGTTCTGATCAGCTTCGTCACGTATTTAGCAGGCTAGAAAAAACTTTAGCTTGGATTATGAATGGTGAATGGATGATTTGGTCAAGAAACACTTGAGGGAAATTGGAGTTTGAATGAATGAATAAAAAACTAGCAGGTTTTGTATTTTTGGTTTGCAGTTTAGGATTTATGGAAATTTTAGCAAGGTTTCAAAGTTTTTCCTTTCAATTTTTTCTCACCCCCTTCATAGCTGCCAATGAAGTACAATTTATAGGCAAGAACTTTGTAGCTTGGAGAAGTCAAAAGTACCATCATCATGCTAGCGTGCTGGCTTGTTCTTGAAGCAAGATAAACAAGTATGGTGGTTAACAGCTTTTAGCCGTGCCTAAGCTGGATTTGTAAGCATGAATTAAGGAAAAGTACCCTCAGAGGCAAAAACAAAGCATGGGCCCAGCATTAACTTGTACAAAAGTTTGCTTTTCAAGGACAACAATGATACTTCTTTCTCACACGTGGGGAAATCCTTTGGATAAAAACTCAAAAGTGGTTGTGTGCATTAAATGATGATGAGATTTATCAAACCAGAAATCCCGTGCTATGAGATTGTTCATCATAGCCTAAGTCTGGATCAGAAGTTTAGCATCAGCGTAACTTAGAATAAACATCCAACTTCTGATCTTGGAATCTCTCTGCTCCAGCATGTTCTGAATGAGTTCTCAGACTTTTCTAAAATCTTGTAACACGCTTTGTAGGCTTTCTTTGAATTACTTTTGCAAACTCTGGCTGAACCTTCGTGAAAACGGACCCAGAAGTTCAAACCAAGCTCTGTCTTGAAAATGTCCAGAATTTGCTGAGTGCTTCAGTTTCATGAACGTGTCTTTGAATATTTATAACTTGAAATTCCAGCATTTCCAGGAGAAGTTCTATTCTGGAATATTTTAGGTCTTATTGAGATCTAAAACTCTTGTGTTAGAAGTTCTTCCAGAATCAACTTGCATCATGGTGAAAATCTGGCCAGAAGTTCTGAGCTTGTCATACTTCTTAAACACTTAGAAAGATTCTAAGTATTTAGAATTTTGACCTTTTCAACATGAATATTGACTTATGATTTCCCTGATGAGAAAAATTTCATGCCTTGATGAAATATGATTCATGAAACTTGATTTTGATCTAAAAGTCAAAGTTTGACTTTTCAATGTGTGAATGACCATTTTGCCCTTGTGAATGACTTTCTTGAAAAATTTGTAATTCAAGGCTTGAAATTGAATGGAAGAAAAACTGAGGGTCCCGGATGATACTTTGAGAAATTAGAGGGCAAATTTTGGGGTACAACAAGTATGATTATTGATACTCCAGCTCTAGGTCTAATAATTACTTCTTGGGTTTGTCTGAATTGTCCATTGACTATCTATGATAAAAAAATTAGGATGGATCTAGTGTGTCTACCGTTGAGAGAACTTAATGTTATCATTGGAATGAACTGGTTGGAGTTCAATCGTGTTCATATTAACTGTTACGATAAGACAATATCATTTCCACAGTTTGTGAATCTGTTCGTGTCATCTATGCAGGTGGGTGAGTCTGTGAAAGATGGTGTGATGGTGTTTATGGTGCTAGCCTCATTGAATTCTAAGAGTAAAGGAGTAATTAGTGAGTTACCAGTAGTTTGTGAATTTTCAGAAGTGTTTCCTGAAGACATCAATGATTTGCCTATAGAGCGTGAGGTAAAGTTTGTGATAGCCTTGGTATCAGGTATAAGCCTGGTGTCCATATCGGATATCTGGTATAGAGTTGATTGAATTGAAGAAACAATTAGAGTATTTACTAGAGAAGATATTTATTCGGCCTAGTGTACCACTGTGGGGTGCACCAGTGTTGTTAGTAAATAAGAAGGATGGGAGTATGCGTTTATGTGTTGGTTATCGACAGCTGAATAAAGTTACTATCAAGAACTAGTATCCACTTCCAAGAATTTATGATTTGATGGATCAATTAGTTGGTGCTTATATCTTCAGCAAGATTTATTTGAGATCAAGATATCATTAGATTCATGTGAAGGCTGGAGATATTCCAAAGGCTACATTTAGAAAGAGGTACAATCATTATGAGTACTCAGTGATGTTGTTTGGTGTGTCTAATGCTCCTGGAGTGTTCATGGAGCATATGAATAAAGTCTTTCATGTGTATTTGGATAATTTTGTGGTAGTGTTTATCGATGATATTCTGATTTATTCAAAGACTGATGACGAACATGCCGAACTTCTAAGAGTTGTATTGGAACTGTTGAAAGAGAAGCAAGTGTATGTTAAGTTGTCCAAGTGCAAGTTTTGGTTGAGATAAGTGAGTTTTCTTAGTTATGTTATTTCTAATGGTGGTATTATTGTTGATCCTTCAAAATTTGAGGTTGTGTTGTAGTGAAAGACTCTGAATTCTGTCACCGAAATTCAATGTTTTCTTGGATTAGCTAGTTATTATTGAAAGTTCATCGAGGGATTTTCTAAGTTGTCCTTGTCATTAACTCAACTAACTAGGAAGGGTCAGGCGTATGTGTGGGATGTGAAATGCGAAGAGAGTTTCCAAGAGCTTAAGAAGAGATTGATGTTGACTTCAATGTTGATTCTTCCTAGTCCAACTGAATCTTTTGTCATGTATTGTGATGCTTCTAAGACAAATCTAAGTGGTGTGTTGATGCAGAATGGACAAGTTGTGGCATATGCTTCAGGATAATTTAGAGTTCATGAAAAGAATTATCCTACCCATGACTTAGAATTGGTTGTTGTTGTGTTCACACCTAAATTTAGAGACATTATTTGTTTGGCTCTAGATTTGAAGTGTTAAGTGATCATAAGAGTTTAAAGTACTTGTTCGGTCAAAATGAATTGAATATGAGACAAAGTTGATGAATTGAGTTGTCGAAGGACTGTGATTTTGGTTTGAGTTACCATCTAGGTAGAGCCAATGTCGTAGCTGATGCATTGAGCAGGAAGACGCTACATATGTCGACATTGATTGCTAGAGAGTTAGAGTTGACTTAAGAATTTAGAGACTTGAGTTTAGTTTGTGAAGTCACACCGGATAGTGTAAAACTGGGTATGTTAAAGCTCACTATTAATGTTCTTGAAGTTATTAGAGAGGATCAGAGGGCTGATTTAAGATTGGTGGATCGATTAGCTTTAATCAATCAAGACTAAGAAAACTCCAGTTCAAGCGACAAACACTTTGCCATCATAAGGATTGTAGAAGTAATATCCTCTTATTTCTTTAGGATACCCCACAAATAAGCATTTGTCAAATTTAGGCACATGCTTAGTTGAGATTTTCCGTTTCACATAAACTTCACAATCCCAAATCTTCATTTAAGACATATGTTGTTTCTTACCACTCTATATTCCATATGGTGTCTTCTCAAGCTTTTTGGATGGAACAAGGTTAAGTGTGTAAGATGTTGTCAACAGAGCATGTTCCCAAAAGGACTTTGGAAGATCGGTGTGACTCAACATGGATTAAACCATGTCTAACAAGGTTCGATTTCTTCTCTCAGATACACCATTCCATTATGGTGTTCCTTGAGGAGTAAGCTGGGATAGAATCCCACATTCCTTTAGATGGTCATCAAACTCTAGGCTTAAATATTCATCTCCCCGATCTGATCAAAGAGATTTAATATTATTACCTAGTTGGTTTTGTACTTCATTATTGAATTTCTTGAACTTTTCAAATGACTCAGATTTGTGTTTCATTAAATACACAACCGTATCTACTAAAATCATCAGTAAATGTGATAAAGTATTGATAACTTCCCCTGGCTGGTTTGTTCAGTGGTCCATATATATCAGTATGTATGAGGGCCAAAAGATCATCAGCCCTTTCACATTTTTCCTATGAATGGGGACTTTGTCATCTTTCTAATTAAACAATACATGCATGTCTCATATGATTCATAATAAAAAGAGTCCAAAAGTCCATCTTTATGGAGTTTGGAAATGTGTTTGTCATTTACGTGGCCTAAGAGACAATGCCAAAGGTAACTTGAATTTAACTCATTAGGTTTAATCATTTTAGTATTAATGTTATATATTTCCATTTCAATATTAAGGAAATACAATCCTTTGTTCATTTGTGAAGAAGCATACAATATATCATTCAAATAAATAGAACAATAATTATTCGTTATTATGAATGAAAAACCAAACTTGTCCAAACAAGAAACGAAAATAATATTCCTGCTAATTGCATGTACATAATAAAAATTCTCTAACTGAATTATTTAACCACTAGGTAAAGTCACTACATAATTTCTTATGGCTAAAGAAACAACTTTTGCTCCATTGCCAACTTGTAGATCAAGTTCAACTTTTGCTAATTCTCTACTCATTTTCAGCATCTGCACATTATTATAAATGTGAGAAACACATCCAATATCTAATACCCATGATGCAAAAGTAGATAAATTAAATCTTATAACAAAAATACCTGAATTTGAAGTCTCTACTCCATTCTTCTTATCTTCCAGGTACTTTAGACAATTTCTCTTCCAGTTTCTGGTCATACCGCAATGGAAGCAAGTGCTCTCTTTTGTTATGCCTCCACTAGGCATCAAAGTAGGAGCAGTAGGTTTGGGTTTGGCAACTTCCTTGCTTTTCCCTTTACCAACCTACTTGGTAGGCCTTTTGTTCAGCTTCTTTCCATTATTGACCATCAGAATGGACTTCCCTTTTAACTTCATATTCTGCTCAGTAGTTCTTAACATGCATAGAATTATGGAAGACTTATATCCAAGTCATTCATGTTGAAATTCAGAACAAATTGATTGAAGCTCTCTGAAAATGATTGCAAGATCAAATCAGTCGTAAGTTCCTTTGCAAGGGGAAACCCTAACCTTTCAAGGTTCTCCATATACCCAATCATCTTGAGTACATGGGGACCTATATGGGTTCCCTTAGCTAACTTGATATAAAAAATGGTCTTTTAAACCTAAAACCTCTCATTTATTACATGCTCTTGATAGAGCATCTTCATATGTCCAATCATATCGAATGATGCCATGTTCTCATGTTGCTTTTGCAATTCCGAGTTCATAGTAGCCAACATGAGGAAAGCGGTTTCATTGGCATCATCGACATGCTTTTTATAAGCATCTCTTTTTTCCTTAGGATCAGAATTGGGAGGTTCCTCTTCAAGAATTGGGAGGAAAGCGGTTTCATTGGCATCATCGACATGCTTTTTATATGGCTTGAGGTTTGTGTATAAGGGGGCTTGATTTAGGTGGTTCTTTTATTAAGTAAAGATTGAACTAGGGTTGGGGATTCTCCTAACCTTGTAAGACTACCTTTCCATGAACATACAACAATAGCGGTGGAGTTAGGGATGTGGCATTCATCCAAAGATTTATTTAAGGCTTGAGATCATTGGATCAATACACATGATCACTGTGATATCAAAGCTTCATTGGTATCAGATGGAGATTTATTTCCTTATGATTATGATCATCAGATGAATTCCTAAGGCTTAATCTTGTGTTCATCGGTAGTTGTTGCTTAATGTTTGGACTTGTTCTTCAATAGAGGCTTGGTTTCATTGTTACTTGTGATGCAAGTTGTGGCTAGGAGGGTTAATGTAAACAGTGGAAAGACATTCGAGGTTTCATTTGAAGCTATATTGGGCTATGGTCGAGATTTGGAATGATAATGGATTCAAGTTGCAAATTAGAGAGGCATTAGATTTCAAATAAGTGCAACGGAAAGAAAAATGAAGATTAAAAAAGGAAAACATCACATGCTCAAATGCTTTTACCATGTTGTAGAATGTAAATTCAGACTAAAAGTCAAATGGAATGATTTCAATCTCTAAATTCAAAATCAAGGGAGTTACATAAAATGTCAACATAATGTTTTTATTGTTCAAACTCATGGCAAAAGATATGAGTAGATTTCAAGATGTTACAGGGAGAAATAGAAATTTTAAAAGATGCTAAGTCTTCAACAAGGCTTCATAACAGGCCATATCTACATTTGTGCTAAGCACGCATCCAAAGTTGAAAAAATCGCATGAGTTGTCACGAAATAATACAACACCAAAAGGACATATGCACTAGTTCAACATGCCTCCAATGCATCAGCCTTGGTGATCCAACCTGAACTGAATAAAATAATAGCAAGCAATATTGTCACTTGACAATGGCACACATCTATGAAACTATAACTTGCATCATCAGGCTCAAAATCAAATAACAACTGTAAAATACCCGAAGGCCATGCTATGCGAGACCGGGGAAAAGTTTGAGGCAAGAATTGTTATGCATTGTTGCAAATGAAGAGGCAGAATGCCAAGGCTTATATCGTCAAACTTGTATAATTAGCGCCACCTGCAACATCTAACCATACATACGTTAGCTCCATCACAAGTCCAATGCATTGAGTTCAGATAATTCTAAAATAGTTAACACACAAGAAGTTGAGATCAACCTCAATCAATGCAGCTGATGTATGGGTAATTCCACCAGTCTAGTTAATCCCCCTTAATGTCAAGCCATAACATGACCTTCAAGATAACATTTCACAGTTTCTTAACATCACTCAATCAGAATTATCAGCCCTACATATATTATTTACAGAAATTAAATAAAGGAAGAAACAAAGGTTAAGCAGAGAATTAAGTCAGAAAAATCACACCTCAACGTATATGTATAAACTCAAATAAAAAAGAGTTCACAAACAGAATCATACCACATGAATTGGTTCATAATAAAGACATACTTAAAACATGCCATACATATAGACAAAAACAAGAAAAAAAGAAGTTTGGTTAAATCAAGGAATAAGTGAGAAATAAAAATTAGAAATAGTATGAAAAATATTGGTGCAGACCGTGAAAATATGAAATAGAATTCAAAATAATAGAGCTAACTACCTATAACAGACAACCGTCCTAACTAACAACTAACCGCTAACTAAGATTTCACTGGAATTTACTAACAAAATAACAGAAAAGAATTAAGTCAGAAAACACAACCGAAAACTAACTTCTAACAGATTCCGTAACCGCTAACCAATTTCTTAACAGAAGATAACAGAGGGAGTAAGGGGATACGATTGATTCATACATAAAATAGAGAGAAAACTCACTAGGAAAAATCTCGGATTCATCTTTTTGTTTTCTGTTTCATCACCTTAAAAGCTCCTGCATAATCTCCAGAATCATCATCATTCTTCAATTAGTTAGAAGAATCACCAAGAAAAAAAATATATTTATGCTCTCTCTTCCATCCTCAACCAACATAATCCTCATCTTCATCTCTCTACACTCTTTCTTCATAACCAAACCTCTCTCACTCTCACGCTCCATTTTTCAACCCTCATCAACTTCACCTTCTTCTCCCTGCACCTTGAGACCATCATATTTCTCGTCCCTCACACACAAAAAGAACTGAGTCATCATCTTCAATCACACATAAACTTTATCTTTCTCAAGCCATACTCACAGGCTCTTAATCCAAGTCTTGTGGCTCTCTAAGCAAACATACAACAACAATCTGCAGAAACTCTCACCATTCTCGATCTCATGTAACACAAAAGAAATATGTGTGCAACGAACAATCATCCAGAAAAATAAAAAAAATAAGGTTGAAGAAGAAGATGGAATTCAAACGTAGTCGTACCTGGAGCGAGAGTTCTACGGTTTTGTGCTTCTAATCATTGTCAACGAAGACGCGTTGAACAAACTCCGACCGATAAGTTTTGGCTTCTACTTTACTCGCATCGTTCGTATGAGTAACTTGCTTGAATATGTGCAATTTGTGATTGGATTCGGAAAACATCAAAGCTTCATTGTTCTTTGCGTAGCTTCGATTTAGATGTGTAGTTATGGAAACAATAAAAATGGTAGAATATAATTGATTTTTTCTAGAAATTCTTTAGGTTTTTTAGAATTTTCTCACATTAAAACTAATACGAAATACTTTTTCTGTTAGTTTTTATTCATATTTCGTATCGTCGTGCCTCGTAATTTTTTACGTGTTTGTTCATTGTGCAAGGTACATTTTTATTCTTTGGATCATGTAACATAACAAGTTGTTATATGATCGAAGCATGTGGCTTATGCTCGCTTCCAATGGGACACACATTATTTCTCATCATCCTGAGAAATTCATACCATATTATATGTTGTCTTGATGCATGTGATATTTTATGATGCTTTATGCAGGAACTTCTGATTACGCGTTACATTTGTAACACGTGTTTGTTTTTATCTTAGTTGGATATCATTTCTGACTTTGTTTGTTTCTTGGAGAAGCTTGCTTGACGTGTACTCCTTTCTTCTCCATCGCTTTCGTCGACTTTTGACGATTGGATTGCTTGTGGTAGTCGTCGTTACTACTTTTATATCTCTCCGCACTTTACCACATTTCTTTACCGCTTTTCTAGAGATCATGAGAAGTAGGAAATTTCTTACTTTCTGATTCCATGATAAGTAGGAATAGAGATGTATGACGGGGTGTTCATTTCTGATCATGTCAAGAACCCCTCTAGTTTATTTAAACACCCGTTTAGGGAAATTCCGCATTGATTGCCATTGTGTGCTACTTGTGCATGGTTTGTTTAAAGCCCTACCTTTGTGTAGGTATTTTACAGGTGTGTCTACATTTGTGCCTGTTTTATTCCCCCATCCCTTATTGAAGTCCTCAAAAGGAGGCGAGCGAGGATGGTTCACAATCAACCCCCACAATTTCGTCTGTGTCATCCTTAGCTCGGGACACACCACGATGCTTCAAGTTGTGCCGACTCTTGTGTATCGGGTCCGTCAAGTAGGGAAGGGTTTTGTATTCAAACTACCAAGCTTTGTTAGGAGTTCGCATTGGCCGATGCTGACACTCTGTGATTGTTCATATTGCCTTCTGTCGTCTACCTCGATCTTCTATATCTTGGTTAGGTGTTCAGTCGCTTTGGACATCACATTTTTGTTTTTCATCTCACTCCTGCTTGTTTGTCTCGGGTGATACACTCCCCTCAACTAAAGCATTTCACTTCTTTTCTTTACCATTTCATGTGTGTGGTCCTTCGAGCTTGCTTGTTTTTTTTATCCTTGTACATACTATGTTCCCTTAGGATATGCTTGTTCCTTTCAGATACAAGTTAGAGTTTAGGTTGCAAACCATGCTTGCTAACATTAGGTAGAAATTTCCCTTTCATCCTTGACGTAGGACCACAGTTGCATGATAACCTTAGGATAGAAAATAGGCTAGTCTCTCGTAGAATCTTTTCTTTCTTTTGCATCCTTGCATTTAAAACTAAAACTTCCCTCTTCTTAGAAAATTATAAAACATGCTAATTACACTTAAACCCTCTTTCAAGGTAATAAAACATAAACCAATCAAATATGGCATATTTCCTTTAGGGCGTAACTCAAAACCATTTTCAGGTAAGGACGTGATTAATTTACTTTTGTGCCAACGCGTGAGTCTCCAAAGGTCGAGCTACGACATAAGGCATAATTAACATTGTTCATAAAAAGGAAAAAACAAACAAAAACATGTGAGCTGAACTACGGTGTAATACGGTGGGAGAACTCATTTGTTTTGTCTTTTATCACAAATATTGCGGATAGCAAGAGTCGCCACTGAATTTTATTTTATCCAATAAGGAAAGGGTGAAAAGAATAAGAAAGACCTTTGATATTTTTGAGTTCGGGGGGTAGGTTATGAAAAGGGAAGGTGTTAGAACCCTTTTCATCCGTAGTTATCTACAGACTCTTAATCGTTTATCTCACTTTGTTTTGAAAATTACTTTGTGTTATGTGTTTGGAAAATATTTTGAAAATGTCAATTTTAAGGCAACTTTGTAATAATTCTCCTATCTGTCCTCGAGAATGTGTACAAAGTGTTTGTTTTGAAAATAACTTTTGAAGAGTGTTTGTGAAAAGATGTTTTTATTTTGAAATGGTAACCAAGCGATTAACAGTGGTCTACCTACTAAAGGTCGTTCTTATATTTTTCCTCCTCCTTTACATAGTGCTATCCGTACCATTAGTTATAAGGAATCACTATCGTTGGATGTGAAGGGACATGTGAGGGTCATCGTACAATCATCGAAGGCAACTAGTAAAGACGCTTTAGCAATTATCGTTTAAGGGACTAGATCATTTACCAAAGGCAACATCGAAAGGATCATCGAGGGACTGTGATCTTTTATATCGGAGGGACATTGCTAAAGGGTCCCTGCGTTTGAGGGACATGACTGTTTAATCGAAAGGCAACAAGAGAGTCTATCCTAGAGGTGCACATGTGCAAGTGTTTTGTATTCAGTTATTTTATCTTTGCCGTTATGGTTTGCTAACAATTTCTTATTAGTCTTTTCATGCAAACCTAATTACTAAGCAGTAATAGCAAGTATAAAAAAGATAGTAATATCAAGTATAAAAAAGAGAGCAAAGATGCGGAAAGTAAAAGAAGAAAAGATAAACCTAAACCTATTACACGACTTTAGGGCAGTTACATAATAGAAAGCGGGAAGTAAAAACCCTAAGCTATTACAACCCGAAAAACAGTTACATGATAATGAAAAAGGAAAGCGAGAAATCTAATCTATTACAAATTGCGAACCCCATAAAATTTATCTATGAAAATAAAATAAAGTTAAAATAGAGAAAAAAAAGAAATGTTTTTGATGATTTTTTTATGGAAAAGGTTTTTTAATGATGATTAAAATAAACCTAAAAAATAATTAATTTTAATTAACAAAAATAGTTGATTAATTAAATTAATAAAAAAGGTTAATGATGAATAAACCTAAAAACTAAATAATTTTAATTAACAAAAATAGTTGATTAATTAAATTAATAAAAAAGGTTAATGATGAAAAACCTAAAAACTAATTAATTATAATTAACAAAAATAGTTGATTAATTAAATTAATAAAAAAGGTTAATGATGAAAAATTTAAAAATTAATTAATATTAATTAACAAAATAATTGATTAATTAAAAAGGGATAATGATAAAAAACCTAAAAATATAATTATTTTTAGGGTTTACAAAAAAATAATTATTTTAGTTTTGTAAAAAAATGTTTGTGGTTTTATGGTTAGGTGAATTTAGGATTTAAGGGGGAAAATAGGGAAAAAGAACAAGTTGGAAGTAAAATCACACAAAATGTCAGGGGTGGGTGTTGAACCCATGCCCTTAGTCTTGCATATTACATTAAGGGAAAAAAATAGGGAAAAAGAATAAGTTAGAAACAAAATCACACAAAATGTCAGGGGTAGGTGTTGAACCCACGCCCTTAGCCTTTATCAATGCCTGCCTTGCCACTGTGCCAGAGCTCACATATTATGCATCAAACCTGCTATAATGATGTATATGAACACATGTAAATGTATCAAATTAGTTAACAATGCATAAATCAAAGGTTTTAATTTTAAAAAACTACCAAAATCGATAAGGATGAATGTGATGTTCTGGGCACGATCTTGACTGCTTGAGGATTTGGATGAATTCCATGGCACTTCAAGATGATAATGCAATGCTTGATTTCAATTGAGAAGGGCTGAAAACAAGGGTTTTGTGTTGCCCTAGTTTCTTGAATTTTTGGAAGTTTTGGAATAGTTTTCTCTGCAAGGGTTTTCGTGTGATGTTAAGTCTGATTGAAGAGCAATATATATAGAAGAATTAGGTTAAACCATTATGGGCTTGGACCTTTTAAGAAAAGCCTTGACTTTATCTCATTTAATTTTGAATTTAAATAAATAAAATATAAAATAAATGGAATAGAAATAAAAGGGGTGTATGAATAGGTTCATAGGTTCACTATGAGGTCTAATAGAAGTTTGGACCTTTAAACACAAGCCCATTAGGTCAAAAATTCGAGTTTGATCAATTTGGGTTTCATGCATTTTCTCGAAATTTCCCAACTTGTGCCAATCATAACTCTCTCAATTTTTATCATATTAATGTGATCTTTGACTTTTTGGAAAACTAAAGATGTCCCCTACAATGTCAATGTTGATCATTTTTTCATTTTAATAATTCATCTTGATGTAAGTTTCCTTGACAAAAAGTGTATTTTTATTGACTTTTGAAATGACCTATAATGTATTGGTCCATATCTCTCAAATGAATAATTTTTTTGACTTGAGCTTAGAGAGACAAAGATGTAGAGAATTGAATTTCCTTAACAATGAGCTTTAGTTGAGGAAAATCTGATGAAACATGTGAAAGTTAGGCTTGGTCAAAGTTCAGTTGACTTCTCCTTAAGAAAACCCTAATTTGGCAACTTTTAACTTTTTATCATTTGAGAGTTTCCTTCATGAGTCGTGATCAAACCTTGATCAAATGATGAATGTGACTTCAAAATCTTGATGTTGACCAAAAATATTAAAGTTTGCATGTATGTTGACCATACTTAACTTTTTGTTCAATACAATTGATTTTCAGTCATCTGAGTAATTGACTGTGCAAACTTGTGATGAAAGGCATGAAACTGGGTATGAGCATTCTTGGAGACCTATAAGAAACTATGAAAACCACTTGAGGCCTTATAAACCCAATCTTCCATGAGAAAATTGAAACCCTAGTTGTACGTCCATTGCTTAGGAGGAGAATTTGTATGATCAATTCTTGAGCAACCTTGAGCATTTGGGAACCCTAGGTGAATGTCTTGAAGAAAAAGGGAGGGAAAATTTTGGGGTACAAAAGCTGCCCCTGTTCAATCTTCTTAAACTTGAGGAGTTAGATTGGCATGTCCTCCATTCATGATCGGAAGGTGGAAGAGGATTGAACATTTAAGTGCCCAGAAATTTGCACTCGCATGTGTAGGAAGTAACGTTGTTGGTTGATAATATTGCTTGAATGGGATTAAAGATGCCATTTGGAGAAGTGATAAAATGTCGTTGGATATGGGCTTATAGATGCCATCAAAATAACTCTTGATATGAGTATCAGAATGAGTCTACGCTTGACTGTACTTGAAGAATGCTTTCCAAAATGAACTTATGGGAAAGGTGTTTAAGTAGCTGCTTGTCAGATTTAGTCTCTGAGGGAGATGTTGGTAAGATTTAGTCTCTTATGGAAGTTCTTGTCATGTAGATAGTCGCCTCGTCCTGTTTCGGGAATTGATCCATAATCTGTTTCAGTGGTAAACTCGTCCTGTTCCGAGAATTCATACCACCTGGTCATGTTGATAGTTTTCCCTTCCTATTTCGGGGGTTAATCTCTGCTTGGTTATAAAGATAGTTTCCCGTTCTATTTTGGGAGTTAATCTTTTCCTGGTCATACAAATAGTTGCTCCGTCCTATTTCGGAAATTAAGCTTTGACTTGCTTTTTGTTGGCGAACCCGTCCTGTTTCGGGAATTCATATTGCCTTGTCGTACAGATAGTTGCCTAGTCTTGTTTCAGGAATTAATCTTGGACAAGTCATCTAGATAGTTGCCCCGTCTTATTTTGGGAATTAATCTACGACCTGTTTAAGAATTGTTAATGATATTCGTCTGTTTGTATACTTTTACCTGGAAAAAAAGTTAGTCTTTATGCAATGTCATGATGTATGTAATGCATTGCGTAATGATGTTCTTAAAGTAAATTAGATTGTGCTATATGTGTTTCGTATACATATGTTATGAGACCTGTAAATGATGTATCGATGCAAGATGTCGTTGAAGTGTATTGGTAGCTTCGTATAACATCTTTGCTGGGGAAAATATATCCCTGACCGTTGTTGGGGATGAATAAAATGAATCTTCAATATTATTTAGAATGTCTCCGCTGGAGATTCCTGCTTTCTGTTTTGAGCATACTCCGTTGGGAATGTTTGACTTCTTCTTGGGGATAGAAGAGTTCAGGAGCATTGGTTGTTCATCACTCTATTGGGGAATTTAGTTCTTATAAACCTTGACTGGAGATAAAATACGTGAATAACCTTTAGAGGTGTTGTATGACTGAGTTTCCGATATAGACATCAACTCTTCTAGGGGGACAAAGTTAAATTATGTCTGACTAGGTTTTAGACTCCGTAGCAACTCTCTGGGGATAGTAACCCTTGACTACATTTGGTTGGAGAAGAGAATTTGTTGGGGATTTGTGGTAAGCAGAGAGATGAACTTTGTTTAGGAAATTAAATTCCATTGGGGAAATAAACCCTACTGGGGAAATAAACCCTGTAGAGGAAGAGAAATATGCAGGAGATTTTGTAGTGTTGGAGAAATGACTCAGCTGGGGAATTAAATCCCTGTGAGTTATACTGAGGGAATCATTTCTGATTAGAATTGGAATTCCGTAGGCTATGTGGAGGAAGTTCCCATTATATGTAGGAGAAATAATCAAACTCCTTTATCTGCTAGGGAGATTTGCTGGGGAGTATGATTATGTGAACTGCTGGAAGATGCCCCAATTCCTTCCTAGAGGCATATTAGGCTTGTGGGAGGAATGTATCTCCATTTGGGAAGAGCTTATGAAGGTAACTATATGGGGATAATCCCATGGAGGTTTCTCTGTGGGGATTTATGGACGACTTGAACGTTATCACAATTCCTAGAGTCTTTAGTAAATGTTGATTCTTGTTTTTATGCATATATTTGTTAACAATAATCATGTTCATATGCATATGTTCATTTAGTTTAGTAATTAGACGTTTTTCAAACAAAATTGAAAAGATAAAACAAAATTTGAATTCTGAAATTGTATTTGTATTGATAATTTGCCTATAAACAAGCGATTTTTGTACATAGAGACAGAAATCCTAGTAAGAGGAAATCTTCGTAAAATGAAAAGAGCACAAAGCAAGAAAAAACATAGAGCTATGTGTAAAAGTTCCCATCGATTTTCAACTCTGCTATTGCCCCTATGTCTTTGATCATCTCCTCCCTTGTTGTCAGAAGAAGTTGACTGAATTGATCTATACTATTGTACCCCAAAATTTACCCTTTTCATTTCGTCCTTTTTGGCTTATATTTCATCATTACATGCATGCATATCATTGGTTCTATGGTTATGGGATAAAGGTATCTCTAGCAAGCCTCATCATATTACATGTGACGTTTATTTCGTCAATGGATGTTCCCAGAGTATTTTCCGTGCCAAAGATCAGTTCGCTGTTACGCAATGATTCATGGTTAAAAGATTCACAAGTCTAACTCGGTGCATCATATTCAGGTGTTCTTTCGCTAAGATATCCCTGGTGATGTATTCTCAAATTCAGGTTTGGCTCGAGACACAATTCTTTAAAAAAGGTCTATGAATGTGCGAGTTTTCTCGAAGAAATATGGTGAAAAAGTGTGTTGAAAGTGCAGTGTTTACGCACTAAAAAATTCATAACATGAAGCTCGTGACTCGCTTTGAACTTGTTCTGGTGGCTAAAATTCCGTCTTGACGTCATCTACATTTTTACCTCTCATGTCCGAAAGCCAATTTCATTCATAAAGTCTCCTAAAATATGGATTTATCAAGTGTTTTCGCATAGGAAAATTGTGACATATGTTTATCTACTTCGTATTCAAAAAATTATAACTCGATCGATTTTTATCGTATCAAGCTAGTTCTGGTGGCATTGTCTCACAAATTGAGTTAGTTAGATTTTGGTTTATATTTTCAAAAGAAAACAGTACCCCGAAAGCTTCCATTTTTTACCCGAATCGCGTGCAACTCACTAAAAATTCTGAAGCTGGAAATTAAGTTGTCTGAGACGAAACTTTAAAAATTCATAATTAATTCAACGTATTTCTGATTGAGCTCATTTTCAGATAAGAGTTTGTTATCGATGTCGGCTACATTCTGATCACACATTTCAATTTCAAAAATCGCATTGAGGTTCCTGAGATTTTGCCTGGAACGTGTCAAATTCAAGTGAATAAAAATATGCACTATTGCTTGTAGTTATTGGAGGCCCAATTGCACATCCAAAGCACATATCTTTGCCCTAATTTCCATTATATAATCTCATTCTTTTCATACAAACAAGGACACAAAAAACCCTTGCCAAAACCTTGTCAAAATATCAAGTTCTTTCAAGAACCCTAGAAATCATGAGATCCTTGTTACAAACCCCCATCTCACTACAAACAAGTCATCTCATTTACTTCTAGGAACTCGGTAGGGTAAGGCTAGTTCGATCTCCATGATCAAAAGGGTATAGAAGCATTCATACATGCCATATCGGTTTTAACATTACAAAATTTCATATATATATATATATATATATATATATATATATATATATATATATATATATATATATATATATATATATATATATATATATATATATATATATATATATATATATATATATATATATATATATATATATATATATATATATATATATATATATATATATATATATATATATATATATATATTGTATTTTATGGTATACTAATTTGTTTCATGAGATTCATTAATATATATATTTTATGGTATTTCATTGTATTTTAGGTTTTAATTTAATTTTAGGTTTTTTAATAAAATCAACTTAGATTTTAGGGTTTTATTTAAATTAATTACCTAACTTTTTCTATTAATTAAAATCAACTAGGTTTTAGGTTAATCATCAAACTTTTTTTATCAAACAATCAAAACAAATTTTCTCTTTTCTTTTCCTTTTATAATTTTGCGTATGTTATTAATGTCGCATATTTTATTGTTTTTTTTATTATTGTAATTGCTAAAGGAATTTAATAGCTTGAATTATGATTTTATTCGCTTGCTATTTTTTTCTCCAAATTTTGTGGTTTTGTACCCCCTTCCCGAAGAGATGTAATAGCGTAGGGTATTTCTTTATTGTTTTATTATTATTGTTAATGCTTAGACTAATAGGATTGTATGGTAAGACATAAAAGAAATAATTAGCTAACCCTAATTGCAAGATAAATAAATTGAATCAAGCATACTTTGCATACTTCACCTCTAGGGTAACCTCTCTAGTTGCCTCGGAAAAACAATGGTCATGTACCTCGAATGTAGGGATACCATTCGCAAAGACCCTCAGTTATAAATCATCATAAAGATCATGGTCCCTCGATGTCCTTAGAAGTTTCCTACGGTATATGATCTTGCCTACAAATATATATGATGACAATCCCTTCAAATTGCTAAAGGTATCCCTACATGATGCCTTCAATAACCATAACGACGACCCTACGCATGTCCCTCGAACATCCAAATATAGGGCTTCCTGCTAACTAATTGTATGGATAACACTATCCAAAGGAGGAAGAAAAATACAAGAAATACCTTGAGTGGGTAGCTACTGTTAATTGGATGCTCACAACTTAAAACACTTTTTCACACCTCACACTTTCAAAAACATTTTCAAAAACACGCTTTATCAACACTCTTGAGGACTGATACAAGAGTTATCATAAAGCAAACTGCCTTGCTATTTGGCATTTCAAAACTTTTTCAAAAGCACATATACAAAACAAATAAAATGAGAAAGCGATTAAGAGCCCATAGATAACTACAGATGAAAAGGGTACTAACACCTTCCCTTTTCATATCTTACCCCCCGAACTCAAAATCTATCAAAGGTATTTCTTGTTCTTTTCACCTTTCCTTATTGGATAAAATAAAAGTCAATGAAGACTTTTACGATTCGCAACAATTGTGATAAAACACAAAACAAATAAGTCAGTTCTCCCACCGTATTACAGAACTGGCGACTCTGCTGGGGACAATGTACCAAAAAAGAGGAGTTACCTTAAGATCTTAGGTCACATTTACTTGCTTTAGACTGTTTGTTTTCATTGCTTTACATTTGAGGGTTTTGTTTGGGTATTTTCTTGCAAAGATCCTACACCCGAATCCAGGAACACCATTAGGTAAGTAGAAATAAATCATGGAGGTTGTACGGTGTAGACCGATATGGATGATATGATAGCTAGGTTATTATGATACTCTGGCTTGTACTAATGTTCCTTGAGTCAGTGAAGGATAACATTAGGCTTCCACGTAGTGTCATTAAGCACTAACTGACCTTTAGAACCTTAAATTGACTCATCTTGGACATTAGAAAGTAGTGAGGTGGTCAGCTTAGGTGTAGACTGAAGTTGGTTGATACTCGATTCTACACTCATTGAGATTATACTTTCGAGATATTTTGGTCGCAATTCAGAGGCTTAAGCTGAAACAATGCCTGAGAGAAAGATCAATGATATGAGATCTCTAGAAACCGGTTACTATTGGTAGGACAGGTTGAGCCAACTAAACTTCAAAAGGGTGCTTACCTATAAACCTCATGCAAGACTTTAAATCTAAGGTCTTTGTGTGACTTGTTTGTGTTTGCTATTTTATTTTAAGCATGAACATAACATCATAAACATCATAACAAACATTTTCACTAACCATTTCAAGGACCTAGGGGATTATCTCTTCTCTGTTTTTCCAGGTGTACAATCTTTATATATATCCCTGATTTTTTCCTAAACCCTTTTGGTTCGCTGGGATGCCCTTATTTTTTCCTAGGCCAGTCAACCTAGCGGGTCTCTTTCATACATAGTATCTTTTGACTATATCCTCATTCACATGACGTGGAAAGTCTTCAACATCCATGGTGGTATGTTTCATAGCACCTCCAAAAATATCTTCTTGACTACAAATGGACCTTCGTAGGTGGGAGTCCATTTGCCCCTGGGAACACCTTGCGGTAGGATGATGCACTTTATTACCAAATCAACAACCCGATATACTCGATGCTTAACCTTTTTGTTGAAGGCTTTGATCATGCGCTTTTGGTACATATGACCATGGGAAACATCCGCAAGCCTTTTCTCATCAATAAAACTTATTTTGTCTAGCCTAGTCTGCACCCATTCATCTTCATATAAATCCTCGTATTTCATAATCCTTAGAGAAGGAATCTGGACTTCGACAAGTAGGACAACTTCCATACCGTGAAAGTAATAAAGAGAATGGGGTTGCCCTATATTGTACCCCAAAATTTTCCCTCCTATTTTTTGCTCAAAACATGTTCCTAGAGGTCCTCAATTGCTCAAGGTTGACTAAGAATTGACCAGACAAATTCTCCTCCTAAGCAATGAACCTCTAACTAGGGTTTCACTTCTCATCAAGATGTCTGAGCTCCAAAGGTCTCAAATGTTTTGCGTTCTCCGAATATGCCTTCAAGATTGTACATGACAAATTTCATGCCTCCCACTACAAGTTTGCTAATTTAATTACTCAAATGCTTGAAAATCAACTATGTTAGGTCAAAAGTCAATTGTGGCCCATGTACAGTCAAACTTCAATATTTTTGGTCAATATCAACATTTTGAAGTGATATCCATCATTTTATTAAGGGTTGATCATGATTACTCAAGAAATGCTCTCAATTTATCAAAAGTCAAGAATTGCTAAATTAGAGTTTCTATAGGAAAAGTCAACTGAACTTTGATCAGGCATAACTTTCACATACTTCATCCATTTTCCCCAACCAAGGCTCATATTGAAGAGAATCGCATTCCCTACAACTTATCCTCAGCCCTCAAGTCCATGAAATTCACCATTTAAAAGATACAAGCTCATACATTAGAGGTCATTTTTAGAATGTCAACAAAAGTCACTTTTTTCCCAGACCTTTTACCTCAAGATAAAATCTTCAAATACAAAATTGATAAAAAGAGGGATTGAAGTAGACATCTTGGGATTTCCAAGAAAGTCAAAGATCACCATCATGAGATAAAAATTGAGCAAGTTATGGTTGCCCAAGTTGGGAAAATTTGGGAAATTTTAAGCATTACGCATTGAGCAAACGTGAAGTTTTAGGTCAATGGCTTAAATTCATGGATTTTAATCATCTTCCTAAGCTTATATAGGAGCTCTAAAATTATTCTTGCCATGCCTTACATTTTCTAACTATTTTATTCATATTTATTTTAATTTATTTCAAATAAATATAAAATAAAATGTATACAATAATTAGAAGTAGGTTATGGCATGTGGGCTGATGCTTTGGACAGCCATAAGGACCATGAATTCGTGCAAAGGTGTCCACATTCATTCAAATTCCAAAAAAAGACAAGATTCCACATCTTTGGCCAAAAACTCAAATTCTTTTTCATGGATTTAAAACACAAGATTAAGGTTGAAATTCTGGCTGCAGATACTCAATGTCACGTTTAATGTTATGACACCGTATCTGACTTTCTATAAGACAGTAAATACAAAAACAGTAAAGAACACAGTCAATTGTTTACCCAGTTCAGTGTGCAACAACACCTACTCTGGGGGCTACCAAGCCAGGGAGGAAATCCACTATAAGAGATGTTAATTCAGGAATAAACCAACCAGTTTATCTCCTTCACTTAAGACCTACCCAATGCAATTTCAATCTAAGTACAACTTAAACCTGAGTTCCTACTCACTCCCCCTCAATCACAGCAGTGATACATAAAACAATTTTACTAATGAATTGATGAAGACACTCTTCAAAAACATACACTTGATTAAGCTTCATAGCTTTTTAATCAAGCAACACAACCACTCTTACTTCACAGCTTTGAGTGATACACACAACTAACTTGACTCTGCTTCACAGCTTTAGTCAAGAAACATTCAAACACTCTTGCTTCAAAGCTTTGAGTGCTACACAACCCTTACAATTAAAAACCTATTCCAAGTCACTTATCACAATGATAATTGCTTGAAGTACAATAATTAAACCTATACAGTTTACAAATGATCTTCTGACCAAAAAAGGGATTACTTGCAAAACAACAGCTCTGTTGAATATATAGCAGCTGCATCTTCAGTTAGGGTTTCCACAAAAAGCTAGGGTTAATTCCATTTGACCTTAAGACTAGGTCACAGGACTTTATCAACCAGGTTAGGGTTGAGCTAGGTTAACCCAAAGAAAACGCAGGATGCTGTTCTGGAAAGACTGAGTCATTTTCCTGAAAAAACTCAGAATTACCCAAACTGCAAACCTGTTAGTTCAGAACAGGATGTCTTAACATCTGTTATGACATCTGAAAAAACCTGTCTACTGATTTAGGAAAATGTGATCATTTTGCAAAATGCTCAGATACACACTTATAAACATCAGTACCTGAATGACAATATTTTTCTGCAAAGGTACCTAATGAATCAGTACAAACTAAACTAGAATGTTATGACATCAGTCATGACATTCACACATACACTTGGGTTTTACCAAAAATGCAAGCCAATAACTAAACAACTACAAACTCCCCCTTTGGCAGATTTTTGGCTAAAGACCCTAAGTAATCAGAGATATATAGCAGCAGAAAGAAATGGCTGCAGAAAAATAGAATTTCTAATTAAGCAAGTACCAAAATATTCTCCCCCTCTTTAGCCACAAATGGGCCAAAGATACATGTTCATAAAAATTATACAGTTATCCAGAAAAAGTAATAAGAGCAGCAGTAGAAAAAAACTGAACACACTTCCAAACTCCACCAGGTACCAGCACCAACCAGCAACACCACCAAACAACAACCAACCTTTAAGCACTGTCATCAGACTCAGAGGAGCTAGTTTCTTCAATATTGAGATGACCTTCAGCTTCTACACCTTCTTCCCTTCTGTTTCCTTCAGCTTCCTCCTTTTCTAACCTGGCAATTAGGATTTCTAGGGTCTTTTTCCTAGCATCCAGCTCTTTGCAGGTCTCTTTTAAAACAGCTATGACATCAGATGTCTTGGACTGGGTCTTCACAGACGATGTCTCAGCTGATGTTATGACAATATCTGGAGCATGAGATCCCTGAAAAAGTTTGTAGTGCAAGCCAAGGGCATGAGCTCTTTTGCAGGTTGTATCTCTTGCCACCAGAATATCAGGGTATTGTGCAAGGATAATTCCACAAAGGAGGGAGGGAAAGGCAATTGGTTCTTTGACAGCATAACTACCAGCATGTTTTAAAGTTTGTTCAAAGATATACCTGCCATAGTCAAAAGCAGCCTTGGTTCCCACAGCATAAATAAATCTCCCCAATCCTGTGGAGATAGTTCATTTATGGTTTGTAGGCACCAAGTTGGCTGCACCAATCTTGTGCAGGATGGCAAATTTCATGCTGAGTTTGCTGGCATTCAGCTTGCCTTTCAAGGGCCAGCACTTCACTTGCCTTGCTGTGATGGTTTGACAAACTTCATTGTCAGTGACCTCCAGATCAGGACAATCCTCATTTGTTCTTCCAAGAAATTTGTTAATTTCTGATGGAGAGAACTTGACCCTTCTTCCTCTAACAAAAACACTTTCAAAGTCAGCTGACCTTCCATCAGCACAATCATTAGACAAGTTCACTATAAACTCCTTGACCAGATTTTCATAACACTTGTTAAATTTTATCACTGTCTTCATCAGTCCAGCATTCTTGATCAGGTCAATGATGTCTTTGCACTCCATGGCATCATTGTTGAGTTCTCTTTCTAAAGCTATTCTCTTTAAGAAAACATACTTCCATCTGTTTGCATTGTCAGGATGATGAAAAGAGATGTTGTCTGTTGGGACTTCAGGAACTCTAGCAATTTTGCTGGAGGGGAGCTTCCTTCTGATAGGAATTTCTTCAGCATCAATCTCAAATTCTGATTCCTCATCAGACTCAGAAGATTCAGGTTCTTTTCTCTTCTTTGAAATTGGTTGTCTAGCAGTATGCACCTGGGCCTTCTTCCCTTTGGTCTGAATAATTTTCACAGATTCTACCTCAGCCATGCCTTCAGCCTTGGATTTCTTAACAGCAGGTTTATCTTTGGACACACATTTTGCATCATTCTGATTACCCTTTCTTTTCATCAATCTCCTAGCTATACTAGGGTTTACATTGGCAATCAGATCATTATCTGAGTAATCCTCATCCACATCAATGATAGGTGGATCAGCAGTCTTTTCTGAAGGGTTCTGAATGTTGTAAATTTGGGTCACAACATTCTCAGAGACATCTACATTCTCAGAGAGGTCCACATTTGGGCTTCCTGATTGATTTAAAGGGACAGAAATCCCCGGTACATGTTGGTTTCCGCTTAGTATACTAGTAACAAGCCTAGAAATAGCTTGATGAACTTGAACTGATCCTTCTCTATTTGGTACAGAAGAAGAAGGATGAGAAGGATTACCAGAGGCTGCAGCTTGAGCTCTTCCTGCATGTCTAGTTCTTAGCTTTTTGACTTTGGCTGGGTCAGTTGCCATCTCTCTGAGAGGAGTGACCTCAAGAACTTCAGATTCTATGCATGTGGTGATTGCTCTAGAGTCTTGGTCAGATGATGAAGATAATGAGGATGATGAAGTCGCCTTGGTTGAAGATGATGTCTGAGACATTTTGATTGACTTTGAGCACCAGTAGCAATTTGAGAAAAAACTTTGATTGAGAGGAGGGAACAGGTTGCAAAGACGAGAGAGGTAGGAGGCAAAAGAGAGTCTTTTCAACTTCTTAAGGATTTTGAAAGAATTGGGAAAACATATGATTAACCCACTAAAAATAGACTTAATAAAATTAACTCCTTCAACCCTTGTTTTAAGCAAAATTAATTGCTATAATTTCTCATGTTGGTAAATACCCAACCTGCCCCTCAAGTTTTCAAGTTTATTTCCAACAAGAGCCTTGGTAGAAGAATCAGTCAGCTGAAGCTTAAAGATACCATGTTCTAGTTTAAATGACTTCTTCTCTACAAAGTCAATGTGCTTGGTCCTGTTATGCTGAATAGGGTTCATGGAAATATTGATTGTATTCAGATTGTCACAACACAATGTCACAACATCTTGTGAGACATTATACTCAGTGAGCATCTGTTTTGACCAGATATTTTGAGAACAGTTATTCCTAGCAGCAACTATTTCCGCACAGATTTGGGAAGGCATTCTTTTGACATGAATCATAGTTCTGGTTGATTCTTGAATGATTTTCTTTTTGTCCACTCCATTTTGATGGAGAGTTATAAGAGAGGAGACTTCACGCCTCATTTCTTCAGGGAAATAGAATTTATTAGACTTGTTATTTCCAACATCCTTGTCATGATAACTTATGGTTCTGACAACACATCCTTCTTCAAGTTTATTTTCCACATCATAGACATTATCAACCTGTAGTTTTGGAGTCCTTCTGACTGCTTCCATAGAGACAGCTCTTTTCATTCTTCTTAGATGAAGATGACCAAGCTTATGCTGCCACAGTTTCATCTCTTTTTCTTCTTTGGTAATTGGACACATAGTGGAGTTATTAGTGTTCTCAGGCTGCCACAAGTAGCAGTTATCTTTGGATCTGATTCCTTTCATTACAACTTCTAGTTTTTCATTAATTACTAGACATTCAGATTTTGAGAAGTTGACCTTGAATCCTAGATCACATAATTGACTGATACTAATGAGATTAGCAGTCAGCCCTTTTACCAGCAAGACTTCACTCAGTCTTGGAACTTCAGGGCAGTCCAAATTACCAACTCCTTTGATTTCACCTTTAGCACCATCTCCAAAGGTCACATAACTAGTGTTGTGAGGTTTGACATGATTGAGAATGTTCTTTATTCCAGTCATGTGTTTAGAGCAACCACTGTCAAAGTACCAGCCTTCCTTTGCAGACACTCTCAGGGAAGTATGGGCTATCAGGGCAGTAGCCTTTTTCTTCCAATGAGGAGTATGTGGTACCCTTTTTGGCTTAGGTTTAGCACCTGAGTTTTGATTAGGGTATCCATGCAATTTGAAGCAGAAGGGCTTTATGTGTCCATACCTCCAACAATGATGACATCTCCATCTTTGGTATTTTTTCTTCATGTATTTCTGATGTTGAGAGTTGTGTTGAGACATCTGCTTTGACAATTGTTTAACATGCCTGATCTTCTTGTCTGCACCAGATTTCTTAGCTTCCACAAATCCTAGACCAGATTTGTTTCCCACATTTTGTCCAACTTGAAGAATCTCTTCCAATTTATCTGATCCATTGGTCAACATCTTGACAGATTTTGTCATTTGGTTCAGTTGTGAGTTCAGTAATTGAACTTCCCCTTCTAGGTGACTTATGGTTTCAAGATCTGCCCTTTTTTCAGCCTCCAGCTTTATAATGAGTTTTGATTGTTTCTCATTCTGCACACAGACTTCAGCACTTCTGATACACAATTTCTTGTAGGTATCAGCCAGTTCTTCAAATGTCACTTCTTCATCACTAGTGTCACTGTCAGAGGTACAAACACTAGTTAGAGCAGTAACTAGTTTGGCAGATTCTTCTTCAGAATTACTTTCTGAATCACAGTCAGACCAAGTAACAGTCATTCCTTTCTTTTGTTTCTTAAGAAAGGTAGGACATTCAGCTCGAATATGTCCATATCCTTCACAGCCATGGCATTGAATGCCTCTGCCTTGGTTTCCCTTTTCTTCTGACCTTGGTCTTCTGCTGGAACTGTCAATGTCAGAGGGAATGTTATGAACATTAGACCTTGACTTTGGATCCATTCTTTTGATGAGCTTGTTGAACTGTCTTCCAAGCATGGCTATAGCTTCTGAAATATTTTCTTCTTCATCCTCCTTGTTTTCAACATCAGTGTTGGATACAAGTGCTATGCTCTTGTTCTTCTTGTCACCATTATCAGTGATCCCCATCTCAAAAGTCTGAAGAGACCCAATAAGTTCATCCACTTTCAACTTGCTGATGTCCTGGGCTTCCTCTATGGCAGTTACCTTCATTGCAAATCTTTTAGGCAAGGATCTGAGAATCTTCCTTACCAGTTTTTCTTCTGACATCTTTTCTCCCAGTGCTCCTGAGGTGTTGGCAATCTCCAAGATGTTCATGTGAAACTCATGAATGGTTTCATCTTCCATCATTTTTAGATTCTCAAACTTGGTAGTCAACATCTGAAGCCTTGACATTTTTACTTTGGAAGTGCCCTCATGAGTAGTTTTGAGAGTGTCCCAAACTTCCTTGGCCAGTTCATATTGATGAACTAGTCTGAAAATGTTTCTATCAATTCCATTGAACAAGGCATTTAAAGCTTTGGAATTTCCCAGGGCTAACTCATCTTCTTCTTTACTCCAATCTTCCTCAGGTTTCAGACTGATTGTCCCATCCTTCTCAGTTATGGTGGGATGGATCCATCCTTTGTCAGCAGCTCTCCAAGCCTTTTTGTCCAGAGATTTTAAGAAGGCAATCATACGAGGTTTCCAGTAGTCATAATTAGTTCCATCCAGAATGGGTGGTCTATTTCCAAAAACTCCTTCTTTGTCCATAGTGCCAGAAAGTGATATCCCTAGATCTCACCCAGTAATACAGGCAGGGTGCCTGCTCTGATGCCAATTGAAATTCTGGCTGCAGATACTCAATGTCACGTTTAATGTTATGACACCGTATCTGACTTTCTATAAGACAGTAAATACAAAAACAGTAAAGAACACAGTCAATTGTTTACCCAGTTCAGTGTGCAACAACACCTACTCTGGGGGCTACCAAGCCAGGGAGGAAATCCACTATAAGAGATGTTAATTCAGGAATAAACCAACCAGTTTATCTCCTTCACTTAAGACCTACCCAATGCAATTTCAATCTAAGTACAACTTAAACCTGAGTTCCTACTCACTCCCCCTCAATCACAACAGTGATACATAAAACAATTTGACTAATGAATTGATGAAGACACTCTTCAAAAACATACACTTGATTAAGCTTCACAGCTTTTTAATCAAGCAACACAACCACTCTTGCTTCACAGCTTTGAGTGATACACACAACTAATTTGACTCTGCTTCACAGCTTTAGTCAAGAAACATTCAAACACTCTTGCTTCAAAGCTTTGAGTGCTACACAACCCTTACAATTAAAAACCTATTCCAAGTCACACATCACAATGATAATTGCTTGAAGTACAATAATTAAACCTATACAGTTTACAAATGATCTTCTGACCAAAAAAGGGATTACTTGCAAAACAGCAGCTCTGTTGAATATATAGCAGCTGCATCTTCAGTTAGGGTTTCCACAAAAAGCTAGGGTTAATTCCATTTGACCTTAAGACTAGGTCACAGGACTTTATCAACCAGGTTAGGGTTGAGCTAGGTTAACCCAAAGAAAACGCAGGATGCTGTTCTGGAAAGACTGAGTCATTTTCCTGAAAAAACTCAGAATTACCCAAACTGCAAACCTGTTAGTTCAGAACAGGATGTCTTAACATCTGTTATGACATCTGAAAAAACCTGTCTACTGATTTAGGAAAATGTGATCATTTTGCAAAATGCTCAGATACACACTTATAAACATCAGTACCTGAATGATAATATTTTTCTGCAAAGGTACCTAATGAATCAGTACAAACTAAACTAGAATGTTATGACATCAGTCATGACATTCACACATACACTTGGGTTTTACCAAAAATGCAAGCCAATAACTAAACAACTACAAAGGTTGTTTAAACCCTTTCTATCTTGTCCCCTCCTTCTACTCTATATATACATCACATTAGCAAGCATAAGGGACACGAAAATTACTTGAGAAGAACAACCAAAAAATTGAAAAAATGATCAACCATTTTCAGCACAAAAGGAAGGTTGGAGATACTTCGAGAAGGTTCAAAGGAGCTCGATAAATCAGCACTTTGAACCGTAAAACATCCGTACATGTTCTAAAGCTTCCGCTTTGAGAGGTAAACTTTCTCAAATTGCGATATCATTGTTCATACATCATTTTCTTTTGCGCTCAAAAGATATAACAAGATAGATCAAAGAGAAAAAATTAGCAAAAAGCCAGACCAGAGGCTGACACGGGTGCCCATGTCACACGAAACGGCCCGTGTCAGCTTAGTTGGGTTAAAAACATAACAAAATGCAGGGACAGGGGATGACACGGGTGCCCGTTTCAAACAACACGGCTCGTGTCAGTGTTACTAGTTCAGACACGTGCAAAAAAAAGATGGACACAGGCTGACACGGGCGCCCGTGTCACATGACACGGCCGTGTCAAATTTGCTGGATCAAAATAGATGCAGAAAAGTCATGGACAGATCCTGGCACGGGTGCCCGTGTCCATGGACACGGGTGCCCGTGTCCATGGACACGACCCGTGTTATCTCATGCACCAAATTTCTTGATTTTGGAGATTTTTTAGGTTATTTTGGACATATTGCATTGCTTGGAAATGATCTAACACTATAAAACCTTTGTTTTCAAATGAAACTTCAAAAACATTTTTCTAAACAGTTAGTTTTTTTTTTAAAGTTAACTTAGACTTAGGTTTTTCTTCAATGAAATTAATTGCAAAACCTTTTCTACAAAAAAACCTAAAAACACTTTTAACTTAATTTCTTTCTCAATTAATTTAGGTTTAAGTTTTGTTTAATTTTTAATTAATCATCTCTCTTAATTAGGTTAAAACCCTTTCATGAAAAATAAATTAAATCATTTCTTTTTCCATTTGCACTTGTACATTATTTATTCAATTCTTGTACATTATTCAATATGGTTGTAATAGATAATTAGGTTTAATTTTCTTACAAATCCCCATTTGTAAATTTGTATACCCCATCCCCTGATGATGTAATAGCTTAGTATTTTTACTTTCCACAATTGATCACTTTATATAAATGCTAGTAAATTAGGGTTTGTATGGCAAGACTAAAAATCAACAATTAGAAAACCCTAATTCAAGATAAATAATGCATGTAAATCCAACACACTTTCACACTTGCATTCTTAGGGTAATTCCACTTTGTTGCCTTACAAAAAATGGCCACGTTATGCATGTGGGATGTCTTAGAAAAAGCAATCAAAAAATACAAGATCATAGTCCCTCGATGACGCTATCAAATGTTGCCTTTCAAAAATGATCTTAGTCCCTCAAAGAGAAATGCTAAGATATATCACAACATTGCTTTCATGGCTATACAATGACCCATGCCCGTCCCTTTTACATCCAAAGATAAGGCTTCTTACCAAATAAATGGTAAGATAGAAATATCAAAGGAAAGGAAGAAATGAACTAAGACTTTTGAGTAGCTAGATTGTTCCTAGTTGCTTGCTCATTTTCAAATAAAAAATCCTTGCTAATTTTCAAAACAAACACCAACACTTTCAAAAAACACTTTCAAAACCTTTTCCAAACATAAAATATTTTCAAAACCTTAACACTTTGTATATGCTCTTACGAACGAGAACTATTACAAAGTTTTCCTAAACGATGGCGCCTTTTCAAAATACTTTCAAATAAAACCACAGAAAGAAAATTTTCAACCAAAAATCAAGTGATCTAGCAAGCAACTAAGAGCCCTTAGATAACTATGGATGAAAAGGGTGCTAATACATTCCCTTTTCATAATCTACCCCCCGAACTTAAGAAATAATCTCAAAGGTATTTCCTGTTCTTTTCAGCCTTTCCTTTTGGATAAAATAAAATTCAGTGACGACTCTTACTAACCGCAAAAATTGCGATAAAATGCAAAATATCCCAAGTCAGTTCTCCCACTGTATCACAGAATTGGGGACTCTGCTGGGGAAAACTTAAAAGTGGGGTTACCTTAGGGCTAGATCACCTTTACTTGCTTTCATTGTTTGATTTTTTTTCTTTACATTTTGGTTCCTTGTTTGGGCTTGTTTAAATCCTCTACCCGGATTTGGGATACCTTATAGGTAAGTAGCAATGCATTGTGGAAACTGTGCGGGTATACCGACATGGTCTAAGAAATAGATATGTTAGTGTGACATATTTGTGGTTACTAGTAGCCCTTGAGTAGTCAAGGAGAATACGAGGCTGCTGAGTGATGTCATGAAGCACTAACTGACTTTAGAACCTTTACTTGACCAACTTGGCCATTAGGACGTAGTGAGATGACCGACTTTGGTGCAGTCCGAAGTTGGTAGATACTCGATACTACACTCTTTGAGGTTTGGCTTTTTGGGATATTCCGGTCTCCGTGAAAGAGGCTTACGCTGAAACAATGCCCGAGAAGACAGATCAGTGATATTGAGATCCCTTAGAACCCGGTAACTATTTCTAGGACAAGTTTGAGCTGACTAAACTTAAAGAGGGTACTTACCTATGAGAATCCATGGAAGCCTAAACCTAAGGACTTGTTTTCCTTGTTTGTATATATTTACTTATACATGACATCATAAACATCATAACATAATACTCATTCTCACTAACAATTTCAAGGATTTTTGGGATTTATCTTTGTTCTGTTTTGTAGGACATGGCTTCTATCCGCAGGAATACTATCCAAGTCAATATCGTAAGAATTCCTCCTCAACTCAAAGAGTTAGCATCAAAGGTCCCCGGTAACTCTTCATTCACCGAAAGACATCGCCTCCTCCTCAACTTGGTTACCTCTAACGCTGATGAAGATATGATGAAGGTGCTCTTCGAATTCATTGATCCTCTACACCATTGCTTCATTTTACCTATTATCAACTTGTGCCTACTCTAGAAGAATTATCACAACTCTTGAGGATTCCCATTCTCAATAAACTACCCTTCAACGGTATGGAGAGAGATCCAAAACCTGAAGAGATTACCCATGCACTACACTTGCAACAATCTGATGTCACAATTAATTGGGAAACAAGGAGTGGTGTCAAGGGTTTCTTAGCCAAGTTCTTGTTCGAGAAAGATCAATATTGTTGGAACTCCTTGGACTTATAAGCTTTTGAAGAAATTGTGACCCTTCTCATCTATGGGATGGTATCGTTTCCAAATCCTGACCAACTCATAGATGTAAATGCTGTCAAAATCTTCATGTCTCGCAACCCGGTGCCTACTCTGTTGGGAGATATCCTACATTCATTTTACTCTCGCACTATGAGGAAAAGAGGAATCCTCATGTGTTGCACTCCTCTCTTGGAAAGATGGTTTATTTCGCATCTTCCCCGATCTATGTTGAAGAATGAACAAAGTATGAGGTGGTCCCATAGGTTGATGGCGCTAAGACATTCAGATGTTCATTGGTGTTCCCGATCCTTGGAGAATGTTACTATCGTCGACCATTGTGGAGAATTCCCTAATGTCCCCTTGCTTGAAATTAGAAGAGGTATCACTTACAACCCCTGCTTAGCCTTACGACAGTTTGGTTATGCCCGAAGGGATGGTCCACATGAGATGCTTATCCAAGGAGTGGTATTCGACTACGAGAACAACGATCAAAGCTACCGTCAGAGGTTTATCCAAGCTTGGATGATGGTAAGCAAAGTGGACAGTAAGAAGCTGGGACACAAGAATTCCATTCCCCTCGAACCTTACCTTAAGTGGGTACGAGCTCGTGCTCAGAAACTTGTGATGCCTTATCCCTCCATCTTACGAGTCATCATGGAACCAGTGGTTGAAGGAGATGTCCCGTACATTGTCCTTCATCCAGACATGCCTACCTCACTTGAGGACATACAAAAGGGTTGGATTCATCTAAAGGAAGAACGAGATACTTTCGAAGCTCAATTCTATGGTAGTGAGAAGAGGGTCTTGGAGCATACAAAGAAGCTACAAGAAGAGAAAAGTGTGAACGCCTACCTTGCGCCGATGAGGATGCGTTAAGTCTTTTTATATTATAAAGTTATTTTGTAAGCCCAAGAGGCATGGTGGAATCTTTTTGAGCTAATTAATGAAAATTGATGATTTTTCATTCTTTTGTCTATACAAATTTAAATTTCAATAAATCCTTGAAATCATTTGCATATACATCTCCCATGCATCATAACATGACAGGTTTTTACATAACAAGTTTCCTTATCTTTCTGCTGTTTATTTCAGCAAGATGGATCTAGAGAAAACTCTGAAGGATCTCCAGGCACAAAGTTCTAAATTTCAAGAGACTCTACTAGCCCTAGCCAAGGAGCAGCAAGATATGATGGCATTGCTGGAAGTTAAGAAGAAGCCCAAGAAGAAAGCTCTACTCAACATGTGTAGAAGGTTCAAGGAGACATTCTGTCAGATTCAGGTAGGAGAAGACCCATCTGAAGAAGAAGAGAATCATATTGGTGAGGTTAAGAGTACCTAGGTTTACTGTGTTAATGATCAAGCATTTGATGATGATTATTTTGACGAGCAGTATCCACCTGCCTATATCAAGTATAAGCAGTTAGAAGACAGATTGAAAGCTGTTGAAATCCAAGCCGTCCCCGATTTAGATTTTGACTATTTGGGTTTGATCTCTAGGGTTGTCGTTCCCCACAAATTCAAAATACCTGTCTTTGCAAAGCATGATGGAGTTTCTTGTCAAAAACTTCACCTGAAATCTTATGTGCACAAGATACAGCCGCACACTGGTGATAAGAAACTCTGGGTTCACTTTTCCCAAGAGAGCTTGGCTGGAATGCAACTTTAATGGTTTTATCAGTTAGATGGCTCTCGTATCAACACCTGGGAAGATTTAGCTACCGCAGTCTACCATCAGTATCAATATAACACCGACTTGGCGCCAACAAGGGTTCAGTTGCAAGATATGACCATGGGGAAGAATAAAGGATTTAAATAATATGCACAAAAGTGGAGAGACCTCGCCAGTAGGGTTCAACCACCTTTGACTAATAGGGAGCATATTGACATGTTTATGGGCACCTTATCTGGTCCATTCTTTAACTTGTTGGTTGGCTGCTATTCTTTTGGTTTCGTCGAGCTAATCTTAACCGGTGAAAGAGTTGAAAGTGGCATCAAAAGTGGGAAGAACTTTGTGGCATCTGCCTCCACTTCAAATCATGTCAAGAAACCTTTTGCTGCAAAGAAGGAAATCAACATTGTGTATGGGGCGAGGGCCCGTACCAAGAAGAATGATCATCCGTCTGTTAACGCTGTCTGAATCTCCAATCCAACTCCTACTCCAAGACCATCTGCTAATCATCAACGTTTCGAAACTCTGAGAAGACAATTTACGAGGTTAGGCATGTCATTATCTCAAGCCTTACAACATTTTCTCAAGGCTAATTTGGTGACATTGCACAATCCTCCAGCCAACACCGATACCTCTTCCCCAAAGTATAATCCGAACGCTAAATGTGCTTACCACTCAAGTAGTCCCAAGCACGAGACTGACAAGTGTTTGGCCTTGAAGAATAAAATTCAGGATTTGATCGATAACAAGACTATTGAGTTTGATCCTCCTCCGACTCCGAATGTAATCACCACACCTATGTCGAAGCATGACAAGGGTGTTAATATTGTTGAAGATATAATTTTTGTTGCCTCTGTTGAAGAATTGACTACGCCACTAAATATCATCAAAAAGAATCTGTTGAAAGCTGGGATCTTCCCTGGCTGTGTAAAAGACTGTGTGTGTTGTACAAGACAACTCAATAGATGTGAAGGGCTGAAGAAAGGCATTCAATGCCTGATGGATAGCCACGAAATCATATTTGAGAAGACTTTGTTTGCCAAAAGTTTGACTAACAAATGTGAAGATATCTCCATTATCACTATCTCAAATAAGCCTCTTAGGATCACCTCCAAAGGTCCTATTAGGATTTCAAATGAGCCCACTGTTGCGCCCTTAATAATTACCAATCACGGACCAACTCCCTATTCTTCAAACAAGGCAGTGCGATGGAACTATGGTGCTGAGGTGTTTTACCATGGGATTAAACAAGACGCTTGGATCAAAGAAGAAAAAGCTGGTGATGTTGGTAACATAGCTGGCTCAAGTAAGGTAACTCAAACTGGGAGAATATTTTCACCCAATATCTCACCACCATTTGTTACAAAGGCGCCCATTCGCATTACTGCTGCTAGGACAAATACTGATACAAGATAGAAAGAGAAGGTTGTTGAGCCTGTCGTGACTGAAATACCTGCAAAGGACGTTGCTGATGGAGAACCCTCCACTCGTTAGATGGATGAGATCTTGAAGTTCATAAAAGGAGCGACTTCAAGATTATGGAACAGTTGGGGAAAACCCCTTCTAAGATTTCAATGTTGTCATTGTTGATCTGTTCCAATGCCTATGCTCGGACATTAATCAAATTCCTGAAAAAGGCTCATGTCCCCCATGAGACCATAACAGACCAATTTGAGAATTGTGTGGCTAGCCTGACGGATGATAGTGGCTTGGGATTTTCAGATGCTGACCTAACACCGCTTGGGAAGAACCACAATAAAGCTCTACTTGTATATGTCAAGTGAAAAGGTACTACCTTAGCACATGTGTTGGTCGACACTGGTTCTTCTCTAAACGTACTACCCAAGGGGGCGTTAGACCGTCTAGACTGTGAAGGTTTAGTCTTGAAGCCAAGTGATATCATCGTAAGGGCCTTCGATGGATCAAAAAGGAAAATTCATGGGGAGGTTGATCTTCCAATCAAGGTGGGTTCCCAAATCTTCAATTCTACCTTCTACATCATGGATATCCTTCCTGCCTATTCCTCTCTGTTGGGTTGCCCGTGGATCCATAAAGCAGGGGCAGTAACCTCAACTCTTCATCAGAAACTTAAATATCCTGTCAAGGGAAGAATTGTCACTGTTTGTGGTGAGAAAGAGTTTATGGTGAGCCACCTTAACTCGTTCAAATACGTAGAGATGGATGGAGAATTCATTGAGACCCTGTGTCAAGCCTTTGAAGTCGTGCCACCGATGGTTGCTGCTACCAAATGTTCCTCTGATGAGTCCAAAGCTGTTAAAGTCATATCGAACATGGTTTCAGTCAAAGTTGCTTGTGCTGCAACTGAAGAAGGAAGCTGTGATACTTGGGGGTAACTCCTCGATATCCCATTCAAAGCGGACAAGTTTGGTTTGGGCTTCACCGTCAAGGTTCAGAAAGGAAGTGAGGTGTGCTTGTGCAGGAAAGCCACCTCTCCGCATTGGAAGCCATAAAGTTAATGATGTGGGTGATTCAGATGAAGAAGCTGCATTTGAAGATTGGGTGTATCCAACTACAATGGAGCTGAAGAATTGGCATGTAAAGCACTTCGTGCCTAACTCCTTCATTGAGGAGTAATCTACTTGTTTATTGCTTTTCTTTGTATTCAAGAACATTTTGTCTGTAATATTTAACAATGACTTTTATACATGTGCCTGGCTTGGGGCACTTTAGTACATTTGTCAAGGGTTTTATTTATGTTCATCTAATCATATGATCATTCAATACAAATCATTGGACTCTTTTGCATTCAAATCTTTGTGTTCATTGTCTTTCTTTCAAATACATTTTTCAAAAATATCCATGTATCTTACATTCACACACACACGCTCTTGCAGGTCCTTGTCCACTCTGGATCTTATTGCCAATGATCCTACTATCGTTGACTATGACTTTGAATTTCCAATTAACCAAGCCGAAGATGAAGGTGTGGAAGATTGTGAAATACTGGGAGAACTAACCAGACTTCTATCACAAAAAGAAAAAGCTATTCAGTCGCACAAAGAGTCAGTTGAAGTCATCAATCTGGGTACCGAGAGAGACAAGAAGGAAGTCAAGATTAGTGCTAACTTAGAAGACATTGTCAAGAGCAGGTTGGTTCAAATGTTGCATGATTATATGGAAGTATTTGCTTGGTCTTATGAAGATATTCCAGGGTTGGATACCGACATCGTAGTTCATCGTCTGTCGACAAAAGAAGATTGTTCTCCTGTCAAATAAAAGGTTCGTCATATGAGGTCTGATATGTCTGAAAAGATAAAATCTGAAGTAATGAAACAATTTTATGCAGGGTTCCTAGATATGACCTCCTATCCCAAATGGGTTGCCAATGTGGTTCCAGTGCCAAAGAAAGACGGAAAAGTTCACATTGCATAGACTATAGGGATCTGAATAGGGCAAGCTCCAAGGATTGCTTCCCTTTACCTCACATTGACGTCTTGGTCGACAACACTGCTCAACATAAAGTCTTCTCTTTCATGGATGATTTCTCCGACTATAATCAAATAAGGATGGCTCCGTAAGACATGGAGAAGACCACTTTCGTTACGCAATGGGGCACCTTTTGTTACAAGGTCATGCCGTTCGGATTGAAGAATGCAGGGGCAACATATCAAAGATCTATGGTAGCTTCTTTTCATGATATGATTCATCATGAAATAGAGGTATATGTGGATGATATGATTTCCCGATCACAAACTGAAGAGGAACATCTCGATCACCTGTACAAACTATTCGAGAGGCTGAAAAAGTACAAGTTGAGGTTAAACCCTAACAAGTGCACATTTGGAGTACGATATGAAAAGCTTCTAGGTTTTGTTGTTAGCAATAAAGGCATTGAAGTTGATCCTGCCAAGTTTAAGTCCATCCAAGAAATGCCATTCCCTCATTCTGATAAAGAAGTTAGATGATTTTTGGGTCGTCTCAATTACATCGCCCGCTTCATATCTCACTTGACTGCTACTTATGAGCTAATCTTCAAACTCCTGAACAAAGATCAGTTAGTCAGATGGAATGATGAATGCCAAGCTGCCTTCGACAAAATCAAAGAGTATCTACAAGAGCCTCCTATTCTCATGCCTCCAGTTGAAGGAAGACCCTTGATCATGTACTTGACAGTACTAGAGAACTCTATGGGTTATGTTTTGGGCCAACATGACGAGTCTGGCTGAAAAGAGCATGCTATTTATTACCTGAGCAAAAAATTTACCAATTGTGAAACCAAATATTCACTGCTCGAGAAAACATGTTACGCTCTAGAATAGGCTGCTCGCCGGCTAAGACAGTATATGTTGACTCATACCACTCTGTTGATTTCTAAGATGGACCCAATCAAGTACATCTTTGAGAAACCTTCCCTCTCCGGCCGGATAGCCAGATGGAAAATGATCTTGATTGAGTACATCATTCAATACACTATGCAAAAGGCCATCAAAGGAAGCGTACTAGCATATCATTTGGCCTATCAAGCTGTTGATGACTATCAGTCCATGAACTTTGACTTCCCTGATGAGAACATCATGCTAGTAACCGACTATGCAAAACCTGGACCGTATAACGGACCTGAACAAGGATCCCGATGGACTATGGTCTTAGATGGGGCTTCCAATGCCTTGGGTAACGGAATTGGTGTTGTGATCATCTCTCCTGAAGGTTTCCACACTCCTTTCACTGCCAGATTATGCTTCAATTGCACGAAAAACATGGCCGAGTACGAAGCATGCATTTTGGGTCTGAAAGCTGCCATTGACTTGAGGATCAAACATTTAAATGTGTTTGGGGATTCTGCTCTAGTGATTAGCCAAGTAAAAGGAGATTGGGACACTAAGCACACTAATCTTATCCCTTACAAGGAACTTGTGCTATCCCTGACTCCCTACTTTGAAGAGATCATTTTTGAGCACTTCCCTAGGGAAGAAAATCAATTGGCTGACGCCTTGGCAACCATGTCTTTAATGTTCAAGGTCAGATGGGACAACGGAGCCCCTATGATTACAATTGAGAGATTTCACGAACCTGCGCACTACTGTGAGCTTGACACTGACGCAGAAAAGCCATGGTACCATGAGGTAATGAGATACCTTGAAGCACAAGAGTATCCTGAAGGAGCATCCATCAATGACAGAAAGTTCTTACGAAGATTTTCACCCAAATTCTTCTTAAGTAACGAAATTTTGTACAAGTGCAACCATGACTCTACTATACTCTGATGTATGGACAAGAAGGAGACAGAGGAAATTATGGAAGACATGCACAATGGTCTCTTTGGCACTCACTCAAGTGGACATACGATGGCTAAGAAAATACTGAGAACTGGCTATTATTGGTCAACAATGGAGGATGATTACCATCAACACTCTAAGACTTGTCACAAATGTCAAATCTATGCTGACAAGGTCCATGTGCCTCTTATCCCTTTGAACGTCATGACCGCTCCGTGGCCATTTGCAATGTGGGGCATTGACATGATTGGAGAGATCAATCCCACCGCTTCTAATGGACATCACTTCATTCTTGTCGCTATCGACTATTTCACCAAATGGGTCGAAGTCGCCTCGTTTGCCTCAGTCACTAAGAATGTGGTAGCCAGATTCATCAAACATAACCTCATATGCCGCTACGGTATCCCCAAAAGGATCATCATCGACAATGGGACTAACCTCAACAATGCTATCATTACTGAACTTTACACTCATTTCAAGATCAAGCATCATAATTTTTCTCCATATAGACCTAAAATGAATGGCGCAGTCGAAGTGTCCAACAAAAACATCAAGAAGATTGTGCAAAAGATGGTAGTAACCTATAAGGACTGACATGAGATGTTACTGTTTACTCTACATGGCTACCGTACTTCAGCTAGGACATCAACTGGGGAAACTCCCTTTTCTCTAGTCTATGGCATGGAAGTTGTTTTACCAGTGGAAGTTCAAATTCCCTCACTGAGGATTATGAATGAGGCAGGCTTAGGCGAAGACGTGTGGATTCAGACAAGATTGGATCAGCTGAACTTGATCGACGAAAAACGACTGGCTTCTGTTTGTCATGGTCAGACATACCAAAAATGTATGATCAAGGCTTTCAACAAAAAGATCAAGCCTCGAGTATATCAAGCTGGTGACTTGGTGATAAAGCGTATCATTCTGCCACAAGGCGACCCCAGAGGCAAATGGACTCCCACCTACGAAGGGCCATTTGTTGTTAAGAGAGTGTTCTCTGGAGGTGCCATGATGATGACCATCATGGATGGTGACGACTTCCCACATCCTATAAACGCGGACATAGTTAAAAAATACTACGCATAAGAGACCCACTAGGTTGACACACCTAGGCAAAATAAGGGCATCCCGATAAACCAAAAAGGTTTGGGCAAAAATTAGGGATATATGCAAAAGATTGTACACCCGGCAAGTTGAAAACTCGAAAGGGCGACTTGGGCAAAAATGGGTATCCTGGTGGGCTGAAAACCCGAAAGGGAGGTTCAGGAAAAAATTAAGGATTGAAAGCGTATGAATATGTCCCGTTGGAATCACCATAGTCAACTTTATCACCAAGGTCTGAGTTCAAATGATCCGAGATCAATCCAATCAACTTCTGTCAACAGCAAGGGGCATTCGAAGACATTGGGGCAATAGTAGAGTTGGAAGGCATTGAGATCATTTCACATGGCTATTTTGTTTTCCTTTTGACGATTTCCTCTTACTAGGATCTCCGTCTCTTTGTACAAAAAACGCCTATTCATGGGAAAAATATCAATACAAATATACTTAGAAGTGAAAACTTTTTGTCTTTGTTTTGAATGCAAATATGTCCAATGACTAAAATTGAACGAACATATGCATATGAACATAATTAAAACTGTTTGGTACATATGACCTAAGCAGTAACAAGCAACTATTTAATGTATATGGAATATCCCCACAAAGTTATTTCATTAACATCATCCTCAACAAAGGTACCCACAAAGTCTCTTTGCATAGGATAATCTCCAACCAGAGTCTCAATCTCTTGGCAGCTCTCTCCCCAGCTAAGTTGATCCAACAAGTAGAAGCCTTGTGAACATCTTCCTCAAAGAACTCGCCTCGTCAATAGTTTGTCAACAGGGTTTATTTCCCTAACATACAACAATCAAGAAACCATAAGATTCCCCAGCTTTGTTTATTCCCCCCAGTCGAGTCTGTATTCCCCTGGCATAGTCTATCTTCCCTAGTTGAGCCTGTTATCCCCAGCTAAGTGTATCCTTCCTAAGCTGAGTCTATCCTCCCTGACTGAGTCTACACTTTCCAGCTTGAGTTTGCCTTTAAGACTATTTCAACTCATAGGCCCACAACCCCTAATCCACGGTAAAGTCGTCAACAAAACCTTTACAATATAAAAAACTGCTATAAAGCCTGGACCCGGCCAGATATTAGTGCAACTTTTAGATACTATAAATCCTGGACCCGACCAGATAATATTTTAACTCCCCGAGATATAGAAGAACCTAGACTCAACCAGACCAAGGTTTAACTTCTTTTTCGCAGTAGAGTTTTCCTCTACCCCAACAAGTTACTGTGAAGCATGGACCCGGCCAGATATCTGTTTTCAATTTCATCTTTTCAAGAAAGTTATTGTGAAGCCTAGATCCGACCAGATAGCAATTCCCATAAGAAGTTTGAAACCTGGAATCCGACCAGATAGCAACTAAGTTCCCCAAGCAAGTTACTGTAAAGCCTGGATCCGACCAGATATCAGTTCAACTTTGTCTTTTCGAATAAGTTTATTGTGAAACCTGGACCCGATTAGATAACAATTAAATTCATCCACCTCAAAATATGTGAAACCTGGATCCGACCAGATGTAAGTTCAAAATTTTCTATTCAAGCAAGCTATTGTGAAACCTAGAATCCGACGAGATAAGGATTAGCTACAATGCCAGCAAGACACTATGAAGCCTGGCCCCGACCAGATAATAGCATAAATTTTCAAAACTCTGAAGCCTGGACCCGACCAGATAGTAGCTACCACTTCAAGTTACTATGAAGCCTGGACCCGACCAAATATCCGTTCAACTTCATCTTTTCTAGTAAGTTACTGCAAAGCCTTGAATCCGACCAGATAACAGTTAACTTCCTTATCCCCTGCAAGTTGTTATGAAGTCTAGATCCGACCAGATAACAATTTAATTTCAAGAAATTTTCTATAAAGCCTGGAATCCGACCAGATAACAGTTAATTTATCCTTCCCTAGTAAGTTACCATGAAGCTTGGATTCGACCAGATAGCAGTTGACTTCCTCATCCTCAGTAAGCTGTAAAGCCTAGACCCGACCAGATAACAGTTAAACATCCAAAAGCCAATCCCCGATGGAGGCATTCTATTAAATTTGAAGATGTGCATATTGTTCGTCCCTAACAGCAATCCGGGATTCAACTTCCCAGGAACTCCTCAGCAGCAGTCGGAGATTTATTTTCCCGGACAAACATATATCTCACATTCATACATCATAGCATGTACATACAAAATGCATTTAACACCATATCCTTCATCTTGTGAACATCATGCATACATCTGCATTTTACTAACTCTTTTCCCCACAAGTAAAACATCAAGTTTTAGTATAAATCGACCGAAGATTTGTGCTGATACTTCTACCAGTGTTTACCATCATTCCTCCAAATGGCATCTATAAGCCCATTCCCAATCCATCTTCGAGTGCAAATTTTTGGGCACTCTAGTGTTCAATCATCTTCCACCTTTAAGTCACGGATGAAGGATCCGCCAATCTAACTCTTCAGTTTTAAGAAGATTGAATAGGGGAAGCTTTTGTACCCCAAAATTTTCTCCTCTCATTTATCAAGTAATCTCCCACAAGATCTCCTTTGGTTCAAGACTGCACAAGGATTGATCAACTCAAGACACCTCCTCAAGCACTAAAGACTGAAAATTAGGGTTTGAGATTGCATAAGGACAAATGGAGTTTTAATTCCCCATATGACTTTCATGGATCATTTTGGACCCTTAAGATTGCTCATGTTAGGTTTCAAGTCTTGGATCACATATTTGCCCAGTCAATTGATCAGTTGACCTAAAAATCAACTATATTGGGGAAAAAGTCAACTGTGGTCAATTTACAGTCAAACTTCATAATTTTTTATCCCTATCAACATCATGAACCTATATATGTCATTTGATCAAGTTTGGATCACAATTTCTCAAGAAACTTGATCAGATCAACAAAAGGGCAAAATAGTCAAAATTAGGGTTTTGACTAAGAAGGTGCAATTTCTGATTTTTGACCTAGAAAATGATTTATTGGTTTAATTTATGATCTCAAGGACTCAAATGCTTCGTTTTTACCTATTGGAATGTCTCAAAACATCTCTCAAGTTTGTTTGGTTGATCGATGAATTTCAATCAACTGATGAAAAGTCAATTGTACACTGAAAAATCAAACATTGACTTTTTGGTCAAAATCAAGTACCAAAGATCACAATTCATAAAAACATGTCAAAATATGAAACTTGTTCATCAAAAAATCAAAAAGTTAAAATTCATCTTTGAAAAGTCAAAATTTCAAACTTAGTAATTTTTCTAAGTGTTGGAAAATTCATGTTTTTTCACAACTTTATGCCAAATTTTTAACACGATGCAAGATGATTCAAGGGAAACTTCCAACATGAAAGTTGTAGATCTCAATGATATATAAAAAATTATAGGGCGGAAAGTTTCCTAGAAGTTCTTGGATTTCAAGTTATGAATTCATGAAGTCATGGCATTTTTGAATAAACACTTAGAGAAATTTTCAGCAGTTTTGATCAGGTTTTTATCCCAACTTCTTGGCCAATTTTCATCAAGTTCCAGTTTGATTTAACAAAAGTGGTCAACATGAAAGTTATATAGGGTGTTTCAATCTTTCCAAAACATCCAAGAGCATGAATTTATCATATTTGAGCTAGGAGATTCAAGGGCCTGAAGTTGGACATTCATTCTTAAATTGCAAGCCATTTTGTTGAAGAACACATAATCCAATTGGCATGATGTGCTGCATAATCTTACTTTGTAGGCCTTGTGACTTGCAAATCTACCATAATTTAATGTTTACACAAACTTTTGAGTTATGGTCCATTTGGTTTAAGCATTGTCCAAGTGATCTTTCCATTTTTGGCACAAAGTTGACATTGCCATTCTTGCAAAGTAGCTTTAATCATAAAGTCAGCTCTCCTTGAGCCTCTAACTTATCCCTTCTACACACACTCAACATGAAAAATCAGAAGGGCGTGCTTATAGTGTCCAATAACTCTATGCAACAATGTACAAAGCATTGGAACTATGACCTTTAAGCTTGCTTCGTGTACAATCTAACCTAGCCATAACATGTGATTTAAAATCTGAGTTTTGTTTCAAGTCTCAAACCTTCTCTATAAATAGAGAGGCCATTTGCAAGAGAAAGGGGCCATAAAAATAGAAGGAGGAACTAACACTCAAAATCATTTTTGCTGTCAAAAACCAGATTTGTCCACAAAACCTCCATTTTTGAGCTTTGAAGTCCAAATCATTGAATCTCATACCTTGCAAGTTTTCTCCAAACAAACCATCCAAACACTTCACATACACAATATAGAAGTTGTTCAAACATAATAATAACTTCTGTAACATCACTATCACCATCTTCCAAACACAAAAAACATATATTGCAACTTGACTTGGTTGGAGCGGTTCAACCATTTTCAGCATAAAAAGGAAGGTTGGAGATACTTTAAGGAGGTTCAAAGGATCTCGATCAATAACCACTTTACACTCGAAAACATTTGTACATGTTCTAAAGCTTCCGCTTTGAAAGGTAAACTTTCTCAAACTGTGATATCATTGTTCATGCATCATTTGCTTTTGCGCTCAAAAGATATAACAAGACAGATCAAAGAGAAAAAACTAGCAAAAAGCCAGACCAGAGGCTGACACGGGTGCCTGTGTCACACGACACAACCCGTGTCAGCTTAGTTGGGTTAAAAACATAACAAAATGCAGGGACAGTGGATGACAATGGTGCCCGTGTCAAACAACACGTCCCGTGTCAGTGTTACTGGTTCAGACACGAGCAGAAAAAAGATGGACAGGGGATGACACAAGCGCCCGTGTCACATGACATGGTCGTGTCAGATTGGCTAGAACAAAAAAGATGCAGAAAAGTCATGGACAGATCCTGACATGCGTGCATGTGTCCACGGACATGGTCCGTGTCAGCTCAGGCACCAACTTTCTTGATTTTGGAGATTTTTTAGGTTATTTTGGATATATTTCATTGCTTGGAAATGATCTAACACTATAAAACCTTTTTTTTCAAATGAAATCTCAAAAAAAAATTTCTAAACAATTAGTTTTTTTAAGTTAACTTAGACTTAGGTTTTTCTTCAATGAAATTAATTGCAAAACCTTTTCTACAAAAAACCCTAAAAACATTTTTAACTTAATTTCTTTCTTAATTAATTAGGTTTAAGTTTTGTTTAATTTTTAATTAATCATCTCTCTTAATTAGTTTAAAACGCTTTCATCAAAACCAAACAAAATCATTTCTTTTTCCATTTGCACTTGTACATTATTTATTCAATTCTTGTACATTATTCAATATGGTTGTAATAGATAATTAGGTTTAATTTTCTTGTAAATCCCCATTTGTAAATTTGTATACCCCCTTCCCTAATTATGTAATAGCTTAGTATTTTTACTTTCCGCAATTTATCGCTTTATATAAATGCTAGTAAATTAGGGTTTGTATGGAAAGACTAAAAATCAATAATTAGAAAACCATAATTCAAGATAAACAATGCATGTAAATCCAACACACTTGCACACTTCCATCCTTAGGGTAATTCCACTTTTTTGCCTTACAAGAAATGGCCATGTTATGCATGTGGGATGTCTTAGCAAAAAGAAATAAAAAAATACAAGATCATAGTCCCTCAATGACGCTATCAAATGTTTCCTTTTAAAAATGATCTTAGTCCCTCAAATAGAAATGCTAAGACATCTCACAACATTGATATCATGGCTACACAATGAACCATGTTCGTCCCTTTTACATCCAAAGATAAATCTTCTTACCAAATCAATCGTAAGATAGCATTATCAAAGGAAAGGAAGAAATGAACTAAGACTTTTGAGTAGGTAGATTGTTCCTAGTTGCTTGCTCATTTTCAAATAAAAAATCCTTGCTAATTTTCAAAACAAACACCAAACTTTCAAAAAACACTTTCAAAACCTTTTCCAAACATGAAATATTTTCAAAAGCTTAACACTCTGTATATGTTCTTACAAACGAGAGCTATTACAAAGTTTGCCTAAACGATGACGCCTTTTCAAAATACTTTTAAAAAAACCATACAAAGCACATTTTCAAGAAAAAAGCCAGTGATCTAGCAAGCAACTAAGAGCCCATAGATAACTATGGATGAAAAGGGTGCTAATACCTTCCCTTTTCATAATCTACCCCCCGAACTCAAGAAATAATCTCAAAGGTCTTTCTTGTTCTTTTCAGCCTTTCCTTTTGGATAAAAGAAAAGTCGGTGGCGACTTTTGCTAACCGCAACAATTGGATTAAAACGCAAAACATCCTAAGTCAGTTCTCCCCCTGTATCACAGTTTGACTATTATCCCAACTCTTGGAGTCCTTGGAAAATGCAGAGCAGGGTAATAAACCTTCTACTGATAGACAAGTGACGAGATGACGGGACGTAGTCGTACGCTTTAATCCCTAAATTTTGCATGGACAGTCCTTTCAGATTTTCAGTCCATCGGGATACCCCTTTTTGCCCGAGCCGCCTTTTCAGGTTTTCGACTTGCCGGGTGTACATATTTTTTTTCATATGTATATCCCTAATTTTTTCCCGAACCCTTTTGGTTCACTAAGATGCCCTTATTTTTTCCTAGGCCAGTCAACCTAGCGGGTCTTTGTTCATGCGTAGTATTTTCCGACTATGTCCATGTTCATCGGGTATGGAGAATTGTTGTTGTCCATAGTAGTAAGTGTTCCCACACTTCCAAAAAATATTTGTTTGATCGTATAGGATTCGTTGCTGGAATTCATGTCCAATTCCCCAAGTGATTCAGATGGAGATCTGCCCCTGGCTATTTGGCATTTTTGAGAGATTCCTTAAACCTTGACTAGACTGCCCCCAGATCAGCTGGACACCATGCTATACCCCTTGATTATGAAAGGCCTATCACTGGAATGTCTTTCCATCTGTGGTGATTATGTCCACTGAGAATATTTGTGTTCATCGAATATCTGTCGTGCGAATTTCTCTGCTGTTGAATAAATAGTCATATGCAATGGTATTTTAAGAGTGCAAAGCTTATATCTGTCTTGAAGTTTGAAAATTAATTTTTTAGTAAAAAAAACAAATTTTGTAAGAGTGTGATATCAGCTCAGGATTTATAGCGAGCCCTACAGGAGTCAGGATACCTTTTGTAACACTATCATTCAAACTAACCCATGCTTCAGTTAGGACTTTTAAGGGTTTTAGTGTTGTCTGGTTCACGGTTTAAGAAACAAAGTATAAAGGCTCAAATTTTATTTGTACCCAACCCGTTCTTCGTGATGTTCTTCAATCCTATGCTCAGCTAATTATGTGGATAGATTCCAGTTGAGTCTAGAATCTTTGCCCTGATATTTCGGTGATGGTTCAGAAGTTGAACGTTTCTTTGAGAAGGCAGTCATTTTTGTAACCTTTTCTTTTTTTTGTTGAGGATTTGTAGCGACCTCTTTTTATTTGTTTTGTTATCCCTACTTTTTCCTGAACTATTTCTTTTGCGATTATAGTCAGCGGGATGCCCCATTTTTTTTCTTCTTAAGTCTCCTTCATAGGTTTTGACTTCGCGGGCTTTTCTTTTGAAAAATAATGACTGCCTGTTTTAATGATCATGCGGAACCATCATCGTCTTCTGTTTTTGGAATGATACCTCCGACACTACTTGTCGTGTACGAGAGGAAGGCTTGCGATTGGAATGCACCTTTGAATTAACTGAGAAACTATCCTGCCCCAGGTTATGATTAAGGGTTTTAGTTTGTGTGAAAAGAAAAACTCCTGCTTCTTAGGCTCAAAGGGGTTGACTAGGGATTATCTTCCTTATAACTCCACTGTTTAGGATTTGAAACAACGCTTGTACATCGTCAGCGGGGTCTGTTCAAAAGCATACTGTAGAGATCATGGTATTATTTTCGTCATCCTCCCTCTAAAGGCTTACAGCTTCTAATCGAGAGTTGAACATCGCAAAAAGGAAGTAAGAAAGCAGTTTAAATATAACGAAAATGACATAATTCAAGACAAACATATGTAATGCATTAATGGGAAAACCAAAGTTTGACATGACAGTAATTGTTTGAACAAGCAAGGGAAATTACAATTGAAAAATCACAAATGAACTAGAAGCTCTCAATGATTGGGCCTAGGAGCAGTGATCACGTGGTGAGTCTCTGGAGGGTTGAATTCAATCTCCTTGGTGTCAATCATATCCTGAATTTTGTTCTTCAAAGCCCAGCAGCCATTCGTATCATGTCCAGGACTATCAGAATGGTATGCACACCTTTCACTGGGGTGGTAGCTAGGAGCAAAGGTATTAGGATTCCGTAGAGGAGCCTTCAATGTGACAAAATTCAACTTCAACATGTGTTGCAAGACTTGCGACATTGGTATGTTGACTTTGGTATATTTCCTAGTGAATGCATCCCGCTTACGCCGGTTACCCTGTCGTTGTTAGCGAGTTGGCAGTTGGGTTCGTGATGTAGCAGTAATTTGGAAAGGTCTACTCTCCACCCATCCAACTTCTTATCTCATCAGAAGCTGATTAATGACCTGATCCCCAGTCTCGACTGTTTGCTTCATACAGTTGCATCCGTCTTGATGAAGCTTGCTGATGAGAAACCTCAAATCTTCTTATTCCCGAGCTAAACTTTGGATAAGAGCCATTTTATTAATCATCTGGATTCTCATCCTTTCCATTTCAGCTTGCAGTTGTTCCAACTGGTCATCCTTATTGTTGTTAGGATGTTTCTTGGTCAAGTTCCCGTTGAGGAGTGCTTTCAATTCTTCCTTCCCCTTGGATAGATTGAAGAACACTTCCATGAACTGAGCCTCTTGAATTTGGAGATCTATGTTGTTCTATTTGAAAGCTATATTCCTTGCTGAAATAAACAGCGAGAACATGAGTGGGTCAGAGCCCCTGACTCAAGTTGTTGTGTTTTGATCTTTTGACGACATTGGCTAGAGGAAAATAAATCCCCTTGCCCCTTGCTAGACGTCTGGTTCATCATAACATGCACCACATGCCCTTGTGATCCTTGAAATGGTTAAGGAAATGCTATGGTATGATATTATGATGAGTATGCTATGCATCAAGAAAAAAACGCAGGGCGATGAAGACAAGTATGTCTTGCCGGAAATCCAAGTTATTGGAAAATGACTACAAACAAGTCTTGCAAGGAGTGCAAATAAAGCCTTGCAATGAGTTCAAGTTGTTAGGAAATGAAAGAAAACAAGTTACACAAGTAGCCTTAGGTTTAGGCTTGCATGGGGTTTGTAGGTAAGTACCCTCTTGAAGTTTCAGTTGGCTCAACATGTCCTATTAATAGTAACCAGGTTCTAAGGAGTCTCATATCATTGACCTTTCTTTTAGGCATTGTTTAGCTCAAGCACTGAAGTATTGCGGCCAGAATATCCCAAAAGTCTAGTCTCAATGAGTGTAGTATTTAGTATCAACCAATCTTCGGTTGGAACCAAAGTCAACTATCTCACTACTTTCTAATGGCTTAGGATGAGTCAATTAAAGGTTCTAAAGGTCAGTTAGTGCTTAATGATACTATAAGGAAGCCTAATGTTATCCTTGACTGACTCAAGGAACATTAGTATAATCCAGAGTATCACGCTAACATATTTATCACTTCATACATATCGGTCTACACCGTATAGCCTCCATGATTTATTTCTACTTACCTAATAAGGTTCCCCAGATCCGGGTGTAGGATCTTTACAAGTAAACCCAAGCAAAACCCTTAAAGATAAAGCAAGCAAAGCATACAAGGAAAGTAATTTAAAATGATGAACTAAACTCTAAGGTAACCCCACTTTTTTTTATTTCCCCGGTAGAGACGCCATTTGTGTGATACAGTGGCAGAACCGACTGTTATATTGGTTTTTCTTTTTGTATTCATGAATATTACAGTAAGAAAGAGTCGCCACCAACTTTTCTTTTATCCAACAAAGGAAAGGGTGGAAATAACAGAAAAAGACCTTTTCGAGAATTTTCTGAGTAAGGGGGTAGATTATGGAAAGGGAAGGTGTTAGCACCCTTTCCATCTGTAGTTTTCTACAGGCTCTTAGATGCGTAGCTCATTTTTTGAAATACCTTGTGCTTTGTGTGTTTTTGAAAAGTATTTTTAAATGCCAATAGTGAGGAAATTTGCTTCATGACAACTCTTGTATCAGTCCTCAAGAGTGTTGATAAAGCATTTTTGAAAATGTTTTTGAAATGTTTTGTGTAAGTGTGAAAATTGGTTTTTGAGCAAGCATCTAGGAACTATCTACTTATACTCGAAAGGTTTATTCTTTTCTTCCTATCCTTTAGACAGTGTTATTCTACTATCAGTGAGTAGGTAACCCTAGTCGTTGGATGTTTGAGGGACATTCGAAGGGATGTACAGTCATAAAGGCAACTTATAGAGACGCTTTAGCAATTTTGTTTAAGGGACTAGATCATTTACCGAAAGGCAATACTGTAGGGTCATCGAGGGACTATGGTCTTTTTATTTAAGCGTCTTCGCTAAAGCGTCCCTACATTCGAGGGACATGACTGTTTAATTTTTCGAAAGGAAACCAAAGTGGGTGTACCCTAGAGGTGTATATGTGCAAAGTGTGTTTTGTTCAGTTATTTTAGTCTTGTGTTAAGTTTGTAACGTTTTTATTTTAATCTTTGCCATACAATCCTATTAGTCATACATCTAGCAGTTCATATGAAAGCAATAGAAAATGCGGAATATAAGTGTCCTACGCTATTATAACCAAATTGAAAGGAAAGAAATTGTAAAAACAAGAATAAAATAAAGAGGGGAAGTGAGTCCTTGGATCCAGGCAGTAGAATCCTTCAACTCACCCTTCTTTTGCTTTCTTTCGATTGAGCTTGGGAGTTGGCATGAACAACCTTCGATTTCACCCTTTCTTGCTTCTTTCGATTGAGCTTGGAAGTTGGTACGAGCAACCTTCGATTGCACCTTTTCCTGCTTCTTTCGATTGAGCTTTTGAGTTAGAGTGAGCAACCTTCAATTGCAACCTTCTCTACTTCTTTCGATTAGACTATGAAGCAATATGGACCTACAGAGCAGCATGAGTGTATATCCTTCGTTCACACCCTTTTTGTCTTTCATTTGAGTCTGTACAGGTTAGTTCCAACATAAATTTGGACAAGAAAAGAAAACAAACAAAAAGGACACAAACGAAGAATATAACTAAAAGTCTATTTACATGTTATACTGAAATGGAAAATAAGTGAAAGGCTATTTATATGTTATACTGAAACGAAAAACAAGTGAAAGGCTATTTGCATGTTATGCTGAAACGAGAGATGAAAGGTCAAGAGGACTTGCCTTACTTGAAAATGGAACTTGTATGTGGACTGGGGTTGTTGGATGCTCTTGGATTCGAAAGGAAAGAGACAAGTATGGTGTGATCTTGTTGAATTTTGAGAAATTTTGGTATGCTTCTTTTAGGATGTGTATGCATGTAAGGCAATATATGTGTAGTCTCCTGGTGAATGTCCCTTTTGTGTATGTGTCTGGCTTTATATTTATAAGGATGTGAGGTTGCATGGAAATGGCAAGGGGCATCCATTAACTAGGCTTTGAAGGCCATGAGACAAGAATCCAACACATTGAAAGTTGGCCATATTTGGATAATTCTTGCCATTTTGAAATCTTGAGTGAACCTAGACTCATTTGACTCTTTCGAATAACTTCCATCCTTGCTCTTCGATTGGCCCTGAGTTGCCTCCTTCGAATGGCTCTGGTTTCATTCTTATAGCTCTTTCGATTGAGTCCATCCTCATCAATTCGAATTTCTTAGATCTTTGATGACTCTGAATTCCAATTGTTCAGAGTTATTCCTTGTCAGAGTTTCTTAAATTAATTCACCATTTGTATCAATTCGAATTGCCCAGAATTCTCTTCTTCAGAGCATTGTTCTTTTTGATGATTCTGAATTCCAATTCAAACTTGTTCAGATTTTCCCTTATCAGGGCTTCTTTGAAAGCCCCTCAGATCTTTACTTTTCGATTGACTATAGATCTTGATTCAAATTGTACAAGGCCTCAACATCTTGGCTTCTTTGATCATCCCCTAAGTTCGCTCTCTTCGATTACTCTGACACTACTCAACTAGCCTAATCAAAAGACTTCATTTTGGCCAGTCGAAGCTTCCTTTGGCAGGAATGTGCTTGTGCATGGGGTTTGGGCTTGGCAGCATGCAGGATTTTGGCCAGCAAGCATCTTGGACCAAGACTCATCACAAAGCAAACTTGTTTTCAATAATCACGTATCCTTCAAATGTACCAATGAATGCTTCTTCGAAGGGATCACATGAATGCGCCTTCGAAGGGACTATCATGCGTGTCGAAGTATGGAAAACTGTGCGTCTTTTGATTCATTAAATCGAAATTGTTTCAAAGGGAACCATTACCTAGTCGAAGTTGGAACAAAGACAGCCAATGCCTTGTGGACGATAGAATGAGGGAGGCCAAAGCAAGCATAAAAGAGGTTAATCCCTAGTAAATCTAATCAGGCACGAAGGAGGTATTTGCCTTGTGGGTTAAAGGCAAATCTGAAGAAGTCTTGGCCTTGTGTGCCTTGCGAACTGAACTTGAGTGAAGGGGGGCCAGTGCTTAATCGAAGCTGATGGACTAAAGCTTGATCGAAGGATTTTAAATGCCCAATCGAATCTTGTGAGACGCATATCGCTCAAAGGGTCCCAGATGCCCAATTGAAACCCTTTGTCCAGATGTCAATCGAAGGACATCCTGTTCAGATGCCAACCGAAGACACCTTTGTTCATCTTCAAAAAATATTTATTTTCTTCCATCAAGTGTTTGTAATCATCTATGCAAGAGACAATCTTGGAGAACATGAGAGGGAAAATTTTGGGGTACAACAATTATATTATCATATATTGATATGGCCATGATTATAATATACACTCCTTTCATTTTAAAATGGCTATCGTTTTAACAAACAAATTTTGTTTTAAAATGACTGTTATTTTCACTTTTCAATATAGTAATAATTACTATTTTTTCCAACTGTACCATTTACTTTTTATTCTCTACACTACTTTCAATACACTAATAGGGTTCGTTTTGTAAAAGTGGTAATGTCTTATGACAACATCATTGCATTCTTTAATTTGTGTGAAAGAATCTTAAATGACAATCATTTTGAAATGGAGGGAGTATAATGTCTTGCTTTAAGTTGTATAAAGATTTTTATGTTATAGTTTCTTTTATAACTATAGCTATATATGTAATTATAGTCTTTGATGGTGATTTATTTGTGTGTTGAAATTTTAGTATAGCAGTGATGATGTATATTTTTGAATGTGTGTGTCAAGTTGTAGTACATGTTGTTATAAATTATATATGTGATTAAATAAATCAATTATACTATCTTATGATGTTTTGTTCTTTTGGTGAATAATTTTGTGATGTGTATATAATTCTGATTATTATGTTGTGGTGATAGTTCCGAAGGGAGAACTACATGAATACTATTTTTTTCATGATGTTTATGGTTAGAATGGGAACTTTAAACATGTTGTTGTTGTCGAATTGATAATATGTCATGCATCATATTGTGTTGTGATGTGAAAGAGGCGAGTCACAAGTTCAGAAGGGGGGGATGAGTGACTTTTTTGGAGCTCAGAAGGGGGGGCTCAGAGTTCAGAAGGGGGGTCCAGTTCGAAGTGGAACCGTTATTGAGTTTGGTACCCCATGCATAATGTCGAGTCGTGAGTCACATTGCATACATATAAGCTTTATTCGTGTAAATTATTCATCTGCGTTGAGTGTGAATAACTATATATGGTGTTGTGGTGTGATTAAATAATGTTGTTGATGTGTATTTTAATCTACCCTCGTATTCTTTACACCGTCAATATATAGAAGTTTATTCTCACCCATTTTCTTGTTGTTTTGTGTTTCTTATACTTTATTGGACAGATACTCAGGAGGAATGACTTTCCAATGTGAGTTGGAAGATGGTTGGATGCTTATCTTTGTTTATTTAGTTTTTCGTTATTTTTAGTCGGTTAAATGTTTTGGTCTGTAACATCGGGAACGGGGCGATTTGTTTTGCTTTGAGTTATGAGTTGAATCATGTTATTTGAATTGAATACTTTATTGTTAAATAATTATGTTAAAGTTTTTGTTTAATTAATATTCTGCTGCAAGTTGATATTTTAAAAATGGTTGAAAAGTATGCATGTTTTGTCGAGTGACATCCTAAATTGTTGTTTAATTTTTTTAAAATAAGTTTCAGGGTTTAGGGTGTTACATTTTATGGAGCAGGATTGTGTTTAGTGTTGTTTTGAAGCATGTGACACCCTTTTGGATGTGTTTTTCGATTAAAATATTCGATAATATTATGTGAGTTCATAAGGATGTTACACCTTACCTTTAAATTTGATTTTTTTTTAATTTTGACAATTTGCTTGAAAATACTAAAACTCTAAATGCAGTGTTTTATTAATTTTTATGATGAAATTAAAAAATGGTAAGAGTGTTAATAAATGAATAATGAAAAACTAAATTAAAATATTTTTGTATTTTTGAGGTTAATCGATAAATTTTGAAAGCCCATGAAATACCGAGAAATCAATTTATATTGCTCAAACAAAATTGGGATACTAAGTATGCCCCTGTTTAATTATATGTAACTAAAAATATGAATTACATAAGTATTCATGTAATTGTTGTAAAAAATAATTAAATATAAATGATTCAAATTTTGTCCTTAGATTTGCAAAGGAAAATGAGATGACAAGGAAAACAAAATGATCATTGTTAACAAGAATGCTAATAATTAGATTGACAAGAAAGTAATTAAATATCTTCGACCAAAAGGTTGATGCATAGATCAACAAGAAAAGCAAATGACCATCTTCAACCGGAATGTTGATGCATACTTCGACAAAAAAATAAATGATCGTCTTTAACCAAAAGGTCGATGCTTAGATCGACAAGAAAATAAATGATCGTCTTCAACCAATAAATTTATGTGTATATAGAAAGGTAAGTTAATGAATATATTCAACCAAAAGATTAATGTGTATATTTACATGAAAGTAAATGATCTTTTCCTACCGAAAGGTTGATGCATAGATTGGCATAAAAGTAAATGATCGTCTTCAACTGAAAGGTTGATGCATAGATCCACAAAAAGTAAATGGTTGTATTATACCAAAAGGTTGATGTTTAGATCGACAAGGAGAGTAAATACTCTTCACCAACCAAAAGGTGGATGTGTAGATTAACAAGAAAGTAAATTATCATATCAAAACGAAAACTTGATGCATAGATCAACAAGAAAGTAAATGTTCATTGCCCGACAGTACGCTAGTTCTTAGAACAAAAAAGAAGTAAATGATCATCTCCAGGTAGTACATTGGTGTTTAGCTTGATAGAAAAGTAAATGATCATCACTAGACATGATATTGGTTCTTAGACAGACATAAAAGTAAATGATCATCGTTAGGAAGTACGATGGTTCTTAAATCAATAAAAAAAGTATATGAACGTCGTCAGATGATACACGGGTTCTTACATTGATAGGAAAGTAAATGTTATTCGTCAGGGGTAGTACCCTGATTTTTAGACCGACATAAAAGTAAATTATTGTCGTTAGGCATTATGCTGGTTCTTAGACTGAAAAAAAGTAAATGATCCTCGTCAGGAGATGCATTGGTTCTTAGATTGAAAAAAAAAGTAAATGATCATCGCTAGGCAGTATGTGTCATAGAGCGAAAAATACTTGAGCGCATCACACGCTAAAAATACAATAGATTCAGCATCAAATTTTCTTTATTCCAAAAGAAAGAGAAAATATCGATAAAACCCACAAAGAACAACGATATGGGCATCCCTACCAAATTAGGATTCAGAAGTCAGTTATGGAATGAGAAGGTATTAACACCCCTCACATCTGTTGTACTCAATAGGACCCATTTAGTTAGTCTCGTGAAAGAGTGTTAACGTGATGTTTACTTGTTTCTTAATTATTATGCAAGAAAAAGAGAAAGAAAGGAAAATGTTTTTGAAATTTATTATTATTAGGCTTGCTGAGATTTCATAATCTCGTGCGTATGTATTCTGATAGTGCAATGAGAAAATAATAACTCCATAGTTTGGGTTGAAAGAAATATGTTTTTTGGTTGATTTTATTTGTGAAAACGAGTCTTGTCGCACTTGGGTGGAAAAGACTAGTTAAAAGGTTCGCGCTTGAGTGATGAAAGAGATTCACACTTGGGGGAAAATATGATTTAATGAGTTTGAATAGTTTTTAGAGGACATGCATGCCAAATGTCTAAGATATTCGGCTCGTATTCAAACACTTAGGGAAAGAATGAAAATTCTTCCAACTCGCCCGTTTAATCCTTTTATTGAAAGAAGATCTTGAAACTTGGTTGATGAATTTTGAAAATACTTGACGTTGGATCTAGTGTTTAATTGATTTTGAATTCTATTGTGAAAGTGACTTGACGTTAGATCAAGTGTTTATTTGCGAAAATAGTGAATGATCGGTGAAGAGTTTACTGAGAAAAATTACTTGATGTTGATCAAATAGTCTTGAATTTATTTTAGATAAAAGACTTGTTTTTAGTTTTCTTGATTTTTATTAACGATGCTAAACAATAATCACAATGGTAATGCAAGAGAAGTAAGTTAAGACAAGAGAAAAGATTGGAAATCAAGGCAAATATCGGTGAACACAAATAAAAAACACATACACATAGAGCAATCAAAAATGCAAATTGATACGCTTATCCTTAATCACAAACCTTAGCGCCCCCAATTTCATTAATGTTGGGTGATTACAAATACATGATAAATGATGAAAGAGGAAAAGTAAAGTAAAAACAACGATCCAGTACTTGCTTCTATATCTCAAATTATTCTTCTCAAAGTAAAAACAATACAAATGCACATGTTGATAAAAAAAAAAGAGCAAATTCAACTATTAATCAAAGATGAAAATTAAATGAAAAATTCAATTATTAATCAAAGATGTAAATTAAATGGAAAATTCAATTATTAATCAAATATGCAAATTAAATGGCAATTTCAATTATTAATTAAAAATGAAAATTAAATTTCAAGTTGAATGGTAATTTTCAATGTGAAAAGAATGCAATATGCATATATCATGTTTAGTAAATGAACATAAAGATAGTTGGACCATAATTTGTGAATAAAGTAAAGTCAACTCTTTATTTGGATGTAAATGATGTAGATTAAATGTTATAAATGAATTCAAAATATAATGAGGTAATTTGACATGCTATGTAACATTCTAAAATAATTAGATTATTTATTTAATTGATTTATTATGAGTATTTATGAATTATTGGTGAATATATGATGTATTGTTGAATATGATGTGTGTTGTGATGTTATGTTGAAGGGTAAGAATGAATTAAAGTGACATTGAGTATTATTTAGAATTTAATAAATTTAGTTGGAATTAATTAGATTAAATAATTATTATTTAAAATTGTTCTATTAATTAAATAGGATAATATTGGTATAGAAACATTGAGGGCAAAGTGATAAATTATGAGTATTAGTGAGGATAAGATGGAAAGTTCATATTAGGGTTCTAATGGTTAAAAAAGAAAAGAGGAAAAGTGTTTCATTTGTACGATCATGTATGTTGGGAAGAGAGCGGTGAAGGGCTATGGCACAAGAAACCAAAGGTTTTTTTTGGTAGAATGCGAAGAGAAAAATCACGTGAGGAATATAAAGTAAGGGGGTGATCTGTTTATTATGATTGATATGGTGATTTAGATGTATGTAGGAATTGTTTGGGGTTTATGATGAATTTGATAACATGATAAATTGTTATAAATTTGAGTAGTGATGAATACTTGATGAAACCCGTCATAGAATTGATGCAAATATGATGTTGTTCTGCCATGATTTAATGAGTATAATGCCTATAATATTGTATTTTTGATGTCTGATTAAATTATGTTAAATTATATGAGTTTAGGGACTGATCTATATCAAAATCGCATGGAAATTGAGACTGATTTAGTGCAGGAAATGCAACAGCAACGTTGTTGTTTCGCACGCAGCGTCGGGCGAGCCAATGCATCGTCTGGCGAGATTCATCGTCCAAAGCAGCGTTAGGCAAGAAAATGACGATGGGAAAGTAAAAATTGCATTCTCTTGGAAAATAAGAGAAGCGCCTCAGCGTTGTTGGGCGAGCGCTGGACGAAGAGTTGTCACCAAGCGAGCCTCTGCGTCGTCGGGCGAGCCTCAAGGTGAAGGCCTGCTTCGCTGGGAGAACCTTAGGCAAGCGAAACTGTCTGTATTTTGTAAAGGCCGTAACTTGAGTTTCCAGACTCTGTTTGACGTGTTGTTTGAAGTGTTGGAAAGCTAACACAATGAACTATATTTTGGTGGAATCAATTGAGTAAAATAATGTATTTTCCGATATCTTTTCTATAATGAAATTAGGATTTTATGCGATGAATTATAATGATGTAATGATGTATGATGCGTTGTGGCTACTATGATGATATTATGTTGCACTGTGATGTACTTGATGTTATTATGGTGAATGAAGTTGATGATGTGCGTGTTTGATGTGTTTACATTCTATGTGAATTATGTTGTTAATGGTTTCATGGATGATGATGTGATTTGACTAGCAGTGGTCATGTTTTATTATGTTGTTGTGCATCATGCATTCATGGCACACTTTGGACGTTGGTTCGCTCAGTTTTGGACATTGGTCCCATGTTGGCCTCAATCCCATTGTGTGGATTTAAGTGTGTTATTAAGTTGTGCTCCGGTTTCAAGAAAGAATCGATCATATGGTGGATATCTTTGGAGGGTGATGCCCCAATGTTCATTAGTGAGGTTTGGTACCACATGCATGAGTCTCTATTGTTTCATTACAGCCTATGTGACATTGCATGATTGTTATTTTGATGATGTTTGATGATGTTGTGATGTAGGTGAAACTTGACGAATGATTGTTGATGAATTAATGATGATATGTGATATATGGATTGTATGATGATGTTGTTTAAACTACTATGTCTATTTTGTATATCTTTTGTAATGAATATGATTACTCACCCTTTCTATTTGAATGTTACCTTCACGTGAGTAACGCGCAAGTGATCAGGAGTAGTTTGTAGAAGCTTTGAGGATAACTTCAGAGTGTTTTATTTGTTTTTCTTTGATTAGGAGGTCTTACTCTGATATATAACATCGGGGTTGGAAACATTTGGATTTGAGTTCTATATCCCTTTTGTTGAATATGATTTATAAGTTGTTTTATTTACTTAAGTTGTTTAAAAACCATAACTCATGAATTGATGAGGATGATGATATTTTGAAGGATGTTATTAATGAAGTTATTTGAGATATGATTTTCTTCTGCATAGAAAATGATTGATGTGTTCATATTCTAAAAGGAAATTATATAAATGTTAAAAAAAGCCCGTGCTATGGAGCAAAATGTTTATTTATGATGTTTTATGAAGCATGTGACACCCTTGTTGGTGCGTTGTATTGTTTACCAATTAAACTATTCGTGAATATTTCTTGATGTTTTAGAAGGGTGTTACATTAGTGGTATCAGAGCAGGTTAGCATGTTCGACCAGGTTTTTACTTGTTGTCTAATTCCTGTTAGTCGATTAGTGTATGGACATTGTCGATATGTTGATGATTCTAATGTAGTTGTCTATATGCAGAGTTATGGCTTGAGGAAGAAATGAAAATGCTATTGATAATTCTTTGGAAGTAATGGCTCAAGCGCTGCAAAACCAGCATGGTTAGTAGAATCAGAATTGAGTGGATGATGTTGAAGCTCGTACGTGGGGGAAGTTTCAGAGGAACAACCCGATGATTTTCAAGGGCATGCATGATCCCGATGGTGCACGAGTGTGGTTTAAGGGGATTGAGAAGATTTTATGAGTAGTTGATTTACTCAGAGGAATATAAGGTGCAGTTTGGTGCACACATGTTGGAAGAAGAAGTGTAGCAGTAGAAATATTGAGACTAAGCCATTGGATTGACTTGACTCGCACAAACCAAATGAAAATCGCCATTGCGCTTTATTGTTTCCAGAGGAATGGGAAAAGAGAGAATAACCCAAAAAAGAGGGGGAGAGAATCTAGGTACGGGGGTTGGTTATGCAAAGGGAAGGTATTAGCACCCTAAACATCTACGGTACTTCGTAGGAACTTCTTTGAAAATTTGTGTATTTTGGCTATAAATGTTGTATAAAAATAAATGGTGAAGATGAGAAAAGAAATATTTTTTACAATTTTTTTTTGACCCTCCGCGGTTGCGAACCTTTAGTGCCTACGTACCACCTTCTGTGCAATAGGGGATCAGGATACTCGTAGTTCACCTTAAAAAAAATTTAAAACACAAGTGTGTTGGTTAATTTTAAGAGAAAAGACATCATCATCTTATCCAAGTAGAAAACATACTTACTACCCCTAATTATGAGAAAGGAGAATTTGCGTCATCTCAAAGTGGAGGATATAGCTTAGATTTTAAAATCAACAAAGCATCGCTCAACACCGAAGTGGAAAATATCTTACTTCACTACATATCGTAGAAGTATAGTAGGTTGTATCACTACAAGGATTGACAAGAGTATAATCTTTTGAGAAAAGTTTTAAGGTAAAAATCCAAAGTGGAAAAATGGCTTGAATGAGATTGATTGAATTTTAGTCTTCTCACAAAAAATGTAAAAGTATGATTAAGTTGGTTAAAGTTTGATTAAGAAAATATTTTTGAAAATGCGTAGTGTTGTACCCCAAAATTTACCCTCTTTATTTCGACCTTTTTGGCTTACATTTCATTATTACATGCATGCATATAATTGGTTTTATGGTTATGGAATCAAGGTATATTTAGCAAGCTTCGTAAGGTTACAAGTGACGTTTATTTTACCAATGGATGTTCTCAGAGTATTTTCCCTGTTGAAGATTGGTTCGCCGTTTCACAACGATTCAGGGTTCAAAGATTCACAAGTCCAACCCGGCGCGTCATATTCAGGTGTTCTTTAGCCAAGATATCCCTGATAACATATTCTCAAATTCAGGTTCGGCTCGAGAGCCAATTCTTTAAAAAAAGGTCTCCGAATGTGCGATTTTTCTCGAAGAAATATGGTGAAAAAGTATGTTGAAAGTGCAGTTTTTACGCACTAAAAAATTCATAACTTGAAGATCGTGGCTCGTTTTAAACCCGTTCCGGTGGCAAAGATTCCTTCTTAACGTCATCTACGTTTTCATCTCTCACAACTAGAAGCCAATTTCGATCAGAAGGTCTTCAAAAATGCGGATTTATCAAGTATTTTTATATAGAAAATTTGGGACAGAACTTTATTTGCGTCATGTTTAGAAAATTATAACTTGGTCGATATTAATCGTATTGAGCTGGTTCTGGCGCCAAAATTTCAAAAATTGAGTTGGCTACATTTTCACAAGAGGTATCGTGTTTGAACGGTATCCAAAAGTCCTTCATTTTTCCCAGAGTGCGCTTGACGTGCCGAAAATCCTTAATGTTGAATATTATTTCATCTGGGTCGAAACTTTGAAAATTCATAACTCGGTCAATTTTTATCGGATTGGACCCATATTTTTATACAAGGTCATTGAGTCAGAGATATACAACTTTTCTTCCAATGTCGGGACCGGGTTAGGCTCCAATCAATACCAGTTCTTTATTGAAGAACGTGTTAGAATTGACACTGGAGCCCAAAATAAGTTTGTCTGAGGCGAAACTTCAAAAATTCATAATTAATTCCCTTTTTATCCGATTGAGCCCATTTTAGGAAAGGAGTTAGTTCTCGATGTCGGCTATATTTTGTTTTCACATTTCAACTTCAAATATTGCACTTAAGTCCCTGCGATTTAGCCTGGAACGTGTCAGACTCAAGTGAATAAAAATCTGCACTATTGTTTGTGGTTATTGGAGGCCCAATTGCATATCATAAGCCCATATCTTTGCTCTAGTTTTCATTATATAATCTCATTCTTTTCACACAAACATGACGGAATAAAAAAAACCTTTGTCACAATCCTGTCAAAATATCAAATTCTTTCAAGAACCCTAAAAATCTTGAAATCCTTATTACAAACCCCAACTCACTACAAACAAGCTATCCTTGTTACAAACCCTCATCTCACTACTTCTCCGGTAAGGGTAAGGCTGGTTTGATCTCCATGATCAAAAGGATATAGAAGTATTCATACATGTCATATCGGTTTTAACATTACAAAATTTCATATATTTGTTTTCTTTGTATTTCATGATATAGTAATTTATTTAATGTGTTCATGAGATTCAACGCTGCAGATTTAGACATGGTCTCATGCATGGTTATTACAAAACGCTGAGGCTGGATCATAACAATAATCAACGAAACCATGGCGCAGTGGTAAAGGGGGAGATTAGTAAGGTTAAGGGCGTGAGTTCATCACTCACCCCTATTGGTTTTGGTTTTCTTCCTTTCTATTTATCCTTTTACCTATTTTCATTTTTTCTGTTTAAAACCTTTTTCATAAAACTTAACATTTTTCACAAACCTTTGATTTTTCATAATAAACTCGAATAATTAATTTTAGGTTTTTTAATTTAATTTTAGGTTTTAAATTAATTTTTGGTTCAACATCCACCCCTGACATTTGCATTATTTGTATTTTCTAACTCTATTTTTCATTGATGTTTCTTCTCCTATCTATTTTATGGCAAACTTAGTTCTTTCTTCTTAATCATTACACATAAATTTTTTTAAAACCTTCTTTTTAATTAAAATTTATTAGGTTTTAGGTTTTTTTTATTAACCTTTTTTTTAAGTTAACTTTTTTTAATTAATTAAAACTAATTAGAATTTAGGTATTTTAATTAACTTTTTTCAAAATTAACATTTTTTTATTAATTAAAATTAATTAGGTTTTTTAGGTTTATTTAATTAATTATCATAAATCATTTTTTTCATAAAAAATCACCAAAACATTTTCTTTGCTATTTTCATCTTATTTTTATCTCCCTAGATAAAGTGTATAGGGTGCGTTCAACTGTAATATCGTAGCTTTATTTTTTCCGTTTTTTTATCATTATCATGTAATTGCTTCCGGGATATAATAGTTTTAGAATTTCTTTTCCGCACTCTTCACTATTATGTAACTGCCCCAAAGCTCTGTAATAGCCAAGGTTTATATTTCCGCATTTACCTTCAGCTACTATATTTTATGCAATGCTTAGATTAATAGGGTTGTATGGAAAGATAAAAATGAACGATAGAAAACCCTAATTTCAAGATAAATAACCAAATTGAATCATTTGCACACTCGCACCTCTAGGATAACGTCACTTGTTGCCTTCGGAAAAACAATGGTCATGTCCCTCAAACGTAGGGATACTCTTAACAAAGACCCTAAGTTAAAGTCATCATAAAGATCATAGTCCCTCAATGTCCCTCGAGTTTCCTACAAGAAATGATCTTGTCCCTCGATGTTGCCTGTGAATATATGATGATAGTCCCTTCAAACTGCTAAGGTATCTCTATATGTTGCCTTCTATGACCATAACGATGACCCGCGTCTGTTCCTCACACATCCAACGATAGGGGTACCTACTCACTAATAGTAGGATAACACTGTCTAAATGTTAGGAGGAAAAGAATGACTTTTTCGAGTATAAGTAAATAAGTTCTTAGATGCTTGCTTAAAACAACTTTTTCCACCTACACAAAAATATTTAAAAACACTTTCAAAAACATTCGCCTTGTCAACACTCTTGAGGACTGATACAAGAGTAATCACAAAGCGAATTGCCGTACTAAGGCATTTTAAAACAATTTTCAAAACACACAAAGCACAAGAAATTTCAAAACATGAGCTAGTATCTAAGAGTCCATGGAAAACCACAGATGGAAAGGGTGCTAACACTTTCCCTTTCCATAATCTACCCCCTTACTCAGAAAACTCTTGAAAGGTCTTTTTCTGTTCTTTTCACCCTTTCCTTTGGTGGATAAAATAAAAGTCGATGGCGACTCTTGCTTACCGCGACATTTGCGAACAAAAAACACAAACCAGTATTAACAGTCAGTTCTGCCACCGTACCACAGAACTGGCGTCTCTGTTGGGGATTAAATAAAAAGTGGGGTTACCTTAGAGTTAGTTCATTATTTAACTACATTGTGTGTTTTGTTTGCTTTATCTTTGAGGGTTGCTTGGGTTGCTACTAAAAGATCCTACACCCGAATCTGGGGCACCTTATTAGGTAAGTAGCAATAAACCATGGAGATTGTACGGCGTAGACCGATACGGATGAAGAGGTGGCTATGTTAGCATGATATTTTGGATTGTACTAATGTTCCTTGAGTAAGTTAGGGATAACATTAGGCTTCCTCATAGTGTCACTAAGCGCTAAATGACCTTTAGAACCTTTAACTGACTCATCCTAGCCCTTAGGAAGTAATGAGATAACCGGATTTGGTTCTGACCGAAGATTGGTTGATACTTGATACTACACTCATTGAGGCTGGACTTTCAGGATTTTTTGGCTGCAATACTTCGGTGTAGAGCTGAAACAATTTCTAAAGGGAAGTTCAGTGATATTGAGGCTCCTTAGAACCCGGTTACTATTAATAGGACAGGTTGAGCCAATTGAACATTCAAGAGGGTACTTACCTACAAACCTCATGCAAGCCTAAACCTAAGGCTGCTTGTGTGACTTGTTTGCTTTCAACTTGAACTACTTGCAGGGTTTTATTATCTAACAACATGATTTCCTTGCAGGATTTGTTTACAGTCATTATCCAATAAACTGATTTTCTTGCAAGACATACTTGTTGTTGTACCCCAAAATTTGCCCTCCCATATTCTTCAAAGTTTATCAAGAATCATCCTCAAATGGTTCAAGACTTCTCAAAGATTGCACAGTCCAGATGCCTCCCAAGCCAGTCAAAATTAGGGTTTTGGTTCTTGCAAGGAATTTGAGGTTTTCAATGGCTCAATCAAGTCCCATAGGCCTATATACATTGTCAAGCATCTACATGTCAAGTTTCAAGGTTCACAATGTCAGTTTGCACAGTCAAAAGCCCTAGTTGCTCCACAACCAACTGCAGAGGCAAAATGGTCATTTTACAGTCAAAAGTCAAAAATTTTGGTCAAAATCTTATTTTAAGCTCACAATCATCATTTGATCAAGTCTTGATCATGATTCCACAAGGATAACTCAAAAATCATCAAGATGCAAAAGTTTCCATTTTTGGACAGCTGAAAAGTCAACTGTAACTTGACCAAGGCATAACTTTTTCATGGTTCATCAGAAAAATCCCATCCAGTGCTCATTTTGAAGGGGATGTCATTTCCTACAACTCATCTTCACATTCCAAGTCCAAGAAATGCTCTCACAAAAAGTTATCAATTTCTACATTATAGGTCAATTTCAAAAGTCAACAAAAATGCACTTTAAGTCAAAGACCATAACTTGATATTGGTAAATCCAAATGACATGGGACCAAAGGAATTGGTTATAGGACTTCAATACCTTTCCAAAATGTCCAAGAACATGTTCATATGATCAAAATTGAGCAAGATATGCATTGGAGAATTTGGGAAATTTTCATGAATTTGCAAAAGTCAACTATCCTTAAAACTTCAATTTTTGGCAAAAGGGCCCACTTTCTTCCACTTGATTCAGCCTTGTTATGCCACCCACGTGTCCCATGATTAATTTCAAGATCAAACATTTATTTTTCCATCTTATTTAATTTTTATTGATTTAATTCATTTTAAATCCATAATAATTCAAATAAAATCTAAAAATTTAATGGAATAACATCTTTTGATTTGAATAGCTTTTATATGTCACATGCCAGCTACCAAATTCGTGCCAAGCCTTTTTGTGCATAAAAATTTGAACCAAAAATGAAAAGTTCTTTAATGGTGGTCAACCAAGATCTCAAGACTTCAATACACAAGGTTAAGGCTCAGCTGTTGACCTAATTTCGTTCATACATACATAAGCAAGCATTACAAACCTAATCCACGACCCAAGCCTTGCTAAAACGGCCATAGCAAAATTCAAAAATTGTCAAAAAAGTGTGAGATCAAAAAGAGTGTTGCAAGCATTTTCAGATCAAAAGGAGAACGTGACATCCTCCCTTGCCATCCCCTGAAGTCAAAGCGACCACAAACGCATCCTAAGACCACCTATCAAGCACTGTAAGTACTCACGAGGTCACCTCTGAACATGGAATCGTGTTTCTCCATTCTTGCATTTTTCTCAAAAATATTAGCATATTCATACTCCTTGCTTGATTTCTAATGTAACTGCTATATTCAATTTCGTTTTTAGGCCTTATATGACAATTCCCGTGCCTAGGGTTTGTTTGTATTGTTTTTAGGTATTTCGTTTCCAGGTGAAATTAGAGCAAACCATAAGCATGGATGGACTCAAGGGACATAGACGATCCTGACCATGGGCTTGGATGGCATTTTTGTAGCCTAGGGATGGTTTTAGGAAAAGCCTTCGAAGCTTCCTGCGGATAGAAATCCGCAGGTAAAAAACCAGTATCAAAGGAAGAAGACACTGACGCGTCCCCCTCTCATTCGTTCGTTTAAAATAACGCGCGTTTATTTTTTTTTTCAGGCATTATTCTGATCTACCAATATAATAATTACGTTTGGTCTTAATAACAATTGAAACATGCAGCTCAGATGGCCAAGGCGCTTGTGCATAGTCCCTTGGGACCTGGGTTCGAATCCCAGGTCCCCCAAATATAGTTGATATTATTTTGTTTAACATGTTCATATGTAGCGCTTGCCAAGGATTCTACCATGCACTCCCAGCAACATCATGCCATGTGTCCCACTAACACCCATCTAATGGCCAAGCGTGAATATCCATGGTACTCCCTAGTCAACAGGCATGTGGTGGATCAGAAATGTCCAAAAGGCTGGCTGGTTAATGGGCCTCAGATTGCCAAGCACACCCCCAATGCTGGCCCAGCACCCATGGTTTATTATTCTTTTTTTTTCATTTTCTTTTTCCTTTTATTTTCTTTAATAATTATTATTAGTATTATTTAATTAATTAACATAATTAATTTTTCACAATAAAAATTCAGAAAATAAAAAATGTAAATATTTTTGTTATTCACTATTAATTATTTTTGTAAATAAAACACTAATAAATTGATTTAGTTTAATTAGGTAATTTTAATTTCCTTTTACAATAAATAAAATGAATTAGACTTAGGTTTTTTTTCTTTTGACTTTTAATTTCTTTTTTTATTATATTTCATTAAAAACATAAAACCACAAAAATACTTTTTCTTTTAATTAATTAATTAATTAGTTATTAGGTTTAATATTTAATTTTAATTGCAAAAAAAGACTAAAATTGCTTTCTTTTCTCAAAAGGGTCAAAACCCTAAGGACGTCCCGATTCAATCTTTCGCACGCATATTTATTTTAATTCATTATATTTATGTATCTGCTCCGGAAATGTAATAGTTAATTAGGATTTTATTTTCTCGCATTTATTTTCCAAATGGGTTTTTGTTTTTGGCGATGTATATACCCGCGCCTTGTAATAGCGTAGATTCAACTTTCCGCAATTTATTTTCCGCACTCTTAACTGTTAATATGCATGAAAGACTTGTATGACAAAAAAATGAATCTGTAGCTCACAATCACATGTACAAGATAATCTTAACATGAAACAACACACATGCACATGCCACTCCTAGGGTACGCCTCACTGGTTGCCTCGACGTGGTCATCAAGTATAGGGTGTCTTAGAGGTCGCCCTCCTGTCTAAGATCCAGTTGCCTCGAAACGGTTGCCTCAAATAAAAAGGATCTAGGACATTAGGGTTACCACTAAGGCGTCCTACCATTTCTTTGGTGACCACATTGTCCCTATAATCGAATTGACCCGAATAAATCCAACGATGGTGCTACCTACCTCTCAATGGTGGGATAGCACTATCTAAAGGACTCTTACACAGCTTAATTCCTTAGAGTAGGTAGATTTCTCCTGGGTACTTGCTCTCTCAAACAAACAAAAACATCTTTTTCACACCTACACTTTCAAAAAGTTTTCAAACAAATATTTCATACACTCTTGAGGACAGATACAAGAGTTACCTAGAAATTTTTCAAACGAAACTTTTTTCAAAACCCACATACACTTGAAAAGCAAACCATTTTTGAAAACATAAGAGCAAGTACCTAAGAGCCCGTGGATAACCACGGATAGAAAGGGTGCTAACACCTTCCCTTTCTATAAATCTACCTCCCGAACCGAGAGGCATCTCAAAAAAGGAATTTTGCTATGCTTTTGTCCTATCAATGTTGGAGAATATAAAAGACGGTGGCGACTCTTGCTTACCGCGACATTTCGCGAACCCGCTTAAAAAACAGTCAGTTCTATTTCCACCGATCACAGAACTGGCGACTCTGCTGGGGATACCTAATAAGTGAGGTGTACCTTAGGATTAGACCAGTCTTATGTTTTCAATTGCTTGTTTTGTTTGCTTTAAAATTGTGGGCCTGTTTTGGAGTTTCATAGATCCTAACCTGGATCTGGGGGATACCTTTTAGAAAGTAGCAACAAACTGTGAGGGAACTATGCGGGGTATACCGACACAGTTGAAGCAGTTTGCTACGTTGATGTGGCACTTTGGTGAGTACCGGTAACCCTTGAGTCAAGTCAAGGAGAGTACGGGGCCGCCGCGTGATGTCGTGAAGCATCAACTGACCTTAGGAACCTTACTTGACCATCCTGGCCTCTTTAGGGGTAGGGAGATGACCGACTTTGGTGCAGTCCTAAGTTGGTAGATACTCGATACTACACTCATTGAGGGTTGTTTTCTTGGAATATTTTGATCGCCAGTTCAGTGGCTAAATCAAAATAATGAACACAGAAAACAACCCAATGATATTGAGCTCCTTAGAACCCGGTTACTTTTGATATGACAGGTTTTAAGCCCACCAACTTCAAGAGGGTAGTACCCCAAACTTCATGCTGGCCTAAACTCTAAGGGCTGTCTGGTGTGACTTGTGTGCCTTATCATGTTTACTTTTTGTGAATACTTGTGGTGTGTCCTTATCATAACATCATAACATCATAAAGCATCATATGCATTTACTAACCACTTAAAGGGTTCGAATCTTCATCTTTGTTCTTGTTTTGTAGGACATGGAAACTATCCGCAGAAAGACAATTCAGATCAACCTTGTAAGGGTCCCTCCTCAGCTTAAGGAGCTTACATACAGGATTCCCGATAACTCGTCCTTCAGTGAAAGGCATGGTAGACTCATCAGCTTGGTCAATACCAACATTGAAGAGGATATGGTGAAAGTGTTGTTCCAGTTCTTTGACCCTTTGCACCACTGTTTTACTTTCCCGAATTATCAACTGGTGCCTACTTTGGAAGAGTTTTCTCAGCTTCTGAGGGTTCCCATCCTCAGTCAACTACCCTACAACGGTACGGAAAGAGAACCAAAACTTGAAGAGGTTGCTAAAGCATTACACCTACAACCATCTGACATCAAGGGACATTGGGAAGTTAGAAGTGGTATCAAAGGATTCTTGGCAAAGTTCATGTTTGAGAAGGCCCAAGAATGTTGGAATTCTCTTGACCTACAAGCCTTTGAAGAAGTTGTGGCACTCCTTGTCTATGGGTTGGTGTTGTTCCTGAATCCGGATCAGCTTATAGATATCAATGTTGTCAAGATCTTCATGTCCAGGAATCCCATACCTACGTTGCTCGGGGACATCCTTCACTCATGTTACACTCGAACCACGAGAAAAAGAGGTGTTCTCATGTGCTGCACTCCTCTCCTGGCAAGGTGGTTTATTTCGCACCTTCCACAATCAGTTTTAAAGAACGAGCGGGGTTTGAGATGGTCACAACGACTGATGACCCTCACACATGCTGATATACATTGGTGTTCTCGGTCCAGAGAAAATGTCACTATCATTGATCATTGCGGAGAGTTTCCTAATGTTCCTTTACTTGGAATTAGAGGGGGCATCACTTACAACCCATGTCTGGCTTTGAGACAGTTTGGATATGCTCGGAGGGATGGCCCTCATGACATGTTGATTCCTGACATAGTTTTTGACTTCGACAACGATACACAAGGACTTCGCCAGAGATTCATCAGAGCTTGGAGGATGCCTAACAAAGTGGACAGTAAGACACTGGGGCACAAGAACTCCATCCCCCTTGAGCCTTATCTCAAGTGGGTACGAGCCCGCTCCCAGAAGCTTATGATGCCATATCCTCATGTTCTCCCCGTGATCAAAGAGCCAGTTTTGGAAGGAGAGGTGCCCTACACCATTCAACATGCTGACATGCCAACGTCTTGGGAAGAAATGCAAAAGAGCTAGATCCAACTCAAGGAAGAACGGAATTCTCTTGAAACCAGTCTACATGCAAGTGAGAAGAAGGTCTTGGAGCTCACCCACCTACTGCACGAGGAAAAGACTCTCAACACCTACATCACTCCAAAGAGGATGCGCAGTGTCTTTTGGGATTAATTATTTTGTAATGTTTTGCCCATGAGGCCCTGATGTACTGAACAAATTATTTCTTAATATAACGTGTGTTCCTTTTTGTCTACAACGAATTTGAACTTTCGAACCCTTGAATGCATTGCATAAATAGCATAACATGCATCATGTGCATAACAATTACTCTTTTTCTATAGGTTGCTTAATCTTCTTCGCTGTTTATTTCAGCAATCATCATGAATCCTGAACCTACTACTGAACAAGCTATCAAGGCCTTCTAGGCCCAGAACGCCCAGTTTCAAGAGCTGGTCATAAGCTTGGCCCAGGGTCAACAGGAGTTGAAGACTCTGCTCTTGAAGGAGAAGAAGAAGAAGAAGAAGAGGACTATTCTATTTAACACTAGATGGAGGTTTGGGAATACACTGCAGAATGAGGCTGATCAGGCTACTTCCTCTGTAGGGAAGGATAGTCCCCAAGGGGGAAGGGTTCCTAGTCCCGGGGTCTCCGACAATGAGACAGATTTCAATGATGAACAGTACCCTCCTGCTGAGGACAGGTACAAATAGCTGGAGGACCGGTTAAATGCCATTGAGATCCAACGCGTGCCTGGGTTGGATTTTGGAGATCAAGGTTTATCTTCTGGGGTGGTGATCCCACACAAGTTCAAGACACCTGCCTTTGTGAAGTACGACGGGGCTTCCTGTCCTAAACTGCACCTCCGTTCTTATGTAAGGAAGATCCAACCTTACACTGCAGACAAGAACCTATGGATCCATTTCTTCCAGGATAGTCTTTCAGGGACTCATCTCGAATGGTTCTATCAGCTGGATAGAACCAGTATTCGAAACTGGGAGGACTTGGCTACTGCATTTTATAAGCAGTATCAGTACAATTCCGACCTTGCTCCCACACGTACCCAACTCCAGGGTATGTGTGATCGGTGGATCTGGAACTGACTGTTTAACGCTGGTTCGCGAAATGTCGTGGAAGCAAGAGTCGCCACCGTCTTTTATTTTCTCCAAATGGAAAGGACAAAAGCACAGAAAAATTCCTTATAGAGATTGCTCTCGGTTCGGGAGGTAGGTTATAGAAAGGGAAGGTGTTAGCACCCTTTCTATCCATGGTTATCCATGGGCTCTTAGATACTTGCTCACTTGTGTTTTCAAAAATGGTTTGTTTGCTTTTCAATGTGGGTTTTAAAAAGTTTCTTTGAAAATTCCAGTTCGACTCTTGTATCGGTCCTCAAGAGTGTTTGAAAAATTGCTTTCGAAAGCTTTTTGAAAATGTGTTGGTGTGAAAAGTATTTTTGATTTGTTTTGAAATTTAGAGCAAGTATCTAGAGTCGTCTACCTACCCTAAGGAATTCGTCTGTGTAAATGTCCTTTAAAGTAGTGTCATCCCACCATTGAGAGGTAGGTAGCACCACCGTTGGAGGTGTTCGGGTCAATTCGAGGTTCGGGGCATGGTGATCACCAGAGCAATGGGAAGACACCTTAGAATCTACCCTCATGCCAGGTTCCCGGATCATGAGGACTTACTAAGACATCCTCTACTCGACGATCACCTTTCGAGGCAAGGCAACAGTGAGGCGTACCCTAGGGGTGGTGTATGCGATTTGTGTGTCGTTTTCAGTTTATTGTTTTATTCATGTCAAGGTGATCTATGCGTTTGTTTTTATTTAGACATTCATTCTTGCATGCAATTATTAACAGTTAAAAAAGTTGCGGAAATTAAAGTTCCTAAACTATTACAAAGGCGCGGGTCCACATCGCCAAATTAAAATCCAGGACCCGATTTGACAAAAAAATAAAGAACTAAAGTGCGAGAAATATAAAATGTCCGAGTTACATGGCTTTGGGAGAATTACATAAATATTTAAAAGAAGGAATAAAGATGCGCGAATTGAATTGAAATTGAAAGCGAGGGCGTTGGACCCTTTTTAATGAAATTAAATTATATTGAGCAAATTAATTAAATTAAAATAAAAAAAGAAATTATTTTTGAGGTTTTTTGTATTTATGGTTTTTTATGAGAATTAAATGAAATTAAAATATTAATTAACCCTAATTCTAGTTTTTTTTTATTTATTAAGAAAAGCTTTAAACTTTAACCTAAAATTAATCCTAATTAATTAATTGCAAGTATTTACAAAAATAATAATTAATAATTAATAATTAAAAGAAAAAGAATGAAAAATACTTAAAACCCTGATTCTACACTTTTTAAGTTTATTATGAAAAATATTTGAATTGAACCTAATTTTAAAAAGCTAAACCAATTAATGATATTTATTTACAAAAAAAAATAACATTTAAATAAAAATATTTATTTTTGTCTTTTTCTGATTTTTGTATTGTTTTTATATTTTATGAAAATTAATTTATGAAATTAAAGAAAACAATTGAAAACAATTAAAAGAATAAAAAGGAAAATCAAATAAAAAAAATAAAAATGTGCAAACCATGGGGGGTATTCAGACTCAAAGGGAGGTTTTTTTGAGGTATTGACTCCTGAGTACCGTGGTCTGCATTCTTTGGCCATTGGATTGAGTTTCATGCATAAGTTGTTCTACTTTGGCCATTTGGCTTTTGGCTTTTGGCCATTTGTGTTCTGGCCTCAATGTTCCTTAATCTTCTCAGGATGTCTGTCTCGCCACGTATTGGGGTCATGTGTAAAATGTTCTGTTTTGGCCATTTGGCTTTTGGCCTCAACGTTCCTTAATGAACCTGCACGGGATCCTGTCTAAATCTGCAGTGTTGAATCTCACGAACACATTAAATAAAATCATAAAATGCAAATAAAGCCAATATATGAAGAAATTTAATGTTTAGGCACAATATGACATGTATGAATGATTATACCCTTTTGATCATGGAGATCAAATCAACCTTACCCTTACTGAAGAAGTAATAAGATGTTGGTTTGTAACTGTGATGGCTTGTTTGTAGTGAGAGAGGGATTTGTAATAAGGATTTCAAGGTTTTAGGGTTCTTGAAAGAGTTTGATATTCTAACAGTGTTGTGGCAAGGTTTTTTCTCTCTTCTCCTTCTCCTTTTTTCCTCTTCTCTGGTTTGTGTGAAAAGAAGGTGATTATATAATGGAAATTAGGGTAAAGCAAATGGGCCTCCAATATTCACTTGAATTCGTCACTTTCCAGGCTAAATCACAGGGACTTAAGTGCATTTTTTGAAGTTGAAATGTGAAAACAAAATGTAGCTGACATCGAGAACTAACTCCTGTCCGAAAATCGACTCAATCGGATAAACGGTGAATTAGTTATGAATTTTTGAAGTTTCAGCTCAGATAAACTTATTTTGGGCTTCACTGTCGACTCTGACACGTTCTTCAATAAAAAACTGGTATTGATCGGTGCATAATTTGATCTCTACTTTTGAAGAAAAGTTATAGATCTATGAGTCAGGGACCTTGTGTAAAAGTATGAGCCCAATCCGATAAAAATTGACCGAGTTATGAATTTTCGAAGTTTCGGCCCAGATGAAATAATATTCAGCATTCAGGATTTTCAGCGTATCACGCACTCTGAGCAAAAAACGAAGGCCTTTTGAATACCGTTTGAACTCAATACCTTCTGTGAAAATGTAGCCAACTCAATTTGTGAAATTTTGGCGCCAGAACCAGCTCGATACAATGAAAATCGACCAAGTTATGATTTTTTGAACATGACGCAAATAAACTTCTGTCACAAATTTTCTGCACGAAAATACTTGATAAATCCACATTTTTGAAGACCTTTTGATCGAAATTGGCTTCCAGCCGTGAGAGATGAAAACGTAGATAATGTCAAGACGAAATTTTGGCCACCGGAACGGGTTCAAAACGAGTCACGATCTTCAAGTTATGAATTTTTTAGCGTGTAAAAACTGCACTTTCAGCACACTTTTTCACCATATTTCTTCGAGAAAACTCACACATTCGGATAACTTCTTTAAAGAATTGACTCTTGAGCCGAACCTGAATTATAGAATACGTTATCAGAGATATCTTGGCGAAAGAATACCTGAATATGACGCGCCGGGTTGGACTTGTGAATTTTTCTTGAAATGTTTTGAGAAACAAGGGAGGGCAAATTTTGGGGTACAACAGTTGCCCCTGTTCAATCTTCTTAAACCTGAGGATGTAGATTGGCTTGCGTGCCTTTCGTGATCCGAAGGTGGAAGATGATTGAACACTAGAGTGCCCAGAAATTTGCACTCGCATAGTAGAGTATCAGCAACGTGATAACGGGAATGGGCTTATAGATGCCATTTGGAGAGATGATGGATAGGATGATGGGCTTATAGATGCCATGCTGAGAGATGCTGGAAAGTGGACGGGCTTATAGATGCCATCTGGATGTTGATCGCGTAAGAGATTCCTTAGCGAGAACTTGCGTACCTGCAAAAGAAAAATGAGTACCTGACTTGTTACAGGAGCTGGTCTTCAGATTCTTTGTATAGATGTGTCCTGACTGGTTACAGGAGCTGGATCTGGAGCTTCAAAAGATGAATGAAGCAGGGATGGTTACTACCTCAACAGGAACGGTGAGAGAACCTTGGGTGACTTTAACCTCAACAGCAATCGTTGAGAAAATCTTGGGATTACCACCTCCGCAGGATCGGGAAGAGAACCATAGGCAATTATAATCTCAAAGGCAAACATTGAGAAAAACCTGGAGTGGAATTATCATCTCCGCACCGCTGGGGAGAGAACCATATGAAATTATAATCTCAAAAGCGGATGTTTGAGAAAAACCTGGGATGGAATTATCATCTCCGCACCGCTGGGGAGAGAACCATAGGAAATTATAATCTCAAAAGCGGACGTCTGAGAAAAACCTGGAATGGAATTATCATCTCACGCACCGTCGGGGAGAGAACCATAGGAAATTATAATCTCAAAAGCGGACATTTGAGAAAAACCTGGGATGGAATTATCATCTCACGCACCGTCGGGGAGAGAACCATACGAAATTATAATCTCAAAAGCGGACGTCTGAGAAAAACCTGAAATGGAATTATCATCTCACGCACCGTCGGGGAGAGAACCATAGGAAATTATAATCTCAAAAGCGGACGTTTGAGAAAAACCTGAAATGGAATTATCATCTCACGCACCGTCGGGGAGAGAACCATAGGAAATTATAATCTCAAAAGCGGACGTTTGAGAAAAACCTGGGATGGAATTATCATCTCATGCACCGTCGGAGAGAGAACCAATAGGAAATTAATCTCAAAGAAAAACCTAAAATGGAATTATCATCTCATGCACCGTCGGAGAGAGAACCAATAGGAAATTAATCTCAAAGAAAAAACTAAAAATGGAATTATCATCTCATGCACCGTCGGAGAGAGAACCAATAGGAAATTATAATCTCAAAGAAAAACCTAAAATGGAATTATCATCTCATGCACTGTCGGAGAGAGAACCAATAGGAAATTAATCTCAAAGAAAAAACTAAAAATGGAATTATCATCTCATGCACCGTCGGAGAGAGAACCAATAGGAAATTATAATCTCAAAGAAAAACCTAAAATGGAATTATCATCTCATGCACCGTCGGAGAGAGAACCAATAGGAAATTATAATCTCAAAGAAAAACCTAAAATGGAATTATCATCTCATGCACCGTCGGAGAGAGAACCAATAGGAAATTATAATCTCAAAGAAAAACCTAAAATTGAATTATTATCTCATGCACCGTCGGAGAGAGAACCAATAGGAAATTAATCTCAAAGAAAAACCTAAAATGGAATTATCATCTCATGCACCTTCAGAGAGAGAACCAATAGGAAATTAATCTCAAAGAAAAAACTAAAAATGGAATTATCATCTCATGCACCGTCGGAGAGAGAACCAATAGGAAATTATAATCTCAAAGAAAAACCTAAAATGGAATTATCATCTCATGCATCGTCGGAGAGAGAACCAATAGGAAATTATAATCTCAAAGAAAAACCTAAAATGGAATTATCATCTCATGCACCGTCAGAGAGAGAACCAATAGGAAATTATAATCTCAAATAAAGACCTAATAACTTCTACTGAGTCTTCATCAGAAAAATCTGTTGGGAGTCGATTTAGCTGGACTAGAGAAGGCCTTGGACTGGATAAGAAATCTTTGGAGTTGATTAACTGAACCGGTCTAGGTCTTGAAAGATGATTGAGAATTTAACTGAATCTTTCCTGAAAGGTAAAGGTCAGTCATATGCAATGCATGACATGGACCAAGCAATGATGCCCTCAACATAAATGAGATTTGTAAGATATGATGCGTATATGGATTCTATAATGATGTATGTGATGTTTAGGAATGTATGTTTTCGTTAGGAAAGTAAATCCTTGACGGGTGCCGGGAGGTCACTCCTGGGCTGATGTTGGAGAATAGATTTCGCTTCCGCTGGGGATGATAACGGCAAGAATACCGGTAGGTGAAGATGACTCCGTTGATGAATAAGCTTGGCAAATGGAAGAGTCTGCAGGGAGAGAAATACTCTAGCGACCATGCTGGGGAGAAATATTCTGTGGGGAGGGTGATACTTTGCTGAGTTGTTGATAATAACTTGCTGGGGATATCTTTGCTGTATTGGAAGTGCTGATAGACTTCGCTGGGGGTTAGAGAATTTCGTCGAGGACGCTCTTTCCATGGCTTTTGGCTGAGGACAACCCAGTTATATCCTGTTAAGGAAATAACTCTTTGAATAAAGCCGGACGACGTGTTCGTGCTCTGCGAGGATAAGCTTCCAGAATTTACTGGGGATAAGCTTACTGCTTGGGGATATGAATTCCAACCTTCCTGGGGAATTGGATTGGACTCTCCTGGGGAAGTTTTGTACTGCATCTGGGAAGTGACTCTATTGAATGTTGATAGAACGCCGGGGAATCAATCTTTAGACCAAGACTGCCGGGGATGCTTGTTAAGAATATATATGCTGCTGGGGAAGTATTGAGATCTGCTGGAGGATACCCAACTTCCTTGGGATTTGATAACTCTGCTTGGAGAAGAATGCACTGACTGCTGACTTACTCTCTGAGGAATTAAGATGTACTGGTTATGTTCTTTAGCTGAACCTATCTTGGTACCTTGGAGGATGGAACAATTAGATTGTTTAGACAACTCCTTATTGCCCCTGTTTCTATGGGAGATGAAGACCTGTGAGGTACTGATAGTTGTTGAGGGTCAAACCTTCTTCTGGTAGGCGGGTGATAAGATGACAGGACATAGTCGTACGCTTTGATCCCTAACTTTTGCCTGGACCGCCCTTTCGGGTTTTCAGTCCACCGGGATACCCATTTTTGCCCAAGCCGCCTTTTCAGGTTTTCGACTTGCCGGGTGTAAAAAAAATTTCATTTTATCCCTTATTTTTGCCCGAACCCTTTTGGTTCGCCGGGAAGCCCTTATTTTTGCCTAGGTGTGTCAACCTAGCGGGTCTTTGATTTTACGTAGTATCTTTTCGACTATGTCCATGCTCTCAGAATGTAGGGAGTTGCCCCTGTTTAGAAGTGTTTTTGTCATGCCACCAGAAGATGTTTAATCAGGAAAGATTCATTGTTGGAATGCCCCAAGTGATTCAGGCAGAGATTTGCCCTAAGCTATTTGGCCTTTGAGAGATTCTCCGAATCTTGATTGGACTGCCCCAGATAATGGACCCTGCTCATGCCATGCCCCTTGATTGGAAATACTTCTGTTCATTAGGCATTCGTCGTACGAATTTCTATGCTGGTCAAACAAAAAGTCATATGCGAACAAAGTTATGTTAAAAAATGCAAAGCTTATGTCTGTCTTGAAGATTTTGAAAATGCATTCTTTTTCATAAAACAAGTGATTGTTTGTAAAACGTGATGTCAACTCGTTATTTTATCGTAGGCCTTAAGGAGTCAGGATACCTTTCGTAACAGTATGCTTTCAAACTAACCCATGCTTCAGCTAGGACTTTTAAGGGTTATAACGTGGCCTGGTTCACGGTTTAAGAAACAAAGGATAAAGGCTCAAATTATTTGTACCCACCCGCTCTTCGTGATGTTCTCCAAACCTAAACTCAGTTGATCATACGTCAGACCTTGTTTGAGTCTTTGCTCTGATGTTCCACCGATGGTTCAGATATTGATGATTTATTCTGACTAGGCAGTCATTTTTGTTTTTGTTGAGGGTTTGTAAGACCTCTTTCTTGATTTTTGTTATCCCTTTCTTTTTTTTTTGCCTGAACTGTTTCCTTTTTTTGGAATTACAGTCAGCGGGATGCCCCAGTTTTGTAAGTCTCCTTCATAGGTTTTGACTTAATGGGTTTTTTATTTTTGAGATAATGACTGGCTTTCTTTATTGATTGTTTGGAACCATCAATGCCTTTCGTTTTGTAAGGACTTCTTTGGTGCCATTCGTTGTGCACTTGGATCAACCGAGAGAACTACCCTGCCCCAGGTTATGATTAAGGGTTTTAAATTTCGAAAAGAAAAACTCCTACTTCTTTGGCTCAGAGGGTTTGACGAGGGATTATCTTCCTTATAACTCCAGTGTTTAGGAATTGAAACAATGCCTGTACTTCATCAGCGGGGTCTGTTCAAAAGCATACTGTAAGGATAGCGGTATCGTTTTCGTCATCCTCCCTCAAGAGGCTTAGAATTATTAATCGAGTGTTGACATCAGAAAAAAATATGAAAACAATTTGTATATAGTGAATACGAATATATTGCTTCAGAACAGACATATGCGATGCATTAATGAAATAACAATGTTAATCATGAGTAAATGTTTGAACAAAAGAGAATTGCAACTTGAACATTCGAATGAACAAAAATTTCTAGTCTCAGGGCTTGTCACTTCAAATGGTGAGCCTTGGATGGATGGCGGGAGCATTCAGCCTGGCCCATCTGGGTAAAGTCCACAGCTCTTTCATTGATCAGATCTTGAATCTTATTCTTCAAAGCCCAGTAGTCGTCGGTGTCATATCCTGGACTGTTAGAATGGTACGCACATCTTTCCTCAGGATTGTACTTTAGGGAGGTTGTATTGAGACGCCTAGGAGGGCCCCTTACTGTCACCAGATTCAACCGAAACAATTGTTGTAAAGCTTGAGACGGTGACACGTTGAGTTTGGTGAACTGCCTTTTAGGCTTGTCTGGCTGAAGCTGGTGAGGTTGATACTGAATGGGTGACACTGAAGCCATCTGAGGAGCTTTTCCCTTGTCTGCTTGTCTCAAGGGTGGTTGAATGATGACTGGCTCTTCAACCCTAGATGTTCGCCCCGGCTGGTTACCCCGAAGCAGTTGGTTGACGAGAACCCCGAGCTCTTCTTGTCTTTGAGCTAACCCTTGAATGGCAGTCACCTGCCCCAACATCTGGACCTTCAGTGCATCCACCTCAGCTTGTAGGTGTTTCAGCCTTTCATCCTCAGCACTGTTCCTGACAAAAGTCTCCATGAGAAGTGTCCTTAGCTCCTCCTGCCCCTTGGATAGATTCAGGAGGATTTCCCTGAACTGAGTCTCTTGAGCGAGAAGGTCCTGGTTATCTGGTTGGGAGGCCATTGCTGAAATAAACAGCGAGAAAGGTAAGTGACCTGCAAAGAACGGGTACCTGTAATGCAATGATATGTATGACATGCATGCAATGTTTTCAAGGACCTCGCGGGGTAAGCAAAAAATTGTTAGAACTAGGTAGCTTGATTGAGGGAACTTCATGTTTGCTGAGATTCCTTCTTCAGGGGTCAAAGGCTCACCATATCCAGTGGGTCATAGCCCCTGACTTTAATCATCATGTCTGGTTTTGATTTCCAAACAACTTTGGTTAGGGGAACCTTCTTCAGGAGTCAAAGCTCATCATATCAAGTGGGTCATAGCCTCCGACAACTTTGGCTAGAGGAAAATAAATCCTCTTTGCCCCTTGCTAGATGTTTGATTTATCATGACCTGCATCACAAGCCCTTGAGATCCTTGAAATGGGTTAGGATGTATGCAATTGTATGATGTTATGGTATGCATGGGGTAATGTGAGTGAACCCTGTTATGAGCCCCAATTAAGGACTGCAAACCAAAACCTGCAGGAAACTCAGTATACTCAGTTATGAGTCCCAATTAAGGACTATAAACAAAGCCTGCAAGAGACTTAGTAAACCCTGTTATGAGTCCCAATTAAGGACTATAAACAAAACCTGCAAGGAGTTCATGTGTCAGATAACAAGCATGCAAGTAGTCAAGTACAAAGGCACACAAGTCACACAAGAGAGAGCCCTTAGAGTTTAGGCCAGCATGAGGTCTGGGTATTACCCTCTTGAAGTTGGTGGGCTCAACTTGTCCTATTAGAAGTAACCGGGTTCTTAGAGGATCCCAATATCATTGACTACCCTCAATCGGTCATAACTCCAGCATCGCAATCTTTTCTTGCGGCCAGAACCATCACGAGAGTTTAGCCTCAATGGGCGTAGCATACTGCTACTGTTCTAATGGCCAAGTTGGGTCATTTAAGGTTCCAAGGTCTGTTGGTGCTTAATGACTCCTTGGAAGACCCATATTCTCCCCGTTTCAACACGAGGGATATCGGTACAGACCAAGGCGCCACACCAATGTAGCCACTGCTTCACCCATGTCGGTATACGTCGGACAGGTCCCTCACAGCTTATGCTACCTAAACAGGGTATCCCCAGATCCGGGTTAGGATCTATGTAACTCCCATGCAACCCACAAATTTAAAGCAGACAAGTCAATACAATTGAAAACACAGTGATCTTAGTCCTAAGGTACACCTCACTTTAAAATTAATCCCCAGCAGAGTCGCCAGTTCTGTGATCGGTGGATCTGGAACTGACTGTTTAACGCTGGTTCGCGAAATGTCGCGGAAGCAAGAGTCGCCACCGTCTTTTATTTTCTCCAAATGGAAAGGACAAAAGCACAGAAAAATTCCTTATAGAGATTGCTCTCGGTTCGGGAGGTAGGTTATAGAAAGGGAAGGTGTTAGCACCCTTTCTATCCATGGTTATCCATGGGCTCTTAGATACTTGCTCACTTGTGTTTTCAAAAATGGTTTGTGTGCTTTTCAATGTGGGTTTTAAAAAGTTTCTTTGAAAATTCCAGTTCGACTCTTGTATCGGTCCTCAAGAGTGTTTGAAAAATTGCTTTCGAAAGCTTTTTGAAAATGTGTTGGTGTGAAAAGTATTTTTGATTTGTTTTGAAATTTAGAGCAAGTGTCTAGAGTCGTCTACCTACCCTAAGGAATTCGTCTGTGTAAATGTCCTTTAAAGTAGTGCCATCCCACCATTGAGAGGTAGGTAGCACCACCGTTGGAGGTGTTCGGGTCAATTCGAGGTTCGGGGCATGGTGATCACCAGAGTAATGGGAAGACACCTTAGAAGCTACCCTCATGCCAGGTTCCCGGATCATGAGGACTTACTAAGACATCCTCTACTCGACGATCACCTTTCGAGGCAAGGCAACAGTGAGGCGTACCCTAGGGGTGGTGTGTGCGATTTGTGTGTCGTTTTCAGTTTATTGTTTTATTCATGTCAAAGTGATCTATGCGTTTGTTTTTATTTAGACATTCATTCTTGCATGCAATTATTAACAGTTAAAAAAGTTGCGGAAATTAAAGTTCCTAAACTATTACAAAGGCGCGGGTCCACATCGCCAAATTAAAATCCAGGACCCGATTTGACAAAAAAATAAAGAACTAAAGTGCGAGAAATATAAAATGTCCGAGTTACATGGCTTTGGGAGAATTACATAAATATTTAAAAGAAGGAATAAAGATGCGCGAATTGAATTGAAATTGAAAGCGAGGGCGTTGGACCCTTTTTAATGAAATTAAATTATATTGAGCAAATTAATTAAATTAAAATAAAAAAAGAAATTATTTTTGAGGTTTTTTGTATTTATGGTTTTTTATGAGAATTAAATGAAATTAAAATATTAATTAATCCTAATTCTAGTTTTATTTATTTATTAAGAAAAGCTTTAAACTTTAACCTAAAATTAATCCTAATTAATTAATTGCAAATATTTAAAAAAATAATAATTAATAATTAATAATTAAAAGAAAAAGAATGAAAAATACTTAAAACCCTGATTCTACACTTTTTAAGTTTATTATGAAAAATATTTGAATTGAACCTAATTTTAAAAAGCTAAACCAATTAATGATATTTATTTACAAAAAAAATAACATTTAAATAAAAATATTTATTTTTGTCTTTTTCTGATTTTTGTATTGTTTTTATATTTTATGAAAATTAATTTATGAAATTAAAGAAAACAATTGAAAACAATTAAAAGAATAAAAAGGAAAATCAAATAAAAAAAATAAAAATGTGCAAACCATGGGGGGTATTCAGACCCAAAGGGAGGTTTTTTTGAGGTATTGACTCCTGAGTACCGTGGTCTGCATTCTTTGGCCATTGGATTGAGTTTTATGCATAAGTTGTTCTACTTTGGCCATTTGGCTTTTGGCTTTTGGCCATTTGTGTTCTGGCCTCAACGTTCCTTAATCTTCTCAGGGTATCTGTCTCGCCACGTATTGGGATCATGTATAAAATGTTCTGTTTTGGCCATTTGGCTTTTGGCTTTTGGCCATTTGGCTTTTGGCCTCAACGTTCCTTAATGAACCTGCACGGGATCCTGTCTAAATCTGCAGTGTTGAATCTCACGAACACATTAAATAAAATCATAAAATGCAAATAAAGCCAATATATGAAGAAATTTAATGTTTAGGCACAATATGACATGTATGAATGATTATACCCTTTTGATCATGGAGATCAAATCAACCTTACCCTTACTGAAGAACTAATAAGATGTTGGTTTGTAACTGTGATGGCTTGTTTGTAGTGAGAGAGAGATTTGTAATAAGGATTTCAAGGTTTTAGGGTTCTTGAAAGAGTTTGATATTCTAACAGTGTTGTGGCAAGGTTTTTTCTCTCTTCTCCTTCTCCTTTTTTCCTCTTCTCTGATTTGTGTGAAAAGAAGGTGATTATATAATGGAAATTAGGGTAAAGCAAATGGGCCTCCAATATTCACTTGAATTCGTCATTTTCCAGGCTAAATTACAGGGACTTAAGTGCATTTTTTGAAGTTGAAATGTGAAAACAAAATGTAGCTGACATCGAGAACTAACTCCTGTCCGAAAATCGACTCAATCGGATAAACGGTGAATTAGTTATGAATTTTTGAAGTTTCAGCTCAGATAAACTTATTTTGGGCTTCAGTGTCGACTCTGACACGTTCTTCAATAAAATACTGGTATTGATCGGTGCATAATTTGGTCTCGACTTTTGAAGCAAAGTTGTAGATCTATGAGTCAGGGACCTTGCGTAAAAGTATGAGCCCAATCCGATAAAAATTGACCGAGTTATGAATTTTCGAAGTTTCGGCCCAGATGAAATAATATTCAGCATTCAGGATTTTCAGCGTGTCACGCACTCTGAGCAAAAAACGAAGGCCTTTTGAATACCGTTTGAACTCAATACCTTCTGTGAAAATGTAGCCAACTAAATTTGTGAAATTTTGGCGCCAGAACCAGCTCGATACGATGAAAATCGACCAAGTTATGATTTTTTGAACATGACGCAAATAAACTTCTGTCACAAATTTTCTGCACGAAAATACTTGATAAATCCACATTTTTGAAGACCTTCTGATCGAAATTGGCTTCCAGCCGTGAGAGATGAAAACGTAGGTAATGTCAAGACGAAATTTAGGCCACCGGAACGGGTTCAAAACGAGTCACGATCTTCAAGTTATGAATTTTTTAGCGCGTAAAAACTGCACTTTCAGCACACTTTTTCACCATATTTCTTCGAGAAAACTCACACATTCGGATAACTTCTTTAAAGAATTGACTCTTGAGCTGAACCTGAATTTGAGAATACGTTATCAGAGATATCTTGGCGAAAGAATACCTGAATATGACGCGCCGGGTTGGACTTGTGAATTTTTCTTTAAATGTTTTGAGAAACATGGGAGGGCAAATTTTGGGGTACAACAGTATGTCACTTGGGACGGGTGAAGGTTTTAAGGAGTACGCGCAAAAGTGGAGAGACCTGGTTGGCAGGGTGCAGCCACCGTTGACTGACCGTGAACTCGTGGACATGTTCTTGGGGACCCTGTCTGGTCCATTCTTCAACCATCTGATTGGTAATTCTTCTGCAGGGTTTACAGACCTCATTCTGACTGGTGAAAGGATAGAAGCTGGTATCAAGTCGGGGAAGATATAGAAGGGTGCCTCCTCGAGTACTGAAAAGAAGCCTTTCAAGATGGAAGCTAGTGCTGTGTATGGTCCCAGAAGACAAAACAAACCGGAACGCCGCCAAACTATCAACGCGGTGGTAATTTCAAAGCCTGCTGCTGCTCCTCAACAGTATAACCAACCAAGGGATGAGAGACCCAAAAGGAAGTACACTCGGCTCAGCATGACCCTGTCTCAGATATTGCCGCAACTGCTCTCAACCAATCTGGTCACTGTCAAAGAAGCTCCGAAGGTGGTAAACACAACCTCTCCAAAGTACAACCCCAACGCCCATTGCGCTTATCACTCTGATAGCCCGGGGCATACTAGCGATGATTGTTTGGCTCTAAGGAATAAGGTTCAGGACCTTATTGATGCTAAGGAAATACAGTTCGAGGCGCCCGAAAGGCCCAATGTTGTGACTGCTCCCATGCCCCAGCATGGAGTGAATGCTGTTGAGGAAGACCTGTATGTAGCCTCCGTGAATGATATTGTTACTCCGTTGTTGACTGTCAAAAGGAACCTATTGCTAGCCGGTTTATTTCCGGGATGTAGTAAAGGTTGCCTTCTATGTGCTGTTTCACCTGATGGTTGTCCTTTGCTGAAGTCAGACGTCCAAAACCTGATGGATAGCAAAGAGATCTTGTTCAAGAAGATTGTTGTTCCTGCTGTCCCTGCTGAAGAAATTTCTATTGTCACTATTTTCAACAACCCTCCTAAGGCTCCCTCAAAGAAGCCTGTCAAAATCATGTCTACTCCGAAGATTTCTCCTATCATCATCACTGTTCCGGGGCCCATCCCCTATAAATCTGACAAAGCTGTCCCGTGGCACTATGGGGCAGATGTTTATGTCCTTGGAGTAAAGCAAGAGTTTGATACTAGTACCGGTGTCAGCAACATCACCGGGCCTGCCAAGGTCACTCATAGTGGTAGGCTCTTCTCACCATATATTGCGCCACCAGCTATTCAGAAACCTCTCGTCATCACACCTGCAAGTGTGCCCACTTCCCTGCCTGACCAAGTTCCTATTTCTACCCCTGCTACCGAGTCATCTGACGCTCGGGGCAAAGGGATTGCTACTGATATGCCTGCCCGGACGGAGGCACCGAGGACAACCATTGTTGAGGCTTCCAAGCAAGAGATGGAAGAGATTCTTAAAATTATCAAGAAGAGTGATTTCAATGTAGTTGAGCAGGTGGGGCACACCCCCTCTAAAATTTCTATGCTATCACTGTTGTTATGTTCAGAGGCCCATTCCAAGGCCCTGATTTCCTTCCTGAAGACGGCCCATGTGCCACAAGAAACGTCTGCTGATCAATTTACCGATTGTGTGGCCAACTTGACTGCTGATAATGGGTTGGGCTTCTCTGACGCCGATCTGTCTGCCAAGGGAAAGAACCATAACGACGCCCTGCATGTCTCCATTGAATGCAGGGGCACTACTCTTGCCCATGTGTTGGTAGACACCGGTTCTTCGTTGAATGTATTACCCAAGAAGGCCCTAGACAGGCTGGATTGTGAGGGTTTAGAGCTCAAACCAAGTAACATTGTTGTCCGGGCCTTTGACGGGTCCAAAAGGATGGTGCATGGTGAAGTTGACATCCCAATCAGGGTTGGTTCTCAAGTTTTTGATTCAACTTTCTATGTGATGGACATCCGACCATCCTATTCTTGTTTGCTGGGTCGTCCATGGATCCACAAGGCTGGAGCTGTGACCTCCACATTACATCAGAAGCTTAAGTACCCGGTCATAGGGAAGATCGTAACAGTTCAAGGGGAAGAAGAATATATGGTTAGCCACCTTAACTCGTTCCGGTACGTAGAGATGGATGGGGAGTTCATTGAGACCCCCTTTCAACACTTTGAAGAGGTGCCTCAGACATTGGCAGCAGCAGAGACTGTGACTGAAGAGGGTTCTCCTTTGAAGATGGCTTCCTTAAAGGATGCACGGGCTGTGATTGAGAAGGGTGAGTGAGCAAACTGGGGCCGACTTCCTGATTTCACTCCGAAGACTGACAAATTTGGTTTGGGTTTCACTGCAGAAGCTTAGAGGGTTGTTCGTAAGGCAAGGATTGGAAGACCTCCTGTGTTCATCACCAACCCGGGAGTAAATGCTATTGAAGACGAAGCGAAAGAATCTGAGTTCGACAGCTGAATCTACCCAACGACCAACGGTGGACCAAGCAACTGGACGGCGAAAGATTTCATACCTATTACTTTTGTCACTCAGTAATGAACTCCTTTGTTTTGAATTTGTAACAAACAATATTACTAAACTTTATGGCCCGGTGTCTTACCCGGGGCACCGGGGCTTCATTTGTGAGGGCTTTTGTGTGTCACTCTCATATATCATTAATAAAAGCATTGGACATTTTTTACATTTCAAATCTTGCGCTCCTTGTCTTTCTTTATTATATATTGCAAAACAGCTATATTTACACACACTCACCTATATAGGTTCCAATCCACTCTGGATCTCACTGGTAACGACTCTGCTACTGCCAGTTATGACTTCGAAAATCCGATCAACTTAGCCGAAGACAAAGGTGAAGATGATTGCGAAGTGCCTGGTGAGCTTGCAAGACTGCTACTCCAGGAAGAGAGGGCCATTCAGCCACATGAAGAGCCAGTGGAAACAGTAAATCTGGGTACTGAGACAGATAGAAAAGAGGTCAAGATTGGTGCCAATCTAGAGCTCAGTGTGAAACAACGGTTGATTCAGATGTTGCATGACTACGTGGAAATCTTCGCCTGGTCTTACGAAGGCATGCCTGGGTTGGATACCGACATTGTGGTTCATCACTTGCCTACCAAGGAAGAATGTCCTCCCATAAAACAGAAGGTCTGCCGTATGCGTCCAGAGATGTCAGAGAAAATCAAAGTTGAGGTTATGAAACAATTTGACGCCGGCTTTCTAGCAGTGACTTCTTACCCTCAGTGGGTTTCTAATGTGGTCCCAGTGCCGAAGAAAGATTGTAAGGGCAGAATGTGTGTTGATTACAGGGATTTGAATAGGGCGAGCCCCAAGGATGACTTCCCTCTACCTCACATCGACGTTCTGGTTGACAATACTGCTCAGCATAAGGTATTCTCCTTCATGGATGGCTTCTCAGGTTATAATCAAATCAAGATGGCTCCTGAAGACATGGAGAAGACCACTTTTGTTACTCAGTGGGGCACCTTTTGCTACAAGGTCATGCCGTTTGGATTGAAAAATGCTGGGGCAACCTACCAACGTGCTATGGTTGCTTTATTTCATGACATGATCCACCATGAGATTGAAGTGTATGTCGATGATATGATTGCAAGGTCCCAAACTGAAGAGGAACACCTTGACCATTTACAGAAGCTGTTTGACCGTCTGAAGTTGTACAAGCTGAGGTTGAACCCAAACAAGTGCACCTTTGGGGTAAGATCTGGAAAACTGCTAGGCTTCGTCGTGAGCGACAAAGGTATTCAAGTGGACCCTGCCAAGGTGAAAGCCATACAAGAGATGCCAACTCCCAAGACAGAAAAAGCAGTCAGAGGCTTTCTAGGACAGCTGAACTACATTGCCCGATTCATCTCGCATCTAACTGCTACCTGTGAACCAATCTTCAAGCTACTGAAGAAAGATCAAGTAGTACGTTGGAATGATGAATGTCAGGCCGCTTTCGAAAGAATCAAAGAGTATCTCCAAGAACCACCCATTCTTATGCCACCGGTTGAAGGGAGACCTCTAATCTTATACTTGACAGTACTTGACAACTCAATGGGGTGTGTGTTGGGGCAGCATGACGAGTCTGGCCGAAAAGAGCACGCTATTTATTACCTTAGCAAAAATTTTACCGACTGTGAGACCCGATACTCACTGCTCGAGAAAACTTGCTGCGCTTTGGTATGGGCTGCTCGCCGGCTGAGACAATATATGTTGACTCACACTACTCTCTTGATTTCAAAAATGGATCCAATCAAGTACATATTCGAAAAGCCCGCCTTGTCCGGAAGAATAGCAAGATGGCAGATGATCTTGACGGAATATGACATCCAGTACACGACTCAAAAAGCAATCAAGGGAAGTGTGTTGGCAGACCATTTGGCACACCAGGCAGTGGACGAATTCCAATCCATGAACTTTGAATTTCCAGACGAGGATATCATGGTGGTGACTGATTGTGAAGTACCTAGACCGGATGAAGGACCTGAGGAAGGATCCCGATGGTCTATGCACTTTGATGGAGCCTCAAACTCTTTGGGTAACGGTATTGGCGCCGTGATCATATCCCCAAAGGCACTCATACTCCACTCACTGCCCGGCTATGTTTCAACTGCACCAACCACATGGCAGAGTATGAAGCATGTATCATGGGTCTTCAAGCTGCAATTGACTTAAGGATCAAGTTTCTGAGTGTCTTCGGAGATTCCGCTCTCGTGATCAATCAGATCAAAGGCGAGTGGGATACGAAACACCCAAATCTTATTCCTTACAAAGAATATGTATTGACGTTGATCCCCCATTTCGAAGAGACAACTTTTGAACACTTCCCAAGAGAGAAGAATCAGTTGGCGGACGCGCTGGCTACGATGTCCTCTATGTTCAAAGTCAAATGGAATAACGAAGCTCCCCGGATCATTATCTGGAAATGGGATGAACCTGCACATTGCTGCGATCTTGAGGCTGAAGAGGTAACTGAAAAACCTTGGTATCATGAAGTGAAGAGGTACTTGGAAGCTCAAGAATACCCCGAGGGTGCATCTATTAATGACAAAAAGTTTCTGAGAAGGTTCGCGGCAAAATTCTTCCTCAGTAACAACATTCTCTATAAACGAAACCATGATTCAACCTTACTGCGTTGTGTGGATAGGACGGAAGCAGAAAAGATCATGGCAGAGCTGCATGAAGGTACCTTCGGAACACATTTCAGTGGACATACATGGCAAAGAAAATCCTTCGGGCAAGGTATTTCTGGTCCACAATGGAAGCCGACTGTTACCAACATTCTCGGATGTGTCATAAGTGCCAGATCTATGCTGATAAGGTGCACGTTCCTCCGGTTCCTCTGAACGTCTTCACAGCGCCTTGGCCTTTTGCAATGTGGGGCATTGATATGATCGGCGAGATCAGACCGACGGCATCCAACGAGCATCGCTTCATCCTGGTGGCAATTGATTACTTCACAAAGTGGGTTGAAGCAGCTTCCTACGCTACGGTAACCAAAAACGTTGTGGCACGGTTCATTCGGAATAATTTGATCTGTCGATACGGTGTACCTGAGAGGATCATTACGGATAATGGTACCAATCTTAACAACAAGATGATCACTGAGCTCTGCGAGCAATTCAAGATACATCACCACAACTCTTCTCCTTACCGGCCGAAGATGAATGGAGTTGTAGAAGCAGCTAATAAGAATATCAAGAAGATTGTGCAGAAGATGATAGTGACCTATAAAGATTGGCACAAGATGTTACCGTTTGCTCTTCATGGGTACCGTACCTCAGCAAGGACGTCAACAGGGGCAACACCCTTTTCCTTGGTCTACGGCATGGAGGCAGTCTTGCCTATTGAAGTCCAGATACCCTCTCTCCGGATAATGAAGGATGCAGGTTTGAGCGAAGATGACTGGATCCAGACTCGGCTTGATCAATTAAACCTAATTGACAAAAAGAGACTCACTGCTATGTGTCATGGTCAGACGTACCAAAAACGGATGATCAAGGCATTTAACAAGAAAGTCAGACGACAAGAGTATCAAGTCGGAGACCTGGTAATCAAGCGCATCATTCTTCCTCAAAGTGATCCCAGGGGCAAATGGACCCCCACGTACGAAGGGCCATTTGTGGTTAAGAATATCTTCTCAGGAGGAGCTATGATTCTAACCACCATGGATGGTGACGACCTTCCTCACCCCGCCAATGCAGACATAGTAAAAAGATACTATGCATGAATTAAAGACCCGCTAGGTTGACACACCTAGGCAAAAATAAGGGATGAAATAAAAAAAATTGTACACCCGGCAAGTCGAAAACCTGAAAAGGCGGCTTTGGCAAAAATGGGTATCCCGGTGGACTGAAAACCCGAAAGGGCGGTCCAGGCAAAAGTTAGGGATAAAGCGTAATACTATGTCTCATTGGATCACCCTGCATCCAGAATTCAGCATCGACTATCAGGCTCAGACGGCACCAATCAGTCAGCTTCATCGTCAACTAAGCAGCAAAGTGATGAGACGCTTGAAGACATAAAGGCGATAGTAGAGTTGAAACCCAGTGGGATTATTTTTTCACATAGCTGTTTTGTTTCCTTTTCACAAAATTGTATAAACTCTGTTGCTCGGCGGCGTTCTCTTACTAGGACGTCAGCCTCTTGTACATAAACGCCTATTTACAGGAAAATTCAAAAATCAATACAAATTCACTTTTCAGACCAATTGCCAATTGTTTTTCCTCTATCTGTTTTGTTTTGCAAAGAACGTCCAATGTTCATTTTTGATATATGCATTTGACATTAATTGCTGATCACAAATATTTGCATACGAAACAAAGGACTAATTACAGGTGACATTAGAGACAGGGGCAATAATGAGTTGTCTAAGCGATCTAGTTGCTCTGTCCACCAAGGTATAAGGTAGTTTCAGCTGAAGAATACGACTAGGAGACCTTCACTCCCCGAGAGTAAGACAAATCAACAATACTCTCTCCAAACAGAGTTGGCCTCTCGTCAGCCCAAAAAGGCGCAATATCACCAGCAAGTCAGCGATACTCTCCCCAAGCAGAGTTAGTCTACTGTCAGCCTTAAGGAAGTTGGGTACCCCTAGAAGATCTCAACATTCCCCAGCGGAGTATACAGATGTTCCTAAGCAAGTATCCCCGGCAGTCTTAATATAAGATTGTTCCCCGACGGAATACCCGACACCCCAGTGGAGCCATTCCCCCAGTACAGTCCAAAAGATTTCCCCAGGAGAGTTCAATCAATCTCCCCAGTAGATTCTGGAAGCTTATCCCCTGCAGAGTACGAATGCGTCCCCGGCTTTATTCAGAAGTTTATTCCCCACCAGAGCTTATAACTGGGTTATCCTCAGCTAATTACCACGGAAGGATCGTCCTCGGCGAAGTTCCTCCTATCCCCCAGCAGAGTTATCATTAAAACCTCAGCGAAGTACCTCTCCCCATAGAGTATTTCCCCGCAGAGTAATCCCTTCATCAAGTTTATTCCCCAACGGAGTCATCTTCTCCTACCGGATTATTCTTGCAATCATCATCCCCATCGGAAACGAAGAACTCTACTCTTCAAACGTCAGCCCAGAGTTAACTTCCCGGCGTTCGTCAAGGATTTATTTTCCCAGACGAAAATACATTCATAAACATATCACATTTCATACATCCTGCTTACATACATGATAAAGTGCATATGACACTACCTCATTTTGAGCATCATGACATCATGCATTTCATACATCATGACATTGCATACAACTGATGTTTTGCCTTTTCAGGAAAAACGTTAATCAAAAGATGATTACTATCAACTGTCGCAATTCCAGATTCGATTCTTGTATCTAGCCAGGGCATATCTGTGAGTGACTGATTGTAGATTCGATACCTGTATCTAGCCAGTGCATGTCTGCGTGAAGAGTTTAGAGATTCGATACCTGTATCCAGCCAGGGCATATCCGTAGACGACCAATTCCAGATTCGATTCCTGTATCTAGCCAGGGCATATCTGTGAGTGATTGATTGTAGATTTGATACCTGTATCTAGCTAGGGCATATCTTCATGAAGAGTTTAGAGATTTGATACCTGTATCCAGCCAGGGCATATCTGTAGACGACAAGTTCCGGATTTGATACCTGTATCCAGCCAGGGCATATCTGTAGACGACCAATTCCATATTCGATTCATGTATCTAGCCAGGGCATATCTGTGAGTGATTGATTGTAGATTCGACACCTGTATCTAGCCAGGGCATGTCTGCATGAAGAGTTTAGAGATTCGATACCTGTATCCAGCAAGGGCATATCTGTAGACGACCAATTCCAGATTCGATACTTGTATCTAGACAGGGCATATCTGTGAGCAATTGATTGTATATTCGATACCTGTATTCAGCCAGGGCATGTCTGCATGAAGAGTTTATAGATTCGATACCTGTATCCAGCCAGGGCATATCTGTAGACGACAAGTTCCGGATTCGATACCTGTATCCAGCCAGGGCATATCTGTAGACGACCAATTCCAGATTCGATTCCTGTATCTAGCCAGGGCATATCTGTGAGTGATTGATTGTAGATTCGACACCTGTATCTAGCCAGGGCATGTCTGCATGAAGAGTTTAGAGATTTGATACCTGTATCCAGCCAGGGCATATTTGTAGACGACCAATTCCAGATTCGATACCTGTATCTAGCCAGGGCATATCTGTGAGTAATTGATTGTAGATTCGATACCTGTATCCAGCCAGGGCATGTATGCATGAAGAGTTTAGAGATTCGATACCTGTATCCAGCCAGGGCATATCTGTAGACGACTAATTCCATATTCGACACCTGTATCTAGCCAGGGTATATCTGTGAGCGATTGATTGTAGATCCGATACCTGTATCTAGCCAGGGCATCTGCATGAAGAGTTTGAAGATCAACCCCTGTAACAGGCCAGGAAACCATCTTCCTTTCTCAAAGTACGCAAGTTCTCGCTAAGGAATCTCTTACGCGATCGACACCTTCAGATGGCATCTATAAGCCCATCTCCACAACTATCCATCACATTTCCAAATGGCATCTATAAGCCCATTACCCGACAAGGTTCTGTCACATCCAGATGGCATCTATAAGCCCATCCTCCTATCCATCATCTCTCCAAATGGCATCTATAAGCCCATTTCCAACATCACATTGCTGATATTCTACTATGCGAGTGCAAATTTCTGGGCACTCTAGTGTTCAATCATCTTCCACCTTCGGATCACGAAAGGCACGCAAGCCAATCTACATCCTCAGGTCTAAGAAGATTGAACAGGGGCAACTATTGTACCCCAAAATTTTCCCTCCCATATTCTTCAAATTTTATCAAGAATCATCCTCAAATGGTTCAAGACTTCTCAAAGATTGCACAGTCCAGATGCCTCCTAAGCCAGTCAAGATTAGGGTTTTGGTTCTTGCAAGGAATTTGAGGTTTTCAATGGCTCAATCAAGTCCCATATGCCTATATACATTGTCAAGCATCTACATGTCAAGTTTCAAGGTTCACAATGCCAGTTTGCACAGTCAAAAGCCCTAGTTGCTCCACAACCAACTATAGGGGTAAAATGGTCATTTTACAGTCTACAGTCAAAAGTCAAAACTTTTGGTCAAAATCTTATTTTGAGCTCACAATCATCATTTGATCAAGTCTTGATCATGATTCCAAAAGGATAGCTCAAAAATCATCAATATGCAAAAGTTTCCATTTTTGGACAGTTGAAAAGTCAACTGTAACTTGACCAAGGCATAACTTTTTCATGGTTCATCAGAAAAATCCCATCCAATGCTCATTTTGAAGGGGATGTCATTTCCTACAACTCATCTTCACATTCCAAGTCCAAGAAATGCTCTCACAAAAAGTTATCAATTTCTACATTATAGGTCAATTTCAAAAGTCAACAAAAATGCACTTTAAGTCAAAGACCATAACTTGAGATTGGTAAATCCAAATGACATGGGACCAAAGGCATTGGTTAGAGGACTTCAAGACCTTTCCAAAATGTCCAAGAACATGTTCATATGATCAAAATTGAGCAAGATATGCATTGGAGAAGTTGGGAAATTTTCATGAATTTGCAAAAGTCAACTATCCTTAAAACTTCAATTTTTGACAAAAGGGCCCACTTTCTTCCACTTGATTCAGCCTTGTCATGCCACCCACGTGTCCCATGATTAATTTCAAGATCAAACATTTATTTTTCCATCTTATTTAATTTTTATTGATTTAATTCATTTTAAATGCATAATAATTCAAATAAAATCTTAAAATTTAATGGAATAGCATATTTTGATTTGAATAGATTTTATATGTCACATGCCAGCTACCAAATTCGTGCCAAGCCTTTTTGTGCAAAAAATCTTGAATTTGAACCAAAAATGGAAAGTTCTTTAATGGTGGTCAACCAAGATCTCAAGACTTCAATACACAAGGTTAAGGCTCAGCTGCTGACCTGATTTCGTTCATACATACTTAAGCAAGCATTACAAACCTAATCCATGACCCAAGCCTTGCTAAAACAGCCAGAGCAAAATTCAAAAATTGTCAAAAAAGTGTGAGATCAAAAAGAGTGTTGCAAGCATTTTCAGATCAAAAGGAGAACGTGACATCCTCCCTTGCCATCCCCTGAAGCCAAAGCGACCACAAACGCATCCTAAGACCACCTATCAAGCACTTTAAGTACTCATGAGGTCACCTATGAACATGGAATCGTGTTTCTCCATTCTTGCATTTTTTCTCAAAAATATTAGCATATTCATACTCCTTGCTTGATTTCTAACGTAACTGCTATATTCAATTTCGTTTTTAGGCCTTATATGACAATTCCCGTGCCTAGGGTTTGTTTGTATTGTTTTTAGGTATTTCGTTTCCAGGTGAAATTAGAGCAAACCATAAGCATGGATGGACTCAGGGGACATGGACGATCCTGACCATGGGCTTGGATGGCATTTTTGTAGCCTAGGGATGGTTTTAGGAAAAGCCTACGAAGCTTCTTGCGGATAGAAATCCGCATGTAAAAAACCAGTATCAAAGGAAGAAGACGCTGACGCGTCCCCCTCTCATTCGTTCGTTTAAAATAACGCGCGTTTATTTTTTTTCCAGGCATTATTCTGATCTACCAATATAATAATTACGTTTGGTCTTAATAACAATTGAAACATGCAGCTCAGATGGCCAAGGCGCTTGTGCATAGTCCCTTGGGACCTGGGTTCGAATCCCAGGTCCCCCAAATATACTTGATATTATTTTGTTTAACATGTTCATATGTAGCGCTTGCCAAGGATTCTACCATGCACTCCCAGTAACATCATGCCATGTGTCCCACTAACACCCATCTAATGGCCAAGCGTGAATATCCACGGTACTCCCTAGTCAACAGGCATGTGGTGGATCAGAAAAGTCAAAAAGGCTGGCTGGTTAATGGGCTTCAGATTTCCAAGCACACCCCCAATGCTGGCCCTGCACCCATGGTTTATTATTCTTTTTTTTTTTCATTTTCTTTTTCCTTTTATTTTCTTTAATAATTATTATTAGTATTATTTAATTAATTAACATAATTAATTTTTCACAATAAAAATTCAGAAAATAAAAAATGTAAATATTTTTGTTATTCACTATTAATTATTTTTGTAAATAAAACACTAATAAATTGATTTAGTTTAATTAGGTAATTTTAATTTTCTTTTACAATAAATAAAATGAATTAGACTTAGGTTTTTTTTTCTTTTGACTTTTAATTTCTTTTTTTATTTTATTTCATTAAAAACATAAAACCACAAAAATACTTTTTCTTTTAATTAATTAATTAATTAGTTATTAGGTTTAATATTTAATTTTAATTGCAAAAAATGACTAAAATTGCTTTCTTTTCTCAAAAGGGTCAAAACCCTAAGGACGTCCCGATTCAATCTTTCGCGCGCATATTTATTTTAATTCATTATATTTATGTATCTGCTCCGGAAATGTAATAGTTAATTAGGCTTTTATTTTCTCGCATTTATTTTCCAAACGGGTTATTGTTTTTGGCGATGTATAGACCCGCGCCTTATAATAGCGTAGATTCAACTTTCCGCAATTTATTTTCCGCACTCTTAACTGTTAATATGCATGAAAGACTTGTATGATAAATAAAATCAATTTGTAGCTCACAATCACATGTACAAGATAATCTTAACATGAAACAACACACATGCACATGCCACTCCTAGGGTACACCTCACTGGTTGCCTCGACGTGGTCATCAAGTATAGGGTGTCTTAGAGGTCGCCCTCCTAACTAAGATACAGTTGCCTCGAAACGGTTGCCTCGGATAAAAAGGATCTAGGACATTAGGGTTACCACTAAGGCGTCCTACCATTGCTTTGGTGACCACATTGTCCCTATAATCGAATTGACCCGAATAAATCCAACGATGGTGCTACCTACCTCTCAATGGTGGGATAGCACTATCTAAAGGACTCTTACACAGCTTAATTCCTTAGAGTAGGTAGATTTCTCTGGGGTACTTGCTCTCTCAAACAAACAAAAACATCTTTTTCACACCTACACTTTCAAAAAGTTTTCAAACAAACATTTCATACACTCTTGAGGACAGATACAAGAGTTACCTAGAAATTTTTCAAACGAAACTTTTTTCAAAACCCACATACACTTGAAAAGAAAACCATTTTTGAAAACATAAGAGCAAGTACCTAAGAGCCCGTGGATAACCACGGATAGAAACGGTGCTAACACCTTCCCTTTCTATAAATCTACCTCCCAAATCGAGAGACATCTCAAAAAAGGAATTTTGCTGTGCTTTTGTCCTTTCCATGTTGGAGAACATAAAAGACGGTGGCGACTCTTGCTTACCGCGACATTTTGTGAACCCAATTAAAAAACAGTCAGTTCTATTTCCACCGATCACACTTGTCTTCATCACCCTATATTTTGCTTGATGCATATCATACACATCATAACATCTTGCCACAGTATTTCCTTAACCATTTCAAGGATCTAAAGGGTTTGTGATGCAGGTTATGATAAATCAGACATCTAGAAAGGGGCAGGGGGATTTATTTTCCTCTAGCCAATGCCGTCAAAAGATCAAAACTCAACAACTTGAGTCAGGGGCTATGACCCACTTGATATGGTGAGCTTGACTCTCGTAGAAGGACACTCAATGATATGAAGTTCTTCAATCAAAGCTGTAAATTTCAACTTCTGACATTTTCTTGTTTACCCCGCGAGATCCTTGAAAACATTTGCATATCATACATGTCATTGCATAACAGGTAGTCTCCGATACAAGTCTCTCATGTTCTCTCTGTTTTTTCCAGCAATGGCTCTCAAACAAGACAATACAGATATCCAAATTCAAGAGGCTCAGTTTATGGCAATGTTCCTAAACCTATCCAAGGGGCAGGAAGAGTTGAAAGCACTCCTCGCTGGGTACCTGGCAAAGAAAAGTCCCGAAGACAATAAGGACGAACGGTTGGAACAACTGCAAGATGAGGTAGAAGAAATGAGAACCCAGATGCTGGGGCAGATGGATCGTATCCAAGGCATGTTCCGGGTACAAGAAGAGTTGATTTCCATTATCACCAAACTTCATCAAGACGGATACAACCGTAATAAGCAAACGGTCGAGGTTGGGAACTAAGTCATTGATCAACCTCCAAGAAGATAAGAGGTTGGACCTTTCCAAATTGCTACTACATCACGGGTCCAACAACAACCTTGCAAAAAACAACGGGTTGATCAGAGTAAGCCGGATACACCTAAGAAGCAGTTTACCAAACTCAACATGCCATTGTCTCAAGCTTTACAACACATGTTGAGGATGAATTTAGTTACGTTGATAGGGACTCATCTAAATCCCAAGACTTCTTCCCCTAACTACATTCCTGATGCAAGGTGTGGATATCACTCAAATAGTCTGGGGCATGATACTAATGATTGTTGGAGGTTGAAATATAAAATTCAAAACTTGATTGATGAAAGAGCATTGGAGGTAACAAAAGATGGTCAACTAGAATTTTTTTGTCATTCTTCCAAGGCCCGCCATTTGAAGTGACAAGATCAGACAGAGAGGCTTTTCGTTCATTAGAATTTTCAATTTGTAATTTTCTTTTGATTGTTCGAACATTTATTCATGTCCAACTTTGTTACTTTATCAATGCATTGCATATGTCTGTTTTGAATAAATTCATTCGTATTCACTATATTTAAATTGCTTTCCTTTTGTGATATTCAACTCTCGATCAAAAGCTCTGAGCCTATAGAGGGAGGATGATGAAAACGATACAACAATCTATACAATGTGCTTTTGAACAGACCTTGCTGACGATGTACAAGCATTGTTTCAAATCCCAAACAATGGAGTTATAAGGAAGAAAATCCCTAGTCAACCACTTTGAGCCAAAGAAGTAGGAGTTTTTCTTTTCACACAAATTAAAACCCTAAATCATAACCTGGGGCAGGGTAGTTTCTCAGTCAATTCAGACGCGCATTCAGTCGCAATCTTCGGCTCCGTACAGAATGAATGACATCGAAGACGTCCTTCCAAATCAAAAGACGGTGATGGTTCCACATAATCATTAAGAACAGACAATAATTATCTCTCAAAATAAAATCCCATTAAGTCAAAACCTATGAAGGAGACTAAAAAAAAACTGGGGATTCCCGCTGACTGTAATCACAAAAAAAAACAGTTCAGACAAAAGAAGGGATAACGAAAAAAAGAAGAAGATTACAAAATGGCTTCATCTTCCAAATAAACTTTCAGTATCTGAACCATCACCGGAACATCAAGGACAAGATTCCAGACTCAATCGGGATCTGAACGCACAATTAGCTGAGCATAGGATCGAAGAACATCACGAAGAACGGGTGGGTACAAATAAAATTTAAGCCTTTATCCTTTGTTTCTTAAACCGTGAACCAGGCAACGTTATAACCCTTAAAAGTCTTACCTGAAGCATGGGTTAGTTCAAAAGCATGTTGTTACAAAAGGTATCCTGACTCCTGTAGGGTTCGCTATAAATCCCAAGTTGATATCACACTTTTACAAAGTTTGTTTGTTTTACTAAAAAAGAATTTTCAAGCTTCAAGACAGACGTAAGCTTATCATTCTTAAAATACCATTGTTTGCATATGACTATTTGTTCAACAGCTGAAAAATTTGCATGACGAATATCTAGTGAACAAAAACCTTCTCAATAAAAAGGATCACCTCAAGTGGAAAAACACTTCCAACCAAGGGGCACGGCATGATCATTGTCTATCATCTGGGACAGTCAAGTCAAGATTTAAGGAATCTCTCAAAGATGCCAAATAGCCAGGGGCAGATCTTCATCTGAGTCACTTGGAGCATTGGGCATGAATTCCGGCCACAAATCATGTACGATCAAGCAAGCATCTTCGGACAGTGTGGCAACACTTACTACTATGGACAGTGTTGTACCCCAAAATTTTCCCTCCCATATTTTTCAAGAAATTGCCAAGTCAAGCTTCAAAGTTCCCCAAGGGTTGCACAGTGCAAAGGTCTCCTATACAGTCAAAATTAGGGTTTTGCTTCTGATCAAGAAAATGAAGTTTCCAAAGGCCCAATCAAGTCTCACATGCCTACAAATATGGTCAAGCATCCTCACATCAAGTTTCAAGGCTTTCAGCACAAAATTGCACAGTCAAAACCCTAATTGCACTACAGTCAACTGTAAGGGCAAAATGGTCATTTGACAGTCAAAAGTTCAAGTTTTTGGTCAACATATCATTTTGAAGCCACAAACATCATTTGATCAATGCTTGATCATGATTCTCTAAAGCTTGGCTCAAAAATCATCAAAATGCAAAAGTTTCCTTATTTGGACAGTTGAAAAAGTCAACTGTAAATTGACCAGGGCATAACTTTCACATGGATTATCAGAAAAATCCCATCCAAAGCTCATTTTGAAGAGAAAGACATTTCCTACAACTCATATTCATACTTCAAGTCCAAGAAATGCCCTCACAAAAAGTTATCAATTTCAACATTATAGGTCATTTTTAAAAGTCAACAAAAAGGGACTTTAAGTCAAAGGCCATAACTTGAGATTGGTAAATCAAAATGACATGGGACCAAAGGCATTGGTTAGAGGACTCAAGGACCTTTCCAAAATATCCAAGAACATGAGCAAAGCTTAAAAATTGAGCAAGTTATGCCTTGTGGAAGTTGGGAAATATTTGGATATTTTGAAAAGTCAACATTGATTCAAATGACCTAAAATTGCTAATGGGCCCATTTTTCTTCCACAATTCATCACCCAAGGCATATGCACGACTACTTGGCCCAAAGGGAAGTCTTTATTCATTTTTTATTTATTTATTTGAATTTTTATTTATAATAATTCATTTAAATCAAATTAAATATATGAAAAATACTTAATTTAACCTAACAAATCTTTTTGCACATGTAATCTACTCAATAATTAGTGCACATTCAAATATGGGAAGATTTGGATTGATTGGATCATAATTGGTACAAAATTGTATGGAAAAGATTGAAAAAACAAAGCTTGAAAATCAAATCTTCAAAACCATCAATGAATGAGATTTTGCTCAGAATTGTTGACCTAATTGACTCAATACAAAAGCCAAAACACAACCCTAATGCTGATGACCATTGAAGCTGCGCAGAAATCCATTATCAAACTTGAAATTTTGTCTAAAAAACTCAATACTGAAAACCCTTTTGCAGGTTGATTCAAGGCTTAATAGTTGTTCAAACACCTTCCTGGAGGTCCACTGAACGTTTTCCAATCACAAACATCCATCAAAACTCAAAGAATCGTTGTACAGAAACTGACTTTTCTTGCTTTTTTTTTACAATTGTGCATCTTCATTCATGCACTTTTAATAAGTTTTAATATGTGATTCATACTCCTCATGCAATTCCAAAGCTAACCCAATGATTCAATTGTATTTTTATGCTGTGTACGCGATTATGCCATGATTGTTTTCTAGGGTTTACAGAGCTTCAAATTGGGGGTTTCTAATTAAAGAAAAATTGGTCTTCAAGAGTACCATGGTTGTAATCAGCATGTCTGGACGAAGAAGAACCCATACTCGCGCTCAATTTATGAGCGCCTAATGGCTAATCGCTATTTTTCCAAAACTGGCCTAAGAGAACACATCAAAAATCGTTGCCTATGTTTCTTTTGTTCCAGAAAAATAAAAACCACGCGAGGAAGACGATAACGTGTGAAGCGCTGATTGGAAGGTTTAAATTTCACGCGTTTTGAACCACTAACCATTGTTTTCGTATTATATTATTCTTCGTTTATTTAATATACTAAACGCGTGAATTGGTCCAGTGGCATAGGTGTTGGCTGGTAAAGTGCATGACCTGGGTTCGAGCCCCAGGTCTTCAATATTCTCATTAGTATTTTGCAATTAATGATCACATGCAGGTCCAACATCAAAGCGTACCATACACCTTCCAGATCAAACCATCCACGTGCATCTTGGAATCAAATCAAAGGCATAGGTTTGGGGAACACCATAAGCATAGGTCAACGCTGCAGCACACTACCTGGAAAGTCAATAAGGCCAAATCCTTAATGGGCTTAAAATGCTTACAAAATACCTCCTGATTTGGGACTGAACCCCCCTAGGGTTTGCTTTCTCTATTCTTTTCTTATATTTTTCTTTTCTTTATTTTAATTAATATCATTTATTTCTTTGATTTATTTATTTTCATAAAATCACAAAATACCTAAAAATCAGAAAAAAGAGAAAAAATAATAAATATTTTTGTTTCTAGTATTTTCATAAATAAATGCATGTAAATTAATTAGTTTTAAATTAGGGTTTTAATTTTAATACTTTTAACAAAAATCTAAAAAATGTAGAAATAGGTTTAATTAATAATTTTTCATCCTTTTCATTTTTTCTTTCAAATATTTAATATTATTTATTTTATTTATTTTTATAATTAACTTTGTATATAAAAATTAGGGTTAATTTAGGTTAAATTCTAATGTTTTCTTAATAAATTAAAATAAAATAGAATTAGGGTTAGCGTTTAATTTCAATTAATTTTTTCTATTAAATCCTAAAACACTAAAAAAATACCAAAAAAAAAACAAATTCTTTCTTTCTTTTAATTTTAATTAATTCCACGTAATTTTAATTTTGCAAAAGGGTCCAACGCCCTTGTTCTTAATTTCTTATTAATTCGCATATTTATTTTATTTCGCGTAAATATTTACGTATCTCTCCCAAAGCCGTGTAAATAATTGCTCGCACTTTTAATTCCCTATTTTCTTTTACTTTATTTATTTTCTGTCAAATCAGGTCCTGGTTAATTTTGGCGATGTGGACCCGCGCCATTTGTAATAGCTTAGAATTTACTTTTCCCGCAATATTTTTAACTGTTAAACAATGGCATGAAAGAATGTATGGACCAAAATAAAAACAAGCGTAGAACACCAATAACATGACAAGATAAACGCAAATGAAAACGACACACAAGTCGCACACACCACCCCCTAGGGTACGCCTCACTGTTGCCTTGCCTCGAAAGGTGATCGTCGAGTAGAGGATGTCTTAGTAAGTCCTCATGATCCGGGAACCTGGCATGAGGGTAGCTTCTAAGGTGTCTTCCCATTACTTTGGTGATCACCATGTCCCTACAAACTCGAATTGACCCGAACACCTCCAACGGTGGTGCTACCTACCTCTCAATGGTGGGATGGCACTACTTTAAAGGACATTTACACAGACGAATTCCTTCGGGTAGGTAGGTTCTCGTAGATACTTGCTCTAATTTCAAAACAAATCAAAAAATACTTTTCACACCGACACCTTTTCAAAAAGCTTTCGAAAGCAACTTTTCAAACACTCTTGAGGACTGATACAAGAGTCGAACTGGAATTTTTAAAGAAATTTTTTAAAACCCACAATTGAAAAGAAAACAAACCATTTTTGAAAACACAAATGAGCAAGTATCTAAGAGCCTATGGATAACCATGGATAGAAAGGGTGCTAATACCTTCCCTTTCTATAATCTACCTCCCGAACCGAGAGCAATCTCTTTAAGGAATTTTTCTGTGCTTTTGTCCTTTCCATTTGGAGAAAATAAAAGACGGTGGCGACTCTTGCTTCCGCGACATTTCGCGAACCAGCGTTAAACAGTCAGTTCCAGATCCACCGATCACAGAACTGGCGACTCTGCTGGGGATTAAACTTAAAGTGAGGTGTACCTTAGGACTAAGATCACGGTGTTTTCAATTGCTTTCATTGATTGCTTTATTATCGTGGGACTGTCTTGGGAGTTCTATAGATCCTAACCCGGATCTGGGGATACCTTCTTAGAAAGTAGCAACAAGGCTGTGAGGGAACTGTGCGGGGTATACCGACATGGTTGAAACAGTCTGCTACGTTGATGTGGCACTTTGGTGTGTACCGGTAACCCTTGAGTTCAGTCAAGGAGAGTACGGGGCCTCCGCGTGGTGTCGTGAAGCATCAACAGACCTTAGGAACCTTAATTGAACTATCTTGGCCTCTTTAGGGTAGTGAGATAACTGACTTTGGTGTAGTCCGAGGTTGGTTGATACTCGATGCTACACTCAATTGAGGGTTGCTTTCCTGGAATATTTCGGTCGCCAGTTCAGTGGCTAAATCGAAACGATGAACAATGAAAGCAATCCCGTGATATTGGGACCCTTAGAACCCGGTTACTTCTAATAGGACAGGTTGAGCCCACCAACTTCAAGAGGGTAATACCCAGACCCCATGCTGGCCTAAACTCTAAGGGTTTCTCTTGTGTGACTTGTGTGCCTTCGTACTTGACTATTTGCATGCTTGTTGTCTGACACCTGAGTTTCTTGCAGGGTTTGTTTTAGTCCTTAATTGGGGCTCATAACAAAGTTTACTAAGTTACCTGCAGGTTTTGTTCATAGTCCTTAACTAGAAATCATAACAGGGTTTACTGAATTTCCTGCAGGTTTTGTTCATAGTCCTTGACTAGGACTCATAACAAGGTTTACTAAGTTTCTTGCAGTTTTTTTTGTTTTAGTCCTTAACTAGGACTCATAACAAGGTTTACCGAGTTTCTTGCAGGGTTTGTTTTAGTCCTTAATTGGGACTCATGACAGGTTTTACCAAGTTTCTTGCAGGTTTTGGGTTTGCGGTCCTTAATTGGGACTCATAACAGGGTCACCTACATTACCCCATGCATCATAACATCATACCATTGCATACATCCTAACCCATTTCAAGGATCTCAAGGGCTTGTGATGCAGGTCATGATAAACCAACATGTCTAGCAAGGGGCAAAGGGGATTTATTTTCCCCTAGCCAGGGTTGTCAGGGGCTATGACCCACTAGATATGGTGAGCCTTTTGACCCTTGAAGAAGGACTCTCAATAATACGCAGCTCCTTCAATCAAGCTACTGGACCCAAATTCTAACAATTCTCTTGTTTACCCCGCGGGATCCTTGAAAACATTGCATGCATATCATACATATCATTGCATTACAGGTACCCGTTCTTTGCAGGTCACTTACCTTTCTCGCTGTTTATTTCAGCAATGGTCTTCCAACCAGATAACCAGGACTGTCTTACTCAAGAGACTCGGTTCGGGGAAATCCTCCTGAATCTATCCAAGGGGCAGGAGGAGCTAAGGACACTTCTCATGGAGACTTTTGTCAGGAACAGTGCTGAGGATGAAAGGCTGAAACACCTACAAGCTGAGGTGGATGCATTGAAGGTCCAGATGCTGGGGCAGGTGACTGCCATTCAAGGGTTAGCTCAAAGACAAGAAGAGCTCGGGGTTCTCGTCAACCAACTGCTTCGGGGTAACCAGCTGGGGCGAACATCTAGGGTTGAAGAGCCAGTCATCATTCAACCACCCTTGAGACAAGCAGACAAGGGAAAAGCTCCTCAGATGGCTTCAGTGTCACTAATTCAGTATCAACCTCACCAGCTTCAGCCAGACAAGCCTAAAAGGCAGTTCACCAAACACAACGTGTCACCGTCTCAAGCTTTACAACAATTGTTGAGGTTGAATCTGGTGACGGTAAGGGGCCCTCCTAGGCGTCTCAATACAACCTCCCTAAAGTACAATCCTGAGGAAAGATGTGCGTACCATTCTAACAGTCCAGGACATGACACCGACGACTGCTGGGCTTTGAAGAATAAGATTCAAGATCTGATCAATGAAAGAGCTGTGGATTTTACCCAGATGGGCCAGGCTGAATGCTCCTGCCATCCCTACAAGATGCGCCAGTTGAAATAACAAGCCCTGAGATGAGAAGAATTTTTGTTCATTCGAATGTTCAAGCTGCAATTTTCTTTTGTTCAAACATTTACTCATTGATAAACATTGTTATTTCATTAATGCATCGCATATGTCTGTTTTGAAGCAATATATTCGTATTCACTAGACGCAAATTATTTTCATATTTTTTCTGATGTCAACTCTTAAATAATAATTCTAAGCCTCTTGAGGGAGGATGACGAAAACCATACCATAATCTACAGTATGCTTTTGAACAGACCCCGCTGATGAGGTACAGGCATTGTTTCAATCCCTAAACACTGGAGTTATAAGGATGATAATCCCTCGTCAACCCATCTGAGCCAAAGAAGTAGGAGTTTTTCTTTTCGAAATTTAAAACCCTTAATCATAACCTGGGGCAGGGTAGTTTCTCAGTTGATCCAAGTGCATAACGAATGGCACCAAAAGAGGTCCTTACAAAACAAAGAAAGACAATGATGATTCCGAACAATCACAAGGATAGGCAGTCATTATATCTCTCAAAATAAAAAAAGGAAAGAAGCCCAATAAGTCAAAATACCCATGAAGGAGACTTACAAAGCTGGGGCATCCCGCTGACTGTAATTCCAAAAAAGGAAACAGTTCAGGCAAAAAAGAAAGGGATAACAAAAATCAGGCAAGAAAGAGGTCTTACAAACCCTCAACAAAAAAGAAAATGACTGCCTATTCAAAATAAGTTATCGACATCCGAATCATCATTGGAACGTCAAAGCAAAGACTCAAGCAAGGTCTAACGTATGATCAACTGAGGTTAGGTTTGGAGAACATCACGAAGAGCGGGTGGGTACAAATAATTTGAGCCTTTATCTTTTGTTTCTTAAACCGTGAACCAGGCCACGTTATAACCCTTAAAAGTCCTAGCTGAAGCATGGGTTAGTTCGAAAGCATACTGTTACGAAAGGTATCCTGACTCCTGAAGGCTTACGGTAAAATAACGTGTTGACATAACGTGTTACAAACATTCACTCGTTTTATGAAAGAGAATGCATTTTCAAAATCTTCAAGACAGACATAAGCTTTGCATTTTTAACATAACTTTGTTTGCATATGACTTTTTGTTTGAACAGCATAGAAATTCGCACGACGAATGCCTAATGAACAAAAGTACTTCCAATCAAGGGGCAGGACATGACCATGGTCCATTATCTGGGGCAGTCCAATCAAGATTCGGAGAATCTCTCAAAGGCCAAATCGCCTGGGGCAAATCTTCGCCCGAGTCACTTGGGGCATTTCAGCAATAAATCTTGCCTGGTCAGAAATCTTCTGGTGGCATGACAAAACACTTCTAATAGGGGCAACTCCCTACATTCTGAGAACATGGACATAGTCGAAAAGATACTACGCATAATCAAAGACCCGCTAGGTTGACACACCTAGGCAAAAATAAGGGCTTCCCGGCGAACCAAAAGGGTTCGGGCAAAATGAAGGGACGAAATGAAAAAATCTGTACACCCGGAAAGTCGAAAACCTGAAAAGGCGGCTTGGGCAAAAATGGGTATCCCGGTGGACTGAAAACCCGAAAGGGCGGTCCAGGCAAAAGTTAGGGATCAAAGCGTACGACTATGTCCTGTCATCTTATCATCTGCCTACCAGAAGTAAGGGCTGTCCATCAGCAAGCTATCAGCACCTCACAGGTCTTCCTCTCATACCTCAGAAACAGGGGCAATGATGAGCCGTCCAAGCGATCTAATTGTTCTGTCCTCCAAGGTATCAAGGTGGGTTCAACTGAAGAACATGACCAAATATCTTAATTCCCCAGAGAGTGAGCCAGCAAGTCAGTGCATTCTCCTCCAAGCAGAGTTATCAAATCTCAAGGAAGTTGAGTATCCTCCAGTAGATCTCAATACCTCCCCAGCAGCCATATACACCTATTCTTAACAAGCATCCCCGGCAGTCTTGGTCTAAAGATTGTTCCCCGGTGGCATATCAAATATTCAAAGGAATCACTTCCCCGCAGTCAAAACTCCCCAGAAGAGTCCAGTCCAGGTTCCCCAGGAAAGTTGGAATTTATCTCCCCAAACAGTAAGCTTATCCCCAGTAAATTCTGGAAGCTTATCCTCGCAGAGCACGAACGCGTCACCCGGCTTTATTCAAAGAGTTATTTCCTTAACAGGATATAACTGGGTTATCCTCAGCCCAAAAGCCACGGAAAGAGCGCCCTCGACGAAGTCTTCTTATACCCAGCGAAGTCTATCAGCGCTTCCAATACGGCAAAGATATCCCCAGCGAAGTCTATCAGCGCTTCCAATACGGCAAAGATATCCCCAGCAAGGTATTACCAACAACTTCAGCAGAGTATCCCTCTCCCCACAGAGTATCACTCCCCAGCATGGTCGCTAGAGTATTTTTCTCCCCGCAGAATCTTCCATTTGCCAAGTTTATTCCTCAACAGAGTCATCTTCTCCTACCGGTATTCTTGCAACTATCACCTCGAGCGGAAGTAAAAGCTTATTCTTCAACATCAGCACAGGAGTGACTTCCCGAAACTCGTCAAGGATTTACTTTCCTAGACGAAAAACACATTCATAAAACATCACATACATCATTATAGCATGCATAGACGCATCATATCATACAAATCTCATTTATGTTGAGAACATCGTTGCTTGATCCATATCATGCATTGCATACGACTGACCTTTACCTTTCAGGAAAGATTCAGGTAAACTCTCAATCATATTTCAAGACCTAGACCGCTTCAGTTAATCGACTCCAAAGATTTCTTATCCAGTCCAAGGCCTTCTCTAGTCCAGCCAAATCGACTCCCAACAGATTTTTCTGATGAAGACTCAGTAGAAGTTATCGGGTTATATTTTCCTATTGGTTCTCTCTCCGACGGTGCATGAGATTTCCATTTTAGGTTTTTCTTTGAGATTATAATTTCCTATTGGTTCTCTCTCCGACGGTGCATGAGATTTCCATTTTAGGTTTTTCTTTGAGATTATAATGTCCTATTGGTTCTCTCTCCGACGGTGCATGAGATTTCCATTTTAGGTTTTTCTTTGAGATTATAATGTCCTATTGGTTCTCTCTCCGACGGTGCATGAGATTTCCATTTTAGGTTTTTCTTTGAGATTATAATGTCCTATTGGTTCTCTCTCCGACGGTGCATGAGATTTCCATTTTTAGGTTTTTCTTTGAGATTATAATGTCCTATTGGTTCTCTCTCCGACGGTGCATGAGATTTCCATTTTTAGGTTTTTCTTTGAGATTATAATGTCCTATTGGTTCTCTCTCCGACGGTGCATGAGATTTCCATTTTAGGTTTTTCTTTGAGATTATAATGTCCTATTGGTTCTCTCTCCGACGGTGCATGAGATTTCAATTTTAGGTTTTTCTTTGAGATTATAATGTCCTATTGGTTCTCTCTCCGACGGTGCATGAGATTTCCATTTTAGGTTTTTCTTTGAGATTATAATTTCCTATTGGTTCTCTCTTCGACAGTGCATGAGATTTCCATTTTAGGTTTTTCTTTGAGATTATAATGTCCTATTGGTTCTCTCTCCGACGGTGCATGAGATTTCCATTTTAGGTTTTTCTTTGAGATTATAATGTCCTATTGGTTCTCTCTCCGAAGGTGCATGAGATTTCCATTTTAGGTTTTTCTTTGAGATTATAATGTCCTATTGGTTCTCTCTCCGACGGTGCATGAGATTTCCATTTTTGGTTTTTCTTTGAATTATATTTTCCTATTGGTTCTCCCTCCGACGGTGCATGAGATTTCCATTTTAGGTTTTTCTTTGAGATTATAATTTCCTATTGGTTCTCTCTCCGAAGGTGCATGAGATTTCCATTTTAGGTTTTTCTTTGAGATTATAATGTCCTATTGGTTCTCTCTCCGACGGTGCATGAGATTTCCATTTTAGGTTTTTCTTTGAGATTATAATGTCCTATTGGTTCTCTCTCCGACGGTGCATGAGATTTCCATTTTAGGTTTTTCTTTGAGATTATAATGTCCTATTGGTTCTCTCTCCGACGGTGCATGAGATTTCCATTTTAGGTTTTTCTTTGAATTATATTTTCCTATTGGTTCTCTCTCCGACGGTGCATGAGATTTCCATTTTAGGTTTTTCTTTGAGATTATAATTTCCTATTGGTTCTCTCTCCGACGGTGCATGAGATTTCCATTTTAGGTTTTTCTTTGAGATTATAATGTCCTATTGGTTCTCTCTCCGACAGTGCATGAGATTTCCATTTTAGGTTTTTCTTTGAGATTATAATGTCCTATTGGTTCTCTCTCCGACGGTGCATGAGATTTCCATTTTAGGTTTTTTTTTGAGATTATATTTTCCTATTGGTTCTCTCTCCGACGGTGCATGAGATTTCCATTTTAGGTTTTTCTTTGAGATTATAATTTCCTATTGGTTCTCTCCCCGACGATGCGTGAGATGATAATTCCATTTTAGGTTTTTTTCAGACGTTCGAGATTATAATTTCCTATTGGTTCTCTCCCCGACGATGCGTGAGATGATAATTCCATTTTAGGTTTTTCTCAGACGTTCGAGATTATAATTGCCTATTGGTTCTCTTCCCGATACTGCGAAGACGGTAATTCCCACCAAGATTTTCTCAACGAGCGTTGTTGAAGTTAAAGTCACCCAAGGTTCTCTTACCGTTCATGCTAAGGTAGTAACCACTCCTGGTTCATTCATCACCGTTTGAAGCTCCAGATTCAGCTCCTGTAACCAGTCAGGACACATCTATACCAATCATCTGAAAACCAGCTCCTGCAACGTGTCAGGCACTCATTTTTCTTTTGCAGGTATGCAGGTTCTCGCTAAGGAATCTCTTTTGCGATCAACACCCAGATGGCATCTATAAGCCCATAATCCTATTCATCAACCTCTAAATAGCATCTATAAGCCCATTCCCATCATCACACCGCTACTATGTGAGCGCAAATTTCTGGGCACTCTAGTGTTCAATCATCTTCCACCTTCGGATTACGAAAGGCACGTCAGCCAATCTGCATCCTCAGGTCTAAGAAGATTGAACAGGGGCAACTGTTGTACCCCAAAATTTGCCCTCCCATATTTTTCAAGAAATTGCCAAGTCAAGCTTCAAAGTTCCCCAAGGGTTGCACAGTGCAAAGGTCTCCTATACAGTCAAAATTAGGGTTTTGCTTCTGATCAAGAAAATGAAGTTTCCAAAGGCCCAATCAAGTCTCACATGCCTACAAATATGGTCAAGCATCCTCACATCAAGTTTCAAGGCTTTCAGCACAAAATTGCACAGTCAAAACCCTAATTGCACTACAGTCAACTGTAAGGGCAAAATGGTCATTTGACAGTCAAAAGTTCAAGTTTTTGGTCAACATATCATTTTGAAGCCACAAACATCATTTGATCAATGCTTGATCATGATTCTCTAAAGCTTGGCTCAAAAATCATCAAAATGCAAAAGTTTCCTTATTTGGACAGCTGAAAAAGTCAACTGTAAATTGACCAGGGCATAACTTTCACATGGATTATCAGAAAAATCCCATCTAAAGCTCATTTTGAAGAGAAAGACATTTCCTACAACTCATCTTCATACTTCAAGTCCAATAAATGCTCTCACAAAAAGTTATCAATTTCAACATTATAGGTCATTTTTAAAAGTCAACAAAAAGGGACTTTAAGTCAAAGGCCATAACTTGATATTGGTAAATCAAAATGACATGGGACCAAAGGCATTGGTTAGAGGACTCAAAGACCTTTCCAAAATGTCCAAGAACATGAGCAAAGCTTAAAAATTGAGCAAGTTATGCCTTGTGGAAGTTGGGAAATTTTTGGATATTTTGAAAAGTCAACATTGATTCAAATGACCTAAAATTGCTAATGGGCCCATTTTTCTTCCACAATTCATCACCCAAGGCATATGCACGACTACTTGGCCCAAAGGGAAATCTTTATTCATTTTTTATTTATTTATTTGAATTTTTATTTATAATAATTCATTTAAATCAAATTAAATATATGAAAAATACTTAATTTAACCTAACAAATCTTTTTGCACATGTAATCTACTCAATAATTCGTGCACATTCAAATATGAGAAGATTTGGATTGATTGGATCATAATTGGTACAAAATTGTATGGAAAAGATTGAAAAAACAAAGATTGAAAATCAAATCTTCAAAACCATCAATGAATGAGATTTGTCTCAGAATTGTTGACCTAATTGACTCAATACAAAAGCCAAAACACAACCCTAATGCTGATGACCATTGAAGCTGCGCAGAAATCCATTATCAAACTTGAAATTTTGTCTAAAAAACTCAATACTGAAAACCCTTTTGCAGGTTGATTCAAGGCTTAATAGTTGTTCAAACACCTTCTTGGAGGTCCACTGAACGTTTTCCAATCACAAACATCCATCAAAACTCAAAGAATCGTTGTACAGAAACTGACTTTTCTTGCTTTTTTTTTACAATCGTGCATCTTCATTCATGCACTTTTAATAAGTTTTAATATGTGATTCATACTCCTCATGCAATTCCAAAGCTAACCCAATGATTCAATTGTATTTTTATGCTGTGTACGCGATTATGCCATGATTGTTTTCTAGGGTTTACAGAGCTTTAAATTGGGGGTTTCTAATTAAAGAAAAATTGGTCTTCAAGAGTACCATGGTTGTAATCAGCATGTCTGGATGAAGAAGAACCCATACTCGCGCTCAATTTATGAGCGCCTAATGGCTAATCGCTATTTTTCCAAAACTGGCCTAAGAGAACACATCAAAAACCGTTGCCTATGTTTCTTTTGTTCCAGGAAAATAAAAACCACGCGAGGAAGACGATAACGTGTGAAGCGCTGATTGGAAGGTTTAAATTTCACGCGTTTTGAACCACTAACCATTGTTTTCGTATTATATTATTCTTCGTTTATTTAATATACTAAACGCGTGAATTGGTCCAGTGGCATAGGTGTTGGCTGGTAAAGTGCATGACCTGGGTTCGAGCCCCAGGTCTTCAATATTCTCATTAGTATTTTGCAATTAATGATCACATGCAGGTCCAACATCAAAGCGTACCATACACCTTCCAGATCAAACCATCCACGTGCATCTTGGAATCAAATCAAAGGCATAGGTTTGGGGAACACCATAAGCATAGGTCAACGCTGCAGCACACTACCTGGAAAGTCAATAAGGCCAAATCCTTAATGGGCTTAAAATGCTTACAAAATACCTCCTGATTTGGGACTGAACCCCCCTAGGGTTTGCTTTCTCTATTCTTTTCTTATATTTTTCTTTTCTTTAATTTAATTAATTTCATTTATTTCTTTGATTTATTTATTTTCATAAAATCACAAAATACCTAAAAATCAGAAAAAAGAGAAAAAATAATAAATATTTTTGTCTCTAGTATTTTCATAAATAAATGCATGTAAATTAATTAGTTTTAAATTAGGGTTTTAATTTTAATACTTTTAACAAAAATTTAAAAAATGTAGAAATAGGTTTAATTAATAATTTTTCATCCTTTTCATTTTTTCTTTCAAATATTTAATATTATTTATTTTATTTATTTTTATAATTAACTTTGTATATAAAAATTAGGGTTAATTTAGGTTAAATTCTAATGTTTTCTTAATAAATTAAAATAAAATAGAATTAGGGTTAATGTTTAATTTCAATTAATTTTTTCTATTAAATCCTAAAACACTAAAAAAATACCAAAAAAAAAAACAAATTCTTTCTTTCTTTTAATTTTAATTAATTCCACGTAATTTTAATTTTGCAAAAGGGTCCAACGCCCTTGTTCTTAATTTCTTATTAATTCGCATATTTATTTTATTTCGCGTAAATATTTATGTATCTCTCCCAAAGCCGTGTAAATAATTGCTCGCACTTTTAATTCCCTATTTTCTTTTACTTTATATATTTTCTGTCAAATCAGGTCCTGGTTAATTTTGGCGATGTGGACCCGCGCCATTTGTAATAGCTTAGAATTTACTTTTCCCGCAATATTTTTAACTGTTAAACAATGGCATGAAAGAATGTATGGACCAAAATAAAAACAAGCGTAGAACACCAATAACATGACAAGATAAACGCAAATGAAAACGACACACAAGTCGCACACACCACCCCTAGGGTACGCCTCACTGTTGCCTTGCCTCGAAAGGTGATCGTCGAGTAGAGGATGTCTTAGTAAGTCCTCATGATCCGGGAATCTGGCATGAGGGTAGCTTCTAAGGTGTCTTCCCATTGCTTTGGTGATCACCATGTCCCTACAAACTCGAATTGACCCGAACACCTCCAACGGTGGTGCTACCTACCTCTCAATGGTGGGATGACACTACTTTAAAGGACATTTACACAGACGAATTCCTTCGGGTAGGTAGGTTCTCGTAGATACTTTCTCTAATTTCAAAACAAATCAAAAAATACTTTTCACACCGACACCTTTTCAAAAAGCTTTCGAAAGCAACTTTTCAAACACTCTTGAGGACTGATACAAGAGTCGAACTGGAATTTTTAAAGAAATTTTTTAAAACCCACAATTGAAAAGCAAACAAACCATTTTTGAAAACACAAATGAGCAAGTATCTAAGAGCCCATGGATAACCATGGATAGAAAGGGTGCTAATACCTTCCCTTTCTATAATCTACCTCCCGAACCGAGAGCAATCTCTTTAAGGAATTTTTCTGTGCTTTTGTCCTTTCCATTTGGAGAAAATAAAAGACGGTGGAGACTCTTGCTTCCACGACATTTCGCGAACCAGCGTTAAACAGTCAGTTCCAGATCCACCGATCACAGACAGTGGCAATTCTCCGTACCCGGTGAACATGGACATAATCAAAAAATACGACGCATGAACAAAGACCCGCTAGGTTGACTGGCCTAGGTAAAAATAAGGGCATCCCGGTGAACCAAAAGGGTTCAGGAAAAAATTAGGGATAAAAACAAAAAAAATATGTACACCCGGAAACTCAAAAACCCGAAAAGGAGGCTTGGGCAAAAAAGGGTATCTCGGTAGAATGAAAATCTGAAAAGACAGTATAGGAAAAAGTTAGGGATTAAAGCGTACGACTACGTCCCATCATCTCGTCACTTGTCTAATCAGTAGAAGGTTTATTACCCTGATTTGCATTCACCAAGGACTCCAAGGGTTGTGATAACAGTCAAACCATCTAAAAAATCCCCGGTCAATATTTTCTACAAAAGGTATCGAGACAGGGGAATTGTACTACAAGATCATCGCGATATTCTCAGCTTACAAACTATTGATGTTAGGTGTTGTCAAACCCTCGGCAGAGCAAAATCTCCAAATTATTGCTCCAACGAGAATTCCCCAATGAAGTCGCTAAGCTTCTCGGGATTCCCTAAGCATATTACAAAGTTTCCCTTCCCCAACAAAAAAATTCTGAATAAAGTAGATTCTCATCTAGAAATGGTTTAGGCACAATGCAAATACGGATGTCATCCTCACACTTACTCAAAATTCTCATCTAGAAACGGTTCACGTACGATCCAAGGACAGATGTCATCCTGACACTTACTCAAGATTCTCATCTAGAAACGATTCAGGTACGATCCAAAGACGGATGTCATCCTGACACTTAGTCCAGACTATCTTCTAGCAACAGTTCAGGTACCATCCAGAGATGGATATCATTCTGATACTTATTCAGATCATCTTCTAGCAACAGTTCAAGTACGATCCAAAACGGGTGTCATCCTGATACTTATTCCAAACTATCTTCTAGAAACAGTTCAGGTACGATCCAAAGATGGATGTCTTCCTGATACTTATTCAGATCATCTTCTAGAAATGGTTCATGTACGATCCAGAGACGGATGTTATCCTGGTACTTATTCTAGATTTCTCTTCTAGAAACAGTTCTGGTACGATCCAGAGACGGATGTTATCCTGATACTTATTCAGATTCTTTTCAAGTATAGTTCAGATATGATCCAGAGACGGATGTCATTCTGACAATCATTCAATACAAGTTCCAAGTACAATTCAGATACGATCCAGAGACGGATGTCATTCTGACACTTATTTCAACACATAAATCCATCCACAAAGCCTCCGCAAGTACTTTCTCCAACAGGTACAGGGGCAGAAATGTCTTGATGCAAAGTCATCACCGTATCCTCGACATACGATACCGTGAAATCTAAACTCCCCACAGAGTAGAGGCAACCAAAAGTTTTGATATCTGCTTCCCCAAACAGAAGTTACTTTCCCCAGCAAAGTTCCTTAAGAGAGACGATATCTATATTCCCCAGCCGAGTTTTATAATCGCAAACGGTTTATAAAGCTTTCTCCCGAGCAGTGTTTATTTCTCTGACTACGGAACCTCCTCTCGATCAGATTTTATTTCTATGAATACCGAAGCTCAATCTCCAACAAAGTTCATTTCTCCAGCTACGAAAGTTCATCCCCTAGCGGAGTTTATTTCTCTGAATCGGCAAAATCTTCCAGCAAGACATCTCTTCTCTCAAACAGAGTTATTCCCCTGCAAAGTCATTCTCAGGAAGAGTCTCTCCCTGGTAGAATATTCACACACAAAAGGAAGTAAATTCCCAGCATAGACATCTCCATTCACCATCCCCAGCGGAAATGAAGGTTTCAACTTGCTAATGCTCTTCAGCAGCAGTCCGGGATTTATTTTCCCCGACTAAAAATTACCGCAATAGCATCCCATATTCATACATTATGGCATGCACATACATATTGCATACAATGCAAGCTCATTTATTTTGAGAACATCATCACAATGCATTTCATACATCATGACATTGCATACGATTAACTCTTTACCTTTCAGGGAAAAGATCAAATCAACAAGTTACGTCTAACCAAGGACTATTCTAGGATTTTCTTCAGAAAGATGTCCTCACAAGATTTTCCCTGGGTCAAACAGATCGACGCTAAGATCTCTCTGATTACTATGCCAGTGGAAGATATTCCAAGACTTTCGTCTGGGTCAGTTGAATCGCTACTAAGATTCTCCTGGTTACTATGCCAGTCAAAGTTAACCCAAGATCTCTTTGCTTACTATACCGGTGGAAGATATTCCAAGACTTTCGTCCGGATCAGTTGAATCGCTACTAAGATTCTCCTGATTACTATGCCAATCAAAGTTAACCCAAGATTTTCCCTAGGTCAGACAAGTCGACACTAAGATCTATCTAATTACTATTCCAATTGAAGATATTCCAAGACTTTTGTCTGGGTTAGTTGAATCGATACTAAGATTCTCCTGATTATTATGCCAGTCAAAGTTAACCCAAGATCTCTCTGCTTACTATGCCGGTGGAAGAGATTCCAAGACTTTCGTCTGGGTCGGTTGAATCACTACTAAGATTCTCCTGATTACTATGCCAGTCAAAGTTAATTTGAGACCTTTCTCTGGTTTAGTCAAATCGATACTAAGATTTCTATCCTAGTTGAAGACAACTTGAGACCTTTCTCTGGTCTAGTCAAACCAATACTAAGATTTCTATTCCAGTTAAAGAAGCTATGAAGCTCAGAAATTGACCAGATAATAGTCTGTCAACAATTCAAGACACTGTGAGGCCTGGATCCTGACCAGATAACGATTTAATCTCATCTCCCCAGTAAGTCACTGTGAAGCCTGGAATACAGAAGGATAGCAGTCAGCTTTATTATCCTCAGCAAGTCATTGTGAAGCCTAGATCCCGACCAGATAGCAGTTCACTTCCATCTCTTCAATCAAGAGATGACTCCCTAGTAGAGTAATGGACAACTAAAGCTCCTAAATTCTATTTCCCGAACAAAGACCAACATTCCTCAGCGGAGTCCTCCCCAACAACAGGCATAGGAATTCTCAGCGAAGGAATATCTCATGAAATCAACATGGTTCTAAATGGAATCTTTAAACCCATCTCCGATGACTCTCCGACGACTCTCCAGATGGCATCTTTAAGCCCATCTCCGACAAACATCCGTCATCTTCTCCAAATGGCATCTATAAGCCCATTCCCATATTAACTATGCAGTCAAGTATCATTTCAGAAGAATGCAAATTTTTAGGCACTCTAGTGTTCAATCATCCTCTACCTTCAGATCACGAAAGACAGACTAGCCAATCTAAATCTTCAGGTTTAAGAAGATTGAAAAGGGGGATCTGTTGTACCCCAAAATTTACCCTCTTTATTTTGACCTTTTTGGCTTAGATTTAATTATTACATGCATGCATATAATTGGTTTTATGGTTATGAAATCAAGGTATATTTAGAAAGCTTCGTCAGGTTACAAGTGACGTTTATTTCGCCAATGAATGTTCTCAGAGTATTTTCCGTGCTGAAGATCGGTTCGTCATTTCGCAATAATTCGGGGTTCAAAGATTCACAAGTCCAACCCGACGCGTCATATTCAGGTGTTCTTTCGCCAAGATTTACCTGATAACATATTCTCAAATTTAGGTTTGGCTCAAGATCCAATTCTTTAAAGAAGGTCTCCGAATGTGCGATTTTTCTCGAAGAAAAATGTTGAAAAAGTGTGCTGAAAGTGTAGTTTTTACGCACTAAAAAGTGTGTTGAAAATTCATTTTTGAACCCGTTCTGGTGGAAAAAATTTCGTCTTAACGTCATCTACGTTTTCATCTCTCACGGATGGAAGCCAATTTCGATCAGAAGGTCTTCAAAAATGCGGATTTATCAAGTATTTTCGTACAAAAAATTTGGGACAGAAGTTTATTTGCATCATGTTCAGAAAATCATAACTTGGTCGATTTTAATCGTATTAACATGGCTCTAGTGCCAGAATTTCACAAATTGAGTGGGATACATTTTCACAAGAGCTATCAAGTTCGAAGGGTATCCAAAAGGCCTTCTTTTTTTTCCCAGAGTGCGCATGACGTGCCGAAAATCCTGAATGCTGAATATTATTTCATGTTGGTCGAAACTTTGAAAATTCATAACTTGGTCAATATTTATCGGATCGGACCCATCTTTTTACACAAGGTCATTGACTCAGAGATCTACAACTTTTATTCCAATATCGAGACCGGTTTATGCTCCGATCAATACCAGTTTTTATTGAAAAACGTGTCAGAATTGACATTGGAGCCCAAAATAAGTTTGTCTGAGGCGAAACTTCAAAACTTCATAACTAATTCACCTTTTATCTGATTGAGCCCATTTTCAGACATGAGTTAGTTCTAGATGTCGGCTACATTTTGTTTTCACATTTCAACTTCAAAAGTTGCAAGTATGTCCCTGCGATTTAGCCTGGAATGTGTCAGACTCAAGTGAATAAAAATCTGCACTATTGTTTGTGGTTATTGGAGGCCCAATTGCATATCCAAAGCCCATATCTTTGCTCTAGTTTTCATTATATAATCTCATTCTTTTCACACAAATAGGACGGAATAAAAAAAACCTTTGCCACAATCCTGTCAAAATATCAAATTCTTTCAAGAACCCTAAAAATCTTGAAATCCTTATTACAAACCCCATCTCACTACAAACAAGTTATCCTTGTTACAAACCCCCATCTCACTACTTCTCCAGTAAGGGTAAGGCTGGTTTGATCTCCATGATCAAAAGGATATAAAAGCATTCATACATGTCATATCGATTTTAACATTACAAAATTTCATATATTTATTTTCTTTGTATTTCATGATATATTAATTTATTTAATGTGTTCATGAGATTCAACGCTGCAGATTTAGACATGGTCCCATGCATGGTTATTACAAAATGCTGAGGCCGGATCATAACAACAACCAACGAAACCATGACGCAGTGGTAAAGGGGGAGATTATTAAGGTTAAGGACGTGAGTTCAACATTCACCCCTATTGGTTTTGGTTTTCCTCCTTTCTATTTATCCTTTTACCTATTTTCATTCTTTCTGTTTAAAACATTTTTCATAAAACTTAACATTTTTCACAAACCTTTGATTTTTCATAATAAACTCGAATAATTAATTTTTGGTTTTTTTAATTTAATTTTAGGTTTTAAATTAATTTTTGGTTTAACACCCACCCCTGACATTTGCATTATTTGTATTTTCTAACACTATTTTTCATTGATGTTTCTTCCCCTATCTATTTTTTGGAAAACTTAATTCTTTTTTTTTAATCATTACACATAAACTTTTTTTAAAACCTTTTTTTAAATTAAAATTAATTAGGTTTTAGGTTTTTTTTATTAACCTATTTTTTACAAAATTAACCTTATATTTAATTAATTAAAACTAATTAGGATTTAGGTATTTTAATTAACTTTTTTTAAAATTAACATTTTTTATTAATTAAAATTAATTAGGTTTTTTAGGTTTATTTAATTAATTATCATAAATCATTTTTTCATAACTAATCACCAAAACATTTTATTTGCTATTTTCATCTTATTTTTATCTTCCTAGATAAAGTGTATAGGACGCGTTCAACTGACCCAAAGCTCTGTAATAGCCTAGATTTATATTTCCTGCTTTACCTTCAGCTACTATATTTTATGCAATGCTTATATTAATAGGATTGTATGGAAAGATAAAAATAAACAATAGAAAGCCCTAATTTCAAGATAAATAATCGAACTGAATCATTTGCACACTCGCACCTCTAGGATAACCTCACTTCTTGCCTTCGGAAAAACAATGGTCATGTCCCTCGAACGTAGGGATACTCTTAGAAAATACCCTCAGTTAAAGTCATCATAAAGATCATAGTCCCTCAATGTCCCTCGAGTTGCCTACGAGAAATGATATTGTCCCTCGATGTTGCCTACGAATATATGATGATAGTCCATTCGAACTGCTAAGGTATCCCTATATGTTGCCTTCTATGATCATAACGATGACCCACGCCTGTCCCTCACACATCCAACGATAGGGCTACCTACTCAATAATAGTAGGATAGCACTGTCTAAAGGTTAGGAGGAAAAGAATGACTTTTTCGAGTATAAGTAGATAAGTTCTTAGATGCTTGCTCAAAACAACTTTTTACACCTACACAAAAATATTTCAAAAACATTTGCCTTGTCAACACTCTTGAGGACTGATACAAGAGTTATCACAAAGAGAATCGCCGCACTAAGGCATTTTCAAAACAATTTTCAAAACACACAGAGTACAAGAAATTTTCAAAACATGAGCTAGCATCTAAGAGCCCGTGGAAAACCATGGATGGAAAGGGTGCTAACACCTTCCCTTTCCATAATCTATCCCCTTACTCAGAAAACTCTCGAACGGTCTTTTTCTGTTCTTTTCACCCTTTCCTTTGTTGGATAAAAGAAAAGTCTGTGGCGACTCTTATTTACCACGACATTTGCGAACAAAAAACGCAAACCAGTATTAACAGTCGGTTCTGCCACCATATCACACATGGATCTAAGTCCAAGTTTATTATGAAAGCAAGTCAAGTTATAAAACAAGAAGAGCTTTGAAAATGAGGGAGAAGAATTTTGAAATTAAAAAAGATGAGAGGAGATAAAGGAACTATCCTAAAGCATAAGGTAAAAGCTAGGGAAAAGAATCGTCTAACCAACAAGAAACCAACACTTGACACAATGAATCAATGTAGAATTCCCATCCTTGGGATTGAAACCAAACAAGAAAAGATATTAAACCTCTTGAGAAAAACCAAACTTCAAATTCATTAAGTCTTCTAAAAAATTTGGCAGAGTAACAACTATATACAGATGAATTCCTAGTCACAGACAAAGCACATAATCAGAATAACCTGCACACAAAGAAAACAAACAACCCAATGTCTTGGGGTAAACCCCGAGAACTCCAGACAAAACAACAGTAGAAGTCACAAGGTCCTAAGGTAGGTCAAGGTCTCTATTCCTAAGTCCAAGAAGTCCATAACTCCAAAATACCAAAGATAGTAGGTAAATAGTCCAAGTAACCTTAAAGTTTTTTATTGTTCAAGTTGGTTATTAGGTATCTTCAAAAAGAAAATGAAAAGCTCAATTGATCAAAACAAAATGACATAAAGATAAATACATAAATGAGCAAATATGAAAATAGTATGAGATAAAAATACTATAATAATATGCTTAAAGTAAAAAGCATAAAGTAAAAACATAAAATAAAGTCAATTGTTAGAAATTAGAGGTTAGTTGAATGACCATCTTGAAACTTGTATTTGAAAACTCATTAGAAGATTGATAAAATCAAAGTCTCTCAACAACAAGTTTCATTTGCTTTTTGTCAAGTATACCATTCATTTCGAAATCTCAAGGCAACAATAAATGATCAAAGATGTTTAAATGATTCACTTAGTTCCAAAATTTATGAAGATTCATTAGAAGATTGATAAGACCAAAGCCTCATAACAATGGACTTCAAGGTTGTTGGATCAAAGGTTTAAATTAAACATATTTGGGCTTGAAACATATGTTTGGGCCACGAATGATCATTTCTCGAATCGGGATAAAATTTAGCGATATGTTAAGCAATAACAAGTGGACTTATATAGAAGTCACACCTATTTTGAGGTCGGTCAATAGAAATCTATGTGCCATATGTTTGGAGTGATGATGTGTAGATCATCCTCTAATAACATGTAGCACCAAGGAGAAGAGGATGAGAAGAAGAGGGAGGGGATACATTTGAATAAAAAATTTAATCAAACTATCATTAAAATCATCAATCCATTTTAGGGGAGTTAAACTAAACACTCAAAATCCAATGATATTAATGAAGTTTATGATCAACAATCACATAGCCAGAATATATTAAAAAATAAATTGCATTTAGTTAAAAAAGTAAAAAAGTAAAAATGATTTTTAAATTGTTTTTAAAAATGAAAATAAAAGGTAAAATAGTACACTATATTCAAAGTATCAGAGAAAAATTTAAAAATACCATGGAAAAATCAGAGTTGGTCTCAAATATTTTTATAATTTTTTTGGTAATTTTTTAAAACAGAAAAGTATTTTTAAACTAATTAAAATCACTCAAATAAGTGAGAAAAAAAGATAAAAAATAGTAGAAGTTAAGATGAAATGCTAGAAAAATTTCAGAAAAGTCAGAAATGAGTAAAATGATTTTTATAAATTTTTTCAGAATTTAAAAACATCAAAAAGTATTTTTAAATAATTAAAAACAAGTTAAAATAAAGGAGTAATTATAAATAATATCAAATATGAAAATAAGAAAAAAATGAAAATCAGAAAGAGAATATTTGAAAATATTTTTGTGAATTTTTCATAATTTTTTAGTCAAAAATGAATTTTCTATGATTTTTTGAAGTTTAAATCAATTAAAATAAAAAATCAGAAAATAAAATAACAAACTAAAATTTTTTGGACCATCTGATCATTGTCAAAACACATTAGTAAACAAATCCAATGGATCTGGCACGTTGTGCATGTCATGGACTTTATTGAATATCACACCAAATCATTTTTTATAAAATAAAAATAACTTAAAATGTGGCATGTTGGATGAAGTCTGACTCACTAAAGTAATCAGATCTTAGGGCTCACAACATGCGCGCATGGTAAAGTGAAACACCAAGTCTGTTTCAAAAAAATAACGTGGCTAAATGTCATTGGGTGAAGACGGACATGTCATCGTCTTCAACCTCCAGCCAATCTCAAATTGAATTCCACAAATTGTAAAATTAGCAATCCAGATCGGTACCATTAGATTCGTCTCTTCAAGACGATTCTAATGGTACCATCGCACCAAATTTATATAAATTGAGCAAGGATAAAATTGAGAAAATGCAGAAATAATAACGAGCACAGAATTCTGGAATATCTCACTCAAATCTCAATGAAATTGCAAATTATAAAAAGCACGAGAATAAGAAGGATGCAGAGAGTAGATTAGTCTTTTATTTGGATCGATTTGACCAAGAAATCTACCAGGATGAAGTAGAAAAAGGTGGCTCTGAAATCGGACTTCAGTAGAACAGTATAGGTTACAATTCTTGAAGGTAAGAGTGTGGTTAGTTTCAGAGAAGTTCAATGAAGCTAACTGAATGGAGCTTTTGGTGTTCCGGAGTGAGAAAGCAATAAATCAGAAATTCAAATTCAGAATTCGTGTGGGATCTGATTAAGGGTCAATTGGCTATCAAAAACTTCAGAAAATGAGTGAGATGTAACCCTCTATTTATAGGGAAGCAAATTGGATGCTCAAGCGTGTGGAATGGTGAAGTTTGGAGGGAATTCGTGTGAAGTTGCAAGCATGAAAAGTGTGACTTGTATTTTTCTCAAAACTCATCCAAAACTTGGGTTTCAAAGTGATAACCACTTATAGAAGATTTTTAAACATGATTAGAAGTAAAAACATGCAACAATTTAGTGATTAGAAGTTGAATTGTGCATTTCAAATTCTGACTTGGACGAAAAAGTCAGTTTCAAAATACCAACTTTGAATCAATGGTTTCACAACTCAAGGAGTCTTAGGGCATGATTCTTGAAGAAATTAAAAGATAAGGTCACAAATATTACAATGTGCAAATAATGGGATCAATTGGATACTTGAGCTAGGAGTTGTGATGAGTCAAAGTTGAGGAAAAGATGCTGACTTTTTGTACTTAGAAAAATTCTAAGTTTTTCTTCAAAAGTGACATATGATGTTTTGAGTTCAAACAAGGTCTTACTCAAAAATTGAGCTTTGATCAATTATGCTAGTTTGAAGTAGAATTCCCAAAGAGAATTGTGAAACTTGAATCACTCAAAAATGAAAAGTATTGAAAAAGGTATGGCCTTGTGAAGTTGGTGAAAATTCATGAGATGACCTATAATATTTTGCATTCTTAGGGAATCTTCCGTCCATTTTCAAGCTTTGCACATAAAATATGAGTTGAATTTAACATCCTTAACATCATTATGGAAAAATAATGGGCTCAAGGAGATAAAAATTTACCAAGTTATGATCTTTTGAAGTCACATAAGGTAATTTGATGGCCTATCTAGAAGACTTGTAATATTTCTTCATCATTAGGCATCTTCCACTTAAAACTTTCTTGAAATTTTTGAAGTGATTGGTTGATAACTCTTTAAAGAAAAGCATGTTTTTGGAATCACTCAAAAATACCAAAATATGAGCAAGTTATAGCCCTTAGAAGTTCAAAACCCTAGCTCGTAGAGCACCAAAATGACTTGGAAAACCCTTTCAATTTTGACAATCTTCCTTGCACAATAACTATTTCCATGTGAATAGGAGTTATTGTGGATGATAATAAGAACCCATAGCAATAAAACACCTCAAAATATTAAGAATTGAGAGAGTTATACACTTGTGATCAAGAAATCAAGAATTTGTCCAATTAGGTCAAACTTCTTTAATCAACTCTTGCATCTTTTGATTTTATTTGACAAATTGAGGCATGATAAATCTTAGTAGACCTTCTCATGATATTACTTCAAAGTATCTTCAATGATGAAGCTTGAATCTCAATGAAACTTTGTTGAAGAAGGCATGTAAATAAACTCATGAACCTATAAATCAAACTGATGAAATGTGTTGTGTCCTTACCTAAAATATCATCAACTAGAGCAAACATTCATTGTATTTATTAGTTAAAAGTTAATCAATACAAAACATATATGATCACAATATATAAATCAAAGTGCTTGGTGATTCCCCATGATAAAACCTAAATATAGGGAGAAGAACCAAACCCTAGTGTAATCTTATTGTGATTGATTTGATATGAGATGAGATGATAGAGGAATCTTAGGGGAAAAATTGGAGTACAAGAAGAAGCTGAAGAGTGGTGGGGCAATGCACGCCAAAGGATGCAAATTCTAGGTATGGAGATTACTTGGGCTGTATTCAAAACTGCTTTTCTGGAGAAGTACTTTCCAAAAGACGTGTGTGGTAAGAAGGAGATTGAGTTCCTTGAGCTGAAGCAAGGGAATTCAATTGTTGCTGAGTATGCTGCTAGGTTTGAAGAGCTAGTGAAGTATTATCTACATTATAACAATCCGACAACAGATGAGTCTAAGTGCATTAATTTTAAAAATGGTCCGTGCCTCGAGATTAAGCAAAGAGTTGGATATCTTGAGATTAGTAGATTTCCTATGCTAGCGAACAAGTGCAGGATCTTTGATAAAGATAATAGGTACAAAGATTCTTATTATAAGAGTCTTAATGATAAGAAAGGGAAGAATCCAGATTGTGGTAAGTTGTACGTTGCTCCTGCTGCCACATGGAAGCAAAAATCATATGATGAGAAGAAACCAAGTGGGGGAGGAACTCCTGCTTCTATGAAATGCTACATGTGTGGCGACCAAGGTCATTGTGCCGATGCTTGCAATAATAAGGTGTTGAGGTGTTACATGTGTGGTAAGACAGACCATGGAGTTACTGAATTAAAGAATAAAGTTTTGACTTGTTTCAATTATGGTGAACATCGTCACATCAGTACCCAGTGTTAGAAGCCAAAGAAGACTGCTACAACTGCTCAGACTAATGGTAGAGTGTTTTCTTTGATGGGTTCAGAGGTCCCTAAGAAGGATAACTTAATTCGAGGTACTTTTTTTATTAACATTCTTGAGTTTATTGCTATTATTTACATTGGTGCTACATGTTCCTTTATTTCTCTTGAATACGTAACTATGTTGCAATTGAAATTATCTAATAAACGATAGTATGGTGATGGATACTTATGCTAATGGTTCTGTTACTACTACTTTTGTTTGTTCTAAGTGGCCCTTGACTATTTTATATAAGACTTTTGTGATGGATTTGGTGTGTCTACCCTTGCACAAAATTGATGTTATTCTTGGAATGATCTGGTTGGAGTTCAACTATGTTCGTATCAACTATTATAATAAGACTGTGAGGTTCCCTAATTTTAGTGATAGTGGAGAGCTAATGTTTTTGTATGCTAAGCAAGTGGATGAGATTTTAGAAGATGATGCCTTGATGTTTGCAATGTTTGTATCATTGCAAGTTGATCGTGAAGCTGCGAGTATGGAATTACCAGTTGTCTATGAATTTCCCGAAGTGTTTCCTGATGACGTCAGTGATTTACCCCCAGAATGTGAAGTTGAATTTATTGTGGAATTGATACCAGGAACAAACCCGATGTCAATGGCTCCTTATAGGATGTCAGCTTCAGAGCTGAGTGAACTGAAGAAACAGTTTGAAGAATTGCTTTAGAAGAAGTTAGTTCGACCGAGTGTTTCTCTATGGGGTGCTCCTGTATTATTGGTTAAGAAGAAAGATGGTAGTATGAGGTTATGTGTGGACTACAAACAATTAAATAAAGTGACTATTAAGAATAAGTATCCACTTTAGAGGATTTATAACTTGATGGATAAGTTGGTTGGTGCCAGTGTGTTTAGTAAGATTTACTTTAGGTCGGGTTATCATCAGATTTGTGTTAAGCCATATGATATTCTGAAGACAAATTTCAGAATAAGGTATAGTCATTATGAGTATATTGTGATGTCGTTTGGTGTATCTAATGCACCAGGAGTTTTCATGGAGTATATGAACATGATCTTTCATTAGTATTTAGATAAGTTTGTGGTGGTCTTTATTTATGATATTTTGATTTATTCTAAATTGGAAGAAGAGCATGTGGAACATTTACGAACAATGTTGCAAGTGTTGAAAGAGAAGAAGTTGTATGAAAAATTCTCAAAGTGTGAGTTCTTGTTGAAGGAAGTGAGTTTCCTTGGCCATGTGATTTCTAATGGTGGAATTTTTGTAGATCCTTCGAAGTTCAACACTGTGTTGCAATGGGAGACTCCGAAGTCAGCAATTGAGATTCGAAGTTTTCTTGGTTTGGGTGGATATTATCGCAGGTTTATCAAAGTCCTTTCTAAGTTGGCATTTCCATTGACTCAGTTGACTCGAAAGGGTCAGGCTTATGTGTGGGATGTAGCATGTAAATAAAGTTTGTGGAGTTGAGGAATAAGTTGACAACTAATCCGGTGTTGGTTTTTCCTAACCCAAATGAATCTTTTGTGATGTATTGTGACACGTCGAAGATGGGTCTCGGGAGTGTGCTAATGCAGAATGGGAAATTTTTTGCTTATGCTTCTAAACAACTGAAGGTTCATTAAAGTAACTATTTTATGCATGACTTAGAGTTGGCGGCTGTAGTGTTTGTGTTGAAAATTTGGAGACATTATCTGTTCGAATCCAAATTTATGGTGTTTAGTGATCATAAGAGTCTGAATTACTTGTTAGATCATAAGGAATTGAATATGAGGCAGAGGAGATTGCTTGAGTTGTTGAAGGATTATGATTTTGACTTGAGCTACCGCCCTGGTAAAGAAAATGTTGTCGCAGATGCTTTAAGCAGGAACTGCTTGCATATGTCGATGCTCATGGTAAAAGAATTAGAGTAGATTGAGAAATTCAGAGACATGAGTTTAATGTGTGAAGAGATTCATGACAGTGTGAAGTTAGGAATATTGAGACTGGCTTATGGTATTCTTGAAGAAATCTGAGGAGGTCAGAAATCTTATTTGAAGTTATTTGATAAGCTGATGTTGATTGATCAAGGTAACAGAGGCAAATTCCGAGTTGGTGAAAATGGTGTAATGATATTTAGATATAGAGTGTGTTTTCCAGATGTTCTATAATTAGGAAGAGTATTCTTTAGGAATGGAATCAAAGTGGTTTAAATATTCCTCTAGGTGCTACGAAGATGTATCAAGACTTGACAAAGTAGCCTGGTATGAAAAGGGAAATTGTTGAGTTTGTGTATACTTGTTTGACTTTCCAGAAGTTCAAGATTGAACACCAAAAGCCTATGGGTCTGATGCAATCGTTGAATATTCCATAGTGGAAATGGGATAGTATTTCTATGGATTTTGTGTCGGGATTTCTGAAGACTGCTAAGGGCAATGATTAAATTTGGGTGATAGTGGATAGATTGACTAAATCGGATCATTTCTTGCCGATGAAGATTAATCACTCTATGAAGAAGTTAGCTGAGATGTATATCAAAGATATTATGAGGTTATATGATATACCTCCGAGTATTGTGTCAAATATAGATATGAGGTTTACGTCAAAGTTCTGGGAAGGTTTGCAAGATGCTTTTGGGTACTAGGTTGAGGTTGAGTCAGACAAAGAGGACTATCTAATCGTTGGAGGATTTGTTGAGGGATTATGTGTTAGAACAAGGAGGAGCTTAGGATAGACACTTGCCATTTATTGAGTTAACTTATAATAATATTTTCCACTCTAGTATTGGAATGGCACCACATGAAGCGTTGTACAGTAGGAGGTGTAGGACTTCATTGTGTTGGTATAAGTCAGGTGAGAGAATTGTGCTCAGACCTGAGATTGTGCAGGAAATGACTGAGAAGATGAAGATGATCCAAGATAAGATGAAAGCTTCTCAAAGTCATCAAAAAATTTATCATGATAAGAGGAGGATAGCACTTGAGTTCCAAGTGGGAGACCATGTGTTTTTTAGGGTTACTCTTGTAACTAGTGTTGGTCGAGCCTTGAAGTCTAGAAAGCTTACATCATCATTGTTGGTCTGTATCAAATTTCATAGAAGATAGATGAGGTGGCCTATCATATTAGTTTACCACCATCGCTTGTGAATCTTCATGATGTGTTTCATGTACCTCAGTTGAGGAGGTGCATTCTAGATCCTTCGCATGTGCTCCAAAAGGATGATGTACAAGTGAGAGATAACCTGACAGTTGTAGCAACACACATGAAGATAGAAGATCGGGAAATGAAGTAGTTACAAGGTAAAGAGATTGACTTCGTGAAGGTGTTATGGTGTGGACCATCTAGCGGAAGTATGACTTGGGAGCGCGAGGATTCGATGAGAGAGTCGTATCTGATTTTTTTTCCTCAGGTAATTTTCGAGGATGAAAATTATTTAAGTGGGGGAGATTTGTAAAACCCCAAATTAATTATATTATTTATTTAATTGATTTATAATTAGTATTTATGAATTATTGGTGAATATATGTGTTGAATATGATGTGTGTTGTGATGTCATGTTGAGGGGAAAGGATGAATTAAGGCGATATTGAGTATTATTTAGAATTTAATTAATTTAGTTGGGATTAATTAGATTAAACAATTATTATTTAGAATTATTCTATTAATTAAATAGGATAATATTGGTATAGAAACATTGAGGGCAAAGTGGTAAATTATGAGTATTAGTGAGGATAAGATGGAAAGTTCATATTAGGGGTATAACGGTTAAACAAGGAAAAGAGGAAAAGTGTGTCATTTGTACAACCGTGTAAGTTGGGAAGAGAGCGGTGAAGGGCTAGGGAACGACGAATCAAAGGGATTTTTGGTAGAACATGAAGAGAAAGATCACACGAGGAATATAAGGAAAGGGGGTGATCTGCTTATTATGATTGATATGGGGATTTAGATGTATGTATGAGTTGTTTAGGGTTTATGATGAATTTGATAATACGATGAATTGTGACGAATATGAGTAGTGATGAATACTTGATGGAATTGATGCAAATATGATGTTATTTTGCCATGATTTGATGAGTATAATGCCTATAATATTGTAATGTTGTTGTGTGATGAAATTATGTCAAATTATATGATTCTTGGGACTGATCTGTATCAGAATTGCATGGAAATTAGGAATGGCTTAGTGCAGGAAATGCAACAGCGATGTTGCTGTTTCGCACGCAGCACCATGCGAGCCAATGTGTCGCTAGTTGAGATTCGTCAACCCAAGCATGTCGGGCGAGAAAACGAAGATGGGAAAGGGAAATTGCATGCTCTTTGAAAATAAGCGAAGCGCCTTAGCATCGTCGGGCGAGAACTGGGTGAGGAGCCATCGTCGGGCGAGCCTCTGCATCATCGGGCGGGCCTCAAGGCAAAGGTCTTCTTTGCCTGGAAAGCCTTGGGCGAGCAGAACTGCCTATATTTTTGTAAGGGACGTAAATTGAGTTTCCAGACTCCGTTTGATACGTTGTTCAAAGCGTTAGAAAGCTAACACGATGAATTATATTTTGGTGGAATCAATGAGTACAATGATGTATTTTCTAGTACCTTTTCTATAATGAAGTTATAATTTTATATGATGAATTATAATGATGTAATGATCTATGATGAGTTATGGCTACTATGATGTTATTATGTTGCACTGTGATGTATTTGATATTGTTATGGTTAGTGAAGTTGATGACGTGCATGTTTGATGTGTTTACATGCTATGTGAATAATGTTGTTAATAATTTCATGGATGATATTGCGATTTGACTAGTAGTGGTTGTGTTTTATATGTTGTTGTGCATCATGCATTCATGGCATACTTTAGACGTTGGTCCACTCAGTTTTAGAAGTTGGTCCCGTGTTGGCCTCGATCCTATTATGTGGATTTGGGTGAGTTATTATGTTGTACTCTGGTTCCAAGAGGGAGTCGATCCTATGGTGGGGATCTTTGGAGGGTGATGACCCAGTGTTCATCATTGAAGTTTGGTACCACATGTATGAGTATCTGTTGTTACATTACAGCCTATGTGACATTGTATGATTGTTGTTTTGATGATGTTTGATGATGTTGTGACATAGGTGAAACTTAACGAATGATTTTTAATGAATTAATGATGATATGTGATGCATGGATTGTATGATGATGTTGTTTAAACTACTATGTCTATTATTTATATATTTTGTAATGAATATGATTACTCACCCTTTCTGTTTTAATGTTGCCTCCACGTGGGTAATGCGAAGGTGACCATGAGTAGTTTGTAAAAGCTTTGAGGATAGCTTCAGAGTGTTTTATTTGTTTTTCTTTGATTAGGAGGCCTGACTCTGATATGTAACATCGGGGTTGGGAACATTTGGATTTGAGTTTTATATTCCTTTTGTTGAATATGATTTATAAGTTTTTTATTTGCTTAAGTTGTATAAAAACTATAACTCATGAATTGACGAGGATGATGATATTTTGAAGGATGTTATTAATGAAGTTATTTGAGACTATGATTTTCCGCTGCGTAGTAAATGATTGATATGTTGATATTCCGAAAGGAAATGATATAAACGTTGAAAAATCCCATGTTACGGAGCAAGATGTTTATTTATGATGTTTTACCAATTAAACTATTCGTGAATATTTCTTGAGGTTTTAGAAGTGTGTTACATACTACAATGCAAATGAATGTATGAAAAACTTAGGGGCAAATTTAGGGTGTGACATCTTCCCCTATTTAATAATTCTTAGCTAAATAGCATGGATGGCCCTGGTCTTCATGTTATCAATGGTAGAAGGTAACTAAATACAAAAAAATAATCGAATTTTGCTCCTCAATGCCATGATATGATATGTCATGTTACGAATGTATGGATTCTTTTGATGGGGATATGGAAATGGAAAAAAAACTATGTGGCGATTATTGAGATGATCTTGTCAAGGAATTCTAATGTGAATTTGAAGGAAGTAAATAGGAAGACTCGTCGGGGAAAGGAAATGGCCCTAAAAATCATGCTCAACTAATGAGTTGATTTCTATCAAAAGAATTAGAAGACATCAACCAATAGATTGATGAAAGTCGACACATTACCCTCAACCAATGGATTTCAGTCCAATCAAACAAGAAAAAGCCAACATCATCTAATGGATTCATAGAGGCAAATGATAAATTGTCATTAACTAATAAGTTGACTCAGATTAAAATAAATAGCAAACATCAAACAATGGATTGATGAAAGTTGACGCATCATCCTCAACCATTAGATTGAGTCAGATCAAATAAGAAAATGCCAACACTAACCAATGGATTGATGAAGGTAGACGAAAAATTATCATCAACTAATGAGTTGTTTCTAATTAAAAGAAATAACTAACACCAACCAATGGATTGATGAAAGTCGACACTTTGTCCTTAACCAATGGGTTAAGTCCGACTAAAGAAAAAGAAACATCAACTAATGGATTGATGGAGGTAAACAAAAAATTGTCATCAACAAATGAGTTGATTCTAAACAAGCGAAATAACTAACACCAACCAATGGATTGATGAAAGTTGACACCTTGTTCTCAACCAATGGAATGAGTTCGAGCAAACAAGAAAAAACCAGCGTCAACCAATGGATTGGTGAAGGTAAACAATAAATTGTCATCAACTAATAAGTTGATTCCAAACAAAATAAATAACTAACATCAACCAATGGATTGATAAAAGTAGATACCTCTTCCACAAACAATGGATTTAGTCTGAGCAAACAAGAAAAAGCCAACATCAACCAATGGATTGATGGAGATAAACGGAAAATTGCCATCAACTAATGAATTCATTCCAAACAAACGAAATAACTAAAACCAGCCAATGGATTGATGAAAGTCGAAACTTTTTCCTCAACTAATGGAATGAGCCCGAGCAAATAAGAAAAAGCCAACATCTACCAATGGATTAATGGAGATAAACGAAAAATTGTCATCAGCTAATGAGTTGATTCCAAACAAGAAAAATAACCAAAACTAACCAATGGATTGATGAAAGTTGAGACCTCGTACTCAACCAATGGATTGAGCCCGAGCAAACAAGAAAAATCCAACATCAACCAATGGATTGATGGAGGTAGGCAAAAAAATGGATGAACTAACCAACTTCAACCAATGGATTGAAGAAGGTCGACAAAAAAACTACTCTCAACCAATGGGTTAATTTGAGCTGATCGAAAAATAAATGACCAACTTCAAGCAATGGGTTGACGTGGTGGGAAAAAATATAACTGATCAATTTCAACCAATAGGTTGACAAAAAGTGACAGATTATCCTTAACCAAATGGGTTAATGAAAATTGATAATAAAGTTAATGATAGATTCCAACCAATGGGTCGACGGAGGTTAACATGAAAATAAACAACTAGTTTCAACCAATGGATTGACGAAGGTTGTGAAGAAATCAATGATTGAAATGTCTTTGTTAGGGATTACATACTTCCATGAGCGATCATTGGATCCCGACGTATGAAGTGCATGCATGCTTTATGCTGATGCATGAAATGTCTCTTTTTTTAGCATATTAATACCCATGAAATGAGTCATATAACGAGTAACTAGATATGGGATAATGGATATTAGTCTTTTGGGGTAAATATGTCAGGCAAGACTTGGTTTTCATTGGAAAAGGACCAAGCAAGATTGAGATTTTGTATTGTATATGTTATGGGAGGATGCCTTAGGAATGATATGCATGGTAATGCAAATGATGGATGAATGAATGTTATATGCAAATATGATTAAGGATAATTGGTTTGAATGTTTCAATGAATACCTTGTGGTGGGTTACAGACATCTAAAATGAGAAGGATTCTTTTTTGTAAATTATTTTTTTTGTCGAGGGGAAATGGTCCTTTGGTAGGATATTTTGCAAGCATGATTTCTCAACACCAATTATGAGCTCGATAGTTGTTGATGTATATCATGGTCTGCTTGAAGAGGAGAACTTGGCCTTATCTTGCCCAATTTGCTGAGTCCTTGAAGAAATTAGCACCAACCGAGAGTTTGGAAACAACTAATGATTTTGAAATGGTGTGCCCCAACGTTTGGAATTTTGAAAGGCACTTACCCTGATTAAATGATCTTGGAATGATTTATTGAGTCGTGAAGATATTTTCCCCAGATTGTCCAATTCTTGGAGTTACTTGCCCATGAGTGTGATCAATTATTTGAAGATATTTGCCCGTGATAGTACCATGATCAAGTTCCTCAACTGATTTCAATATTGCTGAAAATTTCTTGGTGCTAAGTGCTGACTTGCATATGAAGCTATTCTTTTGAAATAGTAATTTTAATGTGTTTTTCATGCAAGTTTTATAATTGAATCATATTGATGGTTCAAGAGAAACAACCGAAGTAAACTTTAGATTTTAACCACTTCTTGGACATTATGTATGAATAGAGGATGTTGTTGAACCTCTTGTTAGAAGGTGTTCCCTTGAAGATTTAAATGATTCTTCCGGAATTCGAATGTGTTGTACCCAAAAATTTACCCTCCCATATTTCTCAAAACATTTCAAGGAAGATCCTCAAGTTGCTCAAGGAAGTCCAAGGGTTTACCAGACAAGCTCTCTCCTAAAGCAGTCTACCTCAAATTAGGGTTTCATGTTGCATCAAGATAATTGAGTCCAAGGGACCCAAAATGCTCACCATTGTCCTAATATGTTCTCAAGATCATCCATGTCAAATTTCAAGCCCTACATAGAAAGTTTGCTCAGTCAATTGCTCAAAGGCCTGAAAATCGACTGTGCTAGGGCAAAAGTCAACTGTGGCCCACATACAGCCAAACTTCAAGATTTTTGGTCAACATCCTCATTTTGAAGTATTATTCATAATTTTATAAAATGTTGATCATGATTCATCAAGGATTGCTCACAATGCATTAAAACCCAAAAGTTGCTAAATTCGGGTTTTGTAGGAAAAGTCAACTCAACTTTGACCAAGCATAACTTGCTCATACCTTATGAGAAATGACCCATTCAAAGCTCATTTTGAAGAGGATACAATTCCATAAAATTAATCTTCATCTCTCAAGTTCAAAATATGCACTCACAAGAAGTTATGAATTTTGACATTATAGGTCACTTTGAAAAGTCAACAAAAACACCTTTTTTGTCAAAGCTTCATACATGAACATGGAAGCCTCAATTGAGATAAGACAAAAAGGGTTCTTTATAGGACATCTCAAGCTTTCTATAAAGTCAAAAAACACCTTCAAAGAGTCAAAATTGAAGAAGTTATGCATTGGTGAAGTTGACCTTTTTTGCAAAATTGCAAAAAGTCAAAAGTGCCTCAAATTGCAATTTTTGTTAAATGGGCCTAACTTTTTGCATTTGTTTTGATTTGGTAGCATGGTCCACGAGCCCTATCCCTTTCCACTTTCCTTTATTTTATTATTACCATTTATTTTGATTTTTTATTTCAATTAAATCAATTTAAATCAAAATAAATCATGAAAATATCCAAACCATTTAAGTCTTGAGATTTGGTGCATGTTTCAGGTTCCATATCCAGCTAGCAAGTGAATCAATTCGTGCAAGGCATAGGTGGGCACCAAAATATCTATTTTGGCCTATTTTGGAAAGAATTTCATGAAAATAAAATCAAGATCACAAATCATAATTGGCAAAGATTGAGACCACAATTGCAACCCTAATTCAATCAGTAGTATATAGTGTACAATTGCCGCCGAAAACAACAAGGTTTTGGAGGCGCACAAAGATAGAACTAAACTTGAAAAATTCAAAGAAAGTGGTGATCTGATTTCACACTTCCAGACGTTTTCAAGACTCATAAGCCATCCCATTCACTTCCTGGGAGTGCAAGGAACCTATACCAATCAGAAACAAGCATGCTAGTGCCCAGAATTCATCTCCACGAACCCCACGGTTTGCCCTTATTTCCAAAACCGAATCTTGTTATTCTTGCACATTCATCATGTTTCAATAGCATATTTTGAATCCCAAACATGTTTGCAAGCTTATGGTGGAAATTAATTGCATTTTTATTGGCTATATCAGAATCCACCATTGTTAGGGTTCTTGGTCTCGATTTAGGATCTTTTTATACAGGTGAAATTGGTCCACAAGAAGGGCACCATAATGCTCAACAGGCCAAGGAGATTTGATTCATGGTTTAGAATCCATTTATCGTGCCTGTATTTGATTTTGCAATGTGCAGGGTTTGTAGTGACGGACGTTTGTCCGTAGGTAAAAGTCTCTGACATTTACCAACGGAGAGAGGAAGAAGATGACATGCGTGGCATCATCCTATTCGCCTGTTTCAAATTTGGCGCGTGTTTGGTAGTCAGCTTCGCTTTATGTGTTTTATTATTTTTGTTTCATCTATTAACCAATTGAACCAAGTGGCCCAGTGGTGGCCAAGGAAGCGCTAAGGCATTAGAGGGCATGAGGTTAGGGGTTCGACCCCTGCCTCCAACATTTGCCATTTTTCTTGAATTTTCTTTATAGATTCCATATCCCACAAAGCGTTAGGTCCACCATATGCCCTCAAGGCTCCATCATTGGATCTCCCGGAAGCCAGATCTGAAGGCCACCATGTGATGATCCACCAAAAGCCCAGTCAACGCACAACATGGAATCCAGGAAGTCAAACATGGACTAAGTTTGGTTGGGCCCAGAAATTGCTAGTAACACACCCCTCCATTTGCTGATTGCAGGCCCAATTCTCCTTTTTTTTCTTTTTCTCTTTATATTTTCTTTATTAATTCATTTAATTATTTTTACTAACATAAAAATCAATTCTTTTTTATTAAAAATCATAAAAATAATGTTTCATCCAATTAGATTTAGGTTATTTTTTATCAAAAAAAATTAATTTAATTAGTTTATTTAATTTATTAGGTAACTTTAACTCCTTTTGTAAATAAATTAAAAACAATTAGAAAATTAGGGTTTTAGTTTAATTTAATTCCTATTTTCTTTTTCTTAAAAATAACCAAAAACACAAAAATAGGTCAAATGTAAATTATTTTCTTTAATTTAATTTAATTAGTAATTTTGTACATATTTAATTCAAACCTTTATTTTCTTAAATAATCAAAAACAATCACAAAAATAAATTTTCTTTTAATTAGGTTAGACGTGGTCAAAACCCTAATTTCCCTTCGTTCTCTATTCGTCGCGTGTTTATTTATTTTTACAATATTGATGTAAATGCTCACAAGATGTAATAGATTAATTAGGACTTTCTCCGTTTATTTATCGTTTTAGCGGGTTTTTTTGGCTATGTAATTAATACCCGAAGCCTTGTAATAGCGTAGCTTTACTTTCCGCATTTTAATTTCCGAAAAATATTAACTGTTAGATGTATGAATATTAGGGTTGCATGACAAGAATATATGTAAACTTTAAAACGGTTAGCAAACCCTAAATGTGCAAAGATAATAAAGTTGAAATTGAATCACTCGCACATGCGCACTCCTAGGGTATACTCTCACTTCGGTTGCCTTCAGTAAACGATCATTAAGTATAGAGAATTTTAATGGTCACTCTTTTGTCTCAAAGATCAAAGTTGCCTCGTAAAGGTTACCTCAGAATTGTTGCCTCGAATACGATCTTAAGACATTAGAGTTATTACTAAGACGTCCTAACATTGCTTTAGTGATCGTACGTCCGTTTCGAATTGACCCTTTACAACTCCAACAACGGTGCTACCTACTCACTAATAGTAGGATAGTGCTGTCTAAAGAAAACGAACATAGAACAATTCTTTTTTCGAGTAGGTAGATGCTTGTAGGTACTTGCTCAAAACAAACAAACTTTTCCACACTTACACTCTTTTTCAAACAAAGTTTTCAAAACAACTTCGTAACACTCTTGAAGACAGAAGTAAGGGTTAAATCGAAGTCAAACAAAAACTTTTTTCAAATCAAACACACACAAGCAATTTTGAAAATGATGAGAAAGTACCTAAGAGCCCGTGGAAAACCACAGATAGAAAGGGTGCTAATACCTTCCCTTTCTATAATCTACCCCCCGTACTCAAAATCTCGAAAAAGGAATTTTTCTGTGCTTTTTTTCCTTTCCAATTGGATAAAATAAAAGTCGGTGGTGACTCTTGCTTACAGTGACATTTTGCAAACACAAACGCAAAATGCAAACCAGCATTCCAAACAGTTCCGCTTCTGCCACTGTATCACAGAACTGGCGACTCTGTTGGGACAAAATAAGTGGAGTATACCTTAGGATTAGTTCATCATATTTGCTTCTATTGTTTGATTTAATTGCTTTACTTTTGAGGGCTTTGTATTGGAGTTACTATAGATCCTAACCCAGATCTGGGGGACACCTTTTAGGTAAGTAGCAATAAACTGTGAGGGAATTGTACGGTGTAGACCGATACGGTTGAAGCAGTAGCTACGTTGATGTGGAACATTTGTTGGTACCGGTATCCCTTGTGGAGAAACAAGGAGAATACGAGGTTGTTATATGGGTCATTAAGCATCAACTGACCTTAGAACCTATAATTGACCAACTTGGCCATAGGAAGTAGTGAGATAGCCGGTCTCGGTATAAAGTTGTGAAATGATTGATACTCGATAGTACACTCATTGAGACCATACTCTCGAGATAGTTCCGGCTGCAAGAAAAGATTGCGTGAGCTGAAACCATGACCGATGGAGGATGGTCAGTGATATTGAGAACCTCTAGAACCCGGTTATTATTATTAGGACAGGTTGAAACCAACTGAACTTCAAGAGGGTAGTACCTAGGCCCCATGCAAGCATGAAACTTAAGGGATCTTGTGTGACATGTGTGCCTTTACCATGTTTGTTACCTGCTATACTTGTTGTGTGTTTTATCATGACATCATGCATCATGACATAGCATGCATACTTCATTGTACTAACCATTTCAAAGACCGAGGGGATTTATCTTAGTCTATTTTGTAGATTATGGCTTCCGTACGTAGAAACACCATTTGAGTTAACTTCGTGAAAATACCTGCTCAACTCAGAGAGTTAGTCTCAAAAGTTCCTGATACTTCTTCATTCGTTAGAAGACATGGTCATCTCCTTATCCTGGTCACTTCAAAGGTGGATGAGCAGATGATGAGCATGCTTTTCCCGTTATTTGATCCGGTGCATCATTGTTTCACCTTCCCAGATTATCAGCTAGTTCCCACTTTGGAGGAGTTTTCTGACTTACTAGGCATATCCATCCTCGAGAAGACACCCTTCACAGGTTTGGAAGAGGTTCCTAGACCCGAGGACATTGCTTCATCCTTACATCTAAAAAGGGCTAATGTAGTATCCAACTGGGAGACACAGAGCGGGGTTAAAGGTTTCTTGGTTAAGTTTCTGATGGATCAAGCTCAACAGTTCTGGGATAACTTGGATTTTCAAGCATTTGAAGACATCTTGGCTTTCCTCATCTATGGCTTGGTTCTTTTCCCGAATCCAGATTCCTTCATAGATGTGAATGCGGTCAATATCTTCTTGTCTTGTAACCCAATACCTACTCTTCTGGGTGATATCCTACATGCTCTCTATACTCGTATTGTGCGAAGAAGGGGGACCCTTATGTGTTGCATGCCGCTGCTGGCGAGGTGGTTTATTTCTCACCTCCCCAAGTCTGTATTGAAGAATGAGAAAGGTTTAGGTTGGGCCTACAGGATAATGTCCCTTGCCCATACGGACATTCTTTGGAGTTCTAAGGATATGGAAAGAGTAGCTGTCATTAATCGATGTGGGGAATACCCTAATGTCCCACTGCTTGGAATTAGAGGGGAATAACCTACAGTCCTTGTTTGGCTTTACGACAGTTTGGTCGTGCTTAGAGAGATGGTCCTCATGAGCTGCTTCTTACAGATATTGTCTTTGACTACAAGGGAGACATTGATGAGCATCGCCGAAGGTTTATACGAGCCTGGGGCATGGTGAACAGGTCTGACCCTCACGAGCTAGGACCGAAGACTTCTCTCCCTATGCAACCTTATCTCCAGTGGGTTTGAGCTCGGGCTCAAAAGCTTGGGATTCCTTATGAAGTTGTTTTGCCAGTGGTTGTGGAGCATACTAATGAAGAAGGTGTTCCTTATACAGTCCTTTATCCCTACATGCCTACTGATCTTGGGGCATTGAAGAGATCTTGGATTCAGCTGAAGGAAGAAAGGGATACCTATCGGGAGAAGTATCATGAGCAGGAAAGGAAGATCTTGAAGCTCACGAGGCAACTTGAGAATGAAAGGACAATTAATGACTATGCCAGCACGAAGGGAAAGCGACCATGGGATTTCTGATATCTTTTATTGTTTCTAGTTTAGATTTGCTTTTCAATTATTTCTTTTGTAACGCCTTAAAGGCATTGTTAAACATTTTTACAAGTTTAATATAATAAAATTTGTTTATTTTCTTGGTTTACAAATTTAAATCCCCCAAAGTCTTCGAAATCATTTCATACGCGTTCCATTACCATGCACCTCATTATAGGTACCATTACAGGTTTCTTATCTTCTTTGCTGTTTATTTCAGCATGAAATGTCTTATGAAATACCTGTCGATCAAGCCATCAAAGCTCTTCAAGCACAAAATGCTCAATTCGAGGAGATGTTCGTGAACTTGGCCAAAGGACAACAGGATTTGAAGACTCTCATCTTGAAGGAGAAGAAGAAGAAGAAGAAGAAGGTTCTGCTGAATATGGGTCACAAATTTGGGAATAGGTTGCGACAGCAAGCTGATCTGTCTCATTCATCTAGAGGAGGAGAGAATCAAGAGGAAGGAAAGGGTCCTAGTCTTGTGGTCTCTGATAATGATACTGATTTTGATGATGAACAGTACCCTCCTGCTGAGGATAGGTATAAACAACTTGAAGACCGTCTGAGTGCTATGGATATTCAAAAGGTCTCGGGTTTGGATTTTGGAGATCTAGGACTAGCATCGGGGGTGGTGATCCCTCACAAGTTTAAAGCTCCGGTTTTTTCTAAGTACGATGGAGTATCCTGTCCAAAACTCCATCTCTGCTCGTACGTCAGAAAAATCCAACCCTACACTGCTGATAGGAATCTGTGGGTCCATTTCTTTCAAGATAGTCTGTCAGGGACTCATCTTGAATGGTTTTATCAATTGGAAGGAGCTAATGTCCGTAATTGGGAGGACCTTGCTGCTTCTTTCTATAAGCATTACCAGTATAACGCCGACCTTGCTCCCACTCGTACTCAGCTTCAGAGTATGTCCATGGGTGCAAGCGAAGGTTTTAAGGACTATGCTCAGAAGTGGAGAGATCTGGCTGGAAGAGTCCAACCCCCTCTGTCTGATAGGGAGTTGGTCGATATGTTTCTGGGGACCTTGTCTGGTCCATTTTTCAATCATCTGATCGGTAGTTCATCATTTGGGTTTACTGAATTGATTTTGACTGGGGAGAGAGTAGAAGCTGGTATCCGAAGTGGTAAGATACAGAAGGGTGCTTCATCAAGTACAAAAAAGAAGCCTTTCAAGAAAGAAGCTAGTGCAGTTTATAGCTCAAGGAGCCAAAACCGACCTGAACACCGCCAAGCAGTGAATGCTGTAGTAATATTAAGACCCACCGTTGCCCCACAACGCAACAATCAGTAAAGAATGGCAAGGCCACACAGACAGTATACTTGACTTAATATGACCTTGTCACAAATTCTACCACAATTGTTGAAAACCAACCTGGTAACTCTGAGGGAAGCCCCAAAGAATCCCAGCACTACATCTCCGCTGTATAATTCGAGCGCCCGCTGTGCCTATCACTCTGATAGCCCGGGTCATGATACGAACAACTACTGGGCTTTGAAGAATAAGGTGCAAGATTTGATTGAAGCTAAAGAAATCGAGTTTGACGCTCCAGAGAAACCCAACATCATAACTGCTCCCATGCCCAAGCATGACTCGGGAGTCAATGCAATTGGAGATGATGAAGAAGAGTCAAATATCGACAACTAGATTTACCCGACTACCAACGGTGGCTTGAACAACTGGACGACGAAGGACTTCATGCCCGTCTCTTTTATTACACAGTAATAGACTTTTGTTTTGAGACTTGTAACAGACAATTTGAAACTTTACGGCCCGGTGTCTTGCCCGAGGCACCTTGGCTTTGTTTGTGATGGCTTATTATTTGTCATTTTCATATATCATCAATAAAGCATTGGACGTTTTCTTGCATTACAAATTTTATGCTCCCTGTTTTTCTTTTCTATCTTGCACTTTATCAAAACAGCTATTGGTCTTACACACACACTCATATATCATAATACAGGTCCAAATCCACTATGGATCCCATTGATAACGACTCTGCTACTGCCAGTTATGACTTCAAAAATCCGATCATCCAAGCCGAGGACGAAGGTGAGGATGATTGTGAAGTGCCTAGAGAACTTGCTAGACTGTTACTTTAGGAAGAGAGGGCCATACAGCCTCATGAATAGGTGGTGGAATCAGTGAACTTGGGTACAGAGGAAGATAAGAAAGAGGTCAAGATAGGTGCAAATCTAGAGTCCAGTGTCAAGCAGCGGTTGATACAGATGCTACGCGACTATGTTGAGATCTTCGCTTGGTCTTATGAAGATATGCCTAGTTTAGACACTGACATCATGGTTCACCGCCTGCCAACCAAAGAAGACTGTCCTCCGGTAAAGCAGAAGGTTCGCCGTATGCGCCCCGAGATGTCTGAGAAAATCAAAGCTGAGGTCATGAAATAGTTTGACACCAGATTTCTAGTTGTTACTTCTTACCCGCAGTGGGCTGCCAACGTGGTTCTGGTGCCGAAGAAGGATGGTAAGGTTCAAATGTGTGTGGACTATAGAGATCTGAACAGGGCAAATCCCAAGGATGATTTCCCACTTCCTCATATTGATGTTCTGGTTGACAACACCACACAGCATAAGGTCTTCTCCTTTATGGATGGTTTTTCCGGTTACAACTAGATTAAGATGGCTCCCAAAGACATGTAGAAGACAACCTTCATTATGTAGTGGGGCACTTTCTATTACAAGGTAATGCCTTTCGGGTTGAAGAATGATGGGGCAACTTATCAGCGCGCCATGGTCGCTTTGTTCCATGACCTAATTCACCATGAGATTGAGGTTTACGTTGATGACATGATTGCAAGGTCCCAGACTGAAGGAGAACATCTTGACCATCTTCAGAAGCTATTTGACAAGTTGAAGACATACAAGCTGAGGTTAAACCGGAACAAGTGCACCTTCGGGGTAAGGTCTGGTAAGCTGCTGGGTTTCGTTGTTAGTGATAAAGGTATTCAAGTGGATCCTGCAAAGGTGAAGGCTATACAGGAGATGCCAGCTCCCCGAACGGAAAAGGAAGTTAGAGGCTTTTTGGGACGGTTGAATTACATTGCCCGATTCATCTCACACCTGACTGCTACTTGTGAGCCAATCTTCAAGCTGTTGAAGAAAGATCAAGTAGTAAAATGGATTGATGAATGTCAGGCCGCTTTCAAAAGAATCAAGGAATACCTCCAAGAGCCACCTATTCTAATGCCTCCAGTCGAAGGGAGACCTTTGATCCTATAATTGACAGTACTGGATAATTCAATGAGGTGTGTGCTGGGGCAGCATGACGAGTCTGGCCGAAAAGATCACGCTATTTACTACCTTAGCAAAAAGTTTACCGACTTTGAGACCCGATACTCACTGCTCGAGAAAACTTGCTGCACTTTGGCATGGGCTGCTCGCCGACTGAGACAGTATATGCTGACTCACACTACCCTATTGATATCAAAGATGGACCCAATCAAGTATATCTTCGAAAAGCCTGCCTTGTCCAAAAGAATAGCAAGATGGCAGATGATCTTAATTGAGTACGACATCCCATACACAACCCATAAGGCAATTAAGGGGAGTGTATTGGCAGATCATTTGGCGCATCAGGCCGTGGATGATTACCAATCCATGAATTCCGAGTTCCCGGATGAGAACATCATGTTGGTGACTGACTGTGAAGAACCTGGACCGGATAAAGGACCTGAGAAAGGATCCCGATGGTCTATGTATTTTGATGGATCCTCAAACACGTTAGGTAATGGCATTGGCGCCATGATCGTATCTCCGGAGGGATGTCATACTCCGTTCACCGCCCGATTATGTTTTAACTGCACCAACAATATGGCGGAGTATGAAGCGTGCATCATGGGCCTTCGAGCAGCTATTGACCTAAGGATTAAGTTCTTGAGTGTGTTCAGAGATTCCGCTCTAGTGATCAGTCAGATCAAAGGCTAGTGGGATATGAAGCATCCAAATCTTATTCCTTACAAAGAGTATGTACTGACGTTGCTCCCACACTTTGAGGAGATAACCTTTGAACACTTCCCAAGACAAGAGAACCAGTTAGAGGACGTGCTAGCTACTATGTCTTCTATGTTCAAGGTCAGTTGGGACAATGAAGATCCCTAGATTACCATTGATAGGTTGGACGAACCCGCACATTGCTATGATATAGAGACTGAAGAGGTAGAAGATAAACCATGGTTTCACGAGGTAAAAAGGTATCTTGAGGCTTAAGAGTACCCCGAGGGTGCATTTGTTAATGATAAGAAGTTCCTAAGAAGGTTCACTGCGAAGTTCTTCATTAGTAATGGTATCCTTTACAAGCGTAACCATGACTCAACCTTACTGCAATGTGTAGACAAGAACGAGGCAGAAAGGATTATGGCAGAGTTACATGAAGGTACCTTCGGAACTCATTCCAGTGGACATACCATGGCGAAGAAAATCCTACGGGCAGGATACTATTTGTCTACTATGGAAGCCGACTGTTATCAACATTATCGGACCTATCATAAGTGCCAAGTCTATGCTGATAAGGTGCACATACCTCCAGTTCCTCTTAACATCATGACAGCTCCTTGGCCTTTTGCAATGTGGGGCATCGATATGATTGGCGAGATCAGACCTACCCCGTCAAATGGACATCGTTTCATCCTGGTAGTAATTGATTATTTTACAAAGTGGGTTGGGGCAGATTCCTTTGCTACAGTAACCAAGAATGTCGTGGCGCGGTTCATCCGACACAATCTGATCTGTCGATACGGTGTACCAGAGAGGATCATTACGGACAATGGTACAAATCTCAACAATACGATGATCACCGAGCTCTGCAAACAGTTTAAGATACAACATCATAATTCTTCTCCTTACCGGCCTAAGATGAATGGGGCTATTGAAGCAGCAAATAAGAACATTAAGAAGATTGTGTAGAAGATGACGGTGACATACAAAGACTGGCACGAGATGTTACCATTTTCTCTTCATGGGTACCGTACCTCAGCACAGACGTCAACAGGGGCAACACCCTACTCTCTTGTGTATGGAATTGAGGCAGTCTTACCCATTAAAGTCTAGATACCCTCTCTCCGAATTATGAAGGATGCAGGTTTGAGCAAAGACAATTGGATCCAAACCCGGCTTGATCAGCTGAACTTAATCGACGAAAAGAGACTTACTGCTATTTGTCATGGTCAGGCGTATCAAAAGCGAATGATCAAGGCATTTAACAAGAAAGTCAGACAACAAGAGTATCAAGTCGTGGATCTAGTGATCAAGCGCATCATACTGCCGCAAGGTGATCCCAGGGGGAAATGGACTCCTATGTATGAAGGGTCATTTGTGGTTAAGAACATTTTCACGGGAGGAGCTATGATTTTAACCACCATGGATGGTGACGACCTTCCTCACCCCGTCAATGCAAACATAGTGAAAAAATACTACGCATAATCAGAGACCCGCTAGGTCGACTGGCCTAGGAAAAAATAAGGGCTTTCCGGAGAACCAAAAGGGTTCGGGCAAAAATAAGGGATGAAAAAACAAACTGTACACCCCGCAAGTCAAAAACCTGAAAAGGCGGCTTGGGCAAAAAAGGGTATCCCGGTGGACTGAAAACCCGAAAGGGCGGTCCGGGAAAAAATTAGGGATTAAAGCGTAACACTATGTCTCATTGGATAATCTTGCAACCAGACTTCGGTATCGACTATCAAGCTCGGACGGCGCCGATCAATCTGATCTACCTTCAACCAAGTATTAAAGTGAGGAGACGCTCGAAGATATAAAGTCAATAGTAGAGTTGGAACCCAGTGGGATTGTTCACATAGCTGTTTTTCGTTGTTTTTTCGCAAATTGTATAATTCATCTTTCGGCGGCGTTCTCTTACTAGGACGTCGACCTCTTGTACAAAACACCTATTTACAGGCCAACTTCAAAATCAATACAATTAATTTTTACAATAGTTTCAAAATTGTTTTTCGTTTTCTGTTTTGTTTTGCAAGAACGTCCAATGGTTCATTTTTTATATATGCATTTGAAAATAATTGTTACTCATAAATATTTACAGACGAAACAAAAGACGATTACTCGTAATACTAGGAATAGGGGAAAACAAGAAATGTCCATACCTTACAGTTGCTCTATTCACCAGGTACAGGGATAGACCCAGCTTGAGAAAATAACTAAAAGTATGTACACTCCCCGCAGAGTAAGAGGTAGCAGAAAACTTTGGTGCTGATTCTCCCCAAGCAGAGTTCATATATCACCAACAATGGAAAATTATCCCCAGTGGAGTTTATTTCTTCCACAAGCAGAAACCTTATCCCCAATAGAGTTTGTCATCACCAGCAACGGTAATTCATCCACAGCCGAGGTTATTGCTCCAAATCAGCGAATCTTCTGACAAAGCATATTTTCCCCACAGAGTCATTTTCTCGCCAGTTTATTCTCTAGACGAATTATTCTCTGGCCCATTTATTCTCAAGTCATCTTCGGTCGTTATCCCCAGCGAGCGAAACTCTTTATATTCTCCAGCAGCAATCCGGGATTTATTTTCCCCGGCTAAAGAACATCACAAAAACATCATGTTTCCATGCATTATGGCACATGCATATGCATCATACAACACAATCTCATTTATTTTGAGAACATCATTACTCAATAAGTGTCATGCATCATGGCATTACATACGACTAATTCTTTACATTTCAGGAAAAGGTACAATCAAATTCTCACAAAGTTTAAGCTATGAAGCCCGGGTACGACCGGATAGTATCTTGATTACTCCATCATATTGTGAAGCCCATAGAACGACCGGATAACAGTATCAGAATACCACGAAGCCTGGATTACGACCAGATAGTGGTATCTCTTAAAAGCAACCTATGAAGCCCGGATTCGACCGAATAATAGTTTAATCCCCAACAAGTTACTGTGAAGCCTGGATTACGACCAGATAGCAGTACGAGACGCCATGAAGCCTGGATTCGACCAGATAGTGGCATATCATAAACACAAGCCGTGAAGCCCAGATTCGACCGGATAACAGCTCAGCAAGTTATTGTGAAACTTGGATTACGACCAGATAGCAATGCAAGTTTCTGTGAAGCCTGGATTACGACCAGATAGCAGCCAAGAATACTACAAAGCCTGGAGTCGACCAGATAGTGGTATATCTTTAATGCAAGTTGTGAAGCCCGGATTCGACCGGATAGTATCTTGATTTCTCCAAACACCATGAAGCCTAGATTCGACCAGATAATGGTATGAGACATCGTGAAGCCTAGATTACGACCAGATAGCGATGAAGCCCAGATTCGACCGAATATTAGTGTGCCCTAGATTCAAGTTGAAGCCCGAATGCGATCGGATAACAGTTGAATTCCTTCTGAAGCCTGGATTATGACCAGATAAGAATTGAGAAATTGCGAAGCCTGGATTACGACTGAATAGCAAGTTTAATCTCCTCTCTCCAGTAAATCACTGTAAAGCCTGGATTACGACTAGATAGCAGTCGATCTTATCACTATGAAGCCTGGATCACGACCAAATAATAGTTCATTTTCACCTCCTCGACCAAGAGATTATTCCCCGGTAGAATAATGGACGACCGAAGCTCCTAAAGTTCAACTTTCTCTCAAGACAGAGACTAGCATTCCCCAGTGGAATCTTCCTCAACAACAGGTATACAAGCTCTCGCTAAGGAATCTCTTATGCGATCTACACTTCTTCTGATGGCATCTTTAAGCCCATAGGTCGACATCAACCTCCGAATTGCATCTATAAGCCCATTCCCGACATCACAAGACAAGTACCACTTCATGCGAGTGCAAATTTCTTGGGCACTCTAGTGTTCAATCGTCTTCCACCTCCGGATCACGAAAGGTAGACAAGCCAATCTACATCCTCTGGTTTAAGAAGATTAAACAGGGGCAGCTGTTGTACCCCAAAATTTGCCCTCCCATATTTCTCAAAACATTTCAAGGAAGATCCTCAAGTTGCTCAAGGAAGTCCAAGGGTTGACCAGACAAGCTCTTTCCTAAAGCAGTCTACCTCAAATTAGGGTTTCATGTTACATCAAGATACATGAGTCCAAGGGACCCCAAATTCTCACCATTGTCCTAATATGTTCTCAAGATCATCCATGTCAAATTTCAAGCCCTACATAGAAAGTTTGCTCAGTCAAGTGCTCAAGGCTTGAAAATCGACTGTGCTAGGGCAAAAGTCAACTGTGGCCCACATACAGTCAAACTTCAAGATTTTTGGTCAACATTCTAATTTTGAATTATTATTCATAATTTGATCAAGGATTGATCATGATTCATCAAGGATTGCTCACAATGCATAAAAACCCAAAAGTTGCTAAATTAGGGTTTTGCAGGAAAAGTCAACTCAACTTTGAACAAGCATAACTTTCTCATACTTTATGAGAAATGACCCATACAAATATCATTTTTAAGAGAATGTAATTCCCTACAATTAATCTTTATCTCTCAAGTTCAAAATATGCACTCACAAGAAGTTATGAATTTTGACATTATAGGTCACTTTGAAAAGTCAACAAAAACACCTTTTTTGTCAAAGCTTCATACATGAACATGGAAGACTCAATTGATATGATACTAAAAGGGTTGTTTAGAGGACATCTCAAGCTTTCTAAAAAGTCCAAAAACACCTTCAAAGAGTCAAAATTGAAGAAGTTATGCATTGGTGAAGTTGACCTTTTTTGCAAAATTGCAAAAAGTCAAAAGTGCCTCAAATTGCAATTTTTGTTAAATGGGCCTAACTTTTTGCATTTGTTTTGAGTTGGTAGCATGGTCCACGAGCCCTAGCCCTCTCCACTTGCCTTTATTTTATTATTACCATTTATTTTGATTTTTTATTTCAATTAAATCAATTTAAATCAAAATAAATCATGAAAATATCCAAACCATTTAAGTCTTGAGATTTGGTGCATGTTTCAGGTTCCATATCCAACTAGCAAGTGAATCAATTCGTGCAAGGCATAGGTGGGCACAAAAAGATTGATTTTGGCCTATTTTGGAAAGAATTTCATGAAAATCAAATCAAGATGACAAATCATAATTGGCAAAGATTGAGACCACAATTGCAACCCTAATTCAATTAGTGGTATATAGTGTACAATTGCAGCCAAAAACAACAAGGTTTTGGAGGCGCACAAAGATAGAACCAAACTTGAAAAAATTCAAAGAAAGTGGTGATCTGATTTCACACTTCCAGACGTTTTCAAGACTCATAAGCCATCCCATTCACTTCTTGGAAGTGCAAGGAACCTATACCAATCAGAAACAAGCGTGCTAGTGCCGATAATTCATCTCCACGACCCCCACGGTTTACCCTTATTTCCAAAATCGAATCTTGTTATTCTTACACATTTATCATGTTTCAATAGCATATTCTGAATCCCTAACATGTTTGTAAGCTTATGGTGGCAATTAATTGCATTTTTATTGGCTATATCATAATCCACCATTGTTAGGGTTCTTGGTATCGATTTAGGGTCTTTTTATACAGGTGAAATTGGTCCACAAGAAGGGCACCATAATGCTCAGCAAGCCAAGGCGATTTGATTCATGGCTTTAGAATCCATTTATCGTACCTGTATTTGATTTTGCAATATCCAGGGTTTGCAGTGACAGACGTTTGTCCGTAGGTAAAAGTCTCTGACTTTTACCAACGGAGAGAGGAAGAAGATGCCATGCATGGCATCATCCCATTCGTCTGTTTGAAATTTGGCGCGTGTTTGGTAGTCAGCTTCGCTTTATGTATTTTATTATTTTTGTTTCATATATTAACCAATTGAACCAAGTGGCCCAGTGGTGGCCAAGGAAGCGCTAAGGCATTAGAGGGCATGAGGTCAGGGGTTCGACCCCTGCCTCCAACATTTGCCATTTTTCTTGAATTTTCTTTACAGATTCCATATCCCACAAAGCGTGAGGTCCACCATATTCCCTCAAGGCTCTATCATTGGATTTCCAGGAAGCGAGATCTGAAGGCCACCATGTGATGATCTACCAAAAGCCCAGTCAACGCGCAACATGGAATCCAGGAAGTCAAACGTGGACCAAGTTTGCTTGGGCCCAGAAATTGCTAGTAACACACCCCTCCATTTGCTGATTGCAGGCCCAATTCTCCTTTTTTTTCTTTTTCTCTTTATATTTTCTTTATTAATTCATTTAATTATTTTTACTAACATAAAAATCAATTCTTTTTTATTAAAAATCATAAAAATAATGTTTCATCCAATTAGATTTAGGTTATTTTTTATCAAAAAAAATTAATTTAATTAGTTTATTTAATTTATTAGGTAACTTTAACTCCTTTTGTAAATAAATTAAAAACAATTAGAAAATTAGGGTTTTTAATTTAATTTAATTCCTATTTTCTTTTTCTTAAAAACAACCAAAAACACAAAAATAGGTCAAATGTAAATTATTTTCTTTAATTTAATTTAATAAGTAATTTTGTACATATTTAATTCAAACCTTTATTTTCTTAAATAATCAAAAACAATCACAAAAATAATTAGGTTAATAGACGGGGTCAAAACCCTAATTTCCCTTCGTTCTCTAGTCGTCGCGCATTTATTTATTTTTACAATATTGATGTAATTGCCCAAAGAATGTAATAGATTAATTAGGACTTTCTCTGTTTATTTATCATTTTAGAGGGGTTTTTTGGCTATGTAATTAATACCTGAAGCCTTGTAATAACGTAGCTTTACTTTCCGCATTTTAATTTCCGCAAAATATTAACTGTTAGATGTATGAATATTAGGGTTGCATGACAAGAATGTATGTAAACTTTAAAACGGTTAGCAAACCCTAAATGTGCAAAGATAATAAACTTGAAATTGAATCACTCGCACATGCGCACTCCTAGGGTATACTCTCACTTCGGTTGCCTTCGGTAAACGATCATTAAGTATAGAGTATTTTAGTGGTCGCTCTTTTGTCTCTAAGATCAAAGTTGCCTCGGAAAGGTTGACTCTAAATTGTTGCCTCGAATAGGATCTTAATACATTAGAGTTATTACTAAGACTTCCTAACATTGCTTTAGTGATCGTACGTCCCTTTCGAATTGACCCTTTACAACTCCAACAACGGTGCTACCTACTCACTAATAGTAGGATAGCGCTGTCTAAAGAAAACGAAAATAGAACAATTCTTTTTTCGAGTAGGTAAATGCTAGTAAGTACTTGCTCAAAACAAACAAACTTTTCCACACTTACACTCTTTTTCAAACAAAGTCTTCAAAACAACTTCGTAACACTCTTGAAGACAGAAGCAAGGGTTAAATCGAAGTCAAACAAAAACTTTTTTCAAATCAAACACACACAAGCAATTTTGAAAATGATGATCAAGTACCTAAGAGCCTGTGAAAAACCACGAATAGAAAGGGTGCTAATACCTTCCCTTTCTATAATCTACCCCCCGTACTCAAAATCTCGAAAAAGGAATTTTTCTGTGCTTTTTTCCTTTCCAATTGGATAAAATAAAAGTCGGTGGCGACTCTTGCTTACCGCGACATTTTGCAAACACAAACGCAAACCAGCATTCCAAACAGTTCCACTTCTGCCACTGTATCACATAATGCATTAGTCATTTTAACTGAATAACTACCCTGCCCTAGATTAAGATTAAGGATTTATTTTCATGCATAAAGAAAAACCAATTTCTAGGCTTAAAGGGATTGATAAAGGATTATCTTCCTTATATCTCCAGTGTTCGGGAAATGAAACAATATCTTACATCTTCATCAAGTTTTATTCGAAATCATATTCTTGTAATTTGGGTATTCATTTTTCATCATTCTCCCTCCAATCTTTGTTTAAACAGAAAGCTGATAAAGAAAGTGAACTGGAAATAAAACAGATATTGTTTTTTTTATTTATGTTTAAGTGATAATAAGTACATAAATTTTAGTGAATATTATATGATTGATTCAAAAGATGAAATGATTATTTCATTAAAATTGAGATTAAAAATAACAAAGTTCAAATGCAAAACAACATATTACAAACAAAAAAAAAATTACAGAATGAAATGATAAAGGCCTAGTGACTATCAACATCAACGATGAGATTTCATGTCTGATTTAATGGATTTAGGAGTGTTCTCCGGTGTCTTGTCACTGATCAGGGCATGGGATTGTTGACCATATTATGACCGATATCCTAGAAAGAGAGTATATTGCTATCAATCAGATCATGCACCTTTTCCTAAAGAAACCTACAATCCTCAATTGAGTGACTTGCTACCCCACTATAAAATTCACATTTGACTTTGGATTATACCTGGGAGGGAGTGGAGATATCTTGGGTTGAGTTGGCCTGGGAGTTATTACTGACTTCCGAATCAGATATGGCTATAATTGTGTATATGCCATTGGAATCGGATCAATACGATGGGTCTTCTTCTATTGGTTCCTTGGAGGTATGTTTTAATCATGTATCTAATTATGATTCCTTGGAGGATTCTGATGAGGATTCTATGGAGGAGCCGCCAATGGCTGCTGGTATAGAGGCATAAAGAAATATGGTTGTTGAAACTACACAATAGCCACATATGGATACTGGTAGTCTGGCATGAATGGTGGTTAGTGATGAGTTAAGAGCTTTTAGGGTTGTGGGGTCTGAGATCCTCTGCCACCAGTCATGACAATATCGGTTTCACCTTCGTCCTTCTTCTAGAAGTTTCTAGAAATTTTCTTTGCATTATTGTCTTTGGGTGATCCAGCTACATTGGCAATTTTGCCATTCTTCAAGCCTTCTTCAACTTGTTCCTTTATGGTAACCAAATTAGAAAAGCCAGATGATATGCTTCAAACCATCTTTTAATATAAGACCGATTGTAGCGTGCCATAAACATGATTGTGAGTACCTTTTCAGCTCATGGAGGCTCAACCTGAGCAACTAGCTCTCTCTAGTGTTGAACACACTCCTTAAATGTTTCTTTGACCTTCATGGTCATGGTCTTTAGTTTCCTATGGTCAGCAACCATATATATTTTGTATCTGTACTATTTTATGAAGGCTTCAGCCATGTCCCTCCATGATTGGATATAGTCCTTCTTCAAGTAGCACTTCAGAGACACTTGTTCTCGAAGTAATGAACCAGCAACTTGTCATTCTTTGCATGGGCAACCGTTTTGCAGAAGTACATGGTCAAATGATCCTTTGGACAAAGTATGCCCCTTGTATTTATCGAATTTAGGGACTTTGAACTTCGCGAGAACAATCAAGTCAAAGACCAAACACTTGTCCATGGTGTCAAAGCCGAAGATGTCATTTACTTCAACAACTTTAAACCTATTTTTAAGGACGTTGTATTTATCTTTCACCTTATTTACTTTATTAGTCGGCTCTTGATCGCCATTTTGAGATTCGTCAACATGGCACACAAAGTGATGATCATTGAAGGGAATTTGAACCATAGTATGGGAAATTCGTTATTGTTTAATGATTACTAGTCTCTGCACAACCTTCTAAGTGGAATGCCATAATCCAGGAGCATCCATGTATGGTGGAGAGTAATTGGGAAGTAAACCAAATTCTAGCCACAAAGTAGTCACCCTCTAGGAAGGTTGTGGCAATACAGAGAGACCAAAAATTTGATATATTATAGTGTGTTGATGTGGATCTTCTCTGTTGGTTAGTACCTATTGAAGAATCTCCATGATCTTGGTTACGGACCCTTGGAGCTCGTTGATACCTCCTTTCATCTTCTCATGTCTTTGTTCAAGGTTTTTCATCTTTCTTTGATAAACACTTTACGTCTCGTAAAGATGTCGAGGAATCAATTTTCCTTGTTAACTGTTTGGATGGAAAGAGATATGAGTGTTTAATCTTGGAAATGAGAATGTATGTTGATAAATGCAATTGCATGAATGTTTGATGAATGAAGATGAGCATGTATATTGATGAATGCATATGCATGTATATTGATGAATGCAGACGCGTTAATGTTATCGATGTAGAAAATTCTTGTCATCCAATAACACTCCTAATAAGGATATACTCTAGGCGGGGTTTTATGCCAACCTAACAAGACATTTGTCTAGAAAAATACATAACTAATAAATTCAACAACAGTGAATATAACAGAAAAAGCACATAACCGATAAAAAGATAAATGAAGAAAGCAACTAAACAAACATAACACTTAATACAAAAACAACTAAACTAGGGTGGAGTCGCTTATTAGGGAATCCCAAATAGTCACCAACTATCACGTCGTAAAAAATACTCGAGTGCATTTCACGCTTGAAATACAACAGAGTCGCCCCCAAAATTTATTTATTCCAAAAGAAAAGGGAAAATATCGATAAAACCCATAAAGAACGACGATACAGTCATCACAACCAAATTAGATTTTCGGAGTCGGTTATGCAAGGAGAAGAAATTATCACCCTTCACATTTGTTATATTCAATGCGACCCATTTAGTTAGTCTCGTGAACGAGTGTTAGCGTGATGTTTACTTGCATCCTGATTATTATGCGATAAAATAGAAAGAAAGGAAAATGTTTTGAATATTTTTTATTATTGGACTCACCAAGATTTCAGAGTCTTGTGCCTATGTATTCTCATGGTGCAATGAAAAAATCAGAGCATCGTAGTTCGGGTTGAAAGAACTTTGTTTGTTGGTTGATTTTATTTGTGAAAATGAATCTAGTCGCACTTGAGTGGAAAATACTAGTTAAAAGATTCGTGTTTGGGTGAAGAAGAACTCACGTTAGAGCGATGAAAGAGATTAAGACTTGGGCGAAAAATATGGTTTAATGAGTTTGAATTGTTTTTAGAGGATATGAGTGTAAAATGTCTAAGCTATTTCGGCTCATATTCAAACACTTTAGAAAAAGGTTTGAAATTCTTCCAGCTCGCCCATTTAATCCTTTTATTGAAAGAATATCTTGAAATTTAGTTGATGAATTTTGAAAATACTTGACGTTGGATCAAGTGTTTAATTGATTTTGAATTTTATTCTAAAAATGACTTGATATTGAATCAAGTGTTTATTTACGAAAATGGTAAATAACCGATAAAGAGTTTATTGAGAAAAATCACTTGATATTGATCAAGTGGTATTGAGTCTATTTTTGATAAAATACTTGTTTTAAGTCTGTTTATTTATTTTTATTAACGATGCTAAACATTAACCATAATGGTAATGCAAGAGAAGTAAACAACCAAACAAGCATAAGCTAAGACAAGACAAAAGATTGGAAATCAAGGCAAATATTCAACTCTAAGCATGCATGGAGAAAATAAAAGACAAATTCTATTCTTTAGAGATTTCGAAAATAATTTTATAGAAGTGATATAAAAGATCTTTTTGTTTTTTGTTCAAGGAAAATTTTATTATTTATTCCTAAAAGCAAACATTACCATTCTCTATTTTTTCCTATTTTTAAAATTATTATTTAGATTACTAAAAACAAAAAAAAAACAAGAAAAGAAATAGCAAAACAACGGGTGTGTGGCCAGAAATAGCAAAAAACAAGTTGTTGAAGCCGAAAAGCTGCTGATCCAAGGCAATTGTTTGTAGTGGATGTGAGCCACTGATTAGAAAGGAAATAATGGTTCAGATGAACCAGTTTGTGTTAGTTGTAGATTTGAATTCTGAATTTTGAATCGATTTGTTGTGAAAATGAATGGAAAAAGTGTGTGATTGTATGTATAATATCATGTATGTTATGTATGGGTTGATATTTGCTTGTGACTGAATCAATTTTTCATGTGCAGTTTGGATCACAACATAAGGTAGTGATGATGATGGTGATAACATGACCTTGGAGCAAAGATGGCATAAAGATGATGAATGTTATGGAGCCAATGTGTTTTCTGCTTCCTTGTTTTTTTTATGATGTACTCATGTATTATGACTTTTCTATGATGCACTTTCTTTTTTTGGTTTTTTTATGCATGGATGTTATGCATAGAAATGAAAGATTGTATTATTCTCTCTCTCTTTTTTTATATGACTTGGTTATAAAAATAAATAAAAAACAGACTTATGTTTATTCAATCTTCACTTATAATTCAAACTAATTGAAAGGCAGATGTAAAATTACCTAAAAAGATCAAAATGTAATTAAAATTATTGCAACAAAACAAATGTCCATGTTGATTAAAAAAATGGCAAATTCAATTATTAATCAAAGAAGCAAATTAAATAGAAAATTCAATTATTAATCAAATATGTATATTAAATGTCAAATTCAATTATTAATCAAAGATGCAAATTAAATGGAAAGTTCGATTATTAATCTAAGATGCAAATTAAATGGAAATTTTCAATGGTCTATTTAGATGTGAAAGGAATGCAATATGCAAATTCTATGTCTAGTAAATGAACATAATGATAGTTGGACCATAACTTAGAAATGAAGTAAAGTCAACTCTTTTTTTGAATGCAAATGATGTAGATGAAATGCTACAAATAAATCTAAAATATAATGGGGTAATTTGGCGTACTACAATGCAGATGAATGAATGAAAATTTTAGGGACAAAATTAGGGTGTGACAATATGCAGGTTCTTAGATCGAAAAAAAAGTAAAAGATTTTGGTGCCAATGGATATTGAGCTTTTGTGTAAATAAATTTTGAACATAGCTCATTTTATGCATGATGACAATGAATGCTTATCGTAGTGGGTTAAATAAGAAGATATAATGTGGGTAGCGTGCATGTAGAAATGTGAGTGAGTGCGATGATTGATTAATACATGATTCAATATGTTTACAATGATACTTATATATTTGGCGCAGATTTTGATTAAAGAATTTTTTTAGAGTAGTGAATACGGGATACCAAGTAAGATTGGTTCTTAGTTATTGCCAATGGATGTTCAAATTTTAGTATACAATGAAAGTTTGATGATGATTATCAATGAATGTGAAATGTTGGATGTTAGTGAAAATCGAGCTTAGGAGGCAATGTAAAGTTATTTGATAAAAGACGATACCACTGAAGGGTGAGCTTAAGTAGGTGTCAAATGAATGTTGGGCTTAAGTAGCTGAAAATAAAGATTTGATTTAGGATAGGTGTCAATGAAGATTGAGTTTAGGGTAGGTGTCAATGGAAATTGAACTTTGGATGGTTCAAATAAAGATTAAGTTTTGATAGGTGCTAATGATAATTGAGTTTCGAGTTTGTTAAAGGATAATGGACTAGGGTGCCAATGTCAATTGGACTTTGACTAATGCCTAAAAAGAGAGATTTTATCCTCTAACCCCAAGCTTGACCGGGCACCCCCACAACCCTATGCAATTACTATTTAAATTTTGTCACGTTTTTAAAAGTCATTTCATAAAAGCATTATTCCAATTTGAATGTTTACAAATCCTCTAGCGATTTTCGGACTTTCCATACAGACTACCAGACATTTAAAACTTATGACCAATAAGTATAAATTTTTACCGTATTTTTTAGTCGATACCGATTTTTTCATGCATTTTTAGAGCATTTTTGTAAAAATCACATGTTTTGTATGCATTTTCATCGGATTTTTCATAAAAATTGGTATAACATATGCATTTTTAACAGTTATTTAAAAAAATACAGTAAAAGATGCACACATTTTTCCAGATTTTTTGAAAACTCTAGTAAAAATCCATATGCTCTACCATATTTTTGAAAGATCAGGTGAAAATACATACGTTCTACCGTTTTTTTTATAAAAAAGTTAGCCATTATTACAATTTTTTTGAAAAATTTGGAAATATTCATAATGGTACCGAAGTTTTTGAAATATCTGGTAGGTTAAAGAATTTTGTTTTATTTTTCAGTGAAAACCAGAGGATCATATGACACGATTGCTTCTTGGTAGCATGATAAAGTTGAAGCTACTATTGCGAGGGCTCGAGTGAGGCAAGGTGATGTAACAGACTCACGTCTTTGGGTGGGGAGAATAGTCTCGACCTATTCTCAAAGGAGATGATTGGCCGATAAATTTCAGTTTCGTACACCACGCACTACCCGGTGTAGAGGATCTATACCTTCTTATGAATGGACAAGTGATGATGATGATGAGCCAGTTGATGTTCAAGAAGAAGTTTAAGATGAAGTGTAGATGAAGGCATAAACATAGGTGCCCCATCCTTCAAAGATGAATGAAAGGCTGGCACACACAATATCAGAAGTCAAGACTGATGTCTCAATAACACATAATGTCACGACAAATGTTATAACATCCGCTGATAGAAAACAGACTTGCTAACACATAAAGATTGTGCAGAAAAGTAAATTGCAGAAACTTAAAGAACACAATCAATTGTTAACTCAATTCGGTGCATACTCACCTACTCTGGGAGCTTCCAAGCCAGGAAGGAAATCCACAATCAGTAGTATCAATTTGAAGCTAAACAGTCCCAGTTTAGACTTCTCACTTAATCCTTACCCAATACAATTTCTACCTAGGAACCTCCTAGATATGAGAATCCCTTTCACTCCCAATCACCGCGGTGACATCAAACAATCCCAATCCCAGGGAATGTCTCAAGAAACCAAAAGTAAGTACACTCTTCCAAAAACAAAAATACTCAGTTTTCTTAAAAGCTTCACCAAGAACAATACTCAACTTTTTACTTAAAAGCTTCAAGGAGAACAATAACTTGATAAACAAGTAATAATCAGTCAAATCAAATGCATCAAAAGATACACGAGGACGTACAAAGAACACACATAGAAGAAACTAAGGAACTCTCAAACCCTAAACCCTTATTTTTCACAAGTTTTACAATAAAACTATGCTACTTAAAAACTAGGTCTTAGGCGACTCCTTATATAGACTTCTGTGTTGGGCTTGGACTCTTCAATCAAATATAATCTTCAGCTCTAAATCCCTGCAGAATCTTCTCCATAAAAATAGAAACAAAAAAATCATTCAAATATTTTCTAAAAAGTACCAAAGATTTTTTTTATGAAACAAATCAAATCTGCAACTGTTCCTAAAAATCGTTGATTGCCTACGCCTGTTATGAGTACTAAAAACCTCCAGAATCTCATATTTTTCAATCAAATATTCAAGGATATTATCCAATTGTATTTTCATGATGTTTTGTTGCAACATGTTATAACATCTGATAGAAAATCTGTCAAATAAGTACCAGCAAACTTAATTGTACCAACTGGTCAAGATGTTATGACATCTTGTTGAACATTAGGCTACCATACATGTTTTTCCCAATGAAACGCGTTTTAATAAAATTATTTCCAACTACTTATTTTACTAAAATTGTTTCCAACCATAAAATCATAGACCTAACAATCTCCCCTTTTGGTAAAATTTGGCTAAAACAACCAATAGCCAATTAAACTAGAGAGGAGAACAAAACCACAAAACACAAGTTATATCAAACCATGTAAACTCTGTAAAACACAACACAACTCATAAGCTTGTATAATAAAAAATGACCAATACTCCCCCTGTCATACACAATCAGTTATTCCCTCAATGGAAAAAAACCTCAAATCCGAGCACATGCAGCAGAAGGCACATCAGAAGCAGCAGCAACAGCAGAAGCAGTAGCAACAACTTCATCACAAACACAACACACAACTACTCTCCTGAAAGCAATGGCACACAATCCTATCACAATGTTAAATCAACATGTCAAGACATGTGATGTAACATCAGGACATAACACTTTACTCCCCCTTTTTAGTCAAAATATTGACAAAAAGAAATAGAGTAAATGTACACAAGCAGTGCAAACATACATTACTTTAGAACATATTGCATCCAGGCAATACCACAACTAGAAACAAACATATTGCAACCCATCAATACTACAGATGGAAATAAACATATTGCAACCCAATAATACTACAGATGGAAACATACAAATTGCAACTCAGCAATACTATAGATGGAAACACACAAGAAAACAACCAATCATAAGCACCAGATTGAAATAAACAGATGGAAACACAACTTCTTGGCAAACTTTAAGAGGTCTTCTACCTCTTGCCCTATCAAAGATCCTTCTATCCCTGCCAAAGAACCTTATGAATTCCTTGGTGTTGTAGCCAACCCCACTGTGTTGGAGAACACCTTGCTTCCATCCCTTATGAGTAGCATTTTGTATAGGCATGTCATGCATCACGGTGTAGAGGAAATATACATAATTAGTTTCATTCCTCCATATCTGTAATTGTTATAACTCCTTAATAGTACAAGTTCCAATCCCACTATTTTTTATAACAACAAGTTCTTCCTTGTTGTCCATATGCTTCAGAGTCACAACCTTCCCTTCAACAAGATTCTTGATAAGTTTCTTACAATACCAAGGTCTTTGTCCCAGTCATGTTGAATGAGATATCTTAAAGATTTTAGATCTTCAATATAAAGTGTCATAATATCCTTCTTGACATCATGTCTCTTCAACACCATTTCAGAGAAACTTTCATTTGTTTCCCTACCTTTATCTCCAACAGTATACCAAGAAGCACATTCTGCTTCTTACTGACCCAGAAACCCAAGCTATTCCTCAAGGAAAAACATCCATAAGTATCTAATATCTTCTTACTTAAACCAACGATGTTTCCTTCATCAGGGTGAATTGTAGTCAGTTCCTTGGATTTCTCCATTTATCCTTAAGTAGAAAGACTTATGCTGGATTGAGAATTCACTGATTTAGAGCTTATGAATTCACAAATTTTTATCCCTAAGTTCTCTATCAGCTTACACACAGGATGTTCCGACATTATTTCTAGCATCCTCCTTCTCTTCAGCAACTGAATCATCAACAATCATATTGATAGATTCCAAAGACATTCAAGCTCTAGAGTTAAAAACTCTATAAGTTTTATTATTCAAATAGTATTCCATAAAATCCCTTCATCCATTATGGGACTCTTCTTATCCTTCTGACATTGGTCAGTCAAGTAGTAGCATTTACTTCCAAAGATATGAAAGTAATTGACTCTAGGCTTCATTCATGTCCATAGCTCATAAAGAGTGGTTGAAGCATCTATCCTCAAAGTAACCCTATTATAAACATAACACACATTATTCATTTCTTCTTCCCAAAAGTACAAAGGAAAATTCTTAGCAAGAATCATGACCCTAGTTGATTCTAGAATCCCCTTGGTCGCTTGTTTAATAATTCCCCTTATTGAGAGCACTCATAACTAATATTGTTAGAAGCACAAAATTTAGAGAATTTTACATTCTCAAACTCTTTGTCATGCTCACTTCTAATTTTACCAATATTATCATTCTTCTCTTCTTGAATACTTTGACACAAATCCTTGAAGACCTCAAAAGCATATGATTTTTCTCTACAAAAGTTTATCCAAGTATATCCATAAAAATCATATATGAGCACATAAAAATACCTCTTACCACCCATACCTTCAACCTGCATTGGTCCTATTAAGTCCATATGAACAAGTTATAACCTTCTAGAAGTAGTATGATGTTGCAACATTTTGTGTGACATCATAAATTGAGACCTAAAATCACACTTACCAAAAACTATCTCTTCTTCAATCTTTAGCTCTGGAATTCCTCTAATGACTCCTTCAGATGGTAATCCTTCATTCTTAAGATATGAATGTGTCCAAGTTTCTTGTGCCATAGCGTTAACTCATTTTTATTAGTTTTTAAACCTGGGGAAGAATAAGCATTTAATTGAGGTTCCCTTAGATAACAGTTGTCCTTAGACCTTCTACCCTTCATTAACACATAATTTTTCTCATCTTTGACTAAGCATTATTATTTTGAGAAAATGACCCATGACCTTTGATCCCATACATGACTCATGCTTATATTCTTCAAATTAGAGGAATCATCACACATCAGCTTGCCAACTCCTTTGATTTCACTATTAAACATATAACCAAATCTTACAGATCGAGTGGGATGAGACCCAATATTCAGCACTAACTTCTAAACTCCTGTCATGTGCCTAGAGCACCCACTGTCAACATTCTTATTTTCTTCATTTGAGTTTCTTAAGGAAGTATGAGAAATAAAGTTCGGATCCCTATTACCAACACCTTTCATTTTGTTCACTTGCTTAGGCTTAGAATGAACTAAAGATTTTTTATCTCCATATAGTTTATAACAAAACAACTTTATATGACCATGCTCACAATAGTAATGGTATATCCAAGTTGATAACTGAATTCTGGATAATGTTTGATCATGTCGGCTCAAATTTTGTAACATATGATTGGATATTTTTATTATTCTCTTACTTTTAAAAGTCAGAGACTTCACCATAGACACTCCTCTTTGATCATTATCAACTTGATAGTCACCTTCTATATTTCCAATTTATTTTATCATATCCTCTCCATCTTCGAAATTTTTTAAAGAGCCTAACATGTTATTAATCGTTGAATTTAAGAGAGTTACCTCACTTTAAAGATGATAAACAATACATATAAGCTTCTTCTTTTCATTTTCCAATTCATCTTTGATCTTCCTCTATTTTGATTTTTGGTTCACACTAGTCACAAGTATCTTCGTGGGATGTATTAAGATCTTCACGGAGAACAATATCATCATAAAATTCCACTTCACCTGCCCATCTTCCAGACAGAGGCATCACAAGTTTTACAGATTCATTGTTAGCCTTATCTTCTGATTTGTCATCGTCAGGCCAAGACACAATAAATCCCTTTTTCTTCCTTTTGAGAATGTGGGACATTCTGGTTTGATGTGACCAAAACCTTCACACTCATAACATTGAATTATTTTGCTTTGATTGGTCTTTTCTTCATGCATGGTGTTCTTCTGAAGGTTTTCCTCATTACTTATGTCAGATGATATGTTCCTAGAATTTGGTCTTCCTCTCCTGCCCAACCTTTTCAGAATTATGTTGAATTTCTTTCCAAGTAGCACAATCATATTAGACAGATCTTAATCAGTATTTAAATTAGCTTTACCTTCATCATCTTCAACACTGGTGTAATACAGTGGGAGAACTGACTTGGGATGTTTGCGTTTGATCGCAATTGTTGCGGTTAGCAAGAGTCACCATCGACTTTTCTTTTATCCAAATGGAAAGGCTAAAAAGAATAGGAAAGACCCTTGAGATTATTTTCTTGAGTTCGGGGGGTAGATTATGAAAAGGGAAGGTATTTACACCCTTTTCATCCATAGTTATCTATGGGCTCTTAGTTGTTTTCTAGATCACTTGCTTTGTTTGAAAATGTTCTTTGTGGTGGTTTTTGAAAGTATTTTGAAAAGGCGCCTTCGTTTAGGTAAACTTTGTAATAGTTCTCATTTTATAAGAACGTATACAACGTGTTGGACTTTTGAAAATATTTCATGTTTTGAAAGTGTTTGGTGTGTGCTTTTTTTGAAAGTATTTGGTGTATGTTTGTTTTGAAAGTGAGCAAGCAACTAAGAACGTTTCTACCTACTCAAAAGTCTTTTGTTCATTTCTCTTCTTTCCTTTGATATTGCTATATTACCATTGATTGGTAAGAAGCCTTATCTTTGGATGTAAAGGGATGGGCGTGGGTTATCGTATAGTCATGATAGAAATGTTGTGAGATATCTTAGCATTTCTCTTTGAGGGACTAAGATCATTTATAAGGCAACATTTGAAGCGTCATCGAGGGACTATGATCTTGTATTTTGATTGTTTTTGCTAAGACATTCCACATGCGTAACATGACCACTTTTTAGGCAACAAGTGGAGTTAACCTTAGGGGTGCATGTGTTAATTGTATGTTGGATTTGCATGCATTGTTTATCTTGAATTAGGGTTCTCTAAGCATTTATTTTATCTTTCCATACAAATCCTAATTTACTACCATTGATATGACAACGATAAATTGCGGAAAGTAAATTTACTACGCTATTACATAATTTGGGGATGGGGTATACAAATTTACAAATGGGGATTGCAAGAAATTAAACCTAATTATCTATTACAACCATGTTGAAACTTGAATAATATACAAGAAATGAAAATATAATGTGCAAGGATGTAAATGAAAAAGAAATGGATTTTTGTTTGGTTTTTGAGGAAAGGGTTTGGTTTTGACCTAATTAACTAAAAGAAATAATTAATTAAATTAATAAAATTAAACCTAAATTAATTAAGAAATTAAATTAAATTTAATCAAGAAAGCATTTTTAGGTTTTTTTTTAGAAAAAGTTTGAAGTTTAATCAAAATAGTATAGAAATTAATTAATTAAAAGAAAACATAAATTCTAAGTTAAGTTTAATTAAAAAGAAAATAACTAAACCTAAATCTAATAACTAATTTATTTAAGAAAATAATTAAATTTGTTTAAGAAAAATGTTTTGTATTTTTTAGTTTTTAAAGGAATAAGATATAAGTATATAGAATGCAAATAATAAATAAAAATATTTTTGGAATTTTTGATTTAAAAAATAATAATAATAATAATAATAATAATAATAATAATAATAATAATAATAATAAAAATAATAATAAATTAAAGAAAATAACATAAAATATGAAAAATAAAGTCAGGAGGTAAGTGGAAATTAGGGTGTTTAGGAGTAAAACCGTTTTTTTGAGTTTGACCCATTAATGATTTTGTTTGGAAATCAGAAAAAAAGAATAAAAATAAAATAAATGGGTTGTGTTGTCAAAAGGAAACTGGGGGGTTAGGAGAGGCCAAAATGCAAAGGCCCAGTGAGGGATGGCTCAGGCGCACTGGCTTGTTCAAATAAAGAAAAGATGAAAAATATGGAAAAAAATGGCAGCGCTGGGGCTTGAATCCACGCCCTTGACCATAAACGCGCTCTGCCTTACCACTAGGGTGGCTATACATCCGTGTATTAAATTGAAACCATGCTATTATATTACGAAATAAATTTTAGGCCTGCACTTCATCTTCTTCCCTGCGCGCGTTTACAGTGAGAACAACAACATTTTTGAATTTGTGAACTTGTTCATTTCTCAACCATTCTCAAAACTTCAAACATCAAACTTGTTAGAAATTTCACCATGATTTCAAATATGTAAATAACTTAAGCAATGGATAAAATATGAATACAAATTTTTAATGGTACCAAAGCTGACCTAATTTTTTTCAGATATTCAAACTTAAAATTCTCTAAGCTCAGGCAAAATAAATGAAAACTATGGATATGTACAACTTCAGGGAAATGATATCTATATTTTGTGTTTGAAAATGCAAGCCTAACAATGCCTAAATGAAGAGATGGAATTTCAGAAAAATAACTCAAAAACTGGAAATCATGAAATCAGTTTGAGCTTGTTTCAAGTGATGGTGATGATCAGGTTAGCTTCCTCAAGTTCCCAGGAAGCTAATGCAATGCTTAGCTTGAGCCATGGATGGCTGGAATGGTCTGGAAAAGTCAAGATGCAAGCTCTGTTTTTTGGTTATAGAGGAAGGTGATGGAGATGTTACAATCGTGTAAAAGGGTGTGGGATTGTTTGTAGATGATGTTTAGGAACTTTTGGAAGTGAAAGGCCAAGAAAAGCACGAGTGTATTAGGTGTTTGGGATTTCTGGCCAAAAAGTGCAACAATGGATGTTGTTTATGCAATCGTGACATTGAGAGGGTTTGCGGGCTTAAGAGTTCGTGTGTTAGCTTGCAAATAGTGTATGGATTTATAGGCAAGAGGTTTTGTATGTTACAACAAGTCAGAATTTGAAATGTCAAGTTGTAAAACCTTTACTTGTTTTTGAAGCAACCATGACAAACATCTTCCAAAAGCTTGTACCATGCTATTGTAGAGTTTTTTAACTTTAAACAAGCTTGCTTATGACTTATAGATGTTGTGTGTGCAAAAGGAACAAGTGCAAAGCTCAAGACAAGTTGACTTTGCATAAAGCTTGCTTTTTCAAAATGGAAGTGGTGACTTTCTTCCTTAAATGGAAAGGTGTGTTGGACAAAGCTTAAATCAAGTGGTTCATAGCTTCAAAGATTGTGCAATCTTATAATTAAGGATAGATACACCAGTTAGAGGGTCTGAAAAGTGGTATTATGCAACATTGCTTGGAATTGGATCAAATGTCCATTATGAAAATGACTTGAAAAACAAGTTTGAAACCCTAACTGCTTGCCTTTGATTCTATTAGCTCATGTATGATTTCAATGAGTTCTTGGAAATTTTTGAAATCTTGTAACATCCCCTACAATCTTCATGTTGGACATTTTTGAAGGTTCAGTTTGGAACTAGGTGAAAAAGTTGCCATGAAGTTAGGTCAAAATCCTAACTAACTAGGGAAAAATTTCACTAAGTCTTTTTAGTTTCATGGACATGTCTTCATAAATTCATAACTTGAAATCCAAGAATTTCTAGAAAAGGTCTGCCCTATAATTTTTTAGATCTCATTTAGATCTACAACTTTCATGTAGGAAGTTTCCGTTGAATCATCTTGCGTCATGGTGGAAATTTGGCACAAAATTATGAAAAAAAATGTTAACTTTCTAACACTTAGAAAAATTTCTAAGTCTTAGAATTTTGACTTTTCAAAGATAACTTTGACTTTTTAATTTCTTGATGAACAAGTTTCATATTTTGACATGTCTTGATGAAATATGATTTTTGAAACTTGATTTTGATCAAAAAGTCAAAGTTTGACTATTTAGTGTACAGTTGACTTTTCATCAGTTGACTGAAATTCATCTGTCAATCCAATGATCTTGAGAAGTGATTTGAACTATGAAATTAGGTAAGGATGGTTCATTTGAATCCTTGAGATCATGTCTTAAACCAATAATTCATTTTCTTGGTCAAAAGTCAAGAATTGAGCCTTCTCAATCAAAACCCTAATTTTGACCATTTTGCCCTTTTGGTGTTCTGATTAAATTTATTTAAGGAATTGTGATCCAAACTTGATCAATTGACATATATGAGTTCATAATGTTTATATGGATAAATAATTATGAAGTTTGACTGCAAATTGACCACAGTTGACTTTTTCTCTAATATAGTTGATTTTAGGTCAACTAATCAACTTACAGAGCAAATATGTGATCCAAAGCTTGAAACATGACATGAGAAATATTGGGAATCCAAAATGATCCATGAAAGTCATATAAGGCATTAAAAGTCCATTTTTCCTTGTGCAAACTCAAACCCTAATTTGAGTCATTAGTGCTTGAGGAGGTGTCTTGAGCTGATCAAACCTTGTGTAGTCTTGAATCAATGGAGATCTTATGAGAGATTTCTTGAGAAATGAGAGGGAAAATTTTGGGGTACAACAACTTCCCATGTTCAATCTTCTTAAACCTGAAGAGTTATATTGGCGGATCCGCCATTCGTGACTTGAAGGTGAAAGATGATTGAACACTAAAGTGCCCAGAAATTTGCACTCGTTGATGTGTTAGTTGACTGATTAGGGAATGGGCTTGAAGATGCCATTTGGAGGGATGATGGAGAATTGTCGGTTATGGGCTTATAGATGCCATCCAGAGGTGATTGTTGACAGAAATTAGACTAATTCTAAATCTTGACTTTAACTGGAGAAGAATCAGAATAAATCTTTGGAGTGATTTATCTGAACTAGAGAAAATATCTACGGGAAAGGAAATCAAATAAACCATTGAGAGATTTAAACTGAAACAACATATGTAGTGGTATAAGTATCAGAATAATATCTATAAATGGATTGTATCTGACTCGTATCTGAATGATGTACTGAATGAGCGTCAAAATGACATCCGTATCTGGATCATATCTGGACTGTATTTTAAAGGTATGCTGAATGAGTGGCAGAATATCATCCGTATATGGATCGTATCTAGACTATATTTAGAAGAGTGTAGGAGAAGGAACCCGTGTAGGATTGCTTCAGTTGGCCGTGCAGATAATTATCTTCTTTGGTTTCAGGTATTAATCTGGAATTTGAAAAGGTTGGTCATTGAGATAGTTGTCCTATCTGGTTTCAGGTATTAATCTCTGACCTGAGAAAGAAAGATAGTTTTCCTTGCTTGTTACAGGTATTAATCTTCAATGTCTTCATGTAGATAGTTTTCCTGGCTTGTTACAGGTATTAATCTACAATCAGTCATCCACAAATAGTTTTCTTGGCTTGTTACAAGTATTAATCTAGAACTTGAAAAGGTTGGTCATTGAGATAGTTATCTTATCTGGTTTCAGGTATTAATCTCTGACCTGAGAAAGAAAGATAGTTTTCATGTCTTGTTACAGCTATTAATCTTCAATCTCTTCATGTAGATAGTTTTTCTGGCTTGTTATAGGTATTAATCTACAATCAGTCATCCACAGATAGTTTTCCTGGCTTGTTACATGTATTAATATGGAACTTGAAAATGTTGGTCATTGAAATAGTTGTCCTATCTGGTTTCAGGTATTAATCTCTGACCTGAGAAAGAAAGATAGTTTTCCTAGCTTGTTACATGTACTAATCTTCAATCTCTTCATGTAGATAGTTTTCCTGGCTTGTTATAGGTATTAATCCATAATCAGTCGTCCACAGATAGTTTTCCTGGCTTGTTACAGATATTAATCTAGAACTTGAAAAGGTTTGCTTCATGATGAGTATGAATCCATGTAAGATTGTTTCATGATGAGCCTGTGTAAATCCGCACCTGGTCACATAGGTAGTTGCTATGTCTTGCTTCAGAAACTAAACTTAGACTTGTTGAAAATTGTTGATGATAGCCATCTGTTGATTGACCTTTTCCTGAAAAGGTGAAACGTTAGTTGTATGCAATGTCGTGATGCATGAAATGTATGGTGTCCTCAAAATAAATGAGATTATGCCGTATGCACTTATCATGTATGTAAATGTGAGATGTTATTGAAATGTATCTTTGTCTGGGAAAATAAATCCTTGACAAATGTTGGGGAGCCTTGGGAAATGAAATCTCGGACCGCTGCTGTGGATGAAGAGTATGCTCCTCTTCGAACCTCGTTTTAGGATGTTTCCACTGGTGATTCCTGTTTTGTTGTTTGAGGAGAAACTCCATTGAGGAATATTGGCTTTTCTTGAGAAGGCTTTGTAGAGAGTTGATCTCTGTTTGGGGAAAAGAGTTCATGAGTCCCTGTTTCTCTACTGGGGAGTTATCTTGGGGAAGATTAAATTAACTATTATCTGGTCGTATTCTAGGCTTCGCAGAAAATTTCTTGGGAGAGTGAAGTTAAATTGTTATCTGGTCAGTTTCCAGGCTTCGTAGTAACTTATTGACATTAAACTGCTATCTGGTCGAATTTCAGGCTTCGCAGATTTCTGAGGTGGATGAAGTTAATCGCTATCTGGTCGGGCCCAGGATTCACAATAACTTGCTTGAAAAGATGAAGTTGGACTGATATCTGATCGGGTCTAGGCTTCACATTAACTTGTTCGGGATTGTAGAGCAGTCTACTAGGGAGAGGAGTTGTGGTCCATTAAATTGTAGCAATTGGAGAGGCAAAATCAAACTGGGGAATCTGTAGTTTGTTAGGTAAATAAAACCTGTCGCCGGTCTGTTGGGGAGTTGTCTTCAGATATTGAAACCCTGGTTAGGGGTCATCCTATGAACATGATTTTGGAGGAGATTTGTCGTTGTCCCTAGCAGCAGGTGTTTGTGACACTGTCGGGAAATGTTTGACTGCACGTAACCCTTTGTTGGGATTTGCGTTCAATGCCCTAAGTGATTCAGATGGAGACATACCCCTGGTATATTCAGCGTTTCTTGAGAGATTCCTTGGAATCTTGACTGGACTGCCCCAGATGTGCTAGATAATGATCATGTCGTGCCCCTTGCTTATAGGAGATCTATCATGGGAAGCGTCTTCCCACTTGAAGTGATTTTGTTCATTGAGAGGGTTTTTGTTTACTGGATAATCGTCATGCGAATTTCTCTGTTGTCAAACAAATAGCCATATACAAACAGCGATATTCAAATAATGCAAAGTTTATGCTTGTCTTTGAAGTTTTGAAAATGCGTTTTAGCAGATAAAGAATTTTTGTAGGAAAATTCAACTCAGGATTTGGAGTAAAGCCTTACAGGAGTCAGGATACCTTTTGTAACTGTATGCTTTCGAATTAACCCATGCTTCAATTAGTACTTTTAAAGGGTTGTAATGTGGCTTGGTTCACAGTTCGAGAAACAAAGGATAAAGGCTCAAATTTTATTTGTACCCACCCGTTCTTCATGATGTTCTTCAGTCATAAACTCATTCAATTGTACGTTCAAACTCCAATGACGTTTTGGTGATGGTTCAGACAAGTTTAGTTTATCGGAAGGCAGTCATTTTTGCAACATTTCTCATGTTGTTGAGGATTTGCAGTGACCTCTTTTTTGGTTTATTATCCCTGGTTTTTCCTGACTATTCTTGTTTTGAGATTACAGTCAGCGGGATGCCCCCTTTTTTTTTCTTAAGTCTCCTTCAAAGGTTTTAACTTAGCGGGCTTTTCTTTTTGAGAGAAAATGACTGCCTATGTGATAGGGAACCATCACCGTCTTTTGATTCCAGAGGAATGTTTTTGATGTCATTCGTTGTATTACGAAGTGAAAGTTTGCGACTGAACACGCATTTGAATTAACTGAGAGACTACCATGCCCCGGGTTTTGATTAAAGGTTTCAATTTGTATAAAAAGGAAACTCCTACTTCTTTGTATCAAAGGTTTTGACTAGGGATTATCTTCCTTATGACTCTAGTGTTTAGGATTTGAAAGAACGCATGTACATCATCAGCAAGGTCTATTCAAAAGCATATTTTATGAGATTAAGGCATGGTTTTCGTCATCCTCCCTCTAAAGGCTTGTAACTTTTTTAAAAAAAGAGCTGAGTATCATAACGGGAGTAAACAACATAGTTTAAATTTAATGAAAACAAATGGACCAATTCAAGACAAACATATGCAAGGCATTAATGAAACAGAGTTTGACATTAATAGATAAATGTTTGAACAAGCAAAAGAAATTACAATTGAAAATTTGAATGAACAAAAGCCTCTTTGTCTGAACTTGTAACTTCAGGTAGTGAGTCTTTGAGGGATGGCAGAAGAATTCTGTCTGACCATCTTGTGTGAACTCCAGCACTCCTTAGTCGATCAAGTCTTGAATCTTATTTTTCAATGCCCAATAGCTATTTGTATCATGTCCTGGACTATTGGAATGGTATGCTCACATTGTATCAAAATGATAGTTAAGAGCAGAGGTATTTGGATTTCGAGGAGGATCCCTCAATGTAATCAACTCCATCTTCAACATGTGTTGCAATAATTGAGCCAATGACATATTGATGTTAGTAAACTGTCTCTCGGGCTTATTTTTCCTTTATGTATTTTCCTGTTGATGTTTATGAGGTCATCGTTGGGCCCATTACGTGGCAGCAATTTAGAATGGTATGTTTTCCCTTGAACCAGCTTCTTGTCTCATGGGCCGCTGAGTAGTAACATGATACTCAATCTTGACCATTTGTTTCATACGGTTGCAACCGTCTTGATGAAGTTGGTTGACAAGGGATCTCAACTCTTCTTGTCCTTGAGCTAGGTTTTGGATAAGAGTATTCTGGCCCACCAGTTGTCCCATCATTTGGTCCTTCATTATGGTTATCTCGGTTTGTAGCCTCTCCAAATGGTCATCTCTGTCGTCCCTAGAGTTTCCCATGATCATGCCCCTTGTGAGAAGCGCCTTCACCTCTTCTTGTCCCTTAGATAGGTTCAAGAACATCTCTTGAAGTTGAGCATTTTGAATCTAAATGCTCTTGATGGCCTGTTCTAGGGCCATCCTTACTGAAATAAACAATAAGAAGATAAGGAAACCTGCATGGGAGAAACCTGTCATGATATGATGCATGTTACATGGATGCTATGTTTTCAAGGATTTATTAAATTTAAATTTGTTTAGTCAAAGAATTAAAAAATGTCAAATTGCATTAATCAGTTCAAAATGGTTACAACGTGCCCCTTGGGCTTACAAAATAAATCTCTAAGAGAAAAAGGTCGAACGCATCCTCTTCGGTGCAAGGTAGGCGTTCAAGATTTGTTCTTACTGGAGTAGCTTTGTAAGCTCCAAAACCCTTTTCTCACTAGCGTAGAATTGAGCTTTGAAGGTGTCTTGTTATTCCTTTAGCTGAATTCAACTCTTTTTCAAGTCTACAAGGTAAGTAAGCATATCGGGATGGAAGACAGTATACGGGACTTCTCCCTCAGCCACAGGCTCCATGATAACTGGTAGGATGGATGGATAAGGTATCACGAGCTTCTGAGCACGAGCTCATACCCACCTAAGATAAGGATCAAGGGGAATAAAATTCTTGTGTCCTAGAGTCTTACTATCCACTTTGTTTACCATCCTCCAAGCTCGTACAAACTTCTGGCGTAAGCCTTGATCGTCGCTCTCGTAGTCGAATACCACTCATTGGATGAGCATATCATGAGGACCATATGTTAGAGCATACCTAAACTATCACAAAGCTAAGCAAGGTTTGTAAGTAATACCTCCCATAATTCCAAGCAAAGGGATATTAGGGAATTCCCCATAACGGTCGATGATAGTAACATTCTCTAAGGATCGAGAACACCAGTGAATATCCGAATGTTTGAGTGACAACAACCTTTGTGACCATCTCAAACCTTTCTTGTTCTTCAACACAGATAGGGGAAGATTCAAAATAAACCATCTAGCCAAAATATTAGTGCAACACATAAGGGTCCCTCTCTTCCTCATAGTGCGAGAGTGGAGAGAATGTAAGGTATCTCCCAACAAAGTAGGCACCGAATTACGGGATATGAAGTTTTTGACAGCACTCACATGTATAAGTTGGTCAGGGTTTGGAAATAAAACCATCCCATAGATGATAATGGCCAAGATTTCTTCAAAATCTTGTAAATCCATAGTGTTCAAAAAATCTTGAGCCTTCTCCAACAAGAACTTAGCTAAAAACCCTCTAACACCACTCATTGTTTCCCAATTAGTCGTGATATCGGATTGTTGCAAGTGTAGCGCTCGGGAAATCTCTTCAGGGCTTGGATATCTTTCTGTACCATTGAAAGGTAGTTGGTTGAGAATAGGAATCCTCAAGAGTTGAGAGAATTCTTCCATAGTACGTACAAGCTGGTAATCGGGAAAGGTGAAGCAATGGTGTAGAGGATCGAAGAATTGGAAAAGCACTTTCATCATATCTTTATCAGTGCTTGAGGTAACCAAGTTTAAGAGGCGGCCATGTCTTTCGGTGAATGAAGAATTCTCAGGGACCCTCGATGCTAATTCTTTGAGTTGAGAAGGAATTCTCACGAGATTGACTTGGATAGTATTTCTGCGGATGGAAGCCATGTCCTACAAAACAGAACAAAGATAAATCCCAATAACCCTTGAAATGGTTAGTGAGAATCCTTATGGTGTTATGATGTTTATGATGTTTTGTACAAATAAGCATATACACACAAGGCAAAAAAGTCCTTAGGTTTAGGCTTGCATTGAATCTTATAGGTAAGTACCCTCTTGAAGTTTAGTTGGCTCAACATGTCCTAGTAATAGTAACCGAGTTCTAAGGGATATCAATATCACTGATCTTTCTTATCGGGCATTGTTTCAGCGCAAGCCTCTTTAATGGCGATTGAAATATCCCGAGAAGTCTGATATCAATGTATGTAGTATCGAGTATCAACCAACTTCAGACTGAACAAAAACCGACTATCTCACTACTTCCTAATGGCCAAGTTTGTCAAGTAAAGGTTCTAAAGTCAGTTAGTGCTTCATGACACCACACAACGGCCCTGTATTCTCCTTGACTACTCAAGGGCTACCGGTACCCACAAATGTGTCACACTAACGTAGTTATTGCTTAGACCATATCAGTATACCCTGCACAGTTTCCACAATGAATTTCTAATTACCTATAAGGTATCCCAAATCCGGGTAGAGGATCAAAACAAACCCAAACAAGGAACCAAAATGTAAAGCAAGCAAGTCTAACAATGAAAGCAAATAAAGGTGATCTAGCCCTAAGGTAAACCCACTTTCAATATTCCCCAACAGAGTCGCCAGTTCTATAATACGGTGGGAGAACTGACTTGGGATGTTTGCGTTTGATTGCAATTGTTACGGTTAGCAAGAGTAGCCACCGACTTTTCTTTTATCTAAAAGGAAAGGCTGAAAAGAACAGGAAAGACCTTTGAAATTATTTTCTTGAGTTCGGGGGGTAGATTATGAAAAGGGAAGGTATTAGCACCCTTTTCATCCATAGTTATCTATGGGATATTAGTTGTTTAATAGATCACTGGCTTTGTTTGAAAATATTCTTTGTGGTGGTTTTTGAAAGTATTTTGAAAAGGCTCTTTCGTTTAGGCAAACTTTGTAATAGTTCTCGTTTTATAAGATGTATACAAAGTGTTGGAATTTTGAAAATATTTCATGTTTTGAAAGTGTTTGTTTGTTTTAAAAGTGTTTGGTGTGTGCTTATTTTGAAAGTGTTTGGTGTATGTTTGTTTTGAAAGTGAGCAAGCAATTAAGAATGTTTCTACCTACTCAAAAGTCTTTTGTTCATTTATCTCCTTTCCTTTGATATTACTATCTTACCATTGATTGATAAGAAGCCTTATCTTTGGATGTAAAGGGACGGGCGTGGGTTATCGTATAGTCATGATAGCAATATTGTGAGATATATTAGCATTTCTCTTTGAAGGACTAAGATCATTTGTAAGGCAACATTTGAAGCGACATCGAGGGACTATGATCTTGTATTTAGATTGTTTTTGCTAAGACATCTCATATGCGTAACATGAACATTTTTTAGGAAACAAGTGGAGTTAACCTTAGGGGTGCATGTGTAAATTGTGTGTTGGATTTGCATGTATTATTTATCTTGAATTAGGGTTCTCTAAGCATTGATTTTATCTTTCCATACAAACCCTAATTTACTAGCATTGATATGAAAGTGATAAATTGCGCAAAGTAAATTTACTACGCTATTACATCATTTGGGGATGGGGTATACAAATTTACAAATGGGGATTGCAAGAAATTAAACCTAATTATCTATTACAACTATGTTGAAACTTGAATAATGTACAAGAAATGAATATAATGTGCAAGGATGTAAATGGAAAAGAAAAGGATTTTTGTTTGGTTTTTGAGGAAAGGGTTTGGTTTTGACCTAATTAACTAAAAGAAATAATTAATTAAATTAAGAAAATTAAATCTAAATTAATTAAGAAAAGAAATTAAATTTAATCAAGAAAGTATTTTTAGGTTTTTTTTTAGAAAAGGTTTTAAGTTTAATCAAAATAGTATGGAAATTAATTAATTAAAAGAAAACCTAAATTCTAAGTTAATTTTAATTAAAAATAAAATAACTAAAGCTAAATCTAATTACTAATTTATTTAAGAAAAGAATTAAATTTGTTTAAGAAAAACGTTTTGTCTTTTTTAGTTTTTAAAGGAATAAAATATAAGTATATAAGAATGCAAATAATAAATAAATATATTTTTTTAATTTTTGATTTAATAAATAATAATAATAATAATAATAATAATAATAATAATAATAATAATAAAAATAATAAATTAAAGAAAATAAAATAAAATATGAAAAATAAAGTCAGGGGGGGTAAAAATGGAAGTTAGGTTGTTTAGGAGTAAAACCATTTTTTTGAGTTTAGCCCATTAATGATTTTGTTTGGAAATCAGAAAAAAGAGTAAAAATAAAATAAATGGGTTGTGTTGTCAAAAAGAAACAGAGGAGTTAGGAGAAGCAAAATTGCAAAGGCCCAGTGACAGGTGGCTCAGGTGCGTTGACTTGTTCAAACAAAGATAAGATGAAAAATGTGGAAAAAAAGTGGCAGCGCTGGGGCTTAAACCCACGCCCTTGACCATAAACGCGCGCTGCCTTACCACTGAGGTGGCTATACATCCGTGTATTAAACTGAAACCATGTTATTATATTACAAAACAAATTCTAGGTCTGCACTTCATCTTCTTCCCTGCGCGTGTTTACAGTGAGAACAACAACATTTTTGAATTTGTGAACTTATTCATTTCTCAACCATTCTCAAAACTTCAAACATCAAACTTGTTAGAAATTTCACCATGATTTCAAATATGTAAATAACTTAAGCAATGGATTGAAGATGAACACGAATTTTAAATGGTACCAAATCTGACCTAATTTTTTTCAGATATTCAAACGTAAAATTTTCTAAGCTCAGGCAAAATAAATGAAAACTATTGATATGTACAACTTCAAGGTAATGATATCTACATTTTTTCTTTGAAATTGCAAGCCTAACAATCCCTAAATGAATAGATGGAAGTTTAGAAAAATACCTCAAAAACTAGAAATCGTGAAATGAGTTTGAGCTTGTTTCAAGTGATGGTGATGATCAGGTTAGCTTCCTCAGGTTCCCAGGAAGCTAATGCAATGCTTAGCTTAAGCTATGGATGGATGAAATGGTATGGAGAAGTCAAGATGAAAGCTCTGTTTTTTGGTTATAGAGGAAGGTGATGGAGATGTTACAGTCGTGTAACAGGGTGTGGGATTATTTGTAGATGATGTTTAGGAACTTTTGGAAGTGAAAGGCCAAGAAACCCATGAGTGGATTAGGTGTTTGGGATTTCTGGCCAGAAAGTGCAGCAATGGATGTTTTTTATTCAATGCTGACTTTGAGAGGGTTTGAGGGCTTAAGCATTCGTGTGTTAGCTTGCAAATAGTGTATGTATTTATAGGAAAGAGGTTTTGTATGCTACAACAAGTCAGAATTTGAAATATCAAGTTTTAAAAACTTTACTTGTTTTTGAAGCAACCATGACCAACATCTTCCCAAAGCTTGTACCATGCTATTGTAGAGTGGTTGAACTTTAAACAAGCTTGTTTTTGACTTATAGATGTTGTGTGTGCAAAAGGATCAAGTGCAAAGCTCAAGACAAGTTGACTTTGCATAAAGCTTGCTTTTTCAAATTAGAAGTGGTGACTTTCTTCCTTAAATGGAAAGGTGTATTGGACAATGCTTAAATCAAGTGGTTCATAGCTCAAACGCTTGTGAAATCTTCTAATTAAGGATAGATACACAAGTTAGAGGGCCTAAAAAGTTGGATTGCGCAGCATTGCTTGGAATTGGATCAAATGTTCATCACGAAAATGACTTGAAAACAAGTTTGAAACCTTAACTGCATGCCTTCGGTTATCTTAGCTAAAGTATAATCTCAATGAGTTCTTAGATATTTTAGAAAGCTTGTAACATCCCCTACAACCTTCATGTTGGACATTTTTGAAGATTCAATTTGGAACTAGGTGAAAAGTTTCTATGAAGTTAGGTCAAAATCCTGACTAACTAGGACAAAATTTCACCAAGTCTTTTTAGTTTCATGGACATGTCTTCATAAATCCATAACTTGAAATCCAAGAATTTCTAGAAAAAGGTCTGCCCTATAATATTTTATATATCATTGAGATCTACAAATTTCATGTTAGAAGTTTCCCTTGAATCATCTTTCATCATGATGGAAATTTTGCACAAAGTTATGAAAAAATTGTTAACTTTCTAACACTTAGAAAAATTTCTACGTCTTAGAATTTTGACTTTTCAAAGATAAATTTGACATTTTAATTTCTTGATGAACAAGTTTCATATTTTGACATGTCTTGATGAAATATGATTTTTGAAACTTGATTTTGATCAAAAAGTCAAAGTTTGACTTTTCAGTCTACAATTGACTTTTCATCAGTTGGCTCGAATTCATCTGTCAATCCAATGATCTTGTGAAGTGATTTGAACTATGAAATTAGGTCAATATTGTGAATTTGAATCCTTGAGATCAAGTCTTAAACCAATAAGTCATTTTCTTGGTCAAAAGTCAAGAACTGAGCCTTCTTAATCAAAACCCTAATTTTGACCATTTTGCCCTTTTAGTGTTCTGATCAAATTTCTTTGAGGAATTGTGATCCAAACTTGATCAGTTGACATATATGAGTTCATAATGTGGATATGGATAAAAAATTATGAAGTTTGACTGCAACTTGACCACTGTTAACTTTTTCCCTAATACAATTGATTTTGGGTCAACTGATTGAGCAAAAATGTGATCCAAATCTTGAAACATGACATGAGAAATCTTGGGGATTCAAAATGATCCATGAAAGTCATATAAGGAAATAAAAGTCTATTTGTCCTTGTGCAAACTCAAACCCTAATTTGAGTCATCAGTGCTTGAGGATGTGTCTTGAACTGATCAAACCTTGTGTAGTTTGAATCAATGGAGATCTTATGACAGATTTTTTGAGAAATGAGGGAAAATTTTGGGGTACAACAACTGGATACAAAAGCTATGCCTTTGTTCTTTTTCTCAGTGTTGTCACTAATAGCCAATTCAAAAGTTTAAAGTGACCCAATCAACTCATCAACTCTCAGGTTATTGATATTCTGAACTTCTTCAATAGCTATAACCATCATGTAAAATATCCTAAGCAAGGACCTAAGAATCTTTCTAACCAGCTTTGCTTCTGACATTTTCTCTTCCAAGGCACTTGATGCACTAGCGATTTCAAGAGTCTTCATCTAATATTCCTGAATTGTCTCATCATCATTCATCTTTAAGTTCTCAAATTTAAAAGTGAGAAAGAGAAGTCTTGAAATCTTCACTTTAGAGGTACCTTCATAAGTTGTCTTGAGAATCTCCCAAGCATCCTTGGCTATAGTACATGTGTTAATGTGCTTGAAAACATTTTTGTCTACTCCATTGAATAGAGCATTTAAAGCCTTGGAATTTACAATGGCGTCTATTTTACCCTAAAATTTCCCTCCCATTTCTTCAATACATTCTCCTAGGGTTCTCAAATCCTCAAGGTTGCTCAAGAATTGATCAGACAAATTCTCTTCCTAAGCAATGGACTTACAACTAGGGTTTCACTTTTCTCAATGAAGATTGGGTTTATAAGGCCTTAAATTAATTCCATGGTTTCTTACATGTCCCAAGTAATTCTCATACCAAGTTTCATGCCTTACATCACAATTTTACTCAATCAATGGCTCAAATGACTCAAAATCAACTAAATTTGGTAAAAAGTCAACTATGGTCAACATATAGTCAAACCTCAAGATTTTTTGTCAACATCAAGGTTTTGAACTTATATTCACGATTTGATCAAGGGTTGATCATGATTCATCAAGAAAAACTCTCGAATCATCAAAAGTCACAAGTTACCAAATTAGGGTTTTCTTAAGGAGAAGTCAACTGAAATTTGACCAAACATAACTTCCACACGCTTCATCTAGTTTTTTCCTCAACCAAAGTTCATTGTGAAGGAAATTAAATTCTCTACAACTTTGTCTCTTTAAGCCCAAGCCCAAAAAATACTACATTTGAGAGATATGGGCTAATACATTACAGGTCATTTCAAAAGTCAACAAAAAGACACTTTTTATCAATGCAACTTACATCAAGATAAAGTCCTCAAAAACAAAAGTGGTGAACATAGAGATTATAGAGGACATCTTGAGCTTCCCAAAAAATCCAAGATCACCTTCAAATGAGAAAAATTGAGAGAGTTATGACTAGTGCAATTTGGGAAATTTTGAGCAGATGCATGAAACCTAAAAGTGATCAAACTTGGAATTTTGAGCTATTGGGCTATTACTTTAAAGTCCAAATGTGTTCTACACTTCATATACACCTCAAGACTTGTTCATACACCTCCCATTGATTTATTATATTTGTTTTTTATTTATTTATTTAAAATTCAAAATAAAGCAAAATAAGATCAAGGCTTATTACAAGAGTCCAAGCCCATGTTATTTGACCTAAAATGCAACCTACATATTCTTCCTCATTCAGACAAACAAGTCACGAAAAACCTTGCAGCCAAAGTAATCCCAAAAACCACACAATTTCCAAAACTAGGGTAATTTGTAAACCCTAATTACAACTCCTTTCCACGCAATCCAGCTATCCAATTCATTTCCAGCCACACTGCATGGTAACAATGGAACATATTTAAAGGTCCAAAGGGCCTAAAATCCTCACGAACGCCTTGCCGTTTTGGGTCATGCATGATTTTTTCATATAATTTCTTTTATTGTGTTTTAACATGTGCTAACTCCACTAATATGTTTCTAAGATGTCCCAATGCAGGAATAATCAATCGTATGAATCTCATGCTATCAGAATCATGTACTACCATGTTCACACCAATTTGAGATATTTTTCGCATAGCTCCCAAACCAGCGTGTTTTAGCCCAAACTAACTGCCCCATTAGATTTGCAGGATTGGATTTAGAGGGGTAGGGCACCCTTGGATTTCTAACAACGTTTGATTTGCAGGTTTGGAGAAAGGGAGTCGCCGGAGAAGAAGACCAGAGCTAGGGCTCTGGCGCCTCTCCAACTCAGGAATTGATGTTGCATTATATTTAATTTGTTTTTTTAGACAATGGATGTATCACCACCTCTGTGGTTAAAACGCATGCGCCAAAGACTCTACTATGCAATGGCAAGGGTTCCATCCCTGCTTTTGGCATTTTGATGTTTTTTTCTTCATAATTTTCCATGTTTTGAAGGATAACGTACAAAGCGCATTGGGTTCCCTTATCAAACACAGGCGCGCGCCTCGCCTAGTGTTGGAAGTGTTGGATAAAAGAGAAAAGGGTGTAGATTCAACACCCACCCTTGGCAGTATTCTTTTAAACTTTGTTTTTTCCATATTTTTCTTAAATTTTGCATTTCCAAACCCTAAATTCATTAAACCAAAAACCTTTTAAAAAACCTATTTTTTTAAAACCCTTTTAAAAACCCTAATAAAAATTAGGGTTTAGGATTTTAATTTAATTAATAAATTTCTTTTTTTAATTAAAATTAATTAGGTTTTTTTAGGTTGATCATAAAAACCTTTTTATAAAAAAAATCACCAAAAACATGTCCGCTTCCTTTTATCCTATTTTTATACTTTGCGTGGTTTATTATTCTCACATTTTCTTTCCTTTTAATTATTATGTAATTGATTCCCGGTTTGTAAAAGTAATTAGGGTTTATTTTCCGCATTTTTATTACTTATGTACCTCTCCCAGAGCATTGTAATAGTCTAGGGTTTTCTTTCCGCTTTTACTTTCCGCATATTTACCGCTTTCCTATTTTTGCTATATATTATTGTTAGTAATTAGGTCTTGTATGGAAAGATAAAAACAAACGATATCTAACCCTAATCAAAGATTAAAATAACTGAATCACAAATTACTTGCACACTCACACCTCTAGGGTAACCTCCCTTGTTGCCTTCGGAAAAAATAGTCATGTCCCTCGAACGTGGGGACGCTTTAGCAAAGTCCCTCAAAAATAAAGATCATAGTCCCTCGATGACCCTTTCGGTGCTGCCTTAGGTAAATGATCCAGTCCCTTAACGAAAAATGCTAAAGCGTTTCTACAAGTTATATTCGATAATTGTACGATGACCCGTGCCTGTCCTTTCACATCCAACGATATGGCTTCCTGTTAACTAATGGTAGGAAAGCATTATCTAAAGGAGGAGGAAAGTACAAGAAAGTCCTCGAGTAGGTAGTACGCTCGTAGTTGCTTCCTTACAAACATTTAAAAACAAACAAAAAAACAAACATCTTTTCACAAACACTCTTTAAAAATATTTTCAAACAAACACTTTGTACGCATTCTCGAGGACAAATACGAGAATCATTACAAAGTTGCCTCACATTGGCATTTCAAAACTATTTTTTTCAAACACACAAACACAAAGAAGTTTTTTAAATAAAGCGAGTTAGCGATTAAGAGCCCGTAGATAATTACAGATGAAAAGGGTGCTAACACCTTCCCTTTTCATAACCTACCCCCCAAACTCAAAATTGAAAGAGTTCTTTCCTATTCATTTCACCCTTTCCTTATTGGATAAAAGAACAGTTGGTGGCGAATCTTACTATCCACAACATTTGCGATAAAATGCAAAACCAAGTCAGTTCTCCCACCATATTACAGAACTGGTGACTCTGCTGGGGAAATGAACTAAAAAAGAGGGGTTACCTTAGAGTTAGATCATTTTATCTTCTTTGTTTGAATTTCTTGCTTTATCTTTAATGGGTTTCTCGGGTTTATTTTTTGCAAAGATCCTATACCCGGATCTAGGGGTACCCTTAGGTAAGTAGCTATAGATCATGGAAATTGTACGGCGTAGACCGATATGGTTAAAGTGATGGCTACGTTAGCACGACACATTGGTTTGTACTAGTTTCCCTAGAGTCAGTCGAGGAGAATACTAGGCTGTCACATGGTGTCATAAGCACTAGCTGGCCTTTAGAACCTTAATTGACCCAACGTAGTCATTAAAAGGTAAAGAGATGGCTGACTTTGGTGCAATCCAAAGTTGGTTGATACTCAATGCTACACTCATTGAGATTTGAATCTCGGGATATTTTGGTGGCAAGTCAGTTGTACTCATGAAACATTGCCTGCGAGAAAGATCAGTGATATGAGACTCATAGAACCCGATTACTATTCTCAAGACAGGTTGAGCAACCTTAACGTCAAGAGGGTACTTACCTACGAACCCCATGCAAGCCTTAAACCTAAGGTTGTTGTGTGCTTTGTTTATGTTTGTTATATGTTCAAACATGACATCATGACATCATGATATTATACCATATCATTTTCGCTGATCATTCCAAGGATCTCTAAGGACTGTGATGCAGGTTGTCTTGAACTAAATTTCTAGTAAGGGGCAAGGGGGTTTATTTTCCTCTAACCAAATTTCGTCAAAGATCAAAGTACGTTATCTTGAGTCAAAGGCTAGGACCCACTCGACATGGTGAGCTTGATTCTCATAGAAGGACATTAAAAGACACAAAGTTATTCATTAAAAGCTGCAGCCAGACTAAACTTCTAACACTCTATTTTTTGTTTTTCCCGCGATATCCTTGAAAATATTGCATCCACGTATCATGCATGTTGTTACATAACAAGTATTTACCCAGTACAATTTTTCTCATCTTCTTACTGTTTATTTCGGTAAAAGATGACCCTAGAACAAATTGTGAAAGAACTTCAAGTTTAAAACGCTCAGTTTCAACAAATGTTCATGGAATTATCTAAGGGACAAGACGAGCTGAATACCCTCATCACAAATTGGAATCAAAAGAAGTCTAAGAAGCCAACAGTCTTTCTTAATATGGGCATAGGATTCAAAGGTCTGATTAAAAGGGCTCTAGATTTTGAGGTCCCATCAAATGAAGACGATAACCAAGAAGAAGATGACAAGATTGTGAAAGCTAGAGAGAATAACAACCTTGGTTCTGGCCAAGATTCTGATGAAGACTATTCTACTGAATAGTATCCCCCTGCTGATGACAAATACAGGCAGCTGGAAAATCGACATAATGCTATGGAGATCCAGAAAGTTCCTGGGATGGATTTTGAAGAGTTGGGGCTTATCTCGGGGGTTGTCATCCCTCACAAGTTCAAGGTCCCTACTTTTGCCAAATATGATGGTATTTCTTGTCCTAAACTTCATTTGAGGTCTTATGTCCGGAAGATCCAACCCCATACTGCTTATAGAAAGTTATGGGTTCACTTCTTTCAAGAGATCTTATCTGGGACACAACTGGAATGGTTCTATCAGCTGGAAGAAACCAGTATACGTGCTTGAGAGGACTTGACTGCTTCTTTTTACAAGTAGTATCAATACAATGTTGACCTTGCACCAAATCGTGTGCAACTACAAAGTATGACTATGGGCCCGAATGAAGGGCTTAAAGAATATGCCCAGAAATGAAGAGATTTGGCTGGAAGAGTTAAACCTCCTCTTTCTGAGAGGGAGCTGGTTGATATGTTCATGGGAACTTTGATAGGGCCTTTCTTTAATCATTTGATTAGAAGTTCTTCATCTGATTTTACCGAATTAATACTAACAGAGGAATGAGTTGAAAGTGGTATTCGAAGTAGAAAGATTCAAGTGGCTGCGTCTTCGAGTGTTGTAAAGAAGACATTTAGTGGTAAGAAGGAAACCAATGTTGTGTATGGCCAGAAGGGTTTTACTAGAAATGACTGTAATCAATCTGCTGGGGCGATGCTAATTTCTAATCCTCTGCCTGTGCAACGGCAACATCAAAACAATCAGTGTAAGTCATATACACCTAGAAGATAGTTTAAAAAGATCAATATTCCGTTGTCTCAGGAATTACAACACTTACTGAAAGCAGAGTTGATTACACTGAGGGATCCTCCTCCGAATCCCAACCCCTCCTCTCCTCGCTATAATCCAAATGTGAAATGTGCCTACCATTACAATAGCCCCGGACACGACACCAATAGTTGTTGGGCTTTAAAGAACAAAATTCAGGATATGATTGACAACAAAGAGATTGAGTTTGATCCACCCAAGACTCCCAACGTGATTACTACACCTATGTTGAAGCACGATAAAGGCATAAGTGCTATTGATGATATTATTTATGTTTCTAATGTAAGTGAATTAGCTACGCCGCTCTCGATTATCAAGAAGAATATGTTACAGGGAAATTTATTTCTGGGTTATATTGAAAGATGTTACCTTTGTGCAGCCCAACCCAATGGTTACAAGTTGCTGGAAGAAGGTAATATGCGTCTAATGGAGAATCACCTAATTCTGGTTGAGAAGATTATGTCTTTTGAGAATTTGTTGCAAGACTTGGAACTGGAAGAGGTATCTATAATATTCGACACTCCTATCAGGATCACTTCCAAGGGACCTATAAGGATCACTTCGAAACCCAAAACTGCTCCTTTAATAATTACCACACCGGACCTATTCCATTTTCCTCGGACAAAGCTATCCCGTGGAATTATGGAGCCGACGTCTACTACCATGGTGTCAAGAAAGAACTATCAACTACTGAACATGAAGACAGTGGAGTTACTAATTCCAAAATTGACAATATTTTTGGGACCAGTAAGGTTACTAGAAGTGGAAGGGTTTTCTCTCCGAATATTTCCCCGAAGACTATCGCCACACCAGTGCGTGTTACCAATACCAAGACAATTACTGAGGCTTGGGGAAAAGAGCAAATGACGGATCCTACCCAGACGGAGGCACCTAAAGAAGTTACCACTAAAGATACCTCCAGGCAAGAGTTGGTGGAGGTCTTGAAAATCATCAAGAAAATTGATTACAAGATTGTTGAAAAGATGGGGCAGACCCCCTCTAAAATCTCCATGTTAATCCTATTATTGTGTTTTGAAGCCCATGCACATGCTTTAGTAAAGTTCTTAAAGTCTGCTCACTTCCCATAAGAAATCTCCGGTAATCAATTTGTAAGTTATGTTTCTAGCCTAACTACTGCCAATGGACTGGGCTTTTTTGATGCCGACTTGACCCTTAAAGGAAGGAACCACAAAAAGGCCTTGTATGTCTCTATTGAATGAAGGGGCACTACTTTAGTGCATGTATTGATTGATACGGGTTCCTCACTGAATGTCTTACCAAAGGGTGCTCTCGGCAGGCTTGACTGCAAAGGGGTTGTTCTGAAACCCAGTGATATTATAGTTCTAGCCTTTGACGGTTCAAAGAGGATGGTACACGGAGAAGAATATCTTCTGATTAAGGTAGGTTTGCAGGTCTTTGAATCTAACTTCTATATGATGGATATCCGACCAGCTTATTCTTATTTACTCGGACGCCCTTGGATTCATGTGGCAGGTGGTGTTACCTCTACGTTGCATCAAAAACTGAAGTACCCCGTGAAAGGAAAGGTTGTTACAGTCTATGGTGAAGAGAAGTATACGATGAGTTATTTAAACTCATTTATGTATGTAAAGATGGACAACGGATTCATCGAGACTCCCTGTCATAATTTTGAAGTTATCCCTCCTACCGATACTGAAGACATTTTTGCTATTCCCAAAGTTACCAGGGTCCTAAAACCACCCGGCCAGAACCCGTCATCTGGATGTAATGAAACAACAATGAAGTCGCCACCGGACGTCTTTTATCCTGCCGAAAGGGAACGGTAAACTTCGAGAAAACCTGAAATGAGAGAAATCATGGTCTTTCGACCGAGAGATCAGGTAAGGGAGTCTGTTACGCGAGGGGAAGGTATTAGCACCCCACAAGCCCGTAGTACTCTACGGTATCCACTCTTGTTATCTAATCTAATGGGTGTAGTCAAATCTTATGTCTATGGCTTAAAACTGAAAAGGGAATGCATGCGAAAGAAAAAGAAAACAATGTAGGGAAAATAAAAGTTATGCTCGATTGGGCCCTACCACAATGCCCATGTATCTATTTTAAGGAATTAGAGCATCCGTAGTTCGGCTTACATATTTTGGTTGGTTTGTGTTTTTTAGTTAAGAAAATAAAAACAGTCAAGATGGAAAAACATCAAATAAAGCAACAAACAAATGAGATGGTAAAACATCGACTAAATAATAACATAATAACATGTCAAAGATGGCGAAACATCAAATGATAAAACAGATGATAAAACATCACACCTAACAATGATATTGAGAATCAAAGTAGGATAACAAACATGTGCGATGGCAAAACATCGGCTTCAAACAAGTGTGTGATGGCAAAACATCGGCTAAAAGGTAGTAAAGTATCATGGAAAAGATGATAAAACATCAATAAATCAGATGACAAAACATCACACCTAACAATGATATTGAGAATCAAAGTAGGATAACAAACATGTGTGATGGCGAAACATCGGCTTCAAAGAAATGTGTGATGGCGAAACATCGGCTAAAAGGTAGTAAAGTATCATGGCAAAGATGATAAAACATCAATGAATCGGATGATGAAACATCACACCTAAGAGTGATATTGAGAATCAAAGTAGGATAAAAAACATGTGCGATGGCGAAACATCGACTTCAAACAAATGTGTGATGGCGAAATATCGGCTAAAAGGTTCAAAAACAAAACTAAGGGGCACACAAACAAATAGGATTAATTTATATATTTTACCCTGAAGAAGGGTTTGAGTTTATTAGAAGTGTTTTATGATTTGCCAAGAAAACACTTTTTGTTTTAAGATGCAAGATGCAAAGGAAGGAAAAAACAACTAAGGGAAACTAGCCTAGCACTATCCCTAGTGTTATCATACAATGGTTGACCCTAAGGTTGAGGATAAAGGAAATTCCTATCGTATGTTAGCATACATGGATTCATACCTTAGTTAACATGTCAAAGGAAGATTGAAAAAACTATCCTATAGGGAACATGCACTAAGAGCGAAGTCGTGATCTCAATTTCAAAATTGAGTGACTCATCAATCAATCAATTAAAAAAACAATAAACATCCTATAGGGAACATGCACTGAGAGCGAAGTCGTGATATCAATTTCTAAATTGAGTGACTCATCGATCAACAATTAAAGAAGAAAAGCAATAAACATCCTATAGGGAACATGCACTGAGAGCGAAGTCGTAATCTCAATTTCTAAATTGAGTGACTCAGCGATCAACAATTAAAGAAACAAACACAACACATGAATCAAACAAAATAGAGGGCCTCCTAACATATATCAGCAACAGAGGTCCCATCATGCAACATAGAACTATGCAAATAGAAGAAGGGAAATAGTGCAATACCAAACAGATAACTATCCGTAGCAACTGAGCAAGAATAGACGAAACCCAGAGAACTTCAAGCAAGCTGGCATCAACAGACAAATCAAGTCAGAAATTACGCCATCAGGATGTAAGTAATTAGATTATCAGATATGAACAGATCCCATGGGAAATATATAACATTCATAATCACATATATATATCCTGCATAGACTATCAAATATTCCAAACACAAGCGTAGTTCTAATATAATAAATTATGTTCCACAAATAAAGTGAAACACAATAGCCTTAAGTCAAGACTAGAAAACTTTTCTCAAAGTACCTCGCACATTCAACAGCCAAGTTAGTATTCCAATAAATAGAATGATGATTCACATGAGGGATGGATGACGACACCATGGTGAAATGAGAAAACATGACAGCTACTATCAAACATTAGTCATGACAGACAGAAGGAAAAAGGCATATGCACAATTTGGTCAAAAGAATCAGAGGAATGTTGCTCCTTTCTATCACCATGTTGAGTTGACAATTGAATATCAATCAAGGATCATGGGAGCTTGATAAGAATACAATCAAAGACCATGAAGGTCAGTAGCAAACACAATTCAATCATGCACAGTTAATTCATCACATCTCACAAGCATAATAGAAAAGGAAACCCACACAATGCATCAAAAGGTTCAATCATTCAAACATAGGGCATGAAGTGAAATGGCTTGAGTTTATATGGATAATCATAACTAACATGATCATTAGGTGCCCAATTATAGGACTCACTCAAGCTCGTTGGACATCAAACAACTTGCAATAAGATATGCAACATTAATTGGGTACTTTCACTTCAAAAATACATCAAAAATAGAAACAAGGGTCAATAATTCAAACCAGAAATTTCTTAGCATCTTTGAAGTGTGTAAAAGTCAGAAAGTAAGTCTTAAGTTCATGAATGGTTGAGGAGGGGATCAAATGAGGCCCAAAGTTCAAAACAAGTTGGCCAAACTACCAAAATAGACAAGCTTTCAAAATAATTTGTGGAAAAATATCAAACCAAGTCAAATAATTCAAGAAAAATGGTTTTCAGATCCTCAATACATTCATGAACCCTAATAAAGACCTAAGTTCCATTGAAAATCTAGGGCATAATGGTTTTGAAAATGAAACTTTCACAATAAGCAACAAAACCCTAATTTTTGACTTTTAGTCTTAAATATTAATTAGATAAGATCAAAATCCAAAAAAATCAGAACAAATATACATCAAACATGACAAAATCCAAGAGGTCAGAATACCTATTTTTCAATAATTTTTGAATTAAGGAAAAGTCAAAAATAAAAATCAAATTCAAACAATTAATCAATTAAACAAATATCCACATCTCAAAATAAAACTCTAATAAAAAATCAGAAAAATATCCAACCAAAAGTATATTCAAATATTAGAATTAAAAACACACATTCTTGATTTTTTGTGGAATTTTTGAATTAAGGGAGATATTAAAATAAAAATCAAACAAACAAATAACAATTAAACTATTATTTAATTGAAAAAATGCAAACCCTAGCCAAAAGTCATGAAAAGGTCAAAATAAAATTATATTCAGATTCTATGATTAAAAACAGGCTTGTATGATTTTTTTGAGAATTTTTGAATTAATTTTTCATAAGGTCAGGAATATTATTTTTTAGGTTTCCTGAATTTTTTCATAATTTTTCAACCATTTTTGAGCAAGAAATAAAATCATGAAAATCAATTTATGAAACAAAATTCAAATGAATTAAAAAAACCAAACCATCCAACCAGAGGAGGCCACGCAATCATCTTCAACCTATGGCTAGGGCAAAAACGCGCGCGTGATCAGATCCATCACCTCATGTTCCAATCAACATAACATGCTCAATTCTACACCATTTTTCATGAAATTTTGTGCAAATTAAAGCTAGCATATCATACTTCATCATGCAATTCGAATCACATCAAACAATCAAACATAGATTAAGAATGGATCACATGAAAATGACAAAAACTCACTGAGCAGAAAATTTCAAATGCATCATACATGCATATCTCATTAAATCAAAATATCTGAAGCTACAAAACCACTTAATGAACTTCAAACAACATGATTATGAACTCAAATCACACAATGCACGTCTAGAAATCAAGATCCAAAGTTAAGAATTCTAACCTTTGAGGCAAAAACGAATCTACTTTCTCCTTCACCCCAGTTGCAAACCAAGCCTCGATCTACAATCCTTATCACTTGGAGAAGAGAATGAAAGAAGAATCGGTTAAAATGCGCAAGTGAATTGAGAGAATCGAAGAAATTTGCAAAATAAGTAGCTATGGAGTTTTCTAGGCTCATGAGTGAAATGAAGCATGAATTTTGTTCAATGAAGCTTGCCTCTCAATATATGGAGCATAAAGAGGAGGGTAGGATAGGTTTTTCACACTGAAAACCGTTAGAAAGAATGAATTCCTCTTTTTGCCAAAATCAAGTGTGCACATGAAGACCTCAAATCACTCGTGCGTTTGCTTGCCTTTTATGTTCATTTTGATCCATTTTATCTCAGGAAGAGATTAGCAAAAGAATTAAGGCTCAAATCCTTGTCTTAAACAAGTGTTGGTGATTAGGCATTTTCATGCCACTTTTTGCAAAACCACGAGTTGCCCTTGCATTTGCCCATGTGTAGCTCAATCTTTGGCGTGATGGGCCTTGGTACACTGCATATTAGTAATGGGCCAAGTTTGAAGTGAAACAAATGGCCATAAATTAAGTTATCAAAAATTTGCAATTTGCATGGTATGCATGAATTCAATGAAATGCTTCCAAATTCCAAGGTCCATAACTTGCTCATATTTTTGAATTTGGACATAAATGAGTATAATTTGGAAATTTATTGAAAAGATATACCATCCCTTAGTTTTGAGTTTTTGCAATTGAATCCATTAAGTTTCTCCAAATTGAGCTTGAAATTCACTAAATTTGGAAAATGACCTATAATTTTTTGACTTCCAAGCTTTATAACTCTTGACTCTTTGCCAATTTGAACATGAAACCAAAAGGAGATGAAAGATCATCCTCTTATATTTCGAAGAATACTTCATTTGCATTTTTTTAATCAAAGGTGAATAAAATATGAATTTTTGAAATTAAGTCCTCATATTCCAAAATTAGAAACTTTTAGGGTTTCTTCATGAACAAGTTTCAACCCAAACCTCAATCTTTTTGATCCAATGATCAAAATGGACTTGAAATATGAAAGTTACACCCTTGAATTCATGGTTGACCAAAAATTCACTTGGTCAACCTTGACTTTGACTGATTTTGACCAAAATGACCATTTTGCCCCTTTGAATCAATTGATCCACTTCCCTTTAAAATTGATGATCAAAACTTTAAACATATGATCATCCAAACATATAGAGACCATGTACAAAGTTTCACTTCAAAATTCTCAAGAAATCTTGATGAAATCCCAAACCCTAGTTTTGGTTAACACCTTAGGAGACTGATGAATCATCTTCAAAACTTTAAATCCTCTGAGCATCTTGACCAATTTCTTGTACAAAGACTTTTCAAATACCAATGAGATGTTGTAGCTTCCAAATCAAGACTTGTACATTGATCAATAGCCTTGCTCATACAAAACCCTAATTTGACTGGTGAATCAAAAGAGTGATTCTTCTTATAATTAAACACAAACTTCATTCCTTTGATGATCCAAAGAGATGGATAAGATATCTTGAGATATGCAATAACTTTTGAGCTTGAAAGATCCAGAGGTTTAGATGATAAGATTCTACTTGAGCAACTTGTCAATGCAATCAGCCTTCAAAGCTTGAGGAAAATTTGATAACCAAAGTACTTTGATCCCATCACAATGTATGAATGCAACGCAATATGATATTCATGATGAAACATAATCCAAAATCAAGAGGGTAAATTTTGGGGTGCAACAGATCCCACCAAGAATGGCTTCATTGAAGGATGTTAGGGATGTAGTAGAAGAAAGGTGGTTACATTACTTGGGATCAGCTTACTGACATCACGTATAAAGCTGACAAATTTGGTTTGGGTTTTACTATAGAGGCTCAGAGGGTTGTTCGTCACGCTCGTGCTGGAAGACCACCATTTTATGTCAGAAGCAATGGAGTCAATGCTATAGAAGATGCTTACAATTATTATGACCTCGACAATTGGATCTTTCCTATCGTCGGCAATGGACTCAGCAACTGGAAGATCAAATACTTCATCTCAATCTCCTTTAGTTAGGAGTAAATACTATTTTTTGTTTTTTTGCTTCCAAGTCTTGGCTATGTAATCTTTAAACAATAACTTTAAAGCCTTGTGCCTTACCCGGGGCATAACGGTTCATTTATTAAGGATTGTCATTTCATTCACATCTTTTCGTTTAATAAAGCATTGTACGTTTTGCATTCATATTTTGTTCTCTTTGTCTTTCTTTTTACTTTATTGCACTTTCAAAATAGCTATGTGTTCTTACACACACCCACACAATAAATTCCAGATCCTCATACACTCTGGATCCCGTTGATAACGATTATGCTATTGCCACTTATAACTTTGAAATTCTGATCTACCAAGCCGAGGTCAAATGTAAGGAAGATCGTGAAATACCTGGAGAACTTACCAGACTGCTAGTGCAAGAGGAAAAAGTTATGCAACCACATGAAGAGCCAATCGAGATGGTGAACTTGGTTACTGAAACAAATAAGAAATAAGTCAAGATAGGTGCCAACCTAGAGGACAGTGTCAAGAACAGGTTCATCCTGATGTTGCATTACTATGTCGAGATCGTTGCTTGGTCATATGAAGACATGCCAGGGATTGATACCGATATTATTGTTCATCATCTACCGATGAAAGATGGTTGTTCTCCAATAAAGTAGAAGGTTCGTCGTATGCGTCCCGAGATTTCAGAGAAGATCAAGCCTGAGGTTATGAAGCAATTCAATGTAGGTTTCTTAGCAGTTACATCATATCCTCAGTGGGTTGCAAATGTGGTGTCAGTGCCTAAGAAATATGGAAAAGTGTGTATGTGCGTAGATTATAGAGATCTGAACAGGGCAAGCCCCAAAGATGACTTTCCGCTTCCACATATTGATGTTATGATTGAAAATATTGCTCAGCACAAGGTATTCTCTTTCATGGATGGCTTCTCAAGGTATAATCAGATCAAGATGGCACCTGAAGACATGGAGAAGACTACTTTTGTTACACAGTGGGGAATTTTCTGCTACAAGGTTATGTCTTTTGGGTTGAATAACACTGGCGCCACGTATCATCGTGCCATGGTAACTTTGTTCCATGACATGATCCATCACGAGATAGAGGTCTATGTCGATGACATGATAGCTAGATCCCATACAGAAGAGGAATATCTTGGCCATCTACACAAGCTATTTGAGAGACTGAATAAGTACAAGCTGAGGTTGAATCCGAACAAGTGCACTTTTGGGGTGAGATCTAGTAAACTCTTGGGTTTCATCTTCAGTGGTAAAGGTATTGAAGTTGATCCCCCCAAAGTCAAAGATATTCAAGAAATTCCAGCTCCTCATACTGAGAAGAAAGTCAGAGGTTTCTTGGGAAGACTGAATTACATTGTGCAATTTATTTCTCATTTGACCGCTACTTGTGAGCCGATCTTCATGTTGCTGAAGAAATATCAGGTAGTAAAATGGAACGAAGATATCTAGACAGCTTTTGACAAGATCTAGGAGTACCTCTAAGAACCTCTGATTCTGATGCCCCGGTTGAAGGAAGACCCCTTATCATGTACTTAATATTGTTAGAGAACTCAATGGGGTGTCTATTGGGGAAACATGACGAGTCTGGTCGAAAAGAGCATGCCATATACTACCTTAGCAAAAAGTTTACCGACTGTGAAACAAGATACTCACTGCTCAAGAAAGCTTGATGCGCTTTGGCATGGACTGCTCTCCGACTAAGAGAGTATATGTTGACTCATACCACTTTGTTGATCTCTAAAATTGACTCCATAAAGTATATATTCGAGAAGCCCGCTCTTTCTAGAAGAATAGCCAGATGACAAATGGTCTTGACAGAATACGACATTCAGTACACCACTCACAAGTTAATTAAAGGAAGTGTACTGGAAGATCATTTGGCTCATCAAGTCGTAGACGACTATAAATCTATGAATTTCGAGTTCCCGGATGAGAATATCATGCTAGTTATAGATTATGAAGAACCTGGACCGTACGAAGGACCTATGCCAGGATCCCGATGGACTATGGTTTTTGACAGAGCTTCCAACACACTTGGTAACAGAATCAGGGTTGTGATTATCTCTCCTAAGGATTTCCATACGGCTTTCACCGCCAGACTTTGCTTTGACTGTACCAACAACATGGCCGAATACGAAGCGTGCATGATGGGTATCAAAGTTGCTATTTACCTAAGAATCAATTTCTTGAATGTATATGGGGATTAATCCATAGTTATCAGTCAAATCAGGGGAGAATGGGATATGAAGCATCCAATTCTCATTCCTTATCGGGAGCATGTATTGGCTTTAATCCCATACTTCGAGGAAATCACTTGTGAGCATATCCCACAAGAAGAGAATTAGCTGGAAGACGCATTAGATACCATTTCATCTATGTTCAAAGTAATATGAGACAATGAAGCTCCTCGTATTACTATTGAAAGACTAGAAGAGCCGACACATTATTGCAAAGTTGATATTGACGAAGTAGAAAAAAAGCCTTGGTTTCATGAAGTAAAGAGATACCTCGAGGCTCAAGAGTACCCAGAGGGGGCATGTATCAATGACAAGAAATTCTTACGGAGGTTATCTTCTAAGTTCTTTTTAGCAACAATTTTTTTTACAACCACAACCATGATTCAACTCTGCTTCGTTGTGTGGACAAGAAGGAAGCTGAGAAAACTATGGAAGATATGCACGAAGGTATCTTTGGTACTCATTCCAGTAGGCATACTATGGCTCAGAAGATTATAAGTGTGGTTTATTATTAGTCAACTATGGAGATTGATTTCCATCATCACTCAAGAACTTGTTGTTGTACCTCGAAATTTTCCCTCCCATTTTACCCCAAAAAATGTACCCCAAATTCTCCTTCTAAGCAATGGGTTCACAACTAGGGTTTGGTATTTCTCAAGGAATATTGGGTTTTCCAGGTATCAAGTGGCTTTCATGATTCTCCATAGGTCTTCAAGAATGCTCATGTCAAGTTTCAAGCATTGCATCACAAGTTTGTGCAGTCAATGGCTCAGATGACTGAAAATCAACTATATTGGGTAAAAAGTCAATTATGGTCAACCTACAGTCAAACCTCAATATTTTTGGTCAACATCAACATTTTAAAATTACATTCATCATTTGATCAATGGTTGATCATGATTCCTCAAGAAAAAACCTCAAATCATCAAAAGTGAAAAGTTGCCAAATTAGGGTTTCCTTAGGAAAAATCAACTGAACTTTGACCAAGCATAACTTTCACATGATTCATCACCTTTTCCCCAACCAAAGACCATTTTGAAGGGAATTAAATTCTATACAACTTTTTCTCTATAATCTCAAGTCTAAAAAATGCATCATTTGAGAGATATAAGCCAATACATTACAGGTCATTTCAAAAGTCAACAAAAAGACACTTTTTGTCAAGGCAACTTATATCAAGATAAAGTCTTCAAAAGCAATAATAATCAACATAGAGGTTGTAAAGGACATATTTAGCTTTCCAAAAAAGTCCAAGATCACCTTCAAAATATGAAAATTGAGTTAGTTATGGTCATTGCAAGTTGGGAAATTTTGAGCAACTACATGAAGACCAAATTGAGCATGGTTGATATTTTGGACTATTGGGCCATGGTTTTGAGGTCCAAACGTGTGTTATACTCTTAATTCACCTCAGAACTCATTCATACACCCTTTGGCCTTTTTTATTTTTATTATTTTTATTATTTTTGATTTAATTCATTAACAATACAAAATAAATAAGATAAAAATCATATCTTATTACACAAGGTCCAAGCCCATCATTTGGTTACCCTAATTTTCCTATATATTCAGACATCAAGAGGGAACAAAGGAAATGAATCCTTGCCTCTTAAACTTATCCAAATTTACAAATATTTTTCAAGAACCCTAAAATTCCCAAACTCTATTTTCAAACCCCTTTCACTGCAAAAACATCTATCTCATTCACTCCTAGTCACCACACAAAGTAAGGCTGGATCAATGTTGATGTTCAAAAGCTCATGAAAACACCATACATGCATCTCTGATTTCTTAAATTTTTTTAATTTTATATTATAATTTTTGTTTTGTTTTATGCCATACTAATGTTACTAATGCACTCCTGAGATGTCTCTGAACAGGTTTGAATCATTATCATGATCCCATGCAGTCAGAACCATAGGGTACCATATTTACTCCGATCATTACCATTTGCATTATAGCGGACAAACCATAGACTTTTAGATCAAAATAACATTTCCATTAGATTCGCAGCCCTCGATTTAGGGGGGTAGGATGTTTTTTATTACTAACCTTGTTTATTTTGCAGATTGATTAAAAGAGAGTCGTCAGAGAAGACGATCGGAGCTATGGCTCCGATGCTTCTCCGGTTAATATATTTGGTTATATAATATATATTTATTGTTTCAGCTATATTAATGGATGTATCACTACCCCAGTGGTTAAAATTCACGCTAAGTCATTCCTTCCTCGGGTCACGAGTTCGATCCCGGGTTTTGCTATTTTTTCATATTTCCATCATCTTTGCAGGTATGATTACAAAACATTTTGGAGACGCTACCTTGACACCAAGGAGTGCTTGGCCTGGTGGTATGCATGCTACATGATGTCCTTGAGGGTGTGGGTTCAACACTTACCCCTACTCATTTGTTTATTTTTTCCAATTATATGTTTCTCACTATTTTACAAACCCTTTTTCTAACAAAACCCTAATTTGTTAGGTTAATTTAATTTTGTAGGTTAATTTAATTTTTAGGTTAATTTAATTTTTAGGTTAATTAATTTTTAGGTTTTAATTAATTTTAGGTCTTAATTAATAAACCCTAATTTAATTCTTTTAGGTTTTCTTTCTCAAATTAAAATCAAACTAGACTTTAGGGTTTGTTTAATTTAATCACTTAATCAGTTTTTTTTCCAATTAAAAGAAATTAGGTTTAGGTTAAATCATCCATTATTTTTCGTCAAACAATTTCTCGTTTCTTTTCCATTTTACCGTTTTGCGCGCTTCATTATTTTCGCATTAGTTTTTTGTATTATGTAATTGTTACAAAATGTAATAGTTTAACTAGGATTTTATTTGCTTTCTATTTCCCCCAGTTTTATGGTTTTTACCCCCTTCCCCAAAGCTTTGTAATAGCGTAGGACTTTTAATTTCTGCCTTTACTATTTTCCCTATAACTGTCTAGTTTAATAGGATTGTATGGTAAGATCTGAAAGGAAACGTAGAAAACCCTAAATACAAGATAAAATAACTCAATTGAATTACTATTCACACACGCACCTCTAGGGTAACCTCACTTGTTGCCTTCGGATAAACACGGTCATGTCCCTCGAACGTGGGGACACTTTAGAAAAGACCCTCGATACAAAATATCATAGTCCCTTGATGACCCTTCGGTGCTTCCTTTGGTAAACGATCTTAGTCCCTTACGATAAAATTGCTAAAGCGCCCTTAGGAGTTGCCTTTATGACCATGCAATGACCTGCGCATGTCCCTTCACATCCAACGATAGGGAATTCTACTAACCAATGGTAGGATATCACTATCTAAGGAGGAGGAAAATAACGCGAAAGAATTTTGAGTAGGTAGATAGTTTTTAAAGGCTTGTTCACAAAAAAATCTCTTTTTACACAAAACACTTTTCTGAAATATTTTCAAAACAAACACTTTGTATGCATTCTCAACTGATACGAGAATCGTTACAAAGTTTCCTCACTTAGGTATTTTCAAAATATTTTCGAACACAGGAACACAAATCATTTTCAAACAAAGTGAGCTAGAGATTAAGAGTCCATAGATAACTACTCTTGAAAATGGTGTTAACACCTTCCCTTTACATAACCTACCCCCCAAACTCAGAAAATTCTCAATGTTCTTTCTTGTTCTTTTCACCCTTTCCTTTATTCGATAAAAGAAAAGTCGGTGGCGGCTGTTGCTATCTGAAACATTTGAGATAAAACGTAAAACCAAGTCAGTTCTCCCACCATATTACACTTGTCACAAATGCTAGATTTATGCTTATAAGGTACACGTGCCTCCAGTTCCTCTAAATGTTTTGACTGCTCATTGACCATTTGTAATGTGGGGCATTTACATGATTGGAGAGATTAAACCTACTGCTTCTAATGAACACTGCTTCATCCTCGTCACTATCGATTACTTCACAAAATAGGTTGAAGCAACCTCATTTTCCTTTATTACCAAGAATGTGGTGGCCCGGTTCATTAGGCATAACATTATCTGTCAGTATGGCATCCCCGAAAGGATTATCACAGACAATCGTACCAATCTCAACAATACTATGATCACGGAACTCTGCATGCAGTTCAAGATCAAGCACCATAACTCTTCTATGTATCAACTGAAGATGAATGGAATAGTTGAATCCGCCAATAAGAACATCAAGAAGATTATACAGAAGATGAAGGTGAAGTATAAAAACTGGCATGAGATGTTACCATTTTCTCTTCATGGCTATCAAACTTCAGTACAAACATCAACTAGGGCCTCCCCGTTCTCTCTAGTCTATGGTATGGAAGCAATTCTACCTGTAGAAGTCCATATTCCTTCTCTAAATATTATGAAGGACGCAGACTTAGACGAAGATGAGTGGATTTAAACTAGGCTGGACAAGATAAGGTTGCTCAAGAATTTTTCGTCTTGAGGTTTTGCGTTTGTGTTTGCAAATGTTGCGGTTTAGCAAGATTCGCCACCGACTTTTCTTTTATCCGAAAGGAAAGGTGAAAAAGCACAGGAAAGACCTTTAGAGATGTTTTCTCGGATTCGGGGGGTAAATTATGAAAAGGGAAGGTATTAGAACCCTTTTCATCCATGGTTTTCCATGGGCTCTTAGTTGCTTTCTAGATCACTTGCTTTTGTTTTGAAATGTGCTTTGTGATGTGGGTTTTGAAATTATTTTGAAAATGTCACTTTGTAATGATTCTCGTTTCTATAAGAATGTGTACAAAGTTTTGTTTTGAAAATAGTTCAAAGAGGTCTTTGTGGGATGTGTTTTTTGAAAGTGATTTTGAAAAGGTGTATTCTTTAAAATGATTCTCGTTTCTATAAGAATGCGTACAAAGTTTTGTTTTGAAAATAGTTCAAAGAGGTGTTTGTGGGATGTGTTTTTTGAAAGTGATTTTGAAAAGGTGTATTATTTGTAATGGTTCTCTTTTCTATAAGAACACGTACAAAGTGTTGTCTTTCGAAAATGTTTCAAAATGAAAGTGTTGGTGTATAAAATGTTTTTGTTGTGAGCAAGCAAGCAACTAGGAGCGAACCTACATACTCAAAAGGTCTTAGAGGTGATTTTCCTCCTCCTTTAGATGTTGCTATCTTACCATTGATTTGGTAAGAATCCCCATCGTTGGATGTGAAGGGACGGACGTTGGGACATTTGTAGAGTCATAGAAGGCAACCCATGGGACGTTTTAGCAATGTCGTTTAGGGTCTAGATCATTTATCGAAGGCAACATCGTGGGTCATCGAGGGACTACGATCTTTTATCGAGGGTCTTTTGCTAAAACGCCCATGTTTGAGGGACATGACTATTTTTCCGATAGGAAACAAAATGAGATTACTCTAAGGGTGCATGTGTGCAAGTGTGTTTGATTGCATGCCTTTTAGTCTTGATTAGGGTGATCTATTTGTCAATTTTTGTATCTTTCCATACACACCCTAATTACTAGCATTTACATTTGAAAGCGATAAATTGAAGAAATGTAAAATCCTACGCTATTACGATATTTAGTGGATGGGGGTACATATTTATGAATGGGGATTGCAAGGAATTTAAGTCCTAATTATCTATTACAACCATATTGAAATACATAATATTATAAAGAAATGGACTTGTTTAGAAAATGTTTTTGTCTTAGGGAATTAAGAAAAGGAAATAAATTAATTAGTAAAAGGAAAATATTTTTATGTATTTTTATGTTAATATTAAAAATGATGAAAAGGGAAATAAATGAAAGACAGAAAAAGCGTGCTACTGCAAGCAAAACAAACAAGGATCAGAAGTTATGAAACCAAGCGCGTGACTCAGAAAGGATCATCTGTGGAATCAGAAGTTCTATATTGATACGCTCTAAGGCCCTGTAAGAAACACTAGAGGGAAAGGGAATAAGGGTTCTGGATTGGTACATTCTGAAGTCCTGAAAAAAAATGTTAGAGGAAAAACACAGATGTTCTGGATTGCTATGTGCTGAACTTCTGAATGTCAAAATAGTGAGAAAATCTTAGAAGCTTTGTGCGTGTCAAAACAGTAGGAAGAACTCAGAAGTTCTTTATGGTGCTAAGACAGTGAACGAACATTCATCAGTTCAGTGTGTTATCAGTGTATTAAAAATCAGAAGTTTTAAGTGTTAAAACAGTGAGTGAACATCAGAAGTTCAGTGCGTAATAACAGTGAGTGAATATCAGAAGTTCAGTGTGTTTAAACAGTGAGGAGAACTCAAAAGTTATGTATTATGCTAAAGTTGTGAGTGAACATAAGAAGTTCTATGCCATATTTCAACTCTTATTCAGCACATCAACAATGTATTCAGTTCTTAATAAACAGTAAATCAAAAGGATAATAGCACAAAAGTTTATAGAAGTTCTAATCCTAAATTTGAGTCTAGCCCTAATCAAGAAGTTATGATCCATAGTTTTTCTATTCATGCAATGATATGTACAACATTAATACTATGATATTTACATGTTAATGATGTTCAGAATGAAAAACAAGCAAAGTTAGAAAGACTTACCTTGAACCTGGAGCGTGCTTGGAGTTTGAGTTGCTGCCTTTGGATGTTCTTGAATTAGCAAGAGTAACGGAAGAGAAAATGCCAACTTCTTTGATTCAAAGGGAAGAACAAAGGTTTTGTTTTTTGTTTGGGAAATCTGGACTTTTATAAAGGGTTTCACAGGTTTCTTTTTCTCTTTTGATAGCTCTCTCCTTCCAAAAGCCAACCCCTTGAAAGTGTGATGGAGCAACTTATTTATAGGTGAATTTGTTGTCATTTGGGGGGGGGGGGGAAACAAATGGGATTTGAACCTTTTTTGGCATCCTGTTCCCTTTCTTTTTCATCACTGTTTTCGTATGCTAGTTTGGTGCAATTATGGGATGCCGGCGTAGGATGAATTAGCTGTTGGTCATAGGTCTGCAGCGGATTGTATAGACATGGTTTTGGGATTTGGTCATGTTCTGACCAAAGCGTTGAATATAACCTTCATATGCTGAAGCGCTGCCTTGTTCTTGAAGCAAGCATGGTGGTTGTCAGTAGGAATTAAGGAAAAGCAAAAAGCAAAGCATAGGCCTAGTACCAACGTTTGCTATCCCAAGACAGTAGAGGTACACGTGGTGAAAATCCTTTGGATAAAGACTCAGAAAGTGGTTTTGAGCATTAAATAATGATGATACTTATCACAACCAGAAATCCTGCAGCGTGAGATTATACACCATGGCTTAGTTCTGGATCCGAAGTTCTAAGCTTGCGTAGTTTCCAATCTTCTGATCCTTTATCTTTTGGCTCCGGCATGTTCTGACATGGCTCTCATACTTTGTAAGAGGCTTGCAGCACGCTTCTTAACCTTCTTTGAATTACCCTGAAAAACTCTGACTGAACTTTTGTGAAAACTTGCCCATAAACTATGACCAAACTATGTCTAAACTTTTGTGAAAACTTGCCCAGAAGCTCTGACCAAACTCTGTCTTGAGAATATCCAGAATTTGCTAAGTGTTAGGGTGATAATATGGTTAGAAGTTCTGAAATTTTTTTGATGAAACAAACTTCATATTCCAACAAGTCTTGACGAAATATGATTTTTGAGATTTGATTTTGATCAAAAGTCAAAGTTGGAATTCTCAGTGTGCAAATGACCATTTTGCCCTTGTAGATGACTTTTCATGAAAAATTGCAGTTCAAGGCTTGGAAGCAAACTTGAGGATCCAGGGTGATTCTTTGAGAAATGAGAGGGCAAATTTTGGGGTGCAACAGTTTCCCCTGTTCAATCTTCTTACACCTGAAGAGTTAGATTGCTAAATCTGCCATTGTGACTTGAAGGTGGAAGATGATTGAACACTAGATGCCCATAAAATTTGCACTGGAAGATGTGTTAGTTGGTTATGTAGGGATTGGGCTTAAAGATGCCATTTGAAGAGGTAATGGATAGTTGTTGGAGATGGGATTAAAGATTCCATTCGAAGGTGATTGTATCTGGACTCAGCAGGATGATGAAAGAATCTTGGACGATTACTACCTCAGCAGGATGATGAAGGAATCTTTGGGCGATTTCTACCTCAACAGGATGATAAAGGAATCTTGGATGACTACAACCTCAGCATGATGATGAAGGAATCTTGGATGACTAAAACCTCAGCAGGATGATGAAGGAATCTTGGATGACTACAACCTCAACAGGATGATGAAGGAATCTTGGATGACTACAACCTCAGCAGGATGATGAAAGAATCTTGGATGACTACAACCTCAACAGGATGATGAAGGAATCTTGGATGACTACAACCTCAGCAAGATGAGGAAGGAATCTTGGATGACTACAACCTCAGCAGGATGATGAAGGAATCTTGGATGACTACAACCTCAGCAGGATGATGAAGGAATCTTGGATGACTACAACCTCAACAGGATGATGAAGGAATCTTGGATGATTACAACCTCAGCAAGATGATGAAGGAATCTTGGATGACTACAACCTCAACAGGATGATGAAGGAATCTTGGATGACTACAACCTCAGCAGGATGATTAAGGAATCCTGGATGAATACAACCTCAACAGGATGATGAAGGAATCTTGGATGACTACAACCTCAGCAGGATGATGAAGGAATCTTAGATGACTACAACCTCAGCAGGGTGATGAAAGAATCTTGGATGACTACAACCTCAGCAGGATGATGAAGGAATCTTGGATGACTACAACCTCAGCAAGATGATGAAGGAATCTTGGATAACTACAACCTCAGCAGGATGATGAAGGAATCTTGGATGACTACAACCTCAACAGGATGATTAAGGAATCTTAGATTACTACAACCTCAGCAGGGTGATGAAAGAATCTTGGATGACTACAACCTCATCAGGATGATGAAGGAATCTTGGATGACTATAACCTCAGTAGGGTGATAAAGGAATCTTGGATGACTACAACCTCAACATGATGATGAAGGAATCTTGGATGACTACTGTTAGAACTTAATTTGGTTCTACATCCCTGCAAGAGTTTTGATGATAACAAACACATGATATAAAGAACAAATATGCTTACTAATAAAAAGTATCTTTACATGCAGGATGTTCTGATGTTAAAAAGATGTTCTGATGCAATTGGATGTTCTTCCAGAACATCATCAGAAGTTCTGATTACGCGAGCACAGAAGTTAAGAGGACAATGAAAGATTTAGCAGCATCAAATATGCATGACACGCTTATATGAAAAAGTTCTGATTAAACTTATGAATGCACCAGCGCTGCAAAATAGAATATCTGATACTATGATGTGAAAATTTCTGATCAAGCTGTAAAGGACTCTCAACGGTAATATTCATCTTCTAATGTAAAAAGCTCTGAAGCGTTACAACTCCATCAATGCAAGATCATATGTAACGGCTACAAATAGACAAGGATCTCCTGATTTAGAAAGCTCATTAACGCGTGTTATGGACATACCAAAAGTATCTTCTTATATCACTATTGCAAGGCCTATATAATGCAGACTAGAAGAAGATTTAAAGATGATGAACAAGTACCCACAAAACGTGAAAAGTTAGTAAAGCTGAAAACATTCTTCATCTTCAACAATTCAATATGAAACTGTGTAATACATGACAAGCTTGTGATACTATTTGTTTAGAAACATCTTTGTACACTTTTATACAATTATATCTTTAGTGAATTTCCTTGAGAAAACCGGGTTGTGGTTTTGGACTCAAGAAGACTTTAATAGTTGTTAAAGTAGAATCGTAATAAAGTTTGATTAGTGATTTAAGTCCTCGTTGGAGAGAGGCGAAATCACATTGGAGGGTGGACTGGAGGTAGTTTGAGGTCAAATGAACCAGGATAAAAATAAACGTGTTCCTTACTGCACTTTTGATTTTAAAGATTTCAATTCAACCCCCCCCCCTTCTTGTGTTTTTCTATTCTTCAATTGGAATCAGAGCTCCTGGATCTGGGTGCAAACACTTAACCGTGTCAGATAAAGATCCAAGGGGGAAAAACACTATGATGGGAACAAGTCAGAACATCAGCAGCAACCCTCTAATATTTGACGGTGAAAACTTTGACTATTGGAAGGATATGATCAGAAGTTTCTTCCTAGCCTATGATGCTGACCTCTGGGATGTGGTAACTGATGGATACGTACATCCTGTTGATGAAAGCGGTCAGAAGATTTATAGAAAAAGGATGACAGATCATCAAAAGCAAGACTTCAGAAATCATCACAAGGCCAGAACGATTCTCTTAAGTGCCATCTTATATTTAGAGTATGAGAAGATCACAAACAGAGAAACAGCGAAGAACATGTTTGATTCTCTGAGAATGATGCATGAAGGAAATCTGCAAGTAAAAGAAACCAAAGCCCTTGTGCTCATTCAGAAGTATGAAGCCTTCAGAATGGAAGAAGACGAAACCATTAAAACAATGTTCTCGTGTGGCAGGGCTAAAGGTGTTGGACAAAGGGTACTCAACTGCTGATCATGTAAAGAAGATCATCAAATGTTTACCATAACAATGGATACCATTGGTCATGGCTCTCAAACTGGAAAAAGATATGAACATAATATCTCTAGAAGAAATTGTTAGCTCCCTCAGAAGCCATGAGATAGACTTAGAAGATGATGAGCCTCAGAAGCAATGTCAGTCTCTCGCTCTGAAATCTAACAAATATGAAACCAAAATTTTGCAGGCAGAAGCAGAAGCAGAAAACTCTAGAGAATCCTCATCAGAAGAAGATGAATTGTCTCTCCTCTCCAGAAGGATGAATCAACTGTGGAAGAAGAGACAAAGGAAATTCAGAAATCCCAGAAGACCAGAGAATCAAAATGAATCCTCCTCTAGATACATAAAGTATGAGTCTTCCTCTGGACACAGAAGATCTGAAGGTTCTTCAGGATACATAAAGCTAAATAACAAGGACATCACCTTCTATGAAGGCAATAAACAAGGTCACTACAAAAGTGATTGTCCAAGGCTTCAGAAGGAGAAACATAAAAGGAAGTTCGTTAAGGAGAAGAAGAAAAGTATTATGGAAACATGGGACAATTCAGACACCTCTGAAGCTGACTCAGAGTCAGATGATGAAAGAGAAAACATAACTCTCATAGAAAACGTGTCAGAAGACAGTGAAGCTTCTGGTTCAGACTCAGAATCAGACACTGAAGAGGTATTCCCTAACTTTGCTATTAATTTCACTAAAGCTGAACTTGCAGAAAGTCTGAGTGAAATTTTGGAAAGGTATCAGCGACTCAGAGTCAAATTCAAGAACCTGAAAAAGGATCTTGCCTCTGACTCTAAAGAAACTGAGAGTCTGAGATTAGAAAACTCTGAGTTACAAGAAAAGATTTCAAAACTAGAAAATGATTTACAAAACTCTCAAAAGGAAATAATCTCAGAGGTTCAGTGTGAAAAGTCAGTAAAGCTGCAAACATGATTCATCTTCAACAATTAAATATTAAATTATCTAACACATCACAAGTTAGTGATACTGTTTGTTTAGAAACATCTTTGTACACTTTTATACAATTATCTGTTTAGTGAATTTCCTTGAAAAAAACGGGTTGTGGTTTTGGACTCAAGAAGACTTTAACTGTTGTTAAAGTAGAATTGTAATCAAGTTTGATTAGTGAATTAAGTCCTCGTTGGAGAGAAGCGAAATCACCTTGGCGGGTTGACTGGAGGTAGTTTGAGGTCAAACGATCCAGCATAAAAATAAACGTGTTCCTTACTGCGCTTTTGATTTTAAAGATTTCAATTCAACCCCCCCCCCCCCCCCCCCCCCCCCTTCTTGTGTTTTTCCCTTCTTTAACTACAACCTTAGCAGGATAATGAAGGAATCTTGGATGACTACAACCTCAGCAGGGTGATAAAGGAATCTTGGATGACTACAACCTCAGCAGGATGATGAAGGAATCTTGGATGACTACAACCTCAGCAGGATGATGAAGGAATCTTGGATGACTACAACCTCAGCAGGATGATGAAGGAATCTTGGATGACTACAACCTCAGCAGGATGATAAAGGAATCTTGGATTACAACAACCTCAGCAAGATGATGAAGGAATCTTGGATGACTACAACCTCAGCAGGATGATGAAGGAATCTTGGATGACTACAACCTCAGCAGGATGATGAAGGAATCTTGGATGACTATAACCTCAGCGGGATGATGAAGGAATCTTGGATGACTATAACCTCAGCAGGATGATGAAGGAATCTTGGATGACTACAACCTCAGCAGGATGATGAAGGAATCTTGGATGACTACAACCTTAGCAGGATGATGAAGGAATCTTGGATGACTACAATCTCATAACCTTTATTTGTCGACCGATCTTTCTTGAAAAGGTAAAGAGTTAGTTGTATGCAATGTCATGATGTATGCATTGTTTAATGATGTTCTCAAAATAAATGAGATTTGTGTTATATGTATTTTGTATGCATTTGCTATGAATGTTGTTGAAATGTAAATGTCTCTTCAAACTTTGCTTAAAATGCTTCCACCAGGGATTCCTATTTTTTGTTTGAGGAGAACTCTGTTGGGAGACGTTGAAAGCTCTGTATAGAGTGTTGATTCCTGGTTGGGGAAAAAAGTTCAAGAGTCTTATTCGTTCGTTGCTCTACTGAGGAGTCGAAGTTGAACTGATATCTAGTCGTGTCTAGGTTTCACAGTAACTTGTTGGGGATTGTAGAGTAGTCTACTGAGGAAGAGGAGTTGTGGTCCTTTGATTTTTAGTAGTTGGAGAGGCAAACTTAAGCTGGGGAATCCTGCCATTGTTGGGGAAATAAACCCTGTTACCAGTCTGCTTGAAAGGTGATGACTTTGTTGGGGGAAATTCCTCGAGGATTCTTAAAGTCAACTCAGTTGGGGAGAGGTTTTCAGAGACCGAAAATCTGGTTGGGGAATCATCCTATGAGAAGGATTATGGGGAAACTTGTCATTTCCCCTAGTAGTAAATGTTTTTGGTATTGCCAAAAATGTTTGATTGTACGTAACCCTTTGCTGAGATTGATGTTCAATGCACCAAGTGACGGAGATGGAGACCTGCCCCTGGTTACTCTGCATTTCTTGAGAGGTTTCCTGGAATCTTGACTGGACTACCCCGGGTGCGTTGGATAGTGACATGTAATGTCCCCTTGTTAATAGGAGTTTTGACAATGGAAGTATCATCCTTCTTGAACTAATTTTGTTCACTGAGAGAGCTTTTGTTCACTGGATATTCGTTGTGAATTTCTCCGCTGTCAAACAAATAGCCATATGCAAACAGTGATATTCAAGTAATGCAAAGTTTATGCTTGTCTTAAAGTTTTGAAAAATGCGTTTTTAGTAAGTAAAGAAGTTTGTAATTCAACTCTGGATTTTGAGTAAATCCTTACAGGAGTCAGGATACCTTTTGTAACAGTATGCTTTCGAACTAACCCATGCTTCAATTAGGACTTTTGAAGGGTTATAACGTGGCTTGGTTCACGGTTTAAGAAACAAAGGATAAAGGCTCAAAGTATATTTGTACCCACCCGCTCTTCGTGATGTTCTTCAGTCCTAAACTCAGTTAATTGTGCGCTTGAACTCCAATTGAGTCTGGAATGATGTTTTGGTGATGGTTCAGACAAGTTAAGTTTATCGGAAGGAAATAATTTTGTTTGCAACCTTTTCATGTTGTTGAGGATTTGTAGTGACCTCTTTTTGATTTGTTATCCCTGATTTTTTCCTGACTGTTCCTGTTTTGAGATTACAGTCAGCGGGATGCCCTAGTTTTTCTTAAGTCTCCTTCGTTGGTTTTGACTTAGTGGGCTTTTCTCTTTGAGAGATAATGACTGCCTATGTGATAGGGAACCATCACCGTCTTTTGATTCCAGAGGAATGTTTCTTGATGTCATTCGTTGTATTACGAGATGAGAGTTTACGGCTAAATGCGCGTTTGAATTAACTGAGAGACTACCCTGCCCCAGGTTTTGTTTAAAGGTTTTAATTTTGTGAAAAAGAAAAACTTTTACTTCTTTGGCTCGAAGGGGTTGACTAGTGTGATACGGTGGCAGAACCGGACTGTTTTTAGGAAAATGCTGGTTTGCGTTTTGCGTTTGTGTTTGCAAAATGTCGCGGTAAGCAAGAGTCGCCACCGACTTTTATTTTATCCAACTGAAAAGGAAAAAAAGCATAGAAAAATTCCTTTTTCGGGATTTTGAGTACGGGGGGTAGATTATAGAAAGGGAAGGTATTAGCACCCTTTCTATCCATGGTTTTCCACGGGCTCTTAGGTACTTGCTCATCATTTTAAAAATTGCTTCTGTGTTTGTGTATTTTGAAAAGTTTTTGTTTTACTCTGATTTAACCCTTGCTTCCGTCTTCAATAGTGTTACGAAGTTGTTTTGAAAACTTTGTTTGAAAAGAGTGTAAGTGTGGAAAAGTTTGATTTTGAGCAAGTACCTACTAGCATCTACCTACTCGAAAAAATAATGTTTTCGTTCTTGTTTCCTTTAGACAACGCTATCCCACTATTAATGAGTAGGTAGCACCGTTGTTGGAATTGTAAGGGTCAATTCAAAAGGGACGTACGATCACTAAAGCAATGTTAGGACATCTTAGTAATAACCCTAATGTCTTAAGATCAATATTCGAGGTACCATTTCTGAGGCAACTTTCTGAGGCAACCTTCTGAGGCAACGTTTCCGAACGGGACATTTGATCGTTATTTAGACAGGAGGGCGACCACTAAAATATCCTATACTTAATGATCGTTTACCGAAGGCAACCGAAGTGAGAGTATACCCAAGGAGTGCGCATGTGCGAGTAATTTGATTTCAAGTTATTATCTTTGCACATTTAGGGTTTACTAACCATTTTAAAATTTACATACAGTTTTGTCATGCAATCCTATTATCATACATCTACCAGTTAAATATTTGCGAGAATTAAAATGCGGAAAATAAAACTACGCTATTACAAGGCTTCGGGGAGGGGATTAATTACATAGCCAAAAACCCGTAAAACGATAAATAAAATAAAAATCCTAATTAAACTATTACATCCCATGAGAAGTTACATTAATATTGTAAAAAATAAATAAGCGCGCGCGATGAAACGAGAACGAGAAAAATTAGGGTTTTAACCCCGTCTTAAACCTAATTGAAAGAAAAATCATTTTTTTTGTTGTTTTTGATTATTTTGAGAAAAATAAGGTTTTAATTAAATGAATACAACCCTAGTTACTAATTAATTTAAATTAAGAAAAATAATTAATTTTGACCTATTTTTGCATTTTGGTTATTTTAAGAAAAGAAAATAAAAATTAAATTAAACAAAACCCTAATTTCTAATTTGTTTTAAATTTATTTACAAAAAGGTTAAAACTACCCTAAAATTAAATTAAACTAATTATTAAATTTAATAAATAAAAAAGCCTAAATTCTAATTTGATGAAAATTGATTTTATGAGTTTTTTTGCAAAAAAAAATGAATTAAATTTGTGAATTAGAAAATAAATTTAAACAAAATAAATTAAAGAATAGAAAAGAAAAGAAATTGGAATGGGCCTAGTTATGCTAGCAATAGAGGGGGTGTCCATAGCATTTTCTGAGCCCAAAATCCCTTGGCCCACATTGAATCTTCAGATTCCATATTGCAAGTTGACTAGGGTGCCTTGTATACCTCCATGTGTCAGACGTTAGATTTGGTTTGCTATAGATCCAATGGTTGAAAGCTGATGACTTATGGTGGATTTATGAGAAGCCTGTGCATGGAAATACACATAGAAAAATAATATTGAAGAAACAAGGGGACCTGGGGATAGAACCTAGGCCCTTTAGCATCTGGCCATAGCGTGCTTACCAACTGGGCTGGCTGGTTCTTTTGTATGCCACGCCATCATCTTCTACCTCCTTCCGTTGCTAAAAGTTTGGAGACTTTTACCTACGGACAAAAGGGCGTAGGTACAACCCTGTGATTTTCCAAAACTTACTGCAAGCATGATAAACGCATAACAATGGTACAGGTCAGCTCATATTGGCCTTGTGAACACCATGGTACCCCTCTTTTGGGCCAATTTTACCTACATGAGAAAACCCTAAAACGAGCAAGGAAAACCTAGCAATGGTGGATCTCAGTATGTGCATCAAAAAATTGATTGAGTATAACCAGAATATTGAAAATACATTAACAAACACATATATGTCATTGAAACGTGCTAATGCTGCGTAAATTGCAAGAATGGATTTTGAGTTTGAAGGGCAAACCGTGGGTCTGTAGTTTGAGTTTTTGGTTGTATAAATGCTTGCAAATGATCGTATCTGCTTCAGAGAAGGTCCAGGATACAAATGGTGATCTTGGAATGGCCTGAATTTCCTTCTAACTGCAAGAATGATTTCACACTTTTTAATGACTTATTTGAATCTGGTTATGCTCTCTCACGCCTCCAACCCCCATGCTTTTGCTTTGGATTTGTTTAATATATATCATAAAATCAATTAGGGTGAAAACTTTCATCAAATCTTGGACATTTATGAAGACTTGATCATTGATTCACTCTTGCATCAAATCTTTCCAAAACAAGCAAATTCCAATCTTTTTATGTCCAAACAAGCCTTGCATGATTTGATCTCATTGCTAGCTATTCATGGACCTGAAATATGCACAAAATCTCAAGGTTTAAATAATTTTTGATATTTTCATTATTTATTATTGATTTTATTTTATTTAAATGAAATAAAATCAAGATAAATGATAAAATTAAAAGAATGACAAGTAGCAGGGATCATGGGTCGTGAACCATATTACAAACTCAATATAAGCACAAAAAGTTGGGCCCATTTGAAAAAAATTGCAATTTTGGCCACATTTGTCTTTTGGCAATTTTGCAAAAAAGGTCAACTTTGTCAATGCATAAATATCTCAATTTTGACCCTAGAGATGTGTTCTTTGTCCTTTTTGAAAGCTTAGGATATCCTCTAAGCAACCCCTTTGGTCTCATCTCAATTGAGTCTTCCATGTTCATGTATGAAGCTTTGACAAAAAAGGTGTTTTTGTTGACTTTTCAAAATGACCTATAATGTCCAAATTCATAACTTCTTGTGAGTGCATATTTTGAACTTGGGAGATGAAGATGAATTGTAGGGCATTACATCCTCTTCAAAATGAGCCTTGGATGGGTCATTTTTAATAAAGTATGAGAATGTTATGCTTGGTCAAAGTTGAGTTGATTTTTCCTACAAAACCCTAATTTAGAAACTTTTGGGTTTTGATGAATTGTGAGCAATCCTAGATGAATCATGATCAAACCTTGATCAAATGATGAATAATGCTTCAGAATGAGAATGTTGACCAAAAATCTTGAAGTTTGACTGTATGTAGGACCCAGTTGACTTTTGCCCTAGCACCGTCGATTTTCAGTCATTTGAATAGTTGACTGAGCAAACTTTCTCTGCAAGGCTTGAAACTTGACATGGATGATCTTGAGAACATATTAGGACAATAGTGAGCATTTTGGAACCTTTTGATTCAAACATCTTGATGCAAACTGAAACCCTAATTTGAGGTAGACTGCCTTAGGAGGGAGTTTGTCTGGTCAACCCTTAGACTTCCTTGAGCAATTTGAGGACCTCACTTGAAATGTATTGAGAAATAGGGGAGGGAAAATTTTGGGGTACAACAACTAGGGATTATCTTCCTTATAACTCTAGTGTTTAGGATTTGAAAGAATGCTTGTACATCGCCAGCAAGGTCTGTTCAAAAGCATACTGTATGAGATTATGGCATTGTTTTCGTCATCCTCCCTCTAAAGGCTTGTAACTTTTAGCAAGAGTTGAATGTCATAAAGAGAGTAAAAAGAATAGTTAAATGTAATGAAAACGAGTGGATCAAGACAAACATATGCAATGCATTAATGAAACAAAGTTTGACATTAATAAATAATTGTTTGAATAACATAAGGAATTACAATTGAAAATTCAAATGAACAGAAAATTTCCTCGCCCAGATCGTTGCTTCATGTGGATGCCCTTGAGGGGTGATAGAAAAGTTCCAGTTGATCGTCTTATGTAAACTCCAACACTCCTTTGTCAATTAGGTCTTGAATCATGTTCTTCAGAGCTCAACAATTGTTCGTGTCGTGCCCAGGACCATCAGAATGGTATGCACACCTCTCATTGGGACAGTAACTAGGAGCAGCAGTGTTGGGATTCTGTGGAGGAGCCCTTAATGTAATTAGCTCCGCCTTCAACAAGTGTTGTAGCACCTGAGCTAGTGACATGTCAATCCTAGTAAATTGTCTCTTAGGTGTGACCTCCTTGCCCTGATTCCTTTGTTGTTGTTGGCGAGGTTATTGCTGGACTCGAGACACGGTAGAAATTTGGAACAATCTACTTTCCACCACACCGGCTCCTTGTCTCATAGGAGGCTGAAAGGTGACTTGATTTCCAATCCTAGTTTTTTTTCCGGTACGGTTACAACCGTCTTGACGAAGTTGGTTGACAAGAACTTTCAGCTCTTCTTGTCCTTGAGCCAGATTTTGGATAAGAGCCATCTGGCCCACCAGTTGTCCCATCATTTGGACCTTCATTATGGATATTTCAGTTCGTAGCCTTTCCAACTGGTCATCTCTGTCGTCCCCAGGATTTCCCATGATCATTCCCTTGGTGAGGAGATCTTTCACCTCTTCTTGTCCCTTGGATAGGTTTAAGAACATCTCTTGAAGTTGAGAATTTTGAGCCTGGATGCCTTTCACCATTTGTTCCATATCCATCTTACTAAAATAAAAAGTAGGAAGATAAGGAGACCTGTATGGGAGAAACCTAACATGATATGATGCATGATACGTGGATGCATGTTTTCAAGGATCTCGTGAGGTAAATCCTAGAAAATGTTAGAAGTTGAACTTTGATCAACAACTTTGTTTGGAGAACTTTGTATCGGTGGATGTCCTTCCACGAGAATTAAGCTCACCATGTCAAGTGGGTTGTAGCCCTTGACTCAAGGTTGTTGTACTTGATTTTTGACGGAATTTGGTTAGAGGGAAATAAATCCTCTTGCCCTTTTGGTAGATGTCTGGTTCAACGTGACCCTGCATCATAGGCCCTCGAGATCCTTGAAATGGTTATTGAAAATGCTATGGTATGATGTTATGATGTTATGTACAAATATGCGAGGTAAGCAAGTTTATATACAAATAATCATATTCACACAAAGCAAACAAATCCTTAGTTGTAGGCTTGCATGGAGTTTGTAGGTGAGTACCCTCTTGAAGTTTAGTTGGCTCAACATGTCCTAGTTAATAGTAACCGGGTTCTAAGGGATCTCAATATCACCGACCTTTCTCTTAGGCCTTGTCTCAGCACAATAAATCTTTTCTTGCGGCCGAGATATCCCAAAAGTCCAGCCTTAATGAGTGTAGTATCGAGTATCAACCAATTTTCAGCTCTACACTGAAACCGGTTATCTCACTACGTCCTAATGGCCAAGTTGGTCAAGTAATGTTCTAAGGTCAGTTAGTGCTTCATGACGCCGCTCAACGGCCCCGTATTCTCCTCGTTTCAACACAAGGGATACCGGTACCAACAAATGCGTCACACTAACGTAGCCATTGTTTCAACCATATCGGTCTACGCTGTACAGTTTCCACAATCTATTGCTACTTACCTAAAAAGGGGCCCCAGATCCGGGTAGAGGATCAAAACAAACCCAAGCAAGGAACCAATAATGTAAAGCAAACAAATCAAACAATATAAGCAAATAAATGTTATCTAACCCTAAGGTAACCCTACTTTAAGAATTTTCCCCAGCAGAGTCTCCAGTTTTGTGATACGGTGGGAGAACTGACTTGATGTTTTGCGTTTGTGTTTGAAAATGTTGCGATTTAGCAAGAGTCGCCACCGAATTTTCTTTTATCCAAAAGGAAAGGTTAAAAAGCACAGGAAAGACCTTTAGAGATGTTTTCTCGGGTTCGGGGGGTAAATTATGAAAAGGGAAGGTATTAGAACCCTTTTCATCCAGGTTTTTCCACGGGCTCTTAGTTGCTTGCTAGATCACTTTCTTTTGTTTTGAAATGTACTTCGCGTTGTGGGTTTTGAAATTATTTTGAAAATGTGACTTTGTAATGATTCTTATTTCTATAAGAATGCGTACAAAGTTTTGTTTTGAAAATAGTTCAAAGAGGTGTTTGTGGGATGTGTTTTTTGAAAGTGATTTTGAAAAGGTGTATTATTTGTAATGGTTCATGTTTCTATAAGAACGTGTACAAAGTGTTGTCTTTCAAAAATGTTTCAAAATGAAAGTGTTGGTGTATAAAATGTTTTTGTTGTGAGCAAGCGAGCAACTAGGAGCGAACCTACCTACTCAAAAGGTCTTAGAGGTGCTTTTCCTCCTCCTTTAAATGTTGCTATCTTACCATTGATTTGGTAAGAAGCCCCATCGTTGGATGTGAAGGGACGGACGTTGGGATGTTTGTATAGTCATAGAAGGAAACCCATGGGAAGTTTTAGCAATGTCGTTTAGGGACTAGATCGTTTATCGAAGGCAACATCGAGGGTCATCGAGGGACTACGATCTTTTATCGAGGGTCTTTTGCTAAAACGCCCATGTTCGAGGGACATAACTATTTTTCCGATAGGAAACAAAGTGAGATTACCCTAAGGGTGCATGTGTGCGAGTGTGTTTGATTGCATGCCTTTTAGTCTTGATTAGGATGATCTATTTGTCAATTTTCGTATCTTGCCATACACACCCTAATTACTAGCATTTACATTTGAAAGCGATAAATTGCAGAAAAGTAAAGTCCTACGCTATTAAAATATTTAGGGGATGGGGGTACATATTTATGAATGGGGATTGCAAGGCATTTAAGTCCTAATTATCTATTACGACCATATTGAAATACATAATATAAGAAAGAAATGGACTTGTTTAGAAAAAAAAAATTTCCTAAGGAATTAAGAAAAGGAAATAAATTAATTAGTAAAAGGAAAATATTTTTATGTCTTTTTATGTTAATATTAAAAATGATGAAAAAGGGAAATAAATGAAAGACAGAAAAAGTGTGCTACTGCAAGAAAAACAAACAAGGATCAGAAGTTCTGAAGCCAGGCGCGTGACTCAAAGGATCGTCTGTGGAATCATAAGTTCTGGATTGATACGCTCTAAGGCCCTGTAAGAAACGCCAGAGGGAAAGGGAACAGAGGTTCTGGATTGGTACATTCTGAAGTCCTGCAAAAAATGTTAGAGGAAAAACACAGAAGTTCTGGATTGCTATGTGCTGAACTTCTGAATGTCAGAACAGTGAGAAAACCTTAGAAGCTCCGTGCGTGTCAAAACAGTAAGAAGAACTCAGAAGTTCGGTATGGTGCTAAGACAGTGAACAAACAGTCAGCAGTTCAGCGTGTTATCAGTTCATGAAAAATCAGAAGTTCTAAGTGTTAAAACAGTGAGTGAACATCAGAAGTTCAGTGTGCATTAACAGTGAGTGAATATCAGAAGTTCAGTGTGTTTCCACAGTAAGGAGAACTCAGAAGTTTTGTGTTGTACTAAAGTTGTGAGTGAACATCAGAAGTTCTATGCCATATTTCAACTCTTATTCAGCACATCAACAATTTATTCAGTTCTTAATAAACAGCAAATCAGAAGGATAATAGCACAACAGTTTATAGAAGTTTTAATCCTAAATCTGAGTCTAGCCCTAATCAAGAAGTTATGATCCATAGTTTTTCTATTCATGCAATGATATGTACAATATTAATACTATGATATTTACATGTTAATGATGTTCAGAATAAAAAACAAGCAAAGTCAGAAAGACTTACCTTGAACCTGGAGCATGCTTGGAGCTTTGAGTTGCTGCCTTTGGATGTTTTGGAATCAGAAAGAGTAACGGAAGAGAAAATGCCAAGTTCTTTGATTCAAAGGGAAGAACAAAGCTTTTGTTTTCTTTTTGATAAATTTGGATTTTTATGAAGGGTTTCACAGGTTTCTTTTTCTCTTTTGATAGTTCTCTCCTTCCAAAAGCCAACCCCTTTAAAGTGAGATGGAGCAACTTATTTATAGGTGAATTTGTTGTGATTTTTTGGGGGAAAAACAAATGGAATTTGAACCTTTTTTGGCATCCTGTTCCCTTGCTTTTTCATCACTATTTTCATATGCTAGTTTGGTGCACTTATGGGATGCAGGCGTAGGCTGAATTAGCTGTTGGTCATAGGTCTGTGGCGGGTTGTATAGACAAGGTTTTGGGATTTGGTCATTTTCTGACCAAAGCGTTGAATATAACCTTCATATGCTTAAGGGTTGCCTTATTCTTGAAGCAAGCATGGTGGTTGTCAACAGGAATTAAGGAAAAGAAAAAAGCAAAGCATGAGCCTAGTACCAACGTTTTCTATCCCAAGACAGTAGAGGTACACATGGTGAAAATCCTTTAGATAAAGACTCATAAAGTGGTTGTGAGCATAAATGATGATGAGACTTATCACAACCAGAAATCCTGCAACGTGAGATTCTACACCATGGCTTAGTTCTGGATCAGAAGTTCTAAGCTTGCGTAGCATCCAATCTTCTGATCCTTTATCTTTTGGCTCCAGCATGTTCTGACGGAGCTCTCAGACTTTCTAAGAGGCTTGCAGCATGCTTCTTAACCTTCTTTGAATTACCCTGACAAACTCTGACTAAACTTTTGTGAAAACTTACCCAGAAGCTCTGACAAAACTCTGTCTGAACTTTTGTGAAAACTTTCCCAGATGCTCTGACCAAACTCTGTCTTGAGAATATCCAGAATTTGCTGAGTGTTAGGATGATAATCTGGTCACAAGTTCTGAAATTTTCATATTTCTTAAACACTTAGAAAAATTCTAAGTATTTAGAATTTTGACTTCTCCAAAGTAGTTTTGACTTTTGAATTTTTTTGATGAAACAAACTTCATATTCCAACATGTCTTGATGAAATATGATTTTTGAGATTTGATTTTGATCAAAAGTCAAAGATGGACTTCTCAGTGTGCAAATGACCATTTTGCCATTGCGGATGACTTTTCTTGAAAAAATGCAGTTCAAGGCTTGGAAGCAAACTTGAGGATCCAGGGTGATTCTTTGAGAAATGAGAGGGCAAATTTTGGGGTGCAACACATTGGAATCAGTTCATGCAAAAATCACCACTTCACAACTTATAAACAACAACAATCACAACAGACTATCAACAAAATACAAAAATTAGTTCATTAACACAACAACTCAATCATACTACTTGGAATGCAATTCAATACTATGCGAATGCATGTGGTACCATTGGACCAGAACTCCCTTCTTAAAATCTGCCAATAAATAGAGGCATTAACAAGGCATAAGCCTTCTTTGCACTATCACATACACACACAACTATCATAGAGTATGCAAATGTATATGAATGCACTATCACATACACACAACTATCATCATCCATCGTAAGGTGTAAGCCCACATCACCATTATTACCAGTAAATAGAGGTAATTCATCATCATTTAAAACTCCCTGCAACTTCGCATTATCAACAAGAGTTCACAACAACAATCACAACAACACAACATCTTAACATAAATCAACATTGGCCATAAGCTTATCACATCAATCAACGATTCAATCATTAACATAATTAAACAGCAATTTAGCATAACTCACACATCATAGTTAGCGACCAAAAACACAGCATGTACGGGCAAAAAGGGATAGGGAACTACGTGTCCCTCGTCATGCATAACGACTAGGACATCATAGCTACTAAATCATACTCCTCGACACGCACAGAGAAAACAGGGTAACGACCAACTTATGCTCCTCAACATGTCCTGCAACCTAGTTGTTGTACCCCAAAATGTTCCCTCCCATATTTCTCAATACATGTCAAGTGAGGTCCTCAAATTGCTCAAGGAAGTCCAAGGGTTGACCAGACAAACTCTCTCCTAAGGCAGTCTACCTCAAATTATGGTTTCAGTTTGAATCAAGATATTTGAGTCCAAAGGATCCCAAATGCTCACCATTGTCCTAATATGATTCCCAATATCATCCATGTCAAGTTTCAAGCCTTGCAGAGGAAGTTTGCTCAGTCAATTGCTCAAAGGCCTGAAACTCGACTGTGTTAGGGCAAAGGTCAACTCCGACCCACATACAGTCAAACTTCAATATTTTTGGTCAAAATCCTCATTTTGAAGTATTATTCATCATTTGATCAAGGGTTGATCATTATTCCTCAATGATTGATCATAATTCATCAAAGCCCAAAAGTTGCTAAATTAGGGTTTTGTAGGAAAAGTCAACTCAACTTTGATCAAGCATAACTTTCTCATACTTTATCAAACATGACCCATCCAAAGCTCATTTTCAAGAGACTGCAATTCCCTACTATCCATCTTCATCTCCAAAGTTCAAAATATGCACTTACAAGAAGATATGAATTTGGACATTATAAGTCATTTTGAAAAGTCAACAAAAACACCTTTTGGGTTAAAGCTTCATACATGAATATGGAAGACTCAATTGAGACGATAAGAAAAGGGTTGCTTAGACGACATCTTAAGCTTTCTAAAAATTCCAAGAACACATCTCTAGGGTCAAAATTGAGAGAGGTATGCATTGGTAAAGTTGACCCTTTTTGCAAAATTGACAAAAGTCAAATGTGTCCAAAATTGCATTTTTTGCTAAATGGGCCCAACTTTTTATGCTTGCACTGAGTTTGTAATGTGACCCACGACTCATGATCCCTTCCATTTGTCATTATTTTATTTTTGTCATTTATTTTGATTTTATTTCAATTAAATCAAATAAAATCAAAATAAAATAATGAAAATATCAAAAACTAATCAAATCTTAAGATTTTGTGCATGTTTAGGTCTATTATACACTTGGAAGTGAGATCAAATCTTGAAAGGATCATATGGATACAAAAGATTGCATTTTGCTTGATTTGGAAATATTTGCATAAAGGATCAAATCATGAATCAATGATCATAATTGGAGAAGATTTGAAATAAGTTTGCAACCCTAATTCTTTCTAGGGTACATAAAGAACATTTGCAGATCAGAAAGAGAGAGATTGGAGGCGTGTAAAAGAGAAAGCAAAGTTGAAAAAATTCAAGAAAAGTGGCAAACTGATTTCCACGTTTTAGACTAATTCAAAGCATTCTAGTCATCCCAATCAATTGTTGGACTCCCCAGGATCATATTAAAACCATTAACAAGCTTCCTCAAGCCTTGAAACGCGTTGTAAGTACCACACAGTTTTCATATTTTCTTGAAATCGAATACCATCATTCTGGCATCTTTAACGTGATTTATTAGCATATTCTTAATCCATGAGTTATTTGCAAGCTAATGGTTGTACTTAATTGCATTTTTATTGACTAAACAACAAGTTACCATGGCTAGGGTTCTAGTTTTGTTTTTAGGGGTTTTGTGTACATGAACAATTAGGCGTGGATAGTGGTACCATGATGCTCGTGAGGTTGCAACGAGTTGATTGGTACCACTGGTTGATTTATCATGCAGGGACAAGATTTTGGAGTGGACAAGGGTTGTACCTACGCCAAGTGTCCGTAGGTAAAAGTGGTTTGTCTAAAACGAGAGGCAAGGAAGAAAAAGGATAACGTGGCGCTCCATGACTCGCCCATTTAAATTTCGTGCGTTTGATAATTATTATTTTGTTTTTACCATATAACGCTTGTTTATTATTACATGTACAAATAACCAAGCCAGCTCATATGGTAGCCTGCAGCGTGAGAATGCTCAAGGACCTGGGTTCGATCCCCAGGTCCCCATATTGCTTCATATATTTTTTCCTTGCATAATCAGGTACACGAGTCTCCCATGTGACTACCATGCGTCATCAGCATTCAACCATCAGATCCCCAGCATGCCAGATCCAAGGCTTCCCACGTGAGGGTCCACCATGCACTGGAGTCAAGCGTACGCATGGGATCTGGCAAAGTCAAACAGGGCTAGAGTTATTGAGCTCAGATCTACCATCAACACCCCCTCCCTTTGCTATTAACCTCAGGCCCATTCCTTTTCTTTTCTAATTTTTCTTTTATTTAATTTCTTTTATTTAATTATTTTCTAACACAAATTAATTTCCTTTTTACAAAAAAGCATAAAATCAAGTTTCAAAAATTTAGAATTAGGTATTTATTATTTTATCAAATTTAATTTAATATTAGTTTAAATCTAATTTAGGTTAATTCTATCTTTTTTATATATTTAAAATCAATTAGAAAAAATTAGGGTTTTGCTTTTGACTTAATTTTTATTTCTTTCTCAATAAAACAATAATACAAAAATAGATTAATTTAATCATTTTTCTTAATTTAAATTAATTAGTAAAACTTTATTTTCTCAAAATAATAAAAAAAACAAAAAAATGATTTTTCTTTTTAAGTTTTAACTAGGTTTAGATAGGGTCAAAACCCTAATTCCTTTTCATTTAATTCATCGTGCGCATTTTATTATTTTTGCAATATTAATGTAACTGCTTACAGTATGTAATAGTTTAATTAGGATTTTTTTTATCGTTTTACGGGTTTTTTGGCTATGTAATCCCTCCCCCGAAGCCTTGTAATAGCGTAGTTTTATTTCTCGCATTTTAACTCTTGCAAATATTAACTGTTAGATGTATGTTAATAGGATTGTATGACAAGATTGCATGACAATTTAAAAATGGCTAGAAAACCCTAATGTGCAAAGATAATAACTGATATCAAATCACTCGCACATGCGCACTCCTAGGGTATACTCTCACTTCGGTTGCCTTCGGTAAAAGGTCATTAGGTATAGGGTGTCTTAGTGGTTGCCCTCCTGTCTAAACAAAGGTCAAATGTCCCGTTCAGAAATGTTGCCTCGGAAATGTTGCCTCAGAAAGGTTGCCTCGGAAATGTTGCCTCGAATATGATCTTAAGACATTAGGGTTATTACTAAGACGTCCTAACATTGCTTTAGTGATCGTACATCCCTTATGAATTGACCCTTACAACTCCAACGACGGTGCTTCCTATTTCTCAATAGTAGGATAAGCTATGTCTAAAGGAAACAACAACAGAAACAATCTTTTTTCGAGTAGGTATATGCTAGTAAGTACTTGCTCAAAATCAAACTTTTCACACCAAACACTTTTCAAACAATGTTTTCAAAAACACTTCGTAACACTCTTGAAGACAAAAGCAAGGATTAAAATGAAGTAAAATAAAAACTTTTCAAAACAAACACACACAAGAAATTTAAAAAGATGAGCAAGTACCTAAGAGCCCATGGAAAACCATGGATAGAAAGGGTGCTAGCAACTTCCCTTTCTATAATCTACCCCCCGTACTCAAAATCTCGAAAAAGGAATTTTTCTGTGCTTTTTATCTTTCCTGTTGGATAAAATAAAATTCGATGGTGACTCTTGCTTACCACGATATTTTGCAAACACAAACGCAAAACGCAAACTAGCATTTTCAAAAACAGTCGGTCCTGCCACCGTATTACAGAACTGTCGACTCTGCTGGGGAATAAATAAGGGGGGTATACCTTAGGATTAGTTCATCATAAATTGCTTCTCTTGTTTGTTTTGGTTGCTTTACTTTTAAGGATTTTGTATTGGGAGTTACTATAGATCCTAACCCGAACCTGGGGACACCTTTTTAGGTAAGTAGCAATAAACTGTGAGGGAACTGTACGGTGTAGACCGATATGGTTGAAGCAGTAGCTACGTTGATGTGGCACATTGGTTGGTACCGGTATCCCTTGTGGAGAAACGAGGAGAATACGTGGATGCTATGTGTGTCGTTAAGCATCAACTGACCTTAGAACCCTTAATCGACCAACTTCGCCACTAGGAAGTAGTGAGATAGCCGGCCTCGGTATAAATCTGAGAATTGGTTGATACTCGATGCTACACTCATTTAGACCATACTCTCGAGATAGTTCCAGCTTCAAGAAAAGATTGCGTGAGCTAAACCCATGACCGATGGAGGATGGTCAGTGATATTGAGAACCTCTAGAACCCAGTTACTTTTTCTAAGACAGGTTGAAACTAACTGAACTTCAAGAGGGTAATACCTTTGACCCCATGCAAGCCTTAAACTTAAGGGCTTTTATGTGACTTGTTTGCCTTTGCTATTCCTGTTATCCGCTATACCTGTTGATTGTTTTCATCATGACATCATGCATCATAACATAGCATGCATACTTCATTATACAAACCATTTCAAAGACCGAGGGGATTTATCTTTGTTCTGTTTTGCAGATTATGGCTTCCGTGCGCAGAAACACCATCCGAGTTAACTTTGTGCAAATACCTGCTCAACTCAAAGAGTTAGCCTCAAGAGTTTTTTAGACTTCTTCATTCACTAGGAGACATGGTAAGCTTCTTAGCCTGGTCACCTTAAAGTTTGATGAGCATATGATGAGTGTGCTTTTCCAGTTCTTCGATCATGTGCATCATTGCTTCACCTTCCCAGATTACCAGTTGGTTCCCACTTTGGAGGAATTCTCTCACTTATTGGGTATATCCATCCTAGAGAAGGTGCCTTTCACAGGTATGGAAGAGACTCCTAGACCAGAAGACATTGTTGCAGCTCTGCATCTAAAGCGGTCTGATGTAGTATCCAATTGGGAGACACGAAGTGGGGTCGAAGGTTTCTTAGCCAAATTTCCGATGGATCAAGCTCAGCTGTTCTGAGATAACTTGGATTTTCAGGATTTCGAAGATATCTTGGCTCTCCTTATCTACAGTTTGGTTCTTTTCCCGAATCCGAATTCCTTTATGGATGTGAATGCGGTTAAGATATTCCTTTCTTGCAATCTTGTGCCTACTTTACTGGGTGATATCTTACATGCCCTCTACACCCGTACTGTGCGAAGAAGAGGGAATCTCATGTGTTGCATGCCACTACTGTCGAGGTGGTTTATTTCACACCTCCCCAAGTATGTGTTGAAGAAAGAAGAAGGTTTGGGATGGTATTATAAGATAATGTTGCTTGCCCATGCAGACATTCTTTGGAGCTCCCGAGTTATGGAAAGCACTGAAGTCATTGATCGTTGTGGGGGATACCCTAATATCCCATTGCTTGGAATCAGAGGGGGAATAACCTACAATCCTTGTCTAGCTTTGCGACAATTTGGTTGTGCTCGGAGAGATGGTCCTCATGAGCTACTTCTTGCGGATATTTCATTTGACTACAAGGAAGACGTAGACGAACACCGCCGAAGGTTTATACGAGCTTGGGGCATGGTGAACAGATCTGACCATCAAGAGCTAGGACCAAGGACTTCTCTCCCTATGCAGCCTTATCTCCAGTGGGTCCGAGCTCGAGCCCAGAAGCTTGGGTTGCCCTATGAAGCTATGTTCCCAGTGATTGTGGAGCCCACCAATGAAGAGGGCATTCCTTATACAGTTCTTTATCCTTACATGCCCACTGATCTTGGGGCATTACAGAGATCCTGGATTCAGCTGAAAGAGGAGAGGGATACCTACCGGGAAAAGTACCATGAGCAAGAAAGGAAGATCTTGAAGCTCACCAGGAAACTCGAGGAAGAACGAGTGATCAACGACTATGTCAGCACAAAGAGGAAGCGTCCATGGGATTTCTGATTTTGCTTTTTCTAGTTTAGATTTGTTTTTCATTTATTTCTTTGTAACACCTCAAAGGAATTGTTGAACTTTTTAAGAGTTAATCTAATAAAGTTTGTTTTATTGTTGGTTTGCAAATTTAAATCTCCCAAAGTCTTTGGAATCATTACATATGCATCCCATTATCATGCACACCATTAAAGGTACCATTACAGGTTTGTCATCTTCTTCGCTGTTTATTTCAGCAGTTATGTCTTCCGATCAAGCCATCAAAGATCTTCAGGCACAAAATGCCCAATTCCAACAAATGTTCTTAAGCTTGGCTAAAGGGCAAGAGGATTTGAAGACCCTGATTCTGAAAGAAAAGAAGAAGAAGAAGATGGTTGGTGTTCTAAACATGGGTAGAAGATTCAGAGAAAGGATAAGACAATCAGCTGATCTGACCTCCTCGTCCAAAGACGGGGAGAACCAAGAAAGGACAAAGGACCCTAGTCCGAAAGTTTATGATAACGATACGGGTTACGATGAAGAGCAATATCCTCCTGCTGAGGATATGTACAAGCAGTTAGAAGACTGTCTAAGTGCTATGGAGATTCAGAAGATCCCTGATTTGGATTTTGGAGAGCTGGGACTGGTATCAGGAGTGGTGATCCCTCATAAGTTCAAAGCTCTGGTTTTTGCCAAGTACGATGGAGTATCCTGTCCAAAACTCCATCTTCGTTCGTATGTCAGGAAAATCTAACCCCACACTGCTGATAAAAATTTGTGGGTACACTTCTTTCAAGATAGTCTGTCAGGGACTCAGCTTGAATGGTTTTATCAATTGGAAGGAGCCAATGTCCGAAACTGGGAAAACCTTTTCGCCTCTTTCTACAGGAAGTATCAGTATAACGCCGACCTTGCTCCCACTCGTACTCAGCTTCAGAGTATGTCTATGTGTGCAAGCGAAGGTTTTAAGGACTATGCTCAAAAGTGGAGAGATTTGTCTAGAAGAGTCCAACCCCCTTTGTCTGATAGGGAGTTGGTTGACATGTTTTTAGGGACGCTATTTAGTACATTTTTCAACCATCTGATCGTCAGTTCGTCATCTGGGTTTACTGAGTTGATTTTGACTGGGGAGAGAGTAGAAGCTGGTATCCGAAGTGATAAGATATAGAAGGATACTTCATCAAGTGCAGTAAAGAAGCCTTTCACTGGTAAGAAAGAAGCTAGTGCAGTCTATGGCTCGAGAAGCCAAAACAGACCCGAACACCGTCAAGCAGTAAACGCGATAGTGATATCAAGACCCACAATTGCTCCACAATGCAACAATCAACAAAGGATGGAAAGACCACAGAGGCAGTACACTCGGCTCAATATGACCTTGTCTCAAATTCTACCATAATTATTGAAGACTAATCTGGTAAGTCTGAGGGAAGCCCCGAAGAATCCCAACACCACTTCTCCTCATTATAACCCGAATGCCTGATGCGCCTATCATTCCGAAGGTCCGGGTCATGATACAAACAACTGTTGGGCCTTGAAAAATAAGGTGCAATATTTGATCTAAGCCAAAGAGATTGAGTTTGACGCTCCAGAGAAGCCCAACGTCATAACTGCACCCATGCCCAAGAATGACTCGGGAATCAATGCTATTAAGGTTGTCTCCTCTATAGAGGATACCGATGATGAGAACCCAAACATCGACAACTGGATCTACCCTACAACCAATGGCGGACTAAGCAACTAGACGGTGAAGGACTTCATACCTGTTTCTCTTATTTCACAGTAATTGACTTTTGTTTTGAAGTTTGTAATAAATAGTTTAAAACTTTATGGCCCGGTGCCTTGCCCGAGGCATCTTGTCTTTGCTTGTGAGGGCTTATTATTTGTCATTTCAAATATCATTAATAAAACATTGGACGTTTCTTGCATTACAAATTTTGTGCTCCTTGTTTTTATTTTCTCTGTCTTTTGCTTTATCAAAAACAGCTATTCTCTTACACACACTCACGTATCACAATGCAGATCCATATCCACTCTAGATCCCATTGATAAAAACTCTACTACTGCCAGTTATGACTTCGAAAATCCGATCAACCAAGCCGAGGACGAAGGTGAGGATGATTGTGAGGTGCCTGGAGAACTTGCTAGACTATTACAGCTGGAAGAGAGGGCCATACAGCCTCATGAAGAGCCAGTTGAATCAGTAAATTTGGGTACAGAGGAAGACAGGAAGGAGGTTAAGATAGGTACGAATATGGAGCCTAGTGTCAAGCAACGGTTGATACAGATGCTACGCGACTATGTTGAGATCTTCGCTTGGTCGTATGAAGACATGCATGGGTTAGACACTGATATCATGGTTCAGCGCCTGCCGACTAAAGAAGATTTTCCTCCGGTAAAGCAGAAGGTTCGCCGTATGCGCCCTGAGATGTCTAAGAAAATCAAAGCTGAGGTCATGAAACAGTTTGATGCCGAATTTTTAGCTGTCACTTCTTATCCGTAGTGGGTTGCCAACGTTGTTCCGGTGCCTAAGAAGGATGGTAAGGTACGGATGTGTGTGGACTATAGAGATCAGAATAGGGAAAGCCCCAAGGATGACTTCCCACTTCCTCATATCGATGTTCTAGTCGACAACACTGCGCATCATAAGATCTTCTCTTTTATGGATGGTTTTTCTGGTTACAACCAGATCAAGATGGCTCCCGAGGACATGGAGAAGACACCCTTCGTTACACAGTGGAGCACCTTCTTCTATAAGGTAATGCCTTTCGGATTGAAGAATGTTGGGGCCACTTATCAACGTGCCATGGTCGCTTTGTTCCACGACATGATTCACCATGACATTGAGGTTTATGTTGATGACATGATCGCAAGGTCCCAGACTGAGGAAGAACATCTCGACCACCTCCAGAAACTATTTGACAGGTTGAAGATGTACAAGATGAGGTTGAACCCGAACAAGTGCACCTTCGGGGTAAGGTCTGGTAAGCTGCTGGGTTTTGTCGTCAGTGATAAGGGTATTCAGGTGGACCCTGCAGAGGTGAAAGCTATACAGGAGATGCCAGCTCCCCATACGGAAAAGGAAGCCAGAGGCTTTTTGGGACGTCTGAACTACATCGCCCGGTTCATTTCACACCTGACCGCTACTTGTGAGCCAATCTTCAAGCTGATGAAGAAAGATCAAGTGGTAAAGTGGAATGACGAATGCCATACCACTTTCGAAAGGATTAAGGAATACCTCTAAAAGCCATTTATTCTGATGCCTCCAGTTGAAGGAAGACCTTTGATCTTATACTTGACAGTACTGGATAATTCAATCGTGTGTTTGCTGGGGCAGCATGAGGAGTCTGGCCGAAAAGAGCACGCTATTTACTACCTTAGCAAAAAGTTTACCGACTGCGAGACCCGATACTCGTTGCTCGAGACAACATGCTGCGCTTTGGCATGGGCTGCTCGCCGGATAAGACATTATATGCTTACTCACACCACCTTGTTGATATCAAAAATGGATCCAATCAAGTATATCTTCGAGAAGCCTTCCTTGTCCGGAAGAATAGCAAGATGGCAGATGATCTTACCTGAGTACGACATCTAATACACAACCCAAAAAGAAATCAAGGGGAGTGTGTTGGCAGATCATTTGGCGCATCAGGCCGTGAATGACTACCAATCCATGAATTTCGAGTTCCCAGATGAGAACATCATGTTGGTGACCGACTGTGAGAAACCTGGACTGGATGAAGGACCTGAGGAAGGATCCCGATGGTCCATGTATTTTGATGGAGCCTCTAACGCGTTGGGTAATGGCATCAGTGTTGTAATTATATCTCCTGAGGGTTGTCATACTCCATTCACCGCCCGATTATGTTTTAACTGCACCAACAATATGGCGGAGTATGAAGCATGCATCCTAGGTCTTCGAGCTACTATTGACCTAAGGATTAAGTTCTTGAATGTATTCGGAGATTCCGCTCTAGTGATCAGTTAGATCAAAGGCGAGTGGGATACGAAGCACCCAAATCTTATTCCTTACAAAGAGTATGTACTAACATTGCTCCCACATTTTGAGGAGATAACCTTTAAACACTTCCCGGGAGAGGAGAACCAGTTAGCGGACGCGCTAGCTACCATGTCTTCTATGTTCAAAGTCAGGTGGGACAATGAAGCTCCCCAGATAACCATCGATAGGTTGGACGAACCCGCACATTGCTGTGACATTGAGACTAAAGAGGTAGCAGATAAACCCTGGTTTCACAAGGTAAAGAGGTATCTTGAGGCTCAAGAGTACCCCGAGGGTGCGTATGTTAATGATAAGAAATTTTTGAGAAGGTTCGCTGCAAAGTTCTTCATTGGTAATGGTATCCTATATAAGCGTAACCATGATTCGACGTTACTGCAATGTGTGGATAAAAGCAAGGCAGAAAGGATCATGGCAGAGTTACATGAAGGAACCTTAGGAAATCATTCCAGTGGACATACCATGGAAAAGAAAATCCTACGGGCAGGATATTATTGGTCCACTATGGAAGCCGATTGTTATCAGCATTCTCGAACCTATCATAAATGCCAAGTCTATGCTGATAAGGTGCATGTACCTCCAGTTCCTCTGAATGTTTTGATGGCTCCTTGGCCTTTCGCAATGTGGGGCATCGACATGATCGGAGAGATCAGACCTACTGCATCCAACGGGCATCGTTTCATTCTGGTAGCAATTGATTACTTTACGAAGTGGGTCGAGGCAACTTCCTTTGCTACAGTAACCAAGAACGTCGTGGCGCGGTTTATCTGACACAATCTGATTTGTCGATATGGTGTACCAGAGTGGATCATTATGGACAATGGTACAAATCTCAACAATACAATGATCACCGAACTCTGCAAACAATTTAAGATACAACATCATAACTCTTCTCCCTATCGGCCGAAGATGAACGGACCTATTGAAGCAGCTAATAAGAACATCAAGAAGATTATGCAGAAGATGACAGTGACATACAAAGACTGGCATGAGATGTTACCATTCGCTCTTCATGGGTATCGTACCTCAGTACAGACATCGATAGGGGCAACACCCTATTCTCTGGTGTATGGAATGGAGGCGGTCTTACCCATTGAGGTCCATATTCCTTCTTTAAGGATTATGAAGGATGCAGGTTTGAGAGAAGACGATTGGATCCAGACCCGACTTGATCAGCTGAACTTAATCGACGAGAAGAGGCTTACTTCTATTTGTCATGGTCAGACGTATCAGAAGCGAATGATCAAGGCTTTTAACAAAAAAGTTAGACGTTAGGAATATCAAGTCGGGGATCTGGTGATCAAACGCATCATTCTGCCGCAAGGTGATCCCAGGGGAAAATGGACCCCCACCTACGAAGGGCCATTTGTGGTTAAGAACATTTTCTTGGGAGGAGCTATAATTCTAACCACCATGGATGGCGACGACCTTCCTCACCCCATCAATGCAGACATAGTGAAAAGATACTACGCCTAATCAAAGACCCGCTAGGTTGACTGGCCTAGGCAAAAATAAGGGCTTCCCTGTGGACCAAAAGGGTTCGGGCAAAAATAAGGGATGAAATGAAGAAAAAAAACTGTACACCCAGCAAGTCGAAAACCTGAAAAGGTAGCTTGGGCAAAAAATGGTATCCCGGTGGACTGAAAACCCGCAAGGGCGGTCCAGGCAAAAATTAGGGATCAAAGTGTAACACTATGTCTCATTGGATCATCTTGCAACCAGACTTTAGTATCGACTATCAAGCTCGGACGGCTCCAATTAATCTGATCTACCTTCGATCAAGTAGCAAAGTGATGAGATGCTCGAAGATATAAAGGCAATAGCAGAGTTAGAACCCAATGGGATTGTTTCACATAGCTGTTTTTATTTCTTTTACACAAATTGTATAATTTCTATCTTTCGGCGGCGTTCTCTTACTAGGACGTCAGCCTCTTTGTACAAAACGCCTATTACAGGCCAACTTCAAATCAATATAATTCATTTTCACAAGAAATTTCAAATTTTTTTTCTTTTTCTGTTTTGTTTTGCAAGAACATCAAATGATTCATTTTTTATATATGAATTTGAAAATGATTGCTGCTCATAAATATTTACATGAGAAACAAAAGACAATTACTCGTAATTCTAGGAACAAGGGTAAATAAGAAGTGTCCAAACCTTACAGTTGCTCTACCCACCAGGTACAAGGATGAAGCCAGCTTAAGAATATAACTGAAATTTCCTACATTCCCCACAGAGTATGAAGTATCTAAAGACAATGGTGTTAGCTCTCCCCAGCCGAGGTTCATAATCACGAATGAGTCGGCAAAATTCTCCCAAGCAGAGTTTATCTATCACTAGCAGCAGAAGTTCATCCCCAACTGAGTTTATTTCTCTAAATCAGCAGATCATCTGACATAGTATCTCTCTTCCCCGCAACGTCATTCCCCTACAGGGTTATTCTCAAACAGTGTCTCTCCCGGCGATTTGTTCTCAAGCAGGACAGATGCAAGTCTCCAGCTAATCAGCTTCGGTCACTATCTCCAGCAAGAACGAAGAACTCAACTCTTTGTACTCTCCAGCAACAATCCAGGATTTATTTTCCCCAGCTAGAGAGTATCAAAAGAACATTGCATATCCATACATCATAGCATGCGCATACGCATCATACAACACAATCTCATTTATTTTGAGAACATCATTACTCAATACATTTCATACATCATGACATCACATACGACTAACTCTTTACCTTTCAGGGAAAGATGCAATCAAGTTCTGTCAAGAATTCTCTGGTTCAGTCAAATCGATACTAAGATTTCTATTCCAGTTCAAGCTATGAAGCCCGGATTTGACCGGATAATATCTTGATTTCTCCAAAATACTACGAAGCCTGGAATCGACCAGATAGTGGTATATCTTAAATTCAAGCTATGAAGCCCGGATTCGACCGGATAATATCTTGATTTCTCCAAAATACTATGAAGCCTAGAATTGACCAGATAGTGGTATATCTTAAATACAAGCTTTGAAGCCCGGAAATCGACCAGAAATCAGCTTAACCCTCAGCAAGTTATTGTGAAGCCTGGAGATCGACCAGATAGTAATACAAGATACCATGAAGCCTGGAATCGACCAGATAATAGTATAAGACGCTGTGAAGCCTAGAGCACGACCAGATAGCAGCAAAGGATACTGAAGCCTGGGACACGACTAGATAACAGTATAAGGTACTGCGAAGCTTGGAATTCAATCAAATAGCAGTTTACTCGGCCAATTACTATGAATCTTGGAAATTGACAGGATATTAGTAAGCCTTAAATTCAAGTTGAAGCCCGGATGCGACCGAATAATCACTTGATTCCTTCTGAAGCCTGGAGCACGACCAGATAAGAATTGAGAAATTGCAAAGCCTGGAGAACGACCAGATAGCAAGTTTAATCTCATCTCCCCAGTAAGTCACTGTAAATCCTGGAGCATGACCAGATAACAGTCAGTCTTATTTTCCTCACCAAATAATTGCAAAGCCTGGAGCACGACCAGATAGTAGTTCATTGTCTCTGCCTCGATTAAGAGATGATTCCCCAACAGAGTAACGGACAGCTGAAGTTCCTAAAACTCTATTTCTCTCAAGACAGAGACCAGTATGCCCCAGCGAAATCCTCCCCAACAACAGGTATACAGGTTCTTGCAAAGGAATCTCTTATGCGATCGACACTTCTTCTGATGGCATCTTTAAGCCCATCTTCTGACATCAACCTTCAAATGGCATCTATAAGCCCATTCACGATATTGCAAGACCACTACCACTTCATGCGAGTGCAAATTTCTGGGCACTCTAGTGTTCAATCATCTTCCACCTTCGGATCACGAAAGGCAGACAAGCCAATCTACATCCTCATGTTTAAGAAGATTGAATAGGGGCAGCTGTTGTACCCCAAAATTTTCCCTCCCATATTTCTCAATACATGTCAAGTGAGGTCCTCAAATTGCTCAAGGAAGTCCAAGGGTTGACCAGACAAACTCTCTCCTAAGGAAGTCTACCTCAAATTAGGGTTTTAGTTTGCATCAAGATATTTGAGTCCAAAGGATCCAAAATTCTCACCATTTTCCTAATATGATTCCCAAGATCATCCATGTTAAGTTTCAAGCATTGCAGAGGAAGTTTGCTCAGTCAATTGATCAAAGGCCTGAAAATCGACTATGCTAGGGCAAAGGTCAACTCTGGCCCACATACAGTCAAACTTCAAGATTTTTGGTCAACATCCTCATTTTGAAGTATTATTCATCATTTGATCCAGGGTTGATCATGATTCCTCAAGTATTGATCATAATTCATCAAAGCCCAAAAGTTGCTAAATTAGGGTTTTGTAGGAAAGGCAAATCAACTTTGCCCAAGCATAACTTGCTCATACTTTATCAAAAATGACGCATCAAAATCTCATTTTGAATATAATGCAATTACCTACAATCCATCTTCAGCTCCCAAGTTCAAAATATGCACTCACAAGAAGATATGAATTTGGAGATTATAGGTCATTTTGAAAAGTCAACAAAAACACCTTTTGGGTCAAAGCTTCATACATGAATATGGAAGACTCAATTGAGATGAGACAAAAATGGTTGCTTAGAGGACATCTTAAGCTTTCTAAAAAGTCCAAGAACACATCTCTAGGGTCAAAATTGAGAGAGTCATGCATTGGTAAAGTTGACCCTTTTTGCAAAATTGCCAAAAGTTAAATGTGTCCAAAATTGCATTTTTTGCTAAATGGGTCCAACTTTTTATGCTTGCACTTAGTTTGTAATGTGACCCACAGCCCATGATCCCTTCCATTTTGTCATTCTTTTATTTTGTCATTTATTTTGATTTTATTTCAATTAAATCAAATAAAATCAAAATAAAATAATGAAAATATCAAACACTAATCAAATCTTAAGGTTTTGTGCATTTTTAGGTCTATTATAAAACTGGAAGTGACATCAAATCGTGCAAGGATCATATGGATACAAAAGATTGCATTTTGCTAGATTTGGAAAGATTTGCACAAAGGATCAAATCATGAATCAATGATCATAATTGGAGAAGATTTGAAACAAGTTTGTAACCCTAATTCATTCTAGGGTAAATAAAGAACATTTGCAGATCAGAAAGATAGAAATTGGAGCCGTGTATAAGAGAAAGCAAAGTTGCAAAAATTCAAGAAAAGTGGCAAATTGATTTCCATGTTTCAGACCAATTCAAAGCAATCTAGTCATCCCAATAAATTGCTGGACTCCCCAGGATCATATTGCAACCATTAGCAAGCTTCCTCAAGCTTTGAAACGCGTTGTAAGTACCACACGATTTTCATATTTTCTTGAAATCGAAAACCATCATTCTGGCATCTTTAACATGATTTATTAGCATATTCTTAATCCATGAGTTATTTGCAAGCTAATGGTTGTACTTAATTGCATTTTTATTGACTAAACAGCAAGTTGCCATGGCTAGGGTTCTAGTTTCGTTTTTAGGGGTTTTGTGTACATGAACAAATAGGCGTGGATAGTGGTACCATGATTCTTGTGAGGTTGCAACGAGTTGATTGGTACCACTGGTTGTGATTTATCATGCAGGGACAAGATTTTGGAGTGGACAAGGGTTATACCTACGCCCAATGTCCGTAGGTAAAAGTGGTTTGTCTAAAGCGACAGAGGCAAGGAAAAAGAAGGATAACGTGGCGCTCCATGACTCGCCCATTCAAATTTCGCGTGTTTGATAATTATTATTTTGTTTTACCATATAACGCTTGTTTATTATTACATGTACAAATAACCAAGCCAACTCAGATGGTAGCCTGCAGCGTGAGAATGCTCAAGGACCTGGGTTCGATCCCCAGGTCCCCATATTGCTTCATATATTTTTCCTTGCATAATCAGGTACACGAGTCTCCCAATGTGGCTACCATGCGTCATCAACATTCAACCATCAGATCCCCAGCATGCCAGATCCAAGGCTTCCCACATGAGGGTCCACCATGCGCTGGAGTCAAGCGTACGTATGGGATCTGGCAAAGTCAAACAGGGCTAGAGTTATTGGGATCAGATCTGCCATCAACACCCCCTCCTTTTTCTATTTACCTCAAGCCCATACCTTTTCTTTTCTAATTTTTCTTTTATTTAATTTCTTTTATTTAATTATTTTCTAACACAAATTAATTTCCTTTTTACAAAAAATCATAAAATCAAGTTTCAAAAATTTAGAATTAGGTTTTTATTATTTTATCAAATTTAATTTAATATTAGTTTAAATCTAATTTAGATTAATTCTAACTTTTTTATATATTTAAACTCAATTAGATAAAATTAAGGTTTTGCTTTTGAATTAATTTTTATTTCTTTCTCAATAAAACAAAAATACAAAAATAGATTAATTTAATCATTTTTCTTAATATAAATTAATTAGTAAAACTCTATTTTCTCAAAATAATCAAAAACAACAAAAAATAATTTTTCTTTTTAAGTTTTAATTAGGTTTAGATGGGGTCAAAACCCTAATTCCTTTTCATTTAATTCATCGCACGCGTTTTATTATTTTTGCAATATTAATGTAACTGCTTACAATAGGTAATAGTTTAATTAGGATTTTATTTTTTTTTATCGTTTTACGGGTTTTTTGGCTATGTAATCCCACCCCCGAAGCCTTGTAATAACGTAGTTTTATTTCTCGCATTTTAATTCTCGCAAATATTAACTGTTAGATGTATGTTAATAGGATTGTATGACAAGATTGCATGGCAATTTTAAAATTGCTAGAAAACCCTAATGTGCAAAGATAATAACTGAAATCAAATCACTCGCACATGCGCACTCCTAGGGTATACTCTCACTTTGGTTGCCTTCGGTAAACGGTCATTAGGTATAGGGTGTCTTAGTGGTTTCCCTCCTGTCTAAACAAAGGTCAAATGTCTCGTTCGGAAATGTTGCCTCGGAAATGTTGCCTTAGAAAGGCTGCCTCGGAAATGTTGCCTCGAATATGACCTTAAGACATTAGGGTTATTACTAAGACGTCCTAACATTGCTTTAGTGATCGTACGTCCCTTACGAATTGAACCTTACAACTCCAACGACGGTGCTTCCTATTTCTCAATAGTAGGATAAGCGCTGTCTAAAGGAAACAAGAACAGAAACAATCTTTTTTCGAGTAGGTAGATGCTAGTAGGTACTTGCTCAAAATCAAACTTTTCACAACAAACACTTTTCAAACAAAGTTTTCAAAAACACTTCGTAACACTCTTGAAGACAGAAGCAAGGGTTAAAACAAAGTAAAACAAAAACTTTTCAAAACAAACACACACAAGCAATTTAAAAAAATGAGCAAGTACCTAAGAGCCCATGGAAAACCATGGATAGAAAGGGTGCTAACACCTTCCCTTTCTATAATCTACCCCCCGTACTCAAAATCTCGAAAAAGGATTTTTTTTGTGCTTTTTTCCTTTCCAGTTGGATAAAATAAAAGTCGGTGGCGACTCTTGCTTACCGCGACATTTTGCGAACACAAACGCAAAACACAAACCAGTATTTTCAAAAACAGTCGGTTCTGCCACTGTATCACACTAGTACTGCTCGACAGTCTAACACATACCCCCCGACACGCCTCACAGCCTAATATGCCACATTGTACTTAACACCATCAACATCCTCCTCGACCACTAGTTCGGTCAACAACACGGACATGATACAACATCTTAAAGACCATACTACTACAATTCCTAACTTTCGGCCAACCGCTCGGAATAACACAACAATGGGCAACTATTCCTATCAATAGATTTGTTCATTATACAAGACCGACTACAACAATAATTCCTAACTTCTTGCAAACTGCTCGAGCCACTACAACATCGTAACGACCACACCAACATAACGACCACAACAACCTAAAGACCGTAAAAACCTAACCTACACTTCGATTAAATCGCGCAGTTCCACGAATCAAACATCCATAACATAACAAAACGGGCATCTTCCCTTAACAGGTTTAGCAACATCACGGCCAACAATCACAATTACGACTGATTCTCCATAATAAACATCATAAATCCCATTATAAGTTCAGAACCCCACCCTTACCTGGATTGAAGGTCTCTCAACCAAAGCTTCGGCCGAAATCCTTGATTCTCTCTTCTCGACACCGGGAAACTTGCTCCTCATTCGTGCACCTCTATCGGTCAGCGTATAGAAATCCTTATTCACCAACTAAAACAAATCCTTGTGTTAGCTTCTCCTTATATATCAATCCTCTTGGGCCTAACCTACACCCCCACTTTACTACTTCCAACCAATAGCTTAAGCTCAACATTATTAATTCCATATATTCTCTTTAATTCCACAATATAATTATTATTAATAAACTAAATAATTAATTAATAATAATCTAACAACTTATACCAATGATCCTCAATATTACACAACTTCACAATTATTCCGAAATAATATAATTGAATAAATAATTAAATTAAATTACTGGCGTTACAACTCTCCTCCACTTAGAATATTTTCATCATCAAAAATCTACTCTATACTACCACTCTTAACGCGAATTTCGCATCTCACCTCTTGATCCCTAAGTCGTGTCTGGAAACACTTCAACCACTACTTCTCAACACGATTTAAATCAAATACACACATGCTAATTATTCAACACTGTGCGACACAACTGTTACTAGCATCTCAACTACTCCACCATAATCTAACATATCAACATTTAGAGTAGCAACAACTATAACACACGTATACTTGGATGTACATCATCTCAATATCATCTTAACAACATTTTTCAACACCAAAACACATACACAATTTCGTTCCCGTATGCCAATTATCAACAAAATATCAATAAATTTTTCCATATCGTCGTATCGTTCTTATAGTGACATCAACACAACCAACATAATCAACTTCGTCACATTATGGAGTATCATTCCTTACTTACAGAAATCAACAATAACATCTCAATAATGATAACAAAATCATTACAACATCAACTTAACTGTATAACTCAACAAGCATACCCATAGCTCACCATCAACCAACAGTCCACAATAATTTTCTTATAAAATCCTCAAATATTTACTAGCAACCATAGTGCTCTGGAACAATATCTCTATGTCAACAATCCACCAAATCAAGCATGTAGATTAAGACACACCATTCCCACAGGCTTATGATGTTTTAATCCTTCACTTCTAACGATTCGTACACGCATAACAACTGCGCCACATCACGCTCCAGCTGCGCAACTTTGATAATCCACCTTAAGTCAACGTCCTCATTAAAATTTCCATCAGCTATCTAGCTCACGAGTTTCAATCTAGTTTCATACTTTCCTCAATACCCACCATAAACCATTGTTCACTTGATATTCTCAATCTTTCACTTTGCAACGTTAATTCGCATATAACTCGCCACTCTGACTTGTTTAATACATCTCGATTCTTTCTTAGCCACTCTTCACACTACCTCATGATATAACATAAACCACTTCACTCACCATTAAGATAGAAAGACAAGCCTATACCATCCAACACGATCTCATCTACTATCAACAAGAGATTAAGGGTGATAAGTTCCTCAATTTGTCAATAGATATCCGACAACCATAATGGAGTATAAACCATCGTTATCAAACCATAATAGTGTTCCTTTAGAACTTGTACTCAAGTCACGTAAAGCACCATAATCCAATAATTTTCCAATGAAGTTTACAAATACTCCCATAATTTCCCTCTCATTCGATTTTGTCGATGAGACACCAATGCTCAACATATTACATGGTCCATATTACACTCACTTAGCCTTACTCGAAGGTTAATTATCCTCCAACTCAATAATTACTTTCTTCATCTCTGCATCATCAGGAATACAAATTCGATTACGGAATCTCAACACACCATGCACATCTAACTTCTGAGCTTCTTTGATACTGTCTAGAAAATCATTGTTAATCTTCAACATCCCCAACATAACACTCTTCGGTGTCACTACGCAAACTAAACTCATATCTCTGAATTTTTCAATCAAATCCAACTCTTTAACCATCATTATTGACATATGTAAAGTCTTTTGACTTAACGCTTCATCCACCACATCCACTTTTCCTAGATGATAATTCAAACCGAAATCATAGTCTTTCAACATCTCCAACCATCTTCGTTGTCTCATATTCAATTCCTTCTGATCAAATACATACTTTAAACTCTTACGGTCGCTAAATACTTCAAATCTAGAACCAAAAAGACAATGTCTCCAAATCTTCAACATAAACACCACTAAGTCCCATCTTAGACGCATTCATAATATACTACAATGACTCACTCGGATTAGGCAAAACCAATACAGGAGCAGTCATCAATCTTTTCTTTAGTTCTACAAAACTTCCTTCACATGTAACATCCCATAATTGAAATGATGAACGACTATCCTTTTTAATTCTGAACATCTCATTTCTCAACTTATTCGCCAACAACATATTATGCTTGACCTTGTCTCGGATAACTGCGATAATAATCATTTATGCCCAAAAGCCTCTAGTTCCATAAACGACTCCAGAGTTCTTCCATATGGGAATGCATCACCCATAGTTGAAAACACTTTCATATGATATAATATATGCCTATCTCCTTATAGGTTCTAATAGAACGCCAATCCGTTACTCAGAACACAATATATAAATTTCCAAAGTTATCCAAAAATACGAACACCGACGTCATGCAGCGACATACCATTACACACCTTACGATAACGTCAGAACATAATTTCTTTGCACCAGTACCAACACTTTCCATTCTTATTTCTTGAAATCTTACTCATCACCTCGCATTTCCGACTCTGACTCGCGATTAAAAACATTCCCAACAACTTCAGCAACTTTTACAATCACTTACAAGGATTCCATGACACGGTCTATAGCAATCTGTCACTCTATCACCGTTCAACCTTCGACATCTTACACAAGGGATACTCAAATTGACAACTTCACCATCCATCGGCAGTGTTAAAACATCGCGACTTTCCGAATTCCATCTTCTAAAAATTGTCCTTGTTACTTAATAATCACATTCAAAAATATCATGGATTTACACTCTACTCATACGTCATCAACCGTTACATATCTCCTCTTCCTTCTAGAAGTAAACATCAACAATTTCTGGTCATCATCCCTCAAGACGTCCAAACTTAATTAACAATAGAATCTTGAATCTGTTTCACCTTCAGATTCAGGAAACAACAAGACTTCAACAATACCCGCAATGTCTCCACCAACAACATACTGAACTAACATCTTACAACCAAAATATATCCGAGAAGCAAAGTTTCTCCCCTACTTATCTTCAAACCAACTCCTGCATACAAGCGATTAGAAAAGCAAGCAAGCACCGACAGTTTTTCACACACTTGTCGCGTACTAAGGGACAAACAACATTAGACAACTTGGACGGACATACCGACTTACTCTGATACCAACTTTATAACACTCCAATTCTACCCGATAATATAAATGTAAATCAGAGTTATAAAATTCGACAATCGAATCAGGATGCAACAAATTCAACTTAAAAACCATTGCATTCAACATGGATACATAACACTTTATAACTTCGAGTGAACCAACAGCAAAATAAATTAATCTTTTAAATCAACAACTTGAACAACTACGCAGCGGAATCATAATAACATCTTCATCCAACATGAAAGCAACTTCTGAATAACAAGTACTTAACAACAATCAACTTAAAGTTCAGCCAACTGAAATAACAAATACTAAAGCAACAAGCGTTCATCCCCTCGAGTGTTACGTATCAGAGCAATGACACCGACTCGAACTACTGTAGGTCATCTGCCTTCACTCTGGATTACCTGCACATTACCAATATAAGGGTAACACTCAAACAGAAGGGGTGAGATATCGAACAATATAATAGAACGTATGATAAATATTATATTGGATTCAGTTCATGCAAATATCACCACTTCACAACTTATAAACAACAACAATCACAACAGGCTATAAACAAAATACAACAATTAATTCATCAACACAACAGCTCAATCATACTACTTGGAATGCGACTCAATACTATGTGAATGCATGTGGTACCATTGGAGCAGAACTTCCATCTTAAAATCTTCCAATAAATAGAGGCACCAACAAGGCATAAGCCTTCTTTGCAGTTTGCCAATCCAGGCCATCACAGAGTATGCAAATGTAAATGAATGCACTATCACATACACACAACAATCATCATCCATCGTAAGGAGTAAGCCCACATCACCAATATTACCAGTAAATAGAGGTAATTCATCATCATTTAAAACTCCCCGCAACTTCCCATTATCAACAAGAATTCACAACAACAATGACAACAACACAACATCTTAACATAAATCGACATTAGCCATAAGCTTATCACATCAATCAATGATTCAATCATTAACATAATTAAACAGCAACTTAGAATAATTCACAGAACACGGTTAGCGACCAAAAACACTTCATGCACGGGCAAAAAGGGATATGGCAATATGTGCCCCTAGACATGCATAACAACTAGGACAGCATAGCAACTAAATCATACTCCTCGACACGCACAAAGAAAACAGGGTAACGACCAACTTATTCTCCTCGACATGTCCTGCAACCTAGTACTGCTCGACAATCCAACACATACCCCCCGACACGTCTCATAGCCTAATATGCCGCTTGGTACTTAACACCATCAACATCCTCCTCAACCACTAGTTCGGCCAACAACACAAACATGATACAATGTCTTAAAGACCATACTACTAAAATTCCTAACTTCCGGCCAACCGCTCGGAATAACCCAGCAACGGGAAACTATATTCCTATCGACAAATCCGTTTATTATACAAGACCGACTATAACAATAATTCCTAACTTCCAGCCAACTGCTCAAAGCACTACAACATCATAACGACCACACCATCATAACGACCACAACAACCTAACGACCATAAAAACCTAACCTACACTTCGATTAAACCGGGCAGTCACACGACTCAAACATCCACAACATAACAGAATGGGCATCTTCCCTTAACAGGTTCAGCAATATCACCGCCAACAATCATAATTACGACCGATTCTCCATAATATACATCATAAATCCCAATATAAGGTTAGAACCCCACCCTTACCTTGATTTAAGTCGCTCAACCAAAGCTTCGACTGTAATCCTTGATTCGCTCTGCTCGACACCGGGCAGCTTGATCCTCATCCGCGCAACTCTATTGGTCAGCACACAAAAATCCTTATTCTCAAACTAAAACAAATCCTTGTGTTAGCTTCTCCTTATATATCAATTCTCTTGGGCCTAACCTACACCTCCACTTTACTACTTCCAACCAATAGCTTAAGCCCAACATTATTAATTCCATATATTCCCTTTAATTCAACAATATAATTATTATTAATCAACTAAATAATTAATTAATAATAATCTAACAACTTATACAAATGATCCTCAATTTTACACAACTTCACAATTATTCCAAAATAATATAATTAAATAAATAATTAAATTAAATTACGGGCATTACAAAGGTCCTGGTTGAAAATGAAGGAAAATTGCGATCAAAAAACGCAGCGGAATATAACATTTTCCTTTAGAGATCCTTACGAATGAGCATGGTCAGTGATAGAAAGTTTTACCTCTTGTGGCGATTCAGACCTTTGATGTCGTGATCACGAGCGTTGATGAAGAACAACGCCTCTACTCAGTCCATACGAACAGATCGCTTCCGGTCATAGTGCTAGCTGATCACGAACGGAAACCTTGAGTGATAGAGAGAGTCAAAAACGAAAATGCATCAAGTGAAAAAACTTCATCACAAGGGATCTATTTATAGAATCACTCGTGTGGGCTACAAGCTAAAAGCCCAATTAAGGCTATAAGCTAAAAGCCCAATTAAGCTTATGGACATCATACCTTATGATGTACCATATATCACTTATCCACGTGGTACCTTACCACTTTCCGTATTACACTTAAGTGCACCGTACCTTACGGTGTTCCTTATTTATTCTATCTCTCATCAACCTGTCCTTATGTGTGTGACCCTGTAGGTTTTTCGCGACGTTGGCAATTATATTAAATTACATATTTAACATAATAAACAGTGAGCGGTATCTAGCAACACATCACTGTTACCCAAGTCACGAAAATGTCATGTGATCTGACCAAACCTTTTTCGTGATAATATTTATGTTGTACAATTACCCTTTTGCCCTCATGTCTATATTGAACACAAGGCATACACTGTGTCACCCTTGTCCAGTTCAATATTGGGCCCTTAGACATTTATCCTGTTATGCAGGATGAGCAAATTCCATCTAGGTCACTCATGTCCCTTAGCATGCTTTGTGAAGTACCCATCAACCATCTTTATAGTCATCCAGTTACGGATGACGTTTGATCAGCAATAAAGTACTTGACTCTACATCTAGGGTCCATAGTGGTTTCAGGTCGAAGGGTGGTATACACCATTATCATCATGAGAATAACTTATGACACTTTGCATAACATTCTATGTAGTATTCTCATAACGGGTCAATCCAGTATAAATATTACTCCTAATATTCATACCTATGTCAAGACTTGATAACTCCTTATCTATGATCCATGAGATGTGATCATCAATCTATCTTCATAATAATCTTAATGCTTTAATGTTATCCCACTTCACATTAAAGCTTGACTACGGATACTTTAAGAATAGTTTCTTATGTTTAATGGGATCTCATGATTAAGTCACACTTAACATTTCATTAAACCAATAAACCATTCTAGGGACTTTATTATTTTGGAAAACATAATAAAGAAATGCCTTTTATTATTAATAAATAATTCGATACAAGTACCAAAAGTATTGGCCTCTAGGGCTTACACCAACAATCTCCCACTAGCACTAGAGCCAATCAGGCATACCCCTAATACCCATAGATCTAGTATGTCCATCATGCTTCAGCTGCGCAAGAGGCTTTGTTAATGGGTCAGCAACATTGTCAAGTGTAGGTACTCTGCATATTTTCACATCTTCCCGATCGATTATCTCTCGAATGAGATGGTAACGCCTAAGTATGTGTTTGGATCGTTGGTGAGATCTAGGCTCCTTAGCTTGTGCGATAGCACCATTGTTATCACAATAGAGATCAATGGGATCCACAATGCTATGGACTATGCCAAGTTCACTAATGAACTTCTTGATCCAAACAGCTTCCTTTGCTGCAGTTGAGGCAGCAATATACTCAGCCTCGGTTGTAGAATCAGCAACTGTATCTTGCTTTGAACTTTTCCAGCTCACAGCGCCACCATTTAAACAAAACACATAACCAGATTGCGATCTAAAGTCATCCTTATCTGTCTGGAAGCTAGCATCAGTGTATCCAATTACAGCAAGCTCTTCCTGACCTCCATATATCAAGAATGAATCCTTAGTCCTTCTCAAGTACTTAAGGATGTTCTTGACAGCTACCCAATGAGCATCACCGGGATTAGACTGGTACCTACTCGTTGCACTTAAAGAATACGAGACATCTGGTCGAGTACATAGCATGGCATACATGATAGATCCTATTGCAGATGCATATGGAATCTTATCCATGTGATCCCTTTCTTCCTTACTTGAAGGGGATTGTGTTTTTGACAGACATATGCCATGTTGCATAGGTATGAATCCTTTCTTGGAATCATGCATATTAAAGCGTCTCAACACTTTTTCTACGTATGTACTCTGACTTAGGCCAAGCAGTTTTTGTGACCTATCTCTATAGATCCTGATTCCTAATATATAGGCTGCTTCACCTAGGTCCTTCATTGAAAAGCATTTCCCTAACCAAGTCTTCACTTGTTGCAAGGCAGGGACATCGTTTCCAATGAGTAATATGTCATCTACATATAATACCAGGAATACGATCATGCTCCCACTAACCTTCTTGTAGACACAAGGCTCATCTTCATTCTTGATGAATCCATATTGTTTTACTGTTTCATCAAAACGAAGATTCCAGCTTCTGGAAGCTTGCTTTAATCCATAAATTGATCGTTGTAACTTACATATCTTTTGGGCTTCCTCTGGTATGTCAAATCCTTCAGGTTGTGTCATGTACACATCCTCAAGAAGATTCCCATTAAGGAAAGCAGTTTTGACATCCATCTGCCATATTTCATAATCATGATATGCAGCGATAACAAGTAAAATCCGAACAGATTTAAGCATTGCAACTGGTGAAAAGGTTTCATCATAGTCCACCCCATGAATTTGTTTATAGCCTTTTGCAACCAGTCTTGTCTTATAGGTATGTACCTTACCATCCATGTCAGTCTTCTTTTTGAAGACCCACTTGCATCCTATAGGGTTAACTCCTATAGGAGGCTCTACCAAGGTCCAAACCTGGTTTGTGTACATGGAATCCATTTCAGATTTCATGGCTTCTAGCCACTTCTCGGACTCAGGACCAGTTATGGCCTCTTGGTAGGTCACTGACTCATCTTGATCCATGAGTAATACATCACCCTGATCACTTATGAGATATCCATATCTCTCAGGTTGTTGACGTATCCTGCTTGACCTACGCTGGTCTTGTTCTACTTGAGCAGGTTGCTCTTCCACAACTACTTCTGTTTCCTGCTCTAATTCCTCCATAGGTGTATCAATGCTTTGTGGTTCTTGAATTTCTTCAAGCTCTATTTTCCTCCCACTGATTCTTTTGGAAATAAAATCCTTTTCCAGAAAAACTCCAGTTCGAGCGACAAACACTTTGCCCTCAGAAGGATTGTAGAAGTAATACCCTCTTGTTTCTTTAGGATACCCAAAAAATAAGCATTTGTCAGATTTGGGCTCAAGCTTAGTTGAAATTTGTCGTTTCACATAAACTTCACAACCCCAAATCTTCATGTAAGACATATGTGGTTTCTTACCACTCCATATCTCATATGGTGTCTTCTCAACCTTTTTGGATGGAACTCGGTTAAGTGTGTAAGCTGCAGTCAATAGTGCATGTCCCCAAAAGGAGTTCGGAAAATCGGCGTGACTCATCATGGATCGAACCATGTCTAACAAGGTCCGATTTCTTCTCTCGGATACACCATTCCATTGTGGTGTTCCGGGAGGAGTAAGTTGGGATAAAATCCCACATTCCTTTAGATGGTCATCAAACTCTAGGCTTAAATATTCACCGCCTTGATCTGATCGAAGAACTTTAATATTCTTACCTAGTTGGTTTTGTACTTCATTCTTGAATTCCTTGAATTTTTCAAAGGTTTTAGATTTGTGTTTCATTAAATACACATAACCATATCTACTGAAATCATCAGCAAATGTGATGAAGTATTGAAAACCTCCTCTGGCTGGTATGTTCAGTGGTCCACATACATCAGTATGTATGAGGGCCAAAAGATCATTAGCCCTTTCACCTTTTCCTGTGAATGGGGACTTTGTCATCTTTCCAATTAAACAAGATCTGCATGTCTCATATGATTCATAATCAAAAGAGTCCAAGAGTCCATCTTTATGGAGTTTGGAAATGCGTTTCTCATTTATGTGGCCTAAGCGACAGTGCCAAAGGTAGCTTGGATTTAACTCATTAGGTTTAATCCGTTTAGTATTAATGTTATAAATTGGCATTTCAAGATCAAGGACATATAGTCCATTGTTCATTTGTGCAGAAGCATAGAATATATCATTCAAATAAATAGAGCAACAATTGTTCTTTATTATAAATGAAAAACCAAACTTGTCCAAACAAGAAACGGAAATAATATTCCTACTAATTGCAGGTACATAATAACAGTTCTCTAACTGAATTATTAAACCACTAGGTAAAGTCAAAACATAAGTTCCTACGGCTAAAGCAGCAACCTTTGCTCCATTTCCAACTCGTAGGTCAACTTCACCTTTTGCCAAATCTCTACTCCTTTTTAGCCCCTGCACATTAGTACAAATGTGAGAACCGCATCCAGTATCTAATACCCATGATGCAGAAGTAGATAAATTAATTTCAATAACAAAAATACCTGAATTTGAAGTCCCTACTCCATTGTTCTTATCTTCCAGGTACTTTGGGCAGTTTCTCTTCCAATGTTCGGTCTTACCGCAATGGAAGCAAGTGCCCTCCTTTGCTATGCCTCCACTAGGCTTCAAAGCAGGAACAGTAGGTTTAGGCTTGGCAACTTCCTTGCCTTTCCCTTTACCAACCTGCTTGGTAGGCCTCTTGTTCAGCTTCTTTCCATTACTGACCATCAGAATGGACTTCCCTTTTGTCTTCATATTCTGCTCAGCAGTTTTCAACATGCTTAGCAATTCTGGAAGACTCTTATCCATGTCATTCATGTTGAAATTCATGACAAACTGATTAAAGCTATCTGGCAACGATTGCAAGATAAAATCAGTTGCAAGTTCCTTTCCAAGCGGAAACCCTAACCTTTCAAGGTTCTCCACATACCCAATCATTTTGAGTACATGGGGACCTACAGGGTTTCCCTCAGATAACTTGCTATTAAAAAGGGCCTTTGAAACCTGAAACCTCTCATTTCTTGCCTGCTCTTGATAGAGCATTTTCAGATGTCCGATCATATCGAACGCTGACATGTTCTCGTGTTGCTTTTGCAACTACGAGTTCATAGTAGCTAGCATGAGACAAGCGGCTTCATTAGCATCATCAAGATGCTTCTTATAAGCTTCTCTTTCTGCCTTAGGTGCCGAACTAGGCGGTTCCTCTTCAGGAACAGGTGTCTCCAAGACATACAGCTTCTTATCGTGCTTGAGGACAATCCTCAGATTTCGGTGCCAATCCAGGAAATTTGTCCCAGACAATTTTTCCTTACCTAGGATTGATCACAAAATATGGTTGTTTGTTGTCATGGTAATCTACAAAAAAAATGAAAATATAAGTATCATTAAAACAACATATTTAATTAGGCCTTTAATCAAATATGCTCCCACTATTTTACTCAAACCAAATGACCCTCATCATTTGATTCGGAAAATCCCATTGGAAGACTTTCTAGTGGGTCGAGATCCACATTTCACTTCGTTCTAAGTCAGCGTTAGGCTGATTACACAAAACTAGGTTATTTAGGTAGGAACTCCTTCCAATTGTATCTCATACAACTCTCGAATATTTTCAGTTGGGTGAATAACTCCTTATTCTAATTCATCATATGAATCATTCCCAACTCTTGCTTCTAAACATGTATAATCTTATTATAATGTGTTTAGTTAAGTTTGACCCATTGTTTTAGCAGTTGGATATTACAATTATCCCATCGCACCTTACTAATATAGAACATGCACCTCGCGTAGGCGAAACCTACATTATTCGATACTAGTCTTGATGAGTGCTAAAACTTGGAAAGCATGAACTTAATATTTAACTTGAGGGATTTTGTTATTAGTTTGATCTCACCGGCTTAACATGCAATTCGTCTCTCTCATGCATCAACATACAAACACATGCATCAATATACATAAAAGGATACAGTTATGGCCCCTAGCGCAATTGTTCTCCCAAGCCAATGAGAGAACCTAAGCTAACCTAATAACGATCTAAACTTCTCCAAGCAAGATCTCCAAGGTTATCCTCCTTTGATATTGTATTCTTCTCTTTCTTCATAACATTACATTACATAAAAGAAACTCGTTTTACATACGAGGGAGTGAGATGAGAAAAGAAGTTACATCAAGAATTTTAGAGAGAGGCACGACACGCAGGCCGTATTTTACAATCCCAAAACAAAATAAAGGAAAAAACTAAGGCCATAACTGATCACCACAAGACAATAATAATAAACACACTTTTATTATTAGTTTAAATTTTGTTAATTAAAAAAGGCAAATTAAATTTCGATGATTGATCACAACTCTTGTGCATTCACAACCCTAATCGCATAACTCTGCAACAACACAACCCTTGTGCCAACATGAACCCTAATGCAACAGTTTCATGCTGTCAAACACATCTCGATTGATAATTCAGTATGATTAATCACATGCCATTGCTTCACCATACTAATGTCGGATTCCGAAGCATATGAACAGTGATCGGTCAAAGGAATAAGAATCATCAAGTGTTTGAATGAACGAAACAGAAAACAATATATCACATATACCATCGTTGCATCAGATTTACTTATATCATATATAAGAGTGATTGATCTTATTTGTGTAACCTATGGACGATCGATGTATCGCTGCTTCACCATACTAATGTCGGATTCCAAAGCATAGTCAACATCAATCATCCAAATCGTACACAACAGATGCCAAATTTAATTAATCGTTTATTATTCAATTCATTCTGGTTTTAATCGAATTAAAACAGAAAATATAGAACATAAACAACTATCAGACCCATGGTTTCGTAAGTGGCTCTGATACCACTGAAGGAAAATTGCGATCAAAAAACGCAGCGGAATATAACATTTTCCTTTAGAGATCCTTACGAATGAGCATGGTCAATGATAGAAAGTTTTACCTCTTATGGCGATTCAGACCTTTGATGTCGTGATCACGAGCGTTGATGAAGAACAACGCCTCTACTCAGTCCACACGAACAGATCGCTTCCGGTCACAGTGCTAGCTGATCACGAACGGAAACCTTGAGTGAGAGAGAGAGTCAAAAACGAAAATGCATCAAGTGAAAAAACTTCATCACAAGGGATCTATTTATAGAATCACTCGTGTGGGCTACAAGCTAAAAGCCCAATTAAGGCTATAAGCTAAAAGCCCAATTAAGCTTATGGACATCATACCTTATGATGTACCATATATCACTTATCCACGTGGTACCTTACCACTTTCCGTATTACACTTAAGTGCACCGTACCTTACGGTGTTCCTTATTTATTCTATCTCTCATCAACCTGTCCTTATGTGTGTGACCCTGTAGGTTTTTCGCGACGTTGGCAATTATATTAAATTACACATTTAACATAATAAACAGTGAGCGGTATCTAGCAACACATCACTGTTACCCAAGTCACGAAAATGTCATGTGATCTGACCAAACCTTTTCCGTGATAATATTTATGTTGTACAATTACCCTTTTGCCCTCATGTCTATATTGAACACAAGGCATACACTGTGTCACCCTTGTCCAGTTCAATATTGGGCCCTTAGACATTTATCCTGTTATGCAGGATGAGCAAATTCCATCTAGGTCACTCATGTCCCTTAGCATGCTTTGTGAAGTACCCATCAACCATCTTTATAGTCATCCAGTTACGGATGACGTTTGATCAGCAATAAAGTACTTGACTCTACATCTAGGGTCCATAGTGGTTTCAGGTCAAAGCGTGGTATACACCATTATCATCATGAGAATAACTTATGACACTTTGCATAACATTCTATGTAGTATTCTCATAACGGGTCAATCCAGTATAAATATTACTCCTAATATTCATACCTATGTCAAGACTTGATAACTCCTTATCTATGATCCATGAGATGTGATCATCAATCTATCTTCATAATAATCTTAATGCTTTAATGTTATCCCACTTCACATTAAAGCTTGACTACGGATACTTTAAGAATAGTTTCTTATGTTTAATGGGATCTCATGATTAAGTCACACTTAACATTTCATTAAACCAATAAACCATTCTAGGGACTTTATTATTTTGGAAAACATAATAAAGAAATGCCTTTTATTATTAATAAATAATTTGATACAAGTACCAAAAGTATTGGCCTCTAGGGCTTACACCAACAGAAAAAGCATAGGGCGCGGGTTCAACACCCACCCCTGGAAGTATTATTTTAAAACTTTGTTTTCTTCATATTTTCCTTATTTTTGCATTTACAAACCCTAAATTCATCAAACCAAGAACCTTTTAACAAACCTAATTTTTTCCAAAACCTTTTTACAAACCCTAATCAACATTAGGGTATAGGCTTTTAATTTAATTAATAAATTCTTTTTTTTAATTAAAACTAATTAGGGTTTTTAAGTTGATCATTAAAACCTTTTTATCCAAAAAATCATCAAAAACCTTTTCGGTTTTCTTTTTCTTATTTTTTACATGTTGTGTAGTTTATTCTTCTCGCACTTTTTTGATTATTGTATCTGCTCACAGTTTGTAATAGTAATTAGGGTTTATTTTTTGCAATATACTATTTTGTATCTCTTCTAAAGCATTTTAATAGTCTAGGGTTTTATTTTTCTCTTTTTACTTTCCGCAATTTACTACTTTCCTATTTTACTATATCTTTGTTAGTAATTAGACTTGTATGGAAAGATAAAAACAATTGATAGCTAACCCTAACTACAAGATAAATATAACTGAAAACAATACACCTCGCACACTCGCACCTCTAGGGTAACCTCCCTTGTCGCCTTTAGGAAAACAAAGTCATGTCCCTCGAACGTGGGGACGCTTTAGCACAATCCCTCAAAAACAATGATCGTAGTCCCTCGATGACCCTTTCGATGTTTCCTTCTGATAGGAAATAACAAGTGTACTATTTCTGCCTATTGTAATAATAAAGTGGAAATTTCCAAGTATCGAACACAAGGACTGCTTGATGATACAGAGTTCTGAGATCATTTCAATTAAACAAAAGCTTAGGGTGTTTGGTTTTGTTTGGTAAAAATTATAGCTAGAATGCAATTAAATATAAAATAGTCTAAAGATGAACGTATATAACTAGATTTCTAGGGATGATGAGTGAATCATTATGTAATAATTCCACTTTTCCAATGCAATAACACAACTCACAAAAATTGATTACCGATTCTTTTGGACATCTACTGCTAAGTCCTTAGTGAGAAGATTATGACACAAGAACCTAATGACTATGTCCATATGAGATTCGGTTTTCTATCAAGTACATAAGTATCAAGAATATTCGGTCAAGATAAAATATCCCTTGTCCTAGGTCATATTTATTATCAAATGTTCTTATTCATATCAACAAATAATAGTTGTCCAGCTTAAATTATTCATGCTAATTCGAAATTTGTTGTCCAATAGATAAAACATTAAAAACAGACATAAGAACAAATCAAAGATTATGAAATTCAAATTTTTGTTGCATTAAAAGCATAAAATCATTACACTCAAAATCAGGATCACCCCCTAGCAATGAGGGGTTTAGCTAGTCATAACAGAAAATAAAAACAATTTGGAAAGTGTGGTCACTATAGAATCTTGAGGAATCAATATTCAATCGTTGCAAACTCTTGAAAATATGACTCCACAACATAAATCTGAGCTCTCCAGATTTTAAAACTTGTCTTGGTCACTCCAAAAGTCAGTAACCCCTGTGAAATCGCGTTTTTCGCCTAAATAGTGAGCAATTGGGCTTTTTCAGCTTATTGGGCCTCATTACGCGTAATAATCAAGCCATACGTGTATTGGACTGTGCTTTTCCAATTCCCTACACGTAAATTGCATAATGTTTTCCTGCCGTGCCAGCCCTTAAGCGTAATGCATCACCTCGTACGCGTAAGGGCAGCAACCGTATTTCTTTAACCTTCTGCTAGATCGCATAGCATACGCATACTTTTGAGGTCTATACACATAACAACTGAAGTATTACGCGTATGGGCAGTCCTCTGGTCACTCTTAGCATCTTTCTTGCTTTGGCTCGGTCTTGCATACAATGCTCGATCCTCTGCGCTCCCAAATATGCCTTTGACCTGCTGACATACCAAAAGCATAAAATTTCCTCAAGAAACTCATAATTCCTGACACACTGAATTTAATTGAAACAGATTAAACTACTAACAAAATGCACTCTAATTCATACATTTTACCTGACTTATTGATGATAAAATAACTAAAAACATAGCTTAAATGGTGACTAATCACAACCCACACTTAGCTTGTTTCTTGTCCTCAAGTAGCATTTTGTACTACTCGTCACCACAACTCACTTTTGCACAGAACTTTCCACACCACTTATGAGTTATTTCACATTGTACTATTGATACCACCTTTGGATTTCCTTTGTTCATCACAATCAGTTTCTCATAACATCTTCACTTGGAAACATTACTGCACCTGTCGGTTTATTTCACATTCTCACCAAGTCTCTCGGGTTAAAGTGTTTTCACTCTTTAATCACAGTAAGCAATATCAGATCAATAGTTTGAACAAACACTCTACACCTATCAACATGAAAAACACACACACATTTCTAGGTCTTCGGGTTGTAACGGGGGCTTGGGTTAAGGTGGGATAATCAAAGGAAAACAAGGTTTTTTGGTTCAGAGTGTGTGGACTCATCTTTTCGTTGTGTCCGCTTACTAGTGTCTAGGGAGACTAGAGGGCCATTCCGATGAATGCCTATTATACAACTTTTTATTCTCTCTTTCTCTTTTTTTAAGAAAGCTAAAAGTGAAATTTGTCCCTTCTTTTTCTCTTTTTTTCTTCTTTATTTGTGCATTCATCTTGTTTCTCCATATCATTACTGCATCGCTACGCCAAATGTAAAAGTTGCTATACCAACAGCAATCTGGAACTCAAAGAGAACACGGATCCAGAAAGAGTTACACATACTCTGAATAGGGTGGAAAAAACGTTGGGAAAGGGTTAGTAGTAGCAGGTAAAACAAACAAAAGGCTACAGGCTCAAATGGGGTGAACTCAGGATATTAAGAAAATATAAAACTGGGATGGATCGAAAGGATCTAGCTAATAAACAAAAACATGCCTCAAAGTGTGTAATCGTACAGTTGAAAATAATAAAGAACGTACACAAAACATGATTGATAGAGACATACCTAACATTTCTCTCTTGAGTAAACATGTATTTGGATTTTCTGATCTCACTAGGACAGGTAAAACCGACAGCTTCTGGAATTCTTCTTTGATCACTGCTACTTTTCTCCTAGTTGTCACAACATTGTTCCACCATTAGTGGTTCTCCAATACAGTGCATCCCGGTTGATTTCAAAAGTGGCCAACAATCAGGGTGACTTACAGTAAGGACTCACAAGCATTCGTCTCGGGTGATCGACATCATCCACTAAAAAAGCTAGTTAACATTATTTGTATAATAAGTAAGAGAAATCAATGTATAAATTAAGCAACAAACATTGTTAAAAGATGAGGAACCCAAACGGGTTGTTACAATGACTATGAAAATAAACTACAACGAAACATCAAAATAAGGACAAAGTACACAAAAACAAAAACAAACAAACAAACAAAACATGACAAATAAACTATAGAAATAATCAAGACTGTTTCATTTCCTAATCATCCGACATTGGTTAATAGTCAATGAGCTGAGTAGGGTCAACATCAGTGTTATTTATAAATCAAGTAAGAAGCGTCATCTCGTCAAGGTCAATCAGAAGGGTCTGTTGTTGCTGCTATACTAGAGGGGTTTGCTGCTGCTGTGGAGGTATGTCGGTATTCTAAGGAGGGTGTGGAGGTGTTGTCTGGTGCTGATGTTGCTGAGGTACATGGTATCCTAGCTGGGCTAGAAATGATAACCCAAGACATGTGTATCTCCCGAAGTACGGGGCTGGAGGTTCTCTATCAAATCTATCTCGGAAGCATTGAGCCTCGGCCCATATCTCTGTCTAGTGCGTCAGATAACGACCTGGTACATCATAGTGAAAACAAAAATCTTGCAGCGTACAAAACTGAGACGTCTGAAGGATGTAAGCTCGGGAGTTCTCATTGGGCACGAGAGTGGTCGACTGCTGTGTAGCCTGAGGCGGAGTCTACTGCAGTGGAACGCTAGGACCCGCATCATGACCATGCGACTGTGAAAGTGGTTTGCTCTCCTCTCCTGCAACAGAATGAAACTTAATCCAAGCAGTATCCAGCGATTTTGAAGGTTTCATAAATGGTTCCCCATCCAAATTGGTCACCCCAGCCTTCTTACACAACAAGAAAATCACAATAGCATGACCTAAGTATTTTTTTGGTGAGTTGCTTATTTGTACATGTCACTAAAAATAAATTTTCCGATATTCAATTGTCTTTTGCTGAGCGTGTAGTAAAGTGTAAGGGCATACTATGTAATTAAGTCCAACCCGAATCAGTTTGTATCTAGAGTATAATGGAGGAAATATGCCCAAGCTTTAGGAATTGAGGCCAAATCAATTACCATAATTTTTGACGGGGATGGCTTTGACGTTAGTTGCCAATTTTTACCCGGTCTGACAAGAAATTTTTTTATTTCTTCCAAAGGCCATGTACTTTTCTTCAAAAACCTATTGGCGAAGAAAGGGCATTCAACATCCAAAAAATTTGCACTTCAGTACTCTGTTGATTGTTTTCCAGTTATACCGAACTTTCTTCCCCCTGACCCATGAAAATAACTCTACAACCTCACTATCCTCCGCTAATTTCGTATTTGTATTTGCATAGAACTCTAGCACTAGCCCCTTAGAGATGCTCTGAATGTTGTTATTCAAATGATTGAGTTTTTTATTCTCCAACACAGCCATGACCTTTGGATATTCCCCCTCCTTGAGAATCCATGCTTTTTCTTCAGTTACCGTTCGTGATCTAAGTTGACGATAACATTGTGTATTTTCTTTAGATCTAAAATGCTAGTGTCATCTTGACGGTTGAGACATCCTGAAAATCTGCACAAAAGGTGGAAAACAAACAGAAGAAATTGTAGAGACAACTGTGTGATACGAGAAAATCTCACAAGAGATGAGTGTAAAAATGACCAGTCCGTACACAAAAAGTATTTAAACAAAAGCAATGAGCGATACACGTATGGTACCTAATGTTACGCGTATCATAAATCGTTACACATATGATACGGAGTAATATTTGAGGGTAGTTCAAGTGTTTGTGTAACATATCACGTATGTGATTGCTTACGCGTAATGCAGTGTGTATCTGACCCGCTACGCGTATGGTACGCGCTTCACCAGAGGGACCCCTATTTTGCAGCTTGTTACACATACCAGAAAGGCGTTACGCGTATTGGCAGTGGACACCAGTTTTCAAACGTTCTTCTTTTCAGAAAAAATTCTAAGTTAAACTCTGTGTTTTTGGGGTTCCCTCAGCTGAACTGTGACTTAGCCAACACGCGGATCAAATAAATCAATAAGAAAACCGAGGCAAATGAAATAAATAAAATAGATTAAAAAAAACTCTCTCTTGGGTTGCTTCCCAAGAAGCGCTTCGTTTAACGTCGCATGGCTCGACGGGTTACCTCTTACTCAGACGAGTCTCACCTCTTCTATTGGGCCACCTCCTTGACCCTGAAAATATGGCTTCAATCTTTGGCCATTGACCTTGAAAGTGTCCCCATTCTTCTCATTTTGGAGCTTTATTGCTCCATGAGGGAACACTTTGATAACCACAAAAGGTCCAAACCATCTTGACTTCAACTTTCCAGGAAACAGCTTCAACGTGGAATTAAAAAGCAGATAGTACTTCCCTTATCAAAATTCTTTATTTATGATCTTTTGATCATGCCATTTTTTTTGTTTTTTCTTTTTAAATTTTGGCATTCATATATGCATGATTCCAAAATTCTTCTAACTCGTGAAGTTGAAGAATTCGGGACTCACCAGCTTTTGCGAAATCGTAATTCAAGAATTTGGATGCCCAAAATGCTCTATGTTCTAGCTCGATTGATAAGTGACAAGCCTTACCATAAAAAAGTTTATAAAGGGACATACCTATGGGTGTTTTGAAATCTATTATGTATGCCCATAGTGTGTCATCCAGCTTTACTGCCCAATCCTTCTAAGAAGCCCTAACAGTTTTCTCCAGAATTTGCTTTATCTGTCTGTTAGAAACTTCAACTTGCCCACTCATTTGCGGGTGGTATGGGGTGGCAATTTTGTTTTTTACATTGTACTTTTTCAATAAGTTCTCCATAAGCTTATTCAAAAAGTGAGTGCCTTCATCACTGATTAAAAATCTAGGTACCCTAAACCTAGAGAAAATGTTATGCTTGAGGAAGTTCACTACCACTTTAGCATCATTTATGGGTAGTGCTACTTCTTCCACCCACTTAGATACATAGTCCACATCGACCAGGATATAATTTTTTTCAAAGGATGGTGGGAAAGGTCCCATGAAATCTATACCCCATACATCAAACAATTTAACCTTGAGCGTAACATTATGAGGCATATGATTCCTTTTGGATATATTGCCTGTTCGTTGACACCTGCCACATTCTTGGACCATGTAATGAGCGTACTTGAATAAGGTGGGCCAATATAAACTGGGCTGGAGGACTTTTGTTGCTGTTCTATCTCCGCTAAAGTGTCCCCCATACTCAGAGTCATAGCATGCTTTCAGGATATCTCTCTAATCTTCTTCTGGGACACATCTTCTAATCAGCCCATCCACTCCTCTTTTGTATAGGAAAGGGTCATCCCACAAATAGAGCCTGCAATCATAAATAAACTTTTTCTTTCTATTAGAGTTAAAATCTTCATGAATTATACCACCTACCAGATAGTTTGCATAATCAGCAAACCATGGAATACCAGTAATAACAAGGATTTTTTCGTCAGCAAAAGTATCCTGAATTGGGTGTTCCTCTTCAGTCTCCCTTATCGGGGACATGCAGGAGAAGTGATTTGTAATTGTATTCTCACAACCTTTTTTGTCCCTGATCTCCATATCAAATTCTTAAAGAAGGAGCATCCACCTCAAAAGTCTGGGCTTTGATTCCTGCTTAGAAAATAAGTACTCCAAAGCATCATGATCAGTAAAAAAATACTTTTGGAACCAAGCAAATATGACCTAAATTTATTAAAAGCATACACTACGGCCAACAATTCCTTCTCAATGGTTGCATAATTCATTTGGTTCGGATTAAGAACGTGACTAGCATAATAAATCACATGCAACAATTTGCCTTTTCTTTATCCTAAAACAGCCCTCACTGCAATGTCTCTGACATTGCACATGATCTCAAAAGGTAATGACCAATCAAGTGCTATCACAACAGGTGTAGTGACTAACTTACTCTTTAATGTCTCAAAAGCAACCCTACATTTATCATCAAAATTAAATGGCATGTCTTTGACAAGCAAAACAGTTAAGGGTTTTGCCACTTTTGAGAAGTCTTTTATGAACCTGCGATAGGAACCTGTATGTCCTACAAAACTCCTTATCCCTTTCTCGTTGATAGGGGGTAGGAGGTTAGCTATCACCTCTAATTTTTCTTTGTCCACTTCTATCCCCTTCTTAGAGATCTTATTCCCCAACACTATACCTTCCGACACCATAAAATGACATTTCTCCCAATTGAGAATGAGGTTATTTTCCTGGTATCTTTTCCAAACAAGAGATAAGTTAGCTAAATAGTTACCAAAAGAAGAACCGAAAATAGAAAAATCATCCATAAACACCTCCATATGCTTTTCAAGCATGTCGGAGTATATAGATGTCATACATCTCTGAAAAGTAGCAGGGGCATTGCATAGCCCAAATGGCATCCTTCTATATGCAAAGATACCATAAGGACATGTGAACGCAGTTATATCTTGATCCTCCGGAGCTACCGCAATCTGGTTGTACCCAGAATATCCTTCTAAAAAGAAATAGTACACATGACTTACAAGTCTTTCCAACATTTGATCAATAAAAGGGAGAGGAAAATTATCTTCCCTTGTTGTCGTGTTGAGCCTCCGGTAATCAATACACACTCTCCAACATGTTACAATTCGAGTGGGAATCAATTCATTCTTCTCATTCAACACTACTATCGTTCCCTCCTTCTTTGGCACCATATGCACCAGACTCACCCAAGTACTATCGGATATAGGGTAAATTAACCCTACATCCAACAATTTCACTACCTCTTTTCTCACAACTTCTTTCATGGTTGGGTTTAGCCTTCTTTGGGGTTGTACCACTGGTTTATGATTATCTTCCATCAGAATCTTATGCATGCAAATGGTGGGGCTAATTCCTTTCAAGTCTCCAATGGTCCATCCCGTGACACTCTTGTATTTCTTGAGTACATGTATCAACGTTTCCTCATATTTTTCGTTCAACCCAGAATTTATTATAACAGGGTAATTATTTTCAGAATCCAAGAAAACATACTTCAGATTTTTGGGTAATTGTTTCAATTCAGAAGTAGTACCTGCCTTTTTTTTATGCTCACCATCTTGTGGAACTCTTATATCCTCCCACCTGTGTGTTTTGGATCTCAACCAAGGTGCTTGTGAATCAATCATAGCAATAATATGCTTCTCATTCTCATCATCATTATCCTCTATATCTTTGGTTGGTAAACTAAGAACTCTTTCTAACGGTGACTTAGAGATTCGGTTGTGAATGGCTTAAACTACCATAGTATCGACTTTCTCAATAGTATGATTCGTCCCTTGGTTTTATTTGCGCTTCATGGTATTTCTCACATCAATTTTTAGCTCTTCGTTATAAACTTTGAGATTCATAGTACCTCCCTCAATGTCTATCATGCATCTCCCTGTTTCTAAGAAAGGTATTCCCAAAATGAGAGGGATTTCCTCGTCTTCTGGCATTTCCAGAACCACAAAATTGACAGGTAATACAAATTTGTCTATTTTAACTAAAACATCCTCCACAACTCCATAAGGTCTCTTTACTAAATGATCTATGAACTGAAGTGACATCCTGGTGTCTTGAACACTTCTTATTCCAAGGTTTTTGTAGATGGATAATGGCATAAGACTCACGCTGGACCCTAAGTCGATCAGTGCCTTTTTAAAATATCTGTCTCTAGTAGTGCATGGAATGGTGATGGACCCTTTATCTGGTTTCTTCACTGGAATCTTCATACCCTGCAAAATAGCACTACAAGTTTCATTTAGTATAATAAAGTCAGTGTCAGTGGTGTGCTTTTTAGAGATGGTGTCCTTCAATAATTTTTCATAGATGGGCATTCGCTCAAGTGCCTCAGAAAATGGAATGTTAATATCTAACTTCTTGAACATCTCTAAGAACTTCTCAAAAAATTTCTTATGTTGAACTTTCTTTTTATTTCTTGTTGGAAAGGGGAGATTTATGATGGGTTTTGGCTCAATGGGTTTTTCTTTCACTACTGGCTCTGAAACTATTGGTTCTTCTGTTAGTGTCTTGTTTTCTAAGATCTCAAGATCCACTTCAAGCAATTTTTCTTCTGTATCAGGTTCATTTTCAGGAGCTTCAATTGATTTCCCTCTTCTTTGATGTAACAACACTTACATTATTGTGATCCCTAAGATTTGTTACAATGGCACTAGGTAAGGCACGTTATGTTTGAGAATTTGTGATTTGTTGTGCTATCTGACCAAGTTGAACCTCCAGATTTTTAATAGAAGCATTCGTGTTCCTTTGGTTATTTTTGTTCTCTTCTGGGAATTTAGAACTTTGAGCGGCCATCTTTTCAATGGCAATCTTCCAATCTGCTTTCTTAGGAGCTTGTTACTGGTATTGTTGCTGATAAGGTGAATGTTGTTGATATTGAGTAGGTTCCTGCTTTTGAAGATTCCCTTGCTGATCTTTCCAATAAAATTTAGGATGATTCTTCCATCTTGGATTATAGGTATTAGAATAAGGGCTATTCTGTTTCAGAAAATTTATATCTTCCACTTGTTGCGGAGTTGCAACATAATGAGCAGTGAAGTGGGGTCCATTACAAATTTCACAAACCATAACTTAACCTGTTTGCACCTGAGATACCTGTTGAGTACTAACATTCATGTATTTTAACCTTCTTTTAACCTCAGCAGCCACCTGATCCTCCATCTTTACCACTTGTTCAGATAATTTTAAATCAATCACTCCCTCCGACTTACTAACACTTATGTCATATAATTCTAGATGTTCACTTACAGCAATGGCTTCGATGATCTTCTTTATACCAGTGGTTGTTGAAAAGTTTGATGAGCCACCAACATGTGTGTCGATAAGTTGTTTTTCCTTCATTCTGAGGCCATTCACAAACACTTGCATCTGCTTATTTTGAACCATGTTATGAGTGGGACACGCTACCAATAACCGTTTGAATCTCTTATAAGCATCCATTAATGACTCTCCTTCGTTCTGCTTAAATTTTACAATATCATATCTTTTATGAATATACACCGTGGTAGGAAAGTATTCGTTCATAAAATCCTTCTCCATCTGTTCCGAAGTGGTTATACTCCCAACTCGTAGTGAGTAAAACCATTCTTCAACATCATCAACAAGAGTGAACGGGAACATTCTCAATTTTTTAGCTTCTTCAGAATGCCCCTCGATCTTCAAAGTGGTGCTCATTGTAAGAAACCTTTTCAAATGCTTATTTGCATCTTCATTAATTCTTCAAGTAAAAGGTCTCTTTTGGAGCCGATTGATAGTTGTAGGATGCGGTTGAAAATTAGCAACATTGACCGATTGATTAACAATAGTTAACCGACCATTTGGAGTGTTTTCTCGTCCATAGTCCCCAAGAAGCCTTTCCCGAGGTTCACACATTTATGTTTCTGTCTCTTGCTATGTATCAGATTTTGAACTTGAATCTGAATGTTCAGAATGAAATGAAACTTCGTCTTCTTGATTTGGCTTGTCTACCTTCATGGTTGTCAGTCTTGCTTGTCTAGCTTATCTGAACCTGGTCTGTAGGGATCTTTCAGGTTATGCATAAATATGAAAATCAGTTGAGGCCTTACCTCACATACAAATATTAGACAGATATCAGTAAGAATGACAGTGAATAAAACTTAAAGTAAACAGAAAATGAAATTTTGGTCGCAGAGCAACAAAATTCTAATTGAAATAAATCTGTGAACTCTATAATCTTTGGAAGTCCCTGGAAACGGCGCCAAAAACTTGATAGGAAAATAGAAAGTGTATTATTTCTGCCTATTGTAATAATAAAGTGGAAATTTCCAAGTATCGAACTCAAGGACTGCTTGATGATATAGAGTTTTGAGATAATTTCAATTAAAAAAATGCTTAGGGTGTTTGGTTTTGTTTGGTCAAAATTATAGCTAGAATGCAATTAAATATAAAATAGTCTAACGATGAACGTATATAAGTAGATTGCTAGGGGTGATGAGTGAATCGTTATGTAATAATTCCACTTTGCCAATGCAATAACATAGCTCACAACAATTGATTATTTGTTATTTTGGACATCTACTCCTAAGTCCTTAGTGAGAAGATTATGACACAATAACCTAATGACTATGTCCATATGAGATTAGGTTTTCTATCAAGTACACAAGTATCAAGAATTTTCGATCAAGATAAAATATCCCTAGTCCTAGGTAATATTTATTATCAAATATTCTTATTCATATCAACAAATAATAGTTGTCCAACTTAAATCATTCATGCCAATTCAAAATCTGTTGTCCAACAGATAAAGCATTAAGAACATACATAAGAACAAATCAAAGATTATGAAATTCAAATTTTTATTGCATTAACAATATAAAATGGTTACACTCAGAATCAGGATTACCCCCTAGCAATGGGGGGTTAGCTACTCATAATAGAAAATAAAAACAATTTGGAAAGTATGGTCATTACAGATTTCTTGGGGAATCAATATTCAATCGTGGCAAACTCTTGAACATATGACTCCACAATGTAAATCTGAGCTCTCCAACTTTTAAAACTTGTCTTTGATCTCTCCAAAAGTCAGGACCCTTATGAAATCGCGTTTTTTTTCCTAAATAGTCAGCAAATGGGCTTTTCAGCTTTTTGGGCCTCATTACGCGTAATAATCAAGCCATACATGTATTGGGTTGTGCTTTTTCAATTCCCTGCGTGTAAATTGCGTAATGTTTTCCTGTCGCGCAAACCCTTACGTGTAATGCACCATCTCGTACGCGTAAGGGCAATGAGCGTATTTCTTAACCCTTCTACTGGGTCACGTAGCATATGCATACTTCTAAGGTCCATACGCGTAACAGTTGAAGTATTACACGTATGGGTAGTCCTCTGGTCACTTATCATATCTTTCTTGCTTTGTCTCGGTCTTGCATACAATACTCATCCTCTACGCTCCCAAATCTGCCTTTGACCTGCTGACGTACCAAAAGCGTAAAATATCCTCAAGAAACTCATAATTCCTAACACACTGAATTTAATTGAAACATACTAAACTACTAACAAAATGCACTCTAATTCATACAGTTTACTTGACTTATTGATGATAAAAAAACAAAAAAACATAGCTCAAATGGTGACTAATCACCTTCAGTAAACGATTTAGTCGCTTAATGATAAGTTCTAAAGCGTCCCTACCAGTTGCCTTCAGTGACTGTACGACGACCCACACCTGTCCCTTCACATCCAACGATATGGCTTCCTACTAACTAATGGGTAGGAAACACTATCTAAAGGAGGAGGAAAAGTACAATAAAGACCTTAAGTAGGTAGAAAGCTTGTAATCGCTTGCTCATAAACATTTCAAAACAAAAATATCTTTCACAAAACACTTTTCAAAAATATTTTAGAACAACCACTTTGTACGTGTTCTCGAGGACAGATACAAGAATAATTACGAAGTTCACCTTTTCAAAATATTTTCAAGTACACAACACAAAGCAAATTTTCAAATTGAGCTAAGTGATTAAGAGCCCGTAGGTAACTACGGATGAAAAGGGTGCTAACACTTTCCCTTTTCATAACCTACCCCCTGAACAAAAAATCAAAAAAAGGTCTTTCCTATTATTTTCACCCTTTCCTTATTAGATAAAAGAAAAGTCAGTGGCGACTCTTGTTATTCGCAACATTTGCGATAAAATTCAAAACTAAGTCAGTTATCCCACCCTATTAGAGAACTGGCGACTCTGTTGGGGATAACTAAAAAAAGAGGGGTTACCTTAGAGTTAGATCATTTTATCTGATTTGTTTGCATTGCTTGCTTTATCTTTATTGGTTGCTCAGGTTTATTTTTTTGCAAAGATTCTATACCCGGATGTGGGGGTACCCTTAGGTAAGTAGCTATAGATTATGGAAATTGTACGGTGTAGATCAATACGGTTGAAGTGATATCTATGTTAGTGCGGCACATTGTTTTGTACTGGTGTCCCTCGAGTCAGCCGGGGATAATACTAGGTTGTTGCATGGTGTCATAAGAACTAACTGACCTTTAGAACCTTAATTGACCCAACTTAGCCATTAGAAGGTAGTGAGATAGCCGACTTTGGTGCAATCTAAAGTTGGTTGATACTCGATGCTACATTCATTGAGATTCGAATCTCAGGATATTTCGGTGGCAAGTCAGTTGCACTACTGAAATAATACCTGCGAGAAAGATCGGTGATATGGGACTCCTAGAACCAGAAGAGGGTACTAACCTACGAACCCCATGCAAGCCTTAAACCTAAGGATCTTGTGTTCTTTCTTTGTGTTTGTTATCTGTTCAAACATGACATCATGACATCATACCATATCATTTTCATTGACCATTTCAAGGATCTCAAGGGCCTGTGATGCAGGTTATTCTAAACCAGACGTCTAGCAAGAGGAAAGGGGATTTATTTTCCTCTAACCAAACATCGTCAAAGACTAAAGTACATTATCTCGAGGCAAAGGATATGACCTACTCGATATGGTGAGTTGGATTCTCATGGAAAGACATTCAAAGACGCAAAGTTCTTCAGTCAAAGTTGCAGCCAAACTCAACTTTTAACACTTTATTTTTTATTTATCCCGCGAGATCCTTGAAAACATTGCATCCACATATCATGCATGCCATTATATAACTGGTATTTCCCAGTACATGTCTTCTCATCTTCTTACTATTTACTTCAGTAAAAAATGGCCCTAGAACAAACTATGAAAGAACTTCAAGCTCAGAACACTCAGTTTCAACAAATGTTCCTGGACTTAGCTAAGGGACAAGACGAGCTGAAGGCCCTCATCACAAAAGAGAATAAAAAGAAGACTAAGAAGCCAGTGATCTTTCTTAATATGGGAAGAAGATTCAAAGGCCCGATCCGAAGGGATCTAGATTTTTAGGTCCCATCAAACGAAGACGATAACCAAGAAGAAGATGACAAGAGTGTGAAAGCTGAAGAGAATAACAACCTTGCTTCTGGCCAAAAATTTTGATGAAGACTATTCTGTTGAACAATATCCTCCTGCTGATGACAGATACAAGAAGCTGAAAGGTCGACTTAATGCTATGGAGATCCAGAAAGTACTTGGGCTTGATTTTGAAGAGCTGGGGATTATCTAGGAAGTTATTATCCATCACAAATTCAAGGTCCATGTCTTTTCTAAATATGATGGTGTGCCTTTTCCTAAGCTTCATCTGCGGTCTTATGTTCAGAAGATTCAACCCCATACTGCTGACAGAAAATTTTGGGTTCACTTCTTTCAAGAGAGCTTATCTGGGACACAACTAGAATGGTTCTATCATCTGGAAGGAACTAACATACGCACTTGGGAGGACTTGGATGCTGCTTTTTATAAGCAGTGTCAATACAATTCTAACCTTGCACCAACTCGTGTGCAACTACAAAGTATGTCTATGGGTTTGAATGAAGGGTTTAAAGAATATGCAAAGAAATAAAGAGATTTGGATGGAAGAGTTCAACCTCCTCTGTCTGACATGGAACTACTTGATATGTTCATGGGTGCTTTGACAAGGACTTTCTTTAATCATTTGATAGGAAGTTTTTCATCTGGTTTTACCGAATTAATACTAACAGGGGTACGAGTTGAAAGTGGTATTCAAAGCGAAAAGATTCAAGCGACTGCATCTCTGAGTACTGCAAAGAAGATATTCAGCGGGAAGAAGGAAATAAATGTTGTGTATGGCCAGAAGGGTCATACTAGAAATGATCGTAATCAATCAGGGGGAGTGGTGATAATTTCTAATCCTACACATGTGCAACAACAACAGCAAAACAATCAGCGTAGGGCAGATACGCCTAGAAGACAATTTACAAAGATCTACATGTCGGTGTCTCAAGCATTATATCACTTACTAAAAGAAAAACTGATTACACTGAGGGATGCCCGTCAGAGTCCCAACACCTCCTCTCCTTATTTTAATCCAAATGTGATGTCTGCCTACCACTCCACTAGCCTCGAGAACGATACCAACAATTGTTGGGCTTTAAAGAAGAAAATTCAAGACATGATTGACAACAAAGAAATTGAGTTCGATCCTCCCGGGACTCCCAACGTGATTACTGCACCCATGCTGAAGCACGACAAAGGCATAAGTGTTATTGATGATGTTATTTATGTTTCTGCTGTAAGTTAATTGGTTACTCCCCTCCCAATCATCAAGAAGCATCTGTTGCAGGACAATTTATTTTTAGGTTGTAATAAAAGATGTTACTGCCGCGCAGCCCAACCCAATGGCTGCAAGTTGCTGGAAGAATGTATTCAGCGTCTAATAAACAATCACCTAATTCTGGTTGGGAACATTTCGTCTGTTGAGAATTTGTTGTGAGACTTAGAGCTGGAAGAAGTATCTGTAATATTTGGCACTCCTATCAGGATCACTTCCAAGGGTCCTGTAAGGATCACTGCCAAACCCAAAGTTGATCCGCTGATAATCACTTCACCCGGACCAATCCCATATTCCTCGGACAAAGCTATCTCGTGGAATTATGGAGCCAATGTCTACTACCATGGCGTCAAGCAAGAACTATCGACTATTGAGAATGAAGGTACTAAAGATGTTGATCCCAATATTGATAATATTGATGGTACCAGTAAGGTTACTAGAAGTGGAAGTTTTTTCTCTCCGAAAGTCTCTCTGAAGATTGCCGCTACACCAGTTCGAGTCACTGCTATTGAGCCAACTGCTGAGGCTCAGGGAAAAGAACACTTGACGGAGTCTACCAAGGAGGAGGCACCTAAGGAAGTTACAATTGACGATACTTCCAGACAAGAGTTTTAGGAGGTATTAAATATTATCCACAAAAGTGATTACAATATTTTCGAACAGTTGGGACAGACTCCCTCCAAGATATCCATGTTATCCATTTTACTTTGTTTTGAGGCCCATGCTCAGGCTTTAGTGAAGTTCTTGAAGTCTTCCCATGTTCCGCAAGAAATCTTTGCCGATAAATTTAGAAGTTATGTTGCTAGTCTGACGATGGATAACATATTAGGTTTTTCTGATGCTGACCTGACCCCTGAAGGAAAAAACCACAATAAGGACTTGTATGTCTCTATTGAACGCAGGGGCACTACTTTAGCTCGTGTATTGGTTGATACAGGTTCCTTGTTGAATGTCTTACCAAAGGGTGCTCACTATAGGCTTGACTGTGAAGGGGTTGTGCTAAAACCCAGTGATATTATAGTCCGAGCCTTTGACGGTTCAAAGAGGATGGTACACAGAGAAGTGGATCTTCCAATTAAGTTAGGTTTGCAAGTCTTTGAATATACCTTCTATGTGATGGATATCTAAACAGGGAGAGCCCCAAGGATGACTTTCCTCTTCCACATATTGATGTTTTGGTCGATAACACCACTTAAAATAAAGTTTCTCCTTCATGGACGGTTTCTCAGGATATAATCAGATCAAGATGGCACCTGCAGACATGAAGAAGACTACATTCTTCACACAGTGGGGCACTTTCCGCTACAAGGTTATGCCTTTCTGCTACAAAGTTATGCCAAATAGCCTTTGAAAAAATTAAGAAGTACCTCCAATAACCTTTGATTATGATTCCGCCAGTTTAAGGAAGACCTCTTATCATGTACTTAATAGTGTTAGAGAATTCAATGGGGTGTGTATTGGAGCAGCATGGCGAGCTTGGTCGAAAATAGCATGCAATATACTACCTTAGCAAAAAGTTTACCGACTGTGAAACAAGATACTCACCACTCGAGAAAACTTGTTGCGCTTTTGCATGGGATGTTCGATGATTAAGACAATATATGTTGACTCATACCACTTTGTTAATCTCTAAGATGGATCCTCTAAAGTATATATTCAAGAAATCCGCTCTCTTCGGAAGAATATCCAGATGGCAAATGGTCTTGACAGAATATGACATTCAGTATACCACTCAGAAAGAAATCAAAGGAAGTGTACTGGCATATCATTTGGCGTATCAAGTTGTAGATGACTACCCGTCTATGAATTTTGAGTTCCTAGATGAGATTATTATGCTAGTTAGAGATTGTGAAGAATCTGGAACGTATGAAGGACCTGAGCCAGGATCCTGATGGACTATGGTTTTGATGGAGCTTCCAACACACTTGGTAACAGAATCGGGGTTGTGATTATCTCTCCCAAGGGTTTCCATATACTGTTTACTGCTAGACTGTGCTTTGATTGCTCCAACAACATGGCTGAATACGAAGTGTGCATCATGGGTATCCGAGCTTCTATTGACCTAGGAATCAAGTTCTTGAATGTATATAGGGATTCAGCCCAAGTCATCAATCAAATCAAGGGAGAATGGGATACGAAGCATCCAAATCTCATTCCTTATCAGGAACATGTGTTGACCTTATTCCCATACTTCGAGGAAATAAATTTTGAGCATATCCCAAGAGAAGAGAATCAGTTGGCAGATGCATTGGCAACCATGTCATCTATTTTCCAAGTTAGATGGGACAACGAGGATCCACAAATTACTATTGAAAGACTAGATAAATTGAAACATTTCTACGAGGTTGACACATATGGAGTAGAATAAAATCCATGGTTTCATGAACTAAAGAGGTACCGCGAAGCTCGAGAGTATCGTGAAGAAGCATCTATCAATGACAAGAAATTCCTACAGAGGTTCTCTTCTAAATTCTTTGTGAGCAACGGAATTTTATACAAGCGCATCCTTGCTTCGACTCTGCTTCATTGTTTGGATAAGAAGGAAGTTGAGAATATTATGGAAGATATGCATGAAGGGGTCTTTGGAACTCATTCCAGCGGGCATACGATGGCTAAGAAAATTCTGAGAGCGGATTATTATTAATCGACCATGGAAATTGGTTGCCATCGCCATTCTAGAACTTGTCATAAATGCCAGATTTATGCTGACAAAGTACATGTGCCACTGGTTCCTCTGAATGCCTTGACTGCTCCTTGGTCGTTTGTGATGTGGGGCATTGACATGATTGGAGAAATCAATCCTACTTCTTCTAATGGACATTGTTTTATCCTCGTCACAATTGATTATTTCATGAAGTGGGTTGAAGCAGCCTCATTTTCCTCCATTACTAAGAATGTTGTGGCTCGGCTCATTAAACATAATCTTATATGTCGTTGTGGCATTCCCAAAAGGATCGTCACGGACAATGGTACCAATCTTAACAACACTATGATCACTGAACTCTGCATGCAGTTCAAAATTAAGCACCATGATTCTTAACCATATCGACTGAAGGTGAATGGTACAGTGGAAGCCGCCAATAAGAATATCAAGAAGATTAAACAGAAGATGACGGTGACGTATAAATACTGGTATGATATGTTACTGTTTTGTCTTCATGGCTATCGTACTTCAGTATGTAAATCAACTGGGGAACCCCTATTCTCTCTAGTCTATGGTGTGGAAGTTGTCCTGCCTGTCGAAATCTAGATTCCTTCTCTATGAATTATGAAAGACGCAGATTTTTACAAATACGAGTGGATTCACACTAGGTTTGACCAGCTAAACTTGATCGACGAGAAGAGGCTTGCGGTTGTATATCATGGTAAAATGTATCAGAAGCGTATGATCAAAGCTTTCAACAAGAAGGTCAAGTATCAGATATATCAGGCTGGTGACTTGGTAATAAAGTGCATCATCTTACCACAAGGTGATCCGAGGGGAAAATGGACCCCCACCTATGAAGGACCATTTATAATCAAGAAAATATTTTCTGGAAATGCCATGATACTTACCACCATAGACGGTGAATACTTTCTGCACCCTGTTAACACGGACATTGTCAAAAAATACTACGCCTAAAAGAGACCCACTAGGTTGATTGGCCTAGGCAAAAATAAGGGCATTCCGGCGAACCAAAAGGGTTTAGGAAAAAATTAGGGATATATATATATATATATATATATATATATATATATATATATATATATATATATATATATATATATATATATATATATATATATATATATATATATATATATATATATATATATATATATATATATATATATATATATATATATATATATAAAGATTATACACCCGGCAAGTCGAAAACCTGAAAAGGCGGCTTGGGCAAAAAAGGGTATCCCAGAGGACTGAAAACCCTAAAGGGAGGTCCGGGCAAAAGTTAGAGATTAAAGCGTACGACTATGTCCCGTTGGATCATCTACTTACAACAAGCCTCGTTACCAATGTCAAGTTCAAATTGTACAAATCAATTCAGTCAACTTCTTCCGACAGCAAGGGATGAGATGCTTGAAGACATAAAGGCAATAACAGAGTTGAAACTCAATGAGATAGTTTCCACATAGTTGTTTTCTCTTTGTTTTACTTTATAATCTCTTCATTTTATGATGATTTCCTCTTACTAGGATTTATGTCTCTATGTACAAAAATCGCTTGTTTATAGGTGAATTATCAATACATATACAGTTTCACCATTCAAATTTAGTTTTACTTTCTCTGTTTTATTTGCAAACACGTCCAATGACTAAATTGAATGAACATATGCATATGAATATGATTACTGTTAACAAATATATGCATAACAACAAGAATCAGCATTTACTAAAGACTCTAGGAATTGGGATAATGTTTAATTCATCCGTAAATCCCCATCGAGAAACCTTCATGGGATTATCCCCATAGGGTTACCTTCACAAGCTCATCCCAGACGGATATAAATTCCCCCGCAAGTCTAATAGGCCTTCAAGACAGAAATTGGGGCATCTTTTAGCTATTAACGTGACCATACTCCCCAGCAGATCCCCCTAGCAGATAAAGGAGTTTGATCATTTCCTCACCATATGGCGGAGACTTCCTCAAAATAGTTCACAGGAATCTAATTCCCCAGCTGAGTTTATTTCTTCAACACTGTACAATCCCCTACAGAGTTCTCTTCTCTAGCAGGGCTCATTTCCTCGACAGAGTATATTTCTCCAGTGGAGTCTATTTCCCCAACAACGTTTATTTCCCCAAAAGAATCTAATTTCCCAAGCAGAGTTCATTTCTCCGATTGCTGCTATCCCTAGAGAGTTACTACAGAATCTAAAACTGGGACAAATATCAATTTTGTCCTCCCCAGAAGAGTGACATCCATATTTAAAACTCGGTCATACAAGACCTCTGAAGGTTAATCATATATTTTATCCCCAGTCAGGGTATATAAGAATTGAAATCCCAGTAGAGCGATGAGAGGCCGAGGTTCCAAAACACTTCTATCCCCAAACAGAAGTCAAACATTTCCAGTGGAGTATCTCAAAATAGAAAGAAAGAATCCCCAACAGAGACGTTCTAAACAAGATTGGAGATTTATATCCTACATCCCTAGCAGTAGTTAGGAATTTATTTTTCCCAGCAAAGATGTTATACGAAGCTACCGATATACTTCAATGATATCTTGCATCCATACATCATTTACAAGTATCATAGCATATGCGTACAAAACGCATATAGCACACTCTCATTTACTTTAAGAATATCATTATGCAATGCATTACATACGTCATGACATTTCATAAGGATTAACTTTAACTTTTCAGGTAAATTTCACAAACAGATGAATATCATAAACAATTTTCAAACAGGTCAGATATTAATTCCCGAAACAAGACGAGGCAACTATCTATATGACTGGGTCCAATTTTAATTCCCGAAACAAGACTAGGAAATATATGTATGACCCAGCGGCATGAATTCCCGAAACAAGATGGGTTCACCAATAGAAAACAGGTCCTAGATTAACTCTCGAAATAGGACTGGGAAACTATCTATATGATTGTGCAAAGATTAACTCCCGAAACAGTACGGGAAAACTATCTATGTGACCAGGTGGTATAAATTCTCGAAATAGGACGGGTTTACCAACAAAAACAGACTGTAGATCAATTCCTAAAACAGGACGAGGCGACTATCTACACGACAAGCATTTACCTCAGAGACTAAATATGACGAGCATTTCCCTCAAAGATTGAATTTTGACAAGAATTTCCCTCAGAGACTAAATCTGACAAACAGCTACTTAAGCACTTTCCCCAGAGGTTCATTCTGGAAAGCATTCTTTAGATACAGTCGAAGTGTAAACTCTTATGATACTTCTATCAATAGTTACCTTGGATGGCGTCCATAAGCCCGTCTCCGACAATGTTCCGTCATCTTTCCGAATGGCATCTTTAAGCCCATTCAAGCAATATTATCAACCAACAACATTACCTCCTGCACAGGTGAGTGCAAATTTATGGGCAATTAAGTGTTCAATCCTCTTCTAACTTCAGATCACGAATGACGGACATGCGGATCTAACTCCTCAGGTTTAAGAATATTTATAGGGGTAGCTATTGTACCCTAAAATTTGTACTCCTTTTAATCAAGACATTCTCCTAGGGTTCTCAAATGCTCAAGGTTGCTCAAGAATTGATCAAACACATTCTCCTCCTAAGTAATTGATATACAACTAGGGTTTTCTGTTTCTCAAGGAAGATTGGTTTTTTAGGTCTCAAGTGGATTCCATGGTCTCTTATATGTATACAAGAATTCTCATACCAAGTTTCAGGCCTTGCATCACAAGTTTCCTCAGTCAATGGCTCATATGACTTAAAAATCAATTGTGTTGGGTAAAAAGTCAATTGTGGTCAACATACAGTCAAACCTCAAGATTTTGGTCAAAATCAAGATTTTTAAGTCATATCCATCATTTGATCAATGGTTGATCATGATTCATCAAGGAAAACTCTCAAACCATCAACAATCAAAAGTTGTCAAATTAGGGTTTCTTAAGAAGAAGTCAACTAAACTTTGACCAAGCATATCTTTCACATGCTTCATCAGATTTTCCTAAACCAAAGCTCACATTGAAGGAAATTAAATTCTCTAAAACTTGGTCTCTCTAAGCTCAGGTCCAAAAAATGCTTCATTTGAGAGAGATATGCCAATACATTATAGGTCATTTCAAAAGTCAACAAAAAGACACTTTTTGTCAAGGCAATTTACATTAAGATAAAGTATTCAAATGCCAAAAAGGTCAACATAGAGATTGTATAGGACGTCTTGAGCTTTCCAAAAAGTTAAATATCACCTTCAAGTGATAAAAATTGTGAGAGTTATGACTAGTGAAAGTTGGGAAATTTTGAGCAAATGTATGAAGTTCAAATTGAGAAAACTTGATTTTTTTGGGCTAATTACCTATTGTTTCAGAGTACAAATGTGTTCTACACTCCATATTCACCTCAAGACTTGTTCATACACCTCCCTTTGGTTTATTATATTTTTTTTATTATTATTTTAAAAGTCAAAATAAGATAAAATAAGACAAGGCTTATTACACAGGTCCAAGGCCATGTTATTTGACCTAAAATTCAAATTATATAATGTCATCCAATTCAGACATGAAGGCCATGAAACCCTTGTAGCAAGATCACCCTCCAAAATCACAAAATTTACTCAAATCTTGGGCAACTTGCAAAACGTATTTGCAGCTGTTTTCAATACCTACCAGCCATTTCAATCAATACAAGGAAGATCATAGGGTAAGGTTGGATCATTTACAACGATCCAAAAGGCCAGAAACGCACGAGCATGTATCATGATTTCATTATTGCATGATTTTTACATTTCTTATTTTCGTTGCGTTTTAAGACAAACTAACTTTGCTAACATGTTCATGAGGTTGAATGGTGCAAGAACAACCCAAAGAACGATCCCCGTAATGGCCAAATTATAAACCACCATGTTCATATAGATTTGCACTATTTTTGTCATAGATCTCAAACCAGTGTGTTTTAGACCCAGATAACCATTCCATTGGATTCGCAGGGCCTGATTTAGGGGGGTAGGGTCCCCTTGGATTGCTAATATTTGTTGTTTTGCAGGAACATGAAAAGGAACTACCAGAGAAGACGATCGAAGCTAGGGCTTCAGCGCCTCTCCGGTTCATGCAATGTTTTCATATTATATATATTTTGTTTCATTTAAGACAATAGATGTATCACGACCACAATGGTTAAACGTGCGCGCTAAAGACACTATTATGCCAAGGCGTGGGTTCGATCCCAACCTTTTGACATTTTTAGTTTTTTCATATTTTCCTGTTTTGCATATTACAAGATGTGTTGGCTCCCTTTCCTTGACACAGGCACGCGTCTGGCCTAGTGGTGAAGGTCTTGGTGGAAAGAGAAAAGGGCGTAGATTCAACACCCACCCCTGGAAGTATTATTTTAAAACTTTGTTTTCTTCACATTTTCCTTATTTTTGCACTTACAAACCTTAAATTCGTCAAACCAAAAACCTTTTAACAAACCTAATTTTTTTTAAAACCTTTTTACAAACCCTAATCAACATTAGGGTTTAGGCTTTTTTTTAATTAAAATCAATTAGGGTTTTTAAGTTGACCATTAAAACCTTTTTATCCAAAAAATCATCAAAAACCTTTTCGCTTTTCTTTTTCCTATTTTTACATGTTGCGTAGTTTATTCTTCTCGCATTTTTTCAATTATTGTATCTTCTCGCGGTTTATAATAGTAATTAGGATTTATTTCCCGCACTCTACTATTTTGTATCTCTCCCAAAGCATTGTAATAGTATATGGTTTGATTTTTTGCTTTTTACTTTCCCCATATTTATTGCTTTCCTATTTTATTATATCTTTGTTAGTAATTAAACTTGTATGGAAAGATGAAAACAATTGATAGCTAACCCTAACTGCAAGATAAACATAACTGAAAACAACACACCTCGCAAACTCGCACCTCTAGGGTAACCTCCCTTGTCCCCTTCGGAAAAAAACAGTCATGTCCCTCGAACCTGGGGACGCTTTAGCACAGTCCCTCGAAAACAAAGATCGTAGTCCCTCGATGACGTTTTTGATGTTGCCTTCGGTAAAAGATCTAGTCCCTTAATGATAACTGCTAAATCATCCCTATCAGTTGCCTTCAATGACTTTATGACGACCCATGATGTCCCTTCACATCCAACGATAGGGCTTCTTACTAACTAATGGTAGGATAACACTATCTAAAGGAGGTGGAAAATTATAGTAAAGACCTTGAGTAGGTAGAACGCTCGTAATCGCTAGCTCACAAACATTTCAAAATAAAAATGTCTTTCACAAAACACTTTTCAAAACTATTTTCGAACAAACACTTTGTACGTGTTCTCGAGGACAGATATGAGAATCATTACAAAGTTCACCTTTTCAAGATATTTCCAAGTACAGAACACAAAGAAAATTTTCAAAGTGAGCTAAGTGATTAAGAGCCCGTAGGTAACTACAGATGAAAAGGGTACTAACACCTTCCCTTTTCATAACCTACCCCCCGAACTCAAAATGAAAAAAATTTCATTCCTATTCTTTTCACCCTTTCCTTATTGGATAAAATAAAAGTCGATGGTGACCCTTGCTATCTGCAATATTTGCGATAAAACGCAAAACCAAGTCATTTTTCCCATCGTATTATACATGGCCAGATGTACCAGAAGCGCATGATCAAATTCTTCAACAAGAAAGTCAAGCATCATGTATATCAGGCTGGTGACTTGGTAATAATGCGCATCATCATACCGCAAGGTGATCCCATGGGAAAATGGACTCCCACCTACGAAGGGCCATTTGTAATCAAGAAAATATTTTCTAGCGGTGCCATGATACTTACCACCATGAACGGTGAGGATTTTCGGCACCCTGTGACCACGAACATAGTAAAAAAATACTACACATGAAGACCCGCTAGGTTGACTCGCCTAGGAAAAAATAACGGTGTCCCGGCGAACCAAAAGGGTTCACGAAAAAATTACGGATATATATATAAAGATTGTCCAAGTAAACCCGGCAAGTCGAAAACCTAAAAATGCGGCTTGGGCAAAAAAGGGTATCCCGGTGGACTGAAAACCCGAAAGGGAGGTCCAAGTAAAAGTTAGGGATTAAAGTGTACGACTATACCTCATTGGATCATTTACTTACAGCAAGCTTTGTTACCTATGTCTAGTTTAAACGACACAAGATCAATCCATTCAACTTCTTCCGACAGCAAGGGATGAGATGCTTGAAGACATAAGGGCAATAGCATATTTGAAACTTGACAGGATCATTTACACATAGTTATATGTTTTGTTTTACTTCGCAATATTTTCATTTCATGACGATTTCCTCTTACTAGGATTTATGTCTCTTTGTACAAAACCGCATGTTTATAGACAAACTATCAATACAAATACAATTTCAAAATTCAAGCCTATTTTACTTTTTTTCTGTTTTGTTTGCAAAAACGTCCAATGACTAAATTGAATGAACTTATGCATATGAATATGATTACTGTTAACAAATATATGCATAAAAACAGGAATAAGCATTTACTCAAGACTCTAGGAATAGGGATAACATCCAAGTCATCCACAAATCCCCACAGGAAAATCCCCACAGAACAACCTTCATGAGATTACCCCCCACAGAGTTACCTTCACAAGCTCATCCCTGACGGAGATACATTCCCTTGCAAGTCTAATATGCTTTCAGACAGGAATTGAGGCATCTTCCAGCTGTTAATATAACTATACTCCCCAGTAAATCTCCCTAGCAGATAAAGGAGTTTGATTATTTCCCCAGCATACGGCAGAAACTTCCTCAGTATAGTTCACAGGAGCCTAATTTCCCAACTAAGTTTATTTCTCCAACACTATACAATCCCCTACAGAGTTCTCATCTCTAGCAGGGCTCATTTTCTTAGCAAGGTTTATTTCCCCAACAGAATCTAATTTCCCAAGAAAATTCATTTCTCCGACTATTGCAAATCACAGGTAAAGTTCCCCTCTCCAGTAAAGTGTAGCCAGGCTGCTATCCTCAAAAGTTTCTACGGAATATGAAACCGCGCCAGATGTCATTCAACTTTGTCCTACCAAAAGAGTTAGCATCCATATTTAAAACTTGGTCATACAACACCTCGGAAGATTATCCATCTCTTTTATTCCCTATCAGGGTATACAAGAACTAAATTCCCCAATAGAGGGACAAAAGACCAAGGTTCCTGAATTCTTCTATCCCCAAGCAGAAGTCAAACATTCCTAGTGGAGTATCCTCAAACAGAAAGTAGGAACCCCCAGGATATACTCTAAACAAAATTGAAGAGTTACTTTATTCATGCCCAGCAACAATCAGGGATTTATTTTCCCCAGCAACAATCAGGGATTTATTTTCCCCAGCAAAGATGTTACACAAAGCTACCAATACACCTCAACAACATCTCACATCCATACATCAATTACAAATATCATGGAATATGCATACGAAACACATATAACACACTCTCATTTACTTTTAGAACATCATTACATAATGCATTACATCCATCATGACATTGCACGAAACTAAGTTTGTTCCTTTCAAGATAGTTCACAAACAGACGAATATCATCAACAATTCTTAAACAAATCGTGATTTAATTCTCGAAACAAGACGGGGAAGCTTCCATACAACCAGGCGGTATGAATTCCCGAAATAGGACAAGCTTACCAATAAAAAAAGGTCAAAGATTAATTCCCGAAATAGAACGGGGAAACTATTTGTATGATCGGGTCCAAGATTAATTCCCGAAACAAGACGAGGCAGTTATCTATACGACCAAGCGGTATGAATTCCCTAAATAATACAGGCTCTCTAACACGAAGCAGGACAGAGATTAACTCCCGAAATATGACGGGGAAACTATCTGGATGACCAGGAAAAGATTAATTCCTAAAACAGGACGGGGCACCTATCTTTATGACCAGGGAAAGATTAACTCCTGAGACAGGATGGGGAAACTATCAACATGGCCAGGTGGTATGAATTCCCGAAATAGGACGGGTTTACCAACAAAAACAGATTGTAGATCAATTCTCGAAACAAGACGGGGAAACTATCTACATGACGAGTATTTACCTCAGACTAAATCTGATGAACACTCCCTTTAAAGACTGAATTTTGACAAGCATTTCCCTCAAATATTAAATATGATAAGTAGCTACTTAAGCACTTTCCCTAGAGATCCATTCTGAAAAGCATTCTTCAGATACAATCAAGCGTAGACTTGTTCTGACACTCCTATAAACGGTTACTTTAGATGGAATCTGTAAGCCCATCTCTGACAACATTCTGTCACCTCTCTGAATGGCATTTTTAAGCATACTCAAGCAATATTATCAACCAACAGCATTTCCTCCTGCACATACGGGTGCAAATTTATGGGCACTTGCATGTTCAATCCCCTTCCACCTTCAGATCACGAATGGCAGACATGCCAATCTAACTCCTCAGGTTTAATAAGTTTGAATAGGGGCAGCTAATTTACCCCAAAATTTTCCCTCCCATTTCTTCAATACATTCTCCTAGGGTTCTCAAATGCTCAAGGTTGCTCAAGAATTGATCAAACATATTCTCCTCCTAAGGAATGGACTTACAACTAGGGTTTCAATTTTCTCAAGGAAGATTGAGTTTCTAAGGCCTCAAATGTATTCCATGGTTTATTACATGTCCCAAGGAATTATCATACCAATTTCCATGCCTTGCATCAAAAGTTTGCTCAATAAATGGCTTAGATGACTGAAAATCAACTATATTAGGTAAAAAGTCAACTATGGTCAACATACAGTCAAACCTCAAGATTTTTGGTCAACATCAAGTTTTTGAACTTATATTCATCATTTGATTAAGGGTTGATCATGATTCATCAAGAAAAACTCTCAAATCATTAAAAGTAAAAAGTTTCCAAATTAGAGTTTTCTTAAGAAGAAGTCAACTGAACTTTGACCAAGCATAACTTCCACACGCTTCATCAGATTTTCCTCAACCAAAGCTCATTGTGAAGGACGTTCAATTAACTACAACTTTGACTCTCTAAGCTCAAACCCAAAAAATGCTTCATTTGAGAGATATGGGCCAATATATTATAAGTCATTTCAAAAGTCAACAAAAATACACTTTTTGTCAAGGCAACTTAACTTACATCAAGATAAATTCTTCAAAAGAAAAAATGGTCAATATAGAGATTGTAGAGAATATCTTGAGCCTTACAAAAAGTCCAATATCACCTTTAAATGATAAAATTTGAGAGATTAATGACTAGTGCAAGTTGGGAAATTTTGAGGAGATGCATGAAACCTAAAAGTGATCAAACTTGGAATTTTGGGCTATTCGGATATTACTTCAAAGTCCAAACGTGTTCTGCACTTCATATACACCGCAAGACTTGTTCATACACCTCCCATTGATTTATTATATTTATTTTTTACTTTTATTTATTTAAAATTCAAAATAAAACAAAATAAGATCAAGGCTTATTACAAGAGTCCAAGCCCATGTTATTTGACCTAAAATGCAAGCTATATATTCTTCCTCATTCAGACAAGCAAGCCACGAAAAACATTGCAGCCAAAGTCATCCAAAAAACCACAAATTTTCCAAAACTAGGGCAATTTGTAAACCCTAATTACATCTCCTTTCCATGCAATCCAGCCATCCAATTTACTTCCAGCCACACTGTAGGGTAAGAATGCAACATCTTTGAAGGTCCAAAGGGTCTAAAACCCTCACGCACGCCTTTTCGTTTTGGTTCATGCATGATTTTTTCATATATTTGCTTTTATTTTGTTTTAACATGTTCTAACTCCACTAATATGTTTCTAAGATGTCCCCGTGCAAAAATAATCAATTGTATGAATCCCATGCTATCGAAATCATGTACTACCATGTTCACACTGATTTGAGATATTTTTGGCATAGCTCTCAAACCAGTGCGTTTTAGCCAAAACTAAGTGTCCCATTGGATTCACAAGTTTGGATTTAAGGGGATAGGGCACCCTTGGATTCCTAACAACGTTTGATTTGCAGGTTTGGAGAAAGGGAGTCGTCGGGGAAGACGACCAGAGCAAGGGCTCCAACGCCTCTCCGATTCAGGAATTGATTTTGCATTATATTTAATTTGTTTTGTTTTAGACAATGAATGTATCACCACCCCAATGGTTAAAATGCGTGCGCCAAAGGCTCTACTATGCAAGGGCACGAGTTTGATCCCTGCTTTTGGCATTTTGATGTTTTTTTTCATAAATTTCCATGTTTTGCAGGATAATGTGCATAGCGCATTGGGTTCCCTTCTCAAACGCAGGCGTGCGTCTGGCCTAATGGTGAAAGTGTTGGCTGAAAGAGCAAAGGGTGTGGGTTCAACACCCACCCCTGGCAGTATTCTTTTAAACTTTGTTGTTTTCAAAATTTTTCTTAAATTTTGCATTTCCAAACCCTAAATTCATTAAACCAAAAACCTTTTAACAAACCTATTTTTTTTAAAAACCCGTTTACAAAACCTAATCAAAATTAGGGTTTAGGATTTTAATTTAACTAATAAATTTATTTTTTTAGTTAAAATTAATTAGGTTTTATTAGGTTGATCATTAAAACCTTTTTATACAAAAAATCACCAAAAACATGTTCGCTTCCTTTTTACCTATTTTTACATTTCACGTGGTTTATTAATTTCGCATTTTATTTCCTTTTAATTATTATGTAATTGTTTCCTGGTTTGTAATAGTAATTGGGGTTTATTTTCCACATTTTTATTACTTACGTATCTCTCCCAAAGCATTGTAATAGTCTAGGATTTTCTTTCTGCTTTTACTTTCTGCGCATTCACCACTTTCCTATTTTTGCTATATATTACTGTTAGTAATTAGGTCTTGTATGGAAAGATAAAAAAAAGGATAGATAACCCTAATCAAAGACTAAAATAACTGAATCATAAATCACTTGCACACTTACACCTCTAGGGTAACCTCCCTTGTTGCCTTCGGAAAAAACAGTCATGTCCCTTGAACGTGGGGACGCTTTAGCAAAGTCCCTCGAAAATAAAGATCATAGTCCCTCAATGACCCTTTCAACGTTTCCTTCGGTAAATGATCTAGTACCTTAATGAAAAATGCTAAAGTGTCTCTACAAGTTGCCTTCGATGATTGTACGTTGACCCGCGCCTGTCTCTTCACATCGACTAATAGGGCTTCTTGCTAACTAATGGTAGCATGGCACTATCTAAATGAGGAGGAAAGTACAAGAAAGTCCTCGAGTAGGTAAAACGCTCGTAATTGCTTTCTCACAAACATTTCAAAAAAAAAAACAAATATCTTTTCACAAAACTCTTCCAAAATATTTTTAAACAAACACTTTATACGCATTCTCGAGGACAAATATGAGAATCATTACAAAGTTTCCTCACATTGGCATTTCAAAAATATTTTTTCAAACAAACAAACACAAAGCAGTTTTCAAAACAAAGTGAGCTAGCGATTAAGAGCCCGTAGATAACTACAGATGAAAAGGGTGCTAACACCTTCCCTTTTCACAACCTACCCCACGAACTCAAAATCAAAAGAGACCTTTCCTGTTCTTTTCCCCCTTTCCTTATAGGATAAAAGAAAAGTCGGTGGTGACTCTTGCTATTGCAAAATTTTGCGATAAAATGCAAAACCAAGTCAGTTCTCCCACCGTATTACAACTTCTTTATCATCATTTTCTTCCCAGTCTTCTTCAGGTTTCATAGATTCTTTTCCATCTTTGTTCTTCACAACTACATGCTCCCATCCTTTTAAAATATCCTTCTAAGCTTTAATATCCATAAATTTCAAAAAAGCTACCATTCTGACCTTCCATCAGTCATAGTTTGAACCATCCAACATGGGTGGTCTGTTGTTATATCATCTTTCTTTCTCCATAGTTTCAGAAATTATATCCCTGTATCTCACCCAATAAACTGAATATGGTGCTTGCTCTTGATGCCAATTGAAATTCTGGCACACAAAATATCCGAAATCAAGATTGATGTCTCAACAACACTTAATGTCACGACAAATGTTATAACATCTTCTGACAGAAAACAAACTTACTATCACAGAAAGATTATGTAGAAAAGTAAATTGCAAAAACTTAAAGAACACAATCAATTGATAACCCAGTTCGGTGAAAATAGTTTCTTTGTTACTCCTCTCATTAGCTAGGATCTTGCATGTATGATTGTTGTGTATGACTTAGGGGTTACTAATGTGCAGGTCATAGAGGAGTTTATCTTCTACATAGGTGTTCATTTTTGCCTATATTGGTTGTGGGATAGGCGTGGCGATCTAGTGCATCAAGGTATGTATAAGGAAACCACTAGGGTATACATGCTACATTTTGTAGGATATACTATCTTAGAGGATAAGTCTCATGTATATATCAATGTGAATTCCATGTGGTTGTTTACTCGCCTTGAGCATTATAATTGGGCATTGGGTGTACTGTGTTGACTATTATATATCTTGTGCTTAGAAAGGCGACTATTTTTTAGACCAGGCAACTTGTCGATTATATGAGTCTATTTCAGGTATAACCAGATCATTATTTCTTATTATGTTAGTTCTTTTAATGATATTTTTCTGGTTATCCGGGTCTTTATTATTGAGCAAAGTTGTATATATGAGTATTTCCCGTCCATTTTTGATAGGCGGGTTATTCCTACCACTGCTAAGTCCACACGTGCCAAGATATGGAGGGGAATGCATGTACACTCGGGAGGCGTTGTAGAGTATAGATAATGTTATCTGGACACCCTACACATATCATAGAGTGTATCAGGAGTTCGATGACACTTCACTTTTCTAGTTATCTACGATGGGAGACGTTAGTGGCTATACACTTACTTGAGAAGTGTTTGCGCCACTTGGGATATGTCCAGGACATCCCACAGACAGTCCCTGCTATTCCATCTAAGGGTATTGATAGTTGGTTTGTTGGTCACATTTTAGGTTCTTTACGTGCCATTAGAGAGCGTGGAGTTGATGTTTAGTTCCCTACAGAGTATGTGGATGGGTACTTGGAGTGGTACCTTATCATATCAAACTCTTACATCTTCCCACCCAGGTAACATGGAGATGATGTTGGATCTTCTCATGCTGGATCTTCTCATGTTGGATCTTCTCATGCTGATGCTAGGGCACCTTGTGATGACATGGAATTGCCTCTACATGGCGCGGATGATGCTCAGCGCCTGCAGATGTTTTGGTGAACCCATATGGTGAGGTTTATACTATGGCATCGCATGAATCACACATAGCACGTGGGGGGGGGGGGGGGTATTTAGACCGTATTATCTTTTTTGTATTATTTGTATATTATGTGTGGTATTACTTAGACATTTTCACAATACTTTTATTAGATAACTTTTTTATACTTCCATTGATGAATGACGAACATAAATTAACATTTTAGAAACAATAACATAACTTAGACAAACGATAACACAATTTAACAAAGTACTCATTAGAAAACCTATACACTTCCAGATGATTCTGGATATTTCAACATCTTGATTATGTCGTTGACATATCTAAAAATTATTGCATCAAACTCGATCGGTCTCTTAGTTAGCCTACGGTGAAATGTTCTATACATAACTTTCAAATCTTCATTGGTCTTCAACTTAATAAGGTCGTATTTCACATTTCCATCACTATCAATCTTGTTTTCATGAAATTCAATCTTGCTCACCTTTCTGATGTCGGGCAACATATCATTCAACTTGGATCTCAAAACGAAAAGACACGTGGCGCCCTCCGGGAGTCGAAACTCTACAAGAGGTTTTACCCCGTTGAAGTACACTTCTGCCTTAAACAAAAACTAAAGCATTGTAAGATGTTTTTCTTAACAACACATGACCCCTATTAACAGAACTTTGGATTCATTTTGGACCACAAAATAGTCATGTAATCACAACTGTAGAAAAATATCAGCAAAATCTCGACCATTCAATTAAAACTCAATTAATACTACCATATTTTCACTGATCCACAAAAATTCTGGTATGTAACGAATGTTTTAAAAAAACGGGTACTTGTTAATGGATTTTTTTCAAGTGTAACAAAATAATCCCGTAAAAATAGATACTTTTTTAAAAATCACTAATGCCCCCACAACATACCAGATTTTTGAAATATTCGATACACCATATTTTTTAAACTCACTATCAATTTTTTTTATTAATATCAAATATATTGATTGTTCTATCAGATTTTTCGTCTAAATAGCGGTGCCATGTCAAAATGGGATGTCAACTAAAATTTCCAATAAAAATTGCACTTTAGTAAGTGTCAATGAAAATTAATCTTTAGATTGTGCCAAATAAATATTGGGTTTGGGGGAGCTAATAAAAATTGGGTGTTAGTTAATAAATCTTTTAAAGAGAATCAAACACCTTATAACTAAAGATGAGTAACAAAATATGTAGTCATTAATATGTATATGCAATACTTACAATCATGGTTCAGTGACCGTCGTAGTAATTTGTAAAGTGTGCGCTTTATAACAATGGTTATTAATAATAACCATTGTGTTATAGTATTTGAATAAATGTCAAATTTTCATACCAGAATCAATACTAAACCAATTTTTAATCGATATCAAAACTTATATTAATTACAAGTACACAATTTCATTAAGTAAAAAAAATTTTAACAGATCGAGAAACGCAATCTTTCCAACTTTCAAGAGAAAAAAAATCGTATAGAATTAAAAAAACAATATTTAGCGGCTTTGATTTTTAAACTTCTAAGATAAGAAGATGAAGAATCAGAAGGACTAAGACAAAAAAACAACTTCATCCAAATGAATCAACATGTGTTTTCCTGCTCAAGCCACCAACAACAGTGAGATTCTAAATGTTGTAGAGGGTGTTGTGGTACCAAACCAGCCTCAAAATCAAGATGTTGTTGTTGAGATCAGTGATGTGGTGCAAAATCATCCTCAGATTCAAGATGTTGTTGTAGAGGGTGTTATGTTTGGACTAATGAGAGCTCTCAGGATGAGGAGAAGAAGAAGAACAAGAAGAAAAATAAGAAGAAGAAGCTTGAGAAGGACAATGATGATTTTTTCCGATTCTGATGATGATGATGAGGATGACTATGATTGGTCTAACTTTATATCAGAGAGAGGATTTAGATTTGATTATGGTTTTTGATTATGTATTGAAAGTTTATGTAATGAAGTTTTAATCTTTCTGCTTAACTCTCTTAAGGTTATTATTTAAAACATTCAACTTAAACTATCAACTTAATCTATCAACTTAAACTTTAAAATATATAAAACACATTATTGTAACTGAAAATTATTGTGACGAACTTACTCGTAAGAAATGGTCTGTTAGTTGCATATTCCTGTCAAGTCCACTGCATCTTCGACTCTTACATTTCATAACAAAGTACAGAAAATATTAAACATAAAAGATATAAGATAACATAACATTTCCAAATTTCAAACCCTAATTCAACTATTACATTTTATAACAAATTAAATATTAAACAAAAAGGATATAAGAAAACTTAACATCTTCAAATTTTCAGAAAACCTCTCTAACTTCAGTTTGTTCTTCAAATTCTTGTTCTTCTTTTTTGAATTTGTATACATAACCTTCAAATATCCAACAGAATCCAACTATGGCATCCTAGTACTCTCATCTTCCAATTTTTGTTCATCATTCCATATGAACAAATTACATGTTTCATCAGTCCATCAATTTGGACATATCCAAAAAAGCCTTCATTTATTTTGACCCCTCTTGCATACGACAGTCACAAGCACAAAAATTTCTAGATCAAGATTTTACAGTCTTGTAATGAGACATTGAGACGATTATAGACAACAAAAATGAGTGTTATGGTTGTTTTCTTCTTTCCAATAACATTGGTGTTAGGGTTTATTTTTTTTATCAGTGGAAGAATAGATATTTAGTATTTAATATATACAAAGAATCACCAGTGTGTAACAACGGTTGTTCAAAAGAGTCGTAGTGATATACCTATTATTTTTATTTATGTATAAATGTAATTAAAAAAGGATACATTAAAATAAAGAGATACATTATTTGAGGGAGCTGAGGATCAAACCCAAAAAAGTTGGACTGTATGACAACGGTTAGAGAATTAACCGTAATTATAAATTTAAATTTTCAATTAAAAAATAAAAATAAATTGTTATAATATTAATTTAATTTAGTAATATCACTGTAGTTTTAGAGTGAATTGTGGTGACTTTGACGTTGTTGTTTATGCGTTTTATAGTTTTATAGTAATGTAAACTACTTAACCACATAAAAGTTAAATGTCAAAATTTCTTATGAGGACTTGGAATGTATAAAGGGACAAAATAGTTGAAGAATGCTCGTTTTACATAAGTGGTAAATTATGAATATAACTTTTTACTTAGCGAAGACAAAATTGATAACTAAGTGAAGATACGAATTTTTTTTTATGAAGGGAAGATATATTGGGTTGCGTAGTAGACATAGTTCACGGTTCAAAATAATTGTTTACTACACTTGTAACATATTTAGTGTCGGTGTTTGATATACACATGTAACGTACGTAAGCGTCAAACCAAACGTATAAGCACAAGCAGAAGCACGTACATTCCGACTAGATTTGTACCTTTCTGCTCGAATCAATGTGCATGTTGGTGGTGTGTGTTGTGTCAGTCATGATTAACTATTGTTTTTGTACATGTGAAAAAGTACTCCTTGTCGTTGTCAGGGAACAGTGGAAGCATACGAAGCTGCAGTGTTCACCTCAGGTGTAGGTCTGCATCTTGATTGGGATATATATCATGCATTCTGTTCAAAAATTGACCACACCAAATGAGTAATTGTTACAGTTATTACTGGTAACTATATGACCAAACATGTATTGAATTTGTTCTTGAATTAATAAATTCTGGTCAATCACCTCAAATTCTTATTCTTTACAATAACTGTTCACTAAGGATCCATCGCATTCCAACATTTTTATCATGTTTTACTTTGTATGAGTCAAATAGGGTGTAAAACTAGTAAGTTACGACTATTTGAATAATCCCATTCACTTTAGAAGTAATTGTCAATGGATTTTTTTTCCTAAGGTTTACTCATTGTTTTTAGAAGTAATTGATAAAGATCTAATGATGTTGTTCTTTGATACGGCAGTATAAGGGTAGATCCATAAAGCTAAGACTCTATCGTCTAAGTCATATTTAAGACGAATATAGTATAAAGTATGTCCAAGACATATTTCAAGACGAATTTAGTAAAAAGAAGATATTAGAGAACGTACTTTGCTTTTCGTGCAAATAAAATTTTATACCTTGAGTTAAGTGGAGGTGGATTTGAGTTGAATTATGCCATAGATACTTGAACCTTTGACCGACCTAAAACAGTTGCGCCAAAAATTTATTGGGAAATTCAGAAAGCCGAGGAAGTCTTTAGGGGTCAATGTCAGCCTCCAGGGTTATTGTTTGATTTGAATTGGAACCGAAACGATTTCGTTTGATTTGGGCTAGAACCAAAACACTTGGAGTCATTTAAAAGGAAGGGTGTGGAACAAGTACATTAATTGCATTTCTATCATTGAAACGTTTCACTACTTTCTTTTGACTCATGGGTTAACGTGATTAGTTAGGGCATGGTGCTGCCTATAGTGCACTCGAGTTTTCTTGTATTTTCAAAAAACTTACAGCAGTTGATTTCATGACTCAATTTCCTTGCTAATGTGAAGCATTCATGTATCTTCGCACACATATATATATATATATATATATATATATATATATATATATATATATATATATATATATATATATATATATATATATATATATATATGATAACACAAAAATTACACTGTTTATTTCAACTTGATTTCACATGATTTTTGATATTTTATCACACTTTGTAGTATTATGCTAGTGTTTTCCACTAGTTTCAGGTTCTTCAAAGGTAGAAGTGTTGCACGAAGAAATCGAACGAAAACAGCGTAAAATGAAGAAAATATGGCGAAAATACAAGGATGGCGGCTTCTATGGCGCCATCCACAGTGTCGACCATGACCAAGCACCAATTGGGATCCACCGGTAGATAAAAAGTAGCGAAAAGACTAGGTCAAAGAACCGTAGCGCCCGCCACGACCTTCCTGGCGCCCGCCACCAAGCACAATTGCCACGCCCACGTGACCTGGTAAGGTGGCGCCCGCCACACCCCGCTTGGCGCCCGCCATGGCCTTCTATTATGGAAAAACTACAGGAAACTGACAACTTTCCTCCCATTTCACCTATTTTTCCTCCATACGAATTCAATACGTGAAGACATCGTCTTCACCATATGAGACTCTATAAATAGGTGATTTTAGGGGAATTTTGGGGATCCAAGTTTGTATGCAAGAGACATATTAGTTTTAAATAGAAAATCATCTTCCAAAGTGATAGAGCTCTCACATCGGGAGACTATCACACCATCATTTTTAGGAATTCTCTTGTAAGCTTGAATCAGATTAGGCGTGTCAGCATTAGAAGTTATTTTCAAGTCTTCTGTTCGTTGTACTCAAATTTTATTTACCATATTTGAAGTTACTCCGTTCTATTATTTCAGATTTATTTTACAGGTGTAATTATTAACCGTTATTTAATTGTTCGTTTTGTTTTTAATTATTTCGTCTGTTCTTATTGTTGCTTTCCCGAGAAATTGTATGCTTGCTATAAATCGTTTTCAAACTTTTAATATGTTTATGTTTGTAGTCAATAATTATAATTGCATGTTTGATTCCAAAACCATGTCTGGCTAAATTATTTTGAGTCCGGTATGTGAGGACCGTCGCGCCGAAGGGACTCAATATTGATTTGGCGTAATTCCATTTTATAAAAAAAAAGCTATAGTTCGAGTTTTAGTTTAATATTTAAAAGGTTTGCCCGACGGCGAAAACACTAAGGTTTCGAACCAATAGCGCGAGAGAGTGAGGTTCGTATCAGATAGTAAAAATTAGAGATTAATTTATAAACACGGCGAGATCACTTTAGCATTAATTAGGACTTTTAGTTTTCAAAAAGTATTCTGCAACTTAAATGGGTGAGCAACAGCAAAACAATTGTGGTTTTGAAATATAACACGAGTCAATAGCACGAGAGTGTGAGACTAATATTTTTAAACTTATATTTTCTTCTGAAAAGTAATTTTAGAATACAACGTACACCAATGATTTATTGATCTCTAGAGGTACATTAGAAACTGTAATACGGTGGGAGAACTGACTTTTTGGTTTTATCCAAATGTGCGGATAGCTAGAGTCACCACCGACTTTTATTTTATCCAATATTTAGGAAAGGTGAAAAGAATAAGAAAAACATTTGATAGATTTTGAGTTCGGGGGGTGGGGGGGTGGGGGGGTGGGGGGGTAAGATATGAAAAGGGGAGGCGTTAGCACCCTTTTTATCCATAGTTTATCTATGGGCTCTTAATTACTTAGCTCACTTTTGAAAACTTACTTTGTGTGTGTGATTTGTTTGAAAATATTTTGGTTGTGAAGGGAAAAGCGTAGGGTCATCGTATGGTCATCGAAGGCAACAAGTAAGGATACTTTAGCAATTGTATCGAAGGGACTATCATCATTTTATAGGCAACTTGAAGGGACTAGATCATTTTTTCGTAAGCAACTTGAGGGACATCGAGGGACTATGATCTTTATTTGAAAGGGACATGATGATTTGATTGAGGTTTTTTTGCTAAAGTATCCCCACTTTCAAGGGACGTGACTAATATTCGTAAGGCAAGAAGAGAGGTTACCCTAAAGATGCAAGTGTGTGAAGTGTTTGTTTTCAGTTTTTTTTTTATCTTGAGAATTATGGTTTTCTAGGTTGTTTTTAGTCTTTCCATACAAATCCTAATTACTAACAATTGAAAATATAATGTGCGAAATGTAAATTGCGGAAAATTAAACCTAAGTTATTACATCCTGTGAGCAGTTACATAAATAGAAAAAATGCGGAAAATAAATCTACAATATTTCAATGAAGAGTGCTCCTTATACACTTGACTATGAATTTAAATAAATGAAGAAAAAGAAAGAAGAAAATAGAAAAAGAATGTCAAAATGTTTTCTTGTAGAAAATAATTTAAATGATAATAATTAATAAAACCTAAATTCTAATTGATTTCAATATTTAAGAAGAAAACCCAATTGATAAATTTATTAATTAGGGGTAGGAAAGAAAAAAGAAAAGAAATTAGGTTAAACAACAATATGGCCAAAAACTGCATATGGTGGGTGTTGAACCCACGCCCTTTGGCTTCATACGCTGCATCGCTTGCCACTAGGCCAAGCACCTGTTGATGTTAGGAAATAGAACTTGAATAATATATTTGGAACCTGCGCGTTAGATGGAAAATAACAAAAAATATTTTCAAAACGTAGGAATCGAACCCATGCCCTTTATGTTACAAGCCTTCGCCTTAACCAACTACGCCGCATTTCCATTTGGTTAGACAATACTAACAAATAAATATAATATAAACCAGTGGGACCAGAGAGGCGCCAGAGCCCTAGCTCCGATCGTCTTCTCCAGTGAATCTATTTTTCAACCTGCAAAATTAAAGCACGTTAGAGCTCAAGAAAGACCCTAGCCCCCTTAATCGACCCTTGCGAATCCAATTGTGGCGTTACTTTTGGCTAGTTTGACATGCACAAAGAGATACGATCAAAATAATGCAAATTTGTTCAATAATGGTGATAGATCATTCTGGCGTCACGGGCCTCATGCAATGGATCAAACCTACACTATTTTGTCTCAGGAACACAATACAATTGTTAGTTTACATCAAAGCATCATAAAAATCAAAATACGAATTTCAATAAATATGCAACCGACAATGTATCATATGCATGTTTTTAGGCATCTTTAATCATTGAGAATAATCAAAACTCACTATATGATACCTCAGGGATCGATTTGAATGGATGGATCGGCTTGAGGATGGCTGAAATTTGATTTCGAGTTCACCCTTTTTATTGCAATTTTTGACCTCTAAACCCTTGTTTCTTGTGCAGATTTTCTGTCCTTTTTTGTCTTAATATGCAATGTACTTATAGGAGAAGAGAGGTCAAGAGATGGGCTTGGGCATCATGTGAAACATATCTTTGGATTTTTTTTTAAAATAGGTTAAAATATTACAATACCATGAAGATTTGATTTGCAAATGAGTCCACACGGTTTTTTGCATGACCTTGGGCCTCCAAAAGATTTGAATAAAAAGCCTTTTATGCCTTATACATTTATTTAATAATTATTTGATTTAATTGATTTTAAATGAATAAAAATAAAAATAAATGAAATAAAAATTAAAATGATGCATGAATGGACTTAGAGGTCTATTATGAGGTCAGGAACATGTTTGGATCTTAAAAGATAGGCCCATTAGCCCAAAAAATCAAGTTTGATCACTTTTAGGTTTCATATATCTGCTCAAAATTTCCCAACTTGCACTAGTCATAAATCTCTCAATTTTTATCATATGATGGTGATCTTGGAATTTTTGGAAACCTCAAGTTGTCCCCTACAATCGTCACATCTGTCATTTTTTCAATTTAAGACTTTATCTTGAAGTAAATTGCTTTAACAAAAGTGTCTTTTGTTGACTTTTAAAATGACCTGTAATGTTTTGGTCCATATCTCTCAAATGAAGAGTTTTTAGCCATGAGCTTAGAGAGTCAAGGTTATAGAGAATTGAATTTCCTTCAAAATGAGCTTTAGTTGAGAAATTTCTGATGAAGTATGTGAAATTTATGCTTGGTCAAAGTTCAGTTGACTTCTCCTTAAGAAAACTCTAATTTAGTAACTTTTGACTTTTAATGAATCTTGAGTTTTCTTGATGAATCATGATCAACACTTGATAAAATGATGAATGTGACTTCAAAATGTTGATGTTGACCAAAAATCTTAAAGTTTGATTGTTAATTGGTCAAAGTTGACTATTTACCCAATATAAATGAGGGGAACAAATAGTGTTTTTTTCTCTATGTTTCTGGTGATGTTTCTGTATTGATGTGTTAGGGGTTACTGTTTTTACAAAGTTTTAACTCTATGTGTTTTTGTGTGTCTCTCTGTTTCAGATATAAATGATAGAGGCATAACAAATGCAAGGCAACGTACGATAAAGACACTTATGTATCACAGTTCCTTTAGATTCACAGTTCTGACCAACAAATCAAAAGGTAATGTACGATCTGCATCACTCAGGTTCACAAATTTACATATTTTCCATGTTCAATATTTGATACAACAATCACAAAAAAAAATCATGTTTTCACGAATTCGTGATAGATATTAATAACAATAGCTTATAAACTCACATGCTCACGATTTAGTTCGGACGCAACCAAAAAATAGCAACAACAGAAAAGAAAATCGGCAAGCAAACAAATACTGATGTATAGAAAAACCATTATGCTGAAATAATGGAAAAGACGATACCTATCAGAGTCTTTCTGATGGAGTTCCAAAAAAGAGGTAAGTTTAACTCTTTCTTGCTTTCCCTTCTGTCTAGAAATGATGATTTCTTGTGTGTTTTCTAAGGTTGTTGCAGTAGGATATGAGAAAGGTTGTGGGAGCAGATTTTTGAGGAAGTTTTGTTTCCGATTTCTGGGCATAATTTTTGTATCTTTTCGTTCTCTTTATTTTCTATGTGGAATTTTTGGTTTTTTGAACAGAAGTTTGGAGATGGTTTTTTGTGTGAGATTTCTGTATGTGTTGAACCATCTCCTCTTATCAGTGGACTCTCCTCTTATCAATGGACTCTCTTTACTGGTTTTTGATAACACTTACTTTACACTTGTTTTTTACTCTAATTTCACATGTTATTTAGGTTTTTTATTATTGTTTTCTCGTATTATGCCTATCTTTTGTTTCCTTTTCAGGAATTTCAATTATTCAGAGCTCCCCTGAAGAAATGAAGGAAAACAGGCTGAAAAACAGGAGTTTAGGTCAAATTTGCACTCATGGTGTCCACCATGGCGCCAACCATAGGGTAGGCCATGACATGGACCACCTCCTAATGACCTCAACTTCCACGTTCCCCACTTCCTTTCATTTACACTCATGGCGGGCGCCATGGCCTCCATGGCAGGCGCCACCTTTGGACGATGCTTTCCCCCTAAAAGGAGTTGGGGGGAATTCCTTTGATTTCCTGCATTCTTCATCCTCTATAAATAGAAGTTCTTGATTTCATTTCAAATGACCCAAGCTTAGTTGCAAACTTGATCCAACCAAAGTTACGAACTTAAGAGATACAATTTCACCATTGTAAAGCGACAATTCTTCACATCAGGGAATTATTGCACAGTTGATTGAGTATGTGATCGAGTTTGTAGATTGAGTCTGTAATCGAGTTTGGAGCACTTCGGCAGAAGTTTATCTTGCCACATTTATTTTCAACTGCTGTTTATTTTTAGTCGCATTTTACTTCCAGTTTGTACCAGATTTAAAACCTCCCCGTTTGGAGCAGGTTTCTATTTATATATTCTGCATTGCTTTTACTTCTTTTTATTTCCGGCATCTGCTTTTACTTTGTTTATTCATGCACTGCTTTTAGTTTGTTTATTTCCCGCACCTGCTTTTCCTTTGTTTATTTCTCGCACCTCACTTTAAATTATTTACTTTCCTCGCATGATTTATTTTAACATGTCTATTTATATTCCCATGTCAGGCTGAACCTTACGGGGCTAGAATGTAAGGAATCTAGTTAGATCGATATTCCAAATAATGTGTCAATAGAAATGCTTAAGGGTTATTTTGGTTTTTAATACGTGTTTTCTGTACTTTATTGTTGTTGGGTAAGATCGAAATTCGTCCAACCCTTTGTTAAACTCGAGTTCTAACTGGTCAAAGGAAGCGAAAGCACTTTGTCCGGTTAGTTAGGGATTTTTATTTTCAAAGAAATCAATTTTGAAACTATTTTTGGACGCGTTTATAGGGTTAAAGTTAGGTCCCATTTTTATTAGAAATTCCAGATCAAAATACTTTTCAACTTGGTCAAGTACTTTATTTCTTAAAAATAGGTTTATTACTTTAACGCAATATGCGCCTTTTTATAAGTGACAATAAGAAGGTCTGATTAGAGAGTAAAATCGGTTCTGATTACGCGAAAGCGACAGTTTCTGTTAAATTAGTTCTTTTCTTTAGTAGAAAATATTGCAGTATAAGTAGTTCTATTCCAAAGCATTGTGAATATCATCTGACTATGTGAATTACATTCGACCCTGCTTTTATATCTGAAGTTTATTTCGCCGCACTTTACTTTCTTGCATGCTCAATTCCCTATTTGGTATTGACTTAGCTAAACACCGTAACAATAGGAAATGATAGATTGATGATTGGTCTCTGTGGATCGATAATATTTTATATTACTCTGACGTGATTCGTACACTTGCGAATACTCAAATCAAGTTTTTGGCGCCGTTTCCGGGGAGCAATTTCGTCAAATTTTGCACCCTATAGTCGCACCGTCTAGAGTAATTTTTAAAGTCCGGTTGATGCGAAGATCTCGCAGCACCGGAACCTTATTCAATCTTTTAGCGGAACTTGAACGTTACATCCATTTTCTCTGTAGGATTAGAAAAACTATGGCCGAGAATCGTAACCAAAGACCCCTTAAGGAATTTTCCCAACCGTCAGATGAGAAACCTAGTTCAAGTATCGTAAAACCAGCTATAACCACAAATAATTTCTAACTAAAACCCTCATTACTACAATTGGTGCAACAAAACCAATTCGGTGGTCTCGCTACTGAGAACCCAAATCAACACTTAAAATTTTTTATACAATTAGCAGACACTTTAAAATGTAATGGTGCTTCGCCTGAGGCCATACGACTAAGATTATTCCCTTTTTCCCTCAGAAATAAAGCACGATATTGGTTGGATTCCCTTCCACCCAATTCAATAACAACCTGGGAAGACCTTAGGAGAGTATTTCTCGTAAGATATTTTCTGCCCAGCAAACCTGTTGTCCTTAGAAACTAAATCACTAGATTTAACCAAAACCTGGGAGAATCACTTTTTGAAGCATGTGAGAGATATAAGGACCTGTTAAGAGACTGTCCACACCATGGCCTAGAACAATGGCTAATCATCCACACCTTCTATAATGGACTCCATTACAACACAAAGATGTCTATCGATGTTGCCGTTAGTGGCGCATTGATTAATAAACCTTACCTAGACGCCTGCACTCTCATTGAGGACATGGCCCAAAACCATTACCTATGGGGAACAGAATGATCTACGGTAGATAAACAAGAGACCCAAGGAGGAAAACATGAGATAAGTTCTCTAGACATGATGCAAGTTAAAATGGACGCTCTTGCCTTAAAAGTCCAAAACATGTCTCAAAACCCTAATACTGTAGCCGCAGTAGCTTTAGAATGCGAACTCTATGGGAGCCAAGGACATCAACATGCATAATGTAACTTGTTGAATGAGCCTTGCTCATTCTAAGTAAACTACACCCAAGGAAACCCATTTTCAAACACTTACAACCCCGGATAGAGGAATCACCCAAACTTTTCTTATAAAAAAATAGCACAATACAAAACTCTGCACCTCCGAGACCTACAGGTTTCCAAGCCCAAAGACCAAATCACCATATGCAAGATGTGGCACTCAAACCAAACCTTGAGAAAATCATGGAAAATTTCATTTCAGCTCAAACCCAGCAAAATAAAGAGTTCCTAAATCAGAATATTCACGTAAACGAACTAATCACGCAATTAGGAACTAAGGTTGATCAGATGATTACGCATAACAAGATGCTTGAAACCCAGATCTCGCAGATAGCCCAAACACAAGCCCCACAAACTACACCTGGAGGACAATTTCCTGGAAAACCTCAACCAAATCCTAAAGGGAAAGCTAATGCCATTTCCTTACAAAGTGGGACTACTTACGATGGACCCAAGAATCCAACCATAAGTACACCCTCACAACCTAAGACAAATGTTTTTCCTACAGACCAAGTGGAGGAACCAGAGGAACCCGAAAAACAAAAAGAACCAGAATTAAAAGATAAAACTAATAAATCACCACCCCGTACAAACCCCCAGTCCCATTTCCACAAAGACTTAAACAAACCAAACTTGACAATCAATACCAAAGATTCGTTAAAGTCATATAAAAACTCCATGTAGAGATTCCTTTCACCGAATCCATCACTTAGATGCCATCTTATGCTAAATTCTTAAAAGGCATCCTGACCAACAAGCGTAGACTTGATGATCCCAAACCTATCGAATGCAATTTTATTTCAGAAAATAAACTTGCCAAGAAAGAAAAGGATCCAAGAAGTTTTTCCATTCCTTGTATCTTAGGAAATCATACTATTAGCGAAGCCTTCTTAGATTTAGGAGCTAGCATCAACCTTATGCCTTTAGCAGTTTATAGAAGGTTAAACTTAGGAGAATTACAGCCGACTAAAATATCTCTCTAGTTGGCTGATAGATCAGTTAAGTATCCTATAGGCATACTTGAAGACATACTAGTTAAGATCGGTCAGCTATATATCCCAACTGATTTCGTGGTTATGGATATTAAAGAAGACGAAGAAATCCCAATCCTCTTAGGTAGACCATTCCTATCAACAGCCGGAGCCATAATTGTCGTTAATAAAGGAAAATTAACATTTGAGGTGGGTGATGAAAAGATAGAATTTATTCTTTCAAAGTACTTAATGGCACCAGTCATATGAGATGCCTGTTATGCCATCGACGTCATTGACGAGTGTATATTGGAACTTAAGAGAGATGAATCTAACAAAAATATCAAGTTACCTTCGACCCCCATTATGGAGGACGATGAATTTAAAAGTTTAGAACCTTACATCGATGACGACCTCTATGAATGTTTATCGCTTACTCCTGATCCCATGCCTTGCCATTTGAAACCATCTTTAGAACTGAAGGAACTTCCCAAGAACCTCAGATACGAATTCTTAGATAAAGAGATGAATCGTCCTGTTATAGTTAATGCTATTTTAAGTCAAGACGAGACAACTAAACTCTTAGAGATCTTACGAAAATATTCCTCAGCCTTAGGGTATAACATCTCCGATTTAAAAGGAATAAGTCTACCGGTGTGCATGCACTGGATCTTGTTAGAGGAAAACTCAAAACCCTCAAGAAAACATCAAAGAAGAATAAACCCATAATGAGTGATGTTGTTAAAAGATAAGTTCTTAAGTTACTAGATGGTCTAATTTACCAAATACCAGATAGTAATTGGGTGAGCCCTGTGCATGTGGCGCCAAAGAAAGGAGGCATCACAGTCATAAATGAGAAAGGTGAGAATATTGCTAAACGAACAGAAGGAGGTTGGCATATGTGTATAGATTATAGAAAATTAAACAAAGCAACCATAAAAGATCATTTCCCTCTTCCATTTATTGATCAAATGCTCGAACGTCTAGCCAGACACTCGCACTTTTGTTATCTAGATGGATACTCAGGATTTTTCAAAATACCTATCCACCCTGAGGATCAAGAGAAAACAACCTTCACCTTTCCTTATGGAAATTTGCCTATAGACGAATGCCCTTCGGACTCTGTAATGCCCCTGCCACTTTTCAACGTTGTATGATGTCTATATTTGCAGATTACCTAGATGGAATAACGGAAGTTTTCATGGACGATTTCTCGGTGTATGGATTCAATTTTAAAGATTGTCTCTCCAACCTCGAAAAAATCCTTGAAAGATGCGTAGAAGTGAACCTAGTGCTAAACTAGGAAAAATGCCATTTTATGGTTAATGAAGGTTTAATATTAGGACACATTGTCTCCGAAAGAGGCATTGAGGTCGATAGAGCCAAAATTGAAGTTATAGAAAACCTCAGCCCACCTAAAACCATTAGGGAGTGTAGAAGTTTTCTTGGACATGCTGGTTTTTATCGGCGTTTTATAAAAGACTTCTCTAAAATAACAAAACCTTTGACTAATCTTCTAATGAAGGATGTTGAATTTGTTTTTGACGAAAAATGTCTCGAAGCTTGTAAATTTTTGAAACAAGCACTGATTTTAGCTCCGATCATGCAACCCCCAGATTGGATACAACCTTTTGAAATCATGTGTGATGCCAGCGATTATGCAGTTGGTGTTGTTCTAGGACAACGAAAAGATAAGAAATTACATGTTATATATTATGCTAGAAGAACTCTAGATACCGCCCATCTCAACTATGCAACAATAGAGAAATAATTACTGGCAGTAATTTTTGCGATAAATAAGTTTAGGTCCTACCTAGTTGGAGCAAAGATCATTGTTTACACTGATCATCCTGCCATACGTTATCTACTAAATAAAAAGGATGCTAAACCTAGATTACTTAGATGGATCCTGTTACTCCATGAGTTTGATCTAGACATTAAGCATAAGAAAGGCACAGAGAATGTTGTCGCTAATCACCTCTCTATATTAGAACACTTAAAACCTGACTTATTTCCTATAAATGATGATTTCACCTATGACAGACATATAGCTAAGAATGATGATTTCGAACCTTACAGAGATAAAGATTTTGAAAAAATTTCAGTAATGAAGAGCGTACCTTGGTACGCTGATTTTGTAAACTACCTAGCTGCAGATATCATACCCTTTGATCTAAATTACCAACAGAAAAGAAGTTCTTCAAAGATGTTAAACATTTCTACCGGGATGAACCACTCCTATTCAGGAGAGGAATGGATAATATTTCCAGGAGTTGTGTCCCAGAAGAGGAAATAGAAGACATCATCAGACACTGTCATTCTGCACTTTATGGTGGACATGCAGGTATATCTAAAATGCACGCCAAGATTCTTCAAGTAGGCCTCTATTGGCCAACTTTATGGCGCGATGTTCATACCTACATTGTCAAGTGCGACTGATACCAACACACCAGGAACATATCAAGACGTGACGAGATGCCAATGAGGAATATCCAGGAAGTTGAACTGTTTGATGTTTGGGGTATAGACTTTATGGGACCATTTCCACCTTCAATAGGAAATAGGTACATTTTGGTAGTTGTGGACTATGTGTCTAAATGGATTGAGGCTATTGCATCACCCACAAACGACACAAGAGTGGTAATCAAGTTATTTAAGAATATCATTTTTCTGAGGTTTGGAACACCCCGTATCGTTATAAGTGATGGAGGATCACATTTCATATCCATAATCTTTGATAAGCTCTTGAGTAAGTATGGAGTAAAGCACATAGTAGCAACACCTTATCATCCACAGACTAACGGCCAAGTAGAAGTGTCTAACAGGGAGATTAAACAAATCTTAGAAAAAACCGTTTCAATTTCCAGAAAAGATTGGTCTCAGAAGCTACATGAAGCACTATGGGCCTACAGAACAACTTTTAAAACCCCTATTGGAACAACCCCTTACCAATTAGTCTATGGAAAATCTTGTCATTTACCCTTCGAGTTAGAGCATAAAGCCTATTGGGCCATTAAGACCCTGAATTTGGAATATTTGACTGTTGGTGAAAAGCGCATCCTTGACATTCATAAATTGGAGGAATTCTGCCAGTCTTCCCATGAGAATGCTATAATATATAAAGAAAGAACCAAAACTTGGCATGACAGAAGAATTGTAAAGAAAGATTTCAATATAGGCGACCTTGTTCTCCTTTTCAATTCCAGGTTGTGACTTTTTCCTGGCAAGCTACGTTCAAGATGGACTAGTTCTTTTGAGGTTTCTAGAATCCTAAGATCTGGAGCAGTCGAGATCAAGAACAATTCTTGTAGCCTATTCATCATCAATGGGAATAAGTTTAAGCACTACGAAGGAGCTGACATTCCCACCAACTACTCCAGCCACACTCTGATTGGTCCACCAATACCAGTTTCTGATATATGAAGTATACTCGTCAAGCTAATAACGTTAAACAAGCGCTGTATGGGAGGCAACCCATGGGTTTATTTATATATTTTTTTGCATTTATTTACTATTTACTTTATCAAATTTTATTTTTATCTTTATACTAACAGTTCCAAAATTTATGATTTCAGGCATCACCTGCTAGCCGTCTTTGCTAACTAAATTTTTCAGGATGGAGCATTTCGATGACATGCATGTTTCCTTCCGAGATGACACTCATAGGAAACGCTATGTGGTCCTTTCACAGTGACCCATGGCACCGACCAAATATCCAGACCAAATTTGCATGGAAACTCTTGGCTTTGAAGCCAATATCAAGTATCTATGCAACCAGCTAAAGTGGGACGAGTATGCAGATGACCTAAATGTGACCTACAAGAACCTCACCTTTGAATTCCTCAGTTCATTCGAGTTTGAGCCCTATAATGGCCAGGATGGATATCTCACTTTCAGACTATTCGGGATAGAATACTGTTTTACCCAGAGGGGGTTTGGTGACTTGCTAGGCTTCCAGACCACACCCGATGCTATACCTGAGTTACCAGTTGGCTATTTCATGACTAGGGACATAGAGAAATTCTGGAGAGATATTACTGCTGGAGGGAGCCTTGATCCTTCCACTCAGCTATCCCCTGTTATTCACAACCCCGCTTTCAGGTATTTTCAGATGGTTATTGCTCACACTTTCCTAGAGAAGGCCGACACTGATAACCATGTTAGCGAGGAGGAGATATTTTTCCTCTACTGTGCGACCCAGTCTCGCCCTGTAGCCTGTGGAAATTTTCTGCTTTAGAATCTCATGATGACTTCTAATTCTGCTGAAGGTATCCTCCATGTGGGAGGGACAGTGACTCAAATTGCTTCTGCTTTGGGTCATACAAGTAGGTTATCTCACCTTACCTCCTACTATGGATATACTACAATGGACATTGATTTCTGTTTGGATCGTGGGCTGATGAGAAGAGTCTACTTTAATCCCAACCAGTATAGACTCCTGATTGATAATGAAACCGTTCACTATTTTACCTTGTCTGATCCCATGATGACCAATGTCCATAACCCTGCCAATTGTACATATGCCTTAGAAGGTCTTGGAGAGACCGTGGACGAGCGAAAATCACCTCCGATACCTGATTATCATTCATGTCCATCGCCAGAAATGACCATTGTATTCTCTAATAATTTCTCTTTGAAGCAACCCGACATCTATGCACAGGTTGCTGAGTTGTATAGAGAGGTAGCCTAACTTCATCAGACAGTTGAAGACCTCTCTCTTCAGGTTATGGTTTCCGATGCTACTCACTCTACTGAGGCAGACCTCCTACAGCAGGAAATTGATGATCTTCACAGTAAGTTAGCTGCAGCTTATGGTTCTGAGTCGACCAAGGACCCTACTACTCCTTGATGATGTTGATTCATATCTGCACTGTTTTGTTGTTTTGTTGTTTCTTTTATAATGTTGTTTCCTTTTTTAAGACTTATCTATTTCTCTGCCTAACTCTTGAATTCTACTTTCTTTTTATTTTTTTCTTGACTTACCATAATTAAGTATATTTATATTTTATCATCTTTTTTCTCTCTTTAATTAATTGTTTATTTTATTTTTATGAGTTTATTTTCAAGTTATAAACATAAAATAAAAAAATTCAATACACCAATCCTTGGAAGCACCAAATGAAGAATTGTTGTTTGCACCTATGAGAAGAAATTGGAATAAGAAGCCCAAACCAACAAAACAAAGAAATTTGAGCCCAACCCAATTTTCAAACATGACGCTCGCCACCAAGACCATGGCGCCCGCCATAGGGTCTTGGATTATAACGGGCATATTTTCAAAAACCTCCCACTTTCTCCATTTTCAACACCAAAACTACCAAAAAACTCTCATTTTCTCAACCACCTACTACCCTATTAAGCACTCCAAACATCCATTTTTCTAAACCTTCATAAAAATTTAAACTTTTTCCTCCCAATCTCCAACACCCATTTTGAAACCCATCTTTTTCATTTTTCTTCCAAAGGAGCAACAATGGAGTTCAACGGATACGTTCTTCGTGAAGGCAAACTCGGAGACCGACAACGGAAAATCCTTAAAAAATTGCAAAGACGAGAAATTGTCTCATCCAGGTATGTCGATGAAGGTTGTCTGTATACTTTAGGACTTTATCATAGTTTTTTTCATTTAGCTGACATCCTAGGATTGCATGACATTTTTACTAGAAAAGAGCCCACCTTTGAGAGGCTAACTCGGGAATTCTTAAGTTCCCTAATTTATTTGGTTCACCCCGACACTGCTAGTACCATCGGTACAGTTGATTTCCGTCTGTTTAATGTTGAATATTAATATAACATCGATGAACTAGCAGATCTGTTGGGTATTCCTCATGGTGATGGCGCTATTTATGAGACCCCTTTGGATTCTGAATGGTCCACTGATGCATTTTCCTTATGCCGTTAATTGTCAAATTCTTCTATAAATTCTTTTGAAGGAATTTTAGCATCATTGATCCATAACCCGACTATTTGAATTTTTCGATATATGCTCGCCTGTACTATTTTTGGCCGGGAGAATCCAAACAAGGTAAATGCTAGAGAACTTCTATTTTTGCAAAGAAGTCTCACTAATAGAAGAATTAATTCAGTCCTGTTTATGATTGCTCACATGATTGCTGTCCTGAGACACACAGGGACCATAGCTTTTGGTGGACTAGTTACATCTATTGCTAGAGCTCTGTACCTTGACGCTGAGATAGCTACACTAGCGCCCCTACCTCCCCGCACAATTAATTTGAAATTTCTAAAAGATATGAAATTATGTAAGGTGAGGAGAACGGGTGGCTTTGAACTTATGGTTTAGGGTGTCATTATCCCCTCAGTCGTTCTGCCTTGCACTAGACGTACTGATGTGCTAATTGAGAGGAACTGGACCTACGATCTAGATGCTCCACCTTTTACGGGTCCATTACCTCCTAATGTTCCACTTGGGGACGGACACGAGACTGATGAAGAATACGAGCAGAGGGATGAACCTCATGCCCCACTTGTGCCCCCCCACCATGCTTCACCCGCACACACTGCACCTTCTACTTTTAACACTTTTGTACGTACGGCGCCTGGCTTCTATATCACTGAAGATATGTGGCGTGACCAGCTATCCCGGGAGGAGAGAAGAGATGGTTTACTTTCTACCATCCAACAACAGCTGATAGATAACATGAGTTTTATGGAGGCGTCACGACAACAGTCAGACCATTCTTTTCAAAGTCTTATGGAATCTCAATTGGCGATATCCCGCGAGCAACATAGGAAACAAGCTCAGCTTCAGAGGCACTCCGCCCTCATGGAGGCCACTCAAGGTTCCCTTTTAGGAAACCTTCATGAGATTCAGAGTTCCCAAATTTCCTTGTCCGCCAGATTCGGCCAGTTCGAGGCTTCTCAGAGCAGTCATCGTCGCAGTCGATCCCGTCATCCTAGACATTCACCGCAGGATGGCGAGGGACCCAGCCAGCCTTAGTACTTTACCAGGTGACTCTTTCCTTATCTTATTTCATAACATTGGGGACAATGTTCGATTTAAGTGTGGGAGGAGATTTACTCGCTTTATTTTTCTTGCTTTATTTTTTCTCTCGCTTTATTTTTCCTTTCCTGCATTTTCCTTCTCGTTATTTTACTTCTTTATTTGCTTTAGTTTGCTTGTTTGATTTCTTTTCAAAATAATACATGTGTTTGACGAGTCATCTATATCTGTATGGTCTAGTGTATGTCCTCTCCCCCATTTCTTGAGCCTAACTGAAAATTTTTCCTAAGAAAAACACTGTGTTTTGAACTTAGTCGGGCTATAAGACCTGGTTGAGATAGGATGTAGTATGACTTGGGAAATCCCTTTTGAAGCATCGACATCATTTTTACACCTTAAGCTTCGTAAATTTAGGAATTCAATCCCGATACTCCCTATGTCGTGGCCTCAAACTTTTCATTCTTAAATCCTTGAATAGTTTATCCTAGCAGTTAGCTCCGGTCTAAGCATGCTCTACGTAGGGTACCGAAGAGAAGTGAATGATCTATATGCTATGTTCTTATTATAAACTAAAACCCCGAGATAGGTGAACCTCACAAAGTCATTTAAGTCAACAAAAGTTGTATGTTGAATAATAAAGCAAAAGCAAAAGCAAAAGAAGAAGAAAAAGAAAAAGAAATTTTTTTTACCCATCTTTAGTTGGTTCAGAGGTATCTGGTGCTGAACTTGGTAGGGCAGATTACGATCTGATCCCCCACAACTATAAATGGGTCAATAAAAGGAGTTACACCAAATTTTTGTACCAGAGCCCTGCGATTTATGATCAGAATCACTACTCGGTCAGTTTACTATGAGCATGTATGAATAACGGGCTTAATGTGATTGCGCCTGAACGAAAAAGGATTTGAAAATAGGAAAAATATAGGCCTAAGCATAGTGGCATGATATGGATTGGTTCTTAAAAGAATGAAGCTTATGTCTGTTTTATGGAAGAGTGTTTGTTGTACCCCAAAATTTACCCTCTCACTTATCAAGAATTTTCTCACAAGATCTCCTTTGACTCAAGATTGCACTAGGGTTTATCAGCTCAAGACATCTCCTTAAGCACTGATGACCAAAATTAGGGTTTGAGTTTGCACAAGGATTTTTGAACTTCCAATGCCCCATATGAATTTCATAGATCATTATGGACCCCCAAGATTACTTATGCCAAGTTTCAAGCCTTGGATCACATTTTTGCTCAGTCAATTGAGTAGTTCACTGAAAAATCAGTTATATTGGGGAAAAAGTTAACTATGGCCAATTCACAATCAAACATCATAATTTTTGGTCCACGTCAACATTTTAAACTCATGTGTATAATTTGATCAAGTTTGGACCACAACTCCTCAAGAAATTTGATCAAACCTCCAAAAGGGCAAAATGGTCAAAATTAGGGTTTTGACTGCGAAAAGGCAATTTCTGATTTTTTACCTAGAAAATAGTCAATTGGTTTAAGGAATTATTTCAAGAGTCCAATTTCATCATTTTGACCTAATTACATGGTTCAAAACATTGCAAGTCCATTGGATTGACAGATGAATTTTTCAGTCAACTGATCAAAAGTCAATTGTATACTAAAAAGTCAAACTTTGACTTTTTGGTCAAATTCAAGTACCAAAGATCACATTTCATCAAAACATGTCAAAATATGTAACTTTTTCATCAAGAAATCAAGAATTCAAGATTTCATCTTGGAATGTTAAAATTTCTTAACTTAGAAATTTTTCTAAGTATGGAAAATTTCTTATTTTTTCATAACTTTGAGCCAAATTTTCACCATGATGCAAGATGATTCAAGAGAAACTTCCAACATGAAAGTTGTAGATATACATGAAATCTACAACTTTACTTCACACAATTTCTTCCAAAAATTCTTGGATATCAAGTTACAATTTTATGAACATAGGGTCATGAAACAAAACACTAAGTGAAATTTTGCCCTAATTTGGACAGGATTTTGACCTAACTTCATGACACTTTTTCACATAGTTCCAAGGGGAATCTTCAAAATAAATTCAAAGAGGGGTTGTAGAGCATGTTACAAGCTTTCCAAAATATCCAATAACTCCTTGAGATCATTCTTGAGTAGGGAGAATCGAAGAGATAAAGTTAGGGTTTTGTCACTTAATTTACAAGCCATTTTGTGATGAACAAGAAGTCAATTTCAAACCTATGCCGCACAATCTATTTTTGCAGGCCTCTAAACCTCAAGATCTATCCATAATCAGAATATTACATTTGCTTTTGAGCTATTATCCAAGTGTTCCAAGCATTGTCCAAACCAATTTGCCATTTTAAGAAGAAAGTTACCATTCCATTCTTGAAAAGTTGCTTTAATCACAAAGTCAACTTGCCTTGAGCTTATAACTTGTTCTTTCTGCACACACAACCCCTATAAACCAAAATCAATGTGTCTAAGGTCTCAAGAAGCTCAGAACATGCTTGTACAATACTTGAGATTTGTCACTTCAGTTTTCTTAAAAAGCAAGTTATAGAGCCATAACCCTATAACTCAGAAACTTGAAGTGATTTTGTGCTCTAATCTTTTCCATACATATTAACAAGTCAATTGCAACACAACACACGATTTTGGCAAGCCTGAAACTCTCTCAAAATCCCTCTAGCCAGAAATTGCACAGAAAACTCCACTTTTGTGCAGGTTCTGACCTTGAACTTGTATCTTCTATTTCCCTCGTGTGTTATTTGGCCTTTTAGTTCTTAAAGTTCCTATATATCAAATATAACTTGTCCATGTCCTTGTTACACAACTATAACATCATCTTCCTCAACTTCCATAGCCAAAAACAGAGCATTACAGTTGAACTTCTCCAAGTCATTTCAGCCACACTCAACTCAAGCAAACCATTGCATTAGCTTCCTAGGACCTCAAGGAAGCTAACCTGATCATCACCATCACTTGAAACAAACTCAAACTCTAAACACGATTTCCAGTTTTGAGGTAAGTTTTATCAACTTGAACTCTTCATACAGGCATCATCAATAGTTTATTTGTGAATAAAACATGTAGATATCATTGCCCTGAAGCTAACCATGTCCATAGTTTCCATTAATTTTGCTTGAGCTTAAAGAATTTTGAAACTGAAACCTCTGAAATTTTTAGGGTTCAGATTATGGCCATTAAAATTCTTGCTTATCTTTGATCTAAAGTTTTAATACTTTACATTTTCTGGAATCGTGAGAAAATTTGCTACAAGTTTCATGTTTACAGTTTTCATTTTTGATGAGAAATAAGCAAGTTACAGTTGGTCTGGCTGGAGGTTGAAGATGAAGTCTTAAGAACACGTTTTGCCTTACATATTTACTGTTTCATTTGTATTAACGGATGTATAGCCACCCTAGTGGTAGAAGCGCGTGCCTGTAACCTTTGGGACCTGGGTTCGAGCCCCAGTGATACCCTTTTGCATTTTTTTCTTCATATTTTCACAGTTCTGACCTTTTTTTTGTTTGGCAGGCGATGGGCCCTTTGGGCCTTGCTCATTTTATTTTTTTTGCTAGTTGGCCTCCCTGTTTCCCATTGACACCCCTAGTCCAATTTTATTTTCTTTTCTTATTTTCATTTTATTTATTTTCTTAAATTATTTTTCTAATATTAAAAATCATAAAAATACAAAAAAAAAATGATATATTTATATTTTGACATATTTTATTTTATTTTTCCATAAATAAAAATATTTTTATACTTCATTCATTTTATTAAGTAGATTTTATAAACTTAATTGATATTATATTGTATATTTAATTTTCTTCACACCATTTAAAATACATTATTTTAATATAAAAAAGGACTAAAAATATTTTATAATACTACAAATATTTTCAAGATAAAAAAATACCAAAGAATATATACTTTTCTTAAACATATTTTCTTTTGATTAATTAATAGAATTAGGGTTTTCTTTTAAAATCTTTTCCTTAATAAATTCAAACTTAATTGACTATTTTCTTTATTTAAATTAGGTTAAGACAAAATCTTTTTTTCATGAAAACCAAACAAAATTCATTTTTTTCATATTTTGCATCCTTGTACATTTATTCATTTTTATACTTTGTATTTAAATTCCTTGTATATTCATGCCAATTCAATATGGTTGTAATAAACTAATTATGTTTAAATTCTTGCAATCCCCATTTCCAAATTGTACACCCCCTCCCCACAAATGTTGTAATAGCATAGCAACTTTAAATTTCACAATTTATGGCTTTCATATAACATGCTAGTAATTAGGGTTTGTATGAAAAGACTAAAATAAATGCTTAGAAAATCCTAATTTAAGACAAAAGCAAGCATGGAAACAATACACTTGCACACAAGCACCCCTAGGGTTATTCCACTTGATTGCCTTATACAAAATGGCCATATTACGCATGTAAGGTATCTTAGCAAAAACAAGCAAATACAAGATCATAGTCCCTCAATGACGCTATCTAAGTTTCCTTACAAATGATCTTAGTCCCTCAAAAAGAATGCTAAGATACCTTGTAACATTTCTAATCATGGTTATACGATGACCCACATCCGTCCCGTTTACATCCAAATATAGGGTTGCTTACCAAATCAATGGTACGACAACAGTGTCAAAGGAAAATAAAATGAACAAGAAAGACATTTGAGTAGGTAGATTGCTCCTAATTACTTGCTCCATTTCAAAACAAACATCCTTGCTATTTTCAAAACAAACACATACACTTTCAAACATCTTACAAAATTGAAAACATTTTCAAAAGATCAAACATCTTTGTATACATTCTTACAAACAAGAATCATTACAAAGATTTCCTAAACAATGGCTTCTTTACAAAATAATTTCAAAAACCACACCAAGCACAATTTAAAACAAAAAGCAAGTGATCTATCAAATAACTAAGAGCCCATGGAAAACCATGGATGAAAAGGGTGATAATACCTTCCCTTTTCATAATCTACCCCTCGAACTCAAGAAACAATCTCAAAGGTCTTTCCTGTGATTTTTCACCTTTCCTTTTGGATAATAGAAAACTCGGTGGTGACTCTTGCTAAACGCAACATTTGCGATCAATCGCAAAACCCTTAAGTCAGTTCTCCCACCGTATCACAGAACTGGCGACTCTGCTGGGGAAAATTCTGAAAGTGGTGTTACCCTAGGGCTAGATCATATTTACTTGCTTACATTGTTTGACTTGTATGCTTCACATTATGGTTCTTTGTTTGGGTTTGAATCCTCTACCCGAGTTTAGGATACATTATAGGTAAGTAGCAATACATTGTGGAAACTGTGCGGGGTATACCAACATGGTCTAAGAAATAGCTACGTTAGTGCGACATATTTTTGGGCACCGGTAGCCTTTGAGTTAATCAAAGAGAATACAAGGCCGCTGAGTGATGTCATGAAGCACTAATGAACTTTTAGAACATTTACTTGACCAACTTGGCCTTTAGGATGTAGTGAGATGACCGACTTTGGTGCAGTCTGAAGTTGGTAGATACTCGATACTACACTCATTGAGGTGTGGTTTCTTGGGACATTTCGGTCTCCATTAAAAAGGATTATGCTGAAACAATAACCAAGGAAACAAACCAGTGATATTGAGCTCCTTAGAACCCGATTACTATTTCTAGGACAGGTTTGAGCCAACTAAACTTCAAGAGGGTACTTACCTGTAAGACTCTATGCAAGCATAAACCTAAGGAATTATTTTCTTTGTTTGTATATATATACTTGTACATAACATCATGAACATCATAAACATCATACATATTCACTAACCGTTTCAAGGATTTTTGGATTCATCTTTGTTCTTGTTTTATAGGATATGGATTCACTTCGCAGGAAAACTATTCAAGTCAATCTTGTGAGGATCCCTTCACAACTTAAGGAGCTAGCTTCAAGGATTCCTGAAAATTATCCATTCACCGAGAGACATGGTCGCCTACTCAACTTGGTCACCTCTAACACAGATGAGGACATGATGAAGGTGCTCTTTCAGTTTTTTAATCCTTTACACCATTGCTTCACATTTCCCAACTATCAACTTGTGCCTACTTTGGAAGAATTCTCCCGACTCTTAAGGATTCCAATTCTCAATCAACTACCTTTAAACGGTATGAAAAGAGACCCAAAGACAGAATAGATTGCTCAAGCTCTACACTTGCACTCATCTGATGTCACAACTCATTGGGAAACAAGAAGTGGTGTCAAGGGTTTCCTAGCAAAGTTCCTGTTTGAGAAAGCCCAAAACTGTTGAGATTCCTTGGATTTGCAAGCCTTTGAGGAAATTGTGGATCTCCTCATCTATGGGATGGTTTTGTTTCCAAATCCAGACTAACTCATAGATGTGAGCACCGTCAAAATCTTCATATCTCGCAACCCGATGCCTACATTGCTAGGGGATATCCTACACTCTTTTCACACTTGCACAATGAGGAAAGAGGTGTCCTTATGTGTTGCACTCCTCTCTTGGCAAGATGGTTTATTTCGCATCTTCCCCAATCTGTATTAAAGAACGAGCAAGGTTCAAGGTGGTCACAAAGGTTGATGACGCTCAAACATTCAGACATTCATTTATGCTCTAGATCCATAGAGAATGTTACTATTGTCGACCGTTGTGGGGAATTTCCTAATGTCCCTTTACGTGGCATTAGGGGAGGTATCACCTACAACCCTTGCTTAGCCTTAAGACAATTTGGTTATGCCCGAAGGGATGGCCCGCACGAGATGCTTATTCAAGGTTTGGTATTTGACTATGACAACGACGATCAAGGACTTCGCCAGAGATTTGTCTGAGCTTGGAGGATGTTAAACAAGGTAGATAGCAAGACACTGGGGCAAAAGAATTCCATCCCTCTTGAGCCTTACCTATAATGGGTACGAACACGTGCTCAGAGTGTTATGATGCCTTACCCCTCCATTCTCCCGATAATCATTGAGCCTGCCATGGAGGGAGATGTTCCATATACTATCCTACATCCTGACATGCCTACCTCTCTTGAAGACCTACAAAGGGATTAGATACAACTCAAGGGGGAGCGAGATACCTTCGAAGCCCAATTCTACGCAAGTGAGAAAAATGTTTTGAAACTCACTAGGCTACTTCATGAGGAACAAACTCTGAATGCTTACATTGCACCAAAGAGGATGCGAACCACATTTTTATCTTAGAGTTTTTTGTATTATTTTTCCCAAGAGGGCACTGGTGTACTCAATCTTTAATCTATTAATATAACGTGTTCTTCCTTTTTGTCTAAAACAAATTTGAATCTTAAGATCCTTGAAATCATTGCATCGCATTTATCATTCATCATAACATAAGCAGGTTTCTTGCAACAAGTCTCCTCATCTCTCTACTGTTTATTTCAGTAAGATGGATCTCGAGCAAACAGTGAAGGACATTCAAGCTCAGAATGCACAGTTTCAACAGTTGTTCCTAACTCTGGCCAAATGACAAGAAGAGTTGAAGACTTTGCTAGCTGAGGAGAAGAAAAAGAAGACAAAGAAGATAACCGGAGTTCTAAACATGGGAAGAAGATTCCAAGGGAAGACAAGAAGGGCCTTAGACTTTGCAACAACATCCGGTGAGAAAGACAACCAAGATGGGAAGGGCAAGGAAATAGTTGTCCAGTCAAAATCGGAAGAGGAAGAGGAAGAAGAAGACTATTCTGAAGAAAAATACCATCCAGCTGATGACAAGTATAAACATCTCGAAGAGCGGTTGAGCATAATGGAAATACAAAAAGTTCCTGGATTGAACTTTGAGGAATTGGGTTTAGTATCGGGGATTGTCATTCCTCCAAAATTCAAAGCACCTGTGTTCGCCAAGTATGACGGAGTCTCATGTCCAAAAATGCATCTCCGGTTCTATGTGAGGAAAATCCAGCCCCATACCGCTGACAAAGATTTATGGGTACACTTCTTCCAAGACAATCTATCTGGAACTCAATTTGATTGGTTTTATCAGTTAGAAAGAGCCAATGTTCATAACTAGGAATATCTTGCTGCAGCCTTTTACAAACAATACCAATACAATGCTGATCTTGCACCTACCCGTACTCAACTACAGAGTATGGCCAAGGACTATGCACAAAAATGGAGAGACTTGGCTGGAAGAGTTCAACCTCCCCTATCTGAAAGAGAATTAGTAGACATGTTTTTGGGCACTTTGTCTGGTCCCTTCTTCAATCACCTAATTGGGAGTTCATCGGCGGGTTTTACTGAACTGATATTGACCGGAGAGAGGGTAAAAGCCAGGATAAAGAGTGGAAAGATTCAGAAAGATACATCCTCTACTGTTATAAGGAAGCCATTTATCAGAAAGAAAGAAGTGGTTGCTGTTTATCATCAGAGAGATCAAGATAGGTCCGAACACTGTCCAATGGTGGGGGCTGTTATGATTCCTAAACCTGTGCCTGATCAGCAAAGAAACAAACAACCAAGGATATAAAGACCAGTCAGACAATTCACCATAATTAACATGACCTTATCTCAAGTATTGACACATCTGTTAAGATCCAACTTAGTAACCTTGAAAGAAGCTCCAAAGAATCCTAACACAACATCTCCTCACTATCATCCTAATGCCCATTGTGCATACCACTCTGAGAGTCCCGGCCATGACACTAACAACTGTTGGAATCTAAAAAACAAAGTATAAGACCTCATTGAAGCCGAAGAGATTGAATTCGATGCGCCCAAACAGCCAAATGTCATTTCTGCCCTTATGCCCAAACACGACCATACTACCAACGCCATTGAAGAAGATATGTTTGTTACTTCAGTTGATGAACTTGTGACCCCACTCCTGATTATCAAAAATAATTTGTTGATTGTCGGTGTATTCCCATGCTGTGATAAAGGCTGTCATTTCTGTTTGTCCTCACCAACCAACTGTCCTTTGTTGAAAGCAGGCGTTCAGTGCCTAATAGATAACAAGGAAATTTTGTTTGAAAAGACTTCTGTTCCACCTGTTCCTCTTAATGATGTGTCTATCATTACCATTTCCGCCAATTCTTCCAGGGTCCCCACCAAAAGACCCGTTAGAATTACATCAGTTCCAAAAGCAGCTCTTTTGATAATTACAATGCCTGGACTAGTCCCATATTCGTCAGACAAAACCATACCACGGAATTATGGAGGGGATGTCTACTACCACAATATCAAGCAAGATTGGCCAGCTTCCGAAGATTCAAGTTTCGAGAAAGATAACTCCGATATCAGTAATATTGCAGGGACTAGCAAGATTACCCGAAGCGGAAGGATATTATCTCCAGAAATTGCTCCCCTAAAAGCAGTTTCTGGACCCGTAATCATTCCTGTTGTTGTTGCTCCTCCGAAGGCTATTCCCGGTCCTACAATCATCTCCACCAATACTGCAACTAACAAAGTTGTTACAATCCATGCTATCACTCCTACTGATATTCCTGCTGCCGAGTTAACCGAGACTCGAGGAAAAATTATTCTGATTGAGCCCGTCTGGACGAAGGCACAATCATTGGATATCTCTGAGACCTCCTGGAAAGAGATGGAGGAAATTATAAAGATCATAAAAAGAAGCGAATACGATGTAGTTGGGCAACTGGGTTAAACTCCATACAAAATTTATATGTTGGCTTTACTACTATGTTCCGAGGCGCATGCAAAAGCCTTGAGAAAATTCCTGAAAACTGCCCATGTACCCCAAGAAACATCTGTCGATCAGTTCCAAAACTGAGTAGCCAGCTTGACTGCAGATAATGGTCTAGGTTTTTCGGATGCTGATTTAACACCAAGAAGAAGGAAGAATAATGAGGCATTGCACGTCTCAGTTGAATGTAGGGGCACAACGTTGGCTCATGTTTTGGTGGACACTGGCTTATCTCTAAATGTATTGCCTAAAAAAGCTCTTGATAAGTTTGATTGTGAGGAATTGACATTAAAGCCGAGTAACATAGTAGTAAGGGCCTTTGACGGCTCAAAAAGGATGGTGCATGAGGAAGTGTATATCCCCGTAAAAGTTGGAACCCAAACATTTGATTCAACTTTTTATGTAATGGATATCCGCCCCTCATATTCCTGCTTTCTAGGCAGACCGTGGATTCACAATGCTGGTGCTGTCACTTCTACGTTGCACCAAATGCTGAAGTATCCGATCCAAGGGAAGATTATCACTGTTCATGGAGAAGAAGAGTATATGATCAGCCATCTCAATTCCTTCAGATATGTGGAGTTAGATGGTGAATTTATTGAAACTCCATTCCAACACTTTGAGGAAGTCCCGCAAGATGTGGCGGTAATTAGGGTTGTTCCTAAAATCACAAGGCCTCCACTCAGAATGTCATATTTGAAGGATGTAAAGGCAGTGATAGAAGAAGGTGGGTGCACTATCTGGGGGCAACTCCCAGATATCCCATACAAGTCTGACAACTTTGGCCTGAGTTTCACTTCAAGTGCACATAAGGCTGTACGCCGCGCTTGTGCTGGAGGACCAGCCCTGAAGATCAGCAACCGTGAAGTCAACACTGTAGAGGATGATGAACATGGTTGCAACCTAGAGGATTGGATCTTCCCAACATTCAGTGGAGGGCTCAGCAATTGGGAGGCTAGAGATTTTGTCCTGGTCACTTTTATCCCACAATAATTTGTCTTTACATTTTGTTGGATCTGTAATATTAAAACAATTCAAACTCTTAAAACCTTGTGTCTTACCTGAGGCGCAATGGTCCATTTTGTAAGGGTTATTATCTCATTTCCATATGACATCAATGAATCATGGACGTTTTGCATACAAACTTTGTGATCATTGTTTTTCTTTTTTACATTTTCATTTCTTTCAAAGATAGATATACCCTTACACACACTCACACTGTAAGTCTACATCCATTCGAGATCCCATGGGTAACGGTTCTGCTATGGCCTTCTGTGACTCTGAAAATCTAATCTACCAAGCCAAAGACAAAGGTGCAGAAGATTGTGAAGTAACAGGGGAACTTTCCAGATTACTACTACAAGAAGAGAAAACCATTCAGCCTCACGAGGAATTCGTGGATACAATAAACCTAGGTACGGAGGAAGATAAAAGAGAAGTCAAGATGGGTGCAAATCTGGAACCCAGTATCAAGGAGCGTCTGATTCAGTTGCTACATGAGTATGTTGAGGTATTTGCTTGATCGTATGAAGACATGCCAGGACTTGATGCAGATATTGTGGTGCATCGTCTACCTACAAAAGAGGATTGCCCACCAGTAAAACAAAAGGCCCGTCGCATGCAACCAGATATGTCAGAAAAGATTAAAGCTGAAGTCATGAAGCAATTCAATGCTGGATTCTTGGCCATCACCTCCTATCCTCAATGGGTTTCCAATGTTGTTCCCATGCCCACGAAGGACGGCAAGGTACGAATGTGCATGGACTACAGAGATTTGAATAGGGAAAGCCCTAAGGATGATTTCCCACTTCCCCACATTGACATCGTAGTTGAAAATACTGCATAACACAAAGTGTTTTCCTTCATGGAAGGTTTCTCAGGTTACAACCAAATCAAAATGGCGCCCGAGGACATGGAGAAGACAACCTTTGTCACAAAATGGGGCATATTTTGCTACAAGGTGATGTCGTTCGGACTGAAGAATGCTGTGGAAACCTATCAGCGTGCCATGGTAGCTCTATTTCACGACATGATACATCACGAAATAGAGGTCTATGTGGATGACATGATAGCTAGATCTCAAACAGAAGAAGAGCATCTTGATCATTTACAAAAACTGTTCGAGAGATTAAAAAAGTACAAGCTGAGGTTGAACCCAAATAAATGCACGTTTAGAGTAAGGTCTAGTAAGCTCCTAGGCTTTATCGTCAGCAATAAGGGTATTAAAGTATATCCTTCCAAAGTAAAAGCGATACAAGAGATGCCCGCTCCTCGTACTGAAAAGGAAGTCAGAGGATTCTTGGGATGTTTGAACTACATTGCCAGATTCATTTCTCACCTGACAGCTACCTGTGAACCAATCTTCAAACTATTGAAGAAAGATCAAGTAGACAAATGGAATGATGAATGTCAAACTGCTTTCGACAAGATCAAAGAGTACTTGCAAGATCCTCCTGTGTTGATGCCACCGGTTGAGGGGATACCATTGATCATGTATCTAACCATTTTGGAAAATTCAATGTGGTGCGTGCTGGAGCAACATGACGAGTCTGGCCGAAAAGAGCACGCTATTTATTACTTGAGCAAAATTTTTACTGACTGTGAAACAAGATATTCACTGCTCGAGAAAACTTGTTGCGCTCTGGCATGGGCTGCTCGCCGGCTAAGATAGTATATGCTAACTCATACTACCCTGTTGATATCTAAAATGGATCCAATAAAATACATCTTCAAGAAACCTGCACTCTCTGGGAGAATAGCGAGATGGCAGATGATCCTAACAGAATATGACATACATTATACTACCCAAAAAGAAATAAAGGGCAGTGTACTAGCTGATCACCTTGCTCACCAAGTTGTAGAAGACTATCAGTCCATGAAGTTCGAATTCCCAGATGAGGACATCATGATGGTAAACAACTGTGAAGAACCCATGCCATATGACGGACCTGAACAAGGATCCTGAAGGACCCTGGTTTTTGATAGGGCATCTAACACACTCGACAATGGTATTAGTGCAATACTCATATCCCCTGAAGGGTTTCATACTCCATTTATTGCAAGACTCTGCTTCAATTGTACAAATAACATGGCAGAATACGAGGCATGCATCTTTGGTCTCAAATCTTCCATAGACTTGGGGATCAAATCTTTGAATGTATTCGCAGATTCAGCTTTGGTTATCATCCAGATCAAAGGGGAATGGGACACCAAACACCCTAGCCTTATCCCTTACAAAGAACATGTTTTAACGTTGCTCCCATATTTTGAGAAGATTACCTTCGAGCACTTCCCGCGAGAAGAAAATCAGCTAGCCGACACACTAGCCACAATGTCATCTATGTTTAAACTTAAATGGGATAATGAGGCTCCCCAGATCACCATTGAACAAAGGGATGAACCAGCACATTGTCACGAGATTAATACTGAAGGAGTAGTGGACCAGCCTTGGTTTCACGAAGTCAAGAGGTATCTCGAGGCTCAAGAATACCTAGAAGGAGCTTCAGTCAATGATAAGAAGTTCTTAAGGAGATTCTTTGCTAAATTCTTCCTTAGTAATGGCATTCTTTACAAACGCAACCATGACCCCGTATTACTTTGGTGCATAGACAAGGTTGAAGATGAAAAGATCATGGCTGAATTACATGAAGGCACTTTTGGAACCCATTCCAGTGGGCATATGATGGCAAAGAAAATCCTACGGGCATGCTATTACTGGTCTACCATGGAAGCAAATTTCTATCAACAGTCTCGAACTTGCCATAAGTGTCAGATCTATGCTGACAAGATGCACGTACCTCCGGTTCCTCTGAATGTCTTGACGGCTCCTTGGCCCTTTGCTATGTGGGGGATTAATATGATTGGGGAAATCAAGCCAACGGCCTCTAATGGACATCGCTTCATCTTAGTGGCCATTGATTATTTTACAAAGTGGGTGGAGGCAGCTTCCTTCGCTTACGTTACCAAGAACGTTGTTGCCCGGTTCATCAAGCAGAATCTCATCTGTCGTTACGGTATCCCGGATAAGATCATCACAGACAATGGTACAAACTTGAATAATACTATGATCACCTCCCTGTGCGAGCAATTCAAGATCCAGCATCAAAATTCTTCCCCTTATTGGCCGAAGATGAATGGTTTTGTCGAAGCTGCGAATAAGAACATTAAAAAGATCATATAGAAGATGAAGGTCACATACAAAGACTGGCATGAGATGCTACCATTCGCTCTCCACGGATATCGTACCACATCTCGCACATCAACCGGGGCAACGCCCTACTCTCTGGTATACAACATGGAGGTTGTCTTGCCTATTGAGGTCTAAATCCCCTCTCTAAGAATTATGAAGGATGCAAGGTTGAATGAAGAAAATTGGATCCAGACTCGACTTGATTAACTAAACTTGATTGATGAGAAAAGGCTTACTGTTATTTGCCATGGTCAAATGCATCAAAAACTGATGATCAAGGCTTTCAACAAAAAGGTCAGACGCCAAGTGTATCAGGTTGGAGATCTGGTGATCAAACGTATCATACTGCCGCAAGGTGATCCTAGGGGAAAATGGACTCCTAAATACGAAGGACCATTTGTAATCAAAAACATATTCTCTTGTGGAGCAATGATCTTGACCACCATGGATGGTGACGACCTGCCACACCCTGCGAACGCAGACATAGTCAAAAGATACTATGCATAAGAGACCCGCTAGGTTGACACACCTGGGAAAAACAAAGTCATCCCGGCTGTGATTGGTGGATCTGGAACTGACTGTTTAAAGCTGGTTCGCGAAATGTCGCGGAAGCAAGAGTCGCCACCGTCTTTTATTTTCTCCAAATGGAAAGGATAAAAGCACAGAAAAATTCCTTAAAGAGATTGCTCTCGGTTCAGGAGGTAGATTATAGAAAGGGAAGGTGTTAGCACCCTATCTATCCATGGTTATCCATGGGCTCTTAGATACTTGCTCATTGTGTTTTCAAAAATGGTTTGTTTGCTTTTCAATGTGGGTTTTAAAAAAGTTTCTTTGAAAATTCCAGTTCGACTCTTGTATCGGTCCTCAAGAGTGTTTGAAAAAATGCTTTCGAAAGCTTTTTGAAAATGTGTCGGTGTGAAAAGTAATTTTGATTTGTTTTGAAATTAGAGCAAGTATCTAAAGTCGTCTACCTACCCTAAGGAATTCGTCTGTGTAGATGTCCTTTAAAGTAGTGCCATCCCACCATTGAGAGGTAGGTAGCACCACCGTTGGAGGTGTTCGGGTCAATTCGAGGTTCGGGACATGGTGATCACCAGAGCAATGGGAAAACACCTTAGAAGCTACCCTCATGCCAGGTTCCCGGATTATGAGGACTTACTAAGACATCCTCTACTCGACGATCACCTTTCAAGGCAAGGCAACAGTGAGGCGTACCCTAGGGGTGGTGTGTGATTTGTGTGTCATGTTCATTTACATTTATCTTGTCATGGTATAGGTGATCTAGCGCTTGTTTTTATTTTTGTCCATTCATTCTTGCATGCCTTGATTAACAGTTAAAAGTGCGAGAAAAGTAAAGTTCTAAAGCTATTACAAAGGCGCGGGTCCACATCGCCAAAATTTCCAGGACCCGATTTGACAGAAAATAAAGAAATAATGAAAAGTAAAGTGCGAGAAATTAATTTACAAGGCCTTGGGAGAGGTACATAAATATTACACGAGAAAGAAATAAACACGCGAATTAAATAAGAATTAAAACGAGGGCGTTGGACCCTTTTTGCAAACTTAAATTAAATGATGAAATTAATTAATTAAAAAAGAAAAGAAATTGTTTTTGGTATTTTATGATTTTAATGAAAAAGAATTAATTAAAATAAAATGCTAACCCTAATTCTAGTTGTTTTTAGTTTATTAAGAAAAGATTAAATTTTAACCTAATATTTAACCTAATTATTTACATGCCATTTAATTATAAAAATAAATAATAGGAAATATTTTAATAATTAATTACTGTGAAATAAAAGAAAAAGAGATAAAAATTAATTAAACCCTAATTCTATAAGTTTTGAATTTTAGTGAAAAATGTTAAGATTAAAACCTAAATTTAAAACTAAGTGAATTAATGAATTTATTTACAAAAAAATACTAAAATAAAAATATTTATTATTTTTTATCTTTTCTGATTTTTTTATTGTTTTTGTGTTTTTTATATATTATGAAAATAATTGAATTAACAGAATTAATTAAAAAGAATAATAATTGAAAGTAAAAAGAATAAAAAAAGAAAAATATTGCAAACCTCAGGGGGGTGTTGTCCCCAGTTGTGAGGCTTTTCTTTAGCAATTTGAGCCCATCTATCCTTGGCCTGGTGGACTTTTGTGCCAGCACGTATATACGTTGACTAGAGTTCACCGTGCTCTCCAGATCATGACCCTTGATTGAATCCAGTGGGACGCGTGGACATTTGGTAGCGTGAGCGCATGGCATGCTTTAGTATTGAAGCTGCATAGGAACATTAGTTGAAAAATAATAGGGAAAGAGTGAGGACCTAGGGCTCGAACCCAGGTCCTATGGTTTACCAGTCTTGTGTTTTACCAAACGCGCTGCTTTGTTCATCTGTACATAATATAACAAATAAATATAATAAAACAAAACGAGAGTTAATGCTACTTTTTCGCGCGAAATTCAAACCATCCAACCATTGCTTCACACCTCAGCATCTTCTTCCTCGTTGTTTTGTTTTCCTGAAAATATAAAAACATTGGTAACGGTTTTCAAACGTTCCTATAGACACTATATTAGAAAATAGCGAATAGCCCCTGGGGCCTCATAAATTAGGGACGAGGATTGTTTATTGATCGTCCAATCGTGCTGAATCCATTCATCGTACTATGGTGGTCTAATTTTACCATATTAAGAAACGCCCAATTTGGACCTCCAAGAACCCTAATCTGCATCCATGGTAGAATTGCATATAGTACACAAAAACACAATTAGAGTAGATGGTTAGCTTCAGAACACATCAATTAGTATGAATCCATTAAAAATATGCAATGAAAATGTCTAAATATGGAAACACGATTATGCATATAATTTGAAACAGTTTGAACCCCTTGTACCAATTCTGGGCGTGTAAGGGTTGGGAAATTATCCAGTTAGCTTCAGTGAGACACGAGGAAGCTTTTGCAATTGGTCTCTTGCTCTGAATCGACCTCTAACCTTGTTTTCAGTTTTGACTTTTCTTGATAAATTTCAAGTTTTCCTATGGCTTTTTCTGCGCAGCTTTTTGGTTAGGAGGATTAGGTCTTGCTTGTGTATGTATAGGAGAGTGATTAGGGTTAAAAACTTGATCAAAATCCATGAATTAATGAATATGATATTTGATTTTTAAACCATGATTTTCAAATCTTTTTCACATGCTTTTGCTATCAAATCATGATAAAACCTTCCAAAAATGATTATGCACGAATCTTGAGTGTCCAATGAGAGTATTTTCTGCACAAAAGGATTTGATTTCATTAGTTTAGTATTTTTTCATATTTTATTTAGTTTAAATGAATTAATTGTAATAAAAAATTCAAATAAATAAATAAAAATAATAAAAAACTTCCCTTTGGGCCAAATGGTCGTGTGCATGTCTTGGATGATGAATTGTGGAAGAAAAAGAGGCCCATTAGCAATTTTAGGTCATTTGAATCAATGTTGACTTTTCAAAATATCCAAAAATTTCCCAACTTCCACAAGGCATAACTTGCTCAATTTTTAAGCTTTGCTCATGTTCTTGGACATTTTAGAAAGGTCTTTTAGTCCTATAACCAATGCCTTTGGTCCAATGTCATTTTGATTTACCAATCCCAAGTTATGGCCTTTGACTTAAAGTCCCTTTTTGTTGACTTTTGAAAATGACCTATAATGTTGAAATTGATAAATTTTTGTGAGAGCATTTCTTGGACTTGGGGTATGAAGAGGAGTTGTAGGAAATGTCTTTCTCTTCAAAATGAGATTTGGATGGAATTTTTCTGATAATCCATGTGAAAGTTATGCCCTGGTCAATTTACAGTTGACTTTTTCAGCTGTCCAAATAAGGAAACTTTTGCATCTTGATGATTTTTGAGCCAAGCTTTGAGAATCATGATCAAGCATTGATCAAATGATGTTTGTGGCTTCAAAATGAGATGTTGACCAAAAATTTGGACTTTTGACTGTCAAATGACCATTTTGCCCTTACAGTTGACTGTAGTGCAATTAGGGTTTTGACTGTGCAATTTTGTGCTGAGAGTCTTGAAACTTTGTATGAGGATGCTTGACCATGTTTATAGGCATGTGGGACTTGATTGGACCCTTGGAAACTTCATTTTCTTGATCAGAACCAAAACCCTAATCTTGACTGTTAGGAGGTCCTTGAACTGTGCAACCCCTGGGGAATTTTGAAGCTTTGACTTTGCAATTCTTGAAGAATATGGGAGGGAAAAATTTGGGGTACAACATTTGCCCCTGTTCAATCTTCTTAGACCTGAGGATGCAGATTGGCTAACGTGCCTTTCGTAATCCGAGGGTGGAAGATGATTGAACACTAGAGTGCCCAGAAATTTGCGCTCACATAGTAGCAGTGTGATGATGGAATGGGCTTATAGATGCCATTTAGAGGTTGATGAATAGGATGATGGGCTTATAGATGCCATCTGGATGTTGATCGCGTAAGAGATTCCTTAGCGAGAACTTGCGTACCTGCAAAAGAAAAATGAGTACCTGACATGTTGCAGGAGCTGGTCTTCAGATGCTTTGTGTAGATATGTCCTGACTGGTTACAGGAATCGGATCTTCGAATTCTTCAGACGTGCCCTGGCGAGATACAGGAATCGAGTCTGGTAATGTTTAGTCTTCGACGGATACACCCTGGAAAGATTCAGGCATCGGACCCTCGAACTCTTCAGACACACCCTGGCAAGATACAAGAATCGGATCTGGTAATGCTAGTCTTCAACGGATACACCCTGGCAAGGTTCAGGTATCGGATCCTCGAACTCTTCAGACACACCCTGGCAAGATACAGGAATCGGATCTGGTAATGCTAGTCTTCAACGGATACACCCTGGCAAGATTCAGGTATCGGATCCTCGAACTCTTCAGACACACCCTGGCAAGATACAGGAATCCGATCTTGTAATGCTAGTCTTCAACGGATACACCCTGGCAAGATTCAGGTATCGGACCCTCGAACTCTTTAGACACACCCTGGCAAGATACAGGAATCGGATCTGGTAATGTTAGTCTTCAACGGATACACCCTGGCAAGGTTCACGTATCGGATCCTCGAACTCTTCAGACACACCCTGGCAAGATACAGGAATCGGATCTGGTAATTGGTCATCAACAGATACACCCTGGCAAGATTCAGGAATCAGATCTTTAGTTGTGACCATTGACGGTAATCATTTTTGTACTTTTGTCCTGAAAAGACAAGCGTTAGTTGTATGCGATGTCATGTGGTATGACATGCGAGATGCTCTCTGAATACGTGAGATTGTATGTTCATGATGCGTATATGCATGCTATAATGTATGAAGATGTTTATGAATGTATTTTTTCGTCTAAGAAAGTAAATCCTTGACGGATGCCGGGAAGTCACTCCTGGGCTGATGTTGGAGAATAGATTTTGCTTCCGCCGGGGATGATAGTTGCAAGGATACCGGTTGGGAGAAGATAACTCCGTTGGGGAATAAACTTGGCGAATTGGAATAACTCTGCGGGGAGCAAAGTACTCTAACGACCTTGCTGGGAAGCAATACTCTGTGGGGAGAGAGACTTTGTTGAGTGTCGATAATAACTTGCTGGGGATATCTTTGCTGTGTTAGAAGTGTTAATAGACTTCGCTGGGGATAAGAAAGAACTGTGTTGACGGCGATCTTTCCGTGGCTCTTGGCTGAGGATAACCCAGTTATATCCTGGTAAGGAAATAACTCTTTGAATAAAGCCGAACGACGCGTTCGTGCTCTGCGAGGGATAAGCTTCCAGAATCTACTGGGGATAAGCTTATTGCTTGGGGAGATGGATTCCAACCTTCCTGGGGGACTAGATTGGACTCTCCTGGGGAAGTTTTGAACTGCGGGGGAAGTGATTCCTTCGAATGTTTGATGTACCACCAGGGAACAATCTTTAGACCAAGATTGCCGGGGATGCTTGTTAAGAATATGTATATACTGCTGGGGAGATGTTGAGATCCACTGGAGGATACCCAACTTCCTTAAGATTTGATAACTTTGCTTGGAGAAGAGTGCACTGACTTGCTGGCTCACTCTCTGGGGAATTAAGATACCTGGTTATGTTTTCCAGCTGAACCTACCTTGGTACCTTAGTGGATAGAACAATTAGATTGCTTAGACAACTCTTTTATTGCCCCTGTTTCTAATGTTACCTGTAATTAATGTTTTCGTATGCAAATATTTATGAGTTAGCAAATTATTGTCAATGCATATATCACAAATTGAACCTTGGACGTTCTTCGCAAAACAAAAAAGAAAAAGAAAAACAATTGGCACTTTTAACTGAAAAGTATATTTGTATTGATTTTTGAATGGCCTGAAAATAGGTGTTTTGTGTACAAGAGGCTGACGTCCTAGTAAGAGAACGCCGCCGAACAAAAGAGTTTATACAAATTTTGTACAAAAGAAAATAAAACAGCTGTGTGAAATGAATGATCCCACTGGGTTTCAATTCTGCTATTGCCTTTATAACTCCGAGCGTCTCATCACTTGATGACCTTGGCTGAAGGTGAAGCTGACTGATCGATGCCGTCTGAACTTGGTGTAGATACCGGATTCTGGATGCAAGGTGATCCAATGAGACATAGTATTACGCTTTATCCCTAATTTTTTCCTGGACCGCCCTTTCGGGTTTTCAGTCCACCGGGATACCCATTTTTGCCCAAGCTGCCTTTTCAGGTTTTCGACTTGCCGGGTGTACAGATTTTTTTTCATTTCATCCCTTCATTTTGCCCGAACCCTTTTGGTTTACCGGGAAGCCCTAATTTTTGCCTAGGCATGTCAGCCTAGCGGGTCTTTTTATGCGTAGTATCTTTTTACTATGTCTGCATTGGCGGGGTGAGGAAGGTCGTCACCATCCATGTTGGTCAATATCATTGCTCCTCCTGAGAACACATGCTTAACCACAAATGGCCCTTCGTACGTAGGGGTCCATTTTCCCCTTGGATCACTCTGAGGAAGAATGATTCGCTTGATTACCAGATCCCCAACTTGATATTCCTGTAGTCTGACATTTTTGTTAAATGCCATGGTCATTCGTTTCTGATACATCTGACCATGACAAATAGCAACAAGTCTCTTTTCATCAATGAGGTTTAACTGGTCAAGTCGGGTCTGGATCCAATCATCTTCGCTCAGATTTGCATCCTTCATTATCCGGAGAGAGGGTATTTGCACTTCGATCGGCAAGACTGCCTCCATACCATAAACCAAAGAGAAAGGAGTTGCCCCGGTTGACGTCCTGGCTGAGGTACGGTACCCGTGTAGAGCGAACGGTAACATCTCGTGCCAATCCTTATAAGTCACTGTCATCTTCTGCACGATTTTCTTGATATTTTTATTTGCTGCTTCTACAGCCCCATTCATCTTCGGTCTGTAAGGAGAAGAATTGTGGTGCTGTATTTTGAACTGCTCGCAGAGCTCAGTGATCATCTTGTTATTCAGATTGGTACCGTTATCTATAATAATTCTTTCTGGGACGCCATACCGACATATCAGATTATGCCGAATGAACCGTGCCACAACAGTCTTGGTTACCGTAGCGTAGGAAGCTACTTCGACCCACTTCGTAAAATAATAAATCGCCACTAGGATGAAGCGGTGCCCATTAGATGCCGTAGGTTTAATCTCACCGATCATGTCTATGCCCCACATTGCAAACGGCCAAGGCGCAGTCAGAACATTCAGAGGAACTGGAGGAACATGCACCTTGTCTGCATAAATCTGGCACTTATGGCATGTCCTAGAATGTTGGTAGCAGTCAGCTTCCATTGTGGACCAGTAATACCCTTCCCGAAGGATCTTCTTTGCCATTTTATGTCCACTGGAATGCGTACCAAAGGTCCCTTCATGTAGCTCTTCCATGATCCTTTCTGCTTCAGTCTTATCCACACAATGCAATAAGGTTGAATCATGGTTTCGCTTATACAAGATGCCGTTGCTGAGGAAGAACTTTGCTGCGAACCTTCTCAGGAACTTTTTATCGTTGACAGATGCACCTTCAGGGTATTCCTGAGCTTCCAAATATCTCTTTACCTCATGGTACCAAGGCTTCTCAGTTACCAATTCAGTCTCGAGATCGCAACAGTATGCCGGTTCGTCCAGCTTCCAGATGATGATCCAGGGAGCCTCATTATCCCATTTGACCTTAAACATAGAAGACATTGTAGCTAACGCGTCCGCCAGCTGATTCTCCTCTCTCCGAAAGTGTTCAAAGGTTATCTTCGTGAAGTGGGGGATCAAGGTCAACACACATTCTCTGTAAGGGATAAGATTCGGATGTTTCGTATCCCACTCTCCTTTGATCTGATTGATCACAAGAGCGGAATCTCCGAAGACACTCAGAAACTTGATCCTTAAGTCGACCGCAGCTTGAAGACCCATGATGCATGCATCATACTCCGCCATGTTGTTGGTACAGTTGAAACATAGTCGGGCAGTGAGCGGAGTATGAGTTCCTTGAGGTGATATGATTATGGCGCCGATACCGTTACCCAAAGCGTTGGAGGCTCCGTCAAAGTGCATAGACCATCGGGATCCTTCCTCAGGTCCTTCATCCGGTCCAGGTACTTCACAATCAGTCACAATCATGATGCTTTCGTCTGGAAACTCAAAGTTCATTGACTGATAATCGTCGACTTCCTGATGTGCCAAGTGGTCTGCCAATACACTTCCCTTGATGGCTTTCTGGGTCGTGTACTGAATGTCGTATTCCGTCAAGATCATTTGCCATCTTGCTATTCTCCCAGACAGAGCAGGCTTTTCGAATATGTACTTTATAGGATCCATCTTTGAGATCAACAAGGTAGTGTGAGTCAGCATATACTGTCTCAGCCGGCGAGCAGCCCATACCAAAGCGCACCAAGTTTTCTCAAGCAGTGAGTATCGGGTCTCACAGTCGGTAAACTTTTTGCTAAGGTAATAAATGGCATGCTCTTTTCGGCCAGACTCGTCATGCTGCCCCAGCACGCACCCCATTGAGTTATCAAGTACTGTCAGGTATAATATCAGAGGTCTCCCTTCAACCGGTGGCATAAGGATGGGTGGTTCTTGGAGATACTCTTTGATTCTGTCAAAAGCAGCCTGACATTCATCGTTCCAACGTACTACCTGATCTTTCTTCAGCAGCTTGAAGATTGGCTCACAGGTAGCAGTTAGGTGTGAGATGAAGCGAGCAATGTAATCCAGGCGTCCTAAAAAGCCTCTGACTTCCTTCTCTGTCTTAGGAACTGGCATCTCTTGAATAGCTTTAACCTTGGCAGGGTCCACTTGAATGCCCTTATTACTTACCACGAAGCCTAGCAACTTTCCCGATCTTACCCCGAAGGTGCACTTGTTCGGGTTCAACCTCAGCTTGTATAGTTTCAACCGGTCAAACAATTTCTGCAGATGATCTAGGTGCTCTTCCTCATTCTGGGACCTTGCGATCATGTCGTCAACATACACTTCTATCTCATGATGGATCATGTCATGAAATAAAGCAACCATGGCACGCTGGTAGGTTGCCCCAGCGTTCTTCAGTCCAAAAGGCATGACCTTGTAGTAGAAGGTGCCCCACTGAGTAACAAAGGTAGTTTTCTCCATGTCTTCAGGTGCCATCTTGATCTGATTATAACCTGAAAAGCCATCCATGAAAGAGAACACCTTATGCTGAGCTGTATTATCAACAAGGACATCAATGTGAGGTAGGGGGAAGTCATCCTTGGGGCTGGCCCTGTTCAGATCCCTGTAATCGACACACATTCTGACCTTTCCATCCTTCTTTGGTACTGGAACCACATTAGCAACCCACTGAGGGTAAGACGTCACAGCAAGGAACCCAGCGTCAAACTGTTTCATAACCTCGGCTTTAATCTTTTCAGACATTTCTGGACGCATCCGACGGACCTTTTGCTTGACCGGAGGGCAGTCTTCCTTAGTAGGCAAGTGATGGACCACTATATCGGTATCCAACCCGGGCATGTCTTCGTAGGACCAGGCAAAGATCTCCATATAATCATGTAGCATCTTAGTTAACCGTTGCTTCACGCTGAGCTCTATGTTGGCACCAATCTTTACCTCTTTCCTGTCTGCCTCAGTACCCAGGTTTATTGTTTCCACTGGCTCTTCATGGGGTTGAATTGCCCTTTCTTCCTGAAGTAACAGTCTTGCAAGCTCGCCAGGCACTTCGCAATCATCTTCACCTTCGTCTTCGGCTAAGTTGATCGGATTTTCGAAGTCATAACTGGCAGTAGCAGAGTCGTTATCAGTGAGATCCAGAGTGGATTGAAACCTGTATGAGTGAGTGTGTGTAAATACAGCTGTTTTGAAATATATGTAAAGGAAAGAAAGACAGAAAAGGAGCACAAGATTTGAAATGCGAGAAAACGCCCAAGATTTTCATTTATGATATATGAAATGACAATTTATATGCCCTCACAAATAAAACCACGGTGCCTCGGGTAAGACACCGGGCCATAAAGTTCAATTTATTGTTTATTACAGATACCAAAAACATAGGAATTCATTACTCAGTAACAAGAGAAACAGGTAGATTGTCTTTTGCACTCCAATTGTTAAGTCCACTGTCGGTTGCCGGGTAGATCCAGCTATTAAACTCGGCTTCATCCACTTCGTCTTCGTCCCCAATAACATTCACTCCATGAGCAGGCAGGGGAGCTGTCACTACATTAGGCTTCTCATATGCCTCAAACTGTACCTCCTTGGCGTCAATAAGGTCATGCAGCTTGTTCCTTAATGCCCAACAGTCATCAGTGGCATGCCCCGGGCTATCGGAGTGGTAAGCACAACGAGCATTTGGGTTGTATTTAGGAGATGTAGTATTTGCAAACTTCGGAGCCTTTCTGACGGTTACTAAGTTGGTTGAGAGCAACTGTGGTAAGATCTGCGACAAGGTCATACTCAAACGGGTGAATTCCCTTCTGGGTCTCTCAGCCCTTGGTTGGTTAGCTTGCCGAGGAGCGGCTGCAGGCTTCGCAATCACCAATGCGTTGACAGATTGGCGGCGCTCTGGTTTGTCTTGCCTTCTAGGATCATACACCACACTGGCCTCTTTTTTGAAGGGTTTCTTCTCTGAACCTGTAGATCCACCCTTTGGAATCTTACCAGACTTCAACCCAGCCTCAATTCTCTCTCCAGTCAGAATAAGATCAGTGAACCCTGCAGAAGAATTCCCAATAAGATGGTTGAAAAAAGGCCCAGATAGGGTCCCCAAGAACATGTCTACCAACTCCCGATCAGTCAACGGAGGCTGCACTCTGCCAGCCAGATCCCTCCACTTCTGAGCGTACTCTTTAAAACCTTCACTTGAACCTAACGACATACCCTGGAGTTGGGTACGTGTAGGGGCAAGGTCGGTATTATACTGATACTGCTTATAGAAAGCAGTAGCCAACTCCTCCCAGTTACGAACCTTAGTCCCATCCAGCTGATAGAACCATTCGAGATGAGTCCCTGAAAGACTCTCCTGGAAGAAGTGGATCCACAAATTCTTATCCGCTGAGTACGGTTGAATCTTTCGAACATAGGACCTGAGATGTAGCTTGGGACAAGACGCCCCGTCGTACTTAGTGAAAGATGGTGCTTTGAACTTCCGAGGAATGATCACACCAGTAGACAAACCCAAATCTCCAAAATCCAGCCCGGGTACCTGTTGGATCTCCATAGCATTCAGCCTGTCTTCCAGCTGCTTGTAACGGTCTTCTGCAGGAGGGTACTGCTCTTCATCATAATCAGTCTCGTTGTCAGAGACTACCGGACTAGGACCTTTTTCTGCTTGAGGAGTACTCTTGCCAATAGAAGAACCAGCCTCTTCATTCTGCAGAGTATTGCCAAACCTTCGGCCCGAGCTGAACAGAACAGTTCTTCTCTTCTTCTTCTTTTCCTTCTTCAGAAGTAGAGCCTTCAGCTCTTCTTGGCCCTGAGCCAAACCCATGATTAGTTCTTGAAATTGCACATTCTGCGCCTGAAGAGCTTTGATGGATGTCTCAGTTGATGATGAGTCAGGATTCATGATGCTGAAATGAACAGCGAAGAACTGTAAGCAACCTGAAAAGAGGAAAACCTGCTATGCACATGATGAATGATATGTGTTTATGCAATGCATTCAAGGGTTCGAAAGTTCAAATTTGATGTAGACAAAAAGGAACACACGTTATCATTAAGGAAATAATTGTTCAATACATCAAAGCCTCATGGGCACAAATTACAAAAGCAAATCAATCCCAAAATATACTACGCATCCTTTTTGGAGCTATGTAAGTGTTGAGATTCCTCTCCTCATGCAACAGGCGGGTGAGCTCCAAGACCTTCTTTTCACTGGCATGTAGACTGGTCTCAAGAGAATTCCGTTCTTCCTTTAGCTGGATCCAGCTCTTCTGCATCTCTTCCCAGGATGTGGGCATATCAGGGTGCTGAATAGTGTAGGACACCTCTCCTTCCGAGACTGGCTCTTTGATCACAGGGAGCATATGAGGATAAGGTATTACCAACTTCTGGGAGCGGGCGCGTACCCACTTGAGATAAGGTTCCAACGGGATGGAGTTCCTGTGCCCCAGTGTCTTACTGTCTATCCTACTTGGAATCCTCCAGGCTCTGATAAATCTCTGGCGAAGTCCTTGAGTATCGTTGTCGAAGTCAAAAACTATGTCAGGAATTAACATGTCATGAGGACTATCCCTCCGAGCATAACCAAACTGTCTCCAAGCCAGGCATGGGTTGTAAGTAATACCTCCTCTGATTCCAAGTAAAGGAACATTAGGGTACTCCCCGCAATGATCAATGATAGTGACACCCTCTCTAGACCTAGGGCACCAATGTATATCTGCATGTGTGAGAGTCATCAACCGTTGTGACCATCTTAAACCCCGCTCGTTCTTCAAAACTGATTGTGGAAGGTGCGAAATAAACCACCTTCCCAGGAGAGGAGTGCAACACATAAGGACACCTCTTTTTCTCATGGTTAGAGTGTAACATGAGTGAAGGATGTCCCCCAGCAACGTAGGTATAGGATTCCTGGACATAAAGATTTGGACAGCACTGATATCTATAAGCTGATCTGGGTTAGGGAACAACACCAAACCATAGACAAGGAGGGCCACAACTTCTTCAAAAGCTTGTAAGTCAACGGAGTTCCAACATTCATGGGCCTTTTCAAACAGAAACCTGGCTAAGAACCCTTTGATACCACTTCTAACTTCCCAATGTCCCTTGAGGTCAGATGACTATAGGTGCAAGGCTTTAGAAATCTCTTCAAGATTAGGTTCCTTTTCTGTACCGTTGTAGGGTAGTTGATCAAGGATAGGAATCTTCAGGAGCCGGGAGAACTCCTCCAATGTAGGTACCAACTGATAATCCAAGAAGGTGAAACAGTGATGCATAGGCTCAAAGAACTGGAACATGACCTTTATCATGTCTTCCTCAATGTTAGTACTGACCAAGCTGATGAGACTTCCATGTCTTTCACTGAATGAAGAGTTCTCGGGAATCCGGGATATAAGCTCCTTAAGCTGAGGAGGGATCCTTACAAGACTGACTTGAATTGTCTTTCTACGAACAGTTTCCATGTCCTAAAAACAAGAACAAAGATGAAAATTCGAACCCCAGAAATGGTTAGTCAATGCATATGATGCTGGATGATGTCATGATGCTATGATTAAACACACCACAGATATTTACAAAGACAAACATGTAAGGCACACAAGGCACACAAGACAAGCCCTTAAGGTTTAAGGCCAGCATGGGGTCTGGGTAGTACCCTCTTGAAGTTGGTGGGTTCTACCTGTCCTATCAGAAGTAACCGGGTTCTAAGGTTCCTAATATCACGGGATTGCTTTCATTGTTCATCGTTTTGATTTAGCCACTGAACTGGCGACCGAAATATTCCAGGAAAGCAACCCTCAATTGAGTGTAGTATCGAGTATCAACCAATCTCGGACTGCACCAAAGTCAGTTATCTCACTACCCTAAAGAGGCCAAGATAGTTCAATTAAGGTTCCTAAGGTCTGTTGATGCTTCACGACACCACGCGGAGGCCCCGTACTCTCCTTGACTGAACTCAAGGGTTACCGGTACACACCAAAGTGCCACATCAATGTAGCAGACTGTTTCAACCATGTCGGTATACCCCACACAGTTCCCTCACAGCCTTGTTGCTACTTTCTAAGAAGGTATCCCCAGATCCGGGTTAGGATCTACAGAACTCCCAAGACAGTCCCACAATTTAAAGCAAGCAAAGAAGATAATTGAAAACACAGTTATGAACTATCCCTAAGGTACACCTCACTTTAAGTTTATATCCCCAGCAGAGTCGCCAGTTCTGTGATCGGTGGATCTGGAACTGACTGTTTAAAGCTGGTTCGCGAAATGTCGCAGAAGCAAGAGTCGCCACCGTCTTTTATTTTCTCCAAATGGAAAGGATAAAAGCACAGAAAAATTCCTTAAAGAGATTTCTCTCGGTTCGGGAGGTAGATTATAGAAAGGGAAGGTGTTAGCACCCTTTCTATCCATGGTTATCCATGGGCTCTTAGATACTTGCTCATTGTGTTTTCAAAAATGGTTTGTTTGCTTTTCAATGTGGGTTTTAAAAAAGTTTCTTTGAAAATTCCAGTTCGACTCTTGTATCGGTCCTCAAGAGTGTTTGAAAAAATGATTTCGAAAGCTTTTTGAAAATGTGTCGGTGTGAAAAGTAATTTTGATTTGTTTTGAAATTAGAGCAAGTATCTAGAGTCGTCTACCTACCATAAGGAATTCGTCTGTGTAGATGTCCTTTAAAGTAGTGCCATCCCACCATTGAGAGGTAGGTAGCATCACCGTTGGAGGTGTTCGGGTCAATTCGAGGTTCGGGACATGGTGATCACCAGAGCAATGGGAAAACACCTTAGAAGCTACCCTCATGCCAGGTTCCCGGATCATGAGGACTTACTAAGACATCCTCTACTCGACGATCACCTTTCAAGGCAAGGCAACAGTGAGGCGTACCCTAGGGGTGGTGTGTGATTTGTGTGTCATGTTCATTTACATTTATCTTGTCATGGTATAGGTGATCTAGCGCTTGTTTTTATTTTTGTCCATTCATTCTTGCATGCCTTGATTAACAGTTAAAAGTGCGAGAAAAGTAAAGTTCTAAAGCTATTACAAAGGCGCGGGTCCACATCGCCAAAATTTCCAGGACCCGATTTGACAGAAAATAAAGAAATAATGAAAAGTAAAGTGCGAGAAATTAATTTACAAGGCCTTGGGAGAGGTACATAAATATTACACGAGAAAGAAATAAACACGCGAATTAAATAAGAATTAAAACGAGGGCGTTGGACCCTTTTTGCAAACTTGAATTAAATGATGAAATTAATTAATTAAAAAAGAAAAGAAATTGTTTTTGGTATTTTTTGGTATTTTATGATTTTAATGAAAAAGAATTAATTAAAATAAAATGCTAACCCTAATTCTAGTTGTTTTTAGTTTATTAAGAAAAGATTAAATTTTAACCTAATATTTAACCTAATTATTTACATGCCATTTAATTATAAAAATAAATAATAGGAAATATTTTAATAATTAATTACTGTGAAATAAAAGAAAAAGAGATAAAAATTAATTAAACCCTAATTCTATAAGTTTTGAATTTTAGTGAAAAATGTTAAGATTAAAACCTAAATTTAAAACTAAGTGAATTAATGAATTTATTTACAAAAAAAATACTAAAATAAAAATATTTATTATTTTTTATCTTTTCTGATTTTTTTATTGTTTTTGTGTTTTTTATATATTATGAAAATAATTGAATTAACGGAATTAATTAAAAAGAATAATAATTGAAAGTAAAAAGAATAAAAAAAGAAAAATATTGCAAACCTCAGGGGGGTGTTGTCCCCAGTTGTGAGGCTTTTCTTTAGCAATTTGAGCCCATCTATCCTTGGCCTGGTGGACTTTTGTGCCAGCACGTATATACGTTGACTAGAGTTCACCGTGCTCTCCAGATCATGACCCTTGATTGAATCCAGTGAGACGCGTGGACGTTTGGTAGCGTGAGCGCATGGCATGCTTTAGTATTGACGCTGCATAGGAACATTAGTTGAAAAATAATAGGGAAAGAGTGAGGACCTGGGGCTCGAACCCAGGTCATATGGTTTACCAGTCTTGTGTTTTACCAAACGCGCTGCTTTGTTCATCTGTACATAATATAACAAATAAATATAATAAAACAAAACGAGAGTTAATGCTACTTTTTCGCACGAAATTCAAACCATCCAACCATTGCTTCACACCTCAGCATCTTCTTCCTCGTTGTTTTGTTTTCCTGAAAATATAAAAACATTGGCAACGGTTTTCAAACGTTCCTATAGACACTATATTAGAAAATAGCGAATAGCCCCTGGGGCCTCATAAATTAGGCGCGAGGATTGTTTATTGATCGTCCAATCGTGCTGAATCCATTCATGGTACTATGGTGGTCTAATTTTACCATATTAAGAAACGCCCAATTTGGACCTCCAAGAACCCTAATCTGCATCCATGGTAGAATTGCATATAGTACACGAAAACACAATTAGAGTAGATGGTTAGCTTCAGAACACATCAATTAGTATGAATCCATTAAAAATATGCAATGAAAATGTCTAAATATGGAAACACGATTATGCATATAATTTAAAACAGTTTGAACCCCTTGTACCAATTCTGGGCGTGTAAGGGTTGGGAAATTATCCAGTTAGCTTCAGTGAGACACGAGGAAGCTTTTGCAATTGGTCTCTTGCTCTGAATCGACCTCTAACCTTGTTTTCAGTTTTGACTTTTCTTGATAAATTTCAAGTTTTCCTATGGCTTTTTCTGCGCAGCTTTTTGGTTAGGAGGATTAGGTCTTGCTTGTGTATGTATAGGAGAGTGATTAGGGTTAAAAACTTGATCAAAATCCATGAATTAATGAATATGATATTTGATTTTTAAACCATGATTTTCAAATCTTTTTCACATGCTTTTGCTATCAAATCATGATAAAACCTTCCAAAAATGATTATGCACGAATCTTGAGTGTCCAATGAGAGTATTTTCTGCACAAAAGGATTTGATTTCATTAGTTTAGTATTTTTTCATATTTTATTTAGTTTAAATGAATTAATTGTAATAAAAATTCAAATAAATAAATAAAAATAATAAAAAACTTCCCTTTGGGCCAAATGGTCGTGTGCATGTCTTGGATGATGAATTGTGGAAGAAAAAGAGGCCCATTAGCAATTTTAGGTCATTTGAATCAATGTTGACTTTTCAAAATATCCAAAAATTTCCCAACTTCCACAAGGCATAACTTGCTCAATTTTTAAGCTTTGCTCATGTTCTTGGACATTTTAGAAAGGTCTTTGAGTCCTCTAACCAATTCCTATGGTCCCATGTCATTTTGATTTACCAATCCAAAGTTATGGCCTTTGACTTAAAGTCCCTTTTTGTTTACTTTTGAAAATGACCTATAATGTTGAAATTGATAACTTTTTGTGAGAGCATTTCTTGGACTTGGGGTATGAAGAGGAGTTGTAGGAAATGTCTTTCTCTTCAAAATGAGCTTTGGATGGAATTTTTCTGATAATCCATGTGAAAGTTATGCCCTGGTCAATTTACAGTTGACTTTTTCAACTGTCCAAATAAGGAAACTTTTGCATCTTGATGATTTTTGAGCCAAGCTTTGAGAATCATGATCAAGCATTGATCAAATGATGTTTGTGGCTTCAAAATGAGATGTTGACCAAAAATTTGGACTTTTGACTGTCAAATGACCATTTTGCCCTTACAGTTGAATGTAGTGCAATTAGGGTTTTGATTGTGCAATTTTGTGCTGAGAGTCTTGAAACTTTGTATGAGGATGCTTGACCATGTTTATATGCATGTGGGACTTGATTGGACCCTTGGAAACTTCATTTTCTTGATTAGAACCAAAACCCTAATCTTGACTGTTAGGAGGTCCTTGAACTGTGCAACCCTTGGGGAATTTTGAAGCTTTGACTTTGCAATTCTTGAAGAATATGGGAGGGCAAATTTTGGGGTACAACACCGGCAAACAAAAAAAGGTTCGAGAGAAAGTTAGGGATAAAAACAAACAAAAATTGTACACCCGGCAAGTTGAAAACCCGAAAGGGCGACTTGGGCAAAAAAGGGTATCCCGGTGGACTGAAAACCCGAAAGGGCGGTCCTGGAAAAAGTTAGGGAATTAAAGCGTATGACTATGTCCCGTGGGATCACCTTACGGACAACTTGAAAACTCGACATTTCTGACCAATTCGATCATCTTCAGATAAGGCAACAAATAGACAAGATGCTCAGAGATGCAAAGGTTATATCATAATGGGAACCCCATGGGATTATTGCACATAGCTATCTTTTCTTTGTATTAAAATTTTCATTTTTTACGACGACATTCTCTTACTAGAATGTTTGTCTCATTGTACAAAAATACTTACTCAAAGTCAATACGAAGATATCCCTTTGAAAGTGCAAAAACTATTTGTTTTTTTTTTCTTTTTGCTTGTGTTTTGTTTACAAAAACGTCCAATGATTCATTGTTGAACATATGCATTTGAACATAATTATTGTTTACAAATAAACAAAATAAAAGACAATCATTGATGGCTTTAAGGGATATGGAAATCTCTCTAAGTTTATCTCCATAAAATTCCCCACAGTGAGCAGTTTAATCTCCAACAGCACAAAGCTTCCAATTATCAATCCCCAGTAGAAGTCATCCAAATTTCTCAAAATTCCCCAACCAGAATTTTTCAAATAGTACATGGCATTTCCCTTACAACAAAGTTTATTTCTCTAAGGGAAATTCATCAACACTTCAAACTTTACAACATGAAGACTTATAATTCTCAGAAGCAGACATGGATTTATTTTCCCCATTCCAATAGCAGTACAGCAGATTAGCTCACATGCGCATACATCGCACCCATATATCATAAACATTGGTTACACAAATGCATCATACCATTCATTTCATACAACACGACTTTGAATTTTAGCTAACATTTTACCCTTTTCAAGATAAGGTTAACAGCTACCATTAACAATGGTCAAAGTTTTCAGATACAGTTCTGATACGTTCCAGACACGGACCACCATTCTGATAACTTATTCAAAGTCAACTTTCAGATACAGCTCAGATACGCTCTAGACGTGGACGCCATTCTGATACTCATTCAGAGTTAACTTTCAGGCGCAGTACAGATACGCTCCAGACAAGGACGCCATTCTGATACTCATTCAAATTCAACTTTCAGATACAGTACAAATACGCTCCAGACACGAATGTCATTCTGATACTCATTCAGAGTAAACTTTCAGATACGCTCCAAGATCTTATATCTGGATCTGGGGAACATTTTAGGGAAGTAGCTATAGATCGTGGAAATTTTACGGCGTAGACCAATATGGTTTATGTGATGGCTATGTTAGTGCGACACATTGGTTTGTGCATGTGTCCCTCGAGTCAGTCTGGGAAAATAATAGGTTGTCGCATGGTGTCATAAGCACTAACTGCGCTTTAGAACCTTAATTGACCCAACTTAGCCATTAGAAAGTAGTGAGATGGCTGACTTTGATACAATTCAAAGTTGGTTGATACTAGATACTACACTCATTGAGATTTGACTCTCGGTACATTTCGGTCGCAAATCAGATGTTGTGCTGAAATAATGCATGAGAGAAAGATCAGTGATATGAGATTTCTGGAACTCGGTTACTTTTCTTAGGAGAGGTTGAGCCAACTAAACTTAAAGAGGGTACTTACCTACGAACCCCATGCAAGCCTAAAACCTAAGGCTTTTGCGTGTTTTGCTTGTGTTTGATTATATGTTCGAACATGACATCGTAACATCATGACATCATACCATATCATTTTCACTGACCATTTCAAGGATCTAAAGGTCCTGTGATACAGGTTATCATGAACCAAGTGTCTAGAAATAGGCAAGAGGATTTATTTTCCTCTAACCAAATGCTGTCAAAGTATCATGAACCGATGTCTAGCAAGGGGAAAGGGGATTTATTTTCCTCTAACCAATATCGTCGAAGACCGAAGTATATTATCTTGAGCCAAAGGCTAGGACCCACTCGACATGGTGAGCTTGATACTCATAGAAAGATGTTCAACGACGCGAAGTTCTTTAGTCAAAGTTGCAGCCATACTCGATTTCTAACACTTCTTTTCATTTACCCTACGAGATCCTTGAAAACATTGCATCTACATATCATGCATCATTATATAGTAGGTTTTCCAATACAGGTTTTTTCATATCCTTGCTGTTTATACAGATAAAAGATGGCTCTTGAACAAATTGTTAAGGAACTCCAGGCTCATAATGCTCAATTCCAAGAAATGCTCTTGGACTTAGCTCAGGGGAAGAAGGATGTGATGGTGTTCATCACCAAAAAGAAGAAGACTCAGAAACCAGTTGTTATCCTTAACACGGGGAGAAGGTTCAGAGGCCTTCTCAAGCCAGCTCAGAATTGTTTTATTTCCTTAGATGAAGAAGATAACCAAGAGGAAGACAGTAGAAGTGTCAAGGATAAAGGCGGAAAAAACCTTGGTTCTGGTAAGATTTCTATGGATGAAGACTATTCTTACGAGTAGTATCCTCCTGCGGATGACAGATACAAGCAGTTAGAAGACCGTCTGAATGCTATGGAAATCCAGAAAGTGCATGGACTGGATTTTGAGTATCTGGATCTTATTCCAGGAGTTGTTATTCTTCACAAATTCAAGACCCCAACTTTTGCTAAATATGATGGTGTTTCTTATCCCAAGCTTCACCTCAGATCTTATGTTCGGAAGATCCAACCCCATACTGCTAACAGAAAGTTATGGGTTCACTTTTTCAAGAAAGCTTATCTGGTACGCAACTCGAGTGGTTCTATCAGCTGGAAAGAACCAACATTAATACTTGGGAAGACTTGGTCACTGCTTTCTACAAGCATTACCAATACAATGTTGACATTGCTTCAACTTGTGTGCAATTACAAAATATGACTATGGGCTCAAATGAAGACTTCAAAGAGTATGCCCAGAAGTGGAGAGATCTGGCTGAAAGAGTTTAACCTCCTTTATCTGATAGGGAGCTGGTTGATATGTTCATGGGCACTCTGACAGGTCCATTCTTTAACCTTCTGATTAGAAGTTCCTCATCTAGTTTTACTAAGATGATTCTAAGGGGAACATGTCGAAGATGGTATCGAGAGTGGAAAGATTGAAGTGGCTGCGTCTTCGAGTAATATGAAGAAGACGTTCAGTAGTAAGAAGGAAACCAATATTGTTTATGGCCAGAAGGGCCGTGGTAAAAATGACTGCAGTTAGTCTTTGGGAGCAGTGTTAATTTCTAATCCTACGCCTGTTTAACAACAACAACAGGGAAATCAACGTAGGTCAGACGCTTTGAGGAGGCAGTTTACCAAGATAGGCATGCCATTTACTAAAAGCGGAACTGATTACATTAAGGGATCCTCCTCAGAATCCCAACACCTCCTCTCCTCGCTATAATCCAAATGCGAAGTGTGCTTACCATTCTAACAGTCCTAGTCACAACACCAATAACTACTAGGCCCTAAAAAACAAAATTCAAGATATGATTGACAACAAAGAAATTGAGTTTGATCCTCTGGAAACTCTGAATGTAATTAATTTACCAATTTCGAAGCATGACAAAGTCATAAGTGCTATTGATGATGTTCTTTATGTTGCTACTGTAAGTGAATTGGCTACTCCCCTCCCAATTATCAAAAAGAATATGTTGCTGGCTGGTTTATTTCTGGGCTGTATTGAGAGATGTTACTGTTGCGCAACATGACCCAATGGCTGCGAATTACTGAAAGAATGCATTCAACTCCTAATGGACAATCATACGATTCTAGTTGAGAAGGTTTTGTCAAATGAGAATCTATTTCAAGACTTATCTGTAATTTCTGGCACACCTATCATGATCACTTCCAAAGGTCCTGTATGAATTTATGTCAATCCAAAAGCTACTCCTCTAGTAATCACTACACCTGGACCTATCCCATACTCTTCGGATAAAGCTATTTTGTAGAACTATGGATCTAACGTCTACAACCATGGTGTTAAGCAAGAACTACCAACTACTGAAGATGAAAGTATTGAAGCCACTTATTCCAACATTGACAATATTGCTGGAACCGGTAAGGTTACTTGAAGTAGAAGGGTTTTCTCCCCAGAAATCTCTCCAAATACTGTTGTTACACCTGTTTAAGTTACTGCTACCGAGTCAACTACTGAGGCCCGGGGTAAAGAGAAAATAACAGAGTCTTCCTAGACGGAGGTTCCTAAAGAGGTTACAGTTGAAGACACCTCTAGACAAGAGTTAGGACACCATGCAAAGGCTTTAGTGAAAATCTTGAAGAAAGCCCATGCAAAAGTTTGTTTTTTTCATACTATCCTTTAGACAATGCTATCCTACTATTAGTGAGTAGATAGCCCTATCGTTGGATGTATAAGGGACATTCGAAGCGACGTTTTTATAGTCACAAAGGCAACTGGGGAAGAAGCTTTAGTCACTACCCTGAGGTTCTAAGATCATATTTTTACCAAGGCAACGTCGAGAGGGTCATCGAGGGACTTATGATCTTTTTTGAACCAGAAGGTAGCCACTAAAACCTCTCACGTTTTGAAAGTTGTGACTATTTACGAAGGCAACTAAAGTGGGGATACCCTAGAGGTGTATATGTGCAAGGTGTGTTATGTTCAGTTATTTTGTCTTGTGTTAGGTTTGCTAACGTTTTATTTTTATGCTCTTCTCATGCAATCCTATTAGGTATACATCTAAGCAGTTAATATATGTACAGGAATTTAAAGTGCGGGAATTTAAATCTATGCTATTACAAGGCCTCAGAGAGGGGATTATTACAAGTCTAAAACTTGGGGGGAAAATAAAGAAAAGCGGTAAAGAGTCCTAATTAATTTCTATTACATCCCATGAGCAGGTATATTAATAATAAAAATGTGAAATTTAAAATAAGCACGCAAACCGAAAATATGCCTAAAAATCCTAAGGTAAAAGGAAATCTTTTTGTTTTGTTTTTATTTATAAAATAAAATAAAACTTAAGTCTATTGAATTTTGGTTGTATGACCACTCCAGAAACCAGCCCTAACTCTTCAAAGTCCAAGCAAAGTATTTGCTGAATCTCCATAGCATTGAGGCGATCCTCCAGCTGTTTGTATTTATCATCAGCAGGAGGATATTGTTCCTTAGAGTAATCAGCTTCATCTTCATCAGTCCCTGGGTTGTTATCATCTTCATGATTACCCCCCTCATTTAATGGAGTTGTGAGATATAGAGCTCGCTTGACCGATCCTCTAAGTCTTCTTCCCATATTCAAGATGCCAGTCGGTTTCTTTGTCTTCTTATTCCTCTCTTTGACGACGAGAGCTTTCAGGTCTTCCTGTCCCTTAGCTAGAGCTAGGAACATTTGTTGGAACTGAGCATTCTAAGCTTGAAGATCTTCAATTGTTTGTTCAAGAGCCATTTCTTCTTGCTGAAATAAACAGCGAGAACATGAGAGACCTGTACTGGAAGACCTTTTATCTAATGACATGCATGATGTGTAAATGTTTTCAAGGATCTTGTAGGGTAAACATAAGAAGATGTTAAGAGTTGACTACAACTTTTATTGAAGAACTTTATATTGTTGAATGTCCTTCTACGAGACTCAAGCTCACCATATCGAGTGGGTCATAGCCTCTGACACAAGTTATTGTGTTTTGGTCTTTTGACAATATTGGCTAGAGGAAAATAAATCCCCTTGCCCCTTGCTAGACGCCTGGTTCATCATAACCTGCATCACAGGCCCTTGAGATCCTTGAAATGCTTAAGGAAATGCTATGGTATGATGCTATGATGTGTATGTTATGCGTTAAGCAAGAGTTTAATGTGATGAAGACAAGTATGTCTTGCTAGAAATCGAGGTTATTGGAAAATGACTCCTATCATCAGATAATAAACGAAACCCTGCAAAGAGTTCAGGTCACTAGATAATGAAAGTAAACAAATCACACAAGTAGCCTTAGGTTTAGGCTTGCATGAGGTTTTAAAGGTAGGTACCCTCTTAAAGTATAGTTGGCTCAACCTATCCTATTAATAGTAATCGGGTTCTAAGAAGTCTCATATCACTAACCTTTATTTTAGGCATTGTTCTAGCTCAAGCACTAAAGTATTGCGGCCAGAATATCCCAAAAGTCCAATCTCAATGAGTGTAGTATCAAGTATCAACCAATCTTCGGTCGGAACCAAAGTCAGCCATCTCACTACTTTCTAATGGCTTAGAATGAGTGAATTAAAGGTTTTAAAGGCCAATTAGCGCTTAATGACACTATAAGGAACATTAGTACAAGCCAGAGTATCACACTAATATAGCCATCACTTCGTCCATATTGGTTTACGCCGTACAACTTCCATGATTTATTGCTACTTACCTAAAAAGGTGCCCCAGATCAGGGTGTAAGATCTTTAACAATAACCCAAGCAACCCTTTAAAAATAAAGCAAGCAAAGCATACAAGTAATTTTAAAGTGATAAACTAAACTCTAAGGTAACCCCACTTTATAAGTATTCCCCAACAGAGTTATCAATTCTGTGATACAGTGGCAGAACCGACTGTTATACTAGTTTTTCATTTGTGTTTGCAAATGTTGTGGTAAGCAAGAGTCACCACCGACTTTTCTTTTATCCAAATTAAGGAATGGGTGAAAAGAACGGAAAAAGACCTTTTCGAGAATTTTTTGTGTAAGGGGGGGGGGGGGGGGGGGGTAGATTATTGAAAGGGAAGGTGTTAGCACCCTTTCCATCCGTAGTTTTCTACGAGCTCTTAGATGCTTAGCTCATTTTTTAAAATACCTTGTTCTTTGTGTTTTTGAAAAGTATTTGAAAATGCCTTAGTGCATCGATTCGCTTTATGATAACTCTTATATCAGTCCTCAAGAGTGTTGATAAAGCAAATTTCTTTGAAAGTTGTTTTGAAAGTATTTTGTGTAAGCGTGAAAGATTGTTTTGAGCATAGAATCTAAGAGCTATCTACTTATACTTGAAAAAGTTCGTTCTTTTCGTCCTATCCTTTAGATAGAGATATCATACTATTAGTGAGTAGATAGCCCTATCATTGGATGTATGAGGGACATTCTAAGGGACATTTTTATAGTCACAAAGGAAACTGGGCAAGAAGCTTTAGTAACTAACCTAAGGTTCTAATATCATATATTTACTGAGGCAACGTCGAAAGGGTCATCGAGGAACTTATGATCTTTTTTGAACTAGAGGGTAGCCACTAAAACCTCTCACGTTTCAAGAGTTGTGACTATTTTCGAAGGCAACAGAAGTGGGGATACCCTAGAGGTGTATATGTTCAAGGTGTGTTATGTTCAGTTATTTTGTCTTGTGTTAGGTTTGCTAACGTTTGATTTTTATGCTCTTTTCATGCAATCCTATTAGGCATACAACTAAGTCGTTAATATATGTACACGAGTTTAAAGTGCAGGAATTTAAATCTACGCTATTACAAGGCCTCGGGGAGGGGATTATTACAAGTCTAAAACTTGGGGGGAAAATAAAGAAAAGCTGTAAAGAGTCCTAATTAATTTCTATTACATCCCATGAGCAGGTACATTAATAATCAATATGTGAAATTTAAAATAAGTGTGCGAACCGAAAATACGCCTAAAAATCCTAAGGTAAAAGGAAATTTTTTGTTTTGTTTTTATTTATAAAAGAAAATAAAACATAAGTCTATTTAATTTTAATTTCAAGAAAAGGTTAAAAGAATTAATTAATTTGTTTACAAAATTAATTTGATTAATAAAACACTAACCTAATGTTTTTTTTGTGATATTTTGATTTAAGTTTATTCAAATGATAAAGTCATTAAAGAAATAATGAAAACAAAAAATAAAAATACAAAAGGGGCATCCTTTGATCCAGGGAGAAATGGGAGGATTTCGATTTAGAGGAAGGTGTCTTTCGATACAGGGGAAGATGGCTATCCTTCGATCTAGTGAAAGAATGTTACCCTTCGATCTAGTGAAAGGATGTGGCTTTCGACCGAGAGGGCATTTGTTGAAAGGGCTTGATGGGTCACCTGTGAGGGCACTTAATCTGCAAAGATATGCTAGTAAAACAAAGATGCAGGACCTGGGTATCAAACCCAGATCCTTTGATCCTGTGTGCGTCGGTATGTTCAGGCTGGATCTGCAACAAGTGTTAGAAACAAAACAAATGCAGACCTGAGTGTCGAACCCAGGTCCTTAATCTTGAATAAAAATAGAATGCATTACAAGTGTTAATATATCATGCAAATGTAAAGTTTGGTCTTTTTCCAATTCTTACCAATAGTGGGAGGCTTCGATTTGGTACTTCTGGGCATGGAGATGCTTTCTTAGGGGCTGTTGTGGACTTCTGGATGCAGGATTTTCGTTGGGTTAATGTTGTATGGGCAAGAATGCTCCTGTCTGATGCAGTGTATGTGTGTTCCCAACGGTTTTTTCCTCCACCCTCTTTTTCATTCCCCTCTGCAATGTGTCCTTGGCCTTGTATTTGTAGAAGTGTGATGTGCATGGAATAGCAAGGGACAAGCCATTAACTATGACTTTGAAAGTAGAATCAAAAGATATCAGCCATTAACCATGGCTTTGAAAGCAAAGATCAAGTATTTGAAAAGTTGCAATTTTTGATGATTTCCTACCCTTTTGGGTTTTGAATAAACCTGGACATGATTCAATACCTAACTCCTTCGAATGCCTCTAAATCTTGCCCTTCGATTTACTTTGAGTTACTTCCTTCGAATGGACCTCTTGTGTACCCTTCGAATGGACCTGTACATCCTTCGAATGGAACACGTGTACATCCTTCAAATGGCCCTTTTATGTGTCTTTATAATAGAACACATGTATGCCTTGTGCATTCTTTGAATGGGTTACCAATGTGTGTTCATAATATGGCAATCATGTGCTGAAAGGTCCAGAGGTAGAGTTGATGCAAGCAGTTTCGAAGGGAACCATTGCCTAGTCGAAACTAGCACAAAGGAAACCAATGCCTTGTGGATGTTAGCATGAGGAGGTCATTGCTCTGTGAATCGAAGGCCAGTTGAAAGGGTCTTGGCCTTGTGCATTGAAAGCAATCACAAAGGAAGTCTTTGCCCTTATGAATTGAAACAAACTTGTAGGGGGTTCTTGCCTTGTGAATCAAAAGCAAGCCTGAAGTAGCTAATGCGCAGTCAAAGCCTTGTGACCTTAACTTGATCGAAGGAAGCCCAACCCCCAATCGAAGAGTTTGTGAACTTATCTTGATCGAAGGAGGCCCAACGCCCAATCGAAGACTTGTCAACCAAAGCCTGGTCGAAGGGTTTTAGATGCCCAATCGAAGCTCATTGTCCAGATGCCAATAGAATAACAAACTGCTCAGGCGCCAATCAAAAACACCTTGTCTCAAAGCCAATCGCAGACACCTTGTTTATCTTCAAAAAATTTATTTTTATTTAATCAAGTTTTGATGACCACCCACATAAGAGAAAACCTTGGAAAACATGAGAGGCCAAATTTTGGGGTACAACAATGTCAAACTTTGGTTTTTCTCATTAATGCATTGCATATGTCTATCTTGAATAAATCCATTAGTTTCACTATATTTAAATTTTTCTTCTTACTTCCTTTTTATGATATTCAACTCTCCTTAAACTTATAAGCCTTTAGAGGGAAGATGACGAAAAAATACCATAATCTCATACAATATGCTTTTGAACATACCTTTATGATGATGTACAGGCATTGCTTCAATTCCTAAAGAGTGGAGTTATAAGGAAGTTAATCCCTAGTCAATCCTTTTAATCCTAAGAAGCATGAGTTTTCTTTTTCGCACAAATCAAAACCCTTAAATATAACCCGGGGCAAGGTAGTTTCTCAGTCAAATCAATTGTGAATTCACAATCTTTACCTTCGTACACGACGACTAGTGTCGAAGATACTATTCTAAATCGAAAACTTACAATGGTTCCCCGTTGTGATACGCTGGGAGAACTGACTTAAGGTTTTGCTTTTGTGTTTGCAAATGTTTCGGTTTAGCAAGAGTCGCCACCGACTTTTATTTTATCCAAAAGGAAAGGTAAAAAAGCACAAGAAAGACCTTTGAGATGTTTTCTTGAGTTCGGGGGGTAGATTATGAAAAGGGAAGGTGCTAGCATCCTTTTCATCCATGGTTTTCCATGGCCTCTTAGTTACTTGTTTAGATCACTTGCTTTGCTTTTTCAATTGTTTGAAATGGTGCTTTGTGTGGTTTTGAAAATATTTTGAAAAGAGGCCATCGTTTAGGCAATCTTTGTAATGATTCTTGTTTGTAAGAATGTATACAAAGATGTTTGTCTTTTGAAAAATGTTTCAATGTTTTGAAAGTTGTTTGGAAAATGTTTTGAAATGTGTGTGTTTGTTTGAAAATAGCAAGGATTGTTTGCAAATTGATCAAGTAACTAGAAGCTTATCTACCTACTCAAAAGTCTTTCTTGTACATTTTTATTCCTTTGACATTGTTAATCTACCATTGTTTTGGTAGATAACCCTATCTTTGGATGTTGAACGGGACGGGCGTGGGTCATCGTATGACCATGATAGCAATGGTGCCAAGTATCTTAGCAAGTTTTAGGGACTAAGATCATTTGTTTTCAGGCAACCTTGTCTAGCGTCATCGAGGGACTATGATCTTTTTTTTGTTTGATTTTTCCAAGATACCTAGCATGCATACCATGGCCATTTTGGAAGGCAACCAAGTGGGTGAAACCCTAGAGGTGCTTGTGTGCAATGTGTTGTCATTTTACATTCATTTTTGTCTTGCATTAGGTCATGCTAATTATTTGATTTTTTGTCTTATCATACAAAACCCTAATTTACTAAACATGTATATAATGCAATAAATTGCGTAAAGTAAATCTAAACTATTACAACAATATTATGGGAGGGGGGATACAAGTTTTGAATGGGGATATTTGCACAAAATAAAGCCCTAATTCACTATTACAACCCAATTAAATTTATTGTACAATAAATAAATAAACAATTATTTAAATATGCAATAAAATGTAAATATGCAAAAATGTTTTGTAATTGTTTTATGTATGAGAAAATAAAATTATCTAATTCCTAAAAATAAGAAAAAATAATATTATTATTTTTGAAATGGGAAACCCTAATTTTGTTTTAAAAGAAAATATTGTTTCTATTATTATTCATTTTATCCATTTTTGTTCAAGAAAAATAATAATAAAATTATGTACAAATATGAAAAAAAAATTAAATATGTATGAAAAAAAAATATTTAATGTATGAAATAATCAAAATAAAAATGTATTGTATTTTTATTATTTACAAATTATTTTAAGAAAATGATTTCTACTTATTAAAATAAAATTATTTTATATGCAAAAAATAAGATAAAAAATAAAACAAAAATGCAAAAAATTAAGAAAATATTTTTGGGACTTTTCAATGTTCAGAAAAAAAATAAAGTCAGAAATATAAAATATGCAAGAAAATACAAAAAATATAAATATATGCAAAGGGGCGGTGCAGAAGTAAAAAGGGGGGTGTGGAAAGTGAAAGGCCCAAGGCGCCAGGCCCAGAACACTATCATCCCTGTCCTTCGTACCTGCGCGTGTTTTTGAGCTTGATTCTGTAACTTGATATTCTTTGTATAAAATCAAAAACTCATAACACAAAAAATGTAGCTTATGATCTCACGATTCTAGTGATATAAAAAACATGACCTAACTCTAAAAGACCAAGGTGAATTTTAATGACCCTAATTTCTGATCTAGTTTTTTCAGCATGTTTAACAACCAAATACTCTTAGCTCAGTTAATATAAATGGAAACTATGCATATGTACAACCTAAGCAAGTTAAGGAATACATTTTTCTTCACAAATCAAAGCTTAAGGATGCCTAAATAAGGAGATAGAACTTTGAAAAATACCTTGTTCAGTTGAGTTTAGATATGGTAATGTGGGAATTTTGAGTGAGGCCTGAAGATCTTGTGAGCTTCCTTGAAGTTCCCTCAACCTTTTCCAATGCTTAGCTGGTCTTGTAGATGGCTAAAACTCCTTGCACGAGTCAACCTGCAACCTTGCAAAATGAAAATGGTGAAACTGAGCTCACAGTTGTAAGACAGGGGCCTGGATAGCTTGGATGACATGTAGGGAAGATGTTTCAAGGGTTGAAATGCAAAACGTACGAGCAAGTTTCAAGTTGGTAAGTGTTCTGCAGATGATGCCCTGTTTGGGCCGAAAAATGTGATTTTGGTGTTTGAGAGTGTTTTGGATGCTATGGATTCGTGTTTCTGCTTGTTACAAGGTTCTGAAGTTGTTTGAAATGATACCAAGGCTTGCCTTTATCAGATACACAAGTTGTCTTGACTTTTGCAAGTTTGCTTGCTTTTGAAGAAAGTTGACATGACCAATGCCAAAGGCCTGTACATGCTTGCTTGTTAGCTGCATAGGGTTGGTTTACTTTGCCTGATGTTTGTGGATCTTGTATGCAACAAAAGATCAGGTCCATGTCTCAAGAAATGTAAAGTTGGAAAAAGCAAGCTTTATCAAAATGGTATTGTGAACTTTATGCCATTTTTGGATTAATTCAATGTGCAATGCTTCAAAGATAAAAATAAAGCCATTGTCCACTTAATTAGCATTCAATTATGGAGTGTAGAAAGTATTATGACCTATAATACCAAGTACAAGCATGCTAGGACAGATTTGCAACTTGAACCATTGGGAAAATGCCTTGAACAAAAGTGATAAATTTCCATTTTGCCTTCTTCGATTCTCCCTAACCATAAATGATCTTGGAGAGTTCTTGGACATTTTGGAAAGCTTGTAACATTATCTACAATCCATCTTTGAAATGAATTTTGATGTACCTCTTGGAACTAGGTTAAAAATGCCCATGAAGTTAGGTCAAAATCCTGCCTAAATTAGGGCAAAATTTCACTAAGTTAAAAAGTTTATGGACCCCTATTCACAAAATCATAACTTGAGATCCAAGCATATTTTGGGAAAACTTTGTGAATCAAAGTTGTATATTTCATGGAGTTCTACAACTTTCATGTTGGAAGTTTTCTTTGAATCCAATTGCATCATGATGAAAAAGTTGTGGAAAATTAGGAAAAAATAAGAAATTTTCCATAACTTAGAAAAATTCTAAGTTATGAAAAATTTCAAATAAAAACCCTATTTTGCAATTTTAGGTTTTTTGGTCAACAAGTTTCACATTTTGACAAATCTTGATGAATTATGACCCTTGGCACTTGATTTTGACCAAAAAGTCAAAGTTTGACTTTTCAATGCACAGTTGACTTTTGATCAGTTGACTACAAAATTTATCTGTCAATCCTATGCATTTGAGATCTTTTGAACTATGTGATTAGGTAAAGATGATGCTATTGAGTCCTTAAAATCATGATTGAACCCAATTGGCCATTGGCTAGGTTAAAAATCAGAAATTGCCCTTTCTCAGTTAAAACCCTAATTTTGACCATTTTGACCTTTGATGATTTGATCAAATTTCTTGAGGAGTTGTGGTCCAAACTTGATCAAATGGTACATAGGAGCCTATAATGTTTTTGTGGATAAAAAATTATGATGTTTGGCTGTAAATTAGCCATGGTTGACTTTTTCCCCAATACAGCTGATTTTTAGGTCAATTGTCCAATTGACTGGGCAAAAATGTGATTCAAAGCTTGAAACTTGACATGGGAAATCTTAGGGGTCCAAGATGTTGTATGAAAGTCACATGGAGCATTGATGGTCCAAAAGTCCTTGTGCAAACTCAAACCCTAATTTCAGGTCATCAGTGCAAGATGAGGTCTTGAGCTGAGCAAACCCTAATCCTATCTTGAGTCTAAAAAGTCTTGTGAGGAAAAATCTTGATAATATGAGAGGGAAAAATTTGGGGTACAACAGCTGCCCCTGTTCAATCTTCTTGAACCTGAAGAGTTAGATTGACAAGTTTTGTCGTTCGTGACTCGAAGGTAAAAGATGATTGGACACTAGAGTGCCTGTAAATTTGCACTCGTCAAAATGTAGTTGAGGAAATGGGCTTAAAGATGCCATTTGGAGATGTGATAGAATCCTATGGGAGATGGGCTTGTATATGCCATCTAAGAATGTTTGTTGAATTGTATGTCGTAAGTCAAAAGAATAAGTATCAGAATGGTATCCGCGTCTGGAACGTATTTGTACTGTATCTGGGGACTGAATCTGAATGAGCAAAGGAATAGCATCCATATCTGGAGCGTATCCAAGCTATATCTGAATGTTGAATCTAAATAAGAAATAGAATAGAATCCGTGTCTAGAGCGTCTCTGAGCTGGGGAAAATCAGAATAGGTGACAGAATGGCAACTGTGTCTAGAGCATATCCGTTATTGTATCTGAATCTGAAACTGAATAAGGGCCAGAATGGCATCTGTGTCTGGAGCATATCTGAACTAGAATCTGAATAAGTAGCAGAATGACTTCCGTGTCTGGAGTGTATCTATATTGTATCATGATTGCTGAATAAGAGATCTGAATAAGTGACAGAATGGCTTCCGTGTCTGGAGCGTATCTGGACTAGAATCTGAATGAGTAACAGAATGACTTACGTGTCTGGAGTGTATCTGAACTTGAAATTGATGGTTGAATCTGAATAAGAAATAGAATGGCTTCCGTGTCTGGAGCGTATCTAATCTGTATCTGATAGTTGAAATCTGAATAAGTAACAGGATGACATCCGTATCTGGAGCGTATCTGAACTGTATCTAAAATCTGAATCTGAATGAGCAACATAATGACTTCCACGTCTGGAGTGTATCTGTACTGTATCATGATTGTATACTATTAATGATAGCTTATTAATCTTATCCTGAAATGGGTAAAATGTTAGCTGAAACACAAAGTTATGTTGCATGAAATGCATGATGCAATAAATGTGTTTTATCAATGTTTATGATATATGGATGTAATGTATGCGCATGTAAGCTGATTTGTTGTCTTGTTGAGGAAAATAAATCCTTGATAGATGGGGATAATAAAATCCTTGACTGCTGCCGGGGAAAATAAATCCTTGACTGCTGAGAGTAAGAAAATCCTGGGCGATTGTTGGAGATTAAAAATCCTTGACAACTTCAATGGGGATGTGAGAATCCTTCATATCTTGAAGTTGGAGTATTGACAAAAATTCTATTGCGAGCAATGTTGTTTACTATTTTGAGAAATCTGCTTAGGGAGTCTAGAGAACCTTGATGACCTCTATTGGGGATTACACAATTGGAATCGTTACTCGGTTGGGGAATAGGGAAAACTCTGATGATTTCTGCGAGGAACTAAGAATGAGAATCTTCATTCTGTTGAGGAGTAATGAAAACTTTGGTGACTTCACTGGGGAAATGTGAATGAGAATCTTCAATCTGTTGGGGAGTAAAAACTCTGTGAGGAAGAAGGCTTACTGCTGTAGAGTAAGTTCAGGGGTTCGGGTACTCTGCCACTCTACTGGGAAGTTATCCTAGGTTGGGGAGAGACAAAAGTTAACTGTTATCTGGTTAATTTTCAGGCTTCAAGATAACTTGCTGGGGAAATTGGATTAACCGGATAGTTTCCGCTAGGGATTGGTAGTTGGAAATCTTGACTCGACTGGGGAAGAAGGTTTCATCTCCGCTGGGAATCTGTAACTCAAAGTTTTTTCTCTGCTGTGGATCTGGGAGTTTGAAGTTTGAACTCTGACGGGGATCTGTATTTCAAGGTTTTAGCTCCGCTGGGGATCTGGATGATGTACTGTAGGGATTGCTCATGGAATATCCTAAAGACGTTTTCTTATCCTTTCAGTATGTCAGTAATTGTTCTTTTCCACTTTTTTTATTTGTAAACAGTAATTATGTTCAAATGCATATGTTCATCAATGAATCATTGGACGTTTTTGCAAATAAAAACACAAGTGTAAAAAGGAAAAGACAAATAGTTTTCTGCACTTTTAAGAGGTATCTTTGTATTTACTTTTAATAAGTGTTTTGTACAAAGGGGACAGACATCCTAGTAAGAGGATGGTGTCATGAAATTAAGAAAAATTTATACAAAGAAAAGATAGCTATGTGTGTAAAAATCCCATGGGGTTCCCATTCCACTATAGCCTTCTTACCTCCGAATATCTTATCCATCCGTTGCTTCGTCCGAAGATGATTGGATTGATCAGAAGCTCAGGGTTTGTCCGTGAAGAGATTGTCCTTAAAGTGATCCGACGAGACATAGTCATACACTTTAATTCCCTAACTTTTTCCTTGACCGCCCTTTCGGGTTTTCAGTCCACCGGGAAACCCTTTTTTGCCCAAGTCGCCCTTTCGGGTTTTCAACTTGCCGGGTGTACTGATTTTTTTATTTATCCCTAATTTTTTCCTGAACCGCCCTTTCGGGTTTTCGATTCACCGGGATGCCCTTTTTTTTCCTTGGTGTGTCAACCTAGCGTGTCATTTATGCGTAGTATCTTTTAACTATGTCTGCGTTCGCAGGGTGCGGCAGGTCGTCATCGTCCATGGTGGTTAAGATCATTGCCCCACCAGAAAAGATGTTCTTGATCACAAATGGTCCTTCGTAGGTAGGAGTCCATTTTCCCATGGGATCACTTTGCGACAAGATGATTCGCTTGATTACAAGATCCCCGACTTGATATACCTGGCGTCTGACTTTCTTGTTTAAAGCCTTGATCATCCGCTTTTGATACGTCTGACCATGGCAAACAGCAGTAAGTCTTTTCTCGTCAATTAAGTTCAGTTGATCGAGTCGGGTCTGAATCCAATCGTCTTCACTCTAACCAGCATCCTTCATGATTCTCAAGGAGGGAATCTGAACCTCGATAGGTAAAACAACCTCCATGCCATATACAAAAGAATATGGTGTTGCCCCAGTTGATGTGTGTGCCGTGGTACGGTACCCGTGAAGAGCAAACGGTAACATTTCATGCCAGTCCTTGTAGGTGACTATCATCTTTTGTATGATCTTATTGATATTTTTGTTAGCAGCTTCAACCGCACCATTCATCTTTGGCCGATAGGGGGATGAATTGTGATGTTGAATCCTGAACTGCTTGCACAAAGTGGTGATCATAGTATTGTTAAGGTTCGTATCGTTATCAGTGATGATCCTTTCGGGGATACCGTACCAGCATATAAGGTTCTGTTTGATGAAGCGGCCAACCATATTCTTTGTAACAGATGCGAAGGAAGCTGCTTTGACCCACTTGGTGAAGTAGTCAATGGCCACCAGGATGAAGCGGTGTCCATTAGATGATGTAGGCTTGATCTCTCCAATCATGTCGATTCCCCACATAGCAAATGGCCAAGGAGCTGTTAAGACATTTAGGGGAACAGGAGGCACGTGCACCTTGTCTGCATAGATTTGACATTTGTGACAAGTGCGGGAGTGTTGATAGCAGTCAGCTTCCATGGTAGACCAGTAATAGCCTGCCCGTAGAATCTTCTTTTCCATCGTATGCCTGCTAGAGTGAGTGCCAAAGGTACCTTCATGCAATTCAGCCATGATTCTTTCAGCTTCAATCTTGTCCACACAACGAAGCAGAATAGAATCGTGATTGCGCTTGTACAGGATGCCATTGCTTAGGAAGAACTTCACCGAGAATCTCCTTAAGAACTTTTTGTCATTGACTGAAGCTCCTTCAGGGTATTCCTGCGCCTCGAGATACCTTTTGACTTCATGAAACCATGGCCGGTCCACTACTTCTTCGGTATTGATCTCGTGACAATGTGTCGGTTCGTCCATCCGTTCAATATTGATTTGGGGAGCCTCATTATCCCAATTAAGTTTAAACATGGAGGACATTGTATCTAGAGCATCTGCTAGCTGATTTTATTCTCGCGGGAAGTGCTCGAAGGTAATCTGCTCGAAATGTGGTAACAATGTCAAGACATGTTCTTTGTAAGGGATGAGGTTTGGATGCTTAGTATCCCAATCTCCTTTGATCTGACTAATGACCAAAGCTGAGTCCCCAAACACAATCAAAGATTTGATTTCCAAGTCTATGGCAACCTCGAGTCCAAAGGTGCAAGCTTCATACTCTGCCATGTTGTTCGTACAGTTGAAGAAAAGTCTGGCTGTGAAAGGTGTATGGCAACCTTCTGGAGAGATGAGTACCGTGCCGATACCGTTGCCAAGTGCATTGGAGGCCCCATCAAAGTACAGGGTCTATCGGGATCCTTGTTCAGGTCCATCATATGGTCTGAAACCTTCAACGTTGTCCAATGTCATGATGTCCTCGTCAGGGAAGTCAAACCTCATGGATTAGTAATCTTCGACAGCCTGATGAGCCAGAGGGTCAGCTAGCACACTCCCCTTTATAGATTTTTGGGTCGTGTACTGTATGTCATATTCCATTAGGATCATCTGCCATCTAGCTATTCTTCTAGATAGAGCAGGTTTCTCAAAGATGTATTTTATCGGATATATCTTAGATATCAGCAAAGTGGTATGAGTCAACATATACTGCCTTAGCCGGCGAGCAGCCCATACCAAAGCGCAACAAGTTTTCTCGAGCAGTGAGTATTGGGTCTCACAGTCGGTAAAATTTTTGCTAACGTAATAAATGACATGCTCTTTTCGGCCAGACTCGTCATGTTGGCCCAATACGCACCCCATTGAATTCTCTAGGACGGTCAAATACATGATTAGCGGTCTTCCCTCGATGGGTGGCATCAAGATAGGAGGTTCTAGCAAATACTCCTTGATTTTATCGAAAGAAATTTGACAGTCACCATTCCATTTAACTACCTGATCTTTCTTCAACAGCTTGAATATTGGTTCACAGGTAGATGTTAGGTGAGAAATGAACCTTCCGATGTATTTTAGGCGTCCCAAGAAACCTCTGACCTCCTTCTCAGTGCGAGGAGAAAGCATTTCTCGTATAGCTTTAACTTTGGCAGGATCAACCTCGATGCCTTTGTTGCTGACAATGAAACCTAGAAGTTTACCGGATCATACTCTGAATGTGCACTTGTTTGGGTTTAGTCTGAGCTTGTACTCCTTCAACCTGACAAACAGCTTTTGCAAGTGATCAAGGTGTTCTTCTTCAGTTTGTGATCGGGCTATCATGTCATCTACGTAGACCTCTATCTCATGATGTATCATCATGAAACAAAGCTACCATGGCGCGTTGATAGGTTGCCCCGACATTCTTCAGTCCGAATGGCATCACTTTATAGTAGAACATACCCCAATGTGTGACAAAAGTAGTTTTCACCATGTCCCCAGGTGCCATTTTGATCTGGTTATAGCCTGAGAATCCGTCCATGAAAGAAAATACTTTGTGCTGAGCTATGTTGTCAACCAGGATGTCGATGTACAGAAGTGGAAAGTCATCTTTAGGGCTGGCCCTGTTTAAGTCTCTGTAATCCACGCACATTCTGACTTTTCCGTCCTTCTTGGGCACGGGCACAATGTTAGCAACCCATTGTGGATAGGAAGTAACAGCCAGAAATCCAGCATTGAACTGCTTCATAACTTCTGCTTTGATCTTCTCTGACATGTCAGGTCTCATGCGGCGGACCTTTTGTTTCACTGGTGGACAATCTTCTCTTGTGGGGAGACGGTGTACCACAATGTCTGTATCAAGTCCCGGCATGTCTTCGTATGACCAGGCGAAGATCTCAACATAATCATGTAGTAGCTGAAGTAAGCGCTCCTTGACACTCGGTTCTAGATTGGCACCTATCTGGATTTCCTTTTTATCATCCTCATTACCGAAGTTGATTGTGTCCAACTTCTCCTCATGAGGCTGAATTGCTCTTTCCTCTTGCTGTAATAGTCTGGCCAATTCCCCTGGCACCTCACAATCTTCCTCACCTTCGTATTCGGCTTGGTAGATTAGATCTTCAGAGTCACTGAAGGCTATAGCAGTATTGTTACCCATGGGTTCCAGAATGGAAGGGTACTTGCATTTGTGAGTGTGGGTGTGTGTAAGGGATAACGATTTTAAAACAACAAATGTAAAAGAAAGACAATGAGCACAAAAGGTTTAAATATGAAAAGCGTCCATGATTCATTAAAATGACATATGAAAATGAAATAAGAACCCTTACAAATGGACCTATGTGCCTCGGGTAAGACACATGGTTGAAAAAGTACGAATTGTTTGTGAATTATTACAGTTTAACAGAAATGGAAAAGATAAATTACCGCGGTATGAAAGTAGTCGGAACAAAGTCTTTTACTTCCAAGTTGCACAGTCCTCTGCCAACAGAAGGAAAAATCCAGTCTTCCAAGTTACCCTCTTCTTCACTGTCCTCTAGCGCATTAACCCCTCGGTGGCTGATCTTCACAAGTGGACCTCCGGCACGGGAGCGGAGCACGACCTTCTGGCCAGTCGAAGTAAATCCCAAGCCGAATTTGTCTGATTTGAAAGGAAAGTCAGGAAGCTGCCCCCAGATAGTGGATTCGCCTTCTTCCACCACCGCTCTAGCATCCTTGAGAGAAGACATCCTAGGTGGAGGTCTTGTGATCACAGGAGTTGAGGACACTGTCTTGGTTGCCTCTATCTCTTCAGAGACTTCTTCGAAGTGTTGGAAAGAGGTCTGTATGAATTCACCATCTAATTCCACATAACAGATAGAATTCAGATGATTGATCATGTATTCCTCTTCGCCATGAACATTTATGATTTTCCCCTGGACAGGGTACTTGAGCTTTTGATGTAGAGTAGAAGTGACACCTCCAGCATGGTGGATCCAAGGTCTTCCCAACAGGCAAGAGTAGGAAGGATGGATGTCCATCACGTAGAATGTCGAATTGAACGTCTGGGTACCCACCTTGATCTGGATGTCCACCTCTCCAGGGACCATCCTCTTAGAACCATCAAATGTTAGAACAAAGTTTGAATCTACTACCCTATATTTAAGTTTTGATGATAACAAAGTGAAAAGATATAGTATTTATAAGTTTCATGTATGAACTATCTGCTGCCTAAAATTATTATGTTCTGACTTGCAGATACTCTGATTGATATAAGCAAGATCACATCTATTCAGCATCAGAACTTGATTTCAGACACCAGCATCAGAAGTTGCCATATCAGAATGTCAAAATCAGATGATCAACTCACGTACATGCTGAAGCCTGATGAACAAGACTGCGCTCAACACTCTGATAAAGAAACACAACAGTTCATCAGCAGCGAAGCAGAGTCATGATGAGCCAAGCCAGAACTTGCATTAAATAAGCAACGATACTGTGCATTGAAAGCAAATTAATTCCAACGGCCTCATTCCAGACAAGATCTGCTCAATAAGGAAAGTTTGTTATTAGCATTGAATCAAGAATATTGCATCCAATGTTCATCATCTCAGTGCTATATAAACAAGACTTTGAAGATTGAAATGGCTAATGCTCTCCAAATCTCTACAGGCACAAAAGCTAATTATAATCTTCTTTCTCTCAGTTTTGCTAAACCACACACTCTGATATTCTATCATTGTTTAGCAATCTAGTTTCTAAGCTTCAATTTGTGTATACATCACAGTTGTGATACAGTTTTATAGAAAACATCCACACACTTAGTTTTATCCCTTTGTAAGAAAGTGCTACCTTGACAAACCGGGTTGTGGTTTGGATCAAGAAGGCTTTAGCAGTTGTTAAAGCAGTTTGTAATATTCAGTTGAATATAGTGGATTAAGACCTCGTTGGAGAGAAGCGAAATCACCTTGACGGGTGGACTGGAGTAGTTTGAGATCAAACGAACCAGGATAAAAATATCTTGTTCATTGCATTAGATTTCAGTTTTACAATTCAACCCCCCCCCCCCCCCCTTCTTGTGTTTTTCACCACTTCAATTGGCATCAGAGCGCCTGGTTCTGAGCTAAAACACTTAACTGTGTCAGTACAAGATTCAGCGTCAGAAAAACACAATGGCAGGAAACAATTCTCACATCAACAATGACAACAATGAGGACAGAGACAGATTCAGTGGCAAACCTCCAGTATTTGATGGAGAAAACTTTGATTACTGGAAAGACAGAATTGAAAGCTTCTTTCTGGAACATGATGCTGATCTGTGGGATATGGTGACAGATGGATACACGCACCCTGTGAATGCAAGTGGTCAGAAGATTGATAGAAAAACAATGTCTGATCAACAAAAGCGTGACTTCAAGAATCACCACAAGGCCAGAACCATCCTCCTCAGCGCCATCTCCTATACTGAGTATGAAAAGATCTCCAACAGAGACACAACAAAGAATATCTTTGACTCACTCAGAATGACGCATGAGGGCAACGTTCAGGTCAAAGAAACAAAAGCTCTGGCGCTCATTCAGAAGTATGAGGCGTTCAAAATGGAAGAATCTGAATCCATTGAAACCATGTTCTCTAGATTCCAGATTCTGGTAGCTGGTCTCAAAGTTCTGGACAAAGGATACTCTACTGCTGACCATGTCAAGAAAATCATCAGAAGTTTACCCAAGCAGTGGAGGCCTATGGTTACATCTCTGAAGCTAGCTAAAGATCTCAACAAAATCACTCTGGAGGAACTTATCAGCTCCCTCAGAAGTCATGAGATAGAGCTAGAAGCTGATGAGCCTCAGAAGCAAGGTAAGCCTTTAGCATTAAAATCTAACAGAAAATTTGAGTCTAAAGTTTTGCAGGCAGTTGAAGAAACATCTGATGGATCCTCATCAGAAGAAGACGAACTCTCCCTTCTCTCCAGAAGAGTAAATCAACTGTGGAAGCAAAGACAAAGGAAGTTCAGGAATCCCAGAAGATCTGATCAGAACGAGTCTTCTTCCAGATACAGAAGGACAGATTCTTCCTCTGGATACAGAAGATCTGAAGGCTCCTCCAGTAGCAAAAATCCAAACACCAAAGACATCATCTGCTATGAGTGCAACGAGCAAGGACACTATAAGAGTGACTGCCCAAAGCTTCAGAGGGAAAAGCCCAAAAAGAAGTTTGGAAGAGAGAAGAAGAAAAGTCTCATGGCTACATGGGATGACTCTAACTCGTCTGAAGCTGACTCAGAATCAGATGATGAAAGGGCAAACATAGCTCTCATGGCTAACATTTCAGAAGATAGTGAAGCTTCTGAATCAGACACTGAAGAGGTATTTCCTAACTTTGCTGTTAACTCTACAAAGGCTGAACTTGCTGAAAGCCTTAATGAGATTCTGGAACGTTATCAGCAAATTAGAGCTAAATTCAGAGACCTGAAAAGGAATCTTGAATCTGACTCTAATAAGACTGAGAGTCTCAAATTGGAAAATTCTGAGCTGAGAAATAAGATTTCAAAATTAGAAAACACGTTAAAAAACTCTCAGAAGGAACCAATTTCTGAAACTTCCAGCAACGCTGATGAGATCATCAAGGAGTATGATCACAGTTTCCAGAAGTTCCTAGCTAAAAGCATAGATAGAAGCAGAATGGCTTCAATGATCTATGGAGTTAGCAGAAACGGCAGGAAAGGAATAGGATACCAAGGTAAGGTTCCTACACCAAAGAATGTCATGGACTTAACCATTAAACACACTCCTCTGAATTCACATTTTGTATATGGTCACACACATGATATCAAATACACTAGCAGTAAGCACTCTATGAAACCAAAATTCAACTAGAGTTTTGGTAAAACTAACAAATCAGGACCCAAGAAAATCTGGGTACCTAAGGATAAAATAATACATGTTGCAGATATCTTTAATAGCAAGTCAGAAACACCAGTCATGGTACCTGGACTCTGGCTGCTCACGACACATGACGGGAAGAAGGCATATGTTCCAAAGCCTGGAACTTAAGCCTGGAGGCCACATTGGCTTTGAAGGCAATCAGAGGGGAAAGATAATTGGCTCTGGAACTGTAGGTAATGGAAATCTTCCCTCTATTAATAATGTTCTGCTAGTAGATGGATTGATGCATAATCTGTTATCCATAAGTCAATTAAGTGATAACGGTTATGATATAATCTTTAATAAAAAATCATGTAAAGCTGTTAGTCAGAAAGATGGGACTATCCTGTTTAATGGTAAGAGGAAAAACAACATTTACAAAATCAAACTTTCTGAACTAAAGAGTCAGAATGTAAAATGTCTTCTGTCTGTTAACAACGAGCAGTGGATCTGGCACAGAAGATTGGGACATGTTAGTATGAGAAGAATATCTCAGATTAACAAACTCAATCTGGTCAGAGGACTTCCTAATTTGAAGTTCAATTCAGATGCTCTGTGTGAAGCATGTCAGAAAGGCAAATTTGCAAAACCTTCTTTTAAATCCAAAAATGTTGTTTCTACCTCTAAGCCATTAGAACTTCTGCACATTGACTTATTTGGACCAGTTAAAACTGCTTCAGTCAGTGGTAAGAAGTATGGGTTAGTAATCGTAGATGACTATAGCAGATGGACATGGGTAAAGTTCTTAAGACACAAGGACGAGTCACACTCTGTGTTTGTTACCTTCTGTAACCAAGTTCAGAATGAAAAGGATCTTAGAATCGTTAAAGTCAGAAGTGATCATGGTGGAGAGTTTGAAAACAAAGATTTTGAGTCATTCTTTAATGACAGAGGCATTCTGCATGATTTCTCTTGTCCTAGAACTCCCCAACAAAATGGAGTTGTAGAATGAAAGAACAGAACATTGCAAGAAATGGCCAGAACCATGATCAATGAGACAAACGTTGCTAAGACCTTCTGGGCAGAGGCAATAAACACAGCGTGCTACATTCAGAATAGAATCTCAATAAGACCTATTCTGGAAAAGACTCCATATGAATTGTGGAAGAACAGAAAGCCCAACATTTCATATTTTCATCCATTTGGATGTACTTGCTTTATATTAAATACAAAGAATTATTTGAACAAGTTTGACTCTAAAGCACAGAAGTGTATTATGTTAGGATACTCTGAACGCTCAAGAGGGTACAGAGTATACAATACAGAAACACAGATTGTGGAAGAATCAATCAGAGTTCGTTTTGATGATAAGCTTGACTCTGAAAAGTCAAAGCAGAATGAAGTTTTTGCAGGTATAGAAATTGAATTTGCAGGTTCTGAAGACAAGTCATCAGAAGCTCTCAACACAGACATTCCTTCAACGTCTGAAAGGAGCACTGCTAGCAATCCTACAACAGCTGCTGATCAACCTCAGAAGAGATTACCCAGAAGCAGCTTGGATCACCCAAAAGAGACTATTCTAGGAAGAAAGGAAGATCCAATCAGAACAAGAGCAAGCTTCGGAAACTCTGAAGAAACACTTATGGGTCTTGTGTCTCTGATTGAACCTTCTTCTATTGATGAAGCACTTCTGGATAATGACTGGATTCTGGAAATGCAAGAAGAGTTGAATCAATTCACCAGAAACGACGTATGGGATCTCGTTCCCAGACCAAAAGGATTCAACGTCATTGGAACAAGATGGGTGTTCAGAAACAAGCTAAATGAACAAGGTGAAGTCATCAGAAACAAGGCACGACTGGTTGCACAAGGTTATAGTCAGCAAGAGGGGATAGACTATACAAAAACCTTTGCCCCAGTCGCCAGGTTAGAATCTATCAGACTTTTAATTTCATTTGCTGTTAATAGAGGCATCACTCTGTATCAGATGGATGTCAAAAGTGCATTCTTAAATGGTTATATAGAAGAAGAAGTGTATGTACACCAACCCCCAGGTTTTGAAAATACAAAACATCCAGAACATGTTTTCAAACTAAAGAAGTCACTGTATGGTCTGAAACAAGCTCCCAGAGCTTGGTATGAAAGGCTAAGTAACTTCCTGCTGGAAAATGAATTCACCAGAGGGAAGGTGGACACTACTCTATTCTGTAAATCAGTTAAGAGTGACATCTTAGTCTGTCAAATTTATGTTGATGATATTATTTTTGGTTCTACTAATCCTTCTCTTGGAAGAAAATTTGCTAAGTGTATGCAGGCAGAATTTGAGATGAGCCTCATGGGGGAACTGAAATTCTTTCTAGGAATTCAGATCAATCAGACTCCAGAAGGAACTTACATTCATCAGAGCAAATACATCAGAGATCTTCTGAATAAATTTGACCTCTCAGAATGTAAGCCATCAAAGATTCCAATGCATCCCACGTGCATTCTGGAAAGAGAAGAGGTAAGCAAAAATGTAGAACAGAAAGTCTACAGAGGTATGATTGGCTCTCTCCTCTATCTGACTGCTTCAAGACCTGACATATTATTCAGTGTTTGTATCTGTGCTAGATTCCAATCAGATCCTAGAGAATCTCACTTAACAGCTGTTAAGCGAATTTTCAAGTATCTGAAAGGTACTACTAATCTGGGTTTGTTTTATAGAAAATCTAGTGATTACAGCTTAGTAGGCTACTGTGATGCTGATTTTGCTGGAGACAGAGTGGAACGTAAAAGTACTTCTGGAAGCTGCCAGTTTCTGGGAGAAAATCTGATCTCTTGGTCCAGCAAAAGGCAATCAACAATTGCTCTGTCAACAGCAGAAGCTGAGTACATAGCAGCAGCAGGATGTAGCACACAAATGCTCTGGATGAAAAGTCAGCTTGAAGACTTCCAGATTTTTGAGAAAAGATAGAACATGTAGATTGTATCAGATGCAAGTCTAAAGATCTGAGAGTCTAAGCTCAAAGACAGACGTGCTGATCACTACATCAAACAAGTGTCATCCAATCATCAGCATATCTCTGAAGCAGAACGCGTGCACGCTTCTGAGAAGGCAAAACGCTGATTGGGTGCATTGAGACACATGTCTGGTAACCGTTTTTAAGTATCTTTCTCAAATCCCCCAAAATCAGAAAGCATTTAATGAAAAGTAATCATGCTTTTAAAATGCAATCATGATTTTTCTCTCTCTTAAAAAACGTTTATCTTTTCAAAACAGTTTTGAAAACTCTATTTAAGCACATTAATCTCACATTCTCATTCTTTACGCTTTCTCACTAATACTCAAGCATTTTCTGCATATTTCTGTGTTCATCTCTTGCAACCTATTTTCCTCAGTTCATTCTCAAAACCCTTTTAGTGTGAACATGGCAACCTCCAGCAGCGCTTCTGCAGGTCCTCAGAAGAAAGCATCATCTGAGCAATATCAAGTGCCATTCAGAACTCTCCTCACTCCTGTGAAGAATCTTGAAGTGCTTTCTGAATTAATCATTGATTTTGAAAGCTTGAAGGAGAACGGTTTTGACCTAACTGAAGAAGTTAGGGCTCAGAAGTGGGAAAGGTACTTTGATAGGTTGGTTGGACCAACATTCCCAATGCTAGTCAAGGAATTATGGATTCACGCCAAGGCTTCAACACATCTAGTCACCTCCTTCGTTATGGGGAAGAAGATTGTGATCACTGAGGATCACATTGCAAGGCTAATCGGTTTCAGTGGCGGTGGCGTCCGTTGTGTGGACATGGCTGAAAGATGTTATGATATAGGTGTGATAGCTGCAAGGATTTTTACTCTTGGGGTGCCCAGCAGCAAGATTAAAGATCTGAAGGATCATTACAGAGTGTGGGCTAAGATAATTCTGGGGTGCTTCAACCACAGGAAACCAACCAGTTCTCCTGATTACATAAATGTGGATCAGCAGTTTCTGATCTACTTTATTGATCAGAAGGTAAAGATCAATCTGGCTCACTTCCTTTTCAACCACCTCAGAACAAGTGTGAAGGAAACCAGGGAAGAAGAAAGAACCAAGAGGGATTGGATACCTTTTGGAAGGTTGATATCAGATATTCTGACAGAGAATAGGCTGATTGAACATCTGATAGAAGCTCAAGAGCTAAGCACTATTGGACAAACAATTGGGAAACCTCTGAATGCAAAGAACTTGAAGAAGATGAAGCTGATAGAGAATATTCAGAAGGAACCCAGAGCCACTTATATTGCTGATATCTCCAGCAGAAGAGTGCCTCTGAGTGACTTTCCGTTATTTTCTGAAATTGAATCCAAACCAGAGGTGATTCTCAGGTACTTGGATGCGTGCAAGGCAGATGGTACAGATCCAAATCTGAATATCAAAGATCTGCATCAACCTCAACCAGAAGTGACTCTGAAGAAGACGAAGAAGAGGAAGGCACCATCAGAAGGATCATCCCAGCAGACACCCAGGAAAAGAGGTAATTCATCTGCTGCTCCTGTTTTAAATTCTTCTACTATTCCAGCATCTATTCCTCCTCAAACCTCTCATAGAATCTCAATTCCCATCCCTACCATAGATGAAACTGTAGCAGAAGAGGACCCTTCTGAGGCATTAAAACTCAGAAGACCCAGAACCAAACATCCCAAACAACCAACAATCTCAACAACATCAGCAATTGACCAAGTGTTGTCTGACATTGATCAACACACTTCTGATCAACCAATCTCTGAACCACAAACTGTTCCTCCTCCACAACCAGAACAACAGCAATCTGCTGAAGAACCAGAACAACAACAACCACTCTCATCAATTCCAGAAAAACCCCTTATCCCTGAACAATCAAAAATTCCGTCTCCCTCTCCCCAACCAGAAATTAATCCACCATCACCTCAAACAGAGTTTCATCACTCTGAAACTCCTTCTCCTCAACCATCTGAACCTCATTCACCTCAACCATCACCTCTGGCAATCCAGCTGCCATGTGGAACAACTGTTATCATGCCCTAGTTACCATCCTCACCAGAATCTACACCACCAAATACTCCCAAAACACCACCCAGTCCAATCATAATTTCTGATACTGATACTCCATCTCCAAAACAAACAGCTGCTCAGAAAACCTCCAAAAACCCCAGCAGGACTTTCATAGACTTAACCAGTCTTGACCGTCTTGCTGATCTGAAACACAAAATTGCAATCCCAAAACCAAAGCAACCAGATGTTGGCTCTGGTATTATGAATTTTGAAACAGGTGTGCTGCAATGGATTGCTTCTTTGAAGCAAGTCTGTCCTGGAATGACTGACCCAACTGCTTCTGATCAGCTCTGGTCACAATTCAGACTTTGGGTACGTGCTGAAGCCCTCAAGTTGCAGGATATCAACTATGAGCTGGCACAACAAAATTTCAGCAAGCTTCTGAATGAAGTTAGAAGTCAGCTTCTGAAAGAGGACGTGCTCCCTCTGGATAGTGAACCTTGGTCTGAGAAACAGCAAGCTGCAAAGGTGCAATCAGAAGAATACAAGACCATTCAAGCTGAAGAAAGTCAAGCAGAGGATGTTGCTGAAAGATCTTAGAAGCCTCCTGCTTCTGATGCTTCTCAAGCTGCCTTGGACAGGCAGACTCTGGGAGAACTAAGGCTGAATGACATGCGTCTGCAGCAGCGGATGGATGAAAGCGATCAGAAGATGAAAGAGAGAATGGATGTGCAGGATAGTAAGATTGACACTGTTGTCAGCATGGTGCACAAGCAGAATGAGACTGCTGAAAAGATCCAAGCCATGCTGGAGAACCTGTTCACACGCTTGCCTCCTCAACCTTAGTCTCTTTTTTCATTTATGTTCTTTTTCATGTTTTCCTTGATTTTCTGATGTACTGTTTGAATATGTTTTGTACTATTTTCTTGTTTTGATTCTGAACTATCTTAATATGATTAGTTTTTCTGATCTTAATTGTTTTAGCACGTCACCTACACTTTTTGATTGCTGACAAAAAGGGGGAGAACAAGAATGATATTTTAATCAATAACGGCTAACTAGACAGAAACTCTCAAACATTCTAACTCTATTACTTGAAAATGTTTTTCTGTTTTGCTTAAAGTCTACAGGTACAAGGAAGCTCCTGGACACTCTGAAGACTAGAAGCTCTGAAGCTCTGATCACTATGAAGTTCTGATCCGCTCTGATATTCTGATCCAAAGCAAAGCTCTGACAAGAAAAACTCTGAAGCTCTGCTCTGACATAAAGCTTCTGATAAGTCAAAGACTCTGATACTCTGATGTTCAAAGAAAGGCAAAAAGATCTGATCCTGAAGAACACGTGTAATCAAAGGGAAGTAATAAACTCAGGGGGAGTATCTCTCAACTCTGATATCTCTTTACTCCTTATCCTTTTACTTCTTATTCTGATACATATTCCAGATACCTTTTCACGTTATTTTCATTTAAAATATCTAGTTTTTGTCATCATCAAAAAGGGGGAGATTGTTAGAACAAAGTTTGAATCTACTACCCTATATTTAAGTTTTGATGATAACAAAGTGAAAAGATATAGTATTTATAAGTTTCATGTATGAACTATCTGCTGCCTAAAATTATTATGTTCTGACTTGCAGATACTCTGATTGATATAAGCAAGATCACATCTATTCAGCATCAGAACTTGATTTCAGACACCAGCATCAGAAGTTGCCATATCAGAATGTCAAAATCAGATGATCAACTCACGTACATGCTGAAGCCTGATGAACAAGACTGCGCTCAACACTCTGATAAAGAAACACAACAGTTCATCAGCAGCGAAGCAGAGTCAGAATGAGCCAAGCCAGAACTTGCATTAAGTAAGCAACGGTACTGTGCATTGAAAGCAAATTAATTCCAACGGCCTCATTCCAGACAAGATTTGCTCAATAAGGAAAGTTTGTTATTAGCATTGAATCAAGAATATTGCATCCAACGTTCATCATCTCAGTGCTATATAAACAAGACTTTGAAGATTGAAATGGCTAATGCTCTCCAAATCTCTACACGCACAAAAGCTAATTATAATCTTCTTTCTCTCAGTTTTGCTAAACCACACACTCTGATATTCTATCATTGTTTAGCAATCTAGTTTCTAAGCTTCAATTTGTGTATACATCACAGTTGTGATACAGTTTTGTAGAAAACATCCACACACTTAGTTTTATCCCTTTGTAAGAAAGTGCTACCTTGACAAACCGGGTTGTGGTTTGGATCAAGAAGGCTTTAGCAGTTGTTAAAGCAGTTTGTAATATTCAGTTGAATATAGTGGATTAAGACCTCGTTGGAGAGAGGCGAAATCACCTTGACGGGTGGACTGGAGTAGTTTGAGATCAAACGAACCAGGATAAAAATATCTTGTTCATTGCATTAGATTTCAGTTTTACAATTCAACCCCCCCCCCCTTCTTGTGTTTTTCACCACTTCATCAAAGGCTCTGACAATGATGTTGCTGGGTTTCAGGTTTAGGCCTTCACAGTCCAATCTATCCAAGGCTTTCTTCGGCAAGACATTTAAAAATGAACCAGTATCAACAAAAACATGAGCTAAGGTGGTTCCCCTACACTCCACTGAGACATGTAGTGCATCGTTATGTTTTCTTCCTTTGGAGGTCAAGTCTGCATCAGAAAATCCTAGACCATTGTCAACTGTTAAACTGACTACACACTCCTGGAATTGATCAGCGGAGGTTTCTTGTGGCACGTGGGTTGTCTTCAAAAACTTGACCAAAGCTTTGGCATGTGCCTCAGAGCACAGCAACAGGGATAACATAGATATTTTAGAAGGGGTCTTCCCCATTTGTTCTACAACATCATAATCACTTTTCTTAATAATCCTCAGAATCTCTTCCATCTCTTTCTGGGATGTTTCAGGAATAACTAATGACTGAGCCTTCGTCAAGACAGGCCCCTATTGAACATTCTTTCCTTTTTTCTCGGCAGCGGAAACAAGGATGGGAATTGTATTGTTTTTGTTGGCGGGTACACTTGCAGGTACAGTCACATGGGTGATCTTTAAAATGACTGCGGGTCCAAAGACTGATGTTGGAGGAGCAATCTCTAGAGAAAAGATTCTCCCACTACGAGTAATTTTTCTTGTTCCGGAAATGTTACTGATGTCGGGATTATCCTCCTTAGAGCTTTCTTCTCCAATGGTCTGTTCAATCTGTTTGACACCATGGTAGTAGATTTCTCCACCATAGTTCCATGGTACCATTTTATCGGTTTTATACGGGGTTGGCTCGGGCATTGTTATCTTCAACGGAGTAGTCACTGGTGCGGATGTAATCCTAACGGGTTTTTTAGGAACCTTGGAAGGATTGGTGTATATGGTTATTATTGAAACTTCTGGAACTGGAATGGGTGAGACAGTAGCTTTCTCAAACAAAATTTCCTTATTATCAATCAATTGTTGGATTCCTTTCTTCAATAGAGGACAGTCAAATGGGGAGGACAGGAAAGCATGGAAATCTTGGTCACAACCTGGGAACACCCCAGTCTTCAACAAATTCAGCTTGATGGTTAGGAGAGGAGTTGATAGTTTATCCATAGTAGAAACAAACAGATCTTCTTCTATAGCACTGGAATTATGTCCATGCCTCGGCATTGGAGAGGAGATAACATTTGGCTTTTCAGGAGCTTCAAATTCAACTTCCTTAGCCTCAATCAGATCTTGAATCTTGTTCTTCAAGGCCCAACGGTTGTTGGTGTCGTGCCCTGGACTTTCTGAATGGTAAGCACATCTAGCGTTGGGATGGTAATGCGGAGAAGCAGTGTTAGGGTTTTTAGGGGCCTCCTTTAACATGGCCAAGTTCAACTTCAAGAGATGTGGTAAGACTTGAGCAGGAGTCATGTTTATCTTGGTGAATTGCCTTACAAGCCTTTCCACTCTTTGCTGGTTATTCCTCGGCTGATCATTTCTCGGCTGGTTATTTCTCGGCTGGTTTGAGGCAGACTTCTGAATCATAACGGCCCCACTGTTGGACGTCTTTCGGTTCTTCCCTGATTTCTCTTGGCATAGATAGCAGACACTTCCTTCTTTCCTGTGAAGGGCTTTTTTGCAGCAGTAGAGGTAGATACATCTTTCTGAATTTTTCCGCTTCTAATACCGGCTTCCACCCTCTCGCCAGTTAGAATCAACTCAGTGAAACCTGCAGAGGAGCTTCCAATCATGTGATTAAAGAAAGGACCTGACAGAGTCCCCAAGAACATATCAACTAACTCTCTTTCTGACAATGATGGTTGTACCCTTCCGGCTAAATCCCTCCATTTTTGGGCGTAGTCTTTGAAACCCTCATTAGTAGCCATAGCCATACTCTGTAGCTGAGTACGGGTTGGCGCCAAGCCGGCGTTGTATTGATACTGTTTATAGAATGCGGCTGCCAAATCTTCCCAATTATGCACATCATACCTCTCCAACTGGTAAAACCAATCCAGCTGTGTCCCCGATAAACTGTCTTGGAAAAAGTGGACCCACAGGTCTTTGTCAGAAGAATGTGGTTGAATTTTCCTAACATAAGATCGTAGGTTCATCTTTGGGAAAGACACCCCATCATATTTAGCAAACAATGGCACTTTAAATTTAGGAGGGATTACTATTCCAGAAACCAACCCTAACTCTTCAAAGTCCAGCCAAGGCACTCTCTGTATCTCCATAGGAGCTAGACGCTCTTCCAAGTTTTTGTTTTTGTCATCGGCTGGAGGATAATGCTGTTCAGAATAGTCCTCATCCTCTTCTTCTTCTGCTTCAGACTCAAATGGCACTGCAGTTCCTTTACCTTTTCCTTCCCCCTCTTCAGATGTTGATGGGAAATCCAAAGTCCGTCTGGCTTGTCCTTCAAACCTTCTGCCCAAGATAGCCACACCAGCTCTCTTCTTCTTATTTTTCTCTTTTTCCTTCTCTAGTATAGTCTTGAGCTCCTCCCGCCCCTTAGCCAAGGTCAAGAGTAGCTGTTGAAATTGTGAATTCTGAGCTTGTAAGTCTTTGACCTTTTGTTCAATATCCATCTTGCTGAAATAAACAACAGAGAGATGAGGAAACTTGGTGTGAAGACCTGTTTATGCATATGATGAATGAAATGTATTCATGTAATGCTTTCAAGGATTCAGAAATTCAAATTTGTTTTAAACAAAAAAGAAATACACGTCATATTAATAAGATAGAATTTGTTAGTACATCAATGCCCCATGGGAAAAATAATACAAAATTCTAAGGTAAAAAGACGTTGTGCATCCTCTTTGGTGCAATGTAGGTGTTAAGAGTCTTCTCTTTGTGAAGTTGACGAGTGAGTTCCAAAACCTTCTTCTCGCTTGTGTAGAATTGGGCTTCGAAAGTATCGCGCTCTCCCTTGAGCTGTATCCAACTTCTTTGTAGATCTTAAAGTGATGTTGGCATGTCAGGATGTAGGAGGGTGTATGGAACCTCTCCTTCCACAACAGGCTCTATAATCACAGGGAAAATGTAGGGGTAAGGCATCATAAGACTTTGGGCGCGGGTTCGTACCCACTTTAGGTAAGGCTCAAGAGGGATGGAATTCTTGTGTCCCAAGGTCTTACTGTCTACCTTGTTGGGCATCCTCCAAGCTCGGATGAACCTTTGTCGGAGTCCTTGGTTGTCGTTGTCGAAGTCAAAAACCAAACCTTGAACTAGCATATCAAGTGGGCCATCTCTTCGGGCATAACCAAACTGTCTCAGAGCCAAGCAAGGGTTGTAGGTGATGCCTCCCCTAATTCCAAGTAGAGGGACATTAGGAAACTTTCCACAATGGTCAATGATGATAACATTCTCTTTTGATCGAGAACACCAATGAATATCTGAATGTGTAAGGGTCATCAACTGTTGTGACCACCTCAGACCTTGCTCATTCTTCAAGACTGACTGGGGAAGATGAGAAATAAACCATCTTGCCAGTAGAGGAGTGCAACACATGAGAACACCTCTTTTCCTCATTGTTCGAGTGTGAAAAGAGTGGAGGATATCCCCAAGAAATATAGGCACCGGGTTACGAGCCATGAAGATTTTGACAGCACTCACATCTATGAGTTGGTCACGATTAGGGAACAAGACCATCCCATAGATGAGAAGAGCTACAATCTCCTCAGAAGCTTGTAAGTCCAAGGAATTCCAGCAGCTTTGGGCCTTCTCAAACAGAAACTTTGACAAGAAACCTTTGACACCACTTCTAGTTTCCCAATGTGTTGTGACATCAGATGAGTGCAAGTGTAAGGCTTGAGCAATCTCTTCTGGCTTTGGATCTCTTTCCGTACCGTTGAAGGGTAGTTGATTTAGAATAGGAATCCTCAAGAGTTGAGAAAATTCCTCTAAAGTAGGCACAAGCTGGTAGTCAGGAAATGTGAAGCAGTGGTGCAAAGGGTCAAAGAACTGGAAAAGAAATTTCATCATGTCTTCCTCTGTGTTGGAAGTGACTAAGTTGAGAAGATGACCATGCCTCTCGGTGAATGGAGAGTTCTCAAGAATCCTCGAAGCTAGCTCCTTGAGTTTTGGAGGAATTCTTACAAGGTTGACTTGGATAGTTTTCCTGCGAAGTGAATCCATAACCTACAAAACAGGAACAAAGATGAAAATCCAAAATCCTTGAAATGGTTAGTGGATGCATATGATGCTTCATGATGTCCATGATGTTATGCAAAAGTATATATGTACAAACAAATCACACAACTTCCTATTTTAGGCTTGCATGGGGTTTCATAGGTAAGTACCCTCTTGAAGTTTAGTTGGCTCAACCTATCCTAGAAATAGTAATCGGGTTCTAAGGAGCTCAATATCACTGGATTGTTTCCTTGTTCATTGTTTCAATTCAGCCTCTTTACTGGCGACCAAAATATTCCAAGGAACCTACCCTTAATGAGTGTAGTATCGAGTATCTACCAACTTCAGACTGCACCAAAGCCGATCACCTCACTACATCCTAAAAGGCCAAGTTGGTCAAGTAAAGGTTCTAAAAGTCCATTAGTGCTTCATGACATCACTCAGCGGCCCCATATTCTCTTTGATTGACTCAAATGCTACCGGTACCCACAAATATGTCTCACTAATATAGCTATTGCTTAGACCATGTCGGTATACCCCGCACAGTTTCCACAACGTATTTCTATTTACCTATGAATGTTTGCCAAATCCGGGTAGAGGATTCAAACCTAAAAAATAGGACCAAAGTGTAAAGCAAACAAGTCAAGCAAGATAAGCATGTAAAGGTGATCTAAAACCCTAAGGTAACCCCATTTTTATTCTATTCCCCAGCAGAGTCGCCAGTTCTGTGATGCAGTGGGAGAACTGACTTGAGGTTTTGCGTTTGTGTTCGCAAATGTTTCGGTTTAGCAAGAGTCGTCGCCGACTTTTATTTTATCGAAAAGGAAAGGTAAAAAAGCACAGGAAAGACCTTTGAGATGTTTTCTTGAGTTCGGGGGGTAGATTATGAAAAGGAAAGGTGCTAGCACCCTTTTCATCCATGGTTTTCCATGGGCTCTTAGTTACTTGTTTAGATCACTTGCTTTGCTTTTTAAATTGTTTGAAATGGTGCTTTGTGTGGTTTTGAAAATATTTTGAAAAGAGGCCATCGTTTAGGCAATCTTTATAATGATTCTTGTTTGTAAGAATGTATATAAAGATGTTTGTCTTTTGAAAAATGTTTCAATATTTTGAAAGTTGTTTGGAAATTTTTTTGAAATGTGTGTGTTTGTTTGAAAATAGCAAGGATTGTTTGCAAATTGATCAAGTAACTAGAAGCTTATCTACCTACTCAAAAGTCTTTCTTGTACATTTTTATTCCTTTGACATTGTTAATCTACCATTGTTTTGGTAAATAACCCTATCTTTGGATGTTAAACGGGACGGGCGTGGGTCATCGTATGACTATGATAGAAATGGTGCCAAGTATCTTAGCATGTTTTAGGGACTAAGATCATTTGTTTTTAGGCAACCTTGTCTAGCGTCATCGAGGGACTATGATCTTTTGTTTTGTTTGATTTTGCCAAGATACCTAGCATGCATACCATGACCATTTTGTAAGGCAGCCAAGTGGGTGAAACCCTAGAGGTGCTTGTGTGCAATGTGTTGTCATTTTACATGCATTTTTGTCTTGCATTAGGTCATGCTAATTGTTTGATTTTTTGTCTTATCATACAAAATCCTAATTTACTAAACATATATATAATGCGATAAATTGCGTAAAATAAATCTAAACTATTACAACAATATTATGGGAGGGGGAATACAAGTTTTGAATGGGGATATTTGCACAAAATAAATCCCTAATTCACTATTACAACCCAATTGAATTTATTGTACAATAAATGAATAAACAATTATTTAAATATGCAATAAAATGTAAATATGCAAAAATGTTTTGTAATTGTTTTATGTATGAGAAAATAAAATTATCTAATTCCTAAAAATAAGAAAAAATAATATTATTATTTTTGAAAGGGAAAACCCTAATTTTGTTTTAAAAGAAAATATTGTTTCTATTATTATTCATTTTTTCCATTTTTGTTCAAGAAAAATAATAATAAAATTATGTACAAATATGAAAAAAATTAAATATGTATGAAAAATAAATATTTAATGTATGAAATAATCAAAATAAAAATGTATTGTATTTTTATTATTTACAAATTATTTTAAGAAAATGATTTCAACTTATTAAAATAAAACTATTTTATATGCAAAAAATAAGATAAAAAATAAAACAAAAATGCAAAAAATTAAGAAAATATTTTTGGGATTTTTCAATGCTCAGAAAAAAATAATAAAGTCAAAAATATAAAATATGCAAGAAAATACAAAAAATATAAAAATATGCAAAGGGGGGTGTAGAAGTAAAATGTGGGGTGTGGAAAGTGAAAGGCCCAAGGCGCCAGGCCCAGAACACTATCATCCATGTCCTTCGTCCCTGTGCGTGTTTCTGAGCTTGATTCTGTAACTTGCTATTATTTGCATAAAATCAAAAACTCATAACACAAAAAATGTAGCTTATGATCTCACGATTCTAGTGATATAAAACACATGACCTAACTCTAAAAGACCAAGGAGAATTTTAATGTCCCTAATTTCTGACCAAGTTTTTTCAGCATGTTCAACAACCAAATACTCTTAGCTCAGTTAATATAAATGGAAACTATGCATATGTAAAGCTTAAGAAAGTTAAGGACTACATTTTTGCTTCATAAATCAAAGCTTAAGGATGCTTAAATAAGGAGATAAAACTTTTAAAAATACCTTGTTCAGTTGAGTTTGGATATGGCAATGTGGGAATTTTGAGTGAGGCCTGAAGATCTTGTGATCTTCCTTGAAGTTCCCTCAACCATTTCCAAAGCTTAGCTGGTCTTGTAGATGGCTAAGACTCCTTGTACGAGTCAACCTGGAACCTTGCAAAATGAAAATGGTGAAGTGTGAAACTGAGCTCACAGTTACAAGACATGGGCCTGGATAGCTTGGATGTGATGTAGGGAAGATGTTTCAAGGGTTAAAAGGCAAAACGCACGAGCAAGTTTCAAGTTGGCAAGTGTTCTGCAGATGATGCCCTGTTTGGGCAGAAAATGTGATTTTGGTGTTTGAGAGTGTTTTGGATGCTATAGATTCGTGTTTCTGCTTGTTACAAGGTTCTGAAGTTGTTTGAAATGATACCAAGGCTTGCCTTTATCAGATACACAAGTTGTCTTGACTTTTGCAAGTTTGCTTGCTTTTGAAGAAAGTTGACATGACCAATGCCAAAGGCCTGTACAGGCTTGCTTGTTAGCTGCATAGGGTTGGTGTACTTTTCCTGATGTTTGTGGATCTTGTTTGCAACAAAAGATCAGGTCCATGGCTTAAGAAATGTAAAGTTGGAAAAAGCAAGCTTTATCAAAATGGTATTGTGAACTTTATGCCATTTTTGGATTAATTCAATGTGTAATGCTTCAAAGATCAAAATAAAGCCATTGTCCACTGAATTAGAATTCAATTATGGAGTGTAGAAAGGATTAGGACCTGTAATACCAAGTACAAGCATGCTAGGACAGATTTGCAACTTGAACCATTATGAAAATGCCTTGAATAAAAGTGATAAATTTCCATTTTCCCTTCTTCATTTCTCCCTAACCATAAATGATCTTGGAGAGTTCTTTGACATTTTGGAAAGCTTGTAACATGCTCTACAATCCATATTTGAAATGCATTTTGAGATACCTCTTGGAACTAGGTGAAAAATGCCCATGAAGTTATGTCAAAATCCTGCCTAAATTAGGGCAAAATTTCACTAAGTTAAAAAGTTTATGGACCCCTATTCACAAAATCATAACTTGATATACAAGTATCTTTTGGGAAAACATTATGAATAAAAGTTTTAGACTTCATGGAGGACTACAACTTTCATGTTGGAAGTTTTCTTTGAATCCAATTTCATCATGATGAAAAAGTTGTGGAAAGTTGGGAAAAAATAAGAAATTTTCCATATCTTGATGAATTATGACCCTTGGCACTTGATTTTGACCGAAAAGTCAAAGTTTGACTTTTCAGTGCACAGTTGACTTTTGATCAGTTGACTGCGAAATTCATCTGTCGATCCTATGCATTTGAGATCTTTTGAACTATGTGATTAGGTCAAGATGATGCTATTGAGTCCTTGAAATCATGCTTGAACCCAATTGGCCATTGGCTAGGTTAAAAATCAGAAATTGCCCTTTCTCAATCAAAACCCTAATTTTGACCATTTTCCCCTTTTGATGATTTGATCAAATTTCTTGAGGAGTTGTGGTCCAAACTTGATCAAATGGTACATAGGAGCCTATAATGTTGTTGTGGATAAAAAATTATGAAGTTTGACTGTAAATTGGCCATGGTTGACTTTTTCCCCAATACAGTTGATTTTTAGGTCAACTGTCCAATTGACTGGGCAAAAATGTGATTCAAAGCTTGAAACTTGACATGGGAAATATTAGGGGTCCAAGATGGTGTATGAAAGTCACATGGAGAATTGATGATCCAAAAATCCTTATGCAAACTCAAACCCTAATTTCAGGTCATCAGTGCAAGATGAGGTCTTGAGCTGAGCAAACCCTAATCCTGTCTTGAGTCCAAGAAGTCTTGTGAGGAAAAATCTTGATAATATTAGAGGGAAAATTTTGGGGTACAACATCTGCCCCTGTTCAATCTTATTGAACCTGAAGAGTTAGATTGGCAAGTTTTTCCGTTCGTGACTCGAAGGTAAAAGATGATTGGACACTAGAGTGCCCGTAAATTTGCACTCGTCAAAATGTAGTTGAGGAAACGGGCTTAAAGATGCCATTTGGAGATGTGATAGAATCCTGTGGGAGATGGGATTGTAAATTCCATCCAAGAATGTTTGTTGAATTGTATGTCGTAAGTTAAAAGAATAAGTATCAGAATGGTATCTGCGTCTGGAACGTATCTGTACTGTATCTGGGGACTGAATCTGAATGAGCAAAGGAATAACATCCGTATCTGGAGCGTATCCAAGCTGTATCTAAATGTTGAATCTGAATAAGCAATAGAATAACATTTGTGTCTGGAGCATCTCTGAGCTGGGGAAAATCAGAATAGGTGACAAAATGGCAACTATGTCTGGAGCATATTCGTTACTGTATCTGAATCTGAAACTGAATAAGGGCCAGAATGGCATCCTTGTATGGAGTGTATCTGAACTAGAATCTGAATGAGTAGCAGAATGACTTCCGTGTCTGGAGTGTATTTATACTGTATCACGATTGCTGAATAAGAGATCAGAATAAGTGACAGAATGGCTTCCGTGTCTAGAGCGTATCTGGAATAGAATCTGAATGAGTAACAGAATGACTTCCGTGTCTGGAGTGTATCTAAACTTGAAATTGATGGTTGAATCTGAATGAGAAATAGAATGGCTTATGTGTCTGGAGCGTATCTAATCTGTAACTAATAGTTGAAATCTGAATAAGTAACAGGATGGCATCCGTATCTGGAGCGTATCTGAACTGTATCTGAAATCTGAATATGAATGAGCAACAGAATGACTTCCGCGTCTGGAGTGTATATGTACTGTATCATGATTGTATACTGTTAATGATAGCTTGTTAATCTTATCCTAAAAAGGGTAAAATGTTAGCTGAAACACAAAGTTATGTTGCATGAAATGCATGATGCAATAAATGTGCTTTATCAATGTTTATAATATATGGATGTAATGTATGCGCATGTAAGCTGATTTGCTATCTTGCTGAGGAAAATAAATCCTTTATAGCTGGGGATAATAAAATCCTTGACTGCTTCCGGGGAAAATAAATCCTTGACTGCTGAGAGTAAGAAAATCCTGGGCGACTGTTGGAGATTAAAAATCCTTGACAACTTCTGTGGGGATGTGAGAATCCTTCATGTCTTGTAGTTGGAGTATTGACAAAAATTCTATTGCGAGCAATGTCGTATACTATTTTGAGAAATCTGCTTGGGGAATCCAGAGAACCTTGATGACCTCTACTGGGGATTACACAATGGGAATGCTTACTCGCTGGGGAATAGGGAAAACTTTGATTATTTCTGCGGGTAAGTAATAATGAGAATCTTCATTCTGTTGAGGAGTAATGAAAACTTTGGTGACTTCACTGGTGTTGGGGAGTAAAAACTCTGTGAGGAAGAAGGCTTACTGCTGTAGAGTAAGTTCAGGGGTTCGGGTACTCTGCGACTCGATTGGGAAGTTATCCTAGGTCGGGGAGAGACAAAAGTTAACTGTTATCTGGTTGATTTTCAGGCTTCAAGATAACTTGCTGGGGAAATTGGATTAACCAGATGGTTTACGATGGTGATTGGTAGTTGGAAATCATGACTCGACTGGGGAAGAAGGTTTCATCTCCGCTGGGAATCTGTAACTAAACGTTTTTGCTCAGTTGTGGATTTGGGAGTTTGAAGTTTGAACTCTGATGTGGATCTGTATTTAAAGGTTTTAGCTCCGATGGGGATCTAGATGATGTACTGTAGGGATTGCTCATGGAATAGCCTAAAGACGTTTTCCTATCCTTTCAGTCTGTCAGTAATTGTGCTTTTCCACTTTGTTTATTTGTAAACAGTAATTATGTTCAAATGCATATGTTCATCAATGAATCATTGGACGTTTTTGCAAATAAACACACAAGTGTAAAAGGAAAAGACAAATAGTTTTCTGCACTTTTAAGAGGTATCTTTGTATTTACTTTGAATAAGTGTTTTGTACAAAGGGGATAGACATCCTAGTAAGAGGATGGTGTCATAAAAGTAAGAAAAAATTATACAAAGAAAAGACAACTATGTGTGTAAATATCCCATGGGGTTCCCATTCTGGTATAGCCTTCGTATCTCCGAATGTCTTGTCCATCTGTTGCTTCGTCCGAAGATGATTGGATTGATCAGAAGCTCAGAGTTTTTCTGTGAAGAGATTGTCCTTAAAGTGATCCGACGATACATAGTCATACGCTTTAATTCCCTAACTTTTGCCTTGATCGTCCTTTCGGGTTTTCAGTCCACCGGGAAACCCTTTTTTTCCCAAGTTGCCCTTTCGGGTTTTTAACTTGCCGGGTGTATATATTTTTTTATTTATCCCTAATTTTTGCCTAAACCGCCCTTTCGGGTTTTCGATTCACCGGGATGCCCTTTTTTTCCTAGGTGTGTCAACCTAGCGGGTCATTTATGCGTAGTATCTTTTGACTATGTCTGCGTGTGCAGGGTGCGGAAGGTCGTCACCGTCCATGGTGGTTAAGATCATTGTCCCACCAGAAAAGGTATTCTTCATTACAAATGGTCCTTCGTAGGTAGGAGTCCATTTTCCCCTGGGATCACTTTGCGGCAAGATGATTCGCTTGATTACAAGATCCCCGACTTAATATACCTGGCGTCTGACTTTCTTTTTGAAAGCCTTGATCATCCGCTTTTAAAAACTTCAAGACATACATAAGCTTTGCATTTTAATACCACTGTTTGCATATGACTAAGTGTTTGACAGCAGAGAAATTTGCATGACGAATATTCAATGAATGAAAATCCTCCCAATGGACAGAAGTACTTCAGGTGATGTGTCAAAGAGAAAGATACTTCCAATAACAGGCCTTTCGTGGATCCAATTAGTTATAAATCAAGGGGCATGACATGTTATTTTCCAACTCATCTGTGGCATTCAAGTCAAGATTTAAAGAATCTCTCAAAAGCGCTGAATAGCCTAGGGCAGATCTCCATCTGAATCACTTGAGGCATGTTACATTTATCATGAGTTTTAGAAAAAGACACTACGAAAATTAAATCTTCAGTATCATCAAATTTCTTGTCTATGTCATTAGTATCAGATGGTGTCATTCTGCCATGACAGTTCTTAGAAAAATACTGAGGAAGGTCAAGATTATTAGAAAATTGGCAATCAATGGTTGATCAATAACTTCAAGCATCGGGTACACCAGACTAATCCCATGGGAATTTGGATTCCCGCATACAAAATGCCATATATGATCAAGAAAATATTTTTTGGCTGTGCTACAACACTTATTACCATGAACAGTGAAAAATCTCTGCACCCTGTGAACGCTGACATCGTGAAAAAATACTACGCATAAAAAATAGACCCGCTAAGTTGATTGGCCTAGGAAAAAACAATGGCATCTCGACGAACTAAAAAAGGTTCGGGAATAAATTAGGGATATATATAAAATTGTAAACCCGGCAAGTCGAAAACTTGAAAAGGCGGCTTGGGCAAGAAAGGGTATCCCGGTGGACTGAAAATATGAAAAGGGGTCCAGGAAAAAGTTAGGGATTAAAGCGTACGACTATGTCCCGTTTATCAGTAGAAGATTTATCACTCTGATCAGCATTTGCTAAAGACTTTAGGAGTTGGGATAATGTTCAAAGTTATCCATAAATTCCCACAGAACAATCTCCATGGAGCTATCTCTACAGAGCTATCTTCACAAGCTCATCCCCAATAGAGATATATTCCCCAGAAAATCTAATATGCCCTGAGACATAAATTGGGGCATCTTTCGGCAGTTCATCTTCCCCAATAGGTCCCCTAGAAGATAAGGAAGTTTGATCATTTCCCCATCACAAAATGGGAACTTCCTCGGCCAACCTATGAACTTCTATTCCCCATCAAATATTATTTACTCAACACAATGTACAAGGTTTATTTCCCCAACAAATTTTATTTCTCTGTTATCACAATTCCCCGACAAGATTCTTTTTTTTGGCCAGATACCACTCAATATTGTCCTCCCTAGAAGAGATAATACTCATATCTAAAACCAGGTCAAATAGTACATCGGAGGATTATCCATCTCTTTTATCCCCAGTCAGGATACATAAAGAATCAAATCCTTCGAAAGAACGATGAACGACCGAATCTCCTTGAATGCTGCTATCCCCAAGCAGAAGTCTAACATCCCTAGTGGAGTGTCTTCAAACTAAAAGCAAAAATCTCCAATAAAGTTATTCTAAACAAAGTTGAAGAATTACTTTCTTCATCCCCAACAACAGTCAGGGATTTATTTTTCCCCACCAGACATTGTTACACGAAGCTACCGATACGCTCCAATGACATGTTACATCCATACATCATTCACAAAATAACATATGCATACGAAACACATATATTATTCTCATTTATTTTGATAATATCATTACGCAATGCATTACATGCATCATGACATTGCATAAAACTAACTTTGTCTTTTCAGGTTAAGTTCACGAACAGATGAATATTATCATCAATTTAGAGACGAGTTGTAAATCAATCCTGAAATAGGACGAGGTGACTATCTACATGACCAAACCATTTCCTTCAGATCTTCATTCTGAAAAGCATTTCCTTCAGATCTTCATTCGGAAAAACATTTCCTTCATATCTTCATTCTAAAAAGCATTTCCTTCAGATCTTCATTCTAAAAAGCATTTCCTTCAGATCTTCATTTTGAAAAGAATTTCCTTCATATCTTCATTCTGAAAAGCATTCCCTTCATATCTTCATTCTGAAAAGCATTTCCTTCAGATCTTCATTCTAAAAAGCATTTTCTTCAGGTGTTCAGTCTGAAAATCATTTCCTTCAGATATTCATTCTAAAAAGAATTTCCTTCAGATCTTCACTCTGAAAAGCATTTCCTTCAGAGATTCATTCTGAAAAGCATTTCCATCAGATCAAGTCGAGTGTAGGCTCATTCAGGTACTCCTATCAACAGTTACTTCGGATGGCATCTTTAAGCCCATCTCCAACTGAGTCTTATCACCTTTTTCAAATGGCATCTAAAAGCCCATTTCTGATATAATCAACCAATAGTATTACTTCGTGCACATGTGAGTGCAAATTTCTGGGCACTTAAGTGTTCAATCCTTTTCCACCTTCAAATCACGAATGGCGAGCATGCCAATCTAATTCCTCAGATTTAAGAAAATTGAACGGGGGAAACTGTTGTACCCAAAATTTTCCCACCCATTTTTCAAGACCATTTAAATTAAGATATCTCTTCATGCTCATGAAGGTCTCAATTGCTCAAGACTATTCAAAGATTGATCAGACAAATCTTCCTCCTAAGCATTGACCAACAACTAGGGTTTTGTTTTTTCAAGGAAAATTGGACTTCTAATGCCTCAAGTGGATTTCATGGGTTCTCATATGCTTCAAAATATCATCATTCCAAGTTTCAAGCCTTGCAATACAAGTTTGCTCAGTCAATTAGACAAATGATTGAAAATCAAGTGTATTGGACAAAAAGTCAATTTTGGCTAATTTATAATCAAACTTCAAGATTTTTGGTCAACATCAAGATTTTGAAGTCATATTCATCATTTTATCTAGTTTTGATCATGATTCATAAAAAAACTCAAGATTCATCAAAAGTCAAAAGTTACTAAATTAGGGTTTTCTTAAGGAGAAGTCAACTGAACTTTGACCAAGCATAACTTTCACATGCTTCATCAGAAATTCCTCAACAAAAGCCTATTTTGAAGGAAATTCAATTCTCTACAACTTTGTTTATTTAAGATCAAGGCCAAAAATGCTTCATTTAAGAGATATGATCCAGAGCATTACAGGCCATTTTAAAAGTCAACAAAAAAGACATCTATTTTCTAAGAAATTTACATCAATTAAAAGTCTACAAATGGTAAAATGACCCACGTGAAGGTTGTATGGGACATCTTTAGGTTTCTAAAAAGTCAAAGATCACCTTCATATGATAAAAATTGAGTGAGTTATGATTGGCGCAAGTTGGGCAATTTTGAGAAAATGCATGAAACTCAAATGAGCATATTTGAATTTTTGGGCTAATGGACTTATCTTTTAAGGTCCAAACAAGTTCCCGACCCTATAATAGACTCCCATATCCATTCATATATCTTTTGTGATATTTATTTATTTTATTTTGATTTTATTCAATTAAAAACCAAAATAAGTCAAATAAAATAGCAAATCAAAGATATAAGATGCATGGCTTTTGTTTTGGACCAAAATTAAAGCCCAAAATTCATGACAACCAAGCAAGAAATCGTGTGGCCTACATTCCAAACAAATCTTCATTGGTTTTTTATTATTTTAACTTATTTTCAAACCAAATCAAAAGATATGTTTCACATGATGTCCAAGCCCATGTTTTAACCTAATATTCTCCTTTATATAAACACTACATATTCAGACAAAAAAGGACACACAAAGGCTGCAAGAAACAAAGGTTCTAAGGTTAAAAATTTTGCAAAGAAGGTTGAACTTGATTTCCAATTTCAGCCACCCTTAAGGCAAGACAACCATTCAAAACGATTCTTGGGGTATCATAGAGTAAGTATTGATCATTCTTGATGATCAAATGTACCTAAAACATGCATTCCTAACATCGGCAATTTTACATATTTTATGAAATTTGTATTTCAATATTTGTGATGCTTTGGTTTAAATAACGATTTCAATGTGTTCCTGAGACAAATTAGCGCGGGTTTTATCCTTTTCATGAGGCCTATGATGCTAGAAAACTCCATCACCATTATTGCACTGTTTTTCATTATGTTGATCGTATCTCATTATACATGATGAATTAGCCCAAAAGAACACCGCCATTGGATTCGCAAGGATCGACTTAGGGGGATAGGGTCCCTTTTTATTCCTAACGCGTGCTATTTTTGCAGGTTGATGAAAGACCTCACCGGAGAAGACGAGCGAAGCTAGGGCTCTGACGCTTCTCCGGTTCATTGGTTTATAATATATTGTTTTATTTCTATTATGTTAACAAATTGAAAGTGTAGCGCAGTTGGTTGAGACAAAGGCTTTCTAAACGAAAGGGCGTGAGTTTAATCCCTTTCTTGCAACATTTATTTTTTGCTATTTTCCAAACTGACATGCAGGGTTATTACATAATGATCAGTTCCGGTTCTTTTTCACCAATAACGCGTTGACTCAGTGGCAAGGAGGCATGCATGTTACTTTAAGGGTGTGGGTTCTACACCCACCCCATGCAAATCCTTTTTTCTATTTTTTCCTAACCTAATTTCTTTTTCTTTTCTAACCCTAATTAATTTCTAATTAATCATCATTAAACTAACATTTTTTATTTCTTAATACTAATAAATTAGGTTTAGGGTTTTAACTAATATTTAATTTTATTGATATATTTTTTTATTTACTAAATTAATTAATTAATCAACTTTTTTTCCTAAATATTAAAATCAATTAGAATTTAGGTTTTATTAATTACTTTAATCACTTAAATTATTCTTTGTAAAACATCAAAAATAAAATACCAAAACATTAATTTAGACCTTAGGTCTTTTAAAATATTTTTTTAACATTTTTCTTATTCTTTTTTTCTTTTTGCTATTTAATTTTCTTAGACAAAATATATAGGGCGCACTCTCTAATGTAATAGCGTAGATTTATTTTCCGCATCTTTTTATTATTATGTAATTGCTCACAAGATGTAATAGCATAGGACATTTATATTCTATCACTTATATTTTTATGCTATGATTAGTAACTATGGTTTGAATGGCAAGATTAAAAACAAACGTAGAAAGCCCTAAATTATCAAGATAATATAAGTGAATCAATACACTTCGCACACTTGCACCTCTAGGATATCCTCTCTTGTTGCCTTACGATACTTGGTCATGTCCCTCGAAAGTGGGGATACATTAGCAAAAGACCCTCTATTAAATTATCATAAAGATCATAGTCCCTCGATGACCCTTCGAAGTTTCCTACGAAAATGATCTAGTCCCTTTGATACAATTGCGAAAGTATCCTTACATGTTGCCTTCGATGACCATACAATGACCCTACACATGTCCCTTCACATCCAATAGATAAAGCTACCTATCGACTAATGGTATGGATAACACTATCTCTATAGGAGAAGTAAAAGAACAAGAACGACCTTTAGTAGGTAAGGAACTCTTAATTGCTTGTTCATAACATTTCTCATAAACATTTTTTCACACATCACTTTCAAACAAATATTTTCAAAAAAATACTTTGTACGCATTCTTGAGGGCTTGTACAAGAATCATTACAAAGTTAGACTTACATTGGCATTTCAAAATATTTTCAAACAAATCACATACACAAAGCAAGTTTAAAAAAGGGAGCTAAGAAATTAAGAGCCCGTAGATAACTACAGATGAAAAGGCTGATAACACCTTCCCTTTTCATAACTTACCCCCCCGAACTCAAAATTTATCAAAGGTCTTTCCTGTTGTTTTCACCTTTCCTAAATATTGAATAAAAGAAAAGTCGGTGGAGACTCTTGCTATCCGTATATTTGGATTTAAAAAATTCAGTTCTCCCACCGTGTTACATAAAGCGAGCAATATATTTGACTACTTCCCCACACAAGTCAAAGAAGTGTAAGAAGGATGTGTCTGGTGGAGCGTCAACGAAAACACAGATTTGAATCTTCAAATGTTTATTTCTTTCTTAAACTTGCTCACTCATCTAATTTTATCAATTTCCGTCTTTTGTTAGGAAACTCAGTAACAGGAAGAAGAAGATGATGTTTCTAAGACCAACTCACCTCTAAAACTCTCTCAATCATAAATTCCTCAACCTGAAGAACCCCTTAATGCAACTTCTAAATTCCCACATGCCAAAAATATGAAGAAAAATCTAAATAAAACTTATTGTTTTGGTTCTAGCAATGCTTCCCGACATAAATCCCTACACGAGACTATTGTAAATGTCGACAATGTTAGCGCCAAAGTCCACCCCAATGCTTCTCCTAAGCCTATGTTAAAGAAAAACAATATCCTTTCACCAGAGAAGAAAGGTTCTAATGATGTCCCCACACAAGCCAAGGTGTGTTAGAGTCCTTTCTATAAGATTTTTAAGTTGATTTTATATGTGGCGACCAACTTCCCTCTTTCTTTTCTATTGTAGGGAAACCTGCCTCTCGACAAGAATAAAAATATGTGTATTATTTCTAGTATTAATTGATCAACTCATCCCAACACCAGCTCTCCTTTAATTCACATGACTATCCATGTAGAACAAAGCCTTAAGACCAACAAGGAAATCATAGACAAGGTCCTGAATAAAGATGAAGGTCATTCAAACAATCTAATATCAGTAACACGCCTTGTACAATCTTCCGAGAAGATTCAAAATTCTAATTAGTAGAATAATGAAGTTAGCGGCTCAATTGGTTCTGACATAGAGGAATCAAGTGCTTCGATTGAAGATGTTGATGAAACTTCGATAGAAACTGATGAAGATTCAGGAGAAGCAAAGCCTCAATCAAAGAAGAACATTGTCAAGGTCACAAGTGCTCTTGTTGATGAAACCCAACCTTGTGGACCTCAGTTATCAACATTACCTATAACACTAACCCTTCTGGTAGTACGACCATCACTCATCAGCCTATCAAGGATTAATACTTCCCTCAATTGAGATGAGATCCTTGTCATCAAAGAGGATAATCCCATTGAAGCTATAAGAAGGCTAGTAAAAATTCAAGGCATGAGTTCTGTTAGTCGATCATCAAGTTCCTCTATCGCTGGAAGTAACCTTGATGAAGATTCAACGTGTTTGTTAATCGAAAAATTAAAGGCCTATGCTTTTGACGTTGATCTTTTCCAACCTATTAAACAATATCCCTCCATAGAATTCGATATTAGAAAATAAATGGAAAAACTTAGTGATCAAAAGCTACCATACTTAGTGGTTCCTCTTGTAATGAACTTTTAGCTCCTTTTTGATCGTATAAATCAATTTGTTTCAGAGAAACAAAAATTTACTGACCTTATTCGATAAAAAACTTCGAGCTCGACAAAAGAATGGGATATTAGTGAGGCGTCAAAGGAAAAGATGGATGCTATGGAGGCCAAGAACCAAAAAGATCAAAATTGGTTATCTATTTATAGGGGACAAATTTTAGTTATTAAAGTGAAAATTATGCAGTTGATGAAATAGGTTGAAGATCCGAGAGAAAAGGAGAAAGAACGATAAAGTTCAAAGTCAACTTTGTTGAAAAATCTCCTTAAACAAGAAGCCCACACTGGCCTCAAATATGTGGCATCCGCTCTTCAACTGGTTTTGGAAATCGAGGACTTGAAAGATAAGGATTCTCTACTTTTAATCTAAGGCCTGAAGACAAAATTTGTTTAAATTTATATTTCTCATTTTGTTTTTTGACTAAGTACTATGTAATGACATTGCCATTTTGGCACTTTTTAAATACCATGTTGGCCTATTTTCGTTATTGTAACTTCTGATTCTATTATTTGAATCTCATGTAGCATAGGCTTATACCACTTTAGGTACTTTCTATTTATCCTCAAGGTTCGACGCCATGAATTGGTTTCTTAGATCTCGTAGGTGTTGTTGGAAAATGCCAGAGTAATCTGAAAAAGTCTTCTCAATTAGGTGACCATTTCACTAAAATCCTATATTTTCCGTCCATCAGCAGGATCACTTTCCAAACCAAATTTCCAACCATAAAGGTTTTAGGTCTTACCTTCTTATTGTAGGCTTTAGCCACCCTTTCTTTTTTCCTTATGAGCATGTCCAATGAAGCCATTCCTTCATGTCCAAATCAACTAGTTTATCCAACATCATGTTCCAAAAGTTTTCAGAAGGTATTTCATTTTTCCTTTGAGTCCTTGTTAATTACAAGTAAATTCAGTAGGAAAAACAACATCATGACCAAATGTGAGTTAGAAACAGGTGGCATTGGTTGCCTTCCTAGGTGAATTTTGACAAGCCCACAATGGTTGATCTAGTGTTTTATGCCAATTCTTAGGCTTTTGACATACATGTTTTTTAATCAGACTGATAATTATCTTGTTGGCTGCTCCGACTTGTCCATTTGCTTGAGCGTAGTAACGCGTGGAGATTAGAAGTTTGATTCCAACCTTTGAAGTGAACTCGACCATCTTTCTACCAGTGAATACATAACTTTGATTCGTGGTTAGAGTTTTAGGAAATCTAAACCTGTAAATGATATGTATTTGTATAAATCCTATCACAAAATCTTGGTCTATCTTTCAAATGGTATAGCCTCGACCCATTTAGTAAAGTAATACATACCCGCTAGAATATACACATGGCCTTTGGATGATGTAGGTACAATTTCTCCAATTAGGTTTAATTTCCAACCTTTAAATGTCCAAGGCTTCACGATTAAATGTAGCTCACTAAAAGGGACATGTTGAATCCCAGCATGCCTTGGACAATCTTGCATTCTCTGGAAAATCATATGAAGGTTTTTAACATGGTTGGCCAATATACGCCTTATTAGAATAACAACCACTTCATTTTGTGACCTGCTTGATGGGCGCCACAAGATCCACTATAGACATCAAAAACTACTACATGTGTGTTGTACCCCAAAATTTCCCTTCCTTTTTCTTCAAGACATTCTCCTTGGGTTCTCAAATGCTCAAGGTTACTCAAGAATTGATCAGACAAATTCTCCTCCTAAGCAATGGACTTACAACTAGGGTTTCACTTTTCTCAAGGAAGATTGGGTTTCTAAGGCCTCAAGAGGTTTTCATGGTTTCTTATAGGTCTCTAAGAATGCTCATACCAAGTTTCATGCCTTGCATCACAAGTTTGCTTAGTCAATTGCTCAGATGACTGAAAATCAATTGTATTGAACAAAAAGTCAATTATGGTTAACATACAGTCAAAAATCATGAATTTTGGTCAACATAAAGACTTTGAAGTCATATTCATTATTTGATCAAGGGTTGATCATGACTCATCAAGAAAACTCTCAAATCATCAAAAGTCAAAAGTTGTCAAATTAAGGTTTTCTTAAGGAGAAGTCAATTGAACTTTGACCAAGCATAACTTCCACATGCTTCATTATATTTTCCTCAAACAAAGCTCATTGTGAAGGAAATTCAATTATCTATAACGTTGTCTCTCTAAGCTCAAGTCCAAAAAATGCTTCATTTGAGAGATATGGGCCAAACGTTATAGGTCATTCCAAAAGTTAACAAAAAGACACTTTTTATCAAGGCAACTTACATCAACATAAATTCTTCAAATGAAAAATGATCCACATAGATATTGTATAGGGACATCTTGAGCTTTCCAAAAAGTCCAAGATCACCTTCATATGATAAATATTGAGAGAGTTATGATTAGCACAAGTCGGGAAATTTCTAGAAAATGCATGAAACCCAAATTGATCAAACTCGAATTTTTGGGCTAATGGGCTTGTGTTTCAAGGTCCAAATGTGTATTAGGCCTCATAGCGAACCTATGAACCTATTCATACACCTCTTTGATTTTTATTCCATTTATTTTTTATTTTACTTATTTAAATTCAAAATTAAATAAGATAAAGTCAAGGCTTTTATTACAAGGTCCAAGCCCACAATGGTTTAACCTAATTCTTCTATATATATTGCTCTTCATTCAGATATAACATCACAAAAAAACCCTTGAGAGAAAACTATTCCAAAACTTCCAAAAATTCAAGAAACTAGGGAAACATAAAACTCTTGTTTCCAGCCCTTCCCAATTGAAACCAAGCATTGTATTATAATCTTGAAGTGCCCAGGAATCCTTCTGAATCCTCAAGCAGTCAAGATTGTGCCCAGAACATCATGTCCATCCTCACCGGTTTTGGTAATTTTTTTTAATTCAAACCTTTGACTTATACATTTTTTAACTAATTTGATACGTTTACATGTGTTCATATACATCATTAGAGCAGGTTTGATGCATAATATGTGAGCTCTGGCGCAGTGGTAAACCATGCAGCGTGGAAGGCTAAGGGCATGGGTTCAACACCCATCTCTGACGTTTTGTTTGATTTTGCTTCTAACATGTTCTTAATGTAGTGTGGAAGGCTAAGAGTGTGGGTTCAACACCCACCCCTGACATTTTGTGTGATTTTGCTTCTAACTTGTTCTTTTTCCCTATTTGTTTCCCTTAGTGCAGTGTGGAAGGCTAAGGGCGTGGGTTCAACACCCACCCCTGGCATTTTGTGTGATTTTTCTTCTAACTTATTCTTTTTCCCTATTGTTTTCCCTAAAACCCTAAATTCACCTAAACATAAAACCACAAACCTTTTTTTTACAAACCTAAAATAATTGTTTTTTTGTAAACCTTAAAAATAATTAGGTTTTAGGTTTTTTATCATTAACCTTTTTTAAATTTAATTAATCAATTATTTTGTTAATTAAAATTAATTATTTTTTAGGTTTTCCATCATTAACCTTTTTTATTAATTTAATTAATCAATTATTTTGTTAATTAAAATTAATTATTTTTTAGGTTTTTCAACATTAACGTTTTTTATCATTTTAATTAAACAATTATTTTTTTAATTATTTTTTAGGTTTTTCATCATTAACCTTTTTTATTAATTTAATTAATCCACTATTTTTGTTAATTTAAATTAATTAGTTTTGAGGTTTATTCATCATTAACCTTTTTTATTAATTTAATTAATCAACTATTTTTGTTAATTAAAATTAGTTAGTTTTTAGGTTTATTTTAATCATCATTAAAAAAACCTTTTCCATAAAAAAATCATCAAAAACATTTCTTTTTTTCTCTATTTTTATTTTATTTTATTTTCATATATAAAGTTATGGGTTTCACAATTTGTAATATCTTAGATTTCTCGCTTTTCTTTTTCATTATTATGTAACTATTTTCCGGGTTGTAATAGCTTAGGGTTTTTACTTTCCGCTTTTTATTATGTAACTGCCCCAAAGTCATGTAATAGGTTTAGGTTTATCTTTCCAGCTTTTACTTTCCGCAACTTTAATGTCTTTTTTATACTTGCTATTATCGCTTAGTAATTAGGTTTGCATGAAAAGACTAATAACAAATCGTTAGAAAGCCATAACTGCAAAGATAAAATAACTGAATACAAAACACTTGCACATGCACACCTCTAGGGTAGCCTCTCTTGTTGCCTTTCGATTAAACAGTCATATCCCTCAAACGTGGGGACACTTTAGCACAGTCCCTCAAAAACAAAGATCGTAGTCCCTCGATGACCCTTTCAATGTTACCTTCGGTAAATGATCTAGTCTCCTAAAGCGTCTTTACGAGTTGCCTTCGATGACTGTACGATGACCCACGCCCGTCCCTTCACATACAATGACAGGGATTCCTACTAAGTAATGGTAGGGTAGTAATATCTAAACGAGGAGGAAAAGTACAATAAATATCTTGAGTAGGTAGACATTGTTAATCGCTTGCTCACAACTCTCTTCAAAACAAAAACATTTCACACTGACACTTTCTAAGTATTTTCAAAACACCTTATACGCATTCTCGAGGACAAATACGAGAATCAATACAAAGTTCGCCTAACAATTGGCATTTTCAAAATATTTTCAAGCATGCACAACACAAAGCAATTTTCAGAACAAAGTGAGCTAAGAAATTAAGAGCCCATAGATAACTACGGATGAAAAGGCTGCTACCACCTTCCCTTTTCATAACCTACCCCCCAAAATCAAGAAAATCTCGAAGGTCTTTCCTGTTCTTTTCACCCTTTCCTTATTGGATAAAAGAAAGTCAGTGGCGACTCTTGTTATCCGCAACATTTGCGATAAAATGCAAAACGAGTCAGCTCTCCCACCATATTACATAACTGACGACTCTGCTGGAGAATTTAAAAGAGGGGTTACCTTAGAGTTTAGGATCACTTTACTTGTTTTTACTTGTTTTCTTTGACTGCTTTACATTTGGGTTTTACTCGGGTTTACTTTCTTGGAAAAGATCTTATACCCAGATCTGGGGACCTTAGGTAAGTAGCTATAGATCATGGAAACTGTATGGCATAGACCGATATGGTTGAAGTGATAGCTACATTAATGCGACACTTTGGTTTGTACTGGTGTCCCTTGAGTCAGTCGAGGAGAACACTAGGCTTCCGCGTGGTGTCATAAGCACTAACTAACTTTTAGAACCTTAATTGACCCAACTTAGCTATTAGAAGGTAGTGAGATAGTCGGTTTTGGTGCAGTCCGAAGTTGGTTGATACTCGATGCCACGCTCATTGAGATTCAACTCTCGGGTTTTTTTTTGTGGCAAGTCAGTTGTCGTGTAAAAAGAAACCTTTGAGAAAAATCAGTGATATTAAGATCCCTAGGATCCGGTTACTATTCTTAGGACATGTTAAGCCAACTAAACTTCAAGAGGGTACTCACCTACAAACCCCATGCAAGCCTTAAACCTAAGGCTCTTGTGTGCTTTATTTGTGTTTGTTATCTGTTTAAACATGACATCATAACATCATATCATGACATTTTCACTAACCATTTTAAGGATCTAGGGGATTTATCTTTGTTCTTTGTTGCGGGGTCATGGCTTTCAATCGTAGAAATACTATCTGAATCAACTTTCTAAAGGTACCCTCAAAGCTCGGGGAATTAGTCTCAAAGGTTCCTGACAATTTTCAATTCACCAAGAGACATGGTCATCTACTCAATTTTCTTACTACCGGTTTCAAAGAGGACATGATGAGTGTTCTATTCTAGTTCTTTGATCCTAAACATCACTGTTTTACCTTCTTGGATTATCAATTAGTGCCCACAATGGAATAATTATCTAAGTTACTCGGAGTGCCTATTCTTGATCAGATACCTTTCACTAGTTTAGAGCAAGTTCCAAAACCTGAAGACATTGCAATAGCCTTACATCTGAAACGATTGAACATCGTATCTAATTGGGAAACAAGAAATGGAGTCAAGGGATTTCTTCCTAAATTTCTGATAGAGAAGGCTCAGTGGTTTCTAGATGTCATGAGTTTTCATACTTTTGAGGATATTTTGGCTTTGCTGATCTATGGTTCGGTACTTTTCCCTAACCCAGACCAACTCATAGATGTAAGCACCATCAAAATATTTCTTACCCATAACCTAGTGCCTACTTTACTTGGAGATATTCTACATTCTCTTCACACTCTTACTATGAGGAAGCGAGGGACTCTCATGTGTTGCATACCTCTACTTTCTAGGTGGTTTATTTTGCACCGCCCCTGATCAGTAATGAAGAATGAACAAGGCTTGAGATGGTTTCAAAGGGTGATGTCACTCACCCATTCAGATATCCATTGGTGTTCCTGATCTCAGGAGGACATCACTATTATTAACCGTTGCATGGAATTGCCTAATGTTCCACTCTTTGGCATACGGGGAGGTATCACTTACAACCCTTCCCTAGCTCTATGTCAGTTTGGTTATTCTCGAAGAGACGGTCCTCATGATATGCTCATCTAGGGTATAGTATTTGACTAAGAGAGCGATCCTCAGGGTTACCTTCAAAGGTTCATACGTGCTTAGGGCATAATCAATAAGATTGATAGCAGAACTTTGGGGCATTAAAATTCCATTCCTATGGAGCCTTACCTTAGACGGGCGCGATCTCGTGCTCAAAATCTTATGATGCCATATCCTGCTACCCTACAAGTGATCATAGAACCTATTATTGAAGGAGATGTTCCTCATACCATTCTTCATCCTGATATTCCTACTGACTTCGAAGAACTACAGAAGTACTGGATTCAACTCAAGGAAGAAATTGATACCTTTGAGACTCAGTTTTATGCTAGTGAGAAGAAAGTACTGGAGCTGACAAAACGAATCCATGAAGAACAAAGCCTTAATGCATAAGTCAACACAAAGAGGCAGCGCCCATGGGGGACTTGAATTCATATTTTGCTTCTTTGTAACTCTTTTTGTTATCATTATAAGCCTAGATGGCAATTATAATTTAAACTTGTTACTAAAATTTCTTTTGTTTCCTTTTGTTTAAACAAATTTAAATCCCGCAAAGGTCCTTGAAAACATTGCACTTGAATTTACATATCATGCATATCATCACATAGCATGTACTTTCTAGACAGGTTTTCTCATCTTCTTGCTATTTATTTCAGTAAAAGATGGCTCTCGAACAAACTATGAAAGAACTTCAAGCTCAGAACGCTCAGTTTCAGCAGATGTTCCTGGACTTAGCTAAGGGACAAGACGAGTTGAAAACTCTCATCACACAAGGGAATACAAAGAAGACTAAGAAGCGAGCAGTCTTTTTTATATGGGCAGAAGATTCAGAGGTACGGTCAGAAGGGCTCTAGATTTTGAGGTCCCCCTAAATGAAGGCGATAACCAAGAAGAAGATGACAAGACTGTGAAAGCTGAAGAGAATAACAACCTTGGTTCTGGCCAAGATTCTGATGAAGACTATTCTACTGAACAATATCCTCCCGTTGATGACAGATGCAAGCAGCTAGAAGATCGACTTGACGCTATGGAGATCCAGAGAGTGTCTGGGCAAGATTTTGAAGAGTATCAATACAATGATGACCTTGCACCAACTCGTGTGCAACTACAAAGTATGACTATGGGCTCTCACGAAGGCTTTAAGGAGTATGCCCAGAAGTGGAGAGATTTAGCTGGAAGGGTTCAGCTTCCTCTGTCTGATAGAGAGTTGGTTGATATGTTCACGGGTACATTTACAGGGCCCATCTTTAATCATCTAATCAGAAGTTCTTCATCTGGTTTTACCGAGTTGATTCTAACTGGGTAACATGTCGAAGGGGGTATCAGAAGTTGAAAGATCCAAGGGGTTGCGTCTTTGAGTACTGTAAAGAAGACGTTCAATAGTAAGAAGGAAACAAATGTTGTTTACGGCCAGAAGAGTCGTGCTAGAAGTGGTCGCAACCAATTTGTGGGGGCGGTGATAATTTCCAATCATGCGCCTGTACAACAACAACAATCGGGCATTCAGCATAGGTCATACGCACCAAGAAGATAGTTCACTAATATTAACATGTTGTTATATTAGGCATTACATAACTTACTGAAGGTGGAGATAATAACACTAAGGGATCCTCCTCAGAATCCCAACACTTCCACTCCTTGCTATATCCTAATGTGAAATGTGCATACCAATCCAATAGTCACGGGAATGACACCAATAGTTGTTGGGCTTTGAAAAACAAAACTCAGGACATGATTGACAATAAAGAGATTGAATTTGATCCTCCCGAGACCCTCAACGTGATTACTACACCTATGCCGAAGCACGACAAAGGCATTAGTGTTATTGATGATGTTTTTTATGTTTATACTGTAAGTGAATTGGTTACTCCACTCTTAATTATTAAGAAGAACCTATTACAGGTCGGTTTATTTTTGGGTTGTATTGAAAGATGTTACTGTTGCGCAACCCAACCCAATGACTTCAAGTTACTAAAAGAAGGTATTCAGCATCTAATGGACAGTCGCATAATTCTGATTAAGAAAATTCAGTCTGTTGAGAATTTGTTGCAAGACTTAGAGCTCAAAGAAGTATCTGTAATTTCTAGCACTCCTATCGGGATCACTTCCAAGGATCCTGTAAAGATCACTGCCAAACCCAGAGCTTCTCCTCTAATAATCACTACACCCATACCAATTATGTATTCTTCAGATAAAGCTATCCCTTGGAACTATGGAGCCGACGCTTACTACCACGGCGTCAAATAAGAACTATCGACTGCTAAGAATTGAGGTACCGAAGTTGATGATCCCATTGTTGACAATATTGCTGGGACCAGTAATGTTACTAGAAGCGGAAGGGTTTTCTCCCCAGAAATATCTCCGAATACTGCTACCACACTAGTTCGAGTTACCGCTACCGAGTCAACTACTAAGACTTGGGGCAAAGAGCAAATGACAGAGCCTGCCCAAACGGAGGCACCTAAAGAAGTCACCGCTGAAGATACTTCCAGACAAGAGTTGGAGGAGGTATTAAAAATCATCTGAAAAAGTGATTACAATATTATCGAACTGCTAGGGCAGACCCCCTCTAAAATCTCCATGTTATCCTTGTTACTGTGTTCTGAAGCCCATGCACAGGCTTTAGTAAAGTTCTTAAAGTCTGCTCACGTACCACGAGAAAGGCAAATTATCAATACAAGACGATTTCAGAATTCAAATTTTGTTTTATCTTTTCTATTTTGTTTGCAAAAACGTCCAATGACTAAATTGAATGAACATATGCATATGAATATGATTAATGTTAACAAATACATGTATAAAAACAGGAATCAACATTTACTAAAGACTCTAGGAATTCGGATAACGTTCAAGTCGTCCACAAATCCCCACAGAGCAACCTCCATGGGATTATCCCCACAAAGTTACCTTCACAAGCTCATCCCATACGGAGATACATTCCCCCCGTAAGCCTAATATGCGTCCAAGAAGGAATTGGGGAATCTTCCAGCAGTTACATAATCATACTCCCCAGCGGATCCCCTTAGCGGATAAAGGAGTTTGATCATTTCTCCAGCATATAGTGGAAACTTCCTCCGCACAGCCTACGGAATTCCAATTCCCATCAGAAATATGTCCTGAACATAGTTCACAAGAACTTAATTCCCCAGCTGAGTTATTTCTCTAACATTGTACAATCCCCTACAGAGTTCCCTTCTCCAGCAGGGCTCATTTCCTCAGTAGAGTATATTTCTCCAGCGGGGTTTATTTCCCCAATAGAATTTAATTTCCAAAAGAGAGTTAATTCCTCCAATTACTACAAATCCCCGGTAAGATTCTCTTCTCCAGCAAAGTGTAGTCCAGGTTGCTATCCCCAAAAAGTTTCTACGGAATCTGAAACCGAGCTAGACATTATTTAACTTTGTCCTCCCTAAGAAGAGTTGACGTCCATATTGGAAACTCAGTCATACGGCACCTCTGAAGGTTATTCATATCTTTTATCCCCAGTCAGGGTATATAAGAACTAAATTCCCTAGTAGAGCGATGAACGACCAATGTTCCTGAACTCTTCTATCCCCAAGCAGGAGTCAAACATTCCCAGCAGAGTATCCTCAAACCAGAAAGCAGGAATCCCCATCCGAGACATTCTAAACAAGATTGAAGATTCATATTCTTCGTCCCCAGCAGCAGTCAGGGATTTATTTTCCCCAACAAAGATGTTATACGAAGCTACTGATACACTTCAACGACATCTTGCATCCATACATCATTTATAAGTATCATAGCATATGCATATGAAACTCATATAGCACACTCTCATTTACTTTGAGAACATCATTACGCAATGCATTACATACATCATGACATTGCACGAAACTAACTTTGTTTCTTTAATGTTATTTCACAAATAGATGAATATCATCAACAATTCTCAAAGCAGGTCAAAGATTAAATTCTCGAAACAAGACGGGGAAACTATCTAGATGACCAGGTCCAAGATTAATTCCCGAAACAAGACGAGGCAACTATCAGTACGACCAGGCGGTATGAATTCCCAAAATAAGACAGGTTCGCCAACAGAAAGCAGGTTAAAGGTTAACTCCTAAAACAGGACGGGACAACTATTTGTATGACCAGAGAAAGATTAACTCCTAAAACATGACGGGGAAACTATCTTTATAAACAGGAAAATATTAACTCCTGAAACAGGATGAGCAAATTATCAACATGACCAAGTGGTATGAATTCCTGGAACAGGACGGATTTACCAATAGAAACAGATTGTGGATCAATTCCCGAAATAGGACGGGGCGACTATTTACATGATAAGAATTTACCTCAGAGACTGAACTCATACAAGAATTTCCCGCAGAGACTAAATCTGACAAGCAGCTACTTAAGCACCTTCCCCAGAGGTTCATTCTGGAAAGCATTCCTCAGATAACGGTCGAGCGTAGACTCATTATGATACTTCTATCAACATCTATTTAGATGACATCTATAAGCTCATCTCCAACGATAATTTGTCACCTCTCTGAATGGCATCTTTAAGCCTGTTCAAGTAATATTATCAACCAATAGGGTTACCTCCTTCACATGTGAGTGCAAATTTATTGGCACTTAAGTGTTCAATCCTCTTCCACCTTCAGATCACGAATGACGGATGTGCCAATCTAAACTCTCAGGTTTAAGAAGATTTAAAAGGGGCAGCTTTTGTACCCCAAAATTTTCCTCCCTTTTTCTTCAAGACATTCTCATAGGGTTCTCAAATGCTCAAGGTTTCTCAAGAATTGATCAGACAAATTCTCCTCCTATGTAATTGACTTACAACTAGGGTTTCACTTTTCTCAAGGAATATTTGGTTTCTAAGGCCTCAAGTGATTTTCATGGTTTCTTATAGGTCTCTAAGAATGCTCATACCAAGTTTCATGCCTTGCATCACAAGTTTGCTCAGTCAATTGCTCAGATGACTGAAAATCAACTGTATTGAACAAAAAGTCAATTATGGTCAACATACAATCAAACTTCAAGATTTTTGGTCAACATCAAGATTTTGAAGTCATATTCATCATTTGATCAAGGGATGATCATGACTCATCAAGGAAATTCTCAAATCATCAAAAATCAAAAGTTTCCAAATTAGGGTTTTCTTAAGGAGAAGTCAACTGAACTTTGACCAAGCATAACTTTCACATGCTTCATTATATTTTCCTCAACCAAAGCTCGTTGTTAAGGAAATTCAATTTTTTACAACTTTGTCTCTCTAAGCTCAAGTCCAAAAAATGCTTCATTGAGAGATATGGGCCAAAACTGTGAGCAACCCTTTTCTTTGAGTAGTTTTGTATGATAGCAAATATGTGTGATATAAGTATTAATGAAAGATTATTATGTTTGATCTCTATGTGTGCAGGATATTATAATAGTGTAGCATGGTCAGAAAAGGGTCAAAAATGTGTTATACACATATATCATGATTTCAGGTCAATACAAAAAGCTTTGCATCGACACATACTTAAGCAAAAATCACAAGAACAATTCTGCTTCAGTATGAGTCAACTCATTGACACTATGAATCGATACATGTCATGTTCATGCTTCTGGAAAAATGTTTTAAGACCTTTATGCATCGACACGTGAACTCATGCATCAATACATATCATTTCTTATTTTCTGGAAATCAAAATCAACTTAGCATGAATTGACACATTCGCATTTTATGTCGACTCATATGAAATTAAAGGTTCTGGATTAAGTGTGGAAAATAGGTTGTATCGATACATAATGACTTGCATCGACTCATACACATTGTTTCTCTCTGTAATATGTCTTGCTAATAGTATGCATTGATACATAATGCATTGTATCTACTCATCCCATGTTTTGTAACTAACATGAGTCGACTCATCTTAGATATGCATCGACTCATACTGCGGTTTTTGCCTCTAACATTTTTCTGTTACATATATAAGTCAGTTTTTGCAGTTAAATATCATTAGGTGTCACAAATACAGTTGGTGTGCATCAAATTTTCTGAGCATTAGAAACCTGAAAGATACTTCATCTTCATCATCTTCTCTATCACCTTGGTTCAATAACATCAAAACATAATCATCTTTGTTCATCAAATCAAGGGATCTTAGAGATAGTGTTCAGTGTAACAATCAGTGATCTTAGCTGAGTTGAAGATTCAGAAGGGGGTTTCAAGGAAAAACCAGACCGTTTGTCCTTCAAGAACAATTGTGTTCTTGCAGTTTTGTCAGTCACGATTGCAGAGATCAGATTCAGTTGTAGCGAGGGGTTTGGAAATCGGGGAGATTTCACAAACAGGTTGTGGAGCGGAGGATTAACTGTGGATCTTGCAGGTGAAATCTTGGTCAGCTCATATCAAGTGAAGGTTCATACAAGAAGAATAAGATCTTAGTGATTATGTTCTGTCTTTGTATTGTAACCTTGTAAACAACCTTCATCAAATTGATATAACAGGTCTCAATTTCAATTTTGGAGATGAGAGGGAGACATACCCATACTCTAGGACGATAGTGGGGAACTTCCTTACCAAATTGCCAGTGTATCGTTTTCTTTCTCTCTTTCTCTTTATGTTTTCTGCATTTTTTGTGATTCAATTGGTCTGCTGGTTTTTCTGTTCAATTATACAATAGTGGTACAAACTCTTTTTCTAAATCACCGTTATTGTTAATCATCGAACAAGCATACACCAATTGTTCGACAAAATTGCTTGCAAGTTTTTGTTCATTGGAAATAGTGTTCTTGTGATAAGAGCATTGAAATGTACAATTGATTTGTGTTAAATTTATTCTATTTCATCTTAATAAAAATCCAGTAAGTTTATCGTATGTTCGGTTTTCTAGTAGTCGGTTCAAAATAGACGGAAGTCGATCTGGGATTGTGTTTTTCCGCTGTTTTTAATAAACTTTGATAAAAGATTTTAAATCCTTGATAAATAAGGAGGTGATCTATTCACCCCCGCTCTTGATCACTTGCCACACCGTCTAACAAGTGGTATCAGAGTGCCAGTTTGCTGGTGCTTTGTGTCTACTAGTAACGCTATGGATTTTAAACCAAAGGGAGCGTATAATAGAGCTCCTATTTTCAATGGTGAAAATTGTGGCTACTAGAAAGACTGCATGCGAGTAAACATAAATTCCATTGACAGGAATGTATGGACTGCCATTTAAAATGGTCCTTTTAAAATTACCATGAGGAATGATGCAGGTGCTATGGTACCTAAACCTGAGGATCAATGGAATGAAATAGATGAAAAGAAGTGGTCGAACGATTGGAGAGGCCGAAATATGATAATTTCAGCACTTGGTGTTGATGAGTATTATTGGGTGTCTCATTGCACGACTATTAAAGAATTGTGGGATGCTTTAGAAATTTCCCATGAGGGCACTACTGAAGTTAAACAGTCCCGCATTAACACACTCAATCAAGAGTTTGAGCTCTTTCGCATGAAACAAGGAGAATCTATCTCCGACATGCAAAGGAGACTCATTCATCTCATCAGTCGTTTGAATGCACTTGGAAAACTTGTTTCCCATGAAATTGCTAATAATAAAATTCTGAGATGTCTTAGCAGGGAATGGAAACCTAAAGTAACAGCTATCAAGGAAGCCAACGACCTCACTACGCTTACTATTACAACTTTGTTTGGCAAGCTGGAAGAACATCAACAAGAATTGGAAAGTCTTGAAAAGCATGAGAAAAGGAGTAAAAAGGAGAAGAATAGAGACAATGAGGGTGAGAAGAAGTCAATAGCTCTTATGGCTTCTAGCTCCAAGTCCTCACTCAAAGAGAAAAATGATAGTGACTCAAGTAGTGACAAAGATTCGGATGATGAAGAAATGAGACTCTTTATTCGGAGATATAATAGGTTTATTAGAAAGAATGGAATCAAGCACTCTGATAAGAATTTCATAAATTTTTGAAAACAGTCCAAAGAACCAAGACAAGAAGAGAATAAGAAGCATAGAGATAAAGGACCTTGCTTCAATTGTGGTAAAGTTGGGCACTATAAACGAGATTGTCCAATGATGAAAAGGGACAAAGGAAAAGCTCCACCAAATAAGTTCAATAGACAAAGAAGAGATTACATTGCATGGGAAAGCGAGAGTGATTCATCAAACAATGAAATCTCAAGTGATAGTGATGGGACTACAAACTTATGTCTCATGGAACATACCAAAAATTAGTCCTACAACAAGAAGAACAACCACAAAAAGAAAGTAAGACAAGCCTACTATAACAATTTGTCTTCTATGTCTTTTTCTGAACTGAAAATAGCTTTTGAAAAAATGCATAACGAAGCTAAAGACGCTTTTAAGAGGTTATCCTCCGATAAACAAATATTTTCCTTTTTGGAGGGTAAAGTCTATAAAGCTGAAAAATTCTTATAATATCTAAAATCTAGTATTGCAGAAAGTTCAAAAGATAAGAATGTTAAAGGATGTATTCCAAGAAGGAAGTGTGAATTTTGTCACATTAGGCAATAAGAGGTTATAACTCTAAATGCTAAATTGGAAAAAGCTTTACAGCCCAAGGTTACCTTTGTCATTGATCCAAGGATTTTTAAGAAAACTTTGAATACATAATATGCAAAATGTTCTTTTGTAGAAAAGACTCCAAAGAATTCAATGAGCACAAGTAAGAAAATACATCATCATGGTTTATGTCATTATTATTATCATGCTGGTCACACCATTGAGAAATGCAAATTTAGGAGATTTCTTGTTGTTGTACCCCAAAATTTTCCTTCCCATTTTACTCAACATATGTTCATTAAGATCCTCAACTTGCTCAAGGATGCCCAAGAGTTGACCAGACAAACTCTCTCCTAAAGTAATGAACCTCCAACTAGGGTTTCCATTTTCATCAAGATGGGGGAGCTCCAAAGGCCTCATATGCTCTCCATAGTCCTAATATTTTCTCAAGACCATCCATTCCAAGTTTCATGCCTTGCACAAGAAGTTTTCCCAGTCAACTGCTCAGATGCTTGAAAATCAACTGTATTAGGTCAAAAGTCAATTGTGGCCCACATACAGTCAAACTTCAAGATTTTTGGTCAAAATCAACAATTTGAAGTGATATCCAACATTTGATTAAGGGTTGATCATGATTCCCCAAGGAATGCTCCTAATTCATCAAAACTCAAAAGTTGCTAAATTAGGGTTTCTTAGGAAAAGTCAACTAAACTTTGACTAGGCATAACTTCCTCATACTTTATCAAAAATTTCTCATGCAAGGCTCATTTTGAACAGAATCCAATTCCCTACAACTCATCCTCATCCCTCAAGTTCAAGAAGTGCGCTCATGGAAAGATATAAATTCAGACATTATAGGTCATTCCAAAAAGTCAACAAAAACACCTTTTAGGTCAAAGCTTCTTACATGAACAATTAAGATCCAATTGAGATGAAACCAAAGAGGTTGCTTAGGGGACATCCTAATATTTCTAAAAATTCAAATATTACCCTCTTAGGGTCAAAATTGAAGGAGATATGCATTGTCAAAGTTAGCCATTTTTGGAAAATTGTCAAAAGTCAACAATGCCCAAAATTGCATCTTTTGTCAAATGGGCCCAACTTTTTATGCTTGCATCTCACTTCCCACATGGTCCACGGCCCAAATACCCTTCCACATGTTATTGGCTTTATTTATTTAATTTATTTTGATTTTAATCATTTAAAAATTAAATTAAATCAAATAAATAATCAAAATAATAAAAGATTTTATTGCAAATCTTTTTCTCATCAATTGACAATCAACAAAAGGAGGCAAATCAAGGCAAATTCATGGAGAGAGAGTGAGAGTGGATTTGTTCCAAAAATAAACAAAATCAAATAATTGAAGGGAGGATATTTTATCATCAAAGCATGGATTTTTTCCACTTATGTTGACCTAATATGCTACCATACATAAACACAACCAGCCCAGACCTAGCACACACGTACAACTGCCTCCACAAACCCTTAAGTCTTTTCTCTAAAAATAAAAAAAAATGCAATTCGTATCAGTTTTTTCAGCTCTTTTCCATACAAATCAAGCATTCAATCCTCCTCCTGAAGACTCCAGGAAGAATTCCTCAGAGTTAAGCAAGCCCAGCACACGTAGAAACTCCCTCACACGATTCCTCCGATTGGTAAATTTTCTCTACTCTCAAACTCGTATAACACTTAACTTAAATCCATATCAACTGCATACATGTGTTTCTATTGATGATTATGGGCGTCTGAATGTATAACTTGTAAAGCTAAGGCCCACAATCGTCCTCTTCCATTAACGACCGTGGTTTCACTTTTTCTTCCATAGAGATGATTGCAGGCTATTTTAGGGCATGAGAATGTCACCATTGGATCATCAACCCTCGAATTAGGGGGGTAAGGTCCAATTATTGCTTTTTTTCAGGTTTACGCAAGTTTGGAAAAATAGGTGACTGGAGAAGGTGACCGGAGCTAGGGCTCTGGTGCTTCTCCGGTGAGTTAATGCTGGGAGCGTTAGTTTGACTCTGGCGTGGAATTTGGTGATGTTTTGATTGGTTCGTTCAACAACCAGGGGCCTATGTTGCTTGCATGGATGACAAATCAATAATTAACAAGCATTTCCCTTTATATTATTTTCGTTTGATTATATACATGAATTGACATCCAGCGTAGTTGGCAAGGGAAAGGGACGTGTGAAAGGGAGGACCTGGGTTCGATCCCAGGTCCAGACCTTTTATATTTTCTGGGTTTTCAATTCCAGATCTAGCGTGCCTCACTATCTAGAGTCTATCATACACCCTCCAAATCCAACTAGTGGATCATCTTCAGATCCAGATCTAGCGCCCAGTGGAGAGAAGTCTATGGTGCACCCTCAAACATGGCCAACACTAGATCCAAACACACGGTGGGATTGCACAAATCAAGGCTTGAAAATCCCAATTTAGACCCCCTGTTCTACTAACATCATTCCAGGCCTAAACTCTTTCTCTTTTTTTTCTTTCTTTTGTTTATTTATTTGATCAACTATTTTCTCACAAAAATAAAATGTTAAAGATCATTTTTTCAATTAAATCAGAAAATCACTAAAAAATTAGATTTAGTTTTTTTCATAAAATATTTAATTGCAATTAATTAATTAGTTAAATTAGATTAATTCAAATTCCCTTTTTTTTAATTAAAATTCAATAGAAAATTAGGTTAATTTAAAAACTATATTTTTTATATAATTAAAAACAAATAAAAATTAGGTTAATTTGTAAGATTAATTGCTTTTCTCAAAAATCCAAAAATACTTTTTCCTCATTCCCGTCTTAATTCTTCACGTGCGTTTTTATTTATTTTCGGATTATTGTAAATGTTTTGAGTTTGTAATAGATTAATTAGGATATTAATTTCCGCATCTTTATTCTTAGTCAAATATTTGTGTATCTGCCCAAAAGCCTTGTAAAAGAGTAGATTTTATTTTTGGACTCTTTAAGTTCTGCAATTATTAACTGCTAGATGTATGGACATTAGGATTGTATGCGAAAGATAAACAAAGAATTAAAAAGTTAGATGACCCTAATTGTGCAAAGATAATTAATTAAAAAAGGCACACTTGCACATGCTCACTCCTAGGGTTTGCCCCACTTGGTTGCCTCGGAAAACAATGGTCACGTCCCTCGAATGTAGAGATATCTTAGCAAAGGCCCGCGATTCAAAGTCGTCATAAAGATCATAGTCCCTACTTGTCCCTTGAGTTGCTTACCAAAAAAATGATCTTATGACGATAGTCCCTTCAAAATGCTAAGGTATCCTTACTTGTTTCCTTCAATGACCATTTCGTCCCTTTCGAATGTCCCTTAAAATTCCAACGATAGGGCTACCTAATCCTTAATAGTAGGATAGCGCTGTCTAAAGGAAACGAAAATGAACAGACTTTTTCAAGTAGGTAGAAAATTCTCAAGTACTTGCTTAAAACAAAAAATTTTCACACAAACACTTTTCAGAAACAGTTTTCAAAATAACTTCTTCACACTCTTGAGGACAGATACAAGGGTTATCACGAAGTAAACAAAAAAACTTTAAAACAAACACGCACAAGCAATTTAAAAAAAATGAGCAAGTACCTAAGAGCCCATGGAAAACCACACATAGAAAGGGTGCCAACACCTTCCCTTTCTATAATCTACCCCCCCCCCCCCCCCCACCCCCGTACTCAGAAACATCTCAAAAAAGGTTTTTTCTGTTCTTTTTCCTTTTCCTTTGTTGGATGAAATAAAATTAGGTGGCGACTCTTGCTTACCGTGACATTTGCGAATACAAACGCAAAACCAGTATAACTGTCGGTTCTGCCACCGTATCACAGAACTGGAGACTCTGCTGGGAAATACATAAAGTGGGGTATAACTTAGGATCTAGGTCATTTTTAAAAATTTCTTTCTTGTTTGTTTTGTCTACTTTATCCTTAAGGGTTTTGTTCGGGTATTGTTGAAGATCCTACACCCGGATCTGGGGACACTTTTTAGGTAAATAGCAATAGATCATGGAGATTGTACAGCGTAGACCGATATGGTTTAAGCGATGGCTATGTGTGTATGGAACTTTGGTCGGTACCAGTATCCTTAGTGTGGAAACGAGGAGAATACGGGGCCGCCGCGTGGTGTCATGAAGCACTAACAGACCTTAGAATCTTAGTTGAACAAACTTGGCCATTAGAAAGTAGTGAGATAGCCGGCCTCGATATAAAGTTGAGGATTGGTTGACACTTGATGCTACACTCATTGAGATCAGACTTTCGGGATATTTCGGTCGCAAGAAAAGATTACCTAAGCTGAAATAATGCCCGATAAAGGATGATCAGTGATATTAGGAATCCTTAGAACCAGGTTACTTTTCTAAGACATGTTTGAAACCAACTAAATAGATCTGACGCCAAGACTTTAGGGTCGAAGAATTCCATTCCTATGGAACCTTATCTCCAATGGATACGAGCTCGTGCTCAGAAACTTATGATGTCCTACATAGCCGTCTTACCAGTGATTGTGGAGCCCATTATTGAATGGGGTATTCCCTACACGGTTCTTCATCCTGATATGCCCACCGATCTTGAAGAACTATAGAGGTCCTGGATTCAGTTGAAGAAGGAGCATGATACTTATAGGGACCAGTTCTATGCCCAGGAGAAGAAAGTTTTAGAGCTCACAAAGCAGCTTCATGAGGAAAGAAGCCTTAATGTCTATTTCGGCACGAAGAGGAAGCATCCATGGGAAACTTGATTTCTTTTAGTTTTTGGAATTTTCAATTGTAACGCCTAAAAGGCAGTTGTATTTTGAATTCTATTAATAAAATCATTGTTTCATTTTGGTTCGCAAATTTAAATTTCCCAAAGTCCTTGAAATCATTGCATACGCATCCCATCCATAGCATTGCATAAACATGTACCATTACAGGTTTCTCATCTTCTTAGCTGTTTATTTCAGCAAAAATGTCTTCTGAACAAAGCATCAAAGATCTCCAGGCACAAAATGCCCAATTTCAACAGATGTTCATAACTCTGGCAAAAGGGCAGGAGGATCTGAAGGCCCTCATCCTGAAAGAGAAGAAGAAGAAGAAGAAGCCCATTGGTATCCTTAATATGGGCAGAAGATTCAAAGGGCCGCTAAAGCAACCAGTCGATCTGACCTCCTCATCCAAAGAAGGGGAGAATAAAGATAGGGAGACAAGGGAGGAGGACCCCATTCCTGAATTTTCTAACAATGATACAGACTACAATGATGAGAAATAATTTAAGGCTAGATAATACCTGGGTTGGACTTTGGAGATCTGGGGTTGGTGTCGGGAGTGGTCATCCCGCAGAAATTTAAGGCTCCGGTTTTCGAAAAGTATAATGGGGTGTCTTTCCCAAAGCTCCGTCTCCGTTCCTATGTAAGGAAGATCCAGCCCCACACCGATGATAGAAACTTGTGGGTTCACTTCTTTCAAGACAGTGTGTCAGGGACTCAACTTGAATCGTTCTACCAACTGGAGGGAACCAATGTCTGAAACTGGGAGGATTTGGATGCTGCTTTTTATAAGCAGTATCAATATAACGCTGACCTTTTCCCTACTCGTACTCAACTCCAGAGTATGTCCATGAGTGCAGGTGAAGGCTTTAAAGACTATGCGCAGAATTTGAGAGATTTCGCTGGGAGAGTCCAACCCCATTTATCTGACAGGGAGTTGATTGACATGTTTCTTGGAACATTGTCTGGTCCATTATTCAACCATTTGATCGGCAGCTTGTCAGCTGGTTTCAATGAGCTGATATTAACTGGAGAGAGGGTAGAAGCTGGGATCCAGAGCGGAAAAATACAGAAAGACACCTCTTCGAGTTCAGTAAAGAAGCCCTTCACTGGTAAGAAGGAGGCCACTGCCATTTATAGCCCGAGAGGTCAGAGCAAATCTGAACACCGTCCAATGGTAAGTGCTGTAATGATACCTACGCCTGCGGCTTCCCCACAACACAACAATCAGCAAATGGTAGAAAGACCACAAAGGCAGTTTACTCGAATTAACATGACATTGACTGAGGTTCTACCGCATCTGCTAATATCCAACTTGGCAACCTTGAAAGAGGTCCCTAAGAATCCTAACACCACCTCTCCTCTGTACAATCCAAACGCTCGGTGTGCCTACCATTCTGAGAGTCCTGGTCACGGTACAAATGATTGTTGGGTTCTAAGAAATAAAGTACAAGATTTGATTAAAGCCAAGGAGATTGAGGTCGATGCTCTGGAGAAGCCCAATGTCATAACTACTCCCATGCCTAAGCACAACCGTGGAGTTAATGATGTTGATACCGATCTGTTTGTGACCTCAGTTGATGAAGTTTCTACTCCTCTTATGACTGTTAAGAAGAATCTGTTATTGGCCGGTTTATTTCCAAGTTGTGGTGAAGGTTGCCACATGTGTTCATCTCTGCCCACTGGTTGCTATTTGCTGAAAGCAGGTGTTCAACGCCTGATGGACAGCAGAGAAATTTTGTTCAAAAAGTCTTTGATTCCAACTGTTCCGTTTGAAGATGTTACTATTATAACCATTTCCGCTAATCCTTCCAAGGTATCCTTGATAAGAATTGTTTGGATTACACCTGCTCCGAGAGTCGCTCTGTTAATAATCAGTTTTCCAGGTCCTTTCCCATACGCCTCAGACAAAGTTGTCCCTTGGCATTATGGCGCCGATGTTTACTATCATGGCGTTAAACAAGATCTGAAGAATGAAGAGGCTGATCCCGATGTCAGTAACATTGTCGGGACCAATAAGATTACCAGAAGTGGAAGGGTTTTCCCTCCCGAGATTTCCCTGAAGACTGTCAATAAGCCTGTTGTTATTCCATCCGTTGTTCCTGCTAGTACTTCATCTACTACTCCCGTTCTTACTCTAGTTGTTACCCCTGTCGATGAGTCATCTGGGACTCGAGTCAAAGAAGCTATAGGTGATCCTGCCCGGATTAAGGCACCTAGAAAAATTGTTGTGGAATCCTCTAAGCAAGAGATAGAGGAGATATTAAAATAATTAAAAAGAGAGACTACAATATGGTTGATCAGCTGGGGCAGACCCCCTCGAAAATATCGATGTTGTCTCTGTTGCTATGCTCTGAGGCCCATGCAAAGGCTTTGATTGCATTCCTCAAAACTGCGCATGTGCCACAAGAAACCTCGGTCGATCAATTCAAATACTGTGTGGCCAGCTTGACTGCTGACAATGGGCTAGGTTTTTCAGATACCGACCTAACACCGAAAGGGAGGAAGCATAATGATGCTCTACATGTCTCGATCGAATGCAGGGGCACCACTATGGCTCATGTGCTTGTGGATACTGGGTCTTCGCTGAATGTTCTGCCTAAGAAGGCTCTTGATCGGCTGGATTGTGAAGGCTTGACCTTAAAGCCTAGTAACATTGTGGTAAGGGCTTTCAACGGGTCGAAGATAATGGTGCACGGGGAGGTGGACATCCATGTCAAGGTAGGCTCTCATACCTTTGGGTCCACCTTCTACATGATGGACATCAGGTCATCGTACTCTTGTTTGTTGGGTCGTCCTTGGATCCATGAAGTCGGGGCCGTTACTTCTACACTGCACCAAATGTTGAAATATCCGGTGAAAGGGAAGATTGTCATTGTGCATGGAGAAGAGGAGTATATGGCGAGCCACCTGAACTCCTTCAGGTATGTGGAGATGGATGGGGAATTCATAGAGACTCCTTGTCAAAACTTTGAAGAGGTTCCCCAGATTTTGGCGTCAACTGAAACTACCACCAGCACCAAACCTCCTCTGAAGATGGCTTCTCTCAAGGATGCCAGAGCATTGGTCAGAGAAGGTGGGTGTACTAACTGGGGAAAGCTCCCTGATTTTACTCAAAAAGCTGACAAATTTGGTTTGGGCTTTACTTCAGGAGCTCAAAGGGTTGTTCGACGCGCTCGGGCTGGAGGACCTCCCCTACGCATCAACAATCGTGGGGTCAATGCTATTGAAGGCAGTGAGGACGAATTTGACATTGACAGTTGGATATACCCGACTACCAACGGTGGACCGAGTAATTGGACGGCCAGAGATTTTATACTAGTTTCTTTTATCCTGCAGTAATTGTCTTACTTGTTTTCTGAGTTTGTAATAAACAATTTAAACTTTATGGCCTTGTGTCTTACCTGAGGAACAATGGTTCTATCTGTGAGGGTTATTATATGTCATTTCATATATCATCAATAAAAAATTGGACGTTCCTTGCATACAAATTTTGCGCTCTCTATTTTTCTTTTTTGTTTTTACTTTATCGAAACAGTTATGCTCATACACACACTCACGTATCAAATTGCATATCCATATCCACCCTGGATCCCATTGATAATAGTTCTGCTATTGCCAGTCATGACTTCGAAAATACGATCAACCAATCCGAGAACGAAAGTGAGGATGATTGTGAGGTTCCTGGAGAACTTGCTAGACTATTACAGCAGGAAGAGAGGGCTATACAGCCTCGTGAAGAGCCAGTTGAGACGGTAAACTTGGGTACGGAGGTGGACAAAAAAGTAGTCAAGATCAGCGTAAATCTGGAGACTAAGATCAAACAGTGTTTGATACAGATGTTACACGACTATGTTGAGATCTTCGTCTGGTCATATGAAGACATGCCTGGTTTAGACACTGATATTGTGGTACATCGTCTGCCAACTAAAGAAGATTGTCCTCCGGTTAAACAGAAGGTCCTCCGTATGCGCCCTAAAATGTCAGAGAAGATCAAGGAGGAAGTCATGAAGCAGTTCGACGCAGGGTTCTTAGCTGTCACCTCCTATCCGCAATGGGTTGCCAACATTGTTTCGGTAACTAAGAAGGACGGCAAGGTCCGAATGTGTGTAGATTACAGAGACCTGAACATGGCGATCCCTAAAGATGACTTCCCGCTTCCCCACATTGATGTTCTGGTTGACAACACCACACAACACAAAATCTTCTCCTTCATGGATGGTTTCTCTGGCTACAACCAGATCAAGATGGCTCCCGAAGACATAGAGAAGAAAACCTTCGTCACACAGTGGGGCACCTTCTGTTACAGGGTGATGCCTTTTGGGTTGAAGAATGATGGGGAAACCTATCAGCGATCCATGGTGGTTTTGTTCCACGATATGATTCACCATGAGATCGAGGTTTATGTTGATGACATGATAGCCAAGTCTCAAACCAAAGAGGAACACCTTGGTAATCTACAAAAGTTGTTCGACAAGTTGAATACATACAAGCTGAGGTTGAATCCGAACAAGTGCACCTTCGGGGTAAGGTCTGGTAAGCTTCTGGGTTTCGTCGTCAATGACAAAGGTATTCAGGTAGACCCCACAAAGGTAAAGGCCATACAAGAGATTCCGGCTCCCCGTACAGAGAAGGAGTTTAGAGGTTTCTTGGGACGCCTAAATTATATTGCCAGGTTCATTTCACATCTTACTGCTACTTGTGAGCCCATCTTCAAGCGTCTGAAGAAAGATCAAGTGGTAAAGTGGAATGACGAGTGCCAGACAGCTTTCAAAAGGATCAAAGAATATCTCCAAGAACCGCCAATTCTGATGCCTCCAGTTGAAGGAAGACCTTTGATATTATACTTAACAGTGCTAGACAATTCAATGGAGTGTGTGCTGGGCCCGCATGATGAGTCTGGTCGAAAAGAGCATGCAATATACTACCTTAGAAAATTTTTTATCGGTTGTGAGACAAGATACTCACTGCTCGAGAAGACTTGTTGCGCTTTGGCATGGGCTGCTCGCCGACTAAGACAGTACATGTTGACCCACACTACTTTGTTGATATCAAAGATGGATCCAATCAAGTACATCTTTGAGAAGCCTGCTCTCTCCGGAAGAATAAGGAGATGGCAGATGATCTTAACTGAATACGATATACAATATACAACCCATAAAGAAATCAAGGGAAGTGTATTTCCTGATCATTTGGCTCATCAGGCCGTGGATGACTACCAGTCTATGAATTTTGAGTTCCCGGACGAGAACATTATGCCGGTGACTGACTACGAAGAACCTGGACCGGATGAAGGACCTGAGGAGGGATTCCAATGGACTATGGTTTTTGATGGAGCTTCGAACGCACTCGGTAATGTCATTGGCGCCGTAATCATATCTCCTGAGGGCTGTCATACTCCTTTCACTGCTCGATTATGTTTCAAATGCACTAACAACATGGTAGAGTATGAAGCATGCATTATGGGTCTCAAAGCCGCTATCGACCTCAGGATCAAGTTCTTAAATGTCTTCAGGGATTTAGCCTTGGTGATAAGTCAAATCAAAGGAGAATGGGATACGAAGCATCTGAATCTCATCCCATACAAAGAGCACGTACTGACATTGCTCCCACACTTTGAGGAGGTAACCTTTGAACATTTCCCACGAGAGGAGAATCAGTTAGAGGAAGTGCTAGCTACCATGTCTTCTATGTTAAAAGTCAGGTGGGACAACAAAGCTCCTCAATCACCATTGAAAGGTTGGATGAGCCAGCGCACTACTGTGAGATTGATATCAAAGAGGTAGCAGACAAACCCTGGTTTCATGAAGTGAAGAAGTACCTCGAGACTCAAGAGTATCCCGAAGGGGAATCTGTCAATGATAAGAAGTTTCTGAGAAGGTTTGCTGCGAAATTGTTCCTTAATAATGGAATCCTCTACAAGCGCAACCATGACTCTACCTTACTGCAGTGTGTAGACAAGGGCGAAGTAGAGAGGATTATGACAGATCTACATGAAGTTACCTTTGGAACCCACTCAAGTGGACATACCATGGCTAAGAAAATCCTACAGGCAGGATACTATTGGTCCACTATAGAAGCAGATGATTATCAGCATTCTTGAACTTGTCATAAGTGCCAAATCTATGCTGATAAGGTGCATGTGCCTCAGGTTCCTTTAAATGTCTTGACAGCTCTGTGGTCCTTTGCAATGTGTGGCATTGACATGATCGGAGAAATGAGACCTACCGCTTCCAATGGGCATCGCTTCATCCTAGTGGCCATCGATTACTTCACGAAGTAGGTTGAAGCTACCTTCTTTGCTACCGTTACCAAGAATGTTGTGGCGCAGTTTATCAAGCATAACCTGATCTGTCGGTATGGTGTGCCAGAGAGAATTATCACCGATAATGGTACAAATCTCAATAATACGATGATCACCAAACTCTGTAAGCAAATCAAGATATATCATCATAACTCTTCTCCCTACCGGCCGAAGATGAATGGCGTTGTTGAAGTAGCTAACAAAAACATCAAGAAGATTATACAGAAGATGACAGTGACATACAAAGACTGGCATGAGATGTTACCATTCTCTCTTCATGGGTACCGTACCTCAGCACGGACATCAACAGAGGCTACACTCTACTCTCTGGTATATGGCATGGAGGCAGTCCTACCCATCGAGATCTAGATCCCTTCTTTAAGGATTATGAAAGATGCGGGTTTGGAAGAAGACGACTGGATCCAGACTCGACTTGATCAACTAAATCTGATCGACGAGAAGAGACTTACTGCTCTGTGTCATGGTCAGGCGTATCAAAAGCGGGTGTTCAAGGCTTTCAATAAAAAGTTAGACGTCAGGAATATAAAGTCGGGGATCTGGTAATCAAGTGCATCATACTGCCGCAAGGTGATCCCAGGGGCAAATGGACTCCCACATACGAAGGGCCATTTATGGTTAAAAACATTTTCTAGGGTGGAGCTATGATTCTAACCACCATGGACGATGACGACCTTCCTCAGCCTGTCAATGCATACATAGTGAAAAGATACTACGCATGATAAAAGACCCGCTAGGTTGACTGACCTAGGAAAAAATAAGGGCTTACTGGCGAACCAAAAGGGTTCGCAAAAAAATAAGGGATGAAAATGAAAAAATATGTACACCCGGTAAGTCGAAAACCTGAAAAGGAGGCTTGGGCAAAAAAGGGTATCCCGGTGGACTGAAAACCCAAAAGGGGAGTCCAGGAAAAAGTTAGGGATGTAAAGCATATCACTATGTCCCATTGGATCACCTTGCGATCAGACCTCAGTATCAACCATCAAGCTCGAACGGCACCAATCAATCTAATCAGCCTCGGACAAGCAGCAAAGTGATGAGACGCTCGAAGACAGAGCGGTTATAGAAAAATTGGAACCCAATGGGATTGTTGTACATAGCTGTTTTCTTTTTACACAATATTGTATAGCTTTTATTTTTACGATGGCGTTCTCTTACTAGAGTGTCAGCCTCCTTGTACAAAAACGCCTATTATAGGCCTACTTCGAAAATCAATGCAAATCACTTTTACAACATGGCCAGCATGTCTCAATTCATTCAAATTTCAAAAAAAGGATAAGATTCCATGTTCTTGGCCAAAGTTAAAAATTTTCATTCATGGCCTTGAAGAATATGTTTAAAGCTGTTTAATCCCTTGTTATCTTGTCTCCTCCCTCCTCTCTATATAAAGAACATATTATCAAGCATTAGCCACACATATACAACCTGAAGAGAGCACACTAAATTGCAAAATTTGTCAAAGTTGTGAAATTCAAAAACACAGTTCCAGCCTTACTCAGTCCAAACAAAGGATCCCAATACATTCCTGGAGATCCCCTGAAGCTATTCCACTCATTATCACGTCCTGAAGCATCACGAAAATCTCCAACAAAGTTCACACGGTTTTCAATTTTTTTAAATATGTTTTCTTTGATTCATGTAATATAAATCCATTTCGACCATGCATTTATGTTCATTTGAGTATTTTCTAGCTTCCTGCATAGTTGGATTAAAGTTTTGATACAGGAATCACATTTGGCCATGGTTAGGGTTTGAACCTCCAAATTGGGTTTTTATGTATTAGCCAAAATTATCCCAAACCAGGGGCACCATCATGCTCAGGAGAATGAGGCCAATTGATCCATGTGAAGATGTGAAAAACACAAGGGGGTTTGAATTGTAAAACTTAAAACAAATGCTTAGACAACACAGTATTTTTATCCTGGTTCGTTTGATCTCAAACTACTCTAGTCCACCCGTCAAGGTGATTTCGCCTCTCTCCAACGAGGTCTTAATCCACTATATTCAAAGGATTACAACAGCTACTTTAACAACTGTTAAAGCCTTCTTGAGTATAACCATAAACCGGTTTATCTCAAGGAAATCTTTTACAAATAATTTGAACAATGATGTGTTAACATTTTCTAATAAAACAATATATCACAACTGTGATAATTACACAATTTAAGCTTGGAATAAACTGAATTTGCTAAAGCGTTTGAGTAAGCGTGGTTTATTAAAGCTTGGCAAATTATGTGAGTGCATGCGTGCGTCTTTTCTCAAGCAGACTTGTTTATATAGACAAGGCAGAGATACGTTGTCCATAAAGCACTTTTAATGAAAATAACGCACTTTCCTTTTGAAGAAGATCTTGTTTGAATAAAGCCATTAGCAATTAATTCTGTCTTGAATACTTAATAATGCTTCAGAGTCTTCTTTGCTTATGGTAATGCTTCAGAGTGTTCTTTGCTTTAACTTATGATAACGCTTCAGCGTGCTGATGACTTGGAAAAGATCTTTGATGAGAGTCAGAGTGTATATGTTTATGCGCAGACTCTGGTCATCAAGCTTCAGCGTATGATCTGGTAGCTTCAGCGTGTAGCACATGTTACTGATCTTCTGATGCTTCTGATGCTGATGCTGATTCCATCAGAACTTCTGTATATGTAAAGCATAATTTTAAGAAGCATATTTGTCTTATATATAAATCTTACAATTTATTTATTCTTTGTATTTTGTTATCATCAAAACTCTAATTAAGGGTTGTAGAATCAAACTATGTTCTAACAATCTCCCCCTTTTTTATGATGACAAAAACCAGATTTTTTCAATTAAAAATAAAGAATAAAAAGTATAGAATTAAGAAGAGAAACTCCCCCTGAGTTGTTTACTTCCCTTTAATTCCATGAGTCTTTGAGCATCAGAACTTTACTGTATCTTTCATCAGAGTTTTGTACCTGTAAGCTTTTCAGAAGAGAGAAATTTAAATGGATCAGAATGTTTGAGACTTATTTCTCAGTAATCCGTTATTGAAAAATATCATTCTTTCTCCCCCTTTTTCTCAGTTATCAAAAAGAACAAATAATCAGAGTCAAAATGCGTTTATATTGAAAACCAGAAGCAATGATAAGTTCAAAACAATGTAAAAATATTACAGATAAACATGTTTTTAAAAACGAGGAAATTTTAAGAGGGAGGAGGTAGACGCGTGAACAAGGTTTCCAACAAGCTCTTGATCTGGATGTTGGTTTCCTCTTTCTGGGTTAACATGCTCTTGATTTCCTCAATTTTGTCGTCCTGTTTATCCATTCTTTCATTCATCAACATATCCGATCTTTTTAGGTCTTCTAGAGTCTGCTTGTCATAGGAGGAAGCTTGGGGATCTTCAGAAACGGGATGATTCTTAGAGCTTTCTGCAATATCCTCTTTTTGACCCAGTGCTTCAGCAGGAATCATCTGCTCTTGAGTATCAGTCGGATTTAGATCTTCTGACCAGGGAGCATTGTCCAGAGGGAGAACTTCTTCCTTAAGCAGCTTGCTTAGAACTGGACCTTCAATTTCTTTCAGCAGATTGCTGAAGTTCTGTTGAGCTTGTCCGTAGCTCTGTTCTTGCAACTTATGAGTTTCAGAAGATACCCATCTTCTGAACCTTGTCCAAAGGTAGTCTGATGCAGCAGGATCAACCAGTTCAAGACTAGCTTGCTTCAGAGAAGTGATCCACTTCTGTACTTCTGTTTCAAATGTCAATAAGCTGGTACAAACATCTGGATGTTTTGGTTTTGGGATAGCTGTTTTGTGGGTTATGGCAGCAAGACGTTCAAAAACTGTTAAGTCAATGACAGTCTTGATGTTGTCATCTGGATTGTTCTTTGGTGATGGAGTGGGAGAGTCAGGAATTATGATTTGACTAGATGGGGAGTTTGGTGGAGTTAATTCTAGAGAAGAGGGAATTTGGGGAAAATTCACAATGGTACCAATGGGCATACGAATTTCCAGAGGTTCTGTGATTCCAGGAATGGGAATGGTATCAGAATCAACAGTTTGGTTTGATTGATCGTTATGATGTTCTGGTTCACAGGATTCAGAAGGTTGAGCCTCAGAGGTTTGAACTTCTGGGTGAGATAGTTCAGGATGTGGAGAAGGTGGATGAATTTCTGGTTGAGGAGATGGAGGTAGTGGGATTTCTGGTTGTGAAGAGAGGGGAATTTCTGGTTGTGGTGAGAGGGGAATTTCTGATTGTGCTTCTGTGGTGGTTTCAGGGTTTGGATTTTCTAGAATAGGAGCAGAAGTATGATGGTCAAAGGTATCTATATCAGATAGAACTTTTGCAAGTTCTTGTTGGGTTGCATCAATATTTGGATTTAGAGGTTGGGAGCAAGATCTTCTAAGAGTTAAGGTTTCTGAGGGGTCAAAATCAATGTCAAAGTCATCAAAAGTTTGTGGTGTGGGGTTTTCAGATTGAGTGGGAATTGGTATAGATGTTGATACAAAAATTGAATCTAAAACAGTTACAGAAGAAGGATTACCTCTCTTTTTAGGAGTCTGCTGGGATGATCCTTCTGCTACAGCTTCCCTTTTCTTTGTTTTCTTCAGCACAACTTCTGGAGCCTTCTGCTACAGATCTTGGATGTTCAAATTAGGTGTTGTACCATCCGCCTTGCAAGCATCCAGATATCTGACTATTATATCAGGTTTAGAATCAATCTCTGAGAACAGAGGAAAGTTATCCAGATGGACTCTTCTGCTGAAGATTGTTGCAAAAGGAGTGACGCTGGGTTCCTTCTTGATGTTCTCAATCAACTTCATTTTCTTCAGATTCTTTGCGTTCATCTGTTTGCCAACAGTAGCTTCCAAAGAGCTGATTTCCTGGGCCTCTGTAAGATGATCAATCTGCTTATTCTCTGTTAGAATATTTGATATAAGTCTTCCTAGGGGTATGCAGTCCCGTTTTGTGCGCTCCTCTTCTCTGGTTTCTTTAACACTGGTCCTTAGATGGTTAAACAGCAGATGAGCCAGATTCACCTTAACCTTCTGGGAGATGAAGTAGATCAGAAATTGCTGATCAATATTGATGTAATCAGGAGAGCTGGTAGGCTTCCTGTGGTTTATGCATCCCAGAATGATCTTGCCCCATATTCTGTGATGGTCTTTTAAATCCCTTATCTTGCTGGAGGGAAGCCCTAGAGTGAAGATTTCTCTAGCAATTAGGGCAACATCAGCGCATCTTTCAGCCATGTCAATGCAACGTACACCACCACCATTGTAGCCTATTAATCTTGTAATGAGGTCCTCAATAATAACTATCTTCTTCCCCATAATGTATGAAGTAACTTGATGGTTGGAAGATGAAGCATGAATCCAAAATTCCTTTACCAGAATTGGGAATGTTGGACCCACCAATCTGTCAAAGTATCTTTCCCAGCCTTGAGCCTTAACCTCTTCAGAGAGATTAAACCCATTCTCTTGAAGACTGTTGAAATCCACGATCAATTCTGAAAGAACTTCTAGATTTTTGATGGGTGTGAGAAGAGTTCTATAAGGTTCTTCATATTGTTCGGAGGAATCTGTTTTCTGGGTATTGGAAGTAGGGATGCTTGAGGAAGCCATGTTCACACGAAGGTTTTGAAGAAATTGAAAGGGTTTTGAGAAAGTATGCAAAACTGAAATCAGTAAGATTGAGAGAAAATGAAAGTGAAGGTAAAAGAGTGTAAATGGTGAGAAATGTGTTTAAATAGATTTATAAACAATTTTGAAAACATAAACGGCAAGAGAGAGAAATTGATTATAATGATTATGAGCATTTAATGATAGCTGATTTTGGGGGATTCAGAAAGATATTGGAACGGTTACCCATGACATGTATCTCAATGCAACTAATCAGGGCTTTTGACCTTTCAGAAACGTGAACGCGTGTTCAGCCTCAGAAGTAGCTGATGACTGGATGACACTTGTTTGCTTGAGTGAAATGCACATTTCTATCCTTTATTGTGATAGATTCTGATATAATCTGTACTTCTATAGATCTGAAGAAAGATTGATCAGTAGTTCATAGAAAAAATAAACAAAGTTCTGAAGGTTAAGATATGGAATCAAAACAGTTTTATTCTGGGCAGAGCTTCATGCTGAGATGTTTTAGAATGAAGTTGAACCTATCTTCAGAAAGAGGTTTTGTAAAGATATCAGCCCATTGATGGTCTGTGTTAATAAATTTTAAATTTAGAATCCCTTTCTGAATATAGTCCCTAATAAAATGATGTTTTATTTCTATATGCTTAGCCCTAGAATGCAAAATAGGATTTTTACTGAGGCAAATAGTAGAAGTATTGTCACAGAGGATATGAATGTTACTCTCAAATATCTGGAAGTCCTCAAGTTAACTTTTCATCCAGAGCATTTATGTGCTGCATCCAGCTGCTGCTATGTATTCAGCTTCTGCTATTGATAGAGCTATTGTGGATTGTCTTTTGCTGGACCACTAGATTAGATTTTCTCCCAGAAACTGGCAGCTTCCAGAAGTGCTTTTACGTTCTACTCTCTCTCCAGCGAAATCAGCATCACAGTATCCTATTAAGTTGTAATTACTTGATTTTCTATAAAACAAACCCAGATTAGTAGTACCTTTCAGATACTTGAAAATTTGCTTAACTGCTGTTAAGTGAGATTCTCTAGGATCTGATTGGAATCTAGCACAAATGCAAACACTGAATAGAATGTCAGGCCTTGTAGCCGTCAGATAGAGAAGAGAACCAATCATACCTCTGTAGACCTTCTGTTCTACCTTTTTACTTACCTCTTCTCTTTCCAGAATGCACGTGGGATGCATTGGAATCTTTGATGGCTTACATTCTGAGAGATCAAATTTCTTCAGAAGTTCTCTGACATATTTGCTCTGATGAATGTAAGTTCCTTCTGGGGTTTGATTAATTTGAATGCCCAGAAAGAATTTTAGTTCCCCCATTAGGCTCATCTCAAATTCTGCCTGCATACATTTAGCAAACTTTCTTCCCAGAGAGGGTTTAGTGGATCCAAATATGATGTCATCAACATAAATCTGACATACTAAAATGTCATTCTTAACTGTTTTACAGAACAAGGTTGTGTCCACTTTCCCTCTGGTGAATTCCTTTTCTAACAGGAAGTTACTTAGTCTTTCATACCAAGCTCTGGGAGCTTGTTTTAGACCATAGAGTGACTTCTTTAGTTTGAAAACATATTCTGGATTTGTGGAACTTTCAAAACCAGGGGGTTGGTGAACATATACCTCTTCTTCTATATAGCCATTTAAGAATTCACTCTTGACATCCATCTGATACAGAGTGATTCCTTTATTAACAGCAAATGAAATTAAGAGTCTGATAGATTCTAACCTGGCGACTGGAGCAAAGGTTTATGTATAGTCTATCCCCTCTTGCTGACTATAACCTTGTGTTACCAGTCGTGCTTTGTTTCTGATGACTTCACCTTGTTCGTTCAGTTTGTTTTTGAACACCCATTTTGTTCCAATAACGTTGAATCCTTTTGGTTTGGGAACTAGATCCCATACATCATTTCTTGTGAATTGATTTAGCTCCTCTTGCATTGCTAGAATCCAATCATTGTCCAGAAGTGCTTCATCAATTGTTGTTGGTTCAATTAGAGAAACCAGTCCTATGAGGGATTCTTCAGAGTTTCTGAAGCTAGATCTTGTTCTGATTGGATCTTCCTTTCTTCCTAAGATTGTTTCTTCTGGGTGATCCATGCTGCTTCTGGATGGTCTTTTCTGGAGTTGATCAACAGAAGGTGCTGGATTGCTTGCAGTGACTCTTTTTGATGTTGAGGGAGTGTCTCTTTTGAGAGCTTCTGATGTTTTGTCTTCAGTACCTATGAGTTCAACTTCCATACCTGCAAGGAATTCATTCTGCTTTGACTTTTGAGAGTCAAGCTTATCATCAAAACGAACACTGATTGACTCTTCCACAATTTGTGTTTCTGTATTGTATACTTTGTACCCTCTTGAGTGTTCAGAATATCCTAACATAATACACATTTGTGCTTTAGAGTCAAACTTGTTCAAATAATTTTTTGTATTTAGAATAAAATATGTACATCCAAATGGGTGAAAGTAGGAAATGTTGGGCTTTCTGTTCTTCCACAATTCATATGGAGTCTTTTCCAGAATAGGTCTTATGGAGATTCTATTCTGAATGTAAGACGATGTGTTTATTGCCTCTGCCCATAAGATCTTAGCAACGTTAGTCTCGTTGATCATGGTTCTAGCCATTTCTTGCAATGTTCTATTCTTTCGTTCTACAACTCCATTTTGCTGGGGAGTTCTAGGACAAGAGAAATCATGCAGAATGCCTTTATCATTAAAGAATAACTCAAAATCTTTGTTTTTAAATTCTCCACCTTGATCACTTCTGACTTTTATGATTCTAAGATCCTTTTCATTCTGAACTTGGTTGCAGAAGGTAACAAACACAGAGTGTGACTCGTCCTTGTGCCTTAAGAACTTTACCCATGTCCATCTGCTATAGTCATCTACGATTACTAACCCATACTTCTTGCCACTGACTGAAGCAGTTTTAACTGGTCCAAATAAGTCAATGTGCAGAAGTTCTAATGGCTTGGAGATGGAAACAACATTTTTGGATTTGAAAGCTGGTTTTGCAAACTTTCCTTTATAACATGCTTCACACAGAGCATCTGAATTGAACTTCAGGTTAGGAAGTCCTCTGACCAGATTGAGTTTGTTAATCTGAGATATTCTTCTCATACTAACATGTCCCAATCTTCTGTGCCAGATCCATTGCTCGTTGTTAACAGACAGTAGACATTTTACATTTTGACTTTTTAGTTCAGAAAGTTTTATTTTATAAATGTTGTTTTTCCTCTTTCCATTAAATAGGATAGTCCCATCTTTCTGACTAACAGCTTTGCATGAATTTTGATTGAAGATTATATCATAATTGTTATCACTTAATTGACTTATGGATAACAGATTATGCATTAATCTATCAACTAGTAGAACATTACTTATAGAGGGAAGATTTCCATTACCTAATGTTCCAGAGCCAATGATCTTTCCTCTCTGATTTCCTCCAAAGCCTATGTGGCCTCCAGGCTTAAGTTCCAGGCTTTGGAACATATGCCTTCTTCCCGTCATGTCTCGTGAGCATCCAGAGTCCAGGTACCATGATTGGTGTTTTTGCTTTGCTGCTAAAGATATCTGCCACATGTATTATTTTATCCTTAGGTACCCACATTTTCTTGGGTCCTGATTTGTTAGTTTTACCAAAACTCTGGTTGAATTTTGGTTTGACAGAGTAATCACTACTTGTATATTTTATGTCATGTGTGTGCCCATATATAAAGTGTGAATCAAGTGGAGTACGTTTTATGACTAAATCCATGGCATTTTTTGGTGTAGGTACCTTACCTTGATATCTTATCCCTTTTCTTCCATTTCTGCTAACTCCATAGATCATTGAAGCCATTTTGCTCCTGTCTATGTTTTTAGCTAGAAACTTCTGAAAGCTGTGATCATACTCCTTGATGATCTCATCAACATTGCTGGGAGTTTCAAGGATTGTTTCCTTATGAGAGTTTTGCAATTGGTTTTCTAATTTTGAAATTTTATCTTTTAACTCAGAATTTTCCAATTTGAGACTCTAAGTCTTATCAGAGTCAGAAGCAAGATTCCTTTTCAGGTTTCTGAATTTGACTCTGATCTGCTGATATCTTTCCAGAATTTCATTAAGGCTTTCAGCTAGTTCAACCTTAGTAAAGTTTATAGTAAAGTCAGGGAATACCTCTTTTGTATCTGATTCAGATTCTGACTCAGAAGCTTCACTGTCTTCTGTTATGTTTGCCATGAGAGCTATGTTTGCTCTTTCATCATCTGATTCTGAGTCAGCTTCAGATGTGTCAGAATCATCCCATGTAGCCATGAGACTTTTCTTCTTTTCCTTGCCAAACTTCTTTTTGGGCTTTTCCTTCTGAAGCTTTGGGCAATCACTTTTGTAGTGCCCTTGCTCGTTACATTCATAACAGATGATGTCTTTGTTGTTTGGCTTTCTGTTTCTTGAAGAACCTTCAGATCTTCTATGTCCAGAGGAGGATTCTGACCTTCTGTATCTGGAGAAAGATTCATTATGATTTTCTGATCTTCTGGGATTCCTGAACTTCCTTTGCCTCTGCTTCCACAATTGGTTCACCCTTATGGAGAGGAGAGATAGTTCATCTGCTTCATCAGAGGTTTCTTCCATAGCCTGCAAAACTTTGGAGTCAGATTTTCTGTTAGATTTTAAAGCTAATGGCTTACCTTGCTTTTGAGGTTCATCTGCTTCTAGCTCTATCTCGTGACTTCTGAGGGAGCTGACAAGTTCCTCCAGAGAGATTTTGTTGAGATCCTTGGCTAGCTTAAGCGCTGTGACCATTGGCCTCCATTGTTTTGGCAAGCTTCTGATGATCTTCTTAATGTGATCAGCAGTAGAATACCCTTTGTCAAGAACTTTTAGACCAGCAACAAGAATTTGAAATCTTGAAAACATAGTTTCTATTGATTCACTCTCTTCCGTCTTGAATGCCTCATACTTCTGAATGAGTGCGAGGGCTTTGGTTTCTTTGACTTGAATGTTGCCTTCATGCGTCATTCTCAGAGAGTCAAACATATTTTTTGCAGTGTCTCTATTTGATATCTTCTCATACTCTGAATAAGAGATGGCGCTGAGAAGAATTGTTCTGGCCTTGTGATGATTTCTGAACTCATGCTTTTGCTGATCAGACATCATTTTCCTGTCAATCTTCTGACCACTTCCATCCACTGGGTGCGTGTATCCATCAGTCACCATGTCCCACAGATCAGCATCATGGGCCAGAAAGAAACTCTCAATTCTGTCTTTCCAGTAGTCAAAGTTCTCTCCATCAAAGACAGGATGTTTGCCACTGAATCTGTCTCTTTCTTCATTGTTGTCATTGCTAATGTTTTGATTTGGTCCTGCCATTGTGTTTTTCTGACGCTGGATCTTGTACTGACATGGTTAAGTGTTATAAGCTCAGAACCAGGCGCTCTGATGCCAATTGAAGATGTGAAAAACATAAGAATGGGGGGTGAATTGTAAAACTTAAAACAAATGCTTAGACAACACAGTATTTTTATCCTGGTTCGTTTGATCTCAAACTACTCCAGTCCACCCGTCAAGGTGATTTCTCCTCTCTCCAACGAGGTCTTAATCCACTATATTCAAAGGATTACAACAGCTACTTTAACAACTGTTAAACCCTTCTTGAGTATAACCACAAACCGGTTTATCTCAAGGAAATCTTTTACAAATAATTTGAAAAATGATGTGTTAACGTTTTCTAATAAAACAATATATCTCAACTGTGATAATTACACAATTTAAGCTTGGAATAAACTGAATTTGCTAAAGCGTTTGAGTAAGTGTGGTTTTTGAAAGCTTGGCAAATTATGTGAGTGCATGCGTGCGTCTTTTCTCAAGCAGACTTGTTTATATAGACAAGGAAGAGATACGTTGTCCATAAAGCACTTTTAATGAAAATAATGCACTTTCCTTTTGAAGAAGATCTTGTCTGAATAAAGCCATCAGCAATTAATTCTGTCTTGAATACTTAATAACGCTTCAGAGTCTTTTTTGCTTATGGTAACGCTTCAGAGTGTTCTTTGCTTTAACTTATGATAACGCTTCAGAGTGCTGATGACTTGGAAAATATCTTTGATCAGAGTCAGAGTGTATATGTTTATACGCAGATTCTGGTCATTAAGCTTCAACGTATGATCTGGTAGCTTCAGCGTGTAGCACATGTTACTGATCTTCTGATGCTTCTGATGTTGATGTTGATTCCATCAGAACTTCTGTATATGTAAAGCATAATTTTAAGAAGCATATTTGTCTTATATATAAATCTTACAATTTATTTATTCTTTGTGTTTTGTTATCATCAAAACTCTAATTAAGGGTTGTAGAATCAAACTATGTTCTAACACCATGGCCTCACATGTAATTTATATTGCGTATTTTGGATATTTCATGATGCAGGTGCTATAGTGACAAATGAAAACCGTCACTATAGGTTGTAGTACCTAAGACGACGGAGGGTGAAGAAGATGAAGCGTGGCATTGTCCCATTGGCTCATTCAAATCCAGCACGCATTTTTTTTTTAATTTTCAGATATGGACTTGTTTATGTATATTATATTATTCTTGTATTATATGTATGAATGACCAAGTGACTCTGTTGGTAGGCAAGGCGTGTGTATGAGGAGAGGACCTGGGTTCTAGTCCCAGGTCCAACATTTTTCATTTTCTTAACATATTTCTACATATCACATGCGTGGCCCAGCCAGGAGCATACCATACGCATCCAAATTACAATCATCAGATCCTACCTGATCTAAATCCAAGGGTGTCAAGCGCGCAGATCACCATGTACCATCAAGAATTGTCCACATTGGGTCCGGAAGCAAATCAGGGCTTCTCCCATCTTGGGCCAGCGAATTCAACATCAACACCCCCATTTTTTCTTTAACCATCCAAGCCCAGTTATTAGTTTTGTTTGTTATTATTTATTTTAGTTTTGTTTGTTTTTATTTAATTATTTAATTAGCAATAAATAATCAAAAATCACAAAAAATTAGGATTAACTTTTTCTTCTAATTAAATAAATTAATTTCTGAAATTAACTAATTAGTTAACTTTAACATTTTCTATTTTTTCAAATTTAAAATAAATTAGACTTAGGTTTAATTTTATATTTTTAAGTAGTTTTCATGACATAATAAAAAAACAATTAAAAAACTTAGATAATTTCTTAACTAAATTTATTTTTCTAAATAAATTTTAGGATAGTTTAATTATTTTCTTAAATAAAACAAATACAAAAAATGTTAGGTTTTTGTTTAGAATTTAATTTTGATCAATAACTTTCTTTTATTTTAATTAATTAAATTTAGGTTTAATTTAATTTAGTATTTTCCTAAATAAACAAAAACAATCAAAAAGATTTTTACTTAGCAATTCCCTAGGTTTCTTTTAGACATAATATTAGTTTCGCGCACATTATTTTGTTCTCGCTTTTTTTTTTAATAATGTAACTGTATACTGGTATGTAATAGACTAAATAGGACTTTTTATAGCTTTCTTTAGTTTACCTTTCTCCCAGTTTTGTATATTTGTAAATACCCCCACCCCGAAGCCATGTAATAGTGTAGGTTTATACTTCTGCACTTTATTTCCTGCAACATATTACTGCTAGTAACTAGGCATGTATGGCAAGACTAAAATTAAAACATTAGCAAACCCTAAATGCATAATATAAATAACATGAATCAAACACAATTGCACATGCGTATCTCTAGGGTATCCCACTTCGGTTGCCTTTGGAAAACGGTCAATAATTCTCGAAACGTGAGAAGTTTTAGTGGCTATCCTCTAGTTTGAAAGATCACAAGTCCCCCAATCACTCTCTCGATGTTGCCTCGGTTAAAAGTGATCTTAGAACTTTAGGTCAGTTACTAAAATTCCTCGCCAAGTTGCCTTCGTGATCGTAACATCTCTTCGATTGACCCTCAAACATCCAACGACAAGGCTATCTACTCACTAATAGTAGGATAGCACTGTCTAAAGGAAAAGAGGAAAAGAACGACCCTTTTCGAGTATAAAGTAGATAGATGTTAGAAGTTTTCTCAAAAACACTTTGCACTTACACAAATACTACTTTTCAAAAAAACAAATTTCAAAAACATTTTCTTTGTTAACACTCTTGAGGACTGATACAAGAATTTAACACAAAGCAAATTGCCGCACTAAGGCATTTTCCAAACATTTTCAAACATACAAAGCACAAAGGTATTTCAAAATGAGCAAACCTCTAAGAGCCTGTAGGTAACAACGGATGGAAAGGGTGCTAACACCTTCCATTTCCATATTCTACCCCCCTTAGTCAGAATAATTTCGGAAAGGTCTTTTCTATTCTTTTCACCCTTTCCTTGGACAAAAGAAAAGTCGGTGACGACTCTTGCTTACCACAACATTTGCAAATATAAAATGCAAAACCAGTATATAAAAGTCGTTTTTCCACCGTATCATAGCCATGGAATAAGAGCTTAATCAATTTAAAATAAATGATGTTTGGGAACTTGTCCCTCTTCCGCGAGACCATCATATCATAGGTACTAAGTGGGTTTTTAGAAATAAGCTTGATGAAAACAGAGTGATAACCCAGAATAAAGCACGTTCAGTGGCACAATGGTATATATAACCGAGAGAAGGGCATTGACTATGAGGATACTTATGCTTCAGTTGATCGCCTTGAGGCTATATGTCTCTTGCTCGCTTATGCGGGGGTAAGAATTTTAAGCTTTATCAAATGGACGTAAAGAGTGATTATCTAAACGGTGTCATAAATGAAGAGGTATACGTCTCATAACCTCCTGGTTTTGAGGGCAATGAATATCCAGATTATGTTTTCAAATTGAAACGTGCATTGTATAGTCTTAAGAAAGCCCCTCAGGTTTGGTATGAAAGACTTAGCAAATTTCTGCTTGATCATGGATATTCAAGAGGTAAAGTGGATACCACTCTCTTCATTAAACATAAAGGAAAGCATATTATTTTAGTTCAAATATATGTAAACGGTATTATTTTTGGGTTCAACTAACATACACTTGGTCGAAGAGTTTTCTAATGTTATGCATGGTTAATTTGAGATGAGTCTCACGGGGGAGCTAAACTACTTCCTCGGTCTACAAATAAAGTAGCTCAATAAGGGCACAGTTTGTGTGTCAAACAAAATACTACAAAGAGTTTATTAAGCGCTTTGGAATGAACGACTCAATGTCAATTGACACCCCTATGCCTACCAACGGGAACTTAGATAAAGATGAACAATGTAAGTGTGTAGATATCAAGAAGTATAGAGGTATGATTGGATCCCTCTTGTATCTTACTGCATCTAGGCCTGACATCAAGTTTAGCGTTTGTATGTGTGCACGATATCAATCGAATCCTAAGAAATATCACTTAAAAGTTGTCAAGCGTATACTTAGGTATCTTCATGGTACATCTAAGTATGGGCTATGGTATTCCAAGGAAAGCGATTGCATCTTAGTAGGTTACTCCGATTCTGATTTTGCTAGCAGTAAATCATATAGGAAAAGCACTAGTGGCACATGCCATTTATTTTCAAACTCCTTAGTGAGTTAGCATAGCAAAAAGCAGGTTTCTGTTGCATTTCCAACCGTTGAGGCTGAATACGTTGCAGTCAGTAGTTATTACGACAAGATTTTTTGGATAAAGCAACAACTACAAGATTTCGATATCCAATTAAAACATATTCCAATAAAGTGTGATAACACAAGTGCTATAAAATTAACTAAAAATCGTGTTCTACATTCATGCACTAAACACATAGAGATTAGGCATCACTTTCTTCGCGATCATGTTGAAAAAGAGGATGTTGTGTTTGAGCATGTTGATACTAAAAATCAACTTGCTGACATTTTCAAAAAACCATTAGCAACGAAACCTTTCTTCAACATTCGTCGTGAGTTAGGGATTTTAGATCTCTCTTACTTGATGTCTTAAGCATGCATGTACCTAAATTATATATATCTCACCATGCTATTGACATGTGTTCTAAATTGTGTACGTGTGTCTTAATTGTTCATCAACTAAGGTAATATTGTTCCTTTCTCTATCTCGTTGGAATTCTGTGATTACTTGTAAAAAAAATTATATTGTCTATATGTTTTCTATGCATAAATTATTTGAACCTTGACATAATCTAATTTCATTGCATCCCTACGAATGCATAATCATCATTAGATGGCTCATATTGCATAAACATATAGTTTCTCATGGGTCTCATATCCGACTGTCCATCAAAACCTGTTAAAAACTAAAAAAAATTAAGTTTTACTTATATGAGTCAGCTCATACATGTATGAGTCGACCCATATTGAAGAAAATTGTTAAAGCAGAAACTGAGATCAGTTTCAGGTTGATGAATAAGTGTTTGAATCGACACATATTGCTTAGGATTGCTTATTTGTTTTTTATTAAACTTATGTAATTCGAAAACATTCTTAGTTAATGCTTTCACTTTGCTTATTCATGTTTTTTTACTCGTTATTGCCTATATTTGTCACTCTCTGTGAGTCTGCTATTGTGATTACCATGCTAAGCTTCATTCTTTATGAATGTCGCTAGTTTTCATTTCAATTCTGCTGAGAATGCAACTCAATTATAGTTTGTATATCTTCAACTGAATTTAATTGCTGAAAAATAGTTCTTTTCCGATTTTTGATATTGTCAAATGGGGGGAAGAAAATATGATGTTAGAGAATGAGACTTATTGATATTGTTATGCAAAAAATCAGGGGGAGCGACTCATTCATTTATTCTCCATCATCACACATCTTGCAAGTATTTGCCATCATCAAAAAGGGGGAGTTTGTGAGCAACCCTTTTCTTTGAGTAATTTTGTATGATAGAAAATATGTGTGATATAAGTATTAATGAATGATCATTATGTTTGATCTCTATGTGTGCATGATATGATAATAGTGTAGCATGTTCAAAAAGGGTCAAAAATGTGTTTTGCACATGTATCATGATTTCAGGTCAATACAAAAAGCTTTGCATCGACACATACTTAAGCAAAAATCACAAAAACAATTTTGATTCATTTTGAGTCGACTCATTCGCACTATGCATTGATACATGTCATGTTCATGCTTCTGGAAAAACGTTATAAGTCCTTTATTCATCGACACATGAACTCATGCATTGATACATATCATTTCTTGTTTTCTGGAAATCAAAATCAACTCAGCATGAATCGAGACATTCGCATTTTGTGTCGATTCATATGAAATTAAAGGTTCTGGATTAAGTGTGGAAAACAGGTTGTATCGATACATAATGACTTGCATCGACTCATACACATTTTATCTCTCTGTAATATGTCTTGCTAACAGTGTGCATTGATACATAATTCATTGTATCGACTTATCCCATGTTTTGTAACTAACATGATTTGACTCATCTTAGATATGCATCGACTCATATTGCGATTTTTGCCTCTAATATTTTTTTGTTACATATATAAGTCAGTTTTTGCAGTTAAATATCATTAGGTGTCACAAATACAGTTGGTGTGAATCAAATTTTCTAAGCATTAGAAACCCGAAAGATACTTCATCTTCATCATCTTCTCAACCACCTTGGTATTTATATTTAAATTGTATTTTCAAAAAATAATAATAATTCTAATAAACATTATATTATAACATTAAAAAGTATAAATGAGTAATAAAACTATTAAAAATAAATCAAATAAATTAAATTTAGTTGGCGGGTATGGGTGTAGGGCGGGTAATAGCATCACCCTCCCCAACACCCGCACCCATAAAAAAATTTGGGTTTTCCTCGCACCCGCACCCGTAAATCAAAACTGGGTTTTCCCTGCATCTGCACCCTCCCCCGGTTAAACTGGGTTTCCCCCGCTAATTTCAGGGCGGGGACGGATTTATTTTCCATGCCTAGAGCTTGGATCTTCTCCGTCGAAATCATTGGGTCTTTCTCGAAGCCCAAATGCTTATTATCATAGATGCAGTCAGGCCTCTAATTGAGCATGTGATAAGTAGCCTCATCCAGATTAGCTTCATTAGCCAATCCAAGGTGTAACTTGGCCTCTTGATCCATGTTTTCTTGATTGTCGGCTATGTAAGCCGCAATTCGAGTTCATGTGTTTGACTCGACCAGATCGTTAGTTCTTTTGTCCAATTCTTCTTGTAACTTGGCTTCTTGAGCCATCTTTCTCTAATTTCCAGCCATGTAGGTTGTAATATTGATCCGAGCATTTTTCTCAGACATAGTAGGAGCTATCGTCTCCCCACCTTGTCGGGGTTGCTTCGCCTTTTTCTGGTGGTTGTTCTCCCTAAATTTACCTTTCTCACACAAAGTCGTAAGTTGGGTTAACTATTATTGATTAGAATACATTTCCACGGGGTTTGAATACCTGATCAACTGGTGGGCATGGCATATGTTTGCAAATTTTTTTATCAAAGGTATTTCAACTAACATGATTGACCTCCGCCATGTAATATCTTTAGTCCGCTTTCACGTTTTTGATATTGACATCCTCTCTCTATATTGATATAATTTGGTGGAGGGATGAAGGGATTGCGCCAATGCCATCTACCCATTCCCTATCCAATAATAGATTATGATTGGATTTGGAAGGAATGACGATGAATAGGGTTTGTCAAAATGTAGTTTTGACAGCCAATTGTACCTGAATTGCCCTCGATAAATGGTCAGTTTCCCTTCATGATTGGAAGTACCATATTATGAGGCCTTAAGTTTGTGTTAAACTTTTCTATCTTCTTTAACATGGATTGTGGCATCAAGTTAACTACCTATCCACTATCAATTAGATCTTTGTTGAAACCAAAGTTGTTAACCTTTGCCCAGATGAAAAGAGGTTTCAAATGGATTTTCATTCCCATGTCTGGTTTTTCAAAGATGGCATTATACTCTTTGACACAACTGTCATTCATCACATAGTAACAGACTGGCTTGTGGTCATCCATATCTTCTGGAAAATATTCATCTTCTGTGTTAATTACATCGGTCATTACGTTATATTCAATAATACGTTACATAGGATCTCAAAACCTTCCTCTGACTCTGAGGAGTTTTCTGCTATCATCTCCCAATATTCAACTTCAACATCTTCATTCTCAATTTGTGAAGGTAGGTTTATCATCTCCTTCACTGGCCTTTCATCCTTTTCGACCTTAAGTTTAATAGTCGATGGTTGGGAAATATTCTTTCTTCCATTGGCCTTTTGGCCACTTGGTTGTCTGGTTCTCGTCTCTGGTTTCTACTAGAATCCAAAGCTTCTATAAACACTTTCTATTAGCGTTAATACCTTTGCTATTATGTTCGAGTCATGGGTTTTCCCCTTCTAATTTTGATTGTAAGTATGTTTCTTGGTGATATGAGGTTTGTTTAGTGCCAACACTTCTCCACTCTTCTCATTGGTGTTTCTTCTCTTTTAGGGGTGCACCCACTCCTTGATTGGAGCCTTCGACGGAGGTGTGTAGGTATTACTTCGACCTTCTTTGTGACTTATAGCCACATTATGTGTTCTATAGGGGACACTTCTTTTTTTGAAAGCAAAATTTGGCCTCGATTGGGGCCATTTTCCCCCCTTATGAGGTTGAGCTTAATTTTCTCAAGGCCTTCAGTATCCTTTTTGTCGAACACAACACTGCACCTGGGGAGCAACATAACTTTTGATTATTTTAGTTTGCACCAAATGAGGAAATCTATTAGTTCTTCCTTAGCATGCAGGTAGACTTCTTTCACCTTCTTAGTATATTCTAACTCAGAAACTTCCATTGTTACGCCAGGGCTCTCAATAGCTTCGACCATTAAACATTCGAGCGGATCAGCCTAGTTTACTTCTTTGATCTATAAGGGGTCAGAGTCCACCTGCATTAGGGCTTTAGCCTTGTCATCAAACGTCAGCCTTTATTCATTTAACACTCCTTACACCAAATCACTGAAAAGGACACAATGGGAAGTCTCATGACCAAAAAAATTATGAAACTTGCAAAATCCTCTTTTCTTTTGTTGCCTAAAGGTGGCGTTCTCAATCCCATAGGGACTATGATTTTCCAATCAGTAACTAAGAGGTCAAAAATTTTGTCGCACTTAGTCACATCGAAAGAATATGTTTTGGCGACGAATTTGTCATTCTTTGGTTTAACTAGATTTTTCCCATGATGGTTTCAATAATTTACAAAAGTATGGTGGTCCTAGTTTAAGCTTTGCCACATTTACATCATTCTCTTATAATTCCTCATATCCTATTCCATAATCCTAATCTCTGTCATCTACCTCGATATATTCTTTTTTATAAAACTTGTTCGAGCTAGCCTTTTCTGCCTTTAAGCATTCGATCGGTTAAACCCTATCTACTAATTGATCCATATCTCTCAGATATTAGGTATCCAATTTCTTTCGAATAGAATAATCTAGGACTCATGCATCCATTTTGACCAGTTCGTGCTCAAGCACTTGGGTAAAGCACCTTGCTTTCAGTAATTTGAACATATTTAGATGATCATCGATCAATTTAGATGCTTTATGCCTAATGTGATATGGTGGGATAACTGACTTGAGGTTTTGCATTTGTGCTCGCAAATGTTGCGATTTAGCAAGAGTCGCCACCGACTTTTATTTTATCCAAAAGGAAAGGTAAAAAAGCACAGGAAAGACCTTTGAGATTTTTTTTGGGTTCGGGGGGTAGATTATGAAAAGGGAAGGTGCTAGCACCCTTTTCATCCATGGTATTCCATGGGCTCTTAGTTACTTGTTTAGATCACTTGCTTTGCTTTTCCAATTGTTTGAAATGGTGCTTTTGTGTGTGGTTTTGAAAGTATTTTGAAAAGAGGCCTTTGTCTAGGCAACCTTTGTAATGGTTTTTGTTTGAATGTATACAAAGGTGTTTCTCTTTTGAAAAATGTTTCAATGTTTGAAAGTTGTTTGGAAATTGTTTTGAAATTGTTTGGAAATGTGTGTGATAGTTTGAAAATAGCAAGGATGGTTTGCAAATTGATGAAGTAACTAGGAGTTGTCTACCCTACTCAAAAGTCTTTCTTGTACATTTTTAACCCTTTGACATTGTTGTTTTACCATTGTACTTGGTGAACAACCCTATCTTTGGATGTTAAACGGGACGGGCGTGGGTCATCGTATGACCATGATAACAATATTGCCAAGTATCTTAGCAAGTTTTTAAGGGACTAGATCATTTTTGTTTAGGCAACCAAGATAGCGTCATCGAGGGACTATGATTTTTTGTTTTTGCATTGATTTTGCCAAGATACCTAGCATGCATACCATGGCCATTTTAAGGCAACAAAGTGGATGAAACCCTAGTGGTGCTTGTGTGCATTGTGTTGTCATTTTTCATGCATTTTTGTCTTGTGTTTAGTCATGTTATTTGTTTGATTTTGGTCTTTGCATACAAAACCCTAATCTTACTATCATGCATATAATACAACAAATTGTGTAATGCAAATCTAAGCTATTACAACAATATTATGGGAAGGGGGATACAAGTTTGAATAGGGGGTATTGCTCAAAATAAAACCCTAAAACTATTACAACCATATTGAATTTATTTGTACAAATAAATAAATAAGCAAATATTTAAATATACAATAAATGTAAATATGCAAAAAAATGTTTTTGTATTTTGTTTTATGCGTGAGAAAATATGTTTATTTATGGCCTAAAAATAAGAAAATAAAAATGATTATTTTTGGAAAGGGTGAAAACCCTAATTTTTGTTTTAAGAAAATAATGTTTTCGAATTATTTATTTATCCTTTTTGTTTAAGAAAAATAATAATAATATTATGCACAAATATTAAAATTAAATATGGTGTGGAAATATTATTTTAAGTGTATAAATAATAAAAATAAAAATATATAATATTTTTGTATTATTTACAAGTTTTATTTAGAAAAATAAGTTATATTATTATTAATAAACTATTTTTATGCCCAAAAAAATAATAAAAATAATAAAATAAAATACAAAAAAATAATGAAAATACTTTTGAGATTTTTATTTGTTTAGAAAAAATAAATAAAGTCAGAAAATATAAAAAGAAATGGAAAATATACAAAACATAGCAAATGGCCAATGGGGTGCAAATAACAAAATGTAGGGTGTCAAAAGTAGAAACAGCAAGCCCAAGCCCAATGTTCACTTCATCCCTGACCTTGGAATAAAAAAAACGCGCGTTCTGCATCTTCAACCTGTTCTTGCTATTCTTTGCATGAAATCAAAAATTTACAACATGAAACTTATAGAGTTTTAAACCACGATTCTAATGATATAAAAAACATGATCTAACTCTCAAAGACCAGAGAGAATTTCAGTGGCCCTAAATTCTAACCTAACTTTTTCAGCATGTTCAACATCTAAATTCTCCTAGCTCAGTTAATATAAATACAAGCTATGCATATGTACAACTCAAGCAACTTAAAGACTACATTTTTGCTTCACAAACCTAAGCTTAATGATGCCTAAATAAGGAGTTAGAATCTTGACAAATACCTGTTTTAGTTAAGTTTGGATATGGCAATGTAGAAGTTGTGAGTGATGCCTGAAGGTCGTGGTAGCTTGCTTGAAGTTCCCTCAACCTTTCCCAATGCTCAGCTTGCTTTAAACTTGCCTGAATCTCCTTGTAGAACTCAACCTGCAAAGCTTCAAAATGAAAATGGTGAAGTGTGAAAGTGAGGTTTCAGTTGCTGAACAATAGCTTGGATAGTTTAGGTGTGATTTATGGAATGTGTCTGAAGTGGTTCAAGACAAAACGCACGAGCCAATTTGGTTTTGGAAGTGGTTCTGCAGATACGGTCCTGTTTTGACAAGAACTTGTGATTTTGTGTTTTAGGGTGTTTGGGAGCTTGGCAAATCGTGTTTCTGACTTGGTACAATATGCTGAGGTTGTTTGAAATGAGGCTTAGACTTGGTTTTATCTGATGCACAAGTTATGTGGACTTTTGCAAGTTACTTGCTTTTGAAGCAAAAGTTGAAATGACAAAGCTCAAGGCCTGTACAGGCTAGCTCAAGGCCTGCTGAGATTTGGTGTACTTTCACTCAAGTTTGTGGACTTTGTTTGCAGCAAAAGGTTTGGTCCATGGCTCAAGATAAACAAAATTTCATAAAGTGTGCTTTATCAAAGTAGCAATGTAACCTTTTTGCCATTTTTGGATTAAACCTTTGTACAAAGCTTCAAAGATCAAAACAATGCCATTAACCATTGTATTTGAATTTAATTTATGAGTGTAAAAAGGATTAGAACCTGTAAACCAAGTACAAGCATGATCCAAATTGATTAGCAACTTGTATCAATGTGAAAAATGCCATGGACAAAAGTGAGAAATGGCCATTTTTCTTTTCTTCGATTCTCCCTAACCATAAATGATTTTGGAGAGTTCTTGGAAATTTTTGAAATCTTGTAACATGCTCTAAAATCGATGTTTGAAATGCATTTTGATATTCCTCTTGGAACTAGGTGAAAAGTTGCCATGAAGTTAGGTCAAAAATCTGCCTAAACTAGGGCAAAATTTCACTAAGTTAAAAAGTTTTTTGACCCTTATTCACAAAATCATAAATTGAGATCCAAGCATCTTTTAGGAAAACTTTGTGAATCAAAGTTGTATATTTTGTGGAGTACTATAACTTTCATGTTGGAAGTTTTGTTTGAATCCAATTGCATCATGGTGAAAAAGTTGGGAAAATTTGGGGGGGAAAAAAGAAATTTTCATAACTTAGAAAATTTCTAAGTTATGAAAAATTTCAAACTTAAACCCTAATTTTCAAAATTAGGTTTCTTGGTGAAAAAGTTTCATGTTTTGACACATCTTGATGAAAAATGACCCTTGGCACTTGATTTTGACCAAAAAGTCAAAGTTTGACTTTTCAGTGTACAGTTGATTTTTGATCAGTTGACTGGAAACTTCATTTGTCAATCCAATGCATTTGAGATCTTTTGAACCTTGTGATTAGTTCGAGATGATGCCATTGAGTCCTTGAAACCATGTTTGAACCCAATTTTCCATTGGCTAAGTTAAAAATCAGAAATTGCCCTTCTACAGTCAAAACCCTAAAAATGACCATTTTGCCCTTTTGAAGATCTGATCAAATTTCTTGAGGAGTTGTGGTCCAAACTTGATCAAATGGTTCATATGAGTCTATAATGTTGATGTGGATCAAAAATTGTGAGGTTTGTATGTAAATTGGTCATGGTTGACTTTCTCCCCAATACAGTTGATTTTTAGGTCAATTGTCCAATTGACTGGGCAAAAATGTGATTCAAGGCTTGAAACTTGGTATGAGCAATCTTATAAGTCCTAGATGGTGTATGGAAGTCATATGGGCATTGGAAGTCCAAAAATCCCTGTGCAAACTCAAACCTTAATTTCAGGCTATCGGTGCAAGGAGATGTCTTGAGCTGAGCAAACCCTAATCCTGTCTTGAGTCCAAAGAGTCTTGTGAGGAAAATCTTGATAAAATGAAAGGGAAAATTTTGGGGTACAACAGCTGCCCCTATTCAATCTTCTTGAACCTGAAGAGTTAGATTGGCGAGTTTGATTGGACACTAGAGTGCCCGTAAATTTGCACTCGTCAAAGTGTAGTTGAGGGAATGGGATTAAAGATGCCATTTGGAGAGGTGAAAGAATCTTGTCGGATATGGGCTTGTAGATGCCATCAAGAATGTTTGTTAAACTGTATGTTGTAAGTCAGAAAAATGAGTATCAGAATGGTATCCACGTTTGGAACGTATCTGAACTGTATCTGAATCTGAAATTGTATGGGCAACGGAATGGAGTCCGTGTCTGGAGCGTATCCGAGCTGTAACTGTATTTGAATCTGAATGAATAACAGAATGAATTTCGTGTATGGAGTGTATCTGCATTGTATCTGAAGTTGAGATATGTATGAGTAGCGGAATGAATTCCGTGTCTGGAGTGTATCTGAACTGTAACTGGGATCTGAATAAGTGACAGAATGACTTTCGTGTCTGGAGTGTATCTGAACTTAAAATTGATAGTTGAATCTGAATGATAAATAGAATGGCTTTTGTATCTGGAGCGTATCTGATCTGTATCATGAGGTTGAGGTCTGAATGAGTAACAGAATAACTTCCGTGTCTGGAGTGTATCCGTACTGTATCTTGAATTTGAATTCTGAATGAGTAATAGAATGACTTCCATGTCTGGAGTGTATCTTTACTGTATCTGAATAAGAGATCTAAATGAGTAACAGAATGACTTCCGTGTCTGGAGTGTATCTGTACTGTATCTGAAATCTTTGAATATTTGTTAAAGATAGCTTTTAATCTTATCCTGAAAAGGGTAAAATGTTAGCTGAGACACAAAGTTATGTTGCATGAAATGTACGATGCAATAAAATGTGTTTTATCAATGTTTATGATATATGAATGTAATGTATGCGCATGTAAGCTGATTCACTGTATTGCTGAGGAAAATAAATCCTTGATGGTTGGGGATAATGAAATCCTTGACTGCTGTCGGGGAAAATAAATCCTGGACCGCTGCTGGAGATTCAAACTCTTTGATTGCTGAGGATGAGAAATCCTTGGTGACTGTTGGAGATTAAAAATCATTGACAACTTCTGTGGGGATGTGAGAATCCTTCACGACTTTCCTGGGGATATAGGGATCCTTCAAGTCTTTGGAGTTGGAGGATGATAATCAATCTGTTGTGAAAATAATGCCAAGTGTTGCTTGAGAAACCGGCTTGGGGAATCCATAGAAATTTGAAGACTTCTACTGGGGGTTAAATAATGGGAATCCTTACTCGGCTTGGGGAATAGGGAAAAATCTGGCGATCTCTATCGGGGATCAAACAAAGGATAACCTTGGTCTGCTGGAGAATAAGGAAGACTCTGATGGATTCTACGGGGAACTAAGAATGAGAATCTTTAATCTGTTGAAGAGTAATGAAACTTTGGTGACTTCACTGGGGAAGTGAGAATGAGAATCTTCAATCTTCTAGGGGAATTTGAATCCTTGGGGACTTCATGCTGGGGAGTTAAGAATGAGAATCTTGATTCTGTTGGGGAGTAAAAACACTGTGGGGAGTAGCTATACTGCTGGGGAGATCAGGAGTTTGGGTTGTATGCCAATCTACTGAGGAGTCAAGAATGAGAATCTTCATTCTGTTGGGGATATCAGGAGTTTGGATTGTATGCCAATCTACTAGGGAGTCAAGAATGAGAATCTTCATTCTGTTGGGGATATCAGGAGTTTGAGTTGTATGCCAATCTACTGGGGAGTCAAGAATGAGAATCTTCATTCTGTTGGGGATATCAGGAGTTTGGGTAGTATGCCAATCTACTGGGGAGATCAGGAGTTTGGGTTGTATGTCAATCTACTGGGGAGTCAAGAATGAGAATCTTCATTCTGTTGGGGATATCAGGAGTTTGGGTTATATGCCAATCTACTGGGGAGTCAAGAATGAGAATCTTCATTCTGTTGGGGATATCAGGAGTTTGGGTTGTATGCCAATCTACTGGGGAGTGAAGAATGAGAATCTTCATTTTGTTGGGGATATCAGGAGTTTGGGTTGTATACCAATCTACTAGGGAGTCAAGAATGAGAATCTTCATTCTGTTGGGGGTATCAGGAGTTTGGGTTGTATGCCAATATACTGGGGAATTATCCTAGGTTAGGGATAAAACAAAAGTTTAGGGATAAAACAAAAGTTAACTGTTATTTGGTCGATTCTCAGATTTTAAGACAACTTGCTGGGGAATATGGGGAACACTAGATGGTTTCCCCTGGGGATTGATAGTTGGGAATTTGACTTGACTGGGGAAGAAAGTTTCATCTCTGCTAAGGGTCTGTAGTTCAAAGTTTTTGCTCTGCTGGGGATTGGGAGTTTGAAGTTTTAACTCTGATGGGAATTAAGGATTTGAAATTGTAACTCCGCTGGGGATATGTATTTCAAAGTTTTAGCTCCGCTGGGGATCTTAATGACGTGCTGTATAGATTGTGTATGGAAATGGGCTTAAAGATGCCATCCAAAGGTGATTGTTGACGGAAAGTTTGAACTGGATCTTAACAGAGAATGAATCAGAATAAACCATTGGGAGATTTATCTGAAACAGCAAAAGTCCAGAAATAAATACTTGAGAGATTTATCTGAAACAGTAAAAATCTGGAAACGAACCAGAATAAATCATCGAGAGATTTATCTGAAACAATAAGCATCTTGGAACATCTACAACTGGAATAAGAATCAGGGAGATCTTAGTGTCGATCTGACTGAACCAGAGAAGGTCTTAAATTAACTTTGACTGGATAAGAATCAGAAAAATCTTAGAATCGATTTAACTGAAATAGACGAAAGTCTTGGAATATCTTTAACTGGAATAAGAATCAGAGAGATCTTAGTGTCGATCTGACTGAACCAGAGAAGGTCTTGAATTACTTTGACTGGAAAAGAATCAGAAAAATCTTAGAATCGATTTAACTGAACCAGACGAAAGTCTTGGAAAATCTTCAACAGATGTCGGGGAAAATAAATCCTTGACCGCTGCTGGAGAGTATGTGTGTCTTCAAACTTTGCTTTGAATGTTTCCACTGGGGATCCCTGTCTCGTTGTTTGAGGAGGACTCCATTGGGGAATGTTGATCTTGAGAGAAATAGAATTTTTTGGAGCTTCAGTCGTCCGTTATTCTACTGGGGTACCAACTCTGTTGAATTTTGGGAACTTCGGTCGTCCGTTATTCTATTGAGGAATCATCTCTGTTGAATTTTGGGAACTTCAGTCGTCCGTTATTCTGTTGAGGAATCCTCTCTGTTGAAGAGGAAAGTTGAATGAACTACTATCTGGTAGTGGTCCAGGCTTCATAGCTTGAATTTCGTGAGAATTTGATTGCATCTTTCCTGAAAGGTAAAGGTTAGTTGCATGACATATATCAAGCAATGATGTTCTCAAAATAAATTAGATTGTGTTGTATGATGTCCTGATGTATGTAATGCTTTCAAGATGATCTCTCGATGGGGAAAATAAATCCTGAATTGATATTGGAGAAAAGAGTTGAATTCTGGCGACTTCAATGGGAAAAATCCTCAGGGATTCTTGAGGTCAACTTAGCTGGGAAGAGGTTATCAAAGATTGAAACTCTGGCTGGGAGTCCTCTTATGAGAAGGATTTCGGGGAGATTTGTCACTGCCCCTAGTAGTGAGTGTTTATGGCTTTGCCCAGAAATGTTTGACTGAATGCAATTCTTTGTTGGAATTGACATTCAATGCCCCAAGTGACGGGGACGGAGACTTGCCCCTTGTTACTCTGCACTTTGAGAGATTTCTTGAAATCTTGACTGGACTGCCCCAGGTTACTCTGCACTTTGAGAGATTTCTTGAAATCTTGACTGGACTGCCCCAGGTTTATTGGACAATGACATGTCATGTCTTCTTGTTGATAGGAGATTTTTTGCAACGGAAGTGTCATCCTGCTTGAAGTGACTTTATTCACTGAGAGATATTTTCGTTCATTGGATATTCATTGTGTGAATTTCTCCGCTGCCAAACAAATAGCCATATGCAAACAACGATATTCAAATAATGCAAAGTTTATGCTTGTCTTGAAATTTTGAAAATGCATTTTTTAGCAGAAAACTTTTGTAAGAAAGATTCAACTCAGAATTCAGAGCAAAGCCTTACAGGAGTCAGGATACCTTTTGTAACAGTATGCTTTCGAACTAACCCATGCTTCAATTAGGACTTTTGAAGGGTTGTCACGTGGCTTGGTTCACGGTTTAAGAAAAAAAGGATAAAGGCTTAAAGTATATTTGTACCCACCCACTCTTCGTGATGTTCTTCAATCCTAAACTCAGTTAATTGTGCGTTTGAACTCCAATTGAGTCTGGAACGAAATTTTGGTGATGGTTCAAACAAGTTAAATTTGTTGGAAGGCAGTCATTTTTGCAACATTATTTTGTTGAGGATTCGTAGTGACCTCTTTCTTTTGATTTATTATCCCTAATTTTTTCCTGACTATTCCTGTCTTTGAGATTTACAGTCAGCGGGATGCCCCAGTTTTCTTAAGCCTCCTTCATAGGTTTCGACTTAGTGGGATTTTCTTTTTGAGAGATAATGACTGCCTATGTGATAAGGAACCATCACCGTCTTTCGATTCCAAAGGAATGTTTTTGATGTCATTCATTGTATTACAAGATGAGAGTTTGCGACTTTAATGTGTGTTTGAATTAACTGAGAGACTACCCAGCCCCAGGTTTTGATTAAAGGTTTCAATTTGTGTTAAAACAGAAAACTTCTACTTCTTTGGCTCGAAAGGGTTGACTAGGGATTATCTTCCTTATAACTCCAGTGTTTAGGATTTGAAAGAAACGCCTGTACATCGTCAGCAAGGTCTGTCCAAAAGCATACTGTATGAGATTATGGCATTGTTTTCTTCATCCTCCCTCTAAAGGCTTGTAACTTTTAGCAAGAGTCGAATGTCATAAAGCGAGTAAAAAGCATAGTTAAAATGTAATAAAAATGAAATAATTCAAGACAAACATATGCAATGCATTAATGAAACAAATTTTGACAATAACATATAATTGTTTGAATAACAAAAGAAATTACAAATGGAAATTCAAAATGAACAAAAGCCTCTTTGTTCGAACTTGTCATTTTAGGTGGAGAGCCCTCAGCGGAAGATTTTCATCTGGCCATCTTGTGTGAACTCCAGCGTTGTTTCTTTAATCAGATCTTGAATTTTGTTTCTCAATGCCTAACAGCTATCGGTGTCATGTCCAGGACTGTTGGAGTGATACGCACATCTTGCATTTGGATTGTAGGAAAGGCTGTGTTGGGATTCCGAGGGGGGTCCTTTAATACAATCAACTTGACTTCCAACAAGCATTGCAGCACTTGAGGTAATGACATGTTAATCTCAGTGAAGCGCTTTTTAGATGTATTTCGCCTACGTCGATTACCCTGTTGACATTGGTGAGGTTGTTGTTGGGCTTGTGATCCTGAAGAAAACTGGGGAGGTCTTCTCTCGGCTTCTTGTCTCAAGGGAGGCTGAATGATGACTTGATCCTCAATCTTAGTTGTTTGCTCCATTTGGTTACATTCATCTTGATGAAGCTTGTTGGTGAGGACTCTCAGCTCCTCTTGTCCTCGAGCCAGGATTTGAATAAGAGCCATCTGGCCCACCAGTTGTCCCATCATCTAGATTTTCATTATGGATATCTCAGTTTGTAGCAGCTCCAACTGATCATCTTTGTTTCCCTCATGATTCCCCGTGATCATGCCCCTAGTGAGGAGAGATTTCAACTCTTCCTGCCCCTTGGATAGGTTCAAGAACATCTCTTGAAGTTGAGCGTTTTGAGCCTGGATGTCCTTGATAGTCTTCTCTGGAGCCATCTCTACTGAAATAAACAGTAGGAAGATAAGGGGAACTGGTGTGAAGACCTGCTTATGCATATGATGAATGATATGTATTCATGTAATGCATTCAAGGATTCAGAAATTCAAATTTGTTTTAAACAAAAAAAGAAACACACGTCATATTAATAAGATAGAATTTGTTAGTACATTAATGCCGCATGGGCAAAATAATACAAAATTCTAAGGTAAAAAGACGTTGTGCATCCTCTTTGGTTCAATGTAGGTGTTGAGAGTCTGCTCTTCGTGAAGTTGACGAGTAAGTTCCAAAACCTTCTTCTCACTTGCATAGAATTGGGCTTCAAAAGCATCGCGCTCTCCCTTGAGATGTATCCAACTCTTTTGCACATCTTCGAGTGATGTTGGCATGTCAGGATGTAGGAGGGTGTATGGAACCTCTCCTTCCATAACAGGCTCTATAATTACAGGGAGAATGTAGGGGTAAGGCATCATAAGACTTTGGGTGCGGGTTCGTACCCATTTGAGGCAAGGCTCAAGGGGGATGGAATTCTTGCGTCCCAAGGTCTTACAGTCCACCTTGTTGGGCATCCTCCAAGCTTGGATGAACCTTTGTCGGAGTCTTTGATTGTCGTCGTCGAAGTCAAAAACCAAGTCTGGAATCAGCATGTCATGTGGGCCATCCCTTCGGGCATACCCAAATTGTCTCAGTGCCAAGCAAGGGTTATAGGTGATGCCTCCCCTAATTCCATGTAGAGGGACATTAGGAAATTCTCCATAATGGTCAATGATGATGACATTCTCTTTTGATCGAGAACACCAATGGATATCTGAATGTGTAAGGATCATCAACCATTGTGACCACCTTAAACCTTACTCATTCTTCAAAACTGATTGGGGAAGATGAGAAATAAACCATCTTTCCAGTAGAGGAGTGCAACACATGAGAACACCTCTTTTCCTCATTGTTCGAGTGTGAAAAGAGTGGAGGATATCCCCAAGCAATGTAGGCACTGGATTGCGAGCCATGAAGATTTTGACAGCACTTACATCTATAAGTTGGTCAGGGTTAGGGAACAAGACCAACCCATAGATGAGAAGAGCTACAATATCCTCAAAGGCTTGTAGGTCTAGAGAATTCCAGCATTCTTGAGATTTCTCAAATAGGAACTTTGACAAGAAACCCTTGACACCACTTCTAGTTTCCCAATGGCCTATGACATCAGATGGTTGCAAGTGTAGGGCTTGAGCAACATCTTCAGGCTTTGGATCTCTTTCTGTACCGTTGAAAGGTAGTTGAAGGAGAATAGTAATCCTCAAGAGTTGAGAAAATTCCTCTAAAGTAGGCACAAGTTGGTAATCAAGAAATGTGAAGCAGTGGTGTAGGGGGTCAATGAACTGGAAGAGAACTTTCAGCATATCCTCCTCAGTGTTGGTGTTGACTAAGTTGAGAAGACGACCATGCCTCTCGGTGAATGGAGAATTCTCAGGAATCCTTGAAGCTAGCTGTTTTACCCCAAAATTTTCCCTCTCATATCTCTCAAAACATTTCAAGAAAGATCTCCAAGTTGCTCAAGGTAGCCCAAGGGTTGGCCAGACAAGCTCTCTCCTAAGGCAGTCTACCCCAAACTAGAGATTCATGTTGCATCAAGATACCTGAATCCAAGTGACCCCAAGTGCTAACCAATGTCCTAATATGTTCTCAAGATCATCCATGTCAATTTTTAAGCCTTGTAGAGAAAGTTTGCTTAGTCAATTGCTCAAAAGTCCAAAAATCGACTGTGTCGGGGCAAAAGTCAACTATGACCTACATACAGCCAAACTTCAAGAGTTTTTTGTCAACATCCTCATTTTGAAGTATATTTCATCATTTGATCAAGGGTTGATCATGATTCATCAAGTATTGCTCATAATTCATCAAGATTCAAAAGTTGCTAAATTAGGGTTTTGTAGGAAAAGTCAACCCAACTTTGACCAAGCATAACTTTCTCATACTTTATGAGAAATGACCCATCCAAATCTCATTTTGAAGAGGATACAATTCCCTAAAATCCATTTTCAACTCCCAAGATCAAAATATGCACTCACAAGAAGTTATGAATTTGGACATTATAGGTCATTTTGAAAAGTTAACAAAAACACCTTTTTTGTCAAAACTTCATACATGAGCATGGAATATCAAAATAATATGAGACCAAAAGGGTAGATTAGAGTACATCTCAAGCTTTCTAAAAAGTCCAAGAACACCTCCAAAGGTTCAAAATTGAAGAAGTTATGCATTATTGAAATTGGACTTTTTTGCAAAATTGCCAAAAGTCAACTATGCCCAAAACTTCAAATTTTGCCAAATGGGCCCATTCTTTTTCACTTGTTTTGAGTTTTCATCATAGCCCACGTGCTCTATCCCTTGCCATTTGTCTATATCATATTTTTATTAATTATTTTTATTTTTATTTGAATTAATTTGATTTAAATCAAATAAAATCAAATAAAATCCAAAAGTTATGATAACAAGGATTTGGTGATTGTTTCAGGCTCTAATTTTAGCTAGCAAGGAATTCAAATTCTCATCAAGCCATGTGCGTACAAAAAGATTGAAAAGAAGCCAATTTTGGAAGGTTGTTAAAGAAGAATCAAATCAAATTCAAAGTCATTGATGGAGAGAGATTTGGACAGAATTTGCAACCCTAATGCATTGTACAATACATAAGGAGGCGAGACAAACAAAAATCAGGGTGAGAGATCAGTTATAGAGCAAGAACAAAAACTGAAAAATCAAGCAAAAAGTGTGAGTTCGAAATCACTCTTAGAGGCAGTTTCAATGATGGTTATGGCTGTCATCAGAGGGATGAGACGAGTCTAACCATGGTGTTGGATTCCATTTATGTTGTAAAAGCTCCAGTTTTCCAAGGACAGGGATGATGTGTTTGCACTCCCCCATTTGTCCATTCAAACGAGCACGCGCTTTTTTATATTTTCTGTCCATTAATTTTTGTTTTATATATTATTACTGATTTGTATTATATTAACATAACAAGTCAAGCAACGTAGTGGCAAGCATAACATTGGAATTTTCCTTGGGGCCTGGGTTCGAATCCCAGGTCCCCCTATTTTCTCAATAACATTTTCTTGCAGGAAATCTAGTGTGCACTCAAGCCTACTATCCACCATGGACTCTCACTCTTCAGCGTGCCAGATGGCAGATGACCAGATCTGGTGGTCAGCATTAAAGGTGTACCAAAAGGCCAGTCAAACGCACATGCACTGGATTACAAAAAGTCAAACGGACCAGCATCATTGGGCCAGCAAGTTGCTATTCACACGCCCAAAATCAGGCCCATTCTCTACTTTTTTTATATTTATTTTGTTTTATTTAATTATTTTATTTTGTTTAATTTAGTCACTAACCAATCAATTAATTTCTTTTTTATAAAAAAAATCAAAAAATAATTTTTTACCCAATTAAATTTCAGAACTTTATTTTTTATTCATAAATATTAATTAATTAGGTTGATTAATTAGGTAACTTTCATTTATTTTTGCAAACATTTAAAATTAAATAGAATTAATAGGTTTTAAATCATTAATTTAATTATTTTATTTTCTTTCCTAAATTAACAAAAACTCCAAAATATGTCATTAATTATTTTTTCATTTAATTAATTTAAAAATTAATTTAGCATTTAATTTTAGGATTTAACTTCTTTTCTTAAAAATAAAAACAACAAAAAACATTTATTTTAATTAAAAGGGTCAAAACCCTAATTTCACATCCAATTTCATTCTGCGTCGCGCGCTTTGTTTTTTATTTAATTATTGTATCTGCCCCCGGATTGTAATAATTAATTAGGACATTTACTTTTACCGCTTTTATTTTATTTTCAAAGGGTTGTCTTTGGCGATGTAAATACCCGACGCCTTGTAATAATTTAGTTTAAATTCCGCATTTTAATTCTGCAAATTATACAACTGTTAGATGTTTGATAATAGGGTTTGCATGACAAGAATGAATGTTTAATCTTAAAATGGTTAGATCACCCTAAACATGTGCAAAGATAAAAATAACTGAAATCAACACACTCGCACATGCGCACTCCTAGGGTACACCCCACTTGGTTGCCTTCGTAAACGGTCATTGAGTATAGGTTGTTTTAGAGGTTGCCCTCTTGTCTAAAAGATCATAGTTGCCTCGAAATGGTTGCCTCGGATATTGTTGCTTCGAATAAATGATCTAAGATATTAGGGTTACCGCTAAGATAATCTAACATTGCTTTAGTGACCGTAAGTCCCTCTTCGAATTGACCCTCAAAACTCCAACGATGATGCTACCTACTCACTAATAGTGGGATAGCATTGTCTAAAGGAAATTAGCATAGAACGATTCTTTTTCGAGTACGTAGATTAGTTCTTAGATACTTGATCATCCAAAACAAAAAATCTTCACACTTACACTCCTTTATAAACAAAGTTTTCAAAAACACTTCATTACACTCTTGAAGACAGAAGCAAGAGTTAAATCAAAGTCAAAACAAAAACTTTTCAAAACCCACAAGCACAAAGAAAACAATTTTGAAAATGATGAGCAAGTACCTAAGAGCCCGTAGATAACTATGGATAAAAAGGGTGCTAATACCTTCCCTTTCTATAATCTACCCCCCGTACTCAAAAATATCTCGAAAAAGGAATTTTTCTGTGCTTTTTTTCCTTTCCTTGTTGGATAAAATAAAAGTCGGTGGCGACTCTTGCTTACCGCGACATTTTGCAAACACAAACGCAAAATGCGAACCAGCATTTAAAAAACAGTCAGTTCTTCCCACTGTATCACATAACTGGCAACTCTGCTGGGGAGTTAATAAGTGGGGTGTACCTTAGGAATGGTTCATCATATTGTTTTCTATTGTTTGATTTGATTGCTTTATCTTTGTGGGCTTTGTATCGGAGTTACTATAGATCCTAACCCGGATCTTGGGATACCTTTTAGGTAAGTAGCAATAGACTGTGAGGGAACTGTACGGCGTAGACCGATATGGTTGAAGTAGTAGCTACGTTGGTGTGACACTTTAGTTTGTACCGATATCCCTTGTGGTGGAACAAGGAGAATATGGGGCTGCTAAGGGGTCATTAAGCACCAACTGACCTTAGAACCTATAATTGACCAACTTGGCCATAAAAAAGTAGCAGTATGCTACACTCATTGAGACCATACCTCGCGATGATTCCGGCCGCAACAAAAGGTTGCTAAAATGGAATTATGACCGATCGAGGATGGTCAGTGATATTGAGAACCTCTAGAACCCGGTTACTATTACTAGGACAGGTTGAACCAACTAAACTGAAAGAGGGTAATACCTAAACTCCATGCCAGCCTAAAATTTAAGGGCTATTGTGTGACTTGTGTGCTTTCAACTTGAACTACTTGCATATGTTTGTTATCTAACAACTTGAGTTCCTTGCAGGTTTTGTTTACAGTTCTTATCCAATACCTTAGATTTCTTGCCGGATTTACTTGTTTACATTACCTCGTACTTTTGCTTAAATGCATAACATACACATCATAACATCATGCCTTAACATTTCCTTAACCATTTCAAGGATCTGAAAGGTTTGTGATGAAGGTTATGGTAAATCAAACGTCTAGCAAGGGGCAAAGGGGATTTATTTTCCTCTAGCCAACGTCATCTAGAGATCAAAACACGATAATTTGAGTCGGTGGCTATGACCCACTCGATATGGTGAGCTTGACTCTTGATGACATGAAGTTTCTTCAATCAAAGCTGCAAAATTCAAATTCTAACAGTTTCTTGTTTACCCCGCGAGATCCTTGAAAACATTGCATACATATATCATACATATCATTGCATAACAAGTCTCCCAGTACAGGTCTCTCATGTTCTCGCTGTTTTTTTCAGCAATGGCTCTCCAACAAGACAACCAAGATCTTCAAACTCAAGAATCTTGGTTCAGGGACGTATTCCTAACCCTATCCAAGAGGCAGGAAGAGTTGAAAACACTCCTCGTCGAGAACTTGGTCAAGAAAAGTCCTGAAGACAATAAGGACGAACGACTGGAACAACTACAAGCTGAGTTAGGTGCCATGAAAACCCATATGCTAGTGTAGATGGACCTTATCCAAAGCTTAGCCCGGGAAGAAGAAGAGCTGAGAACCATCATCAGCCAGCTTCATCAAGACAAATACAACAGCATGAAGCAAACAGTCGAGACCAGGGACCAAGTCATTGATCAGCCTCCAAGAAGACAAAGATTTGGTTTGGTAAAGAATGGACCTATTTAGGTTGCTACTACCTCACGGGTCCAACAACAACCTCGCCATAAACAACCGGTTAATCAGAGTAAGCCGGATAGGCCCAAGAAGCAGTTTACCAAGCTCAACATGCCGCTGTCCCAAGCTTTGTAATACCTGTTGAGATTGAATCTGGTGACGTTGGTAGGACCTCATCTGAATCCTAAGACTTCTTCACCTAACTACAATCCTGATGCAAGGTGTGCATACCATTCCAACAGCCCCGGGCATGATATTGACGACTGTTGGAAGTTGAAGTACAAAATTCAAAACCTGATTGATTAAGGAGCATTGGAATTCACACAATATGGTCAACTGGAATGTTTCTGTCAATCCTCCAAGGCTCACCATTTGAAGTACGAGTTCTGACAAAAGAGGCTTTTGTTTATTAGAATTTTAAATTTGTAATTTTCTTTTGATTTGTTCGAATATCTACTCATGTCAAATTTTGTTACTTCATCAATGCATTGCATATGTCTGTTTTGAATCAATCCATTCGTATTCACTATATTTAAATTGCTTTCATTTTTTGTGATGTTCAACTCTCGATTAAAAAATTCTAAGCCTTTAGAAGGAGGATGACGAAAATGATATCAAAATCTCTACAGTATGCTTTTGAACAGACCCCACTGACGATGTACAAGCGTTGTTTCAAATCCTAAACAGTGGAGTTATAAGGAAGATAATCCCTAGTCAACCCCTTTGAGCCAAATAAGTTGGAGTTTTTCTTTTCACACAAATTAAAACCCTTAATCACAACCTGGGGCAGGGTCGTTTCTCAGTTAATTAGGTTGCATAATGAATGGCATCAAAGAGGTCCTTCCAAAATAAAAGATGGTGATGGTTCCTTATAATCGTCAGGACAGGCAGTCATTATCTCTCAGAAATAAAAGCCCATTAAGTCAAAACCTATGAAGGAGACTTACAAAACTGGGGCATCCCGCTGACTGTAATCACAAAAGAAACAGTTCAGGAAAAAGACAGGGATAATAAAATCAAAAAGAAAGAGATCCTACAAATTCTCAACAAAAATGATTGTCTGTTCAAAATAAACTGTCAGTATCCAAACCATCACCGGAACACCAAGGACAATATTCCAGAACTCAACTGGGGTTCTAAATGCACAATTAGCTGAGTTTAGGATCGAAGAACATCACGAAGAACGATTGGGTATAAATAAATTTTGAGCCTTTATCCTTTGTTTCTTGAACCGTGAACCAGGCCACGTTATAACCCTTAAAAGTCCTAGCTGAAGCATGGGTTAGTTCGAAAGCATACTGTTACAAAAGGTATCCTGACTCCTATAAGGTTTGTTGTAAATCCTGAGTTGACATCGCATTTCATAAAATTTGCCTGATTTACTGAAAATGCATTTTCAAAAAAAATTTCAAGACAGACATAAGCTTTGCATTCTTAAAATAACATGGTTTGCATATGACTATTTGTTCAACAGCAGAGAAATTCGCATGACGAATATCTAGTGAACAAAAACCTTCTCAATAAAAAGGATCACCTCAAGTGAAAAAACACTTCCAACCAAGGGGAACGGTGTGATCATTGTCCATCATCTGGGGCAGTCAAGTCAAGATTCAAGGAATCTCTCAAAGATGCCAAATAGCCAGGGGCAGGTCTCCATCTGAATCACTTGGGTCATTGGACATGAATTCCAGCAACGAATCTTGTATGATCAAACGAACATCTTCTGGTAGTGTGGCAACACAACACTACCGACAATGACAACTCCCTACACCATGAGAGCGTGGACATAGTCAAAAAATACTGCGCATGAACAATGACCCGCTAGGTTGACAGGCCTAGGCAAAAATAAGGGCATCCCGACGAACCAAAAGGGTTCGGGCAAAAATTACGGATAAAAACAAAAAATATTTGTACACCCGGTAATTCAAAAACCTGAGAAGGCGGCTTGGGCAAAAAAGGGTATCCCGGTGGACTGAAAATCTGAAAAGACAGTCCAGGAAAAAGTTAGGGATTAAAGCGTATGACTATGTCCGTCATCTAGTCACTTGCCTACGAGAAGAATATTTGTCATTTCAATCGGAAATTACCAAGCACCTTATAGGTTGGAATAATACTCGATCCACAAGGCCTCCGCAGGCACCTTCTCCCGCAGATAAAGGGGCAGAAAAGTCTCGATGCAAAGTCATTGTCATATCCTCAGCCCGCGTCCCAATAACATCTACACTCTCGGCAAAGTAAGAAAAGGACAGTGGTGTTAATTCCCCCCAACTGAGGCTTGCAACCACGAATGGGTCGGTAAGATTCTCCCCAAGCAGAGTTTATCTATCACCAGCACTGGAAGATTATCCCCAGTGGAGTCTGGAAGATTATCCCCAATAGAGTCTAAAAGGGCTATCCCCAGTAAGGTCGCTATTGGAAAATCATCCCCAGTGGAGTTATTCCCTTTCACAAAATAGGAATTCAATCCCCAACAAGGTTCATTATCACCAGCAACGGTAATTCATCCCCAGCTGAATTTATCAACGGAATCCTCAACAGAGCATCTCTTCCCCACAGAGTCATTTCCTCGTCAGTTTATTCCCCAGCGGAGTTATCCTCTCCTGCAGGTTTATTCTCACAAACATCTTCATCCACTGTCTCTGGAAGAAATGAAGAGTTCAATTCTTTTCTCCAACAACAATCTGGGATTTATTTTCCCCAGCTAAAAACATCACATTTTCATAAATCATGACATGCATACGCATCATACGACACAATCTCATTTATTTTGAGAACATCATTGCTTGATACATATCATGCATTACATACAGCTAACCTTTACCTTTCAAGAAATATTTTCACAAAATTCAAGCTATGAAGCTTTTACCTCAGTCGAATTACGGACGAGCTCCTAAATCTCGACAAAGATGTTTTCTCAGTTGAATTACAGACAAGTTCCTAAAATCTCGACAAAGATGTTTCCTCGGTTGAATTACAGACGGGTTCCTAAATCTCAGCAGAGATGTTTCCTCAGTTGAATTACGGACAAGTTCCTAAATCTCAGCAAAGATGTTTCCTCAGTTGAATTACGGACGAGTTCCTAAATCTAAGCAGAGATGTTTCCTCAGTTGAATTACGGACGAGTTCCTAAATCTCGACAGAGATGTTTCCTCAGTTGAATTAAGGACTAGCTCCTAAATCTCAACAAAGTTATTTTCTCAGTTGAATTACGGACGATGTTCCTAAATCTCAGCGAAATTATTTCCTCAGTCGAATTACGGGCAAGTTCCTAAATCTCAATAGAGATGTTTCTCCAAGTTGAATTATAGACAAGCTCCTAAATCTCAGCATAAATATTCCCCCGGTTGAAGTACGGATGAGCTTCTAAATCTCAGCAAAGTAGTTGAATTACGGACGAGCTCCTAAATCTCAACAAAGTAGTCAAATTACGGACGAGTTCCTAAATCTCGACAGATCTTCCCCAGTTGAATTATGGACGATGTTCCTAAATCTCAGCAAAGTTGTTGAATTATAGACGAGTTCCTAAATCTCGACAGATATGTTCCTCGATTGAATTACGGACTGGCTCCTAAATCTCAGCAGAGATGTCTTCTTAGTTGAATTATGGACGAGCTCCTAAATCTCAGCAAATTTGATTCCTCCAGTTGAATTACGGACAAGTTCCTAAATCTCAGCAAAGTTGTTGAATTACGGACGAGCTCCTAAATCTCGACAGATATGTTCATCGGTTGAATTATGGACGAGTTCCTAAATCTCAGCGAAGATATTTCATCAGTTGAATTACGGACGATGTTCCTAAATCTCAACAGAAAGTTGTTTAGTTGAATTACGAATAAGCTCCTAAATGTCGACAAAACCAGTTGAATTATGGACAAGCTCCTAAATCTCGACAAAACCAGTTGAATTACGGATGAGCTCCTAAATCTCGACAAAGTCAGTTGAATTACGGACTAGCTCCTAAATCTCAGCAAAGATGTTTTCTTAGTTGAATTACGGACGAGCTCCTAAATCTCAGCAAAAGTTGTTCCCTCAGTTGAATATGGACGATTGAAGTTCCTAAATATCAACAGAGATGATTCACCAGCAGAATGACGGATGGCGAAGCTTCTAAATTTCTATCTCTCTCCACCAAAGATCAGACTTCCCCAGCGGAATCTTCCTCAACAACAGATATACAATTTCTTGCTAAGTAATCTCCTATGCGATCGACACTCTTCCAGATGGCATCTTTAAGCCCATTCCCGACATCACAAGACAATTACCACTTCATGCGAGTGCAAATTTCTAGGCACTCTAGTGTTCAATCCACTTCCACCTTCGGATTACGAAAGGCACGAAAGCCAATCTGCATCCTCAGGTTTAAGAAGATTGAACAGGGGCAGCTTTTGTACCCCAAAATTTTCCCTCTCATATCTCTCAAAACATTTCAAGAAAGATCTCCAAGTTGCTTAAGGTAGCCCAAGGGTTGGCCAGACAAGCTCTCTCCTAAGGCAGTCTACCCCAAACTAGGGTTTCATGTTGCATCAATATACTTGAATCCAAGTGACCCCAAGTGCTCACCAATGTCCTAATATGTTCTCAATATCATCCATGTCAAGTTTCAAGCCTTGCAGAGAAAGTTTGCTTAGTTAATTGCTCAAAAGTCCAAAAATCGATTGTGCTAGGGCAAAAGTCAATTGTGACCTACATATAGTCAAACTTCAATATTTTTTGTCAACATCCTCGTTATGAAGTATATTTCATCATTTTATCAAGGGTTTATCATGATTCATTAAGGATTGCTCATAATTCATCAAGATTCAAAAGTTGTTAAATTAGGGTTTTAGAGGAAAAGTCAACCCAACTTTGACCAAGCATAACTTTCTCATACTTTATGATAAATGACTCATCCAAAGATCATTTTGAATAGGATGCAATTCCCTACAATCCATTGCAGCTCCCAAGATCAAAATATGCACTCACAAGAAGTTATGAATTTGGACATTATAGGTCATTTTGAAAAGTCAACAAAAACACCTTTTTTCTCAAAACTTCATACATGAGCATGGAATATCAAAATAAGATGAGACCGAAAGGGTTGATTAGAGGACATCTCAATATTTCTAAAAAGTCCAAGAACACCTCCAAAGGTTCAAAATTGAGGAAGTTATGCATTGTTGAAGTTGGACTTTTTTGCAAAATTGCCAAAAGTCAACTATACCCAAAACTTCAAATTTTGCCAAATGGGCCCATTCTTTTTCACTTGTTTTGAGTTGGCATCATAGCCCACGTGATCTAGCCCTTGCTATTTGTCTATATCATATTTGTATTAATTATTTTGATTTTTATTTGAATTAATTTGATTTAAATCAAATAAAATCAAATAAAATCCAAAAGCATTGATAACAAGGATTTGGTGATTGTTTCAGGCTCTAATTACAGCTAGCAAGGCATTCAAATTCGCATCAAGCCATGTGTGTACAAAAATATTGAAAAGAAGCCAATTTTGGAAGGTTGTTAAAGAAGAATCAAATCAAATTCAAAGTCATTGATGGAGAGAGATTTGGACAGAGTTTGCAACCCTAATGCATTGTACAATACATAAGGAGGAGAGGCATACAAAAATCAGGGTGAGAGATCAGTTATAGAGCAAGAACAAAAAATGAAAAATAAAGCAAAGAGTATGAGTTAGAAATCACTCCTAGAGGCAGTTTCAAGGCTTGACACTTCTCCCAATCGCTTCCTGGCAATCCCAGGAACCTAAAGCAATCAAGACTAATCGTTTTCAAGCCCTCTAGTGTACTGTAAGGCCGTCACGGTATCATCTCTTACTTGAAATCGATTAGCTTCATTCTTAAATCTATAATGAAAAATAATTGCATATTCTTGATCACTATGATGTTTGCAAGCTTTTTCCAATAACCAATTTCATTTATCTGGACCAAATCGAAATTCACCATAGCTAGGGTTTCGAGTTTGCTTTTAGGGTTTTCGTTTTCAGGTACAATTGGCCTCAATGATGGTTATGGCTGTGATCAGAGGGATGATACGAGTCTAACCATCGTGTTGGATTCCATTTATGTTACCTGTGGAAGAATTTGGAGTAAGGCTACGATATTAGTTGCGATAAAATCCGCAGGTAAAAGCTCCAGTTTTCCAAGGACAGGGATGATGCGTTGGCACTCCCTCATTTGTCCATTCAAACGAGTGCGCGCTTTTTTATATTTTCTGTCCATTAATTTTTGATTTATAATTTATTACTGATTTGTATTATATTAACAAAACAAGTCAAGCAGCGTAGTGGCAAGCATAACATTGGAATTTGCCTTGGGGTCTGGGTTCGAATCCCAGGTCCCCCTATTTTCTCAATAACATTTTCTTGCAGGAAATCTAGTGTGCACTCAAGCCTACCATCCACCATGGACTCTCACTCTTCAGCGTGCCAGATGGCCAGATGGTCAGATCTGGTGGTCAGCATTAAAGGTGCACCAAAAGGCCAGTCAAACGCACATGCACTGGATTACAAAAAGTCAAACGGACCAGCATCATTGGGCCAGCAAATTGCTATTCACACACCCAAAATCAGGCCCATTCTCTACTTTTTTATATTTTGTTTGTTTTATTTAATTATTTTATTTTGTTTAATTTAATCACTAACCAATCAATTAATTTCTTTTTTATCAAAAAAATCACAAAAATATTTTTTTACCCAATTAAATTTCAGAACTTTATTTTTTATTAATAAATATTAATTAATTAGGTTGATTAATTAGGTAACTTTCATTTATTTTTGCAAACATTTAAAATTAAATAGAATTAATAGGTTTTAAATCATTAATTTAATTATTTTATTTTCTTTCCTAAATTAACAAAAACTCCAAAATATGTCATTAATTATTTTTTTCATTTAATTAATTTAGCATTTAATTTTAGGATTTAACTTCTTTTCTTAAAAATAAAAATAACAAAAAACATTTCTTTTAATTAAAAGGGTCAATACCCTAATTTCACATCCGATTTAATTCCGCGTCGCGCGCTTTGTTTTTTATTTAATTATTGTATCTTCCCCCGGATTGTAATAATTAATTAGGACATTTACTTTTAACGCTTTTATTTTATTTTCAAAGGGTTGTCTTTGGCGATGTAAATACCCGACGCCTTGTAATAATTTAGTTTAAATTTCGCATTTTAATTCTGCAAATTATACAACTGTTAGATGTTTGATAATAGGGTTTTCATGACGAGAATGAATGTTTAATCTTAAAATGGTTAGATCACCCTAAACATGTGCAAAGATAAAAATAACTGAAATCAACACAATCGCACATGCGCACTCCTAGGGTACACCCCACTTGGTTGCCTTTGTAAACGGTCATTGAGTATAGGTTGTTTTAAAGGTCGCCCTCTTGTCTAAAAGATCATAGTTGCCTCGAAATGGTTGCCTCGGATATTGTTGCCTCGAATAAATCATCTAAGACATTAGGGTTATCGCTAAGATAATCTAACATTACTTTAGTGACCGTAAGTCCCTCTTTCGAATTGACCCTCAAAACTCCAACGACGATGCTACCTACTCACTAATAGTGGGATAGCATTGCCTAAAGGAAATTAGCATAGAACGATTCTTTTTTCGAGTAGCTAGATGTGTTCTTAGATACTTGTCCATCCAAAACAAAAAATTTGCACACTTACACTCCTTTATAAACAAAGTTTTCAAAAACACTTCATTACACTCTTGAAGACAGAAGCAAGAGTTAAATCAAAGTCAAAACAAAAACTTTTCAAAACCCACAAGCACAAAGAAAACAATTTTGAAAATGATGAGCAAGTACCTAAGAGCCCATAGATAACTACGGATAGAAAGGGTGCTAATACCTCCTCTTTCTATAATCTACCCCCCGTACTCAGAAATATCTCGAAAAAGGAATGTTTCTATGCTTTTTTTCCATTCCTTGTTGGATAAAATAAAAGTCGGTGGTGACTCTTGCTTACCGCGACATTTTGTGAACACAAACGCAAAATGTGAACCAGCATTTCAAAAACAGTAAGTTCTTCCCACGGTATCACACTAGCTCCTTGAGTTGAGGAGGGATTCTTACAAGGTTGACTTGGATAGTTTTCCTGCAAAGTGAATCCATTACCTACAAAACAGGAACAAAGATGAAGATCCAAAATCCTTGAAATGGTTAGTGGATGCATATGATGCTTCATGATGTCCATGATGTTACGCACAAGTATATATGTACAAACAAATCACACAAGTTCCTAGTTTCAAGCTTGCATGGGGTTTCATAGGTAAGTACCCTCTTGAAGTTTAGTTGGCTCAACCTGTCCTAGAAATAGTAAACGGGTTCTAAGGAGCTCAATATCACTGGATTATTTTCTGTGTTCATTGTTTCAGTTTATCCACTCTACTGGCGACCGAAATATTCCAAGAAAACAACCCTCAATGAGTGTAGTATCGATTATCTACCAACTTCGGACTGCACCAAAGCCGGCCATCTCACTACCCCTAAAAAGGAAAAGTTGGTCAAGTAAAGGTTCTAAAAGTCCATTAGTGCTTCATGACATCACTCAGCGGCCCCTTATTATCTTTGATTGACTCAAAGGCTACCGGTACCCACAAATATGTCGCACTAATATAGCTATTGCTTAGACCATGTCGGTATACCCCGCACAGTTTCCACAACGTATTGCTATTTACCTATGAATGTTTCCCGAATCCGGGTAGAGGATTCAAACCCAAACAATAGAACCAAAGTGTAAATCATACAAGTCAAACAAGATAAGCATGTAAAGGTGATCTAAAATCCTAAGGTAACCTCACTTTTTAGATTATTCCCCAGCAGAGTCGCCAGTTTTGTGATGCGGTGGGAGAACTGACTTGAGGTTTTGCGTTTGTGTTTGCAAATGTTGCGTTTTAGCAAGAGTCGCCACTGACTTTTATTTTATCCAAAAGGAAAGGTAAAAAAGCACAGGAAAGACCTTTGAGATTATTTTTGGGTTCGGGGGGTAGATTATGAAAAGGGAAGGTGCTAATCTTACTATCATGCATATAATACGATAAATTGTGTAATGTAAATCTAAGCTATTACAACAATATTATGGGAAGGGGGATACAAGTTTCAATAGGGGGTATTTCTCAAAATAAAATCCTAAAACAATTACAACCATATTGAATTTATTTGTACAAATAAATAAATAAGCAAATATTTAAATATACAATAAATGTAAATATGCAAAAAATGTTTTTGTATTTTGTTTTATGCATGAGAAAATAAGTTTATTTATGGCCTAAAAATAAGAAAATAAAAATGATTATTTTTGGAAAGGGTGAAAACCCTAATTTTTGTTTTAAGAAAATAATGTTTTCTAATTATTTATTTATCCTTTTTGTTTAAGAAAAATAATAATAATATTATGCACAAATATTAAAATTAAATATGGTATGGAAATATTATTTTAAGTGTATAAATAATAAAAATAAAACTATATAATATTTTTGTATTATTTACAAGTTTTATTTAGAAAAATAAGTTATATTATTATTAATAAACTATTTTTATGCCCAAAAAAATAATAAAAATAATAAAATAAAATACAAAAAATAATGAAAATACTTTTGAGATTTTTATTTGTTTAGAAAAAATAAATAAAGTCGGAAAATATAAAAAGAAATGGAAAATATACAAAACATAGCAAACGGGCCAAGGGGGTGCAAATAACAAAATGGAGGGTGTCAAGGTAGGCTCTCAGACCTTTGGGTCCACCTTCTACATGATGGACATCAAGTTATCCTACTCTTGTTTGTTGGGTCGTCCTTGGATCCATGAAGTCGGGGCCGTTACTTCTACACTGCACCAAATGTTGAAATATCCGGTGAAAGGGAAGATTGTCATTGTGCATGGAGAAGAGGAGTATATGGCGAGCCACCTGAACTCCTTCAGGTATGTGAAGATGGACGGGGAATTCATAGAGACTCCTTGTCAAATCTTTGAAGAGGTTCCCTAGATTTTGGCGTCAATCGAAACTACCACCAGCACCAAACCTCCTCTGAAGATGGCTTCTCTCAAGGGCACCAGAGCAGTGGTCAGAGAAGGTGGGTGTAATAACTGGGGAAAGCTCCCTGATTTTACTCAAAAAATTGACAAATTTGGTTTGGGCTTTACTTCAGGAGCTCAAAGGGTTGTTCGACGCGCTCGGGCTGGAGGACCTCCCCTACGCATCAACAATCGTGGGGTCAATGCTATTGAAGGCAGTGAGGACGAATTTGACATTGACAGTTGGATATACCTGACTACCAATGGTGGACCGAGTAATTGGACGGCCAGAGATTTTATACCAGTTTCTTTTATCCCGCAGTAATTGTCTTACTTGTTTTCTGAGTTTGTAATAAACAATTTAAACTTTATGGCCTTGTGGCTTACCCGAGGCACAATGGTTCTATCTGTGAGGGTTATTATATGTCATTTCATATATATTCAATAAAAAATTGGACGTTCCTTGCATACAAATTTTGCGCTCTCTGTTTTTCTTTTCTGTTTTTACTTTATCGAAACAGCTATGCTCTTACACACACTCACGTATCAAACTGCATATCCATATCCACCCTGGATCCCATTGATAATAGTTCTGCCATTGTCAGTCATGACTTCCAAAATCCGATCAACCAAGTCGAGGACGAAAGTGAGGACGATTGTGAGGTTCCTGGAAAACTTGCTAGACTATTACAGCAGGAAGAGAGGGCTATACAGCCTCGTGAAGAGCCAGTTGAGAAGGTAAACTTGAGTACGGAGGTGGACAAAAAAGAAGTCAAGATTAGCATAAATCTGGAGACTAAGATCAAAGAGTGTTTGATACAGATGTTACACGACTATGTTGAGATCTTCTCCTGGTCATATGAAGACATGCCTGGTTTAGACACTGATATTGTGGTACATCGTCTGCCAACTAAAGAAGATTGTCCTCCAGTTAAACAGAAGGTCCGCCGTATGCGCCCTAAAATGTCAGATAAGATCAAAGAGGAAGTCATGAAGCAGTTCGACGCAGGGTTCTTAGCTGTCACCTCATATCCGCAGTGGGTTGCCAACGTTGTTTCGGTACCTAAGAAGGACGGCATGGTCCAGATGTGTGTAGATTACAGAGACCTGAACATGGCGAGCCCTAAAGATGACTTCCCGCTTCCCCACATTAATGTTCTGGTTGACAACACCGCGCAGTACAAAATCTTCTCCTTCATAGATGGTTTCTCTGGCTACAACCATATCAAGATGGCTCCCGAAGACACGGAGAAGAAAACCTTCGTCACACAGTGGGGCACCTTCTGTTAGAGGGTGATGCCTTTTGGGTTGAAGAATGATGGGGAAACCTATCAGTGATCCATTGTGGTTTTTGTAGTTGTTTAGGTATTGGCTTGCATTTTTGGTAAAACCCAAGTGTATGTGTGAATGTCATGACTGATGTCATAACATTCTAGTTTAGTTTGTACTGACTCATTAGGTACCTTTGCAGAAAAATATTGTAATTCAAGTACTGATGTTTATAAGTGTGTATCTGAGCATTTTGCAAAATGATCACATTTTGCTAAATCAGTAGACAGGTTTTCTCAGATGTCATAACAAATGTTATGACATCCTGTTCTGAACTAACAGGTTTGCAGGTTGGATAAGTCTGAGTTTTTTCAGGAAAATAACTCAGTCTTTCCAGAACAGAATCCTGCGTTTTCTGAGGGGTAACCTAGCTCAACCCTAACCTGGTTAATAAAGTCCTGTGACCTGGTCTTTAGGTCAAACGGAATTAACCCTAGGTTTTTGTGGAAACCCTAACTGAAGTTGCAGCTGCTATATATTCAACAGAGCTGCTGTTTTGCAAGGAATCCCTTTCGTTGATCAGAAGATCATTTGTAAACTGTATAGGTTTGATTATTGTACTCCAAGCAATTATCATTGTGATAAGTGACTTGGAATAGGTTTTTAATTGTAAGGGTTGTGTAGCACTCAAAGCTTTGAAGCAAGAGTGTTTGAATGTTCCTTGACTAAAGCTGTGAAGCAGAGTCAAGTTAGTTGCGTGCATCACTCAAAGCTGTGAAGCAAGAGTGATTGTGTTGCTTGATTAAAAAGCTGTGAAGCTTAATCAAGTGTTTGTTTTTGAAGAGTGTCTTCATCAATTCTTTAGTCAAATTGTTTTATGTATCACTGCTGTGATTGAGGGGGAGTGAGTAGGAACTCAGGTTTAAGTTGTACTTAGATTGGAATTGCATTGGGTAGGTCTTAAGTGAAGGAGATAAACTGGTTGGTTTATTCCTGAATTAACATCTCTTATAGTGGATTTCCTCCCTGGCTTGGTATCCCCCAGAGTAGGTGTTGTTGCACACTGAACTGGGTAAACAATTGACTGTGTTCTTTATTGCTTTTGTATTTACTGTCATATAGTAAGTCAGATACGGTGTCATAACATTGAACGTGACATTGAGTATCTGCAGCCAGAATTTCAATTGGCATCAGAGCAGGCACCCTGCCTGTATTACTGGGTGAGATCTAGGGATATCACTTTCTGGCACTATGGACAAAGAAGGAGTTTTTGGAAATAGACCACCCATTCTGGATGGAACTAATTATGACTACTGGAAACCTCGTATGATTGCCTTCCTAAAATCTCTGGACAAAAAGGCTTGGAGAGCTGCTGACAAAGGATGGATTCATCCCACCATAACTGAGAAAGATGAGACAATCAGTCTGAAGCCTGAGGAAGATTGGAGTAAAGAAGAAGATGAGTTAGCTCTGGGAAATTCAAAAGCTTTAAATGCCTTGTTCAATGGAATTGATAGAAACATTTTCAGACTAGTACATCAATATGAACTGGCCAAGGAAGTTTGGGACACTCTCAAAACTACTCATGAGGGCACTTCCAAAGTAAAAATGTCAAGGCTTCAGATGTTGACTACCAAGTTTGAGAATCTAAAAATGATGGAAGATGAAACCATTCATGAGTTTCACATGAACATCTTGGAGATTGCCAACACCTCAGGAGCACTGGGAGAAAAGATGTCAGAAGAAAAACTGGTAAGGAAGATTCTCAGATCCTTGCCTAAAAGATTTGCAATGAAGGTAACTGCCATAAAGGAAGCCCGGGACATCAGCAAGTTGAAAGTGGATGAACTTATTGGGTCTCTTCAGACTTTTGAGATGGGGATCACTGATAATGGTGACAAGAAGAACAAAAGCATAGCACTTGTATCCAACACTGATGTTGAAAACAAGGAGAATGAAGAAGAAAATATATCAGAAGCTATTGCCATGCTTGGAAGACAGTTCAACAAGCTCATCAAAAGAATGGATCCAAAGTCAAGGTCTAATGTTCATAACATTCCCTCTGACATTGACAGTTCCAGCAGAAGACCAAGGTCAGAAGATAAGGGAAACCAAGGCAGAGGTATTCAATGCCATGGATGTGAAGGATATGGATATATTCGAGCTGAATGTCCTACCTTTCTTAAGAAACAAAAGAAAGGAATGACTGTTACTTGGTCTGACTATGATTCAGAAAGTAATTCTGAAGAAGAATCTGCCAAACTAGTTACTGCTCTAACTAGTGTTTGTACTTCTGAAAGTGACACTAGTGATGAAGAAGTGACATTTGAAGAACTGGCTGATACCTACAAGAAATTGTGTATCAGAAGTGCTGACGTCTGTGTGCAGAATGAGAAACAATCAAAACTCATTATAAAGCTGGAGGCTGAAAAAAGGGCAGATCTTGTAACTATAAGTCACCTAGAAGGGGAAGTTCAATTACTGAACTCACAACTGAACCAAATGACAAAATCTGTCAAGATGTTGACCAATGGATCAGATAAATTGGAAGAGATCCTACAAGTGGGACAAAATGTGGGAAACAAATCTGGTCTAGGATTTGTGGAAGCTAAGAAACCTGGTGCAGACAAGAAGATCAGGCATGTTAAACAATTGTCAAAGCAGATGTCTCAACACAACTCTCAACATCAGAAATACATGAAGAAAAAATACCAAAGATGGAGATATCATCATTGTGGGAGGTATGGACACATAAAGCCCTTCTGCTTCAAATTGCATGGATACCCTAATCAAAACTCAGGTGCTAAACCTAAGCCAAAAAGGGTACCACATACTCCTCATTGGAAGAAAAAGGCTACTGCCCTGATAGCCCATACTTCCCTGAGAGTGTCTGCAAAGGAAGGCTGGTACTTTGACAGTGGATGTTCCAGACACATGACTGGAATCAAAAATCTCCTCAATAATGTTATGCCTCACACCACCAGTTTTGTGACCTTTGGAGATGGTGCTAAAGGTGAAGTCAAAGGAGTTGGTAATTTGGACTGTCCTGGAGTTCCAAGTCTGAATAAAGTACTGCTGGTAAAAGGGCTGACTGCTAATCTCATTAGTATCAGTCAATTATGTGATCTAGGATTCAAGGTCAACTTTTAAAGATCTGAATGTCTAGTAATTAATGAAAAACTAGAAGTTGTAATGAGAGGAATCATATCCAAAGATAACTGCTACTTGTGGCAGCCTGAGAACACTGATATCTCCACTATGTGTCCAATTACCAAAGAAGAAAAAGAGATGAAACTGTGGCAGCATAAGCTTGGTCCTCTTCATCTAAGAAGAATGAAAAGAGCTATTTCTATGGAAGCAGTCAGAAGAACTCCAAAACTACAGGTTGATAATATCTGTGATGTGGCAAATAAACTTGAAGAAGGATGTGTTGTCAGAACCATAAGTTATCTTGACAAGGATGTTGGAAATAACAAGTCTAATAAATTCTGTTTCCCTGGAGAAATGAGGCTTGAAGTCTCCTCTCCTATAACTCTCCATCAAAATGGACTGGACAAACAGAAAATTATTCAAGACTCAACCAGAACTATGATTCATATCAAAAGAATGCCTTCCCAATTCTGTGCGGAAATAGTTACTGCTAGGAAAAACTGTTCTCAAAACATCTGGTCAAAACAGATGCTCACTGAGTACAATGTCACACAAGATGTTGTGACATTGTGTTGTGACAATCTGAATACAATCAATATTTCCTTGAACCCTATTCACCATAACTGGAACAAGCACATTGACTTTGAAGAGAAGAAGTCATTTAAACTGGAACATAGTTTCTCTAAGCTTCAGCTGACTGATTCTTCTACCAAGGCTCTTGTTGGAAATAAACTTGAAAATTTGAGGGGCAGGCTGGGTATTTACCAACATGAGAAATTATAGCAATTAATTTTGCTTAAAACAAAGGTTGAAGGAATTAATTTTATTAAGTCTATCTTTAGTGGGTTAATCATATGCTTTCACAATTCTTTCAAAATCTTTAAGAAGTTGAAAAGACTCCCTTTTACCCCCTACCTCTCTCGTCCTTGCAACCTGTTTCCTCCTCTCAATCAAAGATTTTTCTCAAATTGCTACCATTACTCAAAGTCAATCAAAATGTCTCAGACATCGTCTTCAACCATGGCGACTTCGTCATCCTCATCATCTTCATCATCTGACCAAGACTCTAGGGCAATCACCACATGCATAGAATCTGAAGTTCTTGAGGTCACTCCTCTCAGAGAGATGGCAACTGACCCAGCCAAAGTCAAAAAGCTCAGAACCAGACATGCAGGAAGAGCTCAAGCTACAGCCTCTGGTAATTCTTCTCATCCTTCTTCTTCTATACCAAATAGAGAAGGATCAGTTCAAGTTCATCAAGCTATTGCTAGGCTTGTTACTAGTATACTAAGTGGAAACCAATCTGTACCGGGGATTTCTGTCCCTTTGAATCAATCAGAAAGTCCAAATGTGGAAGTCTCTGAGAATGTAGATGTCACTGAGAATGTTGTGACACAAAAAGACAACATTCAGAACCCTTCAGAAAAGGCTGCTGATCCACCTATCATTGATGTGGATGAGGATTACTCAGATAATGATCTGATTGCTAATGTGAACCCTAGCATAGCTAGGAGATTGATGAAAAGAAAGAGTAGTCAGAATGATAAACCTGCTGCTAAGAAATCCAAGGCTGAAGGCATGGCTGAGAAAAGTATTCAGACAAAAGGGAAGAAGGCCCAGGTGCATACTGCTAGACAACCAATCTCTAAGAAGAGAAAAGAACCTGAATCTTCTGATTCTGATGAGGAATCAGAATTTGAGATTGATATTGAAGAAACTCCTATCAGAAGGAAGCTCCCCTCCAGCAATATTGCTAGAGTGCCTGAAGTCCCAACAGACAACATCTCTTTTCATCATCCTGACAATGCAAACAGATGGAAGTATGTTTGCTTAAAGAGAATAGCCTTAGAGAGAGAACTCAACAATGATGCCTTGGAGTGCAAAGACATCATGGACCTGATCAAGAATGCTGGACTAATGAAGACAGTGATAAAATTTAACAAATGTTATGAAAATCTGGTCAAGGAGTTTGTAGTGAACTTGTCTAATGATTGTGCTGATGGAAGGTCAGGTGACTTTGAAAGTGTTTTTGTTAGAGGAAGAAGGGTCAAGTTCTCTCCATCAGAAATCAACAAGTTTCTTGGAAGAACAAATGAGGATTGTCCTGATCTGGAGGCAACTGACAATGAAGTTTGTCAAACCATCACAGCCAGGCAAGTAAAGTGCTGGCCCTTGAAAGGCAAGCTGAATGCCAGTAAACTCAGCATGAAATTTGCCATCTTGCATAAAATAGGTGCAGCCAACTGGGTGCCTACAAATCATAAATCAACTATCTCCACAGGATTGGGGAGATTTATTTATGCTGTGGGAACCAAGACTGCTTTTGACTATGGCAGGTACATCTTTGAACAAACTTTAAAGCATGCTGGCAGTTATGCTGTCAAAGGACCAATTGCCTTTCCCTCCCTCCTTTGTGGAATCATCCTTGCACAATACCCTGATATCCTTGTGGCAAGAGATACAGTCTGCAAAAGAGCTCCTGCCCTTGGCTTGCACTACAAACTGTTTCAGGGATCTCATGCTCCAGACATTGTCATAACATCAGCTGAGACATCGTCTGTGAAGACCCAGTCCAAGACATCAGATGTCATAGCTGTTTTAAAAGAAACTTGCAAAGAGCTGGATGCTAGAAAAAAGACCCTAGAAATTCTAATTGCCAGGCTAGAAAAGGAGGAAGCTGAAGAAAATAGAAGGGAAGAAGGTGTAGAAGCTGAAGGTCATCTCAACATTGAAGAAACTAGCTCCTGAGTCTGATGACAGTGCTTGAAGGTTGGTTGCTGTTTGGTGGTGTTGCTGGTGGAGTTTGGAAGTGTGTTCAGTTCTTTTTTGCTGTTGCTGCTCTTATTAATTGTTTTGGATAACTGTATAATCATTATGAACATGTATCTTTGGCCCATTTGTGGATAAAGAGGGGGAGAATACTTTGGTACTTAATATGTACTTGCTCAATTAGACATTCTATTTTTCTGCAGTCATTTATTTCTGCTGCTATCTATCTCTGATTGCTTAGGGTCTTTAGCCAAAAATCTGCCAATGGGGGAGTTTGTAGTTGTTTAGGTATTGGCTTGCATTTTTGGTAAAACCCAAGTGTATGTGTGAATGTCATGACTGATGTCATAACATTCTAGTTTAGTTTGTACTGACTCATTAGGTACCTTTGCAGAAAAATATTGTAATTCAAGTACTGATGTTTATAAGTGTATATCTGAGCATTTTGCAAAATGATCACATTTTGCTAAATCAGTAGACAGGTTTTCTCAGATGTCATAACAAATGTTATGACATCCTGTTCTGAACTAACAGGTTTGCAGGTTGGATAAGTCTGAGTTTTTTCAGGAAAATAACTCAGTCTTTCCAGAACAGAATCCTGCGTTTTCTGAGGGGTAACCTAGCTCAACCCTAACCTGGTTAATAAAGTCCTGTGACCTGGTCTTTAGGTCAAACGGAATTAACCCTAGGTTTTTATGGAAACCCTAACTGAAGTTGCAGCTGCTATATATTCAACAGAGCTGCTGTTTTGCAAGGAATCCCTTTCGTTGATCAGAAGATCATTTGTAAACTGTATAGGTTTGATTATTGTACTCCAAGCAATTATCATTGTGATAAGTGACTTGGAATAGGTTTTTAATTGTAAGGGTTGTGTAGCACTCAAAGCTTTGAAGCAAGAGTGTTTGAATGTTCCTTGACTAAAGCTGTGAAGCAGAGTCAAGTTAGTTGCGTGCATCACTCAAAGCTGTGAAGCAAGAGTGATTGTGTTGCTTGATTAAAAAGTTGTGAAGCTTAATCAAGTGTTTGTTTTTGAAGAGTGTCTTCATCAATTCTTTAGTCAAATTGTTTTATGTATCACTGCTGTGAGTGAGGGGGAGTGAGTAGGAACTCAGGTTTAAGTTGTACTTAGATTGGAATTGCATTGGGTAGGTCTTAAGTGAAGGAGATAAACTGGTTGGTTTATTCCTGAATTAACATCTCTTATAGTGGATTTCCTCCCTGGCTTGGTAGCCCCCAGAGTAGGTGTTGTTGCACACTGAACTGGGTAAACAATTGACTGTGTTCTTTATTGCTTTTGTATTTACTGTCATATAGTAAGTCAGATACGGTGTCATAACATTGAACGTGACATTGAGCATCTGCAGCCAGAATTTCAGTTTTGTTCCACGATATGATTCACCATGAGATCGAGGTTTATGTTGATGACATGATAGCCAAGTCTCAAACAAAAGAGGAACACCTTGGTCATCTACAAAAGTTGTTCGACAAGTTGAAGACATACAAGCTGAGGTTGAATTCGAACAAGTGCACCTTCGGGGTAAGGTCTGGTAAGCTTCTGGGTTTCATCGTCAATGACAAAGGTATTCAGGTAGACCCCGCAAAGGTAAAGGCCATACAAGATATTCCGGCTCCCCGTACAGAGAAGGAGTTTAGAGGTTTCTTGGGACGCCTAAATTATATTTCCAGGTTCATTTCACATCTTACTGCTACTTGTGATCCCATCTTCAAGCTTCTTAAGAAAGATCAAGTGGTAAAGTGGAATGACGAGTGCCAGACAGCTTTCGAAAGGATCAAAGAATATCTCCAAGAACCGCCAATTCTGATGCCTCCAGTTGAAGGAAGACCTTTGATATTATACTTAACAGTGCTAGACAATTCAATAGAGTGTGTGCTGGGCCAGCATGATGAGTCTGGTCGAAAAGAGCATGCAATATACTACCTTAGAAAAAAGTTTACCGGCTGTGAGACAAGATACTCACTGCTCAAGAAGACTTGTTGCGCTTTGGCATGGGCTGCTAGCCGACTAAGACAGTACATGTTGACCCACATTACTTTGTTGATATCAAAGATGGATCCAATCAAGTACATCTTCGAGAAGCCTACTCTCTCCGGAAGAATAACGAGATGGCAGATGATCTTAACTGAATACGATATACAATATACAACCCAGAAAGAAATCAAGGGAAGTGTATTGGCTGATCATTTGGCTCATCAGGCCGTGGATGACTACCAGTCTATGAATTTTGAGTTCCCGGACGAGAACATTATACTGGTGACTGACTACGAAGAACCTGGATCGGATGAAGGACCTGAGGAGGGATCCCGATGGACTATGGTTTTTGACGGAGCTTCGAACACACTCGGTAATGTCATTGGCGCCGTAATCATATCTCCTGAGGGTTGTCATACTCCTTTCACTGCCTGATTATGTTTCAAATGCACTAACAACATGGTAGAGTATGGAGCCTGCATTATGGGTCTCAAAGCCCCTATCGACCTCAGGATCAAGTTCTTAAATGTCTTCGGGGATTTAGCCTTGGTGATAAGTCAAATCAAAGGCGAATGGGATACGAAGCATCTGAATCGCATCCCATACAAAGAGCACGTACTGACATTGCTCCCACACTTTGAGGAGGTAACCTTTGAACATTTCCCACGAGAGGAGAATCATTTAGCGGACGTGCTAGCTACCATGTCTTCTATGTTCAAAGTCAGGTGGGACAACGAAGCTCCTCAAATCACCATTGAAAGGTTGGATGAGCCAGCGCACTACTGTGAGATTGATATCTGTGATCGGTGGAAATAGAACTGACTATTTTGGAATGCTGGTTCGCGTTTGCGTTTCGCAAAATGTCGCGGTAAGCAAGAGTCGCCACCGTCTTTTATTTAATCCAACAAGGAAAGGACAAAAGCAAAGCAAAATTCCTTTTTGAGATGTTTCTCGGGTTCGGGAGGTAGATTATAGAAAGGGAAGGTGTTAGCACCCTTTCTATCTGTGGTTAACCACGGGCTCTTAGGTACTTGCTCACTATGTTTTCAAAAGTTTTTGCTTTTCTTGTGTTTGTGGGTTTTGAAAAAGTTTGTTTGAAAACTTCGATTTAACTCTTGTATCTGTCCTCAAGAGTGTATGAAGCGTTGTTTGAAAACTTTTGTCAAAAAAGTGTAGGTGCGAAAAGTATTTTTGTTTTGAAAGAGCAAGTAACTGAGAACCTCTACCTACTCAAAAGAAATTAAGCTGTGTAAATGTCCTTTAGACAGTGCTATCCCACTATTGAGAAGTAGGTAGCACCGTCGTTGGAGTTTTTCGGGTCAATTCGATGTTAGGGACATGTGGTCACTAAAGCAATGGTAGGACGCCTTAGCGGTAACCCTAATGTCCTAGATCATTTTTTATCCGAGGAAACCGTTTCGAGGAAACGTTTATCTTTAGACAGGAGGGCGACCTCTAAAACACCCTATACTCAATGACCACGTCGAGGCAACCAAGTGAGGCGTACCCTAGGAGTGGCATGTACGAGTGTGTCAGGTTTCAATTATGTTATCTTTGTACATGTTATGGTGAGCTACGATTGATTTTAATTTAAGAGAGATCTTATCATGCATAGCCTATTAGCATACATCTAGCAATTAATAGTTGCGGAAAATAAACTAAGCTATTACAAGGCGTCGGGTATTTACATCGCCAAAAACAAACCCTTGAAAAAGTAAATTGCGGGGAATAAAATGAAAGCGATAAAAAGTCCTAATTAAAGATATTACATCCTCGGAGCAATTACAATTATATGGATCAAAATATGAATCAAGAATAATCACACGCGCGAGAGAATATTAAATCGGAGAGTTTTTAGGGTTTTGACCCTTTTTTGAGAAAGAAAGAGATTTTTTATTATTATTTTGAATTAAATGAAATTAAGCCTAGACTAATTAATTAAATAAAAAGAAATATTTTTGGTTTTTTTAATGCTTCAAGGAAATAAAAAAAAAAATGAAATGATTAAAAGTTATCAAAAACCCTAATCCTATATTAATTTTATTTATTGTGAAAATATTAAAATTAACCTAATTAAAAACTAAATTAATTATGTTAGTATTTATTTACAAAATAACTAATTAAATTTAATAAATAAAAAATACTATATTTTTTATGTTTTCTGAATTTATTAAAAAAAATAAATATTAATTTGTTAATGTTAATAATAATTATAATAAATAATTAAAATAAAAGAAATAAAAAAGAAAAGAAAAGAAATAAACTTGAAGGGGGGTGTTGGGCCCAATTCTGGAGTGACAAGAGCAATTCTGAAGGCCCACTACATCCAGTCTGTTTGACTTTTCTGGACTCCCTGCACGCTCATTGACTAAGGCGTATGGTGATCTCACACTCATGTCCACTGGATCTATGTCTGAAGCCACATGGCGCATTGATATTTGAGGTGCATGGTGGACTACCTTTGGAAATCTGCATGTGAATATGTGAAGAAAAATGAAATAAATGTTTTGGGGGACCTGGGACTCGAACCCAGGTCCCAATGCTTCCAGGCCAACGCACCAACCACTCCACTAAGCTGCTTTATTTGTTATTGGCATAAGAGACAATTATTATATTGGGAAACTAATCAATATGCTGTAAAACAAAAAATAACGCACGCTTTTTTTAAATGCACGAATCAGACGCTAACACCTCATCATCTTCTTCGTTTGTCCTGCATAAATAATATCAAATAGCGGGGGTTTTTAACCCCCACTAACTCCTGCAATGAAAAATAGCGATTAGACATACAGTGAATATAAATATTTCGCGAGGTATGGGTCTTGATCGTCTTGGTCTCACGATCTCAACCATGTGTCTCACTAGTCCCAATTTTTCCTTGTTCAGAAAGCCCTAATTTAAAGCTCAAGAACCCTAGAAATTTGATCATGGTATCTTTCGATTCAGGGCATTACAGTTTAATTCAATCATGCCATTAGCTTTGTATGGTCCCTAGCAATGCAAAACAATCACAAAAACATGTTAAATGCGCATGAATTAGGATATATAGTTTTAAATCGAAAGTGCAAACCGTGGGACTGTATGTGACGATTCTTTGAGTTTTAATGCCTGGGTTTGATTGCAAAACACTCCTGGGACCTCCTGCAATGTATTTGGATGATCAAAACGCCTTGAATTGGCCTGGAATGCAAGAACAGGTTTTCAGTTTTCTTGGAATTTCTTCAATTGGACAGGGACGTTTCTGCAGCCTTTTCACGTGTGCTAGGGTATGGTTTGCTTGCATATGTATAGGAGAATCAAATTAGGTCAAAGTTTTGGATCCAATCCATGTGCATTGATGTTTAAATCTTTGATTGGAAATCAAATATTCTTGATTTTTCATGATTGAACAAAGTTGCCAAAATTGGATTTTTTTTTGTATCTTTGACTTGTGCACGAATTTTCCAGCATGTTTTGATCATATTTGCTTCACAAATTGATTTAAAAAACAAATCTTCTATTTTCTTATGATTTAAATTAATTAAATGGATGAATATTAATTAAAAATCCAATTAATCAATAAAAATAAGAAAATAAATCCAATTAATCTTGATGGGTCGTGCATAGGTCATGGGTGAAGTTTCAACAAGAGATTTGAGGCCCATTAGCAAAAAGAAGGTGTTTTGAGCAAAGTTGACTTTTGCAAATTCATAAACATTTCCCAACTTCTCCAACGCACAACTTACTCAATTTTAATCATATGACCATGTTCTTTGACATTTTGGAAAGCTATTGAAGTCCTCTAACCAATGCCTTTGGTCCCATGTCATTTGGATTTACCAATCTCAAGTTATGGCCTTTGACTTAAAGTGTACTTTTGTTGACTTTTGAAATTGACATATAATGTAAACATTGGTAACTTCTTGTGAGTGCATTTCTTGAACTTGGAGTGTGAATATGGATTGTAGGATATTGCATCCTCTTCAAAATGAGAATTGGATGGAATTTTTCTGACAAACCATGAAAAAGTTATGCCCTGGTCAAGATACAGTTGACTTTTCTACTGTCCAAAAATAGTAACTTTTGCACCTTGATGATTTTTGAGCTATTCTTGTGGAATCATGATCAAGACTTGATCAAATGATGATTGTGAACTCAAAATGAGATGTTGACCAAAAATTCTGACTTTTGACTGCAAAATGACCATTTTGCCCTTGCAGCTGACTGTAGATCAAATGAAGCTTTTGGCTATGCAAATTGGCACTGTGAGTCTTGAAACTTGGCATGTAGATGCTTGAGAATGTATATAGGCCTATGAGACTTGATTGAACCATTGAAAACCCAAAATTCCTTGAAAGAACCAAAACCCTAATTTTGAACTGGCTTAGGAGGTGGTTGGACTGTACAACCCTTGAGCAATCTTGAACAATTTGAAGATCATTCTTGACAAATCTTGAGGAATATGGGAGGGAAAATTTTGGGGTACAACAGTTTCCCCTGTTCAATCTTCTTAAACCTGAGGATGTAGATTGGCTTGCGTTCCTTTCGTGATCCGAAGGTGAAAGATGATTGAACACTAAAGTGCCCAGAAATTTGCACTCGCATGGTATAGTATCAGCAATGTGATGTCGGGAATGGGCTTACAAATGCCATTTGGAGAGATGATGGATAGGAGGATGGGCTTATAGATGCCACCTGGAGGTTGTTGGTTGGTAGTTTTGTCTTCGTTGACAGGTTGTCTTCATTGACGGGTTGTCTTCATTGACGAGTTGTCTTCATTGACGGGTTGTCTTCATTGACGGGTTTGCATCAGAAAAATCTTTAGGAATCGACTTAGCTGATTTTGTCTCCATTGACTGTGTTCGGATCAGAAAAATCTTTAGGAATCGATTTAACTGGTTTTGTCTCCATTGACTGTGTTCGGATCAGAAAAATCTTTAGGAATCGATTTAACTGGTTTTGTCTCCATTGACTGGTTTCAGAAAAATCTTTAGGAATCGATTTAACTGGTTTTGTCTCCATTGACGGGTTTCAGAAAAATCTTTAGGAATCGATTTAACTGATTTTGTCTCCATTGACAGAATTTGTCTCCTTTGACTGGAATTTGTCTCCTTTGACTGGATTGTCTCTTTTGACTGAATTGTCTCAGAAAAATCTTTAGGAATCGATTTAACTGATTTTGTCTCCATTGACATAGTTGAGAATTTGACTGCATCTTTCCTGAAAGGTAAAGGTCAGTCAGATGTAATGCACGATATGGATCAAGCAATGATGTTCTCAACATAAATGAGATTGTATGATATGATGCGTTTATGCATGTATCATGATGTATGAAAATGTGATGTTTTAGCTAGGGAAAATAAATCCCGGAGCTGCTGGAGAATAGAGTTGAATTCTTCGTTTTCGCTGGGGATGATGAACGAAGATGATTGTATGAATAAACCTGCAGGAGAAAAGAACTCCGTTGGGGAATAAACTTGATGAAGAGATTACTCTATGGGGAATTACTCTATGGGGAGGAGATGCTTTGCTGAGATTTTAATGATAACTCCGCTGGGGATTCCGTTGATAAGCTCTATTGGGGATGTTGATGATGGACTTCGCAGGGGATAGAAAGAACTTCGCTGAGGATGATCTTTCCATTGCAACTTGCTGAGGATAACTCAGTTAGACTCTTGTGGGGGTGACCTCTGAATTTGGCTGAGGAGATGCATTTGCACTCTGCAGGGGACAAGCTTCCAGAATCTACTGGGGAAGATGATTCAACTCTGACGGGGAAGCTTTTTTTCAGACTGTGTTGGGAAATGACTTCACTGGGGGTATCTTGTATTCCGCCGGGGAACATTCTTATATTTCGTTGACGAATATTAAGCATGCCGGGGATGCTTGCTGAGGAATATCTATATACTCCGTTAGGGAATATTAAGACCTACTGGGGATACCCAACTTCTTTAGGGCTGATGGTAGACCAACTCAGCTTGGGGAGAGAGTATTGCTGATTTGTTCATAGTTGCAAGTCTCAGTGGAGAGAGTTATCATTACTGTCTTACTCTTGGAGAGGTAAGGTATCTTGGTCATATTCTTCAGCCGAACCTACCTTGGTACCTTGGTGGACAGAGCAACTAGCTCGCTTAGACAATTCTTATTTCCCCTACTTCCGATGTCTCCCGTAATTAGTCCTTTATTTCGCATGCAAATATTTATGAACAACAATTAATGTCAAATGCATATACCAAAAAAGAACATTGGACGTTCTTTGCAAAACAAAACAGATAAAGGAAAAACGATTTGTAATTTGTGTGAAAAATGAACTTGTATTGATTTTGAAGTTTGCCTGTAAATAGGCGTTTTTGTACAAGAGGCTGACGTCCTAGTAAGAGAACGCCGCTGAACAAATAGGATTTATACAGTTTGTAAAAAGAAAATAAAACAGCTATGTGAAAAATCCCACTGGGTTCCAACTCTGCTATCGCCTTTATGTCTTCAAGCGTCTCATCACTTTCCTGCTTAGTTGAAGAGGAATCTGATTGATTGGTGCCGTCCGAGCCTGATGGTCGATACCGAAGTCTGGATGCAGGGTGATCCAATGAGACATAGTATTACGCTTATCCCTAACTTTTTCTTGGACCGCCCTTTCGGGTTTTCAGTCCACCGGGATACCCATTTTTGCCCATGCCGCCTTTTCAGGTTTTTGACTTGCCGGGTGTACAGATTTTTTTATTTTCATCCCTTATTTTTTCCCGAACCCTTTTGGTTCGCCGGGAAGCCCTTATTTTGGCCTAGGCCAGTCGACCTAGCAGGTATTTAATCATGCGTAGTATCTTTTTACTATGTCTACATTGACGGGGTGAGGAAGGTCGTCACCATCCATGGTGGTTAGAATCATCGCTCCTCCTGAGAAGATGTTCTTAACCATAAATGGCCCTTCGTACGTAGGGGTCCATTTTCCCCTGGGATCACCCTGAGGTAGAATGATGCGCTTGATTACCAGGTCTCCGACTTAATACTCTTGTCGTCTGACTTTCTTGTTAAATGCCTTGATCATCCGCTTTTGGCACGTCTGACCATGACAAATAGCAGTGAGTCTCTTTTCGTCGATTAGGTTTAGCTAATCAAGCCGGGTCTGGATCCAGTCATCTTCGCTCAAACCTGCATCCTTCATGATCCGAAGAGAGGGTATCTGAACTTCAATGGGCAGGACAGCCTCCATGCCATATACCAAAGAATAGGGTGTTGCCCCTGTTGACGTCCGTGCTGAGGTACGGTACCCATGAAGAGCAAATGGTAACATCTCGTGCCAATCTTTGTAGGTCACTGTCATCTTCTGCACAATCTTCTTAATGTTCTTATTAGCTGCTTCTACAGCCCCATTCATCTTCGGCCGGTAAGGAGAAGAGTTGTGGTGCTGTATCTTGAATTGCTCGCAGAACTCAGTGATCATCTTGTTGTTAAGATTGGTACCATTATCCGTAATGATCCTCTCTGGTACACCGTATCGACAGATCAGGTTGTGCCGAATGAACCATGCCACGACGTTTTTGGTGACGGTAGCAAAGGAAGCTGCTTCAACCCACTTCGTAAAGTAATCAATCGCTACCAGGATGAAGCGGTGCCCGTTGGATGCCGTAGGTCTGATCTCGCTGATCATATCAATGCGCCACATTGCAAAAGGCCAAGGTGTCGTCAAGACGTTCAAAGGAACTGGAAGAATGTGCACCTTATCAGCATAGATCTGGCACTTGTGACATGTCCGAGAATGCTGATAACAGTCGGCTTCCATCGTGGACCAGTAATATCCTGCCCGAAGGATTTTCTTTGCCATGGTATGTCCGCTGGAATGAGTTCCGAAAGTACCTTCATGCAGCTCTGCCATGATCCTTTCTGCTTCAATCTTATCCATACAGCGCAGTAAGGGTGAATCATGGTTTCGTTTGTAAAGAATGTCATTGCTGAGGAAGAACTTTGTTGCGAACCTTCTCAGAAACTTCTTGTCATTAACGGATGCACCTTCGGGGTATTCTTGAGTTTCAAGGTACCTCTTTACTTCATGATACCAAGGCTTTTCTGTTACCTCTTCGGTCTCAAGATCACAGCAATGTGCAGGTTCATCCAATTTCCAGATAATGATTCGGGGAGCCTCGTTGTCCCATTTGACTTTGAACATAGAAGACATCGTAGCTAGCGCGTCCGCCAACTGATTTCCCTCTCTTGGGAAGTGTTCAAAGGTTATCTCCTCGAAATGGGGAAGCAACGTCAACACATACTCCTTGTAAGGAATAAGATTTGGGTGTTTCGTATCCCACCCGCCTTTGATCTGACTGATCACGAGAGCGGAATCTCCGAAGACACTCAGAAACTTGATCCTTAGGTCAATTGCAGCTCGAAGACCCATGATGCATGCTTCATACTCCGCCATGTTGTTGGTGCAGTTGAAACATAGTTGGGCGGTAAGCAGAGTATGTGAGCCTTTAGGATATATGGTTACAGCTCCAATGCCGTTACCCAAAGCGTTTGAGGCTCCGTCAAAGTGCATAGACCATCGGGATCCTTCCTCAGGTCCTTCATCCGGTCCAGGTATCTCGCAGTCAGTTACTACCATGATATTCTCGTCTGGAAATTCAAAGTTCATGGACTGGTAATCATCCACTGCCTGATGTGCCAAATGGTCTGCCAACACACTTCCCTTGATTGCTTTTTGAGTCGTGTACCGGATGTCATACTCAGTCAAGATCATCTGCCATCTTGCTATTCTTCCGGACAATGCAGGCTTTTCAAAGATATACTTGATTGGATCCATCTTTGAAATCAACAGAGTAGTGTGAGTCAACATATACTATCTCAGCTGGCGAGCAGCCCATACCAAAGCGCGGCAAGTTTTCTCGAGCAGTGAGTATCGGGTCTCACAGTCGGTAAACTTTTTGTTAAGGTAATAAATGGCGTGCTCTTTTCGGCCGGACTCGTCATGCTGACCTAGCACACACCCCATTGAGTTGTCCAGTACTGTCAAGTATAAGATTAGAGGTCTCCCTTCAACCGGTGGCATAAGAATGGGTGGCTCTTGGAGATACTCCTTGATTCTTTCGAAAGAGGCCTGACATTCATCGTTCCAACGCACTACTTGATCTTTCTTCAGTAGCTTGAAGATTGGCTCACAAGTAGCAGTTAAGTGTGAGATGAATCGGGCAATGTAGTTCAGCCGTCCTAGAAAGCCTCTGACCTCTTTTTCTGTCTTGGGAGTTGGCATCTCTTGTATGGCTTTCACTTTGGCAGGGTCCACTTGAATACCTTTGTCGCTCACGACGAAACCTAGTAGTTTTCCGGACCTCACCCCGATGGTGCACTTGTTCGGGTTTAATCTTAGCTTGTACAGTTTCAACCGGTCAAACAGCTTTTGTAAATGGTCAAGGTGTTCCTCCTCAGTTTGGGACCTTGCAATCATATCATCGACATATACTTCAATCTCGTGATGGATCATATCATGGAACAGAGCAACCATGGCACGCTGATATGTTGCCCCAACATTTTTCAACCCAAAAGGCATGACCTTGTAACAAAAGGTGCCCCACTGAGTAACAAAAGTGGTCTTCTCCATGTCTTCGGGAGCCATATTTATTTGATTATAACCGGAGAAACCGTCCATAAAGGAGAAAACCTTATGTTGAGCAGTGTTGTCAACCAGAACATCGATGTGAGGCAGAGGGAAGTCATCCTTACGGCTCGCCCTGTTCAAATCCCTGTAATCAACACACATTCTGACCTTACCATCTTTTTTCGGCACCGGAACCACATTGGCAACCCACTGAGGGTAAGAAGTCACTGCTATAAACCCGGCCTCAAATTGTTTCATAACCTCGGCTTTGATTTTCTCGGACATCTCGGGGCGCATACGGCGAACCTTCTGTTTTACCGGAGGGCATTTTTCCTTGGTAGGCAGGTGATGAACCACAATGTCGGTATCCAACCCAGGCATATCTTCGTAAGACCAGGCAAATATTTCCACGTAGTCATGCAGCATCTGAATCAACCATTGTTTCACACTAAGCTCCAGATTTGTACCGATCTTGACTTCCTTCATGTCTGTCTCAGTACCCAGATTTACCGTTTCCACTGGCTCTTCATGTGGCTGAATGGCCATCTCTTCCTGAAGTAGCAGCCTCGCAAGCTCACCAGGAACTTCGCAATCATCCTCACCTTCGTCTTCGGCTAAGTTGATCGGATTTTCGAAGTCATAACTGGCAGTAGCAGAGTCGTTACCAGTGGGATCCCGAGTGGATTGGGACCTGTATATGTGAGTGTGTGTAAAATAGTTGTTTTGCAATATAGAATAAAGGCAAGGAGCGCAAGATTTGAAATGCAAAAAACGTCCAATGCTTTTATTAATGATATATGAAAATGACACACAAAAGCCCTCACAAATGAAGCCACGGTGCCCCGGGTAAGACACCGGGCCATAAAGTTTCACAATATTGTCTGTTACAAATTCAAAACAAAGGAGTTCATTACTGAGTCACAAAAGTAATAGGGACGAAGTCTTTCGCTGTCCAGTTGCTTGGTCCACCGTTGGTTGTAGGGTAGATCCAGTTGTCGAATTCAGATTCCTCCACGTCATCCTCAATGGAATTTACTCCCGAGTTGCTGATGAACGCAGGAGGTCTTCCAATCCTTGCACTACGAACAGCCCTTTGAGCTTCTGCAGTGAAACACAAACCAAAATTTTCAGTCTTCTGAGTGAAATCAGGAAGTCGGCCCCAGTTTGCATACTCACCCTTCTCGATAACAGCCCGGGCATCCTTTAAGGAAGCCATCTTCAAAGGAGAATCTTCAATCACGGTCTCGGCTGACGCCAGTGTCTGAGGAACCTCTTCAAAGTGCTGGAATGGAGTCTCAATGAATTCCCCATCCATCTCTAAGTACCGGAATGAGTTGAGGTGGCTGACCATGTATTCCTCCTCCCCCTGAACTGTCACAATCTTCCCTCTGACCGGGTATTTCAGCTTCTGATGTAGTGTGGAGGTCACAGCTCCAGCCTTATGGATCCATGGACGACCCAGCAAACAAGAATAGGATGGTTGAATGTCCATCACATAGAATGTAGAATCAAAGACCTGAGAACCAACTCTGATTGGAATATCGACTTCACCATGTACCATCCTTTTAGACCCGTCAAAGGCCCGGACAACAATGTTACTTGGCTTTAGCTCTAACCTTTCGCAATCTAACCTGTCTAGAGCTTTCTTGGGAAGAACGTTCAATGAGGAACCAGTGTCAACCAACACATGTGCAAGAGTAGTGCCCCTGCATTCAATGGAGACATGCAGGGCATCATTATGGTTCTTCCCTTTAGCGGTCAGATCAGCGTCGGAGAAACCCAAACCATTATCAGCAGTTAAGTTGGCCACACAATCGGTAAACTGATCAGCTGATGTCTCTTGTGGCACGTGGGCCGTCTTCAACAAGGTAATCAGGGCCTTGGCATGGGCCTCTGAACATAACAACAGTGATAACATAGAAATCTTGGAGGGGGTTTGCCCCAGCTGCTCAACTACATTATAATCACTCTTCTTGATAATCTTAAGAATCTCTTCCATCTCCTGTTTGGAAGCTTCAACATTGATGGTCTTTGGTGCCTTCGTCTGGGCAGGCATATCTGTGGCGATCCCTTTGCCCTGAGCATCAGATGACTCGGCAACAGGGGTAGAAATAGGAACTTGATCAGGGAGGGAAGTAGGCACACTTGCAGGTGTGATGACAATAGGTCTCTGGATAGTTGGTGGCGCAATATCTGGTGAGAAAAGTCTACCACTGCGGGTGACTTTAGCAGGCCCGGTGATGTTGTCGACGCCGGTACTAGTATCAAACTCTTGCTTAACCCTAAGAACATAAACATCTGCCCTATAGTGCCAAGGGACAGCTTTGTCAGAGGTGTAGTGAATAGGCCCCGGAACAGTGATGATTATAGGTGCAATCTTCTGAACAGGCGTAATTCTGACAGGATTCCTCGAGGGAGCCTTGGGAGAATTGTTGAAAATGGTAACAATGGAAACTTCTTCAGTAGGGGTGGCAAGAACAACAATCTTCTCAAACAGGATTTCTTTATTATCCATCAGGTTTTGGATACCTGACTTCAAAGATGGGCAACTAATAGGTGAAACGGAACACAGATGGCAACCTTTACTACATCCCGGAAATAAACCGGCTAGCAACAGGTTCCTCTTGAAGGTCATCAGCGGGGTGGTAATATCATCCACAGAGGCTACAAACAGGTCTTCCTTTACAGCATTTACTCCATGTTTGGGCATGGGAGCAGTCACAACATTGGGCCTCTCGGGTGCCTCAAACTCAATCTCTTTAGCATCAATCAGGTCTTGGACCTTATTCTTCAGAGTCCAACAATCATCCGTATTATGCCCCGGGCTCTCAGAATGATAAGCGCAGCGGGCGTTGGGATTGTACTTTGGAGATGTAGTATTCGGATTCTTTGGGGCTTCCCTTAGAGTTACCAAATTGGTTGTCAATAACTGTGGCAATATCTGGGACAAGGTCATGCTGAGTCGAGTGAACTGCCTTCTAGGTCTCTCACCCCTTTGTTGGTTGTGATGCTGAGGAGCACCAGCATGTTTAGAAATGACCACCGCGTTGACAGTTTGGCGGTGTTCAGATTTGTTCTGTCTCCTTGAACCGTAGACATCACTAGATTCTTTCTTGAAGGGTTTCTTCTCGGTGCTCGATGAAGCACCCTTCTGTATCTTCCCAGACTTGATACCAGCTTCAATTCTCTCACCAGTCAAGATAAGGTCTGTAAACCCGACTGAAGAATTTCCAATCAAATGGTTGAAGAACGGACCAGACAGGGTCCCCAGAAACATATCAACTAGCTCACGATCAGTCAAAGGTGGTTGCACCCTTCCGGCAAGGTCTCTCCATTTTTGGGCGTACTCTTTAAATCCTTCACCTGTCCCTAGTGACATACCCTGGAGTTGGGTACGCGTAGGAGCGAGGTCGGAATTATACTGATACTGCTTATAGAATGCAGTAGACAAATCCTCCCTGTTACGGATACTGACTCCATCCAGCTGATAGAACCACTCAAGTTGAGTCCCTGAAAGACTATCCTGAAAGAAATGGATCCACAAATTCTTGTCAGCAGTGTAAGGTTGGATCTTCCTTACATACGACCGGAGGTGCAGCTTTGGGCAGGAGGCTCCGTCATATTTGGCAAAAGCAAGTGCCTTGAACTTATGGGGAATCACCACCTCAGAGGATAAACCTAGGTCTCCAAAGTCCAACCCGGGCACATTCTGTATCTCCATGGCGCTCAAGCGGTCCTCCAACTGTTTGTACCTATCCTCAGCAGGAGGGTACTGCTCTTCATCATAATCCGTCTCGTTGTCGGAGACTACGGGACTAGGAACCCTTCTCTCTTGTGGACTGTCTTTCCCTACAGATGAGGTAGTCAGATCAACCTCATTTTGCAGTCCATTTACAAACCTGCGTGCAGTGTTGAACAAGACGGTCCTCATTTTCTTCTTCTTCCTCTCTTTCATAATCGGAGTCTTCAAATCCTGTTGACCCTGGGCTAGGCTCATAACCAACTCTTGGAACTGGGCGTTCTGGGCCTGGAGGGCCTTGATAGCTTGTTCAGTGGAAGGTTCAGTAGACACGATGATTGCTGAAATAAACAGCGAAGAAGATAAGTGACCTGTAAAAGGGGTACCTGTTATGCATATGATGAAATGAAATGCGTATGATATATGTTTTCAAAGACAATCGGGATTCAAATTTTGTAGACAAAAAAGGAAACAAACTTTATTAGATTTAACTTTATAATTTAAATTGTTCAACAAATTGCCCTTAGGCGTTACAAGAATGAAAACTGAAAAGTAAATAAAAGTTGTAAAAGAAACATCCAAGGTCCATCAATGCTCCCATGGCCTCTTCTTCTCAGTGCGGATATAATCATTCAGGATCTGTTCGTTCTCCAATTTCTTAGTCAGCTTCTGGATTTTCTGTTCCTGTTCATTGAACCTTTCCCGATAAGAATCCCATTCTTCCTGCAGTTGCGCCCAAGACCTCTTCAGTGTGCCAACATCAGTGGGCATATGAGGACAGAGAATAGTTGGGGAAACCCCTTCTTTATCAGCAGCTTCCAGAGTAATAGGCCTGACAACTTCGTATGGCATACCTAACTTCTGAGCACAGACGCGGACCCATCTGAAATATGACTCCATTGGCAGAGAAGTTTTTGGCCCCAACTCATGTGGGTCAGATTTGTGAACTCTATCCCAAGCCCTGATGAATCTACGACGCAGCTCGTCGCTATCTACCTGAAAATCAAAGACGATATGAGGTATCAACATCTCATGAGGCCCTTCTCTTCTGGCTCTTCCAAACTAACAGAGAGCTAAGCACGGGTTATAAGAGATTCCTCCACGGGTTCCGATCAATGGAACATTAGGATACTCTCCACAACGATCAATGACAACCACCACATCTAAGCCTCTGAGAGTCCAAATAACGTCATTATCAGTAAGAGACATTATCCTATGGGCCCAGCCTCTTCCTTCTTTGTTCTTCAGTACAGATTTAGGGAGGTGCGAAATAAACCACCTCGCCAATAAAGGAGCACAACACAACAAAGTTCCTCATCTTCGGGCGGTACGAGTATAGAGCTGATAAAGGATATCTCCCAAGAGAGTGGGTACAGGGTTCCGAGAGATGACGATCCTTATGGAATTAACATCAACAAAGGTGTCAGAATTTGGAAACAATACCAGACCATAGATTAAGAGAGCCAGAATGTCTTCGTACGCCCTGAAGTCTAAGTCATTCCAGAAACCATTAGCTTTGCCAACCAGAAATTTAGCCAAAAAGCCCTTAACTCCACTTCTAGTCTCCCAGTTAGCCATTACCTCCTCTTTGGTCAAGTGAAGGGCTGCAGCAATTTCTTCAGGCCTGAGAGTCTTTTCCCAACCAGTAAATGGAGTCTGCTCCAAAACAGGGATACCAAGCAACTCAGAGAATTCTTCCAGGGTAGGGACCAGCTGGAAGTCTTGAAAGGTGAAGCAATGGTATAGCGGATCATAAAACTGGACTAAGACACTCATCAATTGTTGGTCCCACTTTGAGGTGACTAAACCGAGAAGAGAACCATGCCTTCTGATGAAGGTAGTAGTGTCTGGAATCCTGTCAACCAATTCCTTAAGTAAAGTAGGTGGTTGAACAAAGTTGAGCCGGATAGTATTCCTACGCATGGGCATCATGATATCCTATAAAACAGAGCAAAGATGAAACCCTCTTGTCTTTGAAATGGGTTAGTCCTTATGCAGGATGTATGCAATGTTATGATGTTATGATGTTATGATAAAGGCACACCACAAGTATTCACAAAAGGCAAACATGGTAAAGGCACACAAGTCACACAAAAGAGCCCTTAGATTTCAGGCCAGCATGAAGTTTAGGTACTACCCTATTTCAGTTTCATTTGGTTAAGACATGTCCTAAAAATAGTAACCGGGTTCTAGAGGATCTCAATATCACTGACTACCCTCAATCGGTCATAATTCCAGTTTGGCAACCTTTTCTTGCGGCCGGAACCATCGCGAGAGTTTAGCCTCAATGAGTGTAGCATACTGCTACTGTTCTATGGCCAAGTTGGTCAATTTAAGGTTCTAAGGTCAGTTGGTGCTTAATGACTCCCCAGAAGACCCATATTCTCCTCGTTCCAACACAAGGGATATCGGTACAGACCAAGGTGTCACACCAACGTAGCTACTGTTTCACCCGTGTCGGTCTACGCCGGACAGGTCCCTCATAGTTTATTGCTACTTACCTAAAAAGGGTACCCCCAGATCCGGGTTAGGATCTATGAAACTCTGATACAAGCCCACCAAATTTAAAGCATACAGAGCAATACAATTGAAAACATGGTGATCTAATCCTAAGGTATACCTCACTTATTAAAGAATATCCCCAGCAGAGTCACCAGTTCTGTGATCGCTGGAAATAGAACTGACTGTTTTGGAATGCTGATTCGCGTTTGTGTTTCGCAAAATGTCGCGTTAAGCAAGAGTCGCCACCGTCTTTTATTTAATCCAACAAGGAAAGGACAAAAGCACAGCAAAATTCCTTTTCGAGGTGTTTCTCGGGTTTGGGAGGTAGATTATGGAAAGGGAAGGTTTTAGCACCCTTTCTATCCGTGGTTATCCACGGGCTCTTAGGTACTTGCTCACTATGTTTTCAAAAGTTTTTGCTTTTCTTGTGTTTGTGGGTTTTGAAAAATTTTGTTTGAAAACTTCGATTTAACTCTTGTATCTGTCCTCAAGAGTGTATGAACCGTTGTTTGAAAACTTTTGTCAGAAAAGTGTAGGTGCGAAAAGTATTTTTGTTTTGAAAGAGCAAGTACCAGAGAACCTCTACCTACTCAAAAGAAATTAAGTTGTGTAAATGTCCTTTAGACAGTGCTATCCCACTATTGAGAAGTAGGTAGCACCGTCGTTGGAGTTTTTCGGGTCAATTCGATGTTAGGGACATGTGGTCACTAAAGCAATGGTAGGACGCCTTAGCGGTAACCCTAATGTCCTAGATTATTTTTTATCCGAGGCAACCGTTTCGAGGCAACTTTGATCTTTAGACAGGAGGGCGACCTCTAAAACACCCTATACTCAATGACCACGTCGAGGCAACCAAGTGAGGCGTACCCTAGGAGTGGCATGTGCGAGTGTGTCAGGTTTCAATTATGTTATCTTTGTACATGTTATGGTGAGCTACGATTGATTTTAATTTAAGAGAGATCTTGTCATGCATAGCCTATTAACATACATCTAGCAATTAATAGTTGCGGAAAATAAACTAAGCTATTACAAGGCGTCGGGTATTTACATCGCCAAAAATAAACTCTTGAAAAAGTAAATTACGGGGAATAAAATGAAAGCGATAAAAAGTCCTAATTAAAGCTATTACATCCTCGGAGCAATTACAATTATATGGATCAAAATATGAATCAAGAATAATCACACGCGCGAGAGAAAATTAAATCGGAGATTTTTTAGGGTTTTGACCCTTTTTTGAGAAAGAAAGAGATTTTTTATTATTATTTTGAATTAAATGAAATTAAGCCTAGACTAATTAATTAAATAAAAAGAAATATTTTTGGTTTTTTTAATGCTTCAAGGAAATAAATAAAAAAATGAAATGATTAAAAGTTATCAAAAACCCTAATCCTATATTAATTTTATTTATTGTGAAAATATTAAAATTAACCTAATTAAAAACTAAATTAATTATGTTAGTATTTATTTACAAAATAACTAATTAAATTTAATAAATAAAAAATACTATATTTTTTATGTTTTCTGAATTTATTAAAAAAAATATTAATTTGTTAATGTTAATAATAATTATAATAAATAATTAAAATAAAAGAAATAAAAAAGAAAAGAAAAGAAATAAACTTGAAGGGGGGTGTTGGGCCCAATTCTGGAGTGACAAGAGCAATTCTGAAGGCCCACTACATCCAGTCTGTTTGACTTTTCTTGACTCCCTGCACGCTCATTGACTAAGGCGTATGGTGATCTCCCACTCATGTCCACTGGATCTATTCCTGAAGCCACATGGCACATTGATATTTGAGGTGCATGGTGGACTACCTTTGGAAATCTGCATGTGAATATGTGAAGAAAAATGAAATAAATGTTTTGGGGGACCTGGGACTCGAACCCAGGTCCCAATGCTTCTAAGCCAACGCACCAACCACTCCACTGAGCTACTTTATTTGTTATTGGCATAAGAGACAATTATTATATTGGGAAACTAATCAATATGCTGTAAAACAAAAAATAACGCGCGCTTTTTTTAAATGCACGAATCAGACGTTAACACCTCATCATCTTCTTCGTTTGTCCTGCATAAATAATATCAAATAGCGGTGGTTTTTAACCCCCACTAACTCCTGCAAGGAAAAATAGCGATTAGACATACTGTGAATATAAATATTTCGCGAGGTATGGGTCTTGATCGTCTTGGTCTCACGATCTCAACCATGTGTCTCACTAGTCCCAATTTTTCCTGGTTCAGAAAGCCCTAATTTAAAGCTCAAGAACCCTAGAAATTTGATCATGGTATCTTTCGATTCAGGGTATTACAGTTTAATTCAATCATGCCATTAGCTTTGTATGGTCCCTAGCAATGCAAAACAATCACAAAAACATGTTAAATGCGCATGAATTAGGATATATAGTTTTGAATCGAAAGTGCAAACTGTGGGACTGTATGTGACGATTCTTTGAGTTTTAATGCCTGGGTTTGATTTCAAAACACTCCTGGGACCTCCTGCAATGTATTTGGATGATCAAAACGCCTTGAATTGGCCTGGAATGCAAGAACAGATTTTCAGTTTTCTTGGAATTTCTTCAATTGGACAGGGTCATTTCTGCAGCTTTTTCACGTGTGCTAGGGTATGGTTTGCTTGCATGTGTATAGGAGAATCAAATTAGGTCAAAGTTTTGGATCCAATCCATGTGCATTGATGTTTAAATCTTTGATTGGAAATCAAATATTCTTGATTTTTCATGATTGAACAAAGTTGCCAAAATTGGATTTTTTTTTTGTATCTTTGACTTGTGCACGAATTTGCTAGCATGTTTTGATCATATTTTCTTCACAAATTGATTTAAAAAACAAATCTTCTATTTTCTTATGATTTAAATTAATTAAATGGATTAATATTAATTAAAAATCCAATTAATCAATAAAAACAAGAAAATAAATCCAATTAATCTTTATGGGTCGTGCATAGGTCATGGGTGAAGTTTCAACAAGAGATTTGAGGCCCATTAGCAAAAAGAAGGTGTTTTGAGCAAAGTTGACTTTTGCAAATTCATAAAAATTTCCCAACTTCTCCAATGCACAACTTTCTCAATTTTGATCATATGACCATGTTCTTTGACATTTTGGAAAGCTCTTGAAGTCCTCTAACCAATGCCTTTAGTTCCATGTCATTTGGTTTTACCAATCTCAAGTTATGGCCTTTGACTTAAAGTGTAGTTTTGTTGACTTTTGAAATTGACCTATAATGTAAAAATTGGTAACTTCTTGTGAGTGCATTTCTTGAACTTGGAGTGTGAAGATGGATTGTAGGAGATTTCATCCTCTTAAAAATGAGATTTGGATGGAATTTTTCTGACAAACCATGAAAAAGTTATGCCCTGGTCAAGATACAGTTGACTTTTCTACTGTCCAAAAATAGTAACTTTTGCACCTTGATGATTTTTGAGCTATTCTTGTGGAATCATGATCAAGACTTGATCAAATGATGATTGTGAACTCAAAATGAGATGTTGACCAAAAATTCTGACGTTTGACTACAAAATGACCATTTTGCCCTTGCAGCTGACTGTAGATCAAATGAAGCTTTTGGCTATGCAAATTGGCACTGTGAGTCTTGAAACTTGGCATGTAGATGCTTGAGAATGTATATAGGCCTATGAGACTTGATTGAACCATTGAAAACCCCAAATTCCTTGAAAGAACCAAAACCCTAATTTTGAACTGGCTTAGGAGGTGGTTGGACTGTACAACCCTTGAGCAATCTTGAACAATTTGAAGATCATTCTTGACAAATCTTGAGGAATATGGAAGGGAAAATTTTGGGGTACAACAATATCAAAGAGGTAGCAGACAAACCCTGGTTTCATGAAGTGAAGAAGTACCTCGAGACTCAAGAGTATCCCGAAGGGGAATCTGTCAATGATAAGAAGTTTCTGAGAAGGTTTGCTGCAAAATTCTTCCTCAGTAATGGAATCGTCTACAAGCGCAGCCATGACTCTACCTTACTGCGGTGTGTAGACAAGAGCGAAGTAGGGAGGATTATGACAGATCTACATGAAGGTACCTTTGGAACCCACTCAAGTGGACATACCATGGCTAAGAAAATCCTACAGGCAGGATACTATTGGTCCACTATAGAAGCAGATGATTATCAGCATTCCTGAACTTGTCATAAGTGCCAAATCTATGTTAATAAGGTGCATGTGCCTTAGGTTCCTTTAAATGTCTTGACAGCTCTATGGTCCTTTGCAATGTGGGGCATTGACATGATCGGAGAAATCAGACCTACCGCTTCCAATGGGAATCGCTTCATCCTAGTGGCCATCGATTACTTCACGAAGTAGGTTGAAGCTGCCTTCTTTGCTACCGTTACCAAGAATGTTGTGGCGCAGTTTATCAAGCATAACCTGATCTGTCGGTATGGTGTTCCAGAGATAATTATCACCAATAATGGTACAAATCTCAATAATACGATAATCACTGAACTCTGTAATTAATTAAAGATACAACATCATAACTCTTCTCCCTACCGGCCAAAGATGAATGGCGTTGTTGAAGCAGCTAACAAAAACATCAAGAAGATTATACAGAAGATGACAGTGACATACAAAGACTGGCATGAGATGTTACCATTCTCTCTTCATGGGTACCGTACCTCAGCACGGACATCAACAGGGGCTACACCCTACTCTCTGGTATATGGCATGGAGGCAGTCCTACCCATCGAGATCTAGATCCCTTCTTTAAGGATTATGAAAGATGCGGGTTTGGACGAAGACGACTGGATCCAAACTCGACTTGATCAACTAAATCTGATCGACGAGAAGAGACTTACTGCTCTTTGTCATGGTCATGCGTATCAAAAGCGGGTGTTCAAGGCTTTCAATAAAAAAGTTAGACGTCAGGAATATAAAGACGGGGATCTGGTAATCAAGCGCATCCTACTGCCGCAAGGTGATCCCAAGGGCAACTGGACTCCCACATACGAAGGGCCATTTATGGTTAAAAACATTTTCTTGGGTGGAGTTATGATTCTAACCACCATGGACGGTGACGACCTTCCTCACCCTGTCAATGCAGACGTAGTGAAAAGATACTACGCATGATAAAAGACTTGCTAGGTTGACTGGCCTAGGAAAAAATAAGGGCTTCCTAGCGAACCAAAAGGGTTCGCGAAAAAATAAGGGATTAAAATGAAAAAATATGTACACCCGGTAAGTCGAAAACCTGAAAAGGCAGCTTGGGCAAAAATGGGTATCCCGGTGGACTGAAAACCCGAAAGGGGAGTCCAGGAAAAAGTTAGGGATGTAAAGCATATCACTATGTCCCATTAGATCACCTTGCGATCAGACCTCAGTATCAACCATCAAGCTCGAACGGCACCAATCAATCTAAACAGCCTCGGACAAGCAGCAAAGTGATGAGACGCTCGAAGACAGAACGGTTATAGCAAAATTGGAACCCAATGGGATTGTTGTACATAGCTGTTTTCTTTTTACACAATATTGTATAGCTTCTATTTTTACGGTGGCGTTCTCTTACTAGCGTGTCATCCTCCTTGTACAAAAACGCCTATTATAGGCCATCTTCAAAAATCAATACAAATCACTTTTACAACATGGCCAGCATGTCTCAATTCATTCAAATTTCAAAAAAAAAAGGATAAGATTCCATGTTCTTGGCCAAAGTTACAAAATTTTCATTCATGGCCTTGAAGAACATGTTTAAGGCTGTTTGATCCCTTGTTATCTTGTCTCCTCCCTCCTCTCTATATAAAGAACACATTATCAAGCATTAGCCACACATATACAGCCTGAAGAGAGCACACTAAATTGCAAAATTTGTCAATGTTGTGAAATTCAAAAACACAGTTCCAGCCTTACTCAGTCCAAACAAAGGATCCCAATACATTCCTAGAGATCTCCTGAAGCTATTCCACTTATTACCACGTCCTGAAGCATCACGAAAATCCCCAACAAAGTTCACACGGTTTTCAATTTTTTTAAATGTGTTTTCTTTGATTCATGTAATATAAATCCATTTCGACCATGCATTTCTGTTCATTTGAGTATTTGCAAGCTTCCTGCATAGTTGGATTGAAGTTTTGATACAGGAATCACAATTGGCCATGGTTAGGGTTTGAACCTCCAAATTGGGTTTTTCTGTATTAGCAAAAATTAGCCCAAACCAGGGGCACCATCGTGCTCAGGAGAATGAGGCCAATTGATCCATGGCCTCACATGTAATTTATATTGCGTACTTTGGATATTTCATGATGCAGGTGCTATAGTGACAAATGAAAATCGTCACTATAGGTTGTAGTACCTAAGACGATGGAGGGTGAAGAACATGAAGCGTGGCATTGTCCCATTGGCTCATTCAAATCCAGCACGCGTTTTTTTTTTAATTTTCAGATATGGACTTGTTTATGTATGTTATATTATTGTTGTATTATATGTATGAATGACCAAGTGACTCAGTTGGTAGGCAAGGCGTGTGTATGAGGAGAGGACCTGGGTTCGAGTCCCAGGTCCAACATTTTTCATTTTCTTAACATATTTCTACAGATCACATGCGTTGCCCAGCTAGGAGCATACCATACGCCTCCAAATTATAATCATCAGATCCTACCTAATCTAAATCCAAGGGTGTCAATCGCGCAGATCACCATGTACCATCAAGAATTGTCCACATTGGGTCCGGAAGCAAATCTGGGCTTCTCCCATCTTGGGCCAGCGAATTCAACAGCAACACCCCCATTTTTTCTTTAACCATTCAAGCCCAATTATTAGTTTTGTTTGCTATTATTTATTTTAGTTTTGTTTGTTTTTATTTATTTATTTAATTAGCAATAAATAATCAAAAATCACAAAAAAATAGGATTAGCTTTTTCTTCTAATTAATTAAATTAATTTCTAAAATTAACTAATTAGTTAACTTTAACATTTTCTATTTTTTCAAATTTAAAATAAATTAGACTTAGGTTTAATTTTATATTTTTAAGTAGTTTTCATGACATAATAAAAAAACAATTAAAAAACTTAGATAATTTCTTAACTAAATTTATTTTTCTAAATAAATTTTAGGATAGTTTAATTATTTTCTTAAATAAAACAAATACAAAAAATGTTAGGTTTTTGTTTAGAATTTAATTTTGATCAATAACTTTCTTTTATTTTAATTAATTAAATTTAGGTTTAATTTAATTTAGTATTTTCCTAAATAAACAAAAACAATCAAAAAGATTTTTACTTAGCAATTCCCTAGGTTTGTTTTAGACATAATATTCGTTTCGTGCACATTATTTTGTTCTCGCATTTTTTTTAATAATGTAACTGTATACTGGTATGTAATAGACTAAATAGGACTTTTTTATAGCTTTCTTTATTTTACCTTTCTCCCAGTTTTGTATATTGTAAATACCCCCACCCCGAAGCCATGTAATAGTGTAGGTTTATACTTCCGCACTTTATTTCCTGCAACATATTACTGCTAGTAACTAGGAATGTATGGCAAGGCTGAAATTAAAACATTAGCAAACCCTAAATGCGTAAGATAAATAACATGAATCAAACACAATTGCACATGCGTATCTCTAGGGTATCCCACTTCGGTTGCCTTTGGAAAACGGTCAATAATTCTCGAAACGTGAGAAGTTTTAGTGGTTGTCCTCTAGTTTGAAAGATCACAAGTCCCTCAATCACTCTCTCGATGTTGCCTCGGTTAAAAGTGATCTTAGAACTTTAGGACAATTACTAAAATTCCTCGCCAAGTTGCCTTCGTGATTGTAACGTCCCTTCGATTGACCCTCAAACATCCAACGACAAGGCTATCTACTCACTAATAGTAGGATAGCACTGTCTAAAGGAAAAGAGGAAAAGAACGACCCTTTTTCGAGTATAAAGTAGATAGATGTTAGAAGTTTGCTCAAAAACACTTTGCACTTACACAAATACTACTTTTCAAAAAAACAAATTTCAAAAACATTTTCTTTGTTAACACTCTGGAGGACTGATACAAGAATTTAACACAAAGAAAATTACCGCACTAAGGCATTTTCCAAACATTTTCAAACACACAAAGCACAAAGGTATTTCAAAATGAGAAAACCTCTAAGAGCCTGTAGGTAACTACGGATGGAAAGGGTGCTAACACCTTCCATTTCCATATTCTACCCCCCTTACTCAGAATAATCTCGAAAAGGTCTTTTCTATTCTTTTCACCCTTTCCTTGGACAAAAGAAAAGTCGGTGGCGACTCTTGCTTACCACAACATTTGCAAATATAAAATGCAAAACCAGTATATAAAAGTCGATTTTGCCACCGTATCATAGGCATGGAAGAAGAGCTTAATTAATTTAAAATAAATGACGTTTGGGAACGTGTCCCTCTTCCGTGTGACCATCATATCATAGGTACTAAGTGGGTTTTTAGAAATAAGCTTGATGAAAACGGAGTGATAACCCAGAATAAAGCACGTTCAGTGGCACAAGGGTATAACCAAGAGAAGGGCATTGACTATGAGGAGACTTATGCTTCAGTTGTCTCCTTGAGGCTATATGTCTCTTGCTCGCTTATGTGTGGTCTAAGAATTTTAAGCTTTATCAAATGGACGTAAAGAGTGATTTTCTAAACAGTGTCATAAATGAAGAGGTATACGTCTCATAACCTCCTGGTTTTGAGAGAAATGAATATCCAGATTATGTTTTCAAATTGAAACGTGAATTGTATAGTCTTAAGAAAGCCCCTCAGGTTTGGTATGAAAGACTTAGCAAATTTATGCTTGATCATGGATATTCAAGAGGTAAAGTGGATACCATTCTCTTCAATAAACATAAAGGAAAGCATATTATTTTAGTTCAAATATATGTAAACAGTATTATTTTTGGGTTCAACTAACATACATTTGGTCGAAGAGTTTTTTAAGGTTATGCATGGTTAATTTGAGATGAGTCTCACGGGGGAGCTAAACTACTTCCTCGGTCTCCAAATAAAGCAGCTCAATAAGGGCACAGTTTGTGTGTCAAACAAAATACTACAAGGAGTTTATTAAGTGCTTTGGAATGAACGACTCAATGTCAATTGACACCCCTATGCCTACCAACGGGAACTTAGATAAAGATGAACACTGTAAGTGTGTAGATATCAAGAAGTATAGAGGTATGATTGGATCCCTCTTGTATCTTACTGCATCTAGGCCTGACATCATGTTTAGCGTTTGTATGTGTGCACGATATCAATCGAATCCTAAGAAATCTCACTTAAAAGTTGTCAAGCGTATACTTAGGTATCTTCATGGTACATCTAAGTATGGGCTATGGTATTCCAAGGAAAGCGATTGCATCTTAGTAGGTTACTCCGATTCTGATTTTGCTGGCTGTAAATCAGATAGGAAAAGCACTAGTGGCACATGCCATTTATTTTCAAACTCCTTAGTGAGTTGGCATAGAAAAAAGCAGGTTTCTGTTGCATTTCCAACCACTGAGGCTGAATACGTTGCAGTCAGTAGTTATTACGCCAAGATTTTTTGGATAAAGTAACAACTACAAGGTTTCAATATCCAATTAAAACATATTCCAATAAAGTGTGATAACACAAGTGCTATAAACTTAACTAAAAATCGTGTTCTACAATCATGCACTAAACACATAGAGATTAGGCATCACTTTCTTCGCGATCATGTTGAAAAAGAGGATGTTGTGTTTGAGCATGTTGATACTAAAAATCAACTTGCTGACATTTTCAGGAAACCATTAGCAACGGAACCTTTCTTCAACATTCGTCTTGAGTTAGGGATTTTAGATCTCTCTTACTTGATGTCTTAAGCATACATTTACCTAAATTATACATATCTCACCATGCTATTGACATGTGTTCTAAATTGTGTATGTGTGTCTTAATTGTTCATCAACTAAGATAATATTGTTCCTTTCTCTATCTCGCTGGAATTCTTTGATTACTTGTAAAAAAAAAATTATATTTTCTATATGTTTTCTATGCATAAATTGTTTGAACCTTGACATAATCTAATTTCATTGCATCCCTACGAATGCATAATCATCATTAGATGGCTCATATTGCATAAACATATAGTTTCTCATGGGTCTCATATCCGACTGTCCATCAAAACCTGTTAAAAACTAAAAAAAATTAAGTTTTACTTATACGAGTCAGCTCATACATGTATGAGTCGACACATATTGAAGAAAATTATTAAAGCAGAAACTGAGATCAGTTTCAGGTTGATGCATAAGTGTTTGAATCGACACATATTGCTTAGGATTGCTTATTTTCTTTTTATTAAGCTTATGTAATTCGAAAACATTCTTAGTTAATGCTTTCACTTTGCGTATTCATGTTTTTTTTTACTCGTTATTGCCTATATTTGTCACTCTTTGTGAGTATGCTATTGTGATTACCATGCTAAGCTTCATTCTTTGTGAATGTCGCTAGTTTTCATTTCAATTCTGCTGAGAATGCAACTCAATTATAGTTTGTATATCTTCAACTGAATTTAATTTCTGAAAAATAGTTCTTTTCCGCTTTTTGATATTGTCAAAGGGGGAGAAGAAAATATGATGTTAGAGAAGGAGACTTATTGATATTGTTATGCAAAAACTCAGGGGGAGAGACTCATTCATTTATTCTCCATCATCACACATCTTGCAAGTATTTGCCATCATCAAAAAGGGGGAGTTTGTGAGAAACCCTTTTCTTTGAGTAATTTTGTATGATAGAAAATATGTGTGATATAAGTATTAATGAATGATCATTGTGTTTGATCTCTATGTGTGCGTGATATGATAATAGTGTAGCATGTTCATAAAGGGTCAAAAATGTGTTTTGCACATGTATCATGATTTCAGGTCAATACAAAAAGCTTTGCATTGACACATACTTAAGCAAAAATCACAAAAACAATTTTGATTCAGTATGAGTCGACTCATTCGTACTATGCATTGATACATGTCATGTTCATGCTTCTGGAAAAACGTTTTAAGACCTTTATTCATCGACACATGAACTCATGCATTGATACATATCATTTCTTGTTTTCTGGAAATCAAAATCAACTCAGCATGAATCGACACATTCACATTTTGTGTCGACTCATATGAAATTAAAGGTTCTGGATTAAGTGTGGAAAACAGGTTGTATCGATACATAATGACTTGCATCGACTCATACACATTTTATCTCTCTGTAATATGTCTTGCTAACAGTGTGCATTGATACATAATTCATTGTATCGACTCATCCCATGTTTTGTAACTAACATGATTCGACTCATCTTAGATATGCATCGACTCATACTGCGGTTTTTGCCTCTAATATTTTTCTGTTACATATATAAGTCAGTTTTTGCAGTTAAATATCATTAGGCGTCACAAATACAGTTGGTGTGAATCAAATTTTCTAAGCATTAGAAACCTGAAAGATACTTCATCTTCATCATCTTCTCAACCACCTTGGTATTTGTATTTAAATTGTATTTTCAAAAAATAATAATAATTCTAATAAATATTATATTATAACATTAAAAAGTATAAATGAGTAATAAAACTATTAAAAATAAATTAAATAAATTAAATTTAGTTGGCGGGTACGGGTGTAGGGCGGGTAATAGCATCACCCTCCCCAACACCCGCACCCATAAAAAAAATTGGGTTTTCCTCGCACCCGCACTCGTAAATCAAAACCGGGTTTTCCCTGCATCTGCACCCTTCCCCCGTTAAACCGGGTTTCCCCCGCTAATTTCAGGGCGGGGACGGATTTATTTTCCATGCCTAGAGCTTGGATCTTCTCCGTCGAAATCATTGGGTCTTTCTCGAAGCCCAAATGCTTATTATCATAGATGCAGTCAAGCCTCTAGTTGAGCATGTGATAAGTAGCCTCATCCAGATTAGCTTCATTAGCCAATCCAAGGTGTAACTTGGCCTCTTGAGCCATGTTTTCTTGATTGTCGGCTATGTAAGCCGCAATTCAAGTTCATGTGTTTGACTCGACCAGATCATTAGTTCTTTTGTCCAATTCTTCTTGTAACTTGGCTTCTTGAGCCATCTTTCTCTAATTTCCAGCCATGTAGGTTGTAATATTGATCCAAGCATTTGTCTCAGACATAGTAGGAGTTATCGTCTCCCGGCCTTGTCGGGGTTGCTTCGCCTTCTTCCGGTGGTTGTTCTCCCTAAATTTACCTTTCCCACACAATGTCGTAAGTTGGGTTAACTATTATTGATTAGAATACATTTCCACGGGGTTTGAATACCTGATCAACTGGTGGGCATGGCATATGTTTGCAATTTTTTTATCAAAGGTATTTCTACTAACATGATTGACCTCCGCCATGTAATATCTTTAGTCTGCTTTCACGTTTTTGATATTGACATCCTCTCTCTATATTGATATAATTTGGTGGAGGGATGAAGGGATTGTGCCAATGCCATCTACCCATTCCCTATCCAATAATAGATTATGATTGGATTTGGAAGGAATGACAATGAATAGGGTTGGTCAAAATGTAGTTTTGACAGCCAATTGTACCTGAATTGCCCTCGATAAATGGTCAGTTTCCCTTCATGATTGGAAGTACCATATTATGAGGCCTTAAGTTTGTGTCAAACTTTTCTATCTTTTTTAACATGGATTGTGGCATCAAGTTAACTACCTATCCACTATCAATTAGGACTTTGTTGAAACCAAAGTTGTTAACCTTTTCCCAGATGAAAAGAGGTTTCAAATGGCTTTTCATTCCCATGTCTGGTTTTTCAAAGATGGCATTCTACTCTTTGACACAACTATCATCCATCACATAGTAACAGACTGGCTTGTGGTCAGCCATATCTTCTGGAAAATATTCATCTTCTGTGTTAATTACATCGGTCATTACGTTATATTCAATAATACGTTACATAGGATCTCAAAACCTTCCTCTGACTCTGAGGAGTTTTCTGCTATCATCTCCCAATATTCAACTTCAACATCTTCATTCTCAATTTGTGAAGGTAGGTTTATCATCTCCTTCACTGGCCTTTTATCCTTTTCGGTCTTAAGTTTAATAGGCGATGGTTGGGAAATATTCTTTCTTCCATTGGCCTTTTGGCCACTTGGTTGTCTGGTTCTCGTCTCTGGTTTCTACTAGAATCCAAAGCTTCTATAAACACTTTTTATTAGCGTTAATACCTTTTCTATTATGTTTGAGTCATGGGTTTTCCCCTTCTAATTTTGATTGTAAGTCTGTTTCTTGGTGATATGAGGTTTGTTTAGTGCCAACACTTCTCCACTCTTCTCATTGGTGTTTCTTCTCTTTTGGGGGTGCACCCACTCCTTGATTGGAGCCTTCGACGGAGGTGTGTAGGTATTACTTAGACATTCTTTGTGACTTATAGCCACATTATGTGTTCTATAGGGGACACCTCTTTTTTTGAAAGCAAAATTTGGCCTCGATTGGGTCCATTTTCCCCCCTTATGAGGTTGGGCTTAATTTTCTCAAGGCCTTCAGTATACTTTTTGTCGAACACAACATTGCACCTGGGGAACAACATAACTTTTGATTATTTTAGTTTGCACCAAATGAGGAAATCTATTAGTTCTTCCTTAGCCTGCAGGTAGACTTCTTTCACCTTCTTAGTATATTCTGACTCAGAAACTTCCATTGTTACGCCAGGGCTCTCAATAGCTTCGACCATTAAACATTCGAGCGGATCAACCTAGTTTACTTATTTGATCTATAAGGGGTCAGAGTCCACCTGCATTAGGGCTTTAGCCTTGTCATCAAACGTCATCCTTTATTCATTTAGCACTCCTTGCACCAAATCACTGAAAAGGACCCAATGGAAGTCTCATGACCAAGAAAATTATGAAACTTGCAAAATCCTCTTTTCTTTTGTGGCTCTAAAGGTGGCGTTCTCAATCCCTTAGGGACTATGATTTTCAAATCAGTAACTAAGAGGTCGAAAATTTTGTCGCACTTAGTCACATCGAAAGAATATGTTTTGGCGATGAATTTGTCATTCTTTGGTTCAACTAGATTTTTCCCATGATGGTTTCAATAATTTACAAAAGTAGGGTGGTCCTAGTTTAAGCTTTGCCACATTTACATCATTCTCTTATACTTCCTCATATCCTATTCGATAATCCTAATCTTTGTCATCTACCTCTATATATTCTTTTTTATAAAACTTGTTCGAGCTAGCCTTTTCTGCCTTTAAGCGTTCGACCGGTTAAACCCTATCTACTAATTGATCCATATCTCTCAGATATTAGGTATCCAATTTCTTTTGAATAGAATAATCTAGGCCTCATGCATCCATTTTGACCAGTTCGTGCTCAAGCACTTGGGTAAAGCACCTTGCTTTCAGTAATTTGAACATATTTAGATGATCATTGATCAATTTAGATGCTTTATGCCTAATGTGATGCGGTGGGAGAACAGACTTGAGGTTTTGCGTTTGTGTTTGCAAATGTTGCAATTTAGCAAGAGTCGCCACCGACTTTTATTTTATCCAAAAGGAAAGGTAAAAAAGCACAGGAAAGACCTTTGAGATTGCTTTTGGGTTCGGGGGGTAGATTATGAAAAGGGAAGGTGCTAGCACCCTTTTCATCCATGGTTTTCCATGGGCTCTTAGTTACTTGTTTAGATCACTTGCTTTGCTTTTCCAATTGTTTGAAATGGTGCTTTTGTGTGTGGTTTTGAAACTATTTTGAAAAGAGGCCTTTGTCTAGGCAACCTTTGTAATGGTTTTTGTTTGAATGTATACAAAGGTGTTTGTCTTTTGAAAAAATGTTTCAATGTTTGAAAGTTGTTTGGAAATTGTTTTGAAATTGTTTGGAAATGTGTGTGATAGTTTGAAAATAGCAAGGATGGTTTGCAAATTGATGAAGTAACTAGGAGTTGTCTACCCTACTCAAAAGTCTTTCTTGTACATTTTTAACCCTTTGACATTGTTGTTTTACCATTGTACTTGGTAAACAACCATATCTTTGGATGTTAAACGGGACGGGCGTGGATCATCGTATGACCATGATAACAATATTGCCAAGTATCTTAGCAAGTTTTTGAGGGACTAGATCATTTTTGTTTAGGCAACCAAGATAGCGTCATCGAGAGACTATGATCTTTTGTTTTTGCATTGATTTTGCCAAGATACCTAGCATGCATACCATGGCCATTTTAAGGGAACAAAGTGGATGAAACCCTAGTGGTGCTTGTGTGCATTGTGTTGTCATTTTTCATGCATTTTTGTCTTGTGTTTAGTCATGCTATTTGTTTGATTTTGGTCTTTGCATACAAAACCCTAATCTTACTATCATGCATATAATACGATAAATTGCGTAATGTAAATCTAAGCTATTACAACAATATTATGGGAAGGGGGATACAAGTTTGAATAGGGGATATTGCTCAAAATAAAACCCTAAAACTATTACAACCATATTGAATTTATTTGTACAAATAAATAAATAAGAAAATATTTAAATATACAATAAATGTAAATATGCAAAAAATGTTTTTGTATTTTGTTTTATGCATGAGAAAATAAGTTTATTTATGGCCTAAAAATAAGAAAATAAGAATGATTATTTTTGGAAAGGGTGAAAACCCTAATTTTTGTTTTAAGAAAATAATGTTTTCTAATTATTTATTTATCCTTTTTGTTTAAGAAAAATAATAATAATATTATGCACAAATATTAAAATTAAATATGGTATGGAAATATTATTTTAAGTGTATAAATAATAAAAATAAAAATATATAATATTTTTGTATTATTTACAAGTTTTATTTAGAAAAATAAGTTTTATTATTATTAATAAACTATTTTTATGCCCAAAAAAATAATAAAAATTATAAAATAAAATACAAAAAATAATGAAAATACTTTTGAGATTTTTATTTGTTTAGAAAAAATAAATAAAGTCAGAAAATATAAAAAGAAATGGAAAATATACAAAACATAGCAAATGGGCCAAGGGGGTGCAAATAACAAAATGGAGGATGTCAAAAGTAGAAACGGCAAGCCCAAGCCCAATGTTCACTTCATCTCTGACCTTGGAACAAAAAAAAAACTTCGTGTTCTGCATCTTCAACCTGTTCTTGCTATTCTTTGCATGAAATCAAAAATTCACAACATGAAACTTATAGAGTTTTAAACTACAATTCTAATGATATAAAAAACTTGATCTAACTCTCAAAGACCAGAGAGAATTTCAGTGGCCCTAAATTCTAACCTAACTTTTTCAGCATGTTCAACATCTAAATTCTCCTAGCTCAGTTAATATAAATACAAGCTATGCATATGTACAGCTCAAGCAACTTAAAGACGACATTTTTGCTTCACAAACCTAAGCTTAATGATGCCTAAATAAGGAGTTAGAATCTTGACAAATACCTGTTTTAGTTAAGTTTGGATATGGAAATGTAGAAGTTGTGAGTGAGGCCTGAAGGTCGTGGTAGCTTGCTTGAAGTTCCCTCAACCTTTCCCAATGCTCAACTTGCTTTGAACTTGCCTGAATCTCCTTGTAGAACTCAACCTGCAAAGCTTCAAAATGAAAATGGTGAAGTGTGAAAGTGAGGTTACAGTTGCTGAACAATGGCTTGGATAGTTTAGGTGTGATGTATGGAATGTGTCTGAAGTGGTTCAAGACAAAACGCACGAGCCAATTTGGTTTTGGAAGTGGTTCTGCAAATACGGCCCTGTTTTGACAAGAACTTGTGATTTTGTGTTTTAGGGTGTTTGGGAGCTTGGAAAATCGTGTTTCTGACTTGGTACAATATGTTAAGGTTGTTTGAAATGAGGCTTAGACTTGGTTTTATCTGATGCACAAGTTATGTGGACTTTTGCAAGTTACTTGCTTTTGAAGCAAAAGTTGAAATGACAAAGCTCAAGGCCTGTACAGGCTAGCTCAAGGCCTGCTGAGAGTTGGTGTACTTTGCCTCAAGTTTGTGGACTTTGTTTGCAGCAAAAGGTTTGGTCCATGGCTCAAGATAAACAAAATTGCATAAAGTGTGCTTTATCAAAGTAGCAATGTAACCTTTTTGCCATTTTTGGATTAAACCTTTGTATAAAGCTTCAAAGATCAAAACAATGCCATTAACCATTGTATTTGAATTTAATTTATGAGTGTAAAAAGGATTATAACCTGTAAACCAAGTACAAGCATGATCCAAACTGATTTGCAACTTGTATCAATGTGAAAAATGCCATGGACAAAAGTGAGAAATGGCCATTTTCTTTTCTTCGATTCTCCCTAACCATAAATGATTTTGGAGAGTTCTTGGACATTTTTGAAATCTTGTAACATGCTCTAAAATCCATAATTGAAATTCATTTTGATATTCCTCTTGGAACTAGGTGAAAAGTTGCCATGAAGTTAGGTCAAAAATTTGCCTAAACTAGGGTAAAATTTCACTAAGTTAAAAAGTTTTTGGACCCTTATTCACAAAATCATAACTTGAGATCCAAGCATCTTTTGGGAAAACTTTGTGAATCAAAGTTGTAGATTATTTGGAGGAATATAACTTTCATGTTGGAAGTTTTGTTTGAATCCAATTGCATCATGGTGAAAAAGTTGGGAAAAGTTGGGGGGGAAAAAGAAATTTTCATAACTTAGAAAATTTCTAAGTTATGAAATATTTCAAACTTAAACCCTAATTTTCAAAATTAGGTTTCTTGGTGAAAAAGTTTCATGTTTTGACACATCTTGATGAAAAATGACCCTTGGCACTTGATTTTGACTAAAAAGTCAAAGTTTGACTTTTCAGTGTACAGTTGATTTTTGATCAGTTGACTGGAAAATTCATCTGTCAATCCAATGCATTTGAGATCTTTTGAACCTTGTGATTAGGTCAAGATGATGTCATTGAGTCCTTGAAACCATGTTTGAACCCAATTTTCCATTGGCTAAGTTAAAAATCAGAAATTGCCCTTCTACAGTCAAAACCCTAAAAATGACCATTTTGCCCTTTTGAAGATCTGATCAAATTTCTTGAGGAGTTGTGGTCCAAACTTGATCAAATGGTTCATATGAGTCTATAATGTTGATGTGGATCAAAAATTGTGAGGTTTGACTGTAAATTGGCCATGGTTGACTTTTTTCCCAATACAATTGACTGTGAGAAATGAGAACTATAAATATTAATCATTAGATTTAATTAATCAATTGTGATTTTAATATTTCAACTAAACAGCAAGATAATCTTTTCCTACCCAATAATGATTTTAATTTTCGAAAATTATACTCAATAATTAATTGTATTTCAAGGTAACCTATCGTATTTTTCACCCTACCTGCCACTGCCGCCATATATTGTCTCAAGGTAGCCTTGTTAATTGTCTCAAAGTTATTCACGTTAACTTTTCTTTTGCTTCTACGTACTAGCCATGATGTTATTTATTTAATTAGTGATTTTTCTACTTAATTTTTTATAGCTTCATTGCGTTGTTTGTTACGATGAGTTCCATTCCAAGTGACTGGTAAGAGAGGATTATGAGATTTAAAAATTTATATTAATTTTATATTTGAGTTTTATGTTTTTATTTTACCTTGAAGTTATAATTTATTTCATGTTTTATTTAAATTATAAATTATAATGTATGTATTTGATATTCTTTTTATTAAAGTTTGGCGTGAAACGAAGATGATGAACCGACTCTTAATATTACATAAGATTTTTATATACAACAATCCGTTAAGGTACCGACTCTTAATACTACACAAGATTCTCATATATAACAGACTAATTCTCATATACAACAATCTGTTTGTTGGTATAAGGTGATGAAATTGAAGAAGAAGAGAAGAAAATAGAGAATGACAGCTGTTAATGATTGGTAAAGAAATTGAATAATATTAATGAGACCTAAATACACTTATTTATAAACAAAAATAACAAAGATAAGAATGTCACATAGGCCCTGTGGTACGGTGGGAGAACTGACTTAGATGTTTTGCGTTTTATCGCAAATGTTATGGTTAGCAAGAATCGCCACCGACTTTTCTTTTATCTCAAAGGAAATGCTGAAAAGAACAGGAAAGACTTTTGAGATTGTTTCTTGAGTTCGGAGGATAGATTATGAAAAGAGAAAGTGTTAGCATCCTTTTCATCCATAGTTATCCATGGGCTCTTAGTTGCTTGCTAGATCACTTGCTTTTGTTTGAAAATGTGCTTTGTGTGGTTTTTGAAAGTATTTTGAAAAGGCGTCTTCGTTTAGGCAAACTTTGTAATAGTTATCGTTCGTAAGAACGTATGCAAAGTGTTGATCTTTTGAAAATGTTTCATGTTTGGAAAATATTTTGAAAGTGTTTTTGAAAGTGTTTTTGAAAGTGTTGGTGTTTGTTTTTGAACATAAGCAAGGATATTTGATTTGAAATTGAGCAAGCAACTAGGAATAATTCTACCTACTCAAAAGTCTTATTTCATTTCTTCGTTTCCTTTGATATTGCTATCTTACCATTGATTTGGTAAGAAGCCTTATCTTTGGATGTAAAGGGACGAGCGTGGGTATAACCATGATAGTAATGTTGTGAGATATCTTAGCATTTTACTTTGAGGGACTAAGATCATTTTGAAAGGCAACATTGATAGCGTCATCGAGAGACTATGATCTTGTATTTTTTATTGTTTTTTTGCGAAGACATCTCACATGTATAACATGACCATTTTTGTAAAGCAACAAAGTGGAATTACCCTAAGGGTGCAAGTGTGCAAGTGTGTTGATTTACATGCATTGTTTATTCTTGAATTAGGGTTTGCTAACTTGTTGATTTTATTCTTTCCATACAAACCCTAATTTACTAGCATTTATATAAAGTGATAAATTGCAGAAAGTAAAATTACTAAGTTATTACATCATTAGGGGATGAGGTATACAAATTTACAAATGGGGATCGTAAGAAAATTAAACCTAATTAACTATTACAACAATATTAAATATTGTACAAAATTGAAAAGAAAATAATGCAAGAATATAAATGGAAAAAGAAATGATTTTTGTTTGGTTTTCATGAAAGGGTTTTAACCTAATTAAGAGAGATGATTAACTAAAAATTAAACAAAACTTAAACCTAAATTAATTAAGAAAGAAATTAAGTTAAAAATCTTTTTTGGGTTTTTTGTGAAAAAAGGTTTTAAGTTAATAAAAAATAAAATGAAAATTAATTAATTAAAAGAAACCTAAGTTCTAAATTAATTTTAAATAAAAAAGAAAAATAATAATTAAACCTAAATCTAAATATTAATTATTTAAGAAAAAAATTAATTTATTAAAAGAAAAATATTTTTTAGTCTTTTTGTTTTTATAAATAAAATAAATAAGTGTGAAAATAATAAAAATACTTTTAGATTTTTTATTAATAAAATAATAATAATGATAATAATAATAGTAAAAAAAATAATAAAAAAATAAAAATATGATATAAAATAATAAAAGAAAGTAAATAAAAATGAAAAAATAAAAATAAAATGGGTCAGGAGTGTGAAAGCAAGCAGGGGGTTAGAAGTTAGCAAAAAGACAAAGCCCAATGGTTTGGGGCCTAGGCGTTGCTGTGTGGCAAAAAAGAGAGAAAATGTGAGGAAAATGAGAAAAGTGGCAGCGCTGAGGCTTTAACCCACACCCTAAGTATGAAACGTGCGCTGCCTTACCACTGGGGTGGCTATACATCCGGTAACATTGACAAAATAATAAATATGTAACATAAATTATGCCCTGAATACAACTTCATCTTCAACCTCCAACCATGGATCCTGTAACTTCACAATTTCTCAATAAAAATGAAAGTTGCAAACATGAAAGTTGCTACATTTTTCCATACGAATCCAACCATATAAATATCATAAGCTATAAATCAAAGATGAATGAGAATTTTTGAAAGTACCAAATTCTGACCTAAATATTTCAGAAAGTTCAAACTCAAAATTCTCCTAGCTCAATCAAAATAAATGAAATCTATGAACATGTACAACTTCAGGGCAATGATGTCTACATTTTATCTTCACAAATGCAAGCCTAACAATACCTAAATAAGAAGATAGAAGTTCAAAAAATATACCTCAAAACTGAAAATCGTGAAATGAGTTTGAGCTTGATTCAAGGTGCTGCAATGATCAGGTTAGCTTCCTCAAGTTCCCGGGAAGCTAATGCAATGCTTAGCTTGAGTTAAGAGTGGCTGAAATGGTTTGGAGAAGTCAAGTTGCAGACCCCTGTTTTTGAGCTTGGACAATGGTGAAAATAGTGTTACAATTTAGAAACAGGGATTGGGATGAGTTGTATTTGAAGTAAGGAAGATTTTGAGATGATTTGGAGAGAAAACGCACGAGTGGTTTGAGAGATGGGAGTTTTTGGTCAGGTCCTGCATAACAATGGAGGTTTTGTGCAATATGAGTTTTCAGGGAGTTTGAGTGAGTTTGTGGGTGTTAATGCTCGTGTGTTAGCTTACGAATAGTGCCTCTATTTATAAGCAACAAGTTTGGAAGCTTGTTGTTGATCAAAATTCAAAAACAAATGTTTAAACTCAACATGTGATTTTTTGAGAAATCCAAGTTTCAAAGTCTTGTGTACTTGCTAAGGTAGAGTGGTTATGCTTTAAACACACTTGCTTCTGACTTTGTAGATGGAGTGTGATCAGAGGGAACAAGTTAGAGGCTCAAGAATTGACTTTGTGCATAAAGCTTGCTTTTCAAAAATGATACTCTTCACTTTCTTCCCAAAATGGAAATGTGAACTAGATAAAGCTTAAATCACTTGGATTATAGATCAAAAGTTTGTGTAGTCAATTAATGATCGATGAATACACAAGTTAGAAGGCCTGAAAATCAAGATTGTGCAGCCTAACATTGAAATTGCATTATGTGTTCATCAAGAAATGACTTGTAAATCAAGAATGAAACCCTAACTTCTTGACTTCGATTCTCCTTACTCAAATATGATCTCAATGAGTTCTTGGACATTTTTGAAAGCTTGTATCATCCTCTACAACCTCTATGTTGGACATTTTTGAAAATTCATCTTGGAACTATGTGAAAAATTGCCAAGAAGTTAGGTCAAAATCCTGCCTAAACTAGGGCAAAATTTCACTAAGTTTTCAAGTTTCATGAACATGTATTCACAAAATTATACCTTGAAATACATGCATTTCTAGGAGAAGTTGTGTTATACAATGTTTTATATATCATTAAGATCTACAACTTTCATGTTGGAAGTTTCTTTTGAATCATCTTGCATCATGGTGGAAGTTTGGCTCAAAGTTGTGAAAAAATATGAATTTTCCAACACTTAGAAATTCTAAGTTTAGAAATTTTGACTTTTCAAAATAAAATCTTGACTTTTTGATTTCTTGATGAATAACTTTCATATTTTGACATGTCTGATGAATTGTGATCTTTGTTACTTGATTTTGACTAAAAAGTCAAAGTTTGACTTTTCAATGTACAATTGACTTTTCATCAATTGACTGAAATTCAACTGTCAACCAATTGAACTTGAGGAATGTTTTGAGCCATTCCATTAGGTAAAATGATTCATTTGAAACCTTGAGATCATAACTTAAACCAATCAATCATTTTCTAGGTCAAAAATAAAAAATTTCACCTTCTCAGTCAAAACCCTAATTTTGACCATTTTGCCCTTTTGATGATTTGATCAAATTTCTTGAGGAATTGTGATCCAAACTTGATCAAATGACATATATGAGTTCATAATGTTGATATGGACCAAAAATTATGAATTTTGACTGTAAATTGACCATAGTTGACTTTTTCCCTAATATAGTTGATTTTAGGTCAACTGATCAATTTATTGAGAAAAAATGTGATCCAAGACTTGAAACTTGACATGAACAATCTTGAGAGTAAAAAATTATCCATGAAAGTCATATGAGGCATTAAAAGTTTATTTGTCCTTGTGTAATCTTAAACCCTAATTTTCACTCATTAGTGCTAGAGGAGGTGTCTTGAGCTGATCAACCCTTGTGCAGTCTTGAACCAAAGGAGGTCTTGTAAGATATTACTTGATAAATGAGAGGGAAAATTTTAGGGTACAAAAGATGTCCCTGTTCAATCTTCTTAAACCTGAAGAGTTAGATTGGCGGATCCGCCATTCGTGACTTGAAGGTGGAAGATGATTGAACACTAGAGTGCCCAAAAATTTGCACTCGAAGATGTATTATGAATGGGCTTATAGATGCCATTTAGAGGGATGTTGGTAAATATTGGGAGAATTATCAGCATAAATATTTGGTTGATTCATACTAAAACTTGATGTTTCACCTATGGGAAAAAAGGTTAGTAAAATGCAGATGCATGAATGATGTCTGCATAATGAATGAGATCATGCTAAATGAATTTTGCATGTATATGCCATGATGTATGAATGTGGGATGTATGTTTGTCCAAGAAAATAAATCCCTGACTGCTGCTAAGGAATTTTGAATCCCGGATTGCTGTTGGGGATAAAGAGTATACATATTTTCAAAATTTGTTGAAAGGATGCTTCCGCTGGGGAATATCTCTTGTATGTCAGTTGTTATCTCGTCGGGTCCAGGATTCACAACTTGCTGAGGATGAGGAATCCAACTACTATCTGGTCGGATCCAGGCTTCACGGTAACTTACTATGGAAGAATAAATTAACTGTTATCTGGTCGGATTCTAAGCTTTGCAGAAAATTCCTTGGGGAAAGTGAAGTTAGGATGTTATCTTGGTTGGATTCTCAGCTTCACAATAATTTGTTGGGGATAAGGAAGTTAACTGTTATCTGGTCGGATTCCAGGCTTTGCAGTAACTCGCTAGAAAGGATGAAGTTGAAATGATATATGGTCGGGTCCAGGCTTCATTATAACTTGAAGTGGTAACTACTATCTGGTCGGGTCCGAGCTTCATGGTTTTGGAAAATTTATACTATTATCTGGTCGGGTCCAGACTTCATAGTGTCTTGCTGGAATTGTAGCTAGTTGTTATCTGGTCGGGCTCTAGGATTCACAATAACTTGCTTGAAAAGATAAAGTTAAGCTGATATCTGGTTGGGTCCAGGCTTTACAATAACTTAATGACATTGAACTGTTATCTGGTCGGATTCCAGGCTTTGCAGATTTCTGAGGTGGATGAGGTTAATTATTATCTGGCCGGGTCCAGGTTTCAGAATAAACTGCTTGGGAATTTATTTGTTATCTAGTCGGATTCCAGGTTTCACAACGAATTTCTGAAGGGAATTGATATCTGGTCAGATCCAGGCTTCACAATAACTTGTTAGGGTAGAGGAAAACTCTACTGGGGAAAAGAAGTTAAACCTTGGTCTGGCTGAGTCCAGGTTCTTCTATATTTTGAAGAGTTAAAATATTATCTGGTCGGGTCCAGGTTTCATAGTATTTGAAATTTGTACTATTATCTGGTCAGGCCCAGGCTTCATAGTAGCTTGAAAGTTGCACTAATATCTGGTCGGGTCCAGGCTTTATAGCATCTTTTAGAGATAGTAAAGGTTTTGTTGACAACTTTACTGGGGATTAGGGTTTGTGGCCCTATGATATGTAATAGTCTGAAAGGCAAACTCAAGTTTGGGAGTGTGGACTCAGTTTTGGGAGGATAGCCTCAGATGGGGATAACAGGCTCTACTGGGGAAGATAGACTATGCCGGGGGAATTTGAACTCGACCGGGGAGTTATGATGCCAAGAGATTGAGACTCTGGTTAGAGATTAACCTGTGCAAAGAGACTTTGTGGATAACTCTGTTGAGGAAGGTTTATTGTAGTCGTCTTGTGGGGATAATGCTAATGAAATAACTCTGTGGGGATATTCCATATACATTAAAGAGATGCTTGTTACTGTTAGGTCATATGTGGCAAACAATTTTAATTATGTTCATATGCATATGTTTGTTCAATTTTAGTCATTGGACACCTTTGCATTTAAAATAAAACAGAGGGTTTGCACTTCAAAGTATATTTGTATTGATATTTTGCCCATGAATAGGCATTTTTGTACAAAGAGACGGAGATCCTAGTAAGAGGAAATCGTCGAAAGGAAAACAAAGATTGAAAACGAAACAGATATCCATATGGAAATGATCTCATTGCATTCCAACTCTACTATTACCCCAATGTCTTCGAATGTCTCTTGTCGTTGACAGAATTTGATTGGATTGATCTTGGACTGTTTGAACTTGTACCTTAGTAATAAAGTTGATTGTGGTGATTCCACGGGACATAGTCATACGCTTTCAATCCTTAACTTTTTCCTGGACTTCCCTTTCGGGTTTTCATCCCACCAGGATACCCATTATTGCCCAAGTCTCCCTTTCGGGTTTTTAACTTGCCAGGTGTACAATCTTTTGCATATATCCCAAATTTTTTCCCAAACCTTTTGGTTTGCCGGGATGCCCTTATTTTTCTTAGGTGTGTCAACCTAACGGGTTTCTTATGCGTAGTATTTTTTAACTATGTCCGCATTTATAGGATGTGGGAAGTCTTCACCATCCATGGTAGTCAGTATCATGGCACTACCAGAGAACACTCTCTTGACAACAAATGTCCCTTCGTAGGTGGGAGTCCATTTGCCTCTGGGGTCGCCTTGTGGCAGAATGATGCGCTTTATCACCAAGTCACCAACTTGATATGCTCGAGGCTTGATATTTTTGTTGAAAGCCTTGATCATACGTTTTTGGTACGTCTGACCATGATAAACAGCAGCCAGTCGTTTTTTGTCGATCAAGTTCAGCTGATCCAATCTCGTCTGAATCCACTCGCCTTCTCCTAAGCCTGCCTCAGTCATAATCCTTAATGAGGGAATCTGAACTTACACTGGCAGAACAACTTCCATGCCATAGACTAAAGAAAAGGGAGTTGCCCCAATTGATGTTCTAGCTGAAGTGCGGTAGCCATGTAGAGCAAACGGTAACATCTCATGCCAATCTTTATAGGTCACTAGCATCTTCTGCACAATCTTCTTAATGTTTTTATTGGCCGCTTCGACTGCACCATTCATTTTAGGTCTATATGGAAAAGAGCTGTGATGCTTGATTTTGAACTGAGTGCAAAGCTCAATAATCATAGCATTTTTGAGGTTAGTCCCATTGTTGGTGATAATCCTTTCGGGGATGCCATAGCGGCAGATGAGGTTGTGTTTGATGAATCTGGCTACCACATTCTTGGTGACTGAGGCAAACGAGGCGGCTTCGACCCATTTGGTGAAATAATCAATAACGACCAGAATGAAGCAATGTCCATTGGAAGCGGTGGGCTTGATTTCTCCAATCATGTCAATGCCCCACATTGCAAATGGCCACAGAACGATCATGACGTTCATAGGGATAAGAGGCACATGGACCTTGTCAGCATAGATTTGGCATTTGTGAGAAGTTCTTGAATGTTGATGGCAATCAGTCTCCATTATTGACCAATAGTAACCAACTCTTAGGATCTTCTTGGCCATCATATGTCCTCTTGAGAGAGTGCCAAAGAGACCATTGTGCATGTCTTCCATAATTTCCTCTGCCCCCTTCTTGTCCACACATCGGAGTAGAGTAGAATCATGGTTGCGCTTGTATAATATTCTGTTACTTAGGAAAAATTTTGCTGAAAATCTTCGTAAGAACTTTCTATCATTGATGGATGCTCCCTCGGGATACTCTTGTGCTTCGAGATATCTCATCACCTCATGATACCATGGCTTTTCTGCATCAGTGTCAAGCTCACAACAATGTGCAGGTTCGTCGAATATTTCAATTGTGATCATAGGGGCTTCGTTGTCCCATCTTTCCTTGAACATTGAAGACATGGTTGCCAAGGTGTCAACCAGCTAATTTTCTTCCCTAGGGAAGTGCTCAAAGGTGATATCTTCGAAATAAGAAATCAGGGATAGCACAAGTTCCTTGTAAGGGATGAGATTAGGGTGCTTAGTGTCCCAATATCCTTTTACTTGGCTAATCACTAGAGCGGAATCCCCAAACACATTCAAATGTTTGATCCTCAAGTCAATGGCAACTTTTAGACCCAAAATGCACGCTTCGTACTCAACCATATTGTTCGTGTAATCGAAGCAAAGTCTGGCAGTGAAAGGAGTGTGGCAACCTTCAGGAGATATGATCACAACACTAATTCTTTTACCTAAGGCATTGGAAGCCCCATCGAAGACCATAATCCATCGGGATCCTTGTTCAGGTCTGTCATACGGTCCAGGTTTCGCACAGTCGGTTACCAGCATGATGTTCTCATCCAAGAAGTCAAAGTTCATAGATTGATAATCATCGACAGCTTGATGGGCCAAATGATCTACTAGTACGCTTCCTTTGATGGCCTTTTATGTCGTATATTAAATGTCGTACTCAGTCAATATCATTTTCCACCTAGATATTCGTTCGGAGAGAGCAGGTTTCTCGAAGATGTACTTGATTGGGTCCATCTTAGAAATCAACAGAGTGGTATGAGTCAACATATACTGTCTTAGCTGGCGAGCAGCCCATTCCAGAGCATAGCAAGTTTTCTCGAGCATTGAATATCTGGTTTCACAGTCGGTAAACGTTTTGCTCAGGTAGTAAATAGCATGCTCTTTTCGGCCAGACTCGTCATGTTAGCCCAAGACATACCCCATAGTGTTCTCTAGTACTGTCAAGTACATGATCAAGGGTCTTCCTTCAATTGGAGGCATGAGAATATGAGGTTCTTGTAGATATTCTTTGATTTTGTCGAAAGCAGCTTGGCACTCATCATTCCATCTGACTACCTGATCTTTCTTCAAGAGTTTGAAGATTGGCTCACAAGTAGCAGTCAAGTGAGACATGAAGCGGGTGATGTAATTGAGACGACCCAAGAATCCTCTAACTTCCTTTCAGAGTGGGGGACTGGAATTTCTTGGATGACCTTTACCTTGGCAGGATCAACTTCAATGCCTTTATTGCTGACAACAAAACCTAGAAGCTTTCCAGATCGTACTCTGAATGTGCACTTGTTAGGGTTTAACCTCAACTTGTACATTTTCAACCTTTCGAATAGCTTGTACAGGTGATTGAGATGTTCCTCTTCAGTTTGTGATCTGGAAATCATATCATCCATATAGACCTCTATTTCATGATGAATCATGTCATGAAACAAAGCTACCATAGCCCTTTGATATGTTGCCCTTGCATTCTTCAATCCAAACGGCATGAACTTGTAGAAAAGGTGCCCCATTGCGGAACGGAAGTGGTCTTCTCTATGTCTTGGGGAGCCATCCTAATTTGATTATAGCCAGAGAAGCCATCCATGAAAGAGAAAACTTAATGTTGAGCAGTATTATCGACCAAGACGTCAATGTGGGGTAGAGGGAAGTCATCTTTGGGGCTTGCCCTATTCAGATCCCTATAGTCTATGCACATGCGAACTTTTTAGTATTTCTTTGGCATTGGCACCACATTTGCAACCCATTGGGTATAAGATGTCACATCTAGGAACCCTGCATCAAACTATTTCATCACTTCAGCTTTTATCTTCTTAGACATATCAGGCCTCATGTGACGAACCTTTTGTTTGACAGGAGGACAATCTTGTTTTGTCAGTAGACAATAAACTACGATGTCAGTATCCAACCCTAGCATATCTTCATACGACCAAGCAAATACTTCCACATAATCATGCAACATCTGAACCAACCTTCTCTTAACACTGTCTTCTAATTTAGCTCCAATCTTAACCTCTTTCTTGTCCGTCTCGGTACCCAGATTGATGACTTCAACTGACTCTTCGTGTGGCTGAATAGCTTTTTCCTCTTGTAATAGAAGTCTGGCTAGTTCTCCCGGTATTTCACAATATTCTTCGCCTTCGTCTTCGGCTTGGTTAATTGGACATCCAAAGTCATAGTCGGCAATAGTAGAGTCATTGGCAACAAGATCCAGAGTAGACGAGGACCTGCAAGAGTGTATGTGTGTGTACATGTAAGATACATGGCTATTTTGAAAAAATGTATTTGAAGAAAAGAAAGACAATGAACACAAATATTTGAATGCAAAAGAGTCCAATGATTTGTATTGAATGATCATATGATTAGATGAACATAAATAAAGCCATTGACAAATGGACCAAAGTGCCCCGGGACAGGCACATGGCTTAAAAGCCATTGTTAAATATTACAGACAAAATGTTCTTGAATTGAGAGAAAAGTAATAACAAGTAGATTACTCCTCAATGAAGGAGATGGGCACGAAGTCCTTTGCATGTCAATTCTTTAGTTCCGTTGTAGTAGGATACACCCAATCTTCAAGCGCACACTCTTCATCAGAATCACCTACAATGTTGACTTCATGGCTTCCAATGTGGAGAGGTGGCTTTCCTGCATGAGGGTGCCTCACCTCATCCTGAGCCTTAATGGTGAAACCCAAACCAAACTTGTCCTCTTTGAATGAGATATCTAGGAGTTTCCCCCAAGTATCACAACTTCCTTCTTCAATTGCAGCACAAGCATCTTTGACTGAAACCATCTCCGACACGACTTTGACAGCTTTGGATACATTAGAGGAACATTTGGTAGCAGCAACCATCGGTGGTACAACTTCAAAGGCTTGACACGGGGTCTCAATGAATTCTCCATCCATCTCTACGTACTTGAAAGAGTTGAGGTGGCTTACCATAAACTCTTCCTCTCTACAGACGGTGACGATTCTTCCCTTAACCGGATACTTGAGTTTCTGATGAAGAGTTGACGTTACTACCCCAGCTTTATGGATCCAAGAACGACCCAACAAACAATAATAGGCAGGACGGATATCCATGACGTAGAAAGTGGATTTGAAAATTTGGGAGCCCACCTTGATTGGAAGATCCACTTCTCCATGAACTGTCCTCTTTGATACATCGAAGGCCCTCACAATGATATCACTGGGTTTCAAGACTAAACCTTCACAGTCTAGACGGTCTAACGCCCCCTTGGGTAGCACGTTTAGAGAAGAACCAGTGTCTACTAGAACAAGTGCTAGGGTGGTCCCCTTGCACTCGACAGAAACATGTAGAGCTTTATTGTGGTTCTTCCCAAGCGGTGTTAGGTTAACATCTGAAAATCCCAAGCCATTATCAGCCGTCAAGCTAGCCACGCAATTCTTAAACTAGTCCGTTGTGGTCTCATGGGGGACATGAGCCTTTTTCAAGAATTTGATTAATGTCCAGGAATGGGCATCTAAACAGAGTAGCAAAGACAACATAGAAATCTTAGAAGGGGTTGCCCCAACTGTTACACAATCTTGAAGTCGCTTCTTTTTATCATCTTTAAGATTTCGTCCATCTCACGAGCGGAAGGTTCTCCATCAACAACGTCCTTTGTGGGTATTTCTGTCACGACAGGCTCAACAACCTTCTCCTTCCCTCTTGTATCAGTAATTGGCTTAGCGGAAGAGATGCAGACAAGTGTCTTTGTAACAACTGGTGGTGAGATATTGGGTGAAAATATTCTCCCAGTTCAAGTTACCTTACTTGAGCTAGTTATGTTACCAACATCAACATATTTGTCTTCTTCGATCCAAGCGTCTTGTTTTATCCCATGGTAAAATACCTCAGCACCATAGTTCCATGGCACTGCCTTGTTTGAAGAGTAGGGAATTGGTCCGGGATTGGTAATTATTAAGGGAGAAACAGTGGGTTCATTTGAAATCCTAATAGGACCTTTGGAGGTGATCCTAAGAGGCTTGTTTGAGATGGTAATAATGGAGAGATCTTCACATTTGTTAGTCAAACTTTTGGCAAGCAGAGTCTTCTCAAATAGAATTTTGTGGCTATCCACCAGGCGTTGAATGCCTTTCTTCATCCCTTCGTATCCATTGAGTTGTTTGGTACAACAAACACAGTCCTTTACATAACCAGGGAAAACCCAGGCTTTCAACATATTCTTCTTGATGATATTTAGTGGAGTAGTCAAGTCTTTAACAGAGGTAACAAAAATTGTATGTTCAACAGCATTGACGCCCTTGCCATGGTTCGGCATAGGTGCAGTGATTACATTCAAAGTTGGAGAAGGATGAAATTCAATAGTCTTGTTATCGATCAAATCCTAGATTTTATTCTTCAAGGCCCAACATTGGTCAGTCTCATGCCCGGGGCTACCTGAGTGGTAAGCACATTTAGCGTTTGGATTATACTTTGGCGAAGAGGTATCTGGGTTGGCCGGAGGATCGCACAATGTCACCAAATTAGCCTTGAGTAAGTGTTGTAAGTCTTGAGACAATGACATGCCTAACCTCGTAAATTGTCTTCTCGGAGTTTCAAAACATTGATGATTAGCAGATGGTCTTTGAGTAGGATTTAGATTGGAGATTCGGATAATATTAATAGACGGATGGTCATTCTTCTTGGTACGGGCCCTTGCCCCGTACACAACATTGATTTCCTTCTTTGCAGCAAAATGTTTCTTTATAGGATTGGAAGTGGAGGCAGATGCCATGAATATCTTCCCACTTTTGATGCCGCTTTCAATTCTTTCACCGGTTAAGATTAACTCGATGAATACGGAAGAAGAACAGCCAACCAACAAGTTAAAGAACGAACCAGATAAAGTGCCCATAAACATGTCAATGTGCTCCCTATCAGTAAAAGGTTGTTGAACCCTACTGGAGAGGTCTCTCCACTTTTGTGCATATTCTTTAAATCCTTCATTCTTCCTCATGGTCATATCTTGCAACTGAACCCTTGTTGGTGCCAAGTCGGTGTTATACTGGTATTGGTGGTAGAAGGCGATAGCTAATTCTTCCCAAGTATTGATGCGGGAACCATCCAACTGGTAGAACCACTCTAGTTGCGTTCCGGTCAAGCTCTCTTAGAAAAAGTGAACCCATAGTTTCTTATCAGCGGTGTGCGGCTGTATCTTGCGCACATAATATTTCAGGTAGAGTTTTGGACAGGAAACTCCATTGTACTTTGCAAAGACTGGTATTTTGAATTTGTGGGGAATGACAACCCCAAAGATCAAACCCAAATCTTCAAAATCTAAACCGGGGATGGCTTGGATCTCGAAGACCTTCAATCTGTCTTCTAACTGCTTATACTTGACATCGGCGGGTGGATACTGCTCTTCAAAGTAATCACCATCAGACGCTTGATCATTAACACAGTCAGCCTGGGTACTCTTAACCTCACCAATCTGATTCTCGTCTTCTTCATATGAGTCTTCCACTACCAGGATCTGACGAACCGACTCTTTGAACCTTCTACCCATGTTGATCAGAGCTTTCTTCTTGGGTTTCTTCTTAACTTCCAGCAATACCATCATATCTTGTTGCCCCTTGGCTTGGGCCAGTAGAGTCTCTTGGAATTGAGAGTTTTGTTCCTGAAGATCCTTCACAGTTTTCTCTAGATCTATCTTGCTGAAATAAATAGTAGAAATATAAGGAAACATGTTATGCGAAAACCTGTCATGTTATGATGCATGGAAGATGTATATGCAAATTATTTAAAGGATTTATGAAATTTAAATTTGTATAGGCAAAAGAGTGAACAAACGTCAATTTTAATTAATTAGTTCAAAAGGATTACAACATGCGTCTTGAGATTACAAAATAACTCTCTAAGATAAAAAGACTGAACGCATCCTCTTCAGTGTAAGATAGGCGTTCACACTTTCCTCTTCTTGTAGTTGCTTTGTAAGCTCCAAGACCCTCTTCTCACTAGCATAGAATTGAGCTTCGAAAGTATCCCGTTCTTCCTTTAGATGAATCCAACCTTTTTACAAGTCTTCGAGAGGGGTAGGCATGTCGGGGTGGAGGACAGTGTAAGGAACATCTCCTTCGACCACATGCTCCATGATAACTGGCAGGATAGAGGGATAAGGCATCATAAGTTTCTGAGCACGAGCTCGTACCCACCCAAGGTAAGGCTTAATAGGAATGGAATTCTTGTGTCTCAGTGTCTTACTATCCACTTTGCTTACCATCCTCCAAGCTCGAATAAACCTCTGGCGGTAGCTTTGACCGCCGCTCTCATAGTCGAATACCAATCCTTGAATGAGCATCTCATGTGGACCATCTCTTCGGGCATAACCAAATTGTCGTAATGCTAAGCAGGGGTTGTAAGTGATACCTCCTCTAATGCCAAGTAAAGGGACATTATGGAATTCACCATAACGGTCGATGATAATAACATTCTCCAAGGATCGGGAACACCAATGAACATCTGGATGTCTGAGCATCATCAACCTATGGGACCACCTTAAACCTTGCTCGTTATTTAACGCAGATCGAGGATGATGCAAAATAAACCATCTTTCCAAGAGAGGAGTGCAACACATGGGGATCCCTCTCTTCCTCATAGTGCGAGAATGAAAAGAATGAAGGATATCTCCCAACAAAGTAGGCACCAAATTGAGAGACATGAAGATTTTGACAGCATTTACATCTATGAGTTGGTCAGGGTTTGGAAACAAAACCATCTAATAAATGAGAAGGGCCAAGATTTCTTCAAACGCTTGTAAGTCCAAAGAGTTCCAACAATCTTGAGTTTCTCGAACAAGAACTTGGCAAAGAAACCTTTGACACCACTCCTTGTTTCCCAATTAGTTGTGATATCAGATTGTTGTAAGTGTAATGCTTGGGAAATCTCTTCAGGTTTTGGATCTCTTTCGTAGTGTTGAAGGGTAGTTGATTGAGAATGGAAATCCTCAAAAGTTGAGAGAATTCTTCCAAAGTTGGCACATGTTGATAATCGGGAAAAGTGAAGCAATAGTGTAAAGGATCAAAGAATTGGAAGAGCACCTTCGTCATATCTTCATCAGTGTTGGAGGTAACCAAGCTTAGGAGGCGACCATGTCTTTCGGTGAATGGAGATTTCTCAGGAACCCTTGATGATAAATCTTTGAGTTGAGGAGGAATTCTTACGAGATTGACTTGGATAGTATTCCTGCGGATAGAAGCCATGTTCTACAAAACAGAACAAAAATAAATCCCAAAAGTCCTTGAAATGGTTAGTGAGAATGAGTATGATGTTATGATGTTTATGATGTCATGTAAAAGTAAGTATATACAAACAAGGCAAAAAATACTCAAGTTTAGGCTTGCATGGAGTCTCATAGGTAATTACCCTCTTGAAGTTTATTTGGCTCAAACCTGTCCTAGAAATAGTAATCGGGTTCTAAGGGATCTCAATATTACTGATCTGTCTTCTCGGGCATTGTTTCAGCGCAAGCCTCTTTCATGGAGACCGAAATATCCAGAAAAACCAAACCTCAATGAGTGTAGTATCGAGTATCAACCAACTTCGGACTGCACCAAAGCTGGTTATCTCACTACGTCTTAATGGCCTAGTTGGTCAAGTAAAGGTTCTAAAATCAGTTAGTGCTTCATCACACCACACATCGGCCCCGTATTCTCCTTGACTACTCAAGGGATACCGGTACCCACAAATGTGTCACACTAACATAGCTATTGCTTAGACCATGTCAGTATACCCCGCACAGTTTCCACAATGTATTGCTACTTACCTATAAGGTATCCCCAAATCCGGGTAGAGTATTAGAACAAGCCCAAATAAGGAACCAAAATGTAAAGCAAACAAATCAAATAATGAAAGAAAGTAAAGGTGATCTAGCCCTAAGGTAACCCCTCTTTTAAGTTTATCCCCAACAGAGTCGCCAGTTCTGTGGTACGGTGGGAGAACTAACTTGGGTGTTTTGCGTTTTATCGCAAATGTTGCGGTTAGAAAGAGTCACCATCGACTTTTCTTTTATCCAAAAGGAAAGGCTGAAAAGAATAGGAAAGACCTTTGAGATTGTTTCTTGAGTTTGGAGGATAGATTAAGAAAAGGGAAGGTGTTAGCACCCTTAACATCCATAGTTATCTATGGGCTCTTAGTTTCTTGCTAGATCTCTTGCTTTTGTTTAAAAATATGCTTTGTGTGGTTTTTGAAAGTATTTTGAAAATGCGCCTTCGTTTAGGCAAAGTTTGTAATAGTTCTCGTTCGTAAGGACGTATACAAAGTGTTGATCTTTTGAAAATATTTCATGTTTTGAAAATGTTTTGAAAATGTTTTGAAAGTGTTTTTGAAAGTGTTGGTGTTTGTTTTTGAAAATAAGCAAGGATGATTGATTTGAAATTGAGCAAGCAACTAGGAACAATTCTACCTACTCAAAAGTCTTAGTTCATTTCTTCCTTTCCTTTGATATTGCTATCTTACCATTGATTTGGTAATAAGCCTTATCTTTGGATGTAAAGGGACGGGTGTGGGTCGTCGTATAGCCATGATAACAATGTTGTGAGATATCTTAGCATTTTTCTTTGAGGGACTAAGATCATTTTGAAAGGCAGCATTGATAGCGTCATCGAGGGACTATGATCTTGTATTTGTGATTACTTTTTTACTAAGACGTCTCACATGCATAACATGGTCATTTTTGTAATACAACAAAGTGGAATTACCCTAAGGGTGCAAGTGTGCAAGTGTGTTGATTTACATGCATTATTTATTCTTGAATTAGGGTTTGCTAACTTGTTGATTTTATTCTTTCCATACAAACCCTAATTTACTAGCATTTATATAAAGCGATAAATTGCGGAAAGTAAAATTACTAAGTTATTACATCATTAGGGGAGGGGGTATACAAATTTACAAATGGGGATTGCAAGAAAATTAAACCAAATTAACTATTACAACCATATTGAATATTGTACAAAATTGAAAAGAAAATAATGCAAGAATATAAATTGAAAAAACAATGATTTTTGTTTGGTTTTCATGAAAGAGTTTTAACCTAATTAAGAGAGATGATTAACTAAAAATTAAACAAAACTTAAACCTAAATTAATTAAGAAAGAAATTAAGTTAAAAATATTTTTAGGGTTTTTTGTGAAAAAAGGTTTTAAGTTAATAAAAATAAAATGAAAATTAATTAATTAAAAGAAATCTAAGTTCTAAATTAATTTTAAATAAAAAATAAAAATAAGAATTAAATCTAAATCTAAATATTAATTATTTAAGAAAAGAAATTAATTTATTAAAAGACAAATGTTTTTTAGTCTTTTTGTTTTTATAAATAAAATAAATAAGTGTGAAAATAATAATAAAATATTTTTGGATTTTTATTAATAAAATAATAGTAATGATAATAATAATAGTAAAAAAAATAATAAAGAAAATAAAAATATAATATAAAATGATAAAAGAAAGTAAATAAAAATGAAAAAATAAAAATAAAATGGGCCAGGAGTGTGAAAGCAAGCAGGGGGTTAGAAGCTAGCAAAAAGACAAAGGCCAATGGTTTGGGGACCAGGCGCTGCTGTATGGCAAAAAAGAGAGAAAATGTGAGAAAAATGAGAAAAGTGACAGCGCTGGGGCTTGAACCCATGCCCTAAGCATGAAACACGTGCTGCCTCACCACTGGGGTGGCTATACATCCGGTAACATTGACAAAACAATAAATATATAACATAAATTATGCCTTGAATACAACTTCATCTTCAACCTCCAGTCATGGATCTTGTAACTTCACGATTTATCAACAAAAATGAAAAGTGCAAACAAGAAAGTTGCCCCATTTTTCCGTATGAATCAAACCATATAAATATCATAAGCTATAAATCAAAGATGAATGAGAATTTTTAAAAGTACCAAACTCTGACCTAAATATTCAAGAAAGTTTAAACTCAAAATTCTCCTAGCTCAATCAAAATAAATGAAATCTATGGACATGTACAGCTTCAGGGAAATGATGTCTACATTTTATCTTCATAAATGCAAGCCTAACAATGCCTAAATGAGAAGATAGAAGTTCAAAAAATATACCTCAAAACTGGAAATCGTGAAATGAGTTTGAGCTAGATTCAAGGTGCTGCAATGATTAGGTTAGTTTCCTCAAGTTCCCAGGAAGCTAATGCAATACTTAGCTTGAGTTGAGAGTGGCTGAAATGGCCTGGAGAAGTCAAGTTGCAGACCCCTGTTTTTGAGCTTGGAAAATGGTGAAAATGGTGTTACAGTTTAGAAACATGGATTGGGATGAGTTGTATTTGAAGTAAGGAAGCTTTTGAGATGATTTGGAGAGAAAACGCACAAGTGGTTTGAGAGATGGGAGTTTTTGGTCAGGTCCTGCACAACAATGGAGGTTTTGTGCAATCTGAGGTTTCAGGGAGTTTGAGTGATTTTTACGGTATTAATGCTCGTGTGTTAGCTCGTAAATAGTGCCTCTATTTATAAGTAACAAGTTTGGAAGCTTGTTGTTGATCAAAATTCAAAAACAAATGTTTAAACTCAACATGTGATTTTTTGAGAAATCCAAGTTTCAAAGTCTTGTGTACTTGCTAAGGTAAAGTGGTTATGCTTTAAACACACTTGCTTCTGACTTTGTAGATGGAGTGTGATCAGAGGGAACAAGTTAGAGGCTCAAGAGTTGACTTTGTGCATAAAGCTTGCTTTTCAAGAATGACATTCTTCACTTTCTTCCCAAAATGGCAATGTGAATTGGATAAAGTTTAAATCACTTGGATTATAGCTTAAAAGTTTGTGTAATCCATTAATGATGGATAGATACACAAGTTAGAAGGCCTACGAAGCAAGATTATGCAACCTAACATTGAAATTGCATTATGTGTTCATCAAGAAATGACTTGTAAATCAAGAATGAAACCCTAACTTCTTTCCTCCGATTCTCCTTGCTCAAATATGATCTCAATGAGTTGTTGGACATTTTTGAAAGCTTGTAACATCCTCTAAAATATATATGTTGGACATTTTTCAAAATTCATCTTGGAACTATGTGAAAAATTTCCATGAAGTTAAGTCAAAATCCTGCCTAAACTAGGGCAAAATTTCACTAAGTTTCCAAGTTTCATGAACATGTATTCACAAAATCATAACTTGAAATCCATGCATTTCTAGGAGAAGTTGTGTTCTACAATGTTTTAAATCTCATTGAGATCTACAACTTTCATGTTGTAAGTTTCTTTTGAATCATCATGCATCATGGTGGAAATTTGTCTCAAAGTTGTGAAAAAATATGAATTTTCCAACACTTAAAAAAATTTCTAAGTTTAGAAATTTTGACTTTTCAAAATGAAATCTTGACTTTTTTATTTTTTGATGAATAAGTTTCATATTTTTATATGTCTTGATGAATTGTGATCTTTGATACTTGATTTTGACCAAAAAGTCAAAGTTTGACTTTTTAGTGTACAATTAACTTTTCATTAGTTGACTGAAATTCAACTGTCAACCAATTGAACTTGAGGAATGTTTTGAGGCATGCCATTAGGTCAAAATGATTCATTTTAGACCTTGAGATCATAACTTAAACCAATCAATCATTTGCTAGGCCTAAAATTAGAAATTGCACCTTCTCAATCAAAACCCTAATTTTGACCATTTTGCCGTTTTGATGATCTGATCAAATTTCTTGAGGAATTGTGATCCAAACTTGATAAAATGACATATATGAGTTTATAATGTTGATATAGACCAAGAATTATGAAGTTTGACGGTAAATTGACCACAGTTGACTTTTTTCCCCAATACTGTTGATTTTAGGTCAACTAATCAATTGACAAAGCAAAAATGTGATCCAAGACTTGAAACTTGACATGAGCAATCTTGAGAGTCCAAAATGATCCATGAAAGTAATATGAGGCATTAACAGTTCATTTTTCCTTATGCAATCTCAAACCCTAATTTTCAGTCATCAGTGCTAGAGGAGGTTTCTTGAACTGATCAACCCTTGTGCAGTCTTGAACCAAAGGAGGTCTTGTGAGAGATTACTTAATAAATGAGAGGGAAAATTTTGGGATACAATAGGCCCTAAAAGAGGATAAACTTCCAAATATAGAAAATACTAAATTACCCTTTAATACCATCCCTTAATTTGGTATCTATCAGAAACTAACAACATCAATTTCATTCCTCAAATGAAGAAATTGGTCTATTTTGATTGCCTTCGTCAGAACATCTGCCAGCTGTTTCTGGGTGCTATAGTGAAGAACTTCTAACACTCCTTTCTGCACTTGACTTCTCAGAAAATGATACTTCGTCTCAATATGCTTGCTTCTTCCATGCAACACTAGATTCTCGGCATGACTGATTGCAAACTTGTTATCAATCAACAACTTCAAAGGTTTCTCTATCTCAATCTTCAAATCCTCCAGAAGATTCAGAAGCTAAATAGCTTGACATGCAGCTACAACACCTGCAATGTACTTAGCTTCACAAGTTGACAGAGCCACAACAGGCTGTTTCTTGGAACTCCAAGAAATAGGACCTCCCAGAAACTTGAACAAGTAACCAGAAGTACTTCTTCTGTCAACTCTATCTCCACACCAGTCAGAATCAGAATAACTCACTAATTCTGGTTCTGTATTTCTTCCAGAAGGAAATAACACTCCATATTTTAGAGTTCCCTTGATATACCTCAGGATCTTGATAGCAGCTTGGTAATGATACCACTTTGGTTTACTCATGAATCTGCTAACCATTCCAACTGCATAGCAAATGTCAGGTCTGGTATTTCACAAATACCTGAGAGAACCAACCAATTGTTTAAAGGTCGTAGCATCCACAGAATCACCATCAGAATCATAATCCAATTTATGATTGGTTTCTGATGGTGTCACAACAACTTTACAATTCTGCAGCTTACATCTCTTCAGAAGTTCAAGTTCATACTTCAGCTGATGTAGAATAATACCCTTGTTTGAGTATAAAATCTCCATTCCTAGAAAATATACCATATTTACTATATATGTCATCTCAAATTCATTCATCGGAACTTATTTGAACTTGATTATATATTGTGGACAACTTCCTGTTAGCAATACGTCATCAACATATAGACACACCAGAATCACATCGCCACCATAATGTTGTACATACACGCCATATTCCATCTCACATTTCTGAAACTTCAGCCTCTTGAAAAATGAATCAATTTTCAGATTCCAATCTCTGGGCGCTTGTTTCAATCCATACAAGGATTTATGTAACTTGTATACCATCCCTTCCTGATTCTTTTTCACAAATACAAGAGGTTGTGACACATATACCTCTTCTTGTAATGGACCGTTCAGAAATGAAGACTTCACATCTAGATGTATCAAAGGCCAATTTTTGTTTGCAACTAAAGCAATCACCAGTCTGATTATTTCATGTCTAGCTACAGGCGCAAATACCTCAAAGTAATATAGCCCAGGTTTCTGAAGTAAACTTCTAGCTATTAGTCTCGCTTTGTGTTTACCAATTGATCCATCTTGCTTAAGCTTCACCTTGAAACCCCATCTGACGCTGATGGCTTTCTTCTTTTCTAGAAGCTTTGTCAACTTCCAAGTTTTTTTCTTTGAATAGCCTCAAGTTCTTCCTTCATAGCATTCAACCATACTTTCTTCTTGAGAGCTTCTTCAATACCCACTGGTTCAGAATATACTAACATGGCACATTGAACGACTTCTCCTTCAGAATCTACTTCAGTGTCTTGCAACATGTTAAAATTTGCAAACCTACTTGGTATTTGTCTGATTCTTTGTGGCCTCTAAACTTGTTCTGAAGCTTCTCCAGAACTTGGAACAGTGCAAGCTTCTGGACCTTGTCCAGAACTACTTCCTTCATAATTACCACCTTCATAGTTACTTCTGGAAGCTTATCCTCTAGAGCCCATGTCTTCAGAGTTTTCCCTTCCAAAAATATAATCACCACCAGATTCTGGATCATCATCAGAATCTGGATCAGAATCAGATCCATTATCAGAATCTCCCTGAGATTCTAACTCATCTTCAGAGTCTTCAGAATCAGATTCATCTTTTGACTCTGACTCGTCTTCAGAACTTTCAGAAACTAACTCTTGTGTTGGCGCTACACCAGAATCTGATTGAGACTTGTTCCAATCCCATGTTTCTGACTCTTTCATAATAACGTCTCTGCTGATTTCAACTTTGTTAGTTTCTGGACAATAAAGCTTATAAGCACCTGTAGTGTGGTACCCCACCAGTAACATTAATTTGCTTCTATCATCCAGTTTCCGTCTTCTAGCTTCTAGAACGTGTTTATAACATACAGAACCAAACACCCTCATATGGCTAACACTTTGCTTATATCCAGTCCAATTTTCTAAAGGAAAAATTTCCTTCAGCTTCTTCGTTGGACACCTATTCATAACATATGTTGATGTGGCAACAGCTTCTCCCCATAACATGTGAGGTAGCTTCTTTTCTTTCAGCATACTTCTGGACATGTCAAGCAAAGTTCTGTTTCTTCTTTCAGCAATACCATTGTGCCGAGGAGTATATGGAGCAGTAACCTCATGATCTATTCCATCTCCTCACAGAACTTCTTGAACTCTGTAGATTTATACTCACCTCCACCATTTGTTCTTAGAATTTTCAACTTCTGACCACTCTGTTTCTCAACCTTCACCTTGAACTTCTGAAACTCAGTAAACACTTCATGCTTGAACTTGATGAGTGTTACCCATGTTATTCTTGTCAACTCATCCATAAAAGACACAAAATATTTGTTTTCTCCAAGTGAAGATACTAGAAATGGTCCACACACATCAGAATATACTACTCCCAAAGAATGCTTCACTCTGGGGGATACTTCTGATGTAAATGGCAAGTTGGGTTGCTTGCCTTTCATGCATATCTCACATGACTTCTCAGGCTTCACAATATTAGAAATGCCATGTACAAGCTTCTTAGAACTTAGACGCCCTAAGCTTGTACAGTTCAAGTGTCCCAACCTCTTGTGCCACAGCTTACTGTCACCTTCAATTCCTTCTACACTAAGACACTCTGCTTCAGCTGTTTCTACATTCACCTTGAATGTTCAGTTTCTTCCTTGCTCAGACTTCATAATCAACTTTTGATTGGAATTATATAACGTCAAGAGGTTTTCCTTCATAACAACTGAGAAACCTTTCTTAATGAGCTGACCCACACTTATCAAATTGCTTTTAATTCAAGGAACATACCAAACATCTTTGATCAGAATGTTTTTTCCATTCTTCACTCTGACTCTGACATTTCCCATACCTTTTGTATTAAGATACTTATCATCAGCACATCTTATCTTTGTTCTCCTTCTGGAGTTAAAGTCTATCAGCCATTGTTTGTTCCCAGTCAAGTGGTTTGAACAGCTAGTGTCCATATACCACCAATCTTCTGAACACCTTCCATCAGAATCAGAAGCCATCAGTAGCATAGGTTCATCATCAAAATCTCCTTTGGCTATATTTTATTCTTCTGATTTCCTTCCTTTGTTTCTACAATCTCTAGAAAAATGGAAAAACTGTTTACAATAGTAACATTGAACCTTCTTCTTGTCATATCTTTCCTTTTCCTTCTGATATTTCTTTTCATCAGAAGTTGAGGTTTCTGACTTTTGGAATTTATCACCACGTCTATTCTTCTTCTAGTCCCTCTTGACAAAAGAAGCCTTAAGAGCTTGCTTAACTTCCCTCTCAGAAGTTCTTTCAGTCAGACGCAACTCCTGCGCTTCTAGACTGCTTTGCAACTCTTCTATTCTCATGGTTTCCATATTTTTAGAATGTTCAATAGAAACAAGAATGTAATCAAACTGAGGAGTAAGCGACCTCAGAATCTAATCTATAATTACCTGTTCAGAAAGTATTTCTCCACAAGCTTTCATCTCATTAGTGATCAGAATCATTCTGGAGATGTACTCGGAAACTTTCTCACTGTTCTTCATATTGAGATTCTCATATTTCTTTCATAGGGACTGAAGCTTCACCTTCTTCACTGACGCGTCACCACCGTAACATCTGACCAGTATATCCCATGTGTTGTACCTCAAATTTTGCCCTCTAAGTTTTCATACAAGATGCCATCATAGGGTTTCTTGTACACTCAATTAGCTCGAGGGTCGATCAGACAGATTCTCTTCCTAAACAACAAATCAATAATTAGGGTTTGGTATTTCTCAGGGATAATTGAGTCTTCAAAATTTCAAATATTCTTAAACACAATTCGCCAAAGTTTGTTAATTCTACAAGATTGACGATTGTTCTTAAAACATGTTTGGTAGATGATGAAATCCCGTTTGAATCAAGAATGACATGCGAACTCATTTTGATTACCAGTTTTAGCTTTTGAACAAGAATTGAAGATTAATACTTTTTGATCATAAGCCTTTGAGGTTAAGTTAATCAAATGGAATTCTCAAACTTTTATTTTTGTTTTAAAGGTTTGATTGGAGTGCAAAGAGTTTTGTTTTGTTTGATCATCTTTGGTGGTTACTTGAAATACAAGTTACCTAGAATGAGGTTTCTTACTTAAAACATACAAATAAGAATATTCAAAGTTGAAATTGGTACAATATTATTCAGAAGTATTGTATTCATTACACTACAAATATGAATTTTACAAAAGAAATGTCTACCAATGCCATAAATTACAAAATTTGTTTATGAAAAAAAAGAGGGAAGAGAGAAATCCTAAGTCTTCATACTCAAGCAATCTCTCCAGCCTTTACTTGCCATCCATGCTTCATGTTCATGAAAAGAGAAAAGGAGAAGTTTGTTAGTAGTTCAAATAGTCAGAAATGAACAAAACATACAAGGTAATCCTAAATTCATCATTGGGGTGGCTTCTGCTGAATCAGAAAAGAAGGGGTTGTATACTAAGGCCTCATGCAATCTTTGCTTAATCATTGGCCTAAGAGTTTATGGTTTGAAAATCACAAGGTGCAAACTTGGTTCACAAACAATGCAAGAAAACTGCAACAAACAGCAGGTCAAGTTGTATAACAGGCAGCAAGATACCAAGGCAAGCAAACTACAACAAACAAGCAAGGGAAGCTGCATAACAGGCAGCAAGATATCAATATTGCAACATAAGAAAACTGCAGAAAACAAGCAGGGCAAGCTGCGTAATAGGAAGCAAGATGTCAATACTGCAACATAAGCAAACTGTAACCAACAACAGGGCACACTCCAAGCTTCCAGAACAAAACCTGTGCAAAATCTAAAGGCAACAAAATACCAGAAGTTCAGAAAAGAAGGTTTTATGTTCTAAGGCCTCAAACAACTTCAGTTTTATCATAGGCTAAAATTACATTGCAAATCTCAAAAGAATTGGTTCACAATAGTTCAAACAGAGTTTCAAGCCCAACACAAGTACATACCCAACAAATTTCAGCACAATATAATTTAAAACAACTCAAAAAGCCTCATACAATTTCAGTTTCATCATAGGCTAAAATTATATTGCAAATCTCAAAAGAATTGGTTCACAATAAACTAAAAGGTGCAAACCATAATTCATCAAGCAACAGGTGCAGGTTTAATTCAGAAAAAACCAGTACAACCAGGAACAGAAAATCTGAATCATACATCATTGGCTAGAGTTAGTCTCTTGCAAATCTCAAATCTTGGTTCACAAAAGATAAAAAGGAAATCGGAAAATACCAAATCAACAAGCAAAAGCCTCCTGTTGCTTCAAATTAGAAAATATCAAATCAACAAGTAAAAGTCTCATGTTGTTTCAAATCAGAAAATAGTCTCAACAAGAAAACCAGTACAATCAACAATCAAAGAGCCTCAAAATTTGTAAAGTCATGTCATAGGCCTAGGGTACTTTACCAAAAATCTCAAAGCAAAGTTGTTTGGTTCATAGAAAAAGTCCACAAGTGACAAAATACAAAATCCATCAGCAAATACAAGTTTGAAAAGAAGTAATACAGAAAATCACAAAGTCAGCATTTGACATATCAATAAAGGAGCAAACTCAAAAGAGAGAGGTCTAGCTGTACAAAATCTCAATTATTTAAGTCTTGGATCACAAGAGAAGCCGAAGTTAGAAAATATAAAACAAGTACAGAAAAATGCTAAAAAGAAAAGTCAGTACAACAAGCAATGTACCAACTGCAAACAAGCAAAGTCATCATTATTTTAACACAGAAAATGGACAAACCAACCAATATAAAAGGTATCCATACTGTGCACATAAGAAAAGGTTTTTTTTTAGCAAGCAAGAAGAACATACAGAAAAGATAAAAGTCAAGCCACTATTTTCATCACAAGACCATCAAAGATCACAGTCAACAAGCCAAAAGATACCCAAACACAGCAACAAAATAAAAAGGTAATTTCTCAAACTGTTCTCAATTTCTTTTCATAGAAATATATAAAACTCTTACAAAACATATAGTTTAGGTTGAATTCAAAGCCAAAGGGACAGAAAAACTTGTAACAAAAGTAAATACAAAGCCATCATTCATTTACCTCAAGAAAGAATCAACAATAACATTATTTTCCTTTTACAGAAAAAATACAGAGATTCCAAACCCCAAATTGTTAAAACCCTCAAAAATCATTATATAGTTCATACAAACAACACAAACTGTCAAAACCCTCAAAATCATTTCAAGTTATTTTTCTACAGAATGTACAAAGCCAGATTCGCAACAAACAGAGCCAAAACCTTCAGAAAAATTATTTATAAAAAACATACGAATTACTCAGAAACAAAAAACAACCAAACCATTTCCCATTTTCTCCTCATCATCAAAAATATAGAAATATACAGAATCAAGGTCACAGCAAGCCAACAAACCCTTTCCATTTCTATCCAACAAAAATTAATATACAGAATCATAGAAACGCAATAATTCCTTAAACCATCAAGCCCTCAAAAATAATTCTTTCAAATTCATCATCATCAAAGATAGAAGCACAGTACCGCATGCAAGTCACAAACCCTAACAAATTTTTTTTGTCATCGTTTTCAAAAAAAAAAAACTAACCCCTTAGAACTAGCAAAGAGATGAGAAAGGAAAGATCTCACCAAATCATGTAGAAGATGCAAATCGGAACCCCTATGGTTCCGGTCGTCCCCTTTTGGATCTAGGCCGAATCTCATGTTTTCTGCAAAATCAAACGTTAAATTAGTAATCAGGAAAAAGAGAGGAAGAGATTGATGTAAAGAAGTTGAGGTTTTGAACCAAGCCGCCGCCGTTACCGCCGCAAGGCGTTTTCCGGCGTGGCCTCTTTCTCTTCTCCAGTGGAGGAACTTCAGAGAATGAGTGAGAGAATCAGAAGTGAGAGAGAGAAACGAAACAACCAAATGAACCACAACCCTTGAACCTGGTTGTTTTGTTTAAAACAACCAGGCCTTCTCACATCAGGCCCAAGACAAAAAACACTGAGCCCAACTCCCGTTAGTTTCGCTACACCCCCATCCTCTTCATAAAAATCTAATTTTTAGCCGTGAGTTTTGTGGGCTGAAAGCCCAACAGTTTTTTTTTATTTCTTTCTCCAAACACCTTTTTTAATGGTTAACCCCTTTACTTATTTTATATATTTTATTTTTCTTTACTTTTTTTTAATCACTATTATTAATATTATAACAATATTTATTTTTATAAATAAAAATCTCAAAAATATTATTTATGCATATATATATATATATATATATATATATATATATATATATATATATATATATATATATATATATATATATATATATATATTAAATATATTCATGTTTGCTTAATAGACTAAAATATTTTCTTGTTAAAATTCTTTTTTTTTTTAAATTAATAATATAACTAGATTAGGTTTCTGATTATTATTTATTTAGAAATTTGCTTCTTTAAACTAGTTTATTTTGCTAACTTAATTCTAATATTCTTTTTTAATTAATTATTTCTTTTTCTTCTAAGTTAATTAAAGTCAAAACAAAATCCATGACCTTGTTCATTCATACTTGTACATTATATTCGTTTCACTTCTTATACATTATATTTACATTCGTTCCTTTATACATTTGATAAATTCGATATGGTTGTAATAGATAATTAGGGTTTTTACTTTCTTGCAAATCCCCATTCACAAATTGTATACCCCTCTCCCACAAAGTGTTGTAATAGCGTAGTAATCTTTAAATTTCACAATTTATCGCTTTTACATAACATGTTAGTAATTAGGGTTTTTATGGCAAGATAAAACCAATCAAATAGAAAACCCTAATTCAAGACAAAATCAAGCATGAAAATGACACACTTGCACACAAGCACCCTTAGGGTTACTCCACTTGGTTGCCTTATACAAAAATGGCCTTATTACGCATGTAAGGTATCTTAGAAAAACAAACAAAAACAAGATTATAGTCCCTCGATGATGCTATTCAAAGTTTCCTTACAAAATGATCTTAGTCCCTAAAAACTGCTAAGATACCTTGCAACATTACTAATCATGGCTATACGATGACCCACGCCCGTCCCGTTTACATCCAAAGATAGGAGTGTTTACCAAATCAATGATAAGACAACAATATCAAAGGAAAAGAAAATGAACAAGAAAGACATTTGAGTAGGTAGATTACTTTTAGTTACTTGCTCCATTTCAAACAAAAATCCTTGCTATTTTCAAAACAAACACACACATTTCCAAACATCTTACAAACATTGAAAACATTTTCAAAAAAGATCAACATCTTTGTATACATTCTTACAAACGAGAATCATTACGAAGATTGCCTAAAACAATGGCCTCTTATACAAAATACTTTCAAAAACCACACAAAGCATAATTTCAAACAAAAGCAAGTGATCTAGCAAAGTAACTAAGAGCCCATGGAAAACCATGGATGAAAAGGGTGCTAATACCTTCCCTTTTCATAAATATACCCCTAGAACTCAAGAAACAATCTCAAAGGTATTTCTTGTGCTCTTTCACCTTTCCTTTTGGATAAAAGAAAAGTCAGTGGAGACTCTTGCTAACCGCAACATTTGCGATAAAACGCAAAACAATTAAGTCAGTTCTCCCACCGTATCACAGAACTGGCGACTCTGTTGGGGACAATTCTAAATTTGGGTTACCTTAGGGTTTAGATCACATTTACTTGCTTACATTGTTTGACTTGTATGCTTTACATTATGGTTCTTTGTTTGGGTTTGAATCCTTTACCCATATTTGGGATACATTATAGGTAAGTAGCAATACATTGTGGAAACTGTGCGGGGTATACCGACATGGTCTAAGAAATAGCTATGTTAGTGCAACATATTTGTGGGTACTGGTAGCCTTTGAGTTAATCAAAGAGAATACGAGGCTGCTGAGTGATGTCATGAAGCATTAATGAACTTCTAGAACCTTTACTTGACCAACTTGGCCTTTAGGATGTAGTGAGATGACCGACTTTGGTACAGTCTGAAGTTGGTAGATACTCGATACTACACTCATTGAGATTTGGTTTCTTGGGATATTTTGATCGCCATTAAAGAGGCTTGAGCTGAAACAATGAACAAGGAAACAATCCAGTGATATTGAGCTCCTTAGAACCAAGTTACTATTACTAGGACAGGTTTAAGCCAACTAACTTCAAGAGGGTACTTATCTATAAAACTCCATGCAAGCCTAAACTAAGAACTTGTTTGCTTTGCTTGTATATGCATACTTGTACATAACATCATGGACATCATGAACATCACATACATCCACTAACCATTTCAAGGATTTTTGAGATTCATCTTTGTTCTTGTTTTGTAGGATATGGATTCACTTCGCAGGAAAACTATTCAAGTCAACCTTGTAAGAATTCCTACACAACTTAAGGAGCTAGCTTCAAGGATCCCTGAGAACTCTCCATTCACCGAGAGACATGGTCGTCTGCTCAACTTGGTCACCTCCAACACATATGAGGATATGATGAAGGTGCTCTTTCAGTTCTTTGATCCTTTGCACCATTGCTTCACATTTCCCGACTATCAACTTGTGCCTACTTTGGAAGAATTCTCCCAACTCTTGAGGATTCCCATTCTCAATCAACTACCTTTCAACGGTACGGAAAGAGACCCAAAGCCAGAAGATATTTCTCAAGCTCTACACTTGCACTCATCTGATGTCATAACTCATTGCGAAACTAGGAGTGGTGTCAAAGGCTTCTTAGCAAAGTTCCTGTTTGAGAAAGCCCAAAGCTGTTGGAATTCCCTAAACTTGCAAGCCTTTGAGGAAATTGTGGCTCTCCTCATCTATGGGATGGTTTTGTTTCCAAACCCTGACCAACTCATAGATGTGAACGCCGTCAAAATCTTTATGTCACGCAACACGGTGCCTACATTGCTAGGGGATATCTTACACTCTTTTCACACTCGCACAATAAGGAAAAGAGGTGTCCTTATGTGTTGCATCCCTCTTCTGGCAAGATGGTTTATTTCTCAACTTCCCCAACCAGTCTTAAAGAATGAGCAAGGTTCAAGGTTGTCACAAAGGTTAATGACACTCAAACATTCAGACATTCATTGATGCTCCCGATCCAAAGAGAATGTTATCATTGTTGACCGTTGTGGAGAATTCCATATTGTCCATATAATTAGCATTAGGGGAGGCATAACCTACAACCCTTGCTTAGCCTTAAGACAGTTTGGTTACACCCGAAGGGATGGACCGTACGAGATGCTGATTCAAGGTTTGGTATTCGACTACGACAACGACGATCAAGGTCTTCGCCAGAGATTTATTCGAGCTTGGAGGAACCTAAACAAGGTGGATAGCAAGATTTTGGGGCACAAGAATTCCATCCCTCTTGAGCCTTACCTCAAATGGGTACGAACCCGTGCTCAAAGTCTTATGATGCCTTATCCTTCAATCCTTCCAGTAATCATTGAGCCTGTTAAGGAGGGAGATATTCCATACACTATCCTACATCCTGACATGCCCACATCTCTTGAAGACGTACAAAGGGATTAGATACAACTCAAAGGAGAGCGAGATACTTTCGAAGCCCAATTCTACGCAAGCGAGAAGAATGTTTTGGAACTCACTAAGCTACTTCATGAGGAGCGGACCCTGAATGCCTACATTGCACCAAAGAGGATGCACACTACTTTTTTATCTTATAGTTTTATATTATTTTGTCCAAGGGGCATTGATGTACTCAAACTTTATCTTATTAATATAACGTGTGTTTCTTTTTGTCTAAAACAAACTTGAATCTTCGAAATCCTTGAAAACATTGAATATGCACATATCATTCATCATAGCATAAACAGGTCTTTTGCAGCAAGTCTCCTCATCTCTCTACTATTTATTTCAGTAAGATAGATATCGAGCAAACAATGAAAGATCTCTAAACTCAGAACACGCAGTTTCAACAGTTGATCATGACCCTAGCCAAGGGGCAAGAAGAATTGAAGACTCTGCTAGCTGAGAAGAGGAAAAAGAAAACAAAGAAGGTAACTGGAGTCTTAAACATGGGGAGAAGATTTCAGGGACAGACAAGAAGGACTTTGAACTTTGCAACAACATCCAATGAAGGAGAAGGGAAAGGCAAGGAAACAATTGTCCCGTCAGAATCGGAAGAAGAGGAAGACTACTATGAGGAACAATATCCTCCAGCTGATGACAAGTACAGACATCTCGAAGAGCGTTTGAGCGCGATGGAAATACAAAAGGTGTCGGGCTTAGACTTTGAAGAATTGGGACTAGTGTCGGGGATTATGATCCCTCCGAAATTCAAAGTGCCTACGTTTGCAAAATATGATGGAGTGTCATGCCCTAAAATGCATCTCCGATCATATGTGAGAAAAATCCAACCCCACACCGCTGATAAAGACTTATGGGTGCATTTTTTCCAAGACAGTCTGTCCGGAACACAACTCGACTGGTTTTACCAACTAGAAAGAGCCAACGTCCATAATTGGGAAGATCTTGCCGCAACTTTCTACAAGAAATATCAATACAATGCTGATTTTGCGCCTACCCGTACTCAACTCTAGAGTATGGCCATGGTTTCCAATGAAGGTTTCAAGGATTACGCACAAAAATGGAGAGATTTGGCTAGAATAGTTCAGCCCCCTCTATCTGTAAGGAAATTGGTGGACATGTTCCTGGGCACTTTGTCTGGTCCCTTTTTCAACCATTTAATCGGAAGTTCATTTGCAGGCTTTACTGAGCTAATACTGACCGGAGAGAGAGTGGAAGCTGGCATAAAAAGTGGAAAGATTCAGAAAGATTCATCTTCTCCTGCAGCTGTAAGCAAGCATTTCATCGGGAAGAAAGAGGTAGCTGCTGTATATCCGCAAAGGAATCAAGATAGGTCCGAACACCGACCAATTGTGGGGGCTGTTATGATTCCAAAGCCTACGTCTGATCAACAAAGAAGTAATCAACCAAGGGTGGAAAGGCCAATCTGACAATTCACCAGAATTAACATGACTCTGTCTCAAGTATTACCGCATCTTCTTAGATCCAACTTGGCAAACTTGAAAGAAGCTCCGACAAACCCCAATACAACATCTCCTTATTATCACCCCAATGCCCGTTGCGCATATCACTCTGAAAGTCCTGGCCACGATACCAATAACTGTTGGGCCTTGAAGAACAAAATACAAGACCTCATTGAAGCAAAAGAAATTGAGTTTGATGCGCCCGAGAATCCAAATGTCATTTCTGCTCCCATGCCTAGACATGGTCACAACACCAATGCTATTGAAGAAGATTTATTTGTTACCACAGTTGATGAAATCATGACTCCACTTCCGACCATTAAGATAAACTTTTTGAAAGCCGGTGTGTTCCCGGGTTGTAATGAAGTTTTCCATCTCATCCTATCCTCACCAACTGATTGCCCTTTGTTGAAAGCAGGCATTCAGCGCTTGATAGATAACAAAGAAATTTTGTTTGAAAGAACTCTTGTTTCACCTATTCCTGTTGAAGACATTTCTATCATTACCATTTCCGCCAATTCTTCCAGGGTCTCCGCCAAAAGACCCGTTAGAATTACATCGGTTCCGAAAGCAACTCCTTTAATAATCACAATGCCTGGGCCAGTCCCATATGAATCAGACAAAACTGTACCATGGAATTACGGAGGGGACATTTACTACCATGGCATCAAACAAGACTGGTCGACCGTCAAAGAGATAAACTCTAAAGAAGAAGATTCTGACATCAGCAATATTGCTAGAACTGGTAAAATTACCCGAAGCGGTAGGATCTTTTCTCCAAAAATTGCTCCCCCAAAAGAAGTTTCTAGACTCGTGATCATCCATGTGGCTGCTCCAAAGGTTACTTCCGTACCCATAATCATCTCTGCAAGTGCTCCTATTGACAAAGATGTTACAACCCCTGATATCATTCCTACCAACACTCTTGCTGCTGAAACTCGAGGAAAAAGTATTTTGGTCGAGCCTGTCCAAACGAAGGCCCAACCATTGAATATCCATGAAACTTCAAAGAAAGAAATGGAGGAGATCCTAAAAATTATAAAGAGGAGCGACTACGATGTAGTTGAACAATTGGGGAAAACTCCCTCCAAAATCTCCATGCTGGCATTACTACTGTGTTCCGAGGCACATGCGAAAGCCTTGGTGAAGTTCCTAAAAACAGCCCATGTTCCTCAAGAGACGTCTACTGATCAATTCCAAGACTGCGTGGGCAGCTTGACAGCGGATAACGGCCTAGGCTTCTCAGATGCTGATCTAACACCGAGGGGAAGAAAGCACAATGGGGCATTACATGTCTCAGTGGAATGCAGGGTCACAACTCTGGCCCATGTTTTAGTGGACACAAGCTCATCCTTGAATGTATTACCGAAAAAAGCTCTTGACAGACTTGACTGCGAGGGACTGACGTTAAATCCAAGCAGCATAGTAGTAAGGACATTTGATGGCTCGAAGAGGATTGTACACGGGGAGGTGGATATCCCCATAAAGGTTTGGACTCAAACTTTCAATTCAACCTTTTATGTAATGGACATCGGCACTTTGTACTCTTGCCTGCTAGGTCGACCATGGATCCACAATGCTGGCGCTGTCACCTCTACATTGCACCAGATGCTGAAGTATCCGGTTCAAGGAAAGATTATCACTGTCCATGGAGAGGAAGAATACATGATCAACCATCTCAATTCCTTCAGATATGTGGAATTGGATGGCGAATTCATTGAAACTCCATTTCAACACTTCCAAGAGGTCCCCCAAGAGGTAGCAGTGACCAAGACCGTGTCCCAGACTCCCAAGATCACAAGACCTCCACTCCGGATGTCATCTATGAAGGACGCCAAAGCAGTGGTAGAGGAAGGTGGATGCACCATCTGGGGGAAACTTCCGGATATCCCGTATAAGTCTGACAAGTTTGGCTTAGGTTTCACTTCGAGTGCACAAAAGGCTGTACGTCGTGCCCGTGCCGGAGGGCCACCCTTGAAGATTAGCAACCATGAGGTCAACGTGGTAGAAGATGGTGAAGATGATTGCAACCTGGAGGATTGGATCTTTCCGACTGTCAATGAAGGGCTCAGCAATTGGGAGGCTAGAGACTTCGTCCCAATAACCTTTATCCCACAGTAATTTATCTTTACATTTTGTTGGATCTGTAATGTTCAAAAAAACAATTCGCACTCTTAAAACCTTGTGTCTTGTCCGAGACACAATGGTCAATTTGTAAGGGTTATTATTTCATCTTCATATGACATCAATGAATCATGGACGTTTTCGCATACAAAATTTTGTGCTCATTGTTTTTCTTTTACATTTTATTTTCTTTCAAAGATAAATATACCCTGACACCCACACTCACAATGCAGGTATCCATCCATTCTGGATCCCATGGCTAACGATACTGCTATGGCCTTTTGTGACTCTGAGAATCTAATCTACCAAGCCGAAGACGAAGGCGAGGAAGATTGTGAAGTACCAGGGGAACTGGCCAGACTTCTACAACTAGAAGAAAGAACCATTCAGCCTCACGAGGAACCCATGGATACAATCAACCTGAGTATCGAAGAAGACAAAAAAGAGGTCAAGGTAAGTGCCAATTTGGAACCCAGTGTCAAGGAGCGTCTGATTCAGTTGTTACATGACTATGTTAAAATCTTTGCCTGGTCATATGAAGACATGCCGGGACTTGATACAAACCTTGTGGTACATTGTTTGCCTACTAGAGAAGATTGTCCGCCAGTAAAACAAAAGGTTCTCCGCATGAGACCTGATATGTCAGAAAATATTAAAGTAAAGGTTATGAAGCAATTCAATGCTGTATTCTTGGCTGTCACTTCCTACCCTCAATGGGTTGCCAACATTGTCCCGTACCAAAAAAAGACGGTAAAGTACAAATGTGTGTGGACTACAGAGATTTGAATAGGGCGAGCCCTAAAGATGATTTTTCACTTCCCCACATTGATATCCTAGTTGACAATACGACACAACACAAAGTGTTTTCCTTCATGGACGGATTCTCAGGTTACAACTAAATCAAAATGGCACCTGAGGACATGGAGAAAACAACATTTGTCACACAGTGGGGCACATTCTGCTACATGGTGATGCCATTCGGACTGAAGAATGCTGGGGAAACCTATCAGCGCGCCATGGTAGATTTATTTCATGACATGATACATCATGAAATAGAAGTCTATGTAGACGATATGATAGCCAGATTGCAAACAGAAGAAGAGCATCTTGACCACTTACAAAAACTGTTTGAGAGACTGAAGAAGTACAAGCTGAGGTTGAATCCAAACAAGTGTACATTTGGGGTACGGTCTGCTAAACTCCTAGGCTTTGTCGTTAGTATCAAAGGTATTAAGGTCGATCCTGCCAAAGTTAAAGCAATACAAGAGATGCCTGCTCCCCGTACTAAGAAGGAAGTCAGAGGATTCTTGGGACGTTTGAACTATATTGCCAGATTCATTTCTCACCTGACAACTACTTGTGAGCCAATCTTCAAGCTCTTGAAGAAAGATCAAGTAGTCAAATGGAATGGTGAGTGCCAAGTTGCTTTTGAAAAAATCAAAGAATACTTACAAGAGCCTCCTGTATTGATGCCACCAATCGAGGGAAGACCACTGATCATGTATCTGACTGTTTTAGAAAATTCAATGGGGTGTGTATTGGGGAAGCATGATGAGTCTGGCCGAAAAGAGCACGCTATTTACTACCTGAGCAAAAAGTTTACCGACTATGAAACCAGATATTCACTGCTCGAGAAAACTTGCTGCGCTCTGGCATGGGCTGCTCACCAGCTAAGACAATATATGCTGACGCATACTACCTTGTTGATATCTAAAATGGATTTGATAAAATACATCTTTGAGAAGCCTGCTCTTTCTGGGAGAATAGCTAGATGGCAGATGATCTTGACAGAGTACGACATACAGTATACTACCCAGAAAGCTATAAAGGGCAGTGTGCTAGCTGATCACCTTGCTCACCAAGCTGTAGAAGACTATCAGTCCATGAAGTTTGAATTCCCAGATGAAGACATCATGCCATTAGACAACTGCGAAGAAATCAGGCCATATGAAGGACCTGAACAAGGATCCCGATGGACCTTGTTCTTTGATGGAGCATCCAATGCACTTGGTAATGGTATCGATGATGTACTCATATCTCCGGAAGGGTGTCATATTCCCTTTACCGCCAGGCTTTGCTTAAATTGTACGAATAACATGGCGGAATATGAAGTGTGCATCTTTGGTCTCAGAGCAGCCATAGACTTGGGGATCAAATCATTGGATGTATTCAGAGACTCAGCCTTGGTCATCAGTCAGATCAAAGGGGAACGGGACACCAAGCACCCTAACCTTATCCCTTACAAAGAACATGTTTTGACATTGCTACCACATTTTGAGGAGATTAACATCGAGCACTTCCCGTGAGAAGAAAATCAGCTAGCAGACGCTCTAGCCACAATGTCATCTATGTTTAAACTTAATTGGGATAACGAGGCTCCCCATATCACCATCGGACGAATGGATGAACCAGCACACTATCACGAGATTAATACTGAAGAAGTAGTGGACCAGCCTTGGTTTCATGAAGTCAAGAGGTATCTCGAGGCTCAAGAATATCCAGAAGGAGCTTCAATCAATGATAAGAAGTTCTTAAGGAGATTCTCTTCTAAATTCTTCCTTAATAATGGCATCCTGTACAAATGCAATCATGACTCTGTATTGCTTCGGTTCATAGATAAGGTTGAAGCTGAAAGGATCATGGCTGAATTACATGAAGGTACTTTTGGCACCCATTCCATTGGGCATACGATGGCGAAGAAGATCCTACGGGCATGCTATTATTGGCCCACCATGGAAGCAGATTTCTATCAACACTCTTGAACCTGTCATAAGTTCCAGATTTATACCGACAAAGTGCATGTACCCCTGGTTCCTCTGAATATCTTGACGGCTCCTTGGCATTTTGCTATATGGGGAATTGATATGATTGGGGAAATCAAGCCGACAACATCCAATGGACATCGCTTCATCCTAGTGGCCATTATTTATTTTACAAAGTGGGTTGAAGCAGCCTCCTTCGCCTCCGTTACCAAGAAAGTTGTTGCTCGCTTCATCAAGCAAAATCTCATTTGCCGGTACGGTATCCTAGAAAGGATCATCACTGACAATGGTACAAATATCAACAACACTATGATCACCGCATTGTGCGAGCAATTCAAGATTTAGAATCACAATTCCTCCCCCTATCGGCCAAAAATGAATGGTGCTGTAGAAGCTGCAAATAAAAACATTAAAAAGATCATACAGAAAATGACAGTCACATACAAAGATTGGCATGAGATGCTACCATTCTTTGGTCTACCAGGGAAACACCCTATTCTTTGGTCTACGACATGGAAGTTGTCTTGCTTATCGAGATCCAGATCCCCTCTCTAAGGATTATAAAGGATGCCGGATTGAACAAAGACGATTGGATCCAGACTCGACTTGATCAACTAAACTTGATTGATGAGAAGAGACTTACTGCTGTTTGCCATGGTCAGATGTATCAAAAATGGATGATCAAGGCTTTTAACAAGAAAGTCAGACGCCAAGTGTATCAAGTTGGGGATCTAGTGATCAAACGCATCATCTTTCCAAAAAGTGATCCCAGGGGCAAATGGACTCCTACCTATGAAGGACCATTTGTAATAAAAAACATATTCTCCGGTGGGGCAATGATCTTGACCACCATGGATGGTGACGACCTGCCACACCCTGCAAACGTGGACATAGTCAAAAGATACTAGGCATAAGAGACCTGCTAGGTTGACATACCTAGGCAAAACAAGGGCATCTCGGCTACCAAAAAGGTTCGGGCAAAAGTTAGGGATAAAACAAAAATCTGTATACCCGGCAAGTTGAAAACCCGAAAGGGCGACTTGGGAAAAAATGGTTTCCCATTGGACTAAAAACCTGAAAGGGTGGTCCAGGCAAAAGTTAGGGAATTAAAGCGTATAACTATGTCCCATCGGATCACTTTACAAACAACCTTTGGCTTCCACTGACAAACTCAGAGGTCCTGATCAATTCAGTAATCTTCGGACAAGGCGACAGATAGACAAGATGCTCAGAGATACGAAGGCTATAGAAGAATGGGAACCCCATGGGATTATTACACATAACTATCAAATTTTTCTTTTTATGACAGTATTCTCTTACTAGAATGTTTGTCCCCTTTGTACAAATTTTTTTACTCAAAGTCAATACAAAAATATCCCTTTGAAAGTGCAAAAACTATTGGTCTTTATTTTCTTTACGCTTGTGTTTTGTTTGCAAAAACGTCCAATGATTTATTTTTGAACATATGCATTTGAACGTAATTACTGATTACAAATAAACAAAATGGGAAAGACAATTACTGATAGATTAAAAGAATAGGAAAATGTCTCTAGGATATTCCATAAGTAATCCCCTACAGTATGCCATTTGAGTCCATAACAGAACAAAGTTTCAAACTATTGATCCCCAGTAGAAATTGTCAAAATTTCTCAAGACTCCCCAATAGGTTTTACAAGCAGTATTTGGCATTTCCCTTACAACATAATTTATTTCTCCCGGCAGAAATCCATCAATACTTCGACTTCAAGACATGAAGGCTCACATATCCTCAGCAACATTCAAGGATTTATTTCCTTCAATCCAACAACAATGCAGTAGATTAGATCACATACACATACATTGCATCCATATATCATAATCATTGATAACACGAATACATTACACTATACATTTCATACAACATAACTTAGCATACTAGCTAACGTTTCACCCTTTTCAGGATAAGATTAATCAACAACTACCATTAACAATGTACAAAGTTTTCAGATACAGTTCAGATACGCACTAGACACGGACGCCATTCTGATACCCATTCAGATTCAATCTTTTGATACAGTACAGATACGCTCCAGACACGGACGCCATTCTGATACTCATTCAAATTCAATCTTTTGATACAGTTCAGATCCGCTCCAGACACGGACGCCATTCTGATACTCATTCAGATTCAATCTTTTGATACAGTTCAGATACGCTCCAAACACGGACGCCATTCTGATACTCATTCAGATTCAATCTTTTGATATAGTTCAGATACGCTCCAGACACGGACGCCATTCTGATACTCATTCGGAGCATCTTACAGATACAGTACAGATACGCTCTAGACGCGGATACCATTCTGATACTCATTCAGAGCATCTTACAAATACAGTACAGATACGCTCCAGATGCGGACGCCATTCTGATACTCATTCAGAGCATCTTGCAGATACAGTTCAAATACGCTCCAGACATGGATGCCATCCTGACAATCTTTTAGTTGAAATCAAGGTCGGACTTAGTCCATTTCCTGTCAGCAGTCACCCTTGGATGTCATCTGTAAGCCCATCTCCGACAATTATCCCTCAGTTCATTCAATAGCATCTTTAAGCCCATTCCCGATATAATAGATTCAAGGAATTACTTCTTACACCAACAAGTGCAAATTTTCGGGCACTCTAGTGTTCAATCATCTTCCACTTTCAAGCTACAAACGACAAGAATGCCAATTTCGCTTTTCAAGTGCAAAAAAAAATTGAACATGGGCAGCTGTTGTACCCCAATCCCTCTAAATTTTCATACAAGATGCTATCCTAGGGTTTCTTGTATACTCAATTAGCTCGAGGGTCGGTCAGACAGATTCTCTTCCTAGACGGCAAATCAATAATTAGGGTTTGGGATTTCTCAGGGATGATTGCGTCTTCAAAATTTCAAATATTCTTAAACACAATTCGCTGAAGCTTGTTAATTCTACAAGACTGAAGATTGTTCTTAAAACATGTTTGGTAGATGATGAAATCCCGTTTGAATCAAGAATGACATGCGAACTCATTTTGATTACCAGTTTTAGCTTTTGAACAAGAATTGAAGATTAAGACTTTTTGATCATAAGCCTTTGAGGTTAAGTTAATCAAATGGAATTCTCAAACTTTCATTTTTGTTTTAAAGGTTTGATTGGAGTGCAAAGAGTTTAGTTTTGTTTGATCATCTTTGGTGGTTGCTTGAAATACAAGTTACCTATAATGAGGTTTCTTACTCAAAACATACAAATAAGAAGATTCAAAGTTGAAATTGGTACAATATTATGCAGAAGTACTGTATTCATTACACTACAAATTTGAATTTTACAAAAGAAATGTCTACCAATGCCATAAATTACAAAATTTGTTTATGAAAAAAAGGGGGAAGAGAGAAATCCTAAGTCTTCATCCTCAAGCAATCTCTCCAACCTTTGCTTGCCATCCATGCTTCATGTTCATGAAAAGAGAAAAGAAGAAGTTTGTTAGTAGTTCAAATAGTCAGAAATGAACAAAACATACAAGGTAATCCTAAATTCATCATTGGGGTGGTTTCTGCTGAATCAGAAAAGAAGGGTTTGTATGCTAAGGCCTCATGCAATCTTTGCTTAATCATTGGCCTAATAGTTTATGGTTTGAAAATCACAAGGTGCAAACTTGGTTTACAAACAATGCAAGGAAACTGCAACAAATAGCAGGGCAAGCTGCATAACAGGCAACAAGATATCAAGGCAAGCAAACTGCAACAAACAAGCAGGGTAAGTTGCATAACAGGCAACAAGATATCAATACTGCAACATAAGAAAACTGTAGTAAACAAGCAGGGCAAGCTGTGTAACATGAAGCAAGATGTCAATACTGCAACATAAGCAAATTGTAACCAACAACAGGGCACACTGCATGCTACCAGAACAAAACCTGTGCAGAATCTAAAGGCAACAAAATACCAGAAGTTCAAAAAAAGAAGGTTTTGTGTTCTAAGGCCTCAAACAACTTCAGTTTTATCATAGGCTAAAATTACGTTGCAAATCACAAAAGAATTGGTTCACAATAGTGCAAACAGAGTTTCAAGCCCACCACAAGTACAAACCCAACAAATTTCAGCCCAACATGATTTAAAACAACTAAAAAAGCCTAATACAATTTCAGTTTCATCATAGGCTAAAATTATATTGCAAATCTCAAAAGAATTGGTTCACAATAAACTAAAAGGTGCAAACCAGAATTCATCAAGTAATAGGTGCAGGTTTAACTCAAAAAAAAAACCAGTACAGCCAGCAACAGAAAATCAGGATCATACATCATTGGCTAGAGTTAGTCTCTTGCAAATCTCAAATCTTGGTTCACAAAAAGATAAAGAGGAAATCAGAAAATACCAAATCAACAAGCAAAAGCCTCATGTTGCTTCAAATCAGAAATAATCAAATCAACAAGCAAAAGTCTCATGTTGTTTCAAATCAGAAAATAGTCTGAACAAGAAAACCGGTACAATCAACAATCAAAGAGCCTCAAAATTTGTAAAGTCATGTCATAGGCCTAGGGTACTTTACCATAAATGTCAAAGAAAAGTTGTTTGGTTCATAGCAAAAGTCCACAAGTGACAAAATACAAAAGCCATCAGCAAATACAAGTTTGAAAAGAAGCAATACATAAAATCACAAAGTCAGCATTTGACATATTAGTAAAGGAGCAAACTCAAAAGAGGGGGGCCTAGCTGTACAAAATTTCAATCATTTAAGTCTTGGATCACAAGAGAAGCCAAAGTCAGAAAATATACAACAAGTACAGAAAAACACAAAAAAGAAAAGTCAGTACAGCAGGCAATGTACCAATTGCAAACAAGCATAGTCAACCAGCACATCCAGCATTATTTTATCACAGAAAATGGACAAACCAACCAATATAAAAGGCAACCAGATTGTGCACATAAGAAAAGGTTTTTTTTGGAAAGAAAGAAGAACATACAGGAAAGATAAAAGTCAAGCCACTATTTTCATCACAAGACCTTCAAAGATCACAGTCAACAAGCCACAGGATACCCAAACACAACAACAAAATAAAAAGGTAATTTCTCAAACTGTTCTCAATTTATTTTCATAGAAATATACAAAACTCTTACAAAACATATAGTTTAGGTTCAATTAAAATCCAAAGGGACAGAAAAACTTGTAACAGAAGTAAACACAAAGCCATCATTCATTTACCTCAAGAAAGAATCAACAATAGTATCATTTTCCTTTTACAGAAAAAAATACAGAGATTCCAAACCCCAAACTGTCAAAACCCTAAAAAATCATTATATAGTTCATACAAACAACACAAACTGTCAAAACCCTCAAAATAATTTTAAGTTCTTTTTCTATAAAATATACAAAGCCAGATTCGCAACAAACAGAGCCAAAACCTTCAGAAAAATCATTTATCAAAAACATACGAATTACACAGAAACAAAAAACAACCAAACCATTTCCCATTTTCTCCTCCTCATCAGAAATATAGAAAAATACAGAATCAAAGTCACAGCAAGCCAACAAACCCTTTCCATTTCTATCCAACAAAAAGTAATATACAGAATCATAGCAACACAATAATGCCTTAAACCATCGAGCCCTAAAAAAATCATTCTTTCAAATTCATCATCCTCAAAGATAGAAGCACAGTACCGCATGCAAGACACAAACCCTAACAAATTTTTTTTGTCATCATTATAAAAAAAAACTAACCCCTCGGAACTAGCGAAGAGATAAGAAAGGAAAGATCTCACCAAATCATGTAGAAGATGCAAATCGGAACCCCTAGGGTTCCGGATGTCCCCTTTTGGATCTAGGCCGAATCTCATGTGTTATGCAAAATAAAACGCTAAATTAGTAATCAGGAAGAAGAGAGGAAGAGATTTATGTAAAGAAGTTGAGGTTTTAAACCCAGCCGCCGCTGTCACCGCCGCAAGGCGATTTCCAGCGCGACCTCTTTTTCTTCTACGGTGGAGGAACTTCAGAGAATGAGTGAGAGAATCAGAAGTGAGAGAGAGAAATGAAATAACCAAATGAACCACATCCCTTGAACCTGATTGTTTTGTTTAAAACAACCAGGCCTTCTCACATCAGGCCCAAGACAAAAAAAACTGAGCCCAACTCCCCTTAGTTTCGCTACACCCCCATCCTCTTCATAAAATCTGATTTTTGGCCATGAGTTTTGTGGGCTGAAAGCCCAACAGTTTTTTTTAAATTATTTCTTTCTCCAAACACCTTTTTTTAATGGTTAACCCCCTTTACTTATTTTATATATTTTATTTTTCTTTACTTTTTTTTTAATCACTATTATTAATATTATAACAATATTTATTTTTATAAATTAAAATCTCAAAAATATTATTTATGCATATATATATATATATATATATATATATATATATATATATATATATATATATATATATATATATATATATATATATATATATATATATATATATATATATATATATATATATATATATATATATATATATATATATATATATATATATATATATATATATATATATATATATATATATATATATATATATATATATATATATATATATATATATATATATATTCATGTTTGTTTAATAGACTAAAATATTTTCTTGTTAAAATTCTTTTTTTTTTATTTTTAAATTAATTAAATAATTAGATTAGGTTTGTGATTATTATTTATTTAGAAATTTGCTTCTTTAAACTAGTTTCTTTTGCTAACTTAATTCTAATATTATTTTTTAATTAATTATTTCTTTTTCTTCTAAGTTAATTAAAGTCAAAACAAAATCCATGGCCTTGTTCATTCATACTTGTACATTATATTCATTTCACTTCTTATACATTATATTTACATTCATTTCTTTGTACATTTGATAAATTCGATATGGTTGTAATAGATAATTAGGGTTTTTACTTTCTTGCAAATCTCCATTCACAAATTGTATACCCCCTCCCACAAAGTATTGTAATAACGTAGTAATCTTTAAATTTCGCAATTTATCGCTTTTACATAACATGTTAGTAATTAGGGTTTGTATGGCAAGATAAAACCAATCAAATAGAAAACCCTAATTCAAGACAAAATCAAGCATGAAAATGACACACTTGCACACAAGCACCCTTAGGGTTACTCCACTTGGTTGCCTTATACAAAAATGGCCTTATTACGCATGTAAGGTATCTGAGCAAAACAAACAAAAACAAGATCATAGTCCCTCGATGACGCTATTCAAAGTTGCCTTACAAAATGATCCTAGTCCCTCAAAAATGCTAAGATACCATGCAAAATTACTAATCATGGCTATACGATGACCCACGCACGTCCCGTTTACATCCAAAGATAGGGTTGTTTACCAAATCAATGATAAGACAACAATATCAAAGGAAAAGAAAATGAACAAGAAAGACATTTGAGTAGGTAGATTACTTTTAGTTACTTTCTCCATTTCAAACAAATATGCTTGCTATTTTCAAAAGCTATGGACTTACCTGATCCAGAAGAAAAGTGAAGTGATCTAAGTATTTGCCAAGTTTAAGTCTATGGTCGAAAGACAAAGTGGTCGAAAACTCAAAGTTTTGAGAACTGATGGGGTGGAGAGTATGTGTCGAAAGACTTCGACATGTTATGTGAAAATGAAGGGATTATGCATGAGGTGGTGCCAACCTATACTCCACAACATAATGGAATTGCAGAAAGGAAGAATCAAACCATCATGAATATGGTGATAAGTACGTTGAAAGGAAAGAATTTACCTAAAGAGTTTTGTTGTTGGAACATTTCTTGTTGTACCTACTGCATAAAATAAATGTTTAATGGATATTTTGATTGTTGATATGGCTGTAAGTAGCTTGTTTTAGGAAGATCCCATCAAAGATAATGTTGAATAAAAATTGTTTTCAATTAGTCATGTATTTAGAACACTGGAAATAGAAGATAAATTTTGATTGATTGGAAATGATTAATACAAAAGAACCCTAAATACATCATCTTGAAGAACTGCAAAAAGATATTATGAAGAAACCCTAAATAAATCATCAACTATTTTGAATTTATAATTCATGTAGATCCAAATTGAGCCACATTCGGTCTCAAGGTTATCAGTTAACCCTGCCATTTGCATCTTTTTTACTATCCCTTTCTGAATAAAGATTTCAGATAAAAGTCTTCCATAGGGAATGTAGAAAATCTTGCATTTGCGAGAAATCAAGATTTTCTCTTTAAGATAGCTAAAGATGGTACGCAAAATGTTGACTTTCTTCTTAAGAAGAAAGAAATACAGAAATTAAAGTTCACCATGAGTTATCAATTTCTGATCTTCTATTCTTGGGTGAAAGTTTCCCACCAAAACTTGATGCTAGATCTTTGTCAAGAGAGTAATGAAGAAGTTATCAGGGTTGATGAAGACCTCATTTATAACATCAGAAATAAAGTCACTGTTGTAGAGCTCAACACAAGTTCCACTATCTTCCCATTTCATCACCCTTGAAATAAGTTTTGGAGTGATAATGATAGGAAAACCAAAAACATTAGACCAGATAACAGACTCACCCTTGCCGTTTAGTTTAATGGATGCATGCATCCAAAATTCTTTAACAATAACAGGATAGATGGGTCCATCCAGAATGTTAACATAGTGTTCTAGGTTTTGTGAAGAGAACATTTTAGTGTAATCGATTCCATGTTCTTTGGAATCATCAGGAAAAACAATTTTCTCTCAGAGGACAAATAGAACGGTTTCCTTCTTGTTGAAAGAAGACATGTTGATAGAGAAGGAAGAAAATGAGAGGATTAATGGGCACACAAAAATGAAGCGAAGATAAGAGGAGGAAAAAATATGGGGAGAGAAGAAGTAGATAAAAAATGAAAATTTAAACAAACCAAGGGGCAGGAGTGCTCATATCGTTCATTAGTGACATTGTAAATCGAAAGGACTTCACCTGTTCTCAAGACATAGTGTATCACCATAATCTAAATACAAAGATTTGGATATCTGCATTTATGACATCTGTTTAATGTTTGGTGCATAGTGAATTTGAATTAAGAATGATGTGAAATTTCAGTCTAAGATCTTATGGATACTATTACATAGAAAATTCAGATATTATGGTTACTACATACCTCTTTGTGATCATGATAAGTATATTTGAATTTGGATCATTTCACACACTCACTCTTCACATGTTGATCTCAAGTATACTCACCATGTTTCATATTCCAATGAGTTGTTTCAAATTGCAATACAACTTATATTAATAATATGTAACATCAGAAGACTGCCTTAGGCAATAAATCGAAAATTGATCATTATAACAAAATTCGAAAAATACATCATAATAGATTAAGTTATTATAGCAGAATTTGTAGATAGTAACAAATGATTGTTAATTTAAGGAGATGTAAAATAAAAACTAAAAATAAATTAATAATGTAATCAATATAAACAAAATTCCATAGTCAAGAGTTGCTTTGAGATACCTTAGTATCCTCTTCACTCTGCTAGATGTGATACCTTTGGCTTTTGCATGAATCTACTTACCATACCTACACTATATGTTAAGTCAGACCTTGTATGACAAAGATATCTCAATGATCCAATAAGTCTTCTGTATTGGGTTGGGTCGACATCATCTTGATTTGTATCTTTCGATAGTTGTAGTCTTGGTTCTGTAGGTTTCAAAGTTGAGTTGCATTCTTCCATCACAAATCTCTTGAGAATTTCTCCTGCATATCTTCTTTGATGCATCATAAAACCTCTACTGCTCTTGTAGAATTCGATACCAAGGAAATATGAAATCTCACACAGATCAGACATTTCGAATTCCTTGCTGAGATCACCTTTGAAGTCTTCAATCTCACTTTTGTAGCTACCTGTTATCAATAAATCATCTACATAGAGACATAGTATAAGAAATTCACTATTTCTTCTTCTTACATATACTCCATGTTCAGTTGTGCACTTCACAAGTTCCTTCTCCCTTAGGAAACTATCAATTTTATTATTCCAAGCTCTTCTCGCTTGTTTCAATCCATATAGGGATTTATGCAGCCTGTACACCTTTCTCTCTTCGTAATGTTTCACAAACCCAACTGGTTGTTTAACATAAACTTCTTCATCTAAGGGTCCATTCAGGAATGCACACTTCACGTCCATCTGACATATGTGCCATCTGTTTATTTCTGCTAGACCAATAACCAACCTGATTGTTTCGATCCTAGCAACAGGTGCAAAAACTTCATCAAAGTCTATTCCTTCTTTCTGTAGAAATCCTTTTGCCACAAGCCTTGCTTTGTGTCAAGTTACTTCCCCTTTGGGATTCATCTTCACTTTGTATACCCACTTGACATCAATTTCCTTCTTTCCTTGAGGTAATTCGACAAGTGACCAAGTGTTGTTGTCTTTGATAGACTTCACTTCTTCGTTCATTGCTTTCACCCATTTCGAATCTTTCAATGCTTCAGCTGCATTGACAGGTTCAACATATGCATAGAAAGCAGAATATACCAACTCACCTTAATTATCTATCACATCATCCGATGTAATCACACAATCTTGCAATCTTGCAGGCATGCGTCTTTTTCTTTGAGGCCCGCTTGTACTTGGTTGATCTATAATTGCTGGTTCCTTTTGTCGAACTTCTTTTTCGACTTGAGTCTCTGGTTCTTCAAGTAGGATTCCCATTGAATCTTTATTTAAATTTTCAGTCTAATCCCATTCTTTAAACTCATCTATGATCACGTCCCTGCTGGTCACAATCTGCTTCTTCACTGGGTCGAACAACTTGTAGCCTTCTGTCGAATGATATCCAACTAGAATCATTTGACTTGACTTGTTATCAACTTTTCTTCTCAACTGATCTGGCACATGTCTATGTGCAATAGATCCAAATACCTTCAGATGACTCAAGCTAGGCTTCACACCAGATCAACATTCTTCTGGAGTAATTCTTTCTAGCTTCTTCATAGGACATTTGTTTAAAATGTATGTTACAGTCGAAATAGCTTCACCCCAAAACTCTTTAGGTAAATTCTTGCCTTTCAACATACTTATCACCATATTCATGATGGTTTGATTCTTCCTTTCTGTAATTCCATTATGTTGTGGAGTATAGGGTGGCACCACCTCATGCACAATCCCTTCATTTTCACATAACATGTCGAAGTCTTTCGACACATACTCTCCACCACCATCAGTTCTTAAAACTTTGAGTTTTCGACCACTTTGTCTTTCGACCATAGACTTAAACTTGGAAAATACTTCGATCACTTCACTTTTCTTCTTGATCAGGTAAGTCCATAGCTTTCGAATGAAATCATCTATGAATGTGAAAAAGTATTTGTTACCTCCCATCTAATCCACCTGGATTGGTCCACATACATCAGAGTATATGACTTCAAGAATATCCTTCAACCTGCTTCCTGCATCCTTGCTGAAGCTATTCTTGTGTTGCTCGCCTGCACATATTCCTCACATACCTTGTTTGGAATGTCGATTTCTGGAAATCCTGAAACCATATTTTTTCTCTTCAAATCTCTGATGTCTCTGAAGTTGAGATGGCCTAGTCGATAATGCCATATCCATTCATCTCTGCTAGTTACAGTTGAAAGGAACTTGTGCTCCATCACATTTAGTTCGATCTTGAAGGTTCTATTTTGAGACATAGGAGGCTTCAAGATTAATTTTCCATTTGCATCGACGACTCTCATCATGATTATCTTCGATCGAAACTTTATAATTCTTTTCGACCAACTGCCTTATACTGATCAAATTGCTCTTCATTCCTGGTATGTACAACATATTTGAAAATACTGACCTCTTGCCATGTTTCCTCATAATCATAACATCACCAATATCTACAGCTGCTAGGGTATTGTCATTTGCAAATTTTACCATATTTTTCATTGAGGGCTTTATGTTGACAAACCAGTCTTTCCTTCCAGACATATATGATGAGCATCCTGAATCCAAGAACCATTGGTCCTTGAATCTATCTTCATCTCTTGTTGTGACCATCAACATAATCTCTTCTCCTTCATGTTTTGCTAACTTTGCATCATTTTCTTGATTCTTTTGTTTTTCTGGACAATCACTCAAATAGTGACCATACTTCTGGAAATTGTAACATTGAATGTGACTCTTATCAGGTTTTCAACCACCACCTCTTCCTCTATTTGCAACACCACCTTTTTGGTTGCCTTGATATGATCTTCTCTAATTAGACACGTTTCCTTCATTCTAGTTTCCTCTACCAGTCGATTTGTTGTAGCCGCCTCTACCTCTGTCGAACCACTTTCCTTTTCCTTTGGTTTCTTTTGTTGAATGTGCCTGCAAAGCCACACCACTCTTCAACTTGCCTGCAGCTCTTTCATTCATTCTTTGTTCATGAGATTCAAGCTTCCCTTGAAGCTCTTCCTTTGTCAATTTCGACAAGTCTCTCCCCTCTTCTATAGCCACCACCATGTGGTCGAACTTAGGAGTCAAAGATCTCAAGATCTTCGAAACAACAACTCTTGTTGTTAATGTTTCTCCACATGCCTTGATTTGATTCACTAGTTTTGTAACTCTAGTGAAGAAATCAGATATGCTTTCACTATATTTCATATGAATCAATTCATACATTATCTTGTGAGTTTCTAACCTCACTTCTTTCTCCTTTTCTGAACCACCAAAGGACTTATCAAGAACATTCCAAGTTTCTTTTGCATATTCTGAATCACTCACTTTTTCAAAATTTTCTGGACTCACACATTGATGAATTATAAAGAGTGCTTTATAACTCAGCTTCTCAATTTCTATGTGTTTCTTCTTTTCTTCTTCTGAAGCATTTTCTCCGAGTGCTTCGAATCTATCTTTTACAAGATCTCAAAGACATTGACATCTGAATAAAACTTTCATCTGTTTGCACCAACTCTCATAGCTGTCTACTTTCCGAATTGGTAGAGTTTCTGGATAATTTGCATTCCCATAATTTTCCATTGTGAATTCTTCAATTGTTCTTGATTGATACTTTCCTTGAATCGAAACCGAGATCTTGATACCAGATGTTGGAAACCCACCAAATATCTATGATGAATTTCTACATAATGATAATGAATTATGAGAAAAGAAAAGAAGACAATTATTTTCTGTAGAGTTTCTCTCTGCCCATAAACTATGGAAAGCTTTGTTACTCACTTGCAACTGCAAATTCTATGAATACAACTTAATTGACTTAATTACAAACTTAGGGGTTACTCCCTATTTATAGATTTTGGTTAGCTCAAAGCCCAAAACTATAAAAGCCCAAAATACCTATTTTGATACTAAATCAAATATATCTATCTTAGATCTAAATCAAATCTATTTAAATCTAAAACAAATCTAATATGTGTGCTCTTTGACACATCATAGTTTTGATACTATGAATTACAATTTAACAATTATAAGATTTGGTTTATTTTCTCTCATAGCTTCAAAAAACTTTTCAAATAACCAAATGAATGAATCAACTTTCTCATATGCTAAGAAGGCAACTCCAAAAGTAACTGATTGTCTATGATGGTTTACGCCAGTAAATGGTGCAAATATCATGGAATATTTATTTGTTTCATATGTAGTGTTGAACGACATCACATCTCCGAATAAGGAGTAATTTTTTCTACAAATTCCATCTGCTCAAAAAATGTATTTCAGTCGATCATCAACATCCACCTCATATGCAAAATAAAATGATGGATTCACTTCTTGCTTCCTTTTAAAGTTATCAATAAAGACATATGCATCCGAAAACAATTTTTATTCAACATTATCTTTGATGGGATCTTCCTAAAACAAGCTACTTATAGCCATATCAACAATCAAAATATCCATTAAACATCTATTTTATGCAGTAGTCACAACAAGAAATGTTCCAACAACCATAACATAAGAAAGCTCTACTAACAACACAATATTTTTGAACTGTTAACAACTACTTGTGTTATTAGTACATCACAACCATATCATAAAAATTCCTTTCCAACAACACCATATTTCTATATTGTTTACGGAAAATTATGCAATTAGTACATCAGTTATAATATCGCAAATACATGTCATACATGGCAACAAGGCCATTGATACAAAAATTTAAGCACAACCATTACATTTGTTCATTCAAAGTTTCATACAATATTTTTAAACCAAAACCAACAAAATAGTCCATAAGTTACGCCTTTATATCTGAAACGTCATTCCAACTTCATCAATCCTTATCAACCGACACCGAAAAACAGCTTGCAGGAGGGTACTCAATGGAAAATTTCAACAAATCGCCTTTGCCCAAACATTGTGCTTCTGCAAATTCGTACCAACCTTTGCAGATGTACTTGTCAATCTTAATCGTATCATTAGGAGTCTTCAATTGAGATGGGTATTCGTTGCCCATAACAGTATCGTGTATTGTAATTGCAATTTAGAAGGACATAAATTTTGAACTCAAGAAAGTATCATTTTGGAAGGACAAAAATTTGAATCCAAGCAAGTATCATTTTGGAAGGACATAAATTTTGAACTCACAACCCTAAGCTTCTGTATAAAACCTTATTAACGAACAAACCAACCTAAGCTTACTCACAACCCTAACCAACGATTTGTTATCATCGTTAAAAAATAAACACTTACAATAAATGTAAACAACAAACAGATTATCCAAAATAAACAAAGATTACTTCATAAAAACCTAATCCACGAACAAACAAACCTAACCTTCGAACTATAAACCTAAACAACGATATTTTCATGCCATGCACATAAACACGTTGATGGGTATTTTATTAATAAAAAAACAATGATTGAAAATGATGAAACTTACCTCTCCTTTGACATGCACAATCATGAAATGGCTCTTCCCTGGTCTTTGAAGAAGTTCACGCAACGTCACCATTTTTAATTGTGAAGTTTTTCTTGTGTGTATTGTTGTAGATGGTGTGAACAGTGGAGAACATGAAAGAATAATAGATGGTCGTGTTTGGTGGGAGTTAGGTTGGAAGTGAAAAGAGAAGGGATGCACGCGTGTTTTGTGGGAGGAATAAATATCAGACTTTGCATAATCTCATTGGTTTTCCATCTGAAGCAATAAGAGATCTTTTTAAAACTGCATGTTATCAATTTAGTATATTATTATAATTATTAATATGTTTCTTTAAATAAATTTAAAACAAATTTTAAAGATAGTAAAACAATCTTACACATTCAACAAATAAAAACTCTTACATTAACCATGTCATTACTTATTACAATATTTTTAAAATAAAAATTGGATTTATTGTGATGCATGTCACTCATTGGTTGAGAGTGTAAAATTTGTTCACACTATCAGTGCATTTTATTTTTTATCTTTAAAAAATGAGAAAAAAAGAATATACACTGACAGTGTAAATTAATTTGTCACATTGTTATTTTTTAAAAAAGTTACGTGACATGACTAAATTATGAATCCCAATTGGATGACAGTGTAAAATTATTTTACACTGTCAGATTCAAATACCTTTAACCTCTTAAAAAATATTTAATTTACTACATTATTAATTAGTAATTCATATTTATTTACTTTATATAATGATAACTATGTTTATTTAAATATTTTTTAAAAGTATTAAATATATTAAATTAATTATTGATTAATATTTATTTCAGATTTACTTACTTAACTAATTTTGTTAATAGTTATTTAATAATTTGTTTAAAAGATGTAAAGTCATTGAGTTTGGAGTGTCATGAGGAAATACAATCACTAAAAGGTGATATTTATTACTGAAACAAAAAGGTGCAACATTATCCTTTTCACTTTATATTTACAAAACTGCAACTGCATGTGACTCTTGGAATTCGAATTTTGGTGATGATTAGTCCACCATACAATATTCATTACATGTGATATTGATGAAATGTTACAAAGTCACAAAAACTCAAAGTCATCCATTTTATCATCTTACTTACCATATTAAATCGTATACTTCAAAATGCAGCAAAATAGTAATCAGATACATGCTATAGCTTCATAAAAACATAAATTAATAACAAAACATCTTCAAAACATAACAACACATCTTCAAAACCAACCGATGTTTTACAAATTAGCATAAAGAAACCTACCTTATACTAGTACCTGATTCACAACTTACCTAAGTCAAACCAAAATAAAACCAACATGTCATCATCCACAACTTATCACCATTACAAAACTTCCGCAACAAAAAAACACATCACAGACATTGACCTATCCTATCCTATGCTTAATCAAACACAACTTCACCTTTTCCGAAGGATTACGAATTTTAAATTCAAGCACTTCATCCTTCATGCATTCCACTTCCAACAACCTGAAAACTACATTCAGCGGTTCGCAACGGTCACTATCACGTGTGCAACCTTAGGAAGCTTAATGCTGAATCCAAGAGTGTCTCTGTTTCGAAGACCTTTGTTCTTTAAAAACTCAAACCAACGTCCCCCGAGATGTTTTTCCACACATACTTTCTTGTTTCTAGTGTGAACTATACAGTTGTACCTTTCACCATTATCACCATCCTTCAACTATATCCTCTTTATGGGAATCAAAGAGTAGGTTTTGATGACATGTTGAGGAAATTGCTGCAGATAGATATAAGTTTCCATTAACAACATTTTTCCTATTTTTATAAAAATCCTCCATTGAATTTAATCATTGAATGTGATTCATAGTAGATCATCAAATGTGATTCATAATAGATCTATTCCATTGACTTTAATCATCATATGTGATTCATAGTATATCCATTCCATTGACTTTGATCATTTAATCTGATTCATAGTAGATCATTGTATGTGATTCATAGTAGACCCATTCCATTGACTTTGATAATTGCATGTGATTCACAGTTGATCCATTCCATTGACTTTGATCATTGTATGTGATTCATAGTAGATCCATTTCATTGACTTTGATCAATGAATGTGATTCATAGTTGATCATTGTATGTGATTCATAGTAGATCTATTCCATTGATTTTGATCATTGATTGTGATTCATAATAGATCATTGAATGTGATTCATAGTAGAACCATTCCATTAACTTTGGTCATTGTATGTGATTCATAGTAGATTCGTTCCATTGAATTTGATCATTGAATGTGATTCATAGTATATCATTATATATGATTCATAGTAGATCTATTCCATTGACTTTGATCAGTGAAAATTATTCATAGTTGATCATTTTATGTGATTCATAGTTGACCCATTCCATTGACTTAGATTATTGTATGTAATTCATAGTAGAGCCATTCCATTGACTTTAATCATTGAATGATTCATAGTAAGTCATTGTATGTGATTCAATGTAGATCCATTCCATTGAATTTGATCATAGAATGTGATTCATAGTTGATCATTGTATGTGATTCTTAGTTGACCCATTCTATTGACTTTGATCATTGAATGTGATTCATAGTAGATCATTGTATTTTAGTGAAAATTATATTTTTTTAAATACAATAGACTTAAATATAATTTTTGAATTTTAGAGAAAATTATAATTTTTGAGTACATAAACATAAATGTAATTTTTGAATTTTAGAGAAAATTATAATTTGAATGAAATAGATAATTTTTAAATGAAATAGATAATTTTTTTAAAATGAAATAGACTAAAAAATAATCAAAATCTGGTGAAGTCAATTTTGACAAAGTTTTCTACTGTTTTAAATCACGACCACTTATTTATTATGAAAGGTTGTGATTAATCTTTCACCTATATATATATATATATATATATATATATATATATATTATATATATATATATATATATATATATATATATATATATATATATATATATATATATATATTATATTGATTTATATCGAACAACTGTCAACTATACTATGTCACTTATTTATGTTGCACCAAGTTGAATTAAAATCCTTCATGCTGCTCCATCATCTATGTTGCTTCATGCTTCCTTGTCTCTCTCCCATATCAAAGTGAAAACTGGAAATTTTCTTTGGAGGGAACCCCCCCCCCCCCCAAAAATACTCGTACCATATTCCAATGCAGATTTTGCACGCATACAAAAGCTTCTTGTATCATATCTTCATAAACCCTTAATTCTTAACTTTTCACATCCCTTCTTCACATTCACCTTCGCCTTCAACATCCGTTAAATCATGTCTTCAGCATCTGTTTCAAACTCAATGCCGCTTCAAATACTAGAATGTGGTTACAATAAACCTATGACATTGTACATCTACAATTCAATTGATAACCCTAAAAGGAGGTATTGGAAATGTGCTAATTGAGGGGTGACTTTGATTTCATTTTATTTGTTACGATTTTCTTATTTATGAGTTGGAGTCTGTTATTGATTTTGTTAACTTTTGTATAATTTCTTATACTAAACGATTTTATAATTTTAAATAATATATTATTTAAAACAATTTCTTATTTTATGTTTGTTTTTGTTGTTCGTTTGATTCATTTATAGGCAATAACAAGTTGTAAGTTGTTTATATGGGATGATGATATTGATTTTCAACCTCCATATGTTCGTAAAATAGGACATGAAACCAGAAATTTGTTGTTGGATTTGAATGATGCAAATACATATATGTTGTAGTTGCAATTGCTCTGAGATTTTGAAGGACATGACTACCATAGTTAAAGAAATTTAATGCAAGAAAGGAGAAAAGATGAGGATGAAACTACAAAATGAAAGAAACACATCCAAGATGTTTAAGACCTTGCTATTTTTTTCTTGGATTATTGTCATTAGTTATTTTAAGATGTTTTAGATGTTTATGCCACTAAGTATGTTGAACTGTCTAAGTTTGTTGCATGCCTAATACAAGAAATTTTGCATTCATCTCACTTGATTATGTTTTCGATAATGTTTTTATGACCAGAGGATTAAGATTAATTATGTAAAAAAATTGAATTGATGGTGTACAAGAAAAAAAATTGTGTAAGATTTGCTTTGGTTACCCTTGATATGTTGTAACTTATGCACCACTAATACACCAATGACAAACCATATTTTTGTTAGCATAGTTTTTAGTATGTGTTGGCCAAAACGGATGTACCATAAAATGCCTTCAATTGATACACCATTAATTTGTTCAGCTGATACACAATTAAAAAAATGTACATTTTGTTTGGTTGGATGAGTGCTTGTGTGGGAAGAAGGTGTTTGTGGACCAAATCCTATGTGTGACCTTGTGGAAAATCTGGAGGATGAGAAATATTAGAGTGTCTGAAGGAAAAAAAGTGGATCCAATGAGAGTTGCTAAAGAAGTAATGGATGTCGTGCGGGAGTCTTTGGTGAATGCGCTTGTTGGAAGGAGGAAGAGAGTGGAGGAGCCTGAGATTATTGAGTCTCGGATAAAAGAAGAGTTCCACTCGGTTTTTGTTGATGCAATTTGTTTTCCCTATGGCATTGTTGCTTTTGGCTGTGTGATAAGGCATAGTAAGAAGGAAGTGGTTATGTCTGCAACAAAGGACATGAACCAAGAAATTTGATGTTGGATTCGAGCGACGCAACAACACACAATGGGACAATCTGTTGCAACTATTCAGAGCTTTTGAAGGATTTGTATTGCATTGTTAAAGAACTTCAATACAGTAAAGGAGAGCAAGTGAAGATTAAACTGTAAAATGAAAGGAAAATCTCCAAGATTTTTAAGACTGTGCATTCATCATAGTTTTCTCAACCCTTAAAATTCAAATATATTTTATATGTAGCTCATAAATGTTGATTTAATTTAATGTTATACACAAGAAACACAATAATTCATTACACTTACTACAATAGTACATTATGAAACTCAACATTTGATTCATCTCAACATCCATACATTTTACACTATCTGGAAATGGTCAGACTTTTTCATTATGGGCAGCCCTAAAGAGCCAACAACAAAACATACTAATAACTACTTTCCATCTTCAACCAAGTTTCATTCTAAACATAAAATTAAACATATTACATCATAAAAAAACAAACATTCTTGTATGAGGATCTGTCACAGTGCACTCAATATCATCACCAGCCCTTAGACAAATTGCTTTAACATACTCATACCAACCTAAGCAACGATATATCTCCCTCGGCTTCCTACCAGTCTTCAACACACTTGAGTAAACGACATTTGTATGAACATCAACAAGGTCTATCTAAGTTTTCAATGGTAATAACCAATTCTCAGCAACAATAATCAGAAAATGTTGCATTTTAAATGTGTTTCATAGTACAACATCAGTATCAATACATGTGTATCTAAAATACCAACATGTCAATTAAAATAACAGGTTTAGATTGCTTACTGTGATCGGTGGAAATAGAACTGTATGTTTAAAGCTGGATCGCGTATGTCGCGGTAAGCAAGAGTCGCCACCGTCTTTTATGTTCTCCAACATGGAAAGGACAAAAGCACAACAAAATTCCTTCTTTGAGATGTCTCTCGGTTCGGGAGGTAGATTTATAGAAAGGGAAGGTGTTAGCACCCTTTCTATCCGTGGTTATCCACGGGCTCTTAGGTACTTGCTCTTATGTTTTCAAAATTGTTGCTTTTCAAGTGTGTGTGGGTTTGAAAAAGTTTCATTGAAAGATTTCTGAATGACTCTTGTATCTGTCCTCAAGAGTGTTTGAAAAATTTGTTTTGAAAGCTTTTGAAAGTGTCAGTGTGAAAAGATTTTTGATTTGTTTTTGAAGAGAGCAAGTACCCATGAGTCATCTACCTACCCTAAGGAATTAGGCTGTGTAAAAGTCCTTAAGGTAGTGCCATCCCACCATTGAGAGATAGGTAGCACCACCGTTGGAGGTGTTCGGGTCAATTCAATTGAGGGACAATGTGGTCACCGAAACAACAGTTAGGACACCTTAGAAGTAACCCTAATGTCCTAGATCCTTTTTAATCCGAGGCGACCGTTTCGAGGCGACTGGATCTTAGACATAAGAGCGACCACTAAAACATCCTATACTTGACGACCACTTTCGAAGGCAACGAATGAGGCGTACCCTAGAAGTGGCAGGTGCATTGTGTGTTGTTTTCAGTTTAACATTTGTCTTGGATCATGCAATTGTGAGCTACGAGTTGTTTTTAATTTTCATACATTCTTTCATGCAATTTAGCAGTTAGGAGTGCAGAAGATTAAATACGGAAAGATAAAAGCTACGCTATTACAAGGCGCGGGTCTATACATCGCCAAAATACAAAGACCCGTTTTTGATAAAGATGCGGAAAGTAAAAAAAAAGCAATAAACCTAATTACTATTACATTCCTTGAACAGTTACATAATAATCCAATAAGAAAATAATTCGCAAAATAGAAATTAAACTGGACGTCCGTAGAGTTTTGGACCCTTTTGAGAAATTATGAATTTTGTCCTTTACTTGAAATTAAAATTAAACCTAATTATCTAATTATTTAATTATTTACAAGAAAGATATTTTTGTGTTTTTTTGTATTTTATGAAAATAATGAAATTAAAATTAAAATAAAACCCTAATTTTAAGCTTATTTTAATTATTAAGAAAATGTTAAAGTTAACCTATTTTAAGCTAATTAATTAATTTACATGTTATTTACAAAAATAATAATTAATAAATAGTAATAATGATGATTAATAAAATGATTAAAAAAGGGTCAAAACCTAATTCTATGCAACTTTTATTTATTGAGAAAAAGGAATTAAAATTTAAAACCTAAATTAACCTAAGTTAGTTGTTAATATTTATTTACAAAAAATAAGTTAATGGTAAATTTAATAAATAATTAAAACAATTTACAATTTTATGATTTCTGATTTTTTATTTTGTGGAAAATTAATTGGTGGTGAATTAATAAAAATAATTTAAAAAATTAAAAGAATTTAGAGAAAAGAAAATAAAAATAAAACAAGGCAAACCAAAGGGGGTGTGAGGGCCCATGTGGAGGTTTCTTGAAGCAATTCTGGCCCATTGAAGACCAAGCCTTGTTGACTTTTCCTGATCATGTGCGTGCTGTTTGATTGGGCGTATGATAAACCTCATCTCCTGGCCACTGGATTGATCATCATGGGCGCTTGGCAAGCTTAGGCATGAGAACGTATGGTGGACCATTGAATCATGGCTGCACTGGAATGCCTTGGAAAAAATAAGAACAATTATGTGGGGGACCTGAGAATCGAACCCAGGTCCCAGTGTTCCTTGTCATTGAGCCTTTGCCAACTGAGCTATCCAGCGCGTTTGTAATATAACTGGACATTAAATATTATATAAAAAAACAAAGCATTATGATATAAAACAAAATAAAGCGCGCCAGATTTGAACTACCCAGTCACATGATGCCACGCACGTCTTCTTCTTCGTTTTCTGCAGAATACAAAACAAGATAGTGGGGGTTTTAAACCCCCACAAAACAAAAGTCCCAATAATAGCGATTAGAGCTATGGGTCACATAAAAAGAGCGCGAGGGTCTTAATGGTTTCGTCTTGTTGCAACGAATTCATCCATACGAGTCTTGAGGTCTAATTTTACAGTATACGCAAAGCCCTAATTCTCAAGCTTTGAAACCCTAGATATCTCTCATGGTGGATTTTGATTCAGGCAGTTTTAGCACAATTAAACTATATCAAAAGCTTCAGGAAGATGTCAGCAATACAAATCAATAAGCAAAACATGTCAATGATGCATAAAAATTGGATTTCGATTATGGGAATATTTGGTCAAACCGTGACTCTGTTTTACCGTTTCCTTGGGTATGAGAGCTTGTTCTTGATGGCAATGGCTTCTTGGAGACTCAGGCAATATGTTTGAATCACTTTTAGGCTTTGAATCCACCTGCAAATAGGAAATCAGTTTCACCCTTTTTCTCAATTTTTTGCAACTTTGTTATGGAGTTCTATGGCAGCTTTCACGTGTTCTACACTAGGGTTGGCCTCAGCATATGTATGTGATGAGAATTAGGTTAAAACTTTGGCCCAAAAGTCCATGAAATTAAGTTTGCAATCTTTGATTTTCAATCACATAATTTCCAATATTTTTTCAATGAAAACCTTGCCCATTATGGATGATTTTCCTTTTTTGATTGAGAAACGAGTTTTCCAGCTTGCCCTGATCAGATTTGCTTCACAAAAGATCCAAAACCCATATCTTTTTTATTTTCCTATAATTAAAACCAATTAAATGAATTAATATTAATATAAATTCAATTAATTAATTAATTAAAAATAATAAAATAAATTATTTTAAGCTCAATGGGTCGTGCATAGGCTTTGGGTAAAGATTCAAGAAGGAATTTGAGGCCCATTAGCAAAAATGAGGTGTTTTAGGCAAAGTTGACTTTGGAAAGTTCCCAAAAATTTCCCAACTTCTCCAATGCATATCTTGCTCAATTTTGAAGCTATGAACATGTTCTTGGACATTTTGGAAAGTTCTCGAAGTCCTCTAACCAATTCCTTTGGTCCCATGTCATTTTGATTTATCAATATCAAGTTATGGTCTTTGACTTAAAGTGCCTTTTTGTTGACTTTTGAAAATGACCTATAATGTTGAAATTGATAACTTTTTGTGGAAGCATTTCTTGGGCTTGGAGTGTGAAGATGAGTTGTAGGAAATGTCATCCCCTTCAAAATGAGCTTTGGATGGGATTTTTCTGATAAACCATGAAAAAGTTATGTCTTGGTCAATTTGCAGTTGACTTTTCAACTGTCCAACAATAGTAACTTTTGACATCTTGAGACTTTTTGACACATGCTTGAGGAATCATGACCAAGAATTGATCAAATGATGATTGTGGCTTAAAAATAAGATGTTGATCAAAATTTTGACTTTTGATTATCAAATGACCATTTTGCCCCTACAGTTGACTGTGAAGCATTTAGGGCTTTTGACTGTGCAACTTGATGTTGTGAGTCTTGAAACTTGACATATAGACGTTTGACAATGTACATAGGCATATGAGACTTGATTGGACCCATGAAAGCCTCAATTTCTTTGCAAGAACCAAAACCCTAATTTTGACTGTGTTAGGAGGCAATTGGACTGTGCAACCCTTGAGGGATTTTGAAGCTTGATCTTGCCAAATCTTGAAGAATATGGGAGGGCAAATTTTGGGGTACAACAGTTGCCCCTGTTCAATCTTCTTAGACCTGAGGACGTAGATTGGCTGGCGTGCCTTTCGTAATCCGAAGGTGGAAGATGATTGAACACTAAAAGTGCCCAGAAATTTGCACTCGCATAGTAGAGTGTCAGCAGCGTGATGGCGGGAATGGGCTTACAGATGCCATTTGGAGAGATGATGGATAGGAGGATGGGCTTATAGATGCCATCTGGAGACTGTTGTTGCGTGGATGGGCTTATAGATGCCATCTAGGTGTCGATTGCGTAAGAGATTCCTTAGCGAGAATTTGCGTACCTGAGAAAGAAAGATAATTACCTGGCCTGTTACAGGGGTTGATCTTCAAACTCATTATGTGGATATGCCCTGGCTGGATACAGGTATCGAATCTCTAAACTCTTCAGACGTGCCCTGGCTGGATACAGGAATCGAGTCTGGAATTAGTCGTCAACAGATATGCCCTGGCTGGATACAGGAATCGAATCTTCAAACTCTTCAGACGTGCCCTGGCTGGATACAGGAATCGAGTCCAGAATTCAGAAAGGTTGGTGAGTTGTCTCTACTGACAGGTTATCTCAGAAAACCATTAGGGATTGATTTAACTGAAACAAGGGGTATTGTCTTCTCTGACGAGTTGTCTCTTCAAGGACGGGTTATCTTCATGGACGGGTGGTCTTTAACGACGAGTGTCTATAATGACGAGTGTCTATAACGACGAGTGTCTATAACGACGAGTGTCTATGACGACAAGTGTCTATAACGACGAGTGTCTATAACGACGAGTGTCTATAACGACGAGTGTCTATAACGACGAGTGTCTATAACGACGAGTGTCTATAACGACGAGTGTCTATAACGACGAGTGTCTATAACGACGAGTGTCTATGACGACGAGTGTCTATGACGACGAGTGTCTATAACGACGAGTGTCTATAACGACGAGTGTCTATGACGACGAGTGTCTATGACGACGAGTGTCTATGACGATGAGTGTCTATCACGACGAGTGTCTATAACGACGAGTGTCTATAACGACGAGTGTCTATAACGACGAGTGTCTATAACGACGAGTGTATATAACGAAGAGTGTCTATAACGACGAGTGTCTATGACGACGAGTGTCTATCACGACGAGTGTCTATAACGACGAGTGTCTATAACAACAAGTGTCTATGACGACGAGTGTCTATAACGACGAGTGTCTATAACGACGAGTGTCTATAACGACGAGTGTCTATGACGACGAGTGGAATTAATTTTGACAGGACTTGTGTTCTTTTGACTGAATTTGTCTACTTTGACATAGGTGATCATTTAACTGTATCCTTCCTGCAAGGTAAAGGTCAGTCCTATGCAATGCATGGTATGGATCGAGCGATGATGTTCTCAACATAAGTGAGGTTATATGATATGATGCGTATATGCATGTATCATGTTGTAATGTGATGTTTATGAATAATGTATCTTCGTCTGGGAAAGTAAATCCTTGACGCATGCCAGGAAGTGGAATCCTGGGCTGACGTTGAAGAGTAGAATTCTTCGTTTCCGCTGGGGATGATGATTGCAAGAATAACGGTAGGAGAAGATGACTCCGTTGGGGAATAAACTTGTTGGAGAGATTACTCTGTGGGGAAAATACTCTGTGGGAAGAGATACTCCACTGAGGTTGATGATAACTCCGCTGGGGGATAGGAAGAACTTCGCCGAGGACGAACTTTCCGTGGTAATTAGCTGAGGATAATCCAGTTATAAGCTCGGTTGGGGAATAACCTTTGCACAAAGCCGGGGAGATGCTTTTGCGCTCTGCAGGGAGTGAAGGTATCTTAGTCGTGTTCTTCAGCTGAACTTACCTTGGTACCTCGGTGGACAGAGCAACCAGATTGCTTAGACAATTCACATTGCCCCAGTTTCTGCGGGAGAAGGTACATGTGGAGATGCTTGATGACTGCCTATTGACAAATCTTCTTCTGGTAGGCAAGTGACGAGATGACGGAACATAGTCGTACGCTTTTGATCCCTAACTTTTTCCTGGACCGCCCTTTCGGGTTTTCAGTCCACCGGGATACCCATTTTTGCCCAAGCCGCCTTTTCAGGTTTTCGACTTGCCGGATGTACGGATTTTTCATTTCATCCCTTATTTTTGCCCGAACCCTTTTGGTTCGCCGGGAATCCCTTATTTTTGCCTAGGTGTGTCAACCTAGCGGGTCTTTGCTTATGCGCAGTATTTTTCGACTATGTCTGTGCCCTCAGGATGTAGGGATTTGTCAGACTACCAGAAGACCTTTGTTTGATCGTCCAATGCCCCAAGTGATCCAGATGGAGATTTGCCCCAAGTTGGTCGGCCTTTGAGAGATTCTCTGAATCTTGACTGGACTGCCCCAGATGATGGACGGTGATCATGTCTGCCCCTTGGTTGGAAGTGCTTTTGTTCATTAGATATTCGTCGTGCGAACTTCTATGCTGTTCAAACAAATAGTCATATGCAAGCAATGTTATATTATAAATGCAAAACTTATGTCTGTCTTGAAGATTTTAAAAATGCATTTTTTTAGTAAAAACAAGTGAATTTTGTAAACTGTGATGTCAACTCGTTATTTTACCGCAAACCTTAAGGAGTCAGGATACCTTTCGTAACAGTATGCTTTCGAACTAACCTATGCTTCAGCTAGGACTTTTAAGGGTTGTAGCGTGGCCTGGTTCACGGTTTAAGAAACGAAGGATAAAGGCTCAAATTATATTTGTACCCACCCGCTCTTCATGATGTTCTTCAAACCTAAACTCAGCTGACTGTGCGTTAGACCTTGTTTGAGTCTTTGCTTTGATATTCCGGTGATGGTTCGGATATTGACAGTTTATTTTGAATAGGCAGTCATTTCTTTTTTGTTGAGGGTTTGTAGGACCTCTTTCCTTTTTGATTTTGTTATCCCTATTTTTTTTTGCCTGAACTGTTTCTTTTGTACTTACAGTTAGCGGGATGCCCCAGTTTTGTAAGTCTCCTTCATAGGTTTTGACTTATTGGGCTTTAGTTTTTTTGGTAATGACTGCCTGTCTTTATGATTATTCAGAACCATCACTGTCTTTTGCTTTGTAAGGACTCCTTTGATGCCATTCATTGTGCACCTGGATCAACTAAGAGAACTACCCTGCCCCGGGTTATGATTAAGGGTTTTTAATTTTTTTTGTGAAAAGAAAAACTCCTACTTCTTTGGCTCGAAGGGGTTGACGAGGGATTATATTCCTTATAACTCCAATGTTTAAGAATTGAAACAATGCCTGTACCTCATCAGCAGGGTCTGTTCAAAAGCATACTGTGAATGTCGTGGTATCGTTTTCGTCATCCTCCCTTAAGAGGCTTAGAATTATTAATCGAGAGTTGATTATCACAGAAAAATATGAAAACAGTTTGCATATAGTGAATACGAAATAATTACTTCAAAAACAGACATGTGTAATGCATTAATGAAATAACAACGTTTGACATAAAATGTTCGAACAATCAAAGAAAATACAACTTGAACATTCGAATGAACAAAAAAATTTCCAATCCTAGCCATGTTTTGGCAAGGGAGCAGTGATCACATTGGGAGCCTCTGGAGAGTCAAACTGGACTTCTTTTGTGTCGATCAGATCCTGAACCTTGTTCCTCAAAGTCCAACAATCATCTGTAGCATGCCCCGGGCTGTCAGAATGATAAGCGCAGCGAACATTGGGGTTATACCTTGAAGGTGTCCTGTTGGGATTCTTTGGAGGGTCCCTTAGAGTTACCAACTTGGTTTCCAGCAGCTGTGGCAATATCTGGGACAAGGTCATGCCGAGGGGAGTGAATTGCCTTTTAGGTCTCTCTTCCCTTTGTTGCTTGTGACGCTGAGGAGCACCGGCCGACTTTGCAATAACTATCGCGTTGACAACACTAGATTCTCTCTTGGATGGTTTCTTCTCAGTGTTCGAGAAGTCACCATTCTGTATTTTCCCCAACTTGATGCCAGCCTCTATTCTTTCCCCGGTCAAGATCAAATCTGTAAACCCTGCAGAAGAATTACCAATCAGGTGGTTGAAGAATGGACCAGACAGGGTCCCCAAGAACATGTCGACGAGCTCACGGTCAGTTAGAGGTGGTTGTACCCTTCCATCAAGGTCCCTCCATTTTTGAGCATATTCTTTAAAGCCTTCGCCTGCACCCATAGACATCCCCTGAAGCTGAGTGCGCGTGGGAGCAAGGTCGGCATTATACTGGTACTGCTTGTAGAACACAGTGGCCAAGTCCTCCCAGCTGCAGATGTTGGCTCCATCCAGTTGATAGAACCACTCGAGTTGAGTCCCTGACAGACTATCTTGGAAGAAGTGAATCCACAAATTCTTGTCAGCCGTGTAGGGCTAGATCCTCCTTATGTATGACCTGAGATGCAGCTTAGGACAGGAAGCCCCGTCGTATTTTGCAAAGGCAGGTGCCTTGAACTTGTGCGGGATCACTACCCCAGAAGACAAACCTAGATCTTCGAAGTCCAGGCCGGGCACTTTTTGCATCTCCATAGCACTCAACCGGTCTTCGAGCTGTTTGTACCTATCCTCAGCAGGAGGGTACTGTTCATCATTGAACTCCGTCTCGTTGTCGGAGACCACTGGACTAGGAACCTCTCTCTCATCGGGACTGTCCTTTTCAACAGATGGAGTAGTCAGCTCAACCTCGTTTCGTGATCCATTCCCAGATTTGCGTCTCGAGTTGAACAACACCGTCCTCTTCTTCTTCTTCTTCAAGAGCAGAGTCTTCAAATCCTGTTGACCCTAGGCTAGGCTCATAACCAACTCCTGGAACTGGGCATTCTGGGCCTGGAGGGCCTTGATAGCTTGTTCGTTGGACGATTCAGGATTCATGATGATTGCTGAAATAAACAGCGAAGAAGGTAAGTGACCTGTCAAAAGGGTACCTGTAATGCAATGACATGTATGCATGCGATGTTTTCAAGAATCTCGCGGGGTAAACAAGGAAATTGTTAGAGTCTGAATTTGGTAGCTTGATTGAAGGCACTGCATATTGTTGGGAGTCCTTCTTCAAGAGTCAAAGCTCACCATATCGAGTGGGTCATAGCCCCTGACAACCTTGGCTAGGGGAACCTTCTTCAAGATTCAAAGCTCACCATATCAAGTGGGTCATAGCCCCTGACTCAAGTCATCAACCTTGGCTAGAGGAAAATAAATCCCCTTTTCCCCTTGCTAGACATTTTTGTTCATCATGACCTGCACCACAAACCCTTGAGATCCTTGAAATGGATTAGTCCTTATGCAGGATGTATGCAATGGTATGATGTTATGCTATGCGTGGAGTGATGTAAGTAGACCCTGTTATAAGTCCAGATTAAGGAATGTAAACAAAACCTGCAAGGAACCCGTATTGTCAAACAACAAGAATGTGCAAGTAGTTCAGATTTGAAGGCACACAAGTCACACAAAAGAGCCCTTAGAATTTAGGCCAGCATGAAGTTTAGGTACTACCCTCTTTCAGTTTCGTTGGTTAAGACCTGTCCTAGAAATAGTAACTGGGTTCTAGAGGATCTCAATATCACTGACTACCCTCAATCGGTCATAACTCCAGCTTCGCAATCTTTTCTTGCGGCCAGAACCATCGCGAGAGTTTAGCCTCAATGAGTGTAGCATACTGCTACTATTCTATTGGCCAAGTTGGGTCAATTAAGGTGCTAAGGTCGGTTGGTGCTTAATGACTCCTCAGAAGACCCATATTCTCCTCGTTGCAACACAAGGGATATCGGTACAGACCAAGGTGTCACACCAACGTAGCCACTGCTTCACCCGTGTCGGTCTACGCTGGACAGGTCCCTCACAGCTTGTGCTACCTAAAAGGGTATTCCCCAGATCCGGGTTAGGATCTATGAAACTCCGATGCAACCCACAAATATAAAAGCAATCAAGACAAGCAATTGAAAACATAAGAGTGGTCTAATCCTAAGGTACACCTCACTTATAAAGTGTCCCCAACAGAGTCGCCAGTTCTGTGATCGGTGGAAATAGAACTGACTGTTTAAAGCTGGATCGCGTATGTCGCGGTAAGCAAGATTCACCATCGTCTTTTATGTTCTCCAACATGGAAAGGACAAAAGCACAGCAAAATTCCTTCTTTGAGATGTCTCTCGGTTCGGGAGGTAGATTTATAGAAAGGGAAGGTGTTAGCACCCTTTCTATCAGTGGTTATCCACGGGCTCTTAGGTACTTGCTCTTATGTTTTCAAAATTGTTGCTTTTCAAGTGTGTGTGGGTTTGAAAAAGTTTCATTGAAAGATTTCTGAATGACTCTTGTATCTGTCCTCAAGAGTGTTTGAAAAATTTGTTTTGAAAGCTTTTGAAAGTGTCAGTGTGAAAAGATTTTTGATTTGTTTTTGAAGAGAGCAAGTACCCATGAGTCATCTACCTACCCTAAGGAATTAGGCTGTGTAAAAGTCCTTAAGGTAGTGCCATCCCACCATTGAGAGGTAGGTAGCACCACCGTTGGAGGTGTTCGGGTCAATTCGATTGAGGGACAGTGTGGTCACCGAAGCAACAGTTAGGACACCTTAGAAGTAACCCTAATGTCCTAGATCCTTTTTAATCCGAGGCGACCGTTTCGAGGCGACTGGATCTTAGACATAAGAGCGACCGCTAAAACATCCTATACTTGACGACCACTTTCGAAGGCAACGAGTGAGGCGTACCCTAGAAGTGGCAGGTGCATTGTGTGTTGTTTTCAGTTTAACATTTGTCTTGGATCATGCAATTGTGAGCTACGAGTTGTTTTTAATTATCATACATTCTTTCATGCAATTTAGCAGTTAGGAGTGCGGAAGATTAAATACGGAAAGATAAAAGCTACGCTATTACAAGGCGCAGGTCTATACATCGCCAAAATACAAAGACCCGTTTTTGATAAAGATGCGGAAAGTAAAAAAAAGCAATAAACCTAATTACTATTACATTCCTTGAACAGTTACATAATAATCCAATAAGAAAATAATGCGCAAAATAGAAATTAAACTGGACGTCCGTAGGGTTTTGGACCCTTTTGAGAAATTATGAATTTTGTCCTTTACTTGAAATTAAAATTAAACCTAATTATCTAATTATTTAATTATTTACAAGAAAGATATTTTTGTGTTTTTTTTTTGTATTTTATGAAAATAAAGAAATTAAAATTAAAAGAAAACCCTAATTTTAAGCTTATTTTAATTATTAAGAAAATGTTAAAGTTAACCTATTTTAAGCTAATTAATTAATTTACATGTTATTTACAAAAATAATAATTAATAAATAGTAATAATGATGATTAATAAAATGATTAAAAAAGGGTCAAAACCTAATTCTATGCAACTTTTATTTATTGAGAAAAAGGAATTAAAATTTAAAACCTAAATTAACCTAAGTTAGTTGTTAATATTTATTTACAAAAAATAAGTTAATGGTAAATTTAATAAATAATTAAAACAATTTACAATTTTATGATTTCTGATTTCTTATTTTGTGCAAAATTAATTGGTGGTGAATTAAGAAAAATAATTTAAACAATTAAAAGAATTTAGAGAAAAGAAAATAAAAATAAAACAAGGCAAACCAAAAGGGGGTGTGAGGGCCCATGTGGAGGTTTCTTGAAGTAATTCTTGCCCATTGAAGACCAAGCCTTGTTGACTTTTCCTGATCATGTGCGTGCTGTTTGACTGGGCGTATGATAAACCTCATCTCCTGGCCACTGGATTAATCATCATGGGCGCTTGGCAAGCTTAGGCGTGAGAACGTATGGTGGACCATTGAATCATGGCTGCACTGGAATGCCTTGGAAAAATAAGAACAATTATGTGGAGGACCTGGGAATCGAACCCAGGTCCCAGTGTTCCTTGTCATTGAGCCTTTGCCAACTGAGCTATCCAGCGCGTTTGTAATATAACTGGACATTAAATATTATATAAAAAAACAAAGCATTATGATATAGAACAAAATAAAGCGCGCCAGATTTGAACTACCCAGTCACATGATGCCACGCACGTCTTCTTCTTTGTTTTCTGCAGAATACAAAACAAGATAACGGGGGTTTTAAACCCCCACAAAACAAAAGTCCCAATAATAGCGATTAGAGCTATGGGTCACATAAAAAGAGCGCGAGGGTCTTAATGGTTTCGTCTTGTTGCAACGAATTCATCCATACAGGTCTTGAGGTCTAATTTTACAGTATACGCAAAGCCCTAATTCTCAAGCTTTGAAACCCTAGATATCTCTCATGGTGGATTTCAATTCAGGCAGTTTTAGCACAATTAAACCATATCAAAAGCTTCAGGAAGATGTCAGCAATACAAATCAATAAGCAAAACATGTCAATGATGCATAAAAATTGGATTTCGATTATGGGAATATTTGGTCAAACCGTGACTCTGTTTTACCGTTTCCTTGGGTATGAGAGCTTGTTCTTGATCGCAATGGCTTCCTAGAGACTCTGGAAATATGTTTGAATCACTTTTAGGCTTTGAATCCACCTGCAAATAGGAAATCAGTTTCACCCTTTTTCTCAATTTTTTGCAACTTTGTTATGGAGTTCTATGGCAGCTTTCACGTGTTCTACACTAGGGTTGGCCTCAACATATGTATGTGATGAGAACTAGGTTAAAACTTTGGCCCAAAAGTCCATGAAATTAAGTTTGCAATCTTTGATTTTCAATCACATAATTTCCAATCTTTTTTCAATGAAAACCTTGCCAATTATGGATGATTTTCCTTTTTTGATTTCGAAACGAGTTTTCCAGCTTGCCCTGATCAGATTTGCTTCACAAAAGATCCAAAACCCATATCTATTTGATTTTCCTATAATTAAAACCAATTAAATGAATTAATATTAATATAAACTCAATTAATTAATTAAAAATAAGAAAATAAATTATTTTAAGCTCAATGGGTCGTGCATAGGCTTTGGGTAAAGATTCAAGAAGGAATTTGAGGCCCATTAGCAAAAATGAGGTGTTTTAGTCAAAGTTGACTTTGGAAAGTTCCCAAAAATTTCCCAACTTCTCCAATGCATATCTTGCTCAATTTTGAAGCTATGAACATGTTCTTGGACATTTTGGAAAGGTCTTGAAGTCCTGTAACCAATGCCTTTGGTCCCATGTCATTTTTATTTACCAATCTCAAGTTATGGTCTTTGACTTAAAGTGCCTTTTTGTTGACTTTTGAAAATGACCTATAATGTTGAAATTGATAACTTTTTGTGGAAGCATTTCTTGGACTTGGAGTGTGAAGATGAGTTGTAGGAAATGTTATCCCATTCAAAATGAGCTTTGGATGGGATTTTTCTGATAAACCATGAAAAAGTTATGCCTTGGTCAATTTGCAGTTGACTTTTCAACTGTCCAACAATAGTAACTTTTGACATCTTGAGACTTTTTGAGCCATGCTTGAGGAATCATGACAAAGAATTGATCAAATGATGATTGTGGCTTCAAAATAAGATGTTGATCAAAATTTTGACTTTTGACTGTCAAATGACCATTTTGCCCCTACAGTTGACTGTGAAGCATTTAGGGCTTTTGACTGTGCAACTTGATGCTGTGAGTCTTGAAACTTGACATATAGACATTTGACAATGTACATAGGCATATGAGACTTTATTGGACCCTTGAAAGCCTCAATTTCTTTGCAAGAACCAAAACCCTAATTTTGACTGTGTTAGGAGGCAATTGGACTGTGCAACCCTTGAGGGATTTTGAAGCTTGATCTTGCAAAATCTTGAAGAATATGGGAGGGAAAATTTTGGGGTACAACACTTACAAAAACATTCTTGCCTCTTGCAGCAACAACAGTGACACGATAATTGAATGAAATGCCATTTTCTTTGACCACGGTTCATCGAAATTTGCATCCATCTCTTCTTCACCTTCATCACTTTTAAGGTCACTGAGATCGACATTCTGTTCAACCTCGTTTTCAACGTAATTACCTAAAAACTCTGCCCATTGTTCATCAATCCTTCAAAAAGATAAACATGCAACTATAAAATTTACAAATCAAATCATGAAACTGTAATACGGTGGGATAATTGACTTGGTTTTTCATTTTATCACAAATGTTGCAGATAACAAGAGTCTCCATCAACTTTTCTTTTATACAATAAGGAAAGGGTGAAAAGAACAGGAAAGACCTTGAGATTATTGAGTTCAGGGGAGGGGTAGATTATGAAAAGGGAAGGTGTTAGCACCCTTTTTATCCGTAGTTATCTACGGGCTCTTAATCGCTAGCTCACTTTTGAAAATTTCTTTGCGAATGTGTGTTTTGGAAAATATTTTGAAATATGCCAATAGTAAGGAAACTTTGTAATGATTCTCGAGAATGTGTATAAAGTGTTTGTTTGAAAATATTTTTAAAAGTGTTTGTGTGAAAAAATTGTTTATTTCTTTTGTGAACAAGCGATTAACAGGTGTCTACCTACTCAAAGTATTTCATGTTATTTCCTCCTCCTTTAGATAATTATATCCTACCATTAGTTAGTAGGAAGCCCTATTGTTGGATGTGAAGGGACAGGCGTGGGTCATCGTACAATCATAAAGGCAACCCATAGGGGCACTTTAGCAATGTATCGTAAGGAACTAAGATTGTTTACCAAAGGCAGCATCGAAGGGTCATCGAGGGACCATGATATTTTTAATCGAGGGCCTTTACTAAAGCATCCCCACGTTTGAGGGACATGACTGTTTTCCGAGGCAACGAGTGAGGTTACCCTAGAGGTGTGTGTGTGAAAAGTGTTTTGATTCAATTATTTTATCTTTGAGAATTAGGCTTTTCTAAGTTCAATTATTAGTCTTTCCATACAAAGCTATTAAGCTAGACAGTTTATAAGGAAAACGGTAAATGCAAAAAGTAAAGGCAGAAATTAAAGGGTCCTACGCTATTAAAAAACTTTGGGAAAGGGGATGCAACCAATAAAATCGGGGGGAAATAGTAAAAACCCTAATTAAACTATTAAAAACTGTAAGCAATTACATAATGATAAAAAAAATGAAAATAATAAAGCACGCGAAGATTGTAAGATAAAGGGAAAAATAAAATTTGTTTTATGATTTTGATAAAAAAATGATTTGATGACTAACCTAAAACCTAGTTGATTTTAATTTAAAAAATGATTAATTAGTGAAAAACCTAAAAAACCTAAATTAATTGATTAATTAAAAAACCAAAAAAATTTAATTAGGGTCAATTAAACCTAAAACCTAAATTAGGGTTTATTAAAAAAATGTTTTGAAATAAAGTTTTGTAAAAGATTTTGTGAAGTTAAAGAGAAAAAGGGTGAAAAAGAGTGAGAAACATAGAAAATAAACCAAAGGTTAGAGGTGGGTGTTGAACCCACGCCCTTCAGCATTCTCCACGCATAGCTTACCACCACGTCAAGCGTTGGTTGGTGTTAAGATCTAGCCTCAGCACATTTTGTACTATATCCTGCAAAATATGAAAATATGAGAATTTTGGCAAAACCGAGGATCGAACTCGTGACCTGGGAGACCAATGCCTTAGCGCGCATTTCTTCCACTGGGGTGATTATACATCCATTCATTTATATCAATCCATATATATATATTTTAAACCAAAGTTTAAAAGTTAGCCAACAGAAAAATGCGCGCCTGAGTGGGACCCTTATGTTTTAAATAGACCAATCACGACATCATGTAATTCCATGCGTTTTCAAACACCAGTCAAACCACCCTGGACAGTGGTTCGGTCACCCTCTCTGATTGCACAAAAATCAAAACCTACGAAATTCAATCAAAACGAAAAAGAAAATAACCCTAATTGGCTAATTAAGGTCATACGATTTCAATGGTGTGATTAGCTTGGTTTAAAAATGCTTGCATCATGAGATCTGAAGCTTCAAAAGCTCCGTGCCCTAACAATGGCACGTTTCTGTTCCTGCACCAAACCTTACACGTAGGACGTTAAAATAGTTCTAATGATGCATATGAGTTAGGCTGGCATGTTAACAATGATTGAAATTGTGTGAAACTATAAAAATCAAAACTCACCAAACTTACAAACCGGGGTACATGGAAGGAGGGGTTCTGAGTTTGATTTGTGATGGATAAGGATTGGTATCAACTCATGGAAGCTTCAAGAAGCTAATGTGAAGCTCAAAATTGCTTGAGAACTGCTGAAAAGTAAGGTTTGTCTTTGCCCTAATCTTTGGAATTTTGAGAATTTTTGTGTTGCTCTTTTGCAAGCAGTCAATCGTGTGTTGTTGGTCTGAGCTGCTGTGTATATATAGGACAATCAAATAAGGTTAAAAAAAGTGGCGTGAATCATGTCATTAAGAGGTGAATATTTTAATTGAAAATTTGTATGGAAACTTGCTATTTTTGGCTCAATCTTGCACCAATTAACCTTGCACGAATTTGGCAGCTTTCACATGTAATCTTGGGCGTCTAACATGATTGAAATCAAAAGCCTTGTGCCTTAGTACATTAATTTTATATTTTATTTGATTTATCTTGAGTTTAATTGAATAAAAATCAAAATAAATAAAATAAAAATAAAAGATCATTCATGAATGGACTTATGTATCCTTAAACATGTCATGAACACAATTGGATCAAAAAACTTTGGCCCAATAGCCCAAAATTACAAATTTGCTCAATTTGGAATTCATGCATTCTCTCAAAATTTCCCAACTTGCACTGGACATAACTCTCTTAATTTTCATGTTTTGAGGGTGATCTTGGACTTCTTGGAAATCTAAAGATGTCCTCTACAATATTTATGTTTATCATTTTTGCTTTTGAAGACTTTATTTTGATGTAAGTTTCCTTGACAAAAAGTGTCTTTTTGTTGACTTTTGAAATGACCTGTAATGTATTGGCCCATATCTCTCGAATGATGTATTTTTTGGACTTGAGCTTAGAGAGACAAATTGTAGAGAATTGAATTCCCTTATAAATGAGCTTTGGTTGAGGAAAATATGATGAAGCATGTAAAAGTTATGCTTGGTCAAAGTCCAGTTGACTTCTCCTAAGGAAACCCTAATTTGGCAACTTTTGACTTTTGATGATTTGGGGGATTTTCTTGAGGAATCATGATCAACCCTTGATAAAATGATGAATATCACTTAAAAATGTTGATGTTGACCAAAAATATTGAAGTTTGACTGTATGTTGGCCATAGTTGACTTTTTACCCACTACAATTGATTTTCAGTCATCTGAGCCATTGACTGAGCAAACTTGTGATGCAAGGCTTGAAAATTGGTGTGAAAATACTTAAGGACATATGAAGAACCATGAAAACCACTTGAGACCTCAGAAACCCAATCTTTCTTGATAAATACAAAACCCTAGTTATAGGTCACTACTTAGGAAGAGGGTTTGTCTGGTTAACCCTTGAGTAGTCTTGAGTGTTTGAGAACCCTAGCCTTGAAGAAAAATGGGAGGGAAAATTTTGGGGTACAACAGCTGCCCCTGTTCAATCTTCTTAAACCTGAAGAGTTATATTGGCATTGTTGTACCCCAAAATTTCCCCTCTCACTTATCAAGAATTTGCTCACAAGATCTCCCTTGACCCAAGACTGCACTAGGGTTTGATCAGCTCAAGACACCTCCTTAAACACTGATGACCAAAATTAGGGTTTGAGATTTCACAGGTATTTTTGAAATTCTAATGCTCCATATGAATTTCATGGATCATTATGGACCCCCAAGATCACTCATGTCAAGTTTCAAGCCTTGGATCACATTTTTGCTCAGTCAATTGAGTAGTTGACCTAAAAATCTGTTGTACTAGGGAAAAAGTCAAGTATGGCCAATTTAGAGTCAAACTTCATAATTTTATGTCCACATCAACAATTTAGACTCATATGTCTCATTTAATCAAGTTTGGACCACAGTTCCTCAAGAAATTTGATCAAATCTCCAAAAGGGCAAAATGGTCAAAATTAGGGTTTTGACTAGGAAAGGGCAATTTCTGATTTTTGACCTAGCAAATGATCAATTGATTTAAGGAATGATCTCAAGAGTCCAATTTCATCATTTTAACCTAATGGCATGGTTCAAAATATTTGCAAGTCCATTGGATTGACAGATGAATTTTTCAGTCAACTGATTAAAAGTCAATTGTATACTGAAAAGTCCAACTTTGACTTTTTGGTCAAATTCAAATTCCAAAGATCACAATTCATCAAAACATGTCAAAATATGAAACTAATTCATCAAGGAATCAAAAAGTCAAGATTTCATTTTGAAAAGTCAAAATTTCTAAACTTAGAATTTTTTCTAAGTGTTGGAAATTTCATGTTTTTTCATAACTTTGAGCAAAATTTTCACCATGATGCAAGATGATTCAAGTGAAACTTACAAGATTAAAGTTGTAGATCTCCATGATATATACAACTTTTCTTTACACAACTCCTTCCAAAAATGCTTGGATCTCAAGTTATAATTTTATGAACATGTGGTCATGAAACTAAACACTTAGTGAAAATTTGCCCTAATTTGGTCAGGATTTTGACCCAACTTCATGGAACTTTTTCATATAGTTCCAAAGGGAATATTCAAAAGAAATTCAAAGATAGGTTGTATACCACATTGCAAGCTTTCCAAAATGTCCAATAACTCCTTGAAATAATTCTTTAGTAGGGAGAATCGAAGAGATGAAGTTAGGGTTTTGTCACTTGAATTACAAGTCATTTTTGATGAACACATGAACCAAATCAATTCTAGGCTGCATAATATTTGCTTTGCAGGCCTCAAACTTGTCTTTCACTCCTTAATTAATGGTTTACGCAACTGATTATGTCCTTATCCAAGTGTTTCAAGCTTTGTCCAAATCAATTTGCCATTTTAGGAAGAAAGTAACATATCCATTCTTGTAAAGCAAGCTTTATGCACAAAGTCAGTTTCTTGAGCTCCCAACTTGTTTTCCTTGATTACACTCCATCCACAAAGTCAGAAGGATGGTGTTTAAAGTAGTTAACAACGCTATGAACCAGGTATAAAGCATTGAAACTTGGTTTCTCAAGAAATCACATGTTATGCATAAACTTGTGATTTTGAATTCTGATCAACAATAGGTCTCCAAACTTGCTGCTTATAAATAGTCACTATTTGTGAGCTAGGACACGAGCTTGAACACCCTGAAACACACCAAAAGTTTCTCAAATCAGAAATTTTCCAAAAACTCCATTGTTGCACAGTTTTTGACCATGACCATCAAACTCACATTTCCCTCGTGCGTTTCTTGGCCTTTTTGTTTCAAAAGCTTCCTCATATCAAATACAAACCATCCATGTACCTGTTTGCAAACTATTAAATCATCTTCCTCAACTTACGTAGCCAAAAACAGAGCATTGCAGTTGGACTTCTCCAGGCCATTTCAGCGACCCTCAACTCAAGCTAAGCATTGCATTAGCTTCCTAGAGGTCCAAGGAAGCTAACCTGATCATCACCACTGCATAAAACAAGCTCAAATCCATTTCATGATTTCCAGTTTTGAGGTATTTTTATTGAACTTATATCTTCATATTTAGGCATTGTTAATCTTTGATTTGTGAAGATAAAGTGTAGATAAAATTGCCACGAAGCTGTACATATCCATAGTTTGCATACATATGGCCTGAGCTTAGAGAATTTTTGAGTTGAAGTTTTATGAAATTTTTATGTTTTAAATTAGGGCCAGAAAAATTCTCATTCATCTTTGATTGTTAGCTTAAGTTATTTATATGGTTGGATTCGTGGGAATAAATGCCACAACTTTCATGTTTGACCTTTTCATTTTTGTTGAGAAATGAAAAAGATACAGGTCCTTTGGCTGGAGGTTGAAGATGAAGTGTAATCAAGGCACGTTTTGTGTTATGTATTTACTGTTTCAGTTATATTAACAGATGTATAGACACCCCAGTGGTAAAACGTGCGCCTGTTCACCTTTAGGTCCTGGGTTCAAGCCCCAACGTGACCTTTTGCTATTTTTTCACAATTTTCTGACTTCTTTGCATTTTTTGGCAGCATTTGGGCTCTTCATGTGGGCTTAGTATTTTTTCTCATAATACTCCTTGCCTTGCTGATTAACCCCCCTGGATTTTTCTTTATATTTTTATTTTTAGTTTATTTTTCTTCATTATTATTATTATTATTATTATTTTCATAAAATCATAAAAAATCCATTTTTATTTTTATTTATTTTTTGTACTCATGTATTTATTTTTCATAAAAACAAAAAGATAAAAAAAAACATTTTTCTTAAAATAAATAAATTTCCTTTCTTTTCTTAAATAATTAATTTTTAGACTTAGGATAAATTAGTGTATTATTTTATTTTCTAAGTTAAAATTAATTTACAACTTAGATTTATTTTAATTAATTAATCTCATTTTATTTTCATTAATTTAAAACCTTTTCATAAAAAACCCTAAAAATCCTTTTTCAAATTAATTTCTTTTCTTAAATAGTTTGATTTAATTTTATTTAATTTTAATTAATCATCCCCTTTATTTAGGTCAAGATAAAACCATTTCATAATAACAAAAAAATCATTTCTTTTTTCATATGCACTTGTACATTATTTATTCAATTCTAGCACAATATTCAATATGGTTGTAATATATAATTAGGTTTAATTTTCTTGCAATCCCCATTTGTAAATTTGTACACCCCCTCCCCTCCCCATAAATGTTGTAATAGCGTAGTAACTTTAAATTTCTCAATTTATCGCTTTTATATAACATGCTAGTAATTAGGGTTTGTATGGAAAGACTAAAACCAATACTTAGAAAACCCTAATTCAAGACAAAAACAAGCACGAAAATGATACACTTGCACAGAAGCACCCCTAGGGTTATCCCACTTGGTTGCCTTATAGAAAATGGCCATATTACGCATGTAAGGCATCTTAGCAAAAACAAGCAAATACAAGATCATGGTCCCCCGATGACGCTATCTAAGTTGCCTTACAAATGATCTTAGTCCCTTAAAAAGAATGCTAAGATACCTTGCAACATTGCTAATCATGGTTATACGATGACCCACGCCCGTCCCGTTTACATCTAAAGATAGGGTTGCTTACAAAATCAATGGTAAGACAACAATGTCAAAGGAAAACAAAAATGAACAAGAAAGACATTTGAGTAGGTAGATTTCTCCTAATTACTTGCTCCATTCCAAAACAAACATCCTTGCTATTTTAAAAAAAAACAAACACCTACACTTTCAAAACATCTTACAAAACTTGAAAACATTTTCAAAAGATCAACATCTTTGTATACATTATTACGAACAAGAATCATTACAAAGATTTCCTAAAAATGGCCTCTTTTACAAAATACTTTCAAAAACCACATCAAGCACAATTTTCAAACAAAAGCAAGTGATCTAGAAAGTAACTAAGAGCCCATGGAACACCATGGATGAAAAGGGTGATAATACCTTCCCTTTTCATAATATACCCCCCGAACTCAAGAAATAATCTCAAAGGTCTTTCCTGTGCTTTTTCACCTTTCCTTTACGATAAAAGAAAAGTCGGTGGCGACTCTTGCTAACTGCAAAATTTGCGATCAAACGTAAAACCTTCAAGTCAGTTCTCCCACCGTATCACAGAACTGACGACTCTGCTGGGGAATTTTCTAAAAAGTGGGGTTACCTTAGGGTTAGATCACATTTACTTGCTTACATTGTTTGACTTGTATGCTTTACATTTTGGTTCTTTGTTTGGGTTTGAATCCTCTACCCGAATTTTGGATACAATATAGGTAAGTAGTAATACGTTGTGGAAACTGTGCGGGGTGCACCGACATGGTCTAAGCAATAGCTACGTTAGTGCAACATATTTGTGGGTACCGGTAGCCTTTGAGTTAATCAAAGAGAATACGGGGCCGCTGAGTAATGTCATAAAGCACTAATGAACTTCTAGAACCTTTACTTGACCAACTTGGCCTTTAGGATGTAGTGAGATGACCGGCTTTGGTGCAGTCCGAAGTTGGTAGATACTCGATACTGCACTCATTGAGATTTAGTTTCTTGGGATATTTCGGTTGCCATTAAAGAGGCTTGTGCTGAAACAATGACCAAGGAAACAATCCAGTGACATTGAGCTCCTTAGAACCCGATTACTATTACTAGGACAGGTTGAACCAACTAAACTTCAAGAGGGTACTTACCTATAAAACTCCATGCAAGCCTAAACCTAGGAACTTGTTTGTTTTGGTTGTATATACATACTTGTACATAACATCATGAACATCATAACATCATACACATTCACTAACCATTTCAAGGATTTTGGGATTCACCTTTGTTCTTGTTTTGTAGGATATGGATTCTCTTTGCAGGAAAATTATTCAAGTCAAACTTGTAAGGATCCCTCCATAACTTAAGGAGATAGCTTCAAGGATTCCTGAAAACTCTCCATTCACCGAGAGACATGGTCGCCTACTCAACTTGGTCACCTCCAACACAGATGAGGACATGATGAAGGTGCTCTTTCAGTTTTTTGATCCTTTACACCACTGCTTCACATTCCCCGACTATCAACTTGTGCCTACTTTGGAAGAATTCTCCCGGCTCTTGAGAGTTCCCATTCTCAATCAACTACCTTTCAACGATACGGAAACTGATCCAAAGGCAGAAGAGATTGCTCAAGCTCTACACTTGCACTCATCTGATGTCACAACTCATTGGGAAATAAGGAGTGGTGTCAAGGGTTTCCTAGAAAAGTTCTTGTTTGAGAAAGCCCAAAACTATTGGAATTCATTGTATTTGCAAGCCTTTGAGGAAATTATGGCTCTCCTCATCTATGGGATGGTTTTGTTTCCAAATCCCGGCCAACTCATAGATGTGAACACCGTCAAAATCTTCATATCCCGCAACCCGGTGCCTACATTGCTAGGGGATATCCTACACTCTTTTCACACTCGCACAATGAGGAAAAAAAGTGTCCTTATGTGTTGCACTCCTCTCTTGGCAAGATGGTTTATTTCACATCTTCCCCAATCTGTATTAAAGAATGAGCAAGGTTTAAGGTGGTCATAAAGGTTGATGACGCTCAAACATTCAGACATTCATTGGTGCTCCCTATCCAAAGAGAATGTTACTATTGTCGACCGTTGTGGAGAATTCCCCAATGTCCCTTTACTTGGCATTAGGGGAGGTATCACCTACAACCCCTGCTTAGCCTTAAGACAGTTTGGTTATGCCCGAAGAGATGGCCCGCATGAGATGCTGATTCAAGGTTTGGTATTTGACTATAAGAACAACGATCAAGGTCTTCGCCAGAGATTTATCCGAGCTTGGAGTATGTTGAACAAGGTAGATAGTAAGACTTTGGGGCACAAGAATTCCATCCCTCTTGACCCTTACCTCAAATGGTTACGAACTCATGCTCAGAGTCTTATGATGCCTTACCCCTCCATTCTCCCAGTAATCATTGAGCCTGTCATGGAAGGAGACATTCCATACACTATCCTACATCCTGACATGCCCACCTCTCTTGAATACCTACAAAGAGATTGGATACAACTCAAGGGGGAGCGAGATACTTTTGAAGCCCAATTCTACGCAAGCGAGAAGAAGGTTTTGGAACTCACTAGACTACTTCATGAGGAACAAACTCTGAATGCCTACATTGCACCAAAGAGGATGCAAACTACATTTCTATCTTAGAGTTTTTGTATTTGTTTTGCCCAAGGAGGAATTGATGTAATCAAGCTTTAATTTATTAATATAACGTGTGTTTCCTTTTTGTCTACAACAAATTTGAATCTTAAAATCCTTGAAATAATTGCATATGCATTTACCATTCATCATAACATAAGCATGTTTCTTGCAACAAGTCTCCTCATCTCTCTACTGTTTATTTTAGTGAGATGGATATCGAGTAAACGGTGAAAGACCTCCAAGCTCAGAATGCACAGTTTCAACAATTGTTCTTAACTCTGGACAAAGTACAAGAAGAGTTGAAGACCTTGCTGGTGGGAGAGAAGAAAAATAAGACGAAGAAAATAACCAGAATTCTGAACATGGGAAGAAGATTCCAAGGGCAGACAAGAAGGGCCTTAGAATTTGCTACGACATCTGGTGAGAAAGACAGTCAAGATGGGAAGGGCAAGGAAATAGTTGTTCAGTCTAATTCAGAAGAGGAAGAGGAAGAAGAATAAGAAGAAGACTATTTTGAAGAACAATACCCTCCAGAAGACGACAAGTATAAACATCTAGAAGAACGGTTGAATGTAATGGAAATCCAAAAAGTGCCTGGCTTGGACTTTGAGGAATTGGGGTTAGTGTCGGGGATTGTCATTCCTCCCAAATTCAAAGCACCTGTGTTCACCAAATATGACGGAGTCTCATGCCTTAAAATGCATCTCCGGTCCTATGTGAGGAAAATCCAACCCCATACCACTGACAAAGATTTATGGGTACACTTCTTCCAAGACAGTCTATCTGGAACTCAACTTGACTGGTTTTATGATCTAGAAAGAGCCAATGTTCACAACTGGGAAGATCTTGCTGTAGCCTTTTACAAACAATACCAATACAATGCTAACCTTACACCCACTCGTACTCAACTCCAGAGTATGGCCATAGTTTCAAATCAAGGTTTCAAGGACTATGCGTAAAAATGGAGAGACTTGGCCGGAAGAGTTTAACCTCTTCTATCTGAAAGAGAGTTGGTAGACATGTTTTTGGGCACCTTGTCTGGTCCCTTTTTCAATCACTTAATTGGGAGTTCATCGGCGAGTTTTACTGAATTTATATTGATCGGAGAAAGAGCAGAAGCCGAGATAAAAAATGGAAAGATTCAAAAAGATCCTTCCTCTGTTGCTGTAAGGAAGCCATTCATCGGAAAGAAAGAAGTAGTTGATGTATACCCTCAGAGAAATCAAGATAGGGCTGAACGCCGTCCAATGGTGGGGGTTGTTATGATTCCTAAACCGGTGCCTGATCAGCAAAGAAACAACCAACCAAGAATGGAAAGACCAGTCAGACAATTCACCAGAATTAATATGAAGTTATCTCAAGTATTGGCACATCTGTTAAGATCCAACCTAGTGACCTTGAAAGAATCTCCAAAGAACCCTAACACAACATCTCCTTACTATCATCCTAATGCCCGCTGTGCATACTACTCTGAGAGTCCCGGCCATGACACTAATAATTGTTGGGCTCTAAAGAACAAAGTACAAGACCTCCTTGAATCCAAAGAGATTGAATTCGATGCTCCAGAAAAGCCCAATGTCATTTCTTCCCCTATGCCCAAACACGGCCACAATGCCAACGCCATTGAAAAGGATATGTATGTTTGTTCCTTCAGTTGATGAACTTATGACCCCACTCCTGACTATCAAAAAGAACTTATTGAATGCCAGTATTTTCCCAGGCTGTAATGAAAGTTGTCATTTCTGTTTTTCCTCACCAACCAGATGTACTTTGTTGAAAGCAGGCGTTCAATGCCTAATAGATAACAAGGAGATTTTGTTTGAAAAAACTTTTGTTCCACCTGTTTCTTATAATGATGTTTCCATTGTGACCATTTCCTACAATTTTTCCAGGGTCTCCACCAAAAGACCCGTTAGAATTACATCAGTTCCAAAAATAGCTCCTTTGATAATTACAATGCTTGGACCAGTCCTGTATTTTTCAGACAAAACCGTACCATGGAATTATGGAGGGGATGTCTACTACCACGGTATCAAGCAAGATTGGCCAGCAGCGAAGATTCAAGTTCTGAGAAGATTGAATCCGATGTCAGTAATATTGCAGGGACTAGCAAGATTACCCGAAGCAGAAGGATATTCTCTCCAGAAATTGCTCCCCCAAAAGTAGTTTCTGGACCCATAATCATTCCTATTGTTGTTGCTCCTCCGAAGGCTATTTTCAGTCCCACAATCATCTCCACCAATATTCCAACCGACAAAGCTGTTACAATCCCTGCTATCACTCCTACTGACATTCCTGCTGCCGAGTTAACCAAGACTCGAGGTAAAAGTATTCTGATTGAGCTTGTCCGGATGAAGGCACAATCATTGGCTATCCCCGAGACCTCCCGGAAAGAGATGGAGGAAATCCTAAAGATCATAAAAATAAGCGAATACAATGTAGTCGAGCAACTGGGGAAAACTCCATCTGAAATTTCCATGCTGGTTTTACTACTATGCTCCGAGGCACATGAAAAGGCCTTGGTAAAATTCCTGAAAATTGCCCATGTACCCCAAGAAACATATGCCGATCAGTTCCAAGACTATGTAGCCAGCTTGACCGCAGATAATGGTCTAGGTTTCTTGGATGCTGATTTAACGCCAAGAGGAAGGAAGCATAATGAGGCATTGCATGTCTCAGTGGAATACAGTGGCACAACCTTAGCTCATGTTTTGGTGGACACTGGCTCATCTATGGATGTATTGCGTAAAAAGGCTCTTGATAGGCTTGACTGTGAGGGATTAACATTAAAGACAAGTAACATAGTAGTGAGGGCCTTTGACGACTCAAAAAGGATGGTGCATGGGGAAGTGGATATCCCCATAAAGGTTGGAACTCAAACATTTGATTTAACTTTTTATGTAACGGATATCCACCCTTCATATTCCTGCTTGCTAGGCAGACCGTGGATTCACAATGATGGCGCTGTCACTTCTACATTGCACCAAATGCTGAAGTATTCGATTCAAGGGAAGATTATCACCATTCATGGAGAAGAAGAGCATATGATCAGCCATCTCAATTCCTTCAGATATGTGGAATTAGATGGTGAATTTATTGAAACTCCATTCCAACACTTTGAAGAAGTCCTGCAAGATGTGGCAGTAACCAAGGTTGTTCCCAAGATCACAAGGCCTCCACTCAGGATGTCATCTTTGAAGGATGCCAAGACAATGATAAAAGAAGGTGGGTGCACTATTTGGGGACAACTCCCAGATATCCCATACAAATCTGATAAGTTTGACATGGGTTTCACTTCAGGTGCTCAGAAGGCTACGCCGCGCTCGTGCTGGAGGACCACCCCTGAAGATCAACAACCGTGAAGTCAACGCGGTAGAGGATGATGAAGATGGCTGCAACCTAGAGGATTGGATCTTCTCACCTATCAGTGGAGGGCTCAAAAACTGGGAGGCTAGAGATTTTTTCCCGATCACTTTTATCCCACAGTAATTTGTCTTTACATTTTGTTGGATCTGTAATATTAAAGCAATTCAGACTCTCAAAACCTTGTGTCTTACCCGAGGCACAATGGTCCATTTGTAAGGGTTATCATCTCATTTCCATATGACATCAATGAATCATGGACGTTTTTGCATACAAAATTTGTGCTCATTGTTTTTCTTTTTACATTTTTCATTTCATTCAAAGATAGCTATACCCTTACACACACTCACACTCATAATGCAGGTCTACATCCATCCGGGATCCCATGGATAACAGTTCTGCTATGGCTTTTTGTGACTCTGAAAATATAATCTACCAAGCCAAAGACAAAGGTGAGGAAGATTGTGAAGTACCAGGGGAACTTGCCAGATTACTACAACAAGAAGAGAGGACCATTCAGCCCCACGAGGAACCCGTGGATACAATCAATCTAGGTACCGAGGAAGACAAAAGAGAGGTCAAGGTGGGTTCCAATCTGGAACCCAGTGTCAAGGAGCGGCTGATTCAGTTGTTACACGAGTATGTTGAGGTCTTTGCCTGGTCGTATGAAGACATGCCAGGACTTGATGCAGATATTATGGTACATCGTCTACCTACAAAAGAGGATTTCCCACCAGTAAAACAAAAGGTCCTTCGAATGCAACCAGATATGTCAGAAGATTAAAGCAGAAGTCATGAAACAATTCAATGTTGGATTCTTGGCCATCACCTCCTATCCGCAATGGGTTGCCAATGTTGTTCCTGTGCCCAAAAATGACGGCAAGGTATGAATGTGTGTGGACTACAGATATTTGAGTTGGGCAAGCCCTAAAGATGACTTCCCACTTCCCCACATTGATATCCTAGTTGACAATACTGCACAACACAAAGTGTTTTCCTTCAAGGATGGTTTCTCAGGTTACAACCAAATCAAAATGGCGCCTGAGGACATGGAGAAGACAACCTTTGTCACACAATGGGGTACATTATGCTACAAGGTGATGCCATTCGGACTTAAGAATGTTGGGGCAACCTATCAGCGTGCCATGATAGCTCTATTTAACGACATGATACATCACGAAATAGAGGTCTATGTGGACGACATGAAAGCTAGATCTGAAACAGAAGAAGAGCATCTTGATCATTTACAAAAACTGTTTGAGAGATTAAAGAAGTACAAGCTGAGGTTGAACCCAAATAAATACACATTTGGGGTGAGGTCTGGTAAGCTCTTAGGTTTTTTCGTTAGCAATAAAGGTATTGAAGTGGATCCTGCCAAGGTGAAAGCGATACAAGAGATTCCTGCTCCTCATACTGAGAAGTAAGTGAGAGGATTCTTGGGACGTTTGAACTACATTTCCAGATTCATTTCTCACCTGACATCTACTTGTGAACCAATCTTTAAACTACTGAAGAAAGATCAGGTAGTCAAGTGGAATGATGAGTGCCAAACTGCTTTTGACAAGATCAGAGAGTACCTGCAAGAGCCTCTTGTGTTGATGACACCGGTCGAGGGAAGACCATTGATCATGTATCTGACTGTTTTAGAAAATTCAATGGGGTGTGTCTTGGGGTAGCATGACAAGTCTGGCTGAAAAGAGAATGATATTTATTACCTAAGCAAAAATTTTATCGACTGTGAAACAAGATATTCGCTGCTTGAGAAAACTAGTTGCGCTCTGGCATGGGCTGCTCTCCGGCTAAGACAGTATATGCTATCCCATACTACCTTATTGATATCTAAAATGGATCCAATAAAATACATCTTTGAGAAATCTGCTCTCTTTGGGAGAATAGCGAGATGGCAGATGATCCTGACGGAATATGACATACAGTATACTACCCAGAAGGCAATAAAGGGCAGTGTACTAGCTGATCACCTTGCTCACCAAGTTGTGGAAGACTACCAGTCCATGAAGTTCGAATTCCCAGATGAAGACATCATGATGGTAAACAACTGTGAAGAACTCAGGCATATGACAGACCTGAGCAAGGATCCCAATGGATCCTGGTTTTTGATGGGGTATCTAGCGCACTCGACAATGGTATTGGTGCTATAGTCATATCTCTTGAAGGATGTCATACTCCTTTTACGGCAAGACTCTGCTTCAATTGTACAAATAACATGGTGGAATACGAAGCGTGCATCTTTGGTCTCAAGGCTGCCATAAGTTTTGGGATCAAATATTTGAATGTATTCGGAGATTCAGCTTTGGTCATTAGCCAGATCAAAGGGGAATGGGACACCAAAAACCATAACCTTATCCCCTACAAAGAACATGTTTTGACATTGCTCCCACATTTTGAGAAGATTACCTTCGAGCATTTCCCGCGAGAAGAAAATCAGCTAGCCGACGCACTAGCCATAATGTCATCTATGTTTAAACTTAAATGGGATAACGAGGCTCCCCATATCACCATTGAACAAATGTATGAACTAGCACATTGTCACGAGATTAACACTGAAGAAGTAGTGGACCAGCCTTGGTTTCACGAAGTCAAGAGGTATCTCGAGACTCAAGAATATCCAGAAGGAGCTTCAGTCAATGATAATAAGTTCTTAAGGAGATTCTCTGCTGAATTCTTCCTCAGTAATGGCATTCTTTACAAACGCAACCATGACCCTGTGTTACTTTGGTGCGTAGACAAGGATGAAGCTGAAAGGATCATGGCTGAGTTGCATGAAGGCACTTTTGGAACCCATTCCAGTGGGCATACGAAGGCAAAGAAAATCCTATGGGCAGGCTATTATTGGTCTACCATGGAAGCAGATTGCTATCAACACTCTTGAACCTGCCACAAGTGTCAGATTTATGCTGACAAAGTGCACGTACCTCCGGTTCCTCTGAATGTCTTGACGGCTCCTTGGCCCTTTTCTATGTGGGGGATTGATATGATTGAGGAAATCAAGCCAACCGCCTCCAATGGGCACCGCTTCATATTAGTGGTCATTGATTATTTTACAAATTGGGTGGAGGCAGCTTCCTTCGCTTCCGTTACCAAGAATGTTGTCACCAGTTTCATCAAGCAGAACCTCATTTGTCGTTACGGTATCCCAGAGAGGATCATTACAGATAATGGTACAAACTTTTGAATAACTATGATCACCGCCCTATGCGATCAATTCAAGATCCAGCATCACATACAAATATTGGAATGGTTTTGTCGATGCTGCAAATAAGAACATTAAAAAGATTATATAAAAAATGACAATCACATATAAAGACTGGAATGAGATGCTACCATTCGCTCTCCACGGGTATCGTACCATAGCACGTACATCAACCAGGGAAACACCCTATTCTCTGGTATATGACATGGAGGCTGTCTTATCTATTGAGGTCCAGATCCCCTCTCTGAGAATTATAAAGGATGCAGAGCTGAATGAAGAAGATTGGATCCAGACACGACTTGATCAACTAAACTTGATTGATGAGAAAAGGCTTGCTGCTGTCTGACATGGCAAAATGTATCAAAAACGGATGATCAAGGCTTTCAACAAAAAGGTCAAACTCCAAGTGTATCAAGTTGGGGATCTGGTGATCAACGTATCATACTACCGCAAGGTGATCCCAGGGGAAAATGGGCTCCTACATACGAAGGACCATTTATAATCAAAAACATATTCACTGGTGGAGCAATGATCTTGACCACCATGGATGGCGATGACCTGCCGCACCCTGCAAACACAGACATAGTCAAAAGATACTACGCATAAGAGACTCGCTAGGTTGACACACCTAGGTAAAACAACGACATCCCGGCGAACCAAAAAGGTTCGGGCAAAAATTAGGGATAAAATAAAAAAAAAGTGTACACCCGGAAAGTTGAAAACTCGAAAGGTTGACTTTGGCAAAAAATGTTTCCCGGTGGACTGAAAACTCGAAAGGGCGGTCCAGGCAAAAGTTAGGGAATTAAAGCGTATGACTATGTCCCGTTGGATCACCTTACAAACAAACTTTGGCTTCAATTGACAAACTCAGAGGTTCTGATCAATTCAATCATCTTCGGGCGAGGTAAAAAATAGACAAGATGCTCGGGGATACGAAGGCTATAGTAGAATGGGACCCCCATGGGATTATTGCACATAGCTATCTTTTCTTTGTATCAAAATTTTCATTTTTTACGACAGTATTATCTTACTAGAATGTTCGTCTGATTGTACAAAATACTTACTCAAAGTCAATACAAAGATATCCCTTTGAAAGTGCAAAATCTATCTGTTTTTCTTTACGCTTGTGTTTTGTTTACAAAAACGTCCAATGATTCATTGTTGAACATATGCATTTGAACATAATTAATGTTTACAAATAAAAAATAAAAGACAATTGCTGATGGCTTTAAGAGATAGGGAAATCTCTCTAAGTTTATCTCCATAAAGTTCCCCACAATGTGCAGTTTAATCCCCGGCAGAACAAAGCTTCCAATTTATCAATCCCCTATAGAAGTCGCCAAATTTCTCAGATTTCCCCAACCAGGATTTTTTAAATAATACACGACATTCCCCTTACGACAGAGTTTATTTCTCTAAAGGGAAATTCATCAGCACTTCAACTCCACAACATGGAGACTTATACTCCATATCCTCAGCAGTAGTCAGAGATTTACTTTCCTTAAACCCAGCAGTAGTGCAACAGATTAGCTCACATACGCATACATCACATCCATATATCATAAACATTGATAACATGAATGCATTATACTACACATTTGATACAACATAACATTGCATATTAGCTAAAATTTTACCTTTTTCAGGATAAGATTAATCAAACAGCTAGCATTAATAATGTTCAGATTTCAAATACAGTTCAGATATGCTCCAGATACGGATGCCATTCTGATACTCATTCAGATTCAGCTTTCAGATACAGTTCAGATGCACTCCAGATACGGATGCCATCCTGATACTCATTCAGATTCAGCTTTCAAATACAGTTCAGATACGCTCCAGATACAGATGAGGTCCTAATACTCATTCAGATTCAGCTTTCAGATACTGTTCAGATACGCTCCAGACACGGATGCCATCCTGATACTCATTCAGATTCGATCTTCAGATACAGTTCAGATACGCTCCAAACACGGATGCCATCCTGAAAATCATTCAACTTTTAGATACAGTTCAAATACGCTCCATACATGGATGCCATTCTGATACTCATTCAAAATCAGCTTCCAAATACAGTTCAGATACGGACGCCATTCTAATACTCATTCTTTCAGCTTACAAATTACAATTCAATAATCACTCTTGGATGGAATCTACAAGCCCATCTCCAACAACTTTCTATCACCTCTCCAAATGGAATCTTTAAGCCCATTCCCTCTACCATCACATCGCCGAGTGCAAATTTCTGGGCACTCTAGTGTCCAATCATCTTCCACCTTCGAGTCACGAATGGTAAAACATGCCAATCTAACTCTTCAGGCTAATGAAGATTGAACAGGGGAAGCTTTTTTACCCCAAAATTTTCCCTCTCACTTATCAATAATTTGCTCACAAGATCTCCCTTGACCCAAGACTGCACTAGGGTTTGATCATCTCAAGACACCTCCTTAAGCACTGATGATCAAAATTAGGGTTTGAGACTGCACATGGATTTTTGAACTTCTAATGCCCCATATGACTTTCATGGATCATTATGGACCCCCAAGATCACTCATGTCAAGTTTCAAGCCTTGGATCACATTTTTGCTCAGTCAATTGAGTAGTTGACCTAAAAATCAATTGTACTGGGGGAAAAGTCAACTATGGCCAATTTACAGTCAAAATTCATAATTTTTGATCCACATCAACATTTTGGAGTCATATGTATCATTTAATCAAGTTTTGACCACAATTCCTCAAGAAAATTGATTAAATCTCCAAAAGGGAAAAATGGTCAAAATTAGGGTTTTGATTGGGAAAGGGCAATTTCTTATTTTTGACCTAGCAAATGATCAATTGATTTAAGGCATGATCTCAAGAGTCCAATTGCATAATTTTGACCTAATGGCATGGTTCAAAACATTTGCAAGTCCATTGGATTGACATATGAATTTTTTAGTCAACTAATTAAAAGTCAATTGTATACTGAAAAGTCAAACTTTGACTTTTTGGTCAAATTAAAATTCCAAAGATCACAATTCATCAAAACATGTCAAAATATGAAACTAATTCATCAAGAAATAAAAAATTCAAGATTTCATTTTGAAAAGTCAAAATTTCTAAACTTAGAAATTTTTCTGTGTTGGAAATTTCATGTGTTTTCATAACTTTGAGCAAAATTTTCACCATGATTCAAGACGATTCAAGAGAAACTTCAAACATGAAAGTTGTATATCTCCATGATATCTATAAATTTTCTTTACACAATTCCAAAAATGCTTGGATCTCAAGTTATAATTTTATGAACATGTGGTCATGAAATTAAACACTTAGTGAAATTTTGTCCTAATTTGGTCAGGATTTTGACCCAACTTCATGGAACTTTTTAATATAGTTCCAAGGGGAATATTCAAAAGAAATTCAAAGATGGATTGTAGAGAACATTGCAAGCTTTCCAAAATGTCAAAGAACTCCTTGGAATCATTCTTGAGTAGGGAGAATCGGAGAGATGAAGTTAGGGTTTTGTCACTTTAATTACAAGTCATTTTTATGAACACATGAACCAAATCCATGCTAGTCTGCATAATCTTTGCTTTGCAGGCCTCAAACTTTTCTTTCACTCCATAATTAATGGTTTACACAACTGATTATGTCCTTATCCAAGTGTTTCAAGCTTTGTCCAAATCAATTTGCCATTTTAGGAAGAAAGTAACATATCCATTCTTATAAAGCAAGCTTCATGCACAAATCATCTTCTTGAGCTCCCAACTTGTTTTCCTTGATTACACTCCATCCATAAAGTCAGAAGGATGGTGTTTAAAGTAGTTAAAAACTCTATGAACCAGGTACAAAGCATTGAAACTTGGTTTCTAAAAAAATCACATGTTATGCATTAACTTGTATTTTGAAATCTGATCAACAAGAGGTCTCCAAACTTGTTGCTTATCAATAGAGTCACTATTTGTGAGCTAGGAAACGAGCTTGAACACCCTGAAACACACCAAAACTCTCTCAAATCAGAAATTTCCCAAAAACTCCATTGTTGCACTGTTTCTGACCTTGAACATCAAACTCACATTTTCCCCGTGTGTTTCTTGGCCTTTTTGTTTCAAAAGCTTCCTCATATCAAATACAAACAATCCCTGTCCCTGTTTGCAAACTATTACATCATCTTCCTCAACTTACATATCCAAAAATAGAGCATTGCAGTTGGACTTCTCCAGGCCATTTCAGCGACCCTTAACTCAAGCTAAGCATTGCATTAGCTTCCTAAAGGTCCAAGGAAGCTAACCTAATCATCACCACTGCCTGAAACAAGCTCAAATCCGTTTCACTATTTCTAGTTTTGAGGTATTTTTCTTGAACTTATATCTTCATATTTAGGCATTGTTAAGCTTTGATTTATGAAGATAAAGTGTAGATAACATTTTCGCGAAGCTGTACATATCCATAGTTTGAATTTATATGGTCTGAGCTTAGAGAATTTTAGAGTTGAAGTTTTCTGAAATTTTTAGGTTTTAAATTAAGGCTAGAAAAATTTTCGTTCATCTTTGACTGTTAGCTTAAGTTATTTATATGGTTGGATTCGTGGGAAGAAATGCCACAACTTTCATGTTTGAACTTTTCATTTTTGTTGAGAAATGAAGAAGATACATGTCCTTTGGCTTGAGGTTGAAGATAAAGTGTAATCAAGGCGCGTTTTGTGTTATGTATTTATTGTTTCAGTTATATTAACGGATGTATAGCCACCCCATTGGTAAAGCGCGCGCCTGTTCACCCTTAGGTCCTGGGTTCAAGCCCCAACGTGACCTTTTGCTATTTTTTCACAATTTTCTGACTTCTTTGTGTTTTTTGGCAGCATTTGGGCTCTTCATGTGGGCTTAGTCTTTTTTCTCATAATACTCCTTGCCTTGCTGATTAACCCCCCTAGATTTTTCTTTATATTTTTATTTTTATTTTATTTTTCTTCATTATTATTATTATTATTATTATTATTATTATTAATATTAATATTTTTATTATTATTATTATTATTTTCATAAAATCATAAAAAATCCAATTTTATTTTTATTTATTTTTTGTACTCATGTATTTTATTTTTCAGAAAAAAAAAGATAAATTTTTTTTTCATAAAATAAATAAATTTCCTTTCTTTTCTTAAATAATTAATTTTTAGACTTAGGATAAATTAGTGTATTATTTTATTTTCTTAGTTAAAATTAATTTAGAACTTAGATCTATTTTAATTAATTAATCTTCATTTTATTTTCATTAATTTAAAACCTTTTCATAAAAAACCCTAAAAATCCTTTTTCAAATTAATTTCTTTTCTTAAATAGTTTAATTTAATTTTAATTAACCATCCCCTTTATTTAGGTCAAGATAAAACCATTTCACAATAACAAAAAAATCATTTCTTTTTTCATTTGCACTTGTACATTATTTATTCAATTCTTGCACAATATTCAATATGGTTGTAATAGATAATTAGGTTTAATTTTCTTGCAATCCCCATTTGTAAATTTGTACACCCCTTCCCCACAAATGTTGTAATAGCATAGTAACTTTAAATTTCTCAATTTATCGCTTTTATATAACATGCTAGTAATTAGGGTTTGTATGGAAAGACTAAAACCAATACTTAGAAAACCCTAATTCAAGACAAAAACAAGCATGAAAATGATACACTTGCACACAAGCACCCCTAGGGTTATCCCACTTGGCTGCCTTATACAAAATGGCCATATTACGCATGTAAGGTATCTTAGCAAAAACAAGCAAATACAAGATCATGGTCCCCCGATGACGCTATCTAAGTTTCCTTACAAATGATATTAGTCCCTAAAAAAGAATGCTAAGATACCTTGCAACATTGCTAATCATGGTTATACGATGACCCACGCCTGTCCCATTTACATCCAAAGATAGGGTTGCTTACCAAATCAATGGTAAGACAACAATGTCAAAGGAAAAGAAAATGAACAAGAAAGACATTTGAGTAGGTAGATTGCTCCTAATTACTTGCTTCATTCCAAAACAAACATCCTTGCTATTTTCAAAAAAAAAAAACACCTACACTTTCAAAACATCTTACAAAACATGAAAACATTTTCAAAAGATCAACATCTTTGTATACATTCTTATGAACAAGAATCATTACAAAGATTGCCTAAACAATGGCCTCTTTTACAAAATACTTTCAAAAACCACATCAAGCACAATTTTCAAACAAAAGCAAGTGATCTAGAAAGTAACTAAGAGCCTATGGAAAACCATGGATGAAAAGGATGCTAATACATTCCCTTTTCATTATCTACCCCCCAAACTCAAGAAATAATCTCATAGGTCTTTCCTGTGCTTTTTCACCTTTCCTTTAGGATAAAAGAAAAGTCGGTGGCGACTCTTGCTAACCGCGACATTTGCGATCAAACGTAAAACCTTCAAGTCAGTTCACCCACCGTATCAAAGGAATGTTCTCCATTCGTGACTTGAAGGTAGAAGATGATTGAACACTTAAGTGCCTAGAAATTTGCACTCGCATATGCAGGCGGTAACACTGTTGGTTGACAATATTAATTGAATGGGCTTAAAGATGCCATTTGGAGAGGTGATGGAGAGTCGTCGGAGACAGGCTTATGGATATCATCCAAAGTAACTATTGATAGAAGTGTCAGAAGGAGTCTACGCTTGACTTCATCTGAAGAATGCTTTCCAGAATGAACCTCTGGTGAAGGTGTTTACGTAGTCGCTTGTCAGATTTAGTCTTTGATGTAAATTCTTGTCAGAATGAATTTCCAAAGGAAATACTTTTCAGAATAAACCTCTGGAGGAAGATGCTTTTCAGAATGATGCTCCGAAGGAAAATGATTTTTAGAATTCAGTCTCTGAAGGGAAGTGTTTGTCATGTAGATAGTCGCCCCGTCCTATTTCGGGAATTGATCTACAATCTGTTTTTGTTGGTAAACCTGTCCTGTTTCGGGAATTCATACCACTTGGTGATAAATATAGTCGCCCCGTCCTATTTCGAGAATTGATCTTCATCTGGCCATAAAGATAGAAAGATAGTTTCCCCGTCCTGTTTCGGGAGTTAATCTTTGCTCGATTGTATAGATAGTTTCCTCGTCCTGTTTCAGGAGTTAATCTTTAACATATTTATGTAGATAGTCGCCCCGTCCTGTTTCGGGTATTGATCTACAATTTGTTTTCACAGATAGTTGCCCTGTCTTGTTTCAGGAATTAATATGTGTCTGGTCATCCAGGTAGTTGCCCTGTCTTGTTTTGGAAATTAACCTGGGACCTAATTTTTGGTTGTCCATAGATATAGTTTCCCCGTCTTGTTTCAGGAATTAATCTCTGACCTGGTCATATAGATAGTTTCCCTGTCTTGTTTCTGGAATTCATCTTAGACTTGTTTGAGAATTGTCGATGATATTTGTCAGTTTGTAGACTTTACCTGAAAAGATAAAGAGTTAGCTTTATGCAATGTCATGATGTATGAAATGCATTCTGTAATGATGTTCTCAAAGTAAACGAGAGTGATATATGTACTTTGTATGCATATGCTATGATATTTGTAAATGATTTATGAATGTGAAATATCGTTGAAGCATATTGGTAGTTTTCTATAAAATCTCTGACTGGGGAAAATAAACCCCTGAATGTTGTTGGGGATGAAGAATATGTGTAATCTTGAATCTTGTCTAGAATGTCTCTACTGGGAATTCATGTTTTCTGTTTGGGGAAACTCCGCTGAGAAATTTGGTTTCTGCTTGGGGATAAAAGTTCAAGAACATTGGTCACTCATCACATTACTTGAGAATTTAATTCTTATATACCCTGACCGGGGATAAAAGAGATGGATATCCTTCTGAGGTGCTGTCTTACCGAGTTTCTGATATAGATGCTGACTAGTCTAGGGAGGATAAACTTAAACGATATCTGGTCCGGTTTCAGATTCCGTAGAAACTCTCTAGGGATGGCAATATGGATTACCCTTTGCCGGAGAAAGAAATTTTGCTGGTGATTTGTAGTAGTCAAAGTGATAGGCTCAAGCTGGGGAGACTGTATCTTGTTGGGAAAATAAAATTTGTTGGGGAAATAAACCCTGTTGGAGAAACACTCTGTTGAGGAAATAAACATGTTGGATGAGAGGGTTTTTATAGTGTTGGATAAATAAACTCAGCCGGGGAAGAGAATTTCTGTGAACTGTGCTGGTGACATACTCTCTGATGAGGATTGGGACTCTATAGGTTGACGACATTGTCAGGGAAAAGATCATACTCCTTTGTCATCTAAGGGGATCTGCTGGTGAGTATGATTAGAATATTTCAGACTTGTGGGGAATGTGTCGAGTTTGTGAAGATGACTCTGCAGGGGATAATCTTACGGGAACTGCTCTGTGTGGATTATTCCCTAGAGGTTGTTATGTGGGGATTCATGGACGACTTGAACGTTCTCCCAACTCCTAGAGTATAGATCAAATGCTTATTCCTGTTTTTTATGTGTATATTTGTTAATAGTAATCATATTCATATGCATATGTTCATTCAATTCAATCATTGGACGTTTTCGCAAACAAAATAGAGAAATTTAAAACAAATTTTGAATTTTGAAATTGCGTTTATATTGATAGTTTTCCTATAAGCAGGCAATTGTTTTACAAAGAGACAAAAATCCTAGTAAGAGGAAATCTTCGTGAAATGAAAGGAGTACAAAGTAAAACAAAAAGAAAATAGTTATGTGGAAACAATCCCATTGAGTTTCAACTCTGCTATTACCTATATGTCTTCGAGCATATCATCCCTTGCTGTCAGAAGAAGTTGGTTGAATTGATCTGCACCATTCGAACTTGATGTTGGTAATAAAGCTGGATGTAAGTGATCCAACGGTACATAGTCATACGCTTTAATCCCTAATTTTTTCCTGGACCGCCCTTTCGGGTTTTCAGTCCACCAGGATACCCTTTTTTGCCCAAGTCGCCTTTTCAGGTTTTCGACTTGCCGGGTGTACAGTCTTTTATATATATCCCTAATTTTTTCCTGAACCCTTTTGGTTCGTCGGGATGCCCTTATTTTTTCCTAGGCCAGTCAACCTAGCGGGTCTCTTTCATGCGTAGTATCTTTTGACTATGTTCGTGTTCACAGGGTGCGGAAAATCTTCACCGTGGTAAGTATCATAGTGCCGCCCGAAAATATCTTCTTGATTATAAATGGCCCTTCGTAGGTGGGAGTCCATTTTCCTCTGGGACCACTTTGTCGTAGAATGATGTGCTTTATTACCAAGTCACCAACCTGATATACCCTGTGATACGGTGGCAGAACCGATTGTTATACTGATTTGCATTTTATATTCACAAATGTGCGGTAAGCAAGAGTTGCCACCGACTTTTCTTTTATCCATCAAAGGAAAGGGTGAAAAGAACAGAAAAAGACCTTTTTCGAGATTTTATGAGTAAGGGGGTAGGTTATTGAAAAAGACCTCATTTTTGAAAATTGCTTTCGTGTTTGTGTGTTTTGAAAAGTTTGTTTGCTTTATGATAACTCTTGTATCAGTCCTCAAGAGTGTTGATAAAGCATTTTTGAAAATGTTTTGAATTTGTGGTGTGAAAACGGTTATTTTTAAGCAAGTACTTAAAAATTATCTACCTACTAAAAAAAGGTGTTCTTTTCCTCCTTTCCTTTAGATAGTACTATCCTAATATTAGTGAGTAGGTAGCCCTATCGTTGGATGTTGAGGGACTATCGAAGGGACGTTTACGGTCACTAAGGCAACTGGGCAAGAACTTTTAGTAATTGTCCTAAAGTTCCAAGTTCACTTTTTTAGACGAGGCGGCGTCGAAAGGGTCATTGAGGGACTTGTGATCTCTTGAACTAAAGGACAACCACTAAAAATTCTCACATTTCTAGAATTGTAACCGTTTCCGAAGGCAACCAAAGTGGGGGTACCCTAGAGGTGTGCATGTGCGATTATGTTGAGATTCGGTTATTTTTTGTCTTTTTGTTAGGTTAGCTAACGTTTGATTTTAGTCTTTCCATACAATCCTATTTACTAACAGTAATATAGTAAAATAATAAAACAATAAATGTGCGGAAAATAAAATGCAGATAAATAAATCCTAAGTTATTACACGGCTTTGGGAGAGATACATTATAAAAATGCGGAAAGTAAAATCCTAATTATTATTACAAACCAGTAGGCAGTTACAATAATAAAAAAATGTGAAAGTAAATAAACGCGCATGAATTGAAAATACGTCTAAAATCCTAAGTGAAAGGAAATTTTTTTGTTTGTTTCTTATTTATGTAAGAAAATGATTTAGTCAAAATCCTAAGTCTATTTAGTTTTAATTCTAAGAAAAAAATGTTAAGGTAATTAATAATTAATTGACAAAATTATTTTAATATAAAAAGCTAAAACTAATGTTTTTATGGTTTTTTAATGTTAATCAAAGCTTAGAAGAAATAAGGAAAAAACAATCAAAAGAAAGGACAAAATCGAAAGACAAAAACAGTAAATGAAAATAGTGCATTCTTGGAAGGAAGGCCTGGATCGAAGAGGCTTGGGTTCTCTTTCGATCCAATGAAGAGTCTTGATCGAAGGTGCCTGAGAGACTACACATCTGGGGGTGTTCGATCTGGATGTGTCATCCTTCGATCTGTGATATTGGATCTGCAAGGAATTTGTTAGAAAAATAAAACAAAATAAAATCCCAGACTTGAATTGAATCTGATCCTGGATTCGATAACCTGCCCGTGTCACCCTGAATCGAATCACCAGACTGAATCAAAGGTTATTGGCAAAAGGTTCCTGCCACTTAGTTTGAAGCTTGGCTGCTTCAAAGCCCTACAATATTCTGTTGAGGAAAACCTGAGAAACTATTTCCTGCATCACCACTACTAAGCCTAGTGCTGAACAAGGGGAAAAGAGAAATTAGTTGAGCCTACTGAGACAGAAATACCCGCAAAAGACATTGGCGCTGAGAAACCTTCCGCTTGTGAAATGGATGAGATCTTGAAAATTATAAAAAGGAGTGATTTCAAGATTGTGGAGCAGTTGGGGAAAAACCCTTCCAAGATTTCCATGTTATCTTTGCTACTCTGTTCTGATGCTCATGCTCGGTTAAACACCATGGGAGAAATGACTTGGGATGTTTTGCATTTGATCGCAAATGTTGCGGTTAGCAAGAGTCGTCACCGACTTTTATTTTATCCAAAAGGAAAGGTGGAAAATAATAGGAAAGGCCTTTGAGATTATTTCTTGAGTTCGGGAGGTAGATTATGAAAAGGGAAGGTGTTAGCACCCTTTTCATCCATAGTTATCTATGGGATCTTAGTTACTTTCTAGATAACTTCCTTTTGTTTGAAAATGTGTTTTGTGGTGGTTTTGAAAGTATTTTTAAAAGGCACCTTCGTTTAGGCAAACTTTGTAATGGTTCTTGTTCGTAAGAACGTATACAAAGTGTTAGACTTTTGAAAATATTTTGAGTTTTGAAAGTTTGTTTTTGAAAGTGTTTGGTGTTTGTTTTTGAAAATGAGCAAAGATGTTTGTTTTGAAAATTAGCAAGCAACTAGGAACAATCTACCTACTCAAAAGTATTTTTTCATTTCTTCCTTTCTTTGATATTTCTATTTTACCATTGATTGGCAAGAAGCCTTATCTTTGGATGTAAAGGGACGGGCGTGGGTCATCGTATAGTCATGATAGCAATGTTGTGAGATATATTAGCATATCTCTTTGAGGGACTAAGATCATTTTGAAAGGCAACATTTGTAGCTTCATCGAGGGACTATGATCTTGTATTTTTTATTTGTTTTTTCTAAGACATCCCACATGCATAACATGACCATTTTTGTAAGGCAACAAAGTGGAATTACCTAGGGGTACAAGTGTCCAAGTGAGTTTGATTTATATGCATTGTTTATCTTGAATTAGGGTTTACTAATTGTTGATTTTAGTCTTGCCATACAAATCCTAATTACTAACATTTATATGAAAGCGATAAATTGCGGAAAGTAAAATTAATACACTATTACATCATTAGGGGAGGGGTATACAAATTTACAAATGGGGATTGCAAGAAAATTAAACCTAATTATCTATTACAACCATATTGAATATTATATAAGAATTGAAAATATAATGTACAAGAAGATAAATGGAAAAGAAATGATTTTTGTTTTGTTTTAATGAAATGGTTTAGTTTTGACCTAATTAAGAAAAATGATTAATAAAAATAAGAAAATTAAACCTAAACTAATTAAGAAAAGAAAATAAACTAGAAAGCAAATTTTTAGGTTTTTTCCAGACAAGGTTTTTAAGTTAATAATATAAAAATTAATTAATTAAAATAAACCTAAATTCTAAGTTGATTTTAAATAAAAAGAAAAAAAAATAATTAAACTTGAATCTAATTATTAATTTGTTAAGAAAAAGAAATTAATTTTTTAAGAAAATATTTTTGTTCTTTTTGTTTTATAAAGAAAATAAAAATAAAAATGTGAAAATAATAAATAAAAATATTTTTGGATTTTTTATGAATAAAAATAATAATAATAATAATAATAATAGTAATAAAAAATAATAAAGAAAAATGAAATAAAATAAAATAAGAAAAATAAAATAAAATGAATTAAAATGATAAAAGAAAAAAAAGTTTGGGCCAGGTGTGTGAAATCAGGCAGGGGGGTTAGGAGTCGGCAAAAATGACAAGGCCCACTATTGGAGGCCCATGCACTAGCTTTTTTCAATAAAAAGGAAGGAAAATGTTGAGAAATTAAACAAAAGGCAGCACTGGGACTTGAAACCGTGACCTTGAGATAAATGCGCGCTGCCTTTGCCACTAGGGTGGTTGTACATCTGTTAACTTAAGTGAAATGATAAATACATAACATAAAGCAAGTCCTGAAAATGACTTCATCTTCAACCTCCAGCCATGGTTCTTGTAACTTTCTCATTTCTCAACAAAAATGAAAGATGCAAACATGAAAGTTGCTTCATTTTTCCATACGAATCCATCCATATAAATATCATAAGCTATAAATCAAAGATGAATGAGAATCTCTAAAAGTACCAAATTCTGACCTAACTTTTTTCAGAGATTCAAACCTAAAATTCTCTAAGCTCAATCAATATAAATGAAATCTATGGACATGTACAGTTTCAGAGAAATGATATCTACATTTTATCTTCACAAATGCAAGCTTAACAATGCCTAAATGAAAAGATAGAAGTTTAGAAAAGATACCTAAAAACTGGAAATCGTGAAATGCAAATGAGCTTGATTCAAGGTGCTGCAATAATCAGGTTAGCTTCCTCAAGTTCCCAGGAAGCTAAAGCAATGCTTAGCTTAAGTAATGGATGGCTGGAATGGCCTGGAGAAGTCAACTTGCAGACTTTGTTTTTTGGTTATGGAGGTTGATGAAAATGGTGTTACAACTATGAAACAGGGACATGGATGGACTATTTTTGATTTATAGGATATTTATGATTGATTAGGAAGGAAAACGCACGAGGGAATTGTGAGTTACCAGTTCAAAGTCAGAATGTGCACATAAATGGAGTTTTGATACAAGTTCTGATTTGAGGGAGTTTGGGAGAGTTTCAAGGTGCTTAAGCCCGTGTCTTAGCTCACAAATAGTGCCTCTATTTATAAGCAACAACTTTTGAGACTTGTAGTTGATCAGAATTCAAAATCAAATGTTTAAGCTCAACATGTGATTTTCTTGAAAAATCAAGTTTCAATGCTTTGTACTTGATATTATAGAGTGGTTACACTTTAAACAAGTTTTCTTCTGAATTTGTAGATGGAGTGTGATCAGAGGGAATAAGTGAGAGGCTCAAGAATTGACTTTGTGCATAAAGCTTGCTTTTCAAGAATGGCAATGGTAGCTTTGTTCCCAAAATGGCAAATGGACTTGGACAATGTTTAAACCACTTGGATTATAGCTCAAAAGTTTGTGTAATCCATTAATTATGGATAGATACACAAGTTAGAGTACCTTCAAACAAGTTTATGCAGCCTAACATTGAGATTGGATTATGCATTCATCAAGAAATGGCTTGTAATTAAAGCTTGAAACCCTAACTTCTTGTCTTCGATTCTCTTAGCTCAAGTATAATCTCAATGAGTTCTTGGAAATTTTGGAAATCTTGTAACATACTCTACAACCTTCATGTTGGGAATTTTTGAAAATTCAAATTGGAAATAGGTGAAAATTTTGCATGAAGTTAGGTCAAAATCCTGCCTAAACTAGGGCAAAATTTCACTATGTTTTTTAAGTTTCATGAACATGTCTTCACAAAATCATAACTTGAAATCTAAGAATTTTTAGGAAAAGTTATGCCCTCCAATGTTTTAGATCTCATTTAGATCTACAACTTTCATGTTGGAAGATTCCTTTGAATCATCTTGCATCACGGTGGAAATTTGGCTCAAAGTTATGAAAAAAACATGAATTTTCAACACTATTCTAAGTCTTGGAAATCTTGACTTTTCAAGAATTAATTTTGAATTTTGATTTCTTGATGAACAAGTTTAATATTTTGACATTTCTTGATGAATTGTAATCTTTGAAGCTTGATTTTGACTAAAAAGTCAAAGTTTTACTTTTCAGTGTACAATTGACTTTTCATCAATTGACTGGAATTCATCTATCAATCAATTAATATTGAGAAATGTTTTGAGCCATGTAATTAGGTCAAAATGATGCATTTGAATCCTTGAGATCATGTCTCAAACCAATAAGTCATTTTCTAGTTCAAAAATAAAAAATTGCACCTTCTCAGTCAAAACCCTAATTTTGACCATTTTTCCCTTTTGATGATCTGATCAAATTTCTTGAGGAATTATGATCCAAACTTGATAAAATGACATATATGAGTTCATTATGTTGATATGGATAAAAAATTATGAAGTTTGACTGCAAATTGACCACAATTTACTTTTTCCCCAATACATCTAATTTTAGGTCAACTGATTAATTGACTGAGCAAAAATGTGATCCAAGACTTGAAACTCGACATGAGCAAACTTGAGTGTCCAAAATGATCCATGAAAGTCATATGGGGAATTAAAAGTCCATTTATCCTTGTCCAAACTCAAACCCTAATTTTCAGTTATCAGTGCTTGAGGAGGTGTCTTGAGCTAATCAAACCTTGTGCAGTCTTGAATCAATGGAAATCTTGTGAGAGATTACTTGAGAAATGAGAGGGAAATTTTTGGGGTACAACATCTGCCCCTGTTCAATCTTCTTAAACCTGAAGAGTTAGATTTGCAGATCCGCCATTCGTGACTTGAAGGTGGAAGATGATTGAACACTAGAGTGCCCAGAAATTTGCACTCGAAGATGGATTGGGAATGGGCTTATAGATGCCATTTAGAGGAATAATGGTAAATACTAGAAGAAGTATCAGCACAAATCTTTGGTCGATTTACACTAAAACTTGATGTTTTTACCTGTGGGAAAAGGATTAGTCAAATGTAGATGTATGCGTGATGTTCATAAGATGAATGAGATTATGTTAAATGCGTTTTGTATGTATATGCTATGATATATGATTATGGGATGTATATTTGTCCGGGAAAATAAATCCCTGACTGCTGCTGAGGAGTTCTGAATCCCGGATTGTTGTTGGGGATTAAGAATATACATATCTTCAAACTTTGTTGACAAAATACTTCTGCCGGGGAATATATCTCGAATGTTAGTTGTTATCTGGTCGGGTCTAGGCTTCACAAAAATTTGTTGAGGATGAGGAAGTCAGCTGATATCTGGTCAGATCCAGGCTTTACAACAACTTACTGGGGAAGAATAAATTAACTGTTATCTGGCCGGATCCCATGCTTCGCAGAAAATTTCTTGAAATTGAACTGTTATCTAGTCGAATCCAGGATGCGCAAATTTCTTAAAGTGGTAACTACTATCTATTCGGGTCCAGGCTTCATGGTTTTTTTTTGTGAAAAGTTATACTATTATCTGGTCGGGTCCAAGTTTCATAGTGTCTTGCAGGGGATTGTAGCTAGTTGCTATCTGGTCGGACTCCAGGCTTCACAATAACTTTCTTGAATAGACGAAGTTAAACTGATATCTGGTCAGATCCAGGCTTCACATTATTTGTGGTGGATAAAGTTAATTGCTATCTGGTCGGGTCCAGGTTTCACAATAAACTTGTCTGAGGAGATAGGGTTGAACTGATATCTGGTCGGGTCCAGGCTTTACAGTAACTTGCTTGGAACTAGTTGTTATCCGGTCGGATTCCAGGTTTCACAATGAACTCCTGAGGGGAATTGCTATCTGGTTGGATCCAAGCTTTGCAATATCTTACTTGAAAATATGAAGTTGAACACTGATATCTGGTCGGATCTAGGCTTTACAGTAACTTGCTGGGGTAGAGGCAAACTCTACCGGGGAAAAGAAGTTAAACCCTGGTCTGGTTGAGTCCAGGTTCATCAATATCTCGAAGAGTTAAACTATTATCTGGTCTAGTCCAGGTTTCTTAGTATCTTGAGACGTTAACTAGTATCTGGTCGGGTCCTGGTTTCTTAGAGACTTGAGAAGTTGACTATTATCCGGTCGGGTCCAGGCTTCATAGTTTTTAAAAAGTTATACTATTATTTGGTCGGGTCCAGGCTTCATAGTAGTTTGAAAATCATACTATCATCTGGTCGGGTCCAGGCTTCATAATATCTTTTGGAGATAGTAATGGTTTTGTTGACGACTTTACTGGGGATTAGGGGTTGTGGCCCTCTAATTTGTAATAGTCTGAAAGGCAAACTCAAGCTGGAGAGGATAAACTCAGCCGAGGAAGACATACTCAGCTGGGGAAGATAGACTATGTCAGGGGAATCTTATTGTTCGTTGATTGTTGTATGCTGGGGAAATAAACCATGTTGATGAATATTTGATGAACTGCTGACGAGGTGAGTTCTTTGAGAAAGAGATCTACAAGGCTTCTTCTTGTAGGATCAACTTAGCTAGGGAGAGAGATATCAAGAGATTGAGACTCTGGTTGGAGATCATCCTATGCAAGGAGACTTTGTGGGTAACTCTATTAAGGATTGGTTTATTATAATTGTCTTTGCGAGGATAATGCTAATGAAATAACTCTGAGGGGATATTCCATATACATTAAAGAGATGCTTGTTTCTGCTTAGCAGGACACATGTGTCAAAGATTTTTAATTATGTTCACATGCATATGTTCATTTAATTTTAGTCATTGGACATTTTTGCATTCAAAACAAAAATAGAAAGTTTGCACTTCAAAGTATATTTGTATTGATATTTTGCCCATGAATATGCATTTTTTACAAAGAGACAGAGATCCTAGTAAGAGGAAATCGTCGAAAGGAAAACAAAAATGAAAACAAAGATAACAGCCATGTGGAAATGATCTCATTGCATTCCAACTCTACTATTTCCCCAATGTCTTCGAATGCCCCTTGTCATTGAGAAAAGTTGATTGGATTGATCTTGGACCATTTAAACTCGGACCTTGGTAATAAATTTGTTTGTGGTGATTCCACGGAACATAGTCATACACCTTCAATCCTTAATTTTTGCTTGGACCACCCTTTCGGGTTTTCAGCCCACTGGGATACCCATTTTTGCCCAAGTCGCCCTTTCGGGTTTTCAACTTGCCAGGTGTATAGTCTTTTGCATATATCCCTAATTTTTTCCCAAACCTTTTGGTTTGCCGGGATGCCCTTATTTTTCCTAGGTGTGTCAACCTAGCGGGTCTCTTATGCATAGTATTATTTAACTATGTCCATGTTCACACGATGTGGGAAGTCTTCACCATCCATGGTAGTCAGCGTCATGGCACCACCAGAGAACACTCTCTTGATAACAAATGACCATTCGTAGGTGGGAGTCCACTTGCCCCGGGGTCTCCTTGTGGCAGAATGATGCGCTTTATCACCAAGTCACCACCTTGATAGACTCGAGGCTTGATTTTTTTGTTGAAAGCCTTGATCATACGTTTTTGGTACGTCTGACCATGAAAAACAACATCCAGTCGCTTTTCATCGATTAAGTTCAACTAATCCAATCTTGTCAGAATCCACTCGTCTTCGCCTAGTCCTGCTTCATTCATAATCCTTAGTGAGGGAATCTGAACTTCTACTGGAAAAACAACTTCCATGCCATATACCAAAGAAAAGGAAGTTTCCCTAGTTGATGTTCTAGCTGAAGTACGGTAGCCATGTAGGGCAAACAGTAACATGTCATGCCAATCCTTATAGGTCACTACCATCTTCTGCATAATCTTCTTAATGTTTTTGTTGGCTGCTTCGACTGCGCCATTCATTTCAGGTCTATAAGGAGAAGAATTGTGATGCTTGATTTTGAATTGAGTGCAAAGTTAGGTAATCATAGCATTGTTGAGGTTAGTCCCATTGTCGGTGATGATCCTTTCGAAGAAATCGTAATGGCATATGAGATTATGTTTGATGAATCTGGCTACCACATTCTTAGTGACTGAGGAAAACGAGGCGGCTTCGACCCATTTGGTGAAATAATCAATAGCGACAAGAATGAAGCAATGCCCATTGGAAGCAGTGGGCTTGATTTATCCAATAATGTCAATGCTCCACATTTCAAATGAGTGGTCATGACGTTCAGAGGGATATGAGGCACATGGACCTTATCATCCAAGATTTGGCATTTGTGACAAGTCCTAGAGTGTTGGTGGCAATCAGTCTCCATTGTTGACCAATAATAAACGACTCTCAGGATTTTCTTTGCCATAGTATGTCCGCTTGAGTGAGTTCCAAAGAGACCATCGTGCATGTTGTGATACGGTGGCAGAACCGACTGTTAATACTGGTTTGCCTTTTTTTTTGCAAATGTCGCGGTAAGCAAGAGTCGCCACCTACTTTTATTTTATCCAACAAAGGAAAGGGTGAAAAGAACAGAAAAAAGACCTTTCGAGAGTTTTCTGAGTAAGGGGGGTAGATTATGGAAAGGGAAGGTGTTAACACCCTTTCCATCGGTAGTTATCTACGGGCTCTTAGATACTTGCTCATCTTTAAAAATTTGCTTGGTGTGTTTGTATGCTTTTGAAAAGTTTATAAAATGCCTTAGTGCGGCGATTAACTTTATGGTAACTCTTGTATCAGTCCTCTAGAGTGTGATAAAGTGTTTTGAAAACTTTTGTTTGAAAAGTGTTTTGAAAGTGTAGGGTGTAAATAATTTGTTTGACCAAGTACCTAACAGTTATCTACCAACTCGAAAAAAGACTGTTCTTTTCCTCCTATCCTTGAGACAGTGTTATCCTACTATTAGTGAGTAGGTAACCCTAGTCGTTGGATGTTGAGGGACTATAGAAAGGGACGTAATGGTCATTGAAGGCAACATGTAAGGATACCTTAGCATTCCGAAGGGACTATCTTCATAAGATCATTTCTCGTAGGCAACTCGAGGGACAGTAAGGGACTATGATCTTTATGACGACTTTTGAATTGAGGGTCTTTGCTAAGATATCCCTACGTTTGAGGGACATGACCATTGTTTCTGAGGAAACAAAGTGAGGAATACCCTAGGGGTGCAAGTGTGCAGTAGTGTTTGTTTTCATATATTTATCTTGAAGTTAAGTGATCTACCGATTGATTGATTAAGCATACAAGCCTAGGTTTCTAACAATTATATACAAGCATAAGATATAAAAGCGAGAAAGTAAAAAGAGTCATACGCTATTACAAGGCTTTTGGAAAGATACATAAAGAATTGACTGAAAGTAAATTTGCAGAAATTAAACCCTAATTAATTTATTACATACCGGGCGCAGTTACATCAATAGTGAAAAAATAATCGTATGGCAAAAATAATTATGCTCGAGAATTAAAAACTAGAAAAAGTTTAAAACCCTAAAAAAACCCTAATTTGATCATTAAAATATTTCTGTATTTTTTGTGAAAAAAGAATTGAATTTAACCTAATTTCTAATTGATTTTAATTAATGAAAAATAAATTAAATTTGAAGAAATTAATTTATATAAAAAAAACTAACCTATTTTTTTGTGATTTTGATTTTATGATTTTATTAAAAAAATTGATTAGCAAAAATAATTAAACAAAATAATTAAAAAAAAACTAGAAAAAATGAGAAATTAAGCCTGAGGGGGTGTAGGCCCAAATTGGAGGTGATATTGCTGAATTATGTTCCAGGCCCAGTCAGGTTGACCCATCACCAGCGTTGGATTCAGTGAGAAGCTTGCCAAGAGAGTCCACCATGCGCCTACATGCTTGAGGCGTTGGATCTGGATAGTGAATGATCCAATGATGATGATACAGAGGCGTATGGTGAACGTACATGTGAAGAAACCACTGAATCTGCAAATAGTTATTAAGAAAAATAACATGTAGGAGGCAGGGATCGAACCCCTGACCTCCTACATGCGTGCCTTGCCTCTTGCCACTGAACCAATTTCTTCATTCGTTAATACACACGCATAACATATATTATATAATATGCAAAGTTAGTTTTATAAAAAACACGCAAAAATTCAAATGGGCCATTCAGGATCTGCCACGCCTTCATCTTCTTTGCTGAGACTGTTTTCTTAGGTAAAGACTTTTACCTACGGAAGTTTTCCACAGCTATAACCTGTGCATCTCAAACATCATGATCATGCAACATAAATTAAATTCAAGACCATGGATCAATTGGGTTTGATCCTCTGAGCATGATGGTGTCCTTCATTAGACCTAATTGTACCTGTATCTGAAAGCCCTAAAATGAAGCTCTAAATGATAACGATGGCATTCCATCAAACAAACATCAAAACACATAATTGATTATGAAAACACGTTCTAAATGATTGTACAAGCATGAATATATACTTAGAAATAGTTTATCATGCGTAAATTCCAAAAACCAAATTCAAGAAGATGAACAAACCGTGGTACTGGTACATGCGATTTCTGAAGGTGTTGATGCATGGTAAGGGTCCAAAGAGCTCCCAAAGACTTCCAGGAATGAATTGATGGCCTTGAAACACCTTGAATCTCCTTGTAGCAAGAAATACGATTCTCACTTTTTGTCCAAAATTTGAGTTTTTTTTATTCCAATTCTCACGACCAATCCCTGTTTTCATGCTTTGGAAATGTTGTCTATATATAATAAAAGTAATTAGGTTAACAAAACCGTATTCAATCTTTGCAAATTGTTGAAAAAGATTTGATTTTTTTGCCTTGTATGATTTGTTTCTAAAACAAACCAAAACATGATCTTTTCCAATCAATTATCCATTGCACAAATTTTCCTAATTTTCTAGCTGCTCATAGACTCATAATGTGCTCACAAAATCAAATCTTTGATTTTATTTGATTATTCCACTATTTAAATTGATTTATTTTGATTTAAATGAATAAAAAATCAAAATAAATAATAAAAATAATGAAATAATAGGTGGATAAGCTCAGGGGTCGTGGGCCATCTTAGGAACAAGTTTCAAACAAGAAAACATGGGCCCATTTGAAAAAAAAGTCATTTTGATCAATGTTGACCTCATGCACATTTCCAAAAATTGGTCAACTTTAGCAATGCACATCTCTCTCATTTTTAACCCTAAGAAGGTGTTCTTGGACTTTTTAGAAATCTTAGGATGTTCTCTAAACAACCCTTTTTGGTTTCATCTCAATTGTATCATCCATGTTCATGTAAGGAGCTTTAACGCAAAAGGTGTTTTTGTTGACTTTTTGAAATGACCTATAATGTAGGAACTGGTATCTTTTGATTGAAGCATTTCTTGGTCTTGAGGGATGCAGATAAGTTTTAAGTAGTTTTTTTCTCTTCAAAATGAGCCTTGGTTGGAAATTTTTTGATAAAGTATGAGAAAGTTATGCTTGGTCAAAGTTTGGTTGACTTTTTCTATAGAAACCCTAAATTGCCATTTTTGACTTTTGATGAGTTAGGAGCATTTCTTGAGGAATCATGATCAAAACTTGATCAAATTATGGATGATACTTCAAAATGGTGATGTTGACCAAAAATCTTGAAGTTTGACTGTATGTGGCTCACAGTTGACTTTTGACCTAGTATAGTTGATTTTCAAGCATTTGAGCGGTTGACTGAGCAAAATTCTTGTGCAAGGCATTAAACTTGGCATGGATAGTCTTGGGACATATTAGGACCATGGAAATCATTTGGGGCCATTGAAGCTCATACATCTTGATGAAAAGTGAAACCCTAGTTGGAAGTTCATTGCCTTAGGAAGAGAACTTGTCTGGTCAATGTTTGGGCATCCTTGGGCAAGTTGGAGACCTCAATGGGCATGTGTTGAATAAAATGAGAGGGAAAATTTTGGGGTACAACAGCTTCCCCTGTTTAATCTTCTTAAACCTGAGGATGTAGATTGTCTTGTCTGCCTTTTGTGATCTGAAGGTGGAAGATGATTGAACACTAGAGTGCCCAGAAATTTGCACTCACATGAAGTGAATGTCGATCGATAATATCGGGAATGGGCTTACAGATGCCATTTGGAAGGAGGCAAAGAATATTCGGAGATGGGCTTAAAGATTCCATCCAGAATAATGATGATTTCGTGAGATATTCCTTCATGGGAATTTCTGTTCCTGTTGTTAGGGAGGACTTCACTGAGGAATGTTGGTCTCTGTCTTGGGAACTAGAGTCTAGGAGCTTCAGTTTTCCATTACTCTACTGGGGAATTAACTCTTGATTGATGAGACAAAAGTGAGTTGTTATCTGGTCGGGTTCGGGTTTTATGGCGACTTACTACGGAATATGAAATCGACTATATCCAGTCGGGTCCAGGTTTTAAAGTGTTGTAAACTGTTGTCCAGAGATAAAAGAGAAGGAGCCTGTATAGGGATTTATCGGGACAAGTCCATGTAAAAATGCGTTAGGTAATTCATAAAAAGGAGCCTGGGTAGTAGGGAGGTGAGAAGGAACTTGAGTAGTAGGGTTACTTCGAAATAAAGCCTAGGTAGTAGGGATGCTTCGGAATAAAGCCTGGGTGGTAGTGCTGTAAGAAGGAACCTGGGTAGTAGGGTTACTTTGTGAAGAGATCGGGTAAAACTGCATCTGAACCGAGAAGGAACCTGTGTAGGGTTGCTTCGTGATGAGCTTGGGTAAAACTGCATCTGAACCGAGAAGGAACCTGGGTAGGGTTGCTTCATGATGAGTTCGGGTAAAATTGCATCTGAACCAAGAAGGAACTTGGGTAGGGTCGCTTCGTGATGAGTTCGGGTAAAATTGCATCTGAACCGAGAAGGAACTTGGGTAGGGTTGCTTCGTGATGAGTTCGGGTAAAACTGCATCTGAATCGAGAAGGAACCTGGGTAGGGTTTCTTTGTGATGAGTTCGTATAAAACTTTAGAAGGAAGGAGAAGGAACCCATGTAAGATTGTGTCATGAATAGCCCGTATAAGTTGTACTTGGAAGTCAGAAGAAACCCGCGTAAGATTACTTCATGATGAGCCCGTGCAAAGTTGTATTTGGTCGCACAAATAATTACTCTATTTTGTTTCAGGAGCTAATCCTAGACCTGTTGAAAAATGTTGATGATAAATATCTATTGATTGATCTTTCCTGAAAAGGTAAAGCGTTAGCTGTATGCAATGTCATGATGTATGAAATGCATTGTGTAATGGTGTTCTCAAAATAAATGAGATTAGGATGTATGCATTTGTACTGTAGATGTTATGACATTTGTAGAATGATGTATGAATTTAATGTATGAACGTATCAACTGTTCTATTGCAGTATTGTTGAACCAGGGAAAATAAATCTCTGATTGGTGCTGGCAATGAAGAATGTAGGTCTTCAGATTTTGTTAAAGCTGAACTGTTGGGAGATGATCTTCCGCTGCTAGAGGAATAAACTCTGTTGCAGAAGGAAAGCTCGGTGCACTGCCTGAGGATTTTGTGAAATCTTATTAGGGAATCCTGAGAAGTTTGACGACTTCACTGGGGAAAACCTGGTGCTGGAGCAGTAGTTGGAAATTCCTGTTTTGTCGTGGATACAAGAACACTTGACACCATTAGGCTATAAATTGAGGATATAGCGGCGACCTTGTGTAAGATGCCCCTGCCTCTGTACCCGCTGGAGAAAATACATGCAGAGACTTTGTGGATAGTTGAGTGGCATCCCAACTCTTGGGGTGCTTGATAAATGTTGATCAGGATGATAAACCTTCTACTAACTAAACGAGTGACGAGATGACAGAACATAGTCATACGCTTTAATCCCTAACTTTTTCATGAACTGTCTTTTTAGATTTTCAGTCCACCGGGATACACTTTTTTTTGTCCAAGCTTCCTTTTCAAGTTTTCGACTTACCGGTTGTACATTTTTTTTTTTTTTTATCCCTAATTTTTGCCCGAACCCTTTTGGTTCGCCGGGATGCCCTTATTTTTGCATAGGCTAGTCAACCTAGCGGATCCTTGTTCATGCGTAGTCTTTCCGGACTATGTCCATGTTCAACGGATACGGAGAATTGTCACTGTCCATAGTGGTAAGTGTTGCCATACTTCCAGAAGATGTTTGTTTGATGATACAGGATTCATTACTGGGATTCATACCCAATTCCCCATGTGATTCAGATGGAGACATTCCCCTGGCTATTTGGCATCTTTGAGAGATTCCTTGAATCTTGACTTGACTTCCCCAAATGATGGACAATGATTATGCCGTGCCCCTTTGGTTGGAAGTGTTTTTCCACTTGAGGTGATCCTTTTCATTGAGAAACTTTTTGTTCTCTTAATATTCATTGTGTGAATTTCTCTGCCATTTGAACAATTAACCATGTGTAAACAATGTTATTTAAAGAATGCAAAACTCATGTTTGTCTTGAAATTTTTTTTTTGAAAATGTGTTTTGTGTAGTAAAACAAAATTTGCAAGAATGTGATATCAACTCATGATTCGTAGCAAGTCCTACAGGATTAAGGATACCTTTGTAACAGTATGCTCTCAAACTAACCCATTCTTCAACTAGGACTTTTAAGGGTTGTAACGTGGCCTGGTTCACGGTTTAAGAAACAAAGGATAAAGGCTCAAAATTTATTTGTACCCACCCATTCTTCGTGATGTTCTTTAGTATTATGCTCAGTTAATTGTGCATTTTGAATCCCAATTGAGTTTGGCTTCTTGTCCTTAATATTCTGGTGATAGTTCAGCAATTGAACGTTTGATTGAAGAAGACAGTCATTTTTGTAACCTTTTCTTTTTTGTCAAGGATTTGTAGTAACCTCTTTTTTTGATTTTGTTATCCCTGTCTTTTACCTGAACTGTTTCTTTTGTGATTACAGTCAGCGGGATGCCCCAGTTTTTTTCTTAAGTCTCCTTCATAGGTTTTGACTTAATGGGATTTTATTTTGAGAGATAATGACTTCCTGTTCTTAATGATTAAGTGGAACCATCACCATCTTTTAGAGAGCATCTTCTACACTACTTGACGTGTATGAAGGGAAAGGTTGCAATTGAATGCACCTCTGAATTAACTGAAGAAACTACCCTGTCCCAGGTTATGATTAAGGGTTTTAATTTGTGTGAAAAGAAAAACTCCTACTTCTTAGGCTCAAAGGGGTTGACTAGGGATTATCTTCCTTATAACTCCACAATTTGGGATTTGAAACAACGCTTGTACATCGTCAGCAAGGTCTGTTCAAAAGCACACTATATGGATTATGGTATCGTTTTCATCATCCTCCCTCTAAAGGCTTAGAGCTTTTGATCGAGAGTTGAATATCACGAAAAGGAAGTATAAAGCAGTTTAAGAATAATGAAAACAAATTAATTCAAGACAAACATGTGTAATGCATTAATGAAATAACAAAATTTTGACATAATAATAATTGTTTGAATAAACAAAGAAAAATACAACTTGAGCATTTAAATGAACAAAAATTCTTTCAATCCTAGCCATGATTTGTCATGGGAGCAGTGATCACATTGGGAGTCTCAGGAGGGTCGAACTCAATCTCCTTGGCATCAATCATATTCTAAATCTTGTATTTCAGCGCCCAACAATCGTTAGTATCGTGCCCCAGACTGCCAGAATGATGGCACACCTTGCATCAAGATTATAGTTAGGAGATGAAGTATTAGGGTTTGGATGAGGACTTATTACCGTAATCAGATTCATCTTCAACATATGTTGCAATGCTTGTGACAATGGCATGTTGATTTGGGTAAACTGTCTCTTAGGCTTGTCTAGCCCTCGTTGATTACTCCGTTGTTGTGGTTATTATACGCGTGCTGAATTAGAGACCAGCATTGCCCCCACAGATTGGTGGTAGTCTGCCTTATTACGGCCCTTCTGTCCGTGCACCACATTGGCTTCCCTCTTACCACCAAATGGCTTCTTCTCAGCATTAGATGATGCAGCCATCGGGATCTTCCCGCTCCTGATACCACTTTCGATCCTCTCTCCTATCAGAACCATCTTTGTGAACCCGGATGAGGAACTCCCAATCGGCAAATTGAAGAATGGTCCTGTCAGAGTACCCATGAACATGTCCACCGTTTCCCAGTCAGAGGAGGTTGAACCCTGGCAACTAGATCCCTCCATTTTTGTGCATTTCCTTGAACCCTTCTCTCGAGCCCATGGACATATTCTGCAATTGCACTCAAGTTGGTGCCAGGTCAGCATTGTATTGGTACTGCTTGTAGAAAGAAGTATCCAGGTCTTCCCAGGTATGGATGCCCGTTCCTTCTAGCTGATAAAACCAATCCAGTTGAGTGCCAACCAAACTTTCTTGGAAGAAATGGACCCATAACCTCTGGTCGGCAGTGTGAGGCTGGATCTTCCTGACATAGGATCTTAAATGCAACTTAGGGCAGGAGGCACTGTCATACTTGGTAAATGTGGGGACCTTAAACTTTGGTGGGATGACCACTCCAGGAACCAGACTCAACTCTTTGAAATCTAGACCGGGCACCCTTTGGATCTCCATGGCATTTAGCCGATCCTCCAGTTGTTTGTATTTTTCATCAGTGGGAGGTTACTGCTCCTCATCATAGTCAGGTTCATCTTCTTCAGACGTTGGATTTTTGTCTCCTTCATCTGATTCCTCATCTTCTTCCTCTTGATTACCTCCTCCCTTTGATGGGGTTGCAAAATCTAGAGCTCGATTAGCTAGTATTCTCCTTCCCACACGATCCAGTTTCTTTTCCCTCTTAGCCTTCTTTTTGATGGTAAGAGCTTTCAGGTCTTCTTGGCCCTGGGTCAGAGTTAGGAACATTTGTTGAAACTAGGAATTTTGAGCCTGAAGATCTTTGATTGTTTGTTCAAGAGTCATTTCTTTTGTTGAAATAAACAGTGAAAAGATGAGAAATCTGTACTAGAAGACATGTTATGCAATGATATGTATGATATATGTATGCAATGTTTTCAAGGATCTCGCGGAGTAAACAAGAAAATGCAAGAAGTTGAAATTTGTAGCTTTGGTTGAAGAACTTTGTATCGTTGAGTGTCCTTCTACGAGAGTCAAGCTCACCATATCGAGTGGGTCATAGCCCCTGACTCAAGTTGTTGAGTTTTGATCTTCTGGCGACATTGGCTAGAGGAAAATAAATCCCCTTGCCCCTTGCTAGACGTCTGATTTATCATAACCTGCATCACAAACCCTTGAGATCCTTGAAATGGTTAAGGAAATGCTGTGGCATGATGTTATGATGTGTATGATATGCGTTAAGTAAAAGTCTAAGGTGATGAAAACAAGTGAACCCTGCAAGAAATCCAAGTTATTGGATAATGACTGTAAACAAATCTCGCAAGGAAATCATGTTGTCAGATAATAAAACCCTGCAAGTAGTTCAAGTTGAAAGCAAACAAGTCACACAAACAGCCTTGGGTTTAGGCTTGCATGGGTTTTAAGGTAGTACCCTCTTGAAGTTGGATTGGTTCACCCTGTCCTATAATAGTAATCAGGCTCTAAGGGATCTCAATATCACCGATATTTCCCTCCAAATTTCGTTCTGATAGACAATTGACTTGCCACCAAACAAAACTCAAGAGTCAAACCTCAATGAGTGTAGCATCGAGTATCAACCGACTTTGGGTTTACACCAAAGACGACTATCTCACTATGTCCTAAAAAGCCAAGTTGGTCAATTAAGGTGCTACGGTCAGTTGACGCTTTATGATACCACACACTGGCCCCGTATTCTCCTTGATTACTCAAGAGCTACCAGTACACACCAAAGTATCGCATCAACGTAGCTACTGTTTCAACCGTGTCAGTATACCCCGCACAACTCCCTCACAGTTTATTACTACTTACCTAAAAGGAATTCCCCGATCCAGGTTTAGGATCCAAACAACCCAAACATATACCCTTAAAAGTAAATCAAACAAGAAAATCCAAAGAAGCAATTAAAATGACCTAGATCCTAAGGTAAACCCCACTTTATAAATCATGTCCCCAGAAGAGTCGCCAGTTCTGTGATACGGTGGCAGAACCGACTGTTAATATTGGTTTGCGTTTTTTGTTTGCAAATGTCGCGGTAAGCAAGAGTCACCATCGACTTTTATTTTATCCAACAAAGGAAAGGGTGAAAAGAACAGGAAAAAGACCTTTCGAGAGTTTTCTGAGTAAGGGGGGTTAATTATGGAAAGGGAAGGTGTTACCACCCTTTCCATCCATAGTTATCTACAGGCTCTTAGATACTTGCTCATCTTTAAAAATTTGCTTGGTGTGTTTGTATGCTTTTGAAAAGTTTTGAAAATGCCTTAGTGCGGAGATTCACTTTATGGTAACTCTTGTATCAGTCCTAAAGAGTGTGATAAAGTGTTTTGAAAACTTTTATTTGAAAAGTGTTTTGAAAGTGTAGGGTGTAGAAAGTTTGTTTGAGCAAGTACCTAACAATTATCTACCAACTCGAAAAAAGAATGTTCCTTTCCTCCTATCCCTGAGACAATGTTATCCTACTATTAGTGAGTAGGTAACCCTATTCGTTGGATGTTGAGGGACTATCGAAAGGGACATGTTATACCCCAAAATTTTCCCTCCAATTTATCAAGTATTTTCTTATAAGATCTCCTTTGGTTCAAGACTGCACTAGGGTTGATCTACTCAAGACACCTCCTTAAGCATTGATGACTAAAATTAGGGTTTGATATTGAACATGGATATTTGAACTTTTAATGCCTCATATGACTTTCATGGATCATTATGGACCCTCAATATTTCTTATGCCAAGTTTCAAGTCTTGGATCACAATTTTGCCCAGTCAATTGATCAGTTGACCTAAAAATTAACTATATTGGGGAAAAAGTCAACGGGGGCCAATTTACAGTCAAACTTCATAATTGTTTATCCTTATCAACATTGTGAACTCATATATGTCATTTGATCAAGTTTGGACCACACTTCCTCAAGAAATTTGATCAGATCATCAAAAGGGCAAAATGGTCAAAATTAGGGTTTTGACTGAGAAAGGGAAATTTTTGATTTTTGACTTAGCAAATGGTTAATTGGTTTGAGACATGATCTCAAGGTTTCAAATGCATAATTTTTACCTAATGGTATGACTCAAAACTTCCCTCAAGATCAATTGATTGTTAGTTGATTTTCAGTCAACTGATCAAAAATCAACTAATACAGTGAAAAGTCAAACTTTGACTTTTTGGTCAAAATCAAGTGTCAAAGATCATAATTCATCAAAACATGTCAAAATATGAAACTTGTTCATTAAGAAATCAAAAAGTCAAGATTTCATTTTGAAAAGTCAAAGTTTCCAAACTTAGAAATTTTTCCAAGTGTTGAAAACTTCATATTTTTTCACAACTTTGAGCCAATTTTTCACCATGATGCAAGATGATTCAAAGGAAACTTTCAACATTAAAGTTGTAGATCTCAATGACATCTAAAACATTTCTTTATGCAACTCCTCCTATAAATTCTTGGATTTCAAGTTATTAATCCATGAAATCCTGGTCATGAAACTAAACACTTAGCTCCATTTGGAATTTGAAAAAGTGATTCAAAGAGGGGTTATAGAGCATGTCACAAGATTTATAAAATGTCCAAGAACTCATTGAGATCATGTTTGAGTATGGAGAATCAAAGAGATGAAGTTAGGGTTTTCAAACTTGAATTACAAGCCACTTCACGATGAACAAGAATTCAAATCCAAGCCTAGGCTACATAATCTTTGCTTTGCAGACCTCAAACTTGTATGTCACTCCATAATTAACTGTTTACACAGCTGTTAGAGCTTTAATCTAAGAACTCGAGCCTTTACCCAAGTTACATTTCCATTTATGGCACAAAGTAACCGTTACATTCATGTAAAGAAGCTTTAATCACAAAGTCAATGCATAGATCTTTGCACTTGTTCCTTTTGATCACAAGCAATGTCAAAGGCAAAAGGAACATGTCTAGAGCCTCCCATAAACTTAGGCCATGCTTGTACTATTCCTTGAAACCATGTTTTCACTTTTCTTCACAATCAAGTAACATGGCCATAACTCTACATCTTGTTCTTCTGACTTCCTGAAGTACTCTAGCCTTTTCCTTACTTATGCACAAGTTGTTTGCAAGATAAAATACGCATGCTTAAGCCCCCAAACTCAAAACTATATCACAAACCACCATTGTTGAATATTCTAACCAAGAACTTCAAACTTCCATTTCACTCGTGCGTTTCTTGGCCTTTTTCTTCCAAAAGCTTCAAAATATCATACATAAGCCATCCATATCCCTGTTACACGGCTGTAACACCATCTTCACCCATTTCCAAGTTCAAAAATAGAGCATCACAGTTGGACTTCTCCAGACCATTCCAGCCACCTTCAGCTCAATCCAGTCATTGTATTAGCTTCCTAGAGGTCTAAGGAAGCTAACCTGGTCATCACCATCACTTGAAACAAGCTCAAACTCATTTCACGATTTCCAGTTTTGAGGTATTTTTCTTGAACTTATATCTCATTATTTAGGCATTGTTAAGCTTGCATTTGTGAAGATAGAATGTAGATATCATTGCCCTGAAACTATACATGTCTATAGGTTTCATTTATGTTGCTTAAGCATGGAGAATTTTGAGTTTGAACTTGTTGAAACGTTTAGGCCAGAATTTGGTACTTTCATAAATTCATACTTATCTTTGAATGTTAGCTTAAATTAGTTACATGGTTGGATTCGTGTTGGAAAAATGCACAAGTTTCATGTTTACATTTTTGAAAATGGTTGAGGAATGAGAAAATTTGAAATCCTTTGGCTGGAGGTTGAAGATGAAGTACAGTCAGGGCAAAATATGTGTTATGTATTTATTATTGTGCCAATGTTAACGGATGTATCACCACCCCAGTGATTAAAGCGCGCGCCTGTCACCCCTTGGACCTGGGTTCGAGCCCCAGCGTCTGTTTTACCTTTTTTTTTCTCCACATTTTTCTGTTTTCCTTTTTTTGTTTGAACAGGTGGGGCCTCCAACTTGGGCCTGATTATTTTTTTCTCTCTTACTAACCCCTGACTTACTTCAGCACCCCCTGACCCAATTTTCATTATTATTTTCTTTTTCTTATTTTATTTTATTTCTTTTTCCTTTATTATTATTATTAATATATTTTTATTGTTATTAATAAAAATCCAAAAAATATTTTATTTATTATTTTTACACTTATTTAGTTTATTTGTTTTATAAAACTAAAAGAACAAAAACATTTTCTTAATAAATTAATTTCTTTCTTAATAATTAATATTTAGGTTTATGTTTAACTACTATATTATTTTCTTGTAATTAAAATTAATTTAGAACTTAGGTTTCTCTTAATTAATTAATATTCATATTATTTTTATTAATTTGAAACCTTTTCATAAATAAAACCCTAAAAAAATACTTTTTTAGTTAATTTCTTTTCTTATTTAGTTTAAGTTAATTTTATTTAATTTTCATTAATCATTTTTCTTAATTAGGTTTAGGTTAAAACCTTTTCATGAAAACCAAACAAAATCATTTCTTTTCCATTTTCTCTTGTATATTTTTTCAATTTTGTACAATATTTAATAAGGTTGTAATAGTTAATTAGATTTAATTTTCTTGCAAAATCCCCATTTGTAAATTTGTACACCCCCTCCCCTATTGATGTAATAGCTTAGTATTTTTATTTTCCACAATTTAATACTTTATATAAATGCTAGTAAATTAGGGTTTGTATGGAAAGATAAAACCAATGCTTAGAAAACCCTAATTCAAAGACAAAACAATGCGTGTAAATCAATACAGTTGCACACTTACACCCTTAGGGTAAATCCCCTTTGTTGCCTTATGAAAACGGTCATAATACGCATGTAAGATATCTTAATAATAACAAACAAAATACAAGATCATAGTCCCTCGATGACGCTACAAATGTTTCCTTAAGAATGATCTTAGTCCCTCAAAGAAAATGCTAAGATATCTTACAACATTGTTATTCATGACTATACGATGACCTTGCCCGTCCCTTTTACATCCAAAGATAGGGTTTCTTACCAAATCAATGGTAAGATAACAATGTCAAAATAAAGTGGAAATAAACAAGAAAGACTTTTGAGTACGTAGAATGTTCCTAGTTACGTGCTCATTTTAAAACCAAAACATGCTTTCGATTTTCAAAAACAAACACCAACACTTTCAAAACACCTTTCAAACTTGAAAATTTGCAAAAGATCAACACTTTGTATACATTCTTACGAACGAGAATTATTATAAAGTTTTCCTAAATGATGGCACCTTTTCAAAATACTTTCAAAAACCAAACAAAGCACATTTTCAAACAAAAAGCAAGTGATCTAGCAAGAAACTAAGAGCCCGTAGATAACTACGGATGAAAAGCGTGCTAATACCTTCCCTTTTCATAATCTACCCCCCTGTGGTACGGTGGCAAAACCGACTGTTTATACTGGTTTGCATTTTTTGTTCACAAATGTCGCGGTAAGCAAGAGTCGCCATCGACTTTTCTTTTATCCGATAAAGGAAATGGTGAAAAGAACAGAAAAAGACCTTTTTTCGAGATTTCTGAGTAAGGGGGTAGATTATGGAAAGGGAAGGTGTTAGCATCCTTTCCATCCGTAGTTTTCTACGGGCTCTTAGATGCTAGCTCATGTTTTGAAAATTGCTTGTGCTTTGTGTGTTTTGAAGTTTGTTTTGAAAATGCCTTAGTGCGGTGATTCGCTTTGTGATAACTCTTGTATCAGTCCTCAAGAGTGTTGACAAGGAGAATGTTTTTGAAAGTATTTTGAAATATTTTTGTGTAGGTGCAAAAAGTTGTTTTGAGCAAGCATCTAAAAACTTATCTACTTATACTCGAAAATGTTGTTCTTTTCCTCCTAACCTTTAGACAGTGCTATCCTACTATTGATGAGTAGGTAACCCTAGTCGTTGGATCTTGAGGGACTATCGAAAGGGACGTTTATGGTCATTGAAGGCAACATGTAGGGATACCTTAGCAGTTCAAATGGACTGTCATCATATAGGCAACATCGAGGAACAAGATCATTTCTCGTAGGGTACTCGAGGGACGTTGAGAGACTATGGTCTTTATGATGAGTTTTAGATTGAGGGTCTTTTGCTAAGATATACCTACGTTCGTGGGACATGACCATTGTTTTTCGAGGCAACCAAGTGGGGAGTACCCTAGGGGTGCAAGTGTGCAACAGTGTGTTTTTTCAGTTATATTTATCTTGCAATTAGGGTTTTCTATTGTTCATTTTTATCTTTCTATACAATCCTATTAATCTAAGCATTGCATAAAATATAGTAGCAGAAGGTAAAGGCGGGAATGTAAAACTAAGCTATTACAGAGCTTTGGGGCAGTTACATAATAGTGAAGAGTACGGAAAAGAAATCCTAAAACTATTACATCCCAGAAGCAATTACATGATAATGATAATGATGAAAATGAAAATGAAAATAAGATGAAAATAGCAAAAAAAATGTTTTGGTGATTTTTTTATAAAAAACTGATTTATATTAATTAATTAAATAAACCTAAAAAACCTAATTAATTTTAATTAATTAAAAAAATGTTAATTTTGAAAAAAAAGTTAATTAAAATACCTAAATACTAATTAGTTCAAATTAAAAAAAAGGTTAATTTTGAAAAAAGTTAATTAAAAAAAAGGTTAATTTTGAAAAAAGTTAATTAAAAAAAACTAAAAACCTAATTAATTTTAATTAAAAAAAGGTTAATTTTGAAAAAAAAGGTTAATAAAAAAACCTAAAACCTAATTAATTTTAATTAAAAGAGGTTAATTTTTAAAAAAAGGTTAATTAAAAAAAACTTAAAACCTAATTAATTTTAATTAAAAAAAATATTTAAAAAAAAAGTTTATGTGTAATGATTAACAAGAAAGAATTAAGTTTGCCAAAAAATAGATAGGGGAAGAAACATCAATGAAAAATAGGGTTAGAAAATATAAATAATGCAAATGTCAAGGGTGGGTGTTAAACCAAAAATTAATTTAAAAACCTAAAATTATATTAAAAAACCTAAAATTAATTATTCGAGTTTATTATGAAAAATCAAAGGTTTATGAAAAATGTTAAGTTTTATGAAAAATATGGTTTTAAACAGAAAGAAGGAAAATAGGTAAAATGATAAATAGAAAGGAAGAAAACCAAAACCAATAGGGGTGGGTGTTGAACCTACACCCTTAACCTCCTCAGGATGTCTGTCTTTCCATACATTGATGGTTGTTATGATTCAGCCTCAGTGTTTTGTAATAACCATGCATGGGACCCTGTCTAAATTTGCAGTGTTGAATCTCATGAACACATAAAACAAATCATTATACCATGAAATACAAAGAAAATAAATATATGAAATTTTGTAATGTTAAAATCAATATGGCATGTATGAATGCTTCTACACCCTTTGGATCATGGAGATCAAACCAGCCTTACCCTTACTGGAGAAGTAGTGAAAGTAGTGAGATGTGGATTTGTAACGAGGGTAGCATGTTTGTAGTGAGATGGGGTTTGTAACAAGGATTTCAAGATTTTTAGGATTCTTGAAAGAATTTGATATTTTAACAGGGTTGTGGAAAAGGTTTTTTTCGTTCCTGTTTGTGTAAAAAGAATGAGATTATATAATGGATATTAGAGCAAAGATATGGACTTTGAATGTGCAATTGGGCCTCCAATAACCACAAGCAATAGTACAGATTTTTATTCACTTGAGTCTGTCATGTTCCAAGCTAAGTCGTAGGGACCTAAGTGCATATTTTTAAGTTGAAATGTGAAAGAGAAATGTGTCCGACATCGAGAACAAACTCCTGTCCGAAAATAGGCTCAATCGGATAAACAGTGAATTAGTTATGAATTTTTAAAGTTTAGCCTCAGACAAACTTATTTTGGGCTATAGTGTCAACTCTGACACGTTCTTCAATAAAAAACTTGTATTGATATGAGAAGAACCTTGTCTCGACTTTGGAAGAAAAGTGATAGATCTCTGAGTATGTGACCTTGTGTAAAATGATGGGCCCGATCTGATAAAAATTGACCGAGTTATGAATTTTCAAAGTTTTGACCCAGATGAAATAATATTCAGCATTCAGGATTTTCGGCGCGTCACACACACTCTAAGCAAAAAACGGAGGCCTTTTGTATACCGTTCGAACTTGATATCTCCTGTGAAAATGTACCCAACTCAATTTGTGAAATTTTGGCGCCAGAACCAGATTGATACAATGAAAATCGACCAAGTTACGATTTTCTGAACATGACGCAAATAAACTTCTGTCACAAATTTTCTATATAAAAATACTTGATAAATCCGCATTTTTGTAGACCTTCTGATCGAAATTGACTTCCAGCCGTGAGAGATGAAAACATAGATGACGTCAAGACGTAATTTTGGCCACCAGAACAGGTTCAAACAGAGCCACGGTCTTCAAGTTATGAATTTGTTAGTGCGTAAAAACTGCACTTTCAGCACACTTTTTCACCACATTTCTTCGAGAAAACTCACACATTTGGAGATCTTCTTTAAAGAATTGGATCTCGAGCCAAACCTGAATTTGAGAATACATTATCAGAGATATCTTGGCGAAAGAACAACTAAATATGACGCGCCGGGTTGGACTTGTGAATCTTTGAACTCCGAATCGTTGCAAAACGGCGAACCGATCTTCAGCACGGAAAATACTCTGAGAGCATCCATTGGCGAAATAAACATCACTTGTAACCTGACGAAGCTTGCTAAATATACCTTTATTCCATAACCATAAAGCCAATGATATGCGTGTATGAAAATAAAGAGGGTAAATTTTGAGGTACAACAGCTGCCCCTGTTCAATCTTCTTAAACCTGAGGATTTAGATTGGCTTGTCTGCCTTTCGTAATCTGAAGGTGGAAGAGGATTGAACACTAGAGTTACCATAAATTTGCACTCGCATGAAGTAACACTGTTGGTTGATGATGTTAGAAATGGGCTTACAGATGACATTTGGAGAAGATGACTGAGAGTTTTCAGAGATGGGCTTAACGATGCCATCCAAAGTAGATGCTGATTTCCTAAGAGGTCTCTTCATGGGGATTCTTGTTACTATTGTCTGAGGAGGACTCCACTGAGGAATGTTGGTCTTTGTCTTGGGAAATAGAGTTTAGGAGCTTCAGCTGACCATTACTCTACTGGGGAATCATCTTTTGATTGAGGAGATGGAAATCAACTGCTTATCTGGTCAGGATCCAGGCTTCACAATGACTAGTTAAGGACGATAAGGCTGACTGCTATCTGGTCGTATTCCAAGCTTCACAGTGACTTACTGGGGAAATATGAAATAGATCGTATCTGGTCGGGTCCAGGTTTTACAGTGTTGTAAACTATTGTCCGGAGATAAAAGAGAAGAAACATGCATAGGGCTTTCTCGGGACAAGTCCATGTGAAACTGCGTCAGGTAACTCATAAAAAGGAGTCTGGATAGTAGGGATATGAGAAGGAACCTGAGTAGTAGGGTTACTTCGGAATAAAATCCTGGGTAGTAGGGCTATGAGAAGGAACCTGGGTTGTAGGGTTACTTAGAAATAAAAGCCTGGATAGTAGGGTTATGAGAAGAAACATGGATATTAGGGTTACTTCGAAATGAAAGCCTGGATAGTAGGGCTGTGAGAAGGAACCTGGATAGTAGGGTTACTTCGAAATAAAATCCTGGGTAGTAGGGCTATGAGAAGGAACCTGGGTAGTAGGGTTACTTCAAAATAAAGCTTGGATAGTAGGGCTATGAGAAGGAACCTGGATAGTAGGGTTACTTCAAAATGAAAGCCTGGATAGTAGGGCTATGAGAAGGAATCTGGATAGTAGGGTTACCTCGAAATGAAAGCCTAGATAGTAGGGCTATGAGAAGGAACCTGGATAGTAGGGTTACTTCGAAATAAAAGCCTGTATAGTAGGGCTATGAAAAGTAACCTGGATAGTAGGGTTACTTCGAAATGAAAGCTTGGATAGTAGGGTTATGAGAAGGAACTTGGATAGTAGGGTTACTTCGAAATGAAAGCCTGGATAGTAGTGCTATGAGAAGGAACCTAGATGGTAGGGTTACATCGAAATGAAAGCCTGGATAATAGGGCAATGAGAAGGAACCTGGATAGTAGGGTCACTTCAAAATGAAAGCCTGGATAATAGGGTTATGAGAAGGAACCTAGATGGTAGGGTTACTTCGAAATGAAAGCCTGGATAGTAAGGCTATGAGAAGGAACTTGGATAGGAGGGTTACTTCGAAATGAAAGCCTAGATAGTAGGGCTATGAGAAGGAACCCGAAAAGTAGGGTTACTTCGAAATGAAAGCCTGGATAGTAGGGCTATGAGAAGGAACCCGGATAGTAGGGTTACTTTAAAATGAAAGCCTGGATGGTAGGGCTATGAGAAGGAACCTGGATAGCATGGTTACTTCGAAATGAAAGCCTATATACTAAGGCTATGAGAAGGAACCTGGATAGTAGGGTTACTTCGAAATGAAAGCCTGGATGGTAGGGCTATGAGAAGGAACCTGGATAGTAGGGTTATGAGAAGGAACCTGGATGGTAGGGTTACTTCGAAATAAAAGCCTGGATAGTAGGGCTATGAGAAGGAACCTGGATGGTAGGGTTACTTCAAAATGAAAGCCTAGATATTAGGGCTGCAAGAAGGAACCTGGATAGTAGGGTTACTTCGAAATGAATGCCTGGATAGTAGGGCTGCAAGAAGGAACCTTGATGGTAGGGTTACTTCGAAATGAAATCCTGGATAGTAGGGTTATGAGAAGGAACTTGGATAGTAGGGTTACATCAAAATGAAGGCCTGGATAGTAAGGCTATCAGAAGGAACCTGAATAGTAGGGTTACTTTGAAATAAAAGCCTGGATAGTAGTGATATGAGAAGGAACCTGGATAGTAGGGGTACTTTGAAATAAAGCATGGGTAGTAGGGCTATGAGAAGGAACCTAGATAGTAGGGTTACTTCCAAATGAAGGCCTGAGTAGTAGGGCTATGAGAAGGAACCTGGATAGTAGGGTTACTTCGAAATAAAAGCCTGAGTAGTAGGGATTCTTCATTTGATCACGTAGATTAGTTAACCCATTTGGTTTTGGGAACTGATTTTCCATTAGTTGTCTGCATATATGACATGTATAGCTTAATGGATTTGTTGTACCCCAAAATTTGCCCTCCCATATTCTTCAAAGTTTTGACAAGCATCATCTCAATTTGCTCAAGTCTACTCAAGGGTTGCACAGTCAAACCATCCTCCTAAGCCAGTCAAAATTAGGGTTTTGGTTCCTGCAAGGAAGTTGAGGTTTTCTAGGGCTCAATCAAGTTCCATATGCTCATACACTTTGTCAAGCATCCACATGTCAAGTTTCAAGGCTCACAAGGTCAAGTTGCACAGTCAAAAACCCTAATTGCTCCACAGTCAACTGCAGGGGCAAAATGGTCATTTGGCAGTCAAAAGTCAAAATTTTTGGTCAACATCTTATTTTGAAGCCACAATCATCATTTGATCAAGTCTTGATCATTATTTCACAAGAATGGCTCAAAAATCATCAAGGTGTCAAAAGTTTCTATTTTTGGACAGTTGAAAAGTCAACTGTAACTTGACCAAGGCATAACGTTTTCATGGTTTATCAGAAAAATCCCATCCAATGCTCATCTTGAAGGGGAGGAAATTTCCTACAACTCATCTTCACATTCCAAATCCAAGAAATGCTCTCACAAAAAGTTATCAATTTCAACATTATAGGTCATTTTCAAAAGTCAACAAAAAGGCACTTTAAGTCAAAGACCATAACTTTAGATTGGTAAATCAAAATGACATGGGACCAAAGGCATTGGTTAGAGGACTTCAAGACCTTTCCAAAATGTCAAAGAACATGTTCATAGCTTCAAAATTGAGCAAGATATGCATTGGAGAAGTTGGGAGATTTTTGTGAAATGGCCAAAGTCAACTATCCTTGAAATTTCATTTTTGACAAAAAGGGCCCACTTTTTCCACTTGGTTCAGCTTTTCCATGCGTCCCACGTGTCCCATGATTTATTTCAAGATTAAAGATTAATTTTTCTATTTTTATTTAATTTTATTTGATTTAATTCATTTTAAATCTTTAAAATTCAAATAAAAATCAAAGAAATTAATTAAGGGATATCTTTGAGTTTGAATAGCTTTAATGCATCATGAAACACATACCAATTTCGTGTACATCCTATTTCAAGCATAAAAATTCAAATTTGGAGCAAAAAAGGCAAGTTGTTCAATGGTGGTTATGGAGGAAATCAAGACTTCATTGCAAGGCTTCAAGGCTCCTTATTGTGATTGATTCTCATTCATATACACAAATGCAAGCCTTCCCACCCTCATGGACGAAAAAAAGGCATCCCTAAAACGGCAGAGCAAAAACTCAGAATTTGTCAAAAAAGTGTGAGATATAAAGCAAGGTTGCAGGCAGTTTCAGACAAAACAAAGCACGTGAGATCCTTCATTGCCATACCCTGAAACTAAAGAGACCTTTACCACGCCCTGAGACTCCATATCAAGCACTGTAAGTCATCACAGACTCACCCCTGTACACGAAATCGTGTTTCTCTATTCTTGCATTTTTTCTGGAAAATAATGGCATAATCATACTCCTTGTTTGATTTCTAACATAACCATATTGTCCAATTTCATTTTGGGGCTTTGTATGATGATACCCGCATATAGGGTTTCCATTGTTTGTTTTTAGGCATTCTTTCTCCAGGCACAATCAAGACAAATCATAAGCATGAAGGGATTCAGGAGGTGGAAACGAGATCAGCTATGGTCTTAAAATGGATTTTCATGGCCTGAGGAGCATTTTCAGAGCAAGCCTGCGAAACCACCTGCGGATAAAAATCCGCAGGTAAAAAAAACCAGTATCAAAGGAAGAAGACGCTGACGCGTCCCCTCCTCATTCGTTGTTTCAAAAAGCGCGCGTTTTTATATTTTTTTCAGGCATATGCTTTTGTTTTCTAATTTAATAATTGCGTGTTATTTTGATAATGAATGGAACGTGCAGCTCAGTTGGTCAAAGCCTTGGAACGTGAACAATGGGACCTGGGTTCGATTCTCAGGTCCCCCATATATTTCTTCATGTTTTTCTTAACATATTCCAGTGCAGCGTCACATCAAATGATTCACCATAGACTCACACATCCAACATGCCATGTGTCCTCAGACAGTCATCCAAAGGCCAGGAGAGGGAGGAATACCATGTTCCAAGTCAAACGCGCTCTGGACAATCAAGGAGAGTCAAACGTGGCTTCTTAATGGGCCAGAATTCAACACACCTCCTATTTGGCCCAACCCCCCCCCCCCCCCCCCCCCCCCCCCCTTGGGTTTGAAATTTTTCTTTTTTATATTTTATTTGTCTTATTTTATTTTTCCCTTTTATTAACAATTAACCAATTAATGTTTTCATAAAAAAAAAAAGAACTAACATTATTAATTTCATTTGTATTTTTATTTTTGTAAAATAAATATTAACAGATAAAATAGTTTAATTAGGCAACTTTAACTTTTTTTTATAATTAAAATAAGTTTAGAATTAGGTTTTTAATTAACTTTGAATTTTTAATTCCTTTACTTTATTTTCATAAAAACATAAAAAACACAAAAAATATTTTCTTTTAATAAATTAATTAATTAGTTTAATTATTAGTTATTAATTTCATTTAATTCAAAAAAGACAAAAAAAATCATTTCTTTTCTTAAAAGGGTCAAAACCCTTAGAACGTTCTCGATTAATTTTTATTCGCGCGCATTTACTTTATTTTGATTATTATGTAACTGCTTCAAGAATGTAATAGTAATTAGGTTTATCGCTTTATTTAATTTCTCGTACTTATTTACCAAAACGGGTCTTTGTATTTTTGGCAATGTATAGACCCGCGCCTTGTAATAGCGTAGAATTTATATTTCCGCAATTTACTTTCCGCACCCCCTAACTGTTAACAATGCATGAAAGAATGTATGTAAATAAAATTAATCCGTAGCTCACAAATAACATGTACAAAGACAATTAACTGAAAAACAACACACAAAGCACATGCCACTCCTAGGGTACGCCTCACTGGTTGCCTCGAACGTGGTCATCAAGTATAGGACGTCTTAGAGGTCACCCTTTGTCCAAAGATCCAGTTGCCTCGAAACGGTTGCCTCGGATAAAAGGATCTAGGACATTAGGGTTACTTCTAACGTGTCCTACCATTGCTTCGGTGACCACACTGTCCCGATAATCGAATTGACCCGAACAACTCCAACGATGGTGCTACCTACCTCTCAATGGTGGGATAGCATTATCTAAAGGACTCTTACACAACTTAATTCCTTAGGGTAGGTAGATGACTCATGGGTACTTGCTCTTTTCAAAACAAACAAAATACTTTTCACACCTTACACTTTCAAAAAGTTTTCAAACAATACTTCATACACTCTTGAGGACTGATACAAGAGTTACCTAGAAGTTTTCAAACGAACTTTTTCAAAACCCACACACATTTGAAAAGAAAACAAATTTTGAAAACATCAGAGCAAGTACCTAAGAGCCCGTGGATAACCACGGATAGAAAGGGTGCTAACACCTTCCCTTTCTATAAATCTACCTCCCGAACCGAGAAACATTCTCGAATAAGGAATTTTGTTGTGCTTTTGTCCTTTCCATGTTGGAGAACATAAAAGACGGTGGCGACTCTTGCTTACCGCGACATTTTGCGAAACCAGCTTAAAAAACAGTCAGTTCTATTTCCACCGATCACAGGATTTAACCTTGAACTGTTGGAATTGTTGATGATAATCATCTTTCCTGAAAAGGTACAAGATTAATTATATGCGATGCATGAAGTGCATTGTGTGATGATGTTCTCAAAATAAATGAGATTATGTTATATGCAATATGTATGCGCATGTTAGGATGTATGAACATGAAATGCTATTGTGACATATATGAGTGTGATCGGTGGAAATAGAACTGACTGTTTTTAGATGGTTCGCGAAATGTCACGGAAGCAAGAGTCACCACCGTCTTTTATGTTCTCCAACATGGAAAGGACAAAAGCATAACAAAATTCCTTATTGAGAATGTCTCTCGGTTCGGGAGGTAGATTTATAGAAAGGGAAGGTGTTAGCACCCTTTCTATCTGTGGTTATCCACGGGCTCTTAGGTACTTGCTCTTATGTTTTCAAAATATGTTTTCTTTCCAAATGTGAGTGGGTTTGAAAAAAAGTTTCGTTTTGAAAGATTTCTAAGTGACTCTTGTATCTCTCCTCAAGAGTGTTTGAAAAATTTGTTTTGAAAGATTTCTAAGTGACTCTTGTATCTCTCCTCAAGAGTGTTTGAAAAATTTGTTTTGAAAACTTTTTGAAAGTGTTAGTGTGAAAAGATTTTTGTTTGTTTTTGAAGAGAGCAAGTATCCATGAGTCGTCTATCTACCCTAAGGAATTAGGCTGTGTAAAAGTCCTTAAGGTAGTGCCATCCCACCATTGAGAGGTAGGTAGCACCGCCGTTGGAGGTGTTCGGGTCAATTCGATTCGAGGGACAGTGTGGTCACCGAAGCAATAGTAGGACACCTTAGAAGTAACCCTAATGTCCTAGATCCTTTTTAATCTGAGGCAACCGTTTCGAGGCAACTGGATCTTAGACATAAGGGCGACCGCTAAAACACCCTATACTTGACGACCACTTTCGAGGCAACGAGTGAGGCGTACCCTAGAAGTGGCATGTGTATTGTGTTGTTTTCATGTTAACATTTATCTTGGATCATGCAATTGTGAGCTACGAGTCGTTTTTAATTATCATACATTCTTTCAGGCAATTTTAGCAGTTAGGAGTGCGGAAAATAAAATACGGAAAGGTAAAAGCTACGCTATTACAAGGCGCGGGTCTATACATCGCCAAAAACAAAGACCCGTTTTTGATAAAGATGCGGAAAGTAAAAAAGCAATAAACCTAATTACTATTACATCCTTGGAAGCAGTTACATAATAATCAAAAATAACATGCGAAAGAATTAAAATCAAGACGTCCTAGGGTTTTTGACCCTTTTGAGAAATTAAGAGTTTTTTTTGTCCTTTTGCTTGAAATTAAATTAAAATTAAACTTAATACTAATTTAATTAATTATTTACAAGAAAGCTATTTTTTTGTATTTTTTTTTGTATTTAATCAAATAAAGAAATTAAAATCAAAAGAAAACCCTAGTTCTAAGTTTATTTTAATTATTAGTGAAAATGTTAAAGTTAACCTAATTTAAGCTAATTAATTTATTTACATGTTATTTACAAAAATAATAATAATTAATAATGATAAAAATAATTAATTAAGAAAATGAGTAAAAGTGTCAAAACCTAATTCTATGCAATTTTTATTTATTAAGAAAAAGGATTAAAATCTAAAACCTAAATTATTAGTAGTTATTTACAAAAACAAGTTAATGGTGAAATTAATAAATAATTAAATATATTTACAATTTTGATTTTCTGATTTTTATTTGTGAAAAATTAATTTGTGGTGAATTAATGATAATAATTAAATCAATTGAAATAATTAAAAGAAAAGAAAAGAAATTGCAAACCAAAGGGGGGGTGATGGCCCAAAGTGGAGGTTTTTGTTGAGAAATTTTGGCCCAAGAAGACCAAGCCTCGTTGACTTTCCTGATTGCCTGCATGCTGTTTGACTGGAGCACACCATGGACTCCATCTCTTGGCCTTCAGATTGTTCATCAGGGCCATTTGGCAAGCTGACGCGTGGGGCTCATGGTGGAACGTTGGATGAGGCGCTGCACCTGAAAGCCTTGAGAAAAAATTTAACAATTATATGGGGGACCTGGGAATCGAACCCAGGTCCCAGTGGTGAACAAACACGTCACTAGCCACTCAACCATCGCGCTGTATTTGTAATAATAATAACCAACGAAAATAATATCTGAAAAGCAACAATTATGTTGGGACATCAAAAAAAATGCGCCATGTTTTGAATGATCCACTAGCATGCTTCCACGTCTGTTGTCTTCTTCGTTTTTCCTGCAAACATGAACAAGATAGCGGGGGTTTTAAACCCCCACAAACCAAAAGGCCCAATAATAGCGATTAGCAGCAGGCATCACATAAATTGAGCGCGAGGGTTTGGTTGAATTCGTCTGGCCTTGACGAATTCAACCATAGTCATGATGTGGTCCAATTTTTCCTTATGCATAAAGCCCTAATTGAGAGCTTCAGAAACCCTAGATTTCGTTCATGGTGGATTTTGATTCAGAAGGCTATAACTCAATTGGATTATACCAATCGCTTCAGAAGGTCCCTGTTAGCATAAATCAAACAAGAAAATAGATTAAAAGCGCATGAATCATGTTATGCAATTTTGGAAATATATTCAAACCGTGGGACTCGTGTTCTTTGATTCTTCGCGTGTTAGGACTGGTTTTTGATGGCAATGGCTTCCTGGAGACTCAGGCAATATGTTTGAATCAAAAGGAAGCTTTGAATTGCGCTGCAAATAGGAATTCAGTTTCCCCTTTTTCTTGAGTTTTTTGCAATTTGGTTATATGGTTTCAGCAGCAATTGTGCGTGTCCAAGCATAGGGTTTGCTTCTGCCTTTGTATTGGAACAGAATTAGGTTAAAATTAAGCCCAAAAGTCCATGAATTAATGTTTTCAATCTTTGATTTTCAATCATATAATTTCCAATCTTTTTTCAATCAAAACCTTGCCAAATATGGATGATTTTGCCTTTTTGATTGAGAAACGAGTTTGCCAGCTTGCCCTGATCTGATTTGCTTCACAAAAGATCCAAAAACCATATCTTTTTAATTTTCCTATAATTAAAACCAATTAAATGAATTAATATTAATATAAATTCAATTAATTAATTAAAAATAAGAAAATAAATCATTTTAAGTTCAATGGGTCGTGCATAGGCTTTGGGTAAAGTTTCAAGAAGGAATTTGAGGCCCATTAGCAAAAATGAAGTGTTTTAGGCAAGGTTGACTTTTGAAAGTTCCCAAAAATTTTCCCAACTTCTCTAATGCATATCTTGCTCAATGTTTAAGCTATGAACATGTTCTTGGACATTTTGGAAAGGTCTTGAAGTCCTCTAACCAATGCCTTTGCTCCCATGTAATTTTGATTTACCAATCTCAAGTTATGGTCTTTGACTTAAAGTGCCTTTTTGTTGACTTTTGAAAATGACCTATAATGTTGAAATTGATCTTTTTGTGAGAGCATTTCTTGGATTTGGAATATGCAGATGAGTTGTAGGAAATGTCATCCCCTTCAAAATGAGCATTGGATGGGATTTTTCTGATAAACCATGAAAAAGTTATGCCTTGGTCAATTTGCAGTTGACTTTTTCAGCTGTCCAAAAATAGAAACTTTTGCATCTTGAGACTTTGTGAGCCATGCTTGTGGAATCATGATCAAGGATTGATCAAATGATGATTGTGGCTTCAAAATAAGATGTTGACCAAAATTTTTGACTTTTGACTGTCAAATGACCATTTTACCCCTGTAGTTGACTGTGAAGCAATTAGGGCCTTTGACTATGCTACTTGATGCTGTGAGTCTTGAAACTTGACATATAGTTGCTTGACAATGTATATAGGCATATGGGACTTGATTGGACCCTTGGAAACCTCAACTTACTTGCAAGAACCAAAACCCTAATTTTTACTGTGTTAGGAGGCAATTGGACTATGCAACCCTTGAGATATTTTGAACCATTTGGAGATTGATCCTTGACAAATCTTGAAGAATATGGGAGAGAAAATTTTGGGGTACAACAGTTGCCCCTGTTCAATCTTCTTAGACCTGAGGATGTAGATTGGCTTGCGTGCCTTTCGTGATCCGAAGGTGGAAGATGATTGAACACTAGAGTGCCCAAAAATTTGCACTCGCATGGTGTAGTATCAGCATTGTGATGGCGGGAATGGGCTTATAGATGCCATTTGGAGAGATGGTGGATAGGAGGATGGGATTATAGATGCCATCTGGAGGTGTGACAGAACCTTGTCGGGACTGGGCTTATAGATGCCATTTGGAGGTGTCGATCGCGTAAGAGATTCCTTAGAGAGAACTTGCGTACCTGAGAAAGAGAGATAATTACCTGGCCTGTTACAGGGGTTGATCTTCAAACTCTTTATGTAGATATGCCCTGGCTAGATACAGGTATCGAATCTCTAAACTCTTCATGTAGAGGTGCCCTGGCTGGATACACGTATCGAGTCTACAATCAGTTACTCACAGATGTGCCCTGGCTAGATACAGGAATCGAATCTGGAATCAGTCGTCAACAGATATACCCTAAATGGATACAGGAATCGAATCTTCAAACTCTTCAGACATGCCCTGGATGGATACAGGAATCGAATCTGGAATTAGTCATCAACATATATACCCTGGCTGGTTACAGGAATCGAATCTTCAAACTCTTCAGACGTGCCCTGGTTGGATACAAGAATCGAGTCCAGAATAGTCGTCAACAGATATGCCCTGGCTGGATACAGGAATCGAATATTCAAACTCTTCAGATGTGCCCTGGCTGGATACAGGAATCGAGTCCGGAATTAGTCGTCAACAGATATGCCCTGGCTGGATACAGGAATCGAATCTTCAAACTCTTCAGACGTGCCCTGGCTGGATACAAGAATCGAGTCCGGAATAGTCGTCAACAGATATGCCCTGGCTGGATACAGGAATCGAATCTTCAAACTCTTCAGACGTGCCCTGGCTGGATACAGGAATCGAGTCCGGAAATAATCGTCAACAGATATGCCCTGGCTGGATACAGGAATCGAATCTTCAAACTCTTCAGACGTGCCCTGGCTGGATACAGGAATCGAATCTGGAATTAGTCATCAACAGATATACCCTGGCTGGTTACAGGAATCGAATCTTCAAACTCTTCAGACGTGCCCTGGATGGATACAGGAATCGAGTCTGGAATTAGTCGTCAACAGATATGCCCTGGCTGGATACAGGAATCGAATCTTCAAACTCTTCATACGTGCCCTGGCTGGATACAGGAATCGAGTCAGGAATTTCTTCATGCAGATATGCCCTAGCTAGATACAGTTGTCGAATCCACAAGTAATCGCTCACAGATATGCCCTGGCTAGATACATGTATCGAATCTGGAATTGCGACAGTTGATAGTAATCATCTTTGTATTGACTTTTTTTCCTGAAAAGGCGAAACATTAGTTGTATGCAATGTCATGATGTATGAACTGCGTGATGTTCTCAAAATAAATGAGATTGTATGTTCATGATGCGTATATGCATGCTATAATGTATGAAGATGTGATGTTTATGACTGTATTTTTGTCTACGAAAATAAATCCTTGACGGATGCCGGGAAGTTAAATCCTGGGCTGATGTTTGAAGAATAGAGTTCTTCATTTCCGCTGGGGATGATGGTTGCGAGAATACACCTGTAGGAGAAGATGACTCCGTTGGGGAATAAACTTTGTTGAAGAGATTATTCTGCGGGGAAATATTCTGTGGGAAGAGATACTCTGCTGAGGAGAGATACTCTACTGAGGTTTTGAATGAGAACTCCGCTGGGGATTCCATTGATGTGTTACGTTGGGGATTTAATGAACCCCGCTGGGGGATAGGAAGAACTTCGCCGGGGACGATCTTCCCGCTGTAATAAGCTGAGGGTAACCCAATTATATCCTGGTGAGGAAATAACCTTTGAATAAAACTGGGAGACGCGCTAGTGCTCTGCAGGGGATAAGCCTCCAGAATCTACTGGGGATAAGCTTCCTGAATCTTACTGGGGAGATTGATTCAACTCTCCTGGAGAAACTTTTTGGACTGTATTAGGGAAGTGGCTCCACTGGGGTGTTTGTATTCCGCCGGGGAACAATCTTAGATCAAGATTGTCGGGGATGCTTGTTAAGGATGTTTGTATACTCTGTTGGAAAATATTGAGATCTTATGGGGGATAATCCAACTTCCTTAAGGCTGGCTGTAGGCTAACTCTGCTTGGGGAGAGCGTTGACTTGCTGGAGATACTGTGCGTTATCAGGGCTGACGGGAGACCAACTCTGCTTGGGGAGAATTGTTGAATCTTGTCTTACTCGGCGGGGAGTGAAGGTATCTGGGTTACATTCTTCAGCCGAACTTACCTTGGTACCTTGGTGGATAGAGCAACTAGATCGCTTAGGCAACTCATTATTGCCCCTGTTTCTAATGTCACCCGTAATTAGTCCTTCGTTTCGCATGCAAATATTTATGAGTTAGCAATTAGTGTCAAATGCATATATCAAAAATGAACATTGGACGTTCTTTGCAAAACAAAACAGAAAAAGGAAAATAGTTGGCAATTTATCTGAAAAGTGAATTTGTATTGATTGTGGAATTTGCATGTAAATAGGCATTTTATGTACAGGAGGCTGACGTCCTAGTAAGAGAACGCCGCCGAACAACAGAGTTTATACATTTTGTGAAAAGGAAAACAAAACAGCTATGTGAAAAGGAATAATCCCAATGGGTTCCAACTCTGCTATCGCCTTTATGTCTTCAAGCGTCTCATCACTTGGCTGCTCAATTGAAGATGAAGTTGATTGATCGATGCCGTCTGAACCTGATATTTGATACCGGATTCTGGATGCAAGGTGATTCAATGAGACATAATATTACGCTTTAATCCCTAACTTTTGCCTGGACCGCCCTTTCGGGTTTTCAGTCCACCGGGAAACCCATTTTTGCTAAAGCCGCCTTTTCAGGTTTTCGACTTGCCGGGTGTACAAATTTTTTTTCATTTTTCATCCCTTATTTTTGCCTGAACCCTTTTGGTTCGCCGGGAAGCCCTTACTTTTTCCTAGGTGTGTCAACCTAGCGGGTCTTTAATTCATGCATAGTATCTTTTTACTATGTCTGCATTGGCGGGGTGAGGAAGGTCGTCACCATCCATATTGGTTAGGATCATGACTCCTCATGAGAAGACATGTTTAACCACAAATGGCCCTTCGTACGTAGGGGTCCATTTGCCCCTGGGATCACTTTGAGGAAGAATGATGCGCTTTATTACCAAGTCTCCGACTTGATACTCTTGTCGTCTGACTTTCTTTTTAAATGCCCTGATCATCCGTTTTTGGTACGTCTGACCATGACAAATAGCAGTGAGTCTCTTTTCGTCGATTAAGTTTAACTGATCAAGTCGAGTCTGGATCCAGTCATCTTCGCTCAAGCCTGCATCCTTCATTATCCGGAGAGAGGGTATCTGGACTTCAATCGGTAAGACTGCCTCCATGCCATAGACCAAGGAAAAGGGGGTTGCCCCGGTTGACGTTCTTGCTGAGGTAAGGTACCCATGAAGAGAAAACGGTAACATCTCGTGCCAATCCTTATAGGTCACTGTCATCTTCTGCACAATCTTCTTAATGTTTTTATTAGCCGCTTCTACAGCCCCATTCATCTTTGGCCGATAAGGAGAAGAGTTGTGATGCTGTATCTTGAATTGCTCACAGAGCTCAGTAATCATCTTGTTATTAAGGTTGGTACCATTGTCCGTAATGATCCTTTCCGGGACGCCGTATCGACAGATCAGGTTATGTCGAATGAACCGTGCCACGGCGTTCTTGGTTACAGTAGCATAGGAAGCTGCTTCAACCCACTTCATAAAGTAATCAATTTCTACCAGGATGAAGCGATGCTCGTTGGATGCCGTAGGTTTGATCTCGCCGATCATATCAATGCCCCACATTGCAAAAGGCCAAGGCGCTGTCAAGACATTCAGAGGGACTGGAGGAACGTGCACCTTATCCGTATAGATCTGGCACTTATGACACGTCCAAGAATGTTGATAACATTCGGCTTCCATTGTGGACAAGAAATATCCTGCCCGAGGGATTTTCTTTGCCATGGTATGTCCACTGGAATGCGTTCCGAAGGTACCTTCATGCAGTTTTGCCATGATTCTTTCTGCTTCAGTCTTATCCACACAACGCAGTAAGGTTGAATCATGGTTTCGCTTGTAAAGAACGTCGTTGCTGAGGAAGAACTTTGCTGCGAACCTTCTCAGAAACTTCTTGTCATTGACAGATGCACCTTCGGGGTATTCTTGAGCTTCCAGATACCTCTTCACCTCATGATACCAAGGTTTTTCAGTTACCATCTCAGTCTCAAGATCACAGCAATATGTAGGTTCGTCCAACTTCCAGATAATGATCCGAGGAGCTTCGTTATCCCATTTGACCTTGAACATAGAAGACATCATAGCCAGCGCGTCCGCCAACTGATTCTCCTCTCTTGGGAAGTGTTCAAAAGTTATCTCCGTGAAATGGGGGATCAATGTCAACACACATTCTTTGTAAGGAATAAGATTTGGGTGTTTCGTATCCCACTCGCCTTTGATCTGATTGATCACGAGAGCGGAATCTCCGAAGACACTCAGAAACTTGATCCTTAGGTCAATTGCAGCTTGGAGACCCATGATACACGCCTCATACTCCTCCATGTTGTTGGTGCAGTTGAAGCATAGTCGGGCAGTAAGTGGAGTATGAGTGCCTTTGGGGGATATGATCACAGCGCCGATACCGTTACCCAAAGCGTTGGAGGCTCCGTCAAAGTGCATGGACCATCGGGATCCTTCCTCAGGTCCTTCATCCGGTCCAGGTACTTCACAATCAGTCACTACCATGATGTTTTCGTCAGGAAATTCAATGTTCATTGACTGGTAGTCGTCTACTGCCTGGTGTGCCAAATGGTCTGCCAATACACTTCCTTCGATTGCTTTCTGAGTTGTGTACTGGATGTCGTATTTGGTCAAGATCATTTGCCATCTCGCTATTCTTCCGGACAGAGCAGGCTTTTCGAATATGTACTTTATTGGATCCATTTTTGAAATCAACAGAGTAGTGTGAGTCAGCATATACTATCTCAGCCGGCGAGCACCCCATACCAAAGCGCAGCAAGTTTTCTCGAGCAGTGAGTATCGGGTCTCACAGTCGGTAAACTTTTTGCTAAGGTAATAAATGGCATGCTCTTTTCGGCCAGACTCGTCATGCTTCCCCAGCACACACCCCATTGAGCTGTCAAGTACCGTCAAGTATAGTATTAGAGGTCTCCCTTCAACCGGTGGCATAAGAATGGGTGGTTCTTGGAGATACTCCTTGATTCTGTCGAAAGTGGCCTGACATTCATCATTCCAACGTACTACTTGATCTTTCTTCAGCAGCTTGAAGATTGGTTCACAGGTAGCAGTTAGGTGCGAGATGAATCGGGAAATGTAATTCAGATGTCCTAGAAAGCCTCTGACTTCTTTCTCTGTCTTGGGAACTGGCATCTCTTGTATGGCTTTAACCTTGGCAGGGTCTACTTGAATACCTTGGTCGCTTACGACGAAGCCTAGCAACTTCCCAGATCTTACCCCGAAGGTGCACTTGTTCGGATTCAACCTCAGCTTGTACAACTTTAGACGGTCAAACAATTTCTGTAGGTGGTCAAGGTGTTCCTCCTCATTTTGGGACCTTGCAATCATATCATCGACGTATACTTCAATCTCATGGTGGATCATGTCATGAAATAAAGCAACCATGGCACGTTGGTAGGTTGCCCCAGCATTTTTCAACCCAAAAGGCATGACCTTGTAGCAGAAGGTGCCCCACTGAGTAACAAAAGTAGTCTTTTCCATATCTTCAGGAGCCATTTTGATCTGATTATAACCTGAAAAGCCATCCATGAAGGAGAACACCTTGTGCTGAGCAGTATTGTCAACCAGAACGTCGATGTGAGGCAGAGGGAAATCATCCTTGGGGCTCTCCCTGTTCGAATCCCTGTAATCAACACACATTCTGACCTTACCATCTTTCTTCGGCACTGAAACCACGTTGGCAACCCACTGAGGGTACGAAGTCACTGCTAGAAACCCGACATCAAATTGTTTCATAACCTCAGCTTTGATCTTCTCGGACATCTCTGGACCCATACGGCAGACCTTCTGTTTAACCGGAGGGCAGTCTTCCTTGGTAGGGAGGTGATGAACCACAATGTCGGTATCCAACCCAGGCATGTCTTCGTAAGACCAGGCAAAGATTTCCACATAATCGTGCAACATCTGAATTAATCGTTGTTTCACGCTGAGTTCCAGATTGGCACCAATCTTGACTTCCTTTCTGTCTATCTCAGTACCCTGATTTACCGTTTCCACTGGCTCTTCATGTGGCTGAATGGTCCTCTCTTCCTGGAGTAGCAGTCTTGCAAGCTCACCAGGCACTTCGCAATCATCTTCACCTTCGTCTTCAGCTAAGTTGATCGGATTTTCGAAGTCATAATTGGCAGTAGCAGAGTCGTTACCAGTGAGATCCAGAGTGGATTGAAACCTGTATAAGTGAGTGTGTGTTAATATAGCTGTTTTGCAATATATAAAGAAAGAAAGGGAGCACAAGATTTGAAATACGAAAAACGTCCAATGTTTTATTCATGATATATGGAAATGACAAGTAATAAGCCCTCATAAATGAAGCCAACGGTGCCCCGGGTAAGATACCGGGCCATAAAGTTTCACATTATTGTTCGTTACACATTTAAAAACAAAGGAATTCATTACGGAGTAACAAAAGTAACAGGTATGTAGTCTTTAGCAGTCCAATTGTTCAGTCCACCGTCGGTCGTCGGGTAGATCCAGCTGTCAAATTCAGATTCCTCCGCATCGCCTTCAATAGCATTCACTCCCGGGTTGGTGATGAATACGGGAGGTCTTCCAATCCTTGCTTTACGTACAGCCCTCTGAGCCTCTGCAGTGAAACCCAGCCCAAACTTGTCAGTCTTTGGAGTAAAATCAGGGAGCCTGCCCCAGTTTGCACATTCACCTTTCTCAATCACAGCTCGGGCGTCTTTCAAGGAAGCCATCTTCAAGGGAGAGTCTTCTTCAATCACTGTCTCTGCTGACGCCAATGTTGGAGGCACCTCTTCAAAGTGTTGAAAGGGGGTCTCAATGAACTCCCCGTCCATCTCTATATACCGAAACGAGTTAAGATGACTAACCATGTATTCTTCCTCCCCCTGCACTGTAACTATCTTCCCTTTGACCGGGTACTTGAGCTTTTGATGTAGAGTGGAGGTCACAGCTCCAGCCTTGTGGATCCAAGGACGACCCAACAAACAAGAATAGGATGGTCGGATGTCCATCACATAGAATGTTGAGTCAAAGACTTGAGAACCAACCCGGATTGGAATGTCCACTTCACCATGTAACATCCTCTTCGACCCGTCAAAGGCCCGGACAATAATGTTACTAGGCTTCAACTCCAAACCCTCACCATCCAACCTGTCTAAGGCCTTTTTGGGCAATACGTTCAGTGAAGAATCGGTTTCTACCAACACATGGGCGAGAGTAGTGCCCCTGCATTCAATGGAGACATGCAGGGCATCGTTGTGGTTCTTTCCCTTGGCGGTCAGATCAGCGTCAGAGAAACCCAGACCATTATCAGCGGTTAAGTTGGCCACACAATCAGTAAATTGATCGGCAAACGTCTCTTGTGGCACATGGGCCGTCTTCAGGAAGGAGATTAGGGCCTTGGCATGGGCCTCTGAGTACAACAACAGTGATAGCATAGAGATTTTAGAGGGGGTGTGCCCCAACTGTTCAATGACGTTGAAATCAGTCTTCTTGATAATCTTAAGGATTTCTTCCATCTCTTGTTGGGAGGCTTCATCACTAACAGTCTTCGGTGCCTCCATCTGGGCAGGCACATCAGCAATCCCTTTTCCCCGAGTGTCAGACGACTCGGCAGCGGGGGTAGAAACTTGATCAGGAGAGGAAACAGGCGCACAGGCAGGTGTGACAACAAAAGGTATTTGAATAGTAGGAGGTGCAATATCAGGCGAGAAGAGCCTGCCACTGCGAGTAACTTTAGCAGGACCGCTGATGTTACTGATGCCGATACTAGTATTGAACTCTTGTTTTACTCCGAGCACATACACATCTGCCCCATAGTGCCACGGGACAGCCTTGTTAGATTTATAGGGGAGGGGCCCCAGAACAGTAATGATGATGGGTGCAACAGACGTGATTTTGACTTGCTTCCTCGGGGGAGCCTTGGTAGGATTGTTGAAAATGGTGACAACGGATACATCTTCAGTAGGAACAATAGGAACAGCGGTCTTCTTGAATAAGATATCTTTGCTATCCATCAGGTTTTGGACGCCTGACTTCAGCAACGGACAGCCAGTAGGTGAAACAGCACATAGAAGGCAACCCTTGCTACAACCCGGAAATAAACCGGCTAGCAACAGGTTCCTCTTGACAGTCAATAAAGGAGTAACAATCTCATCCACAGAACCTACATATAGATCTTCCTCAATAGCATTTACTCCATGCTGGGGCATAGGAGCAGTCACAACGTTGGGCCTTTTGGGCGCCTCAAACTGTATTTCCTTGGCATCGATAAGGTCCTGGACCTTATTCCTCAGGGCCTAGCAATCATCAGTAGAATGCCCCGGGCTATCAGAGTGATAAGAACAGCGGGCGTTGGGATTGTACTTTGGAGAGGTTGTGTTTACCACCTTCGGAGCTTCTCTGACAGTTACCAAGTTGGTTGATAGCAGTTGCGGCAAGATATGAGACAAGGTCATACTAAGCCGAGTGTATTCTCTTCTGGGACTCTCATCCCTTGGTTGGTTAGGTTGCCGAGGAGTGACAGCAAGCTTTGAAATCACCACCGCGTTGACAGCTTGGCGGCGTTCTGGTTTATTTTGTCTCCTGGGACCATACACAGCACTGGCTTCTTTCTTGAAAGGCTTCTTTTCAGAACTTGAGGATGCACCTTTCTGTATCTTCCCCGATTTCATACCAGCTTCTATCCTTTCACCAGTCAGAATGAGGTCTGTAAACCCTGCAGAAGAATTGCCAATCAGGTGGTTGAAGAACGGCCCAGACAGGGTTCCCAAGAACATGTCCACGAGTTCACGGTCAGTCAATGGTGGCTGCACCCTGCAAGCCAGGTCTCTCCATTTTTGTGCGTACTCTTTGAAACCTTCTCCCGATCCTAGCGACATACCCTGGAGTTGGGTACGTGTAGGGGCGAGGTCGGCATTATACTGATACTGCTTATAAAAAGCAGTAGCCAAGTCCTCCCAGTTACGAATATTGGCTTCATCCAGCTGATAGAACCACTCGAGTTGAGCCCCTGAAAGGCTCTCCTGGAAGAAATGGATCCATAAGTTCTTGTCCACAATATATGGTTGGATCTTCCGCACATAAGATCTGAGATGTAGCTTAGGGCAGGAAACCCCGTCATACTTCGCAAAAGATGGTGCCTTAAACTTATGTGGGATTACTACCCCAGAAGATAAACCCAGATCTCCAAAATCCAACCCAAGCACCTGTTGAATTTCCATGGCACTCAGACGATCCTCTAACTGCTTGTACCTGTCTTCAGCGGGAGGGTACTGCTCTTCATTGAAATCTGTCTCGTTGTCAGAGACCACAGGACTAGGAACCCTTCCCCCTTGGGGATTGCCTTTCCCTACAGAAGAAACAGCTTGATCATCCTCATTACGTAGTGTATTACCAAACCTCCGTCCAGTGTTGAATAGTACAGTTCTCTTCTTCTTCTTCTTGACCAGCAGAGCCTTCAATTCCTCTTGACCTTGGGCTAAACTCATGATCAACTCTTGGAACTGGGCGTTTTGGGCCTGGAGGGCCTTGATGGATTGCTCAGTAGATGATTCAGGATTCATGATGAGACGAGCTGAAATAAACAGCGAAGAAGATTAAGCAACCTGTAAAAAAGAGTACCTGCTATGCACATGATGCATGATATGCTGTTTATGCAATGCATTCAAGGGTTCGAAAGTTCAAATTTGTTGTAGACAAAAAGGAACACACGTTATCATTAAGAAATAATTTTTCAGTACATCAAGGCCTCATGGGCAAAACATTACAAAGTAAGTTAATCCCAAAAGACACTGCGCATCCTCTTTGGAGCTATGTAAGTGTTGAGAGTCTTTTCCTCGTGCAGTAGGCGGTTGAGCTCCAAGACCTTCTTCTCACTGGCATGTAGACTGGCTTCAAGAGAATTCCGTTCTTCCTTAAGCTGGATCCAGCTCTTCTGCATTTCTTCCCAGGATGTAGGCATGTCAGGATGTTGAATGGTGTATGAGACCTCTCCTTCCAACACTGGCTCTTTGATCACAGGGAGAACATGAGGATATGGCATCACCAGCTTCTGGGAGCGGGCTCGTACCCACTTGAGATAAGGCTCCAACGGGATGGAGTTCTTGTGCCCCAGTGTCTTGCTGTCTACCTTGTTGGGCATCCTCCAAGCTCTGATAAATCTCTGGCGAAGTCCTTGTGCATCGTTGTCGAAGTCAAAAACTATGTCAGGAAGCAACATGCCATGAGGGTCATCCCTCCGAGCATATCCGAACTGTCTCAAAGCCAGACACGGGTTGTAAGTAATACCTCCTCTGATTCCAAGTAAAGGAACATTAGGAAACTCCCCGCAACGATCAATGATAGTGACGTCTTCTCTGGACCGAGAACACCAATGTATATCAGCATGCGTAAGAGTCATTAATCGTTGTGACCATCTCAAACCCCGCTCGTTCTTCAAAACTGATTGTGGAAGGTGCGAAATAAACCACCTTGCCAGGAGAGGAGTGCAGCACATGAGAACACCTATTTTTCTCATGGTTCGAGTGTAACATGAGTGAAGGATGTCCCCAAGCAACGTAGGTATAGGATTCCTGGACATGAAGATCTTGTCAGCATTGATATCTATAAGCTGATCGGGATTCGGGAATAACACCAACCCATAGACAAGGAGAGCCACAACTTCTTCAAAGGCTTGTAGGTCAAGGGAATTCCAACATTCTTGGGCCTTCTCAAACAGGAACTTTGCCAAGAATCCTTTGATACCACTTCTAACTTCCCAATGTCCCTTGATGTCAGATGGTTGTAGGCATAATGCTTTAGCAACCTCTTCAAGTTTGGGTTCCCTTTCCGTACCGTTGTAGGGTAGTTGACTAAGGATAAGGATCTTCAGAAGCTGGGAGAACTCTTCCAAGGTAGGCACCAGTTGATAATCCAGGAAAGTAAAGCACTGGTGCAACGGTTCAAAGAACTGGAAGAGGACCTTTATGATATCTTCCTCAATGTTGGTGTTGACCAAGCTGATGAGTCTTCCATGTTTCTCACTGAAAGAAGAGCTCTCGGGAATCCTGGATGTAAGCTCCTTAAGCTGAGGAGGGATCCTTACAAGGTTGATATGAATTGTCTTTCTGCGGATAGTTTCCATGTCCTACAAAACAAGAACAAAGATGAAGATTCGAACCCCTGAAGTGGTTAGTGGATGCATATGATGCTGTATGATGTTATGATATTATGATAAAACACACCACAAGTATCCACAAAAAGCAAACATGGTAAGGCACACAAGTCACACAAGACAGCCCTTACAGTTTAGGCCAGCATGGGGTCTAGGTATTACCCTCTTGAAGTTGGTGGGCTCAAAACTTGTCCTATCAAAAGTAACCGGGTTCTAAGGATCTCAATATCATTGGGTTTTTTTTGTGTTCATTGTTTTGGTTTAGCCACTGAACTGGCGATCAAAATATTCTAAGAAAACAACCCTCAATGAGTGTAGTATCGAGTATCTACCAACTTCGGACTGCACCAAAGTCGGTCATCTCACTACCCTAAAGAGGCCAGGATGGTCAAGTAAGGTTCCTAATGTCGATTGATGCTTAACGACACCACGCGGCGGCCCCGTACTCTCCTTGACTTGACTCAAGGGTTACCGGTACTCACCAAAGTGCCACATCAACGTAGCAACTACTTCAACCGTGTCAGTATACCCCGCACAGTTCCCTCACAGTTTTGTTGCTACTTTCTAGGAGGTATCCCCCAGATCCGGGTTAGGATCTATAGAACTCCCAAAACAGGCCCACAATATTAAAGCAATCAAAACAGGAAATTGAAAACATAAGTATAATTTATCCTAAGGTACACCTCACTTTAAGTATGTCCCCAGCAGAGTCGCTAGTTCTGTGATCGGTGGAAATAGAACTGACTGTTTTTAGCTGGTTCGCGAAATGTCGCGGAAGCAAGAGTCGCCACCGTCTTTTATGTTCTCCAACATGGAAAGGACAAAAGCACAACAAAATTCCTTATTGAGAATGTCTCTCGGTTCGGGAGGTAGATTTATAGAAAGGGAAGGTGTTAGCACCCTTTCTATCCGTGGTTATCCACGGGCTCTTAGGTACTTGCTCTTATGTTTTCAAAAGATGTTTGCTTTCCAAATGTGAGTGGGTTTGAAAAAAAGTTTCGTTTTGAAAGATTTCTAAGTGACTCTTGTATCTTTCCTCAAGAGTGTTTGAAAAATTTGTTTTGAAAACTTTTTGAAAGTGTCAGTGTGAAAAGATTTTTGTTTGTTTTTGAAGAGAGCAAGTACCCATGAGTCGTCTATCTACCCTAAGGAATTAGGCTGTGTAAAAGTCCTTAAGGTAGTGCCATCCCACCATTGAGAGGTAGGTAGCACCACCGTTGGAGGTGTTCGGGTCAATTCGATTGGAGGGACAGTGTGGTCACCGAAGCAATAGTAGGAAACCTTAGAAGTAACCCTAATGTCCTAGATCCTTTTTAATCTGAGGCAACCGTTTCGAGGCAACTGGATCTTAGACATAAGGGAGACCGCTAAAACACCCTATACTTGACGACCACTTTCGAGGCAACGAGTGAGGCGTACCCTAGAAGTGGCATGTGCATTGTGTTGTTTTCATGTTAACATTTATCTTGGATCATGCAATTGTGAGCTACGAGTCGTTTTTAATTATCATACATTCTTTCAGGCAATTTTAGCAGTTAGGAGTGCGGAAAATAAAATACGGAAAGGTAAAAGCTACGCTATTACAAGGCGCGGGTCTATACATCGCCAAAAACAAAGACCCGTTTTTGATAAAGATGCGGAAAGTAAAAAAGCAATAAACCTAATTACTATTACATCCTTGGAAGCAGTTACATAATAATAAAAAATAACGTGCGAAAGAATTAAAATCAAGACGTCCTAGGGTTTTTGACCCTTTTGAGAAATTAAGAGTTTTTTTTTGTCCTTTTGCTTGAAATTAAATTAAAATTAAACTTAATACTAATTTAATTAATTATTTACAAGAAAGCTATTTTTTTGTATTTTTTTTTTGTATTTAATGAAATAAAGAAATTAAAATCAAAATAAAACCCTAGTTCTAAGTTTATTTTAATTATTAGTGAAAATGTTAAAGTTAACCTAATTTAAGCTAATTAATTTATTTACATGTTATTTACAAAAATAATAATAATTAATAATGATAAAAATAATTAATTAAGAAAATGAGTAAAAGTGTCAAAACCTAATTCTATGCAATTTTTATTTATTAAGAAAAAGGATTAAAATCTAAAACCTAAATTATTAGAAGTTATTTACAAAAACAAGTTAATGGTGAAATTAATAAATAATTAAATATATTTACAATTTTGATTTTCTGATTTTTATTTGTGAAAAATTAATTTTTGGGGAATTAATGATAATAATTAAATCAATTGAAAGAATTAAAAGAAAAGAAAAGAAATTGCAAACCAAAGGGGGTGTGATGGCCCAAAGTGGAGGTTTTTGTTGAGAAATTCTGGCCCAAGAAGACCAAGCCTGGTTGACTTTCCTGATTGCCTGCATGCTGTTTGACTGGAGCACACCATGGACTCCATCTCTTGGCCTTCAGATTGTTCATCAGGGCCATTTGGCAAGCTGACGCGTGGGGCTCATGGTGGAACGTTGGATGAGGCGCTGCACCTGAAAGCCTTGAGAAAAAATTTAACAATTATATGGGGGACCTGGGAATCGAACCCAGGTCCCAGTGGTGAACAAACACGTCACTAGCCACTCAACCATCGCGCTGTATTTGTAATAATAATAACCAACGAAAATAATATGTGAAAAGCAACAATTATGCTGGGACATAAAAAAAAACGTGCCATGGTTTGAATGATCCACTAGCATGCTTCCACGTCTATTATCTTCTTCGCTTTTCCTGCAAACATGAACAAGATAGCGGGGGTTTTAAACCCCCACAAACAAAAAGTCCCAATAATAGCGATTAGCAGCAGGCATCACATAAATTGAGCGCGAGGGTTTGGTTGAATTCGTCTGGCCTTGACGAATTCAACCATAGTCATGATGTGGTCCAATTTTTCCTTATGCATAAAGCCCTAATTGAGAGCTTCAGAAACCCTAGATTTCGTTCATGGTGGATTTTGATTCAGAAGGCTATAACTCAATTGGATTATACCAATCGCTTCAGAAGGTCCCTGTTAGCATAAATCAAACAAGAAAATAGATTAAAAGCGCATGAATCATGTTATGCAATTTTGGAAATATATTCAAACCGTGGGACTCGTGTTCTTTGACTCTTCGCTTGTTAGGACTGGTTTTTGATGGCAATGGCTTCCTGGAGACTCAGGCAATATGTTTGAATCAAAAGGAAGCTTTGAATTGCGCTGCAAATAGGAATTCAGTTTCCCCCTTTTCTTGAGTTTTTTGCAATTTGGTTATATGGTTTCAGCAGCAATTGTGTGTCCAAGCATAGGGTTTGCTTCTGCCTTTGTATTGGAACAAAATTAGGTTAAAATTAAGCCCAAAAGTCCATGAATTAATGTTTTCAATCTTTGATTTTCAATCATATAATTTCCAATCTTTTTTCAATGAAAACCTTGCCAAATATGGATTATTTTGCCTTTTTGATTGAGAAACGAGTTTTCCAGCTTGCCCTGATCTGATTTGCTTCACAAAAGATCCAAAAACCATATCTTTTTAATTTTCCTATAATTAAAACCAATTAAATGAATTAATATTAATATAAATTCAATTAATTAATTAAAAATAAGAAAATAAATCATTTTAAGTTCAATGGGTCGTGCATAGGCTTTGGGTAAAGTTTCAAGAAGGAATTTGAGGCCCATTAGCAAAAATGAAGTGTTTTAGGCAAGGTTGACTTTTGAAAGTTCCCAAACATTTTCCCAACTTCTCCAATGCATATCTTGCTCAATTTTTAAGCTATGAACATGTTCTTGGACATTTTGGAAAGGTCTTGAAGTCCTCTAACCAATTCCTTTGGTCCCATGTCATTTTGATTTACCAATCTCAAGTTATGGTCTTTGACTTAAAGTACCTTTTTGTTGACTTTTGAAAATGACCTATAATGTTGAAATTGATAACTTTTTGTGAGAGAATTTCTTGGATTTGGAATATGAAGATGAGTTGTAGGAAATGTCATCCCCTTCAAAATGAGCATTGGATGGGATTTTTCTGATAAACCATGAAAAAGTTATGCCTTGGTCAATTTGCAGTTGACTTTTTCAACTGTCCAAAAATAGAAACTTTTGCATCTTGAGACTTTGTGAGCCATGCTTGTGGAATCATGATCAAGGATTGATCAAATGATGATTGTGGCTTCAAAATAAGATGTTGACCAAAAAATTTGACTTTTGACTGTCAAATGACCATTTTACCCCTGCAGTTGACTATGAAGCAATTAGGGCCTTTGACTGTGCAACTTGATGTTGTGAGTCTTGAAACTTGACATATAGATGCTTAACAATGTATATAGGCATATGGGACTTGATTGGGCCCTTGGAAACCTCAACTTCTTTGCAAGAACCAAAACCCTAATTTTGACTGTGTTAGGAGGCAATTGGACTGTGCAACCCTTGAGATATTTTGAACCATTTGGAGATTGATCCTTGACAAATCTTGAAGAATATGGGAGGGAAAATTTTGGGGTAAAACAATGAGCATGGGAAAATAAATCCATGACTGCTGCTAGAGAGTACTGGAAATTGAATTCCTGACCGTTGTAGAAAAAATTGGTTCTTCTACCTCCGCTGGGAATGGTGAACAGAGATGACTATGCCGTGGATTTACTCCTTTCTGTTTGTGAATATTCTGCCGGGGAGAGACTCTGCATGAGAATAACTCTGCGGGGGAATAACTTTGTTTGAGAGAGGAGATGCCTTGCTGGAAGATTTTTCTGATTCAGAGAAATTAACATCGCATGGGGATGAACTTCCATAGTTGGAGGAATAAACTATGTTGGGGATTGAGCTTCTGTGTTAAGAGAAATAAACTCTGCTTGGGAGACGACTTTATGAACCACTTGGGATTATAAAATTCGACTGGGGAATATAGACGTTGGCTCTCTGAAGGAACTTTGCTGGGGAAAGTAACTCCTGTTTGGGGAAGCCGATGTCAAAGCTTTGGTTGTCTCTACTCTATGGGAAGTGTAGACGTCACGGGGTCTCCTGTAACAGTGACTTTGTTTCAAAGTTGTCCCTGCCCCTGTACATGTTAGAGGAAGTACCTACAGAGGATTTGTGGATGGATCTATGTGTTGAAATAAGTGTCAGAATGACATCCGTCTCTGGATCGTATCTGAACTGTATATGAAGAGAATCTGAATAAGTATCAGGATGACATCTGTCTCTGGATCGTAACTGAACCGTTTCTAGATGAGAATCTGGAGTGAGTGTCAGGATGACATCTATATTTGGATCGTACCTGAACCGTTTCTAGATGTGAATCTGCTTTATTCAGAATATTTCCGTTGGGGAAGGGAAACTCTGTAATCTTCTTGGGGAATCCCGAGAAGCTTGGAGACTTCATTGGGGAATTTTCATTGGAATAGTAATTTGGATATTTTGCTTTGCCGAGGGTATGAGAACAATTGACATCAATAGGCTATAAGCTGATAATATGGCGGTGACCTTGTAGTAGAATGCCCCTGTCTCAATACCTGTTGTAGAAAATATCAACCAGAGATTTTGTAGATGGTTTGACTGTTATCCCAACTCCTTGGTGAATGCAGATCAGGGTAATAAACTTTCTACTGATTAGACAAGTGACGAGATGACGGGACGTAGTCATACGCTTTAATCCCTAACTTTTTCCTGGACTGTCTTTTCAGATTTTCAGTCCATCGGGATACCCTTTTTTCGCCCCAAGCCGCCTTTTCAGGTTTTTGACTTTCCGGGTGTAGAGTTTTTTTTCCAAATGTATATCCCTAACTTTTGCCCGAACCCTTTTGGTTCACCGGGATGCCCTTATTTTTGCCTAGGCCAGTCAACATAGCGGGTATTTTCATGCGTAGTCTTTTCTGACTATGTCCACATTCACCGGGTACAGAGAATTGTCATTTTCCCTAGTAGTATGTGTTGCCACACTTCCAGAAGATTATTGCTTGATCGTACAAGATTCGTTGCTGGAATTCATGTCCAATGCTCCAAGTGATTCAGGTAGAGATCTGCCCCTGGCTATTTGACATTTTTGAGAGATTATTTTGAATCTTGACTTGACTTCCCCAGATGATGAACAATGATCACGCCGTTCCCCTTGGTTGGAAGTGTTTTCCACTTGAGGTGATTCTGTCCACTGGGAAGATTTTTGTTCACTAAATATCCGTTGTGCGAATTTCTCTGCTGTTGAAAAATAGTCATATGAAAACAATGGTGTTTTAAGAATGCAAAGCTTATGTTTGTCTTGAAGTTTGAAAATTCATTTTTTAGTAAAACAAACAAATTTTGTAAAAGTGTGATATCAACTCGGGATTTATAGTGAACCCTACTGAAGTCAGGATACCTTTTGTAACAATATGCTTTGGAACTAACTCATGCTTCAGCTAGGACTTTTAAGGGTTATAATGTGGCATGGTTCATGGTTCAAGAAACAAAGGATAAAGGCTCAAATTTTATTTGTATCCAACCCACTCTTCGTGATGTTCTTTAGTCCTATGCTCAACTAGTTGCGCATTTAGATCCCCATTGAGTCTGGCATCTTGTCCTTGATGTTCCAATGATGGTTTGGATACTGAAACTTTATTTGGAAGAGGCAGTCATTTTGTAATCTTTTTTTTATTGAGGATTGGTAGGACCTCTTTTTTTATTATTATCCCTTCTTTTTCCTGAACTGTTTCTTTTGTGATTACAGCCAGCGGGATGCCCTGGTTTTTTTCTTAAGTCTCCTTCATAATTTTTGACTTAGTGGGCTTTCATTTTGAGAGATAATGTCTTCCTGTTATTAATGACTATGCGGAACCATCACCGTGTTTTGATTTGGAAGGACGTCTTTGATGCCATTCATTATGTATGAAGTAGAATATTATGACTGAATGCGCATCTGAATTAACTGAGAAACTACCCTGCCCCAGGTTATGAGTAAGGGTTTTAATTTGTGTGAAAAGAAAACTCCTACTTCTTAGGCTCAAAGGGGTTGACTAGGGATTATCTTCCTTATAACTCCACAGTTTGGGATTTGAAACAACACTTATACATCGTCAGCGGGGTCTGTTTAAAAGCATACTGTGGAGATTGTGGCATTATTTTCTTCATCCTCCCTCTAAAGGCTTAGAGTTTTTGATCGAGAGTTGAATATCACAAAAAGGGAAGCAGTTTAAATATAGTGAATATGAATGAATTGGTTCAACACAGACATATGCAATGCATTGATAAAGTAACAGAGTTTGACATGAACAAATGTTCGAACAATCAAAAGAAAATTAAAAATTGAAAATTATAATGAACAAAAGCCTCTTTGCCTGAACTTGTCGCTTCAGATGGTGTGTCTTTGAGGGATGGAAGAAGAACTCAGCCTGGACATCTTGTGTAAACTCCAGCACCCCTTCATCAATCAAGTTTTGAACTTCATATTTCAACCTCCAATAGTCGTTAGTATCATGCCCCGGGCTGTTGGAGTGGTATGCACACCTTTCATCAGGATTATAGTTAGGGGATGAAGTCTTGGGATTCGGAAGAGGTCCAATCAACGTAATCAAATTTATCCTCAACAGGTGTTGCGAAGCTTGAGACAGCGACATGTTGAGTTTGGTAAACTTCCTTTTGGGTATATACGGCTTACTCTGATTAACCCGTTGTTTTTGGCGAGGTTGTTGTTGGACCCGTGATGTGGTAGAAATTTGGAAAAGTCCACTCTTCACCAAACCAGCCTCTTGTATTCTCGGAATTTGATCAATGACTTGGTCCTAAACCTCGATTGTTTGCTTCATACAGTTGCAGCCGTCTTGATGAAGTTTTCCGATAATGGCTCATAGCTCTTCTTGTCCCTTGGATAAGTTTAAGAACATTTCCATGAACTGAGCCTCTTGAGTTTGGAGATCTCTGTGGTCTTGTTTGAGAGCCATTGTTGAAATAAACAGTGAGAACATGAGAGATTTGTACTGGAGATTACATGTCATGCAATGACATGTATGATATGCAAATGTTTTGAAGGATCTCGCGGGGTAAACAAGAAAATGTCAGAAGTTGAAATTTGCAGCTTTGATTGAAGAACTTTGTATCGTTAAGTGTCCTTCTACGAGAGTCAAGCTCACCATATCAAGTGGGTTATAGCCCTTGACTCAAGTTATCATGTTTTGGCCTTTTGACGACATTGGCTAGAGGAAAATAAATCCCCTTGCTAGACGTCTGGTTCATCATAACCTGCATAAGAGGTCCTCGAGATCCTTGAAATGGTTAGTATGATATGTCATGTTATGATGCTATGATGTGTATGCTATGCATCAAGCAAAAATGCAGGGTAAGAAACTAATTTATTGGATTTATACAAATAAGGTCCTGCAAGGAATACAAACAAAGCCCTGCAATGAGTTCAAATTATTAGGAAAAGAAAGAAAACAAGTCACACAAGTAGCCTTAGGTTTAGGCTTGCATGGATTCCATAGGTAAGTACCCTCTTAAAGTTTAGTTGGTTTCAAACATGTCTTAGAAAAGTAACCGGGTTCTAAGGATTCTCAACATCATTGATCATCCTTTATCGGGCATTGTTTCAGCTCAGGCAAGCTTTTCTTGCGGCCCAAATATCCCAAAAGTATGATCTCAATGAGTGTAGCATCGAGTATCAACCAATCCTCAGCTTTATACCGAGGTCGGCTATCTCACTACTTTCTAATGGCCAAGTTTGTTCAACTAAGGTTCTAAGGTCCGTTAGTGCTTCACGACACCACGCGTCGGCCCTGTATTCTGCTCGTTTCAACATGAAGGATACCAATACCAACCAAAGTGTCACATCAACACAGCCATCGCTTAAACCATATCGGTCTATGCCGTACAGTCTCCACGATCTATTGTTGTTTACCTAAAAAGTGTCCCCAGATCCGAGTGTAGGATCTTCAATAATACCCAAGCAAAAACCCTTAAAGATAAAGCAGACAAAACAAACAAGAAGAAAAATGACTTAGATCCTAAGGTATACCCCACTTTATTAATTTTCTCCAGTAGAGTCGCCAATTATGTGGTACCGTGACAGAACCGACTGTTTATACTGGTTTGCGTTTTTTGTTCGCAAATGTCGCAGTAAGCAAAAGTCGTCACCGACTTTTCTTTTATCCGATAAAGGAAAGGGTGAAAAGAATAGAAAAATACATTTTTTCGAGATTTCTGAGTAAGGGGGGTAGATTATGGAAAGGGAAGGTGTTAGCATCCTTTCCATCCATAGTTTTCTACGGGCTCTTAGATGCTAGCTCATGTTTTGAAAATTGCTTGTGCTTTGTATGTTTTGAAGTTTATTTTGAAAATGCCTCAGTGCAACAATTCTCTTTGTGATAACTCTTATATCAGTCCTCAAGAGTGTTGACAAGGCGAATGTTTTTGAAAGTGTTTTGAAATATTTTTATGTAGGTGCAAAAAGTTGTTTTGAGCAAGCATCTAAAAACTTATCTACTTATACTCAAAAATGTCGTTCTTTTCCTCCTAACCTTTAGACAGTGCTATCCTACTATTAGTGAGTAGGTAACCCTAATCGTTGGATGTTGAGGGACTATCGAAAGGGACGTTTATGGTCATTGAAGGCAACATGTAGGGAAACCTTAGCAGTTCGAAGGGACTGTCATCATATAGGCAACATCGAGGGACAAGATCATTTCTCGTAGGGTACTCGAGGGACGTTAAGAGATTATGATCTTTATGATGACTTTTAGATTGGGGGTCGTTTGCTAAGATATACCTACGTTCGAGGGACATGACCATTTTTTTCCGAGGCAACCAAGTGGAGAGTACCCTAGGGGTACAAGTGTGCAACAATGTGTTTTTCAGTTATATTTATCTTGCAATTAGGGTTTTCTATTGTTCATTTTTATCTTTCCATTCAATCTTATTAATCTAAGCATTGCATAAAATATAGTAGCAGAAGGTAAAGGCGGAAATGTAAACCTAAGCTATTACAGAGCTTTGAGGCAGTTACATAATAGTGAAGAGTGCGGAAAAGAAATCATAAAAGTATTACATCCCGGAAGCAATTACATGATAATGATGAAAAAAACGGGAAAAATAAAGCTACGCTATTACAGTTGAATGCGCCCTATACATTTTATTTAGGAAAACAAAAATAAGATTAAAATAGCAAAGAAAATGTTTTGGTGATTTTTTATAAAAAACTGATTTATATTAATTAATGAAATAAACCTAAAATACCTAATTAATTTTAATTAATAAAAAAAGTTAATTTTGAAAAAAAGTTAATTAAAATACCTAAATACTAATTAGTTCGAATTAAAAAAAAAGGTTAATTTTGAAAAAAGTTAATTAAAAAAAAACTAAAAACCTAATTAATTTTAATTAAAAAAAGGTTAAATTTGAAGAAAAAAAAAGGTTAATAAAAAAACCAAAAACCTAATTAATTTTAATTAAAAAAAGGTTAATTTTGAAAAAAAAAAAGGTTAATTAAAAAAACCTAAAACCTAATTAATTTTAATTAAAAAAAACGTTTTTTTTTAAAAAAAGTTTATGTGTAATGATTAACAAGAAAGAATTAAGTTTGTCAAAAAATAGACAGGGGAAGAAACATCAACGAAAAATAGGGTTAGAAAATACAAATAATGCAAATGACAGGGGTGGGTGTTGAACCAAAAATTAATTTAAAAACCTATAATTAAATTAAAAAAACCTAAAATTAATTATTCGAGTTTATTATGAAAAATCAAAGGTTTGTGAAAAATGTTAAAATTTTATGAAAAAAGGTGGTTTTAAACAGAAAGAAGAAAAATAGGTAAAATGATAAATAGAAAGGAAGAAAGCCAAAACCAATAGGGGTGGGTGTTGAACCTACACCCTTAACCTCCTCAGGATGTCTGTCTTGACATACATTGATGGTTGTTATGATTCAGCCTCAGTGTTTTATAATAACCCTGCATGGGACCCTGTCTAAATCTGCAGTGTTGAATCTCATGAACACATTAAACAAATTAGTATACCATGAAATACAAAGAAAATAAAAATATGAAATTTTGTAATGTTAAAACCGATATGGCATGTATGAATGCTTCTACACCCTTTGGATCATGGAGATCAAACCAGCCTTACCCTTACTGGAGAAGTAGTGAAAGTAGTGAGATGTGGGTTTGTAACGAGGGTATCTTTTTTGTAGTGAGATGGGGTTTGTAATAAGGATTTCAAGATTTTTAGGGTTCTTGAAATAATATGATATTTTGACAGGATTGTGGAAAAGGTTTTTTTTCCGTCCTGTTCGTGTGAAAAGAATGAGATTATATAATGGAAATTAGAGCAAAGATATGAGCTTTGAATGTGCAATTGGGCCTCCAATAACCACAAGCAATAGTGCAGATTTTTATTCACTTGAGTCTGTCACGTTCCAGGCTAAATCGCAGGGAATTAAGTGTAAATTTTGAAGTTGAAATGTGAAAGCGAAATGTATCCGACATCGAGAACAAACTCCTGTTCAAAAATGGGCTCAATCGGATAAACGGTGAATTAGTTATGAATTTTCACCTCAGATAAACTTATTTTAGGCTACAGTGTCAACTCTGACACATTCTTCAATAAAAAATTGGTATTGATCGGAGCAGAACCTGATCTCTACTTTGTAAGAAAAGTTATAGATCTTTGAGTATGTGACCTTGTGTAAAAAGATGGGCCCGATCTGATAAAAATTGACCAAGTTATGAATTTTCGAAGTTTCGACCCAGATGAAATAATATTCAACATTCAGGATTTTCAGCGCATCACGCACACTCTAAGCAAAAAACGGAGGCCTTTTGGATACCATTCGAACTGAATACCTCCTGTGAAAACGTACCCAACTCAATTTGTGAAATTTTGGCGCCAGAACTAGATCGATACAATGAAAATCGACCAAGTTATGATTTTCTGAACATGACACAAATAAACTTGTCACAAAATTTATGTATAAAAATACTTCATAAATCTGCATTTTTGAAGACCTTCTGATCGAAATTGACATCCAGCTGTGAGAGATGAAAATGTAGATGACGTCAAGACGAAATTTGGGCCACTGGAACGGGTTCAACCAGAGCCGCGATCTTTAAGTTATGAATTTTTTAGTGCGTAAAAACTGCACTTTCAGCACACTTTTTCACCATATTTCTTCGAGAAAACTCACACATTCGGAGACCTTCTATAAATAATTGGCACTCGAGCCAAACCTGAATTTTAGAATACGTTATCAGATATATCTTGGAAAAAGAACACATGAATATGACGCGCAGGGTTGGACTTGTGAATCTTTGAACCCCGAATCGTTGCAAAACAGCGAACCAATCTTCAGCACGAAATATACTCCGAGAACATCCATTGGCGAAATAAACGTCACTTGTAGCCTAACAAATCTTGCTAAATATACCTTTATTCCATAACCATAAAACTAATGATATGCGTGTATGAAAATAAAGAGGGTAACTTTTGGGGTACAATGCCCCCGAACTCAAGAAAACATCTCAAAGGTCTTTCCTGTTCTTTTCAGCCTTTCCTTTTGGATAAAAAAAAGTCGGTGGCGACTCTTGCTAAACGCAACATTTGCAATCAAACACAAAACAAGCAAGTCCTTTTTCCCATCGCTTTACAAGACGTAATGGTCATTGAAGGAAACATGTAAGGATACCTTAGCATTTTGAAGGGATTGTCATCATAAGATCATTTCTCGTAGGCAACTCGAGGGACAATAAGGGACTATGATCTTTATGACGACTTTTAAATTGAGGGTCTTTGCTAAGATATCCCTATGTTCGAGGGACATGACCATTGTTTCCGAGGCAACCAAGTGAGGAATACCCTAGGGGTGCAAGTGTGCAGCAGTGTTTGTTTTCAGATATTTATCTTGAAGTTAAGTGATCTACCGATTGATTGATTAAGCATACAAGCCTAGGTTGCTAACAATTATATACAAGCATAAGTGTGATACGGTGGGAGAACTGACTTGGGTGTTTTGCGTTTTATCACAAATGTTGCGGTTAGCAAGAGTCACCACCGACTTTTCTTTTATCCCAAAAGGAAAGGTTGAAAAGAACAGGAAAGACCTTCGAGATTTTTCTTGAGTTCAGGGGGTAGATTAGGAAAAGGGAAGGTTTTAGCACCCTTTTCATCCATATTTATCTATGATCTCTTAGTTTCTTGCTAGATCACTGGCTTTGGTTTGAAAAGGTGCTTGTATGGTTTTTGAAAGTATTTTGAAAAGGTGCCATCATTTAGGAAAACTTTGTAATAGTTCTCGTTCGTAAGAATGTATACAAAGTGTTAATCTTTTGAAAATGTTTCAAGTTTGAAAGATGATTTGAAAGTGTTGGTGTTGGTTTTAAAAATAGCAAGGATGTTTGGATTTGAAAATGAGCAAGCAACTAGGAACAATCTACCTACTCAAAAGTCTTAGTTCATTTCTTCCTTTCCATTGATATTGCTATCTTACCATTGATTTAGTAAGAAGCCCTATCTTTGGATGTAAAGGGACGGGCATGAGTCATCATATAGCCATGATAGAAATGTTGTAAGATGTCTTAAAATTTCATTTTGAGGGACTAAGATCATTTTGAAAAGCGACATTTTATACCGTCATCGAGGGACTATGATCTTGTATTTTTGATTTGTTTTTGCTAAGATACCTCACATGCATAACATGGCTAATTTTGTAAGGCAACAAAGTAGAATTACACTAAGGGTGTCAGTGTGCAAGTGTGTTGATTTACATGCTTTGTTTTATCTTGAATTAGGGTTTACTAAGTTGTTGATTTTATCTTTACATACAAACCCAAATTTACTAGCATTTATATATAAAGCAATAAATTGCGGAAAATAAAAATACTAAGCTATTACATCATTAGGGGAGGGGGTATACAAATTTACAAATGGGGATTTTGCAAGAAAATTAAATCTAATTAACTATTACAACCATATTGAATAAATATACAAAATTGAAGATAAAATGCAAGAATGCAAAAATGGAGAAATGATTTTTTATTTGGATTTTTATGAAAGGGTTTTAACCTAATTATCTAAGACAAAAATAATCAATTAAGATAAAATTAAACCTAAACTAATTAAGAAAAGAAATTAAGTTTGAAAACATTTTTAGGGTTTTTTATGGAAGGTTTTTGCTTTAATTAAAAAATAATGAAAACAAAAATATTTTTATGATATTATTTATATTCATAAAATAGGTATAAAGGAGTTGTTTTGATTGTTAAATAAAATGCTAAAGTTTGTTAAAAAGTAATGAAATCAATGAAACAAACAAGTGGTAAAAAAAGGGGTTTGGTCCTGCCAAGATTTGAACTCAGGATATCAAGATCATTGGCACAAAAGATTACCACTAGGCCATGCGCATTTTCTTGTCAACCATGTGTTTGCATCACCATATATGAGAAAACTACTTCCTGAAATCACAAAAATGCAAAAGGGGGGTTCACATTGGTTCGAACCCTCGCCCTTATGGTCAACAAAGACTTAATACGCATGTGCTTGCCACTGGGGTGGCTTGGACATCCGGTCATAAAACAACTTCCATTAAATATAAAATATACTAAACCCTGAATATTTCAAATCATCTTCTTCCTCCTCCATACGCGTGCAGGACACAATGTCCACCATTGTTAACCTTGTAACTTTCTCATTTCTTGACCATTTTGAAATGTACAAACATGAAACTTGCTGGAAATTTCATCATCAATTTAACCATATAATTTAATTAAGCTAAAAATCTTAGGTTAAACTTAATTTTGGTTGATATCAAGTGCATGCCCTAACTGGTGAAAAGCAAAATTATCCAAGCACAAGCAAGTAAAATTCAAACTAGGGACATGGTCAGCTTGAGGGCAATAATATCTACATTTTTACTTCAGAATGTATGCATAAAGGATGCTTGTATCAAGATATTGAAGTTTGAAAACTTACCTCTTGTAGTTGGATCTGAATATGGACTTTGAGCAAGTTTTGAAGAGTGAAGATGATCAGGTTAGCTTGCCTGGACCTCCCTGAATGTGTTGCAAGTCTTGCTTTGCCTTGAGGATGGCTGAAACTCCCTACTCAAGTCAGTCTGCAAGCTTAAGTTTCAAAAATGGTGAATGATGGAAATATGATTACAATCTTGAAACAGGGACTGGGATAGCTTCTATATGTGTATTAGAAACTTTGTGGATGGTTGGCCAAGAAACGCACAAGGGGATTTAGAGGTTGGACTAAAAAATCAGAAATGACAAGTTTTTTGTGCTTGTATGGAAATTTATGGGTTTTGATAGTTTGAGGGCTTGTCCAATCGTGTGTTAGCTTGCAAAAAACTTGTGCATATGTATGGAAAAGGTTGTAGCACTTGAGAGGGTCAAAAACACAAGATATAAACTTATGGCTATGTTACTTGATTTTGAAGAAAAGTGGAAATATGGTTTCAAGGCATAGTACAAGCATGGCCTTGGTTTATGGGAGGCTTTAGATATGTTGCTTTTTCCTTTGACATTGCTTGTGATAAGAAGGAAACAAGTGCAAAGCTCTATGCATTGTGTTGTACCCCAAAATTTGCCCTCCCATTTCCTCAACATTTTCTCATCACAAGACCTTTGAAAATCAAGATCCAGTTAGGGTTTCCTCTGCTCAAGACTTCTCCTTGCACTGTTGACCCAAATTAGGGTTTGTGTTTGCACAAAGATATTTTGACCTAAAATGCCTAAGATGACTTTCATGCTTCATGTTGGACTCCCAAGTTTATCCATACCAAGTTTCAAGTCTTGATTCCAAATTTTGCCCAGTCAATTGGACAGTTGACCTAGAAATCAACTGTATTGGGGAAAAGTCAATTGTGGCCAATTGACAGTCAAATCTCATGAAAATTGACCCACATCAACATTATGAACTCACATGGACCATTTGATCAAGTTTGGATCACAATTCCACAAGAAATTTGATCAGATCATCAAAAGGGCAAAATGGTCATTTTTAGGGTTTTGACTGCACAAAGGCAATTTTTGACTGTTTGACCTAGCCAATGGCAAACCAAACTTACATATGGACTCAAGGACCCCATGGAATTATCTTGACATGCTCAACAAGTTCAAAGGATCCCAAATACACAAGATTGATAGTTGAATTTCCCAGTCAATTGATCAATTTTGACTGTATACTGAAAAGTCAAACTTTGACTTTTTGGTCAAAATTAAAAGTCAAGATTCATTTTTCATCAAAACATGTCAAAACATGAAAGTTGTAGCTTGTTTCAAAATATACAACTTTGATTCACAAAGTTTTCCCAAAAGAAGCTTGTATCTCAAGTTACAATTTTTGGAACAAGGGTACCAAACCATTCTTAACTTAGTGAAAATTTGACCTATTTTGGACAAGTTTTTTACCTAACTTCAAGACCATTTTTCATACACTTCCACTTGGAATTTCAATTTTCATTTCAAAGATGGATTGTAGTACACATTCCAATATTTCCAAAATGTCCAAGAACTTCTCAAACAACCTCATGGTTAGGGAGAATCGAATTTTGCAAAATGGGAAAAAGTCACTTTTGTTCTTGGCCAAGACATGTTCATACATTGGTGCCATTTTGAATTCAGCATGCTTAAGCTACATTGCAGGCCTCTAATCCCATTTTCACTCAATAATTCAATGCAAAACCATTGTGCCAAGATGTTGTTCTATGCATTTGGACATTACATGGAGAATTAACCCTTAATTAGAAAAAGCATTATTTCCATTTTGAAAAAGTAGAACTTTATGTCCATTTTGCAAATCCAAGTGGTACAGTCCAAATCTTCTTGGCACAAGTTTATGAGCAAATTGCACTGATCAAGGCCAATGTATGCAGCATAGTGTGAGGGCCTGTACATGCTAGAAAGATCAAGTGGCCTTTGCTTGCTTAAGTGTGAAGAAAGATAGCATAACATACCAACTTCCATTCCTGCAAACCAAGCCTTAGAGAAAGTTATCACACACATTCAAAACATCAAACACAAGCTGAAGCACGACCCTAAGACCACCAATACCTCCCCATTGCCAAAATCACTCTCAAACTGCAAAAACAGAGCAACCTCTGCAGATTGAGTTCCAACTCTTAATCCTTTCAAGCATTCTTGCCCAAACCACTTCAAACACCTTCCCTACCATCAATCTAAACTATCCAAAGCATTAGAAGCAACCTGTAACTCCTCTAATCCTTTTGGCCATTTTCACTTTTCTGATTTGCAGGTGAAGTGCTATAGCACGATTCAAAAGGTTTCAAGACAAAGTAAAGCTTGGAATAGCATCCCTGGACATCAAGGAAGCTATACCAATCATCACCTTGTACTGAAAGCTTCTCCATTGCCAGATAGAACTTCAACTGAACAGGTAAGTTCATGAACTCGTATCTCTCTTATTAGGCATTGTTAGCTTTAGGTTTGTGAAGAGAATATGTCACATTCATAGCCTTGAACATGCCCATGTAATTAGATTTCATTTATATTATGTGTGCTGCAAGAATTTTGAGTCTGAACATGGCATAAAAACTAGGTCAGAAATTGGGGGAGAAGAAATTCTCCCTCATCTTAGAGAGTTAAGTCAAGTTCTTTACATGGTTGGATTCGTCTTCTCATGCTCTACATTTTTTATGTTGTGAGTTTTGCTTGAAAGTCCAGGAATCAAGAGATGGAAAACGCATGTTCTGGTTGTTCATACAGGTCTGAGGTTGACGACAAAGTCTTCTTGGGTTGGGCTTGAGTTGACTTTTCTATTTGCACCCTTTTGTTACTTTTACACCCCCCAAGCCCATTTTGCTTATTTTTATGATTTTTTGACATTTTCTTTTTTGTCCTGACTCATTTATTTTTTCTAACAATATTAAAAATATCAAAAATATTTTTCTCACCATTTTTGAATTTATTAGGCATTTATTTGGTTTCTTTTAGTTTTTGTACATAAAATAAATACATAAAACCATTTTTTACTTAAAATATAAAAAAAAATAATGTAAACACATTTATTTTTCATTTTTTATTTTATTTTATCTTCTGAAAATATTTTATACAAAATATAATTTTTTTATAAATATTAAATATTATTATTTTTGTACATATAATATATATTTAGTAAATAATAATAATGCATACATATTTATTAGTATATTTAGGAAAAAATACAAAATATACACATTTTTATTTTTATTTAATATTTAATATAAAAATACCTTTTGACAAATATACTTCATTTTATTTTTTATTTTTTGTATACAATAAATAAATACTTGTACATAATAAATAAATAATGCATTTATTTTAATAGAATTAGGGTTTAACCCTAAACATGAAAAAACTCCCAAAAATAATACTTTTCTTTTTGTTTATTTTGACACATAAAAATACCTTTTTTTTCATATATACAAAAAACCATTTTTGCATCTTGCATATTTATTCTTATCTCATTTAATTTGTGCAAATAATTATCTTGTAAATAATTCAATATTGATGTAATAGTTTAGGCTTAAATTCCTTGTCAAAATCCCCATTTGAACATTTGTACCCCCTTCCCATATATGGTTTTGTAATAGCTTAGTAAATTTATTTTCGCACTTTATTGCTTTCTAATTATACCATGTTAGAATTAGGGTTTGTATGCGAAAAAACAACGAAAATAGTTTTGACCTAATTTCAAGATAAACAAGCATGAAAATGGACACACAAATCACACTTGCACCCCCCTAGGGTATTCCACTTGTTGCCTTTCAATAAATGGGCCATATTGCATGTTAGGTCTCTTTGGGCAAAACAAACACAAATCAAATGATCATAGTCCCTCGATGACGCTCTCAAAATGTTGCCTAAACAAATGATCAAGTCCCTCAAAGAAAATTGCCCAAAGATACTTGACACCATTGCAATTATGGTCTAAACGATGACCCGCGCCCGTCCCTTTCACATCCTAACATGAGATTGTCCACCAAATACAATGGTGGAACAAACTTGTTAAAAGGGTTAAAACATAGCAAAGATCTTTGAGAAACTTAGGGTAGATAGCTCTTGGTTACTTGCCCCCTTGCAAAATAAAACACTTGCCCATTTTTTCAAACCACACATCACTACACTTTCAAAACAACTTTTAAAAACAATGAAAACCTTTTCAAAAGACATACACCTCTGTATACATCCCAACATGGATCATTACAAAGGTTGCCACCACATTGGCTTCTTTTCAAAACATTTTTCAAACCCACACACACAAAACACCATTTCAAACAATTGAAAACAAGAGGCAAGTGATCTAAGCAAGTAACTAAGAGCCCATGGATAACCATGGATAGAAAGGGTGCTAATACCTTCCCTTTCTATAATCTACTCCCCGAACCCAAGAAAACATCTCAAAAGGTTTTTGCTGTGCTTTTTAACCTTTCCTTAGGATAAAATAAAAAGTCGGTGGCGACTCTTGCTCAACCGAAACATTTGCGAAAACAAACGCAAAACCATAGTCAGTTCTCCCACCGTATCACAGAACTGGCGACTTTGCTGGGGATAACTTAAAAGTGGAGTAACCTTAGGGCCTAGATCACCCTTGTTTTCAATTGTTTGCCTTGTTTGCTTTTATAATTGTGGGCTTTGCATCGGAGTTTCATAGATCCTAACCCGGATCTGGGGAATACCCTTTTTTAGGTAGCATAATCTGTGAGGGACCTGTCCGGCGTAGACTGACATGGGTGAAGCAGTGGCTACATTGGTGTGGCACCTTGGTCTGTACCTATATCCCTTGTGTTGCAACGGGGAGAATATAGGTCTTCTAAGGAGTCATTAAACACCAACCGACCTTAGAACCCTAAATTGACAAACTTGGCTATTAGGACAATAGCAGTATGCTACACTCATTGAGGCTAAACTCTCGAGATGGTTCTGGCCGCAAGAAAAGATTGCGATGCTGGAGTTATGACCGATTGAGGGTAGCCAATGATTTGAGATCCTTTAGAACCCAGTTACTTTTGATAGGACAGGTTTTAACCGACGAAACTAAAAGAGGGTAACACCTAAACTTCATGCTGGTCTGAAACTTAAGGATTGTCTTGTGTGACTTGTGTGCCTTACCATGCTTGCCTATGTGAATACTTGTGGTGTGCTTCATCATATCATCATGCCATCATACCATTGCATGCATCCTGTATAAAGGACTAACCCATTTCAAAGACAAAAAAGTTTCATCTTTGCTCTGTTTTATAGGACATCATGATGCCCGTGCGTAGGAATACTATCCGGCTCAACTTTGTTCAACCACCAACTTTGCTCAAGGATTTGGTTGGTAGGATCCCAAACACTTCTTCCTTCATCAACAGGCATGGTTCTCTCCTTGGCTTGATCACTGCAAAATGGGACCAACAACTGATAAGTGTTCTGACCCAGTTTTATGACCCCCTGTATCATTGTTTCACCTTTCAAGACTTCCAGCTGGTTCCTACCCTGGAAGAATTCTCTTATTTGCTTGGGATCCATGTCTTGGAGCAAACTCCTTGCACTGGTTTGGAAAAGACTCCTAGGCCTGAAGAGATTGCTGCAATTCTCCCCTTGACCAAAGAAGAGGTATTGGCTAACTGGGAAACTAGAAGTGGAGTCAAGGGCTTTTTGGTCAAATTTCTGGTTGGCAAAGCTAATGATTTCTGGAATGACTTGGACTTCAAGGCGTACGAAGATATTCTGGATCTTTTGATCTATGGTCTGGTATTGTTTCCCAATCCTGACACCTTCATTAGTATCCATGCCATAAAGATCTTCATGTCTCGGAATCCTGTACCCACTCTTTTGGGTGATATCTTGCAACAACTCTATGCTCGTACTGCCCGAAAACGGGGAACTCCGTGGTGTAGTGCTCCTTTGCTAGTGAGGTGGTTTATTTCGCACCTTCCTAAGTCCGTGCTGAAGAATGAAGAAGGAAAGGGTTGGGCTCGGAGGTTAATGTCTCTCACTGATAATGACATCACTTGGACCCTCAGAGGTTTGGATGAGGTAGCTGTCATTGATCGTTGCGGGGAATACCCTAATGTTCTGTTGATTGGTATCCAAGGAGGAATCTCTTATAATCCATGCTTAGCTCTCCGTCAGTTTGGAAGAGCCAGAAGAGTTGGGCCTCATGAAATGTTGGTTCCTCACTTCCATTTTGAGTTTCAGGCAGACAGTGACAAACTACGCCATGGATTCATTAAAGCTTGGGACAGGATTCACAAAGCTGACCCACATGAGTTGGGACCAAAGACTTCTCTACCAATGGAACCCTATTGCAAATGGGTCTGCATCCGTGCTCAGAAGTTAGGTATGTCGTACGAAGCTGTCAGACCGATCATTCTTGAATCTCCTGATGAAGATGGGGTTCCTCCAACTGTCCTCCCTCCTCAGATACCTACTGATTTTGACACAATGAAGAGATCTTGGGCGCAGCTAAAGGAAGAACGGGATTTCTATCGGGAAAAGTTCAACGAGCAGGAACGGAAGATCCAGAGGCTGACTAAGCAATTAGAGGAAGAACGGGTCCTGAACAACTACATCAACACTGAGAAGAGGATGCCATGGGAGCACTGATGGGTTTTGGATATTTCCTTTTATAGCTTTTATTTCCTTTCCAGTATTTTTCATTCCTGTAATGCCTAAGGGCAAGTTGTTGAACAATTAAAATTTTAATCTAATGAAGTGTGTTTCCCTTTTGTCTACAAAGTTGAATCTTGTTTGTCTTTGAAAACATAAAACATACGCATCTCATTGCACCATATGCATAGAAGGTACCCTATTTCACAGGTTGCTTAATCTTCTTCGCTGTTTATTTGAACAGTCATCATGAATCCAGACTCATCCAGTGAGCAAGCAATCAAGGCCCTTCAGGCCCAAAGTGCCCAGTTTCAAGAAATGGTCCTGAGCCTGGCCCAAGGTCAGCAAGAGTTGAAGACTCTACTCCTGAAGAAGAAGAAGAAAAAGAGGACTGCGTTATTCAACACTGGACGCAGATTTGGGAACACACTCCATAATGAAGCTGAACCAACTACTTCTTCTGCTGAGAAAAACAGTCCCCAAGGGGGAGGAGCTCCTAGTCCTGCAGTCTCTGACAACGAGACGGACTACAATGACGAACAATACCCACCTGCTGCTGACAGATACAAGCAGTTGGAGGACCGCTTGAGCGCCATGGAGATTCAGAATGTGCCGGGGCTGGATTTCGGAGATTTGGGGTTATCTTCTGGGGTAGTAATTCCACACAAGTTTAAGGCGCCTGCCTTTGCCAAATATGACGAGGCTTCCTGTCCAAAGTTGCATCTAAGGTCGTACATAAGGAAGATCCAACCTTACACGGCAGATAAGAACCTTTGGATTCACTTCTTCCAAGATAGTCTTTCGGGGTCACAACTTGAGTGGTTCTATCAACTAGATGGAACTAGTATCCGACACTGGGAAGATTTGGCAACCGCATTCTATAGACAATATCAATACAATTCTGATCTCGCTCCTACGCGTACCCAACTTCAGGGTATGTCTCTAGGAACGGGCGAAGGGTTCAAAGAATATGCACAAAAATGGAGAGATTTGGCTGGCAGGGTACAGCCTCCATTGACTGATCGTGAGTTGGTTGATATGTTTCTAGGGACTTTGTCTGGTCCATTTTTCAATCATTTGGTTGGTAACTCCTCCGCTGGGTTTACAGATTTGATTCTGACGGGAGAAATAATTGAAGTTGGCATCAGGTCAGGAAAGATACAAAAAGCTGCCTCCACAAGTACTGAGAAAAGGCCTTTCAAGAAAGAAGCAAGTGCAGTCTATGGTCCTAGAAGACAAGTCAAGCCAGAAAGTCGTCAAGCCGTCAATGCTCTAGTCATTTCAAAACCTGCTGCTGCTCCTCAGCAGTACAATCAACAAAGAGGTGAAAGGCCCAAGAGGCAGTATACTCGGCTGAGTATGACCTTGTCACAAATCTTACCGCAACTGTTATCAACCAACTTGGTGACCGTCAAAGAAGCGCCAAAGGTCGTGAACACTGCATCTCCTAAGTATAACCCGAATGCCCGTTGTGCTTATCATTCTGATAGCCTCGGGCACACTACTGATGATTGCTGGGCCTTGAGAAATAAGGTGCAAGACCTTATCGACGCGAAGGAAATCCAGTTTGAAGCGCCTGAGAGACCAAATGTTGTAACCGCTCCTATGCCCCAGCATAGAGTAAATGCCGTTGAGGAAGATTTGTATGCTGTTTCGGTGAGTGATGTTGCTACCCCTCTTTTGACTGTTAAGAGGAACTTACTACTAGCCGGTTTATTTCTGGGTTTTAGTGAGGGTTGCCTCCTGTGCGATGTTATCCCTACCGGTTGTCCGCTGCTGAAGTCAGGCATCCAAAGTCTGATGGATAGCAAAGAAATTATGTTCAAGAAAACTGCTGTTCCGTTTGTTTCCGCTGAAGAAGTATCTGTTGTCACGATCTACAATCCTAGCAAAGCTCCCCGAGGAAGCCAGTCCAAATTATGTCTGTTGCACCCATTACTATTACTATTCCGGGGCCTCTCCCCTATGAGTCTAATAAAGCGGTCCCATGGCATTATGGGGCCGACGTGTATGTGCTTGGGGTGAAGCAGGAGTTCAACACCAATACCAGTATCAGTAACATCACTGGTCCCGCCAAGATTACCCGTAGTGGCAGTCTTTTCTCGCCTGACATTGCACCGCCAGTTATCTGAAAACCTCTTACCATCACACCCGCAAGTGTGCATGTTCCAATTCAAGTTCCTGTGTCTACTACTGCCGCCGAGCCCTCCGATGCTCGGGGTAAAGAAGTTGTTACCGATTTTCCTGCCAGGACGGAGGCGCCAAAAAAGACTGCTGTTGAGGCCTCCCAACAAGAAATGGAGGAAATCCTTAAAATCATCAAAAAGAGTGACTTCAATGTTGTTGAACAGTTGGGGCATACCCCCTCCAAAATCTCTATGCTATCATTACTGCTATGCTCAGAGGCCCATGCAAAAGCCCTGATTTCATTTCTGAAAACGGCCCATGTGCTGCAAGAGACCTCCGCGGATCAATTCACCGACTGTGTGGCTAATTTGACAGCTGACAATGGTTTGGGGTTCTCGGATGCTGACCTTACCACCAAAGGGAAAAATCACAATGATGCCCTGCATGTTTCCATAGAATGCAGGGGCACTACTCTCGCACACGTGTTGGTGGATACCGGTTCTTCCCTGAATGTTTTGCACAAGAAGGCATTGGATCGCTTGGATTGTGAGGGCCTGGAATTGAAACCTAGTAACATCATTGTTAGAGCCTTCGACGGTTCTAAGAGGATGGTGCACGGTGAGGTAGACATCCCTATTCGTGTGGGTTCCCAAGTCTTCGACTCAACGTTCTATGTAATGGATATTTGTCCATCTTACTCCTGCTTGTTGGGTCGACCCTGGATTCACAAGGCTGGGGCAGTAACCTCCACTCTACACCAAAAGCTCAAATACCCTGTCAAAGGGAAGATTGTTACTGTGCAGGGTGAGGAGGAATACATGGTTAGTCACTTGAATTCATTCCGGTATATCGAGATGGACGGGGAGTTTATTGAAACCCCCTTTCAGCATTTTGAGGAGGTACCTCCAACGTTGGCATCAACTGAAACAGTGGTTGAAGAAGACTTTCCGTTGAAGATGGCGTCCTTGAAGGATGCCCGGGCTGTAATCGAGAAAGGCAATTGTGCAAACTGGGGTCAGCTTCCTGACTTCACTCAAAAGAATGACAAGTTTGGGCTGGGCTTTACTGCAGAGGCTCAGAGGAATGTGCACAAGGAAAAGATCAGAAAGGCTCTAGTGTTTATCACCAGTCCAAGGGTGAATGCTATCGAGGAGGATGTAGAGGAAGCAGAGTTTGACAGTTGGATCTATCCAACCACCAGCAACGGACCAAGTAACTGGACGGCAAAGGATTTTACACCTATCACATTTGTCATGCAGTAATTAATTCTTTTGATTTCCAATTTTTAACAAACAATATGTTAAAACTTTGTTGGCTCGATGTCCTACCCGGGGCATCGTAGCTCCATTTGTGAGGGCTTTTTGTATGACATTTCCATATATCATCAATCAAAACATTGGACGTTTGTTGCATTTCAAATCTTGTGCTCTTTTTCTTTGTGTTATATATTGCAAAACAACTATATTTACACACACTCACTTATACAGGTTTCAATCCACTCTGGATCTCACTGGAAACAGCTCTGCTACCACCAGTTATGACTTCGAGAATCCGATCAACTTGGCCGAAGACGAAGGTGAAGATGATTGCGAAGTGCCTGGTGAACTCGCAAGACTTCTACTCCAGGAAGAGAGGGCTATTCAACCACATGAAGAGCCGGTGGAAACAGTTAACCTGGGTACTGAGACAGATAGGAAAGAAGTCAAGATTTGGGCCAATCTAGAGCTCAGCGTGAAGCAATGATTGATCCATATGCTGCATGATTACATGGAGATATTTGCTTGGTCCTACGAGGACATGCCCGGTTTGGATGCCGACATTGTAGTTCATCACCTACCAACCAAAGAAGACTGCCCTCCGGTAAAGCAAAAGGTCTGCCGTATGCGCCCAGAGATGTCCGAAAAGATCAAGGCTGAGGTTATGAAGCAATTCGATGCCGGGTTTCTAGCGGTAACTTCTTATCCTCAATGGGTTTCCAACGTGGTGCCAGTGCCAAAGAAGGACGGAAAAGTCAGGATGTGTGTCGACTACAGGGATTTGAACAGGGCAAGCCCCAAGGATGATTTCCCTCTACCTCACATCGACGTTCTTGTTGACAATACTGCTCAACACAAGGTGTTCTCCTTCATGGATGGTTTTTCAGGGTATAATCAGATCAAGATGGCTCCGGAAGATATGGAAAAGACTACCTTTGTGACTCAGTGGGGCACCTTCTGTTACAAGGTCATGCCATTCGGGTTAAAAAATGCTGGGGCAACCTATCAACGTGCCATGGTTGCTTTATTTCATAATATGATCCATCATGAGATTGAGGTATACGTTGATGACATGATTGCAAGGTCCCAAACTGAGGAGGAGCACCTTGACCATCTGCGGAAGCTGTTTGACCGATTAAAATTATACAAGCTGAGGTTGAATCCCAACAAATGCACCTTTGGGGTGAGGTCCGAAAAATTGCTAGGTTTCATTGTAAGTGATAAAGATATTCAGGTGGACCCTGCCAAGGTCAAAGCCATACAAGAGATGCCGACTCCAAAGACAGAGAAAGAAGTCAGAGGCTTCCTGGGACGACTGAATTGCATTGCCCGATTCATCTCACATCTGACTGCTACTTGTGAGCCCATCTTCAAATTACTGAAGAAAGATCAAGTAGTACGCTGGAACGATGAATGTCAGGCTGCCTTTGAAAAGATAAAGGAATATCTCCAAGAGCCACCCATTCTTATGCCACCAGTGGAAGGGAGACCTCTGATACTATACTTGACAGTGCTTGATAATTCAATGGGGTGTGTGCTGGGGCAGCATGACGAGTCTGCCCGAAAAGAGCACGCTATACATTACTTGAGCAAAAAGTTTACCGACTGTGAGTCTCGTTACTCACTGCTCGAGAAAACTTGTTGCGCTCTGGTATGGGCTGCTCGCCGGCTGAGACAGTATATGCTGACTCACACCACTTTGTTGATTTCAAAGATGGATCCCATCAAGTACATATTTGAAAAGCCTGCTCTGTCTGGAAGAATAGCAAGATGGCAAATGATCTTAACAGAATATGATATCCAGTATACAACTCAGAAAGCAATCAAAGGAAGTATACTGGCAGATCATTTGGCACAACAACCTGTGGACGATTACCAATCTTTGAACTTTGATTTTCCGGACGAAGATATCATGGTGGTAACTGACTGTGAAGTACCTGGACCGGATGAAGGACCTGAGGAAGGATCCCGATGGTCTATGCATTTTGACGGAGCCTCCAATGCTTTGGGTAACAGCGTCGGCGCTGTAATCATATCTCCCAAAGGAACTCATACTCCACTCACCGCCCGATTGTGTTTCAACTGCACCAACAACATGGCAGAATATGAGGCATGTATCATGGGTCTACAAGCTGCAATCGACTTAAGGATCAAATTTCTGAGTGTCTTCGGAGATTCCGCTCTCGTGATCAATCAGATCAAAGGCGAGTGGGATACGAAACACCCAAATCTTATTCCTTACAAGGAGTATGTGTCGACCTTGCTTCCCCACTTTGAAGAGATAACTTTTGAACACTTCCCAAGAGAGGAGAATCATCTAGCGGACGCACTAGCTACGATGTCTTCAATGTTCAAAGTTAAATGGGACAATGAGGCTCCCCGGATCATTATATGGAAGTTGGACGAACCGGCATACTGCTGCGATCTTGAGGCCGAAAAGGTGACTGAAAAACCCTGGTATCATGAGGTGAAGAGGTACTTGGAAGCTCAGGAATACCCTGAAGGCGCATCTGTCAATGACAAGAAGTTCATGAGGAGGTTTGCGGAAAAATTCTTCCTCAGCAACGGCATTCTCTACAAACGGAATCATGATTCAACTCTACTGCGTTGTGTGGATAAGGCTGAAGCAGAGAAGATCATGATAGAACTGCATGAAGGTACATTCGGAACACATTCCAGTGGACACACCATGGCAAAGAAAATCCTACGGGCAGGATATTTCTGGTCCACAATGGAAGCTGATTGTTACCAACACTCTCGAACTTGTCACAAATGCCAGATCTATGCTGACAAGGTGCATATTCCCCCGGTTCCTCTGAACGTCCTGACGGAACCTTGGCCTTTTGCAATGTGGGGCATTGATATGATCGGTGAGATCCGACCGACGGCATCCAACGGGCATCGCTTCATCTTGGTAGCGATCGATTACTTCACGAAGTGGGTTGAGGCAGCTTCCTACGCAACGGTAACCAAGAGCGTTGTGGCACGTTTCATCCGGCATAATCTGATCTGTCGGTACGGCGTCCCAGAAAGAATCATTACGGACAATGGTACCAATCTCAATAACAAAATGATCACTGAACTCTGCGAACAATTCAAAATACAGCACCATAACTCTTCTCCTTACCGGCCGAAGATGAATGGAGCTGTAGAAGCAGCTAATAAGAATATCAAGAAAATTGTGCAGAAGATGACAGTGACCTATAAAGATTGGCACGAGATGTTACCGTTTTCTCTTCATGGGTACCGTACCTCAGCAAGGACATCAACCGGGGCAACTCCTTTCTCCTTGGTCTATGGCATGGAGGTAGTCTTGCCAATTGAAGTCCAGATACCCTCTCTCCGGATAATGAAGGATGCAGACTTGAATGAAGAAGACTGGATCCAGACTCGACTTGATCAATTAAACCTGATTGACGAAAAGAGGCTCACCGCTATCTATCATGGTCAGACGTATCAAAAACGGATGATCAGGGCATTTAACAAGAAAGCCAGACCACAAGAGTATCAAGTTAGGGACCTGGTAATCAAACGCATCATCCTTCCTCAAAGTGATCCCCGGGGCAACTGGACCCTTACTTACGAAGGGCCATTTGTGGTTAAACATGTGTTCTCAGGAGGAGCCTTGATCCTGACCACCATGGATGGTGACGACCTTCCTCACCCCGCCAATGCAGACATAGTAAAAAGATACTATGCATGAATAAAAGACCCGCTAGGTTGACATACCTAGGCAAAAATAAGGGCTTCCCGGTGAACCAAAAGGGTTCGGGCAAAAATAAGGGGTGAAATGAAAAAAATCTGTACACCCGGCAAGTCGAAAACCTGAAAAGGAGGCTTGGGCAAAAATGGGTATCCCGGTGGACTGAAAACCCGAAAGGGCGGTCCAGGAAAAAGTTAGGGATAAAGCGTAACACTATGTCTCATTGGATCACCTTGCATCCAGAATTCGGCATCAACTATCTGGCTCAGACTTCGGCATCGACCAATCAGCTTCATCTTCAGCCAAGCAGTAAAGTGATGAGACGCTTGAAGACATAAAGGCGATAGCAGAGTTGGAACCCAGTGGGATTGTTCACATAGCTGTTTTGTTTCCTTTTCAAAATTGTAAATTCTATGTTATTCGGCGGCATTCTCTTACTAGGATGTCAGCCTCTTGTACAAAAACGCCTATTCACAGGCAAAATTCAAATCAATACAAATTCACTTGTCCATAACAAATTGCCATTTTTTTTTCCTTTTTCTGTTTTGTCTTGCGAAGAACGTCCAATGTTCATTCTTGATATATGCATGTGACATTAAATTGCTGATTCATAAATATTTGCATATGAGACAAAAGATTAATTACAGGTGACATCAGAAACAGGGGCAATGTGAAGTTGTCCGATGCAGTCTGGTTGCTTTGTCCGCCAAGGTACCAAGGTAGATTCTAACTGAAGGATGTGATCAAGTTCTCTCAACTCCCCACAGAATAAGACAAGATTCAGCCATACTTTCCCCAAGCAGAGTTGGTTCCCCGTCAATCCTGAAAAGGCACAACATTCCCCAGTGGAATATAGGCATTCACTAGCAAGCGTCCCCGGCAGTCTTGACCTAAGATGGTTCCCCGGCAGAATATCAGTACCCCAGTGCAATTCCGAAAAGTTTCCCCAGGAAAGCGGAATTCTTATCCCCAACAGGTCTTAAAGCTTATCCCCAGTAGATTCTGGAAGCTTGTTCCCTGCAGAATACAGACGTCTCTCCCGAGCTTTATTCAAAGTTATTCCTCACAGGGGCTTATAACTGGGTTATCCTCAGCTATCTGCCACGGAAGATCGCCCTCGGCAAAGTTCTTCCTATTCCCCAGCGGAGTTCATCTTTGGTGTTCCCCAGCGGAATCCATCATTGAAGTCCTCAGCAGGCCTCTCATCAAAACTTCAGCAAAGTATCTCTTCCACAGAGCAATTCTTAAATTAGTCTGTTGTTGTCTCATGGGGGACATGAGACTTTTCAGGAATTTGATTAATGTTCGAGCATGGGCATCAGAACAAAGCAGCAATGACAACATTGAAATCATAGAAGGGGTTTTCCCCAACTGTTCCACCATCTTGAAGTCACTTATTTTTATTATCTTTAAGATCTCGTCCATCTCACGAGCGGAGGCTTCTTCATCAGCTACGTCCTTGGAGGGTACTTCAATCACATCAGGCTCAACAACCTTCTCCTTCCCTCTTGTATCAGTACTTGGCTTGGCAGCAATAATGCGGATGTGTATCCTTGTAACAACTGGTGGTGAGATATTGGGTGAAAATATTCTCCCAGTCCTAGTTACTTTGCTTGAGCCAGATATGTTAACGACATTGTCATCTTTTTCTTCTTCGATCCAAGCGTCTTGTTTAATCCCGTGATAGAACACCCCAACACCATAATTCCATGGTATCGCTTTGTTTGAAGAGTAGGGAATCGGTCTGGGATTGGTAATTATTAAGGGATCCATAGTGGGTTCATTTGAAATCCTAATAGGACCTTTGGATGTGATCCTAAGAGGCTTGTTTGAGATGGTAATAATGGAGAGGTCTTCACATTTGTTAATCAAACTCTTGCCAAGTGGAGTCTTCTCAAATAGACTTTCGTGGCTATCCATCAGGCGTTGTATTCCTTTCTTCAAACCTTCACATCCATTGAGTTGTCTTGTACATCATATATAGTCTTTTAAACAGCCAGGGAAGATCCCAGCTTTCAACAGATTGTTCTTAATTATGTTCAGCAGAGTAGTCAATTATTCAACAGAGGCAACAAAAATTGTATCTTCAACAACATTAACACTCTTGTCATGTTTCTACATCAGAGCATTAATTACATTCGGCATTGGAGGAGGATCAAACTCAATAGTCTTATTGTCAATCAAATCCTATATTTTGTTCTTTAAGGCCCAACACTGGTCAGTTTCGTGCCTGGGGCTGCTCGAGTGGTAAGCACACTTAGCGTTTGGATTATATTTCGGTGACGAGGTGTCAGGGTTGGTGGGAGGATGGCACAATGTCACTAAATTAGCCTTGAGAAAATGTTGTAAGGCTTGAGACAATGACATGCCTAACCTCGTAAATTGTCTCGGAGTTTCAAAATGTTGATGATTTGCAGATGGTCTTGGAGTAGGAGTTGGAATGGAGATTTGGACGACATTGACAGACAAGTGATCATTTTTCTTGGTACGGGCCCTTGCCCCGTACACAACATTGACTTCCTTTTTTGTAGCAAAAGGTTTCTTGATAGGATTGGAAATGGAGGTAGACGCTGCATAGATCTTCCCACTTTTTATGCCACTTTCAACTCTTTCACCGGTTAAGATTAACTCGGTGAAACCAGAAGAAGAGCAGCCAACCAACAGATTAAAGAAGGGATCAGATAAAGTGCCCATGAACATGTCAATGTGCTCCCTATCAGTCAAGGGTGGTTGGACCCTACTAGCAAGGTCTCTCCACTTTTGCACATATTCCTTAACTCCTTCGTTCTTTCACATGGTCATATCTTGTAATTGAACCCTCGTTGATGCCAAGTCGGCGTTGTACTGATACTGATGGTAGAATGCAGTAGCTAAAACCTCCCAAGTATTGATACGAGAACCATCTAACTGATAAAACCATTCAAGTTTCATTTCAGCCAAGCTATCTTGGAAAAAGTGAACCCAAAGCTTCTTATCAGCAGTGTGCGGCTATATCTTGCGCACATAAGATTTCAAATGGAGTTTTGGACAAGAAACCCCATCATACTTTGCAAAGATTGGTATTTTGAATTTGTGGGGAATGACTACCCCATAGATCCAACCCAAATTATCAAAATCTAAACCGGGGACGCCTTGGATTTCAACAGATTTCAATCTATCTTCTAACTTCTTGTATTTGATATCGGCGGGTGGATACTACTCGTCGAAATAATCATCATCAGATACTTGATCATTAACACAGTCATCCTGAGTACTCTTGACCTCACCAATCTGGTTCTCGTCCTCTTCAAATGAATCCCCTCCTACTGGGATTTGACGGACTGTCTCCTTGAACCTTCTACCCATGTTGAGCAGAGCTTTCTTCTTGGGCTTCTTCTTTACTGCCAGCAAAGCCATCATATCTTGCTGCCCCTTGGCTAGGGCTAGTTGAGTTTCCTGGAACTGAGAATTTTTGGCCTAGAGATCCTTCACAGTTTTCTCTAGATCCATCTTGCTGAAATAAAAAACAGAAAGATAAGGAAACCTGTTATGCGAAAACCTGGCATGTTATGATGCGTGGAATATGTACATGCAAATGATTTCAAGGATTAACGAGATTCAAATTTGTATAGACAAAAGAGTGAGCAAACGTTAAGTTCCATTAAGAAAAACAAGAAAGATTACATCATGCCTCTTGGGCTTACAAAATAACTTTCTAAGATAAAAAGACTGAACGCATCCTCTTCGGTGCGAGATAGGCGTTCACACTTTTCTGTGCTTGTAGCTGCTTCGTAAGCTTCAAGACCCTCTTTTCACTAGCATAGAATTGAGCTTCAAAAGTATCTCATTCTTTCATAAGATGAATCTACCCCTTTTGCAAGTCTTCGAGAGAGGTAGGCATGTCGGGATGGAGGATAGTGTAGGGAACATCTCCTTCAAACACAGGCTCCGTGATAACTGGTAAAATGGAGGGATAAGGCATCAAAAGTTTCTGAGCACGAGCTCGCACCCATTTAAGGTAAGGCTCTAGGGGAATGGAATTATTGTGTCCTAGTGTCTTACTATCCACCTTGTTAAACATCCTCCAAGCTCGGATAAACCTCAGGCGGTAACCTTGATCGTCATTCTTGTTGTCGAATACCACTCCTTGGATAAGCATCCCATGTGTACCATCCCTTCGGGCATAACCAAACTGTCGTAAGGCCAAGCAGGGGTTGTAAGTGATACCTCCTATAATGCCAAGCAAGGGGACATTAGGGAATTCTCCACAACGGTCGATGATAGTAACATTCTCCAAAGACCGGGAACACCAATGAATATCTGAATGTTTGAGCGTCATCAACCTATGGGACCACCTTGAACCTTGCTCATTTTTCAACACAGATTGAGGAAGATGCGAAATAAACCATCTTACCAAGAGAGGAGTGCAACACATGAGGATACCTCTCTTCTTCATAGTGCGGGAGTGAAAAGAATGTAGGATGTCTTCTAATAGAGCAGGCACTGGGTTATGAGACATGAAGATTTTGACGGTATTTACATCTATGAGTTGGTCAGGATTTGGGAACAAAACCATCCCATAGATGAGAAGGGCCACAATTTCCTCAAAAACTTTCAAATCCAAGGAGTTCCAACAATCTTGAGCCTTCTCAAACAAGAACTTTACCAAAAAACCTTTGACACCACTCCTTGTTTCCCAATTAGTTGTGACATCAGATTATTGCAATTGTAGGGCTTGAGCAATCTCTTCAGGTTTTGGATCTCTTTCCGTACCATTGAAGGGTAGCTGATTGAGAATTGGAATCCTCAATAGTTGGGAGAATTCTTCCAAAGTTGGCGCAAGTTGATAATCGTGAAAAGTGAAGCAATGGTGTAGAGGATCAAAGAATAGGAAAAGCACCTTCATCATATTTTCCTCAGTGTTAGAGGTAACCAAGTTTAGGAGGCGACCATGTCTTTCGGTGAATGGAGAATTTTCAGGGACCCTTGATGCTAACTCTTTGAGTTGAGGAGGAATCCTTATGAGATTGACTTGAATGGTTTTCCTGCAAATAGAAGTCATGTCCTAACAAATATAACAAAGATAAATCGCAACAATCCTTGAAATGGTTAGTGAGAATGATTATGATGTTATGATGTTTATGATGTTATGTACAAGTAAATATATACAAACAAAACAAACAAGTCCTTAGGTTTAGGCTTGCATGGAGTCTCATAGGTAAGTACCCTCTTGAAGTTTAGTTGGCTCAAACCTGTCCTAGAAATAGTAATTGGGTTCTAAGGGAGCGCAATATCACTGGTTTGTCTTCTCGGGCATTGTTTAAGCGTAAGCCTCTTTAATGGCAACCGAAATATCCCAAAAACCAAACCTCAATGAGTGTAGTATCAAGTATCTACCAACTTCGGACTGCACCAAAGTTGGTCATCTCACTACGTCCTAAAGGGCAAGTTGGTCAAGTAAAGGTTCTAGAAGTGAGTTAGTGCTTCATGACATCACTCAGCGGCCCCGTATTCTCCTTGACTACTCAAGGGCTACCGGTACTCATAAATATGTCACACTAACATAGCTATTGCTTAAACCATGTCGGTATACCCCACACAGTTTCCATAATGTATTGCTACTTACCTATAAGGTATCCCAAATTAGGGTAGAGGATTTAAGCCCAAACAAAGAACCAAAATGTAAAGCAAACAAATCAAACAATGAAATCAAGTAAATATGATCTATCCCTAAGGTAACCCCACTTTTAAGTAAATCCCCAGCAAAGTCGCCAGTTCTGTGATACGGTGGGAGAGTTGACTTGGGTGTTTTGCGTTTTATCGCAAATGTTGCGGTTAGCAAGAGTCGCCATCGACTTTTCTTTTATCCAAAAGGAAAGGATAAAAAGAACAGGAAAGACCTTTGAGATTGTTTCTTGAGTTCGGGGGGTAGATTATGAAAAGGGAAGGTGTTAGCACCCTTTTCATCCATAGTTATTTATGGGCTCTTAGTTGCTTGCTAGATCACTAGCTTTGGTTTGAAAAGGTGCTTTGTGTGGTTTTTGAAAGTATTTTGAAAAGGCGCCATCGTTTAGGCAAACTATGTAATAGTTCTCGTTCGTAAGAACGTATACAAAATGTTGATCTTTTGAAAATATTTCAAGTTTCAAAGATGTTTTGAAAGTGTTGGTGTTGGTTTTTAAAATAGACAGGATGTTTTGATTTGAAAATGAGCAAGCAACTAGGAACAATCTACCTACTCAATAGTCTTAGTTCATTTCATCCTTTCCTTTGATATTGCTATCTTATCATTGATTTGGTAAGAAGCCTTATCTTTGGATGTAAAGGGACGGGCATGGGTCATCGTATAGCCATGATAGCAATGTTGTAAGATGTCTTATCATTTCCTTTGGAGGGACTAAGATCATTTTGAAAGGAAACATTTTATAGCGTCATCGAGGGACTATGATCTTGTATTTTTTATTTGTTTTTGCTAAGATACCTCACATGCATAACATGACCATTTTTGTAAGGTAACAAAGTGGAATTACCCTAAGGGTGTAAGTGTGCAAGTGTGTTGATTTACATGCTTTGTTTTGTTTTGAATTAGGGTTTACTAACTTGTTGATTTTATCTTTCCATACAAACCCTAATTTACTAGCATTTATATATAAAGCAATAAATTGCAGAAAATAAAAATACTAAGCTATTACATCATTAGGGGAGGGGGTATACAAATTTACAAATGGGGATTTTACAATAAAATTAAATCTAATTAACTATTACAACCATATTGAATAAATATACAAAATTGAAGATAAAATGCAAGAATGCAAAAATGGAGAAATGATTTTTTATTTGGATTTTTATGAAAGGGTTTTAAACTAATTATCTAAAAGAAAAATAATTAATTAAGACAAAATTAAACCTAAACTAATTAAGAAAAGAAATTAAGTTTGAAAACATTTTTAGGGTTTTTTATGGAAGGATTTTGCTTTAATCAAAAAATAATGAAAACAAAAATATTTTTGTGATATTTTTTATATTCATAAAATAGGTATTATAAATAAATAGTGTACAAAAAATAAACTCAAAAGGAGTTATTTTTATTGGTTAAATAAAATGCCAAAGTTTGTTAAAAAAGAATGAAATTAATGAAACAAACAAGTGGTAAAAAAAAGGGGTTTGGTCCTGCCAAGGTTTGAACTCAGGACATTAAGATCATTGGCTCAAAAGATTACCACTAGGCCAGGCACATTTGCTTATTAACCATGTGTTTGCATCACCATATATGAGAAAACTGCTTCCTGAAATCCCAAAAATTAGAATAATGAAAAAGGGGGTTCACATTGGTTCGAACACTCGCCCTTATGGTCAACAAAGACTTAATACGCGCGCGCTTGCCATTGGGGTGACTTTTACATTCGGTCATAAAAAACTTCCATTAAATATAAAATAAACTAAACCCTAAATATTTGAAATCATCTTCTTCCTCCTCAATGCGCGCGCAGGACACAATGTCCACCAATGTTAACCCTGTAACTTTCTCATTTCTTGACCATTTTGAAAAGTACAAACATGAAACTTGATGGAAATTTCATCATCAATTTAACCATATAATTTAATTAAGCTAAAAATCAAAGGTTAAACTTAATTTTGTTTGATACCAAGTGTGTGCCCTAACTGGTCAGAAGAAAAATTATCCAAGCACAAGCAAGTAAAATGCAAACTAGGGACATGGTCAGCTTGAGGACAATAATATCTACATTTTTACTTCAGAATGTATGCATAAAGGATGCTTGTATCAAGATATTGAAGTTTGAAAACTTACCTCTTGCAGATGGATTTGAATATGGACTTTGAGCAAGTTTTGAAGAGTGAAGATGATCAGGTTAGCATGCCTGGACCTCCCTGAATTTGTTGCAAGTCTTACTTTGCCTTGAGGATGGCTGAAACTCCCTACTCAAGTCAGTCTGCAAGATTGAGTTTTAAAAATGGTGGATTATGGAAATATGATTACTGTCTTAAAACATGGACTGGGATAACTCTATATGTGTATTCAAAACTTTGTGGATGGTTTGGCCAAGAAACGCACGAGGGGATTTGGAGGTTGGACTCAAAAATCAGAAATGACGGGTTTTTTGTGCTTGTATGGAAATTTCTGGTTTTTGAGAGTTTAAGGGATTCTCCAATCATGTGTTAGCTTGCAAACAACTTGTGCTTATGTATGGAAAAGGTTGTAGCACTTGAGAGGGTCAGAAACACAAGATATATACTTATGGCTATGTTACTTAATTTTGAAGAAAAGTGGAAATATGGTTTCAAGGCATAGTACAAGCATGACCTGGGTTTATGGGAGGCTCTAGACATGTTGCTTTTGCCTTTGACATTGCTTGTGATCATAAGGAAACAAGTGCAAAGCTCTATGCATTGAGTTTGTTATTAAAGCCTCTTTACAAGAATGGAATGGTTACTTTGTGCCATAAATGGAAATGCAACTTGGATAATGGCTCAAATGCTTGGATCAAAGCTCTAATAGCTATGTAAACATTTAATTATGGAGTTACAAACAAGTTTGAGGCCTTTAAAGCAAATATTATACAGCCTAGCTATGAATTGGACAAGTGTTCATCACAAATTCTGCCTTGTAAATCAAGAATGAAACCCTAACTTCATCTCTTCGATTCTCTTAGATCAAGCATGATCTCAATGAGTTCTGTGACATTTTGGAAAGCTTGTAACATCCTCTACAACCTCTACGTTTAACCTTTTTTTAAATTCCTCATGGAACTATGTGAAATATTTCCATGAAGTTAGGTCAAAATCCTGCCTAAACTAGGGCAAAATTTCACTAAGTTTCAGAGTTTCATGAACATGTATTCACAAAATCATAACTTGAAATCCATAAATTTATAAATTTCAAGTCTCATTGAGATATACAACTTTCATGGTTAAAGTTTCCTTTGAATCATCTTTCATCATGTTGAAAAATTGGCTCAAAGTTGTGAAAAACTATGAAATTTCCAACACTTAGAAAAATTTCTAAGTTTAGAAATTTTGACTTTTCCAAATGAAATCTTGAATTTTTGATTTCTTGATGAAAAATTTTCACGTTTTGAAATGTTTTTATGAATTGTGATCCTTGGCACTTGATTTTGACCAAAAAGTCAAAGTTTGACTTTTCAGTGTAAAGTTGATTTTTGATCAGTTGACTGAAAATTCATTTGTCAACCAATTGGACTTGAGGAATGTTTTGAGCCATGTCATTAGTTCAAAATTATTCATTTGAGTCCTTGAGATCATAACTTAAACCAATGAATCATTTGCTAGGTCAAAAATCAGAAATTTCTCTTTCGCAGTCAAAACCCTAGTTTTGACCATTTTGCCCTTTTGATGATCTGACCAAATTTCTTGAGAAATTATGGTCCACACTTGATCAAATGACATATATGAGTTCATAATGTTGATATGGATCAAAAATCATGAAGCTTGACTATAAATTGACCACAATTGACTTTTCCCTAATAAAGCTGATTTTTAGGTCAACTGATCAATTGACTGAGCAAAAATGTGATCCGACTTGAAATCTGACATGAACAATCTTGAGGGTCCAAAATGATCCATGAAAGTCATATGAGGCATTAAAGGTTAAATTTTTCTTGTGCAATCTCAAACCCTAATTTTCAGTCATCATTACTTGATGAGGTGTCCATAGCTAATCAACCTTAGTGCAGTCTTGGACCAAAGGAGATCTTGTGAGATATTATTTGATAAATGAGAGGGTAAATTTTGGGGTACAACAATAAGATATAAAAGCGAGAAAGTAAAAAGAGTCCTACCCTATTACAAGGCTTTTGGACAAATACATAAAGAATTGACTGAAAGTAAATTTGTGGAAATTAAACCCTAATTAATCTATTACAAACCGGGCGTAGTTACATCAATAGTGAAAAAATAATCGTACGGAAAAAATAATTACGTGCGAGAATAAGAAACTGGAAAAAGTTTAAAACCCTAAAAAAACTCTAATTTGATCATTAAAATATTTTTGGATTTTTTGTGAAATTTTTTTGAATTTAACCTAATTTCTAATTGATTTTAATTAATGAAAAATAAATTAAAGTTGAAGAAATTAATTTATTTACAAAAATTAATTTATATAAAAAAAACTAACGTATTTTTTGTGATTTTGATCTTATGATTTTATAAAAAAAATTGATTAACAAAAATAATTAAACAAAATAATAAAAACAAAAAAAACTAGAAAAGATGAGATTTAAGCCTGAGGGGGTGTAGGCCCAAATTGGAGGTAATATTGCTGAATTCTGTTCTAGGCCCAGTCAGTTTGGCCCATCACCAGTGTTGGATTCAGTGAGAAGCTTGCCAAGAGAGTCCACCATGCGCCTGCATGCTTGAGGCGTTGGATCTGGATAATGAATGATCTAATGATGATGATACGAAGGTGTGTGGTGCATGTACATGTGAAGAAACCACTGAATTTGCAAATAGTTATTAAGAAAAATAAAATGTAGGAGGCAGGGATCGAACCCCTGACCTCATACATGCGCGCCTTGCAAATCCTTGCCTCTTTCCACTGAACCATTTGCTTCATTCGTTAATACACACACATAACATATATTATATAATATGCAAAGTCAGTTTTATAAAAAACACGCAAAAAACAAAATGGGCCATTAAGGATCTGCCACGCCTTTATCTTCTTCGTTGAGACTATTGTCTTAGGTAAAGACTTTTACCTACGGACGTTTGCCATAGCTATAACCCGTGCATCTCAAAAATCATGATCAGGCAACATAAATTAAATTCAAGACCATGGATCAATTGGTTTGATCCTCTGAGCATGATGGTGTCCTTCATTAGACCTAATTGTACATGTATCTGAAAGCCCTAAAACGAAGCTTTATACCCTAACAATGGCATTCCATCAAACAAGCATCAAAACACATAATTGATTATGCAAACACGTTATAAATGATTGTACAAGCATAAATATATACTTAGAAATAGTTTATTGCGTAAATTCCAAAAACCAGTTTCAAGAAGATGAACAAACCGTGGTATTGGTACGTGCGATTTCAGAAGGTGTTGATGCGTGGTAAGGGTCCATAGTGTTAGAACAAAGTTTGAATCTACTACCCTATGTTTAAGTTTTGATGATAACAAAATGAAAAGATATATTATTTATGTGATTCATTTATGAACTATTTGCTACCTAAAAATATTACGTTCTGCTTTGCAGGAACTCTGATAGGTATCAGCAAGAGCACACTTAATCAGCATCAGAATATTGGCTCTTAACATTAGCATCAGAAGATGCTATATCATAATACCAGAATCAGAAGAATAACTCACGCGTATGCTGAAGCTTGATGAACAGAATTGCGCTCAACACTCTGATAAAGACAACAACAGTTCATCAGCAGCTAAGCAGAGTCAGAATGAAGCCAAGCCAGAACATGCGTTAAGTAGCAACGGTACTGTGCATTGAAAGCGTATTATTACCAACGACATCATTACAGACAAGATCTGCTCAATAAGGAAAGTTTGTTATTAGCATTGAATCAAGATTATTTCTCCAACGTTCAACAATCTCAGTGCTATATAAACAAGACTATGAAGATTGAATTGGCTAATGCTCTCCAACATATTACACGCCTAAAAGCTATTCTACATCTTCTCATTCTCAGTTTGCTAAAAAGCTCCATATCTCCTTACTCACTATTTTAGCAATCTAGTTTCATAAGCTTAAGTTGTGTAACATCACAGTTGTGATACAGTTTTGTAGAAAACATTCACACACCTAGATTTATCTTCTTTGTAAGAAAGTGTTTCCTTGACAAACCGGGTTGTGGTTTGCATCAAGAAGGCTTTAGCAGTTGTTAAAGCAGATTGTAATATTCAGTTGAATATAGTGGATTAATACCTCGTTGGAATGAGGCGAAATCACCTTGACGGGTGGACTGGAGTAGTTTGAGATCAAACGAACCAGGATAAAAATATCTTGTTCATTGCATTAAGTTTCAGTTTTACAATTCAACCCCCCTTGTGTTTTTCACTTCTTCAATTGGCATCAGAGCGCCAGGTTCTGAGATAAAGCACTTAACTGTATCAGTACAAGATCCAGCATCAGAAAAACACAATGGCAGGAAACTATTCTCACACCAGCAATGACAACCATGAGGACAGAGACAGATTCAGCGGGAAACCTCCAGTCTTTGATGGAGAAAACTTTGATTACTGGAAAGACAGAATTGAAAGCTTCTTTCTGGCACATGATGCTGATCTGTGGGATATGGTGACAGATGGATACACGCACCCTGTGAATGCAAGCGGTCAGAAGATTGATAGAAAAACAATGACTGACCAACAAAAGCGTGACTTCAAGAATCACCACAAGGCCAGAACCATCCTTCTCAGCGCCATCTCCTATACTGAATATGAAAATATCTCCAACAGAGACACAACAAAGAACATTTTTGACTCACTCAGAATGACGCATGAGGGCAACGTTCAGGTCAAAGAAACTAAAGCTCTGGCGCTCATTCAGAAGTATGAGGCGTTCAAAATGGAAGAATCTGAATCCATTGAAACAATGTTCTCAAGATTCCAGATTCTGGTAGCTGGTCTCAAGGTTCTGGATAAAGGATACTCTACTGCTGACCATGTCAAGAAAATCATCAGAAGCTTACCCAAGCAGTGGTGACCAATGGTTACAGCTCTGAAGCTAGCAAAAGATCTCAACAAAATTACTCTGGAGGAACTTATCAGCTCCCTCAGAAGTCATGAGATAGAGCTAGAAGCTGACGAGCCTCAGAAGCAAGGTAAGCCTTTAGCATTGAAATCTAACAAAAAATCTGAGTCTAAAGTTTTGCAGGCAGTTGAAGAAACATCTGATGGATCCTTATCAGAAGAAGACAAACTCTCCCTCCTCTCCAGAAGAGTGAATCAACTGTGGAAGCAGAGATAAAAGAAGTTCAGGAATCCTAGAAGATCTGATCAGAACGAGTCTTCTTCCAGATACAGAAGGACAAATTCTTCCTCTAGATACAGAAGATCTGAAGGCTCTTCAGGAAGCAGAAAGCCAAACACCAAGGACATCATCTGCTATGAGTGCAATGAGCAAGGACACTACAAGAGTGATTGCCCAAAGCTTCAGAGGGAAAAGCCCAAGAAGAAGTTTGGAAGAGAAAAGAAGAAAAGTCTCATGGCTACATGGGATGACTCTAACTCGTCTGAAGCTGACTCAGAATCGGATGATGAGAGGGCAAACATAGTGAAGCTAGTGAAGCTTCTGAATCAGACTCAGAATCAGATACTAAAGAGGTATTTCCTAACTTTGCTGTTAATTTTACCAAGGCTGAACTTGCTGAAAGCCTTAATAAAATCCTGGAAAGGTATCAGCAGATTAGAGTTAAATTAAGAGACCTGAAAAGGAATCTTGAATCTGACTCTAATAAGACTGAGAGTCTTAAATTGGAGAATTCTGAACTGAGAATTAAAATTTCAAAATTGGAAAATACTTTACAAAACTCTCAGAAGGAACCAATTTCTAAAAACTCCCAGCAACGCTGATGAGATCATCAAGGAGTATGATCACAGTTTCCAGAAGTTCCTTGCTAAAAGCATAGACAGAAGCAAAATAGCTTCAATGATCTATGGAGTTAGCAGAAACGGCAGGAAAGGAATAGGATACCAAGGTAAGGTTCCTACACCAAAGAATTTCATGGACTTAACCATTAAACACACTCCTCTGAATTCACATTTTGTGTATGGTCACACACATGATATTAAATACACTAGCAGTAAGTACTCTGTGAAACCAAAATTCAACCAGAGTTTTGGTAAATCTAACAAATCAGGACCCAAGAAAATCTGGGTACCTAAGGATAAAATAATACATGTTGCAGATATCTTTAGCAGCAAGTCAGAAACACCAGTCATGGTACCTGGACTCTGGCTGCTCGCGACACATGACGGGAAGAAGGCATATGTTCCAAAGCCTGGAACTTAAGCCTAGAGGCCATGTTGGCTTTGGAGGCAATCAGAGGGGAAAGATCATTGGCTCTGGAACTGTAGGTAATGGAAATCTTCCCTCTATTAATAATGTTCTGCTAGTAGATGGATTAATGCATAATCTGTTATCCATAAGTCAATTAAGTGATAACGGTTATGATATAATCTTTAATCAAAAATCATGTAAAGCTGTTAGTCAGAAAGATGGGACTATCCTGTTTAATGGTAAGAGGAAAAACAACATTTACAAAATCAAACTTTCTGAACTAAAGAGTCAGAATGTAAAGTGCCTTCTGTCTGTTAACAACGAGCAGTGGATATGGCACAGAAGATTGGGACATGTTAGTATGAGAAGAATATCTCAGATTAACAAACTCAATCTGGTCAGAGGACTTCCTAACTTGAAGTTCAACTCAGATGCTCTGTGTGAAGCATGTCAGAAAGGCAAGTTTGCAAAACCTTCTTTTAAATCTAAAAATGTTGTTTCTACCTCTAAGCCATTAGAACTTCTGCACATTGACTTATTTGGACCAGTTAAAACTGCTTCAGTCAGTGGCAAGAAGTATGGGTTAGTAATCGTAGATGACTATAGCAGATGGACATGGGTAAAGTTCTTAAGACACAAGGACGAGTCACACTCTGTGTTTGTTACCTTCTGTAACCAAGTTCAGAATGAAAAGGATCTTAGAATCGTTAAAGTCAGAAGTGATCATGGTAGAGAATTTGAAAACAAAGATTTTGAGTCATTCTTTAATGACAGAGGCATTCTGCATGATTTCTCTTGTCCTAGAACTCCCCAACAAAATGGAGTTGTAGAACGAAAGAACAGAACATTGCAAGAAATGGCCAGAACCATGATCAATGAGACAAACGTTGCTAAGATCTTCTGGGCAGAGGCAATAAACACATCGTGCTACATTCAGAATAGAATCTCAATAAGACCTATTCTGGAAAAGACTCCATATGAATTGTGGAAGAATAGAAAGCCCAACATTTCATATTTTCATCCATTTGGATGTACCTGTTTTATGTCAAATACAAAGAATTATTTGAACAAGTTTGACTCTAAAGCACAGAAGTGTATTATGTTAGGATACTCTGAACGCTCAAGAGGGTACAGAGTATACAATACAGAAACACAGATTGTGGAAGAATCAATCAGTGTTCGTTTTGATGATAAGCTTGACTCTGAAAAGTCAAAGAAGAATGAAGTTTTTGCAGGTATGGAAATTGAATTTACAGGTTCTGAAGACAAGTCATCAGAAGCTCTCAACACAGACACTCCTTCAACGTTTGAAAGGAGCACTGCTAGCAATCCTACAACAGCTGTTGATCAACCTCAGAAGAGATTACCCAGAAGCAGCTTGGATCACCCAGAAGAGACCATCTTACGAAGAAAGGAAGATCCAATCAGAACAAGAGCAAGCTTCAGAAACTCTGAAGAAACCCTCATGGGACTTGTGTCTCTGATTGAACCGTCTTCTATTGATGAAGCACTCCTGGATAATGACTGGATTCTGGCAATGCAAGAAGAGATGAATCAATTCACCAGAAATGACGTATGGGATCTTGTTCCCAGACCAAAAGGATTCAACGTCATTGGAACAAGATGGGTCTTCAGAAACAAGCTAAATGAACAAGGTGAAGTCATCAAAAACAAAGCACGACTGGTTGCACAAGGTTATAGTCAGCAAGAGGGGATAGACTATACAGAAACCTTTGCTCCAGTTGCCAGGTTAGAATCTATCAGACTTTTAATTTCATTTGCTGTTAATAGAGGCATCACTCTGTATCAGATGGATGTCAAGAGTGCATTCTTAAACGGTTATATAGAAGAAGAGGTTTATGTGCACCAACCCCCTGGTTTTGAAAATACAAAACATCCAGAACATGTTTTCAAACTAAAGAAGTCACTATATGGTCTGAAACAAGCTCCCAGAGCTTGGTATGAAAGGCTAAGTAACTTTCTGTTAGAAAATGAATTCACCAGAGGGAAGGTGGACACTACCTTATTCTGTAAATCAGTTAAGAATGACATCTTAGTCTGTCAAATTTACGTTGATGATATTATTTTTGGTTCTACTAATCCTTCTCTTGGAAGAAAATTTGCTAAGTGTATGTAGGCAGAATTTGAGATGAGCCTCATGGGGGAACTGAAATTCTTTCTAGGAATTCAGATCAATCAAACTCCAGAAGGAACTTACATTCATCAGAGCAAATACATCAGAGATCTTCTAAAGAAATTTGACCTCTCAGAATGTAAGCCATCAAAGATTCCAATGCATCCCACGTGCATTCTGGAAAGAGAAGAGGTAAGCAAAAATGTAGAACAGAAAGTCTACAGAGGTATGATTGGTTCTCTCCTTTATCTGACAGCTTCAAGACCTGATATATTATTCAGCGTTTGTATTTGTGCTAGATTCCAATCAGATCCTAGAGAATCTCAATTAACAACTGTTAAGCGAATTTTCAAGTATCTGAAAGGTACTACTAATCTGGGTTTGTTTTATAGAAAATCTAGTGATTACAGTTTAGTAGGCTACTGCGATGCTGACTTTGCTGGAGACAGAGTGGAGCGTAAAAGTACTTCTGGAAGCTGCCAGTTTCTGGGAGAAAATCTGATCTCTTGGTCCACCAAAAGGCAATCAACAATTGCGCTATCAACAGCAGAAGCTGAGTACATAGCAGCAGCAGGATGTAGCACACAAATGCTCTGGATGAAAAGTCAGCTTGAAGACTTCCAGATTTTTGAGAGTAACATTCCTATACTCTGTGATAATACTTCTGCTATTTGCTTAAGTAAGAATCCCATTTTACATTCTAGAGCTAAGCATATAGAAATAAAACATCATTTCATTAGGGACTACATTCAGAAAGGAATTTTGAATTTAAAATTTATAGATACAGACCATCAATGGGCTGATATCTTCACTAAACCCCTTTCTGAAGATAGGTTCAATTTCATTCTGAAACATCTCAGCATGAAAATCTGCCCAGAGTGAAAATGTTTGAATTCCATATATTTATCTTCAGAATGTATTTGTTTTACTGTGAACTTCTGATCAATCTCTTTTCAGAAAGATAGAACATGCAGATTGTATCAGATGCTAGTCTAAAGATCTGAGAGTCTAAGCTCAAAGACAGACGTGTTGATCACTACATCAAACAAGTGTCATCCAATCATCAGCATATCTCTGAAGCAGAACGCGTGCACGCTTCTGAGAAGGCAAAATGCTGATTGGGTGCATTGAGACACATGTCTGGTAACCGTTTTAAGTATCTTTCTCAAATCCCCCAAAATCAGCAAGCATTAAATGAAAGTAATCATGTTTTTAAAACGTAATCATGATTTTATTTCTCTTTCTTGAAAACGTTTACAATTTCAAAATATTCTAAAGCCTATTTAAGCATGTTAACCTCTCACTTTAATCTTTTACAGTTTCTCATTATTTCTCAAGTATTCTCTGCATTTTTCTGTGTTCATCTCTCTCAAACCCATTTTCTCAGTTTTTCTCAAAATCCTTAAGTGTGAACATGGCAACCTCCAACAGTGCTTCTGCAGGTTCTCAGAAGACAACATCATCTGAAAAGTATCAAGTGCCATTCAGAACACTCCTCACTCCTGTGAAGAATCTTGAAGTGTTATCTGAATTGATCATTGATTTTGGAAGTCTGAAGGAAAACGATTTTGACTTAACAGAAGAAGTTAGGGCACGGAAATGGGAAAGGTATTTTGACAGGTTGGTTGGACCAAAATTTCCAATGTTAGTCAAGGAGTTCTGGATTCATGCAACTGCTTCAATGCATCAAGTCACCTCCTACATTATGGGGAAGAAGATTGTGATCACTGAGGATCACATAGCAATGTTAATTGGTTACAGTGGCGGCGGCGTCCGCTGTATTGATATGGCTGAGAGATGTGCTGACGTGGGCGTCATAGCAGAAAGGATTTTCACCCATGGGGTGCCCAGCAGCAAGATCTGCACCAACCTCAACCAGAAGTTTCACTGAAGAAGACGAAGAAAAGGAAGGCACCTTCAGAAGGATCATCCCAGCAGACACCCAAGAAAAGAGGTTTGCAGCAGTGGATTGCTTCTCTGAAGCAAGTCTATCTTGGAATGATTGACCCAGCTGCCTCTGACCAGCTCTGGTCATAATTCGGAATTTGGGTACGTGCTGAAGCCCTCAAGTTGCAGGATATCAACTATGAGCAGGCACAACAGAACTTCAGCAAGCTGCTGAAGGAAGTTGAAAGTCAGCTGCCACAGGAAGACGTGCTCCCTCTGGATAGTGAGCCATGGTCTGAGAAACAGCCAGCTTCAAAGGTGCAACCAGAAGAAGACAAGACTATTCAAGCTGAAGCAAGTCAAGCAGAAGATGTTGCAAAAAGCTCTCAGAAGCTCCCTGCTTCTGATGTTTCTCAAGCTGCCTTGGACAGGCAGACTCTAGAAGAGCTGAAGCTGAATGACATGCGTATGCAGCAAAGGATGGATGAAAATGACCAGAAGATGAAAGAAAGGATGGATGTGCAGGATAGCAAGATAGACACAGTTGTCAGCATGGTGCACAAGCAGAATGAGACTGCTGATCAGATCAAAGCCATGCTGGAGAACCTGTTCACACGCCTTCCTCCCCAACCTTAGTTTTTCATTCATGTCATTTTCATGTTTTCTTTGATTATCTGTTGTACTATTTTGATTGATTCTGAACTTTTTAATATGACACGTTTTTCTGTTCTAAATGTTTTAGCACATCACTTACACTTTTTGATTGCTGACAAAAAGGGGGAGAACAAGAATGATATTTTAAATAATAACGGATTACTAAGACAGAAATTCTCGAACATTCTAACTCTGATATACTTGAATATGTTTTCTGTTTTTTGCTTAAGTCTACAGGTACAAGAATGCTCCATGATATTCTGAAGACTAAAGCTCTGATATTCTGACCCAAAGCAAAGCTCTGATAAGAAAAGCTCTGATACTCTGATCTGAAGCTTTGCTCTGACATTCTGATCCAAAGCTTCTGATAGTCAAAACTCTGATATTCTGATGTTCAAAGATAGGCAATAAAGATCTGATCCTGAAGAACTCTTGGAATTAAAAAGGGAAGTAATAAATTCAGGTGGAGTATCTCTAAACTCTTATATCTCCTTATCCCTTGTCTTTGATAACCTCTTGCTCTGATACATCTTATCATTTAGTTATCTCTGACACTTTTTCACGTTATTTTCATTTAAAAATATCTAGTTTTTGTCATCATCAAAAAGGGGGAGATTGTTAGAACAAAGTTTGAATCTACTACCCTATGTTTAAGTTTTGATGATAACAAAATGAAAAGATATATTATTTATGTGATTCATTTATGAACTATTTGCTACCTAAAAATATTACGTTCTGCTTTGCAGAAACTCTGATAGGTATCAGCAAGAGCACACTTAATCAGCATCAGAATATTGGCTCTTAACATCAGCATCAGAAGATGCTATATCAGAATACCAGAATCAGAAGAATAACTCACGCGTATGCTGAAGCTTGATGAACAGAACTGCGCTCAACACTTTGATAAAGACAACAACAGTTCATCAGCAGCTAAGCAGAGTCAGAATGAAGCCAAGCCAGAACATGCGTTAAGTAGCAACGGTACTGTGCATTGAAAGCGTATTATTACCAACGGCATCATTCCAGACAAGATCTGCTCAATAAGGAAAGTTTGTTATTAGCATTGAATCAAGATTATTGCTCCAACGTTCAACAATCTCAGTGCTATATAAACAAGACTATGAAGATTGAATTGGCTAATGCTCTCCAACATATTACACGCCTAAACGCTATTCTAAATCTTCTCATTCTCAGTTTGCTAAAAAGCTCCATATCTCCTTACTCACTATTTTAGCAATCTAGTTTCATAAGCTTAAGTTGTGTAACATCACAGTTGTGATACAGTTTTGTAGAAAACATTCACACACCTAGATTTATCTTATTTGTAAGAAAGTGTTTCCTTGACAAACCGGGTTGTGGTTTGTATCAAGAAGGCTTTAGCAGTTGTTAAAGCATATTGTAATATTCAGTTGAATATAGTGGATGAAGACCTCGTTGGAGAGAGGCGAAATCACCTTGACGGGTGGACTGGAGTAGTTTGAGATCAAACGAACTAGGATACAAATATCTTATTCATTGCATTAAGTTTCAGTTTTACAATTCAACCCCCCCCCCCTTCTTGTGTTTTTCACTTCTTCACATAGAGCTCCCAAAGACTTCCATGAATGAATTGCTGGCCTTGAAACACCTTGAATCTCCTCGTAGAAAGAAATCTGATTCTCACTTTTTGTCCAAAATTTGAGTTTTTGTTCTTCCAATTCTCACGACTAATCCCTGTTTTCATGCTTTGGAAATGTTGTCTATATATAATAGAAGCAATTAGGTTAACAAAACTGTATTCAATCTTTGCAAATTGTTGAAAAAGATTTGATTTTTTTACCTTGTATGATATGTTTCTAAAACAAACCAAATCATGATCTTTTCAAATTGTTGTACCCCAAAATTTGCCCTCCAATTTTACTCAACACATGCCCATTAAGGTCCTCAATTTGCTCAAGGATGCCCAAGAGTTGACCAAACAAACTCTCTCCTAAGGCAATGTACCTCAAATTAGGGTTTCCATTTTCATCAGGGTGTTGGAGCTCCAAAGATCCCAAATTCTTTCAATGGTCCTAATATGTTCTCAAGATCATCCATGTAAATTTGCATGCCTTGCACAAGAAGTTTGCTCAATCAACTACTCAGATGCCTGAAAATCAACCATACTTGGTCAAAAGTCAACAGTGGCCCACATACATTCAAACTTCAATATTTTTCGTCAACATCAACATTTTGAAGTTATATTCATCATTTGATCAAGGGTTGATCATTATTCCTCAAGGAATGCCCCAAATTCATCAAAACCCAAAAGCTGCTAAATTAGGGTTTCTTAGGAAAAGTCAACCAAACTTTGACCAAGCAAAACTTCTTCATACTTTATCAGAAATTTTCTATCCAAGTCTCATTTTGAAGAGGATGTAATTCCCTACAGATCATCTTCAGCCCAGAAGTTCAAAATATGCACTCATCAAAAGATATGAATTTCCACATTATAGGTCCTTTTGAAAAGTCAACAAAAACACCTTTTGGGTCAAAGCTTCTTACATGAACATGGAAGACCTAATTGAGATGAAACCAAAAGGGTTGTTTAGGGGACATCCTAGTATTTCTAAAAAGTCCAAGAACACCTCTCTAGGGTTAAAATTGGAGGAGACAGGCCTTGTCAAAGTTGACCATTTTTGCAAAATTGCCAAAAGTCAAATGTGCTCAAAAATACATTTTTTGTCAAATGGGCCTAGCATTTCATGATTGCATCTTGCTTGTGACATGGTCCACGACCCAAATCAGAATCTACACTTTATTTGCTTCATTATTTATTTTATTTTGATTTTTTATTATTTAAAATTCAAATTAAATCAAATAAATTGCAAAAAATACAAAAGATTAATTTTTGATCTGGTTTTTTGTAGGAATCAAATCCAATCAAGCTAGCATATCATATCCAAATCGTGCAAGGGTTGATTGAAGCAAAAATAACATGATTTTGGTTGTTTTGTAAAGATATAATACAAAAACAAAATCAAATCCAATCTCCTTAATTCACCAAGATGCAATGCGTTTTTGTTAACCTAATTCGTTCTAGTACAATTACAGAACATAACCAAGCCAAGAGGACAAGGATTTGCAGTAGAAAAACGCCATACCAAAACTCAAAAAATTGGACAAAAGTGCTGGATTGTTTTCCAAATTAGAGTGCAATTCAAGCCATTCCAACGCTTCCAATCATTTCCTGGAGCCTCTCTGAAGCTAACACGACCGGTTGCACGCCTCCACAAGCCCAGAATCCGCCTACACGTCTCTCAGGTTTGGCATATTTCTCGAATTTGATTTTGGTTATTTACGCATGGTTAATGACTTTTAAGCATAGCATGATATTTGTATCATCATTTGGAACGTTTTGGTTTACGTAATTTTGTGTTTTGATGCATAAATGATGAATTTCCATTATTAGGGTTCATACTTGCGTTTAGGGCTTTATTGTACATGTGAAATTGGCCCAAGAAAAGGGTACCATGATGCTCGTGGCATCAAGACGAGTTGACCCATAGACTCACCCTTGATTTATCATGCATTTTCCTGATTTTTGAAGCTTGCAGGGTTTTAGCTATGGAGTCCTGACCGTAGGTAAAAGTATTTAGCCTAATACAATGGACAAGGAAGAAGAAGATAACGTGGATGGATAGCATTGGTCCATTTGAATAACGTGTGCATTTTTTTGTTTTCTTTCAGTTATCCACCTTGTTTCATATAATAAGGATTATTGCTACTATATTGACAAATAAGAACAGGTGGCCCAGTGGTGAAGCGTGCGTTTAGAAATGTAGAGGACCTGGGTTCGATCCCAAATCCCAACATTTTCTTTGTTTTCTAAATTTGTCCCAGTAGTAGATCACGTACACCATGCTTCCAAACGCCTACCATGTTCCCCATCAATACAACCAATGGATTGTCATCATCATCAATCCAACGCTCCATCAAAGAAGGCCCATGATACACCCTCCAAGTGTGAACTACACAGGATCAAGCAAAAGGTTGGGCTCAGTAGCTAATGGGCTTACAAAATTCAACATTGCACCCCCCTTCTCAGGTTCTAACAGGCTCAATCTATAAACCTTTTATTTTAATTCTTTTTTAATTTTGTTAACTATTATCTTTCTTACAAAAATAACACCAAAAAAATCAGTTTTTCTATTAAATCAAAAAATCACAAAAAACCTAAAAAATCTTTTTCATAAAAAAAATATTTTTGTTTCTTTGATTAATTAATTAGTTTAATTATTTAGGGCAATTTAATTGTTTTTTCTATATAATTTAAATCAATTAGAAATTAGGGTTTTAGTTTGTACATAACATAATTCAATTTTTTCTTAAAAATAACCTAATTAATGTTTCCTCAAAAAATAATAATAACCTAAATTTTTTTCAATTAGATTTTTAGGGTTCTTTAATTCTCGCATTTAATTCGCCACGCGCATTTTAATTCTTTTTTCTATTATTGTATCTGCTTCGAGTTGTAATAGATTTAATTAGGGTTTTAAACTTCCGCATTTTTATTTACAGTCAAGATAATTATGTATCTGCAAAAGCCCTGTAATAGCTAGGACCTTTTAACTTTCCCGCATTTTAATTTTGGCAAACTATAAACTGCTAGATGTATGTTAATAGGATTGTATGGAAAGACTAACTGGAAATTAAAACAGTAGATCACCTTAATTGTGCAAAGATTAAATAATTGAAATCAAACACCTGCACATGCTCACTCCTAGGGTTTGCCACACTTGGTTGCCTCGGAAATAATGGTCATGTCCCTCGAACGTAGGGATACCTTAGCCATGACCCGTGATTCAAAAGTCGTCATAAAGATCAAGATCCCTACTTGTCCCTCGAGTTGCCTACAAATTGATCTTATGACGATAGTCCCTTCGAAACGCTAAGGTATCCTTACTTTTTTCCTTCAGTGACCATTTCGTCCCTTCGAACGTCCCTTTAAAATTCCAACGACGGTGCTACCAATTCCTTAATAATAGGATAGCGTTGTCTAAAGGAAAACAAACAGTCTTTTTCGAGTAAGTAGGTTAGTTCTTAAGTACTTGCTCAAATGAACAAACTTTTTCACACCAAACACTTTTCAAAAACAACTTTGTAACACTCTTGAGGAGAAAAACAAGGGTTCAAACGAAGTAAAACAAAACTTTTCAAAACAAGTACACTTAAGCAATTTAAAAAATGAGCAAGTACTTAAGAGCCCGTGAAAAACCACGGATAGAAAGGGTGTTAACACCTTCCCTTTCTATAACCTACCCCCCGTACTTAGAAACATCTTAAAAAAGGTTTTTTCTGTTCTTTTTCCTTTTCCTGATTGGATAAAATAAAAGTCGGTGGCGACTCTTGCTTACCGCAACATTTTGCGAACAAAAAACGCAAACCAGTGTTAACAGTTAGTTCTGCCACCGTATCACTGAACTGGCGACTCTGTTGGGGAAAGTGATAAGTGGGGTATACCTTAAGAGCTATGTCATTTTTAAATTGCTTTCTTGTTTGTTTTGTATGCTTTATTCTTAAAGGGTTTTCCTTGGGCATTGTTAAAGATCCTACACCTGGATCTGGGGACACTTTTTAGGTAAACAACAATAGATCATGGAGACTGTACAGCATAAACCGATATGGTTAAAGTGATGGCTGTGTTGGTGTGACACTTTGGTTGGTATCGGTGTCCTTCGTGTGGAAACGAGGAGAATATGGGGCCGCCGCGTGGTGTCGTGAAGCACTAACGGACCTTAGAACCTTAGTTGAACAAACATGGCCATTAGAAAGTAGTGAGATAGCCGACCTCGGTATAAAGTTGAGGATTGGTTGATACTCGATGCTACACTCATTGAGATCATACTTTCAAGATATTTCGGCCGCAAGAAAAGATTGCTTGAGCTGAAACAATTCCTGATAAAGGATGATGAGTGATATTGAGAATATTTAGAAACTGGTTACTTTTCTAAGACAGGTTTGAAACTAACTAAAATTCAAGAGGGTACTTACCTTTAACCTCATGCAAGCCTTTGAACCTAAGTTCTATTGTGTGTTTTTCCTATATGTGATTTATCCTGTTTGAACACGACATCATGCATCATAACATAACATCCATTCTTATTGTACTAATCATTTCAAGGACAAGGGAATTTATCGTTGTTCTGTTTTGCAGATCATGGCTACCGCTCGTAGAAACACTATCTGAATCAGCTTTGTGAAAATACCTTCCCAACTCAAGGAGCTAGTATCAAAGGTCCCTGAAACTTATGCGTTCACTAACAGACATGGTCGACTTCTTAACCTAGTTACTTCAAACCTTGATGAAAAGATGATGAGTGTGCTCTTTAAGTTCTTTGATCCTAAGCATCACTGCTTCACCTTTCCAGACTATCAGTTGGTGCCTACCATGGAAGAGTTTTCTCAGTTATTGGACATACCCATTCTCTAACAGTTGCCTTTCACAGGTCTGGAAGAAGTTCCTAAGCCAGAAGTCAAGATAATCAGCCTTGCGTCTGAAACGGGTCGATGTGGTATCCAATTGGGAAACAAGAAGCGGAGTCAAGGATTTTCTAGCCAAGTTCCTGATAGACAAGGCCCAACTATTTTGGGATGATATGGATTTTCATGATTTTGAGGAGGTCTTGGGTCTTCTAATCTATGGGTTAGTATTATTCCCTAATCCAGACTTATTCATAGATGTGAATGTTATCAAGATCTTCCTCTCTCGCAACCCCGTGCCTACCTTGCTCGGAGATATTTTGCACGCTCTTCATACTTGTACCATGAAGAGAAGAGGGGTTCTTATGTGCTGCATGTCATTGCTGTCAAGGTGGTTTATTTCTCACTACCCAAAGTTTGTACTGAAGAATGAAGAAGGTTTGGGTTGGTCACAAAGGATAATGTCACTCGCTTACATGAATATTCTCTGGTGTTCCCGAGCTATGGAAAACACTGCTATTATTGACCGATGTGGGGAGTATCCTAATGTACCATTACTTGGCATCAGAGGGGGCATAACCTACAATCCTTGTTTAACTCTGCCACAATTTGGTTATGATCGAAGGGATGGTCCCCATGAGTTACTTATCGAGGGCATTGTATTCAACTATGAGGATGATGTTTAAGGGTATCGCCAGAGGTTCATACAAGCTTGGAGCATGGTAAACAGATCTGGCGCCAAGGCTTTGGGGCCAAAGGCTTACATTTCTATGGAACCTTATCTCAAATGGGTACGAGCTCACGCCTAGAAACTTATGATGCCCTATATGGCCGTTCTACCAATGATTGTGGAACCCACTACTGAAGGGGGTATTCCTTACACGATTATCCATCCTGATATTCCCACTGATCTTGGAGAACTACAGAGGTCTTAGATTCAGTTGAAGAAAGAGCGAGATACCTACAAGGATCAGTTTTATGCCCGGGAGAGGAAGATTTTAGAGCTCACAAAGAAGCTCCATGAGGAAAGAGGACTTAATGTCTATCTCGGCACAAAGAGGAAGCATCCATGGGAATTTTGATTTTTCTAGTTTTTAGATTTGTTTTTAATTGTAACGCCTAAAAGGCATTTGAACTTCGAATTCAACTAATGAAATCTTTGTTTCATTTTGGTTCGCAAATTTAAATTTCCCAAAGTCTTTGAAATCATTGCATATACACCCCATTCATAGCATCGCATGTATAAGATTCATAACAGGTTTCTCATCTCCTCCGTTGTTTATTTCAGTAATGGCTCTTGAACAAACTGTGAAGAATCTTCAGACTCAGAACATGCAATTCCAGCAAATGATTGTGGCTCTAGCCAAAGGGCAGGAAGAACGTAAGGCTATGATTACTAAGAAGAACAAGAAAACCAATAGGACAGTCGGTGGGGCACATATGAGCAGAAGGTTCAGAGGGTCGCCAAGACGGGTTGTTAAGCTAACTTCTTCATCTAAAGAGGGAGAGAATCAAGAGGTTAAAACCAGAGATGAGGACCCTAGTCCTAAAGAGTCTAACAATGAAACCGATTACAATGAGGACAGTACCCTCCGGCTAATGAAAGGTATAAGCAGTTAGAGGAGCGTCTGAGTGCTATGGAAATCCAGAAGGTTCCTGGGCTGGATTTTGAAGGGTTGGGTCTAGTCTTCGGGGTTGTCATCCCCCCCAAATTCAAGGCATCTGTATTTGCTAAGTATGATGGGGTCTCTTGTCCCAAAATGCACCTCCGTTCTTATGTGAGGAAGATAAAACATCATACTTCCGACAAAGACTCATGGGTTCATTTCTTCCGAGATAGTCTGTCTGGAACACAACTGGATTGGTTTTATCAGCTGGAAAGAGCCAATGTTTGTAACTGGGAAGACCTTGTTGCTGCATTTTATAAGCAATATCAGTATAATGCAGACCTTGCTCCCACCCGTACATAACTCAAAAATTTATCTATGGGTTCGAATGAGGGTTTCAAGGATTATGCTCAGAAGTGGAGAGATTTGGATGGAAGAGTTCAACCTCCCTTGGATGACAGGGAGATCGTGGATATGTTTCTAGGAACTTTGAATGGGCCATTCTTCAACCATCTGATTGGAAGTTCATCGGCGGGTTTTACTGAACTGATCATAACAGGGGAAAGAGTGGAAGTTGGAATCCGAAGTGGAAAAATTCAGAAGGATGTCTCTTCGAGTGCTGCAAGGAAGCCGTTTGCAGGTGAAAAGGAAGTCAGTGCTGTCTACAACCAAAAGAATCAGAATCGAACCGAACACCATCCGGCGGTAGGGGCTGTTATGATTCCCAACCCTGCACCTGCTCAGCAAAGAAATAATCAGCCGAAAGTAGAAAGGCCAGCTAGACAGTTCACTCGGATCAACATGACACTGTCTCAGATTTTACCTCAGTTGCTGAAGACCAATCTGGTTACTCTGAGGGAAGCTCTAAAGAATCCGAACACCACCTCTCCCTACTGTAAACCGAATGCTCGTTGTGTTACCATTCAGATAGTTTGGGCCATGATACCAATGACTGCTGGGATTTGAAGAACAGAGTATAAGATCTGGTTGATGCTAAGGATATTGAATTTGATCCCCCAGAGACTCCTAACATTATCACTGCTCATATGCCGAAACATGGTCGGGGTGTTAATGTCGTTGAAGAAGATGTGTTTGTGAACTCTGTGGAAGAATTGGTGACCTCACTTATGACTATCAAAGAGAGTTTGTTGAAGGACGGTTTATTTCCGGGTTGTGGTGAAGGTTGCCACTTTTTTTCATTCCTACCGACTGGTTGCCCTTTGTTAAAGGCAGGTGTTCAGCGCCTGATAGATGACAAAGAGATCCTGTTTGAGAAGACTCTTGTTGCGACTGTTTCCTGTGAAGACATTGCTATCATAACCATTTCCGCCAATCCTCCCAGGGCCTTCGCTAAGAGACCCGTCAGGATTACATTATTTCCTTAGGTGACTCCGTTGATCATAACCATGCCAAGGCCAATCGAATACTCCTCGGAAAAATTTGTTCCTTGGAACTATAGGGCCGACGTCTATTACTATGGCGTAAAGCGGGACATGCTAGCCATTGAAGACAAGATTGCTAAAAATATGGATTCTGACATCATCAATATTGCTAGAGCCAGTAAAATAACAAGAACTGGAAGAGTGTTCTCCCCTTAGATTTCTCCTCCAAAGACTTCTACCCGTCCCGTGATCATTCCTACTATGGTTCCACCCAAAACTACTCCTACAATTCTAGTAATCACTCCTGTTGACCCTCCCATCACCGATTCGACCGAGACTCGAGGCAAAGACATACTAATTGAGCCTGTCCTGACAAGGGCTAATTCATTAACCATACCAGAAGCTTCCTAGAAAGAAATGGACGGAATTTTGAAGATAATAAAGAAGAGCGACTACAATGTGGTCGAGCAGCTGGGGCAGACCCAATCCAAAATTTTTATGTTGGCTTTGTTGTTATGTTCTGAGGCCCATGTGAAGGCTTTGGTTAAGTTTCTGAAGACGGCTCATGTTCCACAAGAGACATCTGCTGATCAGTTTGAATATTCTGTGGCTAGTCTGACTGCAGACAATGGTTTGGGTTTTTCTGACGCGGATCTGACACCAAAAGGGAGGAAGCATAATGATGATCTTTATGTTTCCATTAAATGCATGGGCACGACTCTGGCCCATGTTTTGGTAGATACTGGCTCCTCGTTGAATGTGCTACCTAAAAAAGCTCTAGACAGATTGGACTGCGAAGGCTTGACCTTGTAGCCTAGAAATATAATAGTGAGAGCTTTCGATGGTTCGAAGAGGATGGTGCATGGGGAAGTGGATGTCCCTATCAAAGTTGGTTCCCATACCTTCGACTCCACTTTATATGTAATGGATATCAAACCATCATATTCTTGCTTGTTGGGACGCCCTTGGATACATGGGGCTGGGGCTGTTACTTCTACCCTCCACCAAATATTGAAGTATCCAGTAAGAGGAAAGATTGTCACTGTGCATGGTGAAGAGGAGTACATGATCAATCACTTGAACTCCTTCAGGTACGTAGAGATGGATGGTGAGTTCATCGAGACTCCTTGCCATAACATTGAAGAGGTACCTCAGATTATGGCTAGAGTAGAAACTACCTACAGTCCTCTGAAGGTCACGAAACCTCCTTTGAAGATGGCTTCTCTCAAGGATGCACGAGCAGTGGTTGAAGAAGGTGGGTCTACCATTTGGGGTCAGCTCCCGGTTATTCATTACAAGTCTGACAAATCTGGTTTGGGCTTTACTACAGGTGCTCAAGGGGCTGTTTGTCGTGCTCGGGCTGGAGGACCTCCCCTACGCATCAGTAATCCTGGGGTCAATGCACTTGAAGACAATGATGGTAATTCCGACATTGACAGCTGGATCTTCCCGAATACCAATGGAGGACTCAATAACTGGACTACCAAGGACTTTGTACCAATTAATTTTGTTCAAGAGTAATTGTTTTTTTGATTTTTTCGGATATGTAATTTAAAAAAATAAATATAACCTCTATAGCCAGGTGTCTTACCCAGGGAACAATGGTTCTATTTGTGAGGGTCATCATGTTTCATTTTCATATGACATTAATAAAGCATTGGATGTTTTCATACAAATTTTGCGCTCTTTGTCTTTCTTTTCTTTTATTTTATCTATACAGCTATGCTCTTACACACACTTATGTATCCAAATGCAGATCCATATCCACTATGGATCCTATTGATAACGGTTCTACTACTGCTCATTATGACTTTTAAAATCCAATCAACCAAGGCAAGGACAAAGGTGAGGAGGATTGTGAGGTACCTAGAGAACTTGCTAGACTATTACAGCGGGAAGAAAGGGTCATACAGCCTCATGAAGAGCCGGTTGAGACAGTGAACTTGGGTACAAATATAGACAGAAAAGGAGTCAAGATCGGTGCAAATCTAGAGCCTATTATCAAATAGCGGTTGGTACAGATGTTGCATGAGTATGTTGAAATCTTCGCCTGGTCAAATGAAGACATGCCGGGACTAGACACAAATATAGTGGTTCATCGTCTGCCAACTAAAGAAGACTTCCCTCCGGTAAAGCAAAAGGTCCATCGTATGCGCCCTGAGATGTCACAGAAAATTAAAGCAGAGGTTATGAAGCAGTTCAACACCGGGTTCTTAGTTGTCACCTCCTATCCGTAGTGGGTTGCTAATGTGGTTCCAGTACCTAAGAAGGATGGTAAAGTACGAATGTGTGTGGATTACAGAGACTTGAACAGGGAAAGCCCCAAGGATGACTTCTCGCTTCCCCACATCGATGTCCTAGTTGACAACACCGCACAACACAAAGTCTTTTCCTTCATGGACGGTTTCTCTGGCTACAATCAGATCAAGATGGCACTTGAAGACACGGAGAAGACAACCTTTGTTACACAGTGGGGCACTTTCTACTACAAGGTGATGCCGTTTGGGTTGAAGAATGCTGGGGCAACTTATCAGCGAGCTATGGTAGCTCTGTTCCATGACATGATTCACCATGAGATAGAGGTTTACGTCGATGACATGATAGCCAGGTCTCAAACTGAGGAAGAACATCTTGGTCATCTACAAAAGTTGTTTGATAGGTTGAAGACGTACAAGTTGAGGTTAAATCCGAACAAGTGCACCTTCGGGGTAAGGCCTGGTAAGCTTCTGGGATTCATCTTCAGTGACAAAGGTATTCAAGTGGACCCTTCAAAGGAATTTAGAGGTTTCTTAGGACGCCTAAATTACATTGCCCGATTCATTTCACATCTGACTGCTACTTGTGAGCCATTCTTCAAACTTCGGAAGAAAGATCAGGTGGTAAAGTGGAACGACAGATTCTAGGTCGCCTTTGACAGAATCAAACAATATCTCCAAGAGCCTCCTATGATGCCACCGACTGAAGGAAGACATTTGATAATGTACTTAACAGTGCTAGATAATTAAATGGGGTGTGTGTTGGGACAACATGATGAGTCTGGTCGAAAAGAACACGCAATATACTACCTAAGCAAAATGTTTACCGACTGTGAAACACGATACTCACTGCTCGAGAAAATTTAATGCGCTTTGGCATGGGCTTCTCGCCGACTGAGACAGTATATGTTGACCCACACTACTTTGTTGATATCTAAGATGGATCCAATCAAGTACATTTTCGAGAAGCCCACTCTCTCCAGAAGAATAGCAAGATGGAAAATGATCTTAACCGAGTACGACATCCAATACACAACCCAAAAGGCAATCAAGGGAAGTGTGTTAACTGATCATTTGGCGCATCAGGCCGTGGATGACTACCAGTCCATGAATTTAGAGTTCCCGGATGAGAACATCATGTTTGTAACCGACTATGAAGAACCTAGACCAGATGAAGGACCTGAGGAAGGATCTCGATGGTCTATGTTTTTTGATGGAGCCTCAAAAGCACTAGGTAATAACATTGGCACTGTAATCATATCTCCTAAGGGCTGTCATACTCCGCTCACTGCCCGATTATGTTTCAACTTAACCAACAATGTGGCGGAGTATGAAGCATGCATCATGGGTCTTAAAGATGCTATTGACCTAAGGATCAAGTTCTTGAGTGTATTCGGGGATTCCGCTCTGGTTATAAGTCAGATCAAAGGCGAGTGGGATACGAAGCACCCGAACCTTATTCCTTACAAAGAGTATATACTGACACTGTTGTCGCATTTTGAAGAGATCACCTTTGAACATTTCCCACAAGAAGAGAATCAATTAGCGGACGCGCTAGCTACCATGTCGTCAATATTCAAGGTCAGGTGGGACAATGAAGCTCCCCAAATCACTATTGATAGGTTGGATGAACCGGCATACTGCTGTGAGATCGATACTGAGGAGGTAGCCGACAAACCTTGGTTTCATGAGGTGAAAAGGTATCTTGAGGCTCAAGAATACCCCGAGGGGGCATCTATTAATGACAAGAAATTTCTGAGACGGTTTGCTGCAAAGTTCTTCCTCAACAATGGAATCCTCTATAAGCGCAATCATGACTCTAACTTACTGCAGTGTGTAGACAAGAGCGAAGCTGAGAGGATTATGGAAGACCTACACGAAGATACCTTTGGCACTCACTCTAGTGGACATACCATGGCAAAGAAGATCCTACGGGCATGATACTATTCGTCCACTATGGAAGCCGACTGTTATCAGCACTCTCGAACCTGTCACAAGTGTCAAATCTACACTAATAAGGTGCATGTACCTCCAGTTCCCTTGAATGTTTTTACGGCTCCCTGGCCCTTCGCAATGTGGGGCATTGACATGATCGGAGAGATCAGACCTACCGCATCCAACGGACATCGCTTCATCCTAGTGGCCATTGATTACTTTACAAAGTGGGTTGCGACTGCCTCCTTTGCTACAGTTACTAAGAATGTGGTGGCACGGTTCATCAAGCATAACCTGGTTTGTCGTTATGGTATCCCTGAGAGAATCATCACGGACAACGATACCTATCTCAACAACTCGATGATCACTAAACTCTGTAAATAGTTCAAGATTCAGCATCACAACTCTTCTCCTTACCGGCCGAAGATGAATGGGGCTGTTGAAGTTGCTAACAAGAATATCAAAAAGATCATACAGAAGATGACGGTGACCTACAAATACTGGCACGAGATGCTACCGTTTGCTCTTCATGAGTACCGTACTTCAGCACGTACATTGATAGAGGCAACACCCTATTCCCTAGTATATGGCATGGAGGTTGTTCTATCCATAGTGGTCCAGATCCCTTCTCTACGGATTATGAAGGATGCGGGTTTCAGCGAAGACGATTGGATCCAGACTCGACTTGATCAATTGAACTTAATCGACGAGAAAAGACTTACTGTTTTCTGCCATGGTCAAATGTATCAGAAACGGATGATCAAGGCCTTCAACAAGAAAGTCAGACAACAAGTGTATCAAGTAGGGGATTTGGTAATAAAGCGCATTATACTGCCGCAAGGTGATCCCGGGGGAAAATGGACTCCCATCTATGAGGGACCATCTGTAGTCAAGAATATATTTTTCGGTGGAGCCATTATTCTAACCACCATGGATGGTGACGACCTTCCACACCCTGTCAATGCGGACATAGTGAAAAGATACTATGCATAATAAAGACCCGCTAGGTTGACATACCTAGGCAAAAATGAGGGCATCCCGACGAACCAAAAAGGTTCGGGCAAAAATTAGGGATAAAAATGAAAAATTCTGTACACCTGGCAAGTCGAAAACCCGAAAGGGCGGCTTGGGCAAAAAAGGGTATCCCGGTGGACTGAAAACCCGAAAGGGCGGTCCAGGAAAAAGTTAGGGATTAAAGCGTATCACTATGTCCCATTGGATCACCTTGCGATCAGACTTCAGTAATCAGATATCAAGCCCAAAGGGTGCCGATTAATCCAGTCAGCTTCGGAAAAGCAGTAAAGTGATGAGATGCTCGAAGACATATGGGAAATAGAAGAATTGAAACCCAATGGGATCACTACACATAATTGTTTTCTTTTTGTACACAATTTCTTTAATAATTTCAATATTTATGGTGGCGTTCTCTTACTAGAGCGTCATCCTCCTTGTAAAAAACGCCTGTTATAGGCAAATTTCAAATCAATACAAGGCGTCTTTTGAGTACAAAACTTTGTGTTTGATTTTTCCATTTGTATGTTTTGTTTTGCAAAAACATCCAATGTTTTATTCTTGACATATGCATTTGAATATGATTACTGTTCACAAATATCTGCATATAAAGCAAAAAGGACAGTTGCTAAGAACTCGAAGAAACTGGTACAAAACCTAAATGTCGACAGTTACCCCGTCCATCATGGTACAAGGGGCAGAGACAGTTGGAAGCAAAGTCACTATCACGAATAACCCAGTGATACTTATATTCCCCACAGAGCCGAGACAACCAAAGTCTGATCTCCAGGTCCCCAAGCAAGAATCACTTCCCCAGCGGGTTCATTCAGAAAGCTGATGTATATATTCCCCATCCGATTTTTATAAACATGAGCAGTTTATAAAGCCATCTCCCGAGCAGAGTTTATTTCTCTGACAGCGGAAGCTCAATCTCCAACAGAGCTCTTCTCTCCAGCAATGGAAGTTCATCCCTAGTTGAGTTTATTTCTCCAAATCAGTAGATCTTCCAACAAAATACCTCTCTTCCCCCACAGAGTCATTCCCCCCGCAGGATTATGCTCAGACAGAGTCTCCTCCGGCAGAATGTTCTCAAGTAGAATGGATGTTAATCCCCAGCTAATCATCTTCGTTCACTATCACCAGCGGAAATGAAGAACTTAACTCCTTATACTCTCCAGCAGCAGTCCAGGATTTATTTTCCCCAGCTATAGAATACCATAATGGCATTATGTATCCATACATCATGGCATGCGCATACGTATCATACAGCACAATCTCATTTATTTTGAGAACATCATTACTCAATGCATTTCATACATCATGACATTGCATACGACTAACTCTTTACCTTTAAGGGAAAGATGCAATCAAGATCTCATGAGTTCTCTCTGGTTTAGTCAAACCGACACCAAGGTTTCTATTCCAGTTGGAGATATTCCAACCTTTTTTCTGGTTCAGTCAAACCGACATTAAGGTTTCTATTCTAGTAAAATATGTTTTAAGACATTCGTCTGGGTCAGTCGAATCGCCGCTAAGATTTCCCTGATTTCTATGCCAGTCAAAGTTAATCTGAGACCTCTCCGGGATCAGTCAAATTGATACTAAGATTTCTCTCCTAGTTTAAGTTCTCACAAGTTTTCTCTGGTTCAGTCAAACCGACACTAAGGTTTCTATTCTAGTTAAAGATTCTTTAAGACTTTCGTCCGGGTCAGCCGAATCGCCGCTAAGATTCCCCTGATTTTTATGCCAGTCAAAGTTAATCCGAGACCTCTCTCGGGATCAGTCAAATTGATACTAAGATTTCTCTCCTAGTTGAAGTTATCATAAGTTTTCCCTGGTTCAGTCAAATCGATACTAAGATTTCTATTACAGTTCAAGCTATGAAGCCCGAAAATCGACCGGATAATATCTCGATTTCTCCAAAATACTACGAAGCCTAGAATTGACCAGATAGTGGTGTATCTCAGATTCAAGCTATGAAGACCGGAAATCGACTGGATAATATCTTGATTTCTCCAAAATACTATGAAGCCTGGAATCGACCAGATAGTGGTATAAGACACCGTGAAGCCTGGCGCACGACCAGATAATGGTATCAGATGTTGTGAAGACTGGAGCACGACCAGATAGCGGCATGAGGCACTGTGAAACCTGGAAATCGACCAGATAACAGTATGCGGTACTGTGAAGCTTAGAATTCGACCCAATAGCAGTTTACTCGGCCAATTACTATGACGCCCAGAAATCGATCGAATATTAGTATGCCTTAAATTGAAGTTGAAACCTGGGTGCGACTGGATAACCACTTAATTCCTTCTGAATCCTGGAGCACAACCAGATAAGAATTGAGAAATTGCAAAGCCTGGAGAATGACCAGATAGCAAGTTTAATCTCATCTCCCCAATAAGTCGTTGTGAAACCTGGAGCACGACCAGATAGAAGTTAATCTTATTATCCTCAGCAAATCATTGTAAAGCCTGGAGCACGACTAGATATCAGTTCACTTTCACCTCCTCGACTAAAAGATGATTCCCCAGTAGAGTAACGGACAACTGAAGCTCCTAAAATTCTATTTCTCCCAGGACAGAGACCAATATTCCTCTGTAGATCCCTCCTCGATGATAGGAACAAGAATTCTCATAGAAGGAATATCTCATAAAATCAACATCATCCTGGATGGCATCTTTAAGCCCATCTCTGAAGATCTTCCGTCATCTTTTCCAAATGGAATTTGTAAGCCCATTCCCAATACTACCTACACAGTCCAACACCATCTCAGACGAGTGCAAATTTCTGGGCACTTAGTGTTCAATCATCTTCCACCTTCAGACTATGAAAGGCAAACAACCAATCTACATCCTCGGGTTTAAGAAGATTGAACAGGGGCAGCTGTTGTACCCTAAAATTTTCCCTCTTATTTTGTTCAACACATGCCTATTAAGGTCCTCAATTTGCTCAAGGATGCCCAAGAGTTGACCAGATAAACTCTCTCCTAAGGCAATGTACCTCAAATTAGGGTTTCCACTTTCATCAGGGTGTGGGAGCTCCAAAGATCCAAAATTCTTTCCATGGTCCTAATATGTTCTCAAGATCATCCATTTCAAGTTTCATGCCTTGCACAAGAAGTTTTCTCAGTCAAATGCTCAGATGCCTGAAAATCAACTATACTAGGTCAAAAGTCAATTATGGCCCACATACAGTCAAACTTCAATATTTTTGGTCAACATAAACATTTTGAAGTGATATTCATCATTTGATCAAGTTTTGATCATGATTCCTCAAGAAATGCCCCAAATTCATCAAAACCCAAAAGTTGCTAAATTAGGGTGTTTCACAAGAGAAGTCAACCAAACTTTGACCAAGCATAAATTCTTCATACTTTATCAGAAATTTTCCATCCAAGGCTCATTTTGAAGAGGATGTAATTCCCTACAAATCATCTTCAGCCCACAAGTTCAAAATATGCACTCATCAAAAGATATGAATTTCCACATTATAGGTCCTTTTGAAAAGTCAACAAAAACACCTTTTGGGTCAAAGCTTCTTACATGAACATGGAAGACCCAATTGAGATGAAACCAAAAGGGTTGTTTAGGGGACATCTTAAGATTTCTAAAAAGTCCAAGAACACCTCTCTAGGGTTAAAATTGGAGGAGATGGGCCTTGTCAAAGTTGACCATTTTTGCAAAATTGCCAAAAGTCAAATGTGCTCAAAAATACATTTTTTGTCAAATGGGCCTAGTATTTCATGATTGCATCTTGCTTGTGACATGGTCCTGGACCCAAATCAGCATCTACACTTTATTTGCTTCATTATTTATTTTATTTTGATTTTTTATTATTTAAAATTCAAATTAAATCAAATAAATTGCAAAAAAACAAAAGATTGATTTTTGATCTGATTTTTTGTAGGAATCAAATCCAATCAAGCTAGCATATCATATCCAAATCGTGCAAGTGTTGAGTGAATCAAAAATAGCATGATTTTGGTTGTTTTGGAAAGATGTAATACAAAAACAAAATCAAATCCAATCTCCTTAATTCACCAAGATACAATGCGTTTTTGTTAACCTAATTCGTTCTAGTACGAATACATAACATAACCAATCCAAGAAGACAAGGATTTGCAGTAGAAAAATGCCATACCAAAACTCAAAAAATTGGACAAAAGTGCTGGATCATTTTCCAACTTAGAGTGCAATTCAAGCCATTACAATGCTTCCAATCGTTTCCTAGAGCCTCTTTGAAGCTAACACGACCGGTTGCACGCCTCCACAAGCCCAGAATCCGCCTACACGTCTCTCACGGTTTGGAATATTTCTTGAATTTGATTTTGGTTATTTATGCATGGTTAACGACTTTTAAGCATAGCATGATATTTGTATCATCATTTGGAACATTTTGGTTTATGTAATTTTGTGTTTTGATGCATAAACGATGAATTGCCATTATTAGGGTTCATGCTTGCGTTTTAGGGCTTTATTGTACAGGTGAAATTAGCCCAAGAAAAGGGTACCATGATGCTTGTGGCATCAAGACGAGTTGACCCATGTACTCACCCTTGATTTATCATGTGTTTTCCTGATTTTTGAAGCTTGCAGGGTTTTAGCTATGGAGTCCTGGCCGTAGGTAAAAGTATTTAGCCTAATACGACGAACAAGGAAGAAGAAGATAACATGGATGGATATCATTAGTCCATTTGAATAACGCGCGCATTTTTTTATTTTCTTTCAGTTATCGACCTTGTTTCATATAATAAGGATTACTGCTACTATATTGACAAATAAGAACAAGTGGCCCAGTGGTGAAGCGTGCGTTTGGAAATGTAGAGGACCTGGGTTCGACCCCAAATCCCAGCATTTTCTTTATTTTCTAACTTTGTCCCAGCAGATCACGTACACCATGCTTCCAAATGCCTACCATGTGCCCCAGTAATACAACCAATGGATTGTCATCATCATCAATCCAACGCTCCATCAAAGAAGGTCCATGATACACCCTCCAAGTGTGAACTACACAGGATCAAGCAAAAGGCTGGGCTCAGTAGCTAATGGGCTTACAAAATTCAACATTGCACCCCCTTATCAGCTTCTAACAGGCCCAATCTCTAAACCTTTTATTTTAATTCTTTTTTAATTTTTTTAATTATTATCTTTCTTACAAAAATAACACCAAAAAAATCAGTTTTTCTATTAAATAAAAAAATCACAAAAAACATAAAAAATCTTTTTCATAAAAAAATATTTTTGTTTCTTTGATTAATTAATTAGTTTAATTATTTAGGGCAATTTAATTGTTTTTTCTATATAATTTAAATCAATTAGAAATTAGGGTTTTAGTTTGTACATAACATAATTCAATTTTTTCTTAAAAATTACCTAATTAATGTTTTCTCAAAAAATAATAATAACCTAAATTTTTTTCAATTAGATTTTTAAGGTTCTTTAATTCTCGCATTTAATTCGCCGCGCGCATTTTAATTCTTTTTTCTATTATTGTATCTGCTTCGGGTTGTAATAAATTTAATTAGGGTTTTAAACTTCCGCATTTTTATTTACAGTCAAGATAATTATGTATCTGCAAAAGCCCTGTAATAGCTAGGACCTTTTAACTTTCCCGCATTTTAATTTTTGCAAACTATAAACTGCTAGATGTATGTTAAAAGGATTGTATGGAAAGACTAACTGGAAATTAAAACAGTAGATCACCTTAATTGCATAAAGATTAAATAACTGAAATCAAACACCTGCACATGCTCACTCCTATGGTTTGCCTCACTTGGTTGCCTCGGAAATAATGGTCATGTCCCTCGAACATAGGCATACCTTAGCCATGACCCGCGATTCAAAAGTCGTCATAAAGATCACGATCCCTACTTGTCCCTCGAGTTTCCTACGAGTTGATCTTATGACGATAGTCCCTTCGAAACGCTAAGGTATCCTAACTTGTTGCCTTTAGTGACCATTTCGTCCCTTCGAACGTCCCTTTAAAATTCCAACGACGGTGCTACCTATTCCTTAATAATAGGATAGCGTTGTCTAAAGGAAAATGAAAAGTCTTTTTCGAGTAAGTAGGTTAGTTCTTAAGTACTTGCTCAAATGAACAAAAATTTTCACACCAAACACTTTTCAAACAGTTTTCAAAAACAACTTCGTAACACTCTTGAGGATAGAAACAAGGGTTAAATTGAAGTAAAACAAAACTTTTCAAACCAAGTACACACAAGCAATTTAAAAATTGAGCGAGTACCTAAGAGCCCGTGGAAAACCACAGATAGAAAGGGTGCTAACACCTTCCCTTTTTATTACCTACCCCGTACTCAGAAACATCTCGAAAAAGGTTTTTTTTTGTTCTTTTTCCTTTTCCTGATTGGATAAAATAAAAGTCAGTGGCGACTCTTGCTTACCGCATCATTTTGCGAACAAAAAACGCAAACCAGTTTTAACAGACGGTTTTGCCACTGTATCACACCAATCAATTAGCCCTTGCATGAATTTTCTTGATTTGCTAGCTGTTCATGGACTTGTAATGTGCTCACAAAATCAAATATTTGATTTTATTTGATTATTCCACTATTTAAATTGATTTATTTTGATTTAAATAAATAAAGAATAAAAATAAAAATAAAAATAATGAAATAATAGGTGGATAAGCTCAGAGGTCGTGGGCCATCTTAGGAACAAGTTTCAAACAAGAAAATATCGGCTCATTTGGAAAAAAAGTCATTTTGATCAATGTTGACTTCATGCACATTTCCAAAAATTGGACAACTTTAGCAATGCACATCTCTCTCATTTTTAACCCTAAGAAGGTGTTCTGGGACTTTTTAGAAAGCTCAGGATGTCCTCTAAACAACCTTTTTAGTTTCATCTCAATTGGATCTTCCATGTTCATGTAAGGAGCTTTGACCCAAAAGGTGTTTTTGTTGAATTTTTGAAATGACTTATAATGTAGGAACTTGTATCTTTTTATTGAGGCATTTCTTGACCTTGAGGGCTACAGAGAAGTTGTAAGGAATTGGATTCTCTTAAAAATGAGCCTTGGTTGGAAAATTTCTGATAAAGTATGAGAATGTTATGCTTGGTCAAGGTTTGGTTGACTTTTCCTATAGAAACCCTAAATTGCCATTTTTGACTTTTGATGAGTTAAGAGCATTTCTTGAGGAATCATGATCAATACTTGATCAAATGATGCATGTTACTTCAAAATGGTGATGTTGACCAAAAATATTGAAGTTTGACTGTATGTGGGTCACAGTTGACTTTTGACCTAGTATAGTTGATTTTCAAGCATTTGAGCAGTTGACTAAGCAAACTTCTTTTGCAAGGCATGAAACTTGGCATGAATAGTCTCGGGGACATATTAGGACCATGGAAATCATTTGAGTCCTTTCAAGCTTATACATCTTGATGAAAAGTGAAACCCTAGTTGGAGGTTCATTGCCTTAGGAAGAGAAATTGTCTTGTCAATCTTTGGGCATCCTTGGGCAAGTTGGGGACCTCAATGGGCATGTGTTGAATAAAATGAGAGGGAAAATTTTGGGGTACAACACATGTCTTCCATAATTTCCTCTGCCTCCTTCTTGTCCACACATTATAGTGGAGTAGAGTCATGGTTGCGCTTGTACAATTATCCATTACTTAGGAAGAATTTGGCTGAAAATATTCATAAGAACTTCCTGTCATTGATGGATGCTCCCTCTAGATACTCTTGTGCTTCAAGGTATCTCTTCACCTCATGGTACCATGGATTTTACGTGTCAGTGTCAAGCTCACAGCAGTGCCCAGGTTCGTCGAATGTCTCAATTATAATCATAGGGGCTTCTTTGTCCCATCTAACCTTGAACATTGAAGACATGGTTGCAAAGGCGTCAGCCAAATAATTTTCTTCCCTAGGGAAGTGTTCAAAAGTGACCTCTTCGAAGTAAGGGATCAAGGATAGCATAATCTCCTTGTAAGGGATGAGATTAGGGTGTTTAGTGTCCCAGTCTCCTTTTACTTGGCTAATCACCAGAGCGGAATCTTCAAACACATTCAAATGCTTGATCCTGAAATCAATGGCAGCTTTCAGACCCAAAATGCACGCTTCGTACTCAGCCATATTATTCGTACAATCGAAGCATAATCTGGAAGTGAAAGGAGTGTGGAAACCTTCAGGGGAGATAATCACATCACCAATTCCGTTACCCAAGGCGTTGGAAGCCCCATCGAAGACCATGGTCCATTGGGATCCTTATTCAGGTCTGTCATACGGTCCAGGTTTCGCACAGTCGGTCACTAGTATGATGTTCTTATCTGGAAAGTCAAAGTTCATAGACTGATAATCATCAACAGCTTGATGGGCCAAATGATTTGCTAATACACTTCCTTTGATGGCCTTTTGCATTGTGTATTGAATGTTGTACTCAATCAAGATCATTTTCCATCTGGCTAACCATCTGGAAAGAGCAGGTTTCTCGAAGATGTACTTGATTGGGTCCATCTTAGAAATCAACAGAGTGGTATGAGTCAACATATACTGTCTTAGCCAGCGAGTAGCCCATGCCAGAGTGCAGCAAGTTTTCTCGAGCAGTGAATATCTGGTTTCACAGTCGGTAAACTTTTTGCTCAAGTAATAAATTACATGCTCTTTTCGACCAGACTCGTCATGTTGGCTCAAAGCACACCCCATAGAGTTCTATAGTACTGTTAAGTACATGATCAAGGGTCTTCCTTCCACTAGAGGCATGAGAATAGGAGGTTCTTGCAGATATTATTTGATTTTGTCAAAGGCAGCTTGGCATTCATCATTCCATTTGACTACTTGATCTTTCTTCAAGAGTTCGAAGATTGGTTCAAAAGTAGCAGTCAAGTGAGATATGAAACGGGCGATGTAATTGAGACGACCCAAGAATCCTCTAACTTCTTTTTCAGAATGAGGTACTGGCATTTCTTGGATGTCCTTCACCTTGGCAGGATCAACTTTAATGCCTTTACCGCTGACAACAAAACCTAGAAGCTTTCCAGATCGTACTCCAAATGTGCACTTGTTAGGGTACAACCTTAAATTGTACTTTTTCAATCTTTCAAATAGCTTGTACAGGTGATCGAGATGTTCCTCTCCAGTTTGTGATCTGGAAATCATATCGTCCATATATACCTATATTTCACGATGGATCATATCATGAAACAAAGCTACCATAGCCCTTTGATATGTTCCTCTTGCATTCTTCAATCCGAACGGCATGACCTATAGTAAAAGGTGCCGCATTGCGTAATGAAAGTTGTCTTCTCCATGTCTTTGAGAGCCATCCTTATTTGATTGTAGCCTGAGAAACCATCCATGAAAGAGAATACTTTATGCTGAGGAGTGTTATCAACCAAGACATGAAAATGAGGTAGTGGGAAATCATCCTTGGGGCTTGCCCTATTCAGATCCCTATAGTCTACACACATGCAAACTTTTTCGTCTTTCTTTGGCACTGGAACCACATTGGAAACCCATTGGGAATAAGATGTCACAACTAGGACCCCTGCGTCAAATTGTTTCATGATTTCAGCTTTTATCTTTTCAGACGTGTCAGGCCTCATGCGACGAACTTTTTGTTTTACAGGAGGACAATCTTCCTTTGTCGGCAGAAGATGAACTACAATGTCAGTATCCAACCTTGGCATATCTTCATACGACCAAGCAAACACTTCCACATAGTCATACAACATCTGAACCAATATGCTTTTGACACTGCTTTCCAAGTTAGCGCCAATCTTGACCTCTTTCTTTTCTGTCTCGATACCTTGATTGATGACTTCGATTGACTCTTCATGCGGCTGAATAGCTTTTTCCTCTTGTAATAGAATTTTGGGTAGTTCTCCTGGTATTTCACAATATTCCTCGCCTTCGTCTTCGGCTTGGTTAATTGGACATTCGAAGTCATCAATAATAGAGTCATTGGAAATGAGATCCAGAGTGGATGAGGACCTGCAAGAGTGTTTGTGTGTGCATCTAAGACACATGGCTATTTTGAAAAATGTATTTGAAGAAAAGAAAGAAAATGAACACAAAGATATGAATGCAAAAGAGTCCAATGATTTGTATTGAATGATCATATGATAACATGAACATAAATAAAACCCTTGACAAATGGACCAAAGTGCCCCGGGCCAGGCACATGGCTTAAAAGTCATTGTTTAATATTACAGACTAAATGTTCTTGAATTAATAAAAAGCAATAAACAAGTGATTACTCCTCAATAAAGGAGATGGGGACGAATTCCTTTGCGTGCCAATTGTTGATCTTTATTGTAGTAGGATACACCCAATCTTCAAATGAAACTTCATCATCAGAATCACCCACAGCGTTAACTTCATGGCTTCCAATACGGAGAGGTGGCTTTCTTGCACGAGCGCTCCTCACTTCCTTTTGAGCCTTGACGGTGAAACCCAAAACACGATTTTCCGCCTTGAATGGGATATCGAGGAGTTGCCCTCAAGTATCACAACTTCCTTCTTCAACTACAACACGAGCATCTTTGAATGAAATCATCTTTGGCACAACCTTACCAGTTTTGGATGTATCAGAGGAACATTTGGCAGTAGCAATCATTGGTGGTACAACTTCAAAAGCATGACATAGGGTGTTGTACCCCAAAATTTTCCCTCCCATATTTCTCAATACATGTCAAGTGAGGTCCTCAAATTGCTCAAGGAGGTCCAAGAGTTGACCAGACAAACTCTCTCCTAAGACAGTCTACCTCATATTAGGGTTTCACTTTGCATCAAGATGCTTGAGTACAAAGGATCCCAAATGCTCACCATTGTCATAATATGTTCTCAAGATCATCCATGTCAAGTTTCAAGCCTTGCAGAGGAAGTTTGCTCAGTCAATTGCTCAAATACCTAGAAATCAACTATGCTAGGTCAAAAGTCAACTGTGGCCCACATACAGTCAAACTTCAAGATTTTTGGTCAACATACTCATTTTGAAGTATCATTCATAATTTTATCAATGGTTGATCATGATTCATCAAGAATTGCTCAGAATTCATCAAAGCCCAAAAGTTGCTAAATTAGGGTTTTGTAGGAAAAGTCAACTCAACTTTGACCAAGCATAACTTTCTCATACTTTATCATAAATGACCCATCTAAAGCTCATTTTGAAGAGGATTAAATTCCATACAATTCATCTTGAGCTCCGAAGTTCAAAATATGCACTCACAAGAATATATGAATTTGGACATTATAGGTCATTTTGAAAAGTCAACAAAAACACCGTTTGAGTCAAGGCTTCATACATGAACATGGAAGACTAAATTGAGGTGAGACCAGAAGGGTTGCTTAGAGGACATCCTAATATTTCAAAAAAGTCCAAGAACACCTCTCTAGGGTCAAAATTGAGAGAGTTATGCATTGGCTAAGTTGACCTTTTTTGCAAAATTGCCAAAAGTCAAACATGCTCAAATTTGCATCTTTTGCTAAATGGGCCCAACTTTTTTATGCTTGCATCTCATTACTATCATAGTCCACGACCTATGGGACCCTCCATGCTTTATTTATTCATTTATTTAATTTATTTTGATTTTTATTCATTTAAAATTCAAATAAAATCAAATAAATCCTAATAAATCATATATTGTATTTTAGGGATGATTTGTACATTGAAAAAAGATCTCATATGCTGTCAATTGAAGATCAACTCGTGCAAAGGCAATTTGGTTTTAAAAAATATTGGATTTGAACAAAATTGGAAGGGAATCATATGCATTGAAAGAGCAAATCAAATCTCCATAATTGATAAAGATACAAGGCATTTTTATTGACCTAATGCGTTCCACTACATATAGAAAAGAGATCTAATGCACAAGAGAGAGGTTAGAGGTCGTGAAAGTTAGCAAACAAAAGTGAGTTTTTTGCAAAAAAAATTAAGTTTAGAATTCTGATTTAGAGGATGATTCAAGGAAATTTAAAGCCATCAATCTATTCCTGGGCATGGATGGAAGTTATTCTAATCGCTCTCAAGTCAGAAAACCTCCATAATCGTCAGTTACACCTCAAGGTTTGCACCCTCTGAACTCAAACTTGTTTGTTTGGTTTTACATGTTTTAAGTCTAATTCGCTTTCATTGACATGTTCATGATCATGATGAGAATCTTCTTGATAGCCTGTATTTGAGTTTCGATGCAGGAATGGTCACTTGCCATAGTTAGGGTTCGTAAGCTCCAAATTGGGGAACCCTAGATAGAGGTAAAATTGGGCCAAATTAAGGGCCTCTTTATGTGCAGGGGATGAAATACAATTTATCTATGCCCTTGATGGGAATTTGTTTTGCTTGAATTGTGTTTTAAAGATTTGCAGGTTTGTAGCTACAGACAAATGTTGTCTGTGATCGGTGGATCTGGAACTGACTGTTTAACGCTGGTTCGCGAAATGTCGCGGAAGCAAGAGTCGCCACCGTCTTTTATTTTCTCCAAATGGAAAGGACAAAAGCACAGAAAAATTCCTTAAAGAGATTGCTCTCGGTTCGGGAGGTAGGTTATAGAAAGGGAAGGTATTAGCACCCTTTCTATCCATGGTTATCCAGGGGCTCTTAGATACTTGCTCAATGTGTTTTCAAAAATGTTTTGTTTGCTTTTCAATGTGGGTTTAAAAGTTTCTTTGAAAAATTTCAGATCGACTCGTACGTTAGAGTGTTTGAAAAGTTTGCTTTGAAAGCTTTTGAAAAGTGTCAGTGTGAAAAGTCTTTTTGTTTTGAGATTAAAGCAAGTATCCTTGAGAACCTACCTACCCTAAGGAATTCGTCTGTGTAAGAGTCCTTTAAAGTAGTGCCATCCCACCATTGAGAGGTAGGTAGCACCACCGTTGGAGGTGTTCGGGTCAATTCGATGTTCGGGACATGGTGATCACCGGAGCAATGGGAAGACACCTTAGAAGCTACCCTCATGCCAGGTTCCCGGATCATGAGGACTTACTAAGACGTTTTCTACTCGACGATCACCTTTCGAAAGGCAACAGTGAGGCGTACCCTAGGGGTGGTGTGTGCGAATTGTGTGTCATGTTTCAGTTATTTGTCTTGTCATGTTTGTCGTGTTCTACGCTTGATTTTAATTTGGGCCAATCATTCTTGCATGCATATTTAACAGTTAAGTATTTGCGAGGAAAAATAAATCTAAGGCTATTACAAATGGCGCGGGTCCACATCGCCAAAATTAAACCGGACCCGATTTAGCGGAAAATAAATAAAGCGATAAATAAAAGTGCAAGAAATTTAAATTACAATGCTTAGGGACAGTTACATAATTATTTAAACGATAAAAATAAATCATGCGAAATTAAATGATTAAACAATGGGCGTTGGACCCGTTTGCAAAAAATTAAAAGTTAATGAGAATTAGAAAATTAAATGATTAAATGTTTTTTTGGTATTTTGTGTTTTTTAGATTTAATAAGGAAAAGAAGTTAATTGAAATTAAATTAAACGGCAAACCCTAATTCTAATATTTTTTTATTTATTATGAAAGAATTAAAATATAATCTACATTAAACCCTAATTTATTTATGTGCAATTTTTAATTTATGAAAATAAATAAACAATATTATTATTCTAAAAAAGGAAAAATATTAAAAGGAATAAAAAAATATCAATTAACCTAATTCTATTTTGTTGGATTTTTGTTATGGAAAAAATATAAATTAAACCTAATTTGAAATTACATGCTAATAAAATAATTATAATAAAATAAATATTATTTTTTGGTCTTTTTCTGATTTTTATATTTTTGTAAAAAAATAATTACTGAATTAAAACAATAAATAAATAAAATAAGAATTAAAAAGATATAAGGGAAATAAATGAAATTTCAAACCAGGGTGGGGTGTTGTCCCAAAATTGGAGGTATAGGCCTGGGAATTCTGGCCCAATAAGCATGGCCCTCGTTGACTTTGCCAATTGTATGCTAACGTGTTGACTTGGTCCTAGCATGTTCTTTGCATCGTGGGCGTTGATCTGGTTGTGTAGGACGCGTGGATGGCCATGCTTTGAGAGAACATGATGTACCTGGATGTCAGCGCTGCATAGGATCAATTATTGAAAAATAGCATTGGAATTTTGCCAGACCTGGGACTTGAACCCAGGTCTTGAGAGTCACATGCATAGCGTGTTACCACTGAGCCAAACGCGTTAATTGATATATTATTATAAACAAATAATGAAAAAGCAAAACCAACGCCTATTAACTAAAACGCGCGCGAATTTGAATTGGCCAATGGCTGATGGACACGATGCCTTCGTCTTCCTCCCACTGTAAAACAGATCACTATGGGAACGGTTTTTGTAGCGTTGTTTTAGAGGGGCTAGCAGAAAATAGCGAATAGCTCCATGAGCTTCATAAATTGTTCGCGAGGTATGTGTTTGCTTCGTCTTAACCTGCTCAATTCAACCATGATACTCACGAGCCCTAATTTTTCCTCTACGCAAAATCCCTATTTTAAGAAACCTGCAACCCTAATATTCAAACATGGCGAATTCGTATATATGGCACAAAAAAGCAATTGAATGTAATGGTTAGCTCAGAAACATCATTGTAAGCAATAATCCATAAATAAAAATGCAAGAGGATGCTTAATTCATGCTATGCGATTTCAGAATTTTTGCTTCACAGTTGGACTTAGGAGTACCAATTCAAGGCGTTTTTGCTGATGTTAATGATTGAGAAATGTTCAAGAATGTCTCAGGATGCTATTAGGACAAGAATTGGGGTCTGAATCGAGCTTGAAACTGGTTTTCAGTGTTTGAGTTTTTGTGAAAAATTCAATATGCCAAAGCTTGTTTGGGGCGCAGCTTGCAGTCTAAGATCATTAGGGTTATGATTCTGAGTATGTATAGAGCATGCTAGGTCAAAAATATTGCACAAAATCTCAAGCATTCATGGTTTTACATATTTGATTTTATGAAATCTTTTTGAATCTTTTTTCATGTTGTTTTTGTGTTCAATCAGCTTAAATCTTATCAAAACTTGCCATAATCAATCAAGCACGAAATATTGAGATTAGAATGTGCATAAAAAGATTTTTTTAGGTTAGGTCTATATTTTTCATGTATTAAAATGATTTAAATGAATATAAATTAATATAAATTCAAATAAATAATTGAAAAATATGAAAATACTTCCCTTTGGGCCTAGTGGTCGTGCATAGGCTTGGCATGAAGAAACTTGGAAGAAAAATGGGCCCATTTGCATTTTTAGGCCTTTTGCATCAATGTTGACTTTTCAAAATTCCTAAAGATTTCCCAACTTCCACAAGGCATAACTTGGTCAATTTTTAAGCTTTTCACATGTTCTTGGACATTTTGGAAAGTTCTTTGAGTCCTTTAACCCATGTCTTTGGTCCCATGTCATTTTGATTTACCAATCTCAAGTTATGGCCTTTGACTTAAAGTCCCTTTTTGTTGACTTTTGAAAATGACCTATAATGTTGAAATTGATAACTTTTTGTGAGAGCATTTCTTGGACTTGGAACATGAAGATGAGTTGTAGGAAATGTCTTTCTCTTCAAAATGAGCTTTGGATGGAATTTTTCTGATAATCCATGTGAAAGTTATGCCCTGGTCAATTTCAGTTGACTTTTTCAGCTGTCCAAATATAGCAACTTTTGCATCTTTGATGATTTCTGAGCCAAACTTTGAGAATCATGATCAAGCATTGATCAAATGATGTTTGTGGCTTCAAAATGATATGTTGACCAAAAATTTGAACTTTTGACTGTCAAATGACCATTTTGCCCCTACAGTTGACTGTAGTGCAATCTAGGGTTTTGACTGTGCAATTTTGAGCTGAATGCCTTGAAACTTGACATGAGGATGCTTGACCACATTTGTAAGCATATGAGACTTGATTGGGCCTTTGAAAAGTTCATTTGCTTGACCAGAACTCAAACCCTAGTTTTGACTGTATAGGAGACAGTTGAACTTCATAGTCCTTGGGGAATTTTGTGACCTTGACTTGGCAATTTCTTGATGAATATGGGAGGGCAAATTTTGGGGTACAACAGTTGCCCCTGTTCAATCTTCTTAGACCTGAGGATGCAGATTGGCTGACGTGCCTTTCGTAATCCGAGGGTAGAAGATGATTGGACACTAGAGTGCCCAGAAATTTGCGCTCACATAGTAACAGTGTGATGGGGGAATGGGCTTATAGATGCCACTTGGATGTTGATCGCGTAGGAGATTCCTTAGCGAGAACCTGCATACCTGCAAAACAGAAAAATGAATACCTGACACGTCGCAGGAGCTGATTTTAGATGCTTGATATAGATATGTCCTGACTGGTTACAGGAGCTGGGTCTGGAGCTTCAAACACTGATGAATGAACCAGGGATGGTTACTGCCTTAGCATGGATGGCAAGAGAATCCTGAATGATTTCAACCTCAACAACGCTCGTTGAGAAAATCTTGGTGAGGATTACCATCTTCGTAGTGTCAGGAAGAGAGCCAAAGGACATTATAATCTCAAAGGGAGTCACCTCACTCACCGTTGGAGAGGGAACTATAGGAAATTATAATCTGAAAGGAAATACCACCTCACGCTCATGCCGGAGAGGGAAACATCTGAAGAAGGAATTACCACCTCACACGCCGTTGGAGAGGGGACCATAAGAGAATATCACCTCACGCTCATGCCGGAGAGGGAAACATCTGAAGAAGGAATTACCACCTCACACGCCGTTGGAGAGGGGACCATAAGAGAATATCACCTCACGCTCATGCCGGAGAGGGAAACATCTGAAGAAGGAATTACCACCTCACACGCCGTTGGAGAGGGGACCATAAGAGAATATCACCTCACGCTCATGCCGGAGAGGGAAACATCTGAAGAAGGAATTACCACCTCACACGCCGTTGGAGAGGGGACCATAAGAGAATATCACCTCACGCTCATGCCGGAGAGGGAAACATCTGAAGAAGGAATTACCACCTCACACGCCGTTGGAGAGGGGACCATAATAGAATATCACCTCACGCTCATGCCGGAGAGGGAAACATCTGAAGAAGGAATTACCACCTCACACGCCGTTGGAGAGGGGACCATAAGAGAATATCACCTCACGCTCATGCCGGAGAGGGAAACATCTGAAGAAGGAATTACCACCTCACACGCCGTTGGAGAGGGGACCATAAGAGAATATCACCTCACGCTCATGCCGGAGAGGGAAACATCTGAAGAAGGAATTACCACCTCACACGCCGTTGGAGAGGGGACCATAAGAGAATATCACCTCACGCTCATGCCGGAGAGGGAAACATCTGAAGAAGGAATTACCACCTCACACGCCGTTGGAGAGGGGACCATAAGAGAATATCACCTCACGCTCATGCCGGAGAGGGAAACATCTGAAGAAGGAATTACCACCTCACACGCCGTTGGAGAGGGGACCATAAGAGAATATCACCTCACGCTCATGCCGGAGAGGGAAACATCTGAAGAAGGAATTACCACCTCACACGCCGTTGGAGAGGGGACCATAAGAGAATATCACCTCACGCTCATGCCGGAGAGGGAAACATCTGAAGAAGGAATTACCACCTCACACGCCGTTGGAGAGGGGACCATAAGAGAATATCACCTCACGCTCATGCCGGAGAGGGAAACATCTGAAGAAGGAATTACCACGTCACACGCCGTTGGAGAGGGGACCATAAGAGAATATCACCTCACGCTCATGTCGGAGAGGGAAACATCTGAAGAAGGAATTACCACCTCACACGCCGTTGGAGAGGGGACCATAAGAGAACTTCTACTGAGTCTTTATCAGAAAAATCTGTTTGGAGTCGATTTAACTGGACTAGAGGAATCCTTGAAATATGTTTGAGAATTTCGACTGCATCTTTCCTGCAAGGTAAAGGTTAGTTATATGCAATGTATGATATGGATCAAGCAATGATGTTCTCAATATGGATGCGATTTATATGATATGATGCGTACACGCATGCTATAATGATGTATGTGATGATTCATGTATGTTTTTGTCTAGGAAAATAAATCCTTGACGGGTGCCGGGAAGTCATATCCTGGGCTGATGTTGAGGAAGAGATTTTGCTTCCGCTGTGGATGATTCGTTGCAAGAATACCGGTAGGAGAAGATAACTCCGTTGAGGAATAAACTTGGCAAGTGAAATAATTCTGCGGGAGAAAAGATACTCTAGCGATCATGCTGGGGAGTGCTACTCTGTGGGGATAGCGATGCTTTGCTGAGTTGATGAAGATAACTCCGCTGGGGATACCATTGATGAGTTATGCTAGGAGAATTGACGACTTCCGCTGGGGATATCCTTGTTGTGCTGGAAGTGTTGATAGACTTCGCTGGGGGTAGGAAGATACTTTGCCGAGGGCGCTCTTTCCGTGGCTTTTGGCTGAGGATAACCCAGTTATATCCTGTTACGGAAATAACTCTTTAAATCAAGCCGGGATGACGCGTTCGTGCTCTGAGGATAAGCTTCCAGAATCTACTGGGGATAAGCTTACTGCTTGGGGAGATATGAATTCCAACTTTCCTGGGGACACTGGATTGGACTCTCCTGGGGGAAGTTTTGATATGCTGGGGAAGTGATTCCTTTGAATGTTGGTATGCCGCCGGGGAACAATCTTTAGACCAAGACTGCCGGGGATACTTGTTAAGAATATATGTATATTGCTGCTGGGGAAGTATTGAGATCGGCTGGAGGATACTCAATTTCCTTGATATTTGATGATTTTGCTTGGAGAAGAGTGTATTGTTTTGCTGAACCACTCTCTGGGGAATTAAGATACCTGGCCATGTTCTTTAGCTGAACCTACCTTAGTACCTTGGAGGATAGAACAATTAGACTGCTCAGACAACTCTTTATTGCCCCTGTTTCCAGTGTCACCTGCAATTAATTCCTTTGTTTCGTATGCAAATATTTATGAGTTAGCAAATTATTGTCGATGCATACATCACAAATTGAACCTTGGACGTTCTTCGCAAAACAAAACAGAAAAAAGAAAAACACTTGGCACATTTAACTGAAGATACATTTTTATTGATTTTTGAATGGCCTGAAAATAGGCGTTTTGTGTACAAGAGGCTGACGTCCTAGTAAGAGGTACGCCGCCAATCAAAAGAGTTTATACAAGTTTTGTACAAAAGAAAGTAAAACAGCTGTGTGAAGGATGAATGATCCACCGGGTTTCAGCTCCGCTATTGCCTTTATAACTCCGAGCGTCTCATCACTTGATGACCTTGGTTGAAGGTGAAGCTGACTGATTGATGCCGTTTGAGCTTGATGCAGATACCGGATTCTGGATGCAAGGTGATCAATGTGACATAGTTTTACGCTTTATCCCTAATTTTTGCCTGGACCGCCCTTTCGGGTTTTCAGTCCACCGGGATACCCATTTTTGCCCAAGCCGCCTTTTCAGGTTTTCGACTTGCCGGGTGTACAGATTTTTTCATTTTCATCCCTACATTTTGCCCGAACCCTTTTGGTTCGACGGGAAGCCCTAATTTTTGCCTAGGCATGTCAGCCTAGCGGGTCTTTTTCATGCGTAGTATTTTTTAACTATGTCTGCATTGGCGGGGTGAGGAAGGTCGTCACCATCCATGTTAGTTAAGATCATTGCCCCTCCTGAGAACACATGCTTAACCACAAATGGCCCTTCGTACGTAGGGGTCCATTTGCCCCTTGGATCACTCTGAGGAAGGATGATTCTTTTGATAACCAGATCCCCGACTTGGTATTCCTGTGGCCTGACCTTTTTGTTAAATGCCCTGATCATCCGTTTCTGATACGTCTGACCATGGCAGATAGCAGCAAGTCTCTTCTCGTCAATGAGGTTGAGTTGGTCAAGTCGTGTCTGGATCCAATCATCTTCGTTCAGATTTGCATCCTTCATTATCCGGAGAGAGGGAATTTGTACTTCAATCGGCAAGACTGCCTCCATGCCATAAACCAGAGAGAAGGGAGTTGCCCCGGTTGATGTCCTAGCTGAGGTACGGTACCCATGCAGGGCGAACGGTAACATCTCGTGCCAATCTTTGTACGTCACTGTCATTTTCTGCACGATCTTCTTGATGTTCTTATTCGCTGCTTCTACAGCCCCATTCATCTTCGGTCTGTAAGGAGAAGAATTGTGGTGCTGTATTTTGAACTGTTCGCAGAGCTCAGCGATCATCTTATTGTTCAGATTGGTACCGTTGTCTGTAATAATTCGCTCAGGGACGCCGTATCGACAGATCAGATTGTGCCGAATAAACCGTGCTACAACAGTCTTGGTTACTGTAGCGTAGGATGCTGCTTCGACCCACTTCGTAAAATAATCAATCGCCACTAGGATGAAGCGATGTCCATTGGATGCCGTAGGTTTTATCTCGCCGATCATGTCTATGCCCCACATTGCGAACGGCCACGGCGTAGTCAGAACATTCAGGGGAACCGGAGGAACGTGCACCTTATCCGCATAGATCTGGCATTTGTGGCACGTCCTAGAATGTTGGTAGCAATCAACTTCCATTGTGGACCAGTAGTATCCTGCCCGTAGGATCTTTTTAGCCATAGTGTGCCCACTGGAATGCGTACCAAAGGTCCCTTCATGTAGCTCTTCCATGATTCTTTCCGCTTCAGTCTTATCCACGCAACGCAGTAAGGTTGAATCATGGTTTCGCTTGTACAAGATGCCGTTGCTTAGGAAGAACTTGGCTGCGAACCGCCTCAGGAATTTCTTATCATTGATAGAGGCACCTTCAGGGTATTCCTGAGCTTCCAGATATCTCTTCACTTCGTGGTACCAAGGCTTCTCAGTTACCAATTCAGTTTCGAGATCACAACAGTATGCCGGTTCGTCCAGTTTCCAGATGATGATCCGGGGAGCTTCATTATCCCATTTGACCTTGAACATTGAAGACATTGTAGCTAACGCGTCCGCTAACTGATTCTCTTCTCTTGGGAAGTGCTCAAAGGTTATCTCCGTGAAGTGGGGAATCATGGTCAACACACATTCTCTGTAAGGAATCAAGTTTGGATGTTTCGTATCCCACTCTCCTTTGATCTGATTGATCACAAGAGCGGAATCTCCGAAGACACTTAGAAATTTGATCCTTAGGTCGATCGCAGCTTGAAGACCCATGATACACGCCTCATACTCCGCCATGTTGTTGGTACAGTTGAAACACAGCCGGGCAGTGAGTGGAGTATGAGTACCTTGTGGCGATATGATGATGGCGCCGATACCATTTCCCAATGCATTGGAAGCTCCGTCAAAGTGCATAGACCATCGGGATCCTGGTTCAGGTCCTTCATCCGGTCCAGGTACTTCACAATCAGTTACAATCATGATGCTTTCATCCAGAAACTCGAAGTTCACTGATTGGTAGTCATCTACAGCTTGATGAGCTAAGTGGTCTGCCAATACACTCCCCTTGATGGCTTTCTGGGTTGTATACTGAATGTCTTATTCCGTCAAGATCATTTTCCATCTTGCAATTCTCCCAGACAGAGCAGGCTTTTCGAATATGTATTTTATCGGATCCATCTTTGAGATCAACAAGGTAGTGTGAGTCAGCATATACTGTCTCAGCCGGCGAGCAGCCCATACCAAAGCGCAGCAAGTTTTCTCAAGCAGTGAGTATCGGGTCTCACAGTCGGTAAACTTTTTGCTAAGGTAATAAATGGCATGCTCTTTTCGGCCAGACTCGTCATGCTGCCCCAGCACACACCCCATTGAGTTGTCGAGCACTGTTAGATATAGGATCAGAGGTCTCCCTTCAACCGGTGGCATAAGGATATGAGGTTCTTGGAGATACTCTTTGATTTTGTCGAAAGCAGCCTGACATTCATCGTTCCAACGTACTACCTGATCTTTCTTCAGCAGCTTGAAGATTGGCTCACAGGTAGCAGTCAAATGAGATATGAATCGAGCAATGTAATTCAGGCGTCCTAAAAAGCCTCTGACCTCCTTCTCTGTTTTAGGAACTGGCATCTCTTGAATAGCTTTGACCTTAGCAGGGTCCACTTGAATACCTTTATCACTGACCACGAAGCCTAGCAACTTCCCAGATCTTACCCCGAAGGTGCACTTGTTCGGGTTCAATCTCAGCTTGTACAGTTTCAATCGGTCAAACAATTTCTGTAGATGATCTAGATGCTCTTCCTCAGTCTGGGACCTAGCGATCATGTCGTCCACATACACTTCGATCTCGTGATGGATCATATCATGAAATAAGGCAACCATGGCACGTTGGTAGGTTGCCCCAGCATTCTTTAATCCAAACGGCATGACCTTGTAACAGAAGGTGCCCCACTGAGTAACAAATGTAGTCTTTTCCATGTCTTCAGGTGCCATCTTGATCTGATTGTAGCCTGAAAAGCCATCCATGAAAGAGAATACCTTGTGCTGAGCCGTATTATCAACAAGGACATCAATGTGAGGTAAAGGGAAGTCATCTTTGGGGCTGGCCCTGTTCAGATCCCTGTAATCGACACACATTCTGACCTTACCGTCCTTCTTTGGTACCGGCACCACGTTAGCAACCCACTGAGGGTAAGAAGTTACTGCAAGGAAACCGGCATCAAACTGTTTCATGACCTCGGCTTTAATCTTCTCGGACATCTCTGGACGCATCCGACGGACCTTTTGTTTGACTGGAGGGCATTCTTCCCTAGTTGGCAAATGATGGACAACAATATCGGTATCCAACCCTGGCATGTCTTCGTAGGACCAGGCAAAGATCTCCATATAGTCATGCAGCATCTTGGTTAACCGTTGCTTCACGCTGAGCTCTAGGTTAGCACCAATCTTTACCTCTTTTCTGTCTGCCTCAGTACCCAGGTTTATTGTTTCCACTGGCTCTTCATGGGGTTGAATTGCCCTCTCTTCCTGAAGCAACAGTCTAGCAAGCTCGCCAGGCACTTCGCAATCATCTTCACCTTCGTCTTCGGCTAAGTTGATCGGATTTTCGAAGTCATAATTGGCATTAGCAGAGTTGTTGTCAGTAAGATCCAGAGTGGATTGGAACCTGTATGAGTGAGTGTGTGTGTAAATACAGCTGTTTTGAAAATTATGTAAAGGAAAAGGAAAGATAGAAAAGGAACACAATATTTGCACTGCGAAAATAGTCCAAGATTTTCATTCATGATGTATAAAATGACAGTTCATATGCCCTCACAAATAGAACCACGGTGCCTCGGGTAAGACACCGGGCCATAGAGTTTATCATTGTTTATTACAAAATATAATGAAAACAAAGAAATTTATTACTGCGTCACAAAGGTAACAGGGGTATGATCCTTTGCGCTCCAATTGTTCAATCCTTCTTCGGCCGTCGGATAAATCCAGCTGTTGAATTCGGCTTCATCCACTTCCTGGTCTTCCCCAACAGCATTCACCTCTGAGCTTTTAATAAATACCGGAGGCCTTCCGATCTTCTCTTTCCTCATAGCTCTCTGACCTTCTGAGGTGAAACCCAGCCCAAGCTTATCAGTCTTCTGGGTGAAGTCTGGAAGTCTGCCCCAGTTGGCACCTTCACCCTTCTGCACCACAGCCCTGGCATCCTTCAGGGAAGCCATCTTCAAAGGACCACTTGTTTCTGTTGTTTCTGCTGCAATTGGAAACACCTCCTCGAAATGCTGAAAGGGGGTCTCAATGAACTCCCCATCCATCTCAATGTATCTGAACGAGTTCAGGTGACTCACCATATATTCTTCCTCACCTTGCACGGTGACAATCTTCCCTCTGACGGGGTACTTTAGCTTCTGATGCAAGGTAGAGGTCACTGCCCCAGCCTTATGTATCCAGGGTCGACCCAGCAGACAAGAGTAAGATGGACGGATATCCATCACATAAAAAGTGGAGTCGAACACCTGAGAACCCACACGAATCGGAACGTCAACCTCCCCGTGGACCATCCTCTTCGAACCGTCAAAGGCCCTGACGATAATGTTGCTGGGTTTCAAATTCAGGCCTTCACAATCTAGACGATCCAGAGCCTTCTTGGGTAGCACATTCAAAGATGACCCAGTATCAACCAACACATGTGCCAAGGTGGTGCCCCTGCATTCGATTGAGACATGCAGAGCATCATTATGATCTTTCCCCTTTGAGGTCAAATCAGCATCTGAGAAGCCCAAGCCATTATCTGCCGTCAGACTTGCCACGCAATCAGTGAACTGGACTGCAGAGGTTTCATGTGGCACATGGGCCGTCTTGAGGAATGAGATGAGGGCCTTTGCATGGGCCTCGGAGCACAGCAGTAAAGAGAGCATGGATATCTTGGAGGGCGTATGCCCCAACTGTTCCACGACATTAAAATCGCTCTTCTTTATAATCTTCAAAATCTCCTCCATCTCTTGTGGGGAGGCCTCAGCAGCTATGGGTATGGGTACCTCCATCTGGGCAGGCTCAGCTTCAATTCCCTTGCCCCGAGCATTGGATGACTCGGCAGCAGGAGAAACAATCGGATCAGCAGCAGGAACAACAACTTGATCAGCAATGGGAGTAGGTATACTTGCAGGAATTATCAGGAGTGGTCTTCGGGCAACCGGTGGCGCAATGTCAGGCGAGAAGAGCCTGCCACTGCGGGTAACTTTGGCCGGGCCAGTGATATCACAGATACTGGCGCCAGCGTTGAGCTCTTGTTTAACTCCATTTATATATACATCTGCCCCATAGTGCCAAGGGACAGCTTTGTTAGATGCATAGGGCAGGGGCCCAGGAACAGTGATAGTAATAGGTGCAACGGTCAGAATTTGGATGGGCTTCTTCTGGAGAGCCGGGATCGGTTTGTTGAAGATAGTCACCACAGAGACTTCTTCCATTGGAACCATACGAACAGCAGACTTCTTGAATAGAATCTCCTTGCTATCCATTAAGCTTTGGATGCCTAACTTTAGCAAGGGACAACCAGATGGGGACACAACACAGAACAGACAATCCTCACTACAACCCGGAAATAAACCGGCCTGTAGTAGGTTCTTCTTAATGATCTTTAAAGGAGTGGCTAGATCATCCACAGAAACAGCATAGACGTCTTCGTCAACAGCATTTACCCCGTGCTGAGGCATAGGGGCAGTGACTACATTCGGCTTTGCAGGCGCTTCGAATTGTATCTCTTTAGCATCGATAAGGTCTTGCACCTTATTCTTCAACGCCCAACAGTCATCAGTGGCATGCCCCGGGCTGTCTGAATGGTAAGCACAACGGGCATTCGGGTTGTACTTAGGAGAGGTAGTGTTTGAGAACTTTGGCGCCTCCTTGACAGTCACCAAATTGGTGGATAGCAACTGCGGCAGGATTTGCGATAGGGTCATGCTTAACCGGGTAAACTCTCTCCGGGGTCTATCAGCCCTTTGAGGATTGTTTGGCCGGGGAGCGGCAGCAGGCTTAGCGATCATTACCGCGCTGACAGATTGGCGGCGATCAGGTCTTTCTGATTTCCTGGAGCCATACACGGCACTAGACTCCTTTTTAAACGGTTTCTTTTCTGAACTAGAGGATGATGCCCCCTTTGCAATCTTCCCAAATTTCAGCCCAGCTTCAATCCTTTCTCCAGTCAAGATCAAATCAGTGAAACCAGCAGAGGAATTCCCAATGAGATGGTTGAAGAATGGCCCAGACAGGGTCCCCAAGAACATGTCCACTAACTCTCGATCAGTCAAAGGTGGCTGCACCCTGCCAGCCAGGTCTCTCCACTTCTGCGCGTACTCTTTAAAACCTTCACTTGCACCTAACGACATACCCTGGAGTTGGGTACGTGTGGGGGCAAGGTCGGCATTATACTGATACTGCTTATAGAAAGCAGTAGCCAGCTCCTCCCAGTTACGAACTTTGGTCCCATCCAGCTGATAGAACCATTCGAGATGAGTCCCTGAAAGACTCTCCTAGAAGAAGTGGATCCATAGATTTTTGTCCGCAGAGTACGGCTGAATCTTTCGAACATAGGACCTCAAATGCAGCTTGGGACAGGACGCCCCGTCATACTTAGAAAAGGTTGGAGCTTTGAACTTGTGCGGGATAATTACACCAGTCGACAAACCCAGATCTCCGAAATCCAGCCCAGGTGCCTGTTGCACCTCCATAGCCTTCAACCTGTCTTCCAGTTGTTTGTACCTGTCATCTGCAGGAGGGTACTGCTCTTCATCAAAATCTGTCTCGTTGTCGGAGACCACTGGAGTAGGAACCTTTACTTCTGCCTGAGAAGGAGTCCTGCCAACAGAAGAAGCAGCCTCTTCATATTGCAGAGTATTACCCAACCTTCGGCCCGAGTTGAATAGAACAGTTCTTCTTTTCTTCTTCTTCTCCTTCTTCAGGAGCATAGTCTTCAGTTCTTCTTGGCCTTTAGCTAGACCCAGGATTAATTCTTGAAACTGCGCATTCTGCGCCTGGAGAGCCTTGATTGATGTCTCTGTTGATTCAGATCCGGGATTCATGATGCTGAAATAAACAGCGAAGAACTGTAAGCAACCTGAAAAGGGAAAAACCTGCTATGCACATGATGTATGAAATGCGTATGCAATGCCTTCAAGGGTTCGAAAGTTCAAATTTGTTGTAGACAAAAAGGAACACACGTTATCATTAAAGAAATCATTGTTTAATACATCAAGGCCTCATGGGCAAAAAGTACAAAAATCAAGTCAATCCCAAAATACACTGCGTATCCTCTTCGGAGCTATGTAGGTGTTGAGATTCCTCTCCTCATGCAACAGACGGGTGAGCTCCAAGACCTTCTTTTCACTGGCATGCAGACTAGTCTCAAGAGAATTCCTTTCCTCCTTAAGCTGGATCCAGCTCTTCTGCATCTCTTCCCAGGATGTGGGCATATCAGGGTGCTGAATAACATGAGACACTTCCCCTTCCAAGACTGGTTCTTTGACCACTGGAAGCATGTGAGGATAAGGCATCACTAACTTCTGGGAGCGGGCGCGTACCCACTTGAGATACGGCTCCAAAGGGATGGAGTTCCGGTGCCCCAGTGTCTTGCTGTCTATCCTACTGGGCATCCTCCAGGCTCTGATAAATCTCTGACGAAGTCCTTGAGTATCACTGTCGAAGTCAAAAACTATGTCGGGAATTAACATGTCATGAGGACCATCCCTCCGAGCATAACCAAACTGTCTCCAAGCCAGGCATGGGCTATAAGTAATACCTCCTCTGATTCCAAGTAAAGGAACATTAGGGTATTCCCCACAACGATCAATGATAGTGACATCGCCTCTGGATCTAGGGCACCAATGTATATCTGCATGTGTAAGAGTCATCAACCGTTGTGACCATCTCAAACCCCGCTCATTCTTCAGGACTGATTGTGGAAGGTGCGAAATAAACCACCTTCCCAGGAGAGGAGTGCAACACATAAGGACACCTCTTTTTCTCATGGTTCGAGTGTAACATGAGTGAAGGATGTCCCCCAGCAACGTAGGTATAGGATTCCTGGACATAAAGATCTGAACGACACTGATATCAATGAGCTGATCTGGATTAGGGAACAATACCAAACCATAAACAAGGAGGGCCACAACCTCTTCAAAAGCTTGCAAGTCAAGGGAGTTCCAACATTCAAGAGCCTTCTCAAACAGAAACCTGGCTAGGAACCCTTTGATACCACTTCTAACTTCCCAATGTCCCTTGAGGTCAGATGACTGTAGGTGCAAGGCTTTAGCAATCTCTTCAAGCTTGGGTTCCCTTTCTGTACCGCTGAAGGGTAGCTGATCAAGGATAGGGATCTTCAGGAGCCGGGAGAACTCCTCCAATGTAGGTACCAACTGATAGTCCAAGAAGGTGAAACAGTGATGCAGAGGGTCAAAGAATTGGAACAAGACCTTAATCATATCTTCCTCGATGTTGGTGTTGACCAAGCTGATGAGGCTTCCATGCCTGTCACTGAATGAAGAGTTCTCGGGAATCCTGGATATAAGCTCCTTAAGCTGAGGAGGGGTCCTGACAAGATTGACCTGAATTGTCTTTCTACGAGCAGTTTCCATGTCCTACAAAACAAGAACAAAGATGAAAATCCGAACCCCTGAAATGGTTAGTCAATGCATATGATGCTGGATGATGTCATGATGCTATGATTAAACACACCACAGATATTTACAAAGACAAACATGTAAGGCACACAAGGCACACAAGACAAGCCCTTAAGGTTTAAGGCCAGCATGGGGTTTGGGTAGTACCCTCTTGAGTTGGTGGGTTCAACCTGTCCTAGTCAAAGTAACCGGGTTCTAAGGTTCCCAATATCACGGGATTGCTTTCATTGTTCATCGTTTCGATTTAGCCACTGAACTGGCGACCGAAATATTCCAGGAAAGCAACCCTCAATTGAGCGTAGTATCGAGTATCAACCAACCTCGGACTGCACCAAAGTCAGTTATCTCACTACCCTAAAGAGGCCAAGATAGTTCAATTAAGGTTCCTAAGGTCTGTTGATGCTTCACGACACCACGCGGAGGCCCCGTACTCTCCTTGACTGAACTCAAGGGTTACCGGTACACACCAAAGTGCCACATCAACGTAGCAGACTGTTTCAACCGTGTCGGTATACCCCGCACAGTTCCCTCACAGCCTTGTTGCTACTTTCTAAGAAAGGTATCCCCAGATCCGGGTTTAGGATCTATAGAACTCCCAAGCAACCCACAATTTAAAGCACACAAAGCAATACAATTGAAAACATAATTATAAGCTAGCCCTAAGGTACACCTCACTTTAAAAGTAATTCCCCAGCAGAGTCGCCAGTTCTGTGATCGGTGGATCTGGAACTGACTGTTTAACGCTGGTTCGCGAAATGTCGCGGAAGCAAGAGTCGCCACCGTCTTTTATTTTCTCCAAATGGAAAGGACAAAAGCACAGAAAAATTCCTTAAAGAGATTGCTCTCGGTTCGGGAGGTAGGTTATAGAAAGGGAAGGTATTAGCACCCTTTCTATCCATGGTTATCCAGGGGCTCTTAGATACTTGCTCAATGTGTTTTCAAAAATGTTTTGTTTGCTTTTCAATGTGGGTTTAAAAGTTTCTTTGAAAAATTTCAGATCGACTCGTACGTTAGAGTGTTTGAAAAGTTTGCTTTGAAAGCTTTTGAAAAGTGTCAGTGTGAAAAGTCTTTTTGTTTTGAGATTAAAGCAAGTATCCTTGAGAACCAACCTACCCTAAGGAATTCGTCTGTGTAAGAGTCCTTTAAAGTAGTGCCATCCCACCATTGAGAGGTAGGTAGCACCACCGTTGGAGGTGTTCGGGTCAATTCGATGTTCGGGACATGGTGATCACCGGAGCAATGGGAAGACACCTTAGAAGCTACCCTCATGCCAGGTTCCCGGATCATGAGGACTTACTAAGACGTTTTCTACTCGACGATCACCTTTCGAAAGGCAACAGTGAGGCGTACCCTAGGGGTGGTGTGTGCGAATTGTGTGTCATGTTTCAGTTATTTGTCTTGTCATGTTTGTCGTGTTCTACGCTTGATTTTAATTTGGGCCAATCATTCTTGCATGCATATTTAACAGTTAAGTATTTGCGAGGAAAAATAAATCTAAGGCTATTACAAATGGCGCGGGTCCACATCGCCAAAATTAAACCGGACCCGATTTAGCGGAAAATAAATAAAGCGATAAATAAAAGTGCAAGAAATTTAAATTACAATGCTTAGGGACAGTTACATAATTATTTAAACGATAAAAATAAATCATGCGAAATTAAATGATTAAACAATGGGCGTTGGACCCGTTTGCAAAAAATTAAAAGTTAATGAGAATTAGAAAATTAAATGATTAAATGTTTTTTTGGTATTTTGTGTTTTTTAGATTTAATAAGGAAAAGAAGTTAATTGAAATTAAATTAAACGGCAAACCCTAATTCTAATATTTTTTTATTTATTATGAAAGAATTAAAATATAATCTACATTAAACCCTAATTTATTTATGTGCAATTTTTAATTTATGAAAATAAATAAACAATATTATTATTCTAAAAAAGGAAAAATATTAAAAGGAATAAAAAAATATCAATTAACCTAATTCTATTTTGTTGGATTTTTGTTATGGAAAAAATATAAATTAAACCTAATTTGAAATTACATGCTAATAAAATAATTATAATAAAATAAATATTATTTTTTGGTCTTTTTCTGATTTTTATATTTTTGTAAAAAAATAATTACTGAATTAAAACAATAAATAAATAAAATAAGAATTAAAAAGATATAAGGGAAATAAATGAAATTTCAAACCAGGGTGGGTGTTGTCCCAAAATTGGAGGTATAGGCCTGGGAATTCTGGCCCAATAAGCATGGCCCTCGTTGACTTTGCCAATTGTATGCTAACGTGTTGACTTGGTCCTAGCATGTTCTTTGCATCGTGGGCGTTGATCTGGTTGTGTAGGACGCGTGGATGGCCATGCTTTGAGAGAACATGATGTACCTGGATGTCAGCGCTGCATAGGATCAATTATTGAAAAATAGCATTGGAATTTTGCCAGACCTGGGACTTGAACCCAGGTCTTGAGAGTCACATGCATAGCGTGTTACCACTGAGCCAAACGCGTTAATTGATATATTATTATAAACAAATAATGAAAAAGCAAAACCAACGCCTATTAACTAAAACGCGCGCGAATTTGAATTGGCCAATGGCTGATGGACACGATGCCTTCGTCTTCCTCCCACTGTAAAACAGATCACTATGGGAACGGTTTTTGTAGCGTTGTTTTAGAGGGGCTAGCAGAAAATAGCGAATAGCTCCATGAGCTTCATAAATTGTTCGCGAGGTATGTGTTTGCTTCGTCTTAACCTGCTCAATTCAACCATGATACTCACGAGCCCTAATTTTTCCTCTACGCAAAATCCCTATTTTAAGAAACCTGCAACCCTAATATTCAAACATGGCGAATTCGTATATATGGCACAAAAAAGCAATTGAATGTAATGGTTAGCTCAGAAACATCATTGTAAGCAATAATCCATAAATAAAAATGCAAGAGGATGCTTAATTCATGCTATGCGATTTCAGAATTTTTGCTTCACAGTTGGACTTAGGAGTACCAATTCAAGGCGTTTTTGCTGATGTTAATGATTGAGAAATGTTCAAGAATGTCTCAGGATGCTATTAGGACAAGAATTGGGGTCTGAATCGAGCTTGAAACTGGTTTTCAGTGTTTGAGTTTTTGTGAAAAATTCAATATGCCAAAGCTTGTTTGGGGCGCAGCTTGCAGTCTAAGATCATTAGGGTTATGATTCTGAGTATGTATAGAGCATGCTAGGTCAAAAATATTGCACAAAATCTCAAGCATTCATGGTTTTACATATTTGATTTTATGAAATCTTTTTGAATCTTTTTTCATGTTGTTTTTGTGTTCAATCAGCTCAAATCTTATCAAAACTTGCCATAATCAATCAAGCACGAAATATTGAGATTAGAATGTGCATAAAAAGATTTTTTTAGGTTAGGTCTATATTTTTCATGTATTAAAATGATTTAAATGAATATAAATTAATATAAATTCAAATAAATAATTAAAAAATATGAAAATACTTCCCTTTGGGCCTAGTGGTCGTGCATAGGCTTGGCATGAAGAAACTTGGAAGAAAAATGGGCCCATTTGCATTTTTAGGCCTTTTGCATCAATGTTGACTTTTCAAAATTCCTAAAAATTTCCCAACTTCCACAAGGCATAACTTGGTCAATTTTTAAGCTTTTCACATGTTCTTGGACATTTTGGAAAGTTCTTTGAGTCCTTTAACCCATGTCTTTGGTCCCATGTCATTTTGATTTACCAATCTCAAGTTATGGCCTTTGACTTAAAGTCCCTTTTTGTTGACTTTTGAAAATGACCTATAATGTTGAAATTGATAACTTTTTGTGAGAGCATTTCTTGGACTTGGAACATGAAGATGAGTTGTAGGAAATGTCTTTCTCTTCAAAATGAGCTTTGGATGGAATTTTTCTGATAATCCATGTGAAAGTTATGCCCTGGTCAATTTCAGTTGACTTTTTCAGCTGTCCAAATATAGCAACTTTTGCATCTTTGATGATTTCTGAGCCAAACTTTGAGAATCATGATCAAGCATTGATCAAATGATGTTTGTGGCTTCAAAATGATATGTTGACCAAAAATTTGAACTTTTGACTGTCAAATGACCATTTTGCCCCTACAGTTGACTGTAGTGCAATCTACGGTTTTGACTGTGCAATTTTGAGCTGAATGCCTTGAAACTTGACATGAGGATGCTTGACCACATTTGTAAGCATATGAGACTTGATTGGGCCTTTGAAAAGTTCATTTGCTTGACCAGAACTCAAACCCTAGTTTTGACTGTATAGGAGACAGTTGAACTGCATAGTCCTTGGGGAATTTTGTGACCTTGACTTGGCAATTTCTTGATGAATATGGGAGGGCAAATTTTGGGGTACAACATTGTCGCTATAGCATATAGCGACGAATACGACCGTAGGTAAAAGTATCATGTCAAAAACAACGGATCAATGAAGGAGACGCTGGTGTGGCTGAAGTAAGCTTACTGATTGGCTCATTCAAATTCCTAGGGACCCACTTGGGGCGTGCGCGTGACAGCTGGGCATAGGCCTGATTTACTATCATATTATTTTTGTTGTATTATATTAATGATTGAATAGATTGGTCCAGTGGCAAGAGTGAAGGAAGTTAAGGCTACAGTGTGCAAGGGCAGGGGTTCGATCCCTGCCTCTTGCATTTTCCATTTTTCCGAGGCTTTCTTGCAGGATTCTGTACCCCAAAAGTCCAAACGTCCACCATATACCATCAAGATCCAACCATCAAATGCATCTTCAGCCTAGATCCAATGTCTTCCACTGAAGGTCCATCATGTACCCTAAGTCAACATGTGCATTGAATCCAGCAAAGTAAAATGGGCCTAGCTTATTTAGGTTCAGAATCTCAAACAGCACCCCCCATAGTTGCTAATGCAGGCCCATATTTCTTTCTTTTTCTTTTAGTTTTATTTTAAAATCTTTCAATGTTTATTTTATTTTCTTTAATTCACAAATTAATACATTTTTTTCACAAAAAATATAAAATCAATGATTCATCAAAAATTAGGATTAGTTTTTATTTTTTCAAAATTAATTTGATTTAGTTTAAAATAGGAAAATTATAATTTGTTTTCATAAATAAAATCAAAATAGAAATTAGGTTAGACTTTTGATTAAATTCAATTTTGCTCTTTTTCTTAAATAAAAATACAAAAAATAGGTTTTAGAATAAATTAATTTATTTTTCTTAATTTAAAATTAATTAGAAATTAGGATTCTCTTTTATTAATTTAATGGTTCCTTTATTTGTTTAAATAAAGAAAACAAAACAAAAAAACATTTTTTTTAATTAATCATAATTAGGTTTAGGCAAGGGTCAAAACCCTAATTATCTCATATTCGATTCAACGCGCGCATATTATTTTATTTTGTCAATATTTTTGTAATTGTGCATGGTTTGTAATAGTTTAATCTAGGGCTTTTATTTATCGCTTTTTCCCGGGTTTTTGGCTATGTAATTAATTCCCCTTCCCTGAAGCCTTGTAATAGCGTAGATTTACTTTCTCGCATCTTAATTTCTGCAAATATTTAACTGTCCAGATGTATGTTAATATGATTGTATGACAAGATTGCATGATAATTTAATACAGTTAGAAAACCCTAATGTGCAAAGATAAATAACTGAAAACAAATCACTCGCACATATCACTCTTAGGGTATACTCACACTTCGGTTGCCTTCGGTAAATGATCACTAAGCTTAGGGTGTTTTAGTGGTTACCCTTCTGTCTAAAAAAGGATCAAATGTCTCGTTTGGATGTTGCCTCAGACATGTTGCCTCGAATACGATCTTAAGACTCTAGGGTTATTACTAAGGTGTCCTAACATTGATTTAGTGATTGTGCGTCCCTTTTGAATTGACCCTTACAACTCCAACAACGGTGCTATCTATTTCTCAATAGTAGGATAATGTTGTCTAAAGGAAACAACAATAGAAATGAACTTTTTTCGAGTAGGTAGATGCAAGTAGTTACTTGCTCAAATCAAAACCTTTCACACTTACAAATTTCAAACAAATTTTCAAAACAACTTCGTCACACCTTTGAGGACTGATACAAGGGTTATCACGAAGTCAAACTTTTCAAAAAAAAAAGCACATACACAAGCAATTTTAAATAGATGAGCAAGTACCTAAGAGCCCATGGAAAACCATGGATAGAAAGGGTGCTAACACCTTCCTTTTCTGTAATCTACCCCCCGTACTCAGAAACATCTCAAAAAAGGATTTTTTTCTGTACTGTTTTCCTTTCCGATTGGATGAAATAAAAGTCGGTGGCGACTCTTGCTTACCGCGACATTTTGCAAATACAAAACGCAAAATGCAAACCAGCATTTCAAAAACAGTCGGTTTTATCACCGTATCACACAGGGTCTCTATAAATTCCTCATCCATCTCTACATATTTGAAAGAGTTAAGGTGGCTTACCATAAACTCTTCCTCTCCACAGACAGTGGAAATTCTTCCTTTGACCGGATACTTGAGCTTTTGATGAAGAGTTGAGGTTACTTCCCTAACTCCATGGATCCAAGGGCGACCCAACAAACAAGAGTAGGCAGGACGGATATCCATGATGTAGAAGGTGCAGTTGAAAATTTGTGATCCCACCTTGATTGGAAAATCTACCTCCCCATGAACTATCCTTTTTGATCCATCGAAGGTCCTCCCAATAATATCACTGGTTTCAGAACTAAACCTTCACAGTCTAAACGGTTAACGCCCCCTTGGGTAGCACGTTTAAATAAGAACCAATGTCAACCAGAACATGTGCTAAGGTGGTCCCTTTGCACTCGACAGAAACATGTAGAGCTTTGTTATGGTTCTTCCTAAGCGGTGTTAGATCAGCATCCGAGAATCCCAAACCATTATCGCCCGTCAAGCTTGCCACGCAATTGTCAAACTGGTCAGTTGTGGTCTCATGAGGGACATGAGCCTTCTTCAAGAATTTGATTAATGCCCAAGTGTTGTACCCCAAAATTTGCCCTCCCATTTCTCATTGATTTCTCACCACAAAGCCTTTGAAGCTCAAGATCCAGTTAGGGTTTCATCTGCTCAAGACCTCTCCTTGCACTGTGGACTCAAAATTAGGGTTTGTGTTTGCACAAAGATATTTTGACCTAAAATGCCTAAGATGACTTTCATGCCTCATATTGGACTCCCAAGTTTACCCATATCAAGTTTCAAGCCTTGATTCCAAGTTTTGCCCAGTCAATTGGACAGTTGACCTAGAAATCAACTGTATTGGGGAAAAAAGTCAACTGTGGCCAATTGACAGTAAAACCTCATGAAATTTGACCCACGTCAACATTATGAACTCATATGAATCATTTGGTCAAGTTTGGATCACAATTCCCCAAGAAATTTGATCAGATTACCAAAAGGGCAAAATGGTCATTTTTAGGGTTTTGACTGCACAAAGGCAATTTTTGACTGTTTGACCTAGCCAATGGCAAACCAAGCTCACACATGGACTCAAGGACCCCATGGAATTATTTGACATGATCAACAAACTCAAAAGATCCCAAGTACACCAGATTAACAGTTGAATTTCCCAGTCAATTGATCAATTTTGACTGTACACTGAAAAGTCAAACTTTGACTTTTTGGTCAAAGTCAAGAGTCAAGATTCATTTTTCATCAAAACATGCCAAATCATGAAACTTGTTCACCAAGAAACCAAGAAGTGCAAATTAGGGTTTAAAATGGAATTTTTCATAACTTAGAATTTTTCTAAGTTATGAAAAACCCTAATTTTTTCCCAACTTTGCCCCACTTTTTCACCAAGATCCATTTGGATTTAAACAAAAGTCCAAACATGAAAGTTGTAGCTTGTTGCATAATATACAACGTTTATTCACAAAGTTTTCTCATTTGAAGCTTGTATCTCAAGTTACAAATTTTTGAATAAGGGCACCAAACCATTCTTAACTTAGTGAATTTTTGACCTATTTTGACAAGTTTTTCTACCCCACTTCAAGGCCATTTTCCATACACTTCCACTTGGAATTTCAAATTGCATTTTAAAGATGGATTGTAGTACACATTCCAAGCTTTCCAAAATGTCCAAGAACTTCTCAAACAACCTCATGGTTAGGGAGAATCGAATTTCACAATATAGCAAAAAACCACTTTGTTCATGACCAAGTTACATGTTCATAACCTTGCAATTTGAACTCAGCATGCCTTAGATTAGATTACAGGTCCTTAAACCAAGTTACACTCAATAATTTAATGCTTGTTCATTGTGTCAAGGTGTTATTCTATGAGTTCAAGTATTGTACACAAGCCTAATCCATTTTTAGATAAAGTGAACTATCCATTTTTGCTAGAATTCACTTTATGTCAATTTGGAAATCCAATAAGTACATTGCAAATCTGAATGGCACAAGTTTATGAGCATAACACACTGATCAAGGAGGGATTATGCAGCACATTAGGGGCCCTCTACATGCCTAAAAACACAAGTTGGCTTTTGTTGCTTAAGAGAGAAGAAAAGTGTCATAACATCACACAACATCCATCTCAGCTTAGACACACAAGAACTAAGTTATCAAACACATTATATAGATCATAACCAAGCTGAGACACGACCCTTGCACCTCTCAAACACTCCCATTGCCATAATCACTCTCAAACTGCACAAACAGGGGAAAGCCTGCAGTTTGAGTGCTACCTTCCATTTCCTTCAAGTTCTTTTGCCAAAATCAATTCCTACACATTCCCTAGCACATATGCAAGCTAACCATGCCTTGAAACACGACCTGTAATTCCTCTAACAAGTTCCACCATTTTCACTTTTCCATTTTGCAGTTGAAGTTCTACAGCTCAGTTCAAGGTGTTTCAAGGCAAACTAGATATTGGAACAGCATCACCACACCTCAAGGAAGCTATACCAATCAGTATCTTGCACTGTAAGCTCCCCATTGGCCAGTTGGAACTTCAGCTGAACAGGTAGTTTTTTGAACTCGTATCTCTCTTATTAGGCATCATTAGTCTTAAGTTTGTGAAGAAACAAGGTTCTACTCATGCCACTGAACATGTACATATCTTTACTTTTCATTTCTTTTGCCTGAGTTAAGAGAATTTAAGGTTTAAAAATGGCAGAAAAATTAGGTCAGGGTTTGGGGGGGAAGAAATTCTCTCTCATTTCTGAGAGTTAGTTTGACTTCTTTATATGTCTAGAACCGTGGCTTCAAGCTCTACAGGTTTCATGTTGGAAGATTTGGCAAAAGATCAAAGGATCAGGAGTTAGGAACTTGAGAAGCAGGCGCGCGTTTTTTTGAATTTGGTTGTCTGAAGGTTGAAGACAACAGCTTCCTGGACTGGGCTTGTTGTTATTTCTTTTTGCACCCTGATTTTGCTATTACACCCCCTGAGCCCATTTGCTTTATTTTTAATTCTTTTTGACTTTTTCTTTTTTTGTTTGACTTATTTATTTTTTCACATGACATTAAAATTTTAAAAATATTTTTTCTCACCATTTTGGATTTTATTAGGTATTTATTTGATTTTCTTTTTGATTTATACATAAATAGATATATATTGTTATTTGGAATAAATAGGAAAAATAGTGTAAATACATGTTCATTTTCATTTTTATTTTATTTTACCCTCTAAAGATATTTTATATAAAAAATCCTATTTTCTAAAAAATATTGAATATTATTATTATTTATATATATGATACATATTTAAAATAATACATATATATATATATATATATATATATATATATATATATATATATATATATATATATATATATATATATATATATATATATATATATATATATATATATATATATATATATATATATATATATATATATATATATATATATATATATATATATATATATATATATATATATATATACTTAGGAGAAAAATACAAAAAAAAATGTGCATACTTTGTTCTTTAATATTTAATACTAAAAAATACCTTTTTTACAAATATACCATATTTTATTTTTATTTTTTTTGTATATAATAAATATTATGTGAATTAATTAATTAATGTCCCTTTGATTAAAAATTAGGGTTTTACCCTAAATGTGAAAATATTCCAAAAAAATAATTCTTTTCTTATTTTTTATAGATAATACTTTTTTCTCATACATATAAAAAACATTTTTTGCATACTTGCATATTTGTTTTATTTACCATTTAAAATTATACATTTTATTTATCTTGTAAATACTCATAAAAATGGTGTAATAGTTTTAGGTTTAACTTCTTGTCTAAATATCCCCATTTGAACATTGTACCCCCCTCCCTATATTATTGTGATGTAATAGCGTAGGAATTTAAATTTCGCACTTTTATCGCTTTCTAAACATACTATGCTAGAATTAGAGTTTTGTGTGCGAATAAAATTGAACAAAATAGTTGGACCTAATACAAGATAAATGAGCATGAAAAATGGACGACACATCTCACACTTGCACCCCTAGGGTATTCCACTTTGTTGCCTTCAAGAAATTGGGCCATATTGCATGTTGAACTTCTTTGAGTAAAACAAACAATCAAAATGATCATAGTCCCACAAAATGTTGCTTAAATAAAATGATCAAGTCCCTTTCAAAGAAAATTGCCCAAAGACATTTAAAACTATTGCAACTATGGTCTAAACGATGACCCGCGCCCGTCCCTTTAACCTCCTAAGACAAGATTGTCCAACAAATGCAATGGTGGAACAAAATTGTCAAAATGTTTGAAACATAACAAAAATCTTTGAGAAAACTTTAGGGTAGATAAGCTCTTAAGTACTTGTCAACTTTCCAAGAAAACACTTGCCTAATTTCAAAATCCACTTCACAAACACTTTCAAACAAACTTTCAAAAAACCTTGAAACATCTTTTCAAAAAGACAAACACCTTTTGTAAAACATTCGAGTAAAGAATTGTTACAAGGGTAGCCTATACAAGGCATCTTTTTTAAAACACTTTCAAAACCACACATAAAGCACCATTTCAAACAATTGACAACCAAGGCAAGTTGATCTAAGCAAGTACCTAAGAGCCCATGGATAACCATGGATAGAAGGGGTGCTAATACCTTCCCCTTCTATAATCTACTCCCCGAACCCAAGAAAAATCTCAAAGGTTTTTTGTTGTGCTTTTTAAACCTTTCCTTAGGATAAAATAAAAAAGTCGGTGGCGACTCTTGCTCAACCGAAATATTCGCGAAAACAAACGCAAAACCCTAGTCAGTTCTCCCACCGTTTCAAGGGTCTTGGACTTCATCTTTGTTCTTATTTTGTAGGTCATGGAAATCCCTCGCAGAAATACCATTCAAGTCAACCTTGTGAGAATCTCTCCTCAACTCAAGGAGATCACCTCAAGAATTCCGGAAAATTCATCCTTCAGTGAGAGACATGGTAGACTACTCAGCCTAGTCAACACCAACATTGAAGAAGACATGATGAAAGTGCTATTCCAGTTCTTTGACCCTCTTCACCACTGCTTCACCTTCCCTGATTATCAGTTGGTACCCACTTTGGAGGAGTTTTCTCAACTTCTAAGAATCCCTATCCTTAATCAACTACCCTTCAACGGTACGGAAAAGGAACCAAAGCCGGAAGATGTTGCTCGAGCACTACATCTACAACCATCCGACATCAAGGGGCATTGGGAAACCAGAAGCGGCGTCAAAGGATTCTTAGCAAAATTCTTGTTTGAGAAGGCACAAGAATGTTGGAACTCATTGGACCTACAAGCCTTTGAAGAGATTGTGGCACTCCTTATCTATGGGTTGGTCTTGTTCCCAAATCCTGACCAATTGGTAGATGTCAACGCCGTCAAAATCTTCTTGTCCGGAAATCCAATACCAACATTGCTTGGGGACATCCTTCACTCATTTTACACACGAACAATGAGAAAAAGGGGTGTTCTCATGTGTTGTACTCCTATCCTCGCAAGGTGGTTTATTTCGCACCTTCCACAATCTGTCTTGAAGAATGACCAAGGTACAAGGTGGTCCCAACGATTGATGACTCTTACTCATTCTGATGTGCATTGGTGTTCTCGGTCCAGAGAAAATGTCATCATCGTCGATCGTTGCGGAGAGTTTCCTAATGTTCCTTTACTTGGAACCAGGGGAGGTATCACCTACAACCCTTGCCTAGCTTTGAGGCAATTTGGATATGCGCGGAGGGATGGCCCTCATGACATGTTGATTCCTAGCCTAGTTTTTGACTTCGACAACGATGCGCAAGGACTTCGCCAAAGATTCATCAGAGCTTGGGGAAAACTCAACAAGGTTGATAGCAAGACTCTGGGACACAAGAACTCCATCCCCCTTGAGCCTTATCTCAAGTGGGTACGAGCCCGAGCCCAAAGTCTGATGATGCCTTATCCTCATATTCTCCCTGTGATTAAAGAGCCCGTCAATGAAGGAGAGGTTCCCTACACCATCCTACATCCAGACATGCCTACATCATGGGAGGAAATGCAGAAAAGTTGGATTCAACTCAAGGAGGAACGGAACACTTTTGAAGCTAGCTACTACGCCAGTGAAAAGAAGGTTCTAGAGCTTACCCGCCGACTCCACGAGCAAGAGGCCCTCAACACCTACATCACACCGAAGAGGAGGCGCAATGTCTTTTTGCCTTAAGAAGTTCATTTTGTAACACTTAGCCCATGGGGCATTTATGTACTAACAAATTTCTTCTTATTAATATGACGTGTGTTCTTCTTTGTCTGAAACAATTTTGAATGTCCTAAGTCCTTGAATGCATTGCATACATCAGCATACCATTCATCATGTGCATAAGCAGGTCTCACTCCAGGTTTCCTTATCTATCTGCTGTTTATTTCAGTAGGATGGATCTCGAGCAAACAGTCAAAGACCTACAAGCCCAGAATGCACAGTTCCAACAACTCTTGATGACTGTGGTTAAAAGTCAAGAGGATATCAAGGCTCATCTGGAGAATAAGGACCTAGTGAAGAAGAAAAAGAGGGTCGGAGTGGCTACTTTGGGGAGAAGATTTGACAGAGAAGCTCAGAGGGTGCTTGAATTTCCTCCTACTTCAAATGAAGGGACTAGTAAAAGAGATCGAGTTGCGGTGCCTTCCGAGTCTGATGCGGAGGAGGAAGAGGTTGAAGAGGATGAAGATTATTCTGACCAGCAGTATCCTCCAGCTGATGACAAATATAAAGGTTTAGAAGACAGATTGGCCGCCATGGAGGTGCAAAGGGTGCCGGGTTTGGATTTTGAAGACATGGGCTTGGTTGCCGGAATTGTGATTCCCCCAAAATTCAAAGTTCCAGTGTTTGTGAGGTATGATGGGCTGTCCTGTCCCAAAATGCATCTCAGGTCCTACGTGAGAAAAATTCAACCCTATACGGCAGATAAAAATCTATGGATTCATTTCTTTCAAGACAGCCTGTCGGGAGCTCAGTTGGAATGGTTTTATCAGTTAGAAGGAACCAGTGTCAGAAATTGGGAAGATTTGGCCACCGCTTTCTACAAACAATATCAGTATAATTCTGATCTTGCTCCTACTCGTACCCAACTTCAGGGTATGTCACTAGGAACAAGTGAGGGATTCAAAGAGTATGCACAAAAATGGAGGGATTTAGCTGGCAGGGTGCAACCTCCTTTAACCGATCGTGAGCTCGTTGATATGTTTCTTGGGACCCTATCTGGGCCGTTTTTCAATCATTTAATTGGTAACTCTTCCGCGGGGTTTACCGATTTGATCTTAACAGGCGAAAGAATAGAAGCTGGCATCAAGTCGGGAAAGATTCAGAAGGGTGTTGCTGCAAGTGTTGAGAAGAAGCCGTTTAAGAAGGAGACAACTATGGTATATTCTCAGAGAAGAGCAGGGAAGATGGAGCGTCGGCCAACTGTAGGTGCCGTAATGATTCAAAACACTCCGAGTGAGCAGCCTCGCTATAACCAGCCCAGACCAAATCAGCAACGGGTGGAAAGGCCACAACGGCAGTTCACCCGTATTAATATGACTCCAGCACAAGTGCTTCCCCATCTATTGAAATTGAATCTTGCCACTATCAAGGAGGCGCCAAAGAATGTGAATACGTCCTCCCCTCATTACCATGCCAATGCTAAATGCGCCTATCATTCAGACAGTGTTGGACATGACACCAATGATTGTTGGGCGCTCAAGCATAAGATCCAAGACCTGATAGAGGCTAAGGAAGTAGAGTTTGACACTCTAGAGAAGCCCAATGTGATATCTGCGCCTATGCCGAAGCACGGTCGAAATGTCAATGCCATTGAGGAGGATTTATATGTTGCTGATGCCAGTGATCTGACTACTCCACTGCTAACCATTAAGTTGAATTTGTTGAGGGCCGGGATCTTCCCGAGATGTAAAGAAGACTGCTACTGTTGCCACTCTCTGCCTTTTGATTGTCCACTATTAAAGAAAGGCATCCAAGGCCTTATGGATAGCCGACAAATTTTGTTCGAAAAAGTTTCTGCCGTTCCAGTTCATGTTGAAAATGTCTCAATCATAACCATTCACGCCAATCTTTCCGAGGTCGTCAAAAAGCCTGTTAAGATTACACCAGCTGCAAAATCTATACCTTTGAAGATAACAATGCCGGGGCCTGTTCCCTATGTTTCTGAGAAGTCGATACCTTGGAACTATGGTGGCGACATCTACTACCATGGTATCAAGCAAGTCGAGGTAATTGAAGAAAATTCGGAGGACGAAGAAGCCAGCATTAGTAACATTGCGGGCACCAGCAAAATCACCAGGAGCGGGAGAATATTTTCTCCAGAGATTGCCCCTCCAAGAGCAGTCTTTGGACCCTCATCAGCTAAAGAAGTCACACCTGCACCAGTAAAGCTCTCTGCCAGAACTCCTTTAATCGAAGAGGTTGTTGTTCCTAGTGCTGTCTTTCCTACCATTGCTGATAAAGGAAAGGGAATACAAGATGAGCCCGTCAGGACGAGGGCTTAACCTTTGGTGATTCCGGAAGCCTCCAAGAAAGAAATGGACGAGATTTTGAGGATAATCAAGAGAAGTGATTACGATGTGGTGGAACAGTTGGGGCAAACCCCCTCCAAAATCTCCATGCTGGCACTATTGCTTTGCTCAGAAGCGCACGCTCAAGCTTTGATTAAGTTTCTGAAGGCAGCTCATGTGCCCCAGGAAACCTCCGCAGACCAATTTCAACATTGCGTGGCTAGTCTGACTGCAGACAATGGATTAGGTTTTTTTGATGCCGACCTGACCCCTAAAGGCCGAAACCACAATGACGCTTTGCACATTTCAATCGAGTGCCGCGGAACCACCCTTGCACATGTTTTGGTTGATACCGGTTCATCGCTGAATGTTTTTCCCAAAAAGGCCTTGGACCGGCTAGATTGTGAAGGGTTGGAATTGAAGCCGAGTGATATTGTCGTCAGAGCTTTCGATGGGTCGAAGAGAATGGTCCATGGGGAAGTTGAAATTCCCGTCAAGATAGGTAGTGAGGTTATTAAATCCACTTTCTATGTAATGGACATCCGTCCATCATATTCTTGCCTGTTGGGTAGACCTTGGATACACCATGCTGGGGCAGTCACCTCCTCCTTGCATCAGATGCTGAAGTATCCTGTCAAAGGAAAGATTATCACTGTCCACGGCGAAGAAGAGTACATGATTAGCCATTTAAATTCTTTCTGGTATGTGGAGGTGGAAGGAGAATTCATTGAGACGCCGTTTCAACATTTCGAAGAAGTTCTTCCTGAAGTAGCAGTGGCAAAGTTGGCAGCTGAGGCACCAAGACAGATGGCCAGGATGGCATCTCTGGAGGATGCAAGAGCCGCAATCAAAGAAGGGAAGAATTCAGCGTGGGGGCAGTTACCTGATTTTCCGCATAAAACTGATAAGTTTGGATTAGGTTTCATCGCCGCTGGCCAGAAGGCTATGCGCCAGTCAAAGATTGAAAGAACGCCGATCAAAATTTCTCCTTACCGAATCAACGCCCTGGAAGATGAAGACAGGGAAAGCAACTTTGAAGAGTGGATTCATCCAACTGTCAGGGGAGGATTGAGCAATTGGGAGGCTAAAGACTTTGTCCCCATCACTTTTATTCATCAGTAATTTATCTGTTAAACATTTCTTATTTGGTCTGTAATATTTTACTTTCAAACAATCCGTACACTATCTTTTCACCTCCTGCCTTGCCCGGGGCATGTAGGTCCACTTGTAAGGGTTTTGACTATTTTTCATATTCATATGCCATGTTTAATGATTCATTGGACGTTTTTCATTTGATAAACTGCTTATGTTCATTTTCTTTCCTTTTTCATTTTTTGTTTAAGGATGGTTATCCCTTACACACACCCACACTCACCAATGCAGGTACCCATCCACTCCGGATTCCATGGGTGACTATTCTGCTGTATCTTTCAATAACTCTGAAGATCTGGTCAATCTAGCCGAGTACGAAGATGACGAAGGTTGTGAAGTACCCGGGGAACTAGCCAGACTTCTGCAACAAGAGGAAAGGGCCATCTTACCGCATGAAGAGCCATTGGAAGCTGTTAACTTGGGAACCGAGGAGAATCGGAAGGAGGTGCAAGTGGGTGCCAGCCTGGAACCAAAAGTCAAGGAACGCTTGGTACAGTTACTGAATGAGTATGTTGAAATCTTCGCTTGGTCCTATGAAGACATGCCGGGTCTAGACACCGACATCGTGGTTCACCGTCTCCCCACAAGAGAAGACTGTCCACCAATCAAGCAAAAAGTTCGCGGAATGAGGCCTGACATGTCCGAAAAGATCAAAGCGGAAGTAATGAAGCAATTCGATGCTGGCTTCCTGGCTGTTACGTCCTATCCTCAATGGGTCGCTAACATCGTACCGGTACCAAAGAAAGATGGCAGAGTCAGAATGTGTGTGGACTACCGGGATTTGAATAGGGCCAGCCCTAAAGATGATTTCCCGCTACCTCATATTGACATCTTAATTGACAATATAGCTCAGCATAAAGTGTTTTCCTTCATGGATGGATTCTCGGGCTACAATCAAATCAAAATGGCCCCCGAGGATATGGAGAAAACAACTTTTGTTACACAATGGGGCACTTTCTGTTACAAAGTGATGTCGTTCGGGCTCAAGAACGCAGGGGCAACTTATCAACGCGCCATGGTAGCTTTATTTCATGACATGATACATCATGAGATTGAAGTTTACGTAGACGATATGATAGCTCGATCACAAACGGAGGAAGAGCACCTTGAACATCTGGAAAAGCTGTTTGCCAGGTTGAAAGAGTACAAGCTCAGGCTGAATCCAAGTAAATGCACTTTTGGAGTTAGGTATGGTAAACTCCTGGGATTTATTGTAAGCAACAAAGGCATTGAAGTCGATCCGGCAAAAGTAAAAGCAATACAAGAGATGCCTGCTCCCCGTACTGAAAAGGAGGTTAGAGGATTCTTGGGGCGCATAAACTATATTGCCAGATTCATCTCACATCTGACTTCTACCTGTGAGCCGATTTTCAAACTCTTGAAGAAAGATTAGGTAGTTGAATGGAACGACGACTGCCAAGCCGCTTTTGATAGAATAAAGGAGTATTTGTTAGAACCTCCTATTCTGATGCCACCTGTCGAAGGAAGACCATTGATCATGTACTTAACTGTCTTGGATAACTCAATGGGGTGTGTTTTGGGCCAGCATGACGAGTCTGGTCGAAAAGAGCATGCTATTTATTACCTTAGTAAAAAGTTTACCGACTGTGAGACTCGCTACTCGCTGCTCGAGAAAACTTGCTGCGCTTTGGTATGGGCTGCTCGCCGACTAAGACAGTATATGTTGACTCATACTACCTTATTAATTTCCAAGATGGACCCTATCAAGTATATCTTCGAGAAGCCCGCTTTATCTGGAAGGATAGCTAGATGGCAAATGATCTTAACTGAGTATGACATCCAGTACACCACCCAAAAAGCTATAAAAGGGAGTGTACTAGCTGACCATCTGGCTCATCAGGCTATCGAAGACTATCAACCCATGAGATTTGACTTCCCAGACGAGGACATCATGAATTTGGACAACATTGAAAGTGACGGACCGTATGACGGACCCGAAAAGGGATCCCGATGGACCCTGTACTTTGATGGTGCTTCAAATGCACTTGGAAATGGTATTGGCGCAGTACTCATTTCTCCGGAAGGTTGTCACACTCCTTTCACGGCCCGACTTTGTTTCATCTTCACAAACAACATGGCTGAGTATGAAGCTTGCATCTTTGGTCTCGAGGCTGCTATAGACTTGGGGATCAAATCTTTGGTCGTATTTGGGGACTCGGCTTTGGTCATCAGCCAAATCAAAGGAGAATGGGATACCAAGCATCCTAATCTTATCCCATACAAAGAACATGTCCTGACATTGTTGCCGCATTTCGAGCAAATTACCTTCGAGCATTTCCCGCGAGAAGAGAATCAGCTAGCCGATGCTTTGGCCACAATGTCCTCTATGTTTAAACTCAGCTGGGATAATGAGGCTCCCCAAATCACCATCAAGCGAATGGATGAACCGGCACATTGCCACGAGATTAATACTGAAGAAGTAGTGGAACAACCTTGGTTCCATGAAATCAAAAGGTATCTCGAGACTAGGTATTATCCTGAAGGAGCTTCCGTAAATGACAAGAAGTTCTTAAGGATATTCGCTGCTAAGTTCTTCCTGAGCAACGGCATCCTTTACAAACGAAGCCATGATTGTGTATTACTCCGATGTGTGGATAAGGCTGAAGCAGAATTGATCATGAATGATATACACAGCGGCACATTTGGCACTCACTTGAGCGGGCATACAATGGCTAAGAAGATCCTAAGGGCAGGCTATTACTGGTCTACCATGGAAGCGGACTGCCATCAACATTCCCGTACTTGTCACAAGTGTCAAGTCTATGCTGACAAAGTTCATATTCCTCCAGTTCCCCTCAACGTCCTGACTGCTCCGTGGCCCTTTGCAATGTGGGGCATTGATATGATTGGAGAGATCAAGCCCACGGCTTCCAATGAACATCGCTTCATCCTAGTTGCCATTGACTACTTCACTAAATGGGTCGAAGCAGCTTCCTTCGCCTCTGTCACCAAAAATGTGGTTGCCCGCTTCATCAAGCAAAATCTCATATGTCGGTATGGTGTTCCCGACAGGATCATCACGGACAATGGTACAAATCTGAATAAAACAATGATCACTGCATTATGCGAACAGTTCAAGATTTATCATCACAATTCATCTCCCTATCGGCTGAAGATGAACGGTGCTGTTGAAGCTACGAACAAAAACATTAAGAAGATCATTCAGAAAATGACAGTCACTTACAAAGACTGGCATGAGATGTTACCGTTTGCTCTGCATGGATACCGTACGACGACACGTACTTCAACTGGGGCAACCCCATTTTCTTTGGTTTATGGCATGGAAGTTGTCTTGCCTATGGAAGTCCAAATCCCCTCTCTGAGGATTATGAAGGATGCAGGTTTGAATGAAGATGATTCGATGCAGACCTGACTGGATCAACTCAATCTGATCGACGAGAAACGACTTGCTGCTATATGCCATGGTCAGACGTATCAAAAGCGGATGATCAAGGCCTTCAATAAGAAAGTCAGACGTCAAGTGTATCGAGTCGGGGATCTCGTAATCAAGCGGATTATCTTGCCGCAAAGTGATCCCAGGGGCAAATGGACTTCTACATATGAAGGACCATTTGTGATCAAGAGCATATTTTCTGGTGGTGCAATGATTCTGACCACCATGGACGGCGACGATTTGCCGCACCCTGCGAACGCAGACATAGTCAAAAGATACTACGCATAAAATAACCCGACAAGTCGAAAACCCGAAAGGGCGGCTTGGGCAAAAAAGGGTATCCCGGTGAACCGAAAACCCAAAAGGGCGGTTCAGGCAAAAATTAGGGATAAAAACGAAAAAATATGTACACCCGGCAAGTCGAAAACCCGAAAGGGCGGCTTGGGCAAAAAGGGGTTTCCCGGTGGATCGAAAACCCGAAAGGGCGATCCAGGAAAAAGTTAGGGAATTGAAGCGTATGACTATGTCTCGTCAGACCACTTCAAAGACAATCTCTTCATCAACCGGTTCCAGACTTCTGATCAATCCAGTTATCGTCAAACGAAGCATTGAATGGATAGATATTCAGAGTTGTGAAAGCTATAGCGGAACAAAATCCCATGGAATTATTTCACATAGCCATCCTTTATTTTGTATAAAATCTTTCAATATTTACGACAAAGTCCTCTTACTAGGATGATTGTCTCCTTTGTACAAATATACTCAAAGAAAATCAATACAAATACTTTTCCCAGAAATTTGTGTCATTTCCCTTTTCTTTTTCTCTTGCACTATTTGTTTTATTTTGAGAAACGTCCAATGTTTTGTTAAATAGGCATATGCATTTGAAACATAATCACTTCCTAAATGAACCTAAGAAAAAGGATTACTGATAGGATAAAGGCACAGATGGATATCTTGACACCCTTTCGAAGGAAACCTCTCAAGAGATTTGGAATCCGCATCCCTAGCAAACCCTGAGGCTTGTCTCCAGCAAACTCCCGAAGCTTACCCCCAGTAAGATTCTGGAAGGTATTTCCCCGCAGAGCACGAACGTCTTCCCCGAGTTTTATTCAAAGTTATTCCTCACAAAGGCTTATAACTGGGTTATCCTCAGCTAACAGCCACAGAAGAGCGCACTCGCCAGAATTCTTCCTATCCCCGGCGGAGTTCATCAAAATTCCCCAGCCTAACTTATCAATATGATCCCCGGAGGAGCTAATCCTTGTTATCCCCATCCGAGTTAAAATTTCAAATTATCAACCCCCAGCGGAGCCAGACTAATGAGCCTTCTCCCCACAGAGTCTTAGAAAGAGAAATCTTGAGTTCCCCAGTGAGATCACCAGAGTTGCTTCCCATCAAGCAGAAGATTCTCAGTCTTACCTCCTCAGCATGAGTCTACTAGATTGATACTCCCCAGTAGAGGCCATCAGGACTTATCTTCCCCAGTAGTAGCCAAGGATTTATTTTCCCCAGCAGCAGTCAAGATGCTTTTATCTTCGGCCACCTCGAATTCATTTATCCTCAGCAAGATAGCTCGTCAGCTTACATGCGCATTCATCACATTCATGTCATAAACATTGATGTCACGTATATCGCATCATGCATCATAACATTGCATGAAACTAACTCTTTACCTTTTCAGGAAAGATCAGTCGACATACTAAAATTATTCAACTTCAAGATTTCTGAAAACAGTTTATGGATTCTTCCCAACAACGGATGTTAATCTATCGACTTGTTCAGATGCAACTTTTGAAAACAGTTTACGGACGCTTCCCAACAACGGATGATGCTCTATTGCTTATTCAACTTCAAGATTTCTGAAAACAGTTCACGGGTTCTCCAAGTAAACGGATGTTAACCTGTCACTTGTTCAGATTCTTCTTCAAGACTTCTGAAAACAGTTTATGGATTCTTCCCAACAACGGATGTTAATCTATCGACTTGTTCAGATGCAACTTTTGAAAACAGTTTATGGACGCTTCCCAACAACGGATGCTGCTCTATTGCTTATTCAACTTCAAGATTTCTGAAAACAGTTCACGGGTTCTCCAAGTAAACGGATGTTAACCTATCGCTTGTTCAGTTTCTTCTCCAAACCACTGAAAACAGTTTACAGATTCCTCCCAACAACGGATGTTAATCTATTGCTTGTTCAGACCCCCCAGTTCAGAAATGGTCCGAAGCTTGGACACTTTCCTGATATTCCCTTCCAGATGGCATCTCTAAGCCCATCCCCGACAAGATTTCTGTCACTCTCCCAGATGGCATCGTTAAGCCCATCTCCAAATGGCATCTCTAAGCCCATCCCCGCATCCATTGCTTTGACGAGTGCAAATTTCCGGGCACTCTAGTGTCCAATCTCCTTTTACCCTCGAGTCACGAAAGGCAAGCTTGCCCATCTAACTCTTCGGATTCAAGAAGATTGAACAGGGGCAACTGTTGTACCCCAAAATTTGCCCTCCCATTTCTCATTGATTTCTCACCACAAAGCCTTTGAAGCTCAAGATCCAGTTAGGGTTTCATCTGCTCAAGACCTCTCCTTGCACTGTGGACTCAAAATTAGGGTTTGTGTTTGCACAAAGATATTTTGACCTAAAATGCCTAAGATGACTTTCATGCCTCATATTGGACTCCCAAGTTTACCCATATCAAGTTTCAAGCCTTGATTCCAAGTTTTGCCCAGTCAATTGGACAGTTGACCTAGAAATCAACTGTATTGGGGAAAAAAGTCAACTGTCGCCAATTGACAGTCAAACCTCATGAAATTTGACCCACATCAACATTATGAACTCATATGAATCATTTGGTCAAGTTTGGATCACAATTCCCCAAGAAATTTGATCAGATTACCAAAAGGGCAAAATGGTCATTTTTAGGGTTTTGACTGCACAAAGGCAATTTTTGACTGTTTGACCTAGCCAATGGCAAACCAAGCTCACACATGGACTCAAGGACCCCATGGAATTATTTGACATGATCAACAAACTCAAAAGATCCCAAGTACACCAGATTAACAGTTGAATTTCCCAGTCAATTGATCAATTTTGACTGTACACTGAAAAGTCAAACTTTGACTTTTTGGTCAAAGTCAAGAGTCAAGATTCATTTTTCATCAAAACATGCCAAATCATGAAACTTGTTCACCAAGAAACCAAGAAGTGCAAATTAGGGTTTAAAATGGAATTTTTCATAACTTAGAATTTTTCTAAGTTATGAAAAACCCTAATTTTTTCCCAACTTTGCCCCACTTTTTCACCAAGATCCATTTGGATTCAAACAAAAGTCCAAACATGAAAGTTGTAGCTTGTTGAATAATCTACAACTTTTATTCACAAAGTTTTCTCATTTGAAGCTTGTATCGCAAGTTACAAATTTTTGAATAAGGGCACTAAACCATTCTTAACTTAGTGAATTTTTGACCTATTTTGACAAGTTTTTCTACCCCACTTCAAGGCCATTTTCCATACACTTCCACTTGGAATTTCAAATTGAATTTCAAAGATGGATTGTAGTACACATTCCAAGCTTTCCAAAATGTCACAGAACTTCTCAAACAACCTCATGGTTAGGGAGAATCGAATTTCACAATATAGCAAAAAACCACTTTGTTCATGACCAAGTTACATGTTCATAACCTTGCAATTTGAACTCAGCATGCCTTAGATTAGATTACAGGTCCTTAAACCAAGTTACACTCAATAATTTAATTCTTGTTCATTGTGTCAAGGTGTTATTTTATGAGTTCAAGTATTGTACACAAGCCTAATCCATTTTTAGATAAAGTGAACTATCCATTTTTGCTAGAATTCACTTTATGTCAATTTGGAAATCCAACAAGTACATTGCAAATCTGAATGGCACAAGTTTATGAGCATAACACACTGATCAAGGAGGGATTATGCAGCACATTAGGGGCCCTCTACATGCCTAAAAACACAAGTTGGCTTTTGTTGCTTAAGAGAGAAGAAAAGTGTCATAACATCACACAACATCCATCTCAACTTAGACACACAAGAACTAAGTTATCAAAAACATTATACAGATCATAACCAAGCTGAGACACGACCCTTGCACCTCTCAAACACTCCCATTGCCATAATCACTCTCAAACTGCACAAACAGGGGAAAGCCTGCAGTTTTAGTGCTGCCTTCCATTTCCTTCAAGTTCTTTTGCCAAAATCAGTTCCTACACATTCCCTAGCACATATGCAAGCTAACCATGCCTTGAAACACGACCTGTAATTCCTCTAACAAGTTCCACCATTTTCACTTTTCCATTTTGCAGTTGAAGTTCTACAGCTCAGTTCAAGGTGTTTCAAGGCAAACTAGATATTGGAACAGCATCACCACACCTCAAGGAAGCTATACCAATCAGTATCTTGCACTGTAAGCTCCCCATTGGCCAGTTGGAACTTCAGCTGAACAGGTAGTTTTTTGAACTCGTATCTCTCTTATTAGGCATCATTAGTCTTAAGTTTGTGAAGAAACAAGGTTCTACTCATGCCACTGAACATGTACATATCTTTACTTTTCATTTCTTTTGCCTGAGTTAAGAGAACTTAAGGTTTAAAAATGGCAGAAAAATTAGGTCAGGGTTTGGGGGAGAAGAAATTCTCTCTCATTTCTGAGAGTTAGTTTGACTTCTTTATATGTCTAGAACCGTGGCTTCAAGCTCTACAGGTTTCATGTTGGAAGATTTGGCAAAAGATCAAAGGATCAGGAGTTAGGAACTTGAGAAGCAGGCGCGCGTTTTTTTGAATTTGGTTGTCTGAAGGTTGAAGACAACAGCTTCCTGGGCTGGGCTTGTTGTTATTTCTTTTTGCACCCTGATTTTGCTATTACACCCCCTGAGCCCATTTGCTTTATTTTTAATTCTTTTTGACTTTTTCTTTTTTTGTTTGACTTATTTATTTTTTCTCATGACATTAAAATTTTAAAAATATTTTTTCTCACCATTTTGGATTTTATTAGGTATTTATTTGATTTTCTTTTTGATTTATACATAAATAGATATATATTGTTATTTGGAATAAATAGGAAAAATAGTGTAAATACATGTTCATTTTCATTTTTATTTTATTTTACCCTCTAAAGATATTTTATATAAAAAATCCTATTTTCTAAAAAATATTGAATATTATTATTATTTATATATATGATACATATTTAAAATAATACATATATATATATATATATATATATATATATATATATATATATATATATATATATATATATATATTCATTAATATACTTAGGAGAAAAATACAAAAAAAAATGTGCATACTTTGTTCTTTAATATTTAATACTAAAAAATACCTTTTTTACAAATTTACCATATTTTATTTTTATTTTTTTTGTATATAATAAATATTATGTGAATTAATTAATTAATGTCCCTTTGATTAAAAATTAGGGTTTTACCCTAAATGTGAAATAATTCCAAAAAAATAATTATTTTCTTATTTTTTATAAATAATAATTTTTTCTCATACATATAAAAAACATTTTTTGCATACTTGCATATTTGTTTTATTTACCATTTAAAATTATACATTTTATTTATCTTGTAAATACTCATAAAAATGGTGTAATAGTTTTAGGTTTAACTTCTTGTCTAAATATCCCCATTTGAACATTGTACCCCCCGCCCTATATTATTGTGATGTAATAGCGTAGGAATTTAAATTTCGCACTTTTATCGCTTTCTAAACATACTATGCTAGAATTAGGGTTTTGTGTGCGAATAAAATTGAACAAAATAGTTGGACCTAATACAAGATAAATGAGCATGAAAAATGGACGACACATCTCACACTTGCACCCCTAGGGTATTCCACTTTGTTGCCTTCAAGAAATTGGGCCATATTGCATGTTGAACTTCTTTGGGTAAAACAAACAATCAAAATGATCATAGTCCCACAAAATGTTGCTTAAATAAAATGATCAAGTCCCTTTCAAAGAAAATTACCCAAAGACATTTAACACTATTGCAACTATGGTCTAAACGATGACCAGCGCCCGTCCCTTTAACCTCCTAAGACAAGATTGTCCACCAAATGCAATGGTGGAACAAAATTGTCAAAAGGTTTGAAACATAACAAAAATCTTTGTGAAAACTTTAGGGTAGATAAGCTCTTAAGTAATTGTCAACTTTCCAAGAAAACACTTGCCTAATTTCAAAATCCACTTCACAAACACTTTCAAACAAACTTTCAAAAAACCTTGAAACATCTTTTCAAAAAGACAAACACCTTTTGTAAAACATTCGAGTAAAGAATTGTTACAAGGGTAGCCTATACAAGGCATCTTTTTTAAAACACTTTCAAAACCACACATAAAGCACCATTTCAAACAATTGACAACCAAGGCAAGTTGATCTAAGCAAGTACCTAAGAGCCCATGGATAACCATGGATAGAAGGGGTGCTAATACCTTCCCCTTCTATAATCTACTCCCCGAACCCAAGAAAAATCTCAAAGGTTTTTTGCTGTGCTTTTTAAACCTTTCCTTAGGATAAAATAAAAAAGTCGGTGGCGACTCTTGCTCAACCGAAATATTCGCGAAAACAAACGCAAAACCCTAGTCAGTTCTCCCACCGTATCACACCAAGCATGGGCATCAGAACAGAGTAGCAACGACAACATAGAAATATTGGAAGGGGTTTTCCCCAACTTCTCCACAATCTTGAAATCGCCCCTTTTTATGATTCTCAAGATCTCGTCCATTTTACGAGCGGAAGGTTCTCCATCAGCAATGTCCTTTGCGGGTATTTCTGTCACGATAGGCTCAAAAACTTTCTCCCTCCCTCTTGTATCAGTACTTGTCTTAGTAACAGTGATGCGGGCGGGTGCCTTTGTAACAACTGGTGGTGAGATGTTGTGTGAAAAGATTCTCCCAGTTTGGGTTACCTTACTTGAGTCAGTTATGTTACCAACATCATCATCTTTTTCTTCTTCAATCCAAGTGTCTTGTTTTATTCCATGGTAAAACACCTCAACACCATAGTTCCATGGTACTGCTTTGTTAGAAGAGTAGGGAATTGGTTCAGGAGCGGTAATTATTAGGGGAGCAACAATTGGTTCATTTGAAATCCTGATAGGACCTTTGGAGGAGATCCTAAAAGGATTTTTTGAGATCGTTATAATGGATAGATCTTCACATTTATTAGTAAAACTTTTGGCAAGCAGATTCTTCTCAAATAGGATCTCGTGGCTATTCATCAGGCCTTGAATGCCTTCCTTCAGCCCTTCACATCCATTGAGTTGTTTGCCACAGCAAACACAATTCTTCAAACAGCCATGGAAAATCATGGCTTTCAATAGATTATTTTTTATGATGATTAATAGAGTAGTTAACTCTTCAACAAAGGAAACGAAAATGGCATCTTCAACAACATTGACACCCTTGCCATGATTTGGCATAGGCGCAGTGATTACATTCGGAGTTGGAGGAGGATCAAATTCAATAGTCTTGTTATCTATCAAGTCCTGAATTTTATTCTCCAGGGCCCAACATTGGTCAGTCTCATGCCCCAGACTACTTGAATGATATGCACATTTAGCATTCGGATTGTACTTTGGTGAAGAGGTGTCTAGATTGGTCGGAGGATCGAGCAATTTCACCAAATTATCCTTTAGTAGGTGTTATAAGGCTTGGGATAGTGACATGCCTATCCTCGTGAATTGTCTTCTCGGAGTTTCAAAACATTGATGATTTGCATGATGGTCTTTGAGAAGGAGTTAGATTGGAGATTCGGACAACATTAACAGACTGGTGGTCATCGTTCTTGGTACGGGCGCTTGCCCCATACACATCATTAATATATTTCTTGGTGGAAAAAGGTTTCTTTACAGGATTGGAAGTGGAGGTAGATGCCATGGGAATCTTCCCACTTTTGATACTGCTTTCAACTTTTTCACCGGTTAAGATTAGCTCAGTGAAACTGGAAGAAGAACAGCCAAGCAATAAATTAAAGAATGGACCAGATAAAGTTCCCATAAACATGTCAATATGCTCCCTATCATTCAAAGTTGGTTGGACCCTACTGGCAAGGTCTCTCCATTTTTGGGCGTATTCTTTGAATCCTTAATTCTTCCCCATTGTTATGTCTTACAACTGAACTCTTGTCGATGCCAAGTCAGTGTTATATTAGTATTGGTGGTAAAAATCGGTGGCTAAGTCTTCCCATGTATTGATGCGAGAACCATTTGTGATACGGTGGGAGAACTGACTTGGGATTTTGCGTTTGTTTTCGCACTTGTTCGGTTTAGCAAGAGTCGCCACCGACTTTTTATTTTATCCAAAGGAAAGGTCAAAAAGCACAGGAAAGACCTTTGAGATGTTTTCTTGGGTTCGGGGGGGTAGATTATGAAAAGGGAAGGTGCTAGAACCCTTTTCATCCATGGTTATCCATGGGCTCTTAGTTAATTGTTTTAGATCACTTGCCTTTGCTTTTAAATTGTTTGAAATGGTGTTTCATGTGTGTGGTTTTGAAAATGTTTTGAAAAAGATGCCTTGTCTAGGCAACCTTTGTAATGATTCTTGTTTGAATATATACAAAGGTGTGTGTCTTTTTGAAAAGATAATTCAATGTTTTGAAAGTTGTTTTTGAAGTTGTGTTCTGAAGTGTGTTTGAAAAATGGCAAGGATGTTTTGCAAGATTTTTGATCAAGTAACTAAGAGTTGTCTACCCTATTTTACTCAAAGATTTTTTCTTATGTTTTTAACCCTTTTAACAGTGTTGTTTCACCATTGTGTTTGATGAACAACCTTGCATTAGGATGTTAAACGGGACATACACGGGTCATCGTATACAATCATTGAGGGAAACTTGTGAGACGCTCTAGCAATTTTGTAAGGTACGAGATCATTTTATCAAAGGCAACATCGAGGGTCATCGAGGGACTACAATCTTTGTTTATCGAAGGGACATTTGCTAGAGTGTCTCATACTCGAGGGACATGATTGCATTTTCCGAAGCAGCAAGCGAGGTTACCCTAGAGTTGCAAGTGTGAATGGTGTATTGATTTTCATGCATTAATCTTGTATTAGGTTATCTAGCGGTTGATTTTGAATCTTCGCATACAAACCCTAATTACTATACAGTATATGGAAAGCGATAAATTGCGGGAATTTAAAGTCTAAGTTATTACAAATGAGTATCCGAGGATGGGGGTACAAATGTTTACAAATGGGGATGAGTCTCATCGAAATAGTAATGTCCAAGTATTATGTTACAACCAAATTGAACTTGTCGCTTTCTCAATGTAAAATTGTAAAAAAATAAAGAGAATCAAAAGTATTGTGAGATGTATATGGTTATTTACAAATGATCAAATAAAATATTAACCTAATGAAAATTAAGTGTTTATTATTATTTTTGTGTTTTTGTTAGTTATATATAAACAAGGGGTTTTAAAGAAAAAAGAAAGAATTATTTAACTTAATGAAATTCTATTATTTATGTATGTTTATTTAAAATATAATAATTGTTAGAAGAAAAATATTAAGAAAATTTATAAAAAATATATTTTTTAACAATAAGAGAAAAAATAAGTATATTGTAAAAAAAAGAAAGTAATTGATAAAAAAAGGATTAGTTCAACAAAAATGACAATGACGGGCCTAATGATTAGTATGGCCCAAGTAAGTAAAAAAAAAAGGATTTAAAGGGGGGGTGTAGGCGCCAAACGTGTTTGGGCTTCAGTTTTATTGTTGGGGCGAAGGCCCATCTGAGGCTTGACAAATTTTTTTAGGGTTAGATTTTGTTTTAGGAATTAGGGTTTTCAGTTTGTTAACGGCGCCGCTCCTCTCATCTTCGTCCTCTTCGCCTCTCTCTAACCCCAAGAGCAACTGATGTCCTCTCCCCTCGCCTTAGGCTACCATAATATTACCTCCATCTTCCTCTCTCTGCGACTATACAAGGAAGCGATTCGAAAGGGTACGCGTTTTCTTTACAGTTTAAGTTCATGCATGTTTATCGTTTTACAAAGCTTTAACCTTTGATGTTTATGACATGGTAATGCAGTGATAGTTTGAGAGAATAGACCATACCTTTGGCGATTTGTTCTGTAAGACAATGGAGGGAGAGGAACACGGGATTGGTCGTGCTCTCAGGTGGCCAAGGCGGGGGGGAGGAGCGTGATGATAACAATTGCTAGCTCCCCTTTCCGATATCTCTGTATCTTTCTCTTTGAATCGTTTGATGATGATGTATACTCTGAAAACTCTATATCAATCTGCTTCTGAATCTTCTCTTATTCTTATCTTTTGCTATGATGATGAATTCTTCTGAGATGTTGCTATTGTTCTTATCTTTTGCTATGATGATGAATTCTTCTTATCTTATGATTTGTTGATGATGAACATACGTATTCTGAAACTTATTTGTTGTTGTCAATTTGGTGTTTGGATCTTTTGTGATAATGAACTTGAACTGAAAAAGGGCTATTTGTTGTTCTTAATCTGGATGTTGAAACAACACTAGCTTGATGATTTTGTTTTGAGATCGTATTTGTTAGTTTAGGCAGTTTTGACCTTTTTGAAGGCAGGCTAGTGTTTTGGAAGGCAAGCTTGAGTTTTGGAAGGCTTGCTATTTTTTGTGAGGCATGTTTGGGTTATTCTTAAAATTGCAGTTTTGCAGGTTTTAATAGGTTTGTGTTTTTGCAGGTTTGGAAGCAGGTGTGATTTTAGGCAGTTTTGCAAGTTTGATAACTTGCAGTTATGCAGGCCACAGGGTTGGTTTTTTGGTAAGGCAAGCTGTCTTGCTTTTGCAGGTTTGCTATTTTTTGTGAGGCCTGTTTGAATGGTTTTAGGCAGGTTATGCAGTCTAACAGGTTTGAAGGCTTGTGTTTGAACAGGTTTAGCAGTTTGAAGGTTTTGAAAGTAGGTTGTCTTGTTATGCTTGTGTTTACAAGCAGTTTGATAACTTGCAGGTTGTGTTTTTGTTGTGCAAGTTTGTATGGTTCTGAGGCAGTTTTTGCTTCTGGTTTGCTTTCAGTTGCAGTTTGTGGCTCTCTCCCCCTGAACTGTTAAAAACTGTTCTATTTATTTTCTTTCTCATTGCTTTTTGTACAGCCTGCCAAACTGCAAAACCTACTTTACTCTCCCTTTCTCTCCCTACAAAAGCACTTTTAAACTGCTTATTATATCTTTATTCTGAAAATTTTTGTTTGCCAGAACATGATGAGATGTTTTGACAAGCCTGCTTGCTTGTATCTTGGTTCTTCTTCTGCATTCTGTACCTTCTTCCAGATTTCCTGCATTGTTCTTTTTGATAGCTTGTGTACAGTTTTTTCTGTTTTGACAGCTTTGTGTACTTAGTTTTCTTTTTGAAACTTAGTTTGGCAGTTCAGTTTGACATTGTGTGCAGCCTTGTGCCTTCTTTGTGTGCAGCCTTGTGCCTTGTATCTTTGCATTTAATTGATTGTATGCTAATTATTTTACTTTCCTCTTTGTGAACCAAGAAGAGAAATCTTCTTGTGATTTGCAAAGAGGATAAGAAAAACATGATGAAACCAAAAACAATTTGATTCCGGCCAACAAGCTTTAATGATGATCTTTTTTTATTTATCTGCTTAAAACTGCTTTTCAATTTATCTGCACTGATTTCTTTTTCTTCTGTCCTTTGCAGGTAATTATCAGTTGAATAATGGAAGAAACAATAGAAGATAGAAGATTTCAAGAAACTTAGGCTTTAGATTTATTTTCTTTTCATTTATTGTAATAAATATTATTGTAAACACTAAATAAATTTACAATATTCGAATAACATTTGTAACAATATTTGAAATAAATAAATAAAAATCTTTGTCAAATAAGAATTCTTTACTGTCAAATATTTCCTTCTTTCCTTTGCACTTTCTATTTAATTATTTAAATCTCTTAAATTAAAACAACTGGAAATGCATCCCAATAATTTTAACTCAGATAAAATAAATAATCAACAAACTTTGCAGTCTCGCAACCTTGCATTAACCACAATACGCCCTGCATTCCAATTAATCATATGCTTTGTACAATTAAACAAACAAACATCCATACACATTTCACTTCACTGATCAAACCAATTCTTCAAAGTGTCAATCAAAAGCCTCAGCTCTTATCCCAGATGTTTAGGTTTCGAGAAACAAACAGCAATCTTGAACAAGCGTAAAAACAATGTAACAGTCAATTGAAATACTGTGGATTCAATTTCTTCTGAGAAATACGAGTGAAAAACCCTAATTCCAGACTTGTCGTCAAAGAAAAGTCTGCTTGATCAATTCTTGAGCCAATCTCAACCCAATCAATGGAAACCCTGATTCTGGACTTGTTGTCAAAGAAAAGTTTGTTTGATCAATTCAAAAACAATGGAAACCCTAATTCTAAATTGACTGATAAAGAAAAGTCTGTTTGACCAATTCATGGGCCAATCTTGAAAAGTCAGGGAAAATCCTGAAGTTGTGATTTCTTGTGAAAAAAAGGAAGGGCAAATTTTGGGGTACAACAGTTGCCCCTGTTCAATCTTCTTGAACCTGAAGAGTTAGATTGGCAATTTTGTCGTTCGCGACTCAAAGGTAAAAGAATGATTGGACACTAGAGTGCCCAAAAAATTTGCACTCGTCAAAGCGTAGTTGAGGGAATGGGCTTAAAGATTCCATTTGGAGATGTGACAGAATCTTGGTGGAGATGGGCTTAAAGATGCCATCCAAGAATGTTTGTTGAACTGTATGTCATAGGTGAGTGGGTGGGTATCAGAAAGGTATCCATGTTTGGAACATCTCTGAGTTGGGGTCTGAATAAGCAATAGATTGACATCCATGTTGGGAAGCATCCGTAAACTGTTTTCAAAAGTTGAATCTGAACTGTTTTCAGAAGTTGAGTCTGAACAAGCGATAGATTAACATCCGTGTTTGGAGAATCCATAAACTGTTTTCAGAAGTCTTGAAGTTGAATAAGCAATAGATTAGCATCCATGTTTGGAGAATCCGTAAACTGTTTTCAAAAGTTGAGGTCTGTATGAGTAGCAGAATGACTTCCGTGTTTGGAGTGTATCTGAGACTGTAACTGTATTGGAATTTTCAATGAATATCAGAATGACTGCCATGTCTGGAGTGTATCTGTATTGTATCTGAATTTGAGATCTGTATGAGTAGCAGAATAACTTCCATGTTTAGAGTGTATCTGAGACTGTAACTGGGATCAGAATAAGTGATAGAATGACTTCCGTGGCAATCGCACTGGGGAGAATCAAGCTGCTGGTGTAAGGGACAGAATTGCATCTGTGTCTGGAGCGTATCTGAACTTGTGGTTGATAGTTGAATCTGAATGAGAGATAGAATGGTCGCCGCGTCTGGAGCGTATCTAGTCTGTATTGGGTTGCTGAAGTCTGAATGAGTATTAGAATGACCGTCGTGTCTGGGGTGTATCTGTACTGTGTCTGGCTAATTGTTAACGATAGCCTTTTAATCTTATCCTGAAAAGGGTAAAATGTTAGCCAAAACATAAAGTCATGTTGCATGATATGTATGATGCAATGAACTGTACTTCATCGATGTTTATGATATGGATGTAATGGATGCGCATGTAAGCTGAGTAGCTGTATTGCTGAGGAAAATAAATCCTTGATAATGAAATCTTTGACTGCTGTAGGGGAAGGTAAATCCTTGACTGCTGCTGGGAATTGAAAATCCTTTGATCGTTGAAAATGAGAAGTCCTGGGACCACTGTTGGGGAAATCAGGAGTTTGGGTTGTATGCCAATCTACTGGGGATTCCTGTTTTGAGGAGATCTTCATTGGGAATATCTGAATACTTTGTGAGGATTTGAGAATGAGAGTCTTCACTCTGCTTGGGGAATTAGAACCTTGTGGGGAATAGCCATACTGTTGAAAAGTAGCTATCCTGTCGGAGAGTAAAACTCAGGATTCTGGAAAAAGCTTATTCCTGTCTGGAAGAAGTTCAGGTTTAGGTTGTATGCCACTTTAAGGATGAGAATCTTCATTCAATCTACTGGAGAAGCCAAAATGAGAATCTTCATTCAGGTCTTAGGGCAGAAGGTTGGGTGCATGCCAATCTCTTGAGGTTTCAAGGATGAGAATCTTCATTCTTGAGAGAAACAGATTTTTAGGAGCTTCAGTTGTCCGTTATTCTGTTGGTGGATATCAAGAGCTTGGGAGTATACTAATCTCTTGAGGTTTCAAGGATGAGAATCTTCATTCTGTTAAGGGTCAGGAAATTGGGAGTATACCAATCTTTTGAGGTTTCAAGGATGAGAATCTTCATTCTGTTAAGGGTCAGGAGGTTAGGAGTATACCAATCTGCTGAGGTTTTAAGGATGATGTGATTGGTGGAAATAGAACTGACTGTTTAAAGCTGGTTTCGCGAAATGTCGGGGTAAGCAAAAGTCGCCACCATCTTTTATTTTCTCCAACATGGACAGGACAAAAGCACAGCAAAATTCCTTATGAGATAGTTTCTCGGTTCGGGAGGTAGATTTATAGAAAGGGAAGGTGTTAGCACCCTTTCTATCCATGGTTATCCATGGGCTCTTAGATACTTGCTCATTGTGTTTTCAAAAGTGTTTGCTTTTTAAAGTGTGAGTGGGTTTGAAAAAGTTTCGTTTAAAGATTTCGGAATAACTCTTGTATCAGTCCTCAAGAGTGTTTGAAAAATTGTTTTGAAAGCTTTTTGAAAAGTGTCGGTGTGAAAAGATGTTTTGTTTTGTTTTTGAAAAGAGCAAGTATCTATGAGTCATCTACCTACCCTAAGGAATTAAGCTGTGTAAATGTCCTTAAGGTAGTACCATCCCACCATTGAGAGGTAGGTAGCACCACCGTTGGAGGTGTTCGGGTCAATTCGTTTGTAGGGACAGTGTGGTCACCAGAGCAACAGTAGGACACCCTAGAAGCTACCCTTATGCCATTGATCCTTTTTAATTCTGAGGCAACCGTTTCGAGGCAACTGAATCATGTCATGGACATAAGGACTTACTAAAACGTCCTATACTCGACGACCACGTTTCGAAGGTAAGGCAACAGTGAGGCGTACCCTAAGAGTGGTGTGTGAATTTGTGTGTTGTTTTCATGTTATTATTTGTCTTTGATCATGCATTTGTGGTGATCTACGCTTGTTTTTAATTTAGCATGCATTCTTTCATACAAGTTAATAGTTAAGGGGGTGCGGAAAGTAAATTGCGGAAAACGTAAATCCTACGCTATTACAAGGCGCGGGTCTATACATCGCCAAAAATTACAAAGACCCGTTTTTTAGTAAATGAGTACGGAAAATAAAAAAAACAGTAAAGGTCCTAATTACTATTACATGTTCGGAGCAATTACATAATAATCGAACAAATTAAATGCGCGCGAAAGAAGAATCGGGAATGTCTAAGGGTGTTGACCCTTTTAAGAAAAGGAAATTAATTTTTTGGTCTTTTTTAGAATTAAAATGAAATGGAAACTAATTAATAACTAATTAATTTAATTTAATTAAAAGAAAATATTTTTTGTTTTTTATGTTTTTTTATGAAATAAGATAGAAAAAGAAATAAAATTCTAGGTTAACCTAAATCTAAATCTATTTTAATTATTAAAAGAATGTTAAAATGGCCTAATTAAAAACTAATTCAATTATGATTTATTTACAAAATCAAAATAATAATAAAAGTGTTAATTATATTTTTTTTTTGGGTTTTTATGAAAATGGTTAATTGATTAATTATTTAGTAATAAAATAAAAAGGTTAAAAAAAATAATAGGAAATGACAAAAACAAATAAAAGAAAGACAAAAAAAAGGAAGTAAAAACCAAGGGGGTGCTGGGCCAGAAATGGGAGGTGAAATGCTGGAATTCAGGCCCATTGAGGCAAAGGCGTCGTTGACTTTTCCTGATCATGCGCTTGCTTGCTGACTAGGGTGCATCATGGACTGCATGTTCTGGCCTTCAGATTGATCCTCATGGCCATGTGGCAAGCTAGCGTTTGAGGTTGCATGATGAGTCCTGGGACGTGCAGTGCATGGAAACATGTTGAACAAAATAATAGCAATTATTTGGGGGGACCTGGGATTCGAACCCAGGTCCCAAGGGTCAATGCCTGTACACTTTAACCAATTGAGCTGCGTGCGTTAGTTGAAACAATAATAATACATAAATATTATATTAGCAAATAAAATAATCCCTTGGAAAAAAAAGAAAAGCGCGCTTATTTCAAACGGACAAATGAGGAGGGGACGTGTCAGCGTCTTCTTCCTTGGACCCTGGCTTTTTACCTGCGGATTTTTATCCGCAGGTGATTTCGTAGGTTCGTCCTAGAATCGTTCCCAGGCCATGAAAATTCATTTCAAAACCATGGTTGACCTCACCTATGTCCCCTGATCACACTTATGCCCTTGGATGGCCTTGATTTAACCTGAAACAAAAACGCCTAAAACACAAGAACGTGAACCCTAGAATCGGGCATCATAATCAAGGAACATGAATATGCTAGCTTTTTTGAGAAAAAACGCAAGAATAGGGAGTTCCAAATTCATGCTCAAAGACGAGTTTGTGACGACTTACAGTGATGTATAGGAGGTCTTAGGGCTTGGCAATGGTCATGTTGGCTTCAGGGTGTTGCCAGGAAGAAAGCTACGTCTTCAGTTTTGTATGGAAAGGCCTGCAAGATAGCTTTAGGTCTCCCACTTTTTGACAGTTTTTTGAGTTTCTCTCTAGCCGTTTTAGGTGTCTCTAGCTCGTGAATCCTTTTGTGATAGCTTGCATATAGGTTATGTAATGAGTTTTGATCAGAATTAAGGCCATTAACCCAATGCATTCATGTTTGAGATTTGCCTTGAACTCCATTGAAACACTTTCCATCTTTGTGCCTAAATTTGAATTCTTGCTTGATTTAGCCCTTTGCACGAATTTGGAATGGTCATGATGGTGTATCAAAGCATTTCAATACAAAATATACCCTTTAATTAATTTTCTTGATTTTTATTTGATTTTAAAAGATTTAAAATGAATTAAATCAAATAAAATTAAATAAAAATGGAAAAATTAATTTTAAATCTTGAAATAATTTGTGGGACACGTGGGAAGCATGGCCAAGCTGAAACAAGTGGAAAAAGTGGGGCCCTTTTGTCAAAAATGAAGTTTCAAGGATAATTGATTTAGGCCATTTCACAAAAATTTCCCAACTTCTCCAATGCATATCTTGCTCAATTTTGAAGCTATGAACATGTTCTTGGAGAATTTGGAAAGGTCTTGAAGTCCTATAACCAATGTCTTTGGTCCCATGTCATTTTGATTTACCAATCTCAAGTTATGGTCTTTGACTTAAAGTCCCTTTTTGTTGACTTTTGAAAATGACCTATAATGTTGAAATTGATAACTTTTTGTGAGAGCATTTCTTGGACTTGGAATGTGAAGATGAGTTGTAGGAAATGTCCTCCCCTTCAAGATGAGCATTGGATGGGATTTTTCTGATGAACCATGAAAAAGTTATGCCTCGGTCAAGTTACAGTTGACTTTTCAGCTATCCAAAAATAGAAACTTTTGACACCTTGATGATTTTTGAGCCATTCTTGTGAAATCATGGTCAAGACTTGAGCAAATGATGATTGTGGCTTCAAAATAATATGTTGACCAAAATTTTTGACTTTTGACTGCCAAATGACCATTTTGCCCCTGTAGTTGACTGTTGAGCAATTAGGGTTTTTGACTTTGCAACTTGACCTTGTGAGCCTTGAAACTTGACATGTAGGTGCTTGACAATGTGTATGAGCATATGGGACTTGATTGAGCCCTTGAAAACTTCAATTTCCTTGAAAGAACCAAAACCCTAGTTTGGCTGGCTTAGGAGGATGGTTGACTGTGTAGCCCTTGAGTAGACCTTGAACCATTTGAGGTGATGCTTGGAAAAACTTTGAAGATTATGGGAGGGCAAATTTTGGGGTACAACAGTTGCCCCTGTTCAATCTTCTTAGACCTGAGGATGTAGATTGGCTGGCGTGTCTTTCGTAATCTGAAGGTGGAAGATGATTGAACACTAGAGTGCCCAGAAATTTGCACTCACATAGTAGCATGTCAGCAGTGTGATGGCGGGAATGGGCTTATAGATGCCATTTGGAAAGATGATGGATAGGGGGATGGGCTTATAGATTCCATCTGGAGGTGTCGATCGCGTAAGAGATTCCTTAGCGAGAACTTGTGTACCTGAGAAAGAAAATAATTACCTGGCCTGTTACAGGAGTCGATCTTCAAACTCTTTATGTAGATGTGCCCTGGCTGGATACAGGAATCGAATCTTCGAACTCTTCAGACGTGCCCTGGCAGGATACAGGAATCGAGTCGGGTAATGTTAGTCGTCAACAGATACACCCTGGCAAGATACAGGAATCGGATCTTCGAACTCTTCAGACGTGCCCTGGCAGGATACAGGAATCGAGTCTGGTAATGTAGTCGTCAACAGATACACCCTGGAAAGATACAGGAATCGGATCTTCGAACTCTTCAGACGTGCCCTGGCAGGATACAGGAATCGAGTCTGGTAATGTAGTCGTCAACAGATACACCCTGGCAAGATACAGGAATCGGATCTTCAAACTCTTCATACGTGCCCTGGCAGGATACAGGAATCGAGTCTGGAATTAGTCGTCAACAGATACACCCTGGCAAGATACAAGAATCAGATCTTGAAACTCTTCAGACATGCCCTGGCAGGATACAGGAATCGAGTCTGGTAATGTAGTCATCAACAGATACACCCTGGCAGGATACAGGAATCGGATCTTCGAACTCTTCAGACGTGCCCTGGCAAGATACAGGAATCGAGTCTGGTAATGTAGTCGTCAACAGATACACCCTGGCGAGATACAGGAATCAGATCTTCGAACTCTTTAGACGTGCCTTGGCAAGATACAGGAATCGAGTCTGGTAATGTAGTCGTGAACAGATACACCCTGGCAAGATACAGGAATCAGATCTTTAGTTGCGACCGTTGATAGCAATTATCTTTGCATTAACCTTTGTCCTGAAAAGACAAAACGTTAGTTGTATGAAATGTCATGATGTATGACATGTGTGATGCTCTTAGAATGAATGAGATTGTATGTTCGTGATGCGTATGTGCATGCTATAACGTATGAAGATGTGATCTTTATGAAATGTGTTTTCGTCTAGGAAAATAAATCCTTGACGAGTGCCGGGAAGTTGAATCCTGGGCTGATGTGGATGAATAGAGCTTCGTTGTTTCCGCTAGGGATGATAGTTGCAAGAATACCGGTAGGAGAGGATGACTCCATTGGGGAATGAACTTGGCGAATAGAATACTCTGCGGGGAATACTCTGTGGGGAATACTCTGTGGGGAAAGAGAGGTACTTTGCTGAGATGTTGATGATGACTCCGCTGTGAATACCATTGATAAGTTTTGTTGGAAGATGAACTCCGCTGGGGATCGGAAGAACTTCGTCGAGGACAATCTTTCTGTGGCAATTGGCTGAGGATAACCCAGTTATATCCTGGTGGGGAAATAACCTTTAAATAAAAAGTCTGGGAGACGCGTTCGTGCTCTGCGAGGGATAAGCTTCCAGAATCTACTGGGGATAAGCTTACTACTGGGGAGATTGATTGGACTCTCCTGGGGGAACCTTTCAGCTTGGACTGGGGAATGGCTCCACTGGATGTCTGTATACTGCCGGGGAACAATCTTAGATCAAGACTGCCGGGGATGCTTGTTAAGAATGTTTGTATACTCCGTTGAGGAATGTTGAGATCTGCTGGGGATACCCAATTTCCATAAGGCTGACAGTTGCCTAACTCTGCTTGGGGAGAGTATGGCTTGCTGGCTCACTCTCTGGGGAATTAAGGTATCTTGGTTACATTCTTCACCCGAACATACCTTGGTACCTGGGTGGACATAGCAATTAGATCGCTTAGACAAACTCATTATTGCCCCTGTTTCTAATGTCACCTATAATTAATCCTTTGTTTTGTATGCAAATATTTATGAGTTAGCAATTAGTGTTAAATGCATATATCAAAAATTGAACATTGGACGTTCTTCGCAAAACAAAACAGAAAAAGGAAAAACAAATGGCAATTTGTCTGAAAAGTGAATTTGTATTGATTTTTGAATTGCCTGTAAATCGGCGCTTTATGTACAAGAGGCTGACGTCCTAGTAAGAGAACACCGCCAAACAACAGAGTTTATACAATTTGTACAAGGAAAACAAAACAGCTATGTGAAAAGAATAATCCCACTGGGTTCCAACTCTGCTATCGCCTTTATATCTTCGAGCGTCTCATCACTTTGCTGCTCGGTTGACGATGAAGCTGATTGATCGATGTCGTTTGAGCTTGATAGTTGATACCGGATTCTGGATGCAAGGTGATCCAATGAGACATAGTATTACGCTTTAATCCCTAACTTTTGCCTGGACCGCCCTTTCGGGTTTTCAGTCCACCGGGATACCCATTTTTGCCCAAGCCGCCTTTTCAGGTTTTCGACTTGCCGGGTGTACAGATGTTTTTCATTTCATCCCTCATTTTGCCCGAACCCTTTTGGTTCGCCGGGAAGCCCTAATTTTTTCCTAGGTATGTCAACCTAGCGGGTCTTTTATCATGCGTAGTATCTTTTTACTATGTCTGCATTGGCGGGGTGAGGAAGGTCGTCACCATCCATGGTGGTTAGAATCATGGCTCCTCCTGAGAACACATGTTTAACCACAAATGGCCCTTCGTACGTAGGGGTCCATTTGCCCCTGGGATCACTTTGAGGAAGAATGATGCGTTTGATTACCAGGTCCCCAACTTGATACTCTTGTGGTCTGACTTTCTTGTTAAATGCCCTGATCATCCGTTTTTGGTACGTCTGACCATGACAAATAGCGGTGAGTCTCTTTTCGTCAATTAGATTTAATTGATCAAGTCGAGTCTGGATCCAGTCATCTTCGCTCAGATCTGCATCCTTCATTATCCGGAGAGAGGGTATCTGAACTTCAATCGGCAAGACTGCCTCCATGCCATAGACCAAGGAAAAGGGAGTTGCCCCGGTTGACGTCCTGGCTGAGGTACGGTACCCATGAATAGCGAACGGTAACATCTCGTGCCAATCTTTATAGGTCACTGTCATCTTCTGCACAATCTTTTTGATATTCTTATTTGCCGCTTCTACAGCCCCATTCATCTTCGGCCGGTAAGGAGAAGAGTTGTGATATTGTATCTTGAATTGCTCGCAGAGCTCAGTGATCATCTTGTTATTAAGATTGGTACCATTGTCCGTAATGATCCTTTCCGGGACGCCGTATCGACAGACCAGGTTATGCCGAATGAACCGTGCCACGACGTTCTTGGTTACCGTAGCGTAAGAAGCTGCTTCAACCCACTTTGTAAAGTAATCAATTGCTACCAGGATGAAGCGATGCCCGTTGGATGCCGTAGGTCTGATCTCACCGATCATATCAATGCCCCACATTGCGAAAGGCCAAGGTGCAGTCAAGACATTCAGAGGAACTGGAGGAACGTGCACCTTATCTGCATAAATCTGGCATTTATGACATGTCCGAGAGTGTTGGTAACAGTCGGCTTCCATTGTGGACCAGAAATATCCTGCCCGAAGGATCTTCTTTGCCATGGTATGTCCACTGGAATGTGTTCCGAAGGTACCTTCATGTAGTTCTGTCGTGATTCTTTCTGCTTCAGTTTTATCCACACAACGCAGGAAGGTCGAATCATGGTTCCGCTTGTACAGAATGCCGTTGCTGAGGAAGAACTTTGCTGCGAACCTTCTCAGAAACTTCTTGTCGTTGACAGACGCACCTTCAGGGTATTCTTGAGCTTCTAGATACCTCTTCACCTCATGATACCAAGGTTTCTCAATTACTATCTCAGCCTCAAGATCACAACAGTATGCAGGTTCGTCCAGTTTCCAGATAATGATCCGGGGAGCCTCATTGTCCCATTTGACTTTGAACATGGAAGACATCGTAGCTAACGCGTCCGCCAACTGATTCTCCTCTCTTGGGAAGTGTTAAAAAGTTATCTCTGTGAAAAGGGGGATTAATGTCAACACACATTCTCTGTAAGGAATAAGATTCGGATGTTTCGTATCCCACTCGCCTTTGATCTGATTGATCACGAGAGCGGAATCTCAGAAGACACTCAAAAACTTGATCCTTAAGTCAATCGCAGCTTGAAGACCCATGATGCATGCCTCATACTCCGCCATGTTGTTGGTGCAGTTGAAACATAGTCGGGCAGTGAGTGGAGTATGAGTTCCTTGAGGGGATATGATTACAGCGCCGATGCCGTTACCTAAAGCGTTTAAGGCTCCGTCAAAGTGCATAGACCATCGGGATCCTTCCTCAGGTCCTTCGTCTGGTCTAGGTACTTCACAATCAGTCACAATCATGATGCTCTCGTCAGGAAATTCAAAGTTCATTGACTGATAGTCGTCTACTGCCTAGTGTGCCAAGTGGTCCGCCAATACACTTCCTTTGATAGCTTTCTGAGTTGTGTACTGGATGTCGTATTCCGTCAAGATCATTTGCCATCTTGCTATTCTCCCAGACAGAGCAGGCTTTTCGAATATGTACTTTATTGGATCCATCTTTGAAATCAACAAGGTGGTGTGAGTCAGCATATACTATCTCAGCCGGCGAGCAGCCGATACCAAAGCGCAGCAAGTTTTCTCGAGCAGTGAGTATCGGGTCTCACAGTCGGTAAACTTTTTGCTAAGGTAATAAATGGCGTGCTCTTTTCGGCCAGACTCGTCATGCTACCCCAGCACACACCCCATTGAGCTGTCAAGCACTGTCAGGTATAGTATCAGAGGTCTCCCTTCAACCGGTGGCATAAGGATGGGTGGTTCTTGGAGATACTCTTTGATTCTGTCAAAAGCGGCCTGACATTCATCATTCCAACGTACTACCTGATCTTTCTTCAGCAGCTTGAAGATTGGTTCACAAGTAGCAGTTAGGTGCGAGATGAATCGGGCAATGTAATTCAGACGTCCTAGAAAGCCTCTGACCTCTTTCTCTTTCTTAGGAACTGGAATCTCCTGAATGGCTTTAACCTTGGCAGGGTCCACTTGAATACCTTTGTCGCTTACGACGAAGCCTAGCAACTTTCCGGATCTTACCCCAAAGGTGCACTTGTTCGGGTTCAATCTCAGCTTGTATAACTTCAGACGATCAAACAGCTTCTGTAGATGGTCAAGGTGTTCCTCCTCAGTTTGGGATCTTGCAATCATATCATCGACGTACACTTCTATCTCATGATGGATCATGTCATGAAATAAAGCAACCATGGCACGTTGGTAGGTTGCTCCCAACATTTTTCAACCCGAATGGCATGACCTTGTAGCAGAAGGTGCCCCACTGAGTAACAAAGGTAGTCTTTTCCATATCTTCAGGAGCCATCTTGATCTGATTATAACCTGAAAAGCCGTCCATGAAGGAGAACACTTTATGCTGGGCAGTATTGTCAACCAGAACGTCAATGTGAGGTAGGGGAAGTCATCCTTGGGGCTTGCCCTGTTCAGATCCCTGTAATCGACACACATTCTGACCTTACCATATTTCTTCGGCACCGACACCACATTGGCAACCCACTAAGGGTAAGAAGTCACTGCTAGAAACCCGGCATCAAATTGCTTCATAACCTTAGCTTTGATTTTCTCAGACATCTCTGGACGCATACGGCGGACCTTTTGTTTTACCGGAGGACAGTCTTCCTTGGTAGGCAAATGATGAACTACGATGTCGGTATCCAACCCAGGCATGTCTTCGTAAGACCAGGCAAAGATTTCCATGTAGTCGTGCAGCATCTGGATCAGCCGTTGTTTCACACTGAGCTTTAGATTAGCACCAATCTTGACTTCTTTCCTATCTGTCTCAGTACCCAGATTTACCGTTTCCACTGGCTCTTCATGTGGTTGAATGGCCCTCTCTTCCTGGAGTAACAGTCTTGCAAGTTCGCCAGGCACTTCGCAATCATCTTCACCTTCGTCTTCGGCTAAGTTGATCGGATTTTCGAAGTCATAACTGGCAGTAGCAGAGTCGTTACCAGTGAGATCCAGAGTGGATTGAAACCTGTACGAGTGAGTGTGTGTAAATACAGCTGCTTTGCAATATATAAAGAAAGAAAGGGAGCGCAAGATTTGAAATGTGAAAAACGTCCAATGCTTTTATTCATGATATATGAAAGTGACAAACAAAAGCCCTCACAAATAAAACCACGGTGCCCCGGGTAAGACACCGGGCCGTAAAGTTTCAAATTATTGTTTATTACAAATCCAAAAAAAGAAGTTCATTACTGCGTGACAAAAGTAACAGGTAAGGAGTCCTTGGTAGTCCAGTTGCTAGGTCCACCGTTGGTTGCCGGGTAGATCCAGCTGTCAAACTCGGATTCTTCCACTTCGTCTTCATCCCCAATAGAATTCACTCCTGGATTGGTGATGAGCACAGGAGGTCTTCCAATCCTTGCCTTGCGCACAGCCTTCTGAGCCTCTGCAGTGAAACCCAGCCCAAACTTGTCAGTCTTATGAGTAAAATCAGGAAGCCTGCCCTAGTTTGCACATTCACCTTTTTCAACCACAGCCCGGGCGTCCTTTAAGGAGGCCATCTTCAAAGGAGAACCCTCTTCAGTCACTGTTTCTGCTGCTGCCAATGTTTGAGGCACCTCTTCGAAGTGTTGAAAGGGGGTCTCAATGAACTCCCCATCCATTTCCACGTACCTGAAGGAGTTGAGGTGGCTGACCATGTATTCCTCTTCCCCTTGCACTGTTACAATCTTCCCCTTGACCGGGTATTTGAGCTTCTGATGTAAAGTTGAAGTCACAGCTCCAACCTTGGGGATCCACGGGCGACCCAACAAACAAGAATAGGATGGACGGATGTCCATCACATAGAATTTTGAATCAAATACCTGCGAACCAACCCTGATCGGGATGTCAACCTCACCATGTACCATCCTTTTGGACCCGTCAAAGGCCAGGACAACAATGTTACTTAGTTTGAGCTCTAAACCCTCACATTCCAGCCTGTCTAGAGCTTTCTTGGGCAGCATGTTTAATGAGGAACCAGTGTCAACCAGCACATGAGCAAGAGTAGTGCCCCTGCATTCAATGGAGACATGCAGGGCATCATTATGGTTCTTCCCCTTGGCCGTCAGATCAGCGTCAGAGAAACCCAGACCATTATCAGCGGTTAAGTTGGCCACATAGTCGGTGAATTAGTCAGCAGACATTTCTTGGGGCACGTGGGCCGTCTTCAGGAAAGCAATCAGGGCCTTGGCATGGGCCTCTGAACACAGCAGCAGTGATAGCATGGAGATTTTGGAGGGGGTGTGCCCCAACTGTTCAACGACGTTGAAATCACTTTTCTTTATAATGTTGAGGATCTCTTCCATCTCTTGCTTGGAAGCCTCAACAATGGTCTTTGGTGCCTCCGTCCGGGCAGGCATATCAGCAGCAATCCCCTTGCCCCGAGCGTCAGATGATTCGGCAGCAGGGGTGGAAACTTGATTAGGGGGGGAAACAGGCACACTGGCAGGTGTGATGACCAGAGGCCTTTGAATTGCTAGAGGAGCGATGTCTGGTGAGAACAGTCTTCCACTACGAGTGACCTTAGTAGGCCCGGTGATGTTGGTGACACCGGTACCAGTGTTGAACTCTTGTTTCACTCCCAGAACATAAACATCTGCCCCATAGTGCCACGGGACAGCTTTATCAGACTTGTAGGGGATGGGCCCCGGAACAGTAATGGTAATGGGAGCAATCTTGTGAACAGGCAAAATTTGGACAGGCTTCTTTGAAGGAGCCTTGGAAGGGTTATCGAAAATGGTAACAATTGAAACTTCTTCAACAGGGGCAGCAGGAATGGCAGTCTTCTTGAACAAGATCTCTTTACTATCCATCAGGTTTTGGACGCCTGATTTCAGCAAAGAACAACCAGCATGGGAATTAGCACATAAAGGGTAACCTTTGCTACATCCCAGAAATAAACCGGCTAGCAACAGGTTCCTCTTGACAGTCAGCAGCGGAGTAGCAACATCATCCATAGAAGCTACATACAAATCCTTCTCAACAGCATTCACTCCATGCTGGGGCATGGGAGCGGTCACAACATTTGGCCTCTCGGGAGCCTCGAACTGTATCTCCTTGGCATCAATAAGGTCCTGAACCTTATTCCTCAGGGCCCAGCAATCATCAGTAGAATGTCCCGGGCTATCAGAGTGATACGCGCAACGGGCGTTGGGGTTGTATTTCGGAGATGCTGTGTTTACCATCTTTGGAGCCTCTTTGACGGTTACCAGGCTAGTTGACAGCAGTTGCGGAAGGATCTGAGAGAGAGTCATGCTGAGCCGAGTATACTGCCGTTTGGGCCTCTCAGCTCTGGGTTGGTTGTACTGTTGTGGAGCAGCAGCAGGCTTAGAAATAACCACCGCGTTGACAGCTTGGCGGCGTTCAGGTTTGTTCTGCTTTCTTGGACCATACACAACACTTGCCTCCTTCTTGAAGGGCTTCTTTTCAGTATTTGAGGAGGCAACCTTCTGTATCTTCCCCGATTTTATACCAGCCTTGATCCTCTCACCAGTCAGGATCAGATCAGTAAACCCAGCAGAGGAATTACCAATGAGATGGTTGAAGAATGGACCAGATAGGGTCCCCAAGAACATGTCTACTAGCTCACGATCTGTCAATGGTGGCTGCACCCTGCCAGCCAGATCTCTCCATTTCTGTCTGTACTCCTTAAAACCTTCTCCCGATCCTAGCGACATACCCTGGAGTTGGGTACGCGTAGGAGCGAGGTCGGAATTATATTGATATTGCTTGTAGAAAGCAGTGGCCAGATCCTCCCAGTTACGAATGTTGGTTCCATCTAGCTGATAGAACCATTCGAGATGAGTCCCTGAAAGACTCTCCTGGAAGAAGTGGATCCATAAGTTCTTATCTGCTATGTAAGGATGGATCTTCCTTACATAAGAACGGAGGTGCATCTTAGGACATGAGGCCCCATCATACTTCACAAAGGCAGGCGCCTTGAACTTGTGTGGGATCACCACCCCAGAGGATAACCCCAAATCTCCGAAATCCAACCCAGGCACGCGTTGAATCTCCATAGCATTTAACCTGTCCTCCAACTGTTTGTATCGGTCCTCAGCAGGAGGGTACTGTTCGTCATTGAAGTCTGTCTCAGTGTCAGAGACCACAGGACTAGGGACCTCTCTCCCTTGGTGACTACCTTCCCCCACAGATGGAGTAGTCCTCTCAGCTTCATTCTGCAATGCGTTCCCGAGTCTGCGCCCAGTGTTGAATAGCACAGTCCTCTTCTTCTTCTTATTCTTCTTCAGGAGCAAAGCCTTCAGCTCTTGTTGTCCCTGGGCCAAGTTCATGACCATCTCCTGAAATTGGGCATTCTGGGCCTGGAGGGCCTTGATAGCTTGCTCGGTAGTGAGTTCAGGATTCATGATGCTTGAGTGCTGAAATAAACAGCGAAGGAGATTAAGCAACCTGTAGGAAAAAGGGTACCTGTAATGCATATGATGAATGAAATGCGTAAGAATTATGTTTTCAAAGACAATCTGGAATCAACTTTGTAAACAAAAGGAACACACTTTATTAGATTCAAACTTTAAATTTTTCAACAATCTTCCCTTAGGCGTTACAAGAATGAAAATACTGAAAAGGAAATAAAGTTGTAAAAGAAACATCTAAAGCCCATCAGTTCTCCCATGGCCTCCTCTTCTCAGTACGGATATAGTTATTCAGGGTTCGCTCGTTCTCCAATTGCTTGGTCAGCTTTTGGATCTTCTATTCCTGTTCGTTGAACTTTTCCCGATAATAATCCCGCTCTTCCTGTAGTTGCGCCCAAGACCTCTTTAGTGTATCAACATCTGTGGGTATCTGAGGAGGGAGAACAGTTGGAGGAGCCCCATCTCTATCAGGATATTCAAGAATGTTAGTTCTGGCAGCTTCGTATGGCATACCTAACTTCTGAGCACGGATGCGGACCCATTTGTAGTAGGCTTCCATAGGTAGAGAAGTCTTTGGTCCCAACTCTTGTGGGTCAGCTTTGTGAATTCTGTCCCAAGCCTTGATGAACCTACGACGCAGCTCGTCACTATCTACCTGAAACTCAAAACTGATGTGAGGCACCAACATCTCATGAGGCCCTGCTCTTCTGGCTCTTCCAAACTGTCGGAGAGCTAGACATGGATTATAAGAGATCCCTCCTTGGGTACCAATCAAAGTAACATTAGGATATTCTCCGCAACGATCAATAAAAGCTACCTCATCCAAACCTCTGAGAGTCCAAATGATGTCCTTATCAGTGAGAGACATTAAACTATGAGCCCAACCTCTTCCTTCTTTGTTCTTCAACACGAACTTAGGGAGGTGCGAAATAAACCACCTCACCAACAAAGGAGTACAACACCACAGAGTTCCTCGTCTTCGGGCAGTACGAGTATAGAGTTGTTGCAGGACATCACCCAAGAGAGTGGGTACAGGGTTCCGAGACATGAAGATCCTTATGGCATTGATATTGACAAAGTTATCAGGATTTGGAAACAATACTAGCCCATAGATTAAGAGAGCCAGAATGTCCTCGTACGCCCTGAAGTCTAAGTCATTCCAGAAACTGTTAGCTTTACAAATCAGAAACTTAGCCAAGAAGCCCTTAACTCCGCTTCTAGTCACCCAGTTGTCCATTACCTCCTTGTGGGTCAAGGGAAGAGCTGCAGCAATCTCCTCAAGCCTAAGAGTCTTCTCCCAACCAGTGTAGGGAGTCTGGTCCAAGATAGGGATACCAAGAAAATCAGAGAACTCTTCCAGGGTAGGGACCAGCTGGAAGTCTTGAAAGGTTAAGCAGTTGTATAAGGGATCATAAAACTGTGTCAGGACACTCATCAGTTGTTGGTCCCACTTTGCCGTGACTAAACTGAGAAGAGAACCATGCCTCTTGATGAAGGAAGTAGTATTTGGAATTCTGCTAACCAATTCTTCAAGCAGCTCAGGTGGGTGAACAAAGTTGAACCGGATAGTGTTCCTTCGCATAGGCATCATGATGTCCTACAAAACAGAGCAAAGATGAAACCCTTTTGTCTTTGAAATGGTCAGTCCTTATGCAGGATGCATGCAATGTTATGATGGTATGATGTTATGATAAAGCACACCACAAATATTCACAAAGGCAAACATGATAAGGCACAGAAGTCACACAAGACAGCCCTTAGAGTTTAGGACAACAGGGAGTTCAGGTACTACCCTCTTTCAGTTTGTTGGTTAAGACCTGTCCTATCAAAAGTAACCGGGTTCTTAGAGGATCCCAATATCATCGACTACCCTCAATCAGTCATAACTCCAGCATCGTAATCTTTTCTTGCGGCCAGAACCATCGCGAGAGTTTAAACTCAATGGGCGTAGCATACTGCTACTGTTCTATTGGCCAAGTTGGGTCATTTAAGGTTCTAAGGTTGGTTGGTGCTTAATGACTCCTTAGAAGACCCATATTCTCCTCGTTGCAACACAAGGGATATCAGTACAGACTAAGGTGCCACACCAACGTAGCCACTACTTCACCCATGTCGGTCTACGCCGGACAGGTCCCTCACAGCTTATGCTACCTAACAGGGTATCCCCAGATCCGGGTTAGGATCTATGTAACTCCGATGCAGCCCACAATAATAAAGCAAACAAACACAGCAATTGAAAACACAAGTGATCTTAGTCCTAAGGTACACCTCACTTTAAAGTATTTTCCCCAGCAGAGTCGCCAGTTCTGTGATCGGTGGAAATAGAACTGACTGTTTAAAGCTGGTTTCGCGAAATGTCGCGGTAAGCAAGAGTCGCCATCGTCTTTTATTTTCTCCAACATGGACAGGACAAAAGCCCAGCAAAATTCCTTATGAGATAGTTTCTCGGTTCGGGAGGTAGATTTATAGAAAGGGAAGGTGTTAGCACCCTTTCTATCCATGGTTATCCATGGGCTCTTAGATACTTGCTCATTGTGTTTGAAAAAGTGTTTTCTTTTCAAAGTGTGAGTGGGTTTGAAAAAGTTTCGTTTAAAGATTTCGGAATAACTCTTGTATCAGTCCTCAAGAGTGTTTGAAAAATTGTTTTGAAAGCTTTTTGAAAAGTGTCGGTGTGAAAAGATGTTTTGTTTTGTTTTTGAAAAGAGCAAGTATCTATGAGTCATCTACCTACCCTAAGGAATTAAGCTGTGTAAATGTCCTTAAGGTAGTGCCATCCCACCATTGAGAGGTAGGTAGCACCACCGTTGGAGGTGTTCGGGTCAATTCATTTGTAGGGACAATGTGGTCACCAGAGCAACAGTAGGACACCCTAGAAGCTACCCTTATGCCATTGATCCTTTTTAATTCCGAGGCAACTGTTTCGAGGCAACTGGATCATGTCATGGACATAAGGACTTACTAAAACGTCCTATACTCGACGACCACGTTTCGAAGGTAAGGCAACAGTGAGGCGTACCCTAAGAGTGGTGTGTGAATTTGTGTGTTGTTTTCATGTTATTATTTGTCTTTGATCATGCATTTGTGGTGATCTACGCTTGTTTTTAATTTAGCATGCATTCTTTCATACAAGTTAACAGTTAAGGGGGTGCGGAAAGTAAATTGCGGAAAACGTAAATCCTACGCTATTACAAGGCGCGGGTCTATACATCGCCAAAAATTACAAAGACCCGTTTTTTAGTAAATGAGTACGGAAAATAAAAAAAACAGTAAAGGTCCTAATTACTATTACATGTCCGGAGCAATTACATAATAATCGAACAAATTAAATGCGCGCGAAAGAAGAATCGGGAATGTCCAAGGGTGTTGACCCTTTTAAGAAAAGGAAATTAATTTTTTGGTCTTTTTTAGAATTAAAATGAAATGGAAACTAATTAATAACTAATTAATTTAATTTAATTAAAAGAAAATATTTTTTGTTTTTTATGTTCTTTTATGAAATAAGATAGAAAAAGAAATAAAATTCTAGGTTAACCTAAATCTAAATCTATTTTAATTATTAAAAGAATGTTAAAATGGCCTAATTAAAAACTAATTCAATTATGATTTATTTACAAAATAAAAATAATAATAAAAGTGTTAATTATATTTTTTTTTTGGGTTTTTATGAAAATGGTTAATTGATTAATTATTTAGTAATAAAATAAAAAGGTTAAAAAAAAATAATAGGAAATGACAAAAACAAATAAAAGAAAGACAAAAAAAAGGAAGTAAAAACCAAGGGGGTGCTGGGCCAGAAATGGGAGGTGAAATGCTGGAATTCAGGCCCATTGAGGCAAAGGCCTCGTTGAGTTTTCCTGATCATGCGCTTGCTTGCTGACTAGGGTGCATCATGGACTGCATGTTCTGGCCTTCAGATTGATCCTCATGGCCATGTGGCAAGCTAGCGTTTGAGGTTGCATGATGAGTCCTGGGACGTGCAATGCATGGAAACATGTTGAACAAAATAATAGCAATTATTTGAGGGGACCTGGGATTCGAACCCAGGTCCCAAGGGTCAATGCCTGTACACTTTAACCAATTGAGCTGCGTGCGTTAGTTGAAACAATAATAATACATAAATATTATATTAGCAAATCAAATAATCCCCTGGAAAAAAAAGAAAAGCGCGCTTAGTTCAAACGGACAAATGAGGAGGGGACGCGTCAGCGTCTTCTTCCTTGGACCCTGGCTTTTTACCTGCGGATTTTTATCCGCAGGTGATTTCGTAGGTTCGTCCTAGAATCGTTCCCAGGCCATGAAAATTCATTTCAAAACCATGGTTGACCTCGCCTATGTCCCCTGATCACACTTATGCCCTTGGATGGCCTTGATTTAACCTGAAACAAAAACGCCTAAAACACAAGAACGTGAACCCTAGAATCGGGCATCACGATTCAGGGCCTAACAATGAAATTGGCTAATGCAATCATGTTGGAAATTAATCAAGGAACATGAATATGCTAGCTTTTTTGAGAAAAAACGCAAGAATAGGGAGTTCCAAATTCATGCTCAGAGACGAGTTTGTGACGACTTACAGTGATGTATAGGAGGTCTTAGGGCTTGGCAATGGTCACGTTGGCTTCAGGGCGTTGCCAGGAAGAAAGCTACGTCTTCAGTTTTGTATGGAAATGCCTGCAAGATAGCTTTAGGTCTCCCACTTTTTGACAGTTTTTTGAGTTTCTCTCTTGCCGTTTTAGGTGTCTCTAGCTCGTGAATCCTTTTGTGATAGCTTGCATATAGGTTATGTAATGAGTTTTGATCAGAATTAAGGCCATTAACCCAATGCATTCATGTTTGAGATTTGCCTTGAACTCCATTGAAACACTTTCCATCTTTGTGCCAAAATTTGAATTCTTGCTTGATTTAGCCCTTTGCACGAATTTGGAATGGTCATGATGGTGTATCAAAGCATTTCAATACAAAATATACCCTTTAATTAATTTTCTTGATTTTTATTTGATTTTAAAAGATTTAAAATGAATTAAATCAAATAAAATTAAATAAAAATGGAAAAATTAATTTTAAATCTTGAAATAATTTGTGGGACACGTGGGAAGCATGGCCAAGCTGAAACAAGTTGAAAAAGTGGGGTCTTTTTGTCAAAAATGAAGTTTCAAGGATAATTGATTTTGGCCATTTCACAAAAATTTCCCAACTTCTCCAATGCATATCTTGCTCAATTATGAAGCTATGAACATGTTCTTGGACATTTTGGAAAGGTCTTGAAGTCCTCTAACCAATGTATTTGGTCCCATGTCATTTTGATTTACCAATCTCAAGTTATGGTCTTTGACTTAAAGTCCCTTTTTGTTGACTTTTGAAAATGACCTATAATGTTGAAATTGATAACTTTTTGTGAGAGCATTTCTTGGACTTGGAATGTGAAGATGAGTTGTAGGAAATGTCCTCCCCTTCAAGATGAGCATTGGATCGGATTTTTTTGATGAACCATGAAAAAGTTATGCCTCGGTCAAGTTACAGTTGACTTTTCAACTGTCCAAAAATAGAAACTTTTGACACCTTGATGATTTTTGAGCCATTCTTGTGAAATCATGGTCAAGACTTGACCAAATGATGATTGTGGCTTCAAAATAAGATGTTGACCAAAATTTTTGACTTTTGACTGCCAAATGACCATTTTGCCCCTGCAGTTGACTGTTGAGCAATTAGGGTTTTTTACTGTGCAACTTGACCTTGTGAGCCTTGAAACTTGACATGTAGGTGCTTGACAATGTGTATGAGCATATGGGACTTGATTGAGCCCTTGAAAACTTCAATTTCCTTGCAAGAACCAAAACCCTAGTTTGACTGGCTTAGGAGGATGGTTGACTGTGTAGCCCTTGAGTAGACCTTGAACCATTTGAAGTGATGCTTGGCAAAACTTTGAAGATTATGGGAGGGCAAATTTTGGGGTACAACAGATGAGAATCTTCATTCTGTTAAGGGTCAGGAAGTTGGGAGTATACCAATCTTCTGAGGTTTTAAGGATGAGAATCTTCATTCTGTTAAGGGTCAGGAAGTTGGGAGTATACCAATCTTCTGAGGTTTTAAGGATGAGAATCTTCATTCTGTTAATGGTCAGGAAGTTAGGAGTATACCAATCTTCCGAGGTTTTAAGGATGAGAATCTTCATTCTTGGGAGAAACAGATTTTTAGGAGCTTCAGTTGTCCGTTATTCTGTTGGTGGCTGTAACTTCCAACAGGTGATGAAGGAATTTTTGATGACGACCGTAACTTCCAACAGGTGATGACGGAAATTTTTAACAACCGTGAATTCCAACAGGTGATGAAGGAATTTTTGATGATGACCGTAACTTCCAGTAGGTGGTGAAGGAAATTTTTAACGACCGTGCAACTTGGAATGTAATTTGTTTTGGAGAATAAATCCTTGATAAATGTTGTGGAAATAAACCCATGACTGCTGGTCTGCTAGAGAGGTGATTACCTTCTTGAGGATGCTTGAATTTCTTTTCAGAAAGATTTCGGAGAGGTTCATCACTGCCCCTATTATCAGATGTTTGTGGCACTTCCAGGAAACTTGGACTGTACGTAACCCTTTGATGAGATTGACGTTTAAATGCCCCAAGTTATGGTGAAGGAAACTTGCCCCAGGTTATCCTACAATTGAGAGATTTCTTGAAATCTTGACTGGACTGCCCTAGGTTCACTGAACTTTGAAAGATTTGTTGAAGTCTTGACTGGACTGCCCCAGGTTTACTGGACAATACTATATCAAATCCCCTTTGTTGATAGGAGATTTTTGTAACGGAAGTGTCATCCCACTTGAAGTGATTTTATTCACCAAGAGAGTTTTCGTTCCTCCGAACATTCACTTATGTGAATTTCTTCGCTGTCAAATAAATAAACATGTGCAAACAACGATATTCAAATAATGCAAAGTTTATGCTTGTCTCAAAGTTTTGAAAAATGCGTTTTTTAGCAGAAAACTTTTTATAAGACAAATTCAACACAAGATTTAGGGCAAAGCCTTACAGGAGTCAGGATACCTTTTGTAACAGTATGCTTTTGAACTAACCCATGCTTCAATTAGGACTTTTGAAGGGTTGTAACGTGTCTTGGTTCACGGTTTAAGAAACAAAGGATAAAGGCTCAAAGTATATTTGTACCCACCCGCTCTTCGTAATGTCCTTCAATCCTAAACTCAGTTAATTGTGTGTCGAACTCTATTCGAGTTTGGAACGACATCTTGGTGATGGTCCACACAAGTTGAATTTTATGGAAGGCAGTCATCATTTTTGCAACATTTTTTATGTTGTTGAGGATTTATAATGTCCTTTTTCTTTTGATTCGTTATCCCTAATTTTTGCCTGACTGTTCTGGTTTTCGAGATTACAGTCAGCGGGATGCCCCAACTTTCTTAAGCCTCCTTTGTAGGTTTTGGCTCAGCGGGATTTTCTCTTTTGAGATATAACGACTTCCTATGAGATAGGGAACCATCACTGTCTTTTGAGGTCATTCGTTGTATTACGAACTGAGATTTTGCGACTTTAATGCGCATCTTTTGAATTAACTGAGACTAACCTGCCCCAGGTTTTAATCAAAGGTTTCAATTTATGTTTAAAAAAGAAAACTTCTACTTCTTTGGCTAGAAGGGGGTTGACTAGGGATCATCTTCCTTATAACTCCAGTGTTTAGGGTTTGAAAGAAACGCCTGTACATCGTCAGCAAGGTCTGTTCAAAAGCATATTGTATGAGATTATGGTATCGTTTCGTCATCCTCCCTCTAAAGGCTTGTAGCTTTTTATCAAGAGTTAAATATCATAAAGAAAGTAGGAAGCATAACAATAGTGAAAACGAATGGATGAATTCAAGACAAACATATGCAATGCATTAATGAAACAGAGTTTGACATCAACAGATAATTGTTTGAGTAACAAAAGAAATTACAACTTGAAAATTCAAATGGAACAAAAGTCTCTCAGTTCGAGCTTTGTCATTTCAGGTGGAGAACCCTTAGTGGAAGATTTTCATCTCGCCATCTGGCATGAATTCCAGCACTCCTTCGTCAATCAAATCTTGGATTTTGTTTTTCAAAGCCCAACAGTCATCGGTGTCATTTCCAGGACTATGGGAGTGGTATACATAAAATGCATTGGGGTGATAGTTAGGAGTAGAGGTATTAGGCTTCCTAATAGGATCCTTTAAAGCAAGCAGATTGACCTCCAACAAGCGTTTCAATATTAGAGATGATGGTATGTCAGTCTCAGAGAAATGTCTTCCAGACGTATTTTTCTTACGCCGATTAGCCCGTTGACGCTGGCGAGGTTGTTGCTGGGCTTGTGACCCTGAAGCAAGTTGGGGAGCCTTTCCCTTGTCTTCTTGTCTCAAAGGAGGTTGAATGATGACTTGATCTTCAACCCTTGATATTTTCCCCACTTGGCTGTCTCGAAGCATCTTGTTGACGAGAACCCTGAGCTCTTCTTGTCTTTGAGCCAGGTCATGAATGAGAGACATCTGTCCCACCAGTTGTCCCATCATCTGGATCTTCATTGTTTCCAGCTCAATCTGAAGTTCTTCCAACTGATCATTTCTGACACTACTTGAATTCCCTAGGACCATGCCCCTTGTGAGGAGAGCTTTCACTTCTTCTTTCCCCTGGGACAGGTTCAAGAACATTTCTTGAAGTTGAGAATTTTGATCTTGGATATCTTTGACAATCCTCTCTAGAGCCATCTCTACTGAAATAAACAGTAGGAGAATAAGGAAACTTGAAAAGGAAAACCTGTTATGATACAATGCATGATATGTGGATGCATGTTTTCAAGAATCTCTCGGGGTAAACACAAGAAAAATGTTAGAGTTTGAACTTTGGTCAACATCTCTGACTGGAGAACTTTGTATAGGTGGATGTCTTTCCACGAGAATCAAGCTCACCATGTCAAGTGGGTCATAGCCCCTGATTCAAGTTGTTGTACTTGATCTTTGATGGCGTTTGTTTAGAAGAAAATGAAACCTCTTGCCCTTTGGTAGACGTCTGGTTCAACGTGACCCTGCATCAAAAGACCCTCGAGATCCTTGAAATGGTTATTGAAAATGCTATGTGTTGTACCCCAAAATTTGCCCTCGCGTTTTTCCCCAAGAAATCTCAACTTCAAGCCTTTCCTGATTCTTCAAACTGGCTCAAGAATCGGACAAACGGACTTTTCTTGACAGTCAAGCAAAATTAGGGTTTTTACTGATTTTCAGAGCTCTGGATTGTCTCATACAGTTGGCTTAGGGTTTGGATGATTTTTGGCTTAGTTTTGATCAGGCGAGCGTTATTTGGCATTTAATCAGGAATTAGGGTTTTATGGGCATATTCTCAGAAGAATTGAAATTCCACAGTACTTTGCGGTTTATTCCGAGATTCGGGTTGAATTTGCATTGTTCATAATTTAATCAGTAAAAAGAGACAGTGGTTTGAATTCAGTACGTTTTGATTGGGCCAGTCAGATACAGTATGCAGTATTGGGTTCACAGTGTTTATGGTAAATCAGTGAAGAAGGATTGCGTTTGGTCAGTCTATTTGGATTGACTGCTGCTTTGCTTTGGATGTTGAATAAGACAGGTTTAATTGATCAATGTTGTTTTTATTTAAGTTATTTATTATTCTGAAATTGAATGATTGAAATTCATTTTTCAATTGTTTTAATTCAAAGAATTTTAAATAAATAAATAAACAATAAAGAAAATTAGAATTAATTGGATAATTTAGATTTTATTGATATTTGAATTATTTGTACAAATTATTGTTTATGATTTAAATTATGAACAATAATATACATTAATTTAGAATATTACATAGAATAAAAAACTATCCTATTTCTAATACTCTTCATTCTTCACTCCGTTTCGGTGCTCCATTTTTTATCTGCAAAAAGAAAAGAAAAGTCAGAAAGCAGTTAATTAAAGACAGTTGAAATTCGCTCATCATTAGGGGCCACTGACTGGGATCAGTTGACCCTCTCTGCAAATCACGGGATTTCTCCCGGTTCACAGAGAGGGAAGATTTTTGTTCATGAAATGCAAATGTCAAAAGTATGAGTTCCAAAATTCAAGACTGCATAGAATCTCAACTTCAAATTCAAACTAAACTGAAAAAATCCAATTTCAACTTTCTATCCAAAGCAAAAGGGAAGTTACTGTCAAAATGCCTAAGTTTACTCAAGGATTACCCAAAAGTACAATTGCTGTCAAAGTCAAATCCCAAGATATCAATGAAATGCAAAAAATGTAGCAAATTTGTCAAAAGAAAGATGAAGATGCAGAGAAGTGGTATGCAAGCAACTTGAATCTTAAAATCATCACTTCCCATAGGCCCCTTCAGAACCAAGTACAACATAAATCATATAATAATATATTAACTGTACTTTGGAGAGGAAAAAGAGAGATAAAGAGCATAGGCAGAGTTCAGGTCTTAGGCATAGGCAGAGTTCAGGTCTTAGGCATAGGCAGTACAACAAGACAGAAAAGATATACAAAAAAGAGAATACAATGCAGCATTATTCAAAACTACACAGCATAGACAGTTACCAAAAATGGAAAAATGCCAAGAAACTTTGTAAAACTACCCAGCAAGCTTGGATCAAAGAGAAGACCAAGGTTTGAATAAAGATTGGGCGCCAAAGACCAAGAGAAAGAGGACAAAAGAACACAAGAAAACATACTGATTGAGCCAAGCACCAATATCACCTGTATAACTCAGAACTAAACCAATATAGGCCATAACCTCATACCTGTCCAGAACTACACAAGTTATCAAAACACATCTCAAATCTCATACCAGAATAATAAGAAAAAATCTGCTCCAGCCCATAAACCAGTTTAAAAGATCATGAAACCACCATCCTGTAAAATCCCATCAAACACAAGACCTCACATAACCTGCATTTTCTAAAACCATCCAACCTCAAGTTTCAAACTGATAACCTGAACAACCATCAAACACCACCTAAAACCTTGTGAAGTCAAACAACATAACACATCTCAAAAATCATAACCAGAATCACCAAAAACCATAACCTGAAAATGCCTTAACCTGCCTACTGTCAAGGAAAGAGACAGAGCTTCAAACCCATCCAAGCTGAGTTCAAAAGCATAACAACCAAATAACCACATGAACCTACAACAATCAACCCATAAACAAAACACTGAATTACCAAACTGATAAAACCAACACCCTGTCATAACCTCACAAAAACTTGAACCTGTGGAACATACAAATATATAAACTTCATACCAGCACCATGCCTATCAAACTCAAAGCCATAACATCTCAAACCTAAAAACCCTCAGTAAAGCATCATTGGGCAACGAAAACGAGTATACAACATTCAAGAAGAAGAGAGAAATTTCATCCAGTTCAAGATAACACACAACATCCAATTCAACAAAGTATCCAAAGCAACATTTCAAGGAAAATCCATCAGGCCCTCAGTGTACACATCACTGGGCAACAAGGCAAGCATCTCAAAGCATCATAGGCAACAGTGTTCAAGAAGAAGAAGAAAGAATCACGGACAATAAATCAGAAGGGCAACATAAAAAAATACACAGTGGCACAGAAGAAGGGATAAAGAAGTGAATTTGAAAGAGGTTCTCAGTATACATCATCATAAAACCCTCACACAGCAAGAGATAAGAACGAAAATACCAGGAAAGCATCAAGAAGCAAAGACTCGTCGCCGTTCACGCCGTCCCGGCCTCCTCTGCACCACTGAACCTCCGCAAACGCTTCCTCGTCCTCTCCTCCACATCAAAGGTAGTATATTTCATTCCTCATCTCTCTTTTCATCACCTTGTTAAAACAAACGCAGCAAATACGAAGATCAGAGCATATAAATTATGACATGCAAGAATCTAAAACAAAAAACGCCTAAACCAATTCGAAACGTTGCACTAACCATCATTTGAGGACTGTCTAGTCCACATGAGAGGAGAAGAGGCGGTAGCGGGGTGGCTCAGGCAGAGAGGCATGGCTCAGAAGCTTGCGTAGAAGACGAAGAAGACGAAACTCAGTGAACGGCGCGTTACAAACCCTAAAGTCCTTTGTCTCAACTGAACAAAACCCCTAACCCTAAAATTCGTCCAAGCTAAACATGGGCCTGACCCGTCTCTAAGTCTCTCTAAAAGCCCATTAAAGTTGTTCCTGTTTCTTTTAACATACATTAAACGCTAACTTTTTTTATAAACAATATTTACTTCTTTTTTCTTTGTAAAATACTAACTTTTTTTTATTTTATTTTATAAACAATGTTTACTTTTTTTATTATTCTTTGTAAAATACTAACTTAATACATTTTTATCATATGGTTAAAACATCTTTTTTAGATAGATATTTGTATATAAAAAATAATAAAATACCTTTTATCATATAATTAAATTTGAAAACATCTTCTTTTAATTAATATACATTTGTACATAACAATATATACATTTTTCTAATATTTAAATTCACAATATTTAATCAAAATACTTTTTGCAAATACATAATACATCTAATTAAAAACTTGAACATTTAAATCAAAACACTTTCATTTTCTTTTGTACATAATTAAGCATACAAATCAAAGATTCATTTAAAAACATTTCTCTAGGTCAAAAACCCTAATACGTTTCAATTCCACATCTCGCACTTGTACATAATTACACAATTCATATACATATACACTTGTACACTTACACAAATACATTCACATTGCCCTATACACATTTTTATCTTATATCTGTATATTCGATATTTACATTTTGATCGCACATTCGATTTGGTTGTAACTTATTGGATACTATAAGTCTCATCCCTTTGTACATTTATACCCCCACTCTCGGACACTACTTTGTAATAGCGTAGATTTTACATTCCGCAATTTACAGTTTTCAATTATACCATGGTTAGACCTAGGGTTTGTATGTACATAAAATCAAACGCTAGATAACCTAATACAAGACAAATACATGTAATCAATACACAATCACACTTGCACCCCCTAGGGTAATCTCACATGTTGCCTTCCAAAATGGGCCATGCTTGTACGTCGAGTATCTTTGGCAAAACAAAATCAAATGATCATAAGTCTCAAAATGTTGCCTAAAACGGAATGATCATAGTCCCTTCAAAAAAATTTTCCAAAGACACTTGGCATCATTGCATTCATGGTCCATACGATGACCCGCGCCCGTCCCGAATAAACTTCCTAAACGCAAGATTGTCTACCAATTTCAATGGTAGAACAAAATTGTTAAAAGGGGTTAAAACATGACAAAAAACCTTTGAGTATAATAGGGTAGACAAAAACTCTTAGTTACTTGAGATCAAACTTGCAAAAACACTTGCCTTATTTTCAAAAACCACAATCCACAACACTTTCAAACAAACTCTCAAAAACATTTGAAAACATCTTTTCGAAAAGATTCACACTTTTGTAAAACACTCAAACACGAGTCAAATACATTAGTTGCCTAAGACAAGGCATCTTTTTCCAAAACATTTTCAAAAAGCACCCACACACACACCATTTTCAAAGCAATCGAAAAACAAGGCAAGTGGTCTAAAAACCAAGTAACTAAGAGCCCATGGATAACCATGGATGAAAAGGGTGCTAATACCTTCCCTTTTCATAATCTACCCCTCGAACCCACGAAATATCTCAAAAAAGGTTTTTGTTGTGCTTTTTAACCTTTCCTTTAGGATAAAATAAAAAGTCGGTGGCGACTCTTGCTCAACCGCACAAGTGCGAATACGAACGCAAAACACTAGTCAGTTCTCCCACCGTATCACAGAACTGGCGACTCTGCTGGGGATAATTCTAAAAGTGGGGTTACCTTAGGGTTTAGATCACCTTTACTTTCAAATTGATTGCTTTGTTTGCTTTACATTTATGGGCTTTGTATCGGAGTTTTATAGATCCTAACCCGGATCTGGGGAAACCCTTTTAGGTAGCAACAAGGCTGTGAGGGAACTGTGTGGGGTATACCGACATGGTTGAAGCAGTCTGCTACGTTGATGTGGCACTTTGGTGTGTACCGGTAACCCTTGAGTTCAGTCAAGGAGAGTACGGGGCCGCTGCGTGGTGTCGTGAAGCATCAACTGACCTTAGGAACCTTAATTGAACCATCTTGGCCTTTTTTAGGGTAGTGAGATAACTGACTTTGGTGCAGTCCGAGGTTGGTTGATACTCGATACTACACTCAATTGAGGGTTGCTTTCCTGGAATATTTCGGTCGCCAGTTCAAGTGGCTAAATCGAAACGATGAACAATGAAAGCAATCCAGTGATATTGGGACCTTTAGAACCCGGTTACTTTTGATAGGACGGGTTTTAACCAACAAGCTGAAAGAGGGTAGTACCTGAACCTCATGCAAGCCTAAACCTAAGGACTTGTGTGCTTTGTGTGAATATTGTTTGCCTGTATATACACTTACTTGCTTGTGCATACATGTACATAACATCATGACATCATACCATAGCATTCTAGAATTTTCAATAACCATTTCAAGGATCTCGAGGGTTCTGTTGATGCAGGGTTACGTTGAACCAGACGTCTGTCAAGGGACAAGAGGTTTTTCCTCTAAACCAACCCAGTCAAAGTTCAAGTGCGACAACTTGAATCAGTGGCTATGACCCACTCGACATGGTGAGCTCGATTCTCGTGGAAAGACATCCACCGATACAAAGTTCTCCAACCAAAAGATCAAGTACAACAACTTGAATCAGTGGCTATGACCCACTCGACATGGTGAGCTTGATTCTCGTGGAATGACATCCATCGGTGCAGAGATCCCCAATCCAAGAGCAGAGTTCAACCTCTAACATTTTCTTGTGTTTACCCCAAGAGATCCTTGAAAACATGCATCCACATGTCATGCATTTCATTTTGACAATCTTTCCTTTTTCAGGTTTCCTTACTCTCCTACTGTTTATTTCAGCAAGAGATGGCTCTAGAAAGGTCTGTCAAAGACATCCAAGACCAGACTGCTCAGCTGCAGGAGATGTTCCTGAACTTGTCTCTGGGGCAAGAAGAGATGAAAGCTCTCCTCACCAAAGGCTTGGGGAATTCCAACAATGCCAGGAATGATCAGATTGTGGAGCTGCAGTTTGATCTGACAACCCTGAGGACTCAAATGATGGGACAGTTGGTGGGCCAGATGGCTCTCATCCAAGATTTATCCCAAAGACAAGAGGAACTCAGAGTTCTTGTCCGCCAACTGCTTCCAAACAACCAACTGGGGCAAACATCTGAGGACGGAGAGCAAGTCACCGCTCAGCCTCCATCCACTCAAGAAGACAAGGGGAAGGCTCCTTTGCTAGCTTCAGGGCCACAAACCCATCAACAACCTCGCCAGCGTCAACGGGGGAATCGGCGTAAACAAGAAAAGTCGGGAAGACAGTTTACGGAGACTGAAATACCATCATTCTTCATACTGAAGCGCCTGTTGGAGGTCAATTTGCTCACTGTAAAGGACCCTCCTCAGAAGCTCAACATCTCCTCTCCTCACTTTAATCCCGACGCATTCTGTGTTTACCACTCCTACAGCCCGGGACACAGCACCAACGACTGTTGGGCCTTGAAGAACAAGATTCAAGATCTGATTGACATTGGGGTGCTGGAATTCATGCCAGACGGCGAGATGAAGATCTTCCGTTAAAGGGTTCTCCGCTTGAAGTGACGAAGCTCAAACTGAAAGACTTTTGCTTCTTTTTGAATTTTCAAAGTTGTAATTTCTTTTGCTATCAAACAATTATCTGTTGATGTTAAACTCTGTTTTCATTAATGCATTGCATATGTTTGTCTTGAATTCATCCATTCGTTTCACTACTCTTATGCTTTTCTTTATGATATTTGACTCTTGATAAGAAGCTGTAAGCCTTTAGAGGGAGGATGACGAAACAATACCGTGATCTTATACAGTATGCTTTTGAACAGACCTTGCTGATGATGTACAGGCATTTCTTTCAATTCCCAAACACTGGAGTTATAAGGAAGTTAATCCCTAGTCAACCCCTTCGAGCCAAAGAAGTTGGAGTTTTTGTTCTAAATAATCAAAACCTTTGATATAAACCTGGGGCAGGGTAGTCTCTCAGTTAATTCAAAAGGAAATGCGCATTGAAGTCGCAAACTCTCAGTTCGTAATACAACGAACGACGTCAAAAAAGAAAGCATTCCTTTGGAATCAAAAGACAAGGGTGGTTCCCTATCATATAGACAGTCAATCTCTCAAAAGAGAAAAGCCCACTGAGCCAAAACCTATAAAGGAGGCTTAAGAAAGCTGGGGCATCCCGCTGACAGTAATCCCGAAAAACGGTAACAGTCAGGCAAAAGTTAGGGATAACAAATCAAAATCAAAATAGTGAGGTCATGACAAAACCCTAAACAACATGGAAAGTGTTGTAAAAGAAAAAAGGAGATGATGACTGTCTCCCAAATTCAAACTGGTGAACCATCGCCCACAAGTCGTTCCGAACTCAAAACAGAGTGCGACGCACAGTTAACTGAGCTTAGGTTGAAGAACATCACGAAGAGCGGGTGGGTACAAATATACTTTGAGCCTTTATCCTTTGTTTCTTAAATCGTGAACCAGGCCACGTTACAACCCTTCAAAAGTCCTAATTGAAGCATGGGTTAGTTCGAAAGCATACTGTTACAAAAGGTATCCTGACTCCTGTAGGGCTTTATTCTAAATCTTGTGTTGACTTGTCTTATGAAAAGTTTTCTGCTAAAAACGCATTTTTAAAAAAAAAAAAAAAACTTCGAGACAAACATAAACTTTGCATTATTCGAATATCACTGTCTGCATTTGACCCTTTTGTTTGACAGCGAAGAAATTCATACGGCGAATGTCCGGAGGAACGAAAACTCTCTCAGTAAGTCAAAATCACTTCAAGAGGATAACACTTCCATTACAAATCTCTTATCAACAAGGGGCATGACATGTCGCAGTCCAGTTAACCTGGGGCAGTCCAGTCAAGGTCCAACAGATCTTTCAAAGTTCAGTTAACCTGGGGCAGTCCAGTCAAGATTTCAAGAAATCTCTCAATATGCAGAGTAATTTGATTCAAGACTCCTTCTTCACCACTTGGGGCATTCGAATATCAAAGTGTCCAACAAATCAACTACAACATTTCCAGATTCGACTCCTGTATCCAGCCAGGGCATATCTGTTGACTACATTTCCAGACTCGATTCCTGTATCTAGCCAGGGCACGTCTGAAGAGTTTGAAGATTCGATTCCTGTATCCAGCCAGGGCATATCTACCAACTATTACATTTCCAGACTCGATTCCTGTATCTAGCTAGGGCACGTCTGAAGAGTTTGAAGATTCGATTCCTGTATCTAGCCAGGGCACGTCTGAAGAGTTTGAAGATTCGATTCCTGTATCCAGCCAGGGCATATCTACCAACTATTACATTTCCAGATTCGATTCCTGTATCCAGCCAGGGCATATCTGTTGACTACATTTCTAGACTCGATTCCTGTATCCAGCCAGGGCATATCTACCAACTATTACATTTCCAGATTCGATTCCTGTATCCAGCCAGGGCATATCTATTGACTACATTTCCAGACTCGATTCCTGTATCTAGCCAGGGCACGTCTGAAGAGTTTGAAGATTCGATTCCTGTATCCAGCCAGGGCATATCTACCAACTATTACATTTCCAGATTCGATTCCTGTATCCAGCCAGGGCATATCTGTTGACTACATTTCCAGACTCGATTCCTGTATCTAGCCAGGGCACGTCTGAAGAGTTTGAAGATTCGATTCCTGTATCCAGCCAGGGCATATCTACCAACTATTACATTTCCAGATTCGATTCCTGTATCCAGCCAGGGCATGTCTAAAGAATTCCAGATCAACACCTGCAACAACCCAGGACACATATGTGAACAACCGATTGTAGACCAACACCTGTAATAAGCCAGGAATTTATCTACATCACCACTTGGGGCATTCGAATGTCAAAAGTGTTCAAACCCGATGCAGTTTTTACACAAGCTCATCATCAGGGAGCCCTACACCGGTTCCTCTTCCAGACTTCTGAAACAAGTTTACAGATTCTTCCCAACAACGGACGTTAATCTACCGACTTGTTCAGACTCTTCTCAAACCGTTGAAAACAGTTTACGGACGCTTCTCAACAACTGATGTTGTTCTATTGCTTATTCAACTTCAAGATTTCTGGAAATAGTTCACGGGTTCTCCAAGTAAACGGACGTTAACCTATCGCTTGTTCAGATTCTTCTCAAGCTAACCACCACGGAAGATCGCGCTCGCCAAAATTCTCCCTATCCCCAGCGGAGTTCAACAAAATCCCCAGCCAAAGAATCCTCCGGAGTTCAATCCCCCTCAGAGTTTAAGTTTCAGTATCCCCAGCGGAGCCAGACCATTGAACCTTCGCCCCACAGAGTTTTAGGAAGGCAAATCTTGAGTTCCCCAGTAAAGCCTCTAGAGTTACTTCCCATCAAGCTGACGACTCTCAATCTGGCCTCCCAGCATGAGTCTACTGGTTTGGAACTCCCCAGTAGAGGTCATCAGGAATTCTCTTCCCCAGCGACAGCCAAGGATTTATCTTCCCCGGCAGCAGTCAAGATGCTTTTATCTTCAGCCATCTCGGATTCATGTATCCTCGGCAAGATTAGCTCATCAGCTTACATGCGCATTCATCCTAAACATTAATGTCACACGCATTGCATCATGCATCATAACATTGCATACAACTAATCCTTTGCCTTTTCAGGAAAGATCAGTCGACAGACACATATCATCTCCCGAGATTCATCCAGAAATAGTTCAGATGTGACCCGGACACGGCGACATTCTGATACTTATTCCAGGTTCATTCAGACGCATCAGCAGGAACCTTACGCCGGTTCCTCTTCAACTTCTCAAACTTTTGAAGACAGTTTACGGATTCTTCCCCACAACGGATGTCAATCTACCAACTGATTCAGACTCTTCTCAACTTTTGAAGACAGTTTACGGATTCTTCCCCACAACGGATGTCAATCTACCAGCTGATTCAGACTCTTCTCAACTTTTGAAGACAGTTTACGGATTCTTCCCCACAACGGATGTCAATCTACCAGCTGATTCAGACTCTTCTCAACTTTTGAAGACAGTTTACGGATTCTTCCCCACAACGGATGTCAATCTACCAGCTGATTCAGACTCTTCTCAATTTTTGAAAATAGTTTACGGACATGTCACAACAACGGATACTGCTCTATTGCTTATTCAATCTCAGATAGTTTACAGATTCTCCAGACATGGACATCAATCTGTTGCTTGTTCAGACCCCAATTCAGAGATATTCCAAAATAGGGATGCCCTTCTGATACTTGTCCACTCACCACTGACCTACAGTTCAACATGTCCAGATGGCATCTATAAGCCCATCCTCCTACCAGCAGTCGTCGAGTGGCATCTGTAAGCCCATTCTCAGATGGCATCTCTAAGGCCATCCCCCGACAAAGTTCTCTCGCACCAGATGGCATCTTTAAGCCCATCACTAAATGGCATCTTTAAGCCCATTCACCTCCACCATCACATCGACGAGCGCAAATTTTCTGGGCACATTAGTGTCCAATCTCCTTTTACCTTCAAGTCGCGAAAGGCAAACTTGCCAATCTAACTCTTCAGGTTCAAGAAGATTGGACAGGGGCAACTGTTGTACCCCAAAATTTTCCCTCGCGTTTTTCCCCAAGAAATCTCAACTTCAAGCCTTTCCTGATTCTTCAAACTGGCTCAAGAATCGGACAAACGGACTTTTCTTGACAGTCAAGCAAAATTAGGGTTTTTACTGATTTTCAGAGCTCTGGATTGTCTCATACAGTTGGCTTAGGGTTTGGATGATTTTTGGCTCAGTTTTGATCAGGCGAGCGTTATTTGGCATTTAATCAGGAGTTAGGGTTTTATGGGCATATTCTCAGAAGAATTGAAATTCCACAGTACTTTGCGGTTTATTCCGAGATTCGGGTTGAATTTGTATTGTTCATAATTTAATCAGTAAAAAGAGACAGTGGTTTGAATTCAGTACGTTTTGATTGGGCCAGTCAGATACAGTATGCAGTATTGGGTTCACAGTGTTTATGGTAAATCAGTGAAGAAGGATTGCGTTTGGTCAGTCTATTTGGATTGACTGCTGCTTTGCTTTGGATGTTGAATAAGACAGGTTTAATTGATCAATGTTGTTTTTATTTAAGTTATTTATTATTCTGAAATTGAATGATTGAAATTCATTTTTCAATTGTTTTAATTCAAAGAATTTTAAATAAATAAATAAACAATAAAGAAAATTAGAATTAATTGGATAATTTAGATTTTATTGATATTTGAATTATTCGTACAAATTATTGTTTATGATTTAAATTATGAACAATAATATACATTAATTTAGAATATTACATAGAATAAAAAACTATCCTATTTCTAATACTCTTCATTCTTCACTCCGTTTCGGTGCTCCATTTTTTATCTGCAAAAAGAAAAGAAAAGTCAGAAAGCAGTTAATTAAAGACAGTTGAAATTCGCTCATCATTAGGGGCCACTGACTGGGATCTGTTGACCCTCTCTGCAAATCACGGGATTTCTCCCGGTTCACAGAGAGGGAAGATTTTTGTTCATGAAATGCAAATGTCAAAAGTATGAGTTCCAAAATTCAAGACTGCATAGAATCTCAACTTCAAATTCAAACTAAACTGAAAAAATCCAATTTCAACTTTCTATCCAAAGCAAAAGGGAAGTTACTGTCAAAATGCCTAAGTTTACTCAAGGATTACCCAAAAGTACAATTGTTGTCAAAGTCAAATCCCAAGATATCAAAGAAATGCAAAAAATGTAGCAAATCTGTCAAAAGCAAGATGAAGATGCAGAGAAGTGGTATGCAAGCAACTTGAATCTTAAAATCATCACTTCCCATAGGCCCCTTCAGAACCAAGTACAACATAAATCATATAATAATATATTAACTGTACTTTGGAGAGGAAAAAGAGAGATAAAGAGCATAGGCAGAGTTCAGGTCTTAGGCATAGGCAGAGTTCAGGTCTTAGGCATAGGCAGTACAACAAGACAGAAAAGATATACAAAAAAGAGAATACAATGCAGCATTATTCAAAACTACACAGCATAGACAGTTACCAAAAATGGAAAAATGCCAAGAAACTTTGTAAAACTACCCAGCAAGCTTGGATCAAAGAGAAGACCAAGGTTTGAATAAAGATTGGGCGCCAAAGACCAAGAGAAAGAGGACAAAAGAACACAAGAAAACATACTGATTGAGCCAAGCACCAATATCACCTGTATAACTCAGAACTAAACCAATATAGGCCATAACCTCATACCTGTCCAGAACTACACAAGTTATCAAAACACATCTCAAATCTCATACCAGAATAATAAGAAAAAATCTGCTCCAGCCCATAAACCAGTTTAAAAGATCATGAAACCACCATCCTGTAAAATCCCATCAAACACAAGACCTCACATAACCTGCATTTTCTAAAACCATCAAACCTCAAGTTTCAAACTGATAACCTGAACAACCATCAAACACCACCTAAAACCTTGTGAAGTCCAACAACATAACACATCTCAAAAATCATAACCAGAATCACCAAAAACCATAACCTGAAAATGCCTTAACCTGCCTACTGTCAAGGAAAGAGACAGAGCTTCAAACCCATCCAAGCTGAGTTCAAAAGCATAACAACCAAATAACCACATGAACCTACAACAATCAACCCATAAACAAAACACTGAATTACCAAACTGATAAAACCAACACCCTGTCATAACCTCACAAAAACCTGAACCTGTGGAACATACAAATATATAAACTTCATACCAGCACCATGCCTATCAAACTCAAAGCCATAACATCTCAAACCTAAAAACCCTCAGTAAAGCATCATTGGGCAACGAAAACGAGTATACAGCATTCAAGAAGAAGAGAGAAATTTCATCCAGTTCAAGATAACACACAACATCCAATTCAACAAAGTATCCAAAGCAACATTTCAAGGCAAATCCATCAGGCCCTCAGTGTACACATCACTGGGCAACAAGGCAAGCATCTCAAAGCATCATAGGCAACAGTGTTCAAGAAGAAGAAGAAAGAATCACGGACAATAAATCAGAAGGGCAACATAAAAAAATACACAGTGGCACAGAAGAAGGGATAAAGAAGTGAATTTGAAAGAGGTTCTCAGTATACATCATCATAAAACCCTCACACAGCAAGAGATAAGAACGAAAATACCAGGAAAGCATCAAGAAGCAAAGACTCGTCGCCGTTCACGCCGTCCCGACCTCCTCTGCACCACTGAACCTCCGCAAACGCTTCCTCGTCCTCTCCTCCACATCAAAGGTAGTATATTTCCTTCCTCATCTCTCTTTTCATCACCTTGTTAAAACAAACGCAGCAAATACGAAGATCAGAGCATATAAATTATGACATGCAAGAATCTAAAACAAAAAACGCCTAAACCAATTCGAAACGTTGCACTAACCATCATTTGAGGACTGTCTAGTCCACATGAGAGGAGAAGAGGCGGTAGCGGGGTGGCTCAGGCAGAGAGGCATGGCTCAGAAGCTTGCGTAGAAGACGAAGAAGACGAAACTCAGTGAACGGCGCGTTACAAACCCTAAAGTCCTTTGTCTCAACTGAACAAAACCCCTAACCCTAAAATTCGTCCAAGCTAAACATGGGCCTGACCCGTCTCTAAGTCTCTCTAAAAGCCCATTAAAGTTGTTCCTGTTTCTTTTAACATACATTAAACATTAACTTTTTTTATAAACAATATTTACTTCTTTTTTCTTTGTAAAATACTAACTTTTTTTTATTTTATTTTATAAACAATGTTTACTTTTTTTATTATTCTTTGTAAAATACTAACTTAATACATTTTTATCATATGGTTAAAACATCTTTTTTAGATAGATATTTGTATATAAAAAATAATAAAATACCTTTTATCATATAATTAAATTTGAAAACATCTTCTTTTAATTAATATACATTTGTACATAACAATATATACATTTTTCTAATATTTAAATTCACAACATTTAATCAAAATACTTTTTGCAAATACATAATACATCTAATTAAAAACTTGAACATTTAAATCAAAACACTTTCATTTTCTTTTGTACATAATTAAGCATACAAATCAAAGATTCATTTAAAAACATTTCTCTAGGTCAAAAACCCTAATACGTTTCAATTCCACATCTCGCACTTGTACATAATTACACAATTCATATACATATACACTTGTACACTTACACAAATACATTCACATTGCCCTATACACATTTTTATCTTATATCTGTATATTCGATATTTACATTTTGATCGCACATTCGATTTGGTTGTAACTTATTGGATACTATAAGTCTCATCCCTTTGTACATTTATACCCCCACTCCCGGACACTACTTTGTAATAGCGTAGATTTTACATTCCGCAATTTACAGTTTTCAATTATACCATGGTTAGACCTAGGGTTTGTATGTACATAAAATCAAACGCTAGATAACCTAATACAAGACAAATACATGTAATCAATACACAATCACAGTTGCACCCCCTAGGGTAATCTCACATGTTGCCTTCCAAAATGGGCCATGCTTGCACGTCGAGTATCTTTGGCAAAACAAAATCAAATGATCATAAGTCTCAAAATGTTGCCTAAAACGGAATGATCATAGTCCCTTCAAAACAAATTGCCAAAGACACTTGGCATCATTGCATTCATGGTCCATACGATGACCCGCGCCCGTCCCGAATAAACTTCCTAAACGCAAGATTGTCTACCAATGTCAATGGTAGAACAAAATTGTTAAAAGGGGTTAAAACATGACAAAAAACCTTTGAGTACAATAGGGTAGACAAAAACTCTTAGTTACTTGAGATCAAACTTGCAAAAACACTTGCCTTATTTTCAAAAACCACAATCCACAACACTTTCAAACAAACTCTCAAAAACATTTGAAAACATCTTTTCGAAAAGATTCACACTTTTGTAAAACACTCAAACACGAGTCAAATACATTAGTTGCCTAAGATAAGGCATCTTTTTCCAAAACATTTTCAAAAAGCACCCACACACACACCATTTTCAAAGCAATCGAAAAACAAGGCAAGTGATCTAAAAACCAAGTAACTAAGAGCCCATGGATAACCATGGATGAAAAGGGTGCTAATACCTTCCCTTTTCATAATCTACCCCCCGAACCCACGAAATATCTCAAAAAAGGTTTTTGCTGTGCTTTTTAACCTTTCCTTTAGGATAAAATAAAAAGTCGGTGGCGACTCTTGCTCAACCGCACAAGTGCGAATACGAACGCAAAACACTAGTCAGTTCTCCCACCGTATCACACTATGGTATGATGTTATGATGTTATGTACATGTATGCAGAAGTAGGCAAGTGTATATACAGACAATCATATTCACACAAAGCAGACAAGTCCTTAGGTTTAGGCTTGCATGGGATTTGTAGGTAAGTACCCTCTTGAAGTTAGTTGGCTCAACCTGTCCTAAAATAGAAACCGGGTTCTAAGGAGCTCAATATCATTGGATTATTTTCTGTGTTTATTGTTTTGGTTTAGCCACTTAACTGGCGACCAAAATATTCCAAGTAAACAATCCTCAATGAGTGTAGTATCGAGTATCTACCAACTTCGGACTGCACCAAAGTCGGTCATCTCACTACCCCTAAAAAGGCCAAGATGGTCAAGCAAGGTTCTAAGAGTTCGTTAGTGCTTCACGACATCACTCAGTGGCCCCGTATTCTCTTTGATTAACTCAAAGGCTACCGGTACCCACAAATGTGTCACACTAACGTAGCCACTGCTTCAACCATGTTGGTATACCCCGCACAGTTCCCTCACAGTTTATTGCTACTTACCTAAAAGGTTCCCCCAAATCCGGGTGTAGGATTTAAAACAAACCCAAACAAGGAACCCAAAAAGTAAAGCAATCAAAGCAATTAAGGTAAGCATGTAAAGGTGATCTAAAACCCTAAGGTATCCCCACTTTTAAAAATGTCCCCAGCAGAGTCGCCAGTTCTGTGATACGGTGGGAGAACTGACTTGGGATTTTGCGTTTATTTTCACACTTGTTCGGTTTAGCAAGAGTCGCCACCGACTATTTATTTTATCCAAAGGAAAGGTCAAAAAGCACAGGAAAGACCTTTGAGATGTTTTCTTGGACGGGGGGGTAGATTATAAAAAGGGAAGGTGCTACCACCCTTTTCATCCATGGTTATCCATGGGCTCTTAGTTACTTGTTTTAGATCACTTGCCTTTGCTTTTCAATTGTTTGAAATGGTGTTTCGTGTGTGTGGTTTTGAAAATGTTTTGAAAAAGATGCCTTGTCTAGGCAACCTTTGTAATGATTCTTGTTTGAATATATACAAAGGTGTGTGTCTTTTTGAAAAGATAATTCAATGTTTTGAAAGTTGTGTTGTGAAGTGTGTTTGAAAAATGGCAAGGATGTTTTGCAAGATTTTTGATCAAGTAAGTAAGAGTTGTCTACCCTATTTTACTCAAATATTTGTTCTTATGTTTTTAACCCTTTTAACAGTGTTGTTTCACCATTGTGTTTGATGAACAACCTTGCGTTAGGATGTTAAACGGGACAGACACAGGTCATCGTATACAATCATTGAAGGCAACTTGTGAGACGCTCTAGCAATTTTGTAAGGGATGAGATCGTTTTATCGAAGGCAACATCGAGGGTCATCGAGGGACTACGATCTTTGTTTATCGAAGGGAAATTTGCTAGAGTGTCTCATACTCGAGAGACATGATTGCATTTTCCGAAGCAGGAAGCGAGATTACCCTAGAGGTGCAAGTGTGAATGGTGTATTGATTTTCATGCATTTATCTTGTATTAGGTTATCTAGCAGTTGATTTTGAATCTTCGCATACAAACCCTAATTACTATATAGTATATGGAAAGCGATAAATTGCGGGAATTTAAAGTCTAAGTTATTACAAATGAGTATCTGGGGATGGGGGTACAAATGTTTACAAATGGGGATGAGTCTCATCGGAATAGTTATGTCCAAGTATTATGTTACAACTAAATTGAACTTGTCGCTTTCTCAATGTAAAATTGTAAAAAAATAAAGAGAATCAAAAGTATTGTGAGATGAATATGGTTATTTACAAATGATCAAATAAAATATTAACCTAATGAAAATTAAGTGTTTATTATTATTTTTGTGTTTTTGTTAGTTATATATAAATAAAGGGTTTTAAAGAAAAAAGAAAGAATTATTTAACTTAATGAAATTCTTTTATTTATGTATGTTTATTTAAAATGTAATAATTGTTAGAAGAAAAATATTAAGAAAATTTATACAAAATATATTTTTTAACAATAAGAGAAAAAAGAAGTATATTGTAAAAAAAAGAAAGTAATTGATAAAAAAAGGATTAGTTCAACAAAAATGACAATGACGGGCCTAATGATTAGTATGGCCCAAGTAAGTAAAAAAAATACAAATAAAATTGGATTTAAAGGGGGGGGGGGGGGGGGGGGCGGTGTAGGCGCCAAACGTGTTTGGGCTTCAGTTTCATTGTTGGGGCGAAGGCCCATCTGAGGCTTGACAAATTTTTTTAGGGTTAGAGTTTTGTTTTAGGAATTAGTTTTTTCAGTTTGTTAACGGCGCTGCTCCTCTCATCTTCGTCGTCTTCGCCTATCTCTAACCCCAAGAGCAACTGATGTCCTCTCCCCTCTCCTTAGGCTACCAGAATATTACCTCCATCTTCCTCTCTCCGCGACTATACAAGGCGGGGATTCGAAAGGGTACGCGTTTTCTTTACAGTTTAAGTTCGTGCATGTTTATCGTTTTACAAGGCTTTAACCTTTGATGTTTATGACATGGTGATGCAGTGATAGTTTGAGATAATAGACCATGCCTTTGGAGATTTGTTCTGTAAGACAATGGAAGGAGAGGAACACGGGATTGGTGGTGCTCTCAGGTGTCCAAGGTGGGAGGAGGAGCGTGATGATAACAATTGCTAGCTCACCTTTCTGGTATCTCTGTATCTTTCTCTTTGAATCGTTTGATGATGATGTATACTCTGAAAAATCTATATCAATCTGCTTCTGAATATTCTCTTCTTCTTCTCTTTTGCTATGATGATGAATTCTACTGAGATGTTACTATTGTTGTCGATTTGGCTTATGATTTGTTGATGATGAACATACATATTCTGAAACTTATTTGCTATTGTCGATTTGGTGTTTGGATCTTTTGTGATAATGAATTTGAACTGAAAAAGGGCTATTTGTTGTTCTTAATCTGGATGTTGAAACAACACTAGCTTGATGATTTTGTTTTGAGATCGTATTTGTTAGTTTAGGCAGTTTTGACCTTTTTGAAGGGAGACTAGTGTTTTGGAAGGAAAGCTTGAGTTTTGGAAGGCTTGCTATTTTTTGTGAGGCCTGTTTGGGTTATTCTTAAACTTGCAGTTTTGCAGGTTTGAATAGGTTTGTGTTTTTGCAGGTTTGGAAGCAGGTTTGATTTTAGGCAGTTTTGCAAGTTTGATAACTTGCAGTTATGCAGGCCACAGGTTTGGTGTTTTGGTAAGGCAAGTTGTCTTGCTTTTGCAGGTTTGCTATTTTTTGTGAGGCCTGTTTGAATGGTTTTAGGCAGGTTATGCAGTCTAACAGTTTTGAAGGCTTGTGTTTGAACATGTTTAGCAGTTTGAAGGTTTTGAAAGCAGGCTGTCTTGTTATGCTTGTGTTTACAAGCAATTTGATAACTTGCAGGTTGTGTTTTTGTTGTGCAAGTTTGTATGGTTCTGAGGCAGTTTTTGCTTCTGGTTTGCATTCAGTTGCAGTTTGTGGCTCTCTCCCCTTGAACTGTTAAAAACTGTTCTATTTTTTTTCTTTCTCATTGCTTTTTGTACAGCCTGCCAAACTGCAAAACCTACTTTACTCTCCCTTTCTCTCCCTACAAAAGCACTTTTAAATTGCTTATTATATCTTTATTCTGAAAAGTTTTGTTGGCCAGAACATGATGAGATGTTTTGACAAGCCTGCTTGCTTGTATCTTGGTTCTTCTCCTGCATTCTGTACCTTCTTCCAGATTTCCTGCATTGTTCTTTTTGATAGCTTGTGTACAGTTTTTTCTGTTTTGACAGCTTTGTGTACTTAGTTTGCTTTTTGAAACTTAGTTTGGCAGTTCAGTTTGACATTGTGTGCAGCCTTGTGCCTTCTTTGTGTGCAGCCTTATGCCTTGTATCTTTTCATTTAATTGATTGTATGCTAATTATTTTACTTTCCTCTTTGTGAACCAAGAAGAGAAATCTTCTTGTGATTTGCAAAGAGGATAAGAAAAACATGATGAAACCAAAAACAATTTGATTCCGGCCAACAAGCTTTAATGATGATCTTTTTTTATTTATCTGCTTAAAACTGCTTTTCAATTTATCTGCACTGATTTCTTTTTCTTCTGTCCTTTGCAGGTAATTATCAGTTGAATAATGGAAGAAATAATAGAAGATAGAAGATTTCAAGAAACTTAGGATTTAGATTTATTTTCTTTTCATTTATTGTAATAAATATTATTGTAAACACTGTAAATAAATTTACAATATTCGAATAACATTTGTAATAATGTTTGAAATAAATAAATAAAAATCTTTGTCAAATAAGAATTCTTTACTGTCAAATATTTCCTTCTTTCCTTTGCACTGTCTATTTAATTATTTAAATCTCTTAAATTAAAACAACTGGAAATGCATCCCAATAATTTTAACTCAGATAAAATAAATAATCAACAAACTTTGCAGTCTCACAACCTTGCATTAACCACAATACGCCCTGCATTCCAATTAATCATATGCTTTGTACAGCTAAACAAACAAACATCCATACACCTTTCACTTCACTGATCAAACCAATGCTTCAAAGTTTCAATCAAAAGCCTCAACTACTATCCCAGATGTTTAGGATTCGAGAAACAAACAGCAATCTTGAACAAGCGTAAAAACAATGTAACAGTCAATTGAAATATTGTGGATTCAATTTCTTCTGAGAAATACGAGTGAAAAACCCTAATTCCAGACTTGTCATCAAAGAAAAGTCTGCTTGATCAATTCTTGAGCCAATCTCAACCCAATCAATGGAAACCCTGATTTTGGACTTGTTGTCAAAGAAAAGTTTGTTTGATCTATTCAAAAACAATGAAACCCTAATTCTGGATTGACTGATAAAGAAAAGTCTATTTGACCAATTCTTGAGCCAATCTTGAAAAGTCAGGGAAAATCCTGAAGTTGTGATTTCTTGTGAAAAAAAGGGAGGGCAAATTTTGGGGTACAACAGTTGCCCCTGTTCAATCTTCTTGAACCTGAAGAGTTAGATTGGAAATTTTGTCGTTCGCGACTCGAAGGTAAAAGAATGATTGGACACTAGAGTGCCCAAAAAATTTGCACTCGTCAAAGCGTAGTTGAGGGAATGGGCTTAAAGATGCCATTTGGAGATGTGACAGAATCTTGGTGGCGATGGGCTTAAAGATGTCGTCCAAGAATGTTTGTTGAACTGTATGTCGTAGGTGAGTGGGTGGGTATCAGAGAGGTATCCATGTTTGGAATATCTCTGAGTTGGGGTTTGAATAAGCAATAGATTGACATCCATGTTGGTAAGCATTCGTAAACTGTTTTCAAAAGTTGAATCTGAACTGTTTTCAGAAGTTGAGTCTGAACAAGCGATAGATTAACATCCGTGTTTGGAGAATCCGTAAACTGTTTTCAGAAGTCTTGAAGTTGAATAAGCAATAGATTAGCATCCATGTTTGGAGAATCCGTAAACTGTTTTCAAAAGTTGAGGTCTGTATGAGTAGCAGAATGACTTCCGTGTTTGGAGTGTATCTGAGACTGTAACTGTATTGGAATTTTGAATGAATATCAGAATGACTGCCGTGTCTGGAGTGTATCTGTATTGTATCTGAATTTGAGATTTGTATGAGTAGCAGAATGACTTCCGTGTTTGGAGTGTATCTGAGACTGTAAATGGGATTAGAATAAGTGACAGAATGACTTCCATGGCGATAGCACTAGGGAGAATCAAGTTGCTGGTGTAAGGGACAGAATGGCATTCGTGTCTGGAGCGTATCTGAACTTGTGGTTGATAGTTGAATCTGAATGAGAGATAGAATGGCCGCCGCGTCTGGAGCGTATATAGTCTGTATCGGGTTGCTGAAGTCTGAATGAGTATTAGAATGACCACCGTGTCTGGGGTGTATCTGTACTGTGTCTGGCTAATTGTTAACGATAGCCTTTTAATCGTATCCTGAAAAGGGTAAAATGTTAGCCAAAACATAAAGTCATGTTGCATGATATGTATGATGCAATGAACTGTAATTCATCGATGTTTATGATATGGATGTAATGGATGCGCATGTAAGCTGAGTAGCTGTATTACTGAGGAAAATAAATCCTGGATAATGAAATCTTTGACTGCTGTCGGGGAAGGTAAATCCTTGACTACTGCTGGGAATTGAAAATCCTTTGATCGTTGAAAATGAGAAGTCCTGGGACCACTGTTGGGGAAATCAGGAGTTTGGGTTGTATGCCAATCTACTGGGGATTCCTGTTTTGAGGAGATCTTCACTGGGAATATCTGAATACTTTGTAAGGATTTGAGAATGAGAGTCTTCACTCTGCTTGGGGAATTAGAACCTTGTGGGGAATAGCCATACTGTTGAAAAGTAGCTATCCTGTCGGAGAGTAAAACTCAGGATTCTGGAAAAAGCTTATTCCTGTCTGGAAGAAGTTCAGGTTTAGGTTGTATGCCACTTTAAGGATGAGAATCTTCATTCAATCTACTGGAGAAGCCAAAATGAGAATCTTCATTCAGGTCTTGGGGCAGAAGGTTGGGTGCATGCCAATCTCTTGAGGTTTCAAGGATGACAATCTTCATTCTTGAGAGAAACAAATTTTTAGGAGCTTCAGTTGTCCGTTATTCTGTTGGTGGATATCAGGAGTTTTGGAGTATACCAATCTCTTGAGGTTTCCAGGATGAGAATCTTCATTCTGTTAAGGGTCAGGAAATTGGGAGTATACCAATCTTCTGAGGTTTCAAGGATGAGAATCTTCATTCTGTTAAGGGTCAGGAGGTTAGGAGTATACCAATCTTCTGAGGTTTTAAGGATGAGAATCTTCATTCTGTTAAGGGTCAGGAAGTTGGCAGTATACCAATCTTCTGAGGTTTTAAGGATGAGAATCTTCATTCTGTTAAGGGTCAGGAAGTTGGGAGTATACCAATCTTCTGAGGTTTTAAGGATAAGAATCTTCATTCTGTTAATGGTCAGGAAGTTGGGAGTATACCAATCTTCTGAGGTTTTAAGGATGAGAATCTTCATTCTTGGGAGAAACAGATTTTTAGGAGCTTCAGTTGTCCGTTATTCTATTGGTGGTTATAACTTCCAACAGGTGATGAAGGAATTTTTAATGACGATCGTAACTTCCAACAGGTGATGACATAAAATTTTAACGACCATGAATTCCAACAGGTGATGAAGGAATTTTTGATGACGACCGTAACTTCCAGCAGGTGGTGAAGGAAATTTTTAACGACCGTGCAACTTGGAATGTAATTTGTTTTGGAGAATAAATCCTTGATAAATGTTGGGTAAATAAACCCATGACTGCTAGTCTGCTAGAGAGGTGATTACCTTCTCGAGGACGCTTGAATTTCTTTTCAGAAAGATTTCGGAGAGGTTCATCACTGCCCCTATTATCAGATGTTTGTGGCACTGCCAGGAAACTTGGACTGTACGTAACCCTTTGATGAGATTGACGTTTAAATGCCCCAAGTGATGGTGAGGGAGACTTGCCCCAGGTTATCCTGCAATTGAGAGATTTCTTGAAATCTTGACTGGACTGCCCTAGGTTCACTGGACTTTGAAAGATTTGTTGAAATCTTGACTGGACTGCCCCAGGTTTACTGGACAATACCATATCAAATCCCCTTTGTTGATAGGAGATTTTTGTAATGGAAGTGTCATCCCACTTGAAGTGATTTTATTCACCGAGAGAGTTTTCGTTCCTCCGAACATTCACTGTTGTGAATTTCTTCGCTGTCAAATAAATAAACATGTGCAAACAACGATATTCAAATAATGCAAAGTTTATGCTTGTCTCAAAGTTTTGAAAAATGCGTTTTTTAGCAGACTTTTTATAAGACAAATTCAACACAAGATTTAGGGCAAAGCCTTACAGGAGTCAGGATACCTTTTGTAACAGTATGCTTTTGAACTAACCCATGCTTCAATTAGGACTTTTGAAGGGTTGTAACGTGGCTTGGTTCACGGTTTAAGAAACAAAGGATAAAGGCTCAAAGTATATTTGTACCCACCCTCTCTTCGTAATGTCCTTCAATCCTAAACTCAGTTAATTGTGCGTCGAACTCTATTCGAGTTTGGAACGACATCTTGGTGATGGTCCACACAAGTTGAATTTTATGGAAGGTAGTCATCATTTTTGCAACATTTTTTATGTTGTTGAGGATTTATAATGACCTTTTTCTTTTGATTCGTTATCCCTAATTTTTGCGTGACTGTTCTGGTTTTCGAGATTACAGTCAGCGGGATGCCCCAACTTTCTTAAGCCTCCTTTGTAGGTTTTGGCTCAGCGGGATTTTCTCTTTTGAGATATAACGAATGCCTATGAGATAGGGAACCATCACTATCTTTTGAGGTCATTCGTTGTATTACGAACTGAGATTTTGCGACTTCAATGCACATCTTTTGAATTAATTGAGACTAACCTGCCCCAGGTTTTAATCAAAGGTTTCAATTTGTGTTTAAAACAGAAAACTTCTACTTCTTTGGCTCAAAGGGGGTTCTAAGTGCTTGTATTTGACATCGGCAGGAGGATACTGCTCGTCAAAATAATCATTATCAGATACTTGATCATTGATACACCCAGCCTGGGTACTCCTAGCTTCTCCAATCTGATTCTCGTCTTCCTCAGATGAGTCTTCCACTAACGGGATCTGACGAACCAACTCTTTGAACCTTATGTTGATCAGGGCTTTCCTCTTTGGCTTCTTTTTAGCTGCTAGAAACGCCATCAAGTCTTGTTGCCCCTTGGCTAGGGTTAGAAGAGTATCCTGGAACTGAGAGTTTTGTGCTTGTAAGTCCTTCACTGGTTTCTCTAGATCCATCTTGCTGAAATAAACAACAGAAAGATAAGGAAACTTGTTATGTGAAAACTTGTCATGCTATGATGCATGGAATATGTATATGCAAATGATTTCAAGAATTTATGAAATTTAAATATGTATAGATAAAGAATGAAAAAACGTCAAATTTCATTAATTAGTTCAAAATGATTACGAAATACCCCTTGAGCTTACAAAATAACTTTCTAAGATAAAAAGACCAAACACATCCTCTTCGGCGCAAGATAGGCGTTAACACTTTGCTCTTCATGTAGTTGCTTTGTAAGTTATAAGACCCTCTTCTCGCTAGCGTAGAATTGAGCTTCGAAAGTATCTCATTATTCCTTTATCTGAATCCAACCCTTTTGCAAGTCTTCAAGAGAAGTTGGCATGTTGGGATGGAGGATAATGTACGGGACATTTCCTTCAACCACAGGTTCCATGATAACTGGTAAGATGGAGGGATAAGGCATCATAAGTTTATGAGCACGAGCTCATACCCACCTAAGATAAGGTTCCAGTGGAATATAATTCTTGTGTCCCAGCGTCTTGCTATCCACTTTTCTTACAATCCTCCAAGCTCGTATAAACCTCTAACGGTGGCCTTGATCGTCGCTCTCGTAGTTGAATACCACTCCTTGGATGAGCATACCATGCGGACCATCTCTCCAGGCATAACCAAAATATTGTAAGGCTAAGCAAGGGTTGTAAGTGATACCTCCCCTAATGCCAAGCAAAGGGACATTAGGGAATTCCCCACAATAGCCGATGATAGTAACGTTCTCCAAGGATCGAGAACACCAATGAATATCTGAATATCTGAGCGTCATCAACCTATGGGACCACCTCAAACCTTGATCATTCTTTAGCACAGACCTGGGAAGATGCGAAATAAACCATCTAGCCAAGAGATGAGTGAAACACATGAGGACCCTATCTTCCTTATAGTGCGAGAGTGAAAAAGAATGTAGGATATCTCCCAACAAATTAGGCACCGGATTGCGAGACATGAAGAGTTTGACAATGTTTACATCTATAAGTTGGTCAGGGTTTGTAAACAAAACCATACCATAGATGAGAAGGGCCAAGATTTCTTCAAAAGCTTGTAAATACAAAGAGTTCCAACAATCTTGAACTTTCTCAAACAAGAACTTGACTAAGAAACCTTTGACACCACTCCTTGTTTCCCAATTAGTCGTGACATCAGATTGTTGCAAGTGTAGTGCTCGGGCAATCTCTTCAGGTTTTGGATCTCTTTCCGTACCATTAAAGGGTAGTTGATTGACAATGGGAATCCTCAAGAGTTGAGAGAATTCTTCTAGAGTAGGTACAAGCTGATAATTGGGAAAAGTGAAGCAATGGTGTAGAGGATCAAAGAATTGGAAAAGCACCTGCATCATATCTTCATCAGTGTTGGAGGTGTGATACGGTGGCAGAACCGACTGTTAATACTGGTTTACGTTTTTTGTTCGCAAAATGTCGCGGTAAGCAAGAGTCACCATTGACTTTTATTTTATCCAATCAGGAAAAGGAAAAAGAGCAGAAAAAACCTTTTTCGAGATATTTCTGAGTAAGGGGGGAAGATTATAGAAAGGGAAGGTGTTAGCACCCTTTCTATTAGTGGTTTTCCACGGGCTCTTAGATACTTGATCATTTTGAAATTTCTTGTGTGTGCTTGTTTTGAAAAGTTTTGTTTTACTTCGTGTTAACCCTTGTTTCTATCCTCAAGAGTGTTACGAAGTTGTTTTAGAAAACTTTGTTTTGAAAGTGTTGGTGTGAAAAAAAATTTGTTTGTTTGAGCAAGTACCTAAGAGTTTTCTACGTACTCGAAAAAAGTCTGTTCGTTTTCCTTTTAGACAATGCTATCCCATTATTGAGAAATAGGTAGCATCATCGTTGGATTTTTAGGGACAAGTACGACCACAAAAGCAATGTTACGAAATGTTAGTAATCATCCTAAAGCCTTAAAGATCTTTTTCCGAGGCAACATCTGAATGGGTCATTTTAGATCTTTCGGGGCTAGAGGACAACCACTAACAAACCCTATACTTCATGATCGTTTACCGAAGGCAACCAGAGTGGAGTAAACCCTAGGAGCGAGCATGTGCGAGTGTAATTTTCAGTTAATTTATCTTTGCACATTTAGGGTTTTCTACTGTATTAATTTTCAGTTTGCCTTTCCATACAATCCTATTAACATCTAGGCAATTTATAGTTTGCGGAAATTAAAAGTGAGAAAGTTAAAGTCCTAGCTATTACAGGGCTGTTGCAGATACATAATTATTTTGACCGAAAATAAAGATGCGGAATTGAAACCCTAATTACTATTAAAAACTCGGAGCTGTTACAATAATAGAAAAAGGAATTAAAAATGCGCGCGGTGAATTAAGCACGAGAAATAATTAAGAAAACTAGAAAATCTAATTCAGAAAATTTAGGTTAGTTTTTTGAGAAAAAATAATTAGGTTATGTACAAAATTAAACCCTAATTCTAATTATTTTTAATTATGAAAAGAATTAAATTGCCCTAATTTTAATTAATCTAATTAATTAAGGAAATAAAAAAAATTATGAATAAAAAATGATTTTTAATGTTTTTTTGTGATTTTTTGATTTAATGATAAAAAATGATTTTTGAGTTATTTTTGTGAAAATAAATAATTAATCAAATAATTAAAAAAAGAAAATAAAGAGAAAAGAAGAAATTGGGCCTGTGATGAAAGCTGAATGGGAGGTGTCAAGCCTGAATTTCATTGAGCCCAAATCCTTTGGCCCAATCAGGCGTTTGGATCCAGTGCTGGCCACATTTGAGGGTTTATCATGGTCTGCATGTGTTGAGTGTTAGATCTGGATATGATGAGATCTCGTGGTATGGTGATGGAAGTGCATGAGGAGCGCGCAGGGACCTGGAGCATTGGCTCTAAAGACACAAATTAGTGAAAATTAACCTTGCAAAAGGGCTGATCGAACCCACCCCCTTTTGGACTAAAGCCTTATCATGCCCTGCCTTGCCAACTGAACCAAGCGTGTTAATTTTTAACAAAATAATACAAAATAAATATAGGGAAAATAAAGATCTATGGCCACATGTCAAAAACTTGTGCATTATAGGTTCCCAATGGTTTGATTGGACGAGTCAGTGAGCACCACGCCATCACCTTCTTCAGTGATCCGTCGTTTTAGATGGGGAACTTTTACCTACAGCATTATTCCGTCACTATAGGTTGTAGTGACGGATTTTGTTCGTAACTAAAAACCTGTAAAATTCAAAAATGAAGCACAAGCAGAATAAATTCAAACTAAAGGCATGAATCAATTGCAAATCATATCCTGAGCATGATAGTACCCCTAATTTTGTCTAATTTTGCCTTTATATAGAATTCCCAATTTGAGACCTCAAAACCCTAACAATGGCATCATGCCATTCCTGCACTTAAACTTTAATCAAACTAATAAAAAACATTGCAAATATGATAGCAAGCATGGATATATGATCAAAACGTGTTTATGAAGGATAAATCATTGAAAGCGAATCTTGAAAAAAGATGCAAACCGTGGCACTGTGAGGCGTGATTTCTGAAAGTTTTAAGGCTTGAGGATGATTGGAATGGCTTCAGAAGATGTCCAGGAACGAATTGCTGGCCTTGGAATTGCTTGAAACGGCCTGTAGAATCGAAACCGACCTGCACTTTTTAGACAAAAAATTGAGACTTGTCCTCCTTCTTTCACAAACCCAATCCTCTTTTTTTTTTTGCCTTGAGAATGTTATGTCCTTATATTGGATGAATTAAGTCAATAAAAACTAATCATATCTTTGCAAATTATGGAGATTTGGTTTCATTCTTTGTCTTGTATGATTTGATTCCAAAATAGACCAAATTAAGATATTTTCCAATCAATTGGCTCTTGCATGAATTTTTTGATTTGCTATCTGTCCATGGACTCATAATATGCTCATAAAATCAAATCTTTGATTTTATTTGATTATTCTACTATTTAAATTGATTTATTTTACTTTAAATGAATAAAAATTAAAACAATGGGCCATCTTAGGAACAAGTTTCAAACAAGAAAACATGGGCCCATTTAGAAAAAAAAGTCATTTTGATCAATGTTGACTTCATGCACATTTCCAAAAATTGGTAAACTTTGACAATACGTATCTCCATCAATTTTAACCCTAGAGAGGTGTTCTTGGAGTTTTTAGAAATATTAGGATGTTCCCTAAACAACACTTTTGGTTTCATCTCAATTGGGTCTTGCATGTTCATGTAAGGAGCTTTGCCCCAAAAGGTGTTTTTGTTGACTTTTCAAAAGGACCTATAATATAGAAATTCATATCTTTTGATGAGTGCATATTTTGAACTTGTGGGATGAAGATGAGTTGTAGGGAATTGAATCCTCTTCAAAATGAGTCTTGGATGGAAAATTTATGATAAAGTATGAAGAAGTTATGCCTGGTCAAAGTTTGGTTGACTTTTCTTGAGAAACCCTAATTTAGCCACTTTTGGGTTTTGATGAATTTGGGGGCATTCCTTGAGGAATCGTGATCAACCCTTGATAAAATGATGGATACCACTTCAAAATGTTGATGTTGACCAAAAACCTTGAAGTTTGACTGTATATGGGCCACAGTTGACTTTTGACTTAGTATAGTTGATTTTCAAGCATCTAGGCAATTGACTGGGCAAACTTCTTGTGCAAGGAATGAAACTTGACATGGATGATCTTGAGAATATATTAGGACCATGGAAAGAATTTGGGACCCTTGGAATTCAACCATCTTGATGAGGAGTGAAACCCTAGTTTGAAGCTTGTTGCCTTAGGAGGAGGATTTGTCTGGCCAATCCTTAGTCATCCTTGAGCAATTGAGGACCTCTAGAGGCATGTCTTGAATAAAATGAGAGGGAAAATTTTGGGGTACAACAGCTTCCCCTGTTCAATCTTCTTAAACCTGAGGATGTAGATTGGATGTCTGCCTTTCGTAATCTGAAGGTGGAAGATGATTGAACACTAGAGTGCCCAGAAATTTGCACTCGTCTGAGATGGTGCTGGACTGTGTAGGTAGTATCGGGAATGGGCTTACATATGCCATTTGGAGGAGATGACGGAAGGTCACCGAAAATGGGCTTAAAGATTCCATCTGGAAGATATGACGGAGAATCGTCGTAGATGGGCTTAAAGATGCCATCTAGAGGATGTTGATTTCCCGAGATATTACTTTGATGAGAATTCTTGTTCCTGTCGTTGAGGAGGAATCTGCTGAGCAATGTTGGTCTCTGTCTTGGGAGAAATGGAATTTTAGGAACTTTAGTTGTCTGTTACTCTACTGGGGAATCATCTCTTAGTCGAGGAGATGAAAATGAACTGCTATTTGGTCGTGCTCCAGACCTTATAGTGATTTGCTGAGGATAATAAGAATGATTGCTATCTGGTCGGGCTCCAGGTTTTATAGTGACTTACTGGGGAGATGAGTTTAAACTTGCTATTTGGTCGTGCTCTAGGCTTTGCAATCTCAAAAACTGTTATCTGATCGTGCTCCAGGCTTTAGAAGGAATTAAGTGGTTATCCGGCCACATCCGGGTTTCAACTTGAATTTAAGGCCTACTAACACCCGGTTGTTTCCAGGCTTCAATAGTAATTGGCCGAGTAAACTGCTATCTGGTCGAGTTCCAAGCTTCGCAGTACCTCATACTGTTATCTGGTCGTGCTCCAGGTTTCACAGTGTCTCTTGCCGCTATCTGGTCGTGCTCCAAACTTCACAGTGTCTTATACCATTATCTGGTCGTGCCCCAGACTTCAGTAATTTGGAGAAATTAAGATATTATTCGGTCGATTTCCGGGCTTCATAGATTTAATTTGGGATATACCACTATCTGGTCGATTCCAGGCTTTGTAGTATTTTGTACTGTTATTCGGCCGTGCTTTAGGCTTCACAGTATGATGTATTGTTGGTTGACTATTATCCGGTCAGTTTCCGGGATTCATAGCTTTTTTAACTGGAATAGAAATCTTAGTATCAATTTGACTGAACCAGGGAAAGGTCTCGAGTTGTCTTCAATTGGGAGAGAAATCTTAGTATCAATTTGACTAAACCCAAGAGAGGTCTCAGATTAACTTTGACTGGCATAGAAATCAGGGGAATATTAGCGGCGATTCGGCTGACCCAGACGAAAGTCTTAGAACATCTTCAACTAGAATATAAACCTTAGTGTCGGTTTGACTGAACCAGAGAAAATCTTGAAAAGTGTTGGAATATCTTCAATTGGAATAGAAACATTGGTGTCAGTTTGACTGAACTAGAGAGAACTTGTGAGAACTTGATTGCATCTTTCCCCTAAAGGTAAAGAGTTACTTGTATGTAATGTCATGATGTATGAAATGTATTGAGTAATGATGTTCTAAAAATAAATGAGATTGTGTTGTATAATATGTATGCACATGCCATGATGTATGGATATGCAGTGTTATTGTGATATTCTCTAGTTGGGGAAATAAATCCGGGACTTCTGCTGGAGAGTATAAGGAGTTGAGTTCTTCGTTTCCGCTGGGGATAGTGACTGAAGATGATTAGCTGGGGATTTACATCCATTCTGCTTGAGATCATTCGGCTGGAGGAGACTCTGTCTGAGAATAATCTTGTGGGGGAATGACTCTGTGGGGAAGAGAGATACTCTGTTGGAATAACTGTTGATTTGGAGAAATAAACTCAGTTGGGGATGAACTTCCATTGCTGGAGAGAAGCACTCTGTTGGAGATTGAGCTTCCGCTGTCAGAGAAATAAACTCTGCTCAAGAGATGGCTTTATAAATTGCTCATGGTTATAAAACTCGGTTGGGGAATGCATATATCAGCTTTCTGAAGGAACCTGCTGGGGAAGTAATTCCTGCTTGGGGGTACGGAGGTCAGACCTTGGTTGTCTCGGCTCTGTGGGGAATATAGGTATCACTGGCTTGTATGTGATAGTGACTTTGCTTCCAACTGTCTCTGCCCCTTGTACCATGCTGGAAAAAGTACATGCAGAGATTTTGTGGATGGATCTATGTCGTGATGGTACTTGAACATGTATTTAATGAGTGCCAGGATGACATCCATCTCTGGATCGTATCTGAATTATACTTGAAACATATGTTGAATGAGTGTCAGAATGACATCTGTCTCTAGATCGTATCTGAACTGTATTTGAAACATGTGTTGAATGAGTGTCAGAATCACATTCGTCTCTAGATCGTATCTGAACTGTATTTGAAACATGTGTTGAATGAGTGTCAAAATGACATCCGTCGCTGGATCGTATCTAAACTGTACTTAGAGGAGAATCTGGAGTAAGTATCAGGATAACATTCGTCTCTGGATCGTACCTGAACTGTTTCTAGAAGAGAAATCTGGAATAAGTACTAGGATAACATCTGTCTCTGGATCGTACCTGAACTATTTCTAGAAGAGAAATCTGGAATAAGTACAAGGATAACATCCTTCTCTGGATCGTACCTAAACTGTTTCTAGAAGAGAAGTCTAGAATAAGTATCAGGATAACATCTGTCTCTAGATCGTACCTGAACTGTTTCTAGAAGAGAAATCTGGAATAAGTACCAGGATAACATCCGTCTCTAGATCTTACCTGAATTGTTTCTCAATGTATAAAAATCTTGAATAAGTAGCAAAATGACATCCGTATCTGGATCGTATCTTAATTGTTTCTCGATGTATGAAAATCTTGAATAAGTAGTAGAATGACATATGTATCTGGATCGTACCTGAATCGTTTCTCGATGTATGAAAATCTTGAATAAGTTACAGAATGACATCTGTATCTGGATCGTGTCTGAATTGTTTCTTGATGTATGAAAATCTTGAATAAGTAGCAGAATGACATCCGTATCTGGATCGTATCTGAACCGTTTCTCGATGTATGAAAATCTTGAATAAGTAGCAGAATGACATCCATATTTGGGTCGTATCTGAACCGTTTCTCGATGTATGAAAATATTGAACAAGTAGCATAATGATATCTATATCTAGACCGTATCTGAACCTTTTCTCGATTCTGGTGCTCTTGATGAATGTTGATCAAGGTATAAGTCTTCCACTGATAGACAGGTGACGGGACATAGTCGTACGTTTTAAATCCCTAACTTTTTCCTAGATCGCCCTTTTGGGTTTTCAGTCCACTGGGATGCTTTTTTCAAGTTTTCGACTTGTCGGGTGTACAAAATTGTTTTTATGTATATCTCTAACTTTTGCCCGAACCCTTTTGGTTCGCCGGGATTCCCTTATTTTTTCCTAGGTGTGTCAACCTAGCGGGTCTTTTTTTCATGCGTAGTATTTTCCGACTATGTCCACGCTTTCAGGATGTCGAGAGTTGTCACTGTCCATAGTGTTGTGTTGTAGTACTATCAACAATGTTTTCTTGATGGCACATGATTCGTTACTGGAATGTGTGCGTAATGCCCCAAGCGATTCAGATGGAGATCTGCCCCTAGTTATTTGGAACTTTTGGAGAGACTGCCCCAGGTGTGTTTAGACATCATGTCATGCCCCTTGCTTATGGAAGACCTATTATTGGAAGTGTCTTTCCCGCTGAGGTGATTCTGTCCATTGAGAGGATGTCTGTTCATTGAATATCCATTGTGCGGATTTCTCTGCTGTCAAACAATTAGTCATATGCAAATAATGTCATTTAAATAATGCAAAACTTATTTTTTTCTTGAAATTTATTTGAAAATGTGTTTTGTGTAGTAAAACGAAATTTGCAAGAATGTGATATTAACTCAGGATTCGTAACAAAGCCTACAGGAGTCAGGATACCTTTGTAACAATATGCTCTCAAACTAACCCATGCTTCAGCTAGGACTTTTAAGGGTTATAACGTGGCCTGGTTCATGGTTCAAGAAACAAAGGATAAAGGCTCAAAATTTATTTGTACCCAACCCGCTCTTCATGATGTTCTTTAGTCCTATGCTCAGTTAATTGCGTGTTTAGATCCCGATTGAGTCTGGAATCTTTGCTCTGATACTTGGTGATGATTCAGAAATTGAACATTTGTTTTGAAAATCCAGTCATTTTTGTAATCTTCTTTTTGTCGAGGATTTGTAGTGACCTGTTTTTTTGGTTTTCGTTATCCCTTCTTTTTGCCTGAACTGTTTCTTCTGTGATTACAGTTAGCGGGATGCCCCAATTTTTCTCTTAAGACTCCTTCATAGTTTTTTACTTAATGGGATTTTATTTCGAGAGATAATGATTGCCTGTCTTGACGATTATACAGAACCATCACCGTCTTTTGTTTTGGAAGGACGTCTTCGATGCCATTCATTGTGTACGAAGCGGCAGATTGTGATTGAATGCGCCTCTGAATCAACTGAGAAAACTACCCTGCCCCAGGTTATGATTAAGGGTTTTAATTTGTGTGAAAAGAAAAAATCCTACTTCTTTGGCTCGAAGGGGTTGACTACGGATTATCTTCCTTATAACTCCACTATTTAGGATTTGAAACAACGCCTGTACATTGTCAGCGGGGTCTGTTCAAAAGCATACTGTAGAGATTGTGGTATCATTTTCGTCATCCTCCCTCTAAGGCTTAGAGTTTTTAATCGAGAGTTGAATATCACGAAAAGGAAATAAGAACGCATTTTTGAAATAGGGAATACGAATGAATTGATTCAAGACAAACATGTGCAATGCATTGATGAAATAACGAGGTTTGATATAAATAAATGTTCAAACAAATCAACAGAAAATTACACATTGAAAATTCTAATGAACGAAAAGTCTTCTTGTGAGAACTTGTCACTTCAGATGGTATGCCTTGGAGGGATGGCAGAAGAACTCAGCCTGACCATCTTGTGCGAATTCTAGAGCTCCTTCATCAATCAGGTCTTGAATTTTATTTCTCAACACCCAATAGTTGTTGGTGTCATATCCAGGACTGTTGGAGTGGTACGCACATCTTGCATTTGGATTGTACCTTGGGGGGCTATGTTGGGATTTTGAGGAGGGTCCCTTAACATAACCAACTTGGCCTTCAACATGCGTTGCAATGCTTGAGCCAATGACATGTTGATTTCGGTGAAGCGTCTTTCGGATGTATTCTTCTTATGTCGATTGCCCCATTGTCGTTGGCGAGGTTGTGGTTGGGCTTGTGATGTAGTAGCAATCTGGAAAGGTCTGTTTCTAACCAAACCAAACTCTTCTCTCACTGGGGGCTGATTAATGCCTTGATCCATAATTTTAACTATTTGTTTCATGGATCTGCACCCATCTTGGTGAAGCTTGTTGAGGAAGGCTCTTAGCCCTTCTTGTCCTCGAGCTAAGTTTTAAATAAGAGCCATCTGCCCCAACATCTGGATTCTCATTGCCTCTACCTCAGCTTGCAGTTGTTCCAATTGTTCACCCTTGTTGTTGTCGGGACGTCCCTTGGTCAGATTCCCGGTGAAAAGTGTTTTCAGGTCTTCTTGCCCCTTGGATAGATTTAGGAGAAATTCCTTGAACTGGGCATCTTGAGCTTGGAGATCTCTGTTGTCTTGTTAGAGATCCATTGCTGAAATAAACAGCGAGAACATGAGAGACCTGATTTGAAACCTGCTTATGCAATGATATATATTATATATGTATGCGATGTTTTCAAGGATCTCGCGGGGAAAACAAGAAAATGTCAAAAGTTGAATTTTGTAGCTTTGATTGAAGGACTTTGTATCATTGAGAGTCCTTCTACAAGAGTCAAGCTCACCATATCAAGTGGTTCATAGCCCCTGACTCAAGTTATTAAGTTTTGATCTTCTGACGACATTGGCTAGAGGAAAATAAATCCCCTTGCCCCGTGCTAGACGTCTGATTTATCATAACCTGCATCACAGACCCTCGAGATCCTTGAAATGGTTAAGGAAATGTTAAGGCATGATGTTATGATGTGTATGCTATGCTTTTAAGCAAAGGTGCAAAGTGATGTAAGCAAGTAAAAACTACAAGAAATCTAAGTTATTGGATAATAACTGTAAACAAAACCTACAAGGAACTCATGTTGTCAGGTAATAAAACTCTGGAAGTAGTTCAAGTTGAAAGCACACAAGTCACGTAAACAAACTTTAGGTTTAGGCTTGCATGGGTTTTAAGGGCATACCCTCTTGAAGCTGGATTAGTTCAACCTGTCCTATACATATGTAACCGGGTTCTAAAGGGATATCAATATCACCGATCTTTCCCCCGAGCCTTGTTCAATCGACGATTGACTCATAATCAAACAAAACTTAAAAGTCAAACCTCAATGAGTGTAGCATCGAGTATCTGTCGACCTTGGGCATACACCAAAGTCGGCCATATCGCTACGTCCTACTGGCCAAGTTGTGCAATTAAAGGTTCTAAGGTCAGTTGATGCTTTATGACACTATGCGGTGGCCCCGTACATCTCCCTGATTGACTCAAGGGTTATGGGTACCAACCAAAGTGCCACATAAACGTAGCTATTGCTTCAACCATGTCGGTATACCCCAGCACAACTCCCTCACAGTTTATTTCTACTTACCTAAAAGGTGTTTCCCGATCCGGGTGTTGGATCAAATAACCCAAACAGTTCTCATAAATATAAAGCAAGCAAGACAATCAAGAGATAGATATTAAATATGACCTAGATCCTAAGGTTTACCCCACTTCATATTTTGTCCCCAGCAGAGTCGTCAGTTCTGTGATACGGTGGCAAAACCGACTGTTAATACTGGTTTGCGTTTTTTGTTTGCAAAATGTCGCGGTAAGCAAGAGTCACCACTGGCTTTTATTTTATCCAATCAGGAAAAGGAAAAAGAATAGAAAAAACCTTTTTCGAGATATTTCTGAGTACGGGGGGTAGATTATAGAAAGGGAATGTGTTAACACCCTTTCTATCTGTGGTTTTCCACGGGCTCTTAGGTACTTGCTCATTTTGAAATTGCTTGTATGTGCTTGTTTTGAAAAGTTTTGTTTTACTTCGTGTTAACCCTTGTTTCTGTCCTTAAGAGTGTTACGAAGTTGTTTTTGAAAACTTTGTTTGGAAAGTGTTGGTGTGAAAAAGTTTTTGTTTGTTTGAGCAAGTACCTATGAGTTTTCTACCTACCTGAAAAAAAGTCTGTTCGTTTTCCTTTTAGACAATGCTATCCCATTATTGATAAATAGGTAGCATCGTCGTTGGAGTTTTTTAGGGACATTCGAAGGGACAAGTACGATCACAAAAGATATGTTAGGAAATGTTAGTAATCATCCTAAAGCCTTAAAGATCTTTTTCCGAGGCAACATCCGAATGGGTCATTTTAGATCTTTCGGGGCTAGATGACAACCACTAACGAACCCTATACTTCATGACCGTTTACCGAAGGAAACTGGAGTGGAGTAAACCCTAGGAGTGAGCATGTGCGAGTGTAATTTTCAGTTAATTTATCTTTGCACATTTAGGGTTTTCTACTGTATTAATTTTCAGTTTGTCTTTCCATACAATCCTATTAACATCTAGGCAGTTTATAGTTTGCGGCAATTAAAAGCGAGAAAGTTAAAGTCCTAGTTATTACAGGGCTTTTGCAGATACATAATTATTTTGACCGAAAATAAAGATGCGGAATTGAAACCCTAATTACTATACAAACTCGGAGCAGTTACAATAATAGAAAAAGGAATTAAAAATGCGCGTAGAGAATTAAGCACGAGAAATAATTAAGAAACCTAGAAAATCTAATTGAGAAAATTTAGGTTAGTTTTTGAGAAAAATTAATTAGGTTATGTACAAAATTAAACCCTAATTCTAATTATTTTTAATTATGAAAAGAATTAAATTGCCCTAATTTTAATTAATCTAATTAATTAAGTAAATAAAAATATTTTTATGAAAAAAAATGATTTTTAATGTTTTTTTGATTTAATGATAAAAAGTGATTTTTGTGATATTTTTGTGAAAAGAAATAATTAATCAAATAATTTAAAAAAAGAAAATAAAGAGAAAATAAGAAATTGGGCCTGTGATGAAAGCTGAATGGGAGGTGTGACGCCTGAATTTTATTGAGCCCAAATCCTTTAGCCCAATCAGGCGTTTGGATCCAGTGTTAGCCACTGTGATACGGTGGGAGAACTGACTTGAGGTTTTGCGTTTGTGTTCGCAAATGTTTCGGTTTAGCAAGAGTCGCCACCGACTTTTTATTTTATCCTGAGGAAAGGTCAAAAAGCACAGGAAAGACCTTTGAGATGTTTTCTTGGGTTCGGGGAGTAGATTATGAAAAGGGAAGGTGCAAGAACCCTTTTCATCCATGGTTATCCATGGGCTCTTAGTTACTTGTTTAGATCACTTGCTTTGCTTTTCCAATTGTTTGAAATGGTGCTTTGTGTGTGGTTTTGAAAGATGTTTTGAAAAGAGGTCATCGTTGTGGCAATCTTTGTAATGATTCTTATTTTAATGTATACAAAGATGTTTTGTCTTTTTTGAAAAGATTTCAATGTTTGAAAGTTTGATTTGGGAAATTGTGTGTTTTGAAATTAGCAAGGATATTTTTGCAAGCTTTTTTGATCAAGTAACTAAGAGCTATCTACCCTATTTTACTCAAAGACCTTTCCTAATGTTTTTAACCCTTTTGATAGTGTTAATTCACCATTGCATTTGGTGAATAAACTTGTATTAGGATGTTAAACGGGACAGGCGCGGGTCATCGTATAAACCATGATAGCAATTGTGTCAAGTATCTTTGGCAATTTTTTGAGGGACTTGATCATTTTGTTTAGGCAACCAAGATAGCGTCATCGAGGGACTATGATCTTTTGTTTTGTTTTTGTTTTGCCAAAGTACCCAACATGCATAACATGGCCCGTTTTTGAAGGCAACAAGTGGATTGTAACCCTAGGGGTGCAAGTGTGCATTGTGTTTGATTTTCATGCATTTTTTGTCTTTGATTAGGTCAAACTATTTGTTGATTTGGATTTTTGCATACAAACCCTAATTCTCTAATCATGGCATAATTGAAAGCGTAAAGTGCGAGAATTAAAATCTAGACTATTACAACATGATTATGGGGATGGGGGTACAATTTTTGAATGGGGGTCTTTGACAAGAAATATAAACCCTAGTTTACTATTACATCCAAATTGAATTTAATTGCATGAATAATAAATGGATAATATTTAAATAAACAAAATAAATAAATATATCAAAGGAAATGAAATATACAAAAAAATGTTTTTGTTTGTTTATGTGTGTAAAAATATTTAATGTAAAAAAAAAAAATAATAAAAGATTTATTTTATTCGTTTAAGGGTAAAACCCTAATTTCTTTAAGAAAATAAAATGTTATATTATTTATATACAATAAAATATATTAATATATACAAAATGAAATATATTTAGAAAAAATTAATTTTTTAGTATAAATAATAATAAAAGTAAAAATGTAATATTTTATATTTTTATTCTAAAGTATTTAATAAAATAAAAAGTATATATTTATATATGTATATTAATCAAATTAAATATGTACAATATAAAATAAAATATGTACAAAAATAAAATATATTTAGGAAAATATTTTTAGTATGAATAAAAATAAACAAAAATAAAAGTATAAAATATATATATTTTTCAAGTCTTAATAAATAATATAAAAGTATTTAAATGCCTTTTATGTTAGAAAAATTAAAATAAAATGCCAAATAAATGTGAAAAAATTATGGAAATATTTTTGAGCATTTTTTATGTTTGGAAATAAATAAACAAAATCAAAAATGAAAACAAAAATGCAAAAATATGAAAATACAAGAAATTGGGCCAGGGGGTGCAAAAATGAAAATGGGAGGTGTCAAAAGCAAGCCAGGCCAAGCCCAGCCCAAGCCAGCTTCATCTTCAACCTTCAGACTTGAAAATGTGCGCGTGCCCTGTTCAAATACCAGATCCTGTATACGAGCTCTTTTGCCAAAACACACAACATCATACTTGTAGAGAATTTCAAGACGATTCCAACCATATAAAAAACTAATCCTAACTCTCGAAGACCAGAGAGAATTTATCTGGCCCTAAAATCTGACCTAGTTTTTTCAGCATGTTCATGGATGAAATTCTCCTAGCACACTTAATATAAATGAAAACTGAGCATATGTACAGCTTCATGGTAATGAACACTACATTTTTTATTCACAAACCTAAGGCTAAATGTTCCTAAATAAAGAGATAGAAAGTGGAGAAAAACCTGTTTCATTTGGATTCATGTAGGGCAATGTAGTGCTTTTCAACAAGGCTTCAGATGTCTGGTAGCTTTCTTGAACTTCACTTGACCTTTTCCAATAGCTAGCTTGCCTTGAATGTCCTTGAATCAGCCTATAGAACTCAACCTGCACAAGCTCAAAATGAAAATGGTGAACACTGTAAACGGAGTTACAGTTGGTGCTTGAGGTTTGGGATAGCTTGGGTGAGTTGAATGGAAGGTGTTTGAAGCAACTTGGGGCAAAACGCACGAGCCAAATGAGCTATGGCACTCAAGTTGCAGAACCTGCCCTGTTTTGCCAAAGGAATGTGATTTCTGGCTATGGGGTGTTTAGAGGCTCAAGAAATCGTGTTTCTAGCTCAAAGGGGTGTGAGAAATATGTTCAAACTGTTTGTGTAAGTTAACATTGGCTGGTTTTCAAGTTCTTAGGTTTTGGACAGTTTTCTTGTTTTTGAAGTAAGAAGGTGGAAGTGAAGTTACAGGCCTGTACAGGCTATCAAATATGCTTGCATACTTTGCTCTTGGCCCCTCTGATTTATGGATTTGTTTTGCTGCAAGAGATCTTGGACCAATGCTCAAGGATTGTTGGTTTGACATATAGCATACTTAAGCAAAAATGGAAATTTGCCTTTTTCTACTTAGGGCTTAGTTTTGTGTACAATGTCCAAATGATGAAAACAAAAGCTTAGACTGATGGATTTGAATTTAATTATGGAGTGTGAAGTGGTTTAGAGGCCTGCAAACTAGTGTAAGGCATGCTGATTTGAAAATGCAACTTGTATGAACATGAATATGCCATGGATGCAAAGTGAGTTTTTGCCAACTTCAAGCCTTCGATTCTCTCTAACCACAAATGTGTTTGAGGAGTTCTTTGACAATTTGGAAATCTTGCAACATGATCTTTAATCCATCTTTGAAATGAAACTTGATACTCCAAGTGGAACTATGTGAAAAATGTCCAAGAAGGTAAGTCAAAATTCTGCCTAAACTAGGGAAAAATTTCACTAAGTTAAAAGTTTTAGGGACCCTTGTTCCAAAAATCATAACTTGAGATCCAAGCTTCTTTTGAGAAAACATTGTGAATCATAGTTGTAGAATTTGTGGAGGAATACAACTTTCATGTTGGAGGTTTTGTTTGAATCCATTTGCATCATGGTGAAAATGTGGGGCAAAGTTAAGAAAAATTAAGAAAATTTCATAACTTAGAAAAAATTCTAAGTTATGAAAATTTTCAATTTCAAACCCTAATTTGCAATTTTGGGTTTCTTGATGAACAAGTTTCATAATTTGACACATCTTGATGAAAAATTACCCTTGGCACTTGATTTTGACCAAAAAGTCAAAGTTTGCCTTTTCAGTGTACAATCAAATCTTGATCAGTTGACTGAAAAATTCATCTGTCAATCCCATGCATTTGAGATCTTTTGAACTTGTTGAATGAGCCAAGATGATGTAATTGAGTCCTTGAGTCCATGGTTGAACCTAATTTTCCATTGGCTAGGTCAAAAAGTCAGAAATTGCCTTTGTACAGTCTAAACCCTAAAAATGACCATTTTGCCCTTTTGGTGATCTAATCAAATTTCTTGTGGATTTGTGGTCCAAACTTGATCAAATGGTTCATATGAGTTCATAATGTTGATGTGGGTCAAAATTCATGAGGTTTGACTGTAAATTGGCCACAATTGACTTTTTCCCCAATACAACTGATTTCTAGGTCAACTGTCCAATTGACTGGGCAAAAAATTGAATCAAGGCTTGAAAGTTGGTATGGACAAACTCATGAGTACAGCATGAAGCATGAAAGTCAATTTGAGCATTGAAGGTCCAAAAATCCCAATGCAAACTTAAACCCTTATTTAGGTCATCAGTGCAAGGAGATGTCTTGAGCAGTGCAAACCCTAGCTTAGTCTTGAGTTCAAAGATCCTTGTGAGGGGAAATGTTGATAAAATGAGAGGGAAAATTTTGGGGTACAACAGTTGCCCCTGTTCAATCTTCTTGAACCTGAAGAGTTAGATTGGCAAGTTTGCCTTTCGTTACTCGAAGGTAAAAGAGGATTGGACACTAGAGTGCCAGTAAATTTGCACTCGTCAAAATGTAGGTTGAGGGAATGGGCTTAAAGATGCCATTTGGAAATGTTAGAATCTTGCTGGAGATGGGCTTAGATATGCCATCCAAAACTTGTTTGTTGAAAATCAGTAGAATGAACATCAGAATGGTATCCGTATTTGAACCGTATCTGAGTTGTATCTGGAGACTGGGTTCGTATGAGCAAGGGAATGGCGTTCGTGTCTGGAGCATATCCGAGCTGTAATTGTATTTGATTCTTGAATGAATATCAGAACGACTGTTGTGTCTGGAGTGTATCTGTATTCTTAATGGGTAAAAGAGAAATATCTGTGTATGGAGCATCTATGTGTTGGGGATAAATTCCGAATGAGTGACATAATGGCAACCGTGTCTGGAGCGTATCTGGACTATATCTGAAGTTGAGATCTGTATGAATAGCAGAATGACTTCCGTGTCTGGAGTGTATTCGTACTGTAACTGGGATCCGGACAAGTGATAGAATGACTTCCATGTCTGGAATGCATCTGAACTTGAAGTTGATAGTTGAATCTGAATGAGAAATAAAATGGCCTTCGTGTCCGGAGCGTATCTAGTCTGTATCTGATTGCTGGAGTCTGAAGGAGTAGTAGAATGACCGTCGTGTCTGGGGTGTATCCATACTGTATCTTTACTTGAAATTCTGAATGAGTAATAGAATGACCGCCGTGTCTGGGGTGTATCCATACTGTATCTGAAATCTCTGAATAGTTGTTAATGATAGCTTTTTAATCTTATCCTGAAAAGGGTAGAATGTTAGCTAAAGCACAAAGTTATGTTGCATGTTATGTATGATGCAATAAAATGTGTTCCATCAATGTTTATGATATATGAATGTAATGGATATGCATGTAAGCTGATTAGTTGTCTTGTTGAGGAAAATAAATCCTTGATAGCTGGATATAATGAAATCTTTGACTGCTGCCGGGGAAAGTAAATCCTTGACCGATGCTGGGGCTTCGAAAAATCCTTGATTGTTGAAGATGAGAAAACCTTGCTGATTACTGTTGGGGATAGAAGATCCTTGGTAACCTGCGGGGATGTGAGAATCCTTCATGACTTTCCTGGGGGAATAAGGAAAAATTTGACGATCTCTACCGGGGAATTAAAACCTGGGAGGCTTCAAATGGAGAAACGGGAACTAGAATCTTTGTTATGTCGGGAGATAACTCTGTGGGGAAAGTGTTCATTCTTCCAGGGAAATCAGGAGCTTGGGTTGTATGCCAATCTACTGGGGATTCCTTGTTTTGTGGAGAAATCTGCTCGTGAATCGGAGGAAGTAGGATAGTATTCCATCGGGGTTTAAGATTTGAAGTTTTGGACTCCGCTGGTGATGAAAGTTTAGAGTATTCTGGCTCCGCTGGGGGTCGAGAATTTTTTAGAAACTTAACTCTATTGGGAATTTTGAAATTTAACTCCGCTAGGGATATGTACTTCAAGGTTTTAGCTCTGTTGAGGATCTGAATGAAATACTGTAGGGGATTTCTACTGGAATAGCCTAAAGACGTTTTCCTATACTTTCGACCTATCAGTAATTATCCTTTCTTATTTTGTTTTATTTGTAAGCAGTGATTATATTCAAATGCATATGCCTATTTAACAAACAATTGGACGTTTTCAAATAAAACATAAGTGTAAAAAAGAAAGGAAAGGCAAGCAAATATGTGCACTTTGAAGTATTTTTGTATTAACTTTTGTAAGTATCTTTGTACAAAGGAGACAGACATCCTAGTAAGAGAATATTGTCGAAAAAGTGAAAAACATTTTATACAAAAAGAAAGATGGCTATGTGTAACAATTCCATGGGGTTCCCATTCTGCTATAGCCTTCACAACTCTGAGTATCTTTGTCCATTCGTTGCTTCGTCCGCGGATGATTGGATTGATTAGAAGCTTGGAGTTTGGTCATGAAGAGATTGTCCTTAAAGTGATCCGACGAGACATAGTCATACGCTTTAATTCCCTAACTTTTTCCTGGACCGCCCTTTCGGGTTTTCGATCCACTGGGAAACCCTTTTTTGCCCAAGTTGCCCTTTCGGGTTTTCAACTTGCCGGGTGTACATATTTTTTTTTATTTATCCCTAATTTTTGCCTGAACCGCCCTTTCGGGTTTTCGATTCACCGGGATGCCCATTTTTGCCCAAGTCGCCCTTTCGGGTTTTCAACTTGCCGGGTCATTTTACGCGTAGTATCTTTTGACTATGTCTGCGTTCGCAGGATGCAGCAAGTCGTCGCCGTCCATGGTGGTCATAATCATTGCCTCACCAGAAAATATGTTCTTGATCACAAATGGTCCTTCGTAAGTAGGAGTCCACTTTCTCCCGGGATCACTTTGCGGCAAGATGATCCGCTTGATTACAAGATCTCCGACTTGATATACCTGACGCCTGACTTTCTTGTTGAAAGCCTTGATCATCCGTTTTTGATACGTCTGACCATGACAAACAATAGTAAGTCGCTTCTCGTCGATCAAGTTAAGTTGATCAATCCGGGTATGAATTCAATTTTCTTCACTTAAACCAACATCCTTCATAATCCTTAAGGAAGGAATCTGAACCTCCATGGGTAAAACAGCCTCCATGCCATATACCAAAGAAAAGGGGGTTGCCCCAGTTGAAGTATGCGCCGTGGTACGATATCTGTGCAGAGCAAACAGTAACATTTCATGCTAGTCCTTACAGGTGACTGTGATACGGTGGGAGAACTGACTTGGGATTTTGCGTTTGTGTTCGCAAATGTTTCGGTTTAGCAAGAGTCACCACCGACTTTTTATTTTATCCTAAGGAAAGGTCAAAAAGCACAGGAAAGACCTTTGAGATGTTTTCTTGGATTCGGGGAGTAGATTATAGAAAGGGAAGGTATTAACACCCTTTATATCCATGGTTATCCATGGGCTCTTACTTACTTGCTTAGATCACTTGCTTTGCTTTTCAATTGTTTGAAATGGTGCTCTTCAATTGTTTGAAATGGTGCTTTGTGTGTGGTTTTAAAAGATATTTTGAAAAGAGGCCATCGTTGTGGCAACCTTTGGAATGATTCTTGTTTGAATGTATACAAAGGTGTTTTTGTCTTTTGAAAAGTTTTCAATGTTTGAAAGTAGGGTTTTGAAATTGTGTTGTGAAGTGTGTTTTGAAGATAACAAGGATGTTTTTGCAAGTTCTGATCATGTAACTAAGAGTTGTATACCCTATTTTACTCAAAGATCTTTCTTATGTTTTTAACCCTTTTAACAGTGTTGTTTCACCATTGTATTTGGTGAACAACCTTGTGTTAGGATGTTAAACGGGACAGACGCGGGTCATCGTATAGACCATGATAGCAATAGTGTCAATTATTTTTGGCAATTTTCCTGAGGGACTTGATCATTTTTGTTTAGGCAACTCAGATAGCGTCATCGAGGGACTATGATCATTGTTTTGTTTTTGTTTTTGTTTTGCCAAAGTACTTGACATGCATACCATGGCCCATTTTTTAAGGCAACAAGTGGATTGTAACCCTAGGGGTGCAAGTGTGCATTGTGTTTGTTTTTTCATGCATTTTTGTCTTTGATTAGGTCAAACTATTTGTTGGTTTTGATTTTTCATACAAACCTAATCCTCTAATCATGGCATAATTGAAAGCTTAAAAGTGCGAGAATTTAAATCCTAAGCTATTACAACATGATATAGGGAGGGGGGTACAAATTTGAATAGGGGGTATTTTGCAAGAAATTAAACCCTAAATTATTACAACTAAATTGAATTTGCAAGGCATAATATTTAAATGTACAATATTTAAATGAAATACAATAAATAAATATTAGATAAAATGTATTATGCAAAAAAAAAGTTTTTTTATGTATGTAAAAAGTATTTTTAATGTGAAATGTAAAGAAATAAATAAAAAGTTAATTTTAATTATTTTTAGGGCAAAAAACCCTAATTCTTTAAGAAAATAAATATGATGTATTATTTATGTACAAAAATATTTTAACATGTATAAAAATGAAATATATCCAAAAAAAAAGGTATTTTTTAGTATAAATAATAATAAAAATAAAATATAATATTTTTTGTGTTTTATTTCTAAGTTTTTAATAAAACAAAAGTATATATATATATATATATATATATATATATATATATATATATATATATATATATATATATATATATATATATATATATATATATATATATATATATATATATATATATATATATATATTAAATATAACAAATGTGTAAAAAATAAAAATAAATTAATTACAAAAATGTATATATTTCAAGAAAATGTTTTCAATGTGAATAAAAATAAGAAATGAAATAAAAGTATTTTTTCATTATTTTTAAATTTAAACAAAATAATATAAAAGTATGTAAAGTGTTTTAATGCTAGTAAAAATAAAAATAAATACCAAATAAATGTAAAAAATTATAAAAAATATTTTTGGATCATTTTTTATGTTTGAAAATAAAATATCAAAGTCAGAAATGAAATAAAAATGCAAAAATAATAAAAATACAAATAAATGGGCCAGGGGGTGTGAAACTGAAAGTGGGGGGTGCCAAAAGTAGGAAGTAGCCAGGCCCAGCCCAGCTACTTCATCTTCTTCCTCTGTCCAACAGAAATGCGCGCATGGCTTAGTTCAAACATGTATCTCCTGTTTTATTGCTTTTTTGACAAAACTCAAAACTGAAACTTGTAGAGCATCAAATCACAAATCTAACCATATAAAAAACTTGATCTAACTCTCAAAGACCAGAGAGAATTTCTCTGGCCCTAATTTCTAACCTAGTTTTTTCAGAAAGTTCATGGATGAAATTCTCCTAGCACGATTAATATAAATGAAAACTAAGCACATGTATGGTTTCAGGGCAATGAGTACAACATCTTTTATTCACAAACCTAAGTCTAAATGTTCCTAAATATAGATATAGAAGTTTATGAAATACCTGTTTCAGTTGAGTTCGAGCTGGACAATGCATCAACTTTCAATGGAGCCCGAGGTTCTTTTGAGCTTGCTTGATGTCCAATGAACCTTTCCCAATGCTTAGTTTGTTTTGAAGTGGCCTGAATCGTGCTACAGAATTCAACCTGCAAAGCTTCCAAACAAAAATTGTGATGTGTGTTAATGGAGTTACAGCAACTTGTGAATGGTCTGGATAGCTTAGGTATATTGTTAGGAATGTGTTTGAAGTGATTTTGGACAAAACGCACAAGGGGATTTGAATTTGGCTTGTGATTTGCAGAACTGGCCCTGTTTTGGGCAGAAATGGAGATTTTGTGCACAAGGGGGTTAGAGAGGTCAAGGGCCCGTGCTTCTGGCTTGCAAGGATGTATGAAAATTGTTTGACAACTTTGCTTGAGTTGGTTTTAACAGATATGTGAGATATAAGCTTTTGGCCCTTTGACTTGTTTTGAAGTAAAGTTGGAAGTGAAGTGTGATAGGCCTGTACAGGCTATCTCCAAGCATGCACCAACTTCTTGTACCTTTGCCTAAGTTTGTGGAACTTGTTTGCTGCATGGAAAAAGGTCCAAGGCTCAAGAAAATGTAATTTGACATAAAGTGGCCTTTATGAAAATGAAAGTGTCACCTTTATGCTCAAAATGGAAATGTTCATTGTACAATGCTCTCTTGATCAGAACAATGCCAATGTCCAATGTATTTGCATTTCATTTTGGAGTGTAAATTGGTTTAGAGGCCTGTAATTATGTACTAAGCTAGTTTGGTCAGATTTGTAACTTGGTATGAACATGTATTGGCCATGGTTACAAAGTGAGTTTTTTCCAACTTCAAGCATTCGATTCTCCCTAACCACAAAGGTGTTTGAAGAGTTCTTAGACAATTTGGAAATCTTGCAAAATGTACTATAATCCATCTTTGAAATGCAACTTAATACTCCAAGTGGAACTATGTGAAAAATGGCCAAGAAGATGGGTCAAAATCCTGCCTAAACTAGGGCAAAATTTCTCTAAGTTAAAAGTTTTAGGGACCCTTGTTCCAAAAATCATAACTTGAGATCCAAGCTTCTTTTGAGAAAACTTTGTGAATAAAATTTGTAGAATTTTTGATGGAACACAACTTTCATGTTGTAAGTTTTGTTTGAATCCATTTGCATATTGGTGAAAAAATGGGACAAAGTTAGGAAAAAATAAGAAAATTTTATAACTTAGAAAATTTCTAATTTATGAAATTTTTCCATTTTAAACCCTAATTTGCAATTTTGGGTTTCTTGATGAACAAGTTTCATAATTTGACATGTCTTGATGAAAAATGACCCTTGGCACTTGATTTTGAGCAAAAAGTCAAAGTTTGACTTTTTAGTATATAGTTAAATTTTGATCAATTGACTGAAAAATTCATCTGTCAATCCTATGCATTTGAGATCTTTTGAACTTGTTGAATGGGTCAATATGATGTCATTGAGTCCTTGAGTCCATGGTTGAGCTTGATTTGCCATTGGCTAGGTCAAACAGTAAAAAATTGCCTTTGTACAATAAAAACCCTAAAAATAACCATTTTGCCCTTTTGGTGATCTGATCAAATTTCTTGTGGAATTGGGATCCAAACTTGATCAAATGGTTCATAATGTTGATGTGGGTCAAAATTCAAGAGGTTTGACTATCAATTGGCCATAGTTGACTTTTTCCCCAATACAGCTGATTTCTAGGTCAACTGTCCAATTGATTGGGCAAAAATTTGATTCAAGGCTTGAAACTTGGTAGGGACAAACTTGTGAGTCCAACATGAAGTATGAAAGTCACTTTGGGCATTGTAGGTCAAAACATCCCTGTTGTTGTACCCCAAAATTTGCCCTCCCATATTCTTCAAAATTTTCCAAGTCAAAGCTTCAAAGTTTCCCCAAGGGTTGCACAGTTCAAGGGCCTCCTAACAGTCAAAAATTAGGGTTTTGGTTCTGACAAAGAAAATGAAGTTTCCAAGGGTCTAATCAAGTCCCATATGCCTAAAAACATGGTCAAGCATCCTCATACCAAGTTTCAAGACTTACAGCGCAAAATTGCACAGTCAAAAACCCCAATTGCACTACAGTCAACTGTAGGGGCAAAATGGTCATTTGACAGTCAAAAGTTCAAATTTTTGGTCAACATCTCATTTTGAAGCCATAAAAATCATTTGATCAATACTTGATCATGATTCTCAAAGCTTGGCTCAAAAAGTCTCAAGATGCAAAAGTTTCCAAATTTGGACAGTTGAAAAAGTCAACTGTAAGTTGACTAGGGCATAACTTTCACATGGATTATCAGAAAAATTCCATCCAAAGCTCATTTTGAAGAAAAAGACATTTCCTACCACTCCTCTTCACACTTCAAGTCCAAGAAATGCTCTCACGAAAATTTATCAATTTCAACATTATAGGTCATTTTCAAAAGTCAACAAAAAGGGACTTTAAGTCAAAGGCCATAACTTGAGACTGGTAACTCAAAATGACATGGGACCAAAGGCATTGGTTAGAGGACTCAAATACCTTTCCAAAATGTCAAAGAACATGAGCAAATCTTAAAAATTGAGCAAGTTATGCCTTGTGGAAGTTGGGAAATTTTGGATATTTTGAAAAGTCAACATTGCTTCAAATGACCTAAAAATGCTAATGGGCCTCTTTTTCTTCCACAATTCATCATCCAAGACATGTGCACGACCATTTGGCCCAAAGGGAAGTTTTTATCATTTTTATTTTATTTATTTGGATTTTTAATTATTAATAATTCAATTAATTAAAATAAATAGGTGAAAAATATTAAACCTAATGTTTTAAATCTTTTTGTGCAAGACAATGACTCATGATTCACTAAAGATTTCATGCCTATCAAAAGTGGAAAGAATTGGTGCAAATTGTGATGGTTCTTCATGAAGAAATATTTGAAAAGATCCTTAAGAATCAAATCTTGAAAATCATGAATGCAAAGGTTTTTGTTTGGTTTCTTTGACCTAAATCATTCACACATAAATACATAGTGCAGACCTAATGCAAACAATCTCTCAGCTGCGCAGAAAAGCCATAACAAAAACTTGAATTTTCTCAAAAAAGTCCAATACTGAAAACTGACTTCCAAGGCGATTCAAGCTGAGATAATCATCTCATCACCTTCCTGAGACATCAAGAAGCGTTTTTGAATCACTTTCCACGTCCCTAACGCCCAGAATTGGTGAATAGGATTCAAACTTTTTCACATTTTTTTCATAATCGTGTTTTAGTATTCAAGCATATTCATTGCATATTTTTCATGGATTCTTACTAATTAGATGATCCTGAAGCTAACCACATACTTTGATTGGGTTTTTATACACTATATGCAAAAACGCCATTGTTATGTTTTAGGGTTACAGGGATTTTGATTTAGGGCTTTACGTTCAAGGAAAAATTGGGACACGAGACTGGCATCATGAGAACCACAAGCTTCCAACGAATTCAATGATGGGGTCGCGCCCAATTTCTGATCCAAGACAAGCTAATCGCTATTTTCTAGAATGGTGCATTTGGGGACGGTTCAAAACCGTTGCTAATTGTTTTTTTGTTTCAGGAAAAAATAAGACGAGGAAGAAGACGCTTAGGTGGCGAGGCATAAGTGGTTGATTTGAATTTCGCGCGAAAAAGTCACTAACGCTTTGTTTTATTTTATAATAATTGTTGGTTATATAATATATAAAGAAACCAAGTGGAGCAGTTGGCAAGGCACATTGCTGGTAATCCCTGGGACCTGGGTTCGAGCCCCAGGTCCCCACCCCTTTCCATATTATTTTTCCATTAACACTTCTGTGCAGTTTCAGTACTAGGGAACACCATGCGTCCACAATTTCCAGCTTGCCACGCGTATAGAAAAGATCAATCCAAAGACCCAGATCTGGTGAATACCATGGACTCTAGTCAAAGATGTCACATGCTAGCGTCAGAGTCAACGAGGCCAAAGGCTTATTGGGCCTAAAATGCTAAGATCTCACCTCCCATTTGGGGACAGACCCCCCCTAGGTTTGCAATCTTTTATATTTTTTTTCATTTTTTTATTTATTTCAATTATTGTTTTTAATTAAGTCCTTTAATTTAATATTTTCATAAAAAAACATAAAAACAATATAAAATCAGAAAAAGACAAAAAATAAGTATTTTTATTTAATATTATTTTTTTTGTAAATAAATAACATTAATTCATTTTAGTTTTAATTTAGGTTTAAATCTTAATATTTTTCTAATAAACTTAAAATTTGTAGAATTAGGGTTTGTATTAATTTTTTATCCCTTTTATTTTCTTTTCTCAAAATAATTAAATATTTCCTATTATTTTTATAAATCAAAATTGCATGTAAATAATTAGATTAATTTTAGGTTAAAATTTAATACTTTCTTAATAAACTAAAAAACAATTAGAATTAGGGTTAATATTTTAATTTCAATTAATCTTTCTCATTAAAACCATGAATGCAAAAAATCTCAAAACAATAATTTCTTTTTCTTTCTAATTTCATTAATTTAATAATCTTTTAATTTAATTTCATAAAAAAAAGGGTCCAACGCCCTCGTTTCTAGTTTTAATTCAATTCGCGTATTTATTTCTTTTTCTTTTAATATTTATGTACTTCTCCCAAAGCCGTGTAATTTCATAATTTCTCGCACTTTACTTTATTTACTTTCTGTCAAATCGGGTCCTGGATTTATTTTGGCGATGTGGACCCGCGCCTTTGTAATAGTTTAGAACTTTTAATTTCTCGCAATTTTTAACTATTAAATAAATGCATGCAAGAATGAATGGCCTAAAATAAAAACGAACACATAGATCACTTTGACATGAACAAGACAAAATATCTGAAAACGACACACAAATCACACACCACCCCTAGGGTACGCCTCACTGTTGCCTTGCCTCGAAAGGTGATCGTCGAGTAGAGGATGTCTTAGTAAGTCCTCATGATCCGGGAACCTGGCATGAGGGTAGCTTCTAAGGTGTCTTCCCATTGCTCTGGTGATCACCATGTCCCGAACCTCGAATTGACCCGAACACCTCCAACGGTGGTGCTACCTACCTCTCAATGGTGGGATGGCACTACTTTAAAGGACATCTACACAGACGAATTCCTTAGGGTAGGTAAACGACTCTAGGTACTTTCTCTAATTTCAAAAACAAAAAATACTTTTCACACCAACACATTTTCAAAAAGCTTTCGAAAGCATTTTTCAAACACTCTTGAGGACCGATACAAGAGTCGAACTGGAATTTTCAAAGAAACTTTTTAAAACCCACAGTTGAAAAGCAAACAAACAATTTTGAAAACACAAGTGAGCAAGTATCTAAGAGCCCATGGATAACCTTGGATAGAAAGGGTGCTAACACCTTCCCTTTCTATAACCTACCTCCCGAACCGAGAGCAATCTCTTTAAGGAATTTTTCTGTGCTTTTGTCCTTTCCATTTGGAGAAAATAAAAGACGGTGGTGACTCTTGCTTCCGCGACATTTCGCGAACCAGTGTTAAACAGTCAGTTCCAGATCCACCGATCACAGAACTGGCGACTCTGCTGGGGAAATATTTATAAAGTGAGGTGTACCTTAGGGTTAGTTCATAACTGTGTTTTCAATTGTATTGACTTGTCTGCTTTAAATTTGTGGGTTGCATGGGAGTTACATAGATCCTAACCCGGATCTGGAGATACCCTGTTTAGGTAGCATAAGCTGTGAGGGACCTGTCCGGCGTAGACCGACGCGGGTAAAGCAGTGGCTACGTTGGTATGGCACCTTGGTCTGTACCGATATCCCTTGTGTTACAACGAGGAGAATATGGGTCTTCTGAGGAGTCATTAAGCACCAACAACCTTAGAACCTTAAATGACACAACTTGGCCATTAGAACAGTAGCAGTATGCTATGCCCATTGAGGCTAAACTCTCGTGATGGTTCTGGCCGCAAGAAAAGATTGCGATGCTGGAGTTATGACCGATTGAGGATAGTCAATGATATTGGGATCCTCTAAGAACCCGGTTACTTTGATAGGACATGTATGAACCAACAAACTGAAAGAGGGTAGTACCTAGACCTCATGCTGGCCTAAACTTTAGGGGCTTGCCTTGTGTGACTTGTGTGCCTTACCATGTTTGTCTTTGTATCTATTTGTGGTGTGCTTTATCATAACATCATAACATCATGAGCATTGCATGCATCCTGCATAAGGACTGACCATTTCAAAGACAAGAGGGTTTCATCTTTGCTCTATTTTGTAGGACATCATAATGCCTGTACGAAGGAATACTATCCGGTTCAACTTTGTTCATTCACCTGAGTTGCTTGAAGAGTTGGTTAGCAGAATTCCAAATACCACTTCCTTCATTCAGAGGCATGGTTCTCTCCTCAGTTTAGTCACTGCAAAGCGGGATCAACAGTTGATGAGTGTTCTGACCCAGTTCTATGACCCTCTGTACCAGTGCTTCACCTTTCAAGACTTCCAGCTAGTTCCTACCCTGGAAGAGTTCTCTGATTTGCTTGGTATCCCTATCTTAGATCAGACTCCCTTCACTGGTTGGGAAAAGACCCTCAGGCTTGAGGATGTTGCTGCAACTCTTCCCTTGACACATCAAGAGGTAATGGACAACTGGGTAACTAGAAGCGGAGTCAAGGGTTTCTTGGCCAAGTTTCTGATTGGTAAAGCTAACAGTTTCTGGAATGACCTGGACTTTAGGGCATATAAAGACATCTTGGCTCTCCTAATCTATGGGTTAGTCTTGTTTCCTAATCCTGACAACTTCATCAATGTCACTGCCATAAGGATCTTTATGTCTCAGAATCCTGTGCCCACTCTCTTGGGTGACATCTTGCAACAACTTCATGCTCGTACTACCCGAAGACGAGGAACCCTATGGTGTTGTATCCCTTTGTTGGTGAGGTGGTTTATTTCGCACCTCCCTAAGTTTGTACTGAAGAACCAAGAAGGAAGAGGTTGGGCTCATAGGTTAATGTCTCTCACCGATAAAGACATCATTTGGACTTGCAGAGGTTTGGATGAGATGGCTATTATTGATCGATGCGGGGAATACCCTAATGTTCCTCTGATTGGTACCCAAGGAGGAATCTCTTACAATCCATGTCTAGCGCTCCGTCAGTTTGGAAGACCCAGAAGAGCAGGCCCTCATGAAATGTTGGTGCCTCACATCAGTTTTGAGTTTCAGGTGGATAGTGACGAGTTGCGTCGTAGGTTCATCAAGGCTTGGGACAAAGTTCATAAAGCTGACCCACAAGAGTTGGGGCCAAAGACTTCTTTACCTATGGAAGCCTACTACAAATGGGTTCGCATCCGTGCTCAGAAGTTAGGTATGCCGTATGAAGCTGTCAGACCCGTCATTCTTGAGTGTCCTGACAAAGATGGTGTTCCTCCAACTGTCCTGCCTCCTCAGATACCTACTGATTATGAGACATTGAAGAGATCTTGGTCGCAACTGCGAGAAGAACGGGATTCTTACCGGGAAAAGTTCAACGAGCAGGAATTAAAGATCCAGAAGCTGACAAAGCAGTTGGAGAATGAGCGAGTCTTGAATGCTTACATCCGTACTGAGAAGAGGAGACCATGGGATCAATAAGGAGCTCTGGATGTTCTTTTACAATTTTACTTCCCTTTTCAGTATTTCCTTTCATGTAACGCCTAAGGGCAACCTGTTGAATAATTTCAGTTTCAAAGTTGAATCTAATGAAGTGTGTTCCTTTTTTGTTTACAAAGTTGATTCCCGATTGTCTTTGAAAACATAATCATACGCATTCCATTCATCATGTGCATAGCAGGTTTTCCTCTTTTCAGGTTGCTTACCGTTCTTCGCTGTTTATTTTAGCATCATGAACCCCGATTCGTCATCAACTGAGATGTCCATCAAAGCTCTTCATGCGCAGAATGCGCAATTTCAGGAACTAATCATGGGTTTGGCTCAGGGCCAAGAAGAGCTGAAGGCTTTGCTCCTGAAGAAGGAGAAGAAGAAAAAGAGAAGAACTGTTCTTTTCAACTCGGGCCGAAGGTTTGGCAACACTCTGCAAAATGAAGAGGCTGGTTCTTCCATTGGAAAGGGTACTCCCCAAGGGGAAAAAGGTCCTAGTCCGGTAGTCTCTGACAACGAGACTGATTTTGATGAGGAACAATATCCTCTTGCAGAAGACAGATATAAACAGTTGGAGGACAGGTTGAATGCTATGGAGATCCAACAAGTGCCTGGGCTGGATTTCGGAGACTTGGGTTTGTCTACTGGTGTGATCATTCCTCATAAGTTCAAAGCACCATCTTTTACCAAATACGACGGGGCGTCTTGTCCCAAGCTACACCTCAGGTCGTATGTGCGGAAGATTCAGCCGTACTCAGTGGATAAGAATCTGTGGATCCACTTCTTCCAGGAGAGTCTTTCAGGGACTCATCTCGAATGGTTCTATCAGCTGGATGGGACCAAGATTCGTAACTGGGAGGAGTTGGCTACTGCTTTCTATAAGCAGTATCAATATAATGCCGACCTTGCCCCTACACGTACCCAACTCCAGGGTATGTCGTTAGGTTCAAGTGAAGGTTTTAAAGAGTACGCTCAGAAGTGGAGGGATCTTGCTGGCAGGGTGCAGCCTCCGTTGACTGATTGGGAGTTGGTAGACATGTTCTTGGGGACCCTATCTGGGCCATTTTTCAATCATCTTATCGGTAACTCATCTGCAGGGTTTACTGATCTTATTCTGACTGGAGAGAGAATTGAGGCTGGGTTGAAGTCTGGAAAGATTCCGAAGGGTGCATCGTCTAGTTCTGAGAAGAAACTCTTCAAAAAGGAGGCTAGCGCTGTATATGTCCCTAGAAGGCAAGAGAAATCTGAGCGCCGCCAATCTGTCAGTGCGGTGATGATTGCTAAGCCTGCTGCCGCTCCTCGGCAAACCAATCCTCAAAGGGCTGAAAGACCTAGAAGAGAATTCACCCGTTTGAGCATGACTTTGTCACAGATCTTGCCAGAGTTACTATCCACCAACCTAGTGATTGTCAGAGAGGCCCCAAAGGTTGTGAACACTGCCTCCCCGAAATACAATCCAAATGCCCGCTATGCTTATCACTCCGATAGCCCGGGGCATTCCACTGATGACTGTTGGGCATTAAGGAATAAGCTGCAGGATCTTATTGACGCCAAGGAGGTACAGTTTGAGGCATCTGAGAAGCCTAACGTAGTGACAGCTCCCCTGCCTGCTCATGGAGTGAATGCTATTGGGGACGAAGATGAAGTGGATAAAGCTGAATTTGATAGCTGGATTTACCCGGCAACCGACAGTGGACCTAACAATTGGAGTGCAAAGGACAATCTACCTGTTTCTCTTGTTACTAAGTAATGAATTCCTATGTTTTGTTATTTGTAATAAACAATAAATTGAACTATATGGCCCAGTGTCTTACCCGAGGCACCGTGGTTTTATTTGTGAGGGCATATAAATTGTCATTTCATATATCATAAATGAAAATGTTGGACGTTTTCTCGCATCTCAAATCTTACGCTCCTTTTCTGTCTTTCCTTCCTTTATATATTTCAAAACAGCTGTATTTACACACACTCACTCATACAGGTTTCAATCCACTCTGGATCTCACTGGTAATGACTTTTCTACTGCCAGTTATGACTTTGAAAATCCGATCAACTTAGCCGAAGACGAAGGTGAAGATGATTGCGAAGTGCCTGGCGAGCTTGCAAGACTGTTACTTCAGGAAGAGAGGGCAATTCAGCCACATGAAGAGCCAGTGGAAATAATAAACCTGGGTACTGATATAGACAGAAAGGAGGTAAAAATTGGTGCCAACCTAGAGCTCAGCGTGAAGCAACGGTTGACTAAAATGCTACATGATTATATGGAGATCTTTGCCTGGTCCTACGAAGACATGCCCGGGTTGGATACCGATATTGTGGTCCATCACTTGCCTACTAAGGAAGACTGCCCTCCGGTTAAGCAAAAGGTCCGTCGTATGCGTCCAGAAATGTCTGAGAAGATTAAAGCCGAGGTTATGAAACAGTTCGATGCCGGGTTCCTTGCAATGACTTCTTACCCTCAGTGGGTTGCTAATGTGGTGTCGGTACCAAAGAAAGACGGAAAGGTCAGAATGTGTGTCGACTACAGGGATCTGAACAGGGCCAGCCCCAAGGATGACTTCCCTCTACCTCACATTGATGTCCTTGTTGACAATACAGCTCAACATAAGGTGTTCTCTTTCATGGATGGTTTCTCAGGTTACAATCAGATCAAGATGGCACCTGAAGACATGGAAAAGACTACCTTTGTTACTCAGTGGGGCACTTTCTGCTACAAGGTCATGCCTTTTGGACTAAAGAACGTTGGGGCAACCTACCAATGTGCCATGGTTGCTTTATTTCATGATATGATCCATCATGAGATAGAAGTGTATGTTGACGACATGATCGCAAGGTCCCAGACTGAGGAAGAACACCTTGATCATCTGCAGAAGTTTTTTGACCGTCTGAAGTTGTACAAGCTGAGGTTGAACCCGAACAAGTGCACCTTCGGGGTAAGATCTGGAAAGTTGCTAGGCTTCGTCGTGAGTGATAAGGGTATTCAAGTGGACCCTGCCAAGGTTAAAGCTATTCAAGAGATGCCAGTTCCTAGGACAGAGAAAGAGGTCAGAGGCTTTTTAGGACGCCTGAATTACATTGCTCGGTTCATCTCGCACCTAACTGCTACTTGTGAACCAATCTTCAAGTTACTGAAGAAAGATCAGGTAGTACGTTGGAATGATGAATGTCAGGCCGCTTTTGACAGAATCAAGGAGTATCTCCAAGAACCACCCATCCTTATGCCACCGGTTGAAGGGAGACCTCTGATACTATACCTGACAGTACTTGACAACTCAATGGGGTGTGTGCTGCGGCAGCATGACGAGTCTGGCCGAAAAGAGCACACCATTTATTACCTTAGCAAAAAGTTTACCGACTGTGAGACCCGATACTCACTGCTTGAGAAAACTTGCTGCGCTTTGGTATGGGCTGCTCGCCGGCTGAGACAGTATATGCTGACTCATACCACCTTGTTGATCTCAAAGATGGATCCTATAAAGTACATATTTGAAAAGCCTGCCCTGTCTTGGAGAATAGCAAGATGGCAAATGATCTTAACAGAATACGACATCCAGTATACAACCCAGAAAGCCATCAAGGGAAGTGTATTGGCAGACCACTTGGCACATCAGGCCGTAGACGACTATCAGTCAATGAACTTCGAGTTTCTAGACGAGAGCATCATGATAGTGACTGATTGTGAAGTACCTGGACCGGATGAAGGACCTGAGGAAGGATCCCGATGGTCTATGCACTTTGACGGAGCCTCCAACGCTTTGGGTAACGGTATCGGCGCTGTAATCATATCCCCTCAAGGCACTCATACTCCACTCACTGCCCGGCTATGTTTCAACTGTACCAACAACATGGCAGAGTATGAGGCGTGCATCATGGGTCTTCAAGCTGCGATCGACCTAAGGATCAAGTTTCTGAGTGTCTTCGGAGATTCCGCTCTTGTGATCAATCAGATCAAAGGAGAGTGGGATACGAAACATCCGAATCTTATTCCTTACAGAGAATGTGTGTTGACCTTGATCCCCCACTTCACGAAGATAACCTTTGAACACTTCCCAAGAGAGGAGAATCAGCTGGCGGACGCGTTAGCTACAATGTCTTCCATGTTCAAGGTCAAATGGGTTAATGAGGCTCCCCGGATCATCATCTGGAAACTGGACGAACTGGCGTACTGTTGTGATCTTGAGACTGAATTGGTGACTGAGAAGCCTTGGTACCATGAGGTGAAGAGATATTTGGAAGCTCAGGAATACCCTGAAGGTGCCTATGTCAATGATAAGAAGTTTCTGAGAAGATTCGCAGCGAAGTTCTTCCTTAGCAACGGCATCTTGTACAAGCGAAACCATGATTCGACTTTACTACGTTGTGTGGATAAGAATGAAGCAGAAAGAATCATGGAAGAGCTACACGAAGGGACCTTTGGCACACATTCCAGTGGGCACACTATGGCAAAGAAAATCCTTCGGGTAGGGTATTTCTGGTCCACAATGGAAGCTGACTGCTACCAACATTCTCGGACATGCCATAAATGCCAGATTTATGCAGACAAAGTGCATGTTCCTCCAGTTCCTTTGAATGTTCTGACTGCGCCTTGGCCGTTTGCAATGTGGGGCATAGACATGATCGGTGAGATTAAACCTACGGCATCTAATGGGCACCGCTTCATCCTAGTAGAGATCGATTATTTCACGAAGTGGGTCGAACCAGCTTCCTACGCTACGGTAACCAAGACTGTTGTGGCACGGTTCATTCGGCATAATCTGATCTGTCGATACGGCGTCCCTAAAAGAATTATTACAGACAACGGTACCAATCTCAATAACAAGATGATCACTGAGCTCTGCGAGCAGTTCAAAATACAGCACCATAACTCTTCTCCTTACAGACCGAAGATGAATGGGGCTGTAGAAGCAGCAAATAAAAATATCAAGAAAATCGTGCAGAAGATGACAGTGACTTATAAAGATTGGCACGAGATGTTACCGTTCGCTCTACATGGGTACCGTACCTCAGCCAGGACGTCAACCGGGGCAACTCCTTTCTATTTGGTTTACGGTATGGAGGCAGTCTTACCGATCGAAGTGCAAATACCCTCTCTCCGGATAATGAAGGATGCAAATCTGAACGAAGATGATTGGATCCAGACACGACTTGATCAGCTAAACCTTATTGATGAAAAGAGACTTGCTGCTATCTATCATGGTCAGACGTATCAGAAACGGATGATCAGGGCATTTAACAAAAAGGTCAGACCACAGGAATATCAAGTTGTGGATCTGGTAATCAAGCGAATCATCCTTCCTCAGAGTGATCCAAGGGGCAAATGGACCCCTACATACGAAGGGCCATTTGTTGTTAAACATGTGTTCTCAGGAGGAGCCATGATTCTAACCAACATGGATGGTGACGACCTTCCTCACCCCGCCAATGCAGACATAGTAAAAAGATACTACGCATGAAAAAGACCCGCTAGGCTGACATGCCTAGGCAAAAGTTAGGGCTTCCCGGCGAACCAAAAGGGTTCGGGAAAAATGAAGGGATGAAATGAAAAAAATCTATACACCCGGCAAGTCGAAAACCTAAAATGGCGGCTTGGGCAAAAATGGGTATCCCGGTGGACCGAAAACCCGAAAGGGCGGTCCAGGCAAAAGTTAGGGATAAAGCGTAATACTATGTCTCATTGGATCACTTTGCATCTAGAATCTGGTATCTACATCAAGTTCAGACGGCATCGATCAGTCAGCTTCATCTTCAACCAAGGTCATCAAGTGATGAGACGCTCAGAGATATAAAGGCAATAGCAGAGTTGAAACCCAATGGGATCATTCATTTCACACAGCTGTTTTATTTTCTCTTGTACAAAATTTGTATAAACTCTTTTGCTCGGCGGCGTTCTCTTACTAGGACGTCAGCCTCTTGTACATAAAACGCCTATTTACAGGCAAATTCAAAAATCAATACAAAAAAATCACTTTTCAGTTAAAATTGCCAATTGTTTTTCCTTTTCTATTTTGTTTTGCGAAGAACGTCCAAGGTTCAATTTGTGATATATGCATTGACAATAATTTTCTAACTCATGAATATTTGCATGCGAAACAAAGAATTAATTACAGGTAACATTAGAAACAGGGGCAATAAAGAGTTGTCTAAGCAATCTAATTGTTCCGTCCACCAAGGAACCAAGGTAGGTTCAACTAGAGAACACAACCAGATATCTTAATTCCCCAGAGAGTGAACCAGCAAGTCAGTACACTCTCCTCAAGAAAAGCTACTATCAACTTAAGGAAGTTGGGTACCCTCCCGCAGATCTCAACATTCCCCAGCAGTACATGCATTCCTAACAAGCATCCCCGGCAGTCTTGATCTAAAGATTGTTCCCCGGTGGTATATCAAAACATTCAGTGGAGTCACTTCCCCAGTACAATTCAAACTTCCCCAAGAGAGTCCAATCCAGTTCCCCAGGAAAGTTGGAATTCATCTCCCCAAGCAGTAAGCCTATCCCCAGTAGATTCTGGAAGCTTATCCTCGCAGAGCACGAACGCGTCCCCCGGCTTTATTCAAAGAATTATTTCCCTACCAGGATATAACTGGGTTATCCTCAGCCAAAAGCCACGGAAAGGGCGTCCTCGACGAAGACTTTATATCCCCAGCGAAGTCTATCAACACTTCCAACACAACAATGGTATCCCCAGCAAGTTACCATCAACATTTCAGCGAAGTATCTCTCTCCCCACAGAGTATTGTTCCCCAGCAAGATCGTTAGAGTACTTTTCTCCCCGCAGAGTAATCCATTCGCCAGGTTCATTCCCCAACGGAGTCCTCTTCTCCTACCGGTATTCTTGCAAACTATCATCCCCAGCGGAGGCAAAAATCTACTTTCCAACATCAGCCCAGGAGTGACTTCCCGGCACCCGTCAAGGATTTATTTTCCTAAGACGACAAACATACATTCCTAAACATCACATACATCATTATAGCACGCATATACGCATCATATCTTACAAATTTCATATTGAGAACATCATTGCTTAATTCATATCATGCATTGCATATGACTGACCTTTACCTTTCAGGAAAGATCCAGTTAAGTTCTCAGCTACATCTCAAGACCTAGACCGGTTCAGTTAAATCGACTCCAAAGATTTCTCTTTTTCTTATCCAGTCAAAGGCCTTCTCTGGTTCAGTCCGATCGACCCTAAGATCTCCCTGTTTCTTATCCAGTTGAAGACATTTCAAGACCTAGACCGGTTCAGTTAATCGACCCTAAGATTTTCTGTTTCTTATCCAGTCAAAGGCCTTCTCTAGTCCAGCTAAATCGACCCCTAACAGATTTCCCTGATAAAGACTCAGCAGAAGATATCCAAGATTCTCTCAATGATACTATTGAGGTTATAGTCGCCTATGGTTCTCTCCCCTATACTGCGGAGGTAGTAATCATCCCAAGATTCGCTCAGCGTTACTGTTGAAGTCGAAGTCGTCCAAGATTCTCTCAATGATACTATTGAGGTTGTAGTCGCCTGTGGTTCTCTCCCCGATACTGCAGAGGTAGTAATCATCCCAAGATTCGCTCAGCGTTACTGTTGAAGTCGAAGTCGTCCAAGATTCTCTCAATGATTGCTGTTGAGGTTGTAGTCGCCTATGGTTCTCTCCCCGATACTGCGGAGGTAGTAATCATCCCAAGATTCGCTCAGCGTTACTGTTGAAGTCGAAGTCGTCCAAGATTCTCTCAATGATTGTTGTTGAGGTTGTAGTCGCCTGTGGTTCTCTCCCCGATACTGCAGAGGTAGTAATCATCCCCAGATTCTCTCAGCGTTACTGTTGAGGTTGAAGTCGTCCAAGATTCTCTCAGCGATACTGTTGAGATTGAAGTTATCCAAGATTCTCTCACCGTTCCTGTTGAGGTAGTAACCACCCCTGGTTCATTCATCACCTTTTGAAGATCCAGATCCAGCTCCTGTAACCAGTCAGGACACATCTACATAAGAGTTTGAATACCACTCCTGTAACAGGTCAGGTAATCGTTTCTCTTTTTGCAGGTACGCAAGTTCTCGCTAAGGAATCTCTTACGCGATTGACATCCAGATGGCATCTATAAGCCCATCCACCTATCCATCACCTCTTAGCATGGAATCTATAAGCCCATCATCCTATCCATCAATCTCCAAATGGCATCTATAAGCCCATTCCCATCATCACACTACTATGTGAGCGCAAATTTCTGGGCACTCTAGTGTTCAATCATCTTCCACCTTCGGATTACGAAAGGCACGTCAGCCAATCTGCATCCTCAGGTCTAAGAAGATTGAACAGGGGCAACTGTTGTACCCCAAAATTTTCCCTCCCATATTCTTCAAAATTTTCCAAGTCAAAGCTTCAAAGTTTCCCCAAGGGTTGCACAGTTCAAGGGCCTTCTAACAGTCAAAAATTAGGGTTTTGGTTCTGACAAAGAAAATGAAGTTTCCAAGGGTCTAATCAAGTCCCATATGCCTACAAACATGGTCAAGCATCCTCATACCAAGTTTCAAGACTTACAGCTCAAAATTGCACAGTCAAAAACCCCAATTGCACTACAGTCAACTGTAGGGGCAAAATGGTCATTTGACAGTCAAAAGTTCAAATTTTTGGTCAACATCTCATTTTGAAGCCATAAACATCATTTGATCAATACTTGATCATGATTCTCAAAGCTTGGCTCAAAAAGTCTCAAGATGCAAAAGTTTCCAAATTTGGACAGTTGAAAAAGTCAACTGTAAGTTGACTAGGGCATAACTTTCACATGGATTATCAGAAAAATTCCATCCAAAGCTCATTTTGAAGAAAAAGACATTTCCTACCACTCCTCTTCACACTTCAAGTCCAAGAAATGCTCTCACAAAAATTTATCAATTTCAACATTATAGGTCATTTTCAAAAGTCAACAAAAAGGGACTTTAAGTCAAAGGCCATAACTTGAGACTGGCAAATCAAAATGACATGGGACCAAAGGCATTGGTTAGAGGACTCAAATACCTTTCCAAAATGTCAAAGAACATGAGCAAATATTAAAAATTGAGCAAGTTATGCCTTGTGGAAGTTGGGAAATTTTGGATATTTTGAAAAGTCAACATTGCTTCAAATGACCTAAAAATGCTAATGGGCCTCTTTTTCTTCCACAATTCATCATCCAAGACATGTGCACGACCATTTGGCCCAAAGGGAAGTTTTTATCATTTTTATTTTATTTATTTGGATTTTTAATTATTAATAATTCAATTAATTAAAATAAATAGGTGAAAAATATTAAACCTAATGTTTTAAATCTTTTTGTGCAAGACAATGACTCATGATTCACTAAAGATTTCGTGCCTATCAAAAGTGGAAAGAATTGGTGCAAATTGTGATGGTTCTTCATGAAGAAATATTTGAAAAGATCCTTAAGAATCAAATCTTGAAAATCATGAATGCAAAGGTTTTTGTTTGGTTTCTTTGACCTAAATCATTCACACATAAATACATAGTGCAGACCTAATGCAAACAATCTCTCAGCTGCGCAGAAAAGCCATAACAAAAACTTGAATTTTCTCAAAAAAGTCCAATACTGAAAACTGACTTCCAAGGCGATTCAAGCTGAGATAATCATCTCATCACCTTCCTGAGACATCAAGAAGCGTTTTTGAATCACTTTCCACGTCCCTAACGCCCAGAATTGGTGAATAGGATTCAAACTTTTTCACATTTTTTTCATAATCGTGTTTTAGTATTCAAGCATATTCATTGCATATTTTTCATGGATTCTTACTAATTAGATGATCCTGAAGCTAACCACATACTTTGATTGGGTTTTTATACACTATATGCAAAAACGCCATTGTTATGTTTTAGGGTTACAGGGATTTTGATTTAGGGCTTTACGTTCAAGGAAAAATTGGGACACGAGACTGGCATCATGAGAACCACAAGCTTCCAACGAATTCAATGATGGGGTCGCGCCCAATTTCTGATCCAAGACAAGCTAATCGCTATTTTCTAGAATGGTGCATTTGGGGACGGTTCAAAACCGTTGCTAATTGTTTTTTTGTTTCAGGAAAAAATAAGACGAGGAAGAAGACGATTAGGTGGCGAGGCATAAGTGGTTGATTTGAATTTCGCGCGAAAAAGTCACTTACGCTTTGTTTTATTTTATAATAATTGTTGGTTATATAATATATAAAGAAACCAAGTGGAGCAGTTGGCAAGGCACGTTGCTGGTAATCCCTGGGACCTGGGTTCGAGCCCCAGGTCCCCACCCCTTTCCATATTATTTTTCCATTAACACTTCTGTGCAGTTTCAGTACTAGGGAACACCATGCGTCCACAATTTCCAGCTTGCCACGCGTATAGAAAAGATCAATCCAAAGACCCAGATCTGGTGAATACCATGGACTCTAGTCAAAGATGTCACATGCTAGCGTCAGAGTCAACGAGGCCAAAGGCTTATTGGGCCTAAAATGCTAAGATCTCACCTCCCATTTGGGGACAGACCCCCCCTAGGTTTGCAATCTTTTATATTTTTTTTCATTTTTTTATTTATTTCAATTATTGTTTTTAATTAAGTCCTTTAATTTAATATTTTCATAAAAAAACATAAAAACAATATAAAATCAGAAAAAGACAAAAAATAAGTATTTTTATTTAATATTATTTTTTTTGTAAATAAATAACATTAATTCATTTTAGTTTTAATTTAGGTTTAAATCTTAATATTTTTCTAATAAACTTAAAATTTGTAGAATTAGGGTTTGTATTAATTTTTTATCCCTTTTATTTTCTTTCCTCAAAATAATTAAATATTTCCTATTATTTTTATAAATCAAAATTGCATGTAAATAATTAGATTAATTTTAGGTTAAAATTTAATACTTTCTTAATAAACTAAAAAACAATTAGAATTAGGGTTAATATTTTAATTTCAATTAATCTTTCTCATTAAAACCATGAATGCAAAAAATCTCAAAACAATAATTTCTTTTTCTTTCTAATTTCATTAATTTAATAATCGTTTAATTTAATTTCATAAAAAAAAGGGTCCAACGCCCTCGTTTCCAGTTTTAATTCAATTCGCGTATTTATTTCTTTTTCTTTTAATATTTATGTACTTCTCCCAAAGCCGTGTAATTTCATAATTTCTCGCACTTTACTTTATTTACTTTCTGTCAAATCGGGTCCTGGATTTATTTTGGCGATGTGGACCCGCGCCTTTGTAATAGTTTAGAACTTTTAATTTCTCGCAATTTTTAACTGTTAAATAAATGCATGCAAGAATGAATGGCCTAAAATAAAAACGAACGCATAGATCACTTTGACATGAACAAGACAAAATATCTGAAAACGACACACAAATCACACACCACCCCTAGGGTACGCCTCACTGTTGCCTTGCCTCGAAAGGTGATCGTCGAGTAGAGGATGTCTTAGTAAGTCCTCATGATCCGGGAACCTGGCATGAGGATAGCTTCTAAGGTGTCTTCCCATTGCTCTGGTGATCACCATGTCCCGAACCTCGAATTGACCCGAACACCTCCAACGGTGGTGCTACCTACCTCTCAATGGTGGGATGGCACTACTTTAAAGGACATCTACATAGACGAATTCCTTAGGGTAGGTAAACGACTCTAGGTACTTGCTCTAATTTCAAAAACAAAAAATACTTTTCACACCAACACATTTTCAAAAAGCTTTCGAAAGCATTTTTCAAACACTCTTGAGCACCGATACAAGAGTCGAACTGGAATTTTCAAAGAAACTTTTTAAAACCCACAGTTGAAAAGCAAACAAACAATTTTGAAAATACAAGTGAGCAAGTATCTAAGAGCCCATGGATAACCATGGATAGAAAGGGTGCTAACACCTTCCCTTTCTATAACCTACCTCCCGAACCGAGAGCAATCTCTTTAAGGAATTTTTCTGTGCTTTTGTCCTTTCCATTTGGAGAAAATAAAAGACGGTGGCGACTCTTGCTTCCGCGACATTTCGCGAACCAGCGTTAAACAGTCAGTTCCAGATCCACCGATCACACCTGTGTAAACTCAAACCCTAATTTAGGTCAACAGTGCAAGGAGGTGCCTTGAGCTGAGCAAAACCTAGCTTGATCTTGAATTCCAAGGGTCTTGTGATGAGAAATGTTGATGAAATGGGAGGGAAAATTTTGGGGTATAACAGTTGCCCCTGTTCAATCTTCTTGAACCTGAAGAGTTAGATTAGCAAGTTTGCCTTTCGTGACTCGAAGGTAAAGGAAGATTGGACACTAGAGTGCCCGTAAATTTGCACTCGTCAAAATATTGTTGAGGGAATGGGCTTAAAGATGCCATTTGGAGATGGTAGAATCTTGCTGGAGATGGGCTTAAAGATGCCATCCAAGAATGTTTATTGAACTGTAATGTTGTAGGTCAAAAGAATGAGCATCAAAATGGTATCCGTGTCTAGAATACATTTGAACTGTATCTGGAGACTGAGTCTGTATGAGCAAAAGAATGGCGTCCATGTTTGGGGCGTATCCGAGCTGTAACTGTATTTGAGATCTGTATGAGTAGAAGAATGACTTCCGTGTCTGGAGTGTATCTGAGACTATAATTGAGATCTGAATAAGCGACAGGATGACTTCCGTGGCGACTGCACTAGGGAGAATCAAACAGCTGGTGTAAGGGCCAGAATGGCATCCATGTTTGGAGCGTATCTGAACTTGAAGTTGATAGTTGAATTTGAATGAGAGATAGAATGGCCACCGTGTCTAGAGCGTATCTAGTCTGTATCTGATTGCTGAAGTCTGAATGAGTAGTAGAATGACCGCCGTGTCTGGGGTGTATCTATACTGTATTTGAATAATTGTTAACGATAGCCTTTTAATCTTATCCTGAAACGGGTAAAATGTTAGTTAAAACACAAAGTTATGTTGCATGATATGTATGATGCAATGAACTGTGTTTCCTTAATGTTTATGATATATGAATGTAATAGTTATGCATGTGAGCTGATTAGTTGTCTTGCTGAGAAAAATAAATCCTTGATAACTGGAGATAATGAAATCTTTGATTGCTGCCGGGAAAAGTAAATCCTTGACCGATGCTGAAGATTCAAAATCTTTGATTGTTGAAGATGAGAAATCCTTGCTGGCTGCTTGGGGATTAAAAAATATTTGATGACTTGTGGGGATGAGAAATCCTGGGACCCATGCTGGGGATTGAAAATCCTTGGTGACTTGTGGGGATTCACAAAGGGTTCTGACAACTTCTGCGGGGAATGAGGATCCTTCATGACTTTCCTGGGAAGTAAGGAAAATTCTGAAAATCTCTACTGGGGAGTTAAAACCTGGGAGGCTTCTGCTTGGAGAAATGAGACCAAGGATCTTTGATCCGCTGGGAAATAACTTTGTGGGGATAATGTTTACTCGGCCGTGAAATTAGGAGCTTGGGTTGTATGCTAATCTACTGGGGAAGCATCCTAGTTGGGGATAAGCCAAGAAGTTAACTGTTATCTGCTTGGTTCTCCGATTTTTAAGATAACCTGCTGGGGAAATCGGGGGAAGTTGAACAGTTGGAAATTTGACTTTGCCGGGGAAGAAGGTTTAGAATATTCTGGCTCCGCTGGGGATAGGTTTTTCAGGGTTTTCAGGCTCCACTGGGGATCGGGAGTTTGAACTCTGGTGGGAACTTTGAAACTTAACTCAGCTGGGGAATCAAGTTTAGAATGCATTGGCTCCGCTGGGGATCTTGAAGCTTAACTCCGCTGGGGAAATATACTCCAAATTTTAGCTTTGTTGAGGATCTGAATGATGTGCTGCAGGGGATTTCTTCTGGAATATCATAAATATATCTTCCTACACCTTCAACCTATCAGTAATTATCCTTTCTCAATTTCATTTTATTTGTAAGCAGTGATTATATTCAAATGCATATGCCTATTTAACAAAACATTGGATATTTTCAAATAAAACATAAGTGTAAAAAAGAAAATAAAGGTAAACAAATTTCGGCACTTTGAAGTATCTTTGTATTAACTTTTGTAAGTATCTTTGTACAAAGGAGACATACATCCTAGTAAGAGAATGTTGTCATAAAATTGAGAAAAAATTTATACAAAAAAGAGATGGCTATGTGTAACAATTCCATGGGGTTCCCATTCTGCTATAGCCTTCACCACTCTGAGTATCTGTCCATTCGTTGCTTCGTCCGCTGATGACTGGATTGATCAGAAGCTTGGAGCTTGTTGGTGAAGAGCTTATTCTTAAAGTGATCCGATGAGACATAGTCATAAGCTTTAATTCCCTAACTTTTTCCTGGACCGCCCTTTCGGGTTTTCGATCCACCGGGAAACCCTTTTTTGCCCAAGTCTCCCTTTCGGGTTTTCAACTTGCCGGGTGTATAGATTTTTTTTTGTTTTATCCATAATTTTTTCCTGAACCGCCCTTTCGGGTTTTCGATTCACCGGGATGCCCATTTTTTCCCAAATTGCCCTTTCGGGTTTTCAACTTGTCGGGTTATTTTATGCGTAGTATCTTTTGACTATGTCTGCGTTTGCAGGGTGCAGCAAATCGTCGCCGTCCATGGTGGTCAGAATCATTTCCCCACCAGAAAAGATGCTCTTGATCACAAATGGTCCTTCGTAAGTAGGAGTTCACTTGCCCCTGGGATCACTTTGCGGAAAGATGATCCGCTTGATTACAAGATCTTTGACTTGGTATACCTGACGCCTGACTTTCTTGTTGAAACCCTTGATCATTCGCTTTTGATACGTCTGACCATGACAAACAGAAGTAAGTCACTTTTTTCGATCAAGTTAAGTTGATCAAGTCGGGTCTGAATCCAATCGTCTTCACTCAAACCGGCATCCTTCATAATCCTCAAGGAAGGAATCTGAACCTCCATGGGTAGAACAACTTACATGCCATATACCAAAGAAAAGGGGGTTGCCCCTGTCGAAGTACGCGTCGTGGTACGATATCCATGCAGAGCAAACAACAACATATCGTGCCAGTCCTTGTAGGTGACTGTCATCTTTTGAATGATCTTCTTGATATTTTTGTTTGCGGCTTCAACAACATCGTTCATCTTCGGCCAGTAGGGAGATGAATTGTGATGATAAATCTTGAACTGTTCGCATAGAGCGGTGATCATAGTGTTGTTCAAATTTGTACCGTTATCCGTGATAATCCTGTCGGGGATACCATACCGGCATATGAGGTTCTGCTTGATGAAGCGGGAAACCACATTATTTGTAACTGAGGCAAAGGAAGTTGCTTCGACCCATTTGGTGAAGTAATCAATAGCGACCAAGATGAAGCGATGTCCATTGGATGCCGTAGGCTTGATCTCTCCAATCATGTCAATGCCCCACATCGCGAATGGCCAAGGAGCTGTCAGAATGTTGAGAGGAACAGGAGGAATATGTACCTTATCAGCGTAGATTTGGCATTTGTGACAAGTGCGGGAATGTTGGTGACAATCAGCTTCCATGGTAGACCAGTAATAGCCTGCCCTTAGAATCTTCTTTGCCATCGTATGTCCGCTCAAGTTGGTGCCGAATGTGCCACTATGTATTTCAGTCATGATCAACTCTACTTCAACCTTATCCACACAACGAAGTAGAACACAATCATGGTTGCGCTTATAAAGGATGCCATTTCTTAGGAAGAACTTGGCAACAAATCTCTTTAAGAACTTTCTATCACTGATTGAAGCTCCTTCAGGATATTCTCTAGTCTGGAGATACCTTTTGATTTCATGAAACCAGGGTGGTTCCACTACTTCTTCGGTATTAATCTCATGATAGTGCACATGTTCGTTCATTCGCTCAATGGTAATTTAGGGAGCCTCGTTATCCCAGTTGAGTTTAAACATGGAAGACATTGTAGCCAGAGCATCGGCTAACTGATTTTCTTCTCGCGGGAAGTGCTCGAAGGTAATCTGCTCGAAACGAGGCAACAATGTTAAGACATGTTCTTTGTATGGGATAAGATTAGGATGTTTGGTGTCCCACTCTCCTTTGACTTGACTGATCACCAAAGTCGAGTCCCCAAATACGACCAAAGATTTGATTCCCAAATGTATAGCAGCCTTGAGACCAAAGATGCAAGCTTCATATTCAGCCATGTTGTTGGTACAGCTGAAGCAAAGTCGGGAAGTGAAGGGTTTATGGCAACCTTCCAGAGAAATGAGTATTGCACCGATACTGTTGCCAAGTGCATTTGAAGCACCATCAAAGTACAGGGTCCATCGGGATCCTTGTTCAGGTCCGTCATACGGTCCGTTACCTTTAATGTTGTCCAATGTCATGATGTCCTCGTCAGGGAAGTTGAATCTCATAGATTGGTAATCTTCGACGGCTTGATGAGCTAGATGGTCAGCTAGTACACTCCCCTTTATAGCTTTTTGGGTAGTATACTGGTTGTCATACTCAGTCAGGATCATTTGCCATCTAGCGATTCTTCCAGATAAAGCAGGCTTCTCGAAGATATACTTGATCGGATCCATCTTGGAAATCAGCAAGGTGGTATGAGTCAACATATACTGCCTTAGCCGATGAGCAGCCCATACCAAAGCACAGCAAGTTTTCTCGAGCAGTGAGTAGCGAGTCTCACAGTCAGTAAACTTTTTTCTAAGGTAATAAATGGCATGCTCTTTTCGACCAGACTCATCATGTTGGCCCATTACGCACCCCATTGAGTAAATACTCCTTCCTTCGGGTGGCATCAAAATAGGAGGTTCCAGTAAATACTCCTTGATCTTATCAAAATCAACTTGACAATCATTGTTCCATTCAACCACCTGGTCTTTCTTCAATAGTTTGAAGATTGGCTCACAGGTAGATGTCAGGTGAGAGATGAACCTCGCGATATAATTTAAGCGTCCCAAGAATCCCCTAACCTCCTTTTCAGTGCGAGGGGCAGGAATTTCTTGTATAGCTTTTACTTTAGCTGGATCAACCTCAATGCCTTTGTTGCTGACAATAAATCCAAAAAGTTTACCAGACCTAACTCCAAAAGTGCACTTGCTTGGGTTCAATCTGAGCTTAAACTCCTTCAACCTGACAAACAGCTTTTACAGATGATCAAGGTGTTCTTCTTCTGTCTGTGATCGAGATATCATGTCGTCTACGTAAACTTCGATCTCATGATGTATCATATCATGAAATAAAGCTACCATGGCGCGTTGATAGTTTGCCCCTGCATTCTTCAGTCCGAATGGCATCACTTTGTAACAGAAGGTACCCCATTGCGTGACAAAAGTAGTTTTCTCCATGTCCTCGGGGGCCATTTTGATCTGGTTGTATCCCGAGAATCCATCCATGAAGGAAAATACCTTGTGTTGAGCTGTGTTGTCAACCAAGATGTCGATGTGTGGTAGTGGAAAATCGTCTTTAGGGCTAGCCCTGTTCAAGTCCCGATAGTCCACACACATTCTGACTTTGCCGTCCTTCTTAGGCACGGGCACAATGTTAGCAACCCATTATGGATAGGAAGTAACAGCCAGAAAGCTAATGTTTAATTGCTTCATTACCTCAGCTTTGATCTTCTCAGACATGTCAGGCCTCATTCGGTGGACCTTTTGCTTGATCGGTGGACAATATTCTCTTGTAGGGAGACGGTGAACCACGATATCTGTGTCTAATCCTGGCAAGTCTTCATAGGACCAGGAGAAGATTTCAACATATTCGTTCAACAACTGCACTAAGCACTCTTTGACACTTGGTTCCAGGTTGGCACCCACTTTTACCTCTTTTTTGTCTTCCTCTGTCCCCAAGTTGATGGTTTCTAGCAACTCTTCATGAGGCAGAATAGCCCTCTCTTCTTGTTGCAAAAGTCTGGCTAACTCTCTCGGCAATTCACAGTCTTCGTCAACTTCGTACTCAGCATGATTGACCAAATCTTCAGAGTTATCGAAGGCTAAAGCAGAATAGTCACCCATGGAATCCGGAGTGGATGGGTACCTGCATTTGTGAGTATGGGTGTGTGTAAGGGATAGCCATCCTTAAACAAAACAAAAATGCAAAAAGGAAAGAAAATGAACACAACAGTTTAAAGATGAAGACGTACAATGATTCATTAAAACATGGCATATGATAATGAAGAAAATCAAGCCCTTACAAATGGACCTATATGCCCCGGGCAAGGCATAAGATGAAAATAGTGTACGAATTGTTTAGTTATTACAATCCAAAATAAGAAATTGTTCAAAGATAAATTTACTGGTTGATGAAGGTGATGGGAATAAAATCCTTTGCTTCCCAGTTGCTTAAACCCCCTTCGACGGTTGGAAAGATCCAATCTGCAAAGTTGTCCTCTTCATCTTCATCTTCTACAACATTAATTATGTGGTGGGTGATCCTTACGGGTGGCCCTCCAGCCTTGGAGCGACGCATAGCCTTCTGTCCAGCAGCGGTAAGCCCTAGACCAAATTTGTTCGTCTTATGGGGAAAATCAGGCAGTTGCCCCCATATTGTACTCTTCCCTTCTTTAATTACAGCCACTGCGTCCTTGAGAGATTCCATCCTAGGTACATGCTTAGGAACGATAGGCACCTCAACCATTATCTTCGCAACTGCTACCTCAGGAGAAACTTCCTCAAAATGTTGGAAAGGAGTTTCTATGAACTCGCCATTCAATTCCACATAGCGGAAGGAATTGAGATGACTTATCATGTACTCTTCCTTTCCGTGCACCGTTATAATCTTACCCTTAACAGGATATTTCAGCATTTGGTGCAAAGAGGAGGTAACTGCCCCAGCATAATGGATCCACGGTCTTCCTAACAAACACGAATATGACGGACGGATGTCCATCACATAAAAGGTGGAGTTGAAAACTTTTGTGCCTACTTTGATAGGAATATCAACCTCTCAGTGAACCATTCTTTTGGACCCATCAAAGGCCCTAACAATGATGTTACTAGGTTTGAGGGTCAATCCTTCGCAGTCCAAACGGTCTAACACTTTCTTCGGAAGCACATTTAAGGAAGAACCGATATCAACTAAGACATGGGCGAGGGTGGTTCCCCTGCATTCAACTGAGACATGTAGCGCGTCATTGTGTTTCCTTCCCTTGGGAGCCAAATCAGCATCGGAAAAGCCCAGACCATTATCAGCAGTAAGGCTGGCCACGCACTCCTGAAACTGGTCAACCGAAGTTTCTTGGGGTACGTGTGCCGCCTTCAAAAATTTGATCAGGGCCTTAGCATGGGCCTCAGAACAGAGTAGAAGAGCCAACATTGAAATTTTAGAAGGGGTCTGCCCTAGCTGTTCCACGACGTTGTAGTCGCTCTTTCTGATTATTTTCAATATTTCATCCATTTCTTTCTGGGTGGTTTCGGGGATAACCACAGCATGAGCCTTCGTCCTGACAGGCGCTTCTAGTATCCCCTTACCCTTGTTGGTAGTATCAACAAATGTTCTTACTTCAGGAGTATCCAATTCTTCAATTATCGGGTCTTGCACAGATGGCCTAACAGGCACAGAAGCTTTCGAGGGTCCAAAAACTACTCGAGGGGGTGCAATCTCCGGAGAAAGAATCCGTCCGCTGCGGGTTATCTTTCTTGTTCTCGTGATGTTCCCTATATCAGGGGTCTTCTCTTCAGAATTCTCTTGGACTGATTCAATCTGTTTGATGCCATGATAGAAGATTTCTCCTCCGTAGTTCCATGGTATCGTCTTTTTAGATTGATACGGGACAGGCCCCGACATGGTGATTTTTAATGGTACAAATTCAGGATCAGGTGTAATCTTGACAGGCCTTTTGCAAGCCTTGGGAAGATTTTCGAAGATGGTTATTATTGCAATATCGTTGGTTGAAGTAGAAAAAGTAGCAGGAGTAACAAGAGTGAAGGTATCAACAGGGGTCTTTTGTAAGAGTATCTCTTGGGTATCCATCAGGCGTTGGATGCCTGACTTCAACATTAGGCAATCAGCTTGTATGTTTAAACAAAAGTAACAGTCCTTTCCGCAGCCTGGGAATATCCTGGCTCTCATCAAATTCACTTTAATCACTGGTAAGGGATTCAAAAGGTCAACAACACTGGTAACATGAAGGTCTTCCATAACGGCATGAACATTATGACCGTGTTTGGGCGTTGGGGAAGAAATCACATTGGGATTCTCAGGCGCATCGAATTCTACTTCCTTGGCGTCAATCAGGTCTTGGATTTTGTTCTTAAGCGCCCAACAATTATTGGTATCATGCCCAACACTGTCAGAGTGGTAAGCACACTTGGCATTGGAGTGGTAGTATGGAGAGGAGGTATTAGGGTTCTTTGGCGCTTCCTTCAAACTGGTAAGATTCAGCTTTAGCAAATGAGGGAGTACTTGAGCTGGCGTCATGTTGATTCGGGTGAACTGCCGTTGTGGCCTTTCTACCCGTTGTTGATTAGGTCTTGACTGATTGCCGCGAGGTTGATCATTTGAAGAGTTTTGAATCATCACAGCCCCTACAGTTGGCCGGCGCACGGTTCTTCCCTGACTTTTTTGAGAATAAACAGTAGAGGCTTCCTTCTTAGCTGGGAAGGTTTTCTTAACAGCAGCGGACGCGGAGGTATCTTTTTGAATCTTACCACTTTTAATACCGACCTCGACCCTTTCTCTGGTCAGAATTAGTTCAGTAAATCCTGTGGAGGAACTCCCAATTAAATGATTGAAGAAAGGTCCAGACAAGGTCCCCAGAAACATGTCAACTAGCTCTCTATCCGACAATGGTGGCTGCACCCTTCCAGTCAGATCATGCAACTTCTGGGCATACTCTTTAAACCCTTCATTAGAAGCCATACTCATACTATGTAGTTGAGTACGAGTGGGCGCCAAATCAGCATTGTATTGGTATTGACGGTAGAAAGCAGCAGCTAAGTCTTCCCAATTGTGAACCTCTGATCTCTCGAGTTGATAGAACCAGTCCAATTGTGTGCCTGACAAACTGTCTTGAAAAAAGTGTACCCAGAGGTCTTTATCAGATGAGTGGGGTTGGATCTTCCTGACATAGGATCTCAGATGCATCTTTGGGCAGGACAGACCGTCATACTTAGAAAATGTTGGAACTTTGAACTTAGGAGGGATGACGATCCCAGCGACCAACCCTAGTTCTTCAAAGTCTAAACCAGGTACCCTTTGCAACTCCATGGCTGCCAATCGATCCTCAAGGTTTTTATATTTATCATCTGCCGGGGGATATTGCTGTTCAGAGTAGTCTTCGTCTTCTTCCTCTTCTTCCTCTTCAACTTCAGATTCAGAAGGTCCCGCAACTCCTTTTCCTTTACCAGCCCCTTCATCAGACGTTCAGGGGAACTCGAGAATTTTTCTAGCATTGCTTTCAAACCTTCTTCCCATATTGGCTACTCCGGGCCTTTTCTTCTTTTTCTCTTTATCTTTCTCCAACAGTGCTTTAAGGTCCTCTTGACCCTTTTCTAAGGTCATGAGGAGTTGCTGGAATTGATAATTCTGTGCTTGGAGATCCTTAACTGTCTGCTCCAAATCCATCTTGCTGAAATAAACAGCAGAAAGATAAGGAAACATGGTGTGAAGACCTGTTTATGCATATGATGAATGATATGTTATTCATGTAATGCATTCACGGATTCAGAAAATTCAAATTTGTTGCAAACAAAAAGAACACATGTCATATTAAGAAGAAATTTGTTAGTACATAAGTTCCCCATTGCCAAAAATATTACAAAATTCTTAATGTAAAAAGACATTGCGCATCCTCTTTGGTGCGATGTAAGTGTTGAGAGTTTCCTCCTCATGAAGTCGGCGGGTAAGCTCCAAAACCTTCTTCTCACTGGCATAGAAGCTGGCTTCAAAAGTATTCCTTTCTTCCTTGAGTTGGATCCAACTCTTTTGCATATCTTCCCATGATGTTGACATGTCAGGATGTAGGAGGGTGTATGGAACCTCTCCTTCCATCACAGGCTCTTTGATCAAGGGGAGAATGTGAGGGTATGGCATCATAAGATTCTGGGCGCAGGTTCGTACCCACTTGAGATAAGGCTCAAGGGTGATGGAATTTTTGTGCCCTAGTGTCTTACTATCCACTTTGTTGGGAATCCTCCAAGCTCTGATGAACCTTTGTCGAAGTCCTTGCGCATCATTATCGAAGTCAAAAACTAGGTCAGGAATCAGCATGTCATGAGGGCCATCCCTCCGAGCATATCCAAACTATCTTAGAGATAAAAAGGGGTTGTAGGTAATGCCTCCTCTAATGCCAAGTAGTGGGACATTAGGGAATTCCCCACAACGATCAATGGTGATGACATTTTCTCTGGACCGAGAACACCAATGTACATCAGAATATGTGAGGGTCATCAACCGTTGTGACCACCTTAAACCCTGCTCATTCTTTAAAACTGATTTTGGAAGGTGAGAAATAAACCACCTTTCTAGGAGAGGAGTACAACACATGAGAACACCTATTTTCCTCATTGTTCGTGTGTAAAATGAGTGTAGGATGTCCCCAAGCAATGTTGGTACAGGATTCCGGGATATGAAAATATTGACAGCATTCACATCTATAAGTTAATCAGGGTTTGGGAACAAGACCAACCCATTGATGAGGAGTGCCACAATCTCTTCAAAGGCTTGTAGATCCAGAGAATTCCAGCAGTCTTGTGCCTTCTCAAACAGAAACTTTTCCAAGAATCCCTTGACACAGCTTCTGGTTTCCCAATGTTCTTTGATGTCAGATGGTTGCAAGTGTAATGCTTGAGCAACATCTTCAGGCTTTGGTTCTTTTTCCGTACCGTTGTAGGGTAGTTTATGAAGAATGGGAATTCTCAGGAGTTGAGAAAATTCCTCCAAAGTGGGTTCTAGCTGGTAATCAGGGAATGTGAAACAGTGGTGTAGGGGGTCAAAGAACTGGAAGAGAACTTTCACCATGTCTTCTTCAATGTTGGAGTTGACCAAGTTGAGAAGCCTACCATGTCTTTCACTTAAGAGAGAATTCTCTAGAATCCTAGAAGTAAGCTCCTTGAGTTGAGATGGATTCTCACAAGGTTGACTTGAATTGTTTTTCTGCGAAGGGATTCCATGACTTATAAAACAAGAACAAAGATGAAGATCCAAACCCTTGAAATGGTTAGTGGATGCATATGATGCTTTATGATGTTCATGATGTATGCACAAGCAAATGTACAAACAAGTCACACAAAACCCTAGTTTTAGGCTTGCATGAGGTTTTATAGGTAAATACCCTCTTGAGTTTAGTTGGCTCAAACCTGTCCAATAAATAGTAACCAGGTTCTAAGGAGCTCAATATCACTGGATTGTTTTCTATGTTCATTGTTTTGGTTTAGCCACTTAACTAGCGACTAAAATATTCCAAGAAAACAACCCTCAATGAGTGTAGTATCGAGTATCTACCAACTTCGGACTGCACCAAAGCCGGTCATCTCACTACCCCTAAAAAAGGCCAAGATGGTCAAGTAAGGTTCTAAGAGTTCATTAGTTCTTTATGACATCACTCAGCGGCCCCGTATTCTCTTTGATTGACTCAAAGGTTACTGGTACTCACAAATATGCGGCACTAATATAGCTATTACTTCAACCATGTCGGTATACCCCGCACAGTTTCCACAACGTATTGCTATTTACCTATGAATGTTTCCCAAATCTGGGTGGAGGATTTCAAGCCCAAACAAGAGAACCAAATGTAAAGCAATCAAAGAAAACAATATAATCATGCAAAGGGTGATCTAAGCCCTAAGGTTACTCCACTTTTAAAGTTTTCCCCAGCAGAGTCGCCAGTTCTATGATACGGTGGGAGAACTGACTTGGGATTTTGCGTTTGTGTTCGCAAATGTTTAGGTTTAGCAAGAGTTGCCACCGACTTTTTATTTTATCCTAAGGAAAGGTCAAAAAGCACAGGAAATACCTTTGAGATGTTTTCTTGGGTTCGGGGAGTAGATTATAGAAAGGGAAGGTATTAGCACCCTTTCTATCCATGGTTATCCATGGGCTCTTAGTTACTTGCTTAGATCACTTGCTTTGCTTTTCAATTGTTTGAAATGGTGCTCTTCAATTGTTTGAAATAGTGCTTTCTGTGTGGTTTTGAAAGATATTTTGAAAAGAGGCCATCGTTGTGGCAACCTTTGTAATGATTCTTGTTTGAATGTATACAAAGGTGTTTTTGTCTTTTGAAAAGTTTTCAATGTTTGAAAGTAGGGTTTTGAAATTGTGTTGTGAAGTGTGTTTTGAAGATAACAAGGATGTTTTTTGCAAGTTTTGATCAAGTAACTAAGAGCTGTCTACCCTATTTTACTCAAAGATCTTTCTTATGTTTTTAACCTTTTTAACAGTGTTGTTTCACCATTGTATTTGGTGAACAACCTTGTGTTAGGATGTTAAACGGGACAGGCGCGGGTCATCGTATAGACCATGACAGCAATAGTGTCAAGTATTTTTGGCAATTTTCTTGAGGGACTTGATCATTTTTGTTTAGGCAACTCAGATAGCGTCATCGAGGGACTATGATCTTTGTTTTGTTTTTGTTTTTGTTTTGCCAAAGTACTTGACATGCATACCATGGCCCATTTTTTAAGGCAACAAGTGGATTGTAACCCTAGGGGTGCAAGTGTGCATTGTGTTTGTTTTTTCATGCATTTTTGTCTTTGATTAGGTCAAACTATTTGTTGGTTTTGATTTTGCATACAAACCCTAATTCTCTAATCATGGCATAATTGAAAGCTTAAAGGTGCGAGAATTTAAATCCTAAACTATTACAATATGATATAGGGAGGGGTACAAATTTGAATAGGGGAGTATTTTGCAAGAAATTAAACCCTAAATTATTACAACCAAATTGAATTTGCAAGGCATAATATTTAAATGTACAATATTTAAATGAAATACAATAAATAAATATTAGATAAAATGTATTATGCAAAAAAAAGTCTTTTTATGTATGTAAAAAGTATTTTTAATGTGAAATGTAAAGTAATAAATAAAAAGTTAATTTTAATTATTTTTAGGGAAAAAAAACCCTAATTCTTTAAGAAAATAAATATGACGTATTATTTATGTACAAAAATATATTAACATGATTAAAAATGAAATATATAAAAAAAAGAGGTATTTTTTAGTATAAATAATAATAAAAATAAAATAAAATATTTTTTGTGTTTTATTTCTAAGTTTTTAATAAAACAAAAGTGTATATATATATATATATATATATATATATATATATATATATATATATATATATATATATATATATATATATATATATATATATATATATATATATATATATATATATTAAATATAACAAATGTGTAAAAAATAAAAATAAATTAATTACAGAAATGTATATATTTCAAGAAAATGTTTTCAATGTGAATAAAAATAAGAAATGAAATAAAAGTATTATTTTCATTATTTTTAAATTTAAACAAAATAATATAAAAGTATGTAAAGTGTTTTAATGCTAGTAAAAATAAAAATAAATACCAAATAAATGTAAAAAATTATAAAAAATATTTTTGGATCATTTTTTATGTTTGAAAATAAAATATCAAAGTCAGAAATGAAATAAAAATGCAAAAATAATAAAAATACAAAGAAATGGGCCAGGGGGTGTGAAACTGAAAGTGGGGTGGCCAAAAGTAGGAAGTAGCCAGGCCCAGCCCAGCTACTTCATCTTCTTCCTCTGTCCAACAGAAACGCGCGCATGGCTTAGTTCAAACTTGTATCTCCTGTTTTAGTGCTTTTTTGACAAAACTCAAAACATGAAACTTGTAGAGCATCAAATCACGAATCTAACCATATAAAAAACTTGATCTAACTCTCAAAGACCAGAGAGAATTTCTCTGGCCCTAATTTCTAACCTAGTTTTTTCAGAAAGTTCATGGATGAAATTCTCCTAGCACGATAAATATAAATGAAAACTAAGCACATGTATGGTTTTAGGGCAATGAGTACAACATCTTTTATTCAAAAACCTAAGTCTAAATGTTCCTAAATGGAGAGATAGAAGTTCATGAAATACCTGTTTCAGTTGAGTTCGAGCTGGACAATGCAGCAACTTTCAATGGTGCCTGAGGTTCTTTTGAGCTTGCTTGATGTCCAATGAACCTCTCCCAATGCTTAGTTTGTTTTGAAGTGGCCTGAATCGTGCTATAGAACTCAACCTGCAAACTTCCAAACAAAAATGGTGATGTGTGTTAATGGAGTTACAACAACTTGTGAATCGTCTGGATAGCTTAGGTATATTGTTTGGAATGTGTTTGAAGTGATTTTGGACAAAACGCACGAGGGGATTTGAATGTGGCTTGTGATTTGCAAAACTGGCCCTGTTTTGGGCAGAAATGGAGATTTTATGCACAAGGGGGTTAGAGAGGTCAAGGGCTCGTGCTTCTGGCTTGCAAGGATGTATGAAACTTGTTTGAAAACTTTGCTTGAGTTGGTTTTAACAGAGATGTGAGATATAAGCTTTTGGCCCTTTGACTTGTTTTAAAAGTAAAGTTGGAAGTGAAGTGTGATAGGCCTGTACAGGCTATCTCCAAGCATGCACCAACTTCTTGTACCTTTGCCTAAGTTTGTGGAACTTGTTTGCTACAAGGAAAAAGGTCCAAGGCTCAAGAAAATGTAATTTGACATAAAGTGGCCTTTATGAAAATGGAAGTGTGACCTTTATGCTCAAAATGGAAATGTTCATTGTACAATGCTCTCTTGATCAGAACAATGCCAATGTCCAATGTATTTGCATTCAATTTTGGAGTTTGAATTGGTTTAGAGGCCTGTAATTATGTACTAAGCTAGTTTGGTCAGATTTGCAACTTGGTATGAACATGTATTGGCCATGGTTACAAAGTGAGTTTTTGCCAACTTCAAGCATTCGATTCTCCCTAACCACAAAGGTGTTTGATGAGTTCTTGTACAATTTGGAAATATTGCAACATGTACTATAATCCATATTTGAAATGCAACTTAAGACTCCAAGTGGAACTATGTGAAAAATGGCCAAGAAGATGTGTCAAAATCCTGCCTAAACTAGGGCAAAATTTCTCTAAGTTAAAAGTTTTAGGGACCCTTGTTCCAAAAATCATAACTTGAGATCCATGCTTATTTTGAGAAAACTTTGTGAATAAAAGTTGTAGACTTTGTGATGGACTACAACTTTCATGTTGTAAGTTTTGTTTGAATCCATTTTCATCTTGGTGAAAAAATGGGACAAAGTTAGGAAAAAATAAGAAAATTTTATAACCCTAATTTTCAATTTTGGGTTTCTTGATGAACAAGTTTCATAATTTGACATATCTTGATGAAAAATGACCCTTGGAACTTGATTTTGACCAAAAAGTCAAAGTTTGACTTTTCAGTGTACAGTTAAATTTTGATCAGTTGACTGGAAAATTCATCTGTCAACCCTATGCATTTGAGATCTTTTGAACTTGTTGAATGGGTCAAGATGATGTCATTGAGTCCTTGAGTCCATGGTTGAGCTTGATTTGCCATTGGCTAGGTCAAACAGTCAAAAATTGCCTTTGTACAGTCAAAACCCAAAAAATGACCATTTTGCCCTTTTGGTGATCTGATCAAATTTCTTGTGGAATTGTGATCCAAACTTGATCAAATGGTTCATATGAGTTCATAATGTTGATGTGGGTCAAAATTCATGAGGTTTGACTATCAATTGGCCACAGTTGACTTTTTCCCCAATACAGTTGATTTCTATGTCAATTGTCCAATTGACTGGGCAAAAATTTGATTCAAGGCTTGAAACTTGGTAGGGACAAACTTGTGAGTCCAACATGAAGTATGAAAGTCACTTTGGGCATTGTAGGTCAAAACATCCCTGTGTAAACTCAAACCCTAATTTAGGTCAACAGTGCAAAGAGGTTCCTTGAGCAGAACAAACCCTAGCTTGATCTTGAATTCCAAGAGTCTTGTGATGAGAAATGTTGATGAAATGGGAGTGAAAATTTTGGGGTACAACAGTGACTGTCATATTTTGAATGATCTTCTTGATATTTTTGTTCGCGGCTTCAATAACACCGTTCATCTTTGGCCGATATGGAGATGAATTGTGATGTTGAATCTTGAACTGCTCACAAAGAGCGGTGATCACAGTTTTGTTCAAATTTGTACCGTTGTCCGTGATGATCCTGTCGGGGATACCATACCGGCATATGAGATTCTGCTTGATGAAGCGGGCAACCACATTCTTTGTAACGGAGGCGAAGGAAGCTGCTTCGACCCACTTGGTAAAATAATCAATATCGACCAAGATGAAGCGATGTCCATTGGATGTCGTGGGCTTGATCTCTCAAATCATGTCAATTCCCCACGAATGGCCAAGGAGCTGTTAGAACGTTGAGAGGAACTGGAGGAATATGTACCTTGTCAGCATAGACTTGGCATTTGTGACAAGTACGGGAATATTGATGACAGTCAGCTTCCATGGTAGACCAGTAGTAGCCTGCCCTTAGAATCTTCTTAGCCGTCGTATGTCCACTCAAGTGGGTGCCAAATGTTCCGCTATGTATTTCAGTCATGATCAACTCAGCTTCAACCTTGTCCATACAACGAAGTAGAACACAATCATGGCTGCGTTTATATAAGATACCATTGCTCAGGAAGAACTTGGCAGAAAATCTCCTTAAGAAATTTTTGTCATTGCGGAAGCTCCTTCAGGGTATTCTCGAGTCTGGAGATACCTTTTGATTTCATGAAACCAGGGTTGTTCCACTACTTCTTCGGTATTAATCTCATGACAGTGCGCCGGTTCATCCATTCGCTCGATGGTGATTTGGGGAGCCTCATTATCCCAGTTAAGTTTAAACATGGAAGACATTGTAGCCAGAGCATCCACTAGCTGATTTTCTTCTCGCGGTAAGTGCTAAAAGGTAATCTACTCAAAATGAGGCAACAATGTCAAGACATGTTCTCTGTATGGGATAAGATTAGGATGTTTAGTGTCCCACTCTCCTTTGATTTGACTAATAACCAAAGATGAGTCCCCAAATACAATCAGAGATTTGATTCCCAAGTCAATTGCGGCCTTGAGACCAAAGATAACAGCTTCATACTCGGCCATGTTGTTGGTACAGCTGAAGCAAAGTCTAGCAGTGAAAGGTGTATGGCAACCTTCTGAAGAAATAAGTACCGCTCCGATACCGTTGCCAAGTGCATTTGAAGCACCATCAAAGTACATGGTCCATCGGGATCCTTGTTCAGGTCTGTCATACGGTCTGTTACCTTCAATGTTGTCCAATGTCAAAATGTCCTCGTCAGGGAAGTCGAACCTCATAGATTGATAATCTTCAACGGCTTGATGAGCTAGATGGTCAGCTAGTACACTCCCCTTTATAGCTTTTTGAGTTTTGTACTGGATATCATATTCAGTCAGGATCATCTGCCATCTAGCGATTCTTCCGGATAAAGCAGGCTTCTCGAAGATATACTTAATCGGATCCATTTTAGAAATCAGCAAAGTGGTATGTGTCAACATATACTGCCTTAACCGGCGAGCAGCCCATACCAAAGCGTAGCAAGTTTTCTCGAGCAGTGAGTAGCGAGTCTCACAGTCGGTAAACTTTTTGCTAAGGTAATAAATGGTATGCTCTTTTCGGCCAGACTCGTCATGTTGGCCCAGTACGCACCCCATTGAGTTATCCAAAACAGTCAGATACATAATTAAAGGCCTTCCTTCGACGGGTGGCATCAAGATAGGAGGTTCCAGCAAATACTCCTTGATCTTATCAAAAGCAACTTGACAATCATTATTCCATTCAACCACCTGATCTTTCTTCAACAGCTTGAAGATTGGTTCACAGGTTGATGTTAGGTGAGAGATGAACCTTGCAATATAGTTTAAGCGTCCTAAGAAACCTCTAACCTCCTTTTCAGTGCGGGGGGCAGGCATTTCTTGTATAGCTTTGACTTTAGCAGGATCAACCTCAATGCCTTTGTTACTGACGATGAATCCCAAAAGTTTACTGAACCTGACTCCGAGAGTGCACTTGCTAGGGTTCAGTCTGAGCTTATATTCCTTTAACTTGACAAACAGCTTCTGCATATGGTCGAGGTGTTCTTCTTCTGTTTTTGAACGGGCTATCATGTCGTCTACGTAGACTTCGATCTCATGATGTATCATGTCATGAAACAAAGCTACCATGGCTCGCTGATAGGTTGCCCCAGCATTCTTCAGTCCGAATAGCATCACTTTATAGCAGAAGGTACCCCACTGCATAACAAAAGTAGTCTTCTCCATGTCTTTGGGGGCCATTTTGATCAGGTTGTACCCTGAAAATCCATCCATGAAAGAGAACACCTTATGTTGAGCTGTATTGTCGACGAAAATGTCAATGTATGGTAGTGTAAAATCATCTTTAGGGCTAGCCCTGTTTAGGTCTCTGTAGTCCACACACATTCTGACTTTGTCGTCCTTCTTAGGCATGGGCACAATGTTAGCAACCCATTGTGGATAGGAAGTAACATCCAGAAAACCAGCATTGAATTGTTTCATCACTTCAGCTTTGATCTTTTTGGACATGTCGGGCCTCATTCGGACATGTTCATCAAAAATTTCCTTATTGGCTGGGAAGGTCTTCTTAATAGCAGTGGAAGAGGAGACATCCTTCTGAATTTTACCACTCTTAATTCCAGCTTCGACCCTTTCACCAGTCATAATTAATTCAGTGAATCCTGTAGATGAACTCTCGATTAAATGATTGAAGAATGGACCTGACAGAGTCCCTAAAAACATGTCAACCAGCTCTCTATCCGACAATGGTGGCTGCACCCTTCGAGCCAAATCCTGCCAATTCTGGGCATACTCCTTAAATCCCTCATTAGAGGCCATACCCATACTCTGTAGTTGAGTACGAGTAGGCGCTAAATCTGCATTGTGTTGGTATTGTCGGTAGAAAGCAGCAGCCAAATCTTCCCAGTTATGAACATCAGATCTCTCAAGTTGATAGAACCAGTCCAATTGCGTGCCTGACAAACTATCTTGAAAAAAGTGGACCCAAAGATCCTTATTAGAGGAGTGAGGTTGGATCTTTCTGACGTAGGACCTCAGATGCATCTTTGGACAGGACAAACCATCATACTTAGCAAATGTAGGTACTTTGAACTTGGGAGGAATGACGATCCCAACAACCAACCCTAGTTCTTCGAAATCTAAACAAGGTACCCTTTGCAACTCCATGGCTGCCAATTGATCCTCAAGATTTTTGTACTTATCATCCGCCGGGGGATATTCCTGTTCGGAGTAATCTTCGTCCTCTTCCTCTTCTTCTTCTTCAGCTTCAGATTCAGAAGGAATTGCAACGCCTTTCCCTTTACCAACCCCTTCGTCAGACGTTGAGGGGAACTCCAGAACTCTCCTAGCCTGATGCTCAAACCTTCTTCCCATGGTGGCCACACCAATTCTTTTCTTTTTCTTCCTTTCTAGTTCCTTCTCTTTCTCTAACAGTTCTTTAAGATCCTCTTGACCCTTTGCTAAGGTCATGAGGAGTTGTTGGAATTGTGAATTTTGTGCTTGCAGATATTTAACCGTCTGCTCCAAATCCATCTTGCTGAAATAAACAGCAGAAAGATAAGGAAACCTGGTGTGAAGACCTGTTTATGCATATGATGAATGATATGTTATTCATGTAATGCATTCAAGGATTCAGAAATTCAAATTTGTTGCAAACAAAAAGAACACACGTCATATTAATAAGAAGAAATTTGTTAGTACATAAATGCCCCATGGGCGAAATATTACAAAATTCTTAATGTAAAAAGACATTGCGCATCCTCTTTGGTGCGATGTAAGTGTTGAGAGTTTCCTCTTCGTGAAGTCGGCGAGTAAGTTCCAAAACCTTCTTCTCACTGGCATAGAAGCTGGCTTCAAAAGTATTCCATTCTTTCTTGAGTTGTATCCAACTCTTTTGTAATTCTTCCAATGATGTTGGCATGTCGGGATGTAGGAGGGTGTATGGAACCTCTCCTTCCATAACAGGCTCTTTGATCACGGGGAGAATGTGAGGGTAAGGGATCATAAGACTCTGGGCGCGGGTTCGTAACCACTTGAGATAAGGCTCAAGGGGGATGGAATTCTTGTGCCCTAGTTGAAGATGTGAAAAACACAAGAAGGGGGGGTTGAATTGTAAAACTTAAATCAAAAGTGCAAACAACGCTGTATTTTTATCCTGGTTCGTTTGATCTCAAACTACTCCAGTCCACCCATCAAGGTGATTTCGCCTCTCTCCAACGAGGTCTTACTCCACTATATTCAATAGGATTACAACAGTCTACTTTAACAACTGTTAAAGCCTTCTTGAGTCTAACCACAGACCGGTTTATCTCAAGGAAATTATCTTACAGATAATTGAACAAAAAGTGTGTTAATGTTTTCTAACAAAACTATATATCACAACTGTGATAATACACAATATTAAGCTTGGAATAAAAACTGGATTGCTAGTGCTTTTGAGTAGGCGTGGTTGGAAAGCTTAGCAATTTTTATGAGTGCGTGCGTAGATTATTAGCCTTTTCTTTTCTCACACTGACTTGTTTATATAGCCAAGGTAAAGATACGTTGTTGTCCATAAAGCACTTTCAATGATAATAACGTTCTTTCCTTTTTGAGAAGATCTTGTATTTGAATAAAGCCGTTGGTAATTAATTTGTCTTGAATGCTTAGTAATGCTTTAGAGTCTTCTCTGCTTATGGTAATCAGAGTGTTCTTTTGCTTTATCTTATGCTTACACTTTTGAGTGTTGACGACTTGGTAAGGATCTTGATCAGAGTCAGAGTGTTTTATGCGCAGATTCTGGTCATCAAGCTTCCGTATATAATCTGGTAACTTCAGCGTATAGCACATGATATTGATCTTCTGATGCTGATGTTGATACTGATCTTCTGATGCTTATTCCATCAGAACTTCTGTAAACACAAAACATAATTTTAAGTAGCATATGTGTCTTATATAAAAATCTTACAATTTATTTATTCTTGTATTTTGTTATCATCAAAACTCTAATTGAGGGTTGTAGAATCAAACTATGTTCTAACACAAGTGTCTTACTATCCACTTTGTTGGGCATCCTCCAAGCTCTAATAAACCTTTGTTAAAGTCCTTGAGCCTCGTTGTCGAAGTCAAAAACCAAGTCAGGAATGAGCATATCATGAGGACCATCTCTCTAGGCATATCCAAACTGCCTTAGAGCTAAACAGGGGTTGTAGGTGATGCCTCCCCTAATGCCAAGTAGTGGGACATTAGGGAATTCCCCGCAATGATCAATGATGATGACATTTGCTCTGGACCGAGAACACCAATGAACATCAGAATGGGTGAGGTTCACCAACCGTCGTGACCACCTTAAACCCTGCTCATTCTTCAAAATTAATTGGGGTAGGTGAGAAATAAACCACCTTGCTAGAAGAGGAGTACAACACATGAGAACACCTCTTTTCCTCATTTTTCGTGTGTGAAATGATTGTAGGATGTCCCCAAGCAATGTAGGTACATGATTCCGAGATATGAAAATCTTGACAGCATTCACATCTATAAGTTGATCAGGGTTTGGGAACAAGACCAACCCATAGATGATTAGTGCTACAATCTCCTCAAAGGCTTGTAGATCTAGAGAATTCCAACAGTCTTGTACCTTCTCAAACAAAAACTTTGCCAAGAAACCCTTGACACCACTTATGGTTTCCCAATGACCTTTGATATCAGATGGTTGCAAGTGTAAGGCTTGAGCAACATCTTCAGGCTTTGGTTCTCTTTCCGTACTGTTGTAGGGTAGTTGATGAAGAATAGGAATCCTCAAGAGTTGAGAAAATTCCTCCAAAGTAGGTACTAATTGGTAATCAGGGAATGTGAAACAGTGGTGTAAGGGGTCAGAGAACTGGAGAGAACTTTCACCATGTCTTCTTCAATGTTGGAGTTGACCAGGTTGAGAAGTCTACCATGTTTTTCACTGAAGAGAGAATTCTCTGGAATCTTGGAAGTAAGCTCCTTGAGTTGAGGAGGGATTCTTACAAGGTTGACTTGGATTATTTTCCTGCGAATAGATTCCATGACCTGCAAAACAAGAACAAAGATGAAGATCCAAACCCTTGAAGTGGTTAGTGGAGGCATATGATGCTTTATGATGTTCATGATGTATGCACAAGCATATGTACAAACAAGTCACACAAGATCCTAGTTTCAGGCTTGCATGGGGTTTCATAGGTAAGTACCCTCTTGAAGTTAGTTGGCTCAACCTGTCCTATAAATAGTAACCGGGTTCTAAGGAGCTCAATATCACCGGATTATTTTCTATGTTCATTGTTTCAGTTTAGCCACTTAACTGGCGACTGAAATATTCCAAGAAAACAACCCTCAATGATTGTAGTATCGAGTATCTACCAACTTCGGACTGCACCAAAGCCGGTCATCTCACTACCCCTAAAAAAGGCCAAGATGGTCAAGTAAGGTTCTAAGAGTTCATTAGTGCTTCATGACATCACTCAGCGGCCCCGTATTCTCTTTGATTGACTCAAAGGCTACCGGTACTCACAAATATGTCGCACTAATATAGCTATTGCTTCAACCATGTCGGTATACCCCGCACAGTTTCTACAATGTATTGCTATTTACCTATGAATGTTTCCCAAAAATCCGGGTAGATGATTCAAACCCAAACAAGAGAACCAAATGTAAAGCAATCAAAACAAACAAGTTAAGCGTGTAAAGGTGATCTAACCCCTAAGGTTACTCCACTTTTAGATGATTCCCCAGCAGAGTCGCCAGTTCTGTGATACGGTGGGAGAACTGACTTGAGGTTTTGCGTTTGTGTTCGCAAATGTTTCGGTTTAGCAAGAGTCGCCATCGACTTTTTATTTTATCCCGAGGAAAGGTCAAAAAGCACAGGAAAGACCTTTTAGATGTTTTCTTGGGTTCGGGGAGTAGATTATGAAAAGGGAAGGTGCAAACACCCTTTTCATCCATGGTTATCCATGGGCTCTTAGTTACTTATTTAGATCACTTGCTTTGCTTTTCCAATTGTTTGAAATGGTGCTTTGTGTGTGGTTTTGAAAGATGTTTTGAAAAGAGGTCATCATTGTGGAAATCTTTGTAATGATTCTTGTTTGAATGTATACAAAGATGTTTTGTCTTTTTTGAAAAGATTTCAATGTTTGAAAGTTTGATTTTGGAAATTGTGTGTTTTGAAATTAGCAAGGATGTTTTTGCAAGCTTTTTTGATCAAGTAACTAAGAGCTATCTACCCTATTTTACTCAAAGACCTTTCCTAATGTTTTTAACCCTTTTGACAGTGTTATTTCACCATTGCATTTGGTGAATAACCTTGTATTAGGATGTTAAACGGGACAGGCGCGAGTCATCGTATAAACCATGATAGCAATTGTGTCAAGTATATTTGGCAATTTTTTGAGGGACTTGATCATTTTGTTTAGGCAACCAAGATAGCGTCATCGAGGGACTATGATCTTTTGTTTTGTTTTTGTTTTGCCAAAGTACCCAACATGCATAACATGGCCCATTTTTGAAGGCAACAAGTGGATTGTAACCATAGGGGTGCAAGTGTGCATTGTGTTTGATTTTCATGCATTTTTTGTCTTTGATTAGGTCAAACTATTTGTTGATTTGGATTTTTGCATACAAACCTTAATTCTCTAATCATGGCATAATTGAAAGCGTAAAGTGCGAGAATTAAAATCTAGACTATTACAACATGATTATGGGGATGGGGGTACAATTTTTGAATGGGGGTATTTGACAAGAAATATAAACCCTAGTTTACTATTACATCCAAATTAAATTTAATTGCATGAATAATAAATGGATAATATTTAAATAAACAAAATAAATAAATATATCAAAGGAAATGAAATATGCAAAAAAAGGTTTTTGTTTGTTTATGTATGTAAAAATATTTAATGTATAAAAAAAATAAATGAAAGATTTATTTTATTTGTTTAAGGGTAAAACCCTAATTTCTTTAAGAAAATAAAATGTTATATTATTTATATACAATAAAATATATTAATATATACAAAATGAAATATATTTAGAAAAAAGTTATTTTGTAGTATAAATAATAATAAAAGTAAAAATGTAATATTTTATATTTTTATTCTAAAGTATTTAATAAAATAAAAAGTATATATTTATATATGTATATTAATCAAATTAAATATGTACAATATAAAATAAAATATGTACAAAAATAAAATATATTTAGGAAAATATTTTTAGTATGAATAAAAATAAACAAAAATAAAAGTATAAAATATATATATTTTTCAAGTCTTAATAAATAATATAAAAGTATTTAAATGCCTTTTATGTTAGAAAAATTAAAATAAAATGCCAAATAAATGTGAAAAAATTATGGAAATATTTTTGAGCATTTTTTATGTTTGGAAATAAATAAACAAAATCAAAAATGAAAACAAAAATGCAAAAATATGAAAATACAAGAAATTGGGCCAGGGGGTGCAAAAATGAAAATGAGAGGTGTCAAAAGCAAGCCAGGCCAAGCCCAGCCCAAGCCAGCTTCATCTTCAACCTTCAGACTTGAAAACGCGCGCATGCCCTGTTCAAATACCAGATCCTGTATACGAGCTCTTTTTCCAAAACACACAATATCAAACTTGTAGAGAATTTCAAGACGATTACAACCATATAAAAAACTAATCCTAACTCTCAAAGACCAGAGAGAATTTCTCTGGCCCTAAAATCTGACCTAGTTTTTTCAGCATGTTCATGGATGAAATTCTCCTACCACACTTAATATAAATGAAAACTGAGCATATGTACAGCTTCATGGCAATGAACACTACATTTTTTATTCACAAACCTAAGGCTAAATGTTCCTAAATAGAGAGATAGAAAGTGGAGAAAAACCTATTTCAGTTGGATTCGTGTAGGGAAATGTAGTGCTTTTCAACAAGGCTTGAGATGTCTGGTAGCTTGCTTGAACTTCACTTGACCTTTTCCAATAGCTAGCTTACCTTGAATGTCCTTGAATCAGCCTATAGAACTCAACCTGCACAAGCTCAAAATGAAAATGGTGAACACTGTAAATGGAGTTACAGTTGGTGTTTGAGGTTTGGGATAGCTTGGGTGAGTTGAATGAAAGGTGTTTGAAGCAACTTGGGGCAAAACGCACGAACCAAATGAGCTATGGCACTCAAGTTGCAGAACCTTCCCTGTTTTGCCAAAGGAATTTGATTTCTGGATATGGTGTGTTTAGAGGCTCAAGCAATCGTGTTTCTAGCTCAAAGGGGTGTGAGAAAGATGTTCAAACTGTTTGTGTAAGTTAACATTGGCTGGGTTTCAAGTTCTTAGGTTTTGGACAATTTTCTTGTTTTTGAAGTAAGAAGGTGGAAGTGAAGTTACAGGCATGTACAGGCTCTCAAATATGCTTGCATACTTTTCTCTTGGCCTCTCTGATTTGTGGATTTGTTTTGCTGCAAGAGATCTTGGACCAATGCTCAAGGATTGTTGGTTTGACATAAAGCATACTTAAGCAAAAATGGAAATTTGCCTTTTTCTACTTAGAGCTTAGTTTTGTGTACAATGTCCAAATGATAAAAAAAAAAGCTTAGACTGATGGATTTGTATTTAATTATGGAGTGTGAGGTGGTTTAGAGGCCTGCAAACTAGTGTAAGGTATGCTGATTTGAAAATGCAACTTGTATGAACATGAATATGCCATGGATGCAAAGTGAGTTCTTGCCAACTTCAAGCCTTCGATTCTCTCTAACCACAAATGTGTTTGAGGAGTTCTTGGACAATTTGGAAAGCTTGCAACATGATTTATAATCCATATTTGAAATGAAAATTGAGAATCCAAGTTGAACTATGTGAAAAATTGTCAAGAAGGTAGGTTAAAATTCTGCCTAAACTAGGGCAAAATTTCACTAAGTTAAAAGTTTTAGGGACCCTTGTTCCAAAACTCATAACTTGAGATCCAAGCTTATTTTGAGAAAACTTTGTGAATCAAAGTTGTAGACTTTGTGGAGGAATACAACTTTCACGTTGGAGGTTTTGTTTGAATCCATTTGCATCATGGTGAAAATGTGAGGAAAAGTTAGGAAAAATTAAAAAAATTTCATAACTTAGAAAAAATTCTAAGTTATGAAAATTTTCAATTTCAAACCCTAATTTGCAATTTTGAGTTTCTTGATGAACAAGTTTCATAATTTGACACATCTTGATGAAAAATGACCCTTGGCACTTGATTTTGACCAAAAAGTCAAAGTTTGACTTTTCAGTGTACAGTCAAATCTTGATCAGTTGACTGAAAAATTCATTTGTGAATCCCATGCATTTGAGATCTTTTGAACTTGTTGAATGAGCCAAGATGATTTCATTGAGTCCTTGAGTCCATGGTTGAACCTAATTTGCCATTGGCTAGGTCAAAAAGTCAGAAATTGCCTTTGTGTAGTCAAAACCCTAAAAATGACCATTTTGCCCTTTTGGTGATCTGATCAAATTTCTTGTGGATTTGAGTTCCAAACTTGATCAAATGGTTCATATGAGTTCATAATGTTGATGTGGGTAAAAATTCATGAGGTTTGACTGTAAATTGGCCACAGTTGACTTTTTCCCCAATATAGCTGATTTTTAGGTCAACTGTCCAATTGACTGGGCAAAAATTTGATTCAAGGCTTGAAACTTGGTATGGACAAACTCATGAGTCCAACATGAAGCATAAAAGTCAATTTGATCATTGAAGGTCCAAAAATCCCTATGCAAACTCAAACTCTAATTTAGGTCATCACTGCAAGGAGATGTCTTGAGCAGTACAAACCCTAGCTTAGTCTTGAGTTCAAAGATCCTTGTGAGGGGAAATGTTGATAAAATAAGAAGGAAATTTTTTGGGTACAACAGCCACGTTTGAGGGTTCACCATGGTCTGCATGTGTTGACTGTTAGATCTGGATATGATGAGATCTTGTGATATGGTGATGGAAGTGCATGAGGGGCGCGCAGGGACTTGGAGCATTGGATCTGAAGACACAAATTAGTGAAAATTAACCTTGCAAAAGGGATGGATCGAACCCACCCCCTTTTGGACTAAAGCCTTACCATGCCCTTCCTTGCCAACTGAACCAAGCGTGTTAATTGTTAACAAAATAATACAAAATAAATATAAGTCAAATAAAGATCTATGGCCACATGTCAAAAATGCGTGCGTTGTGGGTTCCCAATGGTTTGAATGGACGAATCAGTGAGCACCACGCCATCACCTTCTTCAAGGATCCGTCGTTTTAGATGGGGAACTTTTACCTACAGCATTTTTCCTTCACTATAGGTTGTAGTGACGGATTTTGTTCGTAACTAAAAACCTGCAAAATTAAAAAACGCAGCACAAGCAGAATAAATTCAAAGCAAAGGCATGAATGAATTGCAAATCATATCCTGAGCATGATAGTACCCCTAATTTTATCCAATTTTGCCTTTATATAGAATTCCCAATTTGGGACCTCAAAACCCTGACAATGGCATCGTGCTATTCCTTCACTTAAACTTCAATCAAACCAATCAAAAACATTGCAAATATGATAGCAAACATGGATATATGATCAAAACATGTTTATGATGGATAAATCATTGAAAATGAATCTTGAAAAAAAAAAGCAAACCGTGGCACTGTGAGGCGTGATTTCTGAAGGTTTTAAGGCTTGAGGATGATTGGAATGGCTTTAGAAAATGTCCATGAACGGATTGCTGGCCTTGGAATTGCTTGAAACGGCCTGTAGAATCGAAACTGACCTGCACTTTTTTGACAAAAAATTGAGACTTGTCCTCCTTCTTTCATGACCCCAATCCTCTTTTTTTTTGCCTTGAGAATGTTATGTCCTTATATTGGAATGAATTAGGTCAATAAAAACTAATCATATCTTTGCAAATTATGGAGATTTGATTTCATTCTTTGTCTTGTATGATTTGTTTCCAAAATAGACTAAATTAAGATATTTTCCAATCAATTGGCTCTTGCATGAATTTTTTTATTTTCTAGCTGTCCATGGACTCATAATATGCTCATAAAATCAAATCTTTGATTTTATTTGATTATTCTACTATTTAAATTAATTTATTTTTCTTTAAATGAATGAAAAAATCAAAATAAATAATAAAAATAATAAAATAATAGATGGAAAAGATCAGGGGTCGTGGGCCATCTTAGGAACAAGTTTCAAACAAGAAAAAATGGGCCCATTTTGAAGAGAAAAAAAGTCATTTTGATAAATGTTGACTTCATGCACATTTCCAAAAATTGGTGAACTTTGACAATACATATCTCCCTCAATTTTAACCCCAAAGAGGTGTTCTTGGACTTTTTAGAAATCTTAGGATGTCCCCTACACAACCCTTTTAGTTTCATCTCAATTGGGTCTTCCATGTTCATGTAAGAAGCTTTGACCCAAAAGGTGTTTTTGTTGACTTTTCAAAAGGACCTATAATGTAGAAATTCATATATTTTGATGAGTTCATATTTTGAACTTGTGGGATGAAGATGATTTGCTGGGAATTGCATCCTCTTCAAAATTATCCTTGGATGGAAAATTTCAGATAAAGTATGAAGAAGTTATGCCTGGTCAAAGTTTGGTTTACTTTTCCTAAGAAACCCTAATTTAGCAACTTTTGGGTTTTAATGAATTTGGGGGAATTCCTTGAGGAATCATGATCAAACCTTGATCAAATGATGGATACCACTTAAAAATGTTGATATTGACCAAAATTCTTGAAGTTTGACTGTATATGAGCCACAATTGACTTTTGACTTAGTATAGTTGATTTTCAGGCATCTGGGCAGTTGACTGAGCAAACTTCTTGTGCAAGGTATGAAACTTGACATGGATGATCTTGAGAACATATTAGGACCATGGAAAGCATTTGTTACCCTTGGACTTCAACCATATTAATGAGGAGTGAAACCCTAGTTTGAAGCTTGTTGCCTTAGGAGGAGGATTTTTCTGGTCAATCCTTAGTCATCCTTGAGCAATTGAGGACCTCTAGAGGCATGTCTTGAGTAAAATAAGAGGGAAAATTTTGGGGTACAACAGGAGGTAACCAAGTTTAGGAGGAGACCATGTCGTTTGGTGAATGAAGAGTTCTCATGGACCCTTGATGCTAACTCTTTGATTTGAGGAGGAATTCTTACGAGATTGACTTGGATAGTCTTCCTACGGAGGGAAGCCATGTCCTACAAAATAGAATAAAGATAAATCTCAATAATCCTTGAAATGGTTAGTGAGAATGAGTATGATGGTATGTATAAGTAAGTATATACAAACAAGGCAAACAAGTCCTTAGGTTTAGGCTCGCATGGAGTCTTATAGGTAAGTACCCTCTTGAAGTTTAGTTGTCTCAAACTTGTCCTAGAAATAGTAACCTGGTTCTAAGGGATCTCAATATCACTGATCTTTCTTATCGGGCATTGTTTCAGCACAAGCCTCTTTCACGATGATCGAAATATCTCGAGAAGTCAGAACTCAATGAGTGTAGTATCGAGTATCAACCAACTTTAGACTGCACCAAAGACGTTATCCCATTACTTCCTAATGGCCAATTGGTCAAGTAAAGGTTCTAAAGTCAGTTAGTGCTTCATGACACCACACAGCGGCCCTATATTCTACTTTACTACTCAAGGGCTACCGATACCCTCAAATGTGTCACACTAACATAGTTATTTCTTAGACCATGTCGGTATACCCTGCACAGTTTCCACAATGTATTGCAACTTACCTTTAAGGTATCCCAAATCCGGGTAGAGGATTAAAACAAGCCCAAATAAGGAACCAAAATGTAAAGCTAGCAATTCAAACAATGAAAGCAAATAAAGGTGATCTAGCCCTAAGGTAACCCCACTTTTAAGTTTCTCCCCAGCAGAGTCGCCAGTTCTGTGATACGGTGGGAGAACTGACTTGGGATGTTTTGCATTTGATCGCAAATGTTGCAGTTAGCAAGAGTCGCCACCTACTTTTCTTTTATCTAAAAGGAAAGGTGGAAAAGAACAAGAAAGTCCTTTTGAGATTATTTCTTGAGTTTGGGGGGTAGATTATTAAAAGGGAAGGTGTTATCACCCTTTTCATCCATAGTTATCTATGGGCTCTTAGTTACTTGCTAGATCACTTGCTTTTGTTTGAAAATGTGTTTTGTGGTGGTTTTGAAATTATTTTGAAAAGGAGCCTTCGTTTAGGCAAACTTTATAATGGTTCTCGTTCGTAAGAACGAAATCAAAGTGTTGGACTTTTAAAAATATTTTGAGTTTTGAAAGTTTATTTTTGAAAGTGTTTGGTGTTTGCTTTTGAAAATGAGCAAGGATGTTTGTTTTGAAAATGAGCAAGAAACTAGGAACAATCTACCTATTCAAAAATCTTTGTTGATTTACTCCTTTCTTTGATATTGATATCTTACCATTGATTGGTAAGAAGCCTTATCTTTGGATGTAAAGGGATGGGTGTGGGTCATCGTATAGTCATGATAGCAATGTTGTGAGATATCTTAGCATTTCTCTTTGAGGGACTAAGATCATTTTGAAAGGCAACATTTGTAGCGTCATCGAGGGACTATGATCTTGTATTTTTTATTTGTTTTTTCTAAGACATCCCACATGCATAACATGACCATTTTTGTAAGGCAACAAAGTGGAATTATCTAGGGGTGCAAGTGTGCAAGTGTGTTTCCTTTATATGCATTTTTTATCTTGAATTAGGGTTTACTAATTGTTGATTTTAGTCTTGCCATACAAACCCTAATTACTAACATTTATATGAAAGCGATAAATTGCAGAAAGTAAAATTACTACACTATTATTTCATTAGGGGAGGGGGTATACAAATTTACAAATGGGGATTGCAAGAAAATTAAACCTAATTATCTATTACAACCATATAGAATATTATATAAGAATTGAAAATATAATGTACAAGAAGATAAATGGAAAAGAAATGATTTTTGTTTGGTTTTAATGAAAGGGTTTAGTTTTGACCTAATTAAGAAAAATAATTTAAAAATAAGAAAATTAAACCTAAACTAATTAAGAAAAGAAAATAAACTAGAAAGAAAATTTTTAGGTTTTTTAAGAAAAGGTTTTTAAGTTAATAATATAAAAATTAATTAATTAAAATAAACCTAAATTCTAAGTTGATTTTAAATAAAAAGAAAAAAAATTAAACCTAAATATAATTATTAATTTATTAAGAAAAAGAAATTAATTTGTTAAGAAAATATTTTTGTTCTTTTTTTTTTTATAAAGAAAATAAAAATAAAAATGTGAAAATAATAAATAAAAATATTTTTGGATTTTTTATTATTAATAATAATAATAATAATAATAATAATAATAGTAATAAAAAATAATAAAGAAAAATGAAATAAAATAAATAAGAAAATGAATTAAAATGATAAAAGAAAAAAAAGTTTGGGCCAGGTGTGTGAAAGCAGGCAGGGGGGTTAGGAGTCAGCAAAAATGACAAGACCCCTGTTGGAGGCCAACGCGCTAGCTATTTGTAACAAAAAGGAAGGAAAATATTGAGAAATTAAACAAAAGGCAGCGCTGGGACTTGAACCCGTGACCTTGAGATAAACATGTGCTGCCTTTTCCACTTGGGTGGTTGTACATCCGTTAACATAAGTGAAATGATCAATACATAACATAAAACAAGTCCTGAAAATGACTTCATCTTCAACCTCCAGCCATGGTTCCTGTAACTTGCTCATTTCTCAACAAAAATGAAAGATACAAACATGAAAGTTGCTTCATTTTTCCATACGAATCCAACCATATAAATATTATAAGCTATAAATCAAAGATGAATGAGAATTTCTAAAAGTGCCAAATTATGACCCAACTTTTTTCAGAGATTCAAACCTAAAATTTTTTAAGCTCAATTAATATAAATGAAATCTATGGACATGTACAATTTCAGGGAAATGATATTTACATTTTATCTTCACAAATGCAAGCTTAACAATGCCTAAATGAAAAGATAGAAGTTCAGAAAAGATACCTCAACACTGGAAATCGTGAAATGAAAATGAGTTTGATTCAAGGTGCTCCAATGATCAAGTTAGCTTCTTCAAGGTCCCAGGAAGCTAATGTAATGCTTAGCTTGAGCAATGGATGGCTGGAATGGCTTGGAGAAGTCAACTTGCAGACTATGTGTTTTGGTTATGGAGGTTGACGAAATTGGTGTTATAGTTATGAAACAAGGACAGGGATGGACTATATTTGATGTATAGGAGCTTTGTGATTTATTAGGAAGGAAAACGCACGAGGGAATTGTGAGTTACCAGTTCAAAGTCAGAATGTGCATATAAATGAATTTTTGATGCAAGTTCTGATTTGAGGGAGTTTGGGAGAGTTTCAGGGTGCTTAAGCTCATTTCTTAGCTTACAAATAGTACCTCTATTCATAAGCAACAAGTTTTGAGACTTGTAGTTGATCAGAATTTAAAATCAAATGTTTAAGCTCAACATGTGATTTTATTGAAAAATCAAGTTTCAATGCTTTGTACTTGCTATTGTAGAGTGGTTACACTTTAAAAAGTTTGCTTATGACTTTGTAGATGGAGTGTGATCATAGGGAACAAGTGAGAGGCTCAAGAATTGACTTTGTGCATAAAGCTTGCTTTCCAATAATGACAATGTTAGCTTTCTTCCCAAATCGGCAAATGGACTTGGACAATGCTTAAACCACTTGGATTATAGCTCAAAAGCTTGTGTAATCCATTAATTATGGATAGATACACAAGTTATAAGACCTTAAAATCAAGATTATGCGGCCTAACATTGAGATTGCATTATGTGTTCATCAAGAAATGGCTTGTAATTCAAGCTTGAAACCCTAACTTCTTGCCTTTGATTCTCTTAGCTCAAGTGTGATATCAATGAGTTATTGGACATTTTGGAAAGATTGTAACATCCTATACAACCTTCATGATGGGCATTTTTGAAAATTAAAATTGTAACTAGGTGAAAAATTGCCATGAAGTTAGGTCAAAATCCTGCCTAAACTAGGGCAAAATTTCACTAAGTTTTTTAAGTTTCATGAACATGTCTTCACAAAATCATAACTTGAAATCTAAGAATTTCTAGGAAAAGTTATGCCCTACAATGTTTTAGATATCATTGAGATCTACAACTTTCATGTTGGAAGTTTCCTTTGAATCATCTTGCATTATGGTGGAAATTTGGCTCAAAGTTATGAAAAAAACATGAATTTTCAACACTTAGAAAAATTCTAAGTCTTGGAAATGTTGACTTTTCAAGAATGAATTTTGAATTTTTTATTTCTTGATGAAAAAGTTTCATATTTTGACATGTCTTGATGAATTTTAATCTTTGAAGCTTGATTTTGACCAAAAAGTCAAAGTTTGACTTTTCAATGTACAGTTGAGTTTTCATCAGTTGACTGAAATTCATCTGTCAATCAATTGATCTTGAAGAATGTTTTGAGCCATTCCATTAGGTCAAAATAATTAATTTGAATCCTTGAGATCATTTCTCAAACCAATAAGTCAGTTTCTAGGTCAAAAATAAAAAATTGCACCTTCTCAGTCAAAACCCTAATTTTGACCATTTTGCCCTTTTGATGATCTGATCAAATTTCTTGAGGAATTGTGATCCAAACTTGTTCAAATGACATATATGAGTTCATGATGTTGATATGAACAAAAAATTATGAAGTTTTACTGCAAATTGACCACGGTTGACTTTTTCCCCAATACAACTGATTTTAGGTCAACTGATCAATTGATTGAGCAAAAATGTGATCCAAGACTTGAAACTTGATATGGGCAAACTTGAGGGTCCAAAATGATATATGATAGTCATATGGGGCATTAAATGTCCATTTGTCCTTGTGCAAACTCAAACCATAATTTTCAGTTATCAGTGCTTGAGGAGGTGTCTTGAGTTGATCAAACATTGTGCAGTCTTGAATCAATGGAAATCTTGAGAGATTACTTGAGAATGAGAGGGAAAATTTTGGGTTACAACACTTGGGCGTTAATCAAATTCTTGAAGAAGGATCATGTGCCTCATGAGACCACGACTGACCAGTTTCAAAATTGTGTGGCAAGCTTGATGGCCGACAATGGATTAGGGTTCTCGGATGCTGATCTGACACCACTTGGAAAGAACCATAACAAAGCTCTACATGTTTCTATTGAATGTAAGGGGACTACCCTAGAACATGTTCTGGTTTACACTGGCTCTTCCTTAAATGTACTACCCAAGGGCGCTTTGGACCGTTTAGACAGTGAAGGACTAGTTTTGAAACCAAGTGATATTATTGTGAGGGCTTTCGATGGGTCCAACAGGACAGTTCATGGAGAGGTGGATCTCCTGATCAAGGTGGGCTCACATATTTTCAACTCTACTTTCTACATCATGGATATCCGTCCTGCTTATTCCTGTTTATTGGATCGCCCTTGGATCCATGGAGCAGGGGCAATAACGTCAACCCTTCATCAAAAGGTCAAGTATCCGGTCAAAGGAAGGATTATCATTGTCTGTAGTAAGGAGGAGTTCATGGTAAGCCACCTCAAATATTTCAAATATGTGGAGATGGATGGCGAATTTATAGAAACCCCGTGTCAGGCTTTTGAAGTTATACCACCAATGGTTGCTACTTCCAAATTTTCCTTTGATGTGTCCAAAGCTGTTAAGGTCATCCCAAAGATGGTTTCATTCAAAGATGCTCGTGCCGCAGTCGAAGAAGGAAGCTGTGATACTTGGGGGCAACTCCTCGAGATCCCATTCAAGGTAGACAAATGTGGTTTGGGTTTCACTATCAAGGCTCAGAAAGAAGTGTGGCGCGTTCGTGCAGGGAATACCCCTCTCCGTATTAGAAGCCATGAAGTTAACGTTGTGGGTGATTCTGATGATGAATGTGAATTTGAAGAATGGGTATATCCTACTACAACAAAGCTCAACAATCGGTACGTAAAGGACTTTGTTTCCATCTCCTTTGTTGATGAGTAATTACTCGTTTATTGCTTTCTGTTAATTCAAGAACATTTTGTCTGTAATATTAAACAATAACTTTTAAACCATGTGCCTCGCCCAGGGCACTATGGTCCATTTTTCAAGGGTTTTATTTATGTTCATTTTATCATTTGATCATTTAATACAAACCATTGGACTTTTTTTCATTCCAACTTTTGTGCTCATTGTCTTTCTTTTTCTTCAAATACATTTTTCGAAATAGCCATGTATCTTACATGCACACACACACTCTTGCAGGTACTCGTCCACTCTGGATCTCATTTCCAATGACTCTACTATTTCCGACTATGACTTTGAACGTCCAGTTAACCAAGCCGAAGACGAAGGCGAGGAAGATTGTGAAATACCGGGAGAACTAGCGAGACTTCTACTACAAGAGGAAAAAGCTCTTCAGCCGCACAAAGAGTCAGTTGAAGTCATCAATCTAGGTACCGAGACAGACAAGAAAGAAGTCAAGATCGGCGCTAACCTAGAGAGCAGTGTCAAAAGCATATTGGTTCAGATGTTGCATGACTATGTGGAAGTGTTTGCTTGGTCGTATGAAGATATGCAAGGGTTGGATACCGATATTGTAGTACAACGTCTGACGACAAAGGAAGATTGTCCTCCTGTCAAACAAAAAGTTCGTCGCATGAGGCCTTACATGTCTAAAAAGATAAAAGCTAAAGTGATGAAACAATTTGATGCAGGATTCCTAGCTGTGACATCTTATCCCCAATGGGTTGCAAATGTGGTGCCATTGTCGAAGAAAGACGAGAAACTTCGTATGTGTGTAGATTATAGGGATCTGAATAGGGAAAGTCCCAAGGATGATTTCCCTTTACCTCATATTGATGTCTTGGTCAATAACACACCTCAACATAAGGTCTTCTCTTTCATGGATGGTTTCTCAGGCTATAATCAAATTAGGATGGATCCTGAAGATATGAAGAAGACCACCTTTGTTACACAATGGGGCATCTTTTGTTATAAGGTCATGCCATTTGGGTTGAAGAATGCAGGGGAAACATATCAAAGAGCTATGGTAGCTTTGTTTCATGATATGATACATCATGAAATATAGGTATATGTGGATGATATTATTGCAAGATCACAAACTGAAGAAGAACATCTCGATCACCTGTACAAGCTATTCGAGAGGTTGAAAAAGTACAAGTTGAGGTTGAACCCTAACAAGTGCATATTCGGAGTACGATCTGAAAGCTTCTAGGTTTTGCTATCAGTGGTAAAGGCATCGAAGTCGATCCTGCCAAGGTAAAGGCCATCCAAGAAATTCCAGTCCCCCACTCTGAAAAGGAGGTTAGAGGATTCTTTGGTCGTCTTAACTACATCGCCCGCTTCATATCACACTTAACTGCTACTTGTGAGCCAATCTTCAAACTCTTAAAGAAAGATCAATTAGTCAGATGGAATGATGAATAACAAGCTGCCTTCGATAAAATCAAAGAATATCTGCAAGAACCTCCTATTCTCAAGCCTCCAGTTGAAGGAAGACCCTTGATCATGTACTTAACCGTGCTAGAGAATTCTATGGGGTGTGTTTTGGGCCAACATGACGAGTCTGGCCGAAAAGAGCATGCTATTTACTACCTGAGCAAAAAGTTCACCGACCGTGAAACCAGATATTCACTGCTCGAGAAAACTTGTTGCACTCTGGCATGGTCTTCTCACCGGCTAAGACAGTATATGTTGACTCATACCATTCTAATGATTTCTATGGTGGACCCTATCAAGTACATCTTCGAGAAACCCGCTCTTTCCGGACGGATAGCCAAATGGCAAATGATCTTGAATAAATACGATATTCAATACACAATACAAAAGGCCATCAAAGGAAGCGTATTAGAAGATCATTTGGCCCATCAAGCTATTGATGATTATCAGTCTATGAACTTTGACTTCCCATATGAGAACATCATGCTAGTGACCGACTGCGCGAAACCTGGACCATATGACGGACCTGAACAAGTATCCCAAAGGACTATGGTCTTCGATGGGGCTTCTAACGCTTTGGGTAACGGAATTGGTGTTGTGATCATATCCCCTGAAGGTTGCCACACTCCTTTCATTTCCAGACTATGCTTCGATTGTACGAACAACATGGCTGAGTACGAAGCATGCATTTTGGGTCTGAAGGTTGCCATTGATTTAAGGATCAAGCATGTGAATGTGTTTGGGGACTCCGCTCTAGTGATTAGCCAAGTTAAGTAGATTGTGACACTAAGCACCCTAATCTCATCCCTTACAAGGAAATTATGTTATCTATGATTCCTTACTTCGAAGAGATCACCTTTGAAGACTTCCCTAGGGAAGAAAATCAGTTAGTCGATGCTTTGGCCACCATGTCTTCTATGTTAAAGGTCAAATGGGACAATGAAGCTCCTATGATTACAATTGAAAGATTTCACGAACCTGCGCACTGCTATGAGATCGACACTGACACAGAAAACCCATGGTACCATAAGGTAAAGAAATACCTTGATGCAAAAGAGTATCCTGAAGGAGCGTCCATCAATGACAGAAAGTTCTTACGAAGATTTTCAGCCAAATTCTTCCTAAGTAACAGAATCTTGTACAAACGCAAACATGACTCTACTCTACTCCGATATGTGGACAAGACGGAGGCAGAGGAAATTATGGAAGACATGCATGATGGCCTCTTTAGGACTCACTCTAGCAGACATACCATGGCAAAGAAAATCCTGAGAGCCGGTTACTATTGGTCAACAATGGTGACTGATTGCCATCAACACTCAAGAACTTGCCACAAATGTCAAGTCTATGCTGACAAGGTCCATGTGCCTCCTATCCCTCATAATGTCATGACCGCTCCATGGCCATTTGCAATGTGGGGCATTGACATGATTGGAGAGATCAAACCCACTGCTTCCAATGGACATCGCTTCATTCTGTTCGCCATCGATTATTTCACCAAATGGGTCGAAGCTGTCTCATTTGCCTCAGTCACCAAGAACGTGGTAGCCAGATTCATCAATCACAACCTCATATATCGCTATGGTATCCCTAAAAGGATCATCACCGACAATGGGACTAACCTTAACAATGCTATGATTACCTAACTTTGCACTCAGTTCAAAATTAAGCATCACAATTCTTCTCCTTACAGACCTAAAATGAATGGCACAATGGAAGAGGCCATTAAAAACATTAAGAAGATTGTGCAGAAGATGGTAGTGACCTATAAGGAATGGCATGAGATGTTACCGTTTGCTCTTCCTGGCTATCGTACTTCATCTCGGACATCAACTGGGGCAACTCCCTTTTCCTTGGTCTATAGCATGGAAGTTGTTTTTCCAGTGGAAGTTCAGATTCCCTGACAGGATTATGAATGTAGCAGGCCTAGGCGAAGACGAATGGATTCAAACAAGATTGGATCAGTTGAACTTGATCGATGAAAAACGACTGGCTGTTGTTTGTCATGTTCAGATGTACCAAAAACACATGATCAAGGCTTTCAACAAAAATATCAAGCCTCGAGTATATCAAGCTGGTGACCTTGTAATAAAGCGCACCATTCTGCCACAAGGAGACCCTAGGGGAAAATGGACTCCCACCTACGAAGGGCCATTTGTTGTCAAGAGAGTGTTCTTTCGGGGTGCCATGATGCTGACTACCATGGACGGTGAAGACTTCCCACATCATGTGAACGCTGACATAGTTAAAAAATACTACGCATAAGAGGCTCGCTAGGCTGACACACCTAGGAAAAATAAGGGCATCCCGGCAAACCAAAAGTTTTGGGCAAAAATTAGGGATATATGCAAAAGATTGTACACCCGGCAAGTTGAAAACCCGAAAGGGCGACTTGGGAAAAAATGGGTATCCTAGTGGGCAGAAAACCCGAAAGGGAGGTCCAAGAAAAAGTTAAGGATTAAAAGTGTATGACTATGTCCCGTGGAATCACGACAGTCAACTTTATTACCAAGGTCCAAGTTCAAACGGTCCAAGATCAACCCAATCAACTTCTGTAAACGGAAAGGGGCATTCGAAGACATTGGGGAAATAGTAGAGTCAGAATGAAATGAGATTATTTCCACATGGCTATTTGTTTTTGTTTTCAATTTTTGTTTTCCTTTCGATGATTTCCTCTTACTAGGATCTCCGTCTCTTTGTATAAAAATGCATATTCATGGGCAAAATATCAATACAAATATACTTTAAAGTGCAAACTTTCTATTTTTCTTTTGAATGCAAAGAAGTCCAATGACTAAAATTGAACCAACATATGAATGTGAACATGATTAAAACTATTTGGCACATGTGTCCTGCTAAGCAACGACAAGAATCTCTTTAATGTATATGGAGTATCCCCACAGAGTTATTTCATTAGCATTATCCCCACAAAGACGGCTACAATAAACCTTTCCCTCAACAGAGTTACCCACAAAGTCTCTTTGCATAGGTTGATCCCCAGCCAGAGTCTCAATCTCTTGACAGTTCCCTCCCCAGCTAATTTGATCCTAAAAAAGATGCCTTGCGGATCTCTTCCTAAAAGAACTCACCTCGTCAGCAGTTCATCAAGTATTCATCAACATGATTTATTTCCCCAACAGGGTTCATTTCCTCAACATGGTTTATTTCCCCAATAAACAATGAACAACAAAATTCCCCGGCATAGTCTATTCTCTCCAGCTTGAGTTTTCCTTTCAGACTATTACAAATCAGAAGGCCCCAACCCCTAATCCCCAGTAAAGTCGTCAACAAAGCCTTTGCTATCTCCAAAAGTCATTGTGAAGCCTGGATATGACCAGATAACAGTCAACTCCATTCATCCAGATACTATGAAGCCTGGATCCGACCAGATAATAGTACAACTTTTAATACTATGAAGCCTGGACCCGACCAGATAATAGTACCACTTTCAATATTATGAAGCCTGGACCCGACCAGATAATAGTACAACTTTTAGTCACTATGAAGCCTAGATCCGACCAGATAATAGTGTAACTTTTCAAATACTATGAAGCCTAACCCCGACCAGATAATAGTACAATTCTCAGTTGCTATGGAGCCTGGACCCGACCAGATAATAATTAACTTCTCAAGACACTTTGAAGCCTAGATCCGACCAGATAAAATTTTAACTCTTCGAGATATTGGAGAACATGGACTCAACCAGACAAGGTTGTAACTCCTTTTCCCCAGTAGAGTTTGCCTCTACCCCAACAAGTTACTGTGAAGCCTGGATCCGACCAGATATCAGTTCAACTTCATCTTTTCAAGTAAGTTATTGTGAAGCCTGGATCCGACCAGATAACAATTAACTTCATCCACCTCAAAAATATGTGAAACTTGGTGTTGTACCCCAATATTTTCCCTCCCATATTTCTTAAAACATTTCAAGAAAGATCTCCAAGTTGCTCAAGGTAGTCCAAGGGATGGCCAGACAAGCTCCCTCCTAAGGCAGTCTACTTCAAATTAGGGTTTCATGTTGCATCAAGATAATTGAGTCCAAGTGATCCCAAATGCTCACCAATGTCCTAATATGTTCTCAAGATCATCCATGTCAAGTTTTAAGCCCTACAGAGAAAGTTTACTCAGTCAATTGCTCAAAGGCCTGAAAATCAACTATGCTAGGGCAAAAGTCAACTGTGACCTACATACAGTCAAACTTCAAGATTTTTGGTCAACATCCTCATTTTTAAGGATATTTCATCATTTGATCAAGGGTTGATCATGATTCATCAAGGATTGCTCATAATTCCTCAAGACTCAAAAGTTGCTAAATTAGGGTTTTGCAGGAAAAGTCAACTCAACTTTGACCAAGCATACCTTTCTCATACTTTATGAGAAATGACGAATCCAAAGCTCATTTTGAAGAGGATGCAATTCCCTACAATCCATCTTCAGCTCCCAAGTTCAAAATATGCACTCACAAGAAGTTATGAATTTGGACATTATAGGTCATTTTGAAAAGTCAACAAAAACACCTTTTTTGTCAAAGCTTCATACATGAGCATGGAATATAAAATTTAGATGAGACCAAAAGGTTTGATTAGAGGACATCTCAAGCTTTCTAAAAAGTCCCAGAACACCTCCAAAGAGTCAAAATTGAGGAATTTTACCTTTTTTACAAAATTGCCAAAAGTCAATTATCCCTAAAACTTCAAATTTTGCCAAATGGGCCCAATCTTTTTCACTTGTTTTGAGTTGGCAACATAGCCCAAGAGCTCTAGCATTTTCCACTTGTCCATATCTTATTTTTATTTTTTATTTTTATTTTTATTTGAATTAATTTGGTTTAAATCAAAATAAATCAAATAAAATCAAAAATATTGAAAACTAAAGATTTGGTGATTGTTTCAGTTCTTAAATTACATATACCAATCATTCAAACTCGTGTAAATGCATAGTGTGAACAAAAAGATTGATTTAGGCCATGTTTGGAAAGATTTTAAAGGTGAATCAAATCAAATCAAAAGTCATTGAAGGAGAAAAATTTGGACCAATTTTGCAACCCTAATCCCTTCACTAATACATATAGAACGAGGCCAGACCTAAAAACAGGCTAGAGACAAGCGCATAAGCAAGAACAAAATCTGAAAAAAGTGAAGAAAAGTGTGAGATCGAAATCCCATTTGGAGGCAGTTTCAGGACCTTTGAACGATCCCAATCGATTCCTGGGTGCATTTGCAAGCTAAAGCCATCAAAACCTAGCGTTTTCAGGCCCCAAATTGCACTGGACAATTGGCCTTCGTGAGTGGTACTATCTTGTTCAGGAGGATGAGACGGACTCAACCATGGAGCTAGTTTCCATTTATGTTGCCCATGGAGGATTTTGGAATGAACAATTCCTATAGCGACGGACAGAACGTCCGTAGGTAAAAGTATTTTACTTTTACCCACTGAGAGAGGAAGGGGATGATTTGCTGGCACTCCCTTATTGGTCTATTGAAATTCCAGCGTGCATTTTTCTTTTTGTTTCCACTAATATTTGTTTTTTCATATTATTATTATTCCATAACTGTACAATAAAAACAAAATGGCGTAGTGGTGGCCACGTGAGCGTTTAAGGCTTTAGAGGCTGGAGGTCAGGGGTTCAATCCCTGCCTCCAACATTTGTTATTTTCTCATTTACTTTCAGGAAATTCAGTGTCCGTGCAAGCCAGGAGATCTACCATACGCCTTCATCATCAAACGTGCCAGATGGGCAAATCTGAGGGCCACCACTGAAGGAGCACCCTAGGCTAAGTCAAACGTGCCATATAGGATCAAGAAACTCAGCATGGATCATCACTAATGGGCCCAGGAAATTTCTATTGGCACCCTCATTCTCAGGCCCATTTTCTCTCTTCATCTCTTTTTATTTATTTTATTTAAATTGTTTATTTATTTACTAACCAATAAATTAAATTATTTTCTTTTTATCAAAAATCACCAAAATATTTTTTATGTCCAATTAAAATTATAATTTTTTTTTCATCAATAAATTAATTAATTCAATTAGGTTATTAATGTTAGATAACTTTAATTTATTTTTTGCAAATAATTAAAAGCAATTAGAATAAATAGGTTTATCATTAAACTTAATTATTTTTTTATCTTTTCCTAAAATAACAAAAAAAAACAAAAATAGATCTTTTAATTATTTTTACTAATTAATTTAATTAACTAATTAATTTAGCATTTATTTTTAAAACCTAATTTCTTTTCTTTAAAAAATTCTAAAAACAACAAAAAAAAACAATTTTCTCTTTTAATTAGGATAGAAGGGTCAAAACCCTAGTTTCACATTCGATCTAATTTTATCACGCGCTTTATTATTTTTATCCAATTATTGTATCTGCTCACAGTTTGTAATAGTTTTAATTAGAATTTTTACATTTATCGCTTTTATTTTCAAAGGGTTTGTTTTTGGCTATGTAAATATCCGAAGCCTTGTAATAGCGTAGTTTTAATTTCCGCATTTAAAATCCCGCAAATTATTAACTGTTAGATGTTTGATAATAGGGTTTGCATGACAAGAATGTATGTCTAATTTTAAAACAGTTAGATCACCCTAAATGTGCAAAGATAAAATAATCTGAAATTGAAACACTCGCACATGCGCATTCCTAGGGTACACTCCCACTTGGTTGCCATCGGTAAACGGTCATTGAGTATAGGATGTTTTAGTGGTCGTTCTTTTGTCAAAAGATCAAGTTGCCTCAGAAAGGTTTCCTCGAATATTGTTGCCTTGGATAAATGATCTAAGACATTAGGGTTACCACTAAGACGTCCTAACATTGCTTTAGTGACTGTACGTCCCTTTCGAATTGACCCTCAAAACTCCAACGACGGTGCTACCTACTCATTAATAGTGGGATAGTGTTGTCTAAAGGAAACAAACATAGAACGATTCTTTTTTCGAGTAGGTAGATTAGCTCTTAAGTACTTGCTCATTCCAAACTTTTTCTCACACTTACACTCTTTTACAAACAAAGTTTTCAAAAACACTTCATTACACTCTTGAAGATAGAAGCAAGAGTTAAATCGAAGTCAAAACAAAAACTTTTCAAAGCCCACAAACACAAAGAAAACAATTTTGAAAATGATGAGCAAGTACCTAAGAGCCCGTAGATAACTACGACTAGAAAGGGTGCTAATACCTTCCCTTTCTATAATCTACCCTTCGTACTCAGAAATATCTCGAAAAAGGAATTTTTCTGTGCTTTTTTCCTTTCCTTGTTGGATAAAATAAAAGACGGTGGCGACTCTTGCTTACCACGACATTTTGCGAACACAAACGCAAAACATAAATCAGCAAAATTTCCTTAACGAAATAAAGGAAACACGTCCCAGTTCTGGCCACCGTATCACATAACTGGCGACTCTGCTGGGGATAATTTAATAAGTGGGGTGTACCTTAGAAATAGTTCATTATGTTGTTTTCAATTATTTGATCTGTTTGCTTTATCTTTGTAGGCTTTGTATCAGAGTTAATATAGATCCTAACCCGGATCTGGGGACACCTTTTAGGTAAGTAGAAATAAACTATGAGGGAACTGTACAACATAGACCGATACGATTGAAGCAGTAGCTACGTTGGTGTGACACTTTAGTTGGTACCGATATCCCTTGTGGAGGAACAAGGAGAGTATGGGGCTGCTAAGGGGTCATTAAGCATCAACTGACCTTAGAACCTATAATTGACCAACTTGGCCATATAAAAGTAACAGTATGCTACACTCATTGACACCATACTCTCGCGATGATTCTGGCTGCAAGAAAAGGTTGCTAAACTGGAATTATGACCGATCGAGGATGGTCAGTGATATTGAGATCCTCTAGAACCCTATTACTATTACAAGGACAGGTTGAACCAACTAAACTGAAAGAGGGTAATACCTAAACTCCATGCCAGCCTGAAATTTAAGGGCTATTGTGTGACTTGTTTTCCCTTACCATGTTTGCTATCTGTGATACCTGTGGTGTGTTATTATCATGACATCATACATCATGACATTGCATGCATATTTCATTAGACTAACCCATTTCAAAGACCGAGGGGATTCATCTTTGTTCTGTTTTGTAGATCATGGCATCTATGCGCAGAAATACCATTCGCATCAGCTTCGTACAAATCCCCGCTCAGCTTAGAGAGTTGGTTTCTAAAGTTCCTGATACTTCTTCCTTTATCAGAAGGCATGGTCATCTCCTCAGCCTGGTCACTTCCAAGTTAGATGAGAAAATGATGAGCGTCTTGTTCCAGTTCTTTGAACCATTGCATCACTGCTTCACCTTCCCGGACTATCAGTTGGTCCCTACTTTAGAGGAGTTCTCTGATTTACTTGGCATATCAATTTTAGAGCAGACACCATTTACAGGATTGGAGGTAACTCCTAGGCCAGAAGATATTGCTACAGCCCTACATCTGACAAAGGCTGGGGTAATGTCTAACTGGGACATTTGGAGTGGGGTGAAAGGCTTCTTGGCTAAGTTCTCGGTTGATCAAGCTCAACAGTTTTGGGACAGTTTGGACTTTCAAGCATTTGAAGACATCCTGTCACTTCTCATCTATGGCTTGGTCCTGTTCCCTAATTCAGATTCTTTCGTCGACGTGAATACAGTCAAGATCTTCATGTCCTGTAATCCAATGCCTACTCTCTTAGGTGACATTCTACGTGCTCTTTATGCACGTACTGCTCGGAGAAGGGGAACCCTTATATGCTGTGCACCGCTGCTGGCGATGTGGTTTATTTCTCACCTCCCTAAATCTGTATTGAAGAACAAGGAAGGTATGGGTTGGGTTTACAGGATCATGTCCCTTGCTCACACGGACATCATTTGGAGTTCTAAAGACAGGAAAGAGGTAGCTGTCATTGACCAGTGTGGAGAATACCCCAGTGTTCCATTGTTGGGACTTAGGGGAGGAATAACCTATAATCCTTGTCTGGCCTTACGACAATTTGGACGAGCTCAAAGGGGCGGTCCTCATGAGCTACTGCTTCCAAGCAATGTCTTTGACTTCCAGGGAGATGTTCAGGGACATCCCCGCAGATTTATACGAGCTTGGGATAGGGTGAACAGGTCTGATCCGCATGAGCTAGGGATGATGACTTTTCTCCCGGTGCAACCGTATCTCCAGTGGGTTCGAGCCTGTGCTCAAAAGTTAGGGATACCATACGAAGCTGTCTTACCGGTGGTTGTAGAGCAGGCTGAAGAAGAAGGGGTTCCTTGTACGGTCATCCATCCTTACATGCCTACTGACATTAGGGCATTAAAGAGGTTTTGGATCCAGCTAAGGGAAGAACGTGATACTTACAGAGAGAAGTATCATGAACAAGAACGGAAGATCCTAAAGCTTACAAGGTAGCTGGAGAATGAAAGGGTCATCAACGACTATGTCAGCATGCAAGGAAAACGACCATGGGAGCGCTGATGTCTTTTGCTATTTCTAGTTTTGATTTACTTTTCAGTTTTTCTCTTTGTAACGCCTTAAAGGCATTTGTTAAACATTGTTTCAAGTTTTTAATCTAATAAAAGTGTGTTTTATTTTGGTTTACGAATTTGAATCTCCCAAAGTCTTTGAGATCATATCATATTCATTCCATTCCCATGCACCTCATCACAGGTACCCTTACAGGTTTCTCATCTTCTTCGCTATTTATTTCAGCAATCACGTCTTCTGAAACATCTACTGATCAAGCTATTAAGGCTCTGCAAGCCCAGAATGCTCAGTTCCAGGAAATGTTCATGAACCTGGCCAAGGGGAAGAAAGATTTGAAGACTCTTATCTTAAAGGATAAGAAGAAGAAGAAGAAGAAGGTCCTCCTGAATATGGATCACAGATTTGGGAACAGGTTGCGAGAGGAAGTTAATTTGTCCCACTCATCTGGAGAGGGAGAGAATCAATAAGAAAGGAAGGGTCCTAGCCCTGTGGTTTCAGACAATGACACTGACTTTGATGAAGACCAGTATCCTCCTACCGAGGATATATATAAGCAACTCGAAGACCGGTTAAGTGCGATGGAGATCCAGAAGATACCTGGGTTGGATTTCAAAGATTTGGATTTGGCATCTAGGGTGGTGATCCCACACAAGTTCAAAGCTCCTGTCTTTGCTAAGTACGACGGGGTCTCTTGTCCGAAGTTGCACCTCCGCTCGTACATTAGAAAGATGCAACTGTATACTGCTGATAAGAACCTCTAGGTTCATTTCTTTCAAGATAGTCTATCAGGGACTCAACTTGAATGGTTCTATCAACTGGAAGTAGCTAACGTCGGTAACTAGGAGGACCTTGCTACTGCTTTTTACAAGCAGTACCAATATAATGCCGACCTTGCTCCCACGCGTACCCAACTTCAGGGTATGTCTATGGGTGCGAGTGAAGGTTTTAAGGACTACGCTCAGAAGTGGATAGATCTGGCAGGAAGAGTACAACCCCCTCTGGCTGCCAGGGAGTTAGTGGATATGTTTCTTGGGACTTTCTCTAGTCCGTACTTCAATCATTTGATCGGTAGTTCATCGTCTGGGTTCACTAAATTGATTATGACTGGAGAGAGAGTTGAAGCCGGTATCAAGCGTGGCAAAATAGAGAAGGGTGCTTCGTCAAGTACAGAGAAGAAGCCTTTCAAGAAGGAGTCCAGTGCAGTTTACAGCTTGAGGAGCCAAAATCGAACTGAGCGTCGCCAAGCAGTTAACACGGTAGTTATATCAAGACTAACTGCTGCCCCACAATGCAACACTCAGCAAAGAGCAGAGAGGCCTCAAAGACAGTTTACTCTGCTCAGTATGACTCTATCTCAAATTCTGCCCAATTGTTGAAGACCAACTATGTTATTCTGAAGGAGGCCCCAAAGAATCCCAACACCACATCACCGCTGTATAATCTGAACGCCCATTGTGCTTATCACTCTGATAGCCCAGGGCATGATACCAATAACTGCTGGGCTTTGAAGAATAAAGTCCAGGATCTGATTGATGCTAAGGAGATTGAGTTTGAAGCACCAGAAAAGCCTAATGTCATGACTGCTCCTATGCCCAAGCATGGAGTGAATGTTGTGGATGATGACTCGTTCGTGACTTCCGTGAAATACATTTCTACTCCATTGATGACAGTGAAGAAGAACTTATGATTGGCCGGTTTATTTCCAGGCTGTGGCGAAGGTTGCCACCAATGTTCCATCCTGCCTACTGGTTGTCATCTATTGAAGTCAGGTGTCCAATGCCTGATGGATAATAAAGAAATCATGTTCGAGAAAACTTTGGTTCCATTGATTCCTATTGAAGATGTTTCCATAATCACCATTTTCGCCAATTCTTCCAAGGCTTCCTCGAGAAAGCCTGTTAGAATTACATCTATTCCGACAGTTGCTCCATTGATCATTATTGTTCCTGGACCTATCCCTTACACGTCGGATAAGGATATCTCGTGGCATTATGGGGCCGACGTGTATTATCATGGGATTAAACAAGACTTGAAGGATGAAGAGGTTGATACTGATGTCAGCAATATTGTTGGATCTAGTAAAGTCACCCGAAGAGGAAGACTTTTCTCTCCCGAGATCTCCCCACCAATTGTTCAGAAGCCTGTTGTTATTACATCTTCCAGTACATCTGCTACTGTCCATGTTCATGTTCCAATCCTTACCCCTGTCGCCGAGTCATCTGACACTCAGGGAAAAGGAATCACTGGTGGGCCTGCCCAGATGGAGGCACCGAAGAAGATTACTGTTGAAGCCGCTAGACAGGTGATAGAGGAAATTTTAAAGATCATCAAGAAAAGCGACTACAACGTAGTTGAACAGCTGGGGCAAACCCCGTCGAAGATCTCTATGTTGTCTTTATTGTTGTGCTCAGAGGCCCATGCTAAGGCTCTGATTGCTTTCCTGAAAACTGCGCACATGCCCCAGGAAACATCTGCTGACCAGTTCAAGGATTGTGTGGCTAGTTTGACAGTTGATAACGGGTTGGGATTCTCCGACGCGGATTTGACTGCCAAAGGAAAGAATCACAATGACACTCTGCATGTTTCAATCGAGTGCAGGGGCACTACTCTAGCTCATGTGCTGGTGGATACTGGGTCCTCGTTGAATGTTTTACCCAAGAAAGCGTTAGGTCGGTTAGACTATGAAGGGTTGGTGTTTAAGCCAAGCAACATTGTGGTTAGGGCCTTTGACGGGTCCAGGAGAATGGTACATGGAGAGGTGGATATTCCTGTTAGGGTCGGTTCTTAGACTTTCGCGTCTAGATTCTATGTGATGGACATTCAACCATCTTATTCTTGTTTGTTGGGTCTCCCATGGATCCATAAAGCTGGGGCAGTAACTTCTATACTCTACCAGATGCTGAAATACCCAGTAGAGGGGAAAATTGTTACAGTACGAGGATAAGAAGAGTACATGGTGAGCCACCTTAACTCTTTTCGGTATGTGGAGATGGATGTGGAGTTCATTGAAACCCCGTGTCAACATTTTGAAGAAGTCCCCCAGACACTGGCGTCGACTGAAACTATTGCTGAAGATCCTCCAATGAAGATGGCTTCCCTCAAGGATGCCCGGGCTGTTATTGAGAAAGGTGGGTGTTTGAATTGAGGTCAACTCCATGACTTTGCACATAAGACTGACAAGTTTGGTTTGGGTTTTACTGCAGAAGCTCAAAGGGCTGTTCGGCATGCGCGGATTGGAAGACCTACCCTGCGTATCACAAATCCGGAAGTGAATGCGATTGAAGATGATGATGAAGAGTCTGAGTTTGACAGCTGGATTTACCCGACTACCGAAGGAGGATTAAGCAATTGGACAGCAAAGGACTTCGTGCCAATTTCTTTTATTACACAGTAATAGACTTTTGTTTTGGATTTGTAACAGACAATTTTAAACTTTACGGCCTGGTGCCTTACCCGAGACATCGTGGCTTTGTTTGAGGGCTTATTATGTGCCATTTCCATATATCATCAATAAAAGCATTGGATGTTTTCTTGCATTACAAATTTTACGCTCCTTGTTTTTCTTTTCTATCTTGCAAAACAGTTATTTTACATACACTCAGATATACAGGTCTACATCCACTCTGGATCCCACTAATAACGACTCTGCTACTGCCAGTTATGACTTCAAAAGTCCGATCAACCAAGCCGAGGAAGAAGGTGAGGATGATTACGAAGTTCCTGGTGAACTTGCTAGACTGTTACTTCAGGAAGAAAGGGTTATACAGCCGCACGAAGAGCCAGTGGAAGTAGTAAATCTGGGTACAGAAATAGACAAGAAAGAGGTCAAGATCGGTGCAAATCTAGAGCCTAGTGTTAAGAAACGGTTGATTCAGATGCTGCGTGACTATGTTGAGATATTTTCCTGGTCTTATAAAGATATGCCTGGGTTGGATACCGATATTGTGGTTCACCGCCTGTCCACCAAGGAAGACTGTCCTCCAGTGAAACAGAAAGTTCTCCGAATGCGCCCAGAGATGTTTGAGAAAATCAAGGCTGAGGTTATGAAACAGTTTGACGCCCGTTTTCTAGCAGATACTTCTTACCCACAGTGGGTGAACAACGTGGTTCCGGTTCCAAAGAAAGATGGTAAGGTTCGAATGTGTGTTGAATATAGGGATCTGAACAGGGCAAGCCCCAAGGATGATTTCCCTCTGCCTCATATCGACGTTCTGGTTGACAACACCGCGCAGCATAAGGTCTTCTCCTTTATGGATGGTTTCTCCGGTTATAATCAGATTAAGATGGCTCCCGAGGATATGGATAAGAAAACCTTTGTTACTCAATGGGGTACCTTTTTCTACAAGGTCATGCCTTTCGGATTGAAGAATGTTGGGGCAACATATCAGCGCGCCATGGTCGCTTTTTTCACTACATGATTCATCATGAGATTGAGGTATACGTTGATTACATGATTCTAAGGTCCCAGACTGAGGAGGAACATCTTGACCACCTTCAGAAGCTATTTGACAGGTTGAAGTTGTACAAGCTGAGGTTAAACCCGAACAAGTGCACCTTCAGAGTGAGGTCTGGTAAGCTGCTGGGTTTCGTCATTAGTGATAAAGGTATTCAAGTGGATCCTGCAAAGGTGAAGGCTATATAGGAAATGCTAGCTCCCCAAATAGAAAAAGAAGTCAGAGGCTTTCTGGGACGTCTGAATTACATTGCCCGATTCATTTCACACCTGACTGCTACTTGTGAACCAATATTCAAGCTACTGAAGAAAGATCAAGTGGTAAAATGGAACGATGAATGTTAAGCCGCTTTCGAAAGAATCAAGGAATATCTCCAAGAGCCACCTATTCTGATGCCTCTAGTTGGAGGGAGACCTTTGATCTTATACTTGACAGTACTCGACAATTTAATGGGGTGTGTGTTGGGGCAGCATGACGAGTCTGGCCGAAAAGAGCATGCTATTTACTACCTTAGCAAAAAGTTTACCGACTGCGAGACCCGATACTCGTTGCTTGAGAAAACTTTCTGCACTTTGGCATGGGTTGCTCGCTGGCTGAGACAGTATATGCTGACTCACACTACTCTATTGATATCAAAGATGGATCCAATCAAGTATATCTTCGAAAAGCCTGCCTTATCCGGAAGAATAGCAAGATGGCAGATGGTCTTGACTGAATACGACATCTAATACACGACCCAAAAAGCAATCAAAGGAAGTGTGTTGGCAGATCATTTGGCACATCAGGCAATGGACGATTACCAGTCTATGAACTTCGAGTTCCCGGATGAGAACATCACGTTAGTGACCGACTGTGAGACACCTGGACCGGATGAAGGACCTGAGGAGGGATCCCGATGGTCTATGTACTTTGATGGAGCTTCAAACGCTTTGGGTAATGGCATTGGCGCCGTTATCATATCTCCTGAAGGCTCTCATACTCCGTTCACCGCCCGGTTATGTTTCAACTGCACCAACAACATGGCGGAGTATGAAGCATGCATTATGGGTCTTCGAGCAGCTATTGACCTAAGGATAAAGTTCTTAAGTGTATTCGGAGATTTCGCTCTCGTGATCAGTCAGATCAAAGGCGAGTGGGATACGAAACACCCAAATCTTATTCCTTACAAGGAGTATGTGTTGACGTTGCTTCCACATTTTGAGGAGATAACCTTTGAACATTTCCCCAGAGAGGAGAATCAGTTGGCGGACGCGCTAGCTACGATGTCTTCTATGTTCAAAGTCAGATGGGACAATGAAGCTCCCCATATTACCATTGAGAGGTTGGACGAACATGCATATTGTTGTGACATTGAGACTGAAGAGGTAACAGATAAACCTTGGTTCCACGAGGTAAAGAGGTATCTTGAGGCTCAGGAATACCCCGAGGGTGCATCTGTTAATGATAAGAAGTTTCTGAGGAGGTTCACGGCGAAGTTCTTCATTAGTAATGCTATTCCGTACAAGCGTAACCATGATTCGACCTTACTGCGATGCATGGATAAGAACGAAGCAGAAACGATTATGGTAGAGTTACATGAAGGTACTTTCGGAACTCATTCCAATAAATACACCATGGCTAAGAAAATCCTTCAGGCAGGATATTATTGGTCTACTATGGAAATCGACTGTTATCAGCATTCTCGGACCTGTCATAAGTGCCAAGTCTATACCGATAAGGTGCACATACCTCTGGTACCTCTGAACATCTTGACAGCTCATTGTCCTTTCGCAATGTCGGGCATCGATATGATTGGTGAGATCAGACCTACGGCATCCAACAGGCATCGTTTTATTCTAGTAGCTATTGATTACTTTACAAAGTGGGTTGAAGCAGCTTCCTTTACTACCATGACCAAGAACGTCGTGGCACGGTTTATTCGGCACAATCTGACCTGTCGATATGGTGTACCAGAGAGGATCATTACGGACAATGGTACAAATATCAATAATAAGATGATCACTGAACTCTGCAAACAGTTCAAGATACAGCATCACAACTTTTCTCCTTATCGGCCGAAGATGAATGGGGCTGTCGAAGCGGCTAATAAAAACATTAAGAAGATTGTACAGAAGATGGCGGTGACATACAAAGACTGGCACGAGATTTTACCATTTGCTCTTCATGGGTACCGTACCTCAGCGCGGACGTCAACAGGGGCAACACCCTATTCCTTGGTTTATGGTATGGAGGCGGTCTTGCCCATTGAAGTTCAGATACACTCTCTTCGGATTATGAAGGACGCAGGTTTGAGCGAAGATGACTGGATTCAGACCCGGCTTGATCAACTGAATTTAATCGACAAAAAGAGACTTACTGCTATTTGTCATGGTCAAACGTATCAAAAGTGGATGATCAAGGCATTTAACAAGACAGTCAGATGACAAGAGTATCAAGTTGGGGATCTGGTGATCAAGCGCATCATATAATCTTAATGTGATCCCAGGGGCAAATGGACCCCTACATACTAAGGGCCATTTATGGTTAAGAACATTTTCTCAGGAGGAGCTATGATTCTAACCACCATGGATGGTGACGACCTTCCTCACCCTGTCAATGCAGACATAGTGAAAAAATACTACGCATAATTAAAGACCCGCTAGGTTGACTGGCCTAGGAAAAAATAAGGGCTTCCCGGCGAACCAAAAGGGTTCAGGAAAAAATAAGGGATGAAATAAAAAAAATCTGTACACCCGGCAAGTCAAAAACTTGAAAAGGCGGCTTGGGCAAAAAAGGGTATCCCGGTGGACTGAAAACCCGAAAGGGCGGTCCAGGCAAAAATTAGGGATCAAGGCGTAACACTATGTCTCATTGGATCACCTTACAACACGACTTTGGTATCGACTATCAAGCTCGGACGGCGTTAATCAGTCTGATCCACCTTCAACCGAGTAGCAAAGTGATGAGATGCTCGAGGACATAAAGGCAATAGCAGAGTTGGAACCCACTGGAATTGTTCACATAGCTGTTTTTCTTTGTATTTCACAAATTGTATAAATTCTATTTGTTCGGCGGCGTTCTCTTACTAGGACTTCGGCCTCTTGTACAAGAGACGCCTATTTACAGGCCAAACTTCAAAGTCAATACAATTCATTTCCACAAATAAATTTCAAAATTTTCTTTTTCTATTTTGTTTTGCAAAGAACGTCCAATGTTCATTTTTTATATATGCATTTGAAATTAATTGTTGCTCATGAATATTTACATGAGAAACAAAAGACGATTACTCGTAATATCAGAAACAGGGGCAAATGAGAAATGTCCAAACCGTACAGTTTATTTGTCCACCAGGTATAAGGATAGACCTAGCTGGAGGAAAGGATTGAAAGTACATTCATTCCCCGCAGAGTAAGGAAAAAGATAGTGATGTTAGCTCTCCCCAGTTGAGACTCGCAACTGTGAGTGAATTAGCGATATTCTCCCCAAGCAGAGTTTATCTACCATCAACACTAAAGTCTTATCATCCCCAGTGAAGTTTGAAACATATCCACAACGGAGTATAAAAATAATCCCCAGCGGAGTATAAAAATTATCCCCAGTGGAGTTTGAAGAATCATCCCCAGTAGACTCTGGAAGATTGTCCCCAGTAGAGTCTAAAAGGTTATTCCCCGTGAAGTCGCAACTGGAAAATCATCCCATTGGAGTTCTTTCCCTTCACAAACGGAAATTCAATCCCCAACAGGTTTCATTATCACCACCAACGGTAGTTCATCCCCAATAGAATTTATCAGCGGAATCCTCAACAGAGCATCTCCCCCCCTCCACAAAGTCATTCTCTCATCAGTTTATTCCCCAGTGGAGTTATCCTCTCCTGCAGGTTTATTCTCACAATCATCTTCATTCACTATCTCCAGTGGAAATGAAAAATCCAATTCTTTTCTCCAGCAGCAATCCGGGATTTATTTTCCCCAGCTAAAAACATCACATTTCCATACATCATGACATGCATACGAATCATACGACACAATCTCATTTATTTTGAGAACATCATCGCTTGATACATATCATGCATTACATACAACTAACCTTTACCTTTCAGGAAAGATTCTCACAAAATTAAGGCTATGAAGCTTTTTCCTCAATTGAGTACGGACGATCGAAGTTCCTAAATATCGACAGAGAGGTTTCCTCAGTTGAATTACGGATGAATTCCGAAATCTCGACAGAGATGTTTCCTCAGTTGAATTATGGATGAGTTCCTAAATATCGACAGAGAGGTTTCCTCAGTTGAATTACGGGCGAGTTCCTAAATCTCGACATAGATGTTTCCTCAGTTGAATTACGGACGAGTTCCTAAATCTCGACAGAGATGTTTCCTCAGTTGAATTATGGACGAGTTCCTAAATCTAGACAGAGATGTTTACTCAGTTGAATTATGGACGAGTTCCTAAATCTCGACAGAGATGTTTCCTCGGTTGAATTACGGATGAGTTCCTAAATCTCGACAGAGATGTTTCCTCAGTTGAATTACGGACGAGTTCCTAAATCTCGACAGAGATGTTCCCTCATTTGAATTACGGACGAGTTCCTAAATCTCGACAGAGATGTTTCCTCAGTTGAATTACGGACGAGTTCCTAAATCTCGACAGAGATGTTCCCTCAATTGAATTACGGACGAGTTCCTAAATCTCGACAGAGATGTTTTTTCAATTGAATTACGGACGAGTTCCTAAATCTCGACAGAGATATTTCCTCATTTGAATTATGGACGAGTTCCTAAATCTCGACAGAGATGTTTCCTCAGTTGAATTATAGACGAGTTCCTAAATCTCGACAGAGATGTTTCCTCAGTTGAATTACAGAAGAGTTCCTAAATCTCGACATAAATGTTTCCTCAGTTAAATTACAGACGAGTTCCTAAATCTCAGCAGAGATGTTTCCTCAGTTGAATTACGGACGAGTTCCTAATTCTCGACAGAGATGTTTCCTCAGTTGAATTACGGACGAGTTCCTAAATCTCGATAGAGATGTTTCCTTAATTGAATTACGGACGAATTCCTAAATCTCGACAGAGATGTTTCCTCAGTTGAATTACGGACGAGTTCCTAAATATTGATGTAGATGTTTCCTCAGTTGAATTACATACGAGTTCCTAAATCTCAGCAGAGATGTTTCCTCGGTTGAATTACGGACGAGTTCCTAAATCTCGAAAGAGATGTTCCCTCAGTTGAATTACGGACGAGTTCCTCAATCTTGACAGAGATGTTCCCTCAGTTGAATTATAGACGAGTTCCTAAATCTCGGCAGAGACGATTCCTCAGTAGAATACGAATCAGCCTTCCCCAACGGAATCTTCCTTAACAACAGGTATGCAAACTCTCGCTAAGGAATCTCTTATAGGACCGACACTCCTTCAGATGGCATCTTTAAGCCCATCCCCTCATCCGCAATTTCCAAATGGCATCTGTAATCCGATTCCCGACATCACAAGACAATTACCACTTCATGCGAGTGCAAATTTCTGGGCACTCTAGTGTTCAATCATCTTCCACCTTCGGATCACGAAAGGCACGAAAGCCAATCTACATCCTCAGGTTTAAGAAAATTGAACAGGGGCAGTTGTTGTACCCCAAAATTTTCCCTCGCATATTTCTCAAAGACATTGCAAGAAAAATCTCCAAGTTGCTCAAGGTTGCTCAAAGATTGACCAGACAAGCTACCTCCTAAGGCAGTCTACTCAAATTAGGGTTTTGTGTTGCATCAAGATACTTGAGTCCAAGTGACCCCAAGTGCTCACCAATGTCCTAATATGTTCTCAAGATCATCCATGTCAAGTTTCAAGCCCTACAGAGAAAGTTTGCTCAGTCAATTGCTCAAAGGCCTGAAAATCAATTGTGTTAGGGCAAAAGTCAATTGTGACCTACATACAGTCAAATTTCAAGATTTTTAGTCAACATCCTCGTTTTGAAGGATATTTCATCATTTTATCAAGGGTTGATCATGATTCATCAAGGATTGCTCATAATTCCTGAAGATTCAAAAGTTGCTAAATTAGGGTTTTGTAGGAAAAGTCAACTCAACTTTGACCAAGCATAACTTTCTCATACTTTATGGGAAATGACCCATCCAAATCTAATTTTTAAGAGGATTTAATTCCCTACAATACATCTTCATCTCCCAAGTTCAAAATATGAACTCACAAGAAGTTATGAATTTGGACATCATAGGTCATTTTGAAAAGTCAACAAAAACACCTTTTTTGTCAAAGCTTCTAACTTGACCATGGAATGTCAAAATTAGATGATACTAAAAGTTTTGATTAGAGGACATCTCAATCTTTCTAAAAAGTCCAAGAACACCTCCAAAAGTTCAAAATTGAAGAAGTTATGCATTGTTGAAGTTGGACTTTTTTGCAAAATTGCCAAAAGTGAACTATCCCCAGAACCTTAAATTTTGCCAAATGGGCCCATTCTTTTTCACTTGTTTTGAGTTGGCATTATTTCCCACGTGCTCTAGCTTTGGCCATGTGTCCATATCTTATTTTTATTATTTAATTTGATTTTTATTTGAATTAATCCATTTTAAATCAAATAAAATCACATAAAATCAAAACCATTGAAAACTAAAGATCTTGTGATCATTTCAGGTTTCAATAGAAAGCTTGCATCCTTCCAAACTCGTATCAAGGTCATTATGCACAAGGAGATTGGATTTAGGCCAAATTTTGAAAGCTTTGAAAGGAGAATCAAATCAAATATTCAATCATCAATGTAGGGAGATTTGGACAAAGTTTGTTACCCTAATACATTGAGCAATACATAAAGGTCGTATGCAGACAATTTCAGGGGTTAGAGAGCAGTTATAGAGTGAGAACCAAAGTTGCAAAAACCAGAAAAAATCTTGAGATCAAAATCAATCATAGAGGCATTTTCAGGACTTGGCAAGTATCTCAATCGTCTCCCGGTTATCTCCACAAGAAAAAACAATCCAAACCACACGTTTTCAAGCTTCCTAGAGCACTGTAAGTACCTCACAGATCCGCCATGTTCTTGAAATCGAAGATCTTTATTCTTGCATCCATTGATTAAAATAATTGCATATTCTGAATCCACTCATCATTTACAAGCTTTTGGCATCATTTGATTTTGTTTATCTGACCTGTAGCAAGATCCATCATTATTAGGGTTTTGTTCTTGTTTTTGGGGTTTCTTGTTTCAGGGATAATTGGCCCCAGATATGGGCATGGTTGCATCCAGGAGGTTGAGACGAACTCAACCCTGGTCTTAGAATCCATTTTCATGGCTGGTACAAAGTTTTGAAGGTGGACAGGCTTGTAGCGACGGACCTTTGTCCGTTGGTATATGTGTTTGTGTCTTTTAGCCACGGTTGGAGGACAGGGACGAGGCGTGTCACGCTACCACTCACCCATTCAAATCTTGGCGCGTTTTTTTATATTTGTCCAATGAAATCTGTTTTATTATATTATCTTTTGTTTTCATTATATTGACAACTAAAAACAAACAGCGTAGTGGCAAGCTTAGCATTGGATATCCCTTCAGGACCAGGGTTCAAATCCCAGGTCCCCCATTTTCTCAATATTATTTTCCTGTAGGTAATCATGTGCACGTTCATACCAAAGGACCATCATACTCCCTCACTCTTCAGCGTGCCAGATGGCCAGGTGGCCAGATCTGGTGGTCAAATACTGAAGGAGCACCATGGATTCAGTCAACGCATGTACACAGGATCCCAAAAAGTCACATGGATCAGCTTAATGGGCCAGCAAAATTGCTTTCAACAACTCCAAAAAAAGGCCCAATTCCTTCTTTCTCTTATATTTATTTATTTTAATTTAATTATTTTATTTTGTTTAATTAATTTACTAACCAATCACATATTTGCTTTTTTATCAAAAAATCACAAAAGTACTTTTAATTCAGAATTTTATTTTTATTAATAAATACTAACTAATTAATTAGGTTTTTTAATTCTAGGAAACTTTAATTTATTTTTGTAAATAAATAAAATTAATTAGAAACTATTAGGTTTTAACTAATTTAATTATTTAATTTCTTTCTTAAATTAACAAAAAAACCCTAAAATATGTCATTTATTATTTTTCACCAATTAATTTATTTTATAATTAATTTAGTATTTAACTTAGGATTTAATTTCTTTTCTTAAAATAAAAACAACAAAAAAAGCATTTTCTTTTAAAAGGGTCGAAACCCTAAATTTCGCATCCGATTTAATTTCGCGTCGCGCTTTATTTTCTTTATCCAATTAATGTATCTGCTTATGGTCTGTAATATTAATTAGGACGTTTAATTATTTTACTGCTTTATGTTATTTTCAAAGGGTTGCTTTTGGCGATGTAAATACCCGACGCCTTGTAATTTAATTTCCGCACTTTTAATTCTGCTAATTATAACTGCTAGATGTTTGATAATAGGGTTTGCATGACAAGACTAAATGTTTAATCTTAAAATCAAATTAGATCACCCTTAAAATGTGCAAAGATAAAAATAACTGAAAACGACACACGAGCACATGCGCACTCTTAGGGTTCACCCCACTTGGCTGCCTTCGTGCACGGTCATTAAGTATAGGTTGTTTTAGAGGATGCCCTCTTGTCTAAAAGACCATAGTTGCCTCGGAAAGGTTTCCTCGGATATCATTGCCTCGAATAAATGATCTAAGACATTAGGGTTACCGCTAAGGCGTCATAACATTGCTTTAGTGACCGTATGTCCCTCATTCGAATTGACCCTAAAACTCCAACGACAGTGCTACCTACTCACTAATAGTGGGATAGCATCGTCTAAAGGAAAATAGCATAGAACGATTCCTTTTTCGAGTAGGTAGATAGTTCTTAGATACTCGCTCATCCAAAAAACAAACTTTTCACACTTATACAATTTTTTCAAATAAAGTTTTCAAAAACACTTCATTACACTCTTGAGGACAGAAGCAAGAGTTAAATCGAAGTTAAAACAAACTTTTTCAAAACCCACAAACACAAAGAAAAAAATTTTGAAAATGATGAGCAAGTACCTAGGAGCCCGTAGATAACTACGGATAGAAAGGGTGCTAATACCTTCCCTTTCTATAATCTACCCCCCGTACTCAGAAATATCTCGAAAAAGGAATTTTTCTGTGCTTTTTTCCTTTCCTTGTTGGATAAAATAAAAGTCAGTGGCGACTCTTGCTTACCGCGACATTCTGCGAATACAAACGCAAACCAGCATTCCATAAACAGTCAGTTCTTCCCACCGTATCACAGCTACCATAGCATGCTGATATGTTACACCGACGTTCTTCAACCCAAAAGGCATAACCTTGTAGCAGAAAGTTCCCTACAAGGTGACGAAGGTAGTTTTCTCCATGTCTTCAAATGCCATTTTAATATGATTATAACCCGAGAAACCATCCATGAAGTAGAATACCTTGTGCAGAGAGGTGTAGTCAACCAAAACATCAATTTGTGGATGTGGGAAGTCATCTTTGGGGCTTTCCCTGTTCAGATCCCTGTAATCTACACACGTACGTATCTTGCCGTCTTTATTTGGTATCGGTACCACATTTGCAACCCATTGAGGATATGATGTCATTGCCAAGAACCCCACAGTGAATTGTTTCATAACCTTAGCTTTAATCTTTTCTGACATCTCAAGACGCATTCGATTAACCTTCTTCTTTATCGGAGCATAACCCTCTTTCATCGGCAGACGGTGAACCACAATATCAGTATCAAGCCCTGGCATGTCTTCGTAAGACCAAGAAAAGATCTCAACATATTCATGAAACATCTGAATTAACTTTTTCTTGACACTACCCTCTAAGCTGGCGCCTATCTTGACTTCTTTTATATCTGTCTCAGTACCCAGATTTACAACTTCAACTGGCTCTTCATGCGGTTGTATAGCCTTTTCCTCTTGTATTAATAGCATGGCAAGTTCTCCATATATTTCACAATCTTCCTCACCTTCGTCCTCGGCTTGGTAGTTCAGATTTTCAAAGTCATTTGTGGAAATAGCATAGTCGTTATCAACGGGGTCCAAAGTGGATGTGGATCTGCAATTTATTGTGTGGGTGTGTGTAAGAACACATAGCTATTTGAAAATGGTAAAAGTAAAAAATAAAGACAGAGAGCGCAAAATTTGAATGCAAAACGCCCAATGTATTTATTAAATGAAAATATGTTTATGAAATGACAACCCTTAACAAATGAATTGTTGTGCCCCGGGTAAGACACAAGGCTTAAAGTCATTGTTTAAATATTACAAAGCCAAAACTTAAAAGCAATAAAAATAGAAATGTAGCTATTACTCCTGACTAAAGGATATTGAGATAATGTCTTATGCCTTCCCGTTGTTGAGCCTGTTGACAATGATAGGAAAGATCCAGCTGTCAAGGTCATGATCACTGTCAGCATCTTCTATAGAGTTGACTCCGCTGTTGCTGATGCGGAATGGTGGTCTTCTAGCACGAGAACGACGAACAGCCCTCTGACCCTCTTAGTGAAACCCAAACTAAATTTGTTAGATTTATAGGGAATGTCAGGAAGCTGACCCTAAATAGTACAACCACCTTCTTCTATAGAAGCTTTAGCGTCTTTCAAGGAAGTCATTCTGGACAGAACCCTGGTAACCTTGGGAATGGCAGAGATATCTTCAGTAGCGGCTAGAGGGATTACGTCAAAAATTTGACAGGGAGTCTCAATGAATTTGTCGTGCATCTCTAGATACCGGAATGAGTTCAAGTGGCTCACCATATACTCTTCTTCACCACAGACAGTGACAATCTTTCCGTTCACAGAATATTTTAACTTCTGATGTAGGGTTGAGGTAACAGCGCCTTCCCCATGAATCCAGGGGCGTCCCAGTAAGCAAGAATAAGTTGGTCGAGTATCCATTACATAGAAGGTAGATTCAAAGAACTGTGAACCTACCTTGATAAGAAGATCCACTTCTCCGTGTACCATCCTCTTTGACCTGTCAAAGGCTTGAACTATAGTATCATTGGGTTTTAGTACAACCCATTCACAATTAAGTCTATCAAGAGCGCCTTTCGATAGAAAATTTAACGAGGAACCAATATCAACCAATGCATGATCCAAAGTAGTTCCCCTTCATTCAATGGAGATATACAGGGCCTTGTTATGATTTCTTCCTTCTGGAGTCAGATCAGCATCATAGAAACCTAATCCATTGTTAGTCGTTAAGCTATCAACATAACTTCCAAATTGATCGACAGAAATCTCTTGTGGCACATGAGCAGTCTTCAAAAATTTCACCAAAGCCTATGCATGGGCTTCAGAACACAGTAACATGGATAACATAGAGATCTTGGAGGGGGTCTACCCTAATTGTTCGACAATCTTGTAATCGCTCTTACGAATGATTTTCAATACCTCTTCCAACTCTTTCCTAGAGGTGTCTTCAATTGTAATCTCTTTAGGTGCTTCCGTCTGGGCAGGCTCCATTATTAATTATTTTCCATGAGCCTCAGCAGTTGACTCGGTAGCGTTAACTCTAACAGGTGTAGCGAAAATCTCCAGAGAGATTTCCTAAGAGAAAACCCCACCGCTTCTAGTAACCATACTAGTCCCGGCAATATTGTCAATATTGGAATCAATAACTTTAATAACTTCATCTTCAACAGTCGGTAATTCTTACTTGACACCATGGTAGTAGACGTTGGATCCATAGTTCCACATAATAGCTTTATCCGAAGAATACATGATAGGTCTCGGTATAGTGATGATCAGAGGAGCAGCTTTCAGATTGGCAGTAATCCTTACAGGACCTTTGGAGGTAATCTCGATAGGGGTTCCGGATATTACAGATAATTTTTGATACAGATTCTCAACAGACGAAATCTTCTCGATCATAATTATATGGTTGTCCATCAGGCGTTGAATGCCTTCCTTCAGTAACTTGCAACCATTGGTTTGGGCCGCACAATAGTAGAATTTTTCAATATAACTCAGAAATAAACCGGCCTGCAACAGATTCTTCTTGATGATTGGTAGGGGAGTAACCAATTCACTTATGGTAGCAACATAAAGAACATCGTCAATAGCACTTATGCCTTTGTCGTGCTTCTCCATAGGTGCAGTAATCACATTCGGGGTCTCCGGAGGATCAAACTCAATCTCTTTGTTGTCAATCATGTCCTACATTTTGTTTTTCAGGGACCAACAATTATTGGTGTCGTTCCCAGGATTGTTGGAATAGTAGGCACACTTCGCATTTGGATTATAATAAGGAGAGAAGGTGTTGGGGTTCAGAGGAGGCTCCCTCAATTTTATCAGCTTTGCTTTCAATAAATGTTGCAATGCCTGAGATAATGGCATACTGATCTTCGAAAACTGTCTTCTTGGAGCGTCTAACCTACGCTGATTTCCCTGTTGTTGTTGTTGTTGTTGAACAAGCACGTGATTAGAAATTAATACCGCTCCCACAAACTGATTGCAGTCGTTTTTAACACGGCCCTTCTAGCCATAAACAACATTGGTCTCCTTCTTACCATTGAATATCTTCTTCACAACACTCGAAGACACGACCACTTGGATTTTTCCACTCTTGATACCACCTTCAACTCGTTCCTCGGTCAGAATCAGCTCAGTAAAACCAAAGAAATATTTTCCAATTAGATGATTAAAGAATGGACCTGTTAGAGTGCCCATGAACATATCAACCAGCTTCCTATCAGACAGAGGAGGTTGAACTCTTCCAGCCAGATCACTCCACTTTTGGGCATACTCTTTGAACCCTTCGTTCGACCCCATAGTCATGTTTTGTAATTGCACACGAGTTGGTGCAAGGTCAACATTGTATTGATATTGCTTGTAAAAAGCAGCAGCTAGGTCTTCCCAAGTATGGATATTAGTTCCTTCCAGCTGATAGAACCACTCGAGATGTGTACCAGACAAACTTTCCTGAAAGAAATGAACCCATAACTTTCTATCAGCAGTATGGGGTTGGATCTTCCAAACATAGAATCTCAGATGAAGTTTCGGACAAGACACACCATCGTATTTAGAAAAAGAGGGAACCTTGAACTTGTGAGGGATAACTACCCCCAGAATAAGACCCAGCTCTTCAAAATCCAATCCAGGCACTTTCTATATTTCCATGGCCTTGAGGCGATCTTCTAGTTGCTTGTATCTGTCATCATCCGGACGATACTGCTCATCAGAATAGTCTTCATCCTCAGGAATTTTCCCAGAACCTTGATTGCTTCCATCTTCAGCCTTAAAACTTCTACCGTCTTCCTCTTGATTGTCATCTTCATCGAAGGAGATATCATTAGTTTGAACCGATTTAGCGGGACCTTTGAATCTTCTCCCCATATTGAGGATAACAACTGGTTTCCGAGTCTTTTTCTTCTTTGCAATGAGCATCATCATCTCTTTTTTCCCTAAGCTAAGTTCAAGAGCGTTTCCTGGAATTGGGCATTATGTGCTTGGAGTTCTTTAACAATTTTTTCTAGAGCCGTCTTTTACTGAAACAAACATAAAAAAGTTGAGAAAACCTGCTTATAGAGTACATGTTATGTGATGATGCATGCAAGTTCAATGTTTTCAAGGACCATTGTGGGATTTAAATTTGTTTAAACAAAAGTAAACAAGAGAAATTTTAGTAACAAACTCAAATTATAATTTATTTAAATAACAAGAGTTACAAAAAAGCAAAATATGAATTCAAGTCTCCCATGGATGCTTCCTGTTTATGTTGACATATGCATTAAGGCTTTGTTCTTCGTGGAGTCGTTTTGTCAGCTCCAGTACTTTCTTCTCACTAGCATAGAAATGAGCCTCGAAAGTATTTCTTCCATGAGTTGAATCCAGAACTTCTTTAGTTTTTCGAAGTCAGTAGGCCTATCAGGATGAAGAATGGTATGAGAAATATCCCGTTAAACAACAGGCTCTATGATCACTGGTAAGATAGCAATATATGGAATTTTAAGATTCTGAGCATGAGACCGCACCCATCTGAGGTAAGGCTCTAGAGGAATGGAATTTTTGTGTCCCAAAGTCTTGCTATCAATCTCGTTGATAGTACTCCAAGCATATATAAACCTTTGATTGTAATTTTAAGAATCGTTTCCAAAGTCGAACATAATACCATGAATAAGTATATCATGAGGACCGTCCCTTCGAGCATAACCAAACTGACGCAAAGCTAGAGAAGGGTTATAAGTGATGCCCCCTTTTATACGAAGGAGTGGTACATTGGTTAATTCCCCATATCGATCAATAATAGTGACATCTTCCTGAGATCGAGAACACTAATGAATATCTGCATGAGTGAGTGATATCAACCTTTGAGACAACCTCAAACCTTGTTCATTCTTTATCACTGATCGGGGAAGGTGCGAAATAAACCACCTGGACAGTAGAGGTATTCAACATATAAGATTTCCTCACTTCTTCATAGTACGAGTGTGAAGGGAATGCAGGACATCTCCCAGTAAAGTAGGTGCCAGATTATGAGTGAGAAATATTTTTATGGCATTTACATCTATGAATTGGTCTGGATTAGGGAATAGTACAACCCCATAAATCAGCAAAACTAACATATCCTCGAAAGCACACAGATTCATGGCATCTAGAAATCCCTGATCCTTCTCTATCAGAAATTTAGGAGAAAAACCCCTGACTCCATTCCTTGTCTCCCAATTAGATACAACGTTCGATCATTTCAAATGTAAGGCTACTGCAACGTCTTCAGGTTTCACAACTTTTTCTAAACTGGTGAAAGGCATCTAATCACGAATAGGTACTTCGATAAACTTATAGAATTCTTCCATTGTGGGCACCAACTAATAACCCGGGAAGGTAAAACAGTGATGCTTCGGATTAAAGAACTGGAAAAGAATGTTCATCATGTCTTCTTGGAAGCCCATAGTAACAAAACTGAGTAGATGGCCATGTCTCTTGGGGAATTGAGATATGTCGGGAACCTTTGATACTAATTCCTCAAGCTTGCAAGGTATGCTTATGAATTTAATCTGGATGGTATTCCTACGACTGGAAGCCTTGACCCTGCCACATAGAATAAAGATAAATCCCCTAGATCCTTGAAATTGTTAGTCATGATGTTATGATGTCATGTTTAAATATATAATCAAACACAAGCAAAGCACGCAAATGCCTTAGGTTTAGGGCTTGCATGGGGTTTGTAGGTAAGTACCCTCTTGAAGTTTAGTTGGCTCAACCTGTCCTAAAGAAGTAACTGGGTTCTAAGGATCTCAATATCACTGATTTTTCCCACAAGTTTTCTCTAGCATGGCAACTGACTTTCCACCAAACAAAACTCGAGAGTCGAATCTCAATGAGTGTAGTATCGAGTATCAACCAACTTCGGACTGCACCAAATCCGACTATCTCACTACCTTCTGATGGCTAAGTTGGGTCAATTAAGGTTCTAAGGTCAGTTAGTGCTTATGACACCACGCAGTAGTCTAGTATTCTCCCCAAATAACTCGAGGGACACCAATACAAACCAATGTGTCGCACTAACGTAGCTATCACTTCAACCATATCGGTATATGTCGTATAGTTTCCATGATCTATTTCTACTTACCTAAAATGCCCCCAGATCCGGGTGTAAGATCTTTGCAAGAAAATAAACCCGAGCAAGCCCCAAAGTGTAAATCAATCAAAGAAAACGAGTAAAGCATTAAAAGTGATCTAACTCTAAAGTTAACCCCACTTTTATTTCTCCCCAACAGAGTCTCCAATTCTATAAAACGGTGGGAGAACTGACTTGGTTTTATGTTTTATCTCAAATGTTACAGATAGAAAGAGTCGCCACTGACTTTTCTTTTATCTAATAAGGAAAGGGTGAAAAGAACAGGAAAGGCCTTGAAATTATTGAGTTCCGGGGGTATATTATGAAAAGGGAAGGTGTTAGCACCCTTTTCATCTGTAGTTATCTATGGGATCTTAATCGCTAGCTCACTTTTTAAAATTTCTTTGTGAATGTGTGTTTTGGAAAATATTTTGAAATATTCCAATAGTAAGGCAATTTTGTAATGATTCTCGAGAATGCGTACAAAGTGTTTGTTTGAAAATATTTTTGAAAGTGTTTATGAGAAAAAATTGTTTGTTTCGTTTGTGAGCAAGCGATTAATAGCTGTCTACCTACTCAAAGTCTTTTGTGTTATTTCCTACTCCTTTAGATAGTGTTATCCTACCATTAGTTAGTAGGAAGCTCTATCATTAGATGTGAAGGCACAGGCGCGGGTCATCGTACAATCATAAAGGCTACTCATAATGGCGCTTTAGCAATGTATCGTAAGGGATTAAGATCGTTTACCGAAGGCAGCATCGGAAGGTCATCGAGAGACTATGATCTTTTTGACCTAGGGTCTTTGCTAAAGTGTCCCCACGTTCGAGGGACATGACTGTTTTTCGAGGCAACGAGTGAAGTTACCCTAGAAGTGCGCGTGTGAAAATTATTTTAATTCAATCATTTTATCTTTCAGAATTAGGGTTTTCTAAGTTCAATTATTAGTCTTTCCATACAAACCTATTAAGCTAGACAATTTTTAAGGAAAGCGGTAAATGCAAAAAGTAAAGGCAGAAATTAAAGGGTCTTACGTTATTACAAAGCATCGGGAAAGGGGCTACAACCAATAAAATCGGGTGAAAAAATAGTAAAAACCCTAATTAAACTATTACAAACTGTAAGCAATTACATAATGATAAAAATAATGAAAATAATAAAGCACGTGAAGATTGTAAGCTAAAGGGAAAAAGAAAATTTGTTTTATGATTTTGATAGAAAAAATGATTTGATGACTAACCTAAAACCTAGTTGATTTTAATTTTAAAAAATTATTAATTATTGAAAAATATAAAAAACTTAAATTGATTGATTAAATAAAAAAACTAAAAAATTTAATTAGGGTCAATTAAACCTAAAACCTAAATTAGGGTTTATTAAAAAAATGTTTGGAAAAAAAGTTTTAAAAAACATTTTGTGAAGTTAAAGAGAAAAAGGGTGAAAAAGAGTGAGAAACATAGAAAATAAACCAAAGGGTAGGGATGGGTGTTGAACCCACGCCCTTCAGCATTCTCCAGGCATAACTTACCACCAGGTTAAGCGCTAGTTGGTGTCAAGATCTAGCCTCAGCGTGTTTTGTACTCTATCATGCAAAATATGAAAATATGAGAATTTTGGCAAAACCGGGGATCGAACCTGTGACCTGGGAGACCAATGCCTTAGTGCGCATTTCTGCCACTGGGGTGGCTATACATCCATTCACTTATATCAATCCATAACTATATATATTTTAAACCAAATTTCAAAAGTCATCCAACACAAAAACGCGCGTCTGAGTGGGACCCTTATGTTTTGAATGGACCAATCACGACATCGTGTTATGCCACACATTTTCAAACACGAGTCAAGCCACCCTGAACGGTGGTTTCAGACACCCTTTGCGATTGCACCAAAATCAAAACCTGCGAAATTCAATCAAACGAAAAAGAAAATAACCCTAATTATCTAATTAAGGTCCTAGAATTTCAATGGTGTGATTAGATTGGTCTAAAAATGCTTGCATCATGAGATCTGAAGCTTCAAAAGCTTTGTTCCCTAACAATGGCACGTTTTTGTTCATGCACCAAACCTTACATGTAGGACGTTAAAATCGTTCTAATGATGCATATGAGTTAGCCTGGCATGTTAACAATGATTGAAATTGTGCGAAACCAAAAAAATCAAAACTCACCAAACTTACTAATCAAGGTACACGCTAGGAGGGGTTCTGGGTTTGATTTGCGATGGATAAGGATTGGTATCAACTCCTGGAAGCTCCAGGAAGCTGACGTAAAGCTCAAAACTTCTTGATAACGGCTGAAGAGTAGGGTTTGTCTTTGTCATAATCTTTAGAATTTTGAGAATTTTTGTGTTGCTCTTTTGCAGGAAGTCAATCGTGTGCTGTTGGTCAGAGTTGTTGCGTATATATAGGACAATCAAATTAGGTTAACAAAAGTGTAATGAATCATGTCATTAAGAGGTGAAGATTTTGATTGAAATTTTGTATGGAAACTTGCTATTTTTGGCTCTATCTTGCACCAATTAACCTTGCACTAATTTGACAGCTTGCACGTGTAATCTTGGGCTTCCAACATGAATGAAATCAAAAGCCTTGTGCCTTAGTCCATTAATTTTATATTTTATTTGATTTATTTTGAGTTTAATTGAATAAAAAACAAAATAAATAAAATAAAAATAAAAGGTAATGCATGAATGTACTTATGGATCCTTAAGCACGTTACGAACACGTTTGGATCTGAAAACTTAGACCCAATAGCCCAAAATTACAAATTTGCTCAATTTAAAATTAATGCATTTTCTCTCAAAATTTCCCAACTTGCACTGGCTATAACTCTCTCAATTTTCATCTTTTGAGGGTGATCTTAGACTTTTTGGAAAGCTCAAGATGTCCTATATAATATTTATGTTGATCATTTTTTATTTTGTAGACTTTATCTTGATGTAAGTTTCCTTGAAAAAAAGTGTCTTTTTGTTGACTTTTGAAATGACCTGTAATGTATTGGCTCATATCTCTCAAATGATGCATTTTTTGGACTTTAGCTTAGAGAGAAAAAGTTGTAGAGAATTGAATCCCATTCAAAATGAGATTTGGTTGGGGAAAAGCTGATGAAGCATGTGAAAGTTATGCTTGGTTAAAGTTTAGTTGACTTCTCCTATGGAAACCCTAATTTGGCAACTTTTGACTTTTGATGATTTGAAGGCTTTTCTTGTGGAATCATGATCAGCCCTTGATAAAATAATGAATATCACTTCGAAATATTGATGTTGACCAAAAATCTTGAAGTTTGACTTTATGTTGACCACAATTGACTTTTTACCCAATATAGTTTATTTCCAGTCATATGAGCTGTAGTTGTTTAGGTATTGGCTTGCATTTTTGGTAAAACCCAAGTGTATGTGTGAATGTCATGACTGATGTCATAACATTCTAGTTTAGTTTGTACTGACTCATTAGGTACCTTTGCAGAAAAATATTGTAATTCAAGTACTGATGTTTATAAGTGTGTATCTGAGCATTTTGCAAAATGATCACATTTTGCTAAATCAGTAGACAGGTTTTCTCAGATGTCATAACAGATGTTATGACATCCTGTTCTGAACTAACAGGTTTGCAGGTTGGATAAGTCTGAGTTTTTTCAGGAAAATAACTCAGTCTTTCCAGAACAGAATCCTGCGTTTTCTGAGGGGTAACCTAGCTCAACCCTAACCTGGTTAATAAAGTCCTGTGACCTGGTCTTTAGGTCAAACGGAATTAACCCTAGGTTTTTGTGGAAACCCTAACTGAAGTTGCAGCTGCTATATATTCAACAGAGCTGCTGTTTTGCATGGAATCCCTTTTGTTGATCAGAAGATCATTTGTAAACTGTATAGGTTTGATTATTGTACTCCAAGCAATTATCATTGTGATAAGTGACTTGGAATAGGTTTTTAATTGTAAGGGTTGTGTAGCACTCAAAGCTTTGAAGCAAGAGTGTTTGAATGTTCCTTGACTAAAGCTGTGAAGCAGAGTCAAGTTAGTTGTGTGCATCACTCAAAGCTGTGAAGAAAGAGTGATTGTGTTGCTTGATTAAAAAGCTGTGAAGCTTAATCAAGTGTTTGTTTTTGAAGAGTGTCTTCATCAATTCTTTAGTCAAATTGTTTTATGTATCACTGCTGTGATTGAGGGGGACTGAGTAGGAACTCAGGTTTAAGTTGTACTTAGATTGGAATTGCATTGGGTAGGTCTTAAGTGAAGGAGATAAACTGGTTGGTTTATTCCTGAATTAACATCTCTTATAGTGGATTTCCTCCCTGGCTTGGTAGCCCCCAGAGTAGGTGTTGTTGCACACTGAACTGGGTAAACAATTGACTGTGTTCTTTATTGCCTTTGTATTTACTGTCATATAGTAAGTCAGATACGGTGTCATAACATTGAACGTGACATTGAGTATCTGCAGCCAGAATTTCAATTGGCATCAGAGCGGGCACCCTGCCTGTATTACTGGGTGAGATCTAGGGATATCACTTTCTGGCACTATGGACAAAGAAGGAGTTTTTGGAAATAGACCACCCATTCTGGATGGAACTAATTATGACTACTGGAAACCTCGTATGATTGCCTTCCTAAAATCTCTGGACAAAAAGGCTTGGAGAGCTGCTGACAAAGATGGATTCATCCCACCATAACTGAGAAAGATGGGACAATCAGTCTGAAGCCTGAGGAAGATTGGAGTAAAGAAGAAGATGAGTTAGCCCTGGGAAATTCCAAAGCTTTAAATGCCTTGTTCAATGGAATTGATAGAAACATTTTCAGATTAGTACATCAATATGAACTGGCCAAGGAAGTTTGGGACACTCTCAAAACTACTCATGAGGGCACTTCCAAAGTAAAAATGTCAAGGCTTCAGATGTTGACTACCAAGTTTGAGAATCTAAAAATGATGGAAGATGAAACCATTCATGAGTTTCACATGAACATCTTGGAGATTGCCAACACCTCAGGAGCACTGGGAGAAAAGATGTCAGAAGAAAAACTGGTGAGGAAGATTCTCAGATCCTTACCTAAAAGATTTGCAATGAAGGTAACTGCCATAGAGGAAGCCCAAGACATCAGCAAGTTGAAAGTGGATGAACTTATTGGGTCTCTTCAGACTTTTGAGATGGGGATCACTGATAATGGTGACAAAAATAACAAGAGCATAGCTCTTATGTCCAACACTGATGTTGAAGAAAATATTTCAGAAGCTATAGCCATGCTTGGAAGACAGTTCAACAAACTCATCAAAAGAATAGATCCAAAGTCAAGGTCTAATGTTCATAACATTCCCTCTGACATTGACAGTTCCAGCAGAAGACCAAGGTCAGAAGAGAAGGGAATTCAAGGCAGAGGAATTCAATGCCATGGTTGTGAAGGATATGGGCATATTCGAGCTGAATGTCCTACCTTTCTTAAGAAACACAAAGGAATGATAGTTACTTGGTCTGACTGTGATTCAGAAAGTAATTCTGAAGAAGAATCTGCCAAACGAGTTACTGCTTTAACTGGTGTTTGTACCTCTGAAAGTGACATCAGTGATGAAGAGGTGACTTTTAAAGAACTGGCTAATACTTACAAGAAATTGTGTATCAAAAGTACTGAAGTCTGTGTGCAGAATGAGAAACAATCAAAACTCATCATAAAGCTGGAGGCTGAAAAAAGGGCAAACCTTGAAACTATAAGTCATCTAGAAGGAGAAGTTCAATTGCTGAACTCACAACTGAATCAAATGACCAAATCTGTCAAGATGTTGACAAATGGAACAGACAAATTGGAAGAGATCCTTCAGGTTGGACAAAATGTGGGAAATAAATCTGGACTAGGATTTATGGAAGCAAAGAAATCTGGTACTGGTAAGCAAATGTCAAAACAGATGTCTCAACACAACTCTCAACATCAGGATCAGAGACATATGAAGAAAAGGTACCAAAGATGGAGATGTCATCATTGTGGGAGATATGGCCACATAAAGCCCTTCTGCTTCAGATTACATGGATATCCTAATCAGAACTCAGGTGTCACACCTAAGTCTAAAAAGGTACCACATGCTCCTAAATGGAAGAAAAAGACTACTGCACTGATAGCTCACACTTCCCTGAGGGTCTCTGCAAAGGAAGACTGGTACTTTGACAGTGGATGTTCCAGACACATGACTGGAATCAAGAATCTCCTCAATAATGTTAAGCCTCACACCACCAGTTTTGTGACCTTTGGAGATGGGGCTAAAGGTGAAATCAAAGGAGTTGGTGATTTGGACTTCCCTGGAGTTCCAAGTCTGAATGAAGTACTGCTGGTGAAAGGGCTGACCGCTAATCTCATTAGTATCAGTCAATTGTGTGATCTAGGATTCAAGGTCAATTTCTCAAAATCTGAATGCCTTGTAATCAATGACAAACAAGAGATAGTAATGAAAGGAGTCAGATCCAAAGACAACTGTTACTTGTGGGAGCCTGAGAACACTAATTTCTCATCTGTGTGTTCCATTGCAAAAGAAGAAAAAGAGGTGAAACTGTGGCACAAAAACTTGGCCATCTTCATCTAAGGGGTATGAAGAGGATTATCTCCTTGGAGGCAGTCAGAGGAATTCCAAGACTGCAAATTGATGAAGGAAGAGTTTGTGGTGAATGTCAGGTTGGTAAGCAGACTAGGATGTCACATCCAAAGTCAAGACATCTGACCACCTCTAAGGTTCTAGAACTCCTCCATATGGATCTGATGGGACCAATGCAAGTAGAGAGTCTTGGTGGTAAAAGATATGCCTATGTGGTTGTGGATGATTTTTCCAGATTCACCTGGATTAATTTCATTAGGGAAAAATCAGATGTATTTGAAGTTTTTAAAGAATTGTGCAAAAGAATTCAAAGAGAGAAGGAAGGATGTATTGTCAGAATCAGAAGTGATCATGGCAAGGAATTTGAAAATAGCAAGTTTGGTGATTTCTGTTCTTCAGAAGGAATCAGTCATGAGTTTTCTTCTCCTATAACACCTCAGCAAAATGGAGTTGTGGAAAGAAAAAACAGGACCATACAGGAATCTGCCAGAGCAATGTTACATGCCAGAAGACTTCCTATGTATTTTTGGGCTGAAGCTATGGATACAACCTGCTATGTTCATAACAGGGTCACCTTGAGAAAGGGAACCTCATCCACCATATATGAACTCTGGAAAGGAAGAAAACCAACTGTGAAGTACTTCCATGTGTTTGGCAGCAAATGCTATATTCTGGCTGATCGTGAACAAAGAAGAAAACTGGACCCTAAAAGTGATGAAGGCATATTTCTAGGATACTCCTCAAACAGCAGAGCTTATAGAGTATTCAACTCCAGAACCAAAACCATGATGGAATTAATAAATGTTATAATTGATGATTATCATGAAGAAATAGATGTTCCTTGTACTGTTGAGACATTCTTTGAGACTTCAACCCAACAGAATGACCTACCCAACTCCACCACAACAGAATCTGAATCAAAGGAAGCTAGCAAGATCCCTTCCATCAGAATTCAGAAGGATCATCCAAAAGAACTCATCATAGGAGATCCCAATAGTGGAGTCATCACAAGATCTAGAGAAATCATCTCAAACTCTTGTTTTGTGGCCAAAATGGAACCAAGAAATGTCAAGGAAGCTTTAACTGGTGAATATTGGATTGGTGCAATGCAAGATGAACTGAACCAATTCAAGCAACATGAAGTTTGGGAACTGGTTCCTAGACCTGAAGGAACTAACATCATTGGGACAAAATGGATATTCAAGAACAAGTCAGATGCTGAAGGAGTTGTCACCAGAAATAAGGCAAGACTTGTTGCTCAAGGATACACCCAGGTTGAAGGGGTTGATTTTGATGAAACCTTTGCACCTGTAGCCAGGCTGGAATCAATCAGACTCTTGTTGTCAATTGCTTGTCTTCTGAAGTTCAAGTTATTTCAGATGGATGTGAAAAGTGCCTTTCTAAATGGGTACTTGAATGAGGAAGCTTATGTGGAACAACCTAAAGGCTTTGTGGATCCAACCCACCCTGATCATGTCTACAAATTGAGAAAAGCCCTATATGGCCTGAAACAAGCTCCTAGAGCATGGTATGACAGGTTAACAAAGTTTCTCTCAGACAAAGGCTACAGAAAAGGAGGCTTGGACAAAACTCTCTTTGTCAAAACTGAAGGAGGGAAGTTGATGGCTGCCCAAATATATGTTGATGACATAGTGTTTGGAGGAATGTCAGAACATATGGTTAAACACTTTGCTGATCAGATGCAGGCTGAATTTGAAATGAGTCTCATGGGAGAACTAACTTATTTTCTTGGACTACAAGTCTCACAGATGGAGGACTCAATCTTCTTATCTCAAAGCAAGTATGCTAAGAACATTGTAAAGAAGTTTGGTATGGAGAATGCAAGTCACAAAAGGACTCCTGCTCCTACTCATCTAAAGCTTTCCAAAGATTCAAGTGGGGTTAAGGTGGATCAAAGTCTGTACAGAAGCATGATAGGAAGCTTGTTGTACTTAACTGCCAACAGACCTGATATTGCCTTTGCAGTTGGAGTTTGTGCAAGATACCAAGCTGATCCCAAAGTCAGTCATATCAATCAAGTGAAGAGAATTTTGAAGTATGTAAGTGGAACTTACAACTATGGATTGATGTATACTCATGGCTGTGAACCAGCTCTGACTGGCTACTGTGATGCTGATTGGGCTGGTAGTGCTGATGATAGAAAAAGCACCTCTGGAGGATGTTTCTTCTTGGGAAGTAATCTGGTTTCCTGGTTCAGCAAGAAACAGAATTGTGTGTCTCTTTCCACTGTTGAAGCTGAATACATTGCAGCTGGTAGTAGCTGCTCTCAAATGATATGGATGAAACAGATGCTCACTGAGTATAATGTCACACAAGATGTTATGACATTGAACTGTGACAATCTGAGTACAATCAACATTTCCAAGAATCCCATTCAGCATAGCAGGACCAAACATATTGACATACGACATCACTTTATCAGAGACCTTGTAGAAGAGAAGACAATCAAATTGGAACATGTTGCCACTGAGCTACAGCTGGCTGACATTTTTACCAAGGCTCTAGATGCAAATCAATTTGAAAACTTAAGGGGTAAGTTGGGTATTTGCCAACATGAGGAATTGTAGCAATTAATTTTGCTTAAAACAAGGATCAAAGGAGTTATGCCTGTTCTGATTGGGTTAAAATTATATTTTCCCATTTCCTACAATTATTTTAAGAAGTTGAATAGACACTCTCTTGCTTCCTTCCCCTCTCGTCTCCTTATCAAAACCCAGTCTCTCAATCAGAATTTTCTCCTCAGTTGCTGTTGGTCCTCTAGGACTGTCAAAATATCTCAAACACCATCATCATCCAATACGACTATTTCAACCTCTTCCTCTGATCAAGATTCTAGGACAATCTCTTCCTGTCTGGACTCTGAAGTTCTGCAGATCTCTTCTCGTAGAAAAGTGGGAACTAACCCCACCAAGGTCAAAGAGTTGAGAACAAGACATGCAGGAAAGTCCCAAGCTTCTGCCTCTGGTAATCCATCTCATCCTTCTTCTTCAGTTCCCCCTGAAATTGCAAATAGGGAAGGGACAGCCTATGTTAATCAAGCAATAGCAAAAATTGTTTCAAGAATTCTGAACGAGAACCACTCAGTTCCTGGCATTTCTGTTCCTCTGAACCAAGAAAGTTCAAATGCTGAAACAAATCCAGATGTCTCTAAGAATGTTGAGACATCAAACAAAGAGAAGAATGCTGACATTGCTCACAAGAAAAGAAAGAAGCCCGAATCCTCTGAGTCTGATGACAGTGCTTGAAGGTTGGTTGCTGTTTGGTGGTGTTGTTGGTTGGTGCTGATATCTGGTGGAGTTTGGAAGTGTGTTCAGTTCTTTTTTTCTGCTGCTGCTCTTATTATTTGTTTTGGATAACTGTATAATCATTATGAACATGTTTCTTTGGCCCATTTGTGGCTAAAGAGGGGGAGAATATTTTGGTACTTAATATTTACTTGCTCAATTAGACATTCTATTTTTCTACAGTCATTTATTTCTGCTGCTATCTATCTCTGATTGCTTAGGGTCTTTAGCCAAAAATCTGCCAAAGGGGGAGTTTGTAGTTGTTTAGGTATTGGCTTGCATTTTTGGTAAAACCCAAGTGTATGTGTGAATGTCATGACTGATGTCATAACATTCTAGTTTAGTTTGTACTGACTCATTAGGTACCTTTGCAGAAAAATATTGTAATTCAAGTACTGATGTTTATAAGTGTGTATCTGAGCATTTTGCAAAATGATCACATTTTGCTAAATCAGTAGACAGGTTTTCTCAGATGTCATAACAGATGTTATGACAACCTGTTCTGAACTAACAGGTTTGCAGGTTGGATAAGTCTGAGTTTTTTCAGGAAAATAACTCAGTCTTTCCAGAACAGAATCCTGCGTTTTCTGAGGGGTAACCTAGCTCAACCCTAACCTGGTTAATAAAGTCCTGTGACCTGGTCTTTAGGTCAAACGGAATTAACCCTAGGTTTTTGTGGAAACCCTAACTGAAGTTGCAGCTGCTATATATTCAACAGAGCTGCTGTTTTGCATGGAATCCCTTTTGTTGATCAGAAGATCATTTGTAAACTGTATAGGTTTGATTATTGTACTCCAAGCAATTATCATTGTGATAAGTGACTTGGAATAGGTTTTTAATTGTAAGGGTTGTGTAGCACTCAAAGCTTTGAAGCAAGAGTGTTTGAATGTTCCTTGACTAAAGCTGTGAAGCAGAGTCAAGTTAGTTGTGTGCATCACTCAAAGCTGTGAAGCAAGAGTGATTGTGTTGCTTGATTAAAAAGCTGTGAAGCTTAATCAAGTGTTTGTTTTTGAAGAGTGTCTTCATCAATTCTTTAGTCAAATTGTTTTATGTATCACTGCTGTGATTGAGGGGGAGTGAGTAGGAACTCAGGTTTAAGTTGTACTTAAATTGGAATTGCATTGGGTAGGTCTTAAGTGAAGGAGATAAACTGGTTGGTTTATTCCTGAATTAACATCTCTTATAGTGGATTTCCTCCCTGGCTTGGTAGCCCCCAGAGTAGGTGTTGTTGCACACTGAACTGGGTAAACAATTGACTGTGTTCTTTATTGCCTTTGTATTTACTGTCATATAGTAAGTCAGATACGGTGTCATAACATTGAACGTGACATTGAGTATCTGCAGCCAGAATTTCATGAGCCATTGATTAAGAAAACATGTGATGCAAGGCTTGAAACTTGGTGTGAGCATTATTAGGGACATATGAAGAAACATGAAAACCACTTGAGACCTTAGAAACCCAATCTTTCTTGAGAAATACAAAACCCTAGTTGTAGGTCACTGCTTAGGAGGAGGGTTTGTCTGGTTAACCTTTGAGTAGTCTTGAGTGATTGAGAACCCTAGGAGAATTCCTTGAAGAAAAATGGGAGGGAAAATTTTGGGGTACAACAGAAAAAATAAAACTTGAAGATGAAACATGTAAACGCAAATATGTAAGCAAATGATAAACATAATTACGTATCACTTGAAGTCACTAATTGAGATTCACCACCAAACATTTCTCAAGAGGAAGAACACCTAACAATTCACTTGAAAAAATGTTTTTTTCCTTATGTTATTTTTTTCCTCTCTTGGTGGTACTAAATATATGGGAAAAAGCGTTATAAGTTTAGTTACACCTAACCTAAATAGCATTCAATGGCATTAACTCTAAATGGGAAAAATATTAATATATGATGCAAATATAACCATTACTTTATGCATAAAATTAGGTGATTGACTATTGAATTATATTAAATGGTATCAGTTTTAATTTGACTCCATTGAACTTAAAAACTCTTATTTTATGACACAAAAAACGTATATAGATGGATGTATTCTAACCTTATCTGTGTCATACCATTAAAAATCACCTCCAACACATAACTTTTCATGCATTCTCAAATTACAGCTACTTCAAATCTCATTCAATTACAACCATTGTTCATCATCGATTGTTATAGCCTACCGAAACACGAATCTAAATTTTCCGCAAGACTTATTGGATAGAATGGGTATACCGGTTGTACGTGTATTGGATGAAACACTTGATGTACGACTGACATCACGGGTTGCAGTCCATACATTGCAGGCATTGGTCTACTTGTGCTTCCAACTTCTGTGCGTGCATTCATTGTCACATTAGCGCCGCGAGATTTCTGTGGTTCTGAACATTCATTTTGCACACTATTTTCACCATTGCGAGCTCTTTTTCCTTTCTTGTTCTGTTTTAAAAAACAAATTATTATTTTGATATAGATAATAAAACGTTATAATTAATACAATATATCAGACCTTGTGTTGTACCCCAAAATTTTCCCTCTCATTTATCAAGTATTTTCCCACAAGATCTCCTTTGGTTCAAGACTGCACTAGGGTTGATCAACTCAAGACACCTCCTTAACCACTGATGACTGAAATTAGGGTTTGAGATTGCACAGGACAATTGAACTTTCAATGCTTCATATGCCTTTCATGGATCATTATGGACCCCCGAGATTACTCATCTCAAGTTTCAAGTCTTGGATCACATTTTTGCTCAATCAATTGAGCAGTTGACCTAAAAATCAGCTGTGTTGGGGAAAAGTCAACCATGACCAATTTACAGTCAAACTTCATAATTTTTTATCCACATCAACATTATAAACTCATATGTATCATTGGATCAAGTTTGGACCATAATTCCTCAAGAAATTTGATCAAATCATCAAAGGGGCAAAATGGTCAAAATTAGGATTTTGAATGAGAAAGGGAAATTTCTGATTTTTGACCTAGCAAATGGTTAATTGGTTTGAGGCATGATCTTAAGATTTCAATTTCATGATTTTGACCTAATGGCATGAATCAAAACATTGATCAAAATCAATTGGATTGATAGTAAATTTTCAGTCAACTGATCAAAAGTCAACTGTACACTAAAAAGTCAAACTTTGACTTTTTGGTCAAAATCAAGTGTCAAAGATCATAATTCATCAAAACATGTCAAAATATGAAATGTATTCATCAATAAATCAAAAAGTCAAGATTTCATTTTGAAAAGTCAAAGTTTTCTAACTTAGAAATTTTTCTAAGTGTTGAAAACTTCATGTTCTTTCACAACTTTGAGCAAATTTTTCACTATGATGCAAGATGATTCAAAAGAAACTTTCAACATGAAAGTTGTAGATCTCCATGAGATCTACAACATTGATTTACACAACTTCTTCTAAAAGTGCTTGGATATCAAGTTATTAATTCATGAAGTTCCAAGGGCAATTTCCAAAAGTGATTCAAATAGGGGTTGTAGAGCATATTACAAGCTTTCTAAAATGTCAAAGAACTCCTTGAGATCATTCTTGAGCAGGGAGAATCGAAGAGAGAAAGTTAGGGTTTCAAACTAAAATGATAGGTCATTTTATGATGAACAAAGATTCAAATCTCAAACCTATGCTGCATAATCTCTACTTTACAGACCTCAAACTTGTTAGGAACTCCATAATTAAATGCTTGCACAACTGTTAGAGGCTTCAACTCAAGCATTCAATGCAATGCCATGTTTTATATCCATTTTAGGAAGAAAGTGCACAATGCCATTTTGAAAATGTAGCTTTATGTACAAAACTTATTCTTGAGCCTTACAATGGTTTTCTTCTGATCATACACGTCCTATAACTCAGGAGAAGTTTATCTCAAGCCTTACAATCACTCAGCCCATGCTTGTACTTCATCTTGGAACCATGCTCCCACTTTTCTTCAAAATCAAGTAACATAGCAATCAGTCTAGAACTTGTACTTCTGACCCTCCCAAGCATAAAAACCTTCTCATTACTATGTACAAGTCCTTGGCAATAAAACTCACGCATGCTAAATCCCTAAAAACACCAAGAACTCAGAACTGCATCACATACCTCCATTATTGCATAACCTGATCAAAAGTTTGAAACTCACATGTCCCTCAACTTTGCACTTGGACTTCTCCAGAACTCCTCAGAAACTTTTAGCTCAAGCTAAGAATCACATTAGCTTCCTAGGAACTTGATGAAGCTAATCCAATCATTGGAACTCATTAAAAGCTGCTCAAACTCAAACACGATACCCTATTGCAAGGTGAGTTTTCTGACTTTTGAACTCTTTATACAAGCATCATTAATTGTTTATTTGTGAATAAGAAAGGTAGGTATCATTGTCCTGAAGCTAAACATGTCTTTAGATTTCATTTATATTGCTCAAGTAGTTAGAATTTTGAATCTGAACATCCTGTAAAAGTTAGGTCATAATTTGGTGTCATTCAAAATTCATGCTCATTTTTTATCTATAGCTTTACTTATTTACATTTCTGGAATCATGGTGAAATTTTCCACAAGTTTCATGTTTACATTTTTGCAAATGGATGAGAAATGAATAAGATGCAGGTGGTTCGGCCAGAGGTTGAAGATGATGTTGTTTTTATGAAGCAGTTTCTAATATATATTTGTTGTTTTACATAAGTTAATGGATGTATCACCACCATAGTGGTTAAAGCACGCGCCTGTCACCTTGAGGTCCTGGGTTCAAGCTCCAACGTGACCTTTTGCACATTTTTCTTCATTTTTTTGCTGAAATAGGCGCTTGGGCCTTCCTCCATTTGGCTTGGGATTTTTGCTACACTTGCACACTCTTGACTATTTTTTTACCCCCTGACTTTATTTTTATTTTATTTTATTTTTACTTTTTTTATCTTTTATTTATTATTATTATTAATACTATTATTATTATTATTACTATTGTCATTAATAAGAAAAATCCAAAAAATATTTATATTTTATTATTTATATTTATTTAGTTTATTTTTCTTTAAAAAAATAAAAGAACAAAAACCTTTTCTTTAATTAATTTTCTTTTTTACTTAGATAATTTAATTTTAATTATTATTATATTATATTATATATTTTTCTTGTAATATTAAAATCAGTTTAGAACTTAGGATTTTTTTTTAAATTATTTTTATTTACTAGTTTAATTAAATTCACCAAAAACCCTAAAAAACTTGTTTTCTTTAAATTAATTTAGTTTACAAATTTAATCTTATTTTCTTATTTTTCTTATTTAATTATTTTATTTAATTAGGTCAAAAAACCATTTTTTTTTACATCTACATCCTTGTACTTTATTTGTTCATTTTGTACATTTATTCAAATTTCAATATGGTTGTAATATTTATTTAGATTCAAATTCTTGCAATATTCCCCATTTGTAATTTGTACACCCCCCCTCCCCTAAGTATTGTAATAGCGTAGTAATTTTAATTTCCGCAATTTATCGCTTTATATACTAATGCTAGTAATTAGGGTTTTGTATGGAAAGACTAAAACCAATCAATAGAAAACCCTAATCAAAGACAAATCAAGCATGTAAATCAATCCACTTGCACACAAACACCCCTAGGGTAAATCAACTTGGTTGCCTTACAAAAATGGCCATATTATGCATGTGAGGTATCTTAGCAAAAACAAATGCAATACAAGATCATAGTCCCTCGATGACGCTATCTATGTTGCCTTTCAAAATGATCTTAGTCCCTAAAGAAAAATGATAAGATATCTTGCAACATTGCTAACCATGGTTATACGATGACCCTTGCCCGTCCCTTTTACATCCAAAGATAGGGTTATTCACCAGATCAATGGTAAGATAACAATGTCAATGGAAAAAGGAAATGAACATGAAAGGCTTTTGAGTAGGTAGAATGTTCCTAGTTACTTGCTCCATTTCAAAACAAAAACGTCCTTGCTATTTTCAAAAACAAACACCAACATTTCCAAAACATCTTTCAAAACTTGAAAACATTTTCAAAAGATCAAACACTTTGTATACATTCTTACGAACGAGAATCATTACAAAGTTTTCCTGGACAAAGGCCTCTTTACAAAATACTTTCAAAAAACCACAGAAAGCACATTTTCAAACAAAAGCAAGTGATCTAGAAAGTAACTAAGAGCCCATGGAAAACCATGGATGAAAAGGGTAATAATACCTTCCCTTTTCATAATCTACCCCCCGAACTTAAGAAACAATCTCAAAGGTATTTCCTGTGCTTTTTCACCTTTCCTTTTGGATAAAAGAAAAGTCGATGGCGACTCTTGCTAACCGCAACATTTGTGATCAAATGAAAAATAACCAAGTCAGTTCTCCCACCGTATCACAGAACTGGAGACTCTGTTGGGGAAAATTCTTAAAGTGGGGTTACCTTAGGGTTAGATCATATCTACTTGCTTTCATTGATTGACTTGTATGCTTTACATTATGTTCGTTGTTTGGGTTTGAATCCTCTACCCGGATTTGGGATACCTTATAGGTAAAGAGAAATACGTTATTGAAACTGTGCGGGGTATATCGATATGGTCTAAGCAATAGCTACGTTAGTGCGACATATTTATGGGTACCGGTAGCCCTTGAGTAGTTAAGGAGAATACAGGGCCGCTGAGTGATGTCATGAAGCACTAATGAACTTTTAGAACCTTTACTTGACCAAATTGGCCATTAGGACGTAGTGAGATGACCGGCTTTGGTGCAGTCTGAAGTTGGTAGATACTCGATACTACACTCATTGAGGCTTGGTTTTTTGGGATATTTCCGTTGCCATTAAAGAGGCTTGCGTTGAAACAATGTCTAAAGAAACAAACTGGTGATATTGAGTTCCTTAGAACCCGGTTACTATTACTAGGGCAGGTTTGAGCCAACTAAACTTCAAGAGAGTACTTACCTATGAGACTCTATGCAAGCCTAAACCTAAGGACTTGTTTGCTTTGTTTGTATATATATACTTGTACATAACATCATAAACATCATAACATCATATTCATATTCACTAACCATTTCAAGGATCTTGGGATTTATCTTTGTTATGTTTTGTAGGATATGGATTCTATTCGCAGGAAAATCATTCAAGTCAACCTTGTAAGGGTCCCTCATAAACTTAAAGAGCTAGCATCAAGGATTCCTGAAAACTCTCCATTTACCGAGAGACATGGTCGCCTACTAAACTTGGTTACCTCCAACACTGATGAAGACATGATGAAGGTTCTCTTCCAGTTCTTTGATCCTTTACACCATTGCTTCACATTTCTCGATTATCAACTTGTGCCAACTTTGGAAGAATTCTCCAAACTCTTGAGGATTCCCATTCTCAAACAACTACCTTTCAATGGTACAAAAATAGATCCAAAGCCAGAAGAGATTTCTCAAGCTCTACACTTGCAACCATCTGATATCACAACTAATTAGGAAACAAGGAGTGGTGTCAAGGGTTTCCTAGCAAAGTTCTTGTTTGAGAAAGCCCAAAACTGTGGGAACTCTTTGGATTTGCAAGCTTTTGAGGAAATTGTGGCTCTCCTCATCTATGGGATGGTTTTGTTTCCAAATCCTGACTAACTCATAGATGTGAACGCCGTCAAAATCTTCATGTCTCATAACCTGGTGCCTACTTTGCTAGGAGACATCTTACATTCTTTTCACATTCGCACTATGAGGAAAAGAGGTATCCTTATGTGTTGTACTCATCTTTTGGTAAGATGGTTTATTTCGCATCTTCCTCAATCTGTATTGAAGAACGAGCAAGGTTCAAGGTGGTCACATAGGTTTATGACACTCAAACATTCAGACATTCATTGGTGTTCTCGGTCTATAGAGAATGTTACTATGGTCGACCGTTATGGAGAATTCCCTAATGTCCCCTTACTTGGCATTAGAGGAGGTATCACCTACAACCCCTACTTAGCCTTAAGACAGTTTGGTTACGCCCGAAGGGATGGCCCACATGAGATGCTCATTTAAGGTTTGGTATTTGACTATGAGAACGACGATTAAGGTCATCGCCATAGATTTATCCGAGCTTGGAGGATGTTGAACAAGGTAGATAGAAAGACATTGGGGCATAAGAATTCCATCCCTCTTGAGCCTTACTAAAAATGGGTACAAGCTCGTGCTCAAAGTCTTATAATGCCTTACCCCTCCATTCTTCCAGTAATCATAGAGCCTGTTGTGGAAGGAGATGTTCCATACACTATCCTGCATCCTGACATGCCCACCTCTCTTGAAGACTTACAAAGGGATTGGATACAGCTTAAGGGGGAGCGAGACACTTTTGAGGCCTAATTCTACGCCAGCGAGAAGAAGGTTTTGGAACTCACTAAGAAACTTCAGGAGGAGCGGAGCCTGAATGCCTACATCGCACCAAAGAGGATGCGTGCAACTTTTTTATCTTAGAGTTTTTGTATTTGTTTGTAAGCCCAAAAGAGGCATGATGTACTCAAGCTTTGATTTATTAATGTAACGTGTGTTCCTCTTTGGTCTAAAGCAAATTTAAATCTTTAATTTCCTTGAAATCATTGCATATGCATTTACCATTCATCATAACATAAGCAGGTTTCTTCCAACAAGTCTCCTCATCTTTCTACTGTTTATTTCTGTAAGATGGATATCAAGCAGACAGTAAAAGACCTCCAGGTGTAGAATGCTCTGTTTCAACAGATGTTCTTTACTCTAGCCAAAGGACAAGAGGATCTGAAAACTTTGTTGGTTGAAGAAAAGAAGAAGAAAGCAAAGAAAATAACCGGAGTTATGAATATGGGAAGAAGGTTCCAAGGACAAGCCAGACAAACCCTAGACTATGCAACGTCATCTGGTGAAAAGGATAATCCGTAAGTGAAAGGCAAGGAAGCGGTTGCCCAGCCAGAATATGAAGAGGAAGAAGAAGAAGATTACTCTGAAGAGCAATATCCCCCGGCCGACGACAAATACAAACATCTGGAAGAACGTCTAAGTGCAATGGAGATTCAGAAAGTGCCTGGGCTAGACTTTGAAGAGCTGGGTTTAGTGTCGTGGATTGTTATTCCACAAAAATTCAAGGCACCAGTGTTCGCTAAATACGACTGGGTTTCGTGTCCCAAGATGCATCTTCGATATTATGTAAGGAAGATACAACCTCACACTGCTGACAGAGATTTGTGGGTCCACTTCTTTCAAGACAGTCTATCTGGGACTCAGCTAGATTGGTTCTATCAACTAGAAAGGGACAATATCCATAATTGGGAAGACCTTGCCACTGCTTTTTATAAACAATATCAATATAGCGTAGATCTTGCTCCCACCCGTACTCAACTCCAGAGTATGGCTATGGTTTCAAGTGAAGGTTTCAAAGACTACGCTCAAAAATGGAGGGACTTAGCAGGAAGAGTCTAGCCTCCCCTTTTTGAAAGAGAACTAGTAGACATGTTTTTAGGTACCCTGTTCGGTCCTTTCTTTAATCACTTAATTGGAAGTTCCTCAACAGGATTTACTGAATTAATCTTGACCAGAGAAAGAGTGGAAATTGGGATTAAGAGTGGGAAGATTCAAAAAGATGCATCCTCTACTGCTGTAAGAAAACCATTTATTGGGAAGAAAGAAGTCGATGTTGTGTATCCTCAAAGAAATCAAGATAGGACTGAATGCCATCCAATGGTGGGGGTTGTCATGATCCCAAAGCCTGCACCTACTCAACAAAGAAGCAACCAACCTAGAACAGAAAGACCAGTAAGACAATTTACCCAGATTAATATGACACTATCTCAAGTCCTGCCACATTTTTTGAGATCTAATCTGGTAACTTTGAAAGAAGCTCCGAAGAATCCTAACACAACATCTCCTCATTACCATTCTAATTCTCGTTGTGCTTACCAATCAGAAAGTCTAGGCCATGATACCAATAATTGTTGGGCTTTGAAAAACAAGGTGCAAGACCTTCTTGAAGCAAAAGAAATTGAATTTGATGCTCCTGAAATCCCAAATGTTATCACCGCTCCTATGCCCAAGCATGGTCGTGATGTTAACGTTGATGAAGATGATATGTTTGTTACTGATATTGATGAACTTGTTACACCTCTTCTAACTATCAAGAGGAATCTATTGAGGGCCAGTTTGTTTCCGGGCTGTGATGAAAGTTGTCACCTCTGTTTATCCCTACCAATTGGCTGTCATTTATTGAAAGAAGGTGTTCAACGCCTAATGGATGACAAAGAGATTTTGTTTGAAAAGACTCCGTTCTAACCATTTCTTATAATGATGTTTCAATAGTAACCATTTTCGCCAATCCTTCCAGGGTCTCCACCAAAAGACCTGTTAGGATTACATCAGTTTCTAAAGTGGCTCCACTGATAATTACTATGCCTGGACCAATCCCGTACTCATCAAATAAAACGGACCCATGGAATTATTAGGGCGATGTCTACTATCACGGCGTCAAGCAGGATTGGTCGTCTATTGAAGACTCAATTTTTGAGACGGCTGGCCCCGACATCAGCAACATTACGGGAACCAGCAAGATAACCCGAAGTGGCAGAGTATTCTCCCCAAATATTTCTCCTCCAAAGACTATTATCGGTCCTGTGATCATCCCTATTCCTATTCCTGTTGACACTACTACTACTATAGTTCCTATAGTTACACCTACTGATACTCCTACCACTGAGTCGATCGAGACTCGGGGAAAAGGCATTTAGGTTGAGCCTGTCCGGATGAAGTCGCAATCAGTATCTATCCCTGATGCCTCCCAAAAGGAGATGGAAGAAATTCTGAAAATTATAAAGAGAAGCGACTACAACATAGTCGAACAGCTAGGGCAGACTCCGTCAAAGATTTCTGTATTGGCTTTATTGTTATGCTCTGAGGCTCATGCAAAGGCCTTGGTGAAATTTCTTAAAACTGCCCATGTACCACAAGAAACCTCTGTTGATCAGTTACAAGACTGTCTGGCCAGCTTGACCGCGTATAATGGTTTAGGCTTTTCTGATGCTGACATGGCACCTAGGGGGAGGAAGTATAACTAGGTATTTCATGTCTCTGTCGAATGCATGGGCACAACTTTGGCCCATGTCTTGGTTATACCGGTTCGTCTTTGAATGTGCTGCCTAAGAAGGTTTTTGATAGACTCGACTGTGAAGGTTTGACCTTAAAACCCAGCAACATAGTGGTAAGGACTTTGACGGTTCAAAGAGAATGGTGCATGGGGAGGTGGACATCCCCATAAAAGTTGGAACCCAAACCTTTGATTCAACTTTTTACGTGATGAACATTCTCCCTTCCTACTCCTGCTTATTAGGCCGACCATGGATTCACAACGCTGGTGTCGTTAACTCTATATTACATCAAATGCTGAAATATCCGACCGAGGGGAAAATCATTAATGTCCATGGAGAAGAGGAATATATGGTCAGTCACTTAAACTCCTTCATATATATGGAATTGGATGGTGAATTCATTGAAACTTCGATTCATCATTCGAGGAAGTCCCACAAACCGTGGCAGTAACCAAGGTTGTTTCCCAAATCCCAAAGATCACAAGGCCTCTGCTAAAGATGTCATCTTTGAAAGATGCCAAGGCAGTGATCAAAGAAGGTGGGTGTTCTATTTGGGGTCAACTCTCGGATATCCCATACAAATCTGACAAATTTGGTTTGGGTTTCACTTCAGGAGCCCAGAAATTTGTACACCATGCTCGTGCCAGGGAACCACCCTTGAAGATCAGCAACCACGGAGTCAACGCAGTGGAGGATGATGAGGACAGCTACGACCTGGAGGAATGGATTTTCCCAACTGTCAACGGAGGACTCAACAATTGGGAAGCTAAAGACTTTGTCCCAATTACTTTTCTCCAACAGTAATTGTCTTTAAATATTTTCTTGGACCTGTAATAATTAAACAATTTAGACTTTTAAAACCTTGTGTCTTACCCGAGGCATAACGGTCCATTTGTAAGGGTTGTTACCTCATTTTCATATGTCATCAATGAATCATGGACGTTTTTGCATACAAACCTTTTGCTCTTTGTCTTTCTTTTTTACATTTTTTATTTTTCCTTTCAAAGATAGTTATACTCTTACACACACTCACATTCAAAATGCTGATCTACATCCATTCGGGATCCCATGGGTGATCGGGATTATACTTAGGTATCCAATGATTCGGACTGCAAGTGCACAATCTTATCGTGTAGTTATAAAAGATATCGAACCACAGAGATTGATTAATCGATCTTCTACGTGTTTGCTCACCGTGTCTGGAAGATTCGCCTCCATTCCTCTGAGAAATGACATTATGCAAGTCGTCAACACGAAGTGTTAAGGCTCGCATATCTTCCGTCATTCCTGCGGTGAATTCCAGCATACTTTGATCATGCCTGCGAGTGTAGTCGTTTTGGTCTCTCTGCATTTGTTGCATGAGATTCATCATCTCAATTTGGTGCGTCTCGAGGCTCTGGTAGCATTGAGTGGACAGCTGGTTTTGCTGCATTATCGCGGCATAGATTGCATCGATGGTGGCGGGATTGTTGGCGTGTTGTGGTTGGGGCTCTTGTTGTTCTAATTCTTCTTCGATTTCATCTGCAGCATCATTGTTGGCCTCACCTTGATTTCCTTGCTCATTTTCTCTGGGTTCTGGGGCGTTCAGGTTGTAGAGCCAATTATCCGGATTGCCCAAATTTGTACGATTGTGATTCGGCATGATCACACTACGAACTTTTGCATTCTTAACCATTAGATAGTACCCTCCAGCTTCTCGCACTTTGATCAGGCGGCCAGTTCTACAGTTATCAATATCCATATAAACTGCTGGCAGTGGAGGTAGGATTTGAATCCTTTCCCCCCAGTTCAGGTGAACTGCGATTGTGGTGACAATGCCTCTGATACAAAAAAGCGCAGTCCCGTCTCTCGTAACAAGGTTTTGAATATGGGACATCATTTAAGTAACGGGATTAAGACGGAGGTCTTGTGAAAAGGTACAGTGAAGAGCATACAACTCTTTAGTGTTGACTTTGTTGTTGTTTGCCCTTCTAAATACTGTGTTTGCCATAATGCGATGTAAGAAGCGAATGTTCAGGTTGTGAATGTGAGAGGCGTAACGTGCTTCGGGAATAACATTTGGTTCACCGGTTATTCTCTCCCATAGTGTGTATGCACTTCCATTCCAATCCAATTCCGGGGGAATGCGATATTGCACATTATTTCCACGGGAAAATGAAATATGTCGCTCAAATTTTCATGGCTAAGTGTGTACTCTCGGTTGAACATCCGAAATTGAGCGGCTCCCGTTAGGTGTGCGTCGGCATCATCGCGAGTGTGATAGGCGTAGGAACTTAATAATTCCAACGTTAGAGCTTCGTAGGTTGGTGTGTTCATCGTGCTAATAAAGCTCAGACCAGCTTTGTTCAGCAAGCCTTGCATATGGGTTTGCAACCCCAATTCTTGCAAGCAGTTGTTGTCGACGAACCTCGTGGATGTCAACCCTCGACAATGGAATTTTATGTACCTTTCCTTTTGAAGTTCACCTACTTCTCCTTGTCGGAGCACGAGATGTCACATGTCGGGTTCGGGTTGGTTTGGTGGATTCCTTTGGGCGACCATGATTTTGAACTTGATAGAAAAAATGTATTTGTGATGAAGAGATGGAAGGTGGGTGGTAGTGATGAAAACTAAGGGATGGGGAAAGGTTTATATAGATGGTTTTTATTGAGTAGGAAATTGAATGAGGTTTTATGGGAGAATTTTGAATATGAGAGGTTATGGAAGTTAAGGATGAATGGAGTAAATGGGGTAGTGGGGGTTTTAAAACAAAATTTCGTTCAAGTTTCAATGTGGTTCAATGGTCACGGGAAGAGAAAACGTGGGAGACAAGCTTTGACGCTCGTCACGCGTTCCTAACGTACGTCAGGGTCAAAGGGATAAGCTCTGACGCTCGTCACATGCTTTCTGACGTCCGTCAGGGTGTAATGGTGTGTGCATGTCTTTTGTTTGACCGCGTGTAGTAAAGCAGGGATTAATTAATTAATTTATTCATATAGTTTGAGTAGTATTGCAAGGGATATTTAGTGGCACATAGTAGAATCGGAGGAATGATAACAAATAAATAAGAAATGATTTAATTAAAGATAAATAATAACTGAATATGTAAAGTATGAAATGAAAATAAATAAATGCTTTGAAATAAATAGATAAATATGAAATAAATAGATAAATAGATATTTGAAATTTTTAGAACCGAAAGTAACAAAGTATTCGAAAGATATGAGTATAAAACAATAATAAGTATTAATAATAATAATGAAACCTCCCCCATACTGAGAACAAACAGTGTCCTCACTGGGGTGGCACAGAAACAAAACTATCGAGCACTAGGACCTCCTGGAGGTGGGGCAGTAGCATGCAGATGCTGATAAATATGATCAAACTGCTCTGTGACGACATCCATGAAATGAAAGAAGTCACGCCGTAGTGTGCTGATATGATCTTTAACGGTGGTGAGCTCTCCTCGGAGCGTAGTAACATCTGACTGTAGTGTCGTGATAGCATATGCATGATCAATCATAGGGACATCGACAGCTTCGGTAACAAGGGGAAGTGTAGGGTATTCTGATGGAGTATAGTCATGGTAACTGGTAGGTGTGGATGGGTCGCTCTCCTCCCTCTCAGGGTCATGTTCATCTATCTTTTCTATGTTATATAGCCAGTTTTTCTTAGTATAGACACTTGTGTTCTCAGGGCTAGGCAAGAGGAAGTAATAGACAGGGTCATTTCGTACCAGCAGCTGAAAGTGAAGTGGGTCGAGGTTACCAATTAAAGATATGTTAAAACAGAAAGGGATATCCATGGTATAGTATCTGCCGTACGGTGTAAGGCGTGATAAAGATGACCGCAGGGATAAGGCCTCGGATATCATAGTGACTAGCCCGCCGACACAGATGGGTACATGGGTACACTGAGCTATAGCAAACATGTTGGCAATCATAAATGATGCACGAATGACGGGTCTGGACTGGAAAGCACAGTAAATAATGAATAACTTATCCCTAGAGACTGAGAGTCTATTTATAGGTTTTCCAAAAAGGGTGAAAGCTAATATGTGGTGGAAATACCTAATTGCAGGGTTATGGATCTCAGTCGCATCTAGGTGGTCAGGGTCCTCAGGTTATTGGCCCGTTATATCCCTCCAAAAGTGGTTAAGTTAAAAATTAAGGTAGTCATCCTTCTGGGTTTCCATGTAGGCATCTATAGAACTAGGGAATCCTAGCAGCTCAACAAGACGACAAACTGTAAAATGGTGGGTGAAGCCAAATAATCTGAAGGACATATGTCCCCTACTACGCCCTAGGCCTTGGGTGGGTTTATAAATGAGTGAGCTCAAGAACTCTAAGGTGAGGTTTTGATGTGTAGAGTATTTATGGGCAAGGAATCCTTCCCATCCTATCTGGTTGAACAAAAAATATACACTCTCCCTGATGCCTAAAACTGTCAACGTGAGATCATGCACATAAGTAGTCATGCTCATCTGGCGCTGAGCCAGTATCTCATACCGCCGCTGCTGGGCCTCCGTGGCCAAGGTGATAGTATCCATAAATGAGTTTATCTTGTAAGTTCCTGTGAGTCGGTACTAAAATTTGTAAAATAAGAATGCAAATAAATAAAATTTGCAATGGGAGAAAGAAAGAAAAAAAATCTGGGAATAAAAATCAGAATGCAAAATAAAAATATAAATAGATTTGAAAGAAATTAAATGAAAAACTTGTGGGTTGCCTCCCACACAGCGCTTGTTTAATGTCTTTAGCTTGACAATGTTTTAAGACGTGAATTAGTTTCCTGATTCGGGTGGTAGCTCTAATAATGTTAAGCTCGCGGTGTAGTCCTTGTTTTCAATGCTATAATAATGTTTTAAACGTTGGCCATTTACTAAGAATGGGTTCGTGGACTTTCCTTTAATCTCTATGGCACCACTGGGGAAAACTTTGGTCACTTCGAAGGGTCCAGACCATCCTGAACGGAGTTTCCCGGGAAAAAGTTTTAGATGAGAGTTGAATAGGAGAACTACATCTCCTTCAATGAACTCCTTCCTTGAGATTAGTCTGTCGTGCCACTTTTTCGTCCTTTCTTTGTAGATCCTCGCATTTTCGCATGCGTCTAATCTTAGCTCTTCGAGTTCATTTATGTCGAGGATCCTTTTCTAACCTGCCGCAGTGTAGCTTAGGTTTAAAGTCTTAATTTTCCAGTAAGCTTTGTGTTCAATTTCCACTGGCAGGTGACATGACTTACCATAGATGAGTTTAAAGGGTGTTGTACCAGTTGGCGTCTTGAACACCATCCTGTAAGCCCATAATGCTTCAGGTAACTTATTCAACCAGTCCTTTCTTGATGTGGCAACAGTTTTTTCCAATATTTGTTTTATTTCTCGATTTGAGACTTCCACCTGTCCGCTTATCTGTGGGTGGTATAGTGTTGCTACGCGGTGTTTCACCCCATATTTGGTTAGGAGTTTATCGAAGATTTTGGATATGAAGTGGGAGCCATTGTCGCTTATGACTTACTTGGGTACACCAAACCTTGGGAATATAATATTCTTGAAGAGTTTAATCACGACTCTAGTATTGTTTGTTGGAGAAGCTATTGCTTCGATCCATTTCGAAACGTAATCTACAGCCACGAGTATATATTTGTTACCGAATAAGGACGAAAATGGTCCCATGAAGTCTATTCCCCATACATCAAAGACTTCGACTTGTAGAATGCCAGTCTGAGGCATCTCATCGCGTCTGGATATGTTTCCAGTGTGTTGGCATCGATCGCAATTAAGGATGGCTATGTGCACATCTTTCCATAAATTTGGCCAATCGAAACCAGACTGCAAAATTTTGGCATATGTCTTTGATGTGCTTGCATGTCCTCTGTAAGGGGCATCATGACAATGAGAAATAATGTTTTCAATTTCGTTTTCCGGGACGCATCGTCGGAAAATACCGTCGGCACTTCTCTTGAATAGTAAAGGTTCATCCCAAAAGTAATGTTTCAGATCGTGAAAGAATTTTTTCTTCTGTTGATAAGTCAAACCAGGGGGTAGGATTTTGGCCGCCAAGTAATTTGCTATATCCGCATACCATGGTAAGGTTTGATTAGTTCGGACAGAGACCACGGTTTCGTTTATATCATTATTTATTGTGTCTTGGCTTTCTTGTGAATCACGGCTAACAGCTTGTGTGTCAAGTTCTAAAAGCAGTTGGTTTGGATTCAATTCAGGTGGTTCTTCGCTGGCATCTCCTAAGTCCATCTGAGCTAACAGACGTTCATACGGGAAGTCATCGTTAATGGGTACCTCTTCTGGTGTCAGCCTCTCCATTCGGGATAAATGGTCAGCTACTACGTTCTCGGTACCTTTCTTGTCTTTAATTTCTAAATCGAACTCTTGTAGAAGTAGAATCCATCTCAATAGTCTCGATTTCGAATCTTGCTTGGTTAAGACGTATCTAATAGCTGTATGGTCTGTATAAATGATTATTTTTGCGCCTACTAGGTAGGAGCGAAATTTGTCTAGTGCAAAGACTACAGCTAAAAGTTCTTTTTCCGTTGTTGCGTAATTCATCTGTGAAGGGTCCAAGGTTCTACTAGCATAGTATATCGCATGAAGCTTCTTATCTCTTCGTTGTCCCAGGACTGCACCTACGGCGTAATCACTTGCGTCGCACATGATTTCAAATGGAAGTCTCCAATCAGGTGGTTGCATTATTGGTGCGGATACAAGAGCTGTTTTTAATTGGTTAAATGCCTTTAGGCATTTGTAATCGAAATCGAATTCAACGTCTTTCATAAGGAGGGTAGTTAGAGGTTTTGATATTTGCGAGAAATCTTTTATGAATCGTCGGTAGAAACCGGCGTGTCCTAAGAAACTGCATATTTCTCGTACTGTTTTAGGGGGTTGCAAATTTTCTATGACTTTGATCTTAGCTTTATCGACTTCAATCCCCTTCTCAGACACAACGTGTCCTAGTATGATTCCTTGTTTGACCATAAAGTGGCACTTTTCCCAATTCAGAACGAGGTTAACTTTTACGCATCTCTCCAAGACTTTCTCTAAATTTATTAGACAATCTTCAAAACTCTCTCCACATACAGAAAAGTCGTCCATAAAGACCTCCATGATATTGTCTATGAAATCAGCAAAGATTGCCATCATGCACCTCTGAAATGTGGCGGGAGCGTTGCATAATCCGAATGGCATTCGTCGGTAGGCGAAAGTTACATAAGGACATGTGAATGTTGTTTTCTCTTGGTCATCAGGGTGAATAGAAATTTGAAAGAATCATGAGTAACCGTCTAGATAACAGTAATGAGAGTGCTTAGATAATCGTTCAAGCATTTGATCGATGAATGGTAGATAAAAATGGTCCTTGCGAGTGGCTTTGTTTAGCTTCCTATAGTAAATACACATTCTAGCTCCGCTTACAGTTCGTTCTGCTACAGCTTCGCCTGCTTTGTTTGTTGTTACTGTTATACCACCTTTATTTGGTACACAGTGGACTGGGCTTACCCATTGACTATCAGATATTGGGTATATGATTCCTGCGTTCAGAAGTTTTTTTACTTCGTCTTTAACTACGGTGCTCCATATTGGGTTAATTCTTCGTTGATGTTCTCTAGAAGATTTGCAGTCATTTTCCAGCATAATACGATGCATGTAAATGGAAGGACTTATTCCTTTGAGATCTATAATGTTGTATCCCAAGGAGGATGGGTATTTTCTTAAGACTTGTAACAATTTGTCTGTTTCTTGTTGTCCTAAGTCCGCGTTGACAATTACAGGTTGTTTTAACTCGGTGTCAAGGAATTCATATCTAAGGGTCTTAGGTAATGGCTTAAGATCCAATGTTGGTTTTCTTGGACAAGGCATGTGGTCGGGTGTTAGAGCTAAGCATTCACTTAGATTGTCGTCTCGGTATTCGGGACACCATTTGTTATCTTCGAATATAAGAGGTGTGGGAATCTTCATGGTTTCAGAGCAAGGTATCGGTTCCCATTCAATTTCTCTTACGCATTCGTCCATGATGTCTACCAGATAACATGTGTCATCTATGGCAGGCACTTGTAAGAATTGTGTCAGAATAAATTCGACTTTCTCTTCACCTACTTCAAAGGTTAGTTTGCCCTTTTTTACATCTATGATAGCTCCAGCAGTAGCTAAGAATGGTCTTCCTAAAATTATAGGTGTACTTTCGTCTTCTCTAATGTCCATGATTATGAAATCTGTAGGAATGTAGAATTGACCTATCCGTACAGGGACATTTTCTAAGATTCCTACTGGGTATTTGACAGAGCAATTCGCCAATTGAATGGACATCTCCGTTGGTCTTAGTTCACCCATTTCTAGTTTGTTGCATATCGATAAAGGCATAACGCTAATACTAGCTCCTAAATCACATAGCGCTTTGTTTATGACAAACTTACCTATATGACATGGTATAGAGAAGCTTCTAGGATCTTTCAGCTTAGGAGGAATCTTGTTTTGGATAATTGTGCTACATTCTGCAGTAAGTGTGACTGTTTCGTTATCTTCTAGATTTTTCTTGTTAGATAAGATTTCCTTGAGGAATTTGGCATAGGAGGGCATTTGAGTTATGGCTTCTGTGAAAGGAATTGTTATATTAAGTTGTTTCAGAAGTTCTACGAATTTTTTAAATTGCTCTACATTCTTAGGTTTGGCTAATCTACCAGGAAATGGGATCTGGGGTTTATAAGGCGGTGGAGGCACATAAGGTTTTTCTTTTTCTTTTTCTTTGGCCTCTCCTCCTTTATCTTCTTCATCCTCCTCTGGTTTCTCTGGTTAATTTTCCTTCTCAGTTGGTATTTCGGACCTTTGATACATACTTTGATTTGACAGTCTCGGGTCAGGCGGTCCATCTAACTCGGTTCCACTTCTTAATATGATGGCATAAGCATGCCCCTTCGGGTTAGGTTGTGGTTGACCAGGAAATGTATCAATCGGTGCATCTGTAGGTGCTTGTTGTTGATCCACTTGAGAGATTTGGGTTTCTAACATTTTATTGTGGGTGGCCAAAGCATCTATTTTGTTTGCTAATTGTTTTATCTGCTCGTTAGTGTGTATGTTTTGATTTTGGATGTCTTTGTTTGTTTGCGCTTGGGTAGCTATGAAGTTCTCCATCATCAATTCTAAGTTTGATTTTCTAGGCACACTAGGAGCATTTGTAGGAGGTTTCTGATATCCAGGTGGCACGGCAGGTGCTTAGTTTGGAGCATACAACGCATTGGGGTTTTTATATGAGAGATTTGGATGATTTTTCCATCCAGGGTTGTATGTGTTTGAGTAAGGGTTTCCTTGAGCATAATTCACTTGGTCAGTTGGAGTCCCTGCCAAGATCTTACATTTGGTAACTAAATGTCTAGGTACTCCGCATATTTCGCAATTGGGAGTTATAGCAGCCACGGTGGATGGAGGTATTGCGGTCAAATTATCTATCTTTAGGGTGAGGGCATCTACCTTAGCATAGACACTGTCTAGATCGCTTATCTCATACATGCCTCCTTTTGTCGGTGTTTTCTCTGCAGTACCTTTGTCTACTTGTCCTCTTTCACTTCCCTACTAATAGTGGTTTTGGGCCATGCTTTCTATTAGAGCATAGGCAGCGGTGTAGGATTTGTCCATAGGTGCACCTCCTGCAGTAGCGTCTATCGTTAATCTTGTATTGTAAAGGAGACCATTATAGAAGGTATGGATAATCAACCATTCTTCCAAGCCATGATGTGGGCATAGTCTCATTAGATCCTTGTATCGTTCCCAAGCATCGAAAAGGGATTCGTTTTCCTTTTGTCTAAAATCGCTTATCTGAGATCTTAGCATAGCTGTTTTGCTTGGCGGGAAATACCATGCAAGAAAGACTTTCTTCAGCTCATCCCATGTAGTGACTGAGTTCGCAGGTACAGATTGGAGCCAAGCTCTGGCTTTGTCTCTTAGAGAAAAAGGGAAGAGACGAAGTCTTATTGCCTCTTGAGTGACCCCATTGTTCTTAATTGTATCTGCGTACTGTAGAAATATTGATAGATGAAGATTAGGGTCTTCCATTGACCCACCAGAGAACTGGTTCTGTTGTACAGCAGACAACAAAGAAGGTTTCAGTTCAAATTTGTTAGCCTCGATTGGAGGAGCAACAATGCTATTGTGTGGTTCATCTTGTGAGGGAATGGCGTAGGATTTGAGTGGGCGCGGAGCAGGATTGGCAACCATTTCTTCGGTTGGTCGAGAAATAGGAGATTCGAGTGATTCACGAGGTTGAGTGTTATGCAAGAGATGATACTCTTGAATGCGGCGTCTAAGTTTGAGATACCGCTCGATATCGTTGATTTGTATGTATAACGGCTCGCCTTGCGAACGAGTGTTTGGCATACAAATAAGAAAAGAAATAGAAAAGAAATAGAGAGGTTTTTGCTCTAGTCTCTACTGCGTAACAAAAGAGTAGCGATATCGACTTAAATTAGTCCCCGGCAATGGCGCCAAAAACTTGATCGGGATTATACTTAGGTATCCAATGATTCGGACTGCAAGTGCACAGTCTTATCGTGTAGTTTTAAAAGATATCGAACCACGGAGACTGATGAATCAATCTACCATCTTCTATTATTACTTTGCAAATCTAAAGCTAATGAATGTTTGATTGGGTTGTAGGGAAAACTAAATACTAAATTAAGTTGGATTTTTAATAATCAATGAGCGTAACTACCAGTATGCAATAGTCGAACCTCGGGAACTAGCGACTGGTTGGGTATCTTTATATTTTCAAAACAGCTTTCAGTAAAACTTATTTAGTTTAAAAACCCTCGTCTCACACTGTCGTTTTGTTGATCTAGGCTATGCAGTTAAGTCCTAACGTACGCTTCCTCCATCCCGCAGGAGTTAAAAACACCTTTTGAAAACTAAATAAAATCTTAATTAACTTTAAAGTGCTTCTGCTGTATTTTAAGCTAATGCCTAATTACTACTGTCTAGTTAAAAGATCTCAAGCTTCCGCTTTGTTGACCCTAACCTCTATCTGTTCTTTACTTTCGTAACAAAACAATTTAATGATTAAAAATAGTAACTTAGACCAGAAAAGAAGGTTTTGTAGTAAAAATAATCTCAAGTAAGTCACTCGATCCCTTGGTTAAGTGACCTTACATACCGGTATACGAATTCTAGCCTAACATGATATCAGACCAAATCACAGAATAATTCCAGAGACATACGAAAATAAACATGATTATATTGATTAAAAGTAATAAAAATTCGTAAACATAAACCTGGTAATAATTTTGAATATAGAAGCACTCCTGCACAAACTATAGGCTTTGCTTCGATCGGGGAACAGATGTAACCGTACAATGAAAATAATGCTAGAGGAAATATAGAAATTGCTGGGAAATAAATAATGCTTAAAGAATATTTGCTAAGAGTAAAAATGAATTCTCCAAAGATTATGCCAAAAAAGAACTCTCATTCTCGTATGGTCTAAGGTCCTATTTATAACCCTTGTGTGACAAGTTTGTTCTCAGTAATGTAGGAACACTTTGTGTTCCTTTGAGAAATAATAGGACCACTAAATTTGTTACGTTCTTCATGCTTTGATTGAGTGGATCAGATAAAATAGGGTGATCATTGGATTTGTTTTGAATTCTTTTCCTTCCGTTGGTTACGTGGTCAAGAGGGAGAAAGTAGCCTTGTGACGTTCGTCAAATCCAAGTGACGATGGTCACTTGGTCTATCTCTTTGCGTGACGGGTGGCAACTCTCCTTGACGATCGTCAAGGCCTTTTGCATGGTGGGCCACGTGCTGACAAACGTGCTCACATGCTTGATGGGCTTAAGCTGATTTCTTCTCCTTGGGCCCTTTTTGCTATCTTTGCACCTTTTTTTCTTCACTTCTTCCAAAGTGTTCAGCTTAATGTATATCTGCAAAAATAGAAAAATACTTGCATAATACCTATAAAATAATTTAATTTAAACTAAAGTATGAGAAATATTTTGTGTATATCAAGCCTGAAATATCACATATTTGTGTGTCATCAATGGGTAACAATTCTGCTATGGCCTTCTGTGACTCTGAAAATATAATCTACCAAGCCTGAGACGAAGGTGAGGAATATTGTGAAGTGCCAGGGGAACTTACCAGGTTACTACAACAACAAGATATGACCATACAGCCCCACGAAGAACCAGTGGACACAGTGAACCTAGGTACCGAAGAGGACAAGAAAGAAGTCAAGGTGGGTGCCAATCTGGAATCCATTGTCAAGAAGCTTCTTACTCAATTGCTACATGATTATGTTGAAGTCTTTGTCTGGTCGTATGAAGACATGCCAGGACTTGATGTTGATATTGTGGTACATCGTCTACCAACAAAATAAGACTGCCCACCTGTAAAACAGAAAGTCTGTCGCATGCGGCCAAACATGTCAGAGAAGATCAAGGCTGAAGTCATGAAACAATTCAATGTCGGATTCTTGGCCGTCACCTCCTATCCATAATGGATCACCAATGTTGTTCTTGTGCCTAAAAAGGACGGCAAGGTATGAATGTGCATGGACTACAGAGATTTGAATAGGGCAAGCCCTAAGGATGATTTCCCACTTCCCCACATCGATATTCTGGTTGACAATACAGCATAAGGTGTTTTCCTTCATGGATGGTTTCTCAGGCTACAATCAAATCAAAATGGCACCTGAGGACATGAAAAAAAACAACCTTTATCACACAGTGGGGCACTTTCTATGACAAGGTTATGCCATTCGCGTTGAAGAACGCTGGGGAAACCTATCAGCGTGCCATGGTAGCTTTATTTCACGACATAATACATCACAAAATAGAGGTCTATGTGGATGACATGATAGCCAGATCTCAAACAGAAGAGGAACATCTTGACCATTTGCAGAAACTGTTTGAGAGGGTAAAGAAGTATAGGCTGAGGTTGAACCCGAATAAATTCACATTTGGGGTGAGGTCTGGTAAACTCATAGGCTTTGTCATCAGTGGTAAAGGTATTGAAGTAGATCCTGCCAAGGTGAAAGCAATACAAGAAATTCCCGCTCCTCGTGCTGAGAAGAAAGTCATAGGATTCTTAGGACGACTAAACTACATTTCCAGATTCATTTCTCACTTGACCTCTACTTGTGAGCCAATCTTCAAATTATTGAAGAAAGATCAAGTAGTCAAATGGAGTGATGAATGTCGAACTTCCTTCAACAAGATTAAAGAGTACCTGCAAGAGCCTTCTATTTTAATTCCACCAGTCGAGGGAAGACCCTTGATCATGTATCTAACTGTTTTGGAAAATTCAATGGGGTGTGTGCTGGGGCAGCATGACGAGTCTTGCCGAAAAGAGCATGTTATTTATTACCTGAGCAAAAAGTTTACCGACTGTGAAACAAGATATTCACTGCTCGAGAAAACTTGTTGCGCTCTGGCATGGGCTTCTCGTTGGCTAAGACAATATATGATGGCCCATACTACCTTATTGATATCCAAGATGGATCCAATAAAATACATATTCGAGAAACCTGCCCTCTTTGGGAGAATAGCAAGATGGCAAATGATCCTGACGGAATATGACATTCAGTATACTACCCAAAAAGCAATAAAGCGCAGTGTACTAGCCGATCACCTTGCTCATCAAGCTGTGGATGACTATCAGCCCATGAAGTTCGAATTCCCAGATGAAGACATCATGATGGTAAACAACTGTGAAAAATTTAGACCATATGACAGACCTGAACAAGGATCCCGGTGGACCCTGGTTTTTGATGGGGAGTCTAACGCACTCGGAAATGGAATAGGTGTTGTACTCATATTCCCTGAAGGATGTCACACTCCCTTCACTGCAAGACTTTGCTTCAACTATACAAATAACATGGCAGAATACGAAGCGTGCATTTTTGGTTTCAAAGTTGCCATAGATTTGGGGGTCAAATCCTTAAGTGTATTCGGAGATTCAGCCTTGGTCATCAGCCAGATCAAAGGAGAATGGGACACAAAGCACCCTAACCTTATCCCCTATACAGAACATGTGTTGACATTAATCCCACATTTTGAGAAGATTACCTTCAAGCATTTCCCGCGAGAAGAAAATCAACTAGCGGATGCGCTAGCCACAATGTCATCCATGTTTAAACTCAAGTGGGGTAACGAGGCTCCCCAGATCACCATTGAACGGATGGATGAACCATCTTATTGTCACGTGATCGATATCGAAGAAGTAGTGGACCAACCTAGGTTCCATGAAGTTAAGAGGTATCTAGAGGCTCAAGAATATCCAGAAGGAGCTTCAGTCAATGATAATAAGTTCTTAAGAAGATTCTCTGCTAAGTTCTTCATCAGCAATGGAATTCTCTACAAACGCAACCACGACTCTGTATTACTTCGTGGTGTAGACAAGGTTGAGGCAGAAAAGATCATGGCTGATCTACATGAAGGCACTTTTGGCACCCATTCCAGTGGGCATACGATGGCAAAGAAGATCCTATGGGCAGGTTATTACTGGTCTACCATGGAAGCAGATTGCTATCAACATTCACGAACCTGCCACAAGTGTCAGATCTACGAGGACAAAGTGCATGTACCTCCAGTTCCTCTAAATTTCCTGACCGCTCCCTGGCCATTCACGATGTGGGAGATCGATATGATTGGAGAAATCAAACCTATAGCCTCTAATGGACACCGCTTCATCTTGGCGGCCATTGATTACTTCACGAAGTGGGTTGAGGCAGCTTCTTCCGCTTCTGTAACCAAGAATGTTGTGGCCCGATTCATCAAACAGAAACTCATCTATCGTTACGGTATCCCGGAGAGGATCATTATAGAAAATGGTATGAATCTCAACAATACTATTATCACCGCACTGTGTGCGCAATTCAAGATCCAGCACCATAATTCTTCTCCTTACCGGCCAAAGATGAATGGTGTTATCGAAGCCGCAAATAAGAATATTAAGAAGATCATACAGAAAATGAAAGTCACATACAAAGACTGGCATGAGATGCTACCATTCTCTCTCCACAGTTACTGTACTACAGCGCGCACATCAACCGGGGCAACACCTTACTCTCTGGTATACGACACGGAGGCAGTTTTGCCTATTGAAGTCCAGATCCCTTCTCTGAGAATCATGAAGGATACAGGGTTGAATGAAGATGATTCGATCCAAACTCGACTTGATCAACTGAACTTGATTGATGAGAAAAGGTTTACTGTTGTTTGTCATGATCAAATGTATCAAAAATTGATGATCAAGGCTTTCAACAAAAAGGTCAGACGCCAAGTGTATCAAGTCGGGGATCTAGTGATCAAGCGCATCATACTGCCGCAATGTGATCCCAGGGGAAAATGGACTCCTACATATGAAGGACCGTTTGTGATCAAAAGCATATTCTCTGGTGGAGAAATGATCTTAACCATTATGGATGGTGACGACCTGCCGCACCCTGTGAACGCAGACATAGTCAAAAGATACTACGCATAAGAGACCCGCTAGGTTGACACACCTAGGCAAAGTGAGGACATCCCGGCGAACCAAAAAGGTTCGGGAAAAAATTAGGTATAAAACAAAAAAATATGTACACCCGGCAAGTTGAAAACCCGAAAGGGCGACTTGGGAAAAAAAGGGATCCCGATGGACTGAAAACCCGAAAGGGCGGTCCAGGCAAAAGTTAGGAAATTAAAGCGTATGACTATGTCCTGTTTGGATCACCTTATAGATAACCTTTTACTTCGGCAGACAAACTCAGTGGTTCTGATCAATTCAATCAACTTTGGACAAGGCAGCAAATGGACAAGATGCTCAGAGACACGAAGGCTATAGAAGAATGGGAACCCCATGGGATTATTGCACATAGATATCTTTTCTTTGTATCAAATTTTCATTTTTTAATGACGACATTCCCTTACTAGAATGTTGGTCTTATTGTACAAAAAATACTTATTCAAGTTAATACAAAGATACCCCTTTGAAAGGTCAAAACTATTTGTTTTTCTTTATTTTTTTGTTTTGTTTACAAAAACGTCCAATGATTTATTTTTGAACATATGCATTTGAACGTAACTACTGTTTACAAATGAACAAAAAATAGAAAGACAATCACTAATGGCTTTAGGAAATAGGATAATATCTTTAGACTATAAAATCCCCCACAGTGTGCAGCTTAATGATATCAAGCTCTCTCACATCCCCGGCGGAACAAAACTTCCAGTTATCATTCCCCAGTAAAGGTCCCCAACAGGATTTCACAAAAAATACACAGCATTTCCCTTACAACAGAGTCTATTCCCCTAAACAAATAGAATCTCATCAACTTATCAGCACTTCAAAACATGAAGACTTACACTACACGTCCCCAGCAGCAGTCAGGGATTTATTTTCCCTAATCCAGCAGTATCGCAGCAACATAGTTACATACCCATACATCGCATCCATACGTCATAAACAATGACACAAATACATACAACATACTTTCATTCATTTGTTAGAACATCATTGTACAATGCATTTCATACATCATGACATTGCATAAAACTAATCTTTCATCTCTTCAGGAAAGATCAATCAGCAGATGGTTATCATCAACAATTTACAAAAGGGTCAGAGATTAATACCTGAAATAAACCAAGACAATTATCTACACGACCAGCTGAAGCAATCCTACACGGGCTTCGTCTCATACAGTCTTTCAGATAAAGTTCAGATACGCTCCAGACACGGACGCCATTCTGATACTCATTCAGATTCAGTTTTCAGATACAATTCAGATACGCTCCAGACTTGGATGCCATTCTGATACTCATTCAAATTCAACTTTCAGATACGCTCCAGACATGGACTCCATTCTAATACTCATTCGGATTCAGCTTTCAGATACAATTCAGATATGCTCCAGATACGGACACTATTCGGATACTCATTCAGATTCCGCTTTCAGATACAGTTCAGATACGCTCCAAATACGGACGCCATTCTGATACTCATTCAAATTTAACTTTCAGATACGATTCAAATACAATCCATTTATGGATATTATTCTAGTACTCAGCCCAACACATCCACTATTTCAGTATAAATCAACCAGAGATTTATTCTGACACTTCTTCTATTCCTACCAACAATCATTTTTGGATGGCATCTGTAAGCCCATCTCCGACAACTTTCCATCATCTCTCCAAATGGCATCTTTAAGCCCATTCCCTACACCATCAACCACCGCATCTTCGAGTGCAAATTTCTGGGCACTCTAGTGTCCAATCATCTTTCACCTTCTACTCACGAATGGCGGATCCGCCAATCTAACTCTTCAGGTTTAAGAAGATTGAACAGGGGCAGCTGTATACCCCAAAATTTTCCCTCTCATTTATCAAGTATTTTCCCACAAGATCTCCTTTGGTTCAAGACTGCACTAGGGTTGATCAACTCAAGACACCTCCTTAAGCACTGATGACTGAAATTAGGGTTTGAGATTGCACAAGGACAATTGAACTTTCAATGCTTCATATGACTTTCATGGATCATTATGGACCCCCAAGATTACTCATGTCAAGTTTAAAGTCTTGGATCACATTTTTGCTCATTCGAATTGAGCAGTTGACCTAAAAATCAATTATGTTGGGGAAAAGTCAACAGTGGCCAATTTATAGTAAAACTTCATAATTTTTTATCCACATCAAAATTATAAACTCATATGTATCATTGGATCAAGTTTGTACCACAATTCCTCAAGAAATTTGATTAAATCATCAAAAGGGAAAAATGGTCAAAATTAGGGTTTTGACTGAGAAAGGGCAATTTCTGATTTTTGACCTAGCAAATGGTTAATTGGTTTGAGGCATGATATCAAGAGTTAAATTGCATCATTTTGACATAATGGCATGACTCAAAACATTGCTCAAAATCAATTGGATTGATAATGAATTTTCAGTCAACTAATCAAAAGTCAATTGTACACTGAAAAGTCAAACTTTGACTTTTTGGTCAAAATCAAGTGTCAAAGATCATAATTCATCAAAACATGTCAAAATATGAAACTTATTCATCAATAAATTAAAAATTCAAGATTTCATTTTGAAAAGTCAGAGTTTTCTAACTTAGAAATTTTTCTAAGTGTTGAAAACTTCATGTTCTTTCACAACTTTGAGTAAATTTTTCACCATGATGAAAGATGATTCAAAAGAAACTTTCAACATGAAAGTTGTAGATATCCATGATATATACAAGATTGCTTTACACAACTTCTTCTAAAAGTGCTTGGATCTCAAGTTATTAATTCATGAAGTCATGATCTTGAAATTAAACACTTAGTGAAATTTTGCCCTAGTTTAGGCAGGATTTTGACCTAACTTCATGGAACTTTTTCATATAGTTCCAAGAGGAATTTACAAAATTGATTCAAATAGGGGTTGTAGAGCATATTACAAGATTTCCAAAATGTCCAAGAACTCCTTGAGATCATTCTTGAGCAGGGAGAATCAAAGAGAGGAAGTTAGGGTTTCAAACTAAAATCATAGGTCATTTTGTGATGAACAAAGATTCAAATCTCAAACCTATGCTGCATAATATCTACTTTACAGGCCTCAAACTTGTTAGTAACTCCATAATTAAATGCTTGCACAGCTGTTAGAGGCTTCAACTCAAGCATTCAATGCAATGCCATGCTTTATATCCATTTTGGAAAGAAAGTGCACAATGCCATTTTGAAAAAGTAGCTTTATGCATAAAACTTGTTCTTGAGCCTTGCAATGGTTTTCTTCTGATCATACATGTCCTATAACTCAAGAGAAGTTTTTCTCAATCCTTACAATCACTCAGCTCATGTTTTTACTTCATCTTGGAACCATGCTCCCACTTTTCTTCAAAATCAAGTAACATAGCAATCAGTCTAGAACTTGTACTTCTGACCCTCCCAAGCACAAAAACCTTCTCATTACTTATTTACAAGTCCTTTGCAACAAAACACACGCATGCTAAAGCCCTAAAAACACCAAGAACTCAGAATTGCATCACATACCTCCATTCTTGCATAACATGACAAAAAGTTTGAAACTCACATCTCCCTCAGCTTTACACTTGGACTTCTCCATAACTCCTCAGGCACTTTCAGCTCAAGATAAGCATCACATTAGCTTCCTAGGAACTTGAGGAAGCTAATCCATTCATTGGAACTCATTAAAAGCTGCTCAAACTCAAACACGATACCCTCTTACAAGGTGAGTTTTCTGACATTTGAACTCTTCATACAAGCATCATTAATGGTCTATTTATGAATAAGAAATCTAGGTATCATTGTCCTGAAGCTAACCATGTCTTTAGATTTCATTTATATTGCTCAAGTAGTTAGAATTTTGAATCTGAACATCCTGGAAAAGTTAGGTCAGAATTTGGTACCATTCAAAATTCATGCTCATTTTTATCTATAGCTTTAGTTATTTACATTTCTGGAATCATGGTTAAATTTTCCACAAGTTTCATGTTTACAATTTTACAAATGGATGAGAAATGAATAAGAAGCAGGTGGTTCAGCCAGAGGTTGAAGATGAAGTTGTTTTACATAAGTTAATGGATATATCACTACTCCAGTGGTTAAAGCGTGTGCCTGTCACCATGAGGTCCTGGGTTCAAGCCCCAGCATGGCCTTTTGCACATATTTCTTCGTTTTTTTTTTGCTGAAACAGGCTCTTGGGCCTTCCTCCACTGGGCTTGGGATTTTTGCACACTTGCACACTCCTGACTATTTTTTAACCCCCATAACTTTATTTTTATTTCATTTTATTTTTACTTTTTTTATCTTTTATTTATTATTATTATTAATACTATTATTATTATTATTATTACTATTGTCATTAATAAGAAAAATCCAAAAAAATATTTATATTTTATTATTTATATTTATTTAGTTTATTTTTCTTTACAAAAATAAAAGAACAAAAACCTTGTCTTTAATTAATTTCCTTTTTTACTTAAATAATTTAATTTTAATTATTGTTATATTATATTATTTATTTTTTTTGTAAAATTAAAATCAGTTTAGAACTTAGGATTTTTATTTAATTATTTTTATTTACTAGTTTAATTAAATTCACAAAAAACCCTAAAAAACTTATTTTCTTTAAATTAATTTAGTTTAATAATTTAATCTTAATTTTCTTATTTTTCTTAGTTAATTATTTTATTTAATTAGGTCAAAAAACCATTTTCATAAAAACCAAACAAAAAATCATATTTCTTTTTACGTCTACATCCTTGTATTTTATTTGTTCATTTTGTACATTTATTCAAATTTCAATATGGTTGTAATATTTATTTAGATTTAAATTCTTGCAATATTCTCCATTTGTAATTTGTACACCTCCTCCCCTTAGTATTGTAATAGCGTAGTAATTTTAATTTCCGCAATTTATCATTTTATATACAAATGCTATTAATTAGGGTTTTGTATGGAAAGACTAAAACCAATCAATAGAAAACCCTAATCAAAGACAAATCAAGCATGTAAATCAATCCACTTGCACACAAACACCCCTATGGTAAATCCACTTGGTTTCCTTACAAAAATGGCCATATTATGTATGTGAGGTATCTTAGCAAAAACAAACGAAATACAAGATCATAGTCCCTCGATGACGCTCTCTATGTTTCCTTTCAAAATGATCTTAGTCACTAAAGAAAAATGCTAAGATATCTTGCAACATTGCTAAACATGGTTATACGATGACCTTTGCCCGTCCCTTTTACATCCAAAGATAGGGTTATTTACCAAATCAATGGTACGATAACAATGTCAAAGGAATAAGGAAATGAACATGAAAGACTTTTGAGTAGGTAGAATGTTCCTAGTTACTTGCTCCATTTCAAAACAAAAGCGTCCTTGCTATTTTCAAAAACAAACACCAACATTTCTGAAACCACCCGGCCGAACCTGTCATCTGGATGTAATGAAACATCAATGAAGTCGCCACCGAACGTCTTTTATCCCTCCGAGAGGGAAAGGTAGACATCGAGAAAACCTAAAAAGGGAGAAATCACGGTCTTTCGACCGAGAGATCGGGTAACGGAGTCTGTTACCCGAGGGGAAGGTATTAGCACCCTGTTGTACCCCAAAATTTGCCCTCCCATATTTCTCAAAACATTTCAAGAAAAATTCACAAGTCCAACCCGGCGCGTCATATTCAGGTATTCTTTCGCCAAGATATCTCTGATAACGTATTCTCAAATTCAGGTTCGGCTCAAGAGTCAATTCTTTAAAGAAGGTATCCGAATGTGTGAGTTTTCTTGAAGAAATATAGTGAAAAAGTGTGCTGAAAGTGCAGTTTTTACGCGCTAAAAAATTTATAACTTGAAGATCGTGACTCGTTTTGAACCCGTTCCGGTGGCCAAAATTCCGTCTTGACATTATCTAAGTTTTCATCTCTCACGGCTGGAAGCCAATTTCGATCAGAAGGTCTTCAAAAATGTGGATTTATCAAGTATTTTCGTACAGAAAATTTGTGACAGAAGTTTATTTGCGTCATGTTCAGAAAATCATAATTTGGTCGATTTTCATCATATCGAGCTGGTTCTGGCGCCAAAATTTCACAAATTGAGTTGGCTACATTTTCACAGGAGGTATCAAGTTCGAACGGTGTTCAAAAGGCCTTCATTTTTTGCTCAGAGTGCGTGACACGCTGAAAATCCTGAATGCTGAATATTATTTCATCTGGGCCGGAACTTCGAAAATTCATAACTCGGTCAATTTTTATCGGATTGGGCTCATATTTTTACACAAGGTCCCTGACTCATAGATCTACAACTTTGCTTCAAAAGTCGAGACCAAATTATGCACCGATCAATACCAGTTTTTTATTGAAGAACGTGTCAGAGTCGACACTGGAGCCCAAAATAAGTTTGTATGAGCTGAAACTTAAAAAATTCATAACTAATTCACCGTTTATCCGATTGAGCCGATTTTCGGACAGGAGTTAGTTCTCGATGTCAGCTACATTTTGTTTTCACATTTCAACTTCAAAAATTGCACTTAAATCCCTGCGATTTAGCCTGGAAAGTGACGAACTCAAGTGAACATTGGAGGCCCATTTGCACATTCAAAGTCCATTTTCTTTACCCTAATTTCCATTATATAATCACCTTCTTTTCACACAAACCAAAGAGGAGAAAAGAAGAGAGAAAAAAAACCTTGCCACAACACTGTTAGAATATCAAACTCTTTCAAGAACCCTAAAACCTTGAAATCCTTATTACAAATCCCTCTCTCACTACAAACAAGCCATCACAGTTACAAACCAACACCTCACTACTTCTTCAGTAAGGATAAGGCTGGCTTGATCTCCATGATCCTAATTTTCCAGTAAGGCATAAAAGCATTCAGGTCACTAATTTTCCAGTAAGGGTAAGATTGATTTGATCTCCATGATCAAAAGGGTATAATCATTCATACATGCCATATTGTGCCTAAACATTAAATTTCTTCATATATTGACTTTATTTGCATTTTATGATTTTATTTAATGTGTTCATGAGATTCAACACTGCAGATTTAGACAGGATCCCATGCAGGTTTATTAAGGAACAGCCAAATAGCCAAAGTAGAAAAACTTATGCATGACACCAATACATGGCGAGACAGACATCCTAGAAGATTAAGGAACGTTGAGGCCAGAACATAAATGGCCAACAGCCAGAACACAAATGGCCATGAAACCCAATCCAATGGCTAAAGAATGCAGACCACGGTACTCAGGAGTCAATGAACACGCACGTGATGCCAGAAAGTCAAACAAGGCTTTTTGTCTAATGGGCCAGATTTCTCACAAAAAACCTCCCTTTGGGTCTGAATACCCCCATGGTTTGCACATTTTTATTTTTTTGATTTTTCTTTTTATTCTTTTAATTGTTTTCAATTGTTTTCTTTAATTTCATAAATTAATTTTCATAAGATAAAAAATCAGAAACTAAAATATATTTAATTATTATTATTTCACTATTAATTTATTTTGTAAATAAACTTTAATAATTAGTTTAGTAAATTAGGTTTTAAAACTTTAATCTTTTTCTCAATAAATTAAAATATGTAGAAATTAGGTTTTTTAACTTTTTATCACTTTTCTTAATAAATAATTTTTTCTTATTATCATTATTATTAATTACTAATTTATTTTGTAAATAAACATGTACATTAAATATTTAGTAAATTAGGTTAAACTTTAATATTTTTCTTTAATAATTAAAAACAACTTAGAATTAGGGTTTCTCTTGAATTTTAATTTTCTTTATTTCATAAATACAAAAACCATCAAAAAAACATTTCTTTTCTTTAATTTAATAATTAATTAACTTTTCATTCAATTTAATTCCAAAAGGGTCCAACGCCCTCGCTTCCAATTTTAATTCCAATTCGCGCATTTTATTTTATTTCGTATAATATTAATGTAATTCTCCCAAAGCCGTGTAATTTTATATTTCTCGCACTTTATTTCTTTATTTTCTGTCAAATCGGGTCCTAGATTAAATTTGGCGATGTGGATCCGCGCCTTTGTAATAGTTTAGGAACTTTATATTTCTCGCAACTTTTTAACTGTTAACAAATTGCATGCAAGAATGAATGTCAAAATAAAAATAACGCGTAGATCACCCATGACATGAATAAGACAAAAATAAATGAACATGACACACAAATCACACACCACCCCTAGGGTACGCCTCACTGTTGCCTTGCCTCTCGAAAGGTGATCGTCAAGTAGAGGATGTCTTAGTAAGTCCTCATGATCCGGGAACCTGGCATGAGGGTAGCTTCTAAGGTATCTTCCTATTGCTCCGGTGATCACCATGTCCCGAACCTCGAATTGACCCGAACACCTCCAATGGTGGTGCTACCTACCTCTCAATGGTGGAATGGCACTACTTTAAAGGACATTTACACAGACGAATTCCTTAGGGTAGGTAGACGACTCTAGATACTTGCTCTAATTTCAAAAACAAATCAAAAATACTTTTCACACCGACACCTTTTCAAAAAGCTTTCGAAAGCAATTTTTCAAACACTCTTGAGGACCGATACAAGAGTCGAACTGGAATTTTCAAAGAAACTTTTTTAAACCCACAGTTGAAAAGAAAACAAACCATTTTTGAAAACACAAATGAGCAAGTATCTAAGAGCCCATGGATAACCATGGATAGAAAGGGTGCTAACACCTTCCCTTTCTATAACCTACCTCCCGAACCGAGAGCAATCTCTATAAGGAATTTTTATGTGCTTTTGTCCTTTCCATTTGGAGAAAATAAAAGACGGTGGCGACTCTTGCTTCCGCGACATTTCGCGAACCAGCGTTAAACATTCAGTTTCAGATCCACCGATCACACACCCCACACACCCGTAGTACTCTACAGTATCCACTCTTGTTGTCTAATCTAATGGATGTGGTCAAAACCTATGTCTATGGCTTAAAAACTGAAAAGGGAATGCATGCGAAAGAAACAGAAAACAATGTATGGAAAATAAAAGTTGTGCTCGGTTGGGCCCTACCCCTTTGCCTACGTATCCCTTTTAAGGAATCAGAGCAGCCGTAGTTCGGCTTACATATTTTGGTTGGTTTGTGTTTTTTAGTTAAGACAACAAAAACAGTCAACATGGCAAAACATCAAATGAAACAACAAATAAATGAGATAGTAAAACATCGGCTAAATAATAATAAAGTAACATGTCAAAATGGTGAAACATCAAATGATAAAACATCACACCTAACAATGACATTGAGAGTCAAAGTAGGATAACCAACATATGCGATGGCGAAACATCGGCTTCAAACAAGTATGCGATGGCGAAACATCGGCTAAAAGGTAGTAAGGTATCATGGCAAAGATGGCGAAACATCAATAAACCGGATGATAAAACATCAAACCTAACAATGATATTGAAAATAAAAGTAGGATAACAAACATATGTGATGGCAAAACATCGGCTTCAAACAAGTGTACGATGGCAAAACATCAGCTACAAGGTAGTAAAGTGTCATGGCAGAGATGGCAAAACATCAATAAATCGGATGATGAAACATCACACCTAACAATGATATTGAGAATCAAAGTAGGATAACAAACATGTGCAATGGCGAAACATCGGCTTCAAACAAGTGTGCGATGGCAAAACATAGGCTACAAGGTAGTAAAGTATCATGGCAGAGATGGAAAAACATCAATTAATCTGATGACGAAACATCACACCTAACAATGATATTGAGAATCAAAGTAGGATAACAAACATGTGCGATGGCGAAACATCAGCTTCAAAAAAGTGTGTGATGGCAAAACATCGGCTACAAGGTTTAAAAACAAAGCCAAGAGGTTCACAAACAAATAAGATTGATTTGTATCTTTTACCTTGTAGAAGGGTTTGAGTTTAATAGAGGTGTTTTATGATTTTCCAAGAAAACAATTTTTATTTTAAGATGCAAAATGCAAAGAAAGGAAAAACAACTAAGGGAAACTAGCCTAGCATTATCCCTAGTGTTATCATACAATGTTTGACCCTAAGGTTGAGGATAAAGGAAATCCTACCCTATGCTAGCATACATGGATTCCTACCTTAATTAACATGTTAAAGGAAGCTTAACAAAACTATCCTATAGGGAACATGCAATGAGAGCGAAGTCGTGATCTCAATTTCTAAATTGCGTGACTCATCGATCAACAATTAAAGAAGAAAAACAATAAACATCCTATAGGGAACATGCATTGAGAGAGAAGTCGTGATCTCAATTTCTAAATCGAGTGACTCATCGATCAACAATTAAAGAAGAAAAACAATAAACATCCTATAGGGAACATGCATTGAGAGCGAAGTCGTGATCTCAATTTCTAAATTGAGTGACTCATCGATCAACAAGTTAAAGAAACAAACACAACACATGCATCAAACAAAAACAGAGGGCCTCCTGACATATATCAGCAATAGAGGTCCCATCATGAAACATAGAACTAAGCAAATAGAAGAAAGGAAATAGTGCAATACCAAACGAATAATTATCCGTAGCAACTGAGCAAGAATAAAAGAAACCCAGAGAACTTCAAGCAAACTGGCATCAGCAGACAAATCAAGAATTTTTTTTATTAATAACCATGTATTAAAAAGATATTTCGCAAATAACCGGGTTTCGGAAAAAATTACGCAAATAACCATGTTTCAGATGGCTCCACAAAGGAGGAGCCATCTCATTTGGCGCATGCACCTAGGGTTTTGCCCTAGGCGCCATCTCACCTGGCGCCTCCCTTGGCTTTTAGCCAAGTGAGATGGCGCATGCTCCTTAAAAAGAAGAGGAGGCGCCATCTCACTTGGCGCCTAGGGCAAAACTAGGGTTTTTTGCTGTTTTATAAATAATTCGTCCGTTTCTTTGAAATTTCTCAAACTTTCTCGCACTGTATTTTTATTTTGTACTCCCTTATTTACGTAACGACGTCGCCTATGATTTTTAGCAGAGATGGTTACGTTATATTCTCCGCCATGAAACCTGCGATGAAAATGAAATTCTGGCACATTCACTCCATGGAGCGTCTGAAGCGGGAGTTGATGCGGTGGCTAGATGGAGACATCGCCGAGGGGGAAAAAATCGAAGGATTCAGCAAAAACGAACAACAACCTCGCATGTGACAGGAAGACCTAATGTGTGGTTGGAGGAAGTCAAAATAGACAGTGATGTAATGCTGATGATGCATGGGTCAGATGAAATTATGTTAACAGTTGTAATTTCCTAGATTGAATATCGTTAATCATTGTTGTACGCGAAAACCCTAATGTAATTTCCTATATTGAATTTCTTAAATTGTGTGAACAGTTTTATTAACGGAAAACCCATAATGTTTACAACACAAATATTGAAAAGATTTATTGTATTACAAAATTTATGTGGTCGAGCCAGACGCCCGATTCGGACAGTTTTTGCGATTGTGTCCGACCTGACGGCATAAACCACACTTTCTTTCCAACCTATCAAGATCGTCCATTTCTGTTGTTATGCGCCTGCTTTTGGGATGACCCTTCTTGTTCCTTCGCATTTGGTCATTGTGCCAAACTATATCACCGTTGTATTCAGGCCAATAGTCCGGTTTTGCCACCAAAGGAAAGTTGTTGTTGTAAACAGTGAGCAACGTTTCAGATTTATAAACGTTTGAGAGCAGTTGAAGCGCGTCTTGATGGGTATGAGCACAAGCGGCAATGACATGAGAGCAAGGCATACGAAAAGCTTGAAACCTGCCACAATCGCACCACTGAGAAGGTAAAATGACCCTGTATTCTTGTCTTGCCAGGCCTTCATTGTGGTCAATTGTCTCTTTCACAATGAAGTTGTGGCTATGGCGGTCAAACCGTGTAACCATGTGAGTGTTGGCTTTAGCACTTTCAGCCTTAATGTATTTCATACAGCTTTCACTCCATAGTTGTCCTGATTGCAAGACCGCATACCACATTTCACCTCTTTTGGCAAATAACGCAGGCATCCTAAAATACGTGGATTTCACCAAGGCATTGATGGGGAGGTTTCGTATGCCCTTGAATACCCCATTCATTGATTCAATAAGATTTGTTGTCATATGCCCCCATCTTTGGCCATTGTCGTATGACCTAGTCCACTTTTCAACCGGTATATTGTCGATCCACGTACCGGCTTCTGGGTTAGACAAACGGATCTCGTTGCGGTAATATTTGAATGTGGGTTGTGTCAGTGCGTATCCCGCATTCATCACCGCTTTCCTCAATGTTTTGTCCTTGACCTCCCTCGAGAAATTCTGGACGATATGCCTGACGCAATAGACATGCGTAGAAGGAGGGTCATGCCAACCATTTGCCGGATTATTATAGGCACTTTCAATGGAGGCATGTCTGTCCGAGATCAAACAGAGATCTGGTTGAGGAGCCACGTATGTACGAATATTTTTCAGGAAAAAGCTCCAAGCACCACCGGTCTCCCCCTCGACAAGGGCAAACGCAACGGGGAAAATGTTATTGTTGCCATCTTGTGCAACTGCCATCAAAAGCGTGCCTTTGTACTTCCCATACAACCAAGTCCCGTCTATTTGTAGAATTGGTTTGCATGATGCAAACCCTGTGATGCATGGTTGAAATGCCCAAAAGACGCGACTGAATATTCCGTTGCCATGTAGTAGACTACCATCTTGGGCGTATGCTGGCAATGTTTCCAGAACATAAACACTACCTGGAGAATATGTCTTGAGTGCATTTAGGTAGCGGGGAAGTTCTCGGTATGACTCCTCCCAGTTTCCGTACACCCTTTCAATCGCCTTAGTCTTTGCTAACCACGCCTTACGGTAAGACGGAGTGTAGTTAAAAACCGTGGTGATGTGGGAGATGATTGTTTTCACCTTCAAAGAAGGGTCGTTGCTGACCAGGGGTAGGATTTCTTGACAGATTAGATCATGGTTGAGTTTTCGGTGGTCTTGTGATTGAGTGGAACTTACACAAGTATGGGTAGTCATGGAACCTATGACCCAGCAGTCACCCCTTAGTCTGTATGAAGCGGTCAGCTTGAACATACAGTCAGGGTGGACACACTTGATCTTGTACCTTTCCGGGTTTACACGATCCACCTTATAATCAACGGAGTTGAGCATGTGAAATTTTTTGATGGCCCTTATGCATTCCTCTCTATTACGAAAATTGTCCTTCTCTTTTAAATTTTCATCCGACTGCATATACGGTTTGAAAACCAAGTCCGTAGAAGGTTCATCTCCGCCCATGTTGAAGTTTGTCATGTGCGTAGGTGGTGTGTATATTTTGTCGGTAGGAATACTTGGGATGCCATCATCGTCAGAATCGTCGTTCACCATTTCATCAAACTCTAACTCGTTATCTTCTTCTTCATCATCAACTGCATCCACCTCATCTTGCTCATTCTCCAAAGGATCAACCTCCTGTGTCACCGGAGGCTCTACCTCCTGTGTCACCGGAGGCTCTTGAAACAAAATGTACAACTCAATAGAGTCGTTTCCAGAATAGACATGGCTGGAAATCATGTTCTGGAAATCCTCGTCATCTTGAATTTCAACCTTATAAAAAATAACTTGGTTGTTTCCAAAAAAGACTGGACTCTGATAAAATATTTGGGATACCGGGCCTCGTTCAAGTTTGGCCTCCAATCTTTTCTTAAAGTACGAGAAATTTGCTTTCCCATTTAAGAGAAATCGAACATTGTCGGTGTTTCTAAACAAAAACCCAACTGTGGGACACATGTATGTCTCACCGTTGAAATGTGCTTTGACAACAAATTATGGTGAAGAGGCCATTGTGTAGAATTGTTTTAAGGTATGAAGGTTGGAATGTTTTAGGTTTATTGATTGTATGAAGGTATGAATGCTGGAATGTTTGAAGGTTGGATGACTGATTCGAAGGTTGGAAAATTTTACAGTTTATGTGAATGAATGTTATGTTCAACGTAAGGCAAAAAATTTCAATTAAGTGATGCAACCCCCCAAGGCTGCCAATAATATTACATGCATGGGCTTATGCAGCCACCTAGCCTGCCACCCATCAACTCCAATGGCCTTGCATGCAACAAAGAAAGGAATCCCAAAGGTTGTCACGTAGCCTGAGCCAATGCATGTAAAAAGTGACACCTCTTATTCGCCAAATGGGGTGGCGACACCATTCATTTTTGTACTCTTTCGCCAAGTGAGACGGCGCCTCCCTTACTGTCCAATCGTGATACATGCATGGGCTTATGCAGCCACCTAGCCTGGCCCTATTCTGCACACATAAATGTTTTGTGTAAGACTCCACCCATCAACTCCAATGGCCTTGCATGCAACAAAGAAAGGAATCCCAAAGGCTGTCACGTAGCGTGAGCCAATGCATGTAAAAAGTGACACCTCTTATTCGCCAAATGGGGTGGCGACACCATTCATTTTTGTACTCTTTCGCCAAGTGAGACGGCGCCTCCCTTACTGTCCAATCGTGATACATGCATGGGCTTATGCAGCCACCTAGCCTGCCACCTAGCCTGGCCCTATTCTGCACACATAAATGTTTTGTGTAAGACTCCACCCATCAACTCCAATGGCCTTGCATGCAACAAAGAAAGGAATCCCAAAGGCTGTCACGTAGCCTGAGCCAATGCATGTAAAAAGTGACACCTCTTATTCGCCAAATGGGGTGGCGACACCATTCATTTTTGTACTCTTTCGCCAAGTGAGATGGCGCCTCCCTTACTGTCCAATCGTTATACATGCATGGGCTTATGCTGCCACCTAGCCTGCCACCTAGCCTGGCCCTATTCTGCACACATAAATGTTTTGTGTAAGACTCCACCCATCAACTCCAATGGCCTTGCATGCAACAAAGAAAGGAATCCCAAAGGCTGTCACGTAGCCTGAGCCAATGCTGTAAAACATGACACCTCTATTTCGCCAAATGGGGTGGCGACACCATTCATTTTTGTACTCTTTCGCCAAGTGAGATGGCGCCTCCCTTACTGTCCAATCGTGATACATGCATGGGCTGCCACCTAGCCTGCAAGAGTGACACCTTACATTTTTTGTAAATGCATGCATGCATATGTGTAACACCCTAAGCATGCAAATGTGACACATCGCAGGCATGCAACCACTACATCAAACTTATTTGCCTATAAATACATACCTTATGAAACATCTCTCACACCCACACAACTCTCACTCTCTGCTACGAAATATTTCTTAAGTCTATCATACTCTCTATTTCTTCCTAAGTCTTTCATTCTCTCAAGCATTCTGAACAATGGCTCTTCTAACAATGGGAGATACTCACAGAGGCACAAGGGAAAACATTGCTGCATTTGTAAGTCTCTTCTTTGGTTATACATTTTTCATACTTCAAATAACGTGTTGTTCATCTTAATTAATCTTAGTCTTGTTTAATTATGATCTCAGGATACACAAAGATTCAGAATCCGTTCGCACAAATACCTGGCTCCCGACCCATTTATCGTCCCTTATCTGGAATATGCAGGTTTTGGACACGTGATAAAGATCTCCAACTGCACCATTGACTCAAAATTCATTCTTGCAATGTTGGAGAGGTGGAGACCGGAGACCCATACATTTCACCTACCAATAGGTGAATGTACCATCACTCTCGAAGATGTGTACATGCTACTGGGCCTCCCTATCGACGGTAAGGCGGTGAACGGGTCGGTTCAACAACCCAACTCACAGTGTGAAGAACTGTTGGGTAGGGACATGGTAGAAGGTGGTAGAGCAAGAGGGCCGGGAATACTACTCACTGACCTGAAACGACATTATGCTAGTATGGAATTAAATGAAAATTCCTCAGAGAATGACCGAGTAGTAAAAGCCAGAACGTATATTATGATACTTTTTGGTACATTTTTATTTCCCGAAAGTACGGGAAATAGTGTAAATTTCATGTACTTACATTTACTAACAAATTTTGATAAAACTAGAAAATATTGTTGGGGTTCTGCAGTATTAGCCCACCTGTACAGTTCCTTGTGCAAAAACGCAGTCAAGGAAAAATGTACATTTTACGGGTGCGCATTCTTACTACAAGCCTGGGGTTGGTGGAGGATGGAGTCCTTAAACCCCATCAACAACAACACTTTTGGTTTCCCGTACGCAACAAAGTAAGTCATTAAGTTATAGCATTTATAACTATTCTGCTCTTTCAAAAATATATGCTAGAAATAACATGTTTCTCATTTCCTTTAGGTACTGCGTGAGGGGTATGGATTACGGCAAGAATCCCAGATTCAATGTCGCACTCTACCGGAATCTGTTGGATCACTTAGGCCCAGATGACGTACGTCGTAACTTTTAACTTTTGTTCATTTTAATTATTTATACATTACTTTTGCGCTTACCTGATTTAAATTTTATCGCAGTTCGTCTGGAGACCATATTTGGGTTTGGGCCATTCTCCAAATCCAGAGGATGCAGCAACTTGGACTGCAAAGACTGCACTCATTCGGTTCAACATTGTGGAGATGCACCACAGCGACCGTGTGAGGATGCAGTTCGGAATGATCCAAGAGATACCAAGTGATCCAACAGATTTGTCCCCCTGGCATCTAAAAAGGGTCGACGCCTAGTGGGGTCTTACCAACTGGAAAGACTTCGCTCCAGAATGGTGTAAAATGTGGCAAAGGCGTCACCGCTACATCTTGCAATCCCCGGTTTTCCTTACTCAAGGTAACATGCGACACACTGATCAATATATGTCGTGGTACAGGTCGGTTAGTAACCCATATATGTACGTGTCTCATCCGAGGTACTTGGTTGACCCACGCTCACAATGGGCACAACCCTCGATTCCCCACCAACAAACCCAAAATCCATCAACCTCAAACCAACCCCCAAGAAGAAACAGACCAACAAACACACAACCACATTCCCCACCATAACACAACTACAATCAAATGCCGTACTACCAACCACAATCACCGCCAAACTACCAATACCCGGATATGCCTCAAACCCAACCACAATACCAACCCCAATACCAGCAAACCCACATACCCCAGACACAATTTCAGTCTTCCACATATCCCAATATGGCGCCCTCAACATCCAGCCTTAGCCCTGATATGGGAATGTCAGAAGATTATGACCAAGCCGACCAAACCTACCATCAACCACCATATCACCAAACAACCCAACATCCACAATACCAAACACCCCAAGATCCATTTCCTTTCTACCCCCCATACTCAGACGACCAATGCTACCGACCAACCATGGAACCCCACCCACCGCCAACACGACCAAACTTCGAGGGTATGGGTAACCGACTGTACCAGAGCGGATCTTCGAGATATAGAGATCTTACTGATTTTATGGATTCGGATCGCATTGACTTCGCTGGGCCATCGACCTTGCCGCAGCAGGAAACGAGACGACACCCAGCAAGAGAAAGGCGAGGACGGGGATGCGGAACTGGGGGTCATTACCGGGTTCCTGGGGATCACTGATGTATCTTTTTTTTTCCCAGTATTTTTTGTATCCATTTTTTTACTGTTCTTTAAATGTAAAACAGTTGAATGTAATTACTTTTTTAAAAATAAAAAATCCATTTAGTTGATCTCTGTCTAATAGGCAACGCGCAGGAAAGAAAATAAAAAAAAAAATTTTTTCCCTAATTTTCTACATAGGCGCCATCTCACTTGGCTTAGGGCTTTCCCTAAGCACTTAGGCGCCAAGTGAGATGGCGCCTCCCTTAAAAAAAGAGGAGCATGCGCCAAATGAGATGGCTCCTCCTTTGTGGAGCCATCTCAAACATGGTTATTTGCGTAATTTTTTCCGAAACCCGATTATTTGCGAAATATTATTTTAATACTTGGTTATTAATAAAAAAAATTCGACAAATCAAGTCAGAAATTACGCCATCAGGATGTAAGTAATGAGGTTATCAGATATGAACAGATCCCATGGGCAATGTATAGCATTCATAATCACATGTATATATCCTGCATAGACTATCAAATATTCCAAACACAAGAGTAGTGCCAATATAATAAATTGTGTTCAACAAATAAAGTGAAACACAATAGCCTCAAGTCAAGACTGGAAAACTTTTCTCAAAGTACCTCGCACATTCAACAGCCAAGTTAGTATTCCCATAAATTGAATGATGATTCACATAAGGGATGGATGATGACCCCATAATGAAGTGAGAGAACATGATGACAATTATCAAACATTAGACATGATAAACAAAAAGAAATAGGCATATGCACAATTTGGTCAAAAATTAGAGGAATGTTGCTCCTTTCTATCACCATGTTGAGTTGATAATTGAATATCAATCAAGGATCACGGGAGCTTGAGAAGAATACAATCAAAGACCATGAAGGTCAGTAGCAAACACAATTAAATCATGCATAATTAATTCATCATTGCTCACAAGCATAATAGAAGAGGAATCCCACACAATGCATCAAAAGGTTCAATCCTTCAAACATGGGGTATTAAGTGAAATGACTTGAGTTTATGTGGATAACCAAAATCAACATGATAATTAAGTTCCCAATAATAGGCCTCACTCAAGTTCATTGGCCATCAAACAAATTGCAACAAGATATGCAACATTAATTGGGTACCTTCACTTCAAAAATACATAAAAAATAGAAAAGGATTTCAACAATTCAAACCAAAAATTTCTTAGCATCCTTGAAGTGTGTAGAATTCAGAAAGCAAGTCGTAAGTTCATGAATGGTTGAGGATGGGATCAAATGAGGCCCAAAGTTCAAAAATAGTTGGCCAAACTATCAAAACTAGACAAGTTTTCAAAATAATTCATGGAAAAATATCAAACCAAGTCAAATAATTCAAGAAAAATGGTTTTCAGATCCTCAATACATTCATGAACCATAATCAAGACCTAAGTTCCATTGAAAATCCAGGGCATAATGGTTTAGAAAATAAAACTTGCAATGTAAGCTACAAAGCCCTAATTGTTTGAATTTTAATCTCAAATATTAATTAGGTAAGATCAAAATTCAAACAATTCAAACCAAGATCATGCAAACCACAAGGAAACCCTAAATGTTAGGATACATATTTTTTCACATTTTTTGAATTAGGGAAAACTCAAAAATAAAATCAAATTCAAACAATTAATCAATTAAACAAATAACCACATCTCCAAAATAAAATCCTAATCAAAGATCAGAAAAATATCTAACCAAAATTATATTCAAATATTAGAATTAAAAACACACATCCCTTTTTTTTCGGAATTTTCGAATTAAAGGAAATATTAAAATAAAAATCAAACAAACAATTAACAATTAAACTATTATTTAAAGGCAAAAATGAAAACCCTAGCCAAAACTCACAAAAAGGTCAAAATAAAAATATATTCATACTCTATGATTAAAAACAAACTTGCATTAATTTTTTGAGGATTTTTGAATTGAAGGAAGTATTAAAACAAAAATTATGAAACAAATATTTCAAATAAACTTTTGAAATTAAATTTCTAATCAAAAATAGAAAAAAAAATGCTAAACAAAAATCAGAATCAATTTCTAAATTATTTGATGAGTCCAAAACATTTTGTGGAATTTTTAGATCAAAAGAACTATTAAAATAAAAATAATCTTTAAACAAAAAATTATTTAAACTTATGAATTTTAAACCAATCAAAACATTTTTAAAAATTCCAATAAAATTACACAAGATAGTAGAAATTATTTTTGAATTGTGATAATTTTTTCAGAATTTTTTTAAATTGTTTTGATCAAGAAAGAAAAATCAGAATATCAATTAAAATCAAATAATATGAAATGCATTAAAATTTAAATCAAGCCAATCACAGCGCACCACCTCACTTCATCTTCAACCTCCAGCATAGGGTAAAACACGTGCAACACAACAGGTCATGAGCCTATGTTCAGATCCATCAATCATACTCGTTTCTCAACCAAAATCCATGAAATCAAGTGCAAATTAAAGCTAGCATATCATACTACATTATGCAATTTGAATTAATCTCAAAGATCAAGCATGGATCAAGAAATAAAGTCTCAAAAACTGAAAAAACTCACTGCAAACATCAAAGTCATGAACACGATTTCAACAATTCCGCTTGAATCAAAGCTCAAATATACATCAATCCTAGTGATGGGCCAGCTAGCAACTCAATGAACATGATTTACATCATCAATTCAATCTGAAACACATAAATCAAAGTTCAAGAAACTCACATGGATGTGAAAACTGGAAACACGATTCCTTCACTCCAGAAGCAATCTAATGGTGGAGGCTTGATCTCCTTACTTCACTGAAGCTGAATCACCAAGAATTTTGAAGAATGATCCAAGGAGAAGAGAGGTTCGAAGCAATTTGCAAAGATGCTTGGAAATTTTCATATTTGCAATGTAGTGATTATGAGCCTCCCTCTTCATAACTGAGCCTTGATTCTTGTTATATAGCACGAGAGTAAGAGGATAGAAGTGGTATTTGGCAGTCAAAACTGTTGGAGGGCAAGTTTGGTAGTTTTGGCCAGAAATGAAGATGCACATGGAGCCTGCGTTTCACTCGTGCATTTGCTTGCCTTTTGTGCATTTTGTGAGCCAAATAAAGTCAGAAATACATTCTCCAAATGCCAACTCATGATTGTTTGAAATGAAGGAGTGTTGGTGAATTTGCAAAATCGGGCAAGTTTTGTATTTTTTTCATTCAACCAAGTTCATGAAGCACATGGGCAAGAAATGGTGAGTGTAATGGGCCTCATCATGTCACAAATTTCTCATGGGCTTGATTATAAACAAAAGGAATGGCTAAAACTCGAGTTCTCAAGAATTGGCCATTTTGCATACTTGTCAAATTTCAATAAAATGCCTAAAAATTCCAAAGTCCATAACTTGCTCATATTTTTGAATTTGGACACAAATGAGTACAATTTGGAAAGGTATTGAAAAGATCTACAATCCATTAGTTTTGAGTTTTTGCAATTGAATCCATTAAGGTTCTCAAAATTTGACATGAAATTCACTAAATTTGGAAAATGACCTATAATTTTGTGACTTTCAAGCTTTATAACTCTTGACTCTTTGCCAATTTGGACATGAAACTAAAAGGAGATGAAAGATCATCCTCTTATCTTTCCAAGCATACTTCATTTGCATTTTTTTGATCAAAGGTGAGTAAAATATGAATTTTTGAAATTAAGTCCTTATTTTCCAAAATTAGAAACTTTTAGGGTTTCTTCATGAACAAGTTTCAACCCAAACCTCAATCTCTTTGATCCAATGATCAAAATGGACTTGAAATATGAAGAGTGCACCCTTGAATTGATGGGTGGCCAAAAAATCACTTGGTCAATCTTGACTTTGACTGATTTTGACCAAAATGACCATTTTGCCCCTTTGAATCAATTGATCCACTTCCCTTCAAAATTGATGATCAAGATTTCAAACATATGATCTTCCAAATATGTAGAGGCCATGTACAAAGTTTCACTCCAAAACTCTCAAGAAATCTTGATGAAATCCCAAACCCTAGTTTTGGTTAACACCTTAGGAGACTGATGAATCATCTCCAAAACTTCAAATCCTCTGGATATCTTGACCAATTTCTTGTACAAAGACTTTTCAAATACCAAAGAGATGTTGTAGCTTCCAAATCAAGACTTGCTCATGCATCAATAGCCTTGATCAAACAAAACCCTAATTTTGACTGGTGAATCAAAAGAGTGATTTCGCTTGTAATAAAACACAAACTTCAATCCTCTGATGATCCAAACATATGGATAAGATATCTTGAGACATGCAACAACTTGAGCTTGAAAGATTCAGAGGTTTAGATGATAAGATTCTACTTGAGCAACTTGTCAATGCAATCAACCTTCAAAGCTTGAGGAAGACTTGATAACTAAAGTACTTTGATCCCATCACAATGTATGAATGCAATATGATATTCATGATGAAACATAAGCCTAAATTAAGAGGGTCAATTTTGGGGTGCAACAGCTGCCCCTATTCAAATATCTTCAACATGATAAGTGAGAAAAGTGACAACTTTCAAGCGTTCAGAGTTGAAGATGATTGAATACAAAAGAACCCAAAAATTTACACTCTTGAAGAAGAAAGAAAAAAGAAGCAGAAAACCCCAAAGACATGCGTCTGAATGAAGCTATAACACAGGTTGAGACAGAACAAAAATAAAGAAGAGTAGACGCAACTAAACTTCCAGACAAATGTGCCAGGGCAAAACTGGACTTCAAAAAAGGTGAGATAATACTCAAACCACAGAGTATAGGCGAAACTAAGCTCTGGAAAAGAAAACGTAAGCGGGTGAGGAGACGAAACTCTGAGCTCGATCCAAAGCAAAGTGGCTAGAGTGCGTGATTCTAGGAACACTTGCTAATCTCAACTAAGATAGACAGTATGAAGGAACTGAAAGAATCCCAGAAAAGAGGGACAAAAGTGAGATGAAACTCGACTCAATAACCAGTTAGACGAAACTAAACTAGATGAGTACCAGGACGAAACTGGATTTCACGCACGGGTAACAAGGAGAAACTCGACCCATAGCAAAGTGATGATAGTGTATGTTTCTCAGAGCACCTGCTGGTCTCAGATCAGTGGATAAACAGTGGTGAAAACTGATAGAAGAATCCAAGGAACAAAAGAGACTGATTTCAAACCAGGGACGCAGTACGAACACTGCACTCGGTAAACAAACACCGTCAAAGGGTTCAAGGTATGAAAGCAAAAACAAGATGAAACTCGACTCAATAACTAGTTAGACTAAACTAGATGAGTACCAGGACAAAACTGGATTTCATGTACAGGCGACGAGGCGAAACTCGACCCAAAGCAAGAGTGATGAGAGCACACGTTTCTTAGAGTACCTGCTGGTCTCAACTCAATGGATAAACAGTGACGAAAACTGATAGAAGAATCCAAGGAATAGAAGAGACAGATTTCAAACCAGGGACGCAGTATGAACACTGCACTCGGTAAACGAACACCGTCATAGGGTCCAAGGTATGAAAGCAAAAACGAGACGAAACTCGACTGAATAACTAGTTAGGCAAAACTAAACTAGATGAGTACCAGGATGAAACTGGATTTCAAGCGTAAGGTGAGGAGACAAAACTATGAGCTCAACCCAAAGCAAGGGAATTAGGGCGTACACCTAAAAACCTGCTGAAAGCGAATATCAGGACGAAATTGGTATTCGAAAGGTGCATCAATAAACATTGGAATGAACTGGAGAGGGTAGTGAAGACTAAACTCGAGAAGACCGCGCCAGGGCGAAACTGAACTACAGTCAAGAGTAGACACTCAAACAAACAAATGATTTATGTCAAAAGGATATTGGTATGGGGAGGAAACTGAGATAATGAGGACGAAGACCTCGCTGGGGATTTAATCCGAAGTATTAGCAAATTCACTGGGGATAACAGAAACAATAATGGCTTATTTTCCGATGCATGTTTGAATTCTTTTTATATAGCGCAATGCTCCATATAATGGAAATGCTACACGTTTTAGTAGATGCAATGTAATGATGCATGTTTAAAAGTTCCACTGAGGAATGGCTAATTGAGAAGCCAATAACCAAGAAGTCAGGATCTGACATGACTTGCAAAAATAAATTGCAAAATCCAAATGAGAGGAGGAAATATGGGGAACTGCTAGAGAGGGAACCTCAAAGAGATGAAGCTTTGCAGGGAATAAAAACCGAGCAACCAGTAGAAACGAGCCACAAACATTGAGAGGAGCTACAAAAATAAATTGCAAACTCCTAGAGGAGATCAGATCGACATTGTAGCTTCTGGAGAGGGACGTTATCCGAAGATCAGATATTTGAGAGAGAAGATCGGGGCAAGACTGTAATCTATGGAAAAGATAATGTGCGACCGTGTTGAGGATGACACCAAGACAACAAACCCTATGTGAGAGGTGTAAACCTTTGCTGGGGGAACAAAGCTTTGCCGAGGAGACGGGACTTCACCGGGGAGACAGAACTCTGTTAAAGATTTTATTGGGGAGATATTTCTGAATGCAACCATTGGATGGATCATGCAGATAGTTACCAGTACCGACTTTACTGGGGATAAGGAAAGATCTTAACATAAGGATGCCCCAGTCAACAAAACGGCTAGGAAATGAGAGGTCATGGTGAGGGATATCTGTTGGCAACTCTGTTGGGGGTATGCGATATCCTCAAATCCGGAGTCTCAGAAATGAAGCCTTTAAAAGGAGATTCCTGGGGCAACAAAACTTCGCTGCAGAAACAAAACTTCACTGGGGATAGGTAAAGTCCTATTCATACATGAGATCTGTCATACAGAAGAAAACTAAATTTCCTTCATAACAATCATTAAGCTCTTTGCAGGTGTTCAATGTGTAAACTCTTTTTTGATGTCAGACAAATGTTTTGCATGCAGGAAGATATTTATTTTGGGAATGACATACCTGATGCGACGATTATTTAAGCCTGGAAGTTTAAAACCTTAACAAAGTGTCGCATCTCTATTGTGAATGAATCACTTGCTAGAGTGCAAAAATTTCAAAAACTTTTCTTCCCCATTCTCTTTTTTTCAAAAAAACGAGTCAAGATGCGGATGATAAGATACTAACATGGATATGCAACACATATTTGGGAGTTTAGGAAAAGCTATCCTGTTGTAGTATGCTTTCGAGTTAAAACCTTGTTTCGGTTAGGACTTTTAAAGGTTGTAACGTGGCTTGGTTCGAGGTTTTTAGAAAAAAGTTTTTCAAGGCTCAAGTTATTTGGTGCCCACCCCCTTCGTGATGTTCTCCTGTCCTGGGTTCAGCTGACTTATCACAAACATTCATCTTTCAAAAGGATTTACAATGGTTGAGTAATCACGACAAATTCTCCAACATGATTGTCACTTAACTTTTGTTGCTTTTGTTTTTGATATTATTGTTCCTCTTCTTTTAATGAAAATTTTATTGAATAATCTCTCTTTTTTTTTGCCTTTTAGGTTCACTTTTTCCTGGACAAAATCTTTTGAATTTCAAATTTGGGAGTCCAGCGGGACGCCCTAACTTTTGCCTAAGCGACTTGTTTTCAAGTTTCGACTTAGCGGGGCTTTTTGTTTCTTTCTTATTCATGCTTTCCACTTCGAAAAAGTCAATGTGACTTTAGATCTTTAAACTTTTTCTTTCTTTCTCTCTTTTTTTTGCAGAAAACAAATGCCTCATTCCTTGGTCGGCGAGGGATAGCCATTATTGTATCGATTCAATCTCGACCTCAGAACTTTGTGAGGAAATGAACATCGTCGTTTAGACATTTTTTTCTGATCTCATGATGCGAAAAGATAAAATGTAGTGATCCTCAGATGGGACATTCCTTCTGAAATTTGGATGGTTGGTCAAATTAAACTGAACATCTACCCTGCCCCCGGTTAAAAAACAAGGTTTTTTTTAACATAAAAGAAACTCTTACTTCGAAGGCTCAGAGGGGTCGAGGGTCTAACTCCCTTATATCTCCGGTGTTTGGGGATTGAAACAATGCTTGTACATCGTCAACAGGGTTCTACTTAAAAGCATACCATTACAGTCATCGGTTTTAGCTAAACTCCTTCCTCCAAACTCTTGGCTAAGCAAAAGAGTTGGCACAGTTGGTATCAAAATGCCCGAAAAATCGATTAAAGAGTGATACTGGATGGATTAAGTAAAATGAAACAATTTCTTCAATGCAAAAATATTCAACACAACAAGACTGACATTCGGACATAAACAAAATCCTATATGCAGACAATGCTAAAACAATCAATCAAGATAACACATGAAATTGCGGCAAAGAAACATAATAAAATCCATTATGGGGAAGAAATATCTCCAACTAGGTTCGTCGATCTCGCTGACCTGCCGTAATCTTGATATTATCCTGACCCATGACCTTCGCCAATAGCACGGAGCTGTGAAACAAAATGGCAAGGCATCCACCAGTGAAGTGAATGAGAATCCTATCAATCAGAGAAACAAACATGCCCCTTGCACAATAGTAGTTGTGTTTTTTATCCGTATTTAAAGCGATCAGCTAACCATGACTTAGATTACCATTTCCGTGTAAGGCCCACGAAGTTTATATGCACATGCTTATCAAAAATACTGGACGTTTTTGCAAACAAAAATAGTAAAAAGGGAGAAAAGAAACATATACGTATACTTGAAAGAAGATATTCTATTGATTTTGAGAAATCAGCCTGTGAAAAAGGCATTTACATTTGTAAGCAAGTAATTACAAAATCAAAGCAAACAAGTGTTTACAAATGGCAATGTGAATATGAATATCCATCAAGTCCCGACTCTACTATGACTCTTATGTCTCTCACACTTTCATCTTCCTGCTTTTAGACAGCTCATTCATGGATTAGCTTCAAGCTTATGCCAGGTGATGGAACGAAGGAAAGAAACAAAGGATCTCGTGCTGAGCATAGTCATTTACTTTAAGTCCCTAACTTTTGCCTGAATCACCCTTTCGGGTTTTCGATTCACCAGGACACCCTCTTTTTGCCTAAACCGCCCTTTCGGGTTTTCAGTTTAGCGGGTTTTTATTATTATTATTTTTTATGCAAAGTATTTTTTAACTACGTTAGCATTTACAGGGAGAGGGAAGTACTCTCCATCCATAGTCGTGAGCATCATCGCTCCTCCAGAGAAAACTTTTCTGACCACGAAAGGACCTTCATAAGTTGGAACCCACTTGCCCCTGGGATCTCCCTGGGGGAGAATTATCCTTTTTAGCACAAGGTCACATAGCTTGTAACACTGAGGTCGTACCCTCTTATCAAAAGCTTTCCTCATCCTTTGCTGATATACCTGACCATGACATACAGTCGTCAACCTCTTTTCGTCAATAAGTTCCAACTGATCCAGTCGATTCTGTACCCATTCACTTTCATCTAGCTCAACATCTCTCATGATCCTAAGAGAAGGAATCTCGACTTCTACCGGCAGCACTTCTTACATGCTATAAACCAATGAAAACGGGGTTGCCCCAGTCAAAGTATGCACAGTGGTGCGATAACCATGCAAAGCGAAAGGTAGCATCTCATGCCAATCTTTATAGGTTACAACCATTTTCGATATAATCTTCTTGATATTCTTATTGGCCGCTTCGACAGCACCGTTCATCTTTGGTCGGTATGGGGAAGAGTTATGATGCTTGATTTTGAAGGACTCACAAAGCTCCTTCATCATTTTGTTGTTCAAATTAGACCCATTATGGTAATGATCTTTTCAGGCACTCCGTAGTGACAGATAATGTTGTGCTTAATGAACCGAGTTACCACCTGCTTGGTGACATTGGCATAGGATGCAGCTTCGACCCATTTTGTAAAATAATCGATGGAAACCAGAATGAAACGGTGTTCGTTGGATGCAGTCGGTTCAATTTTGCCGATCATATCAATTCCCCACATCATAAACGACCAAGGGGAAGTCAAGACATTCAAAGGTACTGGCGGCACATGCACTTTATCAGCATAGACTTGACATTTGTGGCAAACCCGTGCATGATTATAACATTAAGTCTCTATGGTGGACCAATAATAACCTGCTCGTAAAATCTTTTTAACCATAGTATGCCCGTTGGAATGGGTCCCGAAATCACCATCATGTATCTCCTCAATGATTCTAGCTGCTTCTTTCTTGTCAACACATCTGAGCAGTAAACTGTCATGATGCCTTCTATATAACACACTGTCACTGAGAAAGAACTTGGCTGAAAATCTTCTCAAGAACTTCTTATCTGTGACGGATGCCTCTTCAGGGTACTCTTGTGTTTCAAGATATCGTTTAACATCATAAAACCAAGGATTACCATCTGATTCCAAACTGGCCTCAAAACAGAAAGCTGGCTCACTCAAACTTATGATGGTAATGGAAGGTGCCTCATTAGCCCACATAACCTTGAATATAGAGGACAAACTTGCCAGTGCATCAGCTAGATTGTTTTCTTCTCTGGGAATGTGTTCAAACGTGATCTCTTTGAAGTACGGAATCATCTTTATAACATGCTCACGATAGGGAATTAGGTTCTGATGGCGAGTCTCCCAATCTCCATTAATCTGGCTGATAACAAGATTGGAATCCCCGTAAACTTTCAAAAATTTGATGCACAGGTCGATCTCCGCTTCAATGCCATAAATGTAAGCCTCATATTCGGCCATGTTGTTAGTGCAATCGAAACAAATACGAGCCGTGAAAGGAATGTGGTATCCTTCAGGGGAAGTGATAACAGCTCCGACGTTGTTGCCCATGGAATTAGAGGAACCATCAAAAACAAGTGTCCAACGTGATCCCGGCTCGGGTCCTTCGTCTGGGTCCGGCATATTACAATCCCGAATATACACAATTTCCTCATCTGGAAAATCAAACTTCATCGGTTCATAATCGTTCAAGGGCTGATGAGCAAGATGGTCGGCCAGTACACTACCCTTAATTGCTTTTTGAGTAGTGTATTGGATATCATATTCGGTGAGTATCATCTGCCAACGGGCTACCCTGCCTGTAAGAGCTGGCTTCTCAAAAATGTACTTGATTGGGTCCATTTTGGATATCAAGTAGGTGGTGTGAGTTAACATGTATTGCCTCAAACGTTTGGCGGCCCAGGCAAGTGCACAACAAGTCTTTTCTAGCAATGAGTAACTCGACTCACATTCCGTAAACTTCTTACTAAAGTAGTAAATAGCTTGCTCTTTCTTCCCTGTCTCGTCGTGCTGATCGAGGACACAACCCATTGAGCTCTCCAACACAGTTAGATACATGATTAGTGGCCTTCCTTCCACTGGAGGCATGAGTATCAGAGGTTCCTGCAAATACTCCTTTATTTTGTCAAAGGCATTCTGACAATCCTCATTCCATTTCACTGTCTGACTTTTCTTCAACAACTTGAACAAAGGTTCACAGGTGGCTGTGAGATAAGAAATAAATCTAGAAATGTAGTTTAACCTTCCCAAGAAACCACATACTTCCTTCTCTGTCCTTGGTTCAGGAATTTCCTGTATCGCTTTTACCTTGGCCGGGTCCACCTCGATACCCTTTTCACTTACAATAAAACCCAACAGCTTGCCGGATCTCACCCCGAAGGTGCACTTATTCGGGTTTAACCTCAGTAAGAACTGCCTCAGTCTCTTGAACAATTTTTCCAGATGAACAAGATGTTCCTCTTTCGTGTCAAACTTAGCAATTATATCGTCCACATAAACCTCAATCTCTTTGTGAATCAAATCATGAAAGAGAGTGACCATGGCGCGCTAATATGTTTCCCCGGCATTTTTCAAACCAAACAGCATCACTTTATAACAGAAAGTTCCCCAAGGCGTGATAAATGTTGTCTTCTCCATATCCTCCAGAGCCATCTTAATTTGATTGTAACCCTAAAAACCATCCATAAATGAAAACACTTTGGAATGAGCAGTATTATCGACCATTACATTAATATGCGGAAGAGGGAAATCATCTTTAGGGTTGGCCCTGTTCAAATCCCTATAATCCACGCACATCCTGACCTTACCATCCTTCTTGGGCACGGGCACAATATTTGCAATCCATGGCGGATAATTGATGACTTTTAAGAAATTCGCTTCCAACTGCTTCTGGACCTCCTCCTTGATCTTCTTGGACATCTCATGATGAGTTCTTTGGAGCTTTTGCTTGACAAGAGAACAACCTTCTTTGAGCGGTAGTCGATGCACCACTATGTTTGTGTCCAACCCAGGCATATCCTCATAAGACCAAGCAAAGATATCAGAATACTCACGGAGTAGCTCAATCAATCTGACCTTTATACTTTCTTCGAGATCTGCCCCTATCCTGACTTCTCTTCTTACCTCTTTTGTGCCAATATTCACCACCTCAATCGAATCTTGATTCGGCTGGATAACCTTCTCCTCTTGTTTTAACAATCTTGCTAATTCCTCAGGAAGATCATAATCCTCATATGCCTCTTCTTCAGCTTGATAAATATGAGTATCAAAGTCATAATGAGCCATAGCAGAGTCGTTATCAATATAATTGGTGGTGGAAGTGCATCTGCATGAATGACATTTTGGCGTTTTTTAGTGACAGTGTGTGAAAAGAGAAACATTGCCATTTAAATAAAAAGAAAAGGAGCAAAATTTTGAATGCAAAAAAGTCCTTTATTTCATGATAAACTTTTGAAAATAAACATGGTGGCCCTACACAAATGATCCACTACGCCTTGGGTAGAGTGTGGGAATTATGATATGATAATAAAAGAAAACAAGAAAATTACTCCTCAGCGCTTGAAACTTAGATAACATCCACAGAAGTCCAATTGTTGAGTGTCTGGCCTGGAATACTCGGACGAATCCAATCTTCGATATTGTAGCCAGCAACCCTATCGTCGCCAACTGCATTGACGTGTCCTTCTTGAGTAGCACAAGGACGGGAAAACTTCACAGGAGTAGATAAACTAGATGCTCTGGGAATTGCACTATGCTGACCTGGGCTAAAACCGAGAACAAATTTGTTAAATTTTGGGGTAACGTCTAGCACCTGACCCCAACCTTCAGGGTTACCATTTTCCACCATAGCTCTCGCATCCTTGAGAGAAGACATAACAGTTTCAGGTTTCCTTTTCTGCTCTGGAGGAGGAAAATTGACAACATGAACTGTCTCAAACGCCTGAAACAGCGTTTCGTGTATCTCGCCTTCAACTTCAACATAGAGGAATGATTTCAAATGTTTCACGATGTACTCTTCCTTGCCGCACATAGTTATCACTTTTCCCTCTACAGGATACTTGAGTTTCTTATGAAGAGTAGAAGTGATTGCCCCTGCTCTATGAATCCACAGACGCCCTAATAAACAACAATACGCTGGCTGTATATCCATCAAAAAAAATGTATTCGTGAAGGTACGAGGACCAACCTTGATTGGTAACTCCACTTCCCCAAACACTGACCTTTGAGACCCATCAAACGCCTTTACCATCAAATCACTAGGGCGCAGTTCCAGTCCAGAATAATCAATCTTCATCAATGCTGACTTCGGTAGTACATTCAAGGACGATCCTGTGTCCACCAAAACCCGGGATAAAGTAGTGCCCCTGCACTCCATTGAAATATGCAAAACTTTGTTATGGTCTGGCCCTTCCGGAGGAAGATCAAAATCTATGAAGCCCAGACCGTTCCCGGCAGATATGTTAGCACAAACAATCTCAAACTGATTGACTGTTATCTCATATGGCACGAACGCATTCTTTAACAAATTCATGAAGCATTTCTGTGAGGTTCTGAATAAATCAACAGAGACAAGATAGACATCTTAGAAGGAGTATGGCTCAGATGATCAATTATGCTATAATCACTCTTTCTGATTATTCGCATTAACTCTTCAACCTCATCAGGGACTGAGGAAGCTTCTGGTATCGGAATCGGTTGAGTCACATTGGCTGGCGTAACCCTTGGATTACCAATTATCGCCTGTTGTTTTCCTTTTTCTCTTGCAGAAGCATCTGCCGCATCTTGCACATTGGAAGGACCAAATACTCTCCCGCTTCTAGTCATTCGACCCACACCAGAAAAGTTATGAACTTCCTCTTCATTACCTTCAGCACGTTCTTCCTCAGACGAATGAGTACATACCTCCTGCTTCACCCCATGGTAATAAACATCGGCACCATAATGCCATGGGATGGCCTTCTCACTGGTATACGACATGGGACCAGGTATCGTAATCATCATTGGAGGTGCCCTATATGGGGTAGGAATGCGCACAGAGGTGTAAGGAATAGATACCACAGCAACATCTTCTTCGGTAACCTTACGGTAGCTCGGTTTTCTATCGAACTACAGGGAACCCTCCTTTATCAACAAATGGATACTGGATTTTAAATCATCACAGCCCTTTGGTTGCTCTCTACACTTAGCACACTCTGAAGTACAACCCGGGAAAATAGAATTGTCAAGCAAATACCTCTTAACATACCATAACGGAGTAGTTACTTGTTCCACATTCATGATTAAATTCAACACTTCACCATTATCATCAATCATATTAACAACACCCCCTTCATGCCTAGGCATTGGGTTCTGAGTAACATTCGGACCAGTCACTAGAGTAAACTCAATTGCCTTAGCATCCAACAAGTCTTGTATTTTGCATATAGCATCATAGTTAGGAGGAAGTCTTGCGGGGGGTGGTGGCATATTTCTCAAACCGATCAACTTAAAATCGAGCAAATGGTGGAATGCTTCAGTAAGAGATACCGGCAAAGGATCGAATTTTCTCAATTGTCTCTGCTATTGATTATTATACTGACGGGGAGCATCTTGTTGTCTTTGTTGTTGAGGCACTATGTTCGGTCTCTGCTGCGAAGGAGCATTAACAGGAATAGAAACATCATTGATTTGTTGGTGCTGACGATCCTCTCTTCTTCATCTATGAGAGTAAACCGCATTTGCATCGCCTTCCATCTTCTTAGGGTAAGTGTTGAGTGGTTTCTTACTGCCCCGTGATGAGCCGCTAGAACCTCCAATCTGAATTTTCCCCAATTTTAAACCTACCTCAATTCTTTCACCAGCCATAACCAAGTCTGCAAATCCTGCCGAAGTACTTCCTATCATGTGCTCATAGAATGGCCCTTGCAGGGTACTCATAAACATATCAATGAGTTCTCTCTCCATGAGTGGAGGTTGAACCCTCGCAGCCAACTCACGCCATTTCTAAGCCTATTCCTTGAAAGATTCTCTTGGTCCCTGTGACAAATTCTGTAACTGAGTGCGATTAGGCGCCATATCCACATTGTATTGATAATGTTTGACAAAATCCCGAGCAAGATCATTCCAGCAATGAATATGGGTTTTCTCCAACTTCATATACCACTCTAGGGATGCCCCAGATAGGCTATCCTGGAAAAAGTGAATCAAAAGCCCCTGATCCTCAGTATGTACCGACATCTTTCAGAAATAAGCAGTTGCATGAGTAACAGGACATGACGTTCCGTTGTACTTTTCAAATACAAGAGGCTTGAAATTTGGAGGAACTTTCACCCCAGACACCAACCCGAGATCATTAGCATCCATACCAAGGACTCCTTGCCCTTCCACAGCCTTCAAACATTCTTCCAACAACCGATACTTCCTATCCTCAACTTGAACTTCCGGCTCTGAACTCCGAACAGAAAACTGATCTTCATCCTGGTCAAAGTCATAATCCTGCTCCTGATAGTTCCTTACACCGCCCTGATTATCTCTTCTGTTCCCCACAAGACGAGGTCCCGGAGATGGGGAAAACTACCCTACTTTGTGCACAAAAGAGTTTTCGGGCATCCCGTGAAAATTTCCAGCAGGATGATCTTGTACATCCCCCAATCCTACACAAATGTCCTGATAGAGCCCTTGATTTCCACCATCCCCTAGATAGAAGCGCTGGTTGTTGACAATGGCAGCCAGTTCCTCCTATCGATGATTCACATTGGTGATGACCGATGAGTAGTCGTCTTGAATTTTGAACAAGAAAAGCAGAAGAATAAGAATACCGTCTTGAGATAACCTCTAATGTTATGAAATGCATGATGTGCATGATATGTTTGTCACTTCCGGTATTCAAGAGTCCTTTTATTCATCAATCACGGCGTGCAACCAAAGATCAAACATACAATCAAAGGAAAAAAAGGAAAATAAGACAAACATTTCAATTATTTACAAACAAAAGAAACGATGTTCGAGTGACTTCGGACATTTAAGAGTGTAATGATAAACAACAAAATACGTGTTTCAAAGTAAACTTAACAAAAACTGAATAATAAAAACAAACAATGGTCCCTTCCAACAATTCTGGGGGTGACCAAATACACCAAAGGTAAGTAACAAAAACTAAATCTCCGGAACAAGAAACGCTTCAAGGTGTTGACAATACTCTTCAAGCCTGGCTTTCTCCTTCAAAAGTTATGATGCGACTACTTTACTTTCTTGAAACCGATCTTCTGCGACACGCCTCTGGGCTACTTCCTTCTTAAGCTGAGTATCTTTGTCTTTGATTTGTTTCTCCAAGTTTTGAATCTTCTTCCTGTAGCTATTCTCAGATGCCTGAAGCTTCTGGCACTCTTGTTGGGTCTTACTCAACTCTTCTTCCATTTCAGCGTGAGATCTCTTCCTAAAACTGGTTGTATCAGAAGTTTCCCCTTGAGCTTCTTTGAGTTTGCAAGCTAAGTCGGCCATTTCTTGATCTACCCAATAAAGTTTCATCCCTGCCTCATGGTCTTTTACACGAAGTTGAATGTTCTCAACATGAATCTGGGTGAACACCTCGGTAGGCATCGTGTTACTCGGAACAGTAAGAGGTTGCTCACATATAGGAGCCGACCTTGCAAATGGTAACCGTAAAATCTTAACCCTGGCTCTAATCCATTCCAAGTAAGGGACCCTAGAAATAGGAACCTTCTTGCCCAAAGTAGTTCTATCCTTCTTGTGAATTCTCTTCCAAGCACTTGTCACTCTTTTCAACATCTCAGGATCACTTCCTCTAACAAAATACACTGATTCAGACACCTCCTCAACCTTTGGCGGTCCATCCACTGCATATCCCAATTGACGATAAGCAAGCACAGGATTATAGTTGATACACCCCTTGGTTCCTATGAGGGGAACATTATGGAAATCTCCGCAGCTAGTGATAATACTTCGTACTTCCCCCATGTCATAATTCCACCGGATATCAAATGAAGTAAGGTTGACAAGTCTTGATGACCATCGGAGAGAATGCTTGGTATCCACGAAAGGGCCACTTACCGGTAGGTGCAACCTAAACCATTGATACAACATTGAATGACATAAACTTACATTACCTCCTTTTTCATGCCTGAAACGAATGGTGTAAAGAGTATCTACCAAGAGTGTCGGTACCGGGTTCTTATTTCTAAAAACACAAATAGTCGTCAAATCCACAAAATTTCTCTTGTGAGGAAAGAGGACGATCCCGTATATCATGAGAGCAAGAAAAGTGCTAAAGTCACTCCAATTCCCTTTCTTTGCCCAGTCTTCAGCTTTCTTCACTAAGAAATCCAAATAAAACCCTGTAGTACCCTCACTTGATTTCCATTTGTCTTTCATCTCTTTCCAACTCAAATGAAGAATTTCAGCAATAACTTCGAACTTCTGCTTCTCCGGCACTTGGACAAAAGGAACTTCATCGGACAACTTGATATTAAGTAGGTAGGCGTAATCTTCTAGTGTGGGAACCATTTGATAATCTTGAAAAGTAAAACACCATAATTCCTTGTCATAGAACTGGAAGAGGGTGATCAAAGACATTGAGTCAACTGGGGTATTAAGGATTAGTAACAAATTGCCATAATTTTTGTTGAAATTATTCAGAACATCACCCTTCAGATAAGAACTCAACCTCTTCAATTCAGACACATCAATAGTAGGAATCTGATAAGCGAAAGTATGCCTGGTGGGCTCTTTAACATGAACTGAATCAAACTCATCTGACGGGAGGCCAGCCATTTCTGATGAAAAGAAGACTCTCGAATGTCCCTGGAAGATGACATGCACATGCTAGTTATTTTTTATACATCATTTTTTTAAGAAATAAATATGCTATGATGCAACATGAAAGGATCAAAGTTTAACACTAGATCATGGTTGGACCATTACAGAACAGCACCACTCAAGATCAAAAGAAAATCCCAAAGCTTCACAACTAACATGGGAACCTGAGTCACCTTCGCAACACGAAGTCACCAACAGTACTTGTACCTGTAAGAAAAGTTTTCCCGCCCCTCTCACGGGTGTAGTCTAGGTCAAGGTAAGGTTTAAAGCCAAATCAGAGTACAAGAGCTCGAATGTCGGTATCATCATACGATAACACCTATCCGAACTACCTCTGAAGTCATGGGTCTCATGGTCAAGTCTACAAAGCATCCGCCTCATAGCTTCCATGGCCACTCTATTCCTAGTTCCTATGAAATTAGCTCATAGCCTGGGTACGGGGCCTTTTACCTCATGGAACAACCCACCCACCAAGAAATCCATAATCCAAATAGTCTAGCCAAATCCAGTATGCAAAAAGTAAAGCGCGCATAGGATGCAATGCAAACAGATAAATATGCAAAGCGGTAAAATAAACACCCAAAAAGAAAACAAACAAGAGCTAGGATCAACTTCGGGATGGACCAGCAAAAGGTCAATCTATCCCCAGTGAAGTCGCCAGCGGAAACCACCCGGCCGAACCTGTCATCTGGATGTAATGAAACATCAATGAAGTCGCCATCGAACGTCTTTTATCCCGCCGAGAGGGAAAGGTAGACATCAAGAAAACCTGAAAATGGGAGAAATCACAGTCTTTCAACCGAGAGATCGGGTAAGGAAGTCTGTTACACGAGGGCAAGGTATTAGAACCCCACACACCCATAGTACTCTACAGTATCCACTCTTGTTGTCTAATCTAATGGGTGTGGTCAAAACCTATGTCTATGGCTTAAAAACTGAAAAGGGAATGCATGCGAAAGAAAAAGAAAACAATGTAGGGAAAATTAAAGTTGTGCTCGGTTGGGCCTTACCCCTTTGCATTTGTATCCCTTTTAAGGAATCAGAGCAGCCGTAGTTCGGCTTACATATTTTGGTTGGTTTGTGTTTTTTAGTTAAGACAACAAAAACAGTCAAGATGGTAAAACATCAAATGAAACAACAAACAAATGAGATAGTAAAACATCGGCTAAATAATAACAAAGTAACATGTCAAAGATGGCGAAACATCAAATGATAAAACATCACACCTAACAATGACATTGAGAGTCAAAGTAGGATAACCAACATATGCGATGGCGAAACATCGGCTTCAAACAAGTATGCGATGGCGAAACATCGGCTAAAAGGTAGTAAGGTATCATGGCAAAGATGGTGAAACATCAATAAACCGGATGACAAAACATCACACCTAACAATGATATTGAAAATCAAAGTAGGATAACAAACATATGTGATGGCGAAACAACGGCTTCAAACAAGTGTGTGATGGAAAAACATCGGCTACAAGGTAGTAAAGCGTCATGGCAGAGATGGGAAAACATCAATAAATCAGATGACGAAACATCACACCTAAAAATGATATTGAGAATCAAAGTAGGATAACAAACATGTGCGATGGCGAAACATCGGCTTTAAACAAGTGTGTGATGGTAAAACATCGGCTACAAGGTAGTAAAGTATCATGGTAGAGATGGTAAAACATCAACAAATCGGATGACAAAACATCACACCTAACAATGATATTGAGAATCAAAGTAGAATAATAAACATGTGCGATGGCGAAACATCGGCTTCAAAAGAGTGTGTGATGGCAAAACATCGGCTACAAGGTTTAAAAACAAAGCCAAGAGGCGCACAAACAAATAAGATTGATTTGTATCTTTTACCTTGAAGAAGGGTTTGAGTTTATTAGAGGTTTTTTATGATTTTCCAAGAAAACAATTTTTGTTTTAAGATGCAAAATGCAAAGAAAGGAAAAACAACTAAGGGAAACTAGCCTAGCACTATCCCTAGTGTTATCATACAATGGTTGACCCTAAGGTTTAGGATAATGGAAATCCTACCCTATGCTAGCATACATGGATTCCTACCTTAATTAACATGTTAAAGGAAGCTTAACAAAACTATCCTATAGGGAACATGCAATGAGAGCGAAGTCATGATATCAATTTCTAAATTGAGTGACTCATTGATTAACAATTAAAGAAGAAAAACAATAAACATCCTATAGGGAACATGCATTGAGAGCGAAGTCGTGATCTCAATTTCTAAATTGAGTGACTCATCGATCAACAATTAAAGAAGAAAAAATATAAACATCCTATAGGGAACATGCATTGAGAGAGAAGTCGTGATCTCAATTTCTAAATTGAGTGACTCATCGATCAACAAGTTAAAGAAACAAACATAACACATGCATTAAATAAAAACAGAGGGCCTCCTGACATATATCAGCAATAGAGGTCCCATCATGCAACATAGAACTATGCAAATAGAAGAAAGGAAATAGTGCAATACCAAACGGATAATTATCTGTAGCAACTGAGCAAGAATAAAAGAAACCCAGAGAACTTCAAGCAAACTGGCATCAGCTGACAAATCAAGTCAGAAATTACGCCATCAGGATGTAAGTAATGAGGTTATCAGATATGAACAGATCCCATGGGAAATGTATAGCATTCATAATCACATGTATATATCCTGCATAGACTATCAAATATGCAAAACACAAGAGTAGTGCCAATATAATAAATTGTGTTCCACAAATAAAGTGAAACACAATAGCCTCAAGTCAAGATTGGAAAACTTTTCTCAAAGTACCTCGCACATTCAACAGCCAAGTTAGTATTCCCATAAATTGAATGATGATTCACATAAGGGATGGATGATGAACCCATAATGAAGTGAGAGAACATGATGACAATTATCAAACATTAGACATGATAAACAAAAAGAAATAGGCATATGCACAATTTGGTCAAAAATTAGAGGAATGTTGCTCCTTTCTATCACCATGTTGAGTTGATAATTGAATATCAATCAAGGATCACGGGAGCTTGAGAAGAATACAATCAAAGACCATGAAGGTCAGTAGCAAACACAATTAAATCATGCATAATTAATTCATCACTGCTCACAAGCATAATAGAAGAGGAATCCCACACAATGCATCAAAAGGTTCAATCCTTCAAACATGGGGTATTAACTGAAATGACTTGAGTTTATGTGGATAACCAAAATCAACATGATAATTAAGTTCCCAATAATAGGCCTCACTCAAGTTCATTGGCCATCAAACAAATTGCAACAAGATATGCAACATTAATTGGGTACCTTCACTTCAAAAATACATAAAAAATAGAAAAGGATTTCAACAATTCAAACCAAAAATTTCTTAGCATCCTTGAAGTGTGTAGAATTCAGAAAGCAAGTCGTAAGTTCATGAATGGTTGAGGATGGGATCAAATGAGGCCCAAAGTTCAAAAATAGTTGGCCAAACTATCAAAACTAGACAAGTTTTCAAAATAATTCATGGAAAAATATCAAACCAAGTCAAATAATTCAAGAAAAATGGTTTTCAGATCCTCAATACATTCATGAACCATAATCAAGACCTAAGTTCCATTGAAAATCCAGGGCATGATGGTTTTAAAAATGAAACTTGCAATGTAAGCTACAAAACCCTAATTGTTTGAATTTTAATCTCAAATATTAATTAGGTAAGATCAAAATTCAAACAATTCAAACCAAGATCATGCAAACCACAAGGAAACCCTAAATGTCAAGATACATTTTTTTTTACATTTTTTGAATTAGGGAAAAGTCAAAAATAATATCAAATTCAAACAATTAATTAATTAAACAAATAACCACATCTCCAAAATAAAATCCTAATCAAAGATCGGAAAAATATCTAACCAAAATTATATTCAAATATTAGAATTAAAAACACACATCCCTGATTTTTTGTGGAATTTTTGAATTAAAGGAAATATTAAAATAAAAATCAAACAAACAATTAACAATTAAACTATTATTTAAAGGCAAAAATGCAAACCCTAGCCAAAAGTCACAAAAAGGTCAAAATAAAAATATATTCAGACTCTATGATTAAAACAAACTTGCATAAATTTTTTGAGGATTTTTGAATTGAAGGAAGTATTAAAACAAAAATTATGAAACAAATATTTCAAATAAACTTTTGAAATTAAATTTCTAATAAAAAATAGAAGAAAATGCTAAACAAAAATCTGAATCAATTTCTAAATTATTTTATGAGTCCAGGCTCAGCTATTCTGGGATAATTTGGATTTTTAGGCTTTTGAAGATATCTTGGCTCTCCTTATCTATGGGTTCGTCCTCTTCCCGAATCCAGATTCCTTTATAGATGTGAATGCTGTCAAGATTTTCCTTTCTTGCTATCATGTGCCTACTCTACTGGGTGATATCTTGCATGCCCTCTACACTCGTACTGTGCAAAGAAGAGGGACTCTTAAGTGTTGCATGATGTTGCTGTCGATGTGGTTTATTTCGCACCTCCCTAAGTCTGTGCTGAAGAACGAAGAAGGTTTGGGTTGGTCCTACAAGATAATGTCACTTGCCCATACAAATATTATTTGGAGCTCTCGGGCTATGGAAGACACTGTTGTTATTGATCATTGTGGGGGTACCCTAATGTCCCATTGCTTGGAATCAGAGGGGGAATAACCTACAATCCTTGTCTAGCTTTGCGACAATTTGGTCGTGCTCGGAGAGATGGTCCCCATGAGCTACTTCTTGAGTATATTGCATTTGACTACAAGGAAGACGTTGAGGAGCATCGTCGAAGGTTTATACGAGCTTAGGTTATGGTGAACAGATCTGACCCCCAAGAGTTGGGACCAAGGACTTCCCTTCCTATGCGGCCTTACCTCTAATGGGTCTGAGCTCGTGCCCAGAAGCTTGGGATGCCCTATGAAGCCGTATTGCCAGTGATTGTGGAGCCCACTAATGAAGAGGGTATTCCTTACACGGTTCTTTACCATTACATGCCCACTGATCCTGGGGAGTTGCAAAGATCTTGGATTCAGCTGAAGGATGAGAGGGATACTTACCGGGAAAAGTACCATGAGCAAGAAAGGAAGATTTTGAAGCTCACCAGGCAGCTCGAAGAAGAAAGAGTGATCAATGACTACATCGGCACAAAGAGGAAGCGTCCATGGGACTTTTGACTTGGCTTTTCTAGTTTTAGATTTGTTTTCTATTTTACTTCTTTGTAACTCCTTAAAGGCATTGTTGAACCTTTTACAAGTTAATATAATAAAGTTTTTTTATTTTTTGTTTGCAAATTTAAATTTCCCAAAGTCTTTGAAATCATTACATACATCCCATTATCATGCACACCATTACAGGTACCGTTACAGGTTTCTCATCTTCTTCGCTGTTTATTTCAGCAGAAATGTCTTCCGATCAAGCAATCAAAGATCTTCAGGCACAGAACGCCTAATTCCAACAAATGTTCATAAGTCTAGCTAAAGGGAAAGAGGACCTGAAGACCCTTATTCTGAAAGAGAAGAAGAAGAAGAAGGTGTGAATTCTGAACATGGGTAGAAGATTCAGAGAAAGGTTGAGACAACCAGCTGATCTGACCTCCTCATCCAAGGACGGGGAGAACCAAGAGAGAGCAAAGGACCCTAGTCCTGCAGTTTCTGATAACGATACGGATTACGACGATGAGCAATATCCTCCTGCTGAGAATAGGTACAAGCAGCTAGAAGACCGTCTGAGTGCTATGGAGATTCAGAAAATCCCTGGTTTGGACTTCGGAGAACTGGGACTGGTATCAGGAGTGGTCATCCCTCATAAGTTCAAAGCTCCAGTTTTTGCTAAATATGATGGAGTATCCTGCCCAAAACTCCATCTTCGCTCATATGTCCAGAAAATCCAACCCCACACTGCTGATAGAAATTTGTGGGTGCATTTCTTTCAAGATAGTCTGTCAGGGACTCAGCTTGAATGGTTCTATCAGTTGGAGGGGGCCAGTGTCCGAAACTGGGAAGATCTTGCTGCTGCTTTCTACATACAGTATCAGTATAATGTCGGCCTTGCTCCCACTCGTACTCAGCTCCAGGGTATGTCTATGGGTGCAAGTGAAGGTTTTAAGGACTATGCTCAAAAGTGGAGAGACTTTGAGGGAAGATTCCAACCCCCTTTGTCTGATAGGGAGTTGGTTGACATGTTTCTAGGGACGCTATCTGGTCCAGTTTTCAATCATTTGATCAGCAGTTCGTCGTTTGGGTTTACTGAGTTGATTTTGACTGGAGAGAGAGTAGAAGTTGGCATTTGAAGTGGTAAAATACATAAGGATGCTTCATCAAGTGAAGTAAAGAAACCCTTCACCGGTAAGAAAGAAGCAGTGCAGTCTATGGCCCGAGGGGCCAAAACAAACCTGAACACCGTCAAGTGGTAAATGTCGTAGTAATATCAAGACCAATCGTTGCTCCACAATGCAACAATCAGCAAAGGGTAGAAATACCACAACGACATTTTACCCGCATCAATATGACTTTGGATGAAGTTTTGCCTCATTTGTTAAAGTCCAACTTGGCAACCTTGAAAGAGGCTCCCAAGAATCCCAACACTGCTTCTCCCAGATACAATCCCAACGCGCGGTGCGCCTACCATTCAGAGAGTCCTGGCCATGATACGAACGATTGTTGGGCTCTGAGGAATAAAGTGCAAGATCTGCTGGAAGCTAAAGAGATTGAGTTTGATGCTCCGGAAAAGCCAAACGTTATAACTGCTCCTATGCCCAAACATGGTCGTGGAGTCAATGTTATGGACGCTGATTTGTTTGTAACCTCTGTGGAAGAGATCTCCACTCCTTTAATGACGGTTAAGAAGAATTTGTTGTTGGCCGGTTTATTTCCGGGTTATGGTAAAGGTTGCCACATGTGTTCAATTCTGCCTTCCAGTTGCTGTTTATTAAAGTTACGTGTTCAACGCCTGATGGATAATAAGGAAATTTTGTTTGAGAAGACTATGATTCTGTTTGAAGATGTTGACATTATCACCATTTCCGCCAACCCTTCCAAGGTTTCCTCGAGAAAACCTGTTAGGGTTACACCCGTTCCAAGAATTGCTCCATTAATAATCACCGCTCCAGGTCCTATCCCATATACCTCAGATAAGGCTATCCCATGGCATTACGGTGCTGATGTATATTACCATGGTGTTAAACAAGATCTGAGGACTGAAGAAGCCGATACGGATATCAGTAATATTGTCGGGACCAGTAAGGTTACCCGAAGTGGAAGACTCTTTTCCCCCGAGATTTCCCCTCCAACTATCCATAAACATGTTGTCATTCCGTCTGCTAGTACATCAACTACTATCCCAATTCCTATTCCAGTTATCACCCCTGTCGCCGAGCCATCTGGGACTCGGGGAAAAGAAAGCACAGGTGAGCCTTCCCAGACGGAGGCGCCTAAGAAGATCATTGTAGAAACCTCTAAACAAGGGATAGAGGAAATTTTGATAAACATCAAAAAGAGCGACTACAATGTAGTCGAGAAGCTGGGGCAAACCCCGTCAAAAATCTCCAAGTTGTCCTTGTTGTTGTATTCTGAAGCCCATGAAAAGGCTTTAATTGCATTCCTAAAAACTGCACATGTGCCGCAGGAAACTTCAGCCGATCAATTCAAAGATTGCGTAGCTAGCCTGACTGCCGATAATGGGTTGGGTTTCTCAGATGCAGATCTGAACGCTAAGGGGAGAAATCATAATGATGCTCTGCACGTCTCAATCGAGTGCAGGGGCACCACTATGGCCCATGTACTAGTGGATACCGGGTCCTCATTGAATGTTCTTTCGAATAAAGATTTAGACCGTCTGGACTGTGAAGGTTTGATTCTGAAACCGAGCAATATTGTGGTCAGGGCTTTCGACGGGTCAAAGAGAATGGTGCACGGGGAGGTGGACATCCCTGTTAAAGTTGGCTCTCAGACTTTTGCATCCACCTTCTATGTGATGGATATCAGACTATCATATTCTTGTTTGCTGGGTCGCCCTTGGATTCATAAGGCTGGGGCAGTGACTTCCACACTCCATCAAATGCTGAAATATCCGGTGAAGGGGAAGATCGTCATGGTGCAAGGGAAGGAGGAGTATATAGTGATTCATCTTAATTCCTTCCGCTGCGTGGAGATGGATGAGGAATTCATCGAAACCCCTTGTCATAACTTTGAAGAGTTCCTCAGACTTTGGCGTCAACTGAAGTTGCTACCAATAAACCTCCGCTAAAGATGGTTTCTCTCAAGGACGCCAAGGCTGTAATTGAAGAAGGTGGGTGTACCAATTGGGGTCAGCTCCCTAATTTCACTCACAAAACCGACAAATTTGGTTTGGGATTTACTAAAGGGGCTCAGAGGGCTGTTAGGCGCGCACGGATTGGAAGACCTCCTCTGCACATCAACAATCAGGGAGTTTATGCAATTAAAGATGGTGAAGAGGATTCAGACATCGACAGCTGGATATACCCTACAACCAATGGTGGACTAAACAACTGGACGGCGAAGGACTTCATACCTATTTCTTTTATTTCGTAGTAATCGACTTTTTGTTTTAAGATTTGTAATAAACAAGTTTGAAACTTTACGGCCCGGTGCCTTGCCCGAGGCACCTTGGCTTTGCTTGTGAGGGCTTATTATTTGTCATTTCATATATAATTAATAAAACATTGGACGTTTCTTGCATTACAAATTTTGTGCTCCTTGTTTTTCCTTTTTCTATCTCTCGCTTTATCAAAAACAGTTATTCTCTTATACACACTCACGTATCATAATGCAGATCCATATCCACTCTAGATCCCATTTGTTGTACCCCAAAATTTGCCCTCTTTTCATACATGCATATTATTGGATTTATGGTTATGGAATAAAGGTATATTTATCAAGCTTCTTCAGGTTACAAGTGACGTTTATTTCGTGAATGGATATTCTCATAGTATTTTCCGTGCTGAAGATCAGTTCGCCGTTTTGCAATGCTTCGGGGTTCAAAGATTCACAAGTCCAACCCGGCGCGTCATATTCAGGTGTTTTTTCGCCAAGATATCTCTGATCACGTATTCTCAAATTCAGGTTCGGCTCAAGAGTCAATTTTTTAAAGAAGGTATCCTAATGGGTGAGTTTTCTCGAAGAAATATGGTGAAAAAGTGTGCTGAAAATGTAGTTTGTATGCGCTAAAAAATTCATAACTTGAAGATAGTGGCTCGTTTTGAACTCGTTCCGGTGGCCAAAATTTCGTATTAACGTCATCTATGTTTTCATCTCTTACGGCTGGAAGCCAATTTCGATCAGAAGGTCTTCAAAAATGTGGATTTATCAAGTATTTTCGTACAGAAAATTTGTGATAAAAGTTTATTTGCGTCATGTTCAGAAAATCATAACTTCGTCGATTTTCATCTTATCGAGCTGCTTCTGGCGCCAAAATTTCAAAAATTGAGTTGGCTACGTTTTCACAGGAGGTATCAAGTTTGAACGTTATTCAAAAGGCCTTCATTTTTTGCTCAGAGTGCGTGTGACGCACCGAAAATCATGAATGCTGAATATTATTTCATCTGGGCCAAAACATCGAAAATTCATAACTCGGTCAATTTTTATCGGATCGGGCCCATCTTTTTATACAAGATCACTGACTCAGAGATCTACAACTTTTATTCCAAAGTAGAGACTGGATTATGCTCTGATCAATACCAGTTTTTTATGGAAAAACGTGTCAGAGTCGACACTAGAGCCCAAAATAAGTTTGTCTGAGCTGAAACTTCAAAAAATTCATAACTAATTCACCGTTTATCCGATTGAGCCCATTTTCGGACATGAGTTAGTTCTTGATTCCGGATACATTTTGTTTTCACATTTCAACTTCAAAAAATGCACTTAAGCCATTGCGATTTAACCTGGAACGTGACGAACTCAAGTGAACATTGGAGGCCCAATTGCACATTCAAAGCCCATTTTTTCTCTCTAATTTCTATTATATAATCTCATTCTTTTCACACAAACAAAAGAAGAAGAAAGAAAAAAAGCCTTTGCCACAACGCTGTCAGAATATCAAATTCTTTCAAGAACCCTAAAACCTTGAAATCCTTATTACAAACCTCCATCTCACTACAAACAAGCCATCCCTGTTACAAACCCACATCTCACTACTTCTCCAGTAAGGGTAAGGCTGGCTTGATCTCCATGATTAAAAGGGCATAAAAGCATTCATCTCACTACTTCTCCAGTAAGGGTAAAGCTGGTTTGATCTCCATGATCAAAAGGGTATAATCATTCATACATGCCATATCAGTTTTAATATTAAATTTTTTCATATATTGGATTTATTTGTATTTCATAATATATAGTAATTTATTTAATGTGTTCATGAGATTCAACACATCAGATTTAGACAGGATCCCATACAGGTTCGTTAGAGAATGTTGAGGCCAAAACACAAATGGCCAAAACAGAACAGCTAACACATGATATCAATGCATGACAAGGCAGACATCCGGAGAAGGTTAAGGGTGTGTGTTCAACAACCACCCCTATTGATTTTGGTTTTCTTCCTATATTTATCCTTTTACATATTTTTATTCTTTCTGTTTAAAATCTTTTTCATAAAACTTAACATTTTTCACAAACCTTTGATTTTTTGTAATAAACTCGAATAATTAATTTTAGGTTTTAATTTAATTTTAGGTAACTTTAACTATTTTGTAAATAAATTAAAATTAATTAGAACAATTAGGATTTTGTTTCTAACTTAATTCTATTTTCTTTTTTCTTAAAATAACAAAACACAAAAATAGGACATTTAATTATTATTTTTAACTAATTTAATTACTAATCAATTTTGTATTTAATTTTAAAAAACCTAATTCTTTTTTCTTAGAAATAATTAAAAACAACAAAAAATAATTTTTCTTTCGATTAGGTTAGATGGGGTCAAAACCCTAATTCTCTCTCGTTCTTTATTCGCGCGCGCTTTATTTTATTTTACCATATTAATGTAATTTCTCACAAGTTGTAATAGATTAATTAAGACCTTTTTACTTTCATTTATCGTTTTTTTTAAGGGTTTGGTTTTGGCTATGTAAATACCCGAAGCCTTGTAATATCTTAGCTTATTTTCCGCATTTTAAATTCCGCATTTTTATTTTCAGTCCAAAATAATTATGTATCTGCAAAAGCCTTGTAATAGCTAAGACTTTAAACTTTCTGCATTTTATTTTCGCAAACTATAAACTGCTTAGATGTATGTTAATAGGATTGTATGGAAAGACAAACTGAAAATTAAAAGGGTAGATCACCTAATGTGCAAAGATTAAATAACTGAAACAAATCATATGCATATATTCACTCCTAGGGTACTCCTCACTTGGTTGCCTCGGAAAACAATGGTCATGTCCCTCGAACATAGGGATACCCTTAGCAAAGACCCTCGGTTAAAGTCTTCATAAAGATCATGGTCCCTCGATGTCCCTCGAAGTTTCCTATGGTATATGATCTTGTCCCTCGATGTTGCCTACGAATATATGATGACAGTCCCTTCGAAATGCTAAGGTATCCTTACATGTTTCCTTCAATGACCATTACGTCCCTTTCGAATTGACCCTTACAATTCTAACGACGGTGCTACCTACTCACTAATAGTGGGATAGCGCTGTTTAAAGGAAACAAGAACATAAACATTCTCTTTTCGAGTAGGTAGATGCTAGTAGGTACTTGCTCAAACAAACTTTTTTCACACTTACACTCCTTTCAAACAAAGTTTTCAAAACGACTTTGTAACACTCTTGAAGACAGAAGCAAGGGTTAAATTGAAGTAAAACAAAAACTTTTCAAAACAAACAAACACAGAAGCAATTTTCAAAATGATGAGCAAGTACCTAAGAGCTCATGGAAAACCATGGATAGAAAGGGTGCTAACACCTTCCCTTTCTATAATCTACCCCTCGTACTTAAAATATCTCGAAAAAGGAATTTTTATGTGCTTTTTTCCTTTCCTGTTGGATAAAATAAAATTCGGCGGAGACTCTTGCTTACTGCGACATTTTGCAAAAAAAAAATGCAAACCAGTATTAACAGTCGGTTCTGCCACTGGATCAAAGAACTGGCGACTCTGCTGGGGAAATATAAGTGGGGTATACCTTAGGATTAGTTCATCATATTGTTTTCTATTGTTTGATTTGATTGCTTTATCTTTGTGGGCTTTGTATCAGAGTTACTATAGATCCTAACCTGGATCTGGGGGACACCTTTTAGGTAAGTAGCAATAGACTGTGAGGGAACTGTACGGCGTAGACCGATACGGTTGAAGCATTAGCTACGTTGATGTGGCACATTAGTTGGTACCGATATCCCTTGTGGAGCAACAAGGAGAGTATGGGGCTGTTATATGGGTCATTAAGCATCAATTGACCTTAGAACCTATAATTGACCAACTTGGCCATAGGAAGTAGTGAGATGCTACACTCATTGAGACTATGCTCTCGAGATGGTTCTGGCCGCAAGAAAAGATTGCATGAGCTGAAACTATGATCGATGGAGGATAGTCAGTGATATTGTGAACCTCTAGAACCCGGTTACTATTATTAGGACAGGTTGAACCGACTAAACTGCAAGAGGGTAGTACCTAGACTCCATGCAAGCCTAAACTTAAGGGCTACTGTGTGACTTGTGTGCCTTTACCATGTTTGTTACCTGCTATACTTGTTGTGTGTTTTATCATGACATCATGCATCATAACATAACATGGCATATCATACTAACCATTTCAAGGATCTCAAGGGTCTGTGATGTAGGTCATGGAGAACCATACATCTAGCAAGGGGATTTATTTTCCTCTAGCCAATGTTGTCAAAGGATCTTGAGTCAGGGGATATGACCCACTCGATATGGTGAGCTTGACTCTTGAAGAAGGACTCTCAACGACACGAAGTTTCTTCAATCAAGCTGCAATCAAATTCTAACAGTTTGTTGTTTACCCTGCGAGATCCTTTAAAACATTGCATACATATCATACATATTATTGCATAAGCAGGTTCCAAAGCAAGTCTCTCATGTTCTCGCTGTTTATTTCAGCAATGGCTCTCCAACAAGACAACAGAGATCTCCAAGCTCAAGATGCCCAGTTCAAGGAATTTCTCCTGAATCTATCCAAGAGGCAAGAAGACCTGAAAACACTCTTAGCCGGGAATCTGACCAAGGAACGTCCTGACAACAACAAGGATGAACAATTGGAACAACTGCAAGTTGAGGTAGAAGCAATGAGAATCCAGATGCTGGGGCAGATAGCTTTTATCCAAAACTTAGCTCGAGAACAAGAAGGGCTAAGAGCCTTCCTCAACAAGCTTCACCAAGATGGATGCAGATCCATGAAACATACAGTTAAAATTATGGATTAAGGCATTAATCAACCCCCCGTGAGAGAAGAGGTTGGGAACAGACCTTTCCAGATTACTACTACATCACAAGCCCAACCACAACCTCTCCAACAACAATGGGGAAATCGGCATAAGAAGAATACATCTGAAAGACACTTCACCGAAATCAACATGTCATTGGCTCAAGCATTGAAACACATGTTGAAGGCCAAGTTGGTTATGTTAAGGGACCCTCCTCAGAATCCCAACATAGCCTCCCCAACGTACAATCCAAATGCAAGATGTGTATACCACTCCAACAGTCCTGTACATGATACCAATAGTTGTTGGGTGATGAGAAATAAAATTCAAGACCTGATTGATGAAGGAGCGCTAGAATTCGCACAAGACGGTCAGGCTGAGTTCTCCTGCCATCCCTCCAAAGCATACCATCTGAAGTGACAAGTTCTCACAAGAAGACTTTTCGTTCATTATAATTTTCAATGTGTAATTTTCTTTTGATTTGTCTGAACATTTATTCATATCAAACCTCGTTATTTCATTAATGCATTGCACATGTTTGTCTTGAATCAATTCATTCGTATTCACTATATTTAAATTGCTTTCCTTTTTGTGATATTCAACTCTCGAACAAAAACTGTAAAACTTTAGAGGGAGGATGACGAAAATGATACCACGATCTCTATAATATGCTTTTGAACAGACCCCGCTGACGATGTACAGGCGTTGTTTCAAATCCTAAACAGTGGAGTTATAAGGAAGATAATCCCTAGTCAACCCCTTTGAGCCAAAGAAGCAGGAGTTTTTCTTTTCACACATATTAAAACCCTTAATCATAACTTGGGGCAGGGTAGTTTTCTCAGTTAATTCAGAGGCGCATTCAGTCACGATCTACCGCTTCGTACACAATGAATGGCATCGAAGACGTCCTTCCAAAACAAAAGACGGTGATGGTTCCGCATAATCATTCAAGCAGGCAGTCATTATCTCTCAAAATAAAAGCCCATTAAGTCAAAACCTATGAAGGAGACTTAAGAAAAAACACTGGGGCATCCCGCTGACTGTAATCACAAAAGAAACAGTTCAGGAAAAAGACAGGGATAATAAAATAAAAAAGAAAGAGGTCCTACAAACCCTCAACAAAAAAACTGACTGCCTATTCAAAAAAACTTTCAGTATCTGAACCATCATCGGAATATCAAGGACAAGATGCCATACTCAACTGGGATTCTAAATGCACAATTAACTGAGCATAGGACTGAAGAACATCACGAAGAGCGGGCGGGTATAAATAAATTTTGAGCCTTTATCCTTTGCTTCTTGAACCGTGAACCAGGCCACGTTATAACCCTTAAAAGTCCTAGCTGAAGCATGGGTTAGTTCGAAAGCATACTGTTACAAAAGCTATCCTGACTCCTATAGGACTTGCTGTAAATCCTGAGTTGACATCACATTTTATAAAATTTGCTTGTTTTATTGAAAAACGCATTTTCAAAACTTCAAGACAGATGTAAGCTTTGCATTCTTAAAATAACATTGTTTGCATATGACTATTTGTTCAACAGCAGAGAAATTCGCATGACGAATATCTAGTGAACAAAAACCTTCTCAATAAAAAGGATCACCTCAAGTGGAAAAAACACGTCCAACCAAGGGGAACGGCATGATCATTGTCCATCATTTGGGGCAATCAAGTCAAGATTCAAGGAATATCTCAAAGATGCCAAATAGCCAGGGGCAGATCTCCATCTGAATCACTTGGGGTATTGGACATGAATTCCAGCAACGAATCTTGTATGATCAAACGAACATCTTCTGGTAGTGTGGCAACACAACACTACCGACATTGAGAACTCCTTACACCCTGAGAGTATGGACATAGTCAAAAAATACTGTGCATGAACAAAACCCGCTAGGTTGTCACACCTAGGCAAAATAAGGGCGTCCCGGCGAACCAAAAGGTTAGGGCAAAAATTAGGGATAAAAACAAAAAAAGATTTGTACACCCGGCAATTCGAAAACCTGAGAAGGAGGCTTGGGCAAAAAAGGGTATCTCGGTGGACTGAAAATCTGAAAAGACAATCCAGGCAAAAGTTAGGGATTAAAGCGTACGACTATGTCCCGTTATCTTGTCACTTTCCTATCAGTAGAAGACTCATCATTCTGATCGGTAGTTACCAAGCACCTCATAAGTTGGGATGACACTCAATCCACAAGGTCTCCGCAGGCACTTTCTCCAGCAGGTACAGGGGCAGAAAAGTCTCGATGCAAAGTCATTGTCATATCCTCAGCATGCGTCCCAGTAACATCTACACTCCCCGCAGAGTAAGAAATACCCAAAAAGCAGTGGTGTTAATCCTCCCCAAGCAGAGTTCATCTTTCACCAATAATGGAAGACCATCCCCAGTGGAGTTTATTTCTTCCACAGACAGAAATTTTATCCCCGACAGAGTTCATCATCACTAGCAACGGTAATTCATCCCCAACTTAGGTTATTGCTCCAAATTAGCGGATCTTCTGACAGAGTATCTCTTCCCCACAGAGTCATTTTTTTCGCCAGTTTATTCTCCAGCAGAATTATTCTCCGGCCAAGTTATTCTCAAATCATCTTCGACTGTTATCCCTAGCGGGAAAAACTCTTTATTCTCCAACAACAGTCAGGGATTTATTTTCCCAAACTCGGACGTGCCACAATAGCATTTCATGTTCATATATTATGACGTGGGCATACATATTGCATACAACATAATCTCAATTATTTTGAGAACATCATCATACAATGCATGTCATGCATCATATACGATTAATCATGTACCTTTTCAGGAAAGATGGTTATCATCAACAACTTCCAGCAAGTTCAAGATTAACTCCGGAAACTAAACAGAGTAATTATCTGCACGATCAAATGCAGCTTCACACGGGTTTATCCTGAAAAATCTTACACGGGTCCTTTCTCATATATTTCTGAATGAAGTTTTACATGAACTCATCCCAAAGTAACCTTACCCAAGTTCCTCCTGAAGTTTTACACAAACTTATTTCAAAGTAACCTTACCCCGGTTCATTCTGAAGTTTTACACGAACTTATCACAAAGTAACCTTACCCAGGTTCCTCCTGAAGTTTTACACAAACTTATCTCAAAGTAACCTTACCCCAGTTCATTCTGAAGTTTTACACGAACTTATCACAAAGTAACCTTACCCCGGTTCATTATGAAGTTTTACACGAACTTATCACAAAGTAACCTTACCCAGGTTCCTCTTGAAGTTTTACACAGACTTAGCCCGAAGTAACCTTACCCAGGTTCCTCCAGAAGATTCACACGAACTTATCCCAAAGTAACCTTACCCAGATTCCTCCTGCAGTTTTACCCAAACTCCTCGCAAAGCAACCTTACCCAGGTTCCTTTTCGGTTCAGATGCAGTTTTAACCAAACTCCTCACAAAGCAACCTTACCCAGGTTCCTTCTCGGTTCAGATGCAGTTTTACCTAAACTTCTCGCAAAGCAACCTTACCCAGGTTCCTTCTCGGTTCAGATGCAGTTTTACCCAAACTCCTCGTAAAGCAACCTTACCTAGGTTCCTTCTTGGTTCAGATGCAGTTTTACCCAAACTCCTCACAAAGCAACCTTACCTAGGTTCCTTCTCAGTTTAGATGAAGTTTTACCCAAACTACTCACAAAGCAACCTTACCCAGGTTCCTTCTCGGTTCAGATGCAGTTTTACCCAAACTCCTCACAAAGCAACCTTACCCAGGTTCCTTCTCGGTTCAGATGCAATTTTATCCAAACTCCTCACGAAGAAACCTTACCCAAGTTCCTTCCCATAAGCCCTACTATCCAGGTTCCTTCTCATAACCTTACCATCCAGGTTTCTTTTCTCTTATCTCCAGACAGCAGTCCACAACACTGTAAGACCCGGACCTATCAAACACGATCAGTTTCACCTTTCCCTAGTAGGTCGCAATGCAGCCTGTACACGACTAGATACACAGTTCACTTCCGCTTCCTCAAGCCGAAGTTAATTCCCTAGTAGATTAACGGACAACTGAAGCTCCTAAAATTCTATTTCTCCCAAGACAGAGACCAACATTCCTCAGCAGATTCCTCCTCAACGATAGGAACAGGAATTCTCATCAAAGGAATCTCTTGGGAAATCAACATCCTCTAGATGGCATCTTTAAGCCCATCTCCGGTGACCTCCCGTCATCTCCTTCAAATGGAATCTGTAAACCCATTCCCGATACTACCTACATAGTCAAGCATCATTATAGACGAGTGCAAATTTATGGGCACTCTAGTGTTCAATCATCTTCCACCTTCAGATCACGAAAGGCAGACGAGCCAATCTAAATTTTCAGGTTTAAGAAGATTGAACAGGGACAACTGTTGTACCCAAAAATTTCCCCTCTTTTCATACACGCATATTATTGGTTTTATGGTTATGGAATAAAGTTATATTTATCAAGCTTCTTCAGGTTACAAGTGACTTTTATTTCGTCAATGGATATTCTCAGAGTATTTTCCATGCTGAAGATCGGTTTGCCGTTTTGCAATGATTCGGGGTTCAAAGATTCACAAGTCCAACCCGGCGCGTCATATTCAGGTGTTCTTTCGCCAAGATATCTCTGATAACATATTCTCAAATTCAGGTTTGGCTCAAGAGTCAATTCTTTAAAGAAGGTATCCGAATGGGTGAGTTTTCTCGAAGAAATATGGTGAAAAAGTGTGCTGAAAATGCAGTTTTTACGCGCTAAAAAATTCATAACTTGAAGATCGTGGCTCGTTTTGAACCCGTTCCGGTGGCTAAAATTCCATATTGACGTCATCTATGTTTTCATCTCTCGCGACTGGAAGCCAATTTTGATCAGAAGGTCTTCAAAAATGTGGATTTATCAAGTATTTTCGTACAGAAAATTTGTGACAGAAGTTTATTTGCGTCATGTTCAGAAAATCATAACTTGGTCGATTTTCATCGTATCGAGCTGGTTCTGGCGCCAAAATTTCACAAATTGAGTTGGCTACTTTTTCACATGAGGTATTGAGTTCTAACGGTATTCAAAAGGCCTTTGTTTTTTGTTCAGAGTGCGTGTGACGCGCCGAAAATCCTGAATGTTGAATATTATTTCATCTGGGCCGAAACTTCGAAAATTCATAACTCGGTCAATTTTTATCGGATCAAGCCCATCTTCTTACACAAGGTCACTGACTCAGATATCTACAACTTTTCTTCCAAAGTCGAGACCGGATTATGCTCCGATCAATACCATTTTTTTATTGAAGAACGTGTCAGAGTCGACACTAGAGCCCAAAATAAGTTTGTCTGAGCTGAAACTTCAAAAATTCATAACTAATTCACCTTTTATCCGATTGAGCCCATTTTCGGACAGGAGTTAGTTCTTGATGTCGGCTACATTTTGTTTTCACATTTCAACTTCAAAACTTGCACTTAAGCCCTTGAGATTTAGCCTGGAACGTGACGAACTCAAGTGAACATTGGAGGCCCAATTGCACATTCAAAGCCCATTTTTTTCTTTCTAATTTCTATTATATAATCTCATTCTTTTCACACAAACAAAAGGAGGAGAAAAAAAAAGCATTTTCCACAACGCTGTTAGAATATCAAATTCTTTCAAGAATCCTAAAACCTTGAAATCCTTATTACAAACCTCCATCTCACTACAAACAAGTCATCCCTATTACAAACCCACATCTCACTACTTCTCCAGTAAGGGTAAGGCTGGCTTGATCTCCATGATCAAAAGAGCATAAAAGCATTCATCTCACTACTTCTCCAGTAAGGGTAAGGCTGGTTTGATCTCCATGATCAAAAGGGTATAATCATTCATACATGCCATATCGATTTTAACATTACAATTTTTCATATATTGGCTTTATTTGTATTTCATAATATATAGTAATTTATTTAATATGTTCATGAGATTCAACACTGCAGATTTAGACAGGATCTCATGCAGGTTCATTACAGAATGTTAAGACCAAAACACAAATGGCCAAAACAGAATAGCTAACACATGATACCAATGCATGACAAGGCAAACATCCGGAGAAGGTTAAGGGCGTGGGTTCAACAACCACCCGTATTGATTTTGGTTTTCTTCCTATATTTATCCTTTTACATATTTTTATTATTTCTATTTAAAATCTTTTTTCATAAAACTTAATATTTTTCACAAACCTTTGATTTTTTGTAATAAACCCGAATAATTAATTTTAGGTTTTAATTTAATTTTAGGTAACTTTAACTATTTTGTAAATAAATTAAAATTAATTAGAACAATTAGGATTTTGTTTCTAACTTAATTTTATTTTCTTTATTCTTAAATTAACAAAACACAAAAATAAGCCATTTAATTATTTTTTTAAACTAATTTAATTACTAATTAATTTTGTATTTAAGGTTAAAAAACCTAATTCTTTTTTCTTAGAAATAATTAAAAACAACAAAAAATAATTTTTCTTTCGATTAGGTTAGACGGGGTCAAAACCCTAATTCTCTCTCGTTCTTTATTCGCGCGCGCTTTATTTTATTTTACCATATTAATATAATTGCTCACAAGTTGTAATAGATTAATTAGGACCTTTTTACTTTCATTTATCGTTTTTTTAAGGGTTTATTTTTGGCTATGTAAATACCTGAAGCCTTGTAATAGCTTAGCTTATTTTCCGCACTTTAAATTCCGCATTTTTATTTTCAATCCAAAATAATTATGTATCTGCAAAACCCTTGTAATAGCTAGGACTTTAAACTTTCTGCATTTTATTTTTGCAAACTATAAACTTCTTAGATGTATGTTAATAGGATTGTATGGAAAGAAAAACTGAAAATTAAAAGGGTAGATCACCTAATGTGCAAAGATTAAATAACTGAAACAAATCATAAGCACATATTCACTCCTAGGGTACTCCTCACTTGGTTTCCTCGGAAAACAATGGTCATGTCCCTCGAACGTAGGGATACCCTTACAAAGACCCTCGGTTAAAGTCATCATAAAGATCATGGTCCCTCGATGTCCCTCGAAGTTGCCTACGGTATATGATCTTGTCCCTCGATGTTGCCTACGAATATATGATGACAGTCCCTTCGAAATGCTAAGGTATCCTTACATGTTGCCTTCAATGACCATTACGTCCCTTTCGAATTGACCCTTACAATTCCAACGACGGTGATACCTACTCACTAATAGTGGGATAGCGCTGTCTATAGGAAACAAGAACAGAAACATTCTCTTTTCGAGTAGGTAGATGCTAGTAAGTACTTGATCAAACAAACTTTTTTCACACTTACACTCCTTTCAAACAAAGTTTTCAAAACGACTTCGTAACACTCTTGAAGACAGAAGCAAGGGTTAAATTGAAGTAAAACAAAAACTTTTCAAAACACACAAACACAGAAGCAATTTTAAAAATGATGAGCAAGTACCTAAGAGCCCATGGAAAACCATGGATAGAAAGGGTGCTAGCACCTTCCCTTTCTATAATCTACCCCCCCCCCCCCCCCCCCCCCGTACTCAGAATATCTCGATAAATGAATTTTTCTGTGCTTTTTTCCTTTCCTGTTGGATAAAATAAAAGTCGGTGGCGACTCTTGCTTACCGTGACATTTTGCGAACAAAAAACGCAAACCAGTATTAACAGTCGGTTCTGCCACCGTATAACACCATTGATAACAACTCTTCTCCTGCTAGTTATGACTTCGAAAGTCCGATCAACCAAGTTGATTACGAAGGTGAGGATGATTGTGAGGTGCCTGGAGAACTTGCTAGACTGTTACTGCAGGAAGAAAGGGCCATACAGCCTCATGAAGAGCCAGTTGAGTCAGTGAATTTGGGTACAGAAAAAGACAGGAAAGAGGTTAAGATAGGTGCGAATCTGGAGCTTAGTATCAAGCAACGGTTGATACAAATGCTACGCGACTATGTTGAGATCTTCGCCTGGTCCTACAAAGATATGCCTAGTTGGGACACTGATATTGTGGTTCACCGCCTACCAACCAAAGAAGACTGTCCTCCGGTAAAGCAGAAGGTTCGTTGTATGCGCCCTAAGATGTTTGAGAAAATCAAGGTTGAGGTCATGAAACAGTTCGACGCAGAATTTTTAGTTGTCACTTCTTATCCGCAGTGGGTTGCCAACGTTGTTCTGGTGCCTAAGAAAGACTGTAAGGTACGGATGTGTGTGGACTATAGAGATCTGAACAGGGCAACCCCCAAGGATGATTTCCCACTTCCTCACATCGAAGTTCTGGTCGACAACACCGTGCAGCATAAGATCTTCTCCTTCATGGATGGTTTTTTTGGCTACAACCAGATCAAAATGGCTCCTGAAGATATGGAGAAGACAACCTTTGTTACACAATGTGGCACCTTATGTTACAAGGTAATGCCTTTCTACTTGAAGAATGCTAGGGAAACTTATCACCGCGCCATGGTCACTTTGTTCCACGACATGATTCACCATGAGATCGAGGTTTATGTTGATGATATGATAGCCAGGTCCCAGACTGAGGAAGAGCACCTTGATCATCTCCAGAAACTGTTTGACAGGTTGAAGACATACAAGCTGAGGTTGAATCCGAACAAGTGTACCTTCGGGGTAAGGTCTGGTAAGCCTCTGAGTTTCGTTGTCAGTGATAAAGGTATTCAGGTGGACCCTGCAAAGGTAAAAGCCCTACAAGAGATGCCATCTCCCCGCACAGAAAAAGAGGTTAGAGGCTTCTTGGGACATCTAAATTACATCGCCAGGTTCATTTCACACTTGACTGCTACTTGTGAGCCAATCTTCAAGCTGCTGAAGAAAGATCAAGTGGTAAAATGGAATGATGAATGTCATACCGCTTTTGAAAGAATCAAGGAATACCTCCAAGAGCCACCAATTCTGATGCCTCTAGTTGAAGGAAGACCTTTGATCTTATACTTGACAGTACTGGATAGTTCAATGGGGTGTGTGCTGGGGCAGCATGACGAGTCTGGCCGAAAAGGGCACACTATTTACTACCTTAGCAAAAAGTTTACCTACTGTGAGACCTGATACTCATTGCTCGAGAAAACTTGATTCGCTTTGGCATGGGTTGCTCGTCGGCTGAGACAGTATATGCTGACTCACACCATTTTGTTGATATCAAAAATGGATCCAACCAAATTTATCTTCGAAAAGCCTGCCCTGTCCGAAAGAATAGTAAGATGGCGGATGATCCTAACCGAGTACGACATCTAATACACCACCCAAAAAGCAATCAAGGGGAGTGTATTGGTGGATCATTTGGCGCATTAGGCCGTGGATGACTACCAATCCATGAATTTCGAGTTCCCGGATGAGAACATCATGTTGGTGACCGATTGTGAAGAACCTGGACCGGATGAAGAACCTGAGGAAGGATCCCGATGGTCTATGCATTTTGATGGAGCATCAAACGCATTGGGTAATGGCATTAGTGCTGTAATTATATATCCTGAGGGTTTTCATACTCCGTTCACCGCCCGATTATGCTTTAACTGCACCAACAATATGGCAGAGTATGAAGCATGTATCTTGGGTCTTCGAGCTGCTATTGATCTGAGGATTAAGTTCTTAAGTGTATTCGGAGATTCTGCTCTGGTGATCAGTAAGATCAAAGGCGAGTGGGATACCAAGCACCCGAATCTTATTCCTTACAAAGAATATGTACTGATATTGCTTCCGCACTTTGAGGAGATAACCTTTGAACATTTCCCAAGAGAGGAGAATCAGTTAGCGGACGCGCTAGCTACCATGTCTTCTATGTTCAAGGTCAGGTGGGACAATGAAGCTCCCCAGATTACCATTGAGAGGTTGGACGAACACGTACATTGCTGTGACATCGAGACTGAAGAGGTAGTAGATAAACCCTGGTTTCACGAGGTAAAGAGGTATCTTGAGGCTCAAGAATACCCCGAAGGGGAATCTGTTAATGATAAGAAGTTTCTGAGAAGGTTCGCTGTGAAGTTCTTCGTCAGCAATGGGATCCTTTATAAGCGTAACCATGATTTAACCTTACTGCGATGTGTGGACAAAAGCGAGGCAGAAAGGATCATGGCAGAGATACATGAAGGTACCTTCAGAACTCATTCCAGTGGACATACCATGGAGAAGAAAATCCTACGGTCAGGATATTATTGGTCCACTATGGAAGCCTATTGTTATCAGCACTCTCGGGCCTGTCATAAGTGCCAAGTCTATGCTGATAAGGTGCATGTACCTCCATTTCCTCTGAATGTTTTGACATCTCCTTGGCCTTTCGCAATGTGGGGTATCGATATGATAGGTGAGATCAGATCTACTGCGTCTAACGGGCATCGTTTCATTCTGGTGGCTATTGATTACTTTACAAAGTGGGTCGAGGCAGCCTCCTGTGCTACAGTAACCAAGAACGTCATGGTGCGGTTTATCCGACACAATCTGATCTGTCGATATGGTGTACCAGAGAGAATCATTACGGACAATGGTACAAATCTCAATAATACAATGATTACCGAGCTCTGCAAACAATTCAAGATTCAACATCATAACTCTTCTCCCTACCGACCGAAGATGAATGGGGCTGTTGAAGCAGCTAACAAGAACATCAAGAAGATTGTGCAGAAGATGACGGTGACATATAAAGACTGGCATGAGATGTCACCATTCGCTCTTCATGGGTACCTTACCTCAGCACGGACGTCCACAGGGGCAACACCCTATTCTTTGGTGTACGGAATGGAGGCAGTCCTACCCATCGAAGTTCAGATACCCTCTCTCAAGATTATGGAGGATACGAGTTTGAATGAAGACGATTGGATCCAGACCCGGCTTGATCAGCTGAACCTAATTGATGAAAAGAGGCTTACTGCTATTTGTCATGGTCAGACGTATCAAAAGCGAATGATTAAGGCATTTAACAAGAAAGTCAGACGCCAAGAATATCAAGTCGGGGATCTGGTGATCAAACGCATCATACTGCCACAAGGTGATCCCAGGGGCAAATGGACCCCCACATACGAAGGGCCATTTGTGGTTAAGAACATTTTCTCGGGAGAAGCTATGATTTTAACCACCATGGATGGTGACGACCTTCCTCACCCCATCAATGCAGACATAGTGAAAAGATACTACGCATAATCAAAGACCCACTACGTCGACTGGCCTAGGCAAAAATAAGGGCTTCCCGGCGAACCAAAAGGGTTCGGGCAAAAGTAAGGGATGAAAATGAAAAAATTGTACACTCGACAAGTCGAAAACCTGAAAAGGCGACTTGGGCAAAAAAGGGTATCCCGATGGACTGAAAACCCAAAAGGGAGGTCCAGGCAAAAATTAGGGATTGAAGCATAACACTATGTCTCATTGGATCATCTTGCGACCAGACTTTGGTATCGACTATCAAGCTCGGACGGCGCCAATCAATCTGATCCACCTTCTACTAAGTAGAAAAGTGATGGGATGCTTGAAGATATAAAGGCAATAGCAGAGTTGGAACCCAATGGGATTGTTTCACATAGCTGTTTTTCTTTCTTTTTTCAAAAATTGTAATTTCTATCTTTCGGCGACGTTCCCTTACTAGGACGTCAGCCTCTTGTACAAAACGCCTATTACAGGCCAACTTCAAAAATCAATACAATTCATTTTCACAAGAAATTCCAAACTTGTTTTTTCTTTTTCCGTTTTTGTTTTGCAAGAACTTCCAATGATTAATTTTTTATATATCCATTTGAAAATAATTGCTGCTCATAAATATTTACACAAGAAACAAAAGACGATTACTCGTAATTCCAGGAACACGGACAAACAAGAAGTGCCCAAACCTTACAGTTACTCTGCCCATCAGGTACCGAGATAGAGCCAGCTGGAGAACATGAGAAGTGGTACAAACACTCCCCACAGGGTAAGAAGTATCCAAAGACAGTGGTGTTAACTTTCCCAATAGGGCACAACTCTCCCCAGCTAAGGTCCACATTTGTGAGTGAGTCAGTAAATTTTTTCCCCAAGCAGAGTTTATTCCTCTTACAAACAGAAATTCAATCTCCAACAGAATTCATTATCACCAGCAACGGAAATTCATCCCCGACTGAGTTTATTTCTCCTAATCAGTATGATCCATCAACAAAGCATCTTCTCTCCAACAGAGTTATTCCCCACAAAGTTAACCTCGGACAAGGTCTCTTCCGGAATAATATTCGCCAGCCAAGGGGCAAACCCCTAGCACGGTCATTTTTGTTCACCATCCCCAACAGAGGTGGAGAAACTATGGTTTTCATGGCAATCAGGGATTTATTTTCCCCGATTCCGATTATCACGTCAGCATTTCATGTTCATACATCATGACATACGCATACACCGCATATAACATGGTCTCATTTATTTTGAGAACATCAACACACAATGCATCTCATGCATCACATATAAGTAACCCTGTATTTATTTTAGGAAAGACATTATTATCAATAATTTCCAGCAAGCCCATGATTGACACTCGAAGCTAAACAGAGTAATCATCGGCGCAACAAAAGAAACCCTACTACACAGGCTCTCATATCGAAGAAACCCTACTATCCAGGTTCCTTATCACAGCCCTACTGTCCAGGCTCTCATATCGAAGAAACCCTACTATCCAGGTTCCTTCTCACAGCCCTACTACCCAGGCTTTCATCTCGAAGTAACCTTACTATCCAGGTTCCTTCTCACAGCCCAACTACTCAGGCTTTCATCTCGAAGTAACCCTACTATCCAGGTTCCTTCTCACAGCCCTACTATCTAGGCTCTCATATCGAAGAAACCCTACTATCCAGGTTCCTTCTCACAGCCCTACTACCCAGGCTTTCATCTCGAAGTAACCCTACTATCCAGGTTCCTTCTCACAGCCCTATTACCCAAGCTTTCATCTCGAAGTAACCCTACTATCCAGGTTCCTTCTCACAGCCCTACTACCCAGGATTTCATATCGAAGTAACCCTACTATCCAGGTTCCTTCTCACAACCCTACTACCCAGGCTTTCATCTCGAAGTAACCCTACTATCCAGGTTCCTTCTCACAGCCCTACTACCCAGGCTTTCACCTCGAAGTAACCCTATTGTCCAGGTTCCTTCTCACAGCCCTACTATCCAGGCTCTCATATCTAAGAAACCCTATTATTCAGGTTCCTTCTCACAACGCTACTATCCAGGCTCTCATATAGAAGAAACCCTACCATCCAGGTTCCTTCTCATAACCTTACTATCCAGGTTTTATTCCTCTATTATCCCCAGACAGTAGTCCACAACACTGTAAGACCGGGACCCGATCAAACACAATTGATTTCACATTTCCTTAGTAAGTCGCGGTGCAACATATACCCCGACCGAACACAAGATCAGTCCCGCTTCCCAAACCAGAATCATTCCCCAGTAGAGTAACGGACAACTGAAGCTCCTAAAACTCTATTTCTCTCAAGACAGAGACCAACATTCCCCAGCGAAGTCCTCCTCAACGACAGGTACACGGGTTCTCGCAAAGGAATCACTTATGGAATCGGAACCTCTTCGGATGGCATCTTTAAGCCCATCTTCCATCATCGACTTCCAAATGGCATCTGTAAGCCCATTCCCGATATCATAAATCCAGTATCACTTCATGCGAGTGCAAATTTCTGGGCACTCTAGTGTTCAATCATCTTCCACCTTCAGATCACGAAAGGCGGACAAGCCAATCTACATCCTCAGATTTAAGAAGATTGAATAGGGGCAATATGCAATTTCCCATAGTGACTTGTTCTCGTACGTTTTTTCAACCCAATGATTTCCTTCAAGTTCATTTTCATTAATTAGCTCTGGCCAAAACTCTTCAAATTGATCCTTTGTAAAATTACAGTACATGGCTTTTTGAAAACCTTGCAAAAATCCTGAGTTCTTTACATTCTCACCTACATTCTTATTCAAATGCCAAGCGCATAAACGATGTGTCACATCCGGAAACACTTGTTTTATAGCTTCCCTCATCTCCCCATCTTCGTATGTTACAACTTCTTCTTCATATTTATCTTCCATGCACTCTAAAAAACACTCCAACAACCACTTATATGTCTCTGTCATTTCATCTGAAACCAATGAAGCACCAAAAATAACTGTCTGAGTGTGGTGGTTACACCCTGAAAATATAACCAATAGGTAGTTGTCTTTGTTCTTCTTGTAAGTCGTGTTGAACACAACCACATTACCAAAACAAAAAAAGTCAGATATATTACTCCCATCATCCCAAAAAAGATACTTCATTCGTCCATCCCTGCTGACGACATATTTAGCATATAGTATAAGATCAGTAGATGACTTCACATGTAGATAATTTAAAGCAGCAACAATGTCAACATCTTTAATAGTAGCACACATTTTTCTGTCAAAATAATTGTGCAGATCCTTCTTTGTAAACCCAACACGAATGTATCTACCCTTATGAGCAACCATGTACCCCCTTATATGACAATTTCTAATTCCATGTGACCGAATATTGTCAATCTGAGCTCTATCTGCTTCAGTAATTTCACGATAAATAGGGTGTAAGTGCATAAACCTAGTTGGGGTTAATTCATGGTTGTGAGCCTCTTTAAAAAACGACACCACATATCTATTCTTGTCGGCTTTGTAATGCACGCGAAGCCTAGCGAGACATTTAGTGTGGGTCGTATGTCTGTGTTCTCTTTTCCTATCAACCCTCCTAAAGTGTTTCATATCTCTTAGACCGTGTTTATTGCATACAAAGTGCCTCATTACTGTTATTTTACCACCCCTAGTCCCTCTTATCCTAACATCACTTTTCCTAATGACAAACCCTTTACATTTATCATACTTAAAATAAAATTCATTAGCTTCATCAACTGTACCAAATTTTATAACACGGATTTCATCAGCAGTAAGGGCATTAATATTCACCTTTCTATCACCAACAACTGCATCTGATTCAACAGAATCTTCGTTGTGACTATTACCATTACCATCACCATCATCTGAACTTTGGAACACACTGGACACCGAATTGATGTCATCCCGAGCATAGTCTGATTCAACATCAGATGTATCACTATCACGACACCGAACATCGTTGGAATCATAATGGTCGTAGTTTTCGATAATAAATCTGAATTAACACATTTGTTAACACACGAAAACCCAACATAAATCACAATACCTAATTTCCTATTCAAATTAAGCATAGACCTTAGTTCATAAAATTTAAATCAAATTTAACACCAAATCTGAATTATCACAATTTTTAACACAACAAAACTCAACATCATTCTCAATTCCTTATTTCTTAATTAAATCAAGGGACCTGATTCAGAGGTAACCACCAAATTTGAAAATTCGAAATCATCAAATATTAAATCCATGTAAATAAAACAAATTCAGGCACAAAACCTAATTCCTAATTTAAAATCAAATTTAACACTTCCATTTATACTTTATTTGAAATCAGTTAATCTTAATCATTAATTTCAAATAAATATAACAAAAAAAATCGAATTTACCTTAGCAACCGCGTGCTCAATACGAACACAATCCGATTTTTGGTCGTGTTATGTTTGGTGAGCGATTGAATGACACAACTTCAAAGGAATAGCGACGGACATGATGAATGTTGTGCTGATGTTCGTCTGCAATATTGACAAATGATGAATGACCGACGAACACGATGAATGGCGGGCGATGAATAAGTTCAAGTTGTTCAAAAATGGGGGACGAAAATAAAATTAGGGTTTCGGGTTAGATAATAAAGATGAATATGATGTTGATTTAGTGAGAAAGATTAGATAAAATTAAATTAATTTTATTTTAATTGATTTTCATTATAAACATTAAAATTTTAAAATAATATTAATATATTAGAGACTTAATTGCAATATTCATAACTATAAACATAATACAGTAAGTAGCATAAATGATATAGCCTTATGCAATATTTTAAGGCTTAAGACATAATTCTAATTAGCCAAAATGTGATTTCACCATAGAATTTTTCTAATAAAAAAATGTAAGAAAGGAAATGGCTGAGAAACTTAAAGCTATAGTCATTTCCATATAGAAATACTAATATAAGTTTGTTCTATAAAAAATAAAATAAAATAAAAGCAAAGACGGGTGATTTTTTAGTTAATAATTATTACCAAACAACATAATTTCTATCTATAATTATCACGATATCATGTCATAAAGTTTCTCCTTAATTTCGACAATTATAAACCTAAATACTTATCTGTACTTATAACAATGATTTTTACATTTTAGGTATTAAACTATACTATCATATAATTAATTTTTTTTTATTAACTAATAACTATCATTCATTCTTTATTTTAAAGAGAATAATATTATTTATTAATTTGTTTCCTTATTTACTAAAAAACAATTAAAGTATTTTGATTAATGTGCTCAAAGTTTTTGTATATATAGTTATACATAACCATTACAAATAAGCAAGTGTAGACAATATTAGTTTTCATACACAATCATTGTCCAAAAATCCATATCATGGTTAGTAAACTGTATAATAGTTTATTTTGTCGTTACAAGTAATTTTTTGATTTAACTAATGTATAATTATCTTGCAGGACTTGCTTATAATTTGCCTTTTTATAATTTCTATTGTATTTTGCAATTCATGGATTGCATTTGGTGAAAATATTTTTGATGTACTTAAATATGGTGCCAAAGGAGATGGCACTTCTGATGATACACAAGTATGTACATGATTTTTTCTTATAATTTTTCTTTCTTCAATATTTTGCTATATAAATAATCTGTGTTTTGATATATTATCTAAATTAATATGATTTTTTTTTTATAATTTTTTTTCAATACTTTGTTATATAAATATTATATAAATAAATTAATCTTAATATATTATTGTTCTAAAGGCGTTTGAGAAAGCATGGATAGATTTATGTGGATCAAATCAAGAGACTCCAACCCTTATTGTACCATCTGGACATATATTTCTTGTGCATCAAACAACTTTCAATGGTCCTTGCAAATCTAAAAATCTTCATATTAAGGTGCATAAAATATACTATCTATAGAATTATATTGTTTAATTTTTACACAATATTTTTTATGAATTAGATTAAGTTTTCATTAATTTAATATTGCTAATGAATGCAGATTGATGGAACTATACTAGCACCAGAGAGAAATGTTTGGGGTTCATGTTCAAAAAGATGGCTTCATTTTATTAATGTGCATGGGATGACAGTTGATGGATCAGGAGTGATCAATGGCAGGGGTGAAGATTGGTGGAAAAATGTAATATATATATATATATATTAGATTTTAATTTTTTTAATTTTTGATTAAATATAATATATGATTTAGTATATTTAGAATATACATAAATAATCCAACAAATAATTTTTTTTTTTTAATTTGCAGTTTAATTCAACCAAAGGATGTATTGGATCACCTACGGTTAGAAACTCTTTTCTTCTCAAAGTTGTTAAAAAGAAAATTGTTATTAATTTCTTCTATTTCAAAAGACTAACACTTAACTAATATAAGCAGGCTTTATTATTTGAAAGATGTGATGGACTTCAATTAAGTGGTCTCACTCATTTGAATGGACCAAGCTTTCATGTATATGTAGTCCATTCCGAAGATGTTACAATCTCACATATTAATATAAGTGCGCCAGCAAATAGTCGCAATACTGATGGAATTGATATTTCAAATTCAGTTCGTGTTAATATTCGCGATTCTATAATACAAAGTGGTAAATATAATACGTATTTAACTTTTAAATTATGATTTTATAATTTCTTTCTTTGGTTATTCATGAATTTTACTATATAGGTGATGATTGCATTGCTATTAAAGGTGGTTCTCAATTCATTAATGTCACTCAAGTTACATGTGGACCAACTACTCATGGAATTAGGTATGTCAAAATATTTTATAAAGTGTAAATCAACAATCTAAATAACTATATATAATTGGCATGCCTTACACTTTGATGCAGTGTGGGGAGTTTAGGGGATGGTGCGGATGAGGAATTTGCTGAAAATATAAATGTCAAGAATTGCACATTCAATGGAGCTTCTAGTGCAGCAAGAATCAAGACATGGCCAGTAATACTACAAACTTAATTGAAAAATTAAAGTTCTATATATATTTTTTTCATTTGAATCCTAAATTTAATTGATGAATATTCTTTGTCTTTTTTTTAAGGGTGGAAGAGGATACGTTAAATCCGTCGTTTACGATCAGATCATAGTTAATAATGTACAGAATCCTATACAGATTGATCAACATTATATGGGGACTCCAGAAAAGGTTCATATTCTTTCTCATTTACTTCATTTTGATTTTTTTCATAATATATGGATAATATTACTAAGATGATTTTTGTTGTTGTTGATGCAGAAAGAGGCACTTAAAGTGAGTGATGTAACATTTAGCAATATTCATGGAACATGCAGTGGTGAAAATCCTATTGTGCTAGATTGTGCTAAGATAGGGTGTGACAATATTAACTTATCACAAATCAGCATTACCCAAGTTGATCCAAAGAAGTCAAGTACAATCATATGCAAAAATGTTAAAGGGACAACGAATGCTTATGTTTCACCTCCTTTACACTGTATACAAACGTAAATTAGTTTGTGATTTTCTTAGAGAATTTAAGTCTAACTTCCTAGAGGAGCTATTGCACACTTCATGTATTTTGAATAATAATATTCAAACGGTTTAGTAGTTTTTGAGTTTCTTCCTTGGATTTAAAACTTTGTACAACTATTTATCTTAAATTTGTTTTCAAAATAAAAACCAAATTTGAAGTACTTCATGATTTCAATAACAGAAAAATAAGAAACCAAGATTAGAGATGTCTCTGGCCCAATTGTATTAAAATGGTAAGGGTGTAATGAAAAATTTTCTTTAAACTAAAGATGTGTCTGGCCCAATTGTATTGAAGTGTCGTTTGTTATCTTTTTAGCTTATTTGATCTCTAGTGATAGTAAATTTCAAGAGAAAAGTTTCATTAATAATGGATATTGATCTTACCGAATCAGACTTGAACCGTCACGACTGGCTCCGAGCTGAAGTTGAATGAGATGGGGGTACCTGCAAGGCACTCCGATGCTAAAGTAAGTGGGAGTACGAGCAAGCAAAAAGTATGAGTATGGGTAAGAGAATGAATACCTGACCCTCTGGGAGCAGAGGGTATTTATAGCCTCCAGCGCTGGGCCAAGGTTCCTTCATTGGGCCGGGCAGGTTTGGCCCAATGAAGGAACTGCCAGGTTCTACGTGTGTAGTGGAGACCCGCACGTGGTCTCCTTCTTGGGTGTTCTGCGAGAAGTACGGACGGACGGAGACGCGGTCTTTTCGGAATCCAGATGATGGCGTAATGGTCAAAGTCTGCCCTACGAGGAGCGCTCGAGCTGAGGTCGAGCTGGACTGCATGAAGGCGAGGATGTCGTGGATAAGGCTGTAGCTTCTTGGTCGGCGCGGCCCCCTGCAGGGCCGTTTGGATTGGGCCTTCATCTTTGCTTTTGGGCCAGCCCGACCCAGTCCAGAACAGGAGCCCCCCAAGTCGTGGTTCCTGGAGTAGGAGCCATGACTTGATCTTAGTTCGCCTTCGTCACGGGGTCACGTGCCCGGACAAGAGATGTAGTTCCCCGTGGTTGCTCGAGGAGTTTCCCCTGTGTCGCGCCCGTGAGATAATTCCTTTCGAGGAGTGCTCGGGGGACTCTCGACGAAGCATCTCTTGAGCATACGAGGCATCTCTTGGGAACCGTGCCGCCACCCTATTGACGATAGGGTCATTATTGCCTAGGGGAGTTATGCGTCGAGGAGGGAAGTCTGTGGTTCCCCGGGGTGACGTTTCGTATTCCACGTCATCACTATAAATAGGGTCCTTGGGCCCCAGAACATGTTTTTCCTCTTCGCGCTTCTCCTCCTTCCTCTGCCTCTGCTGCTGCTGTTCTTTCCAGATATTCATAGGACCGCCGTGCTCTCCGTCGCTGATTCCCTTTTTTCGTCATCGCACCTCTTTCCTGATTTCAAGTAAGCGTTTTGTCTCCTTTGCTTTTCCTATGTGATATATGATATTTTTCATTTTTTTAGACGTTAGAGACTGTACGTCTGGGATTAGCCCCGGTAGATTTGTATTTGGCTCGGCAAATTCATATTTATGCCCAGCAAACGCATGTTTGCGCCCGGTAAATGCATAGTTTAGGTATTTGACTTGCAGTGCTGCCCGGGATCTTCATGATTCAGGGCGCCTAACTCGTGATAGTGCCCGATAAATTCATAGTTCTAGTTTTAGGATTTATGATATCGCTCTCCATGTTCATAGCCTAGGTCGACATATTCGTGAGTGGCCGAGATGTTGGTCCATTTAGGCGATCTGTAGGAAGACTTGTCGTGGTATCTGGGAGTCGGGGAGGTGACTCTACTCTTTTTGTTTGAAACACCAACTTTTTTAGTCGTGCATGGAGTGACTCGGTTTGTCGTGCCCTTCTTCCCGTCCGTTATGGCGAGCGTGTGGATTTTCTCCCCAATTGACCGGTTTCCTGTGCTTTGTAGGTAACAATGGCGGACGAACCGTGTTCCTCGGGGCGCACTGAGGCGGAAGACCAAAGTGCCAAGGAGAATATGAATTTGGTCGATACCATCGACGATCCTCTGCTGGAATGGGTGGGCGCCGAGCCCAGAGGGATTTCTTCAGCCTATAGTCGACGCAGTCGAAGTGCGTATACCATCATCGAGCAGGGCGGTAGTCAGCCCGGTTTTCAGAAGAACTTCGTCGTCACCAGGCCGACTCTTACTGTGCGGATTTGCTCGGAGTTCTCCGAGTACGGGTTCCCCATGTATGAGATTGCTTTCAAGGACCTGGGATTAAAGCTCCCCTTCAGCGATTTTCAGGTCGAGGTCTTCAGTCATCTGGAGCTGGCCCCGTCGCAGCTTCACCCAAACTCGATCGCTTTCATCCGGGCGTTCGAGCTGACGTGTCGCTTTCTAAGGATTGGGGCGACCATACCTCTCTTCTTCAGAGTCTTCCATTTACAGCGCCAGTCCCAGGGAGGCGGGCACAGTTGGGTTTCCCTGAAATAGTCGAAGAGACTATTCAAGATGTACATGGATTCTGTCCGGGGCTTCAAGGACAAGTGGTACATCGTGCGGCCGGTTACCAAAACGGGTTTAGAGTATTTATACGAGGAAGAAACGGTTGTGACCGACGATCACGGGGAGGCTCTTCTAGATGACGAGGGACACCCGGTGTTAGGGCGTGTGGCTAAATTTCCTTTGCATTAGACCTCGCGTCACTACGAGCACGGAACCGGGCACTACTATACGCCCGTGGGTGGGATGAGCATCGAAGACGAGGAGGCTTATGGTACCCTGTGCCGATATGTCGACAGTTTCTTCCCCGCCCGATGGGCCACGAGGGAGGGGAAGGATATTCTTGACGAAAATGGTTATCCGACTTTTGAGGCCCGGCCTATCGATATGAAGGCGCTCGTGGAGTGCCAGTCCTTCGGGCAGGCCGCGAACCTTCTAGGTCATTATTATTTTGTCTTGTTTGAATTTCTTCGCTTGTTATTTGCTCGTCACTAACCCACTGTCATTTTATGCAGGTCTCATGGCTGGACGAAAGGAGAGGCTCCTAAAGCTAACACAGGGTAAGAAAGTCAATAAGAGAGTGGTGCGAGCTCCTTAGGCGACGGGGATGGGCCCTCCAACTAGCCCGGGCGGTGCTTCTGGAGGGTCCCCGGACGCTCAGGATGTCGAGCCACATACCGACCTGATACCAAGGAAGAGGAATCGGGTGGAGAGCTAACCGGAGGTCGGCAAGGATTCTAGTGCGGTGAGGTCCTTCGGGTTGCCCCCCTGTTTTAAAGAGGAGGGTTTCTTCGAGGGATTTCCCTTGTCCGTAAGTGCTGATGAGGCTGATACCATTAGGCGGCTGAGCAAGGAGAACCGGAGAAAGCATCTGGCCGCCAACATGGTCGGGATGGTCAAAATGGCCGAGATGGCCGTTGTGTTGGCCGAGGAGGAGGCGGACTCTGATTGCATGAAGGAGCTGGAACAGGAGAAAGCTGCACTTACTGCGAGCTCACGAAAGTTGAAGGCTGCCCTAGAGCGCTCCGAGGAGATGTTTCGCGAGCAAGCCGAGCTGCTGGCCGCGGAGAAAGAGAACTCGGGGAAGATTGCCGAGGAGAGGGAGTACTTCCGTGAGGACCGGGAACGCTTGGAGGCTGACAATGGGCGCCTCGCCAAAGAGGTCGAGGAATTAAAGGCCGCCATGCTCCCTGCCGAGGATGAGTCGGAGGAGACAACTCCTTTGCAAAGTCGGTCGGAACTGGTTGCTCGCATTCAACTCCTCGAGGCAGATTGCGTCGGTGCTTTAGCGGATGGCTTTGAAGCCGCAGTCAGCCAGCTCTCCCTGTTGAATCCTGATCTGAATACTGAAGGAGTGGGTTACATGTCTCAGATCATCGACGGTCAGGTCGTGCCCCCGCCCGAGTCTCCTGTTGTCGGCGGTGATAGCTCCTGGGAAGCCTAGCTGTGAGATTCTAGTAGGGCCTGCGCGCCTTTATTGATGGTTGTTTTGGGGCCTGCGTGCCCGTTCATATTTTACTTTTTGGGCCTGCGTGCCCGTTCTTTGTAATTCTTGAACATCGTCGGCCTTCCTGGCCGGTTTATCTCTATTTGTTTTGTTGCCCACGGGATTTTTGAATGCATGTTTGTTTCGACTTTTGATTGTTTGCCCGTGTTTATGTTTTAATATTTTTGCGCTAAAACTGGCCTAAGTTATGGCCCCGAGTCTTTCCCGTGGGTGGTTGTGACTTTGTTGGCAAATTTGCCTAAGTCTTTTATTCGGGTCGTGCCCGTGCTTGGCTTTCTATTCGGTGGCCAAACTCGCCTAAGTAACGACCTCGAGGAGAGATTTCTTTTTCGACCCTTTTGGATGGCCCAACGTTCTTCGAGATTCGTCGGGCGTGCGGAGCGAAGCCGCTTGTTTGGGTACATGACCCGGATCGGGGTTGTTCACCCGCGGCGTGAACTGCCCATCGCGAGCTGGGTGTTCTGCCCTACAGGTACTTCGACGGTGGAGCTCGGTTGAGGTGTCCACTGTAACACCCCTTCTAAATAACCCGCGAATATATTAATTAAATCATAGTAACATGGAAAACAGGGATGTCACAATTCAAGATAAATATAAAAACCTCAAATCTACAGTTGTCATGCTTTATTGAAGGAATTATTAAGATAAATATTCAAATCAACATCATGTTCTACACAACGGAAATGTCTCAAAACCGGAATAACTTCACGTCATAAGTATTCCCAACATAAATTAAACAATAGAGTATAAAATAAAACTCATCATTCAAACGTTTCCCCCAGTGTTACAACCTATCAGAGCACGACACTGACACGCGAACTTAAAGTAACATAGCTCTAGAGCCATCCTCACCAACTCCTGAGCTGCTAACTTTAATCTGAAATCATTAAAGTAAGGGTGAGATTTCTCATAATTAACATGCATTATAAGCTTCTCAATCAACAGTATATCACAAGCATATTATTTTACCCATTTTAGCATAAATTTAGATTCAACACGCAGTTCCAATCATACAAGTCATTATGCACAAATCAATGATCAACCAAAGAATTGTAACACTGGAAAACATCCTAACATGTTACAATTCCATGCAACACAAATGCAGACACAATGCATGTGGTACCAACACGTGACCAAGTCACCCAACACTGATCCATCATCAACCGGATACAGCAACCATTGATTCGTCCATAAACACCGGACACAGCAACCATTGATTCGTCCATAAACACCGGACACGAATCCAGCTTATCCATCATCAACCGGATACAGCAACCATCGATTCGTCCATAAATACCAGGACACGAATCCAGCCTAACCACCCATCATCACCCGGGTATCTGTTAACGGCAATACAAGTCAAATTCCACACAATGGGAATTAACTTCACCAAAACAATGCATATGCATGCACATCACCAGCATGCAACATCAAATCAGTCTATGAAATACATCAATTTATCATAACTGAACCAAAACCAAAAGAAACATGATATCATTATTTATCATACACACATCAAACAGCATAACATGTACTTCATCCACAAGGACCTGATACAATCAATTATCATGGATACACCATTGCATATACACCAAATATGCACATAATAACAAACCGCATAATCGGAAAGTCAACATCAAATCAACGGAATATGATCACAACATAATTCCAAATAATGCCAAAACCAATATATCGCATGATCACATCTCAATCATAATGGATAGCAGGCACAACACATAAGTATCAGTTCTCATTCACCAAATCAGAACAATTTACAAACAATTCTACATCATTCTCAAAATACCAAAGTTTACAAAAATCGGGAATTCGACTCTTTTTAAAATAATTTTCATAAAATAATATTTTTCTTATTTTATAAGATAGTATTTTTAATTTAAGAAATACTGCCGAAAAGGACACTCAAATCGGACTTACGGTTTGAAAGTTATGAATTTTCAAAGTTTAATATTTTTCAAAAAGTTACAGCAGAACCCGGTTCCTACATATACAGGAACCGGTTCCTGCGAAGTTAAAAAATCACCTTTCTGGAAAATGTATGGGAACCTGGTTCCTACCTATACAGGAACCGGTTCCTGAGTGCATTTTTTCCAGTTTTTGTAAATTTACCCAGTGGAACTCGGTTCCTCCCCACTGGGAACCGGTTCCCACGACCTGCAGAGCTAAAAACTGCTATTTTGACAGCATTATGTATCTCAATTCATTCCTTTTCATTCCCATACGAATGACCACATCAATTAACACCAGAATCACCCAAGTAACATCAACATAATGTCAAATAACACAATTCAACCATTCCTAACAATCCTATATCATGCAATTGGTTCAATTCCACACAATTTGACAACATTAGGGACAATTTCTACAAACCTAGAAAATCCTAAATTGAGATTCCTAACATGCTTAATCAATTCTATTGATCCCAAAATCTATAAGGCATATTAAATAATTGAAATTACCCCTTACCTCGCGATGATCCTTCGAATTCACGGCGTTTGGCTTTTTCCTCTCTTCTCTTCTCTTCTCCAATTTCACGTATAATGACTTTTCCCAATACCTTCTTTTTCTTTTCCTTTTTATCCTTATTTTTATATTCCTTTTATTATTTTCCAAATAATAGTAATAAATTAGTTATTATTTAGTAGAGCTTTTTACTTCACACACCTCTAATTCAACCTTACACCCCCTGGTCTTCCTTTTTAATTTCATAATTAATTCATCCATTTAATCCAAAATATTATTAATTAAGCCTTTAATTAATTTAATAATTAAATTCCTAATTATTTAACACATGAATTAATTTGGGGTGTCACATCCACGTCGGGCACTATCGTTCATACTCGTCTTTTGAACGACGTTATGTCGTTTGGGCATAGGTCGGGCCTGTACCTTGGCCTCTCTACAGGGTCGGGGGTTTTTCCTCGCTGGCCGGACGCGGGTGTCGTTGGCGAGGGTCCTCGGTGTTAATGGTTTTTAACTATAGTACTGCTTTAGTTTAGCAGCGTTCCAGGGTCGTGGTAGTGGTTCTACGTCCAGTTGCTCGAGGTAATATGCCCCGGTACCAGTGGTGCCATGGACGCGGTAAGGCCCTTTCCAGTTCGGGGCCAATTTCCCTTCGCGGGCATCTTTCTGGTTCCTTCGTAACACCAGGCTGCCGATTTTGAACTCGCGTTTAATGACCTTGTCGTTGTGGCGCAGAGCCACTCGTTGTTTTAGGGTGGCTTCGCGTAAGGCTGCCCCCGATCGGATTTACTCGACTAAGTCGAGTTCGTCCCTGAGTTCCTCGTCGTTCATTTCTTCGTCGAGGGGGTTCTCTGTCCGTCTGGAGGCTTCCCTGATTTCCACCAGGATGACGGCCTCGGTGCCGTACGTTAGTCAGAAGGGGGTCTCGCTCGTCGTTGATTGGGGCGTGGTGTGGTATGCCCACAAGACGCTGTGCAGTTCCTCGACCCAACCCCTCTTTGCTTCGCCGAGTCGGTGTTTGAGTCCCCGGAGAATGACTCTGTTCGCGGCTTCGGCTTGCCTGTTGGTTTGAGGGTGTTCGACCGAGGTGAAGTCTTGTTTTGTTCCTAGTTTGGTGACGAAGTCCTGGAACCCGTGGTCGGTCAATTGGGTGCCGTTGTCGGTCACCAGTGCCCTCGGGATTCCAAATCTGGCGAGGATGTTTCTCTTGTAGAAACGAAGGATGTTATGCGAGGTGATCTTCGCGAGAGCCTCGGCTTCTATCCATTTCGTGAAGTAATCCACGACCACGATGAGGAATTTATTTTGATAGGTCACTTGCACGAAGGGACCGAGGATATCCATACCCTACCACGCGAACGGCCACGGGGATGACAGTATACTTAGTTCGTGAGGGGGGGCGAGGTGCATATCCCCGTGCCTCTGGCACTTGTCACACCTCTTGACGTGTTCCTTGGTGTCCTGCTGCATCGTCGGCCAATAATACCCCGCTCGAAGGGCTTTCCTCGCCAAAGATTTACCGCCCATGTGCTGGGCATTGATCCCTTCATGTATCTCCCGCACTACCTCGGGGGATGCACTTCAGGAGGGGAATGGAGAATCCTCTGCGGTATAGTTTTTGCTCGAGCACCACGTACGAGCATGCTCGTTGCTTGGTGGTGGTTGCATCTGTCTGGTTCGAGGGTAGTTCGCCTTTCGCCAGGAAATTGTACACCGGGGTCATCCAGGACGAGGCGTCTCCTATGGCGTGGACTTCGACTGATGTCGAGGATCTTTCGATGCTCGGGCGTGCTAAGGATTCTTGTATGACGGATTTGTTTCCGCCCTTCTTTCTCGTGCTCGCGAGTTTGGACAATATGTCTGCCCTTGTGTTTTGCTCGCGGGGGACATGTGAGATCTCCGCTCGTTCAAACTTTGTCATGTATTTTTTGACTAAGTTTAAGTATTCGATGAGGCTGTCGTTCTTGGCTTGGTAACTCCCCTGGACTTGGGAGGCGACGAGTTCGGAGTCTGTGTAGGTTTGTACTTCGCGGGCTCCCATGTCCTCGGCTAGCCTCAGTCCTGCGAGCAGGGCTTCGTACTCTGCTTGGTTGTTCGACGTTGGGAAGGAGAGAGCTAACGAGTGTTCGACCACTACGCCTTCTTTGTTCTCCAAGAGGATTCCCGCGCCACTTCCGGACGAGCTGGAGGCCCCGTCGACGAAGATGGTCCATTTGTGTTCCTTCCTGGCGGGTGGGTCATGAGCGGTCATTTCCGCGACAAAGTCGTCCAGGGCTTGTGCTTTCAGGGCTTTCCTGCTTTCGTACTGAATGTCGAATTCGGAGAGCTCTAAGGACCATTTCAACATTCTGCCCGCCATGTCGGGCTGACCCAGGAGTTGCCTCACTGGTTGGTCAGTTTGTATGATGATTGTGTGGGCCAGAAAGTAGTGTCTGAGTCTCCTCTCCGCGTTGACGAGGGCTAGGGATAACTTTTCTATCTGTTTGTACCTGCTTTCGGGTCCTTGTAATGCTTTGCTCGTGAAGTAGACAGGTTTCTGTCCGTCGGTGGTCTCGCGGATGAGAGTTGCGCTGATGGCTTCGTTCGAGACGGCCAAGTATAGGAACAGTGGCTCCCCGTCGGCTGGTCGAGATAATACGGGCGGTTGAGATAAACTTTGCTTTAGGTGGCGTAGTGCCCGTTCACACTCCTCGTTCCATTCGAAGGCTGCTTCTTTACGAAGGAGTTTGAAGAAGGGGAGGGCGTGCTGAGCGGACCTCGCGATGAAACGGGACAATGATGTGAGCATGTTGTTCATGACTTGTATCGACTTCTTCAAGATCGGTGTCGGGAAGTCGGAGAACGCTCGACACTTGTCGGGATTGGATTCGATTCCTCGTTCTGTTAGGTAGAATCCGAGGAATTTTCCTGCCTTGACCCTGTTGTACCCCAAAATTTTCCCTCCCATATTCTTCAAGGTTTGCCAAGATCAAGGTTCAAAACCTCCCAAGGGTTGCACAGTCCAATGGACTCCTAACAGTCAAAAATTAGGGTTTTGGTTTTGGCAAAGAAATTGAAGTTTCCAAGGGTCCAATCAAGTCCCACATGCCTATAAACATTGTCAAGCATCCACATGCCAAGTTTCAAGACTCACAGCACAAAATTGCACAATCAAAAACCCTAATTGCTCCACAGTCAACTGCAGGGGCAAAATGGTCATTTGACAGTCAAAAGTCCAAATTTTTGATCAACATCTTATTTTGAAGCGACAAACATCATTTGATCAATTCTTGATCATGATTCTCAAGGCATGGCTCAAAAAGTCTCAAGATGCAAAAGTTTCTATTTTTGGACAACTGAAAAAGTCAACTGCAAATTGACCAGGGCATAACTTCCACATGGTTTATCAGAAAAATTCCATCCAAAGCTCATTTTGAAGAGAATGACATTTCCTACAACTCATCTTCACATTTCAAGTCCAATAAATGCTCTCACAAAAAGTTATCAATCTCAACATTATAGGTCATTTTCAAAAGTCAACAAAAAGACACTTTAAGTCAAAGACCATAACTTGAGATTGGTAAAATCAAAATGACATAGGACCAAAGACATGGGTTAGAGGACTTCAAGACCTTTCCAAAATGTCCAAGAACATGATCAAAGCTTAAAAATTGAGCAAGATATGCCTTATGGAAGTTGGGAAATTTTTGAGAATTTTGAAAAGTCAACTTTGCTTCAAATGCCTCAAAATTGCTAATGGGACACAATTTCTTCCATGAAACATTACCCAAAGGCTATGCACGACCCATTGACATCCAAGGGAGTTATTTTATCATTTTTGATTAATTATTTGAATTATTATTATTATTAATTCACCTAATTAAAATTAAATATGACAAAAATAGCAAAACATGTTTTCCAAATCTTTTTGTGCAGCATATCCACTCATCATGACCTCAAGATTTCGTGCACAATCAAAAAGGAAAGATTCTATGCAAATAGGCATGTTTTTCATGACAAAAAGATTGAAAAAGATGCTTGAAAATCAAATATTAAAAACATTGAGTCAATGGATTATGGGCTTTGTTTTTGACCTAGAATGATTCCTCATACATATGCAAACAGAACCCTAATGCGAAGAACAAGAAAGCTGCGCAGAAACTAGGAGAACAAATTTTCACTTTTTCACAAATTTTTTGAAAACTGTTTTCATACATATAGGTTATTTCAAGGCCTAAAATCAATTCCAATACACTCCTGACACATCTAGGAGGCGTTTGCAATTGAAACCAAGCTTCCACGCGCAGAGAATCGGTAGAACGCCATCGCCCTGTTCATGAAAACTTTCATAATCGTATTTTGATTTACATGCATGTTTCATACATTTTAAATGTTGATTTATATTAATATGAACCTTCTGAAGCTAATGATACAATTTAATTGTCCTAACCATGCCTGTATCGAAATATGCCATTAACGTTTTCTAGGTTTTCAGAGCTTCAAATTTGGGGCTTTTCACGTCTGGAAAAATTGGCCATTCAAACTCATGCCATTGAATTCAGGAGCTCCAAACGAAAAGAACCAATGCATTGCGCCCTTTTTATAATTACCCAGGCTCTATTCGCTATTATTCGTTGTTTCAGTTTGTGGGGGTTTAAAACCCCCGCTATCTATTCCTTATTTTTCAGGACAAGCGAAGAAGAAGGCTGGTTGTCATCACGTGGTTGGCTGATTCAAAAGTTTGGCGCGCGATTTCTTGCTTTATGCCACTTGCGCCTATTTTCTATTATATTAATTGTGTTCTATTATAATAACAAAGAGAATCAGTGGCTCAGATGGTTAGTGTGTTTGCTTGCAGGTATTGGGACCTGGGTTCGATTTCCAGGTCCCCTTGTATATTTCATGATTTTTTCTCTAACAAATTCCTATGCAGTATGCCACCCAATGGTTCATCATGCAGCCTCACCATCTAGCTTGCCACGCGCCCAGAAGCCTCCATCCAATGGCCAGGTCACGCACTCCACCATACACCCTCAGTCAACCATATGTAGACGCGCTGGAAAAGTCAAAGGGGCCCTGATTCAGTGGGCCAAGAATGCTCCAAACAAACCTCTCAATTGGGTCAGCCACCCCCATGGTTTGCATTTTCTATTTCCTTTTTCTTTCTTCTTTTTATTTTAATTGGCTTTCTTTTGTTTTATTTAATTCACAAAAATATAATTTTCACAATAATAAAAATCAGAAATCAAAACTAAAAAAAAAATATGTTAATTAATTTAACGCATTAAATTAGTTTGTAAATCAATTTAATAATCAAATTAGTTTAAAATTAGGTTTCATTTTAATGCCTTTTTAAATAACTAAAAAATATGAAATTAGGGTTTTTAGCATTTTATTCTCTTTTCTCAATAAATAATTTATTTCCTTATCATCATTACTATTAATTATTAATTATCTTGTAAATAAACTTGTAATTAATTAATTAGGGTTAAATTAGGTTAAGCTTAAACAATTTTTTAATAATTAAAAACAAATTTAGAATTAGGGTTTTATTTTACTTTTAATTCCAATTAATTTTCTTTATTTCCATTAAATACAAAAACATCAAAAAATAAGTTCTTTTCTTTATTTAATCATTAATTAATTTTTAATTTCAATCTAATCTTTAAAGGGTCCAACACCCTCGCACTTTCGATTCCAATTTCCTTTCGCGCGTTTGTCTTCATTTTTCGTTGTAAATTTATGTATTTGCCCCAAAGCTTTGTAATAGATAATTAGGACATTTACTTTCCGCACTTTTATTCAAATCGGGTCTGCGTTTAATTTGGCGATGTATGGACCCGCGCCTTGTAATAGCGTAGGACCTTTATTTTCCGCATTTTAATTTCCGCACCCTTTAAAATGCTAATCACATGAAAGAATGTATGCCCAAATAAAAATCAAAGCGTAGATCACCAAAAGCATGTACAAGATAAATAATAACTGAAAATGACACACAATTCACACACCACTCCTAGGGTACACCTCACTGTTGCCTTGCCCCTCGAAACGTGGTCGTCTAGTATAGGACGTTTTAGTAAGTCCTTATGTCCATGATCTATGGCATAAGGGTAGCTTCTAAGGTGTCCTACTATTGCTCTGGTGACCACATTGTCCCTAAAAACGAATTGACCCGAACACCTCCAACGGTGGTGCTACCTACCTCTCAATGGTGGGATGGCACTACCTTAAGGACTTCTACACAGCTTAATTCCTTAGGGTAGGTAGATGACTCATAGATATTTGCTCTATTCAAAAACAAATCAAAACTCTTTTCACACCGACACTTTCAAAAAGCTTTCAAAACAATTTTTCAAACACTCTTGAGGACAGATACAAGAGTTATTCTGAAACTTTCAGAGAAACTTTTTTTTCAAACTCACTCACGATTGAAAAGCAAACATTTTTGAAAACACAAATGAGCAAGTATCTAAGAGCCCATGGATAACCATGGATAAAAAGGGTGCTAACACCTTCCCTTTCTATAAATCTACCTCCCGAACCGAGAAACTATCTCATAAGGAATTTTGTTGTGCTTTTGTCCTGTCCATGTTGGAGAAAATAAAAGACGGTGGCGACTCTTGCTTCCGCGACATTTCGTGAACCAGCGTTAAACAGTCAGTTCCAGATCCACCGATCACAGAACTGGCGACTCTGCTGGGGACCTTTTAAAGTGAGGTGTACCTTAGGACTAAGATCACTGTGTTTTTAATTGCTTTGACTTGTTTGCTTTATATTGTGGGACTGTCTTGGGAGTTCTATAGATCCTAATCCGGATCTGGGGGATACCTTCTTAGAAAGTAGCAACAAGGCTGTGAGGGAACTGTGCGGGGTATACCGACATGGTTGAAGCAGTCTGCTACGTTGATGTGGCACTTTGGTGTGTACCGGTAACCCTTGAGTTCAGTCAAGGAGAGTACGGGGCCGCCGCGTGGTGTCGTGAAGCATCAACTGACCTTAGGAACCTTAATTGAACCATCTTGGCCTCTTTAGGGTAGTGAGATAACTGACTTTGGTGCAGTCCGAGGTTGGTTGATACTCGATACTACACTCAATTGAGGGTTGTTTTCTTGGAATATTTCGGTCGCCATTTCAGTGGCTAAATCGAAACGATGAACAATGAAAGCAATCCAATGATATTGGGACCCTTAGAACCCAGTTACTTCTGATAGGACAGGTTTTGAGCCCACCAACTTCAAGAGGGTAATACCCAGACCCCATGCAGGCCTAAACTCTAAGGGTTGTGGTGTGACTTGTGTGCCTTATCATGTTTGCCTTTGTAAATATTTGTGGTGTGTTTAATCATAGCATCATAACATCATACAGCATCATATGCATTGACTAACCATTTCAGGGGTTCGAATCTTCATCTTTGTTCTTGTTTTGTAGGACATGGAAACTGTTCGCAGAAAGACAATTCAGATCAGCCTTGTAAGGATCCCTCCTCAGCTTAAGGAGATTATATCCAGGATTCTCGAGAGCTCTTCATTCAGTGAGAGACATGGAAGACTCATCAGCTTGGTCAACACCAACATTGAGGAAGACATGATAAAGGTCCTGTTCCAGTTCTTTGACCCTCTGCATCACTGTTTCACTTTCCTGGATTATCAACTGGTACCTACATTGGAGGAGTTCTCCCGGCTTCTGAAGATCCCTATCCTTGATCAACTACCCTACAACGGTACGGAAAAGGAACCCAAGCTTGAAGAGATTGCTAAGGCCTTACACCTACAACCATCTGACCTCAAGGGACATTGGGAAGTTAGAAGTGGTATCAAAGGGTTCTTAGCCAGGTTTCTGTTTGAGAAGGCCCAAGAATGTTGGAACTCCCTTGACCTATAAGCTTTTGAAGAAGTTGTGGCCCTCCTTGTCTATGGTTTTGTGTTGTTCCCTAATCCAGATCAGCTTATAGATATCAGCTCTGTCCAGATCTTCATGTCCAGGAATCCTATACCTACGTTGCTTGGGGAAATCCTTCACTCATGTTACACTCGAACCATGAGAAAAAGAGGTGTCCTTATGTGCTGTACTCCTCTCCTGGGAAGGTGGTTTATTTCGCACCTTCCGCAATCAGTTTTGAAGAATGAGCGGGGTTTGAGATGGTCACAGCGATTGATGACTCTTACACATGCAGATATACATTGGTGCTCTCGGTCTAGAGAGGATGTCACTATCATTGATCGTTGCGGGGAGTACCCTAATATTCCTTTACTTGGAATCAAAGGAGGTATTACTTACAACCCGTGCCTGGCTTGGAGACAGTTTGGTTATGCTCAGAGGAGGTATTACTTACAACCCGTGCCCTCATGACATGTTAATTCCTGACATAGTTTTTGACTTCGACAACGATGCGCAAGGACTTCGCCAGAGATTTATCAGAGCTTGGAGGATGCCAAGTAGGATAGACAGCAAGACCCTGGGGCACAGGAATTCCATCCCGTTGGAACCTTATCTCAAGTGGGTACGAGCCCGCTCTTAGAAGTTAGTAATGCCATATCCTTATGTTCTCCCTGTGATCAAAGAGCCAGTCTTGGAAGGAGAGGTGTCCTACACCATTCAACATCCTGACATGCCCACATCCTGGGAAGAGATGCAGAAGAGCTGGATCCAGCTTAAGGAAGAACGGAATTCTATTGAGACCAGTCTACGTGCTAGTGAAAAGAAGGTCTTGGAGCTCACCCGCCTACTGCACGAGGAGAGGAATCTCAACACTTACATAGCTCCAAAGAGGATGCGTAGTGTCTTCTGGGATTGATTTGCTTTTGTAATATTTTGCCCATGAGGCTTTGATGTACCAAACAATTATATCCTTAATGATAACGTGTGTTCCTTTTTGTCTACAACAAATTTGAATTTTCGAACCCTTGAATGCATTGCATAAACACATATCATTCATCATGTGCATAACAGGTACTCTTCTTTTCAGGTTGCTTACTGTTCTTCGCTGTTTATTTCAGCATCATGAACCCTGAATCATCAACCGAGCAGTCTATCAAGGCCCTCAGGCCCAGAACGCACAATTTCAAGAGCTGATTATGGGTTTAGCTAAAGGTCAAGAGGAGCTGAAGGCTCTGCTGGTTCAGAAGAAGAAGAAGAAGAGAACTGTTCTATTCAACTCGGGCCGGAGGTTTGGTAACACTCTGCAGAATGAGGAAGCTGGTTCTTCTGTAGGCAAAGACAGTCCCCAGGGGGTAAGGGCTCCAAGTCTGGTAGTCTCTGACAACGAGACTGATTTTAATGAGGAGCAGTATCCTCCAGCTGAAGACCGGTACAAGCAGTTGGAAGACCGTCTAAACGCCATGGAAATTCAACAAGTGCCTGGGCTGGATTTCGGAGACTTGGGTTTATCTTCTGGTGTGGTTATCCCGCACAAGTTTAAAGCACCATCTTTCACCAAGTATGACGGGGCGTCTTGCCCTAAGCTGCACCTCAGATCTTATGTGCGGAAGATTCAGCCGTACACTGTGGACAAGAACTTGTGGATCCACTTCTTCCAGGAGAGTCTTTCAGGGACTCATCTCGAATGGTTCTATCAGCTGGATGGAACCAAGGTTCGTAACTGGGAGGAGTTGGCTACTGCTTTTTACAAGCAGTATCAATATAATGCCGACCTTGCTCCTACACGTACCCAACTCCAGGGTATGTCGCTAGGATCAGGCGAAGGTTTTAAAGAGTATGCACAGAAGTGGAGGGATATGGCTGGCAGGGTGCAGCCTCCGTTAACAGACCGTGAATTGGTAGATATGTTCTTGGGGACCCTATCTGGGCCGTTCTTTAATCACCTTATCGGTAATTCATCTGCAGGGTTTACTGACCTTATTCTGACTGGGGAAAGGATAGAGGCTGGTATGAAGTCCGGAAAGATTCAGAAAGGGGCATCTTCAAGTGCTGAGAAGAAACCTTTTAAGAAGGAGGCCAGTGTTGTGTATGGGCCTAGGAGGCAAGACAAATCAGAGCGCCGCCAATCTGTCAACACGGTGGTGATTGCTAAACCTGCTGCCGCTCCTCGGCAAACCAATCAACCAAGGGGTGAAAGACCCAGAAGAGAATTTACCCGGTTGAGTATGACCTTGTCACAAATCTTGCCGCAATTGCTATCGACCAACTTGGTGACTGTCAGAGAGGCCCCGAAGGTTGTGAATACTGCCTCTCCTAAGTATAATCCAAATGCCCGCTGTGCTTATCACTCCGATAGCCCGGGGAATTCCACGGATGATTGTTGGGCCTTAAGAAATAAAGTGCAGGAACTTATTGATGCGAAGGAGATAAAATTTGAGGTGCCTGAGAGGCCAAATGTTGTGACTTCTCCTATGCCCCAGCATGGAGTAAATGTCGTTGATGAAGATCTATATGCCGTTTCTGTGAATGATGTAGCTACGCCTCTGTTGACTGTTAAGAGGAACCTGCTGCTGGCCGGTTTATTTCCGGGTTGTAGCGAGGGTTGCCTTTTGTGTGCTGTTTCCCTTACTGGTTGTCCGTTGCTGAAGTTAGGCATTCAAATCCTGATGGACAGCAAAGAGATTCTGTTCAAGAAGACCGCTGTTCCTTTTGTTCCTGTGGAAGAAGTATCCGTCGTTACAATTTTCAAAAATCCAATCAAGGCTCCCCCGAGGAAGCCAGTTAAAATCATGACCGTTGCACCCATTGTTATTACTGTTCCGGGGCCTCTCCCCTATGAATCTGATAAGGCTGTCCCATGGCACTATGGGGAAGATGTATATGTACATGGTATAAAGCAAGAGTTCAACACTGGTACCAGCATCAGCAATATCACTGGTCCAGCCAAAGTTACCCGCAGTGGCAGGCTCTTCTCGCCTGACATTGCGCCACCTGTTATCCGAAGACCTCTCATTATAACACCTGTAAGTGCGCCTGTTCCCACTTCTGATCAAGTTGCTTCCCCTGCTGCCGAATCATCTAATGCTCGGGGCAAAGGGATTGAAGATGAGCCTACCTGGATGGAGGCGCCAAAATCTGTGAATGTTGAAGCCTCCCAGCAAGAGATGGAGGAAATTATTAAAATAATCAAGAAGAGCGACTTCAATGTCGTTGAGCAGCTGGGGCATACACCCTCCAAGATCTCTATGCTCTCTCTGCTGCTATGCTCAGAGGCCCATGCTAAGGCCCTGATTTCATTTCTAAAGACGGCCCATGTGCCACAGGAGACATCTGCAGACCAGTTTACTGATTGTGTAGCCAATTTGACAGCTGACAATGGCTTGGGTTTCTCAGATGCTGACCTTACAGCTAAAGGGAAAAACCACAATGATGCCCTACATGTCTCTATAGAATGCAGGGGCACTACTCTTGCACACGTGTTGGTGGACACCGGTTCTTCCCTGAACGTGTTGCCCAAGAAGGCCTTAGACCGGTTGGATTGTGAGGGCCTGGAGCTGAAACCTAGCAACATTATTGTTCGAGCCTTTGACGGATCGAAGAGGATGGTTCATGGAGAGGTAGACATTCCTATTCGTGTGGGTTCTCAAGTTTTCGACTCAACTTTCTATGTGATGGATATTCGTCCATCTTATTCTTGTTTACTGGGTCGACCTTGGATTCACAAAGCTGGGGCAGTGACCTCTACTCTACACCAGAAGCTCAAGTACCCTGTCAGAGGGAAGATTGTCACTGTGCAGGGAGAGGAGGAGTATATGGTTAGCCATTTGAATTCCTTCTGGTATATTGAAATGGATGGGGAGTTTATTGAAACCCCCTTTCAGCATTTTGAAGAGGTATCTCCAACATTGGCAGCAGCAGAAACAGTGGTTGAAGAGGACTTTCCTTTGAAGATGGCCTCCTTGAAGGATGCCCGGGCTGTAATCAAGAAAGGTGAATGTGCTAACTGGGGCAGGCTCCCTGATTTTACACCAAAAACTGACAAGTTTGGACTGGGTTTCACTGCAGAGGCTCAGAGGAACGTGCGCAAAGCTAGGATCGGAAGACCTCCTGTGCTCATCACCAATCCAGGAGTGAATGCTATTGGGGATGAAGACGAAGTGGAAGAGTCAGAGTTTGATAGCTGGATCTACCCGACGAATGACGGTGGATTGAATAATTGGACCGCGAAAGATCATACACCTGTTACTTTTGTTACGCAGTAATGAATTCCTTTGTTTTTGTTATTTGTAATAAACAATGAATTGAAACTCTATGGCCCGGTGTCTTACCCGGGGCACCGTGGCTTCATTTGTGAGGGCATATTAATTATCATTTCATATATCATGAATAAAGACCTTGGACGTTTTCTCGCATTTCAAATCTTATGCTCTTTCCTTTCTTTATATATTGCAAAACAACTGTATTTGCACACACTCACTCATACAGGTTTCAATCCACTCTGGATCTCACTGGTAACGACTCTGCTACTGCCAATTATGACTTCGAAAATCCGATCAACTTAGCCGAAGACGAAGGTGAAGATGATTGCGAAGTGCCTGGCGAGCTTGCAAGACTGTTACTCCAGGAAGAGAGGGCAATTCAACCACATGAAGAGCCACTGGAAACGATAAATCTGGGTACTGAGGCAGATAGAAAGGAGGTTAAGATTGGTGCCAATCTGGAGCTCAGCGTGAAGCAACGATTGACCCAAATGTTACATGATTATGTGGAGATCTTTGCCTGGTCCTACGAAGACATGCCTGGTTTGGATACCGACATTATGGTCCATCACTTGCCTACCAAGGAAGACTGCCCTCCAGTTAAGCAGAAGGTCCGCCGTATGCGTCCAGAGATGTCTGAGAAGATCAAAGCTGAGGTTATGAAGCAATTCGATGCCGGGTTTCTTGCAGTGACTTCTTACCCTCAGTGGGTTTCTAATGTGGTGCCAGTACCGAAGAAGGATGGTAAGGTCAGAATGTGTGTTGATTACACGGATCTGAACAGGGCTAGCCCCAAGGATGACTTCCCTCTACCTCACATTGATGTTCTTGTTGACAATACTGCTCAGCACAAGGTATTCTCCTTCATGGATGGTTTTTCAGGGTATAATCAGATCAAGATGGCTCCGGAAGACATGGAGAAGACTACCTTTGTCACTCAGTGGGGCACCTTCTGCTACAAGGTCATGCCATTCGGGTTGAAAAATGCTGGGGCAACCTACCAACGTGCCATGGTTGCTTTATTTCATGACATGATCCATCATGAGATTGAAGTGTATGTCGACGACATGATTGCAAGGTCTCAAACTGAGGAGGAACACCTTGATCATTTGCAGAAATTGTTTGACCGTCTGAAACTGTACAAGCTGAGGTTGAACCCGAACAAGTGCACCTTCGGGGTAAGATCTGGAAAGTTACTAGGCTTCGTTGTAAGTGGTAAGGGTATTCAAGTGGACCCTTCCAAGGTTAAAGCCATTCAAGAGATGCCAGTTCCTAAGACAAAGAAAGAAGTCAGAGGCTTTCTAGGACGCCTGAATTACATCGCTCGATTCATCTCGCATCTAACTGCCACCTGTAAACCAATCTTCAAGCTGCTGAAGAAAGATCAGGTAGTGCGTTGGAATGACAAATGTCAGGCTGCTTTTGACAAAATCAAAGAGTATCTCCAAGAACCACCCATCCTTATGCCACCGGTTAAAGGGAGACCTCTGATACTATACCTAACAGTACTTGACAACTCAATGGGGTGTGTACTGGGGCAGCATGACGAGTCTGGCCGAAAAGAGCATTCCATTTATTACCTTAGCAAAAAGTTTACCGACTGTGAGACCCGATACTCACTGCTCGAGAAAACTTGCTGCGCTTTGGTATGGGCTGCTCGCCGGCTGAGACAGTATATGCTGACTCATACTACCTTGTTGATTTCAAAGATGGATCCAATAAAATACATATTTGAAAAGCCTGCTCTGTCTGGGAGAATAGCAAGATGGAAAATGATCTTGACAGAATACGACATCCAGTACACGACGCAGAAAGCCATCAAAGGAAGTGTATTAGCAGACCACTTGGCACATCAGGCGGTAGACGATTATCAGTCGATGAACTTTGAATTTCCAGACGAGAGCATCATGATTGTGACTGATTGTGAAGTACCTGGACCGGATGAAGGACCTGAGGAAGGATCCCGATGGTCTATGCACTTTGACGGAGCCTCCAACGCTTTGGGTAACGGCATCGGCGCTGTGATCATATCCCCTCAAGGCACTCATACTCCACTCATTGCCCGGCTATGTTTCAACTGCACCAACAACATGGCGGAGTATGAGGCATGCATCATGGGTCTTCAAGCTGCGATCGACTTAAGGATCAAGTTTCTGAGTGTCTTCGGAGATTCCGCTCTCGTGATCAATCAGATCAAAGGCGAGTGGGATACGAAACATCTGAATCTTATCCCTTACAGAGAATGCGTGTTGACATTGATTCCCCATTTCACAGAGATAACTTTTGAACACTTTCCGAGAGAGGAGAATCAGCTGGAGGACGCGTTAGCTACAATGTCTTCCATGTTCAAAGTCAAATGGGATAATGAGGCTCCCCGGGTCATTATCTGGAAACTGGACAAACCGGCATACTGTTGTGATCTTGAGGCTGAGTTAGTGACTGAGAAACTTTGGTACCATGAGGTGAAGAGATACTTGGAAGCTCAGGAATACCCTGAAGGTGCGTCTATCAATGATAAAAAGTTTCTGAGAAGGTTTGCAGCGAAGATCTTCCTTAGCAACGACATCATGTACAAGCGAAACCATGATTCGACCTTACTGCGCTGTGTGGATAAGACTGAAGCAGAAAGGATCATGGCGGAGCTGCACGAAGGTACCTTTGGAACACATTCCAGTGGACATACTATGGCAAAGAAGATCCTTCGGGCAAGGTATTTCTGGTCCACAATGGAGGCCGACTGTTACCAACATTCTCGGACATGTCATAAATGCCAGATATATGCAGATAAGGTGCACGTTCCTCCGGTTCCCCTGAATGTTCTGACTGCACCTTGGCCTTTTCCAATGTGGGGCATAGATATGATCGGCGAGATTAAACCTACGGCATCCAATGGGCATCGCTTCATCCTGGTAGCGATCGATTACTTTACGAAGTGGGTTGAAGCAGCTTCTTACGCCACTGTAACCAAGAATGTTATGGCACGGTTCATTCGGCATAAACTGATCTGTCGGTACGACGTCCCTGAAAGGATCATTACAGACAATGGTACCAATCTCAATAACAAGATGATCACTGAGCTCTGCGAGCAGTTTAAGATACAGCACCACAACTCTTCTCCTTACCGGCCGAAGATGAATGAGGCTGTAGAAGCGGCCAATAAGAATATCAAGAAAATTGTGCAGAAGATGACAGTGACCTATAAAGATTGGCACGAGATGTTACCGTTTGCTCTTCATGGGTATCGTACCTCAGCACGGACGTCAACCGGGGCAACTCCTTTCTCCTTGGTCTACGGCATGGAGGCAGTCTTACCGATCGAATTGCAGATACCCTCTCTCCGGATAATGAAGGATGCATATCTGAGCGAAGATGATTGGATCCAGACACGACTTGATCAGTTAAATCTAATTGACGAAAAGAGAGTTACTGCTATATGTCATGGTCAAACGTACCAAAAACGGATGATCAGGGCATTTAACAAAAAGGTCAGACCACAAGAGTATCAAGTTGGGGATCTGGTAATCAAACGCATTATCCTTCCTCAAAGTGATCCAAGGGGAAAATGGACCCCTACATATGAAGGGCCATTTGTGGTTAAACATGTGTTCTCAAGAGGAGCCATGATCCTAACCACCATGGATGGTGACGACCTTCCTCACCCCGCCAATGCAGACATAGTAAAAAGATACTACGCATGATAAAAGACCCGCTAGGTTAACATACCTAGGCAAAAATTAGGGCTTCCCGGTGAACCAAAAGGGTTCGGGCAAAATGAAGGGATGAAATGAAAAAAATCTGTACACCCGGCAAGTCGAAAACCTGAAAAGGTGGCTTGGGCAAAAATGGGTATCCCGGTGGACTGAAAACCCGAAAGGGCGGTCCAGGCAAAAGTTAGGGATAAAGCGTAATACTATGTCTCATTGGATCACTTCGCATCCAGAATCCGGTATCAGCTATCAGGTTCAAAGGGCATCAATCAATCAGCTTCATCTTCAACTAGGTCATCAAGTGATGAGACGCTCGAAGATATAAAGGCGATAGCAGAGTGGGAACCCAGTGGGATTATTCTATTCACATAGCTGTTTTGTTTTCCCCTTATACAAATTTGTATAAACTCTTTTGTTCGGCGGCGTTCTCCTACTAGGACGTCAGCCTCTTGTATGTAAACGCCTATTTACAGGCAAATTCAAAAATCAATACAAATCCATTGTTCAGTTAAAATTTCCAATTGTTTTTCCTTTTCTGTTTTGTTTTGCGAAGAACATCCAAGGTTCAATTTGTGATATATGCATTTGACAATAATTGCTAACTCATAAATATTTGCACACCAAACAAAGGATTAATTACAGGTAACATTAGAAGCAGGGGAAATAATAAGTTGTCTAAGCGATCTAATTGCTCTATCCATCAAGGTACCAAGGTAGGTTCAGCTGAAGAACATAACCAAGATATCTTAACTCCCCAGGAGAGTCCAGTCCAAAAATTTCCCCAGGAAAGTAGAATCCATCTCCCCAGCAGGAAGCTTATCCCCAGTAGATTCTGGAAGTTTCCCCCCTGCAGAGCACGAACGCGTCTCCCGGCTTTATTCAAAGGTTATTTCCCTACCAGGATATAACTGGGTTATCCTCAGCCAAAAGCCACGGAAAGACCGTCCTCGGTAAAGTCTTCTTATCCCCAGCGGAGTCCATTAACACTTCCAACATGACAACAGTATCCCCGGCGAAGTTACTACCAACATCTCAACAATGTACCTCTCTTCCCACAGAGTATTGTTCCCCAGCAAGATCGCTAGAATAATTTTCCTCCCCGCAGAGTAATCTATTCGTCAAGTTTATCCCCCAACGGATTTATCTTCTCTTACCGGTATTCTTGCAACCATCACTCCCCAGTGGAGACAGAAGCTCTCCATCAGCCCAGGATTTTAACTTCCGGCATTCGTCAAGGATATATTTTCCTAGACAAAAATACATTCAAAAACATCACATACATCATGATACATGCATAAACGCATCATATCTTACAATCTCATTTATGTTGAGAACATCATTGCTTGATCCATATCATGCATTGCATATGACTGACCTTTACCTTTCAGGAAAGATCCAGTTAAAGTTCTCAGCTATGTCCAAGACCTTGCCTGGTTCAGTTAAATCGACTCCTAAAGATTTTTCTGATGCCGATCCAGTCAAAGGCCTTCTCTGGTTCAGTCAGATCGACCCTAAGATCTCCATGATTCTTATTCCAGTTGAAGATTCCAAGACCTTGCCTGGTTCAGTTAAATCGACTCCTAAAGATTTTTCTGATGCCGATCCAGTCAAAGGCCTTATCTGGTTCAGTCAGATCGACCCTAAGATCTCCCTGATTCTTATTCCAGTTGAAGATTCCAAGACCTTGCCTGGTTCAGTTAAACCGACTCCTAAAGATTTTTCTGATGCCGATCCAGTCAAAGGCCTTCTCTGGTTCAGTCAGATCGACGCTAAGATCTCCCTGATTCTTATTCCAGTCGAAGATTCCAAGACCTTTCCTGGTTCAGTTAAATCGACTCCTAAAGATTTTTCTGATGCCGATCCAGTCAAAGGCCTTCTCTGGTCCAGTTAAATCGATTCCTAAAGATTTTCCTGATGAAGACTCGGTTGAAGTCGCCTAAGATTCTCTCATCATTCTGCTGAGGTTGAAGTCGCCTAAGATTCTCTCATCATTCTGCTGAGGTTGAAGTCGTCCAAGATTCTCTCATCATTCTGCTGAGGTTGAAGTCGTCCAAGATTCTCTTATCATTCTGCTGAGGTTGAAGTCGCCTAAGATTCTCTCATCGTTCTGCTGAGGTTGAAGTCGCCTAACCAGACCCAATTCCTGCCAGGGTGTGTCTGAAGAGTTTGAGGATCCGATTCCTGTATCTCGCCAGGGTGTATCCGTTGAAGACTAACATTACCAGACCCGATTCCTGTATCTTGCCAGGGTGCGTCTGAAAGATTATCTCATCGTTACTGTTGAGGTAGTAATTGCCCAAGGTTCTCTCATCGTTACTGTTGAGGTAGTAATCGCCCAAGGTTCTCTCATCGTTACTGTTGAGGTAGTAATCATCCGAGGTTCTCTCACCGTCCCGTTGAGGTAGTAACCATCCCTGATTCATTCATAACCTTTTGAAGCTCCCGACTCGATTCCTGTATCTCGCCAGGGCACATCTGAAGAGTTCAAAGATTTGATACCTGTATCCAGCCAGGGCGCGTCTATATAAAGAATTTTAAAGTCAAACTCATGTAATAGGCCAGGTAATTATCTTTCTTTTTTAGGTACGCAAGTTCTCGCTAAGGAAACTCTTACGCGGTCGACACCCAGATGGAATCTATAAGCCCATCCACCTATTCATCACCTCTCAACATGGCATCTGTAATCCCATCTTCCTATCCATCAATCTCCAAATGGCATCTGTAAGCCCATTCCCACCATAACACTGCTAACATGTGAGCGCAAATTTCTGGGCACTCTAGTGTTCAATCATCTTCCACCTTCGGATGACGAAAGGCACGCCAGCCAATCTACATCCTCAGGTCTAAGAAGATTGAACAGGGGCAACTGTTGTACCCCAAAATTTTCCCTCCCATATTCTTCAAGGTTTGCCAAGATCAAGGTTCAAAACCTCCCAAGGGTTGCACAGTCCAATGGACTCCTAATAGTAAAAAATTAGGGTTTTGGTTCTGGAAAAGAAATTGAAGTTTCCAAGGGTCCAATCAAGTCCCACATGCCTATAAACATTGTCAAGCATCCACATGCCAAGTTTCAAGACTCACAGCACAAAATTGCACAATCAAAAACCCTAATTGCTCCACAGTCAACTGCAGGGGCAAAATGGTCATTTGACAGTCAAAAGTCCAAATTTTTGATCAACATCTTATTTTGAAGCCACAAACATCATTTGATCAATTCTTGATCATGATTCTCAAGGCATGGCTCAAAAAGTCTCAAGATGCAAAAGTTTCTCGTTTTGGACAGTTGAAAAAGTCAACTGCAAATTGACCAGGGCATAACTTCCACATGGTTTATCAGAAAAATTCCATCCAAAGCTCATTTTTAATAGAATGACATTTCCTACAACTCATCTTCACATTTCAAGTCCAAGAAATGCTCTCACAAAAAGTTATCAATCTCAACATTATAGGTCATATTCAAAAGTCAACAAAAAGACACTTTAAGTCAAAGACCATAACTTTAGATTGGTAAATCAAAATGACATGGGACCAAAGACATTGGTTAGAGGACTTCAAGACCTTTCAAAAATGTCAGAGAACATGATCAAATCTTAAAAATTGAGCAAGATATGCCTTGTGGAAGTTGGGAAATTTTTGGGAATTTTGAAAAGTCAACTTTGCTTCAAATGCCTCAAAATTGCTAATGGGCCACAATTTCTTCCATGAAACATTACCCAGTGCACGACCCATTGACATTTAAGGGAGTTATTTTATCATTTTTGATTAATTATTTGAATTATTATTATTATTAATTCACCTAATTAAAATTAAATATGACAAAAATAGCAAAACATGTTTTCCAAATCTTTTTGTGCAGCATATCCACTCATCATGACCTCAAGATTTCGTGCACAATCAAAAAGGAAAGATTCTATGCAAATAGGCATGTTTTTCATGACAAAAAGATTGAAAAAGATGCTTGAAAATCAAATATTAAAAACATTCATTCAATGGATTATGGGCTTTGTTTTTGACCTAGAATGATTCCTCATACATATGCAAACAGAACCCTAATGCGAAGAACAAAAAAGCTGCGCAGAAACTAGGAGAACAAACTTGCACTTTTTCACAAATTTTTTGAAAACTGTTTTCATACATAGAGGTTGTTTCAAGGCCTAAAATCAATTCCAATACACTCATGACACATCTAGGAGGCGTTTGCAATTGAAACCAAGCTTCCACGCGCAGAGAATCGGTAGAACGCCATCGCCCTGTTCATGAAAACTTTCATAATCGTATTTTGATTTACATGCATGTTTCATACATTTTAAATGTTGATTTATATTAATATGAACCTTCTGAAGCTAATGATACCATTTAATTGTCCTAACCATGCCTGTATCGAAATATGCCATTAACGTTTTCTAGGTTTTCAGAGCTTCAAATTTGGGGCTTTTCACGTCTAGAAAAATTGGCCATTCAAACCCATGACATTGAATTCATGAGCTCCAAACGAAAAGAACCAATGCATCGCGCCCTTTTTATAATTACCCAGGCTCTATTCGCTATTATTCGTTGTTTCAGTTTGTGGGAGTTTAAAACCCCCGCTATCTATTCCTTATTTTTCAGGACAAACGAAGAAGAAGGCTAGTTGTCATCACGTGGTTGGCTGATTCAAAAGTTTGGCGCGCGATTTCTTGCTTTATGCCACTTGCGCCTATTTTCTATTATATTAATTATGTTCTATTATAATAACAAAGAGAATCAGTGGCTCAGATGGTTAGTGCGTTTGCTTGCAGGTATTGGGACCTGGGTTCGATTCCCAGGTCCCCTTGTATATTTCATGATTTTTTTCTCTAACAAATTCCTATGCAGTATGCCACCCAATTATTCATCATGCAGCCTCACCATCTAGCTTGCCACGCGCCCAGAAGCCTCCATCCAATGGCAAGGTCACGCACTCCACCATACACCCTCAGTCAACCATATGCAGACGCGCTGGAAAAGTCAAAGGGGCCCTGATTCAGTGGGCCAAGAATGCTCCAAACAAACCTCTCAATTGGGTCAGCCACCCCCATGGTTTGCATTTTCTATTTCCTTTTTCTTTCTTCTTTTTATTTTAATTGGCTTTCTTTTGTTTTATTTAATTCCAAAAATAAATTTTCACAATAATAAAAATCAGAAATCAAAACTAAAAAAAAATATGTTAATTAATTTAACGCATTAATATTGTTTGTAAATAAATTTAATAATCAAATTAGTTTAAAATTAGGTTTCATTTTAATGCCTTTTTAAATAACTAAAAAATATGAAATTAGGGTTTTTAGCATTTTATTCTCTTTTCTAAATAAATAATTTATTTCCTTATCATCATTACTATTAATTATTAATTATCTTGTAAATAAACTTGTAATTAATTAATTAGGGTTAAATTAGGTTAAGCTTAAACAATTTTTTTATAATTAAAAACAAATTTAGAATTAGGGTTTTATTTAACTGTTAATTCCAATTAATTTTCTTTATTTCCATTAAATACAAAAACATCAAAAAATAAGTTCTTTTCTTTATTTAATCATTAATTAATTTTAGATTTCAATCTAATCTTTAAAGGGTCCAACGCCCTCGCACTTTCGATTCCAATTTCCTTTCACGCGTTTGTCTTCATTTTTCGTTGTAAATTTATGTATTTGCCCCAAAGCTTTGTAATAGATAATTAGGACATTTACTTTCCGCACTTTTATTCAAATCGGGTCTGCGTTTAATTTGGCGATGTATGGACCCGCGCCTTGTAATAGCGTAGGACCTTTATTTTCCGGATTTTAATTTCCGCACCCTTTAAAATGCTAATCACATGAAAGAATGTATGCCCGAATAAAAATCAAAGCGTAGATCACCAAAAGCATGTACAAGATAAATAATAACTGAAAATGACACACAATTCACACACCACTCCTAGGGTACGCCTCACTGTTGCCTTGCCCCTCGAAACGTGGTCGTCTAGTATGGGACGTTTTAGTAAGTCCTTATGTCCATGATCTATGGCATAAGGGTAGCTTCTAAGGTGTCCTACTATTGCTCTGGTGACCACATTGTCCCTAAAAACGAATTGACCCGAACACCTCCAGCGGTGGTGCTACCTACCTCTCAATGGTGGGATGGCACTCCCATCGGTAAGGAATTAAGCTGTGTAGAAAAGAAAAGAACTTATTTTTTGATGTTTTTGTATTTAATGGAAATAAAGAAAATTAATTGGAATTAAAATTTAAATAAAACCCTAATTCTAAATTTGTTTTTAATTATTAAAAAATTGTTTAAGCTTAACCTAATTTAATCCTAATTAATTAATTACAAGTTTATTTACAAGATAATTAATAATTAATAGTAATGATGATAAGGAAATAAATTATTTATTGAGAAAAGAGAATAAAATGCTAAAAACCCTAATTTCATATTTTTTAGTTATTTAAAAAGGCATTAAAATGAAACCTAATTTTAAACTAATTTGATTATTAAATTTATTTACAAACAATATTAATGCGTTAAATTAATTAACATATTTTTTTTTAGTTTTGATTTCTGATTTTTATTATTGTGAAAATTATATTTTTGTGAATTAAATAAAACAAAAGAAAGCCAATTAAAATAAAAAGAAGAAAGAAAAAGGAAATAGAAAATGCAAACCATGGGGGTGGCTGACCCAATTGAGAGGTTTGTTTGGAGCATTCTTGGCCCACTGAATCAGGGCCCCTTTGACTTTTCCAGCGCGTCTGCATATGGTTGACTGAGGGTGTATGGTGGAGTGCGTGACCTGGCCATTGGATGGAGGCTTCTGGGCGCGTGGCAAGCTAGATGGTGAGGCTGCATGATGAACCATTGGGTGGCATACTGCATAGGAATTTGTTACAGAAAAAATCATGAAATATACAAGGGGACCTGGGAATCGAACCCAGGTCCCAATACTTGCAAGCAAACGCACTAACCATATGAGCCACTGATTCTCTTTGTTATTATAATAGAACACAATTAATATAATAGAAAATAGGCGCAAGTGGCATAAAGCAAGAAATCGCGCGCCAAACTTTTGAATCAGCCAACCACGTGATGACAACCAGCCTTCTTCTTCGCTTGTCCTGAAAAATAAGGAATAGATAGCGGGGGTTTAAACCCCCACAAACTGAAACAACGAATAATAGCGAATAGAGCCTGGGTAATTATAAAAAGGGCGTGATGCATTGGTTCTTTTCGTTTGGAGCTCCTGAATTCAATGGCATGGGTTTGAATGGCCAAATTTTCCAGACGTGAAAAGCCCCAAATTTGAAGCTCTGAAAACCTAGAAAACGTTAATGGCATATTTCGATACAGGCATGGTTAGGACAATTAAATGGTATCATTAGCTTCAGAAGGTTCATATTAATATAAATCAACATTTAAAATGTATGAAACATGCATGTAAATCAAAATACGATTATGAAAGTTTTCATGAACAGGGCGATGGTGTTCTACCGATTCTCTGCGCGTGGAAGCTTGGTTTCAATTGCAAACGCCTCCTAGATGTGTCAGGAGTGTATTGGAATTGATTTTAGGCCTTGAAACAACCTCTATGTATGAAAACAGTTTTCAAAAAATTTGTGAAAAAGTGCAAGTTTGTTCTCCTAGTTTCTGCACAGCTTTCTTGTTCTTCGCATTAGGGTTCTGTTTGCATATGTATGAGGAATCATTCTAGGTCAAAAACAAAGCCCATAAATCCATTGAATCAATGTTTTTAATATTTGATTTTCAAGCATCTTTTTCAATCTTTTTGTCATGAAAAACATGCCTATTTGCATAGAATCTTTCCTTTTTGATTGTGCACGAAATCTTGAGGTCATGATGAGTGGATATGCTGCACAAAAAGATTTGGAAAACATGTTTTGCTATTTTTGTCATATTTAATTTTAATTAGGTGAATTAATAATAATAATAATAATTCAAATAATTAATCAAAAATGATAAAATAACTCCCTTAAATGTCAATGGGTCGTGCATTGGGTAATGTTTCATGGAAGAAATTGTGGCCCATTAGCAATTTTGAGGCATTTGAAGCAAAGTTGACTTTTCAAAATTCCCAAAAATTTCCCAACTTCCACAAGGCATATCTTGCTCAATTTTTAAGATTTGATCATGTTCTCTGACATTTTTGAAAGGTCTTGAAGTCCTCTAACCAATGTCTTTGGTCCCCATGTCATTTTGATTTACCAATCTAAAGTTATGGTCTTTGACTTAAAGTGTCTTTTTGTTGACTTTTGAATATGACCTATAATGTTGAGATTGATAACTTTTTGTGAGAGCATTTCTTGGACTTGAAATGTGAAGATGAGTTATAGGAAATGTCATTCTCTTCAAAATGAGCTTTGGATGGAATTTTTCTGATAAACCATGTGGAAGTTATGCCCTGGTCAATTTGCAGTTGACTTTTTCAACTGTCCAAAACGAGAAACTTTTGCATCTTGAGACTTTTTGAGCCATGCCTTAAGAATCATGATCAAGAATTGATCAAATGATGTTTGTGGCTTCAAAATAAGATGTTGATCAAAAATTTGGACTTTTGACTGTCAAATGACCATTTTGCCCCTGCAGTTGACTGTGGAGCAATTAGGGTTTTTGATTGTGCAATTTTGTGCTGTGAGTCTTGAAACTTGGCATGTGGATGCTTGACAATGTTTATAGGCATGTGGGACTTGATTGGACCCTTGGAAACTTCAATTTCTTTGCCAGAACCAAAACCCTAATTTTTTACTATTAGGAGTCCATTGGACTGTGCAACCCTTGGGAGGTTTTGAACCTTGATCTTGGCAAACCTTGAAAAATATGGGAGGGAAAATTTTGGGGTACAACAGACCCCGAACGTGCATTTCTCGGGGTTGAATCTCATTTTGCTTTGTCTTGCTTGGGCAAAGACTGCCTTGAGGTGTGCTGCATGGTCGGTATCTGCTCGGGATTTGACGATCATGTCGTCCATGTAAACCTCGAGCATGTCCCCAATCTGCTTGTGGAAAACCTTGTTCATCATGCGTTGGTAGGTTTCCCTAACGTTTTTCAGTCCGAAGGGCATTACGTTGTAGTAATAGTTGCCTGAGCTGGTCATGAAAGCCGTGCAGTGTTTTTCGCCCACAGCCATCGAGATTTGGTTATAGGCCGAGTAAGCATCCATGAACGACAATGTTCTGTAGCCGGCCGAGTTGTCGACCAACATGTCTATGTTCGGTAAAGGAAAAGCATCTTTCGGGCAGGCCCGGTTGAGATCGGTATAGTCAACGCACATCCTCCATTTTCCATTATTCTTTTTAACAAGTACAACGTTTGACCGCCAGGTGGAATACCGGGCTTCAGAAATAAAATTTGCCTCTAGGAGGTCTTTTACAGCTTTTTCAGCAGCCTCCGTTTTCTCTGGAGACTGCCTACGCCTATGTTGTACTACAGCCCTAGAGGCAGGATCTATGGCGAGGTGGTGACAGGCAACCTCAGGGTCGAGTCCGGGCATCTCCGCGACGCTCCAGGAGAACAAGTCAGCATTCTCGCGCAAGCAGGCCTTGATTTGCTTCCTTTCCAGGTCGGGGAGATCCTTGCCAATCTTCACTCCTTTGCTCGGGTCTGCACCGAGGGGGACGAACTCAAAATCCCCGTCCGGTATCGGTCGGAGTGGGATTTGCTCGCTGTTGGAAGGTTCGTCCTGGTCGAAACGAGCGTCCAGAGCTATAGAGTTGACCTTTGGTGGAGCTTTCTGGACTTCTTCCCTGGAGGACTCTTGCTTGTCGGGCTCCTGTCGCGTCCTTTTGTCGGGCCTTGTCCCTACGTCGACTGTATCGCGTCCCTTAGATGCAGCGTTGAAACACCTCCGAGCAGCGGCTAGGTCTCCTTGGATAGTAGCTACCCGTGCCCTTTTGGTGTAGAATTTCATCTTCGGGTGGACGGTGGAGGGCACCGCTGTTAGTTCTGCCAGTGTTGGTCTTCCCAGGATGCAGTTGTAGAGGGACGGGCAATCGATGACGAGGAAGGTACTTTGACATGTCTTGTCGTTGTTCCCTCACCGAATGTAACCAGGAGCTTGACATATCCCCAAGGTTTGGAGGTCGAGCCGTTGAAACCCTGTAAGTCCGACCCTACATATGGCGAGAGATGTGAGTCGTCCAGCTGTAGAGTTCGGAACAATTGGCTATACATTACATCGACGGAACTTCCTTCATCGACGAGGATGCGATGCACATCGAAGTTGGCCATTCTTTCCCTTATCAATAAGGGGATGACCGTGTTGGGGGCTCCCCCAGGGAGCTCTTCTAGATAGAAGGTGATGGGTTCTGACCTTCCCTTCACCCTTTCAAATGTCACTGTTTACGGGGGTGCCGCGTCGACTAGCTCATCCAGCTTCCTCTTTGTCGAATTAATGGTCAAGTCGTTGAATCCTCCGCCGTTGATGACCATGGCAGAGGGGAAACATTCCCACCTGTTGTGTGTTATGAGCGGCTCCTGCAGGTGTTCGGGGACGTCGAAGTCCTCGGGTCTGGTCACGGAGAAGGCGGTTTGGATGGGGGCCGACTCGTCAGATGGTTGGGCATCTTCCTCCGGCTCTCCTGTCTCCCGGGCGTCACGGCGAGGAGCGCCGTTTCGCCGGTACTGTGCGAGCCTTCCTCCCTTGATGAGGGTTTCAATGGCGTCCTTGAGGTGGACGCAATCCTCAGTCAGATGACCATGTCTCCTATGGTACTGACAATATTTGTTCTTGTCCGCTCCGGGCTTGGCGGGAGCAGGTTGAGGACGTTTGACGCCGCCGTCCTTGAAGTCCGTGCTGGCACACTCCGCCAAAATGCGCTCGCGGGAAGCTGTGAGCGGAGTGTACTCGGTAAAACGCCCCGAGGGTCCCCGTTGCTCCCGGACTTCCCGGGGTCTGTCTTCTTTTCTTTTCTCCCCGGTTCGTCGAGGAGGAGGAGCTTCCTGGCGCGAGTTGCTGTTGGACCCGCGAGTCCTGGGGTCTCGGGCTCTGTTGGCTGCTTCTCTCTCCTCGTAGTCCATGTATGTCCGGGCCTTTTCGAGGAGGGCGTCGAATATCCTGGGTGGCTCGATACCCACGGCCTTTCGAAATTCCGTGCCGGGGAGGATCCCCCTCTCCAGCAAATATCTCTTCATATGGTCCGCGCAGGGGACCTGTATGGCTTCGCGGTTGAAGCGATTGATGAACTCTCTCAAGGTTTCATCCTGTCTCTGGATGATGGCCTCGAGATTCGCCTCGGTCTTCGGGTGTCGGCGAGATGCCGTGAATGAACTAATGAACTGGTTCTTCAGGTTTCGCCACGAGGTGATTAACCCCGAGGCGAGTCCTTTGTACCAGTCCATTGCTGCCTTCCTGAGGGTCGTGGGGAAGAGGCGGCATTTGATGGGCCCCCCGACATTGTGATAGTGCAACATAGCCTCGAACCCGTCTATGTGGTCGACCGGGTCCGCGACTCCATCGTATTCCTTCAAGTGTGGAGGCTTCTCCATGCCCGGGGGGATGGGCGCCTCCATGATAGCTTGCGACAGGGGACCGCGGGGGTCGTCCTCGTCCCTCCGTTCCAGGGACAGAGATGAGGACCTGTAATACTGTCGGGCACGACGGTCCTGGTCGTGCTGGGCATCTCTCGAGCGTGGTGCTTGTTGGTTGATTCTTCCACGCCCGTCTTCAGAGTGTCTTCTTTCATGTCTCGCGGGGGCGCGGCCGCGTCATTCGGCTTCGATGATGGGCTGCCTCTCCAAGGGGGGCCGTCTCCCCGTTGGGCGGGGCGACGGGCTTCGAGAGGTATCTCTGTAATGTCTCCGCGGGGGAGATGGGAAGTGGACTTCAGTCACTCGAGGAGGTGGAGTCTGGGGCCTCCGGTGCCTCCTCGGGGGTCTTCGATCGTCTTCAAGTGCCCTCAATCTTTCCCCTTGGGCGAAGATGAGGTAGTTTGTCTGATTGATCACTGCGAAAAGCGCTCGGGTTGTGGCATCCGCCCCGACGGGGACGGGGACTTCCTGAAACTGCGTGGCCCGATAGTTCGCGAGAGCCGCATCGTCTTCTCCGAGTGGCGGAGGGACCGAGGAGGATGAAGCGGTAGCTCCGTCGCGGTGGGTTGAAGGCCCGGGGGCAGTTGACACAGGGATGGTGTTATGACCGGGGTTGCCGGTGTTGTCAAGGTGTCCGTTTTTGTCCGCGGGGCCGTCGTTGGTGTCGACGACGCGAACGTTTTGTTCATCGCGAGCTTGGTCAGCCATGACAGTGGTAGTTGAGTCGAGCTTTGGTCTTTGAGTTGTTTGCAAGACGGGGAAGCTAGTTTCCCACAGACGGCGCCACTGATCTTACCGGATCGAACTTGAACCGTCACGACTGGCTCTGAGCTGAAGTTGAACGAGATGGGGGGGGTACCTGCAAGGCACTCCGATGCTAAACTAAGTGGGAGTACGAGCAGGAAAAAAGTATGAGTATGGGTAAGAGAATGAATACCTGACCCTCTGGAAGCAGAGGGTATTTATAGCCCCCAGCGCTGGGCCAAGGTTCCTTCATTGGGCCGGGCAGGTTTGGCCCAATGAAGGAACTGACAGGTTCTACGTGTGTAGTGGGGACCCGCACGTGGTCTCCTTCCTGGGTTTTCTGCGAGAAGTACGGACGGACGGGGACGCGGTCTTTTCGGAATCCAGATGATGGCGTAATGGTCATAGTCTGCCCTACGAGGAGCGCTCGAGCTGAGGTCGAGATGGACTGCATGAAGTCGAGGATGTCGTGGACAAGGCTGTAGCTTCTTGGTCGACGCGACCCCCTGCAGGGCCGTTTGAATTGGGCCTTCATCCTTACTTTTGGGCCAGCCCGACCCAATCCAGAACAGATATCACTTAAAAGAGAAGAAAGACAAAGAGTCCTCTTTTATTATAATTTATATAGTCAAAATTCAGTTCTCTAAATAAGTGACATTAGATCAAATGACTATTTGATAAGATCATTTCCACATAATTTAAACCTTATAATAAACTTAACTAGTCTTTAAATAAAACATATTTTAATATTATTAGCATGATTTAATTGATATTATAATTTTTAAACAACAATAATATATTTAATTAAAATATTTTAACAAATTCGTATTTTTATTTATTCTAATGAGTTAAATCTAATTTATTGTATATTAAAAAAACTATATTGAAAAAACTAATATATTAAAAAAAAGCTATTAAATGAAAATCAACTTTATATAGATTAGGGTTGGAGTTTGTTTTTTTTCCTGGATACATCGGATTGGTTGTAATACATGTTTTGGATAAAGAGATTTTAATGCTTTCATTATATATATATATATATATATATATATATATATATATATATATATATATATATATATATATATATATATATATATATATATATATATATATATATATATATATATATATATATATATATATATATATATATATATATATATATATATATATATATATATATATATATATATATATATATATATATATATATATATATATATATATATATATATATATATATATATATATATATATATATATATGGAGAGAGAGAGAGAGGCAAAACAAATTAATAAAATGACACAGGTGCACAATCCATCAAATTTATAAACCAATTAGTTATTATTGAGTTTGACTTACTTTTTTTTTTTTTTTTACATTTTTCGGATTTCGATTCTCTTTTTTATCAAAAAAAAGAAGAATAGAATCGTTAAAAATTAATTTATTTATTTTAAATACATATTATTTTTATGTTAAATTAATTAGGACACAGTTCTTTAGAATAGAGAAATAAAATTATAATTTTTATAAAAATATTTAATTAAAAATAATATTGTGTAAAAAAGTAATAATATCAATTAAATTATTTTAGTAATGTTGAAACATAATTTAAAAGGGTAATGAAATTTAAGAAATGTTAATAAGCATTTCGGGGTACTAGTTAAGAATTTAAAAAATATATATTTTGTTTATTAAATATTTATATTTAATATATTGAAAATTATAATTAATTTTTCTAAAAATTAAAAATTATATTTTCTTAAAAATATTTGTATTCAATGTATTGTAAATTAAAATAATTAATTAATTTAAAAAATATTTTTAATATTTGAAATATTTAAACAGTCTGAGGCACGCGTTGGCATAACTACTAAATTTTTATAAGGGTTAAATTATGTTTGAAAATAAGAAATGATCTTCATCATTCCAATTTAAGGGCATTCATTGGCTGCAACTCTAGCGGCAGAAACTATTGCTGCCAAGGATCCATACTTGTCATCAAATCTCAATTCACATTATATTTTATTTTTAAAAATAAAAGATATGATATTTTTTAAAAATAATGATAATAAATTTTGATGGAGAAAGAGGGAGGTAGAGAATCAAATTACATCAATAGTTGCACTCATTTTTAACTCTTGATATTATTTTAATCTAATGCTTATAAATATCAACTTAGTAGATTACATGATTCTTACTAAAAATCAAAATAATTTAAATTCGGCTATAAATAAAATTAAAATTCAATAGGATATTAAAGCAATATTAGTACCGATTAAACTAAAATATTTATTTTAGTCTCTTAATAATATTTTTAGGTTTAGATTCGTCCTTTAATTTTTTTTCGTGTCACTTTGATCCCTTAACTTTCAAAATATTTTATTTTAGTCATTTTTGTTCAATTAGCGATGAATTTTAAAGTTTTTTAGTCGTTAATTAGATAAAAAAACTAAAATAAAACATTTTGAAAGTTAATGAACCAAAGGGACACGAAAAATAATTAAAGAATCAATCTGAACTCAAAAATATAATTAAGGGATCAAAATAGATATTTTACTTAAGATTAAATTTTCAACTGGAATTTGACTGGGATTGAACCGCTAGTATTTAATTTAATTTTATAATTTATAAATAATAATAATAATAATAAAATTAAAAGTTTTTATAAATTTATCAAATTAAAAACAAATTTTAAGTTTGAACCTCCCATAAAAAAAATAAACAAAAATATAATTTTTAATCATGCATTACTATTTTTATTAAAATTTTCAACTTATACATACTTAACTAGTTTTATTACTCTTAAAAAAATTAAGCAGGTCTTGAAATAATTAAAATATTAAAATTAAAATAACCCATGTAAAGTAGAAAGATACACATAAAGCACAATCAAGCGAATCAATTTTGGGATTCGAAACCAAATTGTAAAAGAAAAATGTGTAAAAAAATGCAAGTATTCTAAACAAATCACATACAAGTTTGAAAATCAAACTCATCTTTTGAAGAATGTTAAATATTTCAACCGCCAACACAGACAAATACACGTACTAACATCTCCTACGAAATAAACCACAACAAGCTTAACATCTCTTTTAAGTCCATCCAAATCAGACCACAACAAACTAACTCAAAGACATCCAATCAAACAATAACATTGCATCAACAACAAGGCTATAACCACAAAATAACCACTAGTGCGGTGTCAAATCCCAAATCTAATGAAAACTACATATCTCATCAGATCTGACAAGAATCAACGATTGAAATTTATAGTCCACCACCAACACTAGCAAGTCATATTTTTAGAACAACCACTACAATGAATAATATTTTTATGACAAAATTTTCATCTCGAGCATGCTAAAAACAGAGAGTATATATCCTGAGAGCGTCATGTTTGATTTTTTTTATAAAAATAAACATGTTACCTCGGAGTTAAAAAAACTGAGGTAATGTTGGAATAATATAGCAAGTGTGAGTAAGTAGAGAAATAGTCCCACATTGGATAGGAATATGGAGACTTAAGCATATATAAGTGGGAGAACCCACTCACCTACCACCTTAAGATTTTAGGTGGATAAGTGGTGTGTCTCTCACAAAGGTGCATAGTCCTACACTATGTATCGAAATGCGCCTATGAAGTGGTGTTCCGTTGCAAGATGTCAATGGCGGTACAAGTGGGGGAGCATTGTGGACTCACACTTGAGGGGTAGCAAGTGTGAGTAAGTAGAGAAATAGTCTCACATTAGATAGGAATATGGAGACTTAAACATATATAAGTGGGAGAACTCACTCACCTATCACCTTAAGGTTTTAGGTGGATAAGTGGTGTGTCTCTCACAAAGGTGCCTAGTTCTACACTATGTACCAATGCTCTTAGTGTCTCCCTGCAATAGGTAACACAACTATAAGTGAGTTTCATTTTATATACATAAAAAATAATAAATATGTTCTCTCATTTTTTTGGAGAATCGAGGTAATATATGTAACACCCTTCTAAGACCCCGCAATTAATTAAATAAAATTAAATCAATTATCACCACTCAAGGGTGTCACACATTATAACGTACATCACATAACATAGCCTTGCTCCGCAACGTAGGTCATCAAAACATTTATAACAACTTTTCTTTACATATATCAAACATTTAGTTAAACTCTGTAGCGGAAATCATAGTCTCAAATATAACCTCATTTAAATGATCAAAATAAGATTCTTTAGGGTCATCATCAGAGTAACAACAAATAACTTCATCAATAACAAACTCAAACTCAAACAAATATGTTTTTTTAAATAAAACAATAATTTAAAACTCAAGCGTTCTCATCCCCGATGTTACAATATCAGAGCAAAATACCTTTTGAAAATAACGACAACACTAAAGTTTGCTCCAAGGCTACCTTCGACGCTCCAACACTTTACTCTTGAGTATTTGTACTATGCCGTAAAAATCATATTCCAACTGAAGGGTGAGTAATCAAATTCATTACAAACGATATAACGAAAAGGTTTAGTAGCTACAATTCACTTCACTGTACATAACTATATTTCCATTAATAATTATATTCACAAAATAAACACAACCTTTTGCCCTTCCTTAATCAAAAACCTTCAATTACTCACTTATCAACATAATTTACAATCATCACACATCATATGCACATGCAATAATATATACTCAAATGCATGTGCTACAAAAACTTCATTGATGACTTAGTCATCTTTCTCCAAAGATCCCCGCCAATAGGATTGATTCCCGCTTGGAACCGGAGCACTTCACAAGATTACACTCAATCCATATAATGGGATTAAACCATCATTGAAAAAACATCCTATCAATATTACTGGACCAATATCCTAACATATGCCATGAATGTATGATACACAAAAATATAGAAACGACCACTGCTAGTCAAATTGCACCATTCATTCACAAAGTCTAATATAATCAACTACACATGCATGTACACGAATCAAACATACACTAAAATCATCATCACTAAAACACTTCCCAATCATATCAACTTCACAATAATCCTATCATAACATCATAATTATCATCCAAATCACCAGATATTCACAATAACTAATTTTATAAAAGTCTTATTATATTTTAAAAACAACATAACTTGACAAAATACCTATTCACATGCCAAAATGTTGGAATTATGGTTTTGAAATTAATTCTAACATAAAGTACAACTGATTGGATTTCCAATGATACTAACCATGTGTCGATCAGACATTCGTTGATCGGGTTATGATTTTTCCAAGTTTTACAATTTTTCAAAAACACTCAGTGGTAACCGGTTACTGCAAGACAGCAAGCGGTTACTATGTTTTGCAGTAACCCACATTAGAAAAAGTTTTAGTGGTAATCGATTACTGCTATTCTGGTTACCGATTAATACGTGTAATTTTCACCCAAATTTCCCAAAAATTGGTTAGGTAACCAGTTACTGCAATTTTGGTAACTGGTTACCACTGTTCTAATGGCAGATTTCTGCTATTTTGAATAATACGAGATTTATCCCCTTTCACCCCCCAAAAATCCAATTTTTACCAATTAAAACTCAGAATAAGTTTGTACAATATTACTACACATCAATATACAATCTAACACCAATTTACATGTCAATTTCATGATTCAAACATCATTATATTCCACTATTTCATCACAATCACACAAACTCAATAATATTCCTTTAGAGTCATATTATTAAACAACACCTACCTCTACCTTAACCCGATATCAATAATAATTAACCCGATTACCCATCCTTACCTCGAAATTATTGATAACCAGTTTTCCCCTTTGCATTCTTGATTGATTCCTCTATGGGTTTCATTCTATGCCCTAGCTCCGCTCTCCAATTTCTACGATCTCTTCAAAAGTGATATCACAAACCTTATTCCTTCTTTTAAACTATAGGGCTCTTATTGTGACTTCCTCAATTTACCCTCACTAACTCTCTCACTTTTATCATTCTACTCTTATCATCTCTAACACCAATTATATTACTAATTTAATTATTCTATTAAGTCTAAATAATATAACTAAATTATTTAAATATAATAAAAACTAATTATTCTCCTATATTTCACATAATACCCCATACACATCACAATACGACACAATCCATCATATAATTCACAAAAAAAAATTCATAAATCATTATTAAAACAAATAGTTATAGAAATCAGGGTGTTACAAATCTTCTCCACTTAAAAGAATTTCCGCCCTCGAAAATTAGCTGGTGAAAACAAGTTCAGATAAAACTCTCTCATATGATCCTCGCATTCCTAAGTCTAACTTTCACCATCTGGTCAATCCCATAATACCTTCACTAAAGCGATGTCCTTGCCTCGCAATTGCTTCACTTCCTGACCTTCTATTCACAACAGTAATGCTTCAACAATTATTTTATCTCTCACATGTACATCATCCATTTGAATCACATGCGAAGGATCCGAAATGTATTTTCTCAGTTGAGACACATGAAACACGTCATGTAGATTCACAAGTGATGGTGGCCAGATAACCTAATAAGCCACCTCACCTATCTTCTCTGATATCTGATACGACCAATAAAATACGATATAAGCTTCCTCGACTTCAAAGCTCTACCAATAGTGATTACCAGAGTAACTCTAAAAAATACATGATTATTTTTTTTGAAACTCGAGATCCTTCCTCCTCTTATCATGGTAACTCTTATGACGGCTCTGAGAAGCTTTCATCTTCTCTTGGATCATCTTTATCTTTTCAGTTGTCTCTTGTACAATCCTAGGTCTGAGCACAACACTCTCGCCTGACTCATACCAATATAATGGAGTCTTACACTTCCTACCATACAATTCTTCGTACGGTGTCATTCCAATACTAGAATGGAAACTATTAGTGTATGTAAACTCAATTAATGGCAAGTGGTTGTCCCAAGCACCTCGTTGTTCCAACACATAAGCCCTCAGTATATCCTCCAAAGACTGAATAGTTCTTTCTGTCTGACCATCCGTCTGAGGATGATATGAGGAACTCAACCTCAACTTAGTATCCAAAGCATTTTACAAACATGTCCAAAACATCAATGTAAGCCTCAGATCTCTATTTGACACGATACTCGAAGATATCCCATGCAATCTCATAATTCCCTTAATATAAATCTCAGCTAGCTTCTCCATCGAATGATTGATCTTTATCGGTAAGAAATAAGCCTACTTAGTCAACCTATCCACAACCACCCAAATAGAATCATTTCCTTTATCAGTCTTCGGCAAACCTGACACAAAATACATGGAAACACTATCCCACTTCCACTCTGGAATATTCAATGCTTGCATAAGACTCATCGGCTTCTGATTCCCAATCTTCGACTTTTGACAAATCAAATAAGAATAAACAAATTTGGAAATCTCCTCCTTCATACCAGGCCCCCAAAATAACTTTTTCAAGTCCTGTTACATCTTCATAGCACCAGGATGAATACTTAACCCACTTCTATGTCCTTCCTCAAGAATACTCTTCTTAAGCTCTGGAACATCTGGAACACACACTCTATCACCAAATCTCATCAAACCATTCCCATCAATTTTGAAGTCACCTCCATTTCCTTGGTTAATCAAAGTCTATTGGTCGACTAGCCTCAAATCAGACTTTTTCCCTTCACAAATTTCCTCTATTATGCCACCAGTCAGCTTTAACATTCCTAACCTCACACTATTAGGAGTCTCTTCATACACTAAGCTCATATATCTGAATTGTTCGTTCATTTCTAACTCTCGAACAATAAGCATCGACATATGCATCGACTTTCTACTTAATGCATCGACAACTACATTTGCTTTACCAGGATGGTAACTCAGATTAAAGTCATAGTATTTCAATAATTCAAGTCACATTCTTTGTCTCGTATTCAATTCTTTGTGGTCAAATGAGTATTTCAAACTTTTGTGATTACTAAACACTTCAAATTTAGATCCAAAAAAATAATGTCTCCAAATCTTCAACACAAGCACCACTACTGCTAATTCTAAGTCGCGTGTAGGATAATTCCTTTCATGAACTTTGAGTTGTCTAGAAGCATAGGTAAACACAAGTCCATTCTGCATTATCACACCATCGGGAACCATATTAGACACATCACAATACACCACAAAAGATTCACTTAGATTAGGCAAAATCAATATCATAGCAGTCGTCAACCTCTTCTTTAATTCTATAAAGATTTCTTCACTTGCAACATCCCGCACATAAGCTTGATCCTTTCGAGTCAACTGAGTTTACGGTAATACCAACTTGTAAAATTATTTTATGAACCTTCGATAGTAACCTGCCAAACCATGAAAACTTCGAATCTCAGTTGCAGACTTCGTAGCCTCCCATTGCAATATTGCATCAACTTTAGAAGGATCCATAACAATTCCACCACTAGAAATTACATGACCAAGAAAACTAACTTCCTTTAGCCAAAATCCACACTTCGACAAATTGACATATAATTTATTTTCCTTTAACACTTGTGTTGTACCTCAAAATTTGCCCTCTCATTTCTCAAGGAGTCACCCTGGATCCTCAAGTTTACTTCCATCCAATTCCAAGCTTTGAATTATCAATTTTTCAAATAAAAATCACTCATAGGGGCAAAATGGTCATTTGCACACTGAGAAGTCAAACTTTGACTTTTGGATCAAAATCAAATCTCAAAAATCATATTTCATCAAGACATGTTGGAATATGAAATTTGATCATCAAAAATCAAGAGAAGCATAAATCCAACTTTGTAAGACTTTGAAATTTTTCTAGGTATTTTTTATACTTGGTTAATTTCATTTGCTTCATGACATTTTTTTTACTACAATTCCAAATAATTCAAAATGATGCAAGTAATTCAAGTTATTACAAAGTGGAATTTTTGCAAGTTTACAAATTCTAAAACTATGTCTTGATTGAGTTCTCTCAAAAAATCTTGCCACAATATTTTTGCCCTTGACATAATGTACATGAAATATTCCACAAGATCAAATTTGTGTCATGCTACAAACTATGTTGTCCAAGTTATTGCTGAACAAAAAAATGATATGCTACTTCTATACATTGCCACAACACTCCAAACCCTTGCTTATTTGCTATCTTACAAAACCTTGTGCCATGCTGCACCATAAACCTGTCATAAAACCTGCATTGTTGTCCACAAAACCAGTCAAAAACTGTTCTATGCAGTATGTCCAAGCCTGCATCACAACAACCCCAAAATTACACCAAAATGGAAAAGGAAAATTGTGGGAAGAAAGTATCAAAACAGCAAGCAAAAACAATTCAAATAACTTATGTGGTTTCCCCCTTGAACCACAGTCAAAGGTCTATAAAAGGGGACTGTCTCATAAGACAAAGGGGTTAGATTTTAGAGGTTGGAATTTTTGGAGAAAAAAAGAGAGAGGAGAAAAATAGAACTTTTGTTAAACTCTGCACATTCATAAAATCCAACTCATTTTCATAAAAAAAACTCAGTTCATCCATAAAAACTTTGCTCATCTTCAACTCTGTTTTTACTCACAAAAACAGAAAAATCCTTAATCCATTGTTATACAACCTTGTAAACTTTCCCCTAAACCAACTACCCAAACACCTCATATACATCACATGGATATTGTTCTAACCTAAGAACAGTTTCTATAACACCTTTATCATCACCTTCTAAGCATAAACAAAAAAATAGTAATTTACACCTTTGACTGGGTTGGAGCGATTCTGGAACTTGGTCACACAGGGCAAGGATTGGAGTAGCTATAAAGAGGAGTTCGGTCATTCATCACTTTGCATTCGGAGATATCCATATGTATTCCAAAGTTTCACTTCAAGAGGTATATCTTTTCTTCAAACTGTAATATATTTTTCCATACATCATTTGTTGTTTGTGTCCAAAAGATATGTAAAAGATAAGTCAAAAAAAGGGAAAACTCAGTAAAAAATAGCATGGCAGGGGTTGACACGGGTGCCCGTGTCAGCTCCTCTGTTGAAAAAAATCGTGCAAAAATGCAGGTCAGGGGCTGACACGGGTGCCTGTGTCACAGGACACGGCCGTGTCAACCATACTGGAAATTTACGCTAACAAAAATGCAGGTCAAGAGCTGACACAGGTTCCCGTGTCACCGGACACGGCCCATGTCATTTTAGCTGATACAGAAAAGGAAAAGAGGCACATGAACCATTACAGAAGCTGACACGGGTGCCCGTGTCATAGGACACGGCCCGTGTCAGACCGGACAACATAAATTTTGATTTTTCTTGTGATTTTTTGCTTTTATTTTCATTCAATTTGGTTGTAATAATTAGGAATTTTATTTTTTGCAACCCTCACTTATACACTTGTATACCCCATCCCTCAAAAAGCATGTAATAGCGTAGGACCTTTATTTTCCGCATTTTTTGCTTTCGTAAATGTTAGTAATTAGAGTGTATGGCAAGATAAAACCAACAAGTAGACCACCCTAATCAAAGACTAAACGCATGCAATCAAATACACCATTCACACATGCACCTCTAGGGTAATCTCGCTTTGTTTCCTATTGGAAAAATAGTCATGTCCCTCGAACATGGGCGTTTTAGCAAAAGACCCTCGATAAAAGATCGTAGTCCCTCGATGACCCTTGATGTTGCCCTCGATAAACGATCTAGTCCCTAAAACGACATTGCTAAAACGTCCCATAAGTTGCCTTCTATGACTATTTAAACATACTGCGTATGTCCCTTCACATCCAACGATGAGGCTTCTTACCAAATCAATGGTAAGATAACCATATCTAAAGGAGAAGGAAAAGCACGCTTAAGACCTTTCGAGTAGGTAGATTCACTCCTAGTTACTCGCTTGCTCACGACAAAAACATTTTTACACATCAACACTTCCATTTCTAAAACATTTTCAAAAAGATAAAACATTTTGTATACATTCTTATAGAGACAAGAACCATTAAAAAATATCTTTCCGAAAACCACTTTCCAAAACATATCTCACAAACACCTCTTTGAACTATTTTCAAAACAAACACTTTGTACGCGTTCTTATAGAAACGAGAATCATTACAAAGTTACATTTTCAAAATACTTTCAAAACCCACATCACAAGCACACATTCAAACAAAAGCAAGAATGATCTAGCGAGTAACTAAGAGCCCATGGAAAACCATGGATGAAAAGGGTGCTAACACCTTCCCTTTTCATAATCTACCCCCAAACTCAAGAAAATATCTCTAAAGGTCTTTCCTGTGCTTTTTCACCTTTCCTTTTGGATAAAAGAAAATTCGGTGGCAACTCTTGCTAAACCGAAACATTTGCAAACACAAACACAAAACCTCAAGTCAGTTCTTCCACCGTATCACAGAACTGGCGACTCTGATGGGGATTCCTTAAAGTGGGGTTACCTTAGGGACATATCACATTTACTTGCTTACATTGTTTGATTTGTTTGCTTTACATTTTTGTTCCTTGTTTGGGTTTGTTTTAAATCTTACACTCGGATTTGGGGACACCTTTTAGGTAAGTAGCAATAAATTGTGAGGGAACTGTGCAGCGTATACCGATATGGTTGAAGCAGTAGCTACATTGATGTGGCACTTTGGTTGGTACCGGTAACCCTTGAGTCAGTCAAGGAGAGTACGAGGCCTCCGCGTGGTGTCGTGAAGCATCAACTGACCTTAGAACCTTACTTGACCAACTTGGCCATTAGGAAGTAGTGAGATAGTCGGTTTCGGTGTAAAGCTGAAAATTGGTTGATACTCGATGCTACACTCATTGAGGTTTGACTCTTGAGTTTTGTTTGGTTGCGAGTCAATCGCCTATTGAACGAAGCTTGGGGGAAAGATCAGTGATATTGAGACCCCTTAGAACCCGGTTTCTATTAAATAGGACAGGTTGAGCCAACTAAACTTCAAGAGGGTACTTACCTACAAACTCCATGCAAGCCTAAAACTAAGGATTTGTTTGCTTTGTGTGAATATGATTATTTGTATATAAATTTGTTTACCTCGCATATCTGTACATAACATCATAACATCATACCATAGAATTTTCAAGGATCTTGAGGGTCTTTGATGTAGGTTATGATGAACCAAACGTCTAGCAAGGGGCAGAGGGATTTATTTTCCTCTGACCAAACGTCGTCAAAGATTAAGTATAGCAAACTTGAGTCAAGGGCTACAACCCACTTGACATGGTGAGTTTGATTCCCGTGGAAGGACATCCATCGATACAAAGTTCTCCAATCAAAGTTGTTGATCAAAGTTCAATCTCTAACTTTTTCTTGTGTTTACCCCGCGAGATCCTTGAAAACATGTATCCCCATATCATGCATCATATCATGACAGGTTTCTCCCATACAGGTCTCCTTATCTTCCTACTGTTTATTTCAGTAAGATGGATATGGAACAAATAGTGAAAGATCTCTAAGCTCAAAATGCTCAATTCCAACAAATGTTCCTAGCTATGGCTAAGGGGCAAGAAGACCTGAAAACTCTCCTTCTCAAAGACAATGAGAAGAAGTACAAGAAATCAGTAGGTATCCTGAACTCGAGAAGAAGACCTGGAGGACCAGTCAAGAGAGCTCTAGATCTTTCAACTCCGTCCAACATATGGGATAGTCTTAAAGAAGACCACAATCTGGAGATTGGTGAAGCCGAAGCTGACTTCTCTGAGGAACAATATCCTCCAACTGATGACAAGTACAAACAGTTGGAGGATCGCCTCAGTGCTATGGAGATTCAACAGATATCTGGCTAAGATTTAGGAGACATGGGTTTGGTTTCTGGAGTGGTCATCCCGCCAAAGTTCAAAATCCCTACCTTTGCCCTGTACGATGGAGTCTGTTGCCCTAATATGCACTTAAAGTCTTATGTCTGCAAGATTCAACCATACACAACTGATCCGAAGATTTGGATCCATTTCTTCCAAGAGAGCCTGGTAGGGACTCAACTTGAATGGTTCTATCAATTGGAGAGTTCTCGCATCCACACCTGGGAGGATTTAGCTACTTCTTTCAATAAGCAGTATCAGTACAATGCTGATCTTGCACCAACTCGTGTGCAATTGCAGAACATGACCATGGGTTCCAACGAGAGCTTCAAAGTGTATACCTAAAAGTAGAGAGACCTGGCTGGTAGGGTGCAGCCCCCTTTAACTGACAGGGCGCTGATTGACATCTTTATGGGAACTTTGACAGGACCTTTCTTCAAACACCTGATCGGAAGTTCCTCAGCTGAGTTCACCGAGCTAATGCTGACCGGCGAAAGAGTCGAAGCTGGCATTAGTGGAAATATTCAAGAAGCTAAACCTTCTGATGCTCAGAAAAAGCCATATAATGGGAAGAAAGAGTCTAATGCTGTGTACAGTCAAAAGAGTCGTCGTGACCAACACGTGGGGGCAGTCCTGATCTCTGGTTCTGCGTCACACCAACAATAACAGAGAGGAAATCAACGAAGGCCAGACGAGCCCAAAAGACAGTTCACCAACATCAACATGCCGCTGTCTCAAGCGCTACAACACTTGTTGAGGATGAACCTGATTGCATTAATAGGACCTCATCCAAACCCCAAGACTTCCTCTCCTAACTACAATCCTAATGCGACATGTGCTTATCATTCTAACAGTCCCGGGCATGACACTAACGATTGCTGGGCATTGAAGTACAAGATTCAGAATTTGATTGACGCCAAGGAGATCGAGTTCGACCCTCTGGAGACTCCAAATGTGACCACTACTCCCTTGCCAAACCATTGAGAGCAACTTGTTTCATTTTGAATTTTCAATTGTAATTTCTTTTGTTATTCAAACAATTATCTATTAATGTCAAACTTTGTTTCATTAATGCACTGCATATGTTTGTCTTGATTTGATCCACTCATTTAAACTATGCTTTCTACTTTCTTTATGACATTTAACTCTTGCTAAAAGTTACAAGCCTTTAGAGGGAAGATGACGAAAACAATGCCATAATCTCATACAATATGCTTTTGAACAGGCCTTGCTGACGATGTACAGACATTCTTTCAAATACTAAACACTGGAGTTATAAGGAAGATAATCCCTAGTCAACCCCTTCGAGCCAAAGAAGTAGAAGTTTTCCTTTTTCACAAAAATTGAAACCTTTAATCAAAACCCGGGGGAGGGTAGTCTCTCAGTTAATTCAAACGTGCGTTAAGCCGTAAACTCTCATCTTGTAATACAACGAATGACATCAAAAAACATTCCTATGAAATAAAAAGATGGTGATGGTTCCCTATCACATAGGCAGCCATTTTAGAGAAAAGCCCACTAAGTCAAAACCTACAAAGGAGACTTAAAGAAAACTGGGGCATCCCGCTGACTGTAATCTTAAAATGAGAACAGTCAGACAAAAATTAGGGATAACAAATCAAAAGAAAGAGGTCACTACAAATCCTTAACAACATGAAAAAAATGTTGCAAAAATGACTGCCTTCCAATAAACTTAACTTGTCTGAACCATCACCAAAACTTCATTCCAGACTCAATTGGAGTTCAAACATACAATTAACTGAGCTTAGGACTGAAGAACATCACGAAGAACGGGTGGGTACAAATACACTTTGAGCCTTTATCCTTTGTTTCTTAAACTGTGAACCAAGCCACGTTACAACCCTTCAAAAGTCCTAATTGAAGCACGGGTTAGTTCGAAAGCATATTGTTACAAAAGGTATCCTGACTCCTGTAAGGCTTTACTCAAAATCCAAAGTTGAATTACAAACTTCTTTACTTTCTAAAAACGCATTTTTCAAAACTTCAAGACAAGCATAAACTTTGCATTACTTGAATATCACTGTTTGCATATGGCTATTTATTCGACAGCAGAGAAATTCACACAATGAATATCCAGTGAACGAAAGCTCTCTCAGTGAACAAAATCAATTCAAGAAGGATGACACTTCCATTGAAAATCTCCTATCAACAAGGGGGCATGACATGTCACTATCCAGCACACCTGGGGCAGTCCAGTCAAGATTCCAGGAAACCTCTCAAGAAGTGCAGAGTAACCAGGGGCAGGTCTCCATCTCCGTCACTTGCGGGAATTGAACGTCAATCCCAATAAAGGTTTGCGTACAACCAAACATTTTTGGCAATGCCACAAACATTTGCTGCTAGGGGCAGTGACAAGTCTACCCAAAGTCCTTCTCATAGGATGATTCCCCAACAAGAGTTTAATCTCTGAAAACCCTTCCCTAACTGAGACAACCTCAAGAGTCCTCGAGGACTTCCCCCAACAAAGTCGTCACCTCTCTAGCAGACTGGAAACATGGTTTATTTCCCCAACTTGAGTTTGCCTCTCCGACTACTACAAATTAAAGGACCACAAATCCTCTTCCCCAGTAGACTACTCTACAATCCCCAGCAAGTTGTTGTGAAGCCTGGAACTCGACCAGATAACAGCTAACTTTTGATTCTCTCCAGCCAAAGATAATTCCCCAGTAGAGCAACGGACAACCGAGACTCCCGAACTCTTTTCCCAAGTGGGAATAAACATTCTCCCCACAGAGTTTTCAAAATTCCCCAGCGGAGTTATCCTCAAACAACAAAACAGGAATCCCCGGTGGAAACATTCTAAGCAAAGTTTGAAGACACATCAACTCTTTAACAGCAGTCCAAGATTTAACGACTCCCCAGCATTTGTCAAGGATTTATTTTCCTAGACAAAAATACATTCATAAACATTTCACATTTCATACATCTTATTTACATACATGATAAGTCCATACGACACAATCTCATTTATTTTGAGAACATCATGACATCATCATGACATTGCATACAGCTAACGTTTTACCTTTTCAGGAAAAGGTCAATCAACAGACGGCTACAATCAACCTTTTTAAGTTCCAAATTAACACTTGTAACAGGCCAGGATAACTATCTGTGGACGACTAATTGTAGATTAATACCTGTAATAAGCCAGGAAAACTATCTACATGAAGAGATTGGAGATTAACACCTGTAACAAGCCAGGAAAACTATCTTTCTTTCTCAGGTCAAATATTAACACCTAAAATAAGATAGGACAACTATCTACTCAACCATCATGAAGAAACCCTACACTGGTTCCTTCTTTCCAAGATGAAGTTTTACACGGACTCATCATCAGGCAACCCTACACAGGTTCCTCCTTTCCAGATGAAGTTTTACACAGACTCATCATTGAAGCAACCCTACAGAAGTTCCTTCTCACTTCCAGATGCAGTTTTACACTGACTCATCATGAAGCAACCCTACACCGGTTCCTTCTTTCCAAGATGGAGTTTTACACAGACTCATCATCAGGCAACCCTACGCAGGTTCCTCCTTTTAAGATTAAGTTATACACAGACTCATCATCAGGCAACCCTACACAGGTTCCTTCTTTCCAGATGAAGTTTTACACGGACTCATCATGAAGTAACCCTGCACAGGTTCCTTCTTTCCAAGATGAAGTTTTACACTGACTCACCATCAGGCAACCCTACACAGGTTCCTTCTTTCCAAGATGAAGTTTTACATGGACTCATCATGAAGCAACCCTACACAGGTTCCTTCCTTCCAAGATGCAGTTTTACACGGACTCATCATCAGGAAACCCTACACAGGTTCCTCCTATTTCCAAGATGCAGTTTTACACGGACTCATCATGAAGCAACCCCACACAGGTTCCTTCTCAGGAATTTCAGATGTAGTTTTACACGGACTCATCATCAAGCAACCCTACACAGGTTCCTTATCTTTCCAAGATGAAGTTTTACACGGATTCATCATCCAAAATCCCTTCATCATCTGTTTGGAGTAGCAATCGTCTCAGATTCCTTCATCACACATCATTATAAAAAAAAACCTCCTCTGGTTAGATTTATTTCTTCCATTTAAAACAGGCCACAAAAGACCTCCTCTGGTTAGATTTATTTCTTCCAGTTAATGACAGGCATTCAAAGACAGCTTTCAGATACAGTTCAGATACACACCGGATACGGATGCCATCCTGATACTCATTCAAAGACAGCTTTCAGATACCGTTCAGATACGCACCAGATACAGATGCCATTCAAATACTCATACAAAGACTCTAATCCTGATACAGTTCAGATACGCACCAGACACGGATGCCATTCTGATACTTATTCAGACTCTACTCCTGATACAGTTCAGATACGCACTAGATACAGATGCCATTCTGATACTCATTAAGACTCAACTTTTGATACAATACAGATACGCTCTAAACATGGACGCCATTCTGATGCTCATTCTTCAACTTACAAATTACAACACAAACAATCATTTTTGGATGGCATCTTTAAGCCCATCTCCAACAGCTTTCTGTCACCTCTCCAAATGGCATCTTTAAGCCCATTCCCTACATAATCAATTAACACATCCTCGAGTGCAAATTTTCTGGGCACTCTAGTGTTCAATTATCTTCCACCTTCAAGTCACGAATGGCAGAATTACCAATCTAACTCTTCAAGTGTAAGAAGATTGAACAGGGGCAGCTGTTGTACCCCAAAATTTTCCCTCTCATTTCTCAAGGAGTCACCCTGGATCCTCAAGTTTACTTCCATCCAATTCCAAGCTTTGAATTATCAATTTTTCAAAGAAAAATCACTCACAAGGGCAAAATGGTCATTTGCATACTGAGAAGTCAAATTTTGACTTTTGGATCAAAATCAAATCTCAAAAATCATATTTCATCAAGACATGTTGGAATATGAAATTTGATCATCAAAAATCAAGAGAAGCAAAAATCCAACTCTTTAAGACTTTGAAATTTTTCTAGGTATTTTCTATACTAGGTTATTTTCATTTGCTTCATGATTTCTTTTTTACTACAATTCCAAATAATTCAAAATGATGCAAGTAATTTAAGTTATTACAAAGTGGCATTTTTGCAAGTTTAAAAATTCTAAAACTATGTCTTGATTGAGTTCTCTCAAAAAACCTTGCCACAATATTTTTGCCCTTGACATAATGTACATGAAATATTCCATAAGACCAAATTTGTGTCATGCTACAAACTATGTTATCTAAGTTATTGCTGAACCAAAAAAATGATATGCTACTTCTATACATTGCCACAACACTCCAAACCCTTGCTCATTTGTTGTCTTACAAAACCTTGTGCCATGCTGCACCATAAACCTGTCACAAAACCTGCATTGATGTCCACAAAACTAGTCAAAAACTGTTATATGCAGTCTGTCCAAGCCTGCATCACAACAGCCCCAAAATTGCACCAAAATGGAAAAGGAAAATTGTGGGAAGAAAGTATCAAAATAGCAAGCAAAAACAATTCAAATAACTTATGTGGTTTCCCCCCTAAACCACAGTCAAAGGTCTACAAAAGGGGACTGTCTCATAAGAATAAGGGGTTAGATTTTAGAGGTTGGAATTTTTGGAGAGAAAAAGAGAGAGGAGAAAAACATAACTTTTGTTAAACTCTGCACATTCATAAAATCCAGCTCATTTTCATAAAAAAGTTAGTTCATCCATAAAAACTCTGCTCATCTTCAACTCTGTTTTCACTCACAAAAACAGAAAAATCCTCAATCCATTGTTATACAACCTTGTAAACTTTCACCTAAACCAACTACCCAAACACCTCATATACATCACATGGATATTGTTCTAACCTAAGAACAGTTTCTGTAACACCTTTATCATCACCTTCTAAGCATAAACAAAAAATAGTACTTTACACCTTTGACTGGGTTGGAGCGATTCTGGAACTTGGTCACACAGGGCAAGGATTGGAGTAAAGAGGAGTTCGTTCATTCATCACTTTGCATCCGGAGATATCCATACGTATTCCAAAGTTTCGCTTCAAGAGGTATATCTTTTCTTCAAACTGTAATATATTTTTCCATACATCATTTGTTGTTTGTGTCTGAAAGATATGTAAAAGATAAGTCAAAAAAGGGAAAACTCAGTAGAAAAGAGCATGACAGGGGATGACATGGCCGTGTCAGCTCCTTTGTTGAAAAAAATTGCACAAAAATGCAGGTCAGGGGCTGACACGGGTGCCCGTGTCACAGGACACGGCCGTGTCAGCCATAATGGAAATTTACGCTAACAAAAATGCAGGTCAGGAGATGACACGGGTGCCCGTGTCACCGGACACGGCCCATGTCATTTTAGATGATACAGAAAAGGAAAAGAGTCACATGAACCATTACAGAAGCTGATACGGGTGCCCGTGTCATAGGACACGGCCTGTGTCAGACCGGACAACATAATTTTTTATTTTTCTTGTTATTTTTTGCTTTTATTTTTATTAAATTTGGTTGTAATAATTAGGAATTTTAATTTTTGCAACCCCCACTTATACACTTGTATACCACATCCCTCGAAAAGCATGTAATAGCGTAGGACCTTTATTTTCCGCATTTTTTGCTTTCGTAAATGTTAGTAATTAGAGTGTATGGCAAGATAAAACCAACAAGTAGACCACCCTAATCAAAGACTAAACGCATGCAATCAAATACACCATTCACACATGCATCTCTAGGGTAATCTCGCTTTGTTGCCTATTGTAAAAATAGTCATGTCCCTCGAACAGGGGCGTTTTAGCAAAAGACCCTCGATAAAAGATCGTAGTCCCTCGATGACCCTCGATGTTGCCTTCGGTAAACGATCTAGTCCCTAAAACGAAATTGCTAAAACGTCCCATAAGTTGCCTTCTATGACTATTTAAACGTACCGCGTCTGTCCCTTCACATCCAACGATGAGGCTTCTTACCAAATCAATGGTAAGATAGCCATATCTAAAGGAGAAGGAAAAGAACGCTTAAGACCTTTCGAGTAGGTAGATTCACTCCTAGTTACTCGCTTGCTCACGACAAAATTTTTTTTACACATCAACACTTCCATTTCTAAAACATTTTCAAAAAGATAAAACATTTTGTATACGTTCTTATAGAGATGAGAACCATTGCAAAATATCTTTCCGAAAACCACTTTCCAAAACATATCTCACAAACACCTCTTTGAACTATTTTCAAAACAAACACTTTGTACGCGTTCTTATAGAAACGAGAATCATTACAAAGTTACATTTTCAAAATACTTTCAAAACCCACATCACAAGCACACATTCAAACAAAAGCAAGAATGATCTAGCGAGTAACTAAGAGCCCATGGAAAACCATGGATGAAAAGGGTGCTAACACCTTCCCTTTTCATAATCTACCCCTCGAACTCAATAAAATATCTCTAAAGGTCTTTCCTGTGCTTTTTCACCTTTCCTTTTGGATAAAAGAAAAGTCGGTGGTGACTCTTGCTAAATGAAACATTTGCGAACACAAACACAAAACCTCCAGTCAGTTCTTCCACCGTATCACAACTTGCAACACCATTCGCAAATGCTCAGTATGCTCTTCTTCTGACTTAAAATAAATCAGAATATCGTCAAAAGACCACCACAAATTTATTCAAGTAGGAATGAAATAATATATTCATATACTCCATGAAAATACCTGACGCATTAGATACACCAAACGGCATCACAGTGTACTCATAATGACCATACCTCATTAAAAAAGATGTCTTCAGAATATCATCTGGTTTAACTCGAATCTGATGATAACCCGATCTCAAATCAAGCTTGCTGAACACATAAGCACCCACCAAGTGATCCATCAAATCATCAATTCTTGGTAGTGGATACCTATTCTTAACCGTCACTTTATTGAATTGTCTATAATCTATACACAACCTCATACTTCTGTCTTTCTTCTTGACTAACAACACCGGAGGACCCCACGGAGAAACACACGCTCGAACAAACTTCTTCTAGAGCATCTCTTCCAGTTGTTTCTTCAACTCGCTCGACTTTGAAGGTGACATCCTGTAAGGAGCCATCGACACCGGACTTGTACCAGGCACCAAATCTATAGAAAACTCCAATTCATGCTTTGGAGGTAAATCATTGATGTCTTCTGGAAACACCTTCGAAAATTCACAAACAACTGGTAATTCCATATTTGCATCCTTACCATCAACTTTCAATGATGCAAACATCACAAACATCACTGCTTCATCTTCTAATAGCTCATTCACTTTCTTAGCAGAAAACAACATCAACTCTCCATTATCACCAAACTTAGGTAACATCAAAGTCTTATTATAACAATTGATATGAACATAGTTGAACTCCAACCAGTTCATTCCAAGAATAACATCAATCTGGTGTATGGGTAGACACACCAAATCCATCACAAAACTCTTACCGTAAATGGTCAGAGGGCACTTCAAACAAACAAGAGCAGTGGTAATAGAACTACTAGAAGGAGTGTATATTACCATAATACCATTCATATCAGACAACTTCAAACCCAACGCATTAGCATATTCATGCAAAATAAATGAATGAGTAGCACCAATATCAATAATAGCAACCAATTCAATATTGTTAATGAAACAAGTACCTTGAATTAGGTTGTCCTTCTTGGAATTCTCCGATACACTCAAAGCAAACACTCTACCGTTGGTCTGGGAAGAAGTGTCCTTCTTTGGCTTCTAACATTGGATACTGTCTCCATAATTGAAATAAGTTGGACCATCGTTCTTGAAATCAGGAGCATGATGACCTGTCTTACCACACTTGTAACATCTCAACACCTTATTCTGACATTCATTGGAATGGTGACCTTATTCACCATGCCTGTAACACTTGACAAGAGCGGGAGCTCCTTCCCCACTTTTTATCTTCCCATAATAAGCCTTTTGTTTCCCTTTATCAGTTGGGTCCTCATAAGACTTCTTATGGTCCTGATATGGTCTTACTCTTTTCTTATTTAGACTCTTGTAGTGAGCCATATGAGCTTTATTGTCTTCTTCATAGATTCTAAAATAGTTTACCAACTTTGAGAACACACGGATATGCTGATATCCAATTGCCTGTTTGATCTCCGGACGCAAACCATTCTCAAACTTGATACACTGTAAGAACTCAGTAGTCACTTCACTGTAATATGGATAATACTTTGCCAATTCCACAAACCTCGAAGCATACTCAACCACAGTCAAGTTTCCTTGTTTCAACTCTAGAAACTCGACCTCTTTCTTCCTGCGCACATGCTCTGGAAAGTACTTCCTCAAAAACTCACTACTGAACGCAAGCCAGGTAATCACTTCACCTATTGATGTCAGTCTCTGACGGGTGCCAACCCACCAGTCATCAGCTTCCTCTGTCAGTTGATGCATGCTAAAGCACACCTTCTGTTCCTCTGAGTAATCCACAACCTGAAAAATTATTTCAATCTCCTTGAGCAAGACTTGTGCTCCATTAGGATCAAACCTTCCCCTGAAAATAGGAGGATAATTCCTCTTAAAAGTCTCCAAAACACGGGATCCATCATTAGGCTGATGTTGCACAACTTAGGCAACAACATGCAAAACAACAACAAGTGCAACATCATTCCTTCCAGCCATTCCTCTATTTCACATCAACAATAGTCACAATGTTTAGTAAAAAAATTATCTCGACAGTATTCCAATGTCATACATTACTGACTCAATAACTTGGTCGGACAAAATGACCTTCTCTAATACCACTAACGTAACACCCTTCTAAAACCCTACAATTAATTAAATAAAATTAAATCAATTATCACCACTCAAGGGTGGCACACTTCATAACATACACCACATAACATAGCCTTGCTTTGTAACACGGGTCATCAAAACATTTATAACAACTGTTCTTTACATATATCAAACCTTCAGTTAACCTTTATAGTAGAAATCATAGTCTCAAACATAACCTTATGTAAATGATCAAAATAACATTACCCTTTAGGGTCATCATCACAGTAACAACAAATAACTTCATCAATAACAAACTCAAACAAATGTGTTTTTAAATAAAACAATAATTTAAAACTCAAGAGTTCCCATCCCCGATTTTACAATATCAGAGCAAGACACCTTCTAAAAATAACGACAACACTAAAGATTGCTCCAAGGCTACCTTCGACGCTCCAACACTTTACTCTTGAGTATTTTCACTATGCCGTAAAAAGCATATTCAAACAAAATGGGTGAGTAATAAAATTCATTACAAAAGATATAAGGAAAAGTGTCAGTAGCTACAATTCACTTCACTATACATAACTATATTTCCATTAATAATTATATTCACTAAATAAACACAATAACCTTTTTCCCTCCCTTAATAAAAAACCTTCAATTACTCACATAACACATGGTCAACATCACATAACACTTATCAACATGATTTATAATCATCACACATCATATGCACATCCAATTATATACACTCAAATGCATGTGGTACCAAAACTTCACTGATGACTTAGTCATCTTTCTCCAAAGATCCCCACCAATAGGATCGATTCCCGATTGGAATCAGAGCACTTCAAAAGATTACACTCAATCCACACAATGATATTAAGCCATCACTGGACTAACATCCTATCAACATCCCTGGACCAATATCCTAACATATGTCATGAACTTATGATGCACAACAATATAGAAACGACCAATGCTAGTCAAATTGCACCATTCATTCACACAGTCACATATAATCATCTTCGCATGTATGTAAACGAATAAAACATACACTAAAATAATCATCACTAAAACACTTCTCAATCATATCAACTTCACAATAATCCCATCATAACATCATAATTATCATCCAAATCGCCAGATATTCACAATAACTAATTTTATAAAAGTCTTATAATTATATTTTAAAAATGACATAACTTGACCGATACAGAATACCTATTCACATGCCAAAATGTTGGAATTCTGGTTTTGAAATTAATTTTAACATTAAGTTCAGCTGATCGACTTTCCAATGATACTAACCATGCATCGATCGGACATTTGTAGCTCAAGTTATGATTTTTCCAAGTTTTACAATTTTTCAAAAACACTCAGTGTTAACTGGTTACTGCAGGACAGAAACCGATTACTATGTTTTGCAGTAACCCACGTTAGAAAAAGTTTCAGTGGGAACCAGTTACTGCTATTCTAGTAACTAGTTACTGCGTGTAATTTTCACCCAGATTTCCCAAAAATTGGTTAGGTAACCGATTACTGCAATTCTGGTAATCGGTTACCCTTGTTCCTGTGGCAGATTTCTGCTTTTTTTCAGAATACGAGATTTATCCCCTTTCACCCCAAAACTCCAATTTTTACCGATTAAAACTCAGAATCAGTTTGCACAATAATAATACACATCAACATACAATCTAACACCAATTTTTACATGTCAATTTCATGATTCAAACATCATTATAATCCAAAATTTCATCACAATCACACAAACACAACAATATTCATTTAGAGTCATATTATTAGACAACGCCTACCTCAACCTTAACCCGATATCAATAATAATAAACCCGATTACCCACCCTTACCTCGAAATTATTGATAATCAATTTTCCCCTTTGGATTCTTGAATGATTCCTCTCTGGGTTCCACTTTATGCCCTAGCTCTGCTCTCCAATTTCTACAATCTCTTCAAAAGTGATATCACAAACCTTATTCCTTCTTTTGAACTCTAAGGCTCTTATTGTAACTTCCCCAATTTACCCTCACTAACTCTCTTACTTTTACCGTTCTACCATTATCATCTTTAACACCAATTATATTACTAATTTAATTATTCTATTAAATCTAAATAATATGACTAAATTATTTTAATATAATAAAAACTAATTATTCTCCTATATTTCACATAATACCCCATACACATCACAATACGACACAATCCATCTTATAATCCACACTAAAATTCATAAATAGTTATTAAATATATAATTATAGAAATCTGGGTGTTACAATATAGCTTTAAGGTATCTCTCTTCGAATCCTCGTTACCGCATTTAAAAAAAATTCAACGATTTATCAGTTGGCGTCTTTTCCACATTCCATGTTTTTCTTTCTTAATTAGTAATTCTATAAAATATTTGTTATCAATAAACAAGAATAGGCAATAATAGAAAAAGGAAATATTTCATTAATAATAAAAAACAAGACAACAAAGAAAACTATTCCATATATTCAAACTTCTTAGTCCATGCAACTTCAACGTTATTCCTAATTATCACTAACTTCGAGAAAAGTTTAGAAATAACTCTTCTATATGGTATGAGGAAAGGCATTTCCTTCTGATAAATCTTTATTATTTCCTTCAAAAAGTTGAAAGTAGTAAGAGGAAGATTAACTCTGACGTTGTAGGTGAGGCAGAACAAGGGATGCTTGTCATATCAAATAAGTATTTCTAGTTGTTTCTCTCTTGGACGGAGATTTACCACTAGAAGTTGAAACCAAAATTTTGCAATAAGGAGTAGAGAAGCAGGACTGGTGGGCTTATCTTGGTTAGCATAAATTCGGTGAAGGAAAGTTGAGTAGACATTGTTGAATTCCCAATGTTCAACACAACTACATGTCTCTTGACAGTTGACTGTCATTTTACAATGTTTAACTTTAACCTTGTCTTTAATGGATGTTTTTCTACTTAGCTTGTAGACATAGATCCGTTAAGGGTAGAAAGATATTATAGAGAACAGTTGTTTGTTCCCAACAGTCATAATGAGAGTGGTTGACAATACAGTACGAAAGGACTGTCCTTACGTGACTCTAGAGGGTAGAGGTTACAGAGCAGTTTTTGTACCTTTTGTACACCATCACACATTAACCATTTTGAACTTCTTCTTATCTTCAGAGGCTTTATATAATTTGAATGTTTGAAGCTTTTTATAGAATAATAACTTTTAAGTCTTAGAGTCTTCAGAACTTGTCCCAACATAACCATGTCTTCAGAGTCTTCAGCACTTGGTCGTAAGAACTTGTTTTTCTTCAGATCATCAGAACTTGTTCGGTAGAACCTCATCTTTATAATCTTTCGAGCTTGGAACACATAGAAGAAAAGCTTTAGAAGGCCTCCAAAGCTTAACCATAAAGTCACAATTAGAACCTCGTGTACTAACGTTCCTAAGAACCGTTGCATAAGACGAATTCTAGAATCTTAACTTCAACTGTAACACGTAACCAAATGTTTTCTTCCAATAGTGTTTATGTTTATAACCTGATGATGTCACATGCCTTGATACTAGAGTTAGAACATTACAACAAGAGTTACATACTAGAACAGAACCATTAGAGTATATAATTGTTCTTTATGATACCATATAAAGTTATAATCAAAATATTAAGGACAAATGTATAAACACTTCTTGTTCTTATAATCTTCCCCTTTTTTATGATGACAAACCATGTAATTTAATAGAAAATTTTATACAGGGTGTGGTGCGGTGGGAGAACTGACTTGGGTGTTTTGTGTTTGTATTTGCAAATGTTGCAGTTTAGCAAGAGTCACCACCAACTTTTCTTTTATCCAATAAGGAAAGGTAAAAAAGCATAGGAAAGACCTTTAGAGATGTTTTCTTGAGTTCGGGGGGTAGATTATGAAAAGGGAAGGTATTAGCACCCTTTTCATCCCTGGTTTTCCATGGGCTCTTAGTTACTTTCTAGATCACTTGCTTTTGTTTTGAAATGTGCTTTGTGATGTGGGTTTTTGAAAGTATTTTGTAAAAGAGGCCATTGTTTAGGCAATCTTTGTAATGATTCTCGTTCGTAAGAATGTATACAAAGATGTTGATCTTTTGAAAATGTTTTCAATGTTTGTAAGATGTTTGGAAATGTGTAGGTGTTTGTTTTGAAAATAGCAAGGATGTTTTGTTTAAAATGGAGCAAGTAATTAGGATCAATCTACCTACTCAAAAGGTTTTAGGTGTTCTTTTCCTCCTCCTTTAGACGTTGCTATCTTACCATTGTTTTGGTAAGAAGCCCCATCGTTGGATGTGAAGGGACGGATGTTGGGACCTTTGTGTAGTCATAGAAGGCAACCTATGGGACGTTTTAGCAATGTCGTTTTTAGGGACTAGATCATTTACCAAAGGTAACATTGAGGGTCATCGAGGGACTACGATCTTTTACCGAGGGTCTTTACTAAATCGCCCATGTTCGAGGGACATGCCTATTTTTCCGATAGGCAACAAGTGAGATTACCCTAAGGGTGCTAGTGTGCAGGTGTGTTTGATTGCATGCATTTTAGTCTTGATTATGGTGATCTATTTGTCAATTTCATGTCTTGCCATACACACCTTAATGACTAGGATTTACATTCGAAAGCGATAAATTGCAGAAATGTAAAGTCCTACGCTATTACAATATTTTAGGGATGGGGGTACATATTTATGAATGGGGTTTGCAAAATAAAATAAAATCCTAAGTTACTATTACAACCATATTGAAATGTATAATATAAGAAAGAAAAAGGACTTTTTTAGAAAATGTTTTTTTATCTTAATGAAAAATAAATAAATTAATAAAAGAAAAATATTTTTATGTCTTTTTATGTTAATATTAAAAATGATGAAAAGGAAAATAAATTAAAAATAGAAACAGCGTGCTACTGCAAGAAAAAACAACAAGGATCAGAAGTTCTGAAGACAGGCGCGTGATGACTCAGAAAGGAACGCCAGTGGAATCAGAAGTTCTGGATTGGTACACTCTGAGGTCCTGCAAGACACGTTAGAGGGAAAACGCAGAAGTTCTAGATTGCTATGTGCTGAACTTCTGAATGTTAGAACAATGATAAAATCTTAGAAGTTCTGTATATTAAAACAATGAAGAGAACTCAGAGGTTCCGTTTGTGCTAAGACAGTGAGTGAACATCAGCAGTTCGATGCGTTATCCTCATGTAAGAATCAGAAGTTTAGTTTGTGTTAACAGTGAGAAAAATCATAGAAGTTTTGTATGTTAAAACAACGAGGAGAACTCAGAAGTTATGTGTTGTGCTAAAACTGTGAGTGAACATCAGAAGTTCTATGCAATTTATTCAGCTCTTATTAAACAGCAAATCAGAAGGATAACAACACAATGGTTTATAGAAGTTCTAATCCTAAATCTGAGTCTAGCCCTAATCAGGAAGCTCAGATCCACAGTTTTTTTCTACTTATGCAATGATGTGGACAACATTAATTGTGATATTTACATATTAATGATGTTCTGAATGAAAAAATATGCAAAGTCAGAAAGACTTACCTTGAATCTGGAGTGTGGGCTTGGAGCTTTGAGATGCTGCCTTCACATATTTTGGTGTCAGCGAGAGTAACGAAACAGTGGTTATGTTGTTTGATCCAAAAGGAAGAACAAAGGTTTGGTTTTCTATTTGGGAAATCTGTATTTTTATGAAGTTTTCACAATTTCTTTTCTCTCTTTTGGCCAATCTCTCTCCAAAAGCCAGCCCTTTGAAAGTGTGATGGAGCAACTTATTTATAGATGGATTTGTTGTGATTTTTTGGGGGAAAAACAAATGGGATTTGAACCTTTTTGGCATCCTATTCCCTTGCCTTTTGATCCCAGTCTTTGTATGCTAGTTTGGTGCAATTATGTGATGTAGGCGTAGGCTGAATTAGCTGTTGGTTATAGGTCTGCAGCGGGTTGTATAAACAAGGTTTTGGGATTTGGTCAAATTCTGACCAAAGCATTGAATATAACCTTTATATGCTAAAGCGCTGCCTTGTTCTTGAAGAAAGCATGGTGGTTAGCAGCTTTTAGCCATGCTTAAGCTGGATTTATCAGCAGGAATTAAGGAAAAGTAAAAGCAACACATGGGCCTAACACACTTTTGCACCAAAGTTTGCTATCCCAAGACAGTAGAGGTACACGTGGGGGAAATCCCTTGGATAAAGACTCAAAATTGGTTGTGAGCATTAAATGATGATGAGATTTATCAAACCAGAAATCCTGCCATGTGAAATTCTGCATCATTGCTTAATTCTATTATCAGAAGTTTAGCTTCAACGTAACATCCAACCTCTGATCTTTGTATCTCCTTGCTCCAACATGTTCTGAAGGAGCTCTCAGACTTTCTAGGAAGCTTGCAGCATGCTTCTTAACCTTCTTTGAATTACCCTAGAAAACTCTGACTGAACCTTTGTGAAAACTTGCCCAGAAGTTATGACCAAACTCTGTCTTGAAAGTGTTCAGAATTTGCTGAGTGCTTTAGTTTCATGGACGTGTCTTTGAGAAGTTATAACTTGAAATCCCATCATTTCTAGGAGAAGTTCTGTTCTGCAATGTTTTAGATCTTGTTGAAATCTATAACTATTGAATCAGAAGTTCTTCCAGAATCAGCTTGCATCATGGTGAAAATTTGGCCAGAAGTTCTGAGCTTGTCATATTTTCTTAAACACTTAGAAAGAATTCTAAGTATTTAGAATTTTGACTTCTCCAAAGTAGTTTTGACTTTTGAATTTCTTAATGAAACAAACTTCATATTTCAACATGTCTTGATGAAATATGATTCTTGAAATTTGATTTTGATCCAAAAGTCAAAGTTTGACTTTTCAGTGTGTAAATGACCATTTTGCCCTTGTGAGTGATTTTCTTGGAAAATTTGTAGTTCAAGGCTTGGAATTGGATGGAAGAAAACTTGAGGATCTAGGGTGATTCTTTGAGAAATGAGAGGGAAAATTTTAGGGTGCAACAGCTGCCTCTGTTCAATCTTCTTACACCTGAAGAGTTAGATTGGTAAATCTGCCATTCGTGATCTAAAGGTGGAAGATGATTAAACACTAGAGTGCCCATAAATTTGCACTCGATGATGTTGTGGTTGTTTGTGTAGGGAATGGGCTTACAGATTCCATTTGGAAGGCGGCGGGGAATCGTCGGAGATGGGCTTAAAGATGCCATCCAGAAAAGATCAGTTGCATAAGAGATTCTTCGGCGAGAATTCATGCACCTGCTATTGAGGAGGACTTTGCCGAGGAATGTTGATTTATGCCCTGGGAAGTAAGATCTAGGAGCTTCGATTGTCCATTAATCTACTGGAGAATTAACTCTTGATTTAGGGAGTGAAAGTAGAATGTATACCTGGTTAGGGTCTAGGCTGTAAAGCGACTTATTGGGGAAATATGAAACCGACCGTATCTGGTTGGGTCTGGGCCTTTCAGTGTTGTAAAATGTTGTCTAGAGATAAGGGAGAAGGAACCTGGATAATAGGGTTACTTTGAGATGAAAGCCTGGAAAGTAGGGTTGGCGGTTTTGCCATTTGGAGAAATGATCGATAGTTGTTTGAGATGGGCTTAAAAGATGCCATCCAAAAGTGATTATTGGTTTTGTAATTTGTAACCTGTAAGAATGAATATCAGAATGGCGTCCGTGTCTGAAGCGTATTTGAAATGTATCTGAGAGCTGATTTTGAATGATCATCAGAATGGCATCCGTGTTTAGAGCGTATCTGAAAGCTAAGTCTGAATGAGTATTAGAATGGCATCGGTATCTAGAGCGTATCTGAACTGTATCAAAAGTTGTCTTTGAATGAGCATCAGGATGGCATCCGTTTTTGGAAAGTATCTGAAAGCTGAGTCTAAATGAGTATCAGAATGACATCCGTATCTGGAGCGTATCTGAACTGTATCAAAAGTTGTCTTTGAATGAGCATCAGGATGTCATCCGTGTCTGGAGCGTATCTGAAAGCTGTATCAAAAGTTGAATATGAATGAGTATCAGAATGGCATCATGTCTGGTGCGTATCTGAACTGTATCAAAAGTTGAATCTGAATGAGTATCAGAATGACATCCATGTCTGGAGCGTATATGAATTGTATCAAAAGTTGAAGCTGAATGAGTATCAGAATGGCATCCGTATCTGGAGCGTATCTGAACTGTATCAAAAGTTGTCTTTGAATAAGCATTAGGATGGCATCCGTGTCTGGAGCTTATCTGAAAGTTGTATCAAAAGTTGAATCTGAATGAGTATCAGAATGACATCCATGTCTGGTGCGTATCTAAACTATATCAAAAGTTGAATCTGAATGACTATCAGAATGGCATCCATGTCTGGAGCGTATCTGAACTGTATCAAAATTTAAATCTGAATGAGTATCAGAATGGCATCCATGTATGGTGCGTATCTGAACTGTATCAAAAGTTGTCTTTGAATGAGCATCAGGATGACATCCGTATCTGGAGCGTATCTGAAAGCTGGAACTGAATGATTATCAGAATGGCGTCCGTGTCTGAAGCGTATCTGAACTGGGTTGCTTCAATGATGAGTCCATGTAAAACTTCATCCGGAAGTGAGAAGGAACCTGGGTAGGGTTGCTTCATGATGAGTCCGTGTAAAACGGCATCTTGGAAAGAGGAGGAACCTGTGTAGGGTTGCCTGATGATGAGTCAGTGTAAAACTGCATCTTGGAATGAGAAGGAACCTGTGTAGGGTTGCTTCAATGACGAGTCCATGTAAAACTTCATCTAGAAGTGAGAAGGAACCTGGTAGGGTTTCCTGATGATGAGTCAGTGTAAAACTTCATCTTGGAAATAGGAGGAACCTGTGTAGGGTTTCCTGATGATGAGTCTGTGTAAAACTGCATCTTGGAAAGAGAAGGAACCTGTGTAGGGTTGCCTGATGATGAGTCCGTGTAAAACTTCATCTTGGAAATAGGAGGAACCTGTGTAGGGTTGCCTGATGATGAGTCCGCGTAAAACTGCATCTTGGGAATAAGAAGGAACCTGTGTAGGGTTGCTTCACGATGAGTTTGTGTAAAACTGCATCTTGTAAATAGGAGGAACCTGGGTAGGGTTGCTTTAGCTGGTCGAGTATATAGTTGTCCTATTTGATTTCAGGTATTAATCTTTGACCTGAGAAAGAAAGATAGTTTTCCTGCCTTGTTACAGGTGTTAATCTTCAATCTCTTCACGTAGATAGTTTTCCTGGCTTGTTACAGGTATTAATCTACAATCAGTCGTCCACATATAGTTTTCCTGGCTTGTAATAGATATTAATCTACTTGAAAAGGTTTATGGTAGCCATCTGTTGATTGACCTTTTCCTGAAAAAGGTAAAACATTAGTTGTATGCAATGTCATGATGTATGAAATGAATGATGTCATGATGTTCTCAAAAAATAAATGAGATTGTGTCGTATGCACTTATCTTGTATGTAAATAGGATCCATGAAATGTGAAATGTTTATTGAAGTGTATCTTTGTCTGGGAAAATAAATCCTTGACAAAAGTCGGGGAGTCGTTAAATCCTGGACTGTTGTTAAAGAGTTGGTGTGTCTTCAAACTTTGCTTAGAATATTTCCACCGGGGATTCCTGTTTTGTTGTTTGAGGAGAACTCTGTTGGGGAATATTGAAAACTCTGTTGAAGAGTGTTGATTCCTTCTTGGGAAAAGAGTTCTAGAGTCTCGGTTGTCCGTTGCTCTACTGGGGTCGAGGTTAAACTGATATCTGGTCGGGTCCAGGTTTCATAGTAACTTGTTGGGGATTGTAGAGTAGTCTACTGGGGAAAGGGAGTTTTGTTTGATTTGTAGTAGTTGGAAAGGCAAACTCAAACTGGGGAATCTGTAGCTTGTTGGGGAAATAAACCTTGTTGTCGTTCTGCTAGAGAGGTGACGACTTCGTTGGGGAAAGTCCTCGAGGACTCTTGAGGTTGTCTTTGCTGGGGAAAGGTTTTCAAAGATTAAACTCTTGCTAGGGAATCATCCTATGAGAAGAATCTTGGGGAGATTTTTCATTACCCCTAGCAGCAAATGTTTGTGGTATTTCCAGAAAATGTTTGATTGTATGTAACCCTTTACTGAGATTGACGTTCAATGCCCCAAGTGACGGAGATGGATACTTGCCCCTGGTTACTCTGCAATTCTTGAGAGATTTCTTGGAATCTTAACTGGACTGCCCCAGGTGTGCTGGATAGTGACATGTCATGTCCCCTTATTGATAGGAGATTTGTCAATGGGAGTGTCATCCTACTTGAATTGATTTTGTCCACTGAGAGAGTTTTCGTTCACTGGATATTGTGTGAATTTCTTCGCTGTCAAACAAATAGCCATATGCAAACAATGATATTCAAGTAATGCAAAGTTTATGTTTGTCTTGAAATTTTTGAAAATGCGTTTTAGCGAGTAAAGAAATTTTGTAAGATAAATTCAACTCAGGATTTAGAGTAAAGCTCTACAGAAGTCAGGATACCTTTTCTAACAGTATGCTTTCGAACTAACCCATGCTTCAATTAGGACTTTTAAAGGGTTGTAACGTGGCTTGGTTCACGGTTTAAGAAACAAAGGATAAATGCTCAAAGTGTATTTGTACCAACCCGTTCTTCGTGATGTTCTTCAGTCCTAAATTCAGTTAATTGTACGTTTGAACTCCAAATAAGTCTGAAAAGACATTTTGGTGATGGTTCAGACAAGTTAGGTTTGTCGGAATGCAATTATTTTTTCAACATTTTTCATGTTGTTGATGATTTGTAGTGACCTCTTTCTTTTGATTTTTTATCCCTAATTTTTCCTGACTATTCTTATTTTGAGATTACGGTCAGCGGGATGCCCCAGTTTTCTTTAATTCTCCATCGTAGGTTTTGACTTAGTGGGATTTACTTTTTTGAGAAATAGTGACTGCCTATGTGATAGGGAACCATCACCGTCTTTTGATTTCAGAGGAATGTTTTTGATGTCATTCGTTGTATTACGAGATGAGAGTTTGCGGCTTAACACGCGTTTGAATTAACTGAGAGACTACCCTGCCCCAGGTTTTGATCTAAAGGTTTCAATTTGTGTAAGAAATAAAACTTCTACTTCCTAGGCTCGAAGGGGTTGACTAGGGACTATCTTCCTTATAACTCCAGTGTTTAGGATTTGAAAGAAACACCTGTACATCATTAGCAAGGTCTGTCCAAAAGCATACCGTATGAGATTAATGGTATTGTTTTCGTCATCCTCCTTCTAAAGGCTTGTAAGTTTTAGCAAGAGTTAAATGTCATAAAGTAAGTAAAAAGCATAGTTTAAATGTAATGAAAATGAGTGGATCAAATCAAGACAAATATATGCAATGCATTAATGAAACAAAGTTTGACATTAATAGATAATTGTTTGAATAACAAAATAAATTACAATTCAAAATTCAAAATGAACAAGGCGCTCTCAATGATTTGACATAGGAGTAGTGATCACGTTTGGAGTCTCCGGAGGGTCAAACTCGATCTCCTTGGCGTCAATCAAATTCTGAATCTTGTACTTCAACGCCCAACAATTGTTAGTGTCATGCACGGGACTGTCAGAATGATAAGCACACCTTGCATTAGGATTGTAGTTAGGAGAAGAAGTTTTGGGGTTCGGATGAGGTCCTATCAATGTAATCAGATTCATCCTCAACAAGTGTTGTAGCGCTTGAGACAACGACATGTTGGTAAACTGTCTTTTGGGTTTGTTTGGCATTCGTTGATTTCCCCTTTGCTGTTGTTGGTGCATCACAGAACCAGGGATCAGGACTGCCCCCACGTGTTGGTCATGATGACTCTTTTGACCAGACACTGCATTGGACTCTTTCTTCCCACTGTACGGCTTTTTCTGAGCATCAGAGGTGTATCTCCTTGGATCTTTCCACTTTTGATGCCAGTTTCTACCCTTTCGCCGGTCAGTATTAGCTCAGTGAACCCGGCTGAGGAGCTTCCGATTAGGTGTTTGAAGAAAGGCCCTTCCAAAGTTCCCATGAAGATGACAATCAACTCCCTGTCAGTTAAAGGGGGCTGCACCCTACCAACCATATCTCTCCATTTTTGGGCGTATCCTTTGAAGCTCTCATTGGAACCCACGATCATGTTCTACAATTGCACACGAGTTGGTGCAAGATCAGCATTGTACTGATACTACTTGTAGAAATTAGCAGCTAAATCTTCCCAGGTGCGGATGCGAGAACTCTCCAATTGATAGAACCATTCAAGTTGAGTCCCTACTAGGCTCTCTTGGAAGAAATGGATCCAAAGCTTCGGATCAGTTGTGTATGGTTGAACCTTGCGGACATAAGACTTTAAGTGCATCTTAGGGCAAGATACTCCATCGTACAGGGCAAAGGTAGGGATTTTGAACTTTGGCCGAATGACCACTCCAGAAACCAAACCCATGTCTCCTAAATCCAAGTCGGATATCTGTTGAATTTCCATAGCATTGAGGCGATCCTCCAGCTGTTTGTACTTGTCAACAGTGGGAGGAGATTGTTCTTCACAGTAGTCAACTTCAGCTTCACCAATCTCCCGACTGTTGTCTTCTTCATGACTATCCCCCATGTTGGATGGAGTTGAAAGATCTAGAGCTCTCTTGACTGGTCCTCTAGGTCTTCTTCTCAAGTTTAGGACACCTACTGACTTCTTGGACTTCTCCCTCTTGTCTTTGAGAAGGAGAGTTTTCAGATCCTCTTGCCCCTTAGCCATAGCCAGGAACGTTTGTTGTAATTGAGCATTTTGAGCTTGGAGTTCTTTCATCGTTTGTTCCATATCCATCTTACTGAAATAAACAGTAGAAAGATAAGGATACCTGTATGGGAGAAACTTGTCATGATATGATGCATGATATGTGGATGCATGTTTTCAAGGATCTCGTGGGGTTAGTAGTCACTTACAGTTTTGGATTGGAAAACTTTGTATCGATGGATGTCCATCCACGAGAATTAAGCACACCATGTCAATTGGGTTGTAGCATTTGACTCCGGTTTGTTGTACTTGATTTTTGATGGTGTTTGGTTAGAGGAAAATAAATCCTCTTGCCCCTTGGTAGATGTATGGTTCAACGTGACCCTGCATCATAGGCCCTCGAGATCCTTGAAACAGTTATTGAAAATGCTATGGTATGATGTTATGATGTTATGTACAAATATGCGAGGTAAGAAAGTTTATATACAAATAATCATATTCACACAAAGCAGACAAGTCCTTAGGTTTAGGCTTGTATGGAGTTTGTAGGTAAGTACCCTCTTGAAGTTTAGTTGGCTCAACCTGTCCTAGTTAATAGTAACCGGGTTCTAAGGGATCTCAATATCATCGATCTTTCTCCCAGCTTCGTTCAATAGGCGATTGACTCGCAACCAAACAAAGCTCAAGAGTCCAACCTCAATGAGTGTAGCATCGAGTATCTGTCGACCTTGGGAATACACCAAGGCCGGCCACCTCGCTACGTCCTACTGGCTAAATTGTGCAATCTAAAGGTTCTAAGGTCAGTTGATGCTTTATGACACCACGCGGAGGCCCCGTACTCTCCTTGATTGACTCAAGGGTTACCGGTACCAACCAAAGTTCCACATCAATGTAGCTACTGCTTCAACCGTGTCGGTATACCTCGCACAGTTCCCTCACAGTTTATTTCTACTTACCGAGAAGGTGTCCCCAAATCCGGGTGTAGGATTTTTAACAGTAACCCAAACAAGGACCCATAATGTAAAGCAAACGAATCAAATAATGTAAGCAAGTAAATGTGATCTAACCCTAAGGTAACCCCACTTTTAAGCATAATCCCCAGCAGAGTCTCCAGTTCTGTGGTGCGGTGGGAGGACTGACTTGGGTGTTTTGCGTTTGTATTCGCAAATGTTGCGGTTTAGCAAGAGTCGCCACCGACTTTTCTTTTATCCAATAAGGAAAGGTAAAAAAGCACAGGAAAGACCTTTAGAGATGTTTTCTTGAGTTCGGGGGGTAGATTATGAAAAGGGAAGGTATTAGCACTCTTTTCATCCATGGTTTTCCATGGGCTCTTAGTTACTTGCTAGATCACTTGCTTTTGTTTTGAAATGTGCTTTGTGATGTGGTGTTTTGAAAGTATTTTGTAAAAGAGGCCATTGTTTAGGAAATCTTTGTAATGATTCTCGTTCGTAAGAATGTATACAAATATGTTGATCTTTTGAAAATGTTTTCAATGTTTGTAAGATGTTTGGAAATGTGTAGGTGTTTGTTTTGAAAATAGCAAGGATGTTTTGTTTGAAATGGAGCAAGTAATTAGGAGAAATCTACCTACTCAAAAGGTTTTAGGTGTTCTTTTCCTCCTCCTTTAGACGTTGCTATCTTACCATTGTTTTGGTAAGAAGCCTCATCGTTGGATGTGAAGGGACGGATGTTGGGACGTTTGTATAGTCATAAAAGAAAACCTATGTGATGTTTTAGCAATGTCGTTTTTAGGGACTAGATTGTTTACCGAAGGCAACATTGAGGGTCATCGAGGGACTATGATATTTTATCGAGGGTCTTTACTAAAACGCCCATGTTCGATGGACATGACTATTTTTCTTATAGGCAACAAGTGAGATTACCCTAAGGGTGCTAGTGTGCAAGTGTGTTTGATTGCATGCATTTTAGTCTTGAATAAGGTGATCTATTTGTCAATTTCATGTCTTGCCATACGTACCCTAATTACTAACATTTACATTCGAAAGCGATAAATTGTAGAAATGTAAAGTCCTACGCTATTATAATATTTTAGGGATGGGGGTACATATTTATGAATGGGGTTTGCAAATAAAATTAAATCCTAAGTTACTATTACAACCATATTGAAATGTACAATATAAGAAAGAAAAAGGACTTGTTTAGAAAATGGTTTTTTTATCTTAATGAAAAATAAATAAATTAATAAAAGAAAAATATTTTTATGTCTTTTTATGTTAATATTAAAAATGATGAAAAGGAAAATAAATGAAAGATAGAAATAGCGTGTTGCTGCAAGAAAAAACAACAAGGATCAGAAGTTCTGAAGTCAGGCGTGTGATGACTCAGAAAGGAATGTTAGTGGAATCAGAAGTTCTGGATTGGTACACTCTAAGGTCCTGCAAGACACGTTAGAGAGAAAACACAGAAGTTCTGGATTGTTATGTGCTGAACTTCTGAATGTTTGAACAATGAGAAAATCTTAGAAGTTATATATATTAAAACAGTGAAGAGAACTCAGAGGTTCAGTTTGTGCTAAGATAGTGAGTGAACATCAGCAGTTCGGTACATTATCAGCATGTAAGAATCAGGAGTTCAGTTTGTGTTAACAGTGAGAAAAATCATAGAAGTTATGTATGTTAAAACAGTGAGGAGAACTCAGAAGTTCTGTGTTGTGCTAAAACTGTGAGTGAACATCAGAAGTTCTATGCAATTTATTCAGTTCTTATTAAACAGCAAATCAGAAGGATAACAGCACAACAGTTTATAGAAGTTCTAATCCTAAATCTGAGTCTATCCCAAATCAGGAAGCTTAGATCCACAGTTTTTTCTACTTATGCAATGATGTGGACAACATTAATTGTGATATTTACATATTAATGATGTTCTGAATGAAAAAAATGCAAAGTCAGAAAGACTTACCTTGAATCCGAAGTGTGGGCTTGGAGCTTTGAGCTACTGCCTTCAGATGTTCTGGTGTCAGCGAGAGTAACAGAGCAGTGGTTATGTTCTTTGATCCAAAAGGAAGAACAAAGGTTTGGTTTTCTGTTTGGGAAATCTGAATTTTTATGAAGGTTTCACAACTTCCTTTTCTCTCTTTTGGCCAATCTCTCTCCAAAAGCCAGCCCTTTGAAAGTGTGATGGAGCAACTTATTTATAGATGGATTTGTTGTGATTTTGGGGGGGGGGGAAACAAATGGGATTTGAACCTTTTTTGAATCATGTTCCCTTGCCTTTTGATCACAGTCTTCGTATGCTAGTTTGGTGCAATTATGTGATGTAGGCGTAGGCTGAATTAGCTGTTGGTTATAGGTGTGCAGCAGGTTGTATAAACAAGGTTTTGGGATTTGGTCAAGTTCTAACCAAAGCGTTGAATATAACCTTCATTTTCTAAAGCGCTTCCTTGTTCTTGAAGAAAGCATGGTGGTTAGCAGCTTTTAGCCATGCTTAAGCTGGATTTGTCAGCAGGAATTAAGGAAAAGCAAAATCAACACATGGGCCTAGCACACTTTTGCACCAAAGTTTGCTATCCCAAGACAGTAGAGGTACACATGGGGGAAATCCCTTGGATAAATATTCAAAAGTGGTTGTGAGCATTATATGATAATGAGATTTATCAAACTAGAAATCCTGCCATGTGAAATTATGCATCATTTCTTAATTATGGATCAGAAGTTTAGCTTTAGCGTAACATCCAACCTCTGACCTTTGTATCTCCTTGCCCCAGCATGTTCTGAAGGAGCTCTCAGACTTTCTAGGAAGCTTGCAGCATGCTTTTTAACCTTATTTGAATTATCCTGGCAAACTCTGACTAAACCTTTATGAAAACTTGCCCAGAAGTTCTGACCAAACTCTGTCTTGAAAGTGTCCAGAATTTGCTGAGTGCTTTAGTTTCATGGACGTGTCTTTGAGAAGTTATAACTTGAAATCCCAGCATTTCTAGGAGAAGTTCTGTTCTGCAATGTTTTAGATCTTGTTGAAATCTATAACTATTGAATCATAAGTTCTTCCAGAATCAGCTTGCATCATGGTGAAAATCTGGCCAGAAGTTCTGAGCTTGTCATATTTTCTTAAACACTTAAAAAAAATTCTAAGTATTTAGAATTTTGACTTCTCCAAAGTAGTTTTGACTTTTGAATTTCTTGATGAAACAAACTTCATATTTTAACATGTTTTGATGAAATATGATTCTTGAAATTTGATTTTGGTCCAAAAGTCAAAGTTTGACTTTTCAGTGTGCAAATGACCATTTTGCCCTTGTGAGTGATTTTCTTGGAAAATTTGTAGTTCAAGGCTTGGATTTGGATGGAAGCAAACTTGAGGATCCAGGGTGATTCTTTAAGAAATGAGAGGGCAAATTTTAGGGTGCAACACAGGGTAATCAACGTAACCGAAAAACTCAGAGTTAAGCTCACTGCCCCCTTTTGAATCTGTTAATCCCAAAATTTCATTTATGCGTGTTCTGAGTCTCCCCCTGAGCCCTAGACTGACAAAATAAATTTTGAGTCTCAGAACCTGGTTACTATCAAAACTTGATGAAGAATCAAAACTTGATTTTGAGCCTGATTGGATAATGCCACATATCATGTATCAACACTTTTATTTCTTAATTCTAATATCACCACCAAAACACTATACTTCTGGAGAAGTTCACTACTTATTAAACATCGGTGTTTGACATGATATTTTCCAATATATCACACATTCACACAGTTCACAACTTCTGAATGAAATATACGTTATAGAAGCACATAATGCCGAAGAACAGTTATCAAAGCACATCTTTTTAGTGGCGTCTGTGCATCAGAGCATGCATCAGAAAGTTGTCTTGACTTCCTTTCAGGAGAGCACAACTTCTGAAGCTTTAAGTCTGAATTCCATACTATCAAAAAGCTCCCAATTTCTAAACAATATGATATCAAGCAAGATCATCTTACTTTCAGTAAGTTTATAACTTCTGAATTATGTTTGGTACATTTGTTTGAATATACATATATTCACAAAGTGTACAAATTATTATATTTGAAATCAATTTTGATTTCATCCATAAGGTTCTCAACCTTAGACAACAAGATCTTCATATTCAGCCTCTCTTAGAATACTTAGTGAACTTATTAAAAGTTCATGGATTGAAACTTCAAACAAACAGTTAGTAGCAACAACATTATATATGTATGAGTTCAAGATTCTGAGAACAAATATTATCAAAAAATTATTTTACTTTCTCCATCTTTGTCAAAAATAAAAAAGGTAATAAAGAGATAGAGTAAAATAAACTTTGAAGATAACCAACAAACAATTAAAACTTCATTAAAACAAGAGTTTTAAAAGATACAAATGTTTTATAAACAGAAGAAAATAAATATTAATTTCTAATAGAAAAGTCTAATCCTAAGATTCTTTGTAAAGCTTTTCCATCAGTTGCTTCAACATCTGAGTCATCTGATTGAAGGCGGTTGCTCGAGCTATACTTGTTTCCTCCTTTCGTTCCAAACGTTCTTGAAAATTTCGATTTGATTCTTGCATCTTTTCCAAGGTTTCCTTTATCCCATAAATTTCCTTTTCAACATCCATAACAGGCTTAACACTATAGCATGAGGGTTGGTTTTCAGCTCTCACTAAAACAATATCAGAGGTATTGGAAGGGCGCACAACTTCTAAGCTAAGAAACACTTGTCTTGTAGGTTCTAGAGCAGGAAGACACAAAGGAGGTGTTGATAAGGTTTTAAGAAGTTCCTTATATTTTCTTTCAGCTTCTTGGCAACTGAAGGTTTGCATGATGTCAGAATTGACATCCATTACTCTTCTAAAGTTAATCCATGCAACTTCAGTATTGATATGATCCATGCTGGAAGAAGAGATATTCAAGCATTTTCAAGAGAGATCAACGAAATTTGTTGAAACTTTTGGAAGAGTTCAGACGAGGTTAGTGGCCTGTTTGAAGTTCAATAAAAGGCGGGGTGAAAGGTTGTTGGAGGAATGTTATAGGATGTGATGGATGAAATATCTAATTGGCTTATTTCTAATTGAAATTCAGGATGAGAGAATGAGTAGGGTAGGTTATTATGGAAGTTGGCAAGGTATCCAAGGTACAGTAGAGGATTTTGTTTTTGTAGAGGAAGATCTGTTTCACAAAAATCAGAGTGAGTAAGTGAATCGATTTCCTTCTCAGAGTTAGATGACACCTCAACTATATCAAGAGTGTTAGAGGATATTTCTCTATTAAAAGTTTTAAGAAGGTTTGCAACTTGATGAGGATTTCTGAAGGAAGAAGCATATAGTGTAGGGAGAATAGTTTAAAGAGGACTTGGTTCATTAGAAAAGGAAATATGTGGTTTAGTGATGTAGAACACGAATATTCTTCATCGGGAGAATCAACAAACTTTTGTTTAAGGTCCACACATTTTTGATGGATTGTGGCACAAACTTCAAAAACAGATGGAAGTTTATCTTTGTATCCATAGCATTCAACAATATTGATTCATTGAATGGTTCTTCGGGAGATAATGGCAAGAGGATCAAGAAGGATTGATATGATGGCTTCAGGGGACATACTTGTTGGTACATCCATGATCATACATTCTTTTAGATGATTGAAAACAACTTCTGGTCCATCCGCAGTAGTGAACACATAACCGCCTCCTGTTTCCGATGCATGATTGTTTGCAAGGTTTGACACGAAATCTTCTGATGGAAGAATAACAATTGATAACATAGTTTTTAAATTTCTTCCATCAAAGAATTTTCCAGATTGTGGAGTCAGATACTCATGTATGTTCAATTAAATGAGATAATCAACTAATCCATAGTTGATTAGGAGAGCGGTGATGAGTATTCCCAGAGGTATCCATTTGATAAGACTCTCTACATTACTTATGGAGTTGTTGATAGCACTTCTCAAATGCTTGAAGAGAATGAAGGGAAGATTAACCTTTCTTTTTTAAGCCAGGTTGTATAAAATATCTTTTATATCGTTGTTGATTATGGGCAGCTCATTTGATAGGGGTTTATGATAGATGCATTCATAAATGATTCTGCCCCAGATATTGAGAGAAGGTTGAAGATCCTTGAACAGTTTAGAGCTCTTCTTTTCCAAGAATATTTTTGAGGATACATTCATTCTATATTTCTGGCTAATTCTCTTGTCGTTTAAGCTACAACACTTTAATCCAGTGCCATCATGATTAAGTAGCTGAGCAATGGATTTTTTAGTAATCACGGATGGCATTCCAACAATGTTTGTTGTGATTTCTTATCTGGATTTATTTTCCATTATCCATAATTGTTTCACTAATTCAGGAAAGGTGGGACCTTTTAGAATTTCAAAAAAGGTTTTCGATCCTTGCAAGGAAACATATGATGAAAGATCATAACCATTTCCTTGAGATTTTCAAAGTTCACAACTGATTTAGATAGAACTAGTAGCTGAGATGTAGGAATGGAACATTGAAGTTCAGGGAAGTCGATATCCATTTTCTCTGGATGAGATGATGAGCCAACATATGATTTTTGAGAAGCCATTGATGATGATGAACAAATTTGAACCTATACGAAGAGTTTTAGGGTTTTGAGGTTTTAGGGCTAAAAGCAGGGAAAGTGTAGGAAGTGGAGTGAGATGTTGAATAGTTTTTTTTACAATTTTTTGAATAGAGAAAAACTCTGACAAGGGGGGTAAAACATAAATATTTTAACTATTCTCAAAAATATCTCACTTCTCATTTGTCGTAACCGGTAAAAAATATTCAAAGTCACCACCATTATTTTTTGTCCTAAGGACGAGAAAGAACGGGTAACCCTAATTTTGTAGAGACTCTAAATTCGTGAGTCGGTTAGACGGAGGGAATATGTTAGGAACCCTTCATCTCCCTTGTTCTCAAGGGGCTCCACTTTTAGGTTTAAGGGTAAAATGGGTACTTGGTAGTTAATAATTCTTATATGTTGATAAAAGAATTTCAGTTTTAGTTGTGAACTCGCCTTGGTTTTAACCGCGTGCCTACGTATCTCCTTGCTAAGAATCAGAGTCCATTTTCGTAGTTCGAATGTGTTTGGTTAGTTTTTTTTTTATGGATTGTGAAAATGTTTAAAATTATCCTTGAACCTTGTGTGGCTTTGAAAATAGCGTAGTCTTAGACGTAGTTCGCAACTAATATAAAATATCTCCACAATTCTTTTTTGAAAATAAAGTTGCATTTAAAAATTAAGTTAGTAAAAAAATGTTAAATTTGGTTCATTATTTGTCTTAGAGTGCATGGTGTAATATAAAAAAAAAGGAATTTGGATGATGAAAATGTTTGATAAAGGGAAAGAAAATATAGTTAGTATTTTAGAAAATAATAAATAACTATTTTCTTATTATTAAAAATATATTAAATTTTTTTAATATTAATCCAAAATTTATTTATTAATGATTTTATGACAAAATGCACAAAAGATATTTTAGTGCAATATGTAAAAAAAATGATATGGGATATTGTAAATAAATAAACAAAACAAAAAATTAAATTAAATAAATAAATATATTAATTAACGCAGGGGGTGTATAAATTAAATCAAGAGGGTGTAAATATGAAGGGCTTAAGCCCATAACCAATTATGAACCCAAAATAAACTCTGGGTTCGTTTAGGCATAATGCGGGGAAGAGCATGGCGTTATCGTGTGGATAATGAATCAGGCACATTGATTTAGATCAAATGGCCAACACGCGTTGAGCTTGGACCTTTGATCCGGAGTATGCTAAACGAAGGGCTTAGATCAACTGGTTGACTGAGTGCATGGTAGACAAAGCACATGTGACTAGTCAACAGTCACCTCATCCAGGGGCTCTTAGGGAACCACCTGGCGTGCATCTAAAGACAGATGAAGCATTATAAAAACGAAACTATGAGCTCAAGGCTCATTTCTAGGTCCTCTTTCTCTCTCTATACTAACACTACATAAACCATTTGTAATTACTAGAGATAAAGACTCTGCCTTCTCTCTAGAATCTTGGCAATCATAAATCACTTCTGTCCTGGGTGCCACCAACCAAAAATCGCTTCCGCTGGCAGCTGCTTCAAGACACCACCACATTCATCCATCACCACCATCCATCTTCAAACCTTCAACCAAACCCAGATGCCTTCATACCTTCATCTGGGTTTGGCTGAACCCTATAAAGGTAAACCCTAACCCTAAGCAATCTTTATCCAAATCCCAAGAACCCTAACCAGACTCCTTCAACCCCAACCTAATCACCAAAACCTAACTTGTTCGTATCACCAAACCCTAAGGTGTTTTAGCCAAACCATAACCCTAAATTAGAAACCCATAAACTCCAATTCAAATGAAAATCACAGAAGAACAACACCAATCAACATCAATAACATATAAATCCTAAGTTAAGTTTTAGAATTCCCATTTATGCAGTAAAACTTTTCGTATTAATTCCCTATGTATTTGTCTGATTTCTTTTTCTAATCACTTTCTCCTTCTTTTCAAAGGCACGGTGTTGAGGCTTAGTTCAATGAACTTGGGGTTTCAGTCGTGAAACCCAAGTCTTTACTAATGCATAGCTCTGGTGAAGGTGTGGAATGTGCAACAATAAGCAAGGGTTTCTCCAAATATTTTTTCCTCCCTTCTTAAGTTTAGTCTTAGGGTTTAAATAGGTTTTATAATAGATTCAATTAGGAAATCTTTTTAGATGATTAGCAGTTATAGGTTAGAGATTGATTCTGATTGATCCAATTTAAGATTTGATTGTAAATTAGTTGATTCTATGATGTAAATAGATTTAGGGTTTGTGATTTGTAATGAACTTGGACGACAATGTATCTGTAATTCGTTTTCAGTCAATAAAAACAAATATTTTATGAGATTTGATTTGCAATGAAACTTTGGATTTTCGGGCTTGGGTATCTTGGGGGCGAAGAGTAACATATGGGCGCAGCTTTGGGAATTAGGGTTTTACCCTAATGTTGACTTGGTCAACAAATTTGAATAATAATAATAATAATAATAATAATAATAATAATAATAATAATAATAATAATAAGAAATAATAATAATGCAATGTGAAATTATAAAAAATAAATTGTATAATCAGAGGGAGTTGACTCCGGGTCAACCCCTTTTTAATGTATAATACGATTTTTTATAATAATAATAATAATAATAATAATAATAATAATAATAATAATAATAATAATAATAATAATAATAATAATAATAATAATAATAATAATAATAATAATAATAATAATAAACCAATGTCGTCTATGTTGACTTCTGGTCAACACAAAGAGTACGCTTGGGCCTTTTAACAATAGCAATTTAGACTCCCAATAAACCCAATAATATGAAACACACCCATCCCTCTCTAAAATTAAACTCTCTTTTAAATAAATAATAAATAATAAAAAAATAAGTAACCAATGTAATGTAAATATGAATTAATTATAATAACACTAAAATAAATAGAATAAGATGATCAACCATAATAAATTGACCGCCAATACTAATAGGGAAAATTTGGGATATGACATCATTGTATCACATCAAACGCCAGGCCTGTTTTGAAAGACAATCCATTTAATGCATTTAGATTTTTTAATCTTCAAGGGATAGACTTGATTTTAAAACTAAGATAGTCTCTTCCTTGAGCACTTCTAATTATTTAAAAAAATATTAAAAGTTCTTTATACTAGACGTAAAAACATTTTAGTTAATTCTATTTATTTATTACTAATATTTGAAAGAGAAAATATCAAGAGAAAAAGAATACTCCATCAAAAAACGTATAAATTATGACATGGCATATCCTGCTTGTGAAGAGTTTACCTTCATCATTGAGCTTGTTTCTAATCAGCCATTTTGTTGAGCACTTCTTGTATTTCATTCTTTGTTCCGATGTTTCTTCAACCAGTGGAGATGTTATCACTGACACTGAGCCAAGAAAATTTCTTCAGAGGTTTTTTAAGAAGAGATCTGGTTCAGAAGGGTTCACCCATAAACAGTTCTTCAGAAATGATAGCCTTTTCCTGAACTTCTGTAGAGAAGTCTGATTTTTCATAAGTTTCTTGAAGAGCGTCTTCAGATTCTCTTTCTTCCTGAACTTTAGCAGTAGACCCATTACTTCTGAGATTAGAAACACTAGCTTAGCTCCCAGTAGATGACTTCCTTCGGCCAAAGTAGATTTTGAATATGTTTGCTGGGTAGAATATTCTTCTGAGTATCATGGACAGATCTACTGAACTTTCAACAGATTCTTCTTCAGACTTTTGAAGCAACTATATTTTAGAAGCTTTTGCCTTCTTCAAAGCTTTTGATGGATCTGCTCAAGAAGATGTTGATTTGACGCATAGCAGCTTGCAGCGGTTGTCATTTAAAGGACAACTTCAGTTGATGATTTGTAGACTTCATTATTGACCTTTACTTCTGATGGAAAACTTCTGATGTTGAGAAGATGAATTCCTTTTCCATCAGGTACTTAATTCTTCATAATTCTGAGAACTTGTTTCCAGAGATTCTGTCTTCATGTTTTATTTCTATTAAAAGTTTTGATTTCTTCTCAGGAAGCACTTTGAAAAGAAAACCTTTCAATCATTTGAGTAAATAGTATTTAAATAATTTTTCTCTTGTTGGATCTCTCTACACAGTTAAGTGTTTGATTCTTGAATCAATAACAGAGCCGGGCTCTGATACCAATTGAAGGTAGAGATAACACAAGAAAGGGGGGGGGGGGTTGAATTAGGTTAATAAAATTCCCCTTTAAAAATTATAATCACTCAAATGATAAAATCTATAAAGACAATAAAGAGTAAAGAAAATAAGTGATTTATCCCGGTTCACCTTAACAAGTTAATCCTGTCCACCCCTCAAGGTGATTTTCCTTTAACAAGGACTTAATCCACTATAACCAAACTGATTACAAATGCACGGATAATTGTCAGTGACTAATAGATAATGACACATTTAGTGATCCAAATTAACAGATATAACGTTCATTGACCCAATAGAATCTGATCACTTAAGATCTCCTATTAGGATTTCCCATAATTACCAACAACCACTGTCTTCTTGAGATCATACCTTCACTCAGTCACTCAAGGAACCTTTCAATGATTTGTTCAGTGATCTGATTTAACGGATATAACAATAATTGACCTAATAGAATATGATCACTTAAGATCTCCTATCAGAATTTCCCATAATGACCAGAAAACACTGTCTTCTTGAGATCAGACATTCACTCAGTCACTCAAGGAACCTTTCAATTATCTGTTCAGTGTTCCAATTTAACGGATATAACAATCATTGACCCAACAGAATCTGATCACTTAAAATCTTCTGTTAGGATTTTCCATAATGACCAGCAGCCACTGTCTTCTTGAGATCAGACCTTCACTTAGTCACTCAAGGAATTAATCAATAATAATCGATAAGGTTTTGTGTTTACATGATTTCTTCTTCTAAGAAGATTACATAAATGCTTAAGCACATATTGTTTAACACAATTTCGAGCAACAACTCTTGTGTTAAAACAATTTACATGAAGATATTTAAACTATAACACAATACGAGCAACAACTTATGTACATTATAATTTTCTATCAAGATGTATTTGATCAGAAGTTGGGTAGCATCTTGTAGTGTTCTTCTTCTTCATCTTCTTGTTGAGCAAGTTACGAGAACCGACTCTTTTCTTCTTCTGAGATCTACCAATATGTATATGATGATAGTTTGTGTAGAATCTTGTAAATTTTTTCTTCTTTATCTTTCTTTCTTTTCTCTCATTTCTGTGTAGTGGTCTTCAGCATGTTTAGCATTGCAGCTTTGACAGCTTCAACATCCACGACTTTTCAGCTTGATGGCCAAGAGAAATTTTCTTCAAATCTTTGATCTTCTTTTATAGCCCGTGGAGAGAGACGTTGTGAGAATTAAAAAATCCTTTCCCATATCAACGGTTAGTTCCTAACAGGTAGAATAAGGTGTAATAGTTTGGACAATACAAAGTGATACTATTCATTGTATTTCACTTTAAAGCGTTTAACTTTAACCTTATCTTCAATAAATTTTTTTCTACTTAGGTTGTATACATTGTTCCATTAAAGGTAGAAAGATAATATGGAAAACAACTGTTTATTCCCAACGGTCACAATGCGAGTGGTTGACAATACAGTACGAAAGGACTGTCCTTACACCACCCTAGAGGGTAGAGGTCAAATAACACTTTTTGTACCTTTTGTACACCATCAGACGTTAACCATTTTGAACTTCTTCTTATCTTCAGAGGCTTCAGATAATTTGAATGTTTGAAGTTTGTTGTAGAAGAATCACTCTTAACTATTAGAACCAAAGTCTTGGAATCTTTAGAACTTGTGCCAGCAAAACCTTGTCTTTAGAGTCTTCAGCACTTGGTCGTAAGAACTTGTTTTTCTCCAGATCATCAGAACTTGTTTAGAAGAACATCGTCTTCATAATCTTGAGAACTTGGAACACAGAGAAGCAAAGCTTTAGAAGGCCTCCAAAGCTTAACCATAAAGTTACGATAAGAACCTTTTGTACTAGCGTTCCTAAGAACCGTTGCATAGAACGAATTCCAGAATCTTTACTTTAACTATAACACATAACCAAATGTTTTCTTCCAGTAGTGTTTATGTTCAGAACCTGATGATGTCACACGCCTCGATACCAGATGTAATACGGTGGGAGAATCGACTTTTGGTTTGCGTTTTATCGCAAATGTTACGGAGAGAAAGAGTCGCCATCGACTTTCCTTTTATCCATTAAGGAAAGGGTGAAAAGAATAAGAAAGACCTTTGAGAATTTCTTGAGTTCGGGGGGTAGGTTATGAAAAGGGAAAGTGTTAGCACCCTTTTTATCTGTAGTTATCTACGGGCTCTTATTCACTAGCTCACTTTATTTTGAAAAATGATTTGTGTTTGTGAAAATATTTAAAAAATGCCTAAGTACGGAAACTTTGTAATGATTCTCGTATCAGTTGAGAGCACATAAAAAGTTTTTGTTTTGAAAAATATTTCAGAGAAAAGTGTTTGTGAAAAGATGTTTTTTGTGTGAGCAAGGGATTATGAACTATCTACCTACTCAAAAGTCTTTCGTGTTATTTTCCTCCTCCCTTAGATAGTGCTACCCTACCATTAGTTAGTAGGAAGCCCTACCGTTGGATGTTTGAGGGACAGGCGCGGGTCATCGTACAGTCATAAAGGCAACATGTAGGGCGCTTTAGCAATTTTATCGTAAGGGACTAAGATCGTTTACTAAAGGCAGCATCAAAGGGTCATCGAGGGACTACATTATTTTTTACTCGAGGGTCTTTCCTAAAGCATCCCACGTTCGAGGGACATGACTGTCTTCTGAAGGCAACAAGTGGAGTCACCGTAGATGTGCATGTATGAATAGTGTTTAAGTTTTCAGTTAATTTGTCTTGTAATTAAGTTTTCTAGCGTTTGCTTTTATATCTTTCCATACAAGCCTAGTTACTATACAATAATAAGTAAAAGCAGTAAAAACAGAAAAGAAAGATCCTACACTATTACAATGCTTCGAGGAAAGGGGTACAAAACCACACAATTGGGGGAAATAAAGAAAGCGATAAAAAACCTAATTAACTATTACAACCTTCAGTAGATACATTACTGTGAAAATATAATACAAAAGTAAAAGAACGCACGTAGATTGTAACAGTAAAGAGGAATGGAGTAATTTTTTTGTTATCATTTTTTTGATGAAAAATTGATGACTTAACTTAACCTAATTTATTTTAATTGATTAAGAAATAAAAGTTTTATTAGTAAAATTAAAAAATATTAAAACAACCAAATTATTTTTATAAAAAAGAAAATAAGAAATTAATTTACTTAAAAAAAGTTAATCAATTTAAAAAAAACAAAATTAATTTGGTTAATTTAAAAAAAACTATTTATAAATTGATTAGAAAAAAAGTTAATTATGTCAAGTAATTAAAAAAATAAAGTAATGGGCCTGTAAGAGAAGCAGATATGGGGGGTGCTAAAAAACAATTCATCAGGCCCATCAACATAAGCTCAATATGTGTGAGATCTAGTGTGGCTGGTCAATGAGAGTGCACCATGGGCATGGAGATATGAAATGCCAGATCCGAGATTGTGCAGCTCCGATGGTGATGAGGCGAGGGCGCACGATGAGCGCGTTGAGGATTTCTTGCGTAGAATCTGTACACAAGAAAAAATATGTGGAAAAAAATCAAAATACCAGGGGCAGGGATCGAACCCGTGCCCTGGTATACTAATGCCTTAACAATGCTCGCTTCTACTGCTGGGGAAGTCTTTACATCCGTTAACACAAATCAAACCATAAAAATAAATATGGAGCATGATTCTATTGGCCGGAGAGGCGCCAGAGCCATAGCTCCGGTCGTCTTCTCCGGTAACTTATACAATCCAAAGCCTACAAAATCCGAGAGTTAGTGATCCAAAACGCCCTAGTCCCTCTAATTAGACCATCCTGAATCCAAATACATGCTTAGTTTTGGCTATAAATCCTTGGATCATGCGTTTCAAACTAAGTAAGTACCGATCGGAGCAAATATGGTATCTCATGGTTCTGACTGCATGGGATCATGATAATGATCTAGACCTGTTCAAATGTGACTCAAAAACCTGTTAGTAGCATTAGTGCGATTTAAGACAAAACAAAATTAAAGATACAAATTTGCAAAAAATGTTAAATCAATTATGCCATGTTATACCGTTTCACATGCTTAGGATCATGGTAACTGATCCAAACTTACCCTTCAATGTTCCTGGAAATGAATGGGATCGATGTTTTGGAATGAGAGGGCTGGAAACTAAAGTACAAATCTTGCACTTTTCTTTGGTTTTTTGTGAGTTCTTTAAGGGATTTTTAGGTAGTATCTTCGTGTCCTTGCATCTGATGTTTGTTGTGCTTTTGTAGAGGTAGAAATAAATCAACAAACATGGCACAATATCATGCAATTATAGCCAACATTAAACAAGAACCAAACATGTTTTTCAAGCTTCCATTTTTGGAGATTCTTTCCATATTTGAGCTTACACGGTTTAGGCATGTTGTCATGAGCTGTCTTGGGCCTCCAACTGATCCAAAAACTATCCATGTGCCTTGATCCAATTGTCTTGCATTTTATTTAATTTATTTTGTATTTAATTGGATAAAAACAAAATAAATATAAATAAAAAAGGTAAGGCAATAATGAGTTTAGGAGTGTTCTATAAGGTCATGGACATGTTTGAAACCTAAAAAGTTAGGGTCACTAGTTTAGGAGTGTTCTATAAGTTATTTTCTTCTTTTTGTTTTCACTCTCTTAATATGTGTCATGGTTAACAATCTTCTTCGCTTTTGCTCTTGGTACATTTGAATATGCTTTAAAGAACTAATCTAGCCTTAAGGTGATGTTGGCATGGCCTTGAGCCATGTTGCTATTCATACTCAAATGAAAGAAAAGGAGAAAAAAAAGTTAGAAACGAAGCCTCTGGCTTCCATACTAACCTTCAGGCCAAATGAAAGAGGCAGTCGAAAGGCACAACATGCTGGCCTCCAGGCCCTAGTCGAAAGGCACAACATGCTGGCCTCCAGGCCCCAGTCGAAAGGCACAACATGTTGGCCTCAGGCCATGTTTCCATTTAATGCTTTAAATAAAAGAAAAAGGAAACAAGAAATAGGAAACGAAGCTTCTGGCTTCTACCCTCTTTCTCTAGGTCAAACGAAAGAGACAACCAAGAGGAAAACCATGTTGACTTCTAAGCCCAGACGAAAAGCATGCCTTCACTGATTCCAGGCTCAGTCGAAAGGTGTTCCCTCACTTCTTTCAACCTCCAGTCGAAGAAACCAACAAGGAAGAACCAGAAGGCTTTGCCATACACATACTTATCCAATCGAAGGAGGCCAACAGAATGCAAATCGAAGGGTGCTCCTGCCTGGGTCAAAGAGCTCATTTTCTTTCCTTTTATTTTGTTTCTGCCTTTACATTTTCTTGCCTTTCAATATGGTTGTAATAGTGTAGGATATTTATTTCCTGCATTTTTATTGCTTTATACAAATGTTAGCAACTAGGATGTATGGTAAGATAAAACCAACAAATAGGCCACCCTAATCAAAGACTAAATGCATGCAATCAAATACACTTAGCACACATGCACCCTTAGGGTAATTCCACTTGTTGCCTTACAAATGGCCATGTTATGCATGTGGGATGTCTTAACACAAACAAATCAAAAAAGATCATAGTCCCTCGATGATGCTATCAAAGTTGCCTTTCAAAATGATCTTGGTCCCTACAGAAAAGTGCTAAGTCATTTCACAACATTGTTATCATGGTCACATGATGACCAAACCCTCGTCCATTCACATCCAATGATGGGGCTTCTTATCAAATCAATGGAAAGGTAGCAACATCTAAAGGAGGGGGAAAAACACATCTAAAACCTTTTGAGTAGGTAGATTAATTTTAGTTACTTGCTTAATTTCAAAACAAACATCCTTGCTATTTTCAAAACAATCACATACACTTTCAAAACATCTTCCCAAAACTTGAAATATTTTCAAAAGCTCAACACTTTGCATACATTCTTACGAACGGGAATCATGGCAAAGTTAGCCTAAACGATGGCACCTTTTTCAAAATACTATCAAAACCATACAAAATCATAATTTTCAAATAAAAACAAGTGATCTAACAAGTAACTAAGAGCCCATGGAAAACCATGGATGGAAAGGGTGCTAATACCTTCCCTTTTCATAATCTACCCCCCGAACTCAAGAAAACATCTCAAAAGGTCTTTCCTGTGCTTTTTCCACCTTTCCTTATTGGATAAAAGAAAAGTCGGTGGCGACTCTTGCTAAACCGCGAAATTTGCAAACACAATTGCAAAACCCTCAAGTCAGTTCTCCCACCGTATCACAGTGGCACTAGATTGAAGGAGCATCTAAAGGTACTTGTTTTGTTACTGTAGCGCAGGAAATGAAGTAGCGCTTAGGACATCTACTTGCTGCTGTAGTGCTAATTGAAATAGTATATAGAAGGAATCGTTTTGCATACAGTAGCGCAAGAATGATGTAATACTTAGAAACATTAGATGCATAATGTAGTACAAAGGAATGATATGATACTTAGAATATTAGCTGCATACTGTAGCGAAACTTGAGAATTAATATTTAATGGCAATTGCATTACTGTAACGTAGATAAAGTAGCAATACAGTAGCGTAAGGGAAATAGAAATTGGAGGCATTTGGCTTACAATAATGTAGCTGTATTTATGAAGAAGCACTTAAAGGTACTTAGCTTGCAATACAGTAGCATATAGAATGGAATATATTTAATAGGCATATGTTTTGTAATACAATAGCACTTAGAAGTGATATTTAATAGGCAAGTGGCTGAATACTGTAGCAATATTAAATTGAATTAATATTTAATAGCATATAAATTGCATTTTGTAGCGCAAATTTATGAAGTAGTACTAGGAAGGATTACTTTGCATACAGTAGCGATGAAAGGAAATAATACTAGGGAGAATTGTTTTGCATACTGTAGCATAGAACGAATGGTAACACTTGTCTGTTCCTATAGTGCAAGAAAGTAGTAACACTTCAAGGCTTTTGGTTTGCTACTGTAGCAATGTAAGAACGAAGTAGTATTTAGGATAAGTGTTTGCATACTGTAGCTACTACGTTCCGGTTTACTAATACAAAATATTTAATAATAATGATTTAATATCTTTAATAAATAATTTTTTAGGATTTATAAAGTAGAATTAATAGAATTTTGGCCGATAATTAATTAACCGATTTTAACCAAAATAGTCTGAATAATTATGTGGTTTATTATATTAATTTTGGTTGATCTGTTGGGCGATATTTTTGTTGAAAAATGTGAATTTGAAAGTGATTTCATTGCCTCTATTTATGAACAAAATACTAAGTTGCAGGCTTATGGCCAATGTTGAGTTAAGTTGAATTATTGTTGTTGTTATTATGTTCATGTCGGTAATGCATACATAGCATATCATGTTGGAGCTGATGCTCATCAAGTTGGCCTGGATTGGAAAATATAAAGTTGAAGGCTTATGCCTTGTTGATGCCTCTATTTATTGGCAGATTTCTAAGTTGGGAGTTCTGCTCCATTCGTACCACATGCATGTTCATAAAAACGAGTCGCATTTCATGTTGCATTATGAGTTGTCATGTGGATGAATTAATTATGTTGAATGTTGATAAAAAGTTGTGAAGTGGTGAATTGTATGATCTAATTCTAATATATTATTTATTGTATATCCGATTATATGGTTTGTTATCTCACCCTTTCTGTTTGAATGCTGCCCTATGTTGGTAACGTGCAGAGAATCAAGAAGGTTAGTTGTTACCCTCGTTAGTTTCGAATCAGTGTTGTCGCTCTAATACGTAGCACTGGGGGGATGAACGCATGTTTTATTTATTGTTGATTTTCATTATGTTACTGAATTCTTAGTTGTTTCCATTAAAAGACTTGTTGTCTTAGAATTATTTTGAGTTAGATAAGATGTTGTGGTGTTTTCAGTTGAACTTTGTGAATCCGATGCGTAGTAATGAAAGTTATTTTTGTTTTTAAAGATTAAGCAGGTTGTTATCAGTTCATCCGAAATTCATGTGTTATTTATCTGAACTATAGATGATTAAATGTCGTAGTTTTAAGTTGAAAGTGTAGCATTCCATTTGTGTGTTGGAAAATTTTATAACTCTGATTTTTATTTAACTCGTTGGGTAGAAATGGGGTGTTACATTAGTGGTATCAGAGCAGGTCAGTCCATCCAGTCAAGTCGTCAAGTTGTTGTTTTGTCTAACAATTGAGTATTGTTAATCTAAATTCTAATTGTTGTTTATGTTGTAGTGATAAGTTGAGATGGCTAGAAGGAATGATGCTACACTTGCTGCTGCTCTGCAAGCGATGGCTCAGGCTATGCAGAATCAACCGAATGCTGACGAGAATGCTGGATCTCGCAGTTTGGAGACTTTCCAAAGGGAGAATCCGCCTACCTTCAAGGGTAAGTATGATCTTGAGGGAGCGTTGGATTGGCTGAAGGAGATTGAGAGAATCTTTTGTGTGATGGAATGCACTCCAGCGCAAAAGGTTTGTTATGGTACTCATATGCTAGAGACTTGTCAAAGATTGGAAGCTGTAGGTGAGAATGTCACTTGGGCTGTATTTCGTAGGGAATTTCTGAGGAAGTATTTTCCTGAAGACGTTCGTGGTAAGAAGGAAATTGAATTTCTTGAGCTGAAGCAAGGGAGTATGTCGCTTGTTGAGTATGCTGCAAAGTTTTCTGAGTTGGCTAAGTTTTATCCACACTATAGTGAGGCAGATGTTGAGTTTTCGAAGTGCATCAAGTTTGAGAACGGGTTGCACCCAGAGATCAAGAAGGCAATTGGATACCAGAAGATTTGTATCTTTGCTGATTTGATTGATAGTTGCAGGATTTATGAAGAGGATAATAATGCTCACTATAAGATTATTAATGAGAATATGGGTAAGCACCAACAGAACCGTGGTAAGCCTTATGATGCCCAGTTGGTAAAGGTAAACAGAAAGTTGCTCATAGTCAAAGGACTAGTGGGGGAGATGCTCCTGCTAGTGTGGTGTGCTTCAAATATGGAAAACCTGGTCATAAGAGTAATGTGTGTGCTGCTAAGGTGAAGAGGTGTTTCCGTTGTGGTAAGTCTGGACATGTTGTATCTGAATGCAAGCATAAAGAGATGATTTGTTTCAACTATGGTGAAGAAGGACACATTGGTAGTCAGTGTCGGAAACCAAAGAAGGCGCAAACCAGTGGAAAGGTGTTTGCTTTGGCTGGGACTCCGTCAGCTAGTGAGGACAGACTCATCAGAGGTACATGTTTCATTAATAGTACGCCTTTAATTACTATTATTGATACCGGTGCTACTCATTGTTTTATTGTCGCTGATTGTGTTGAAAGATTGGGTCTTATGTTGTTCTTTTCCATGAAAGAGAAATGGTCGTCGAGATTCCGGCTAAGGGATCGATGACTACTTCTCGTGTGTGTTTGAATTGCCCTTTATCGATCTTCGGCAAAGACTTTGTTGTTGACTTGATTTGTTTGCCATTAAGAGGATTGGATATGATATTGGGTATGAACTGGTTAGAGTATAACTATGTTCATATCAATTGCCATGACAAGTCTGTGAGATTTTCTACTTCTGAAGAGGAAGGAGTCGGTTTGCTGACTGGTAAACAGTTGCAGCAACTGATGCAAGACGAAGCACAAATGTTCTCGTTGATGGCGTCGTTATCAATGGAGAACCAAGTTAGAATTGATGAGTTGCAGGTGGTGCGCGAATTTCCTGAAGTGTTTCTGGATGAAATTCCTGGTGTACCGCCAGAAAGGCAAGTTGAACTTGCGATCGATCTTGTACCTGGTACCAGACCTATTTCTATGGCACCGTACAGGGTGTATGCATCTGAACTGTCTGAATTGAAGAAGCAGTTAGAAGAGTTGCTTGAGAAAATGTTTGTAAGACCAAGTGTGTCGCTGTGGGGAGCGCCTTTGTTGTTAGTAAAGAAGAAAGATGGAAGTATGAGACTTTGTGTTAATTATAGACAGCTGAATAAAGTGACGATTAAGAACAAGTACCCGCTTCCGAGAATTGATGAATTGATGGATCAATTGGTGGGTGCAAGTGTGTTTTCTAAGATTGATTTGAGGTCAGGATATCACCAGATTAGAGTGAAAGTAGATGATATTCAGAAGACCGTGTTCAGAACTCGGTATGGACACTACGAGTATTCGGTGATGCCTTTCGGTGTGACCAACGCACCGGGAGTATTCATGGAGTACATGAATCGTATCTTTCATACTTATTTGGATCGATTTGTGGTGGTATTCATTGATGACATTCTGATTTACACTAAATCGGAAGAAGAACATGAAGAGCACCTAAGAGTTGTATTGCAAGTTTTGAAAGAGAAGAAGTTGTATGCGAAGTTGTCCAAGTGTGAATTCTTGTTACAAGAGGTTAGTTTCCTTGGTCATGTCATTTCTGGTGGTGGCATTACCGTGGATCCTTCTAAAGTCGATACTGTGTTGCAATGGGAAGCTCTGAAGTTAGTTACTGAGATTAGAAGCTTCTTGGGATTAGCCGGTTACTATAAACAGTTTATCGAAGGTTTTTCTTAGTTGGCACTTCCATTGACTAAGTTGACTTGTAAGGGTAAGGCTTTTGTATCGGATACTTGATATGAAGAAAGTTTTACCGAGTTTAAGAAGAGATTGACGTCGACTCCAGTTTTGACTTTGCCTAATCCAGGAGAGCCTTTTGTTGTGTATTGTGATGCTTGTCTGATGGGGTTAGGTGGTGTGCTCATGCAGAATGGTAAGGTGGTTGCTTATGCATCGAGACAATTGAGGACTCATGAAAAGAATTATCCTACGCATGATTTAGAATTAGCTGCAGTTGTCTTTGTGTTGAAGATCTGGAGGCATTATCTTTATGGTTCTAAATTTGAAGTGTTTAGTGACCATAAGAGTTTGAAGTATCTTTTTGATCAGAAAGAGTTGAATATGAGGCAGCGAAGGTGGTTAGAATTGTTGAAGGATTATGATTTCAGTTTGAATTAACATCCAGGAAAAGCTAATGTTATGGCCGATGCTTTAAGTCGAAAGACTTTGCACATGTTGGCAATGATGCTTAAGGAGTTGGAGTTGATTGAGCAATTCCGAGACTTGAGTTTGGTTTGGGAAGTGACACCGCGAAGTGTTAAGTTGGGAATGTTAAAGATTAATAATGAATTTTTGGATAGTATCAGGGAAGCTCAGAAGTTAGATGCGAAGTTGGTAGATTTGATGGTTGGGATTAATCATTCTGAGAACAGTGATTTTAAGTTGGATGCGCAAGGTATATTGAGATTTTGTAATCGGATTTGTATTCCTGATGATGTGGAGATGAAGAAAGTGATTCTTGAATAGAGTCATAGGAGCAAGTTAAGTATTCATCAAGGAGCTACCAAGATGTATCAAGATTTGAAGAATTTGTTTTGGTGGCCTGGAATGAAGAGTGATGTGGCTCGGTTTGTGTATGCATGTTTGGCTTGTCAAAATTTGAAAGTTTAACATCAGAAGCCTGCAGGGTTGATGCAACCGTTAGAGATTCCAGAATGGAAATGGGATAGCATTTCAATGGATTTTGTAACGGGATTACCTAGTACCTTGAGAGGACATGATTCAATTTGGGTGATTGTTGATAGGCTTACAAAGTCGGCACACTTTATACCTATTAACATCACTTATCCAATTTTGAAGTTGGCATAGATTTACACCAGTGTGATTGTGAAGTTGCATGTTGTTCTTTTGTGTATTGTGTCGGACAGGGATCTGAGGTTTACTTCTGATTTCTGGAAAAGTTTGCAAGAAGCATTGGGGTCTAAGTTGAGGTTGAGTTCGGCATATCATCCTCAGACAAATGGTCAGACCGAGAGGACTATTCAGTCATTGGAGGATCTGTTGAGAGCATGTGTTCTTGAGCAGGGAGGTTTGTGGGATACTTATCTTCCATTGATTGAGTTCACTTACAATAACAGTTACCATTCTAGTATTGGGATGGAACCTTTTGATGCGTTGTATGGTCGGAGGTGTAGGACTCCTTTGTGTTGGCATGAATCTGGTGAAAGTGTAGTACTTGGACCTGAACTTGTTCGTGAGACTACTGAGAAGGTGAAGTTGATCCGAGAGAAGATGAAAGCTTCACAAAGTAGACAGAAGAGTTATCATGACAAGAGAAGGAAAGATTTGGAATTCCAAGCTGGTGATCATGTGTTTTTGAGAGTCACACCTGTGACTGGTGTTGGGCGAGCTCTGAAGTCTAAGAAGCTTACTCCTCATTTTATTGGTCTGTATCAGATTTAAGAAAGAGTGGAAAATGTTGCTTATAGAGTGGCTTTACCGCCTAATATTTCGAATTTGCATGATGTGTTTCATGTGTCACAACTCCAGAAGTATATTCCCGATCCGTCTCATGTTATTCAGATGGACGATGTGCAAGTACGAAATAATCTCACGATGGAGACAATGCCTGTGAGAATCGCAGACCGCGAGATGAAGATTCTAAGAGGAAAAGAGATTGCACTGGTAAAGGTTGTCTGGTTAGGTGTTGCTGGTGAGAGCATGACCTGGGAGTTGGAGAGCAAGATGCGAGACTCATATCCCGAGTTATTTGAACCAGGTAAAGTTTTATTTTCGAGGACGAAAATATTCTAAGTGGGGGAGAGTTGTAACGCCCCGGTATATAATTATTTATTTAATTAAATATTTTTGAGTTTTTTTTATTAATTCAAATTTTTATCGTCAAAGTCGAAATTATTTTATTAAGTTAGAATAATAATTAATCGGATTTAATTTGGTGGAATTAAGTTAAAGTGTTATTTTATTATTAAGCTTAAATATGATATTGGGCTTAATTGGTGGTGTTGTGTAGTAAAAGTGGGGTGTAGCATTTAGGCCCGTTTGAATTTTTTTTAAGATTAAATAAAATATAACTATTATATTAGAATTAGAATTAGAAGAATAGAAGAGAGTATTGTATCAGGAAGAAAAGAACAAAGAGGAAAATAGGGTTTGGGAGAGGAGAAGAAGAACAAGAGGAAATTTCTTCAAGTTCCATATTCCCTAAAATTCGGTTGTAGTCTCTTAAAGCTGCTCTTAATCCAAGGTAAGGGTGGGGTTCTGAATCTATAATAGGGTGTATGATTAATAGTATGTGAATTTGGGTTATGAAAATTATTTCTAATTGTGTTTGAAATTGGTATATTGATGAAATTGAGAGAAGATTTAGGATCCAATATAATTAGATATACATATATTTAAGTACCTTAGTATTTCCTTTGCAAAAATTCCAATTAATTGCTTACTGTGGCGCTAGATTGAAGGAGTATCTAAAGGTACTTGTTTTGTTTCTGTAGCGCAGGAAATGAAGTAGCGCTTAGGACATCTACTTTCTGTTGTAGCACTAATTGAAATAGTATATAGAAGGAATCGTTTTGCATACAGTAGCGCAAGAATGATGTGATACTTAGAAACATTAGCTGCATAATGTAGTACAAAGGAATGATGTGATACTTAGAAACATTAGCTGCATACTGTAGCGAAACTTGAGAATTAATATTTAATGGCAATTGCATTACTGTAGCATAGATAAAGTAGAAATACAGTAGCGTAAGGGAAATAGCAATTGGAGGCATTTGGCTTACAATATTGTAGCTGTATTTATGAAGAAGCACTTAAAGGTACTTAGCTTGCAATACAGTAGGGCATAGAATGGAATATATTTAATAGCCATATGTTTTGTAATACAATAGCACTTAGAACTGATATTTAATAGGCAAGTGGCTGAATACTGTAGCAATATTGAATTGAATTAATGTTTAATAGCATATAACTTGCATTCTGTAGCGCAAATTTATGAAGTAGTACAAGGAAGGATTACTTTGCATACAGTGGCGATGAAAGGAAATAGTACTAGGGAGAATTGTTTTGCTTACTGTAGCATAAAACGAATGGTAACACTTGTTTGTTCCTGTAGCGCAAGAAAGTAGTAACACTTCAAGGCTTTTGGTTTGCTACTGTAGCAATATAAGAACGAAATAACATTTAGGATAAGTGTTTGCATACTGTAGCTACTACATTCCAGTTTACTAATACAAAATATTTAATAATAATGATTTAATATCCTTAATAAATAATTTTGTAGGATTTATAAAGTAGAATTAATAGAATTTTGGCCGATAATTAATTAACTGATTTTAGCCAAAATAGTCTGAATAATTATGCGGTTTATTATAGTAATTTTGGTTGATCTGTTGGGCGGTATTTTTGTTGAAAAATGTGAATTTGCAGGTGATTTCATTGCCTCTATTTATGAACAAAATACTAAGTTGCAGGCTTATGGCCAATGTTGAGTTAAGTTGAATTATTGTTGTTGTTATTATGTTCATGTCGGTAATGCATACATAGCATATCATGTTGGAGCTGATGCTCATCAAGTTGGCCTGGATTGGCAAATATAAAGTTGAAGGCTTATGCCTTATTGATGCCTCTATTTATTGGCAGATTTCTAAGTTGGGAGTTCTGCTCCATTCGTACCACACGCATGTTCATAAAAACGAGTCGCATTTCATGTTGCATTATGAGTTGTCATGTGGATGAATTAATTATGTTGAATGTTGATAAAAAGCTGTGAAGTGGTGAATTGTATGATCTAATTCCAATATATTATTTATTGTATATCTGATTATATGGTTCGTTATCTCACCCCTTCTATTTGAATGTTGCCCTCTGTTGGTAACGTGCAGGTAATCAAGAAGGTTAGTTGTTACCCTCATTAGTTTCGAATCGGTGTTGTCTCTCTGATACGTAGCACTCGGGGGGATGAACGCATGTTTTCTTTATTGTTGATTTTCATTATGTTACTGAATTTTTAGTTGTTTCCATTAAAAGACTTGTTGTCTTAGAATTGTTTTGAGTTGGATAAGATGTTGTGGTGTTTTCAGTTGAACTTTGTGAATCCGCTACATAGTAATGAAAGTTTTTTTTGTTTTTAAAGATTAAGCAGGTTGTTATCAGTTCATCTGAAATTCATGTGTTATGTATCTGAACTATAGATGATTGAATGTCGTAGTTTTAAGTTGAAAGTGTAGCATTCCATTTGTGTGTTGGAAAATTTTATAACTCTGATTTTTATTTAACTCGTTGGGTAGAAATGGGGTGTTACAAGGAAGACATTCAAAAATTCAGTCTTCTAACATCAATAAACCACTGATATGATAACAAAATGTACTTCACTTTGGTTAGGGTGAAAAATCTTGTTCGACTGAATATAACTGAATCAAGGCTTAACCGGGATTGCTGGGGAGTCACCAAGCTTAGTACTCTACTGGGAGCACAAGATTTCACAACTAAGACCTCAAGATGACTTTGAAATAAAAACCTTTATTCATCATACAAGGATGGACTACTGTGTGTTTTGCATTTCAAGGCTTAACCATTCTCGGAGCAACTGTTCCTTCCAGTATTCATGACACATTTCAAGATAGGAATATTCTAATTAACTTTGTTTCAAATATTGCCATAAAACTGAAAATTTTCCCGATAAAAACACAAAAAGATAAATGCTCCAATTTCATTAATAAAATGGTAGTCCGCAAATGGTGCGACTCCAGAGGTTTAAAAAAATTTGGAAAATAGTACTTGAAAGAAAAGGTTACAAAAACAATGACCACTATTCTCCCTAAAAATTTTGAATTCCAAGATGTGCTCAAATATTCTGTGACTGGTCTGATCAACAACCTGCATAAGCCGCCCCTTCGGGATTTCAACTTAGCGAGCTGTCATCTCAATTTTAGGAAAAGTACTTCTTGACTACGTCAGCATTCACAAAGCGCGGGAGCTCGCCACTGTCCATATTCATAAGAATCATGGCACCTCCAGAGAAAACCTTCTTAGCAGCATACGATCCTTCATAATTCGGACCCATTTGCCCCTAGAATCAGGTTAGAAAGATAATATCTTCTTGAGCATAAGGTCACCTTCTCTGAACTCGCGTGGTCGAACCTTCTTCTGAAATGCCTTCTTCATTCTCTGCTGATATAGGTGGCTATGACACAACACTATCATTCTCTTTTCTTCAATCAAATTCAACTGATCATATCTACTTTGACACCATTAAGCCTTAGAAAGCTTAGCTTCCATCTAAACTCTCATAGACGGGATCTCAACCTCAACGGGGAGTACTGCTTCCATGCCATATACTAGAGAAAATGGAGTTGCGCCTGTTGAAGTTCAAACTGAAGTACGACACCCATGTTGAGCAAACAGGAGCATCTCATGCCAATCTTTATAATTCTCCACCATCTTCTGGATAATCTTCTTGATGTTTTTATTAGCAGCTTCAATAGCCCTATTCATCTTTGGTCTGTAGGGATAAGAATTATGATGTTCGACCTTGAACTCTTCACAAAGCTCTCTCATCATTTTGTTATTCAAATTAGAACCATTATCAGTGATGATCTTGCTCGGGATGTTGTATTGATAATTGATCAGATTCTTGATAAATCTGACTACCACCTGTTTGGTTACATTTGCATATAATGCTGCTTCCACCCATTTAGTAAAGTAATCAATAGCCACTAAGATTAAACGATGACCATTTGAAGCCTCGGGTTCAATCATTCCAATCATATAAATGCCCCACATAGAGAAAGGCCAAGGTGAAGAGATAACATTGAGGAGGGTCGGCGGTACATGTATCTTGTCCATATAAATTTGGCATTTATGGCATTTCTTCACATATTTGTAGCAATCGGATTCCATCGTCATCCAATAGTAACCAGCCCTCAACATCTTTTTAGCCATTGCATGTCCATTGGCATTAGTGCCAAAGGATCCTTTGTGTACTTCTTGCATCAACATGTTTGCTTTGTGTCTATCTACGCATCTGAGCAAAACCATGTCATAATTCCTCTTATATTATACTTCTTCATTGAAGAAGAAACTAATTTCCAACCTCCTCAGTGTCTTCCTATCTTCATTGGATGCCCTATACGGGCACTCTTGAGTTTAAAGAAAACATTTAATGTCATAGAACCAAGGTTTGTCGCCGGTGGTTTCTTTTGCTGAGAACACATGAGCAGGTCTATTGAGACACATAATTCTGATTGAAGGCATGTCGTTCCAATCATTCACTTGGAACATAGAAGAGAAAGTAGCTAAAGCATCAGCCATTTGGTCCTCATCTCTAGGGATATGATGTAATTCTACCTTGTTGAAAAAAATTAACAATCTTCTAGCATAATCTCTAAAAGGGATCAAACCAGGATGACGAGCCTCCCATTCTCCTTTAATTTGATTAATTACTAAAGTCGAGTCTCCCTATATGTCAAGAATCTTGATCCTCAGACCGACTGCTTCTTCGAGACTCATAATACATGCTTCATATTCAGCCATGTTGTTTGTACAGTCAAACCTCAACCTCGTTGTGAACGGGATATGAGTACTTCGGGGAGTGATGATAATTGCCGCAATTCCATTTCCATAAGCATTTACAGCTCTGTCAAATATCAAACCCCAACGGGATTCAAGAGCAGGTCCTTCTCCAAGTAATGTCTCTTCACAATCTTTGGTTTTCAAGTACATAACATCTTCATCTGAGAAGTCAAACTTGATGGATTGATAATCGTCAATAGGTTGGTGAGCCATATGATCGGCTAGAACACTTCTTTTGATTTCTTTCTGAGTGTGATACCCAATGTCATATTCAGATAATAACATCTACCAACGGGCTATTCTTCCAGACAAGACGGGCTTCTCGAAGATATACTTGATTGGATCCATTTTGGAGATCAACCAAGTAGTGTAATTAATCATATATTGGCACAGACGGCGAGTATCCCAAGCTAAAGAACAACATGTTTTCTCAAGCATCGAGTATCGAGATTAAAAGTCTATGAATTTCTTACTCAGATAATATATGGCATGTTCTTTTCTTCCAGTCTCATCTTGTTTACCAAGCACACAACCCATGGAATCTTCCAATATGGTCAGATAATAATCAGAGGTCTTCTTTCCACTAAAGAATCAAGATGGTAGGCTCAAGTAAATATTCCTTGATTCTATTAAAAGCTCTATGACAATCTTCTGTCCACACACATCCTTGGTTCTTTCGAAGAAGCTTAAAAATCGGCCCACAAGTAGCAGTCATATGAGATATAAATCTAAAAATATAGTTTAACCTTCCAAGGAATCCTCTTACTTGCTTTTCCGTCTTGGGTGCGGGCATATCTCGAATAGCTTTAAATTTATCAGGATCTACCTCAATACCTCATTGGATGACAATTAAACCAAAAAGTCTTCTAGAACAAACACAAAAAGTGCACGTGTTAGGATTCAGATGGAGTTTATACTTTCTCAAACGTTGCAATAATTTCAAAAGATGCTCCAAATGATCTTCTTCAGTCTGCGATTTGGCAATCAGGTCATCTACATAAAATTCTATCTATTTATGTATCATATCATGGAACAGAGCGGTCATGGCTCTTTGGTACATGGCACCAACATTCTTTAAACCAAACGATATTACTCGATAACAAAATGTTCCCCAAGGTGTAACGAAGGATGGCTTCTCCATATCTTCAGGTGCCATCTTGATTTGATTGTAACCAGAGAAACCATCCATAAAAGAAAAGACTTTTAACTTTGCGGTGCTGTCGACCAATACGTTAATGTGTGGTAATGGGAAATCATCCTTTGGGCTGGCAATATTAAGATCGTTGTAGTCCACACACATTCGAACTTTGCCTTCCTTCTTAGAAACATGCACTATATTTTATAACCACTGAGGATAAACTGATGTAACGAGGAAGCCTATGTTATTTTCTTATGAACCTCTTCTTTGATCTTGTCAGCCATATCGGGATGAGTCCTTCTCAACTTCTGCTTAATCGGTGGACATTCAGGTCTCAACCGCAATCGATGCTCCACAATATTTTTATCCAATCCTAGCATGTCTCTGTAGGATCAAGTAAAGACATCTACATACTCTATGAGAAGCTCCAACATTCTTTCTTCCACCTTTGGGATAAACAACGCTCCAATCTTGACTTCCTTTTTGTCTTCTTCACTACCTAAATTGATCATCTCCATGGGCTCTTTGAACGACTGAATAATCTTTTCATAGTACTCAAGTAAACGGGAAATTTCATCAGGGATCTCTTCACTATCCTTTTCCCCGGCTCTGAACGCAGGGAATTCAAAGTTGGGAGGGGGCATAGGGTCATTGTTTTCAATTGTTATGTCATGGATTAATCTGCACATATGATTTACGCTTTATTTTAGAAATCGATTAATGCTAAGGTTGTACAGACATATAAAAAATTATTATATTTCTTTATTTTTGTTACCATTTTTCGGAAAAAGTGAAAAGTAAAAATAGTATGCGCGACAAAATAACATTTTTATTTATGATGGACAATACTTGAAACAAAATCCCGAACATCTTCTCTTTTGCCTCGGGCAGAGCAAAAGGATTTATTTTTAACATAGCCTGACACAAATACTCTCTCTCCTTGGGCAGAGCGAAAGGTTTTTCAAAATATAACAAAGTATTACTCAGAAATGTGCATCACAGAAGGAATATCAACAACAGTCTAGTTCTGGAAAACCACTCCATGCGCTACAAAGTCAGGTAAATCCTCTTCAGAATAATCTTCCATTATAGCATCAACTTCGGGCGGAGTCGGATGGATAAAACCTGCACTTCGGAAAACTTCTTGTATCGGACAGGTAACTTCTTCTTGCTTAGCTCTTGCAGACACGAGATAAAAACCAAGACCTTCTCCAAATTTGTTCTTAGGCAAAGTCAGCACCTAGCCCCGTCCTTCAGCCAAACCACTCTCAACCGCTCGTCGCGTATCTTCAAGAGAAGAAATAGATGCCCCTTGCTTCCTTACTTAATTATTATAAACATATAGAACTTGGAACTGGGTTTCAATAGCCTCATCACCATCAATATAGGAAAAAGATGGAAAATGGCTCACCACCATAGCATGTTCTCCACTAATTATTATCAGCTTTCCATTCTTCAAAAACTTCAATCTTTGGTGGAGCGTGGAAGTGACTGCTCCTGCATCATGGATCCATGGGCGACCCAATAGGAAACTATAGGCAACATGAATATCCATCACTTGGAAAGTAATATGAAAGATATGAGGACCAATTGTCATATGGAGATCCACTTCACCGATGACAGTTTTCCTAGAACCATCAAACGCTTTGACAATTACCTCACTAGGTCTCATGGGAGCACTTTGATGTGACAATCAAGATAACATAATTTTTGGCAGTACTGTTGTACCCAAAAATTTGCCCTCTCATTTCTCAAGCAATCTCTCACAATATCTCCTTTGGTTCAAGGTTGCACAAAGGTTGATCAGCTCAAGACACCTCTATAAGCACTGATAACTGAAAATTAGGGTTTGAGTTTGCACAAGGACAAATGGACTTTTAATTCCCCATATGACTTTCATGGATCATTTTGGACCCTCAAGATTGCTCATGTCAATTTTCAAGTCTTAGATCACATTTTTGCTCAATCAATTGATCAGGTGACCTAGAAATCCGTTGTATTGGGGAAAAAGTCAACCGTGGTCAATTTACAGACAAACGTCATAATTTTTGGTCCATGTCAACATCATGAACTCATATATGTCATTTGATCAAGTTTGAATCACAATTCCTCAAGAAACTTGATCAGATCATTAAAAGGGCAAAATGGTCAAAATTAGGGTTTTGATTGAGAAGGTGCAATTTTTGACCTAGCAAATGACTTATTGGTTTGAGACATGATCTCAAGGATTAAAATACATCATTTTTACCTAATGGAATGGCTCAAAACATTTCTCAAGATCAATTGATTGACAGATGAATTTCAGTCAACTGATGAAAAGTCAATTGTACACTGAAAAGTCAAACTTTGACTTTTTGATCAAAATCAAGTATCAAAGATCATAATTAATCAAGACATGTCAAAATATGAAAAATTCTCATCAAGAAATCAAAAATACAATATTTCATTTTGAAAAGTCAAAATTTCTAAACTTAGAAATTTTTCTAAGTGTTGTAAATTTACATTTTTTTCACAACTTTGAGCCAAATTTACACCATGATGCAAGATGATTCAAAGAAAACTTCCAACATGAAAGTTGTAGATATCAATGAGATATAAAACATTGTAGAACATAACTTTTTCTATAAATTCATGGATTTCAAGTTATAATTTTAATAAGACATGTTCATGAAACTTGGAAACTTAGTGAAATTTTGCCCTAGTTTAGGCAGGATTTTGACCTAACTTCATGGAAATTTTTCACATAGTTTCAAGATGAATCTTAAAAAATGTCCAACATAGAGGTTGTAGAGGATGTTTCTAGATTTCAAAAATGTCCAAGAACTCATTGAGATCATACTTGAGCAAGGAGAATCGAAGGCAAGAAGTTAGGGTTTCATTCTTGTTTTGCAAGGCAAATTTGTGAAGAACACTTGATCCAATCTTCAAGCATGTTGTACAAATCTTGCTTTGAAGGCTTCAAACTTGATAATCACTCAATAATTGAATGTTTACACAACTGATAGAGCCATTTTCCAAGCATTTGAGCCATTATCCAAGTTGCATTTCCATTTATAGCACAAGGTTACCATTCCATTCTTGAAAAGTTGCTTTAATCACAAAGTCAACTTGTCTTGAGCTTCTAACTTGTTTATTAAGAACACACTCAACATAAAAAGTCAGATAAACATGTTTAAATCTTATAACCACTCTAGATAGCCTTGTATTATGCATTGTGACAATGTGTATCAAGCTTGCTTCAAAAACAAGTCAAAGAGCCATAACATGTGAACTTGTACTTCTGATCACTCAAGCTCTCAAAACCTTTTCCTATAACTTGAGACACTATTATGAAACTTAGGACACAATTTTGCAATCCTTGAAACTCCCTCAAACTCCCACAATCCATAAATTGCCTCAAAACACCATTGTTGTGCAAATTCTGACTTTACATATCAAACTTCCATTTCACTCGTGCGTTTCTTGGAAAAACCATTTCAAAAGCTTCCTTACCTAAAATATAAGTCATCCCAACACATGTTACAGTTCTGTAACACAATTTCCTTCATCCTCCATAACCAAAATCAGAAGCTTGCACTTGGACTTCTCCAACACAATTCATACACTTCCAGCTCAAAGTAATTATTGGAATAGCTTCATGGGAACTTGAGGAAGATGACCTGATCATCACAACAACTTGAATCAAGCTCTAACTAAAAACACGATCTCCAGCTTCAAGGTGATTTTTCTGACTTCTCATCTAATTATTTAGGCATTGTTAGGCTTGCATTTTCAAAGACAAAATGTAGATATCATTGCCCTGAAACTGTACATATCCATAGATTTCATTTATATGGCTTGAGCTTAGATAATTTTAAGATTGAAATTTCTGGAAAATTTAGGGTTCAAATTAGGGCCAATGAAATTCTCATTCATATTTGATTTATAACTTTAGTTATTTACATGGTTGGATTCGTGAGAAAAAAATGGAACAACTTTCATGTTTGCACTTTTAATTTTCATTGATAAATGAGCAAGATACAGGTTGTCTGGCTGGGCGTGATACAAGTTAACGGATGTATAGCCACCTTAGTGGTAAGGCAGCGCGCGTTTCATGCTCAGGGTGTGGGTTCAAGCCCCAGCGCTGCCACTTTTCTCATTTTCACATTTTTTCTCTCTTTTTTGTCACAAGCTGCAGGTGCCTAGGCCTCCCACAGTGGGATTTATTTTTTTGCTGGCTTCTAACCCCTTGCCTACTTTTGCACACCTGACCCAACTTTGTTTTATTTATTTCATTTCTATTTATTTCTTTTTCTTACTTTATTTTATTTCAGTTTTATTTTATTACTTTTTTTATTACTATTATTATTATTATTATTATTATTATTATTTTATTTTTATTAATAAAAAAATCTAAAAATATTTTTATTTATTATTTACACTTACATATTTTATTTTCTTCATAAAACAAAAAGGACAAAAAACATTTTCTTAAACAAATTAATTTCTTTTTCTTAAATAATAAATATTTAGACTTAGGTTTAATTATTATTATTTTATTTTATTTTAAATTAAAATTAATTTAGAATTTAGGTTTCTTTAATTAATTAATTTTCATGTTTTATTTTATTTAACTTAAAACCTTTCACAAAAAAACCCTAAAAAATGTTTCAAACTTATTTTCTTTCTTAATTAGTTTAAGTTTAATTTTGTTTAACTTTAATTAATCATTATATTTAATTAGGTCAAGATTAAACCCTTAACAAAAATCAAACAAAAATCATTTCTTTTCCATTTATCTTTTTGTACATTTATTCAATTCTTGTACATTATTCAATATGGTTGTAATAGATAATAAGGTTTAATTTTATTGCAATCCCCATTTGTAATTTTGTATACCCCATCCCCTAATGATGTAATAGCATAGTAATTTTACTTTCCACAATTTATCGCTTTATATAAATGTTAGTAATTAGGGTTTGTATGAAAAGACTAAAATCAACAAGTAGCAAACCCTAATTCAAGACAAAACAATGCATGTAAATCAAACACACTTGCACACTTACACCCTTAGGGTAATTCCAATTTGTTGCCTTACAAAAATGGCCATGTTATGCATGTGGGATATCTTAGCAAAAAGCAATCAAAAACACAAGATCATAGTCCCTCAATGACGCTATCAATGTTGCCTTTCAAAATGATATTAGTACCTCATAGAGAAATGCTAAGATATCTCACAATGTTGCTATCATGGTTATACAATGACCCACGCTCATCCCTTTACATCCAAAGATAAGGCTTCTTACCAATCAATAGTAAGATAGCAATATTAAAGAAAGGAAGAAATGAACTAATACTTTTGAGTAGGTAGATTGTTCCTAGTTACTTGCTCATTTTCAAATCAAACATCCTTGCTTATTTTAAAAACAAACACCCAAACACTTCCAAAAACCCTTTCAAAAACACTTTTAAAACATTATCCAAACATGAAATATTTTCAAAAGCCCAACACTTTGTATACATTCTTACGAACGAGAACTATTACAAAGTTTTCCTAAACGAAGGCACCTTTTCAAAATACTTTCAAAAACCACACAAAGCACATTTTCAAACAAAAGAAAGTGATCTATCAAGCAACTAAGAGCCCATAGATAACTATGGATGAAAAGGGTGCTAACACCTTCCCTTTTCATAATCTACCCCCCGAACTCAAGAAATAATGTCAAAGGTCTTTCCTGTTCTTTTCAGCCTTTCCTTTTTTATAAAAGAAAAGTCGGTGGTGACTCTTGCTAACCGCAACATTTGCGATAAAACATAAAACACCCAAGTCAGTTCTCCCACCGTATCACAAGTACATTCAATAATGAACCTGTATCTACCAGCACACTTGACAAGGTATCATTTCCACAACTTATTGAGATATGAAAGGCCATATTATAGTTCCTTCCCTCTACCGGAAGTTCTTCATCGCTAAAACCAAGATTATTACATGAGGTAATATTTCCCACAAGTCCATCAAATTGGTCTACCGTCACATCATGATCTACGAACGCCTGGTCCAAGACCTTCATTAAAGCTTCCCTATGGGAACCAGAATCTCTTAGTAAAGCGAGCACATAAATTTTGGAAGGAGTTTGCAATAGTTAGCCTACAATCTTGTATTCACTTCTCTTAATAAGTTTCAAAATCTTATCATCATCAGGATGTGGGTTAGGTCCACTGGATCAGCCTGCCTCGACCTTTGGTTCAACATTCATCATAGGAACTTCCACTGGTATATGTCTTCTAACTTGAACTTCATGCCTTTTCGATGGTACAACTGCAAAGATACGCCCATTTCTTGTGACTCTACTCACATCAGCAATATTGACAAAATATGACATCAGTGTTATGGGAACTTCTACTCCATTCTCAATCATTGTGGCATTATACTTGTATGGTATGGCTTTGTCCGAGTTATAAGGCATGTGACCGGGTGGATAGATAATCAAAGGAGCAGCAGATGAAGTATGACTATCATAAGCAATCTCTACTAGTTCAGGCATGTTGAATTTTGGCACTATAACATTCACTTCATTATCTTGGTTTCTGTCATATGTGATGATAATAATCCTTTGATCTAACAACTTCTGAATATCTTCTTTCACAACAGGACTATCATCTTCTATTGAGAAAAACTCACAAACGTCATAATCATGTCGATGTTTAAAGAAGGCATGTCAACTTAAACTTTGATGCATTCTGATCAGTGACTCCCTTATATGGTTAACTTGGTAGACTCGAAACTTTCCAGGACATCCGTACACCATATTTATCGACGCTTCCCCATGTTAAGGCAATGTATTAGCTTGATCATTTGGGTAAACAACTTTGAAAGAGAAAACACCACTCTTGATTAACCTCTGGACATCTGCCTTCAAAACAAAACAATTTCAATACTATGTCCTAGCACACCTTGGTGATATGCACAGAACTGATCAGCCTTGTACCAAGGGGAAGTATTATTTGGGGCAATAGGAGGAGGCTTTGTTGTTATGAGATTCTTCGGGATCAAAGCGGGGAACAACTTAGTGTTAGCTATTGGGATTGCATCAAACTATGGTTTTCTCGGCGAATGGTTCTGATTGTTGAATTGAGGAGCCTGTTATAGAGGCTGTTGCTGAAACTGTCGTTGTTGAATTGGAGAGGCTTAATAAGTTGGAGTTACCATTGTTGGGCGGATATCAGGAGTGATTGCTGCAACATGTAAATATCCTCTTCTCGGCCTTCTAGAAAAAACTGCACTAATATCTTGTTCCCTCCTCTTGGGGAAGACACTCCCAAATTCCTTTACACCACTAGATGTACGACCTTCCTTGGTTAGACGTCCTTCATGGATTCCTTCTTCAAGTCACATGCCCATGTTCACCATCTAAGTGAAGTATCTAGGCGCACTCGCAATCATTCTCTCATAGTAGAAGGAACCTAATGTCTTCAAAAAAATCTTCGTCATCTCTTTTTCTTCGACGGGAGGATATATTTGAGCGGCAATCTCATGCCACCTTTGGGCATACTCTTTAAAAGATTCTCTATCCTTCTTGGACATAGCTCGGAGTTGATATCAGTCTGATGCTATGTCAATATTATACTTGTATTGACGAACAAAATCCTCACTGAGGTCATTGAAGTTACAGATTCGGGTGCTATCTAAACCCATGTATCGTTTCAGTGCAACACCAGTTAAGTTGTCCTGAAAATAGTGAATCAATAGATTATGATCATCATAGTAAGTGGACCTCTTTCTCACATACATGGTCAATTGACTTTGCGGACATGAGTCACCTTTATACTTTTCAAAGTCTGGAACTTTGAACTTAGCTAGAATTTTCACGTTTTGGACCAAACACAAGTCATGAGCATTTTTCCCAAACAAGTCATTCCCTTTAAGTTCTCTAATTCCCTCTGCATTTCTTGAAATCGGTCTTGGAACTCCTCCAATCTATCAAAGATGCCCAAACTTTCAGCAGGTTCAGAATGATAAATGGGTTCATTTGAATATGGAATAGTGTGAACCATGGGAGCAGCAATAGTCATTACAGGCTGAGGGAAAGATACCATAGGCTAGATCACAGGTTACATAGTAGTCATCTCAGGTTGAGGAAAAGAAACAAAAGGTTGAATCATCGGTTACACAACAGGCTGGTACCCTTCTGGCGTGAAATTGTAAGGTATACCCCATGGAAAACCTTTCGACATTTGATGTTGCGGATGGTTGAATTGAGCCAAAGAGGATGGAGCAGTGACGATCTCGGAAACCACATTAGTTTGAGCTTGAGTTTCAATGGCCGAATTCGATGGCTGATTCCGAGCAGCCATCAAGATTTTCACTAAAGCAGACAACTCTTCCATTCCAGTATGAAGAGTAGTAACCTCCTCGCGAAGCTCATGATTTTCTTTCTCTAGATCTTCCATTCTCTTTTGACGATTGGTTCGAGTATTATACTGGTGAAACAGCTTGACAATCTATCGAAATGGAAGAAGAAGCAATAACAAGACTATAGAAAACATGTAAGATTGAATGTTGAATGATGCATGATGTGCGATGCAAATGATTATTTATTTTTTGATAGTTTTTCAAGGAACTTTAGAACTTTGATAGCTTTGCAAACATCAATGATAAAGAACTTTTGGAACAACAAAACTCATTGCATTAGTAAAAGAAGAAAATCACAACTTTGGAACATAAAAGCCCTTTTAAAGAGTTTTACAAAATGAAATAAGTATCCGAGTGTTCTTTTTTTCCAAAATCCATGGTAAAAAGTACCAGAGACGTCTGTAAAAATCATTTTTAAGTTCCTTCAAAAACATGTTTAAATAATTCTTATGGATGCATGAATGAATGGTAATGCAACAATTGTACATTAGTTCAAAAAACATGGGGTTTAAAGGTTCAACACTTTGAGCATGGAGTCAAAGGTAAAGCCCACCCCTAAGGTATATACTAAAGGTTTAATCACACCTGTAAAACAAGGTTCTAAAGGTTCCCAGAGTCTACGATCCTCCTTCGGATATTACCAACGTCTCGATTATTCTATAATTAGCAATATTCTCAAGAGAAACTCATCGGAGTGAAGCATCGCGTGACAACTACTTCTGGATTAGTCTGTTATAGTCTCCGCACTTTACCTAAGAGGCCAAGATGGGTTAAGGGTTCTAGGGTTCTCATCTTCTCTGGCTCCCAGGTCGAAAGCAATAACGTCTTCTCGATTACTCAGTAAACGAATATTATAGTCAAAGGGGCTTCCACTGAGTGGGGGATTTCATGCCTCCTTCTTCGGGATAACTCCCTCAAAGTTAACATGACTATATTGTTCGTCCTATTCCTAAGTGTAACTTAGTCCGGGTATAGGACTTGTCCTTTGTAAATATTATTAACACCCAAAGAACCACAATATATAACATATAATCAACCAATCAAATAATAATAAAATAGATAAGACAGACTAGGCTTCACCCACTTAGGGATGGACCAGCAAGAGGTCAATCTGTCCCCAGTAGAGTCGCCAATTCTGTAGCGATAAAAAATGTAGCGGGGTAAATCGGAGAACGAGCTATTAATTAACTCGTCTCACAAAAGCAAGAGTCACCACCGCGCTTTATTATTTCCAAGAGAAAAGGGAAAAGAGTGAAATAAAACCCTTAAATATGCAATGTAAAATAGTACTTAAAAGTAATGAAAATACAATGCATTTTTGAAAAGAGATCTAGAGTTCGGGGGTTGGTTATGCAATGGGAAGGTATTAGCACCCAATGCATCTGCGATACTCCGCGGGAACCTTTTGAAATATCTATTTTTTAGAATTGTTTGTTTGATTAAAATGGTTCGTTTGGCTAAAAATGTTTTGTTTGGACGATATTTTGAAGATACGACGATCTAGTGTCGAAGTTTTGACTTAAAAGGTGTGAGTTTTAACATTGAATCTTTTAGGAAAATTGACTTAAGTTTAGCAAAATATTAAACAAAAAGATGAATGAAGGTATTCGCACAATCGTAAGATATATTTTTGATGACATGAAGTCAACAAAATTAAAATATTTCCCTTGGAATTGAGACGGACGAAAGATAAATACTAAACGATCGAGAATAAAGTTAATTATAATGACAATTGAACAATTAAACGAATAATGAAAATTAAATAAAAGATTAGCATGTATTGGAATAATTAATGAACAACAAAATTAAATAAAGACTAATTGAATAATTAATAAACAACAAAATTAAATAAACATCATGTATTGCCTTTGGAAGAAGTTTATAAAATAAACTAAGTTAATATTTTATTAAAAATGAAAAAAAGAATAAAAGGCCCAGTAGGGGTTTAACCCGGGTCCTTAGGGTGCTGTAAACAATGCCTTGCCAATGAACTATATTACTTATTCGTTATATCTATGATTAAATTAAAAAAAAAAAGGTGAAAACAATAGCGAATTGGGCCAGCAGCCCAATGGGCTGACCCGATTGAAATTTGAACAAAGAAAAAAGAAAATTTGTAACCCTAATATTAAACAGAAGGCGCCGCTATTGGAAAGTGTAATTCACATAATTAAATATTATTGATCTTGTTAACAGAAAAAAAAATAAAGGGGAAAAAGTTGAAACAAAAATGCAGATTTCCCTCTCTCATCAGTACCATCATCTTCCTCTTTCCTTATGCTTCACTGTAAACAAAACACTTTCTCCTCTTGATATCTTCCCTATCAGCTTTATTCCCCAACTTCCTCTTCAATATAGATTTACACGTATAGTTTAAACCAGTGGAAATCTTAGTGCAGAAATACGTAATCCAAAATTGACCTCGCCCTAATTCTTTACCTAAACTATAGAACTTCAAAAAGTTTACCTAATGGCTGTATCGTTTTTTTGCGTAGTTTTCACATTGTGAGGCATTTTGACCGAGGGTTTTGGATTTGGATTTGGTGTTGTGGTCATTATTGTTATCATTGTTGTTGAAGCTTGTGAGTGTGAGTTTGGTTTTGGTGGTGTTGAAGTCTAAACATGACTTGAAGATGATTGAACATTGTGGAAGTGAGACAACGATGGAGTTGCTGTGGAGGAAGCCAGGCGGCAGAGGAAGGAAGAGAGGGGATTCAGTTGAAGAGAAAATGTGATAGAGGGAGGGAGTACTATTGAAGACGGTGGAAGGGTTTGAATGAAGCTCATAGTTGAACGTTTTCCAATGGCTATGTTGGATGGATGTATCAGGTATGTTTTTGTCCTTTAATTCGATTCGCTTCTGCTTCTATGCATTGTTGTTATGTCGAAGTTAATGTTTTATTGGAAATAGGAACGCAATATGTAAAGGGTACGATGAGGGGTTGATGGCTGATAATGATGAGTATGAACATACGACATTGTTGTACCCCAAAATTTGCCCTCCCATATTTCTCAAAACATTTCAAGAAAATTCACAAGTCCAACCTGGCGCGTCATATTCAGGTATTCTTTCGCCAAGATATCTCTGATAACGTATTCTCAAATTCAGGTTCGGCTCAAGAGTCAATTCTTTAAAGAAGGTATCCGAATGTGTGAGTTTTCTTGAAGAAATATAGTGAAAAAGTGTGCTGAAAGTGCAGTTTTTACGCGCTAAAAAATTCATAACTTGAAGATCGTGACTCGTTTTGAACCCGTTCCGGTGGCCAAAATTCCGTCTTGACATTATCTACGTTTTCATCTCTCACGGATGGAAGCCAATTTCGATCAGAAGGTCTTCAAAAATGTGGATTTATCAAGTATTTTCGTGCAGAAAATTTGTGACAGAAGTTTATTTGCGTCATGTTCAGAAAATCATAACTTGGTCGATTTTCATCGTATCGAGCTGGTTCCGGTGCCAAAATTTCACAAATTGAGTTGGCTACATTTTCATAGAAGGTATTGATTTCAAACGGTATTCAAAAGGCCTTCGTTTTTTGCTCAGAGTGCGTGACACGCTGAAAATCCTGAATGCTGAACATTATTTCATCTGAGCCGAAACTTCGAAAATTCATAACTCGGTCAATTTTTATCGGATTGGACTCATATTTTTACACAAGGTCACTGACTCATAGATCTACAACTTTGCTTCAAAAGTCGAGACCAAATTATGCACCGATCAATACCAGTTTTTTATTGAAGAACGTGTCAGAGCCGACACTGGAGCCCAAAATAAGTTTGTCTGAGCTGAAACTTCAAAAATTCATAACTAATTCACCGTTTATCCGATTGAGTCGATCTTCGGACAGGAGTTAGTTCTCGATGTCGGCTACATTTTGTTTTCACATTTCAACTTCAAAAAATGCACTTAAGTCCCTGCGATTTAGCCTGGAAAGTGACGAATTCAAGTGAATATTGGAGGCCCAATTGCACATTCAAAGCCCATTTGCTTTACCCTAATTTCCACTATATAATCACCTTCTTGTCACACAAACCAGAGGAGGGAAAAAGAAAAAGAGAAAAAAAGAGGAAAAAAGAGGAGAAAAAGAGGAGAAGAGAAAAAGAGAGAAAAAACTTAGCCACAACACTGTTAGAATATCAAACTCTTTCAAGAACCCTAAAACCTTGAAATCCTTATTACAAATCCCTCTCTCACTACAAGCAAGCCATCACAGTTATAAACCAATACCTCACTACTTCTTCAGTAATGATAAGGCTGGCTTGATCTCCATGATCCTAATCTTCCAGTAAGGCATAAAAGCATTCAGGTCACTAATCTTCCAGTAAGGGTAAGATTGATTTGATCTCCATGATCAAAAGGGTATAATCATTCATACATGCCATATTGTGCCTAAACATTAATATGTTGGTTTTATTTGAATTTTTATGATTTTATTTAATGTGTTCATGAGGTTCAACACTGCAGATTTAGACAGGATTCCATGCAGGTTCATTAAGGAACGTTGAGGCCAAATGGCCAAAAGGCCAGAAGCCAAATGGCCAAAACAGAACATTTTACACATGACACCAATACATGGCGAGGCAGACATTAAGCCAGAGATTAAGGGAACATTGAAGCCAGAACACAAATGGTCAAAAGCCAAAAGCCAAAAGCCAAATGGCCAAAGTAGAACAACTTATGCATGAAACTCAATCCAATGGCCAAAGAATGCAGACCGTTCAAAAAAAACCTCCCTTTGGGTCTGAATACCCCCATGGTTTGCTCAATTTTTAATTTTTATTTGTTTTTCCTTTTTATTCTTTTAATTGTTTTTTTAATTGTTTTCTTTTAATTCCATAAAATAATTTTCATAATAAATATAAAATATAGAAAAATAAAAAAAAATGTTTATTTTATTAATATTAATTTTACTATTATTATTTTTGTAAATAAACTTTAAACAATTAATTAGATTAATTTAGGTTTCAAAACTTTAATATTTTTCTTAATAAATTAAATATGTAGAAATTAGGTTTTTTTAACTTTTTCATCATTTTTTTTAATAAATAATTTTCTCATCATTATTATTATTATTAATTACTAATTTATTTTGTAAATAAACATGTACATAAATTCTTTAGTAAATTAAGTTAAACTTTAACATTTTTCTCAAATAATTAAAAATAACTTAGAATTAGGGTTTCTTTTAATTTTAATTTTAATTTTCTTATTTCATAAATGCAAAAAAACCTAAAAAACACTTCTTTTATTTCAATAAATAATTAATTAATTTTTAATTTCAATTTAACTTCAAAAGGGTCCAACGCCCTCGTTTCCAATCTTATTTCAATTCGCGCGTTTTATTTCGTTTCTTTTAAATATTTATGTAATTCTCCCAAAGCCATGTAACTCGGACATTTTATATTTCTCGCACTTTAGTTCTTTATTTATTTTCTGTCAAATCGGGTTCTGGAAATTTTGGCGATGTGGACCCGCGCCTTTGTAATAGTTTAGAACTTTTAATTTTCCGCATCTTTTTAACTGCTAATAAAAAGCATGAAAGAATGTATGGACCATAATAAAATCAAGCGTAGATCACAATGAACATGACAAGACAAATATCAATGAAAACGACACACAATTCGCACACACCACCCATAGGGTACGCCTCACTGTTGCCTTGCCTCGAAAGGTGATCGTCGAGTAGAGGATGTCTTAGTAAGTCCTCATGATCCGGGAACCTGGCATGAGGGTAGCTTCTAAGGTGTCTTCCTATTGCTCTGGTGATCACCATGTCCCGAACCTCGAATTGACCCGAACACCTCCAACGGTGGTGCTACCTACCTCTCAATGGTGGGATGGCACTACTTTAAAGGACATTTACACAGACGAATTCCTTAGGGTAGGTAGGTTCTCAAGGATACTTGCTCTAATTTCAAACAAAAATACTTTTCACACCAACACTTTTCAAAAAGCTTTCGAAAGCATTTTTCAAACACTCTTGAGGACCGATACAAGAGTCGAACTGAAATTTTCAAAGAAACTTTTTAAAACCCACAGTTGAAAAGCAAACAAACCATTTTTGAAAACACAAATGAGCAAGTATCTAAGAGCCCATGGATAACCATGGATAGAAAGGGTGCTAACACCTTCCTTTTCTATAACCTACCTCCCGAACCGAGAGCAATCTCTTTAAGGAATTTTTCTGTGCTTTTGTCCTTTCCATTTGGAGAAAATAAAAGACGGTGGCGACTCTTGCTTCCGCGACATTTCGCGAACCAGCGTTAAACAGTCAGTTCCAGATCCACCGATCACAGAACTGGCGACTCTGCTGGGGACCTATTTTAAAGTGAGGTGTACCTTAGGGTTAGTTCATAACTGTGTTTTCAATTGTATTGACTTGCTTGCTTTATTATTGTGGGACTTGCTTGGGAGTTCTATAGATCCTAAACCCGGATCTGGGGGATACCTTCTTAGAAAGTAGCAACAAGGCTGTGAGGGAACTGTGCGGGGTATACCGACATGGTTGAAACAGTCTGCTACGTTGATGTGGCACTTTGGTGTGTACCGGTAACCCTTGAGTTCAGTCAAGGAGAGTACGGGGCCTCCGCGTGGTGTCGTGAAGCATCAACAGACCTTAGGAACCTTAATTGAACTATCTTGGCCTCTTTAGGGTAGTGAGATAACTGACTTTGGTGCAGTCCGAGGTTGGTTGATACTCGATACTACACTCAATTGAGGGTTGCTTTCCTGGAATATTTCGGTCGCCAGTTCAGTGGCTAAATCGAAACGATGAACAATGAAAGCAATCCCGTGATATTGGGACCCTTAGAACCCGGTTACTTCTGATAGGACAGGTTGAGCCCACCAACTTCAAGAGGGTAATACCTAGACCTCATGCTGGCCTAAACTCTAAGGGCTCTTTTGTGTGACTTGTGTGCCTTTGTACTTGCCTACTTGCATGCTTGTTAGCTGACACATGAACTACTTACAGGTTTTGTTTATAGTCCTTAACTAGGACTCATGACAAGGTTTACCGAGTTTCTTGCAGGTTTCGTTTATAGTCCTTAATAGGGACTCATAACAGGGTTACTAAGTCTTGCAGGTTTTGTTTATAGTCCTTAACTGGGACTCATAACAGGGTTTACTAGATCTCTTGCAGGTTTTGTTTATAGTCCTTAATTGGGACTCATAACAAAGTATACTGAATTTCTTGCAGGGTTTGTTTATAGTCCTTAATTGGGACTCATAACATGGTTTACCTACATTACCCCATGCATAGCATGACATCATACCATTGCATACATCCTAACCCATTTCAAGGATCTCAAGGGCTTGTGATGCAGGTCATGATAAATCAAACGTCTAGCCAGGGGCAAAGAGGATTTATTTTCCTCTAGCTAAGGTTGTCAGGGGCTATGACCCACTGGATATGGTGAGCCTTTGACCCTTGAAGAAGGATTCTCAACAACATAAAGTTCCTTCAATCAAGCTACCAGATTCAATACTGACAATTTTCTTGTTTACCCCGAGAGGTCCTTGAAAACATTACATGCATGTCATACATCTCATTGCATTGCAGGTATCCCTTTGACAGGTTGCTTACCCTTCTTCGCTGTTTATTTCAGCCGATCGTCATGAATCCCGAATCATCAGCTGAGCAGTCTATCAAGGCCCTCCAGGCTCAGAACGCCCAGTTCCAAGAGCTGATCATGAATTTGACCCATGGGCAACAAGATCTGAAGGCTCTGCTCTTAAAGAAGGACAAGAAGAAGAAGAGGACCGTTTTGTTCAGCCCTAGACGCAGATCTGGGAACACACCGCAGACTGAAACTGAGAGGACTACCCCATCTGTGAGGGAAAGCAGTCACCATGAGAGAGAGGTGCCTAGTCCAGTGGTCTCCGACAACGAGGCAGATTCCAACGACGAACAATACCCTCCGGCTGAGGACAAGTACAAGCAGTTGGAAGACCGTTTGAAGGCTATGGAAATACAACAAGTACCTGGGCTGGATTTCGGAGATCTGGGTTTGTCTACTGGTGTGATCATCCCTCGGAAGTTCAAGGCACCATCATTCACTAAATATGACGGGGCGTCTTGTCCCAAGTTACATCTCAGGTCCTATGTTCGGAAGATTCAGCCATATACGGTGGACAAGAATTTGTGGATCCACTTCTTCCAGGAAAGTCTTTCAGGGACTCACCTCGAATGGTTCTATCAACTGGATGGGACCAAAGTTCGTAACTGGGAGGAGTTGGCAACTGCTTTCTATAAGCAGTACCAGTATAATGCCGACCTTGCTCCCACACGTACCCAACTCCAGGGTATGTCATTGGGGTCAAGTGAAGGTTTCAAGGAGTATGCACAAAGATGGAGAGACCTTGCTGGAAGGGTGCAACCTCCCTTAACTGACCGGGAGCTCGTTGACATGTTCTTGGGGACTTTGTCTGGTCCATTCTACAACCATCTGATTGGGAATTCTTCTGCTGGGTTCACAGATCTTATCTTGACTGGGGAGAGAATTGAAGCTGGTATCAAGTCAGGGAAAATTCAAGAAACCGCACTTGCCGATGCTCAGAAAAAGCCCCATAGTGGGAAGAAGGAGTCCAATGCTATACATGGTAAAAAGGGTCATCATGATGTAGGGGCAATCCAGATTTCTGATCCCACGCCCGTTCAACCAAGGAAGAGCAATAGGCGTAGGATAAAGCATCAAGACAGGAAGTATACTGACATCAACATGTCTTTGTCTCAGGCATTACAGCAATTGCTGAGGGCAAAACTGATCACACTAAAGGATCCTCCTCAAAATCCTGATACTTCCTCTTCCAAGTACAACCCGGGTGTAAGATGTGCCTACCATTCTGACAGTCCTGGACATGACACCGACGACTGTTGGACCTTGAAGAACAAGATCCAAGATTTGATTGACGCCAAGGAGGTCGAGTTTGAACACTGATCCTACACCAAATCATCGAGAATGTCTTTTGTTCATTCAAATGTTCAAGTTGTATTTTTCTTTGATTGTTCAAACATTTATTCATGTTAAAACATTGTTATTCCATTAATGCATCGCTTATGTCTATTTTGAATCAATATATGCGCATTCACTATATACTAATTGTTTTCATATTTTTGCTGATGTCAACTCTCGTTAATTCTAAGCCTCTTGAGGGAGGATGACGAAAATGATACCACAATCTACAGTATGCTTTTGAACAGACCCCGCTGATGAGGTACAGGCATTGTTTCAATCCTAAACACTGGAGTTATAAGGAAGATAATCCCTCGTCAACCCCTCTGAGCCAAAGAAGTAGGAGTTTTTATTTTCGAAAATTGAAACCCTTAATCATAACCCGGGGCAGGGTAGTCTTCTCAGTTGATCCAGGTGCATGACGAATGGCACCGAAGAGATCTTTACAAAACGAACAAAGACAGTGATGGTTCAGAACAATCAAAAGGACAGGCAGTCGTCATCAAAATTCATAAATGAAAAGCCCAAAAAGTCTAAACCTACAAAGGGGACTTATGAAACTGGGACATCCCGCTGACTGTAATTCCAAAAAAAGGAAATAGTTCAGGCAAAAAAGAAAGGGATAACAAAATCAAGAAAGAGGTCTCACAAACCCTCGACCAAAGCAAAAAAGGACTGCCTATTCAAAATCAATCATCAACATTTGAATCATCACCGGAAAATCAGAGCAAAGACTCACACAAGGTCTAACGTATGATCAACTGAGTTTAGGCTTGGAGAACATCACGAAGAGCGGGTGGGTACAAATAAAATTTGAGCCTTTATCCTTTGTTTCTTAAAACGTGAACCCGGCCACGTTATAACCCTTAAAAGTCCTAGCTGAAGCATGGGTTAATTCGAAAGCATACTGTTACGAAAGGTATCCTGACTCCTTAAGGCTACGGTAAATACAAAGTTGACATCATGTTTTACAAACATCCACATGTTTTATGAAAAAAAGAATGCATTTTCAAAATCTTCAAAACAGACATAAGCTTTGCATTTTTAACATAACTTTGTTTACATATGACTTTTCGTTTGAACATCAGGGAAATTCGCACGATGAATGTCTAATGAACAGAAGCACTTCCAATCAAGGGGCATGGTATGATCATGGTCCGTCATCTGGGGCAGTTCAGTCAAGATTCAGAGAATCTCTCAAAGGCCAAAAAGCCTGGGGCAAATCTCCGCCTGAGTCGCTTGGGGCATTTCAACAACGAATCTGGCCTGATCAAACACCTTCTGGTGGCATGACAAAACACTTCTAAACAGGGGCAACTCCCTAACATTCTGAGAACATGGACATAGTCGAAAAGATACTACACAAAATCAAAGACCCGCTAGGTTGACATACCTAGGCAAAAATAAGGGCTTCCCGGCGAACCAAAAGGGTTCGGGCAAAAATAAGGGATGAAATGAAAAATCTGTACACCCGGCAAGTCGAAAACCTGAAAAGGCGGCTTGGGCAAAAATGGGTATCCCGGTGGACTGAAAACCCGAAAGGGCGGTCCAGGCAAAAGTTAGGGATCAAAGCGTACGACTATGTCCTGTCATCTTATCACCTGCCTATGAGAAGAAGGTTTGTCCATCAACCACTATCAGCACCCCACAGATGCCTTCTCCCATAGAAACAGGGGCAATAATGAGTCGTCCAAACAATCTAATGGCTCTATCCTCCAAGGTACCAAGGTAGGTTCAGCTAAAGAACATGACCAGTACATCTTAAACTCCCCAGAGAGTCAGCAGTCAGTGCATTCTTCTCCAAGCTATTATCAAACCTCAAGGAAGTTGGGTTACCCTCCCGTAGAGCTCAACATTCCCCAGCAGCAATACATATATTCTTAAACAAGCATCTCCGGCAGTCTTGGTCTAAAGATCGTTCCCCGGCGACATACAAGAATTCAAAGGAATCACTTCCCCAGCATATCAAAACTTCCCCAGGAAAATCCAATTCCCCCAGGAAAATTGGAATTCATATCCCCAAGCAGTAAGCTTATCCCCAGTAAATTCTGGAAGCTTATCCTTCGCAGAGCACGAACGCGTCTCCCGGCTTTATTCAAAGAGTTATTTCCTTAACAGGATATAACTGGGTTATCCTCAGCCAAAAGCCACGGAAAGAGCGTCCTCGACGAAGTCTTCTTATCCCCAGCGAAGTCTATCAGCACTTCCAACACAACAAGGGTATCCCCGGAAAGTTATTATCAACAGCTTAACAAAGTACCTCTCTCTCCACAGAGTGTTGCTTCCCAGCATGGTCGTCTGGAGCATCTTTTCTCCCCGCAGAATCTTCCATTTGCCAAGTTTATTCCGCAACGGAGTCGTCTTCTCCTACCGGTATTCTTGCAGTTATCATCCCCCGCGGAAGCAAAATCTATTCTTCAACATCAGCCCAGGATACGACTTCCCGGCACCCATCAAGGATTTACTTTCCTAGACGAAAAACACATTCATAAAACGTCACATACATCATTATAGCATGCATAGACGCATCATATCACCCCAATCTCATTTATTTTTGAGAACATCTTAAAATCAGGCAATATGACATTGCATACAACTAATTCGTTACTTTTTCAGGAAAGAACGATCAACAGATAAAAGTCTTTACCCGTTGAGGTAGTAATCGTCCCAGATTCCTTCATCATCCTGCTGAGGTAGTAATCGTCCCAGATTCCTTCATCATTCTGCTGAGGTAGTAATCGTCCCAGATTCCTTCATCATCCTGCTGAGGTAGTAATCGTCCCAGATTCCTTCATCATCCTGCTGAGGTAGTAATCGTCCCAGATTCCTTCATCATCCTGCTGAGGTAGTAATCGTCCCAGATTCCTTCATCATCCTGCTGAGGTAGTAATCGTCCCAGATTCCTTCATCATCCTGCTGAGGTAGTAATCGTCCCAGATTCCTTCATTATCCTGCTGAGGTAGTAATCGTCCCAGATTCCTTCATCATCCTGCTGAGGTAGTAATCGTCCCAGATTCCTTCATCATCCTGCTGAGGTAGTAATCGTCCCAGATTCCTTCATCATCCTGCTGAGGTAGTAATCGTCCCAGATTCCTTCATTATCCTGCTGAGGTAGTAATCGTCCCAGATTCCTTCATCATCCTGCTGAGGTAGTAATCGTCCCAGATTCCTTCATCATTCTGCTGAGGTAGTAATCGTCCCAGATTCCTTCATCATCCTGTTGAGGTAGTAATCGTCCCAGATTCCTTCATCATCCTGCTGAGGTAGTAATCGTCCCAGATTCCTTCATCATCCTGCTGAGGTAGTAATCGTCCCAGATTCCTTCATTATCCTGCTGAGGTAGTAATCGTCCCAGATTCCTTCATCATCCTGCTGAGGTAGTAATCGTCCCAGATTCCTTCATCATTCTGCTGAGGTAGTAATCGTCCCAGATTCCTTCATCATCCTGCTGAGGTAGTAATCGTCCCAGATTCCTTCATTATCCTGCTGAGGTAGTAATCGTCCCAGATTCCTTCATCATTCTGCTGAGGTAGTAATCGTCCCAGATTCCTTCATCATTCTGCTGAGGTAGTAATCGTCCCAGATTCCTTCATCGTCCTGCTGAGGTAGTAATCGTCCCAGATTCCTTCATCATATATTTGGAGTAGCAATCATCTCAGATTCCTTCATCACATCCTTATCAAAAAAACCTCCTCTGGTTCAGTCAGATCGACCCTAAGATCTCCCTGATTCTTATCCCAGTAGAAGACACCCAAGATTTTTCTCAACGAGCGTTGTTGAAGTTAAAGTCACCCAAGATTTTTCTCAACGAGCGTTGTTGCAGTTAAAGTCACCCAAGATTTTTCTCAACGAGCGTTGTTGAAGTTAAAATCACCCAAGATTTTTCTCAACGAGCGTTGTTGCAGTTAAAGTCACCCAAGATTTTTCTCAACGAGCGTTGTTGAAGTTAAAGTCTCCCAAGATTCTCTTACCATTCATGCTAAGGCAGTAACCATCCATGGTTCATTCATCGCCGTTTGAAGCTCCAGACTCAACTCCTGTAACCAGTCAGGATCCATCTATACCAAGCATCTGAAAACCGGCTCCTGCAACGTGTCAGGTACTCATTTGTTCTTTTGCAGGTATGCAGGTTCTCGCTAAGGAATCTCCTACGCGATCAACATCCAGATGGCATCTATAAGCCCATCATCATATTTCATCAACCTCTAAATGGCATCTATAAGCCCATTTCCACCATCACCGCTACTATGTGAGCGCAAATTTCTGGGCACTCTAGTGTTCAATCATCTTCCACCTTCGGATTACGAAAGGCACGTCAGCCAATCTGCATCCTCAGGTCTAAGAAGATTGAACAGGGGCAACTGTTGTACCCCAAAATTTGCCCTCCCATATTTCTCAAAACATTTCAAGAAAATTCACAAGTCCAACCTGGCGCGTCATATTCAGGTATTCTTTCGCCAAGATATCTCTGATAACGTATTCTCAAATTCAGGTTCGGCTCAAGAGTCAATTCTTTAAAGAAGGTATCCGAATGTGTGAGTTTTCTTGAAGAAATATAGTGAAAAAGTGTGCTGAAAGTGCAGTTTTTACGCGCTAAAAAATTCATAACTTGAAGATCGTGACTCGTTTTGAACCCGTTCCGGTGGCCAAAATTCCGTCTTGACATTATCTACGTTTTCATCTCTCACGGATGGAAGCCAATTTCGATCAGAAGGTCTTCAAAAATGTGGATTTATCAAGTATTTTCGTGCAGAAAATTTGTGACAGAAGTTTATTTGCGTCATGTTCAGAAAATCATAACTTGGTCGATTTTCATCGTATCGAGCTGGTTCCGGTGCCAAAATTTCACAAATTGAGTTGGCTACATTTTCATAGAAGGTATTGATTTCAAACGGTATTCAAAAGGCCTTCGTTTTTTGCTCAGAGTGCGTGACACGCTGAAAATCCTGAATGCTGAACATTATTTCATCTGAGCCGAAACTTCGAAAATTCATAACTCGGTCAATTTTTATCGGATTGGACTCATATTTTTACACAAGGTCACTGACTCATAGATCTACAACTTTGCTTCAAAAGTCGAGACCAAATTATGCACCGATCAATACCAGTTTTTTATTGAAGAACGTGTCAGAGCCGACACTGGAGCCCAAAATAAGTTTGTCTGAGCTGAAACTTCAAAAATTCATAACTAATTCACCGTTTATCCGATTGAGTCGATCTTCGGACAGGAGTTAGTTCTCGATGTCGGCTACATTTTGTTTTCACATTTCAACTTCAAAAAATGCACTTAAGTCCCTGCGATTTAGCCTGGAAAGTGACGAATTCAAGTGAATATTGGAGGCCCAATTGCACATTCAAAGCCCATTTGCTTTACCCTAATTTCCACTATATAATCACCTTCTTGTCACACAAACCAGAGGAGGGAAAAAGAAAAAGAGAAAAAAAGAGGAAAAAAGAGGAGAAAAAGAGGAGAAGAGAAAAAGAGAGAAAAAACTTAGCCACAACACTGTTAGAATATCAAACTCTTTCAAGAACCCTAAAACCTTGAAATCCTTATTACAAATCCCTCTCTCACTACAAGCAAGCCATCACTGGCTTGATCTCCATGATCCTAATCTTCCAGTAAGGCATAAAAGCATTCAGGTCACTAATCTTCCAGTAAGGGTAAGATTGATTTGATCTCCATGATCAAAAGGGTATAATCATTCATACATGCCATATTGTGCCTAAACATTAATATGTTGGTTTTATTTGAATTTTTATGATTTTATTTAATGTGTTCATGAGGTTCAACACTGCAGATTTAGACAGGATTCCATGCAGGTTCATTAAGGAACGTTGAGGCCAAATGGCCAAAAGGCCAGAAGCCAAATGGCCAAAACAGAACATTTTACACATGACACCAATACATGGCGAGGCAGACATTAAGCCAGAGATTAAGGGAACGTTGAAGCCAGAACACAAATGGTCAAAAGCCAAAAGCCAAAAGCCAAATGGCCAAAGTAGAACAACTTATGCATGAAACTCAATCCAATGGCCAAAGAATGCAGACCGTTCAAAAAAAACCTCCCTTTGAGTCTGAATACCCCCATGGTTTGCTCAATTTTTAATTTTTATTTGTTTTTCCTTTTTATTCTTTTAATTGTTTTTTTAATTGTTTTCTTTTAATTCCATAAAATAATTTTCATAATAAATATAAAATATAGAAAAATAAAAAAAAATGTTTATTTTATTAATATTAATTTTACTATTATTATTTTTGTAAATAAACTTTAAACAATTAATTAGATTAATTTAGGTTTCAAAACTTTAATATTTTTCTTAATAAATTAAATATGTAGAAATTAGGTTTTTTTAACTTTTTCATCATTTTTTTTAATAAATAATTTTCTCATCATTATTATTATTATTAATTACTAATTTATTTTGTAAATAAACATGTACATAAATTCTTTAGTAAATTAAGTTAAACTTTAACATTTTTCTCAAATAATTAAAAATAACTTAGAATTAGGGTTTCTTTTAATTTTAATTTTAATTTTCTTATTTCATAAATGCAAAAAAACCTAAAAAACACTTCTTTTATTTCAATAAATAATTAATTAATTTTTAATTTCAATTTAACTTCAAAAGGGTCCAACGCCCTCGTTTCCAATCTTATTTCAATTCGCGCGTTTTATTTCGTTTCTTTTAAATATTTATGTAATTCTCCCAAAGCCATGTAACTCGGACATTTTATATTTCTCGCACTTTAGTTCTTTATTTATTTTCTGTCAAATCGGGTTCTGAAAATTTTGGCGATGTGGACCCGCGCCTTTGTAATAGTTTAGAACTTTTAATTTTCCGCATCTTTTTAACTGCTAATAAAAAGCATGAAAGAATGTATGGACCATAATAAAATCAAGCGTAGATCACAATGAACATGACAAGACAAATATCAATGAAAACGACACACAATTCGCACACACCACCCCTAGGGTACGCCTCACTGTTGCCTTGCCTCGAAAGGTGATCGTCGAGTAGAGGATGTCTTAGTAAGTCCTCATGATCCGGGAACCTGGCATGAGGGTAGCTTCTAAGGTGTCTTCCTATTGCTCTGGTGATCACCATGTCCCGAACCTCGAATTGACCCGAACACCTCCAACGGTGGTGCTACCTACCTCTCAATGGTGGGATGGCACTACTTTAAAGGACATTTACACAGACGAATTCCTTAGGGTAGGTAGGTTCTCAAGGATACTTGCTCTAATTTCAAACAAAAATACTTTTCACACCAACACTTTTCAAAAAGCTTTCGAAAGCATTTTTCAAACACTCTTGAGGACCGATACAAGAGTCGAACTGAAATTTTCAAAGAAACTTTTTAAAACCCACAGTTGAAAAGCAAACAAACCATTTTTGAAAACACAAATGAGCAAGTATCTAAGAGCCCATGGATAACCATGGATAGAAAGGGTGCTAACACCTTCCTTTTCTATAACCTACCTCCCGAACCGAGAGCAATCTCTTTAAGGAATTTTTCTGTGCTTTTGTCCTTTCCATTTGGAGAAAATAAAAGACGGTGGCGACTCTTGCTTCCGCGACATTTCGCGAACCAGCGTTAAACAGTCAGTTCCAGATCCACCGATCACAGACATGTAATGCCGTGGATACATCATCATCTGCTGCTGTATCATAGCCATAGCAGTAGCAGGATATGGCATGGACATGTATTGCTGCTGATATTTATGTGACTTGTTCTGGTTCAGAGTCTAGCTTGGGTTCTATTTCAGATCTCCAATGCTAGTTTGTTGAGCCATAGTGATGATAAGTTTCTTTGATTTGAATCGCTCTCTAAGTTTTGTGAAGTTTTTCTGTGTAATTCTGTATGAAATGGTGTATGTTGCTCTTCTGCGTAGCGACGAAGGGAGTACCGGAGTGTGAAGGCGGGATGAGCGGAGGGGGGTTGTGTTTTCTGTTTTCTTTGCTAGCTATTTGTTTTGTTTCTTTGAAAAAGAAAATGATGATGATATACTATATTGTGATGGTTCATGAGAGAGACAAAGTTTATTTTAAAAAATATGAAAAATATTGATGTTTACCGTAACATTAATGAGAGAGGAAGGAATTTGTATTTGAAAAAAAGATAATGTTGTTGTTAATTAATGACAACATTGAAAAAAAATTAAAGTTTTTCTTTCTTAATGTGACAGAACAACAGCAACAACATTGAAAAAAATATTTCTTTTACCTCTGAATTTTAGTGTTATTTCCTGTATATTTCGTCTACCATTTACTTTTATTATTATTATTCTAACAGTTTCTAAATATTAACATGTTGCAGCAACTCAAAAAAATACAGAAAAGTAATAATCCAATCGATCATATGGCATAGAAGTGATGCAAATAGATTCAAATATGTGAATGAGAAAGTTATGCAGAAATAAATAGGGAGGAAGAAAAAATACCTATCGGAGTCTCTCCGATGGAGCTTCAAAACAGTAAGTTTTCCTCTTTGAATTTTCTGTGTTTGAATTTTTCTGTTGTTCACTTGCTAAGTTTTCTGTGTTCTCCCTCTCCTCAGTTTTTTTGTATATTTCTCTTGAATTTCTGTTTTTTCCTCTACTATTTTTTGTGTGTGTGGTTCTCCTTAAATTTTTCTGTGTGTATTCTCCCTCTCTTCAGTTTTTTGTTGTGTATATTTTTTGTCCATTGATGGGGTTTTATAGTGAAGGAGTAAGGCATTTAGGGGGGGAAACAGAAGAGTTTTTGAATTGTTTTGGCAAACTGCTTTGATGCTTTGTTCATGCAATTTTTAGTTTCCATATTGATGCAAATTCTGGGTTGTTTTGATGCAGATTTTTGCAGGCTGTTGCAGACTGTTTAGGCTGATTTTGTAGCAGTTTTTCAGCCTATTTTGGACTATTTTGCTTGCTATCTTTTGCTGCATTTTTATAACAGTTTTGGGGCTGTTTTATAGGTTGTTTTACAGCAGTTTTTTGGAGTTGTTTTACTGCATTTTTTGGACTGCAAAATACCACAAAATTGGACTTTTATTGCATTTCAACATCGCTAGAAAATATGGACAGCAACATGATATTGGGCTCGAATTAGGACGTTAAGAATAATAGTTAGTATAAACTTGTAATCTCTTGTAATTTTGTAATGATAAATCCAAATAAATTTGTAACATGAATGGATACTTATTCTTCAATATAATTCTCAATTCTTTTGTAATTGTAAATATTTGGATCTTTATAAACTTTGAATCTTGATATTCATCTTGGTGAAATTCAAAATATTCCATTTGAATTGGAAAGGAATGATTGATACTTGAATAAATTGTTGAATGATGAATAAATAATAGTGCAAGCTTTAAGACTTCAATCTTGTATTTTGTAATAGAGATCCAAATAAATTCGTGAATTGATCTTGTACTAAAATAGTAACCATCATGTAATTAATCTTGTGATGAACAATTATTTGAATCAAGTTTTCTTTTCCAATATCTTCTTGAATAAATGTTTCATGTGAATTCAAATGGCAATGGTGTGAATCCATCAAAATAATCACACAAAAATATTCTTGAATAAATATTAATGTGATGAACGATTATTTTTGAATGAGTCTCTTTTGATAACTTCTATTTAAATAACACTTGAGTTCACATGATCAAAATTCAACTATGCCAAATAAATTCTTCCAAAACGATCTTGAATTTAACCATCCCACTCTAACTAAATTCACCACGCGTCATGTAAGTATAAGAAATCGAACCATGCTTAAAAGCTCCAAATGATCACTAGAAGAGGGATTTGAGGCGAAATGTTATCGCATTGAGAAATTGGCACAATGAACTAGTGAACTGAACTTAGAGATTCAAAAACTCTTAAATCATGACAGACGTCCCATACAGTCCTCTCATGGATTTCTAAACACAATTCGTCTCCAACTCTTAAAGAAAACTTGCAGATGACTTTTGGTCGAAATGTTTTGAATTGACTTGCATAGCCTGAACTTTCTCGTGTTTCAAGGTAAGGTGAAACACATGTGAACCAATTATCATGGAAACTTGATTGTTTCTTTGAAGAAAATCGAAAACGCTTGAGACCACTTGATGAATAGAGCATGGAAATAAACACACGACTCTCTTGATGAATAAGTATTCGAGAATCAACGATCAATCGTACTTCTGGCTTGAGAGAATCCAAAACCCTAATTGAGGCGTAACGTCTGATGCTCTTGATTTAGACCTTTTTCTGCACGTGAAATCAAAGAAACAAAAAAACATACACTTCATGCTTGATTAGAAGTTAGTCATGCATAAGATAAAATTCTCACAACACTTGATAATCTCTGCACATGCAATGCTCCAAGGTGAAACGTTCGAAACCGACCATATTTTTTTACCTTGATGTATATAAGAAAAAAATGAAAAAATGGAGATGGGATCTTAGGTAAAAAATTGGGGTATAATAGATAGGGACAGAGAATATGTGTATGCTCGATCTTGATAAGGATTCCTGCTTTTTGAGGAAACTCCACTGGGGAATTTGATTTCTGCTTGGGGAGAAGAGTTCAAGAACATTGGTCGTTCATCGCTCTACTGGGGAATTTAATTCTTATATACCCTGACTGGGGATAAAAGAGATAAATAACCTTTCGAGGTGTTTGTCTGACTGATTTTATGATACGGATGTCGACTCGTCTGTAGAGGATAAGGTTAAATGATATCTGGTTCTAGTTCAGATTTTGTGGTAACTCTCTGGGGATAGTGGTTTGGACTGCCCTTTGCTGGAGAGAGAAATTTTGTCGGTGATTTGTAGTAGTTAGAGAAATAAACTCAAACTAGGGAGACTGTAATTTATTGGGAAAATAAACCCTAAAACCTGCTGGAGAAATACTCTGCTGAAGAGATACTCTTGTTGAGGAATACTCTTGCTAAGGGAATAAGCTCTGTTGGAGAATATGAGCCTTACTGGAGGAAGGGAATTTTGTAGGGTATTTTATGGTGTTGGAGAAATAAACTCAGGTGGGGAAGAGATTTCTTATGAACTACGCCGATGATTTAATGTCAGATAAGGATTAGGACTCCGTAGGTTGGCGACATTATCGGGGAAAAGATCACACTCCTTTATCCGCTATGGGGATCTACTGGTGAAATTGATTAGTGTATTCCAACTTGTGGGAAATATATCTTTGTTGAAGATGAGCTTGTTAAGACTACTCTTTAGGGACAATCCCATGGAAGTTATTCTACGGGGATAATCCTGTGAGGATTTTTCTGTGGGGATACGTGGACGACTTAAACATTATCCCAACTCCTAGAGTCTTGAGAAAATGCTTATTCCTGTTTTTATGCATATATTTGCTTATTCCTGATTTTATGCATATATTTGTTAACAATAATCATATTCATATGCATATGTTCATTTAATTTTAGTCATTGGACGTTGTTTGCAAACAAAAGGGAAAAAGTAAAATATGATTTGAATTTTAGAATGTATTTGTATTTATAACTTGCCTATAAACAGGCGTTGTTCGTACAAAGAGACATAAATCCTAGTAAGAGGAAATTATCATAAAATGAAAAGGATACAAAGTTAAAATGGAAATATAGCTATGTGGAAGCAATCTCGTAGGGTTCCAACTCTGCTATTGCCCCTATTTCTTCAAGCATCTTATCCCTTATTATCGGAAGAAGTTGACTGAATTGATCTGTACCGCTTGAACTTAACATTGGTAATAAAGCTCGCTGTAAGTGATCTACCAGGACATAGTCGTACCCTTTAATCCCTAACTTTTTCTTGGACCACCCTTTTGGGTTTTTAGTCCACCGGGATACCCCTTTTTGCCCAAGCCTCCCTTTCAGGTTTTCGACTTGTCGGGTGTATAATCTTTTCATATATATCCCTAATTTTTCCCTAACCTTTTTGGTTCACCGGGATCCCCTTATTTTTTTCTAGGTCAGTCAACCTAGTGGGTCATTTTTTATGCGTAGTATCTTTTAACTATGTCCACATTCACAGGGTGCGGAAAATCTTCACCGTCCATGTGGTCAGTATCATAGCACCGCCCGAAAATATCTTCTTAACTACAAATGGTCCCTCGTAAGTGGGAGTCCATTTGCCCCTGGGATCACCTTGCGGTAAAATGATGCGTTTTATTACCAAGTCACCAGCCTGATATACCCGATGCTTGATTTTCTTATTGAAGGTTTTGATCATACACTTCTGATACATCTGACTGTGACAGATAACCGCAAGCCTCTTCTTGTCAATTAAATCTAACTGATCCAACCTAGTCTGAATCCACTCGTCTTCGTCTAAGTCTGCAAATTTCATAATTCTCAGAGAAGGAATCTGAACTTCGATAGGTAGGATAGCTTCCATACCATAGACCAGAGAGAATGGAGTTTCTCCAGTTGATGTTCTAGCCGAAGTGCGATAGCAATGGAGAGAAAAAGGTAACATCTCGTGCAAGTCTTTGTAGGTAATGACCATCTTCTATATAATCTTCTTAATATTCTTGTTGGCAGCCTCCACTGTGCCATTCATCTTTGGTTGATACAAAGAAGAGTTGTGGTGTTTGATCTTGAACTACATGCAGAGTTCAGTGATCATAGTGTTTCTAAGGTTAGTACCATTGTCTATGATAATCCTTTCAGGGATTCCATACCGATAGATAAGGTTATGTTTAATGAATCGGGCGACCATATTCTTGGTAACAAAGGCGAATGAGGTTGCTTCAACCAACTTTGTGAAGTAATCAATGGCAATGAGGATGGAGCGATATCCGTTAGAAGCAATAGGCTTAACCTCTCCAATCATATCAATTCCCCATATTGCGAATGGCCATGGAGCAGTCAAAACATTCAGTAGAATTAGAGGCACGCGTACTTTATCGGTATAGATCTGGCATTTGTGACAAGTTCTCGAGTGGTGGTGACAATCAGTTTCCATAGTCGACCAATAGTAACCTACTCTCAAAATCTTCTTAGCTATAGTATTCCCATTGGAGTGAGTACCAGATATGCCTTCGTGCATATCTTCCATTATTTTATGCTTCCTTCTTATCCATACAACAAAGCAGGGTCGAGTCATGATTGCATTTATACAAAATTCTGTTGCTCAAGAAGAATTTAGCCAAGAACCTCCGTAGGAATTTCTTGTCATTAATAGATGCCGCTTCAGAGTACTCTTGAGCCTCAAGGTATCTTTTCACTTCATGAAACCGAGGTTTTTCTTCTAATCGGTCAGTGTTAACTTCATAGCAGTGTGCTAGTTCGTCCATTCTTTCAATGGTAATTCTGGGAGCCTCATTGTCCCATATGACCTTGAACATAGATGACATTATAGCCAATGCATCTGCCAACTGATTATCTTCTTGTGGTGTGTGCTCGAAAGTTATTTCCTTGAAGTACATGATTAAGGTTAACACATGCTATTTTTAAGGAATGAGATTCGGTTGCTTTGTATCCCATTCTCCCTTGATCTGACTGATCACCGGGGCTAAGTCCCCATATACGTCAAAGAACTTGATTCTTAGGTCAATAGCAGCTTTAATACCCATAATGCACGCTTCATATTCGACCATGTTGTTGGTATAATCAAATCATAATCTGAAGGTGAAGGGCGTATGGAAACCCTGAGGAGAGATAATTATAGTACCAATTCCATTCCCAAGTGCGTTGGAAGCTTCATTGAAAACCATAGTCCATCAGGATCCTGGCTCAGTTCCTTCATACGGTCCAGGTTCTTCACAATCTATAACTAGCATAATATTCTCGTCTGGGAATTCGAAGTTCATAGATTTGTAGTCTTCTACGGCTTGATGAGCCAAATACTTTGACAGTACACTTCCTTTGATCACTTTCTAAGTGGTGTACTGAATATCGTATTATGTTAAGACTATTTGCCATCGGGCTATTCTTCTGGAGAGAGCTGGCTTCTCAAATATGTATTTGATGGGATCCATTTTAGAAATCAACAAAGTAGTATGCATTAACATATACTGTCTTAGTCGGCGAGTAGACCATGGCAAAGCGCAACAAGTTTTCTCGAGCAGTGAATATCTTGTTTCACAGTCGGTAAACTTTTTCTAAGGTAGTATATTGCATGTTATTTTCGACAAGACTCGTCATGCTGGCCCAGTACACACCCCATTGAGTTCTATAGCATTGTTAGGTACATGATTAGAGGTCTTCCTTCAACTGGTGGCATCATAATTGGAGGTTCTTGTAGGTATTCCTTAATTTTGTCAAAAGCTATCTGGCAATCGTCATTACACTTTACTACCCGATCTTTCTTCAACAACTCGAAAATCGGCTCACAAGTAGCGGTCAGATGGGAAATAAATCGGGCAATGTAGTTTAGTCGTCCTAAGAAACCTTTGACTTCCTTCTCAGTACGGGGAGCCAACATTTCTTGAATAGCTTTAACTTTTTCAGGATCAACTTCAATACCTTTACCGCTAACAACGGAACCCAGGAGTTTACCGGATCTCACCCCAAAGGTGCACTTGTTCGGATTTAACCTTAGTTTGTACTTCCTCAGTCTTTCAAACAGTTTATGTAGATGATTAAGATGCTCTTCTTCAGTCTGTGATCTGGCTATCATATTATCGATGTAGACCTCTATCTCGTGATGAAGTATGTCATGGAATAAAGCTACCATGGCACACTGATAAGTTGTGATGGCATCCTTCAACCAAAAAGGCATAACCTTGTAGCAGAAAGTGCCGCATTGTGTGACGATAGTAGTTTTCTCCATATTTTTGGGTTCCATCTTGATCTGATTATACCTTGAGAAACCATTCATGAAAGAGAATACCTTGTGTTGAGGATTGTTTTCGACCAAAACATCAATATATGAAAGTGGGAAGTCATCTTTGGGGCTCTCCCTGGTCAGGTCCCTGTAGTCTACACACATACGCACCTTGTCGTATTTCTTTGGTACCGGAATGATAATAGAAACCCATTGAGGATATGAGGTCACTGCTAAGAATCCTGCATTGAATTGCTTCATTACCTCGGCCTTGATCTTCTCTAACATCATGGGATGCATGCGACGAACCTTCTGCTTAATCGGAGAACAACCCTCTTTCATTGGCAAACGATGGACCACAATATCAGTATCGAGCCCCGGCATGTCTTTGTACGACCAAGAAAAGATCTCAACATAGTCATGCAACATCTGAATTAACCTATTCTTGACACTGCTCTCTAAGTTGGCGCCTATCTTGACTTCTTTCATGTCTGTCTTGGTACCCAAGTTTACAACTTCAACTGACTCTTCATGTGGTTGGATAGCCATTTCTTCTTGTATTAAGAGTCTGGAAAGTTCTCCAGGTATTTCATAATCTTCCTCACCTTCATCCTCATCTTGGTAGATCATACTTTCAAACTCATAAGTGGCAATAACATAATCATTATCAACGAGATCCAGAGTAGATGTGGATCTGCAATGTAGTGTGTGGGTATGTGTAAGAAATCATAGCTATTTGAAAGTCTAGTAAAGTAAAAGAAAGACAGAGAGCACAAAATTTGAATGCAAAACGTCCAACGTTTTTATCAAATGAACAATGTTTATGAATTGTCAACCCTTAACCAATGAACCATTGTGCCTCGGGTAAGACACAAGGTTTAAAGTCATTGTTTAAACATTACATAACCAAAATATTTTAAAGCAATAAGGCAGAAATGTAGTTATTACTCCTGACTAAAGGAGATAGAGAGAATGTCTTCCACTTTCTAATTTTCCAGTCAGTTGCCAATGGTAGGAATATCCAGCTATCAAAGTCACAATCACTGTCATCATCTTCTATAGCGTTGACTCTGTTGTTACTGACACAGAACAAAGGTCTTCCAACACGAGCACGATGAACAGCCCTTTGACCCTCTACAGTAAAGCCCAAACCAAACTTGTCAGATTTATAGGGAATATCAGGAAGCTGACCCCAAATAGTACAACCACCTTCTTCTATAGTAGCTTTAACATCTTTCAAGTAATCCATCTTGTGGGAAACCCTGGTGACCTTAGGAATGGTAGAAACATCTTCATTAGCAGCAGGAGAGATGAATTCAAAAGTATGACTGAGAGTCTCGATGAATTCTCCGTATATCTCTACATACCGAAATGAATTCATGTGGTTAACCATAAACTCATCTTCTACATAGACAGTAACAATCTTTCCGTTCACATGATATTTTAATTTCTGGTGTAGGGTAGAGGTGACAACTCCTTCCCCATGGATCTAGGGGCATCCTAGTAGACAAGAATAAGTTGGCCGAATGTCTATTACATAGAAGGTGGATTCAAAGATCTGTGAACCCACTTTGATAGGAAGATCCACTTCTCCATGTACCATTCTCTTAGACCTGTCAAAGGCTCAAACTATAATATCACTGGGATTCAGCACAACCCCTTCACAATCCAGTCTGTAAAGAGCGCCTTTTGGTAGAACATTCAGCGAAGAACCAATATCAACTAATACATGAGCCTAAGTAGTTCCCCTGAATTCAATGGAGACATACAAAGCCCTACTATGATTTCTCCCCTCCGGAGTCAGATCAGCATCAGAGAAGCCTAATCCATTGTCAGTCGTTAAGCTAACAACGTAATTTCCAAATTTATCAAGTGAAATCTCTTGTGGCATGTGATCAGTCTTCAAGAATTTTACTAAAGTCTGTGCATGGGCTTTAGAACACAGCAATAAGGATAACATGGAGATTTTGGATGAGGTATTCCCCAGCTATTCAATAATTTTGTAGTCGCTCTTACGGATAATCTTCAATACTTCTTACAACTCTTGTATAGAGGTGTTATACCACAAAATTTTCCCTCCCATATTTCTCAAAACATTTCAAGAAAGATCCTCAAATTGCTCAAGGTAGTCCAAGGGTTGGTCAGACAAGCTCCCTTCTAAGGCAGTCTACCTCAAATTAGGGTTTCATGTTGCATCAAGATACTTGAATCCAAGTGATCCTAAATGATCACCAATGTCCTAATATGTTCTCAAGATCATCCATGTCAAGTTTCAAGCCTTGTAGAGAAAGTTTGCTCAGTCAATTGCTCAAAGGCCTGAAAATCGACTGTGCTAGGGCAAAAGTCAACTGTGGCCCACATACAGTCAAACTTCAAGATTTTTGGTCAAAATTATCATTTTGAAGTATATTTAATCATTTTATCAAGGGTTGATCATGATTCATCAAGGATTGCTCATAATTCATCAAGAACCAAAAGTTGCTAAATTAGGGTTTTGTAGGAAAAGTCAACTCAACTTTGACCAAGCATAACTTTCTCATACTTTATGATAAATGACCCATCCAAAGCTCATTTTTAAGAGGATGAAATTTCCTACAATCCATCTTTAGCTCCCAAGTTCAAAATATGCACTCACAAGAAGTTATGAATTTGGACATTATAGGTCATTTTGAAAAGTCAACAAAAACACCTTTTTTGTCAAAGCTTCATACATGAGCATGGAATATCAAATTGATATGAGACCAAAATGGTTAATTAGAGGACATCTCAAGCTTTCTAAAAAGTCCAAGAATATCTCCAAAGAGTCAAAATTGAGTAAGTTATGCATTGGTGAAGTTGACCTTTTTTGCAAAATTACCAAAAGTCAACTATCCCTAAAACTTCAATTTTTGCCAAATGGGCCCAATCTTTTTCACTTGTTTTGAGTTGGAAACATATCCCACGAGCTCTAGCCTTTTCCACTTGTCCATATCTTATTTTTATTATTTATTTTGTTTTTTATTTGAATTAATTCAATTTAAATCAAAACAAATCAAATAAAATCCAAAATATTGAAAGTAAGAGATTTTGTGCTTGTTTCAGGTTCCAATTACAGCTAGCAAATCATTCAAACTCGTATCAAGGCATATGTGCACAAAAATATTGGATTTGGACCAATTTTGGAAAGTTTTCAAAGTGTATCAAATCACAATCCAAATCATTGAAGAAGGAAGATTGAATACAACTTATCAACCCTAATCCCTTCACTAATACATATAGAACGAGGCCAGACCTAAAAGAGATGTTAGAAAGAGGCGCATCAAGCAAAGCAACATTGGAAAAAAATCAAGAAAAGTGGTAGATCAAATTTGCACTTAGAGGCATCCTCAAGGCTTTATATCCATCTCAATCCTTTCCTAAGGTTCCCAGCAAGCCAAAGCCATTGAAACTAAGAATTTTCAAGCCCCAAAAAGCTCTGTAAGTCGCTCACGACATAGCCATGTTCTTGAATTCGAATAGCATGATTTAGGCATTGTTAGATTGAATTAATCACATATTCTTGATCTATGAGACATACGCAAGCTTGTTGTATGATTTAATTGCATTTATATAGCCTACACAAGATTTCACCATGGCTAGGTTTCGAAGCTTCGAATTAGGATTTTTGTCTACAGGTGAAATTGGCCTTGATAAAAGGTACCATTGTGTTCAGAAGGATGAGACGGTTCTAACCATGGCCTTGGTGGTCATTTATATCATGTGTACGTGATTTTGAGAATTGACAGGGCTGTAGCGACGGGCGTTGTCCGTAGGTATAGGTTCTCAAACTTTTAGCCACGGTGCCAGGAAGAAGATGACCTGTGTGGCATCCCTCCATTGGCTTGTTTGAATTTTCGCGCATGGATTTAACATACAGGGCATCTTTAATATTTGTTTATTATTTTACATTATTATTACAACAAAAGCGATTGGCCCAGTGGTAGCCAGGTAAACGCTTAAGGCGTGGGAGTGCTTAAGGTCAGGGGTTCGACCCCTGCCTCCAACATTTATGATTTTTCTTGATTTATTTCAGGTTATCCAGCACATATGCAAGACCCAGGACCATTGTGCACGCTCACAATCAATCATGCCAAGTGGCCAGATGGCTAAATCTAATGGCCATCCAGGAGAGACCACCATGAGCCACAATCAACATGCAACATCGGATCCTCAAGGTCAACGTGGACCTTCTCTTTTGGGCCCAGAATTCTGTTTGCACCCCCCAAAAATTGCTATCCAGGCCCATTTTCTTACTCTTTTTATTTTTTACATTTTATTTAATTATTTCATTTAATTATTTTTACTAACAAATTAAATTATTTTCTTTTATCAAAATCACCAAAAATGTTATTTTTCACCAATTAGATTTAGGCATTTTTTTTATCAATAAACTTATTCATTTAATTAGGTTTATTAATTTAGTCAACTTTAATTTCTTTTTCATAATTAAAAATAATTAGAATAAATAGGTTTTATTACTAACTTAATTACATTTTATTTTTTTTCTTCCTAAAATAACCAAAAAACCTAAAAATATGTCATGTAATTATTGTCATTAATTAATTTAATAACTAATTAATTTAGCATTTAATTTCAAAAACCTAATCTTTTTCTTAAAAAAATATTAAAAACAACAAAAATATTTTCTCTTTTAATTAGGTTATAAGGGTCAAAACCCTAATTTCTCATCGATCTAATTTTTCATCGCGCGCTTTATTATTATTTTTATCATATTGATGTAACTGCCTACAGTTTGTAATAGTTTTAATTAGGGCTTTTACTTTTCATTATCGCTTTATTTTTCAAATTGTTTGTTTTTGGCTATGTAAATACCCGAAGCCTTGTAATAGCGTAATTTAAATTCCGCATTTTAAATTCCGCAAATTATTAACTGTTAGATGTATGAATAATTAGGGTTTGCATGACAAGAATGTATGACTAATTTTAAAATAGTTAGACAACCCTAAATGTGAAAAGATAATAATCTGAAATTGAATCACTCGCACATGCGCACTCCTAGGGTACACTCCCACTTGGTTGCCTTCAGTAAACGGTCATTGAGTATAGGATGCTTTAGTGGTCATCCTTTTGTCTAAAGATCATAGTTGCCTCGGAAAGGTTGCCTCGGATATTGTTGCCTCGGATAATTGATCTAAGACATTAGGGTTATTACTAAGACGTCCTAACATTGCTTTAGTGACCGTACATCCCTTTTGAATTGACCCTCAAACTCTAACGACAGTGCTACCTACTCACTAATAGTGGGATAGCGCTGTCTAAAGGAAACGAATACAGAACGATTTTTTTTTCAAGTAGGTAGATTAGTTCTTAAGTACTTGCTCAATCAAAACAAACTTTTTTCACACTTACACTCCTTTACAAAACAAGTTTTCAAAAACACTTCATTACACTCTGGAAGACAGAAGCAAGAGTTAAATGAAGTTAAAACAAAAACTTTTCAAAGCCCACAAACACAAAGAAAACAATTTTGAAAATGATGAGCAAGTACCTAAGAGCCCATAGGTAACTACGGATAGAAAGGGTGTTAATACCTTCCCTTTCTATAATCTACCCCCCGTACTCAAAAATATCTCGAAAAAGGAATGTTTCTGTGCTTTTTTCCTTTCCTTGTTTGATAAAATAAAAGTCGGTGGCGACTCTTGCTTACCGCGACATTTTGCGAAAACAAACGCAAAATGCAAACCAACAAATTCCTTAAAAAATAGGGAAACACGTCCCGGTTCTGGCCACTGTATCATAAAAGGTGTCTTCAACTGTGATTTCTTTAGGTGCCACTATCTGGGCAGGCTCTATTATTGGCTCTTTACCCCAAGCCTCAGCAGCTGACTTGGTAACGATAACTCGAACAGGTTTAGCAACAGTCTTTGAAGAGGTTTCTGGGGAGAAAATCCTCCGCTTCTAGTAACTTTACTGGTCCCTGCAATATTGTCAATGTTGGGATCAGCGTCTTCAGTAACTTCATCTTCATCAGTTGACAACTCTTATTTAATGCCATGGTAGTAGACATCGGATCCATAGTTCCATGGAATAGCTTTATCCAGAGAATATAGGATGGGTCCAGGTGTGGTGATAATCAAAGGAGAAACTTTCGGATTGGAGGTAATCCTTAGAAGACCTTTGGAGGTAATCCTAACCGGAGTACCGGATATTACAGATAAATCTTAACATAAATTCTCAGCAGACGGAACCTTCTCGATCAAAATTATGTGATCATCCATCAGGCGCTGAACGCCTTCCTTCAGTAACTTGCAACCATTGGGTTAGACTATGCAACAATAACATTCTTTAAAACAGCCCGGAAATAAACCAACCTGTAACATATTCTTTTTTATTATTGAGAGAGGAGTAACCAAATCACTTACAGTGGCAACAAACATAACATCTTCAATAGAACTTATTCCTTTATCATGCTTCGGCATAGGTGCAGTAATCACGTTCGAAGTCTCCGGAGGATCAAACTCATTTTTCTTGTTGTCAATCATGTCCTGAATTTTGTTTTTCAGAGACCAGCAGTTGTTGGTGTCGTACCCAGGACTGTTAGAATGGTAGGCACACTTCACATTCGAATTTTACTTAGAAGATGAGGTGTTGGGATTATGAGGAGGGTCCCATAGTGTTACTAATTCTTCTTTCAACAGATGTTGTAATGCATGAGACAAAGGCATACTAATCTTGGTGAACTGCCTCCTCGAAGCGTCTGACCTACGCTTATTGCCCTGTTTTTATTTGTTTTACCCCAAAATTTTCCCTCTCGTTTCTCAAGAAATATCTCACAAGATCTCCATTGATTCAAGACTACACAAGATTTGATCAGCTTAAGACACTTCCCAAAGCACCGATGACTCAAATTAGAGTTTGAGATTGCACAAGGACAAATGGAATTTTAATGCACCATATGAATTTCATGGACCATTTTGAACCCTCAAGATCACTCATGTCAAGTTTCAAGTCTTGGATCACATTTTTTCTCAATCAATTGATCAGTTGACCTAAAATCAACTGTATTGGGAAAAAAGTCAATTGTGGTCAATTTACAGTCAAACTTCATAATTTTTATCCATATCAACATTATGAACTCATATATGTCATTTTATCAAGTTTGGATCACAATTCTTCAAGAAATTTGACCAGATCATCAAAAGGGGAAAATGGTCAAAATTAGGGTTTTGACTAGGAAGGTTCAATTTATGATTTTTTACCTAACAAATGACTTATTGGTTTAAGGCACTATCTCATGGATTAAAATACTTCATTTTTACCTAATGACATGGCTCAAAAACCTTTTCAAGATCAATTGATTGATAGTTGATTTTCAGTCAACTGATGAAAAGTCAATTGTACACTGAAAAGTCAAACTTTGACTTTTTGATCAAAATCGAGTTTCAAAGATTACAATTCACCAAAAAATGTCAAAATATGAAACTTTTTCATCAAGAAATCAAAAATTCAAAATTCATCTTTGAAAAGTCAAATTTTCCAAGACATAGAATTTTTCTAAGTGTTGAAAATTCACTTTTTTCACAACTTTGTGCCAAATTTTCACCATGATGAAAGATGATTCAAAGGAAACTTCCAACATGAAAGTTGTAGATCTCAATGAGATATAAAATATTGTAGGGCAGAACTTTTTCTATAAATTTTTGGATTTCAAGTTATGATTTTGTGAAGATATGCTCATGAAACTTCAAGACTTGGTGAAATTTTGCCCTAGTTTAGGCAGGATTTTGACCTAACTTCATGGAAATTTTCACCTAGTTCCAAATTGAATTTTCAAAAATGTCCAACATGAAGGTTGTATGGGATGTTACAAGCTTTCCAAAATGTCCAAGAACTCATTGAGATTATACTTGAGCTAAGAGAATCGAAGCCATGAAATTAGGGTTTCATTCTTGTATTACAAGTCAATTTTGTGGTGAATACTTGATCCAATCTTCAAGCATGTTGTACAAATCCTACTTTGCAGGATTCTAAATTGCCTTTCAATCCATAATTAAATGTCTACACAACTGTTAGAAGCTTTAATCCAAGCATTCAATGCATTGCCCGTGCTTATACCATTTTAGGAAGAAAGCCAACATTGCCATTTTGGAAAAGTGGCTTTTATGCATAGTCAAGTCTTGAGCCTCTCACTTGTTCCCTCTGATCACACTCCATCTACAAGGTCAGAAGTAATGTGTTTAAAGTGATTCAACCACACTACATTGTTAGTACAAAACTTTGAAACTTTATTTTCTCACTTTTCTTCAAAATCAAGCAATCTAGCCATAACCCTATAACTCAGAAATCTGTTGTGAAAAAGTCCTATAACCTTTTTCATATAACTATACAAGTCTATTGCAAGCCAATACACGATTTCAAGCCTTCCCAAACTCCATACTGCCTTGAATCTGCCCAAACTTGACAGTTTTGAGCCAAAACTCACCATCTCCATTTCCACTCGTGTGTTTTGATTCCTAATCATCCAAACACCTTACATACATCATACACGAGTGATCCAAGTCCATGTTTCAAGACTGTAACCTCTCCTTCACTATCCACCATTTTCAAAACTGAAGCTTGCAACTTGACTTGAGTTGGGAGTTTCAGCCATCCTCAAAGCAAAGTAGGAGTTGGAATACACTCAAGGAGGTCCAGGACAGCTAAACAGATCATTAGGACATCTCAAAGGTTGCTCAAACTCCATACACGGTTCTCACTTCAAGGTAAGTTTTTCTCAACTATGATATCTTGATAAAAGCATCTTTTGTACATACATTCTGAAGTAGTAATGTAGATATCGTTATTCTTAAGCTAACCATGTCCATGGCTTTCATTTATATTGACTGTGTATTGAGATTTTTGGGTTTAAACTTTCTAAAAAATTAGGGTTCAGTTTGGTACTAACATAAATTCATCCTTATCTTTGAGTGTTAGCTTAAGTTAGTTACATGGTTAGATTCGTGGTGGAAAAATGCACAAGTTTCATGTTTACACTTTTGAAAATGGTTGAGAATTGATGAAGTTATAGTTTTCAAATTGTTGGCGCGAGGAAGAAGATGAAGTTGGCCTCCTGACTTGTTTTAAAATATATATATTTATGGTTTTGTATTAACAAACGAATGTATAGCCACCCCAGTGGTAAAGCGTGTGCCTGTTAACCTTTGGGACCTGGGTTCGAGCCCCAGTGGTACCCTTTTGTTTTTTTCTTATTATTTCATTACAGATCCACTACAAGCATCCCTTAGCGCGCATGGTACACCCCTCAACTCTCAACCACTTGATCATCATCAAGCCAGATCCAGTACACCATGCGTCATCCCTATGATGCACCTCCAGCAAGCCTTTCACAGTGAATCATCAACAGGCGCTGGGCTCACTGTTTTGGGCTTGGATTGTTGCTAACTTCTCACCCCTCCATTTACTTTTGCATACTGGCCCAAACATTTTTTTATCATTTTAATTTAATTTATTTTCTTTCTCTTATTTTATTTTATTTCATTGTTCTTTATTATTTTATTATTATTATTATTATTATTATTATTATTATTATTATTATTATTATTATTATTATTATTTTTATTAATAAAAAATCCAAAAATATTTTTATTTATTATTTTCACACTTATATTTTTATTTTCTTTATAAAGACAAAAGACAAAAAAAAAGCATTTTCTTAACAAATTTAATTCTTTTCTTAATAAATTAATAATTAGATTTAGGTTTAATTATTTCTTTTTTATTTAAAATTAACTTAGAATTTAGGTTTCTTTTAATTAATTAATTTCCATGTTATTTTTATTAAGCTTAAATCCTTTTCTAAAAAACCCTAAAAAAATTTCTTTCTAATTTAATTTATTTTCTTAATTAATTTAGGTTTAATTTTATTTATCTTAATTAATTCTTTCCTTTTAGAAAATTAGGTTAAAACCCTTAACAAAAACCAAACAAAAATCTTTTTTCTTTTTTTTCATTTATATTCTTGCACATTTATTCAATTCTTGTACATTATATTCAATATGGTTGTAATAGATAATTAGGTTTAATTTCATGCAATCCCCATTTGTAAATTTGTATACCCCCTCCCCTAATGATGTAATAGCGTAGTAATTTTACTTTCCGCAATTTATTGCTTTCATATACATGTTAGTAATTAGGGTTTATATGGAAAGACAAAATCAACAAGTAGCAAACCCTAATTCAAGATAAACAATGCATGCAAATCAAACACTATTCACACATGCACCCTTAGGGTAATTCCACTTGTTGCCTTATAAAAAATGGTCATGTTATGCATGTGGGATGTCTTAGCAAAAACAATCAAAAATACAAGACCATAGTCCCTCGATGACGCTACAAATGTTGCCTTTCAAATGATCTTAGTCCCTCAAAGAGAAATTCTAAGATATCTCACAACATTGCTATCATGACTATACGATGACCCACGCCTGTCCCTTTACATCCAAAGATAAGGCTTCTTATCAAATCAATGGTAAGATAGAAATATCAAAGGAAGGAATAAATGAACAAAAGACTTTTGAGTAGGTAGATTGTTCCTAGTTTCTTGCTCACTTTTAAAATAAACACCTTTGCTCACTTTCAAAACAAACACTTTCAAAACAAACACCAAACACTTTCAAAACATGAAATATTTTTAAAAGTCCAACACTTTGTATACGTTACTACGAACGAGAACTATTACAAAGTTTTCCTAAATGAAGGCGCCTTTTCAAAATACTTTTAAAACCACCACAAATACACATTTTTAAACAAAGCACATTTTCAAACAAAAGTAAGTGATCTAGCAAGCAACTAAGAGCCCATATATAACTATGGATGAAAAGGGTGCTAACACCTTCCCTTTTCATAATCTACCCCCCGAACTCAAGAAATCATCTCAAAGTCTTTCATGTTCTTTTCCACCTTTCCTTTTTGGATAAAAGAAAACTCGGTGGTGACTCTTGCTAACCGCAACATTTGCGATAAAATGCAAAACATCCCAAGTCAGTTCTCCCACTGTATTACATTATTGTTGAATAGGTGCAGGATTAGAAATCAACACCACTCCCCCAGACTGATGGCGGTCATTCTTACCATGACCCTTATGGCCATAAACAACACTGGTTTCCTTCTTATTATTGAATATCTTCTTTACAACACTAGAAGACGCAACCATTGGAATCTTTCCTCTCTTGATACCACTTTCAACTTGTTCCCCAGTCAGAATTAGCTCAATAAAACCAGATGAAGAACTCTCAATTAGCAAATTAAAGAATGGACCTGTCAGAGTTCCCATGAACATATCAAGTAGCTCCCGGTAAGACAAGGGAGGTTGCACCCTTCTAGCTAAGTCTCTCCACTTCTATGTATATTCTTTGAAACTCGCATTCAAGCCCATAGACATGTTTTGTAATTGCACTCGAGTTGGTGCAAAGTCAGCATTATATTGATCCTGCTTGTAAAAAGCAGTAGCCAAGTCTTCCCAATTGTGAATTTTAATTCCTTCCAGCTGATATAACCACTCGATTTGTATACCAGACAAGCTTTCCTGAAAGAAGTGAACCCATAACTTCCTGTCAGCAGTATGGGGTTGAATCTTCTCCACATAAGATCCCAGATGAAGTTTCAAACAAGACACACCATCATATTTAGCAAAGATGGGGACCTTGAACTTGTGAGGGATGACTACCCCTGGGATCAGACCTAGCTCTCCAAAATCCAGTCCAGGCACTTTCTGGATTTCCATAGCCTTGAGACGTTCTTCCAACTGCTTGTAATTATCATCGGCATAAGGGTACTATTCATCAGAATAGTCTTAATCTTCAGGAATTTTCTTAGAAACCTGGTTGTTTCCACCTTCAGCCCTGACACTTCTACCATCCTCCTCTTGATTGTCGTCTTCATCAGAGGAGATACCAACAACTTGAACCAGTTGAGCAGGCTCTTTGAATCTTCACCCCATATTTAAGAGAGAAACCGACTTTCGAGTTTTCTTTTAATTGGCAATAAGCGCCATCATGTCTTTCTATCCTCATGCTAAGTTCAAGAGAGTCTCCTGGAATTGAGCGTTCTGAGCTTGGAGTTCCTTAAGAGTTTGTTCTAGAGCTATCTTTTACTGAAATAAATAACAAGGATGATGAGAAAACCTATATTTCAAAACCTGCGATATAATGATGCATGATATGTATATGCAACATTTTCAAGGATCCCGTGGGATTTAAATTTGTCAATCAAAAGGAAATAGAGACAAAGGTTTTTATTAGTAAGCTAAAATTATAATTGCCTCTTAAAATTACAATGAAAACAAAAGGGTCTCAAAGAGACAAAAATATGAACTCCTAATACCTAATACTCAAGTCTCCCACAAACACTTCCTTTTGCGTTGACATATGCATTAAAGCTCTACTCTTCGTGAAGTCGTTTTATCAGCTCCAACATCTTCTTCTCGCTAGCAAAGAACTGAGTCTCAAAGGTGTCTCTTTCTTCTTTCAGTTGAATCCAATACTTTTGTAGCTCTTCAAGGTCAGTACGCATATCTAGAAGAAGAATGGTATGGGGAATATCCCCCTCGGTAATAGGCCCCATAATTACTGGTAGGACAGCGGGATATGGCATTATATGGTTTTGACCATGAGATCGTACCCATCTCAGGTAGGGCTCTAAAGAGGTGGAATTTTTCTGTCCCAAAGTCTTGCTATCAATCTTGTTTACCATGCCCCAAACATGTATAAACCTTTGATGATAACCTTGAGGATCATTCTCGTAATCGAATACAATACCCTGGATAAGCATGTCATGAGGACCGTATCTACGAACATAACCAATTTGACTTAAAGCTAGAGAAGAGTTGTAAGTAGTACCCCCCCCCTAATGCCAAGGAGTAGAACATTAGGGAATTCCCCACACTGGTCAATGATAGTGATATCCTCCTGAGATCGGGAACACCAATAGATATCTGAATGAGAGGGCGACATCATCCTTTGAGACCACCTCAAACCTTGTTCATCCTTCATCACTAATCGGGGAAGATGTGAAATAAACCACTTGGATAATAAAGGTATGCAGCATATAAGAGTCCCTCACTTCCTCATAGTACGAGTGTGAAGAGAATGCAAAATATCTCCAAGCAAAGTTGGCACAGGATTACGAGCGATAAATATTTTGATGGTGTTCACATATATGAGTTGGTCTAGATTAGGGCATAGTACCAATCATAGATCAACAGAGCCAAGATCTCCTCGAAAGCCTGAAAACTCATAGCATCCAGAAACAGCTAAGCCTTCTCTATTAGAAATTTAGCAAGAAAGCCCTTGACTCCACTTCTTGTTTCCCAATTAGATACAATGTCGGATCGCTTTAGATGCAAATTTGTTGCAATATCCTCAAGCTTTGTAACTTTCTCTAGACCTGTGAAGGGTGTCTGATCAAGAATAGGTACTCCTAGTAGCTTAGAGAACTCTTCTATTGTGGGTACAAACTGATAATCTGGAAAGGTGAAACAGTGATGTGCAGGGTCAAAGAAGTGGAATAGAACACATATCATGTCTTCTTCGAAACCTGAGGTAACCAAATTGAGTAGTTAACCATGCCTTTTGGTGAATTAAGAACTTTCGGGAACCCTTGAGACTAACTCCTTAAGTTGATAAGGTATCTTTACAAAGTTGATATGGATAGTGTTTCTACGAGCGAATTCCATAACCTACAACAAAGAACAAAGATAAATCCATCAGTCCTTGAAATGTTCAGTGAAAATGATATTGTATGATTCCAGAATGTCATGTTCGAATAGTTAATCAGACACAGACAAAACACACAAGGAATTAGGTTCAAGATTGCATGGAGTTTGTAGGTAAGTACCCTCTTGAGTTTTAGTTGGCTCAACCTATCCTAAAAGAAGTAATCGGGTTCTAAGAGTCTCAATATCACTGATCTTTCTCTCAGGTATTGTTTCAATACATCATCTGATTTGCGACTGAAATATCCCGAGAGTCTGATCTCAATGAGTGTAGTATCGAGTATCAACCAACTTCAGTCTGCATCAAAGTTGATCATCTCACTACTTTCTAATGGCTAAGTTATGTCAACTAAGGTTTTAAGGTCAGTTAGTGCTTATGACACCACGCGACAGCCCAACATTCTCCTTGACTGACTCAAGGGACATCGACACCAACCAATGTGTCGCACCAATGTAGCCATCACTTCAACTATATTGGTCTATGCCATACAGCTTCCATGATCTATTGCTACTTACCTAAAATGACCCCAGATCCGGGTATAGGATCTTTACAAAAATAAACTTGAGCAAAACCCTGAAATATAAAGCATACAAATCAAGCAAGTAAAGCATTTTAAATGTGATCTAACTCTAAGGTAACCCCACTTTTAGTTGTCCCCAGCAGAGTCACCAGTTCGATAATACGGTGGGAGAGCTGACTTTTGGTTTGCATTTTATCGCAAATGTTACGGATAGCAAGAGTCGCCCCCGACTTTTCTTTTATCCAATAAGGAAAGGGTGAAAAGAATAGGAAACACCTTTGAGAATTTCTTGAGTTAGGGTGGTAGGTTATGAAAAGGGAAGGTGTTAGCACCCTTTTCATCCGTAGTTATCTACGGGATCTTAATCGCTAGCTCATTTTATTTTGAAAAATGTTTTGTGTTTATGAAAATATTTAAAAAATTCCTAAGTACGGCAACTTTGTAATGATTCTCGTATCAGTTGAGAATGCATACAAAGTGTTTGTTTTGAAAAATATTTCAGAGAAAAGTGTTTGTGAAAATATGTTTTTTTATGTGAGCAAGCGATTATGAACTATCTACCTGCTCAAAAGTATTTCGTGTTATTTTCCCCCTCCCTTAGATAGTGCTACCTTACCATTAGTTAGTAGGAAGCCCTATTGTTGGATGTTTAAGGGACATGCGCGGGTCATCGTACAATCATGAAGGCAACTTGTAGGGAGCTTTAGTAATTTTATCGTAAGGGACTAAGATCGTTTACTGAAGGCAGCATCGAAGGGTCATCGAAGGACTATGTGATATGGTGGGAGAACTGACTAGAGGTTTTGCGTTTCGTTCGCACTTGTGCGGTTTAGCAAGAGTCGCCACCGACTTTTTATTTTATCCAAAGGAAAGGTCAAAAAGAACAGGAAAGACCTTTGAGATGTTTTCTTGGGTTCGGGGGATAGATTATGAAAAGGGAAGGTGCTAGCACCCTTTTCATCCATGGTTTTCAATGGGCTCTTAGTTACTCGTTTTAGATCACTTGCTTTATCTTTTCAATTGTTTGAAATGGTGCTTTGTGTGTGGTTTTAAAATATTTTGAAAAGAGGCCTATGTTTAGGCAACCTTTGTAATGATTCTTGTTTGAATGTATACAAAGGTGTTTGTCTTTTGAAAAGATGTTTCAATGTTTGAAAGTTTGTTTCGGGAAATGTTTTGAAATTGTGTTCAGTGTTTTTTTTTAAAATAGCAAGGATGTTTGCAAGTTGATCAAGTAACTAGCAGTTGTCTACCCTACTCAAAGATCTTCCCTATACGTTTTTAATCCTTTTGCATTGTTTTTTTACCATTGTATTTGGTAAACAACCTTGTGTTTGGATGTTTAATGGGATAGGCGCGGGTCAATTCACAATAATTGAAGGCAACTTGTGAGACGCTCTAGCAATTTTGTAAGGGACGAGATCGTTTTACCGAAGGCAACATCGAGGGTCATCGAGGGACTACGATCTTTGTTTATCGAAGGGACATTTGCTAGAGTGTCTCATATTCGAGAGACACGATTGTATTTCCGAGGCAACAAGAAAGGTTACCCTAGAGGTGCACGTGTGAGAAGTGTGTTGATTTCAAGTTATTTATTCTTGGATTAGGTCATCTAGCGATTGATTTTTGAATCTTGCCATACATGCCTAATTACTACACAGTATATAGAAAGCAATAAATTGCGAGAATTAAAAGTCTAAGCTATTACAAAAGTATCTGGGAATGGGGGTACAATTATTACAAATGGGGATGAGTCACATAAGAATAGCAATGTCCAAATATTTCAACCAAATCGAATTGTTATGCGATTCAATGTAAAGCTAAGACAATTTACGGAAATAAAATCAACAAAGTATGAAATGTATGTATTTACTTGAAAAGAGATAAATAAAAAAATCTATTCTAAAAGGATTAAAAAAATTTATTATACTTTTGTTAATTATTAATTTTAAAAGAAAAGTTTAAAGAAAGGAACTTAACTAACTAAATCTTGATTTTTGGTGTTTTCATTAAATGTAACAAACTAATAAAAATAAGTTTTTTTTTTATTAAAAGAAGAGGAAATGGTAAAAGAAAATTAATCATTTAAAAAAACTAAACCAATTTAATAAAATGAAATTTAAAAAAAAAACATTAGTATCTATTTACAAAAAGAAAAGAAAAGAAAATAAACTAAATGAAAATGGGCTTAGGAATTTGGAGGGTGCTAGGCCCAAAAGGGGTTATGTGTTAGTGCTGAAACAAATAAAACAAACAATGCCAGAATGGGGGTGAACCAAAAACGCGTATGTGAGCTTATGGTTTTGCAAAGGGATTGGTCCAAAGCTTCTTAATTCAGTTTATGGTTTGATTAGGGTAAACAAGAAAGAAAATTAGGGTTTTCTCCCTTGCGCTCACAGCGGCGTCGCTCGGTTCGTCTCTCTCACTTCTCTCAAATTCATTCATCTTTCTCGCTCTGAGTCCCTAATTGTTACTGAATCATGATTGAAACGAATTTATTCTGGGAAAAACTAAGTTCTGAGATGGAATCAACTAAAGGATGTAACATGCATTCTCATTCTGATCTTCCTCTCATCCCTGTTACCGGAGCACCTCACACTCCTCACTTCCTAAGCAGATGCTAATGGTTATGTTCTTGAAAGAATATGATTCTATTCTTTTTTTGTTACGATTTTGTTTGATGGTTAAACGAGTTTTTGTTGTTGTCTTGCCTTATTCACGTTTTCTCTATTAACCAATTGTGTTATACATTTGAGGATGTGTGAAACAGTTTGAAGGGATGCGAAGAAACCATACCTTTGGGAGCTTTTTTCTATGGAGAGGACAGTGAGATTGAGACGAGGTGTTCCCTGGTGACGGACTCGGTGAGAAGGAAGAGGTGATGACAAAAAAAACGTGCTTCTGGTACTTTTCTTTCTATCCCATGAACTTTGAATGATGATGATGATGCTTCTGACTTTTATATGTTGTTGGTTAGTTTGAAGATTTGTTTGAAACTCTGTGATTGTTCTAGCTTGGAAAGCTATTTTTGGACTTTGGATTATTGTTACTGGTTATTGAATGTTTTTGTTTGGCTTGATATTGTTGTTGTTGGTTTTGATGATGTTGATGAAATGTTGGGATGTAGGAAGGGTTTTGAATGTTTTGCAGTTTGGTTCTGCAGGTCTTTGGATCTTTGTGTATGTTTATGTGGTTTGACAGTTAACAGGTTTGGTTGCTTTTGGGATGGTTAGACTTTGAGTTACAAACTTGAATCTTTTTTTTAATGTTTTTATTGACAGTTTGCAAGCTTTTTGTTTTTGTTTGATGGAAGTTTTGATGCTTGGTCTTGTATGTTTGAACTGGGCTACAAGTTGTGGGTTTGAAATGGTTTCAGTTTTGGAGTTTTGGTTGTTTTTGGTTTGATAACAAGTTTGGAGGTTGAAGGATTTGAGTTACAGGTTTTTGAATGTTTTTCTGAGTTGTATGTTTGGTGGATGGTTTTGGGATTTTTTTTGAACTGTTCTGGTTTGACAGTTTTTTAGGTTTTTGATTTGTGGCTATGCAGGTTATGTTATGTGGGATTGTTTTGGTTCTTGACAGTTTGGTTATTTTGGCTGTTTGTTATGGATATTTGAGCTGAGTTTTGATGGTTTTTGAACTGTTTAGGATATTGGTTATGGTTTAACAGGTTGAAGGGTTTTGGAGGTTTGGTGGCAGTTTTGTTTGATAATTTTTCTGTCCTCCCTCTCTTACACCCTCTCTACTGTTATATTGGCTTTTCTCTTTGACAGTTTTGCAGCTTATTCAAAATGGTGGGAAACCACCAAATTTTGAATACTTTGGGATTTTCTTCATAGGCTCTTTTCCTTGCAGTTTTTTTTGCTAGCACTTTTGGTGCAATTGTGACAGTAGGCAGCATCCCCTAGGCGACTTCTTTCCTCTTCCTCTCTTAATGACCCTAAGCCCAAATATTTTTCTGAAAAGTTTACAATTTTCAATTTGGAAAATGATGAAAAAGCTTATGAACAAGCCTCTTGCTTGTTGACTTAGTTTTATATTTTCTTCTTACTGGTGCCCTTTTGTCTGCTTATGCTGCTTGCCATTTTGTTTGCATCTGTTTTGTGCATTTTACGCGCCTGCTGCTTGCTTGTCTTGGGCAGTTTGTGCGCCTGCTGCCTGTTTGGCCATGCTGCTGTATATTTGCACTTGCTTGGGCAGTTTGTGTGCCTGCTGCATGTTTGGCCATGCTGCTGTATATTTGCACTTGTTTGGGCAGCTTGGCTTGTACTTGGATAAATTGCTTGCATTCTTTTTATTTGGACAGCTTTGCTTACATTTTTATTTTTATTTTTTGTGAACCAAGAAGAGCAATCTTCTTGTGATTTGCAAAAATAGAAAAATAAAAACGTGATGAATTAAAAATAGCCCTCTGATTCCAAATTGTAAACTTTAATGATGAACAAATTTTTTCTTTTGAAAATTCTTATTCTTATCCAATTAACTGCTAATTATTTTATGTCTTTCTTTCATGTGAGCGCAAACTGGATGGTGGCGAAGCAGAGGAAGCAGAAGGTTCTTTGGCATGCATGGGAGCAATGAAAGCTTAGTCATTCTTAAGCTTAGATTTTTCCTATGTAAATTAGATAGAAATACTCAAATAACAATACTAATTTATTTTCTTCCAATACGATAAGTTGTAAAACTTAAAGCATTTAAATAATAAATTGTATTGTAACAATTATTGAAATAAATGAAAGAAAGTCTTATGAAATATTCTGATATCCATTAGAATCCTTTACTGTCAATAACTTGCAATCTTCTCTTCGCATTTTCACCAATTCTTTAATATTCCTGATTAAGATAATTGAAACTGTATTCCAATAATTCCAACCAAGATAACTTAAATTCCAATGATCATGCAATCTCGCCACTGCATTCCAAATAAACACGCACTATGTATTCCATAAACAAATGTTCATTCCATAAACCAGCAAACGTCTTATTCCATTAACAAGCAAATCTCTTAACAGAAGCACATTATCTGGCTAACTTGGATCAAACAAAACATGAATATTATGAATGAACAGTCTTAGATCCCATCTCTCGTCCCAAATAAACATGCCTTGAGAACAAACAGTAATCTTTCAGTAAACTTGAAAAAGCATGAAAACATGTGACAGTTAATTGAATTTCTGAGAATTCAATTCTTTTGAGAAATGCAAGAAAAAAAAACCTAATTCCTGATTTACTGCCAAAGGAGAAAATCTGTCTGATCGATTCTTGAGACATTCTTGAATATCTGAGGAACCCTAGGGTTGTGATTTCTGTTTAAAATGGGAGGGCAAATTTTGGGGTACAATAGCTTCCCCTGTTCAATCTTCTTGAACCTGAAGAGTTAGATCGACGAGTTTTGTCGTTCGTGACTCGAAGGTAGAAGATGATTGGACACTAGAGTGCCCGTAAATTTGCACTCGACAAAAGTAAAATTGAGGAAATGGACTTAAAGATGCCATTTGGAGAGGTGATAGAATCTTGTTGGATATGGGTTTAAAGATGCCATCCAAGAATGTTTGGTTGTAAATCGACAGAATAAGCATCAGAATGGTGTTCGTATTTGAAACGTATTTGAACTGTATTTGTACTCGGAATATGGATAAGCGACAGAATGACTTCCGTGTCTAGAGTGTATCTGGACTGTATTTTGAATAGGCAACAAAATGACTTCCATGTCTTGGAGTGTATCTGAGCTGGGAGAAAAGTCAGAATAAGTGACAGAATGGCAACCGTGTACCGAGCGTATTTGGACTGTATCCGAAGTTGAGATCTATATGAGTAGCAGAATGACTTCCGTGTCTGAAGTATATCTGAACTGTAACTGGGATCTGAATAAGTAACAGAATGACTTTCGTGTCTGGAGTGTATCTGTACTTGAAATTGATAATTGAATCTGAATGAGAAAATAGAATGGCTTTCGTATCTGGAGCGTATCTAATCTGTATCTGATTGTTGAAGTATGAATGAGTGACAGAATGGCTTTCGTGTCTGGAGTGTATCTGGACTGTATCCGAACTTGGGATTTGATTAAGTATCTGAATTACTTCCGTGTCTGGAGTGTATCTGTACTGTATCTTGAAATTAAGATTTGAATGAGTGACAAAATGGCTTCCGTGTCTGGAGCGTATCTGGACTGTATCAGTGATCTGTGGATATTTTTGTTACAGATAGTTGTTAATCTTATCCTGAAAAGGGTAAAACGTTAGCTGAAACACAAAATTATGTTGCATGAAATGTATGATGCAATAAATGTGTTTTATCCATGTTTATGATGTAATGTATGCGCATGTAAGCTGATTTGCTGTATTGCTGAGGAAAATAAATCCTTGACTGCTGCCGGGGGAAGTAAACCCTTGACTACTGAGGATTCCTGTTGTGAGAATAATGCCATAAACTTCTTAAGGAATCTACTTGGGGAATCCAGAGAATTTTAATGACTTCTACTGGGGATTACTGACGGGAGTCTTTGTTCTGTCGAGAAACAATAAAAACTCTATGGGAAAAAGTTTATCCTGTAATGAAAACTTTGTGGGGGAAAGCTTAAATCCGATGGGGAGTTCAGGAGTTTGGGTTGTATGCCACTTTACTGGGGAGTTACCCTAGGTTGGGGAGAAACAGAAGTTAACTGTTAACTGGTTGATTTTCAGGCTTCAAGACAACTTATCGGGGAAACCTAGAGAAACTAGATAATTTCCGATGTGGGTTGAAAGTTTCAGCTCCGCTGGGGATTGGTAGTTGGTAGTCTCATGTTCGCTGGGGATCTGTAGTCCAAAGTTTTGGCTCCACTAGGGGATCTCAATGACGTGTTATAGAGGTTGCTCATGGAATAGTCTAAAGACGTTTTCCTAATCTTTCTATCTGTCAGTAATTACTCTTTTTCAACCATGTTTATTTGTAAACGGTAATTATGTTCAAATGCATATGTTCATTACTGAATCATTTAACGTTTTTGCAAATAAAATACAAGTGTAAAGAAAAAGGCAAATAGTTTTCTGTACTTTGAAAGAGATATCTTTGTATTTACTTTGAATAAGTGTTTTGTACAAAGAAGACAGACATTCTAGTAAGAGGATGGTGTCGTAAAAATGAGAAAAATTTATACAAAGAAAGATGGCCAAGTGTAAAATATTCCATGGGGTTCCCATTTTGCTATAGCTTTCGTAATTCCGAATATCTTGTCTGTTCGTTGCTTCGTCCGAAGATGATTGGATTGATCAAAAGCCTCAGAGTTTGTCTGTGAAGAGATTATCCTTAAAGTGATCCGACGAGACATAGTCATACGCTTTAATTCCCTAACTTTTTCCTGAACCGCCCTTTCGGGTTTTCAGTCCAACGGGAAACCCTTTTTTCCCAAGTCGCCCTTTCAGGTTTTCAACTTGCCGGGTGTACAGATTTTTTTGTTTTATCCCTAATTTTTGCCTGAACCGTCCTTTCGGGTTTTCGATTCACCGGGATGCCCTTGTTTTTCCTAGGTGTATCAACCTAGCGGGTCTCTTATGCGTAGTATCTTTTGACTATGTCTGCGTTCGCAGGGTGCGGCAGATCATCGCCATCCATGGTGGTTAAAATCATTGCCTCACCAGAAAAGATGTTCTTGATCACGAATGGTCCTTCGTAGGTAGGAGTCCACTTGCCCCTGGGATCACTTTGCGGCAAGATGATGCGCTTGATCACAAGATCTCCAACTTAATACACTTGGCGCCTGACTTTCTTGTTGAAAGCTTTGATGATCCGTTTTTGATACGTCTGACCGTGGCAAACAGAAGTAAGTCTCTTCTCGTCAATTAAGTTTAACTGATCAAGTCGGGTTTGGATCCAATCGTCTTCACTCAAACCAGCATCCTTCATAATTCTCAAGGAGGGAATCTGAACCTCAATAGGTAAAACAAATTCCATGCCGTATACCAAGGAATAGGGTGTTGCCCCAGTTGAAGTGCGAGCCGTGGTACGGTACCCATGGAAAGCAAACGGTAACATCTCATACCAGTCTTTATAGGTGACTGTCATCTTTTGTATGATCTTCTTGATATTTTTGTTCGCAGCTTTGACAGCACCATTCATCTTTGGCTGATAGGGAGATGGATTGTGATGTTAAATCTTGAACTGTTCGCACAAGGCGGTGATCATAGTGTTGTTCAGGTTAGTACCGTTGTCAGTGATGATCCTATCGGGGATACCGTACCGACAGATAAGGTTCTGCTTGATGAAGCGGGCAACAACATTCTTTGTAACGTATGTGAAGGAAGCTGCTTCGACCCACTTTGTGAAGTAATCAATGGCCACCAAAATGAAACGGGGTCCATTGGATGTTGTAGGCTTGATCTCTCCAATCATGTCGATTCCCCACATAGAGAATGACCAAGGAGCAGTTAAGACGTTGAGAAGAACTGGAGGTATATGTAACTTGTCCGTATAAATCTGACATTTGTGACAAGTCCTGGAGTACTGATAGCAGTCAGCTTCCATGGTAGACCAATAGTAGCCTGCCCTTAGAATCTTCTTAGCCATCATATCACTGCTGGAGTGGGTGCCAAAGGTACCATTGTGTAGTTCAACCATGATCTGTTCAGCTTCAATCTTGTCCACACAACGGAGCAGAATGCAATCATGATTGCGCTTGTATAGGATACCATTGCTCAGGAAGAACTTGGCTGAGAATCTCCTTAAGAACTTTTTATCATTGACTGAAGCTCCTTCAGGATATTCTTGAGCCTCGAGATACTTTTTGACTTCGTGAAACCAAGGTCGTTCCACTACTTCTTCGGTATTAATCTCATGACAGTGTGCGGGCTCGTCCATCCGTTTAATGGTGATTTGGGGAGCCTCATTATCCCAATTAAGTTTAAACATGGATGACATTGTAGCTAGAGCATCTGCTAGCTGATTTTATTCTCGCGGGAAGTGCTCGAAGGTAATCTGCTCGAAGTGTGGTAGCAATGTCAAGACATGTTCTTTGTAAGGGATGAGGTTGGGATGTTTAGTGTCCTACTCTCCTTTGATCTGACTGATGACTAAAGTTGAGTATCCAAACACAATCAAAGATTTTATTCCCAAGTCTATTGCAGCCTTGAGTCCAAAGATACAAGCTTCATACTCGGCCATGTTGTTGGTGCAGTTGAAGCAGAGTCTAGCGGTGAAAGGAGTATGGAAACCTTCTAGAGAGATAAGTACCGCGTCGATACCGTTGCCAAGCGCATTGGAGGCACCATCAAAGTACAGGGTCCATCGGGATCCTTGTTCAGGTCCGTCATACGATCTGAAATCTTTAATGTTGTCCAATGTCATAATGTCTTCGTCAGGGAAGTCGAATCTCATGGATTGGTAATCTTCGACAGCTTGATGGGCCAGATGATCGGCTAGTACACTCCCCTTTATAGCTTTTTGGGTCATGTAGTGTATATCATACTCTGTGAGGATCATTTGCCATCTAGCAATTCTTCCAGACAAAGCAGGCTTCTCAAAGATGTATTTGATTGGATCCATCTTAGAGATCAGCAAAGTGGTATGAGTCAACATATACTGCCTTAGCCGGCGAGCAGCCCATACCAAAGCGTAACAAGTTTTCTCGAGCAGTGAATATCTTGTTTCACAGTCGGTAAACTTTTTGCTAAGGTAATAAATGGCATGCTCTTTTCGGCCAGACTCGTCATGCTGCCCCAGTACGCACCCCATTGAATTTTCTAAGACGGTCAGATACATGATTAGCGGTCTTCCTTCGACGGGTGGCATCAAGATAGGAGGCTCTAGCAAATACTCCTTGATTTTATCGAAAGCATCTTGACAGTCATCATTCCATTTAATTACTTGATCTTTCTTCAACAACTTGAAGATTGGTTCACAAGTAGATGTCAGGTGAGAAATGAACCTTGCAATGTAGTTTAAGCGTCCCAAGAAACCTCTGACCTCCTTCTCAGTGCGAGGGGCAGGCATTTCTTGTATAGCTTTGACTTTGGCAGGATCAACCTCGATGCCTTTGTTGCTGACGATGAATCCCAAGAGTTTACTGGACCTGAATCCGAAAGTACACTTGTTAGGGTTCAGTCTGAGTTTGTACTCCTTCAACCTGACAAACAGCTTTTGCAAATGGTCGAGGTGTTCTTCTTCCGTTTGTGATCGGGCTATCATGTCGTCTACGTATACCTCTATCTCATGATGTATCATATCATGAAACAAAGCCACCATGGTGCACTGATAGGTTGCCCCGGCATTCTTCAGTCCGAATGGCATCACTTTGTAGCAGAACGTACCCCACTGTGTGACAAAATTAGTTTTCTCCATGTCCTCGGGTGCCATTTTGATCTGGTTATAGCCCGAGAATCCATCCATGAAAGAAAATACCTTGTGATGAGTTGTATTGTCAACTAAGATGTCAATGTGCGGAAGTGGAAAGTCATCTTTAGGGCTAGCCCTATTTAAGTCTCTGTAATCCATGCACATCCTGACTTTGCCGTCCTTCTTAGGCACGGGCACAATGTTAGCAACCCATTGTGGATAGGAAGTAACAGCAAGAAATCCAACATTGAACTGCTTCATAACTTCTGCTTTGATCTTTTCAGACATATCGAGCCTCATGCGGCAAACTTTCTGTTTAACAGGTGGACAGTCTTCTCTTGTAGGGAGACGGTGTACCACAATGTATGTATCAAGTCCCGGCATGTCTTCGTAGGACCAAGCGAAGATCTCAACATATTCATTCAACAGGTGAATTAAGCACTCCTTGACATTTGGCTCTAGGTTTGCACCCACTTTGACTTCCTTTCAGTCTTCCTCTGTACCCAAGTTTATAGTCTCTAACAACTCCTCGTGAGGTAGAATAGCCCTTTCTTCCTATTAACGCAGTCTAGCCAATTCTCCAGGCACTTCACAGTCTTCATCACCTTCGTATTCGGCATGGTAGACCAGATCTTCAGAGTCACTGAAGGTCATAGCAGAATTGTTACCCATGGAATCCGGAATGGAAGGGCACCTGCATTTGTGAGTGTGGGTGTTTGTAAGGGATAGCCACCTTTAAACAAATAAAATGCAAAAGAAAGAAAATGAACACAAAAGTTTATATGTGAAAACGTCCATGATTCATTAAATGGCATATGAAGATGAAAAATAAGAACCCTTACAAATGGACCTTTGTGCCTCGGGTAAGACACAAGGTTGAAAGAGTACAAATTGTTTAAGATTTATTACAAACCAACAGAAATGTTTGAAAGATAAATTATGGATTTATGAAAGTAATGGGAACAAAGTCCTTTTCCTCCCAATTGTTTAGTCCTCCTTCAATAGTCGGGAAAATCCAGTCTTCAAAGTTGCTCTCATCTTCACCATCCTCCAAAGCATGAACTCCATGATGGGTGATCTTCAACGGTGGCCCTCCAGTCCGGGAGCGGCGTACAGCCTTTTGAGCAGAAGCAGTGAAACCCAAGCCGAACTTATCTGCTTTGAAAGGAAAGTCTGGTAGCTGACCTCATACCGTGCTTCCCCCTTCTTCAATCACAGCCTTCGCATTTTTAAGGGATGACATATGGGACACAAGTTTGGTAATGACGGGTACAGAAGTCATTGTCTTGGTTGCTGCAACTTCAGGAAAAACCTCTTCAAAGTGCTGAAAGGGGGTCTCGGTGAATTCACCATCCAATTCAACATAGCGGAATGAATTTAGATGGCTTATCATGTACTCCTCCTCGCCATGAACTGTTACAATTTTCCCCTGAACAGGGTACTTGAGCATTTGGTGCAGAGAAGAAGTGACGGCCCCGGCATTGTGGATCCAGGGTCTTCCTAACAAGCAAGAATAGGAGGGACGGATGTCCATCACATAAAATGTGGAGTTGAAAGTTTCCGTTCCCACTTTAATCGGGATGTCCACCTCCCCGTGGATCATCCTTTTAGAACCGTCAAAGGCTCTGACAACGATATTGCTGGGCTTCAGGGTCAAACCTTCACAGTCCAATCTGACCAATGCTTTCCTCGGCAAGACATTTAAAGACGACCCGGTATCAACCAGAACGTGAGCTAGAGTAGTCCCTCTGCATTCCACCGAGACATGCAGAGCGTAATTATGCTTTCTCCCCTTAGATGTTAAATCGACATCAAAGAATCCAAGACTGTTTTCGGCTGTTAGGCAAGCTAAACACTCTTGGAACTGGTCCGTGGAGGTTTCCTGCGGCACGTGGGCCATTTTCAAGAATCTGATCAGGGCTTTAGCATGAGCTTCTGAACAAAGAAGCAAGGCCAGCATAGAGATTTTTGAGGGGGTTTGCCCCAGTTGTTCCACAACATCATAGTCGCTTTTCTTAATTATTTTCAAAATCTCCTCCATTTCCTTTTGAGTGGTCTCAGGGATGACCAAAGGTTGAGCCCTCGTCCTGACGGGCGCTTCTTGGATCCCCTTCCCTTTATCAGCAGCAACATCAGAGGGTACAACCATGGGAGTTACAACTTCTTCAATGACTGGAGTTCTCGCGGATATGTTGACCGGCACAGGAGTAACCTTAGGAGCATTTAAGGGTCCGAAGATTGCCCTTGGAGGAGCAATCTCCGGAGAGAAAATTCTTCCACTGCGGGTGATTCTACTCGTTCCAGCAATATTTCCAATGTCAGGAGTCTCTTCATCAGAACTTTGTTCAACTGATTCAATCTGCTTAATACCGTGGTAGAAGATCTCTCCTCCATAGTTCCATGGTATTTAATTGTTGGACTTGTATGGGATAGGCCCCGGCATAGTTATCTTCAGAGGTACAATCTTTGGATTGGATGTAATCTTAACAGGTCTTTTTGAGACCTTGGAAAGATTGGCGGAAATGGTAATTATAGCAACGTCATTGACAGGAGTCAGTATAACAGGAGTTTTCTCAAAAAGGATTTCTTGATTATCCATTAGGCGTTGGATGCCTAATTTCAACAACGGGCAGTCGGTTGGTAAGGATGAACAAAGGTAGCAATCTTTTTCACATCCTGGGAAAATCCCAGCCTTCAACAAATTCAGCTTGATTATCGGTAACGGGTCAACAAGTCATCAACAGTAGCAACAAAACTATCCTCTTCAACAACATGGGCATTATGGCCATGCTTTGGCATTGGAGCGGAGATCACGTTAGGCTTTTCAGGGGCGTCGAATTCCACTTCTTTAGAGTCTATTAAATCCTGAATCTTATTCTTGAGGGGCCAACAATTGTTGGTGTCGTGCCCTATGTTATCTGAATGATAAGCACACTTGGCGTTTGAATGGTAAAGCGGGGAAGAAGTATTCAGATTCTTCGGTGCCTCTTTCAAGGTTGTAAGGTTTAACTTCAAGAGATGGGATAAAACTTGAGCAGGAGTCATGTTTATCCGGGTATACTGTCGTTGTGGTATTTCCACCCTTGCTTGATAGGTTCTGGGTTGATTGTTTCTAGGTTGATCAGCTGCAGACTGCTGAATCATTACGGCCCCCACCACTGACCGGCGCTCAACTCTTCCCTGACCTCCTTGAGAGTAGACAACTGATACTTCTTTCTTTGCAGGAAAAGTCTTTTTGATGGCAGCGGAAGTAGATGTATCCTTTTGAATTTTTCCACTCTTGATTCCGGCTTCAACTCTCTCACCAGTTAGAATTAACTCGGTGAACCCCGCAGACGAACTTCCGATCAAGTGATTGAAAAAGGGGCCCGACAGTGTACCCAAGAACATATCCATAAGCTCTCTTTCAGACAGTGGTGGTTGAACTCGTCCCGCCAAGTCTCTCCATTTATGTGCATACCCCTTGAAGCTTTCATTGGAGACCATACCCATACTCTGTAATTGAGTACGAGTTGGTGCTAAGTCCGTATTATATTGATACTGTCTCTAAAAGGCAGCTTCCAAATCCTCCCAATTGTGCACGTCAGACCTCTCTAGTTGGTAGAACCAATCTAACTGCATCCCTTAAAGACTGTCTTGGAAGGAATGGACCCACAGATCCTTGTCAGAAGAATGCGGTTGGATTTTTCTGACATAAGATCGCAGATGCATCTTTGGACAAGACAAACCATCGTACTTAGAAAATATAGGCACCTTAAACTTAGGGGGAATCACAATTCCAGAGACCAACCCTAGATCTTCAAAGTCCAGCCCAGGCACCCTCTGCACCTCCATAGCTGCCAAACGCTCTTCCAGATTCTTGTATTTTTCGTCTGCAGGAGGGTACTGCTGTTCAGAATAGTCTTCATCCTCCTCTTCTTCTTCTTCTTCCTCAGACTCAGTTGGTATTGCAACTCCCTTTCCTTTTCCAACCCCTTCATCAGATGTTGAGGGGAAATCCAAGACCCTTCTAGCGTGACCTTCAAATCTTCTACCCAAAGTAGCCACACCAACCCTTTTCTTTTTCTTTTTCTCCTTTTCCTTTTCCAGCAAGGTTTTGAGCTCCTCCTGACCCTTTGCCAAGGTCATGAGTAGCTGTTGGAACTGTGAATTATGCGCTTGTAAGTCTTTAACCGTCTGCTCAATATCCATCTTGCTGAAATAAACAGCAGAGAGATAAGGAAACCTGGTGTGAAGACCTGCTTATGCATATGATGAATGAAGATGCGATATGCAAATGATTTCAAGGAATTTTAGAAGATTTAAATTTTCCCAAACCAAAAAGAACGCACGTCATATTAAATGAAACCAAGTTTGAATACATCATGCCTCCTCGGGCTTATAAAGAAAGAAATTAAAATACAACAAAATTCTCAAGACAAAAAGACCGAACGCATCCTTTTGGGAGCAATGTAAGTATTCAAATTCTTCTCTTCATGAAGCAGTTTGGTGAGCTCCAGAACTTTCTTCTCACTGGCGTAGTACTGGGTTTCAAAGGTGTCTCGCTCTTCCTTCAACTGAATCCAGGCTTTCTGCAGGTCTTCGAGAGAGGTAGGCATGCCTGGATGAAGAACGGTGTACGGGACGTCTCCTTCGATAACAGGCTCAATGATGACAGGAAGGATGGAAGGGTAAGGCATTAAGAGACTCTGGGCACGAGCCCGTACCCACTTAAGGTAAGGCTCGAGAGGGATAGAGTTTTTGTGTCCCAAAGTCCTACTGTCCACTTTGTTCACCATTCCCCAAGCACGTGTAAACCTCTGGCGGTAACCTTGGTCTTCTTTGTCATAGTCAAAAACCAGACCTTGGACGAGCATCTCATGAGGGTCGTCTCTTCGGGCATACCCAAATTTCTGAAGAGCTAAACACGGGTTATAGGTGATACCTCCCCTAATACCTAGCAAAGGTATGTTAGGGAACTCACCACAGTGGTCGATGATAGAGATATCTTCCAAGGATCTTGAGGACCAACGAATATCAAAGTGGGTGAGAGACATCATCCTTTGAGACCAAGTCAATCTTTGTTCATTCTTCAATGCTGACTGAGGCAGGTGTGAAGTGAACCACTTAGCAAGTAGAGGTATACAACACAAAAGGGTACCTCTTTTCTTCATGGTACGGGTATGAAGACAATGCAAGATATCTCCTAGCAAGGTGGGTATAGGATTGCGAGAGAGAAAGACTTTGATGGCATTAACATCTATGAATTGATCCAAGTTAGGAAACAGAACCAAACGATAAATGAGGAGAGCTGGCACTTCTTCGAAAGCTTGGAAATCCATGTCATCCCAGAACAAACGAGCTTTTTCCAACAAAAACTTAGCTAGAAATCCTTTAACCCCACTTCTTGTCTCCCAATTGGATGTGACGTCGACCCTCTTCATGTGTAAAGCTTCGGCAATGACCTCAGGTTTTGGAATCCCTTCTAGACCAGTGAACGGTATCTGATTAAGCACAGGCACCCCTAAGAGCAAAGAGAACTCTTCCAATGTTGGTACCAACTGATAGTCCGGAAAAGTGAAACAATGATGTATGGGGTCAAAGAATTGGAACAGTACACGCATCATATCTTCTTGGAAGTTGGATGTAGCCAAGCTGAGAAGTCGACCATACTTCTTGGTAAAAGGAGAATCCCCGGGCATTCTTGAGGCTAGCTCTTGAAGTTAAAGATGTGCTTTCACAAAGCTGATTCAGATGGTGTTTATTCGGAGAGAACTCATTTCCTACAAAACAAAAACAAAGATAAATTTCTAAATCCTTGAAATGGTTAGTGAGCATGCATATGATGTTGATGATGTTTATGATGTTTATGATGTTTATGTACAAGCAAACATGTATACACACAACAAACAGATCCCTATGTTTCTGGCTTGCATGAGTTTGTAGGTAAGTACCCTCTTGAAGTTTTAGTGGGCTCAACCTGTCCTAGGAATAAAGATCGGGTTCTAAAGGATCTCAATATCACCGACCTTTCTTTTAGGCATTGTCTCAGCACAATCAATCTTTTCTTGTGGCCGAGATATCCCAAAAGTCTAGCCTCAATGAGTGTAGTATCGAGTGTCAACCAATTTTCAGCTTTACACCGAAACCGGTTACCTCACTACGTCCTAATGGCCAAGTTTGTTCAATTAGGGTTCTAAGGTCAATTAGTGCTTCACGACGCCACTCAGCGGCCCCGTATTCTCCTCGATTCACCATGAGGGATACCGGTACCCACAAATGCGTCACACTAACGTAGCTACTGTTTCAACCGTATCAGTCTACGCTGTATAGTTCCCTCACAGTTTATTGCTACTTACCTAAAAGGTATTTCCCAGATCCATGTTAGGATCAAAGAAAGCCCAAACAATAGAACCAAAAGATAAAGCATACAAGTCAAGCAAGATAATCATGTAAAGGTGATCTAAACCCCTAAGGTAAACCCACTTTTTTTATCATGTCCCCAGCAGAGTCACCAGTTATGTGATACGGTGGGAGAACTGACTAGAGGTTTTGCGTTTCGTTCGCACTTGTGCAGTTTAGCAAGAGTCGCCACCAACTTTTTATTTTATCCAAAGGAAAGGTTAAAAAGCACATGAAAGACCTTTGAGATGTTTTCTTGGGTTCGGGGGGTAGATTATGAAAAGGGAAGGTGCTAGCACCCTTTTCATCCATGGTTTTCCATGGGCTCTTAGTTACTCGTTTTAGATCACTTACTTTAGCTTTTCAATTGTTTGAAATGGTGCTTTGTTTGTGGTTTTGAAAATATTTTGAAAAGAGGCCTATGTTTAGGCAACCTTTGTAATGATTCTTGTTTGAATGTATACAAAGGTGTTTGTCTTTTGAAAAGATGTTTCAATGTTTGAAAGTTTGTTTTGGGAAATGTTTTGAAATTGTGTTGAGTGTTTTTTTTTTAAAATAGCAAGGATGTTTGCAAGTTGATCAAGTAACTAGGAGTTGTCTACCCTACTCAAAGATCTTCCCTATACGTTTTTAATCCTTTTGCATTGTTCTTTTACCATTGTATTTGGTAAACAACCTTGTGTTTGGATGTTTAACGGGACAGGCGCGGGTCAATTTACAATCATTGAAGGCAACTTGTGAGACGCTCTAGCAATTTTGTAAGGAACAAGATCGTTTTACCGAAGGCAACATCGAGGGTCATCGAGGGACTACGATCTTTGTTTATCGAAGGGACATTTGCTAGAGTGTCTCATATTCGAGGGACACGATTGTATTTCCGAGGCAATAAGCAAGGTTACCCTAGAGGTGCACGTGTGAGAAGTATGTTGATTTCAAGTTATTTATTCTTGGATTAGGTCATCTAGCGATTGATTTTTGAATCTTGCCATACATGCCTAATTACTACACAGTATATAGAAAGAAATAAATTATGGGAATTAAAAGTCTAAGCTATTAAAAAAGTATCGGGAATGGGGGTACAATTATTACAAATGGGGATGAGTAACATAAGAATAGCAATGTCCAAATATTACAACCAAATCGAATTGTTATACGATTCAATGTAAAGCTTAGACAATTTACGGAAATAAAATCAATAAAGTATGAAATGTATGTATTTGCTTGAAAAGAGATAAATAAAAAAATCTATTCTAAAAGGATTGAAAAAATTTATTATACTTTTGTTAATTATTAATTTTAAAAGAAAAGTTTAAAGAAAGGAACTTAACTAACTAAATCTTGATTTTTGTTGTTTTCATTAAATGTAACAAACTAATAAAAATAAGTTTTTTTTATTATTAAAACAAGAGGAAATGGTAAAAGAAAATTAATCATTTAAAAAAACTAAACCAATTTAATAAAATGAAATTTAAAAAAAAACATTAGTATCTATTTACAAAAAGAAAAGAAAAGAAAATAAACTAAATGAAAATGGGCTTAGGAATTTGGAGGGTGCTAGGCCCAAAAGGGGTTATGTGTTAGTGCTGAAACAAATAAAACAAACAATGCCAGAATGGGGGTGAACCAAAAACGCGTATGTGAGCTTATGGTTTTGCAAAGGGATTGGTCCAAAGCTTCTTAATTCAGTTTATGGTTTGATTAGGGTAAACAAGAAAGAAAATTAGGGTTTTCTCCCTTGCGCTTACAACGGTGCCGCTCGGTTCGTCTCTCTCACTTCTCTCAAATTCATTCATCTTTCTCGCTCTGAGTCCCTAATCGTTACTGAATCATGAGTGAAACGCGCTTTTTCTGGGAAAAACTAAGTTCTGAGATGGAATCAACTAAAGGGTGTAACATGCATTCTCATTCTGATCTTTCTCTCCCCCCTGTTACCGGAGCACCTCACACTTCTCACTTCCTAAGCAGATGCTAATGGTTCTGTTCTTGAAAGGGTATGATTCTATTCTTTCTTTTTTACGATTTTGTTTGATAGTTAAACGAGTTTTTGTTGTTGTCTTTCCTTATTCACGTTTTCTTTATTAACCTATTGTGTTATACATTTGAGGATGTGTGAAACAGTTTCAAGGGATGCGAAGAAACCATACCTTTGGGAGCTTTTTTCTGTGGAGAGGACAGTGAGATTGAGACGAGGTGTTCCCTGGTGACGGACTCGATGAGAAGGAAGAGGTGATGACAAAAAAAGTGTGCTTCTGGCACTTTTCTTTCTATCCCTTGAACTTTGAATGATGATGATGATGCTTCTGACTTTTATATGTTGTTGGTTAGTTTGAAGATTTGTTTGAAACTCTGTGATTGTTCTAGCTTGGAAAACTGTTTTTGGACTTTGGAATATTGTTACTAGTTATTGAATGTTTTTGTTTGGCTTGATATTGTTGTTGTTGGTTTTGATGATGTTGATGAAATGTTGGGATGTAGGAAGGGTTTTGAATGTTTTGCAGTTTGGTTCTGCAAGTCTTTGGATCTTTGTGTATGTTTTTGTGGTTTGACAGTTAACAAGTTTGGTTGCTTTTGGGATGGTTGGACTTTGAGTTACAAAATTGAATCTTTTTTTTTAATGTTTTTGTTGACAGTTTGCAAGCTTTTTGTTTTTGTTTGATGGAATTTTTGATGCTTGGTCTTGTATGTTTGAACTGGGCTACAAGTTGTGGGTTTGAAATGGTTTCAGTTTTGGAGTTTTGGTTGTTTTTGGTTTGATAACAGGTTTGGAGGTTGAAGGATTTGAGTTACAGGTTTTTGAATGTTTTTCTGAGTTGTATGTTTGGTGGATGGTTTTGGGATTTTTTTGAACTGTTCTGGTTTGACAGTTTTTTAGGTTTTTGATTTGTGGCTATGCAGGTTATGTTATGTGGGACTGTTTTGGTTCTTGACAGTTTGGTTATTTTGGATGTTTGTTATGGATGTTTGAACTGAGTTTTGATGGTTTTTGAACTGTTTGGGATGTTGGTTATGGTTTAACAGGTTGAAGGGTTTTGGAGGTTTGGTGGCAGTTTTGTTTGATAATTTTTCGGTCCTCCCTCTCTTACACCCTCTCTACTGTTATATTGGCTTTTCTCTTTGACAGTTTTGCAGCTTATTCAAAATGGTGGGAAACCACCAAATTTTGAATACTTTGGGATTTTCTTCTTAGGCTCTTTTCCTTGCAGTTTTGTTTGCTAGAATTTTTGGTGCAATTGTGACAGCAGGCAGCATCCCCTATGTGACTTCTTTCCTCTTCCTCTCTTAATGACCCTAAGCCCAAATATTTTTCTGAAAAGTTTGCAATTTTCAATTTGGAAAATGATGAAAAAGCTTATGAACAAGCCTCTTGCTTGTTGACTTAGTTTTATATTTTCTTCTTGTTGGTGCCCTTTTGTCTGCTTATGCTGCTTGCCATTTTGTTTGCATCTGTTTTGTGCATTTTGCGTGCCTGCTGCTTGCTTGTCTTGGGCAGTTTGTGCGCCTGCTGCCTGTTTGGCCATGCTGCTGTATATTTGCACTTGTTTGGGAAGTTTTACGCCTGCTGCCTGTTTGGCCATGCTGCTGTATATTTGCACTTGTTTGGGCAGCTTGGCTTGTACTTGGATAAATTGCTTGCATTCTTTTTATTTGGACAACTTTGCTTACATTTTTATTTTTATTTTTTGTGAACCAAGAAGAGAAATCTTCTTGTGATTTGCAAAAATAGAAAAATAAAAACGTGATGAATTAAAAATATCCCTCTGATTCCAAATTGCAAACTTTAATGATGAACAAATTTTTTCTTTTGAAACTTCTTATTCTTATCCAATTAACTGCTAATTATTTTATGTCTTTCTTTCATGTGAGCGCAAACTGGATGGTGGCGAAGCAGAGGAAGCAGAAGATTCTTTGGCATTCCTGGGAGCAATGGAAGCGTAGTCATTCTTAGGCTTAGATTTTTCCTTTGTAAATTAGATAGAAATACTCAAAAAACTGTACTAATTTATTTTCTTCAAATACGATAAGTTGTAAAACTTAAAGCATTTAAATAATAAATTGTATTGTAACAATTTTTGAAATAAATGAAAGAAATTCTTATGAAATATTTTGATATCCATTAGAATCCTTTACTGTCAATAACTTGCAATCTTCTCTTCGCATTTTCACCAATTCTTTAAGATTCCTGATTAAGATGATTGAAACTGTATTCCAATAATTCCAACCAAGATAACTTAAATTCCAATGATCATGCAATCTCGCCACTGCATTCCAAATAAACACGCACTATGTATTCCATAAACAAATGTTCATTTCGTAAACCAGCAAACGTCTTATTCCATTAACAAGCAAATGTCTTAACATAAGCACATTATCTGGCTAACTTGGATCAAACAAAACATGAATATTCTGAATGAACAGTCTTAGATCCCATCTCTCGTCCCAAATAAACATGCCTTGAGAACAAATAGTAATCTTTTAGTAAACTTGAAAAAGCATGAAAACATGTGACAGTTAATTGAATTTCTGAGAATTCAATTCTTTTGAGAAATGCAAGAAAAAAAACCCTAATTCCTGATTTACTGCCAAAGGAGAAAATCTGTCTGATCGATTCTTGAGCCATTCTTGAATATCTGAGGAACCCTAGGGTTGTGATTTCTGTGAAAATGGGAGGGCAAATTTTGGGGTACAACAGACTACAATCTTTTTTACTCGAGGGTCTTTTCTAAAGCGTCCCACGTTCAAGGGACATGACTATTTTCCGAAGGCAACAAGTGGAGTCACCCTAGAGGTGCGTGTGTGAATAGTGTTTTAGTTTTCAGTTAATTTGTCTTGAGATTAAGTTTTCTAGCATTTGCTTTTATATCTTTCCATACAAGCCTAGTTACTATACTGTAATAAGTAAAAGCTGTAAAAACAGAAAAGAAAGATCTTACGTGTTGTACCCCAAAATTTTCCCTCCCATATTCTTCAAGATTTGTCAAGAATCATCCTCAAATGGCTCAAGATTTCTCAAGGGGTTGCACAGTTCAAATGCCTCCTAAGCCAGCTGAAATTAGGGTTTTGGTTCCCTCAAGGAATTTGAGGTTTTCAATGGTCCAATCAAGTCTCATAGGCCTATACATATTCTCAAGCACCTACATGTCAAGTCTCAAGGCTCACAACATCAAATTGCACAGTCAAAAGCCCTATTTAGTTCACAATCAACTGCAGGGGTAAAATGGTCATTTCACAGTCAAAAGTCAGAATTTTTGGTCAACATCTTATTTTGAGCTCACAATCATCATTTGATCAAGCCTTGATCATGATTCCACAAGCATGACTTAAAAATCATCAAGGATGCAAAAGTTACTATTTTTGGACAGCAGAAAAGTCAACTGTATCTTGACCAAGGCATAACTTTTTCATGGTTCATCAGAAAAATCCCATCCAATGCTCATTTTGAAGGGGATGACATTTCCTACAACTCATCTTCACATTCCAAGTCCAAGAAATTCTCTCACAATAAGGAAAATATCAAGATATGGTTTTGCAATCTTTTCATGAAGCAAATATGACCAATATGAGCTGGCAAATTCGTGTGCACATCAAGGGGACAAGAATATCCAAAATTGGCAAGTTTTCTCAATCAAAAAGATGCAAAAAGATGTGATTGGAAATCAAATATACAAACCATAATTCCATGGATTTTTGGCCCAAACTTTGACCTAATTTTATTTCATTATATGCACACAACCTAACCCTAATGAAGAACACGTGAAAACTCTGCAAGAAAGCCATATGCAACATTGAAAAATATCAAAGAAACTTGAAAACTGAATTCTACTTTCCACGCCAATTCAAAGCCTTTTATTGTTTCCAATACATTGTTGGAGGTGTAAGGAACATATTGCAATCAAAACTAAGCCTTAAAGCTCCAGAAACACGCAAGAACAGTTTCACGGTTTGACCATTTTTTTCAGAAACGCATCTCATTATTCATGTATATTTAACATCTTTTGTGGATTGTTTTGTGTTGATAGGACTCACACGAAGCTATTGGTGTGGTTTAATTGCATTGAAACACCCTGAAACAGAAATTACCATTGATGAATTCTAGGGTTTCCAAGCGTCCAGATTAGGGCTTTTCAGTATAGGAAAAATCAAGCCTCATGATGCCTATGGTTGTAATTGTTGCAACCAGACGAAGCTAAAACCATATTCGCGAAATATTTATCTTGCTCACACGCCTGTTCGTTATTTTTCCTCGTGCTATTTTGTGGGGGTTAAAAACCCCCGCTATTTGATTTATTTTGCAGGTATTCAGTGAAGACGATGATGAGGTGTCAGTGCATGGGTGGCCTATTCAAAGAAGCGCACGCTTTTGTTTGTTTACAGCATAAGTATTAATTATCCCATATAATATTTGTCCATTATTATACTAACAAAGGCGTGCAGTTGGCTCAGTGGTTGTTGCGTTGTCCAAGGATCATTGGGACCTGGGTTCGATTCCCAGGTCCCCCCAAATATTGTTTCTATTTTTTCTTAACATGGTTATATGCAGGATCTTCCATGTGTTCCACCATAAACCTCACAAATCAGCGTGCCATGTGTCCTCATGCACCAATCCAATGATCAAAAGGTGAGGAGCACCATGCTCCCAGTCAACAAGCGCCATGGAGGATTAGCAAAGTCAACGCAGGCTTGAGTTAATGGGCCAGAATTGCCAAATTCCCCTCCTATGGGCCCAACACCCCCCTGGTTAAATATTTTTTCTTTTATTTTTCTTTTACTAATTTCTAACTATTATTATTATTATTTATTTAACCAACATAATTAATATTATTTTTCATAACAAATTCAGACAATTAAAAAAATGTAAATATTTTTATTAATTATTATCATTAGTCTTATTTATTAATTTTAATTATTTTGTAAATAAAATGCTAACAAACCAATTTAGTTTAAATTAGCTTTAATTTTGATTCTTTTCATAATAAATAAAATAAATTAGACTTAGGTTTTTTTTTTACTAACTTTTGACCTTTTATTTTTATTTTCATTAAAACATAAAAAAACATAAAAAATACTTTTTCTTTTAATTAATTAGTAAATTAGGTTTAATATTTAATTAAATGCAAAAAGAGGACAAATTCAATTTATTTCTCAAAAAGGGTCAAAACCCTAAGGCCGTCCCGATTCAATTTCTTTTCGCGCATTATTATTTTTGATTATATTTTATGTATCTGCTTCGAGTATGTAATAGATAATTAGGACCTCCTTTATCGCTTTCTTTAATTTCTCGTATTTATTTTCCAAAGGGTTATGTTTTTGGCGATGTAAAACCCGACGCCTTGTAATAGCGTAGATTCAATTTTCCGCAATTTACTTTCCGCACAATTATTAAACTGTTAATTATGCATGCAAGACTTATCTGAAAAGTAAAAACAATCCGTAGCTCACAAATAACATGTACAAGATAATCTTAACTGAATTTGACACACGTGCACATGCCACTCCTAGGGTACGCCTCACTTGGTTTCCTCGAGGTGGTCGTCAAGTATAGGGTGTTTTAGAGGTCGCCCTCCTGTCTAAAGATCCAGTTGCCTCGAAACGGTTGCCTCGGATGAAAAGGATCTAGGACATTAGGGTTACCGCTAAGGCGTCCTACTATTGCTTTGGTGACCACATGTCCCATATAATCGAATTGACCCGAATAACTCCAACGACGGTGCTACCTACTTCTCAATAGTGGGATAGTACTGTCTAAAGGACTCTTATACAGCTTAATTCCTTAGAGTAGGTAGATTTCTCCTGGGTACTTGCTCTTTCAAAAAAACAAAAACATCTTTTCGCACTCACACTTTCAAAAAGTTTTCAAACAAATACTTCATACACTCTTGAGGACTGATACAAGAGTTACCTAGAAGTTTTTCAAACTAAACTTTTTTCAAAATCCACAAACACTTGAAAAGCAAACATTTTTGAAAACATAGTGAGTAAGTACCTAAGAGACCATGGATAACCATGGATAGGAAGGGTGCTAACACCTATCCTTTCTATAATCTACCTCCCGAACCGAGAAACATTCTCGAAAAGGAATTTTGCTGTGCTTTTGTCCTTTCCTTGTTGGAGAACATAAAAGACGGTGGCGACTCTTGCTTACCGCGACATTTCGCGAACCAGCTTTAAAACGGTCAGTTCTATTTCCACCGATCACAGAACTGGCGACTCTGCTGGGGAATATTTAATAAGTGAGGTGTACCTTAGGATTAGACCACTCTTATGTTTTCAATTGTATGTCTTGATTGCTTTAAATATTGTGGGCCTGTTTTGGAGTTTCATAGATCCTAACCCGGATCTGGGGGATACCCTTTTAGAAGTAGCAACAAACTGTGAGGGAATTGTGCGGGGTATACCGACATGGTTGAAGCAATTGCTACGTTGATGTGGCACTTTGGTGAGTACCGGTAACCCTTGAGTCAAGTCAAGGAGAGTACGGGGCCGCCGCATGGTGTCGTGAAGCATCAACTGACCTTAGAACCTTACTTGACCATCCTGGCCTCTTTAGGGGTAGTGAGATGACCGACTTTGGTGCAGTCCGAAGTTGGTAGATACTCGATACTACACTCATTGAGGGTTATTTTCTTGGAATATTTTGATCGCCAGTTCAGTGGCTAAATCAAAACAATGAACATAGAAAACAACCCCATGATATTAAGCTCCTTAGAACCCGGTTACATTTGATAGGACAGGTTTTGAGCCCACCAACTTCAAGAGGGTAGTACCTAGACCTCATGCTGGCCTAAACTCTAAGGGTTTTCTGGTGACTTGTGTGCCTTAAAACTTGAACTACTTGCACATTCTTATCTGACACGGGAGTTTCTTGCAGGTTTTGTTTACAGTCCTTGATCGGGACTTATAACAGGGTTGACTTACATCACTCCACGCATAGCATAACATCATACCATAATAACATTGCATACATCCTGCATAAGGACTAACCCATTTCAAGGATCTCAAGGGTCTGTGATGTAGGTCATGATGAATCAAAATGTCTAGCAAGGGGCAAAGGGGATTTATTTTCCTCTAGCCAGGTTGATGACTTGAGTCAGGGGCTATGACCCACTCGATATGGTGAGCCTTGACTCTTGAAGAAGGACTCTCAACAACATGAAGTTCCTTCAATCAAGCTACCGGATTCAAATTCTAACAATTTTCTCGTCTACCCCTCGAGATCCTTGAAAACATTGCATGCATATCATACATATCATTGCATTATAGGTACCATTACAGGTCACTTATCTTCTTCGCTGTTTATTTCAGCAATCATCATGTCTACCGAACCTTCCACTGAACAAGTTATCAAGGCCCTCCAGGCCCAGAATGCCCAGTTCCTGGAGTTGGTTATGAGCCTAGCCCAAGGTCAACAGGATCTGAAGACTCTGATTCTGAAAGAGAGGAAGAAGAAGAAGAGGACGGTTTTGTTCAACACTAGACGCAGATCTGGGAATGGATTACCGAATGAGGCTGAGTTGACTACCTCATTTGTGGGCAAAGACAGTCCCCAAGAGAGAAGGGTTCCTAGTCCCGTGGTCTCCGATAATGAAACGGATTTTAATGATGAACAGTACCCTCCTGCGGAGGACAGGTACAAACAGCTGGAAGACCGCTTAAGTGCTATGGAGATTCAACATGTGCCCGGTCTGGACTTCGAAGATCTAGGTCTATCCTCTGGGGTGGTGATCCCACACAAGTTCAAGGCACCTGCCTTTGCAAAGTACGACGGAGCTTCCTGTCCTAAGTTGCACCTCCGTTCATACGTAAGGAAGATCCAGCCCTACACGGCTGACAAGAATTTGTGGATTCACTTCTTTCAGGATAGTCTGTCAGGGACTTAACTCGAGTGGTTCTATCAGCTGGATGGAGCCAGTATCCGCAACTGGGAGGACCTTGCTGCTGCCTTTTACAAGCAATACCAGTATAATTCCGACCTTGCTCCTACGCGTACCCAACTCCAGGGTATGTCGCTAGGGATGGGTGAAGGATTCAAATAATATGCTAAAAAGTGGAGAGACCTTGCTGGAAGAGTGCAGCCACCTCTAATTGACCGTGAGCTCGTTGATATGTTCCTGGGGACCCTGTCTGGTCCGTTCTTCAACCATCTGATTGGGAATTCTTCTGCTGGGTTTACAGATCTGATCTTGACTGGTGAGAGGATAGAAGCTGGTATCAAGTCTGGGAAGATACAGAAGGGTGACTCCTCGAACACTGAGAAGAAACCATTCAAGAAAGAATCTAGTGTTGTCTATGGGTCAAGAGGGCCAAACAAATCTGAACACCGCCAAGCTGTCAACGCGGTGGTTATTTCAAAGCCTGCTGGTGCTCCTCAGCGTCACAATCAACAAAGGGAAGAGAGACCTAGAAGGCAATTCACTCCCCTCAGCATGACCTTGTCTCAGATATTGCCACAGTTGTTGGAGACCAATCTGGTAGCTCTAAGGGACCCTCCTAAGAATCCCAACAAGACGCCTTCAAGGTATAACCCCAACGCCCGCTGCGCTTATCATTCTGACATCCCGGGGCATGCTACAGATGATTGTTGGACTTTGAGGAACAAGGTTCAGGACCTAATCAATGCAAAGGAGGTCGAGTTCGAAGCGCCCGAGACTCCCAATGTGATCACTGCTCCCTTGCCAAAACATGGCTAGGATTGAAAAAACTTTTGTTCATTCGAATGTTCAAGTTGTATTTTTCTTTGATTGTTCAAACATTTTATTCATGTCAAACGTTGTTATTTCATTAATGCAATGCACGTGTCTGTTTTGAAGTAATTGTGTTTACTATGCTTAAAATTGCTTTTATTTTTGATGTTCAACTCTCGATTGAAAATTCTAAGCCTCTTGAGGGAGGATGACGAAAACGATACCACGATCTTTACAGTATGCTTTTGGACAAACCCCGCTGATGAGGTACAGGCATTGTTTCAATTCCTAAGCAGTGGAGTTATAAGGAAGATAATCCCTCGTCAACCCCTTTGAGCCAAAGAAGTAGGAGTTTTTCTTTTCGAAAATTAAAACCCCTAATCATAACCTGGGGCAGGGTAGTTCTCTCAGTTGAGCCAAGTGCACAATGAATGGTATCAAAGGAGTCCTTCCAAAACAAAAGACAGTGATGGTTCCGAATAATCATAAAGACAGTCGGTCATTATCTCTCAAAATAAAAGCCCATTAAGTCAAAACCTATGAAGGAGACTTACAAAACCGGGGCATCCTGCTGACTGTAATTACAAAAGAAACAGTTCAGGAAAAAAACAGGGATAACAAAATCAAAAAGAAAGAGGTCCTACAAACCCTCAACAAAAAAGAAATGACTGTCTGGTCAAAATAAAATCGTCAATATCTGAACCATCACTGGAATATCAGAGCAAAGACTCAAACAAGGTCTAACGCACGATTAACTAAGTTTAGGTTTGAAGAACATCGTGAAGAACGGGTGGGTACAAATAAAATTTGAGCCTTTATCCTTTGTTTCTTAAACCGTGAACCAGGCCACGCTATAACCCTTAAAAGTCCTAGCTGAAGCATGGGTTAGTTCGAAAGCATACTGTCGCAAAAGGTATCCTGACTCCTGTAGGGCTCGCTGTAAAATCCTGAGTTGACATCACATTTTATAAAAAAATCACTTGTCTTACTGAAATGCATTTTCAAAAAACTTCAAGACAGACATAAGCTTTGCATTCTTAAAATAACTTTGTTTGCATATGACTATTTGTTCGAACAGCAGAGAAATTCGCACGAAGAATATCTAGTGAACAAAAGCCTTCTCAATAAAGAGAATCACCTCAAATGGGAAAAATACTTCCAACCAAGGGGCAGGCATGATCATTGTCCATCATCTGGGGTAGCCAAGTCAAGATCCAAGGAATCTCTCAAATAGCCAGGGGAAAACCTCCGCCTGAGTCACCTGGGGAATTGGACATGAATTCCAGCAACGGATCTAGCATGGTCAGACATCTTCTGGTAGTCTGGCGACACAAACTGACAGGGGCACCTCCCTACATCCTGAGAGCGTGGACATAGTCGAAAAATACTACGCATAATCAAAGACCCGCTAGGTTGACATACCTAGGCAAAAGTAAGGGCTTCCCGGCGAACCAAAAGGGTTCGGGCAAAAATAAGGGATGAAAATGAAAATTTTGTACACCCGGCAAGTCGAAAACCTGAAAAGGCGGCTTGGGCAAAAAAGGGTATACCGGTGTACTGAAAACCCGAAAGGGTGGTCCAGGCAAAAATTAGGGATCAAAGTGTACGACTAGGTCCCGTCATCTCATCACTTGCCTACCAGAAGAAGATTTGTCATTCCAATCGGCAGGTATCAAGCACCTCCACAGGTACCTTCTCCCGCAGAAACTGGGGCAATAAGAATTGTCTAAGCGATCTAGTTGCTCTGTCCACCAAGGTACCAAGGTAAGTTCAGCTGAAGAACATGACCAAGATACCTTCACTCCCCGGAAAGTAAGACAAGATTCAGCAATACTCTCCCCCAAGCAGAGTTGGTCTCCCATCATCCCTAGAAAGGCACAGTATCCCTAGCAAGTCAGCGACCCTCTCCCCAAGCAGAGTTAGGCTACTGTCAGCCCCAAAGAGGTCGGGCATCCCCAGAAGATCTCAATATTCTCCAGCAGAGTATACAGATGTTCCTCAACAAGCATCCTCGGCAGTCTTAATATAAGATTGTTCCCCGGCGGAATAACAGACACCCCAGTGGAGCCATTCCCCAGTGCAGTCCAAAAAGTTTCCCCAGGAGAGTTGATTCATCCTCCCCAGTAGATTCTGGAAGCTTATCCCTAGTAGATTCTGGAAGCTTGTCCCCTGCAGAGTACAAAAATCTCTCCACAGCCATGTTCAGAAGATTATCCCCACCAGAGTCTAACTGGGTTATCCTCAACAAATTACAACGGAAAGATCGTCCTCGGCGAAGTTCTTCCTATTTCCAGCGAAGTTATCATCAAAATCTCAGCGAAGTATCTCTCCCCACAGAGCAATTCCCCGCAGAGTAATCTCTTCGCCAGGTTTATCCCCCAACGGAGTCATCTTCTCCTACCGGTTTATTCTTGCAGTCATCTTTGTTCATCATCCCCAGCGGAGACGAAGAACTCTACTCTTCAACATCAGCCCAGGATTTAACTTCCCGACGTTCATCAAGGATTTATTTTCCCAGACGAAAACACATTCACAAACATCACATTTTCATACATTATGATACGTGCGTATACGCATCATATCATACAACCTCATTTATTTTTGAGAACATCATGCATTTCATACATCATGACATTGCATACAACTAATGTTTTGCCTTTTCAGGAAAAGGTCAATCAAAAGATATTACCATCAACCTTTTGAAGTTCCAGATTCGATACCTGTATCTAGCTAGGGCATATCTGTGGACGATTGATTGTAGATCTATACCTGAAACCAGACAGGAAGGTTATCTACATTAAAGAGATTGAAGAAACAGCTTAGAGATGCTCCAGACCCGAACGCTATTCTATTGCTCATTCAGATTCCAACTTCCAGAAATAGCTGGGAGATGCTCCGGACACGGATGCTATTCTATTGCTTATTCGAATTTTCTTCTAGAGATAGTTCAGATATGCTCCAGACACGGATGTCATCCTGATACTTATTCTAGATTCCCTTTTAGAGATAGCTTGGAGATGCTCCGGACACGGATGCTATTCCATCGCTTATTCAGATTTCCCTTCAGTGACAGCGTAGAAATGCTCCGAATACGGATGTTATTCTATCGCTTATTCATATTTCCTTGTAGAGATAGTTCAGATGCGACCCAGGCATGGCGATATTCTGATACTTATTCTAGATTTCCTTTCAGAGATAGCTTAGAGATGCTCCAGATGCGGATGTTATTCTATTGCTTATTTAGATTTCCTTTCAGAGACAGCTTGGAGATGCTCCGGACACGGATGCTATTCCATCGCTTATTCAGATTTCCTTTCGGAGATAGCTTAGAGATGCTCCCGACGCGGATGATATTCTATCGCTTATTCAGATTTCCTTTCAGAGATGGCCTAGAGATGCTTCGGACACGGATGTTATTCTATTTGCTTATTCAGATGTTCTTTCAGAAACAGCTTAGAGATGCTCCGGATGCGGATGTTATTCTATTGCTTATTCAAATTTCCTTCTAGAGATGGTTCAGATGTGACCCAGATTTGGCGACATTCCGATACCTATTCCACACTGCTTCTAGAGATAGTTCAGATGTGACCCAGGCATGGCGACGTTCTGATACTTATTCCAGATTTCCTTTCAGAAATAGCTTAGAGATGCTCCCGACGCGGATGATATTCTATTGCTTATTCATATTTCCTTTCAGAAACAGCTAAGAGATGCTCCAGATGTGGATGTTATTCTATTGCTTATTCAGATTCAAACTTCTAGGGACAGCTAAGAGATGCTCCAGGCCCGGATGCTATTCTATTGCTTAGTTCAGATTCCTTCTAGAGATGGTTCAGATGCGACCCAGATATGGCTACATTCTGATACTTATTCCAGGTTCATTCAAGAGACAGTCCAGATACGATCCAGATTCGGATGTCATTCTGTCACTCATTCAGATGCAGTACGGATATACCCCAGACACGGCGGTCATTCTACTACTCATTTAGACTTCAGCAATCGGACACAGACTAGATATGCTCCAGATGTGGAGGCCATTCTATTTCTCATTCAGATTCGACTATCAACTTCGAGTTCAGATACATTCCAGACACGGAAGCCATTCTGTCACTTATCTAGATCCCAGTTATAGCACAGAGACAATCCAGATTCGGATGTCATCCTGCTACTCATACAGATCTTAAGTTCAAATACAGTTCAGATACGATCCAGATTCAGATATCATTCTGTCACTCCTTCAAATACGTTTCAGATACGCTCTAGGTGCAGACGCAATTCTGACAATCACCCGTTAACAAAGACAAAACTACCTTCCAACAATCTCCAGATGGCATCTATAAGCCCATCCTCCTATCCATCATATCTCCAAATGGAATCTGTAAGCCCATTCCCTACATCACACTACTGATACTTCCACTATGCGAGTGCAAATTTCTGGGCACTCTAGTGTTCAATCATCTTCCACCTTCGGATCACGAAAGGCACGCAAGCCAATCTACATCCTCAGGTCTAAGAAGATTGAACAGGGGCAATTGTTGTACCCCAAAATTTTCCCTCCCATATTCTTCAAGATTTGTCAAGAATCATCCTCAAATGGCTCAAGATTTCTCAAGGGGTTGCACAGTTCAAATGCCTCCTAGGCCAGCTGAAATTAGGGTTTTGGTTCCCTCAAGGAATTTGAGGTTTTCAATGGTTCAATCAAGTCTCATAGGCGTATACATATTCTCAAGCACCTACATGTCAAGTCTCAAGGCTCACAACAGCAAATTGCACAGTCAAAAGCCCTATTTGGTTCACAATTACCTGCAGGGGTAAAATGGTCATTTCAGTCAAAAGTCAGAATTTTTGGTCAACATATTATTTTGAGCTCACAATCATCATTTGATCAAGCCTTGATCATGATTCCACAAGCATGACTTAAAAATCATCAAGGATGCAAAAGTTACTATTTTTGGACAGCAGAAAAGTCAACTGTATCTTGACCAAGGCATAACTTTTTCATGGTTCATCAGAAAAATCCCATCCAATGCTCATTTTGAAGGGGATGACATTTCCTACAACTCATCTTCACATTCCAATCCAAGAAATGCTCTCACAAAAAGGAAAATATCAAGATATGGTTTTGCAATCTTTTCATGAAGCAAGTATAACCAATATGAGCTGGCAAATTCGTGTGCACATCAAGGGGACAAGAATATCCAAAATTGGAAAGTTTTCTCAATCAAAAAGATGCAAAAAGATGTGATTGGAAATCAAATATACAAACCATAATTCCATGGATTTTTGGCCCAAACTTTGACCTAATTCTATTCCATTATATGCACACAACCTAACCCTAATGAAGAACACGTGAAAACTCTGCAAGAAAGCCATATGCAACATTGAAAAATATCAAAGAAACTTGAAAACTGAATTCTACTTTCCATGCCAATTTAAAGCCTTTTATTGTTTCCAATACATTGCTGGAGGTGTAAGGAACATATTGCAATCAAAACTAAGCCTTAAAGCTCCAGAAACACGCAAGAACAGTTTCACGGTTTGACCATTTTTTTCAGAAACGCATCTCATTATTCATGTATATTTAACATCTTTTGTGGATTGTTTTGTGTTGATAGGACTCATACAAAGCTATTGATGTGGTTTAATTGCATTGAAACCCCCTGAAACAGAAATTACCATTGATGAATTCTAGGGTTTCCAAGCGTCCAGGTTAGGGCTTTTCAGTATAGGAAAAATCAAGCCTCATGATGCCTATGGTTGTAATCGTTGCAACCAGACGAAGCTAAAACCATATTCGCAAAATATTTATCTTGCTCACACGCCTGTTCGCTATTTCTCCTCGTGCTATTTTGTGGGGGTTAAAAACCCCCGCTATTTGATTTGTTTTGCAGGTATTCAGTGAAGACGATGATGAGGTGTCAGCGCATGGGTGGCCTATTCAAAGAAGCGCGCGCTTTTGTTTATTTACAGCATAAGTATTAATTATCCCATATAATATTTGTCCATTATTATACTAATAAAGGCGTGCAGTTGGCTCAGTGGTTGTTGCGTTGTCCAAGGATCATTGGGACTTGGGTTCGATTCCCAGGTCCCCCCAAATATTGTTTCTATTTTTTCTTAACATGGTTATATGCAGGCTCTTCCATGTGTTCCACCATAAACCTCACAAATCAGCGTGCCATGTGTCCTCATGCACCAATCCAATGATCAAAAGGTGAGGAGCACCATGCTCCCAGTTAACAAGCGCCATGGAGGATTAGCAAAGTCAACGCAGGCTTGAGTTAATGGGCCAGAATTGCCAAATTCCCCTCCTATGGGCCCAACACCCCCCTGGTTAAATATTTTTTCTTTTATTTTTCTTTTACTAATTTCTAACTATTATTATTATTATTATTTATTTAACCAACATAATTAATATTATTTTTCATAACAAATTCAGACAATTAAAAAAATGTAAATATTTTTATTAATTATTATCATTAGTCTTATTTATTAATTTTAATTATTTTGTAAATAAAATGCTAACAAACCAATTTAGTTTAAATTAGCTTTAATTTTGATTCTTTTCATAATAAATAAAATAAATTAGACTTAGGTTTTTTTTTTACTAACTTTTGACCTTTTATTTTTATTTTCATTAAAACATAAAAAAACATAAAAAATACTTTTTCTTTTAATTAATTAGTAAATTAGGTTTAATATTTAATTAAATGCAAAAAGAGGACAAATTCAATTTATTTCTCAAAAAGGGTCAAAACCCTAAGGCCGTCCTGATTCAATTTCTTTTCGCGCATTATTATTTTTTATTATATTTTATGTATCTGCTCCGAGTATGTAATAGATAATTAGGACCTCCTTTATCGCTTTCTTTAATTTCTCGTATTTATTTTCCAAAGGGTTATGTTTTTGGCGATATAAAACCTGACGCCTTGTAATAGCGTAGATTCAATTTTCCGCAATTTACTTTCCGCACAATTATTAAACTGTTAATTATGCATGCAAGACTTGTCTGAAAAGTAAAAACAATCTGTAGCTCACAAATAACATGTACAAGATAATCTTAACTGAATTTGACACACGTGCACATGCCACTCCTAGGGTACGCCTCACTTGGTTGCCTCGAGGTGGTCGTCAAGTATAGGGTGTTTTAGAGGTCGCCCTCCTGTCTAAAGATCCAGTTGCCTCGAAACGGTTGCCTCGGATAAAAAGGATCTAGGACATTAGGGTTACCGCTAAGGCGTCCTACTATTGCTTTGGTGACCACATGTCCCATATAATCGAATTGACCTGAATAACTCCAACGACGGTGCTACCTACTTCTCAATAGTGGGATAGTACTGTCTAAAGGACTCTTACACAGCTTAATTCCTTAGAGTAGGTAGATTTCTCCTGGGTACTTGCTCTTTCAAAAAAACAAAAACATTTTTTTGCACTCACACTTTCAAAAAGTTTTCAAACAAATACTTCATACACTCTTGAGGACTGATACAAGAGTTACCTAGAAGTTTTTCAAACTAAACTTTTTTCAAAACCCACAAACACTTGAAAAGCAAACATTTTTGAAAACATAGTGAGCAAGTACCTAAGAGCCCATGGATAACCATGGATAGAAAGGGTGCTAACACCTTCCCTTTCTATAATCTACCTCCCGAACCGAGAAACATTCTCGAAAAGGAATTTTGCTGTGCTTTTGTCCTTTCCTTGTTGGAGAACATAAAAGACGGTGGCGACTCTTGCTTACCGCGACATTTCGCGAACCAGCTTTAAAACGGTCAGTTCTATTTCCACCGATCACACTACGCTATTACAATGCTTCGAGGAAAGGGGTACAAAACCACAAAATTTGGGGAAAGAAATAAAGAGATAAAAAACCTAATTAAATATTACAACCTTTAGCAGATACATTATTGTAAAAAATCTAATGCGAAAGTAAAAGAACGCGCGAAGATTGTAACAGTAAAGAGGAATGGAGTAATTTTTTTTGTGATCGTTTTTTTAATGAAAAATTGATGACTTAACTTAACCTAATTGATTTTAATAGATTAAGAAATAAAATTTTTATTAGTAAAATTAAAAAAATATTAAAACAACCTAACTATTTTTATAAAAAGAAAATAAGAAATTAATTTACTTAAAAAAATTAACCAATTTAAATTAAACAAAATTAATTTGGTTAATTTTAAAAAATACTAATTCTAAATTGATTAGAAAAAAAGTTAATTATGTCAAGTAATTAAAAAAAGAAAGTAATGGGCCTGTAAGAAAAACAGATCTGCGGGGTGCTAAAAAAGAATTCATCAGGCCCATCAACATAAGCCCAATATGTGTGAGATCCAGTTTGGCTGGTCAACGAGAGTGCACCATGGGCATGGAGATATGAAATTCCAGATCTGAGATTGTGAACATCTGATGGTGATGAGGTGAGGGTGCACGATGAGCGTGTTGAGGATTTCTAGCATAGAATCTGTAAACAAGAACAAATATATGAAAAAAATTAAAATACCAGGGGCAGGGATCAAACCCGTACCCTGGTATACTAACTCCTTAACAATGCTCACTTCTACTGTTGGGGAGGTATTTACATCTGTTAACGTAAATCAAACCATAAAAATAAATATGAAGTGTGATTCTATTGGCCAGAGAGCACCGGATCCCTAGCTTCGGTCGTCTTCTCCAATGACCTGTACAATCCAAAACTTGCAAAATCAGAGAGTTAGTGATCCAAAACGCCCTAGTCCTCCTAATTCGACCATCATGAATCCAAATATGGCCTTAGTTTTGGCTATAAATCCTTGGATCATGAGTTTCGAACCAAGTAAAGACCGATCGGAGAAAATATGTTATCTCATGGTTCTGACTGCATGGGATCATGATAATGATCCATACCTGTTCAAATGTGACTCAGAAACCTATTAGTAGCATTAGTGCAGTTTAAAACAAAACAAAATTAAAGATACAAATTTACAAAAAATGTTAAATCGGTTATGCCATGCTATACAGTTTCACATGCTTAGGATCATGGTAACTGGTCCAAACTTACTCTTTAACGTTCCTGGAAATGAATGGGATCGAAGTTTTGGAATGAGAGGGCTGGAAACTAAAGTACAAATCTTGCACTTTTCTTTGTATTATTGTGAGTTCTTTAAGGGATTTTCAGGAAGTATCTTTGTGTCCTTGCATCTGATGTTTGTTGTGCTTTTATAGAGGAAGGAATAGATCAACAAACGTGGCACAATAACATGCAATTATGGCCAACATTAAACAAGAATAAAACATGTTTTTAAAGCTTCCATTTTTGGAGATTCTTGAAATATTTGAGCTTACACGGTTTAGGCATGTTGTCATGAGCTGTCTTGGGCTTCCAACTAATCCAAAAACTATCCATGCGCCTTGATCCAATTGTCTTGCATTTTATTTAATTTATTTTGTATTTAATTGGATAAAAACAAAATAAATATAAATAAAAAAAATTTAAGGCAAGAATGAGTTTAGGAGTATTCTATAAGCTCATGGGCATGTTTGAAACCTAAAAATTTAGGCTCACTAGTTCAAAATTTCATGTTTGCTCACTTTTCTCTTCACGTATTTTCTCAAAATTTCCCAACTTGCACTAGTCAAAACTATCTCAATTTTCATATTTTTAAGGTGATCTTGGACTTTTTGGAAATATCAATATGTCCTTTTCAATTTCTCTTTTGATTATTTTTGAATTTGGAGACTTTATCTTGAAGTAAGTTGCCTTGACAAAAAGTGTCTTTTTGTTGACTTTTGAAATGACCTGTAATGTATTGACTCATATCTCTCAAATGAAGCATTTTTGGACTTGATCATAGAGATATAAAGTTGTAGAGAATTGAATTTCCTTCAAAATGGGATTTGGTTGGGGAAACATTGATGAAGCTTGTGAAAGTTATGCCTAGTCAAAGTTCAGTTGACTTCTCTTAAGGAAACCCTAATTTGACAAATTTTGACTTTTGATGATTTGGGGGCTTTCCTTAAGGAATCATGATAAAACTTTGATCAAATGATGAATATCACTTCAAAAATTTTATGTTGACCAAAAATCTTGAAGTTTGACTGTATGTTGACCATAGTTGACTTTTTACACTATATAGTTGATTTTCCATCATCTGAGCAAACGTGTGGTGCAAGGCTTGAAACTTGACATGAGCATTCTTAGGGACATATGAAGAGTCATGAAAACCATTTGAGGCATTAAAAGTCAAATTTACTTTGATAAAATAAAAACCCTAGTTGTAGGCTAATTTCTTAAGAGAAGACTTGTCTGGTCAATTCCTTGAGTAATCTTGAGCAATTGAGAACCTCATGAGAAAGTCTGGAAGAAAAATGGGAGGAAACATTTTGGGGTACAACACCAGAGTTAGAATATTACACAACAGCTAAACACTAGAATGAAACTATTAGAGTAAATAATTATTTTTTATAATACCATGTAAAGTTATCATCAAAATCTTAAGGCCATATGTAGAAACACTTCTTGTTCTTACAATATAGCTAACTCTTCGATTGATATTTGTCATCGAGCTATGCATCTTTTGGTAGGTAGGAAAGAAGCTCAACATATTAGAAGCAATAATATCATCCTAAATAGTAGGACTCCTATCTTTAAGTGGGTTAAACTCTTGGCAAGGCGTCTTAAATGCAACATCGATGTTTCCTTTTCCCAAAATAAGGTAGGCGTGTGTGCTTGTGTAATACGGTGGCAGAACTAATTGTTTTTAGCTACTACTGGTTTTGAGTTTTTTGTTTGCAAATGTACGGTAAGCAAGAGTCACCACCATCTTTTATTTTATCCAACAAAGGAAAATGGAAAAAGAACAGAAAAAACCTTTTTCGAGATGTTTTTGAGTACGGGGGGGTAGATTATAAAAAAGGAAGGTGTTAGCACCCTTTCTATCCATGGTTTTCCTTGGGCTCTTAGGTAATTGCTCATTTTGAAATTGCTTTTGTGTGTGTTTTGAAAAGCTTTGAAAATGCCTTAGTGCGGCGTTTCACTCTATGGTAATCCTTGCATCAGTCCTCAAGAGTGTGGTAAAGCGTTTTTGAAAACTTTGTTCGAAAAGTGTAAGTGTAAAAAAATTGGTTGTTTTGAGCAAGTACTTAAGAGTTTCTACCTACTCGAAAAAGACTGTTCATTTCCTTATTTCCTTTAGATAGTGGTATCCTACTATTAAGGAGTAGGTAGCTCCATCGTTGGAGTTTGAGGGACAATTGAAAGGGACGATTACGGTCACTTAAGGCAATAGGGCAAGATCTCTTAGTAACTGTCATAAAGTTCTAAGATCGCATTTTGTTTTACCGAGGCAACCTTCGAAAGGGACTTGGGATCTCTGAATTAGAGGACAATCATTAAGAATTCTCATGTTCAAGAATAATGACCGTATTTCTGAGGCAACCGAAGTGGGAGATACCCTAGGGGTGAGCATGTGCAAGTGTTTGATTTCAACTTATTTAATCTTTGCATATTTAGGGTTTTCTACTATTTTAAATTATTGATCTTTTGCATATAATCCTACACATACATCTAATAGTTTATAATTGCATAAATTAAAAGCGGAAAAGAAAACCTAATTATTACAGGGCTTCAGGGGATGGGGATTACATAACCAAAAACTTTGGGGATTTGAACAGTAAAACAGGAAAGGACAGTAAATAAACTAATTAAAACTATTACAATCTCAAAGCAATTACAATAATTGGAATAATGGGAAACGAATACGCGGGACAAGAATTAAATGCGGGGAATAAAATTGGAATTCTAAAACAAATCTAATTAGTGAAAGAAAGTATTTTGTTATCTTATTTGAGAAAAAGTGATTAAATTATGATTTAACCTAATTTCTAATTAATTTTAATTGTGAAAAAGAAATTAAATTTCCCTAATTAAATTATCCAAATTAATTAATGAAATTGAATATTTTATGAAAAAAAACCTAATTCTAATGTTTTTGTATTTTTTTGTGATTTTTATTAAAAAAGCAATGATTTTTAAATGCTAAACAAAACAAATAAAATGAAAATAAAATAAAAAAAAAAGCAAGAAGAAAATAGGGGCCTGGTTAGAGAAGTAGTTTTGGGGGTGCAGCGCCTGGAAATATTGGGCCCACAATGCATAAGTCCAGCACACTGAGTGATCCAGTGGGATCTCAACTGGGAAGGTCCACCATGGGGATTGGTTGATTAGGCGCTGGATCCGATCTTGGGAAGATCCAATGGTTAGATCTTGAGAACGCAAGGTATACGCGCTGGATGTCACACACTGGAACCTGCAAGCAATATTGGGAAAATGCAAAATTGCTGGTTTCTGGGATCGAACCCAGGTCTTTGGTTTCACATGCTTGCTCCTTTGCCATCTGCGCTGTTAACTCATTCATGTATATAATAAAAAGATTATAATATAATGAAGAAGAAAAAACAATCCAAATGTCAAACATTCAAAATGCACCCAATCAGCTTTGACATGGACCAAAGATGTGATGACAAACAGGCCAACGGAATTCAAACCAGTCAACGGTGCCGGAGCTCAGCTCCGGTCACCTTCTCCGGTAGCCTCAAAATGCCAAAAGCTGCCAAACACGATGGATCAAAGTGCAAATGATACCCTGCCCCCTATTTCGAGGGTTGTGATCACGATGGTGGCCTCCATTTGACCAAAAAATGCATGTAAACACAGATACGAGAAACAAAAACCTTCATGCCCTAACAATGGCACCTTGTTGTTTCTGCGTGCATGCTTGTAGCTAATGATTCAAAACACCTTAGAATGACATTATGAACATATGCTAATGCAAAGATTCGATTTATGTCACCTGAATCACAAGTTTGAGTTTGAGAATTTTACCAAATCGTATGGATCGGGCTAGGGTGATTCTGGGTGTTTTAACCTTCAAAGATGGATTAGATGATATGCTGGGAATCCCATAAGGATGATAGAATGCTTGGCTTTGACTGAAACTTGCCGGATCGCGGGTTACAAGATTGCACCTCTCTTGAATTTTTTGAAAACATGGGCTGGCTCCTTGAGGCAGGTTGCGCGTTACTGTCTATGCTTAGGGTTGAGATGCCTTTAGCATATATAGTGAATCAAAATTAGGGTAACATGGTTGGAAAGAAATCAAGGAATGATTATGCTATTCAAATTTGATTCAAATCTTTCTAAAATTGGAGATTTGTTCCTCTCATGGCTTGGCACGGTTTTGCTTGATGTTATACAGCATATTTGGATTGTAATTTAATGCAAAATCAAATCAAAATAACCTTTCATTATTTTGTATCATTTATTTGATTTTATTTTATTTTTTAAATGATAAAAATAAAAATAAAATAAATAAATAAATCCAATAATGCATGGAAAGGTGTATGGGTCGTGGACCATGTTATGAGTGTGTTGCAAGCATAAAAAGGTAGGCCCATTTGAAGAAAATGCATTTTTGGGCATGGTTGACTTTGTGCAAATTTCCAAAAATGACCAACTTTGACAATGTATATCTCTCTGAATTTTTACGCTACCCGTTCTTGGACTTTTTAGAAAGCTTATGATGTCCCTTAAGCAACCTCTTTGGTTTCATCTCAATTGGATCTTCCATGTTTATGTAAGAAGCTTTGACCCAAAAGGTGTTTTTGTTGACTTTTGAAAAGGACCTATAATGTCTGCTTTTATATCTTTTCATGAGTGCATTTATTGAACTTGAGGGCTGAAGATGAATTGTAGGGAATTAGATTCTCTTCAAAATGAGCCTTGGGTGAGAAATTTCTAATAAAGTATGAGAAAGTTATGTTTGGTCAAAGTTTGGTTGACTTTTCCTGTAGAAACCCTAATTTAGCAACTTTTGACTTTTGATGAATTAGGAGCATTTCTTGAGGAACCATGATCAACCCCTGATCAAATTATGGATATCATTTCAAAATGTTGATGTTGACCAAAAATCTTGAAGTTTGGCTGTATGTGGGCCACATTTGACTTTTGACCTAGTACAATTGATTTTCAGGAATTTGAGTAGTTTGACTGAACAAACTTCTTGTGCAAGGCATGAAACTTGACATGGATAGTCTTGAGAACATACTAGGACTATGGAAAAGATTTGATACCTTTGGAGCTCACCCATCTTGATGAAAACGGAAACCCTAATTAGGGGTTCATTGCTTTAGGAGATAATTTGTCTGATCAATTCTTGGGCATCCCTGGGCAAGTTAAGGACCTCAATGAGCATGTGTTGAGTAGAATGAGAGGGAAAATTTTGGGGTAGAACAGCTGCCCCTTTTAAATCTTCTTAAACCTGAGGATGTAGATTGGCTGGTCTGTCTTTCGTGATCTGAAGGTGGAAGATGATTGAACACTAGAGTGCCCAGAAATTTGCACTCATCTGGAATGATATTTGACTGTGTAGGTAATATCGGGAATGAGCTTATAGATTCCATTTGGAGAAGATGATAGAAGACCGTCGGAGATGGGCTTAAAGATGCCATCCAGAACAATGACGGAGAGTCGTCGGAGATGGGCTTAAAGATGCCATCAAGAAGATATTGATTTCCCGAGATATTCCTTTGTGGGGATTCCTGTTCCTATTGTTTAGGAGGATTCCGCTGAGGAATGTTGGTATATGTCTTGGGAAAATAGAGTTTCAAGAGCTTCAGTTATTCGTTACTCTACTAGGGATTCATCTCTTGATTAAGGAGACGGAAGTGAACTGCTATCTGGTCAGGATCCAGGCTTTGCAGTGACTTCCTAAGGATGATAAGATTGACTGTTATATGGTCGTATTCCAGGCTTCATAGCGACTTACTGGGGAAGTGAGATTAAACTGTTATCTGGTCATACTCCAGGCTTCATATTGTCTTGCATTGTTGATTAACTATTATTCGGTCAATTTTCGGGCTTCATAGCTTCTTTAACTGGAATAGAAACCTTAGTATCGATTTGACTAATCCAGAGAAAATCTTCAGTTAACTTTAACTGGCATAGTAATCAGGAGAATCTTAGTAGCGATTCAATTGACCCAAACGAAAGTCTTGGAATCTTTTCCACCGGCATAGTAAGCAGAGAGATCTTGGGTAGCTTTGACTGACATTGTAATCAGGAGAATCTTAGTAGTGATTCAACTGATCCAAATGAAAGTCTTGGAATCTATTCCAACGGCATAGTGGGCAGAGAGATATTGGGTAACTTTGACTGGCTTAGTAATCAAGAGAATCTTAGTGGCGATTCAACTGACCCAGACGAAAGTCTTGGAATCTCTTCCACCGACATAGTGAGCGGAGAGATCTTGGGTAACTTTTACTGACATAGTAATCAGGAGAATCTTAGTGGCGGTTCAACTGGCCCAGACGAAAGTATTGAAATCTCTTCCACCGGCATAGTGAGCAGAGAGATCTTGGGTAACTTTGACTAGCATAGTAATCAGGAGAATCTTAGTAGCGATTCAACTGACCCAGATGAAAGTCTTGGATTATCTTCAACTGGAATAGAAACCTTAGCATCAATTTGAATAAACCAGAGAAAACCTTGGATTAACTTTGACTGGCATAGTAATCAAGAGAATCTTAGTGGCGATTTAACTAACCCAGACGAAAGTCTTGGATTATCTTCAACTGGAATAGAAACATTAGCATCGGTTTGACTGAACAAGAGAAAACCTTGTGAGGACATATTTCTGAGAAAACCCTGAAATAGTCCTTTGTTATCCATGAAAGGAAAAGAGTTACTCGTATGCCATGTCATGATGTATGAAATGCATTGTGCAATGATGCTCTCAAAATAAATGAGATTATGCTGTTTACAATATGTATGTGCATCCCATGATGTATGAATATGGGACGCTATTGTGGTATTCCTTAGTCGGGGAAAATAAATCCCGGACTGCTACTGGAGAGTATTAGGAAGCTGAATTCTTCATTTCTGTTGGGGATGGTGAATGGAGATGATTATGCTGCGGATTTACTCTTTGTTCATGAATATTCTGTCGGGGAGAGACTCTGCTTGATAATAACTCTACGGGGAAATAGCTCTGTTTGCGAGAGGAGATGCTTTACTGGAATATTTTTCCGATTCGGAGAAATAAAATCCGTCAGGGGATGAGCTTCCGTAGCTAGAGAAATAAATTCTGTTGGGGATTGAGCTTTTTCATTCATAGAAATACACTCTACTCGGGAGAAAAATTTATGAACCGCCTGTGATTATAAAGTTCGGCTGGGGAAATAGACTTCGGCTCTTTGAAGGAACTTTGCTGGGGAAAGTAAATCTTGTTTGGGGAAGCCGATGTCAAAGCTTTGGTTGCCTCTACTCTGTGGGGAGTGTAGACGTCACGGGGTCGCATGTAATGGTGACCTTGTTTCAAAACTGTACATGCCCCTGTACTTGCTGGAAGGAGTAACTGTCAGGCTTGACATGGTTTTTTAGTTTTTTTTGCCCATGTTCCTTAAGATATAAGCAACTGTCTTTTTGTTTCTTATGCAAATATTTGTGAATAGAAATCATATTCAAATGCATATGTCAAGAATAAATCATTGGACGTTTTTTTAAAACAAAACAGAAAAAGAAAAACAAATGGTTTTGTAAAAATGAGTTGTATTAATTTCTGAAGTTGGCCTATAACAGACGTTTTTGTACAAGGAAGCTGACGCTCAAGTAAGAGAACGCCTTCGTGGAAATGAAAGCTATACAATATTGTGTACAAAGAGAATAAAACAGCTATGTGTAATAATCCCATTGAGTTTCAATTTGGCTATTGACGCTATGTCTTCGAGCATCTCATCACTTGTTGCTTATTCAAAGCTGACTGAATTGATTGGTGCCATTTTAAGCTTGATAGGTGATGCTGAAGTCTGGTCGCAAGGTGATCCAATGGAACTTAGTGATACGCTTTAAATACATAACTTTTTCCTTGACCGCCCTCTCGGGTTTTCAATCCACCGGGATACCCTTTTTTTTGCCCAAGCCGCCTTTTTAGGTTTTCGACTTGCCGGGTGTACATATTTTTTTGTTTTCATCCATAATTTTTGGCCAAATCCTTTTGGTTCACCGGGAAGCCCTTATTTTTGCCTAGGCCAGTCAACCTAGCGGGTCTTTAATCATGCGTAGTATCTTTTCACTATGTCTGCATTGACAGGGTGAGGAAGGTCGTCACCGTCCATGGTGGTCAGAATCATGGCTCCACCAGAAAAAATGTTTTTGATCTCAAATGGCCCTTCGTATGTGGGAGTCCATTTGCCCCTAGGATCACCTTGCGGCAGTATGATGTGCTTGATCACTAGATCCCCGACTTGATATGCTTGGCGCCTGACCTTTTTGTTGAAAGCCTTGATCATCCGTTTTTGATACATTTGACCATGACAGACAGCAGTAAGTCTCTTCTCATCAGTCAGATTCAGTTGATCAAGTCGAGTCTGGATCCAATCATCTTCATTCAGACCTGTATCCTTCATGATTCTCAGAGAAGGGACGTGGACCTCAATAGACAGGACAACCTTCATGCCTTATACTAGAGAGTAGGGTGTTGCCCCTGTCGATGTTCGTGCGGAGGTGCGGTTCCCATGAAGAGAAAATGGTAACATCTCATGCTAGTCTTTGTATGTCATTGTCATCTTCTGTATGATCTTTTTGATGTTCTTGTTAGCAGCTTCCACATTGCGATTCATCTTCGGCCGGTAAAGGGAAGAATTATGGTGCTGGATCTTGAAATGTTTACAGAGTTCGATGATCATTGTGTTATTGAGATTCATACCATTATCAGTGATGATTCTCTCTGGTACATCGTACCAACAAATCAGGTTATACTTGATAAACTGCACCACAATGTTCTTGGTAATAGTAGCAAAAGAGGCAGCTTCAATGACGATCTAGTGTCCACTAGAACATGAGCCATAGTAGTTCCCCTGCATTTAATCGAGACATGCAAAGCATCATTATGCTTTCTCCCCTTGGGTGTCAAATCAGCATCAGAAAAACCCAACCCATTATCAACAGTCAAACTGGCCACACAGTCCTTGAATTGGTCAGCGGAGGTTTCCTGCAGCACATGTGCAGTCTTGAGAAATGTAACCAAAGCTTTTGAATGGGCCTCGGAACACAATAGCAGAGCCAACATTGATATCTTAGAAGGGGTCTGCCCCAGCTGTTTGACCATATTGTAGTCGCTCTTCTTGATTATCTTTAGAATCTCCTCAATTTCTTGTTTAGAGGATTCCAAAATAACTTCTCTAGGTGCCTCCATACGGGAAGGATCACCTACAACTTCTTTGCCCCGAGTCCCAGATGACTCATCAGAAGGGGTAACAACTGGAGTATGGATAGGAGTAGTAGCAGAAGTACTAGTTGGAACAACAGATGGAATAACAAAAGGCTTAACAATAGTCTTCAGGAGATCTCAGGAGAGAAAACCCTTCCACTTCGAGTAATTTTGTTGGTCCCAACAATGTTACTGATATCGGGATCAACCTCTTCAGTTTTTTTGTCTTTAATGATTAACAAATCCTTCTTAACGCCATGGTAGTAAACGTCAGCACCATAATTCCAAGGAACGGCTTTGTTCGAGGAGTATGGTACAGGGCCAGGAAAAGTGATTATTAATAGAGAAATTCTTGGAGAAGATGTAATCCTAACAGGTTTTTTGGAGGAGACCTTGGAAGGATTGGAGGAAATGGTTATGATAGCAACATCTTCATGTAGAATAGTTGGGTCTGGAGTCTTTTTGAACAAAATCTCTTTGTTATCCTTTAGGCGTTGAACACCCGCCTTCAGCAAATAACAACCAAAAGGTAGAGATAAACACATGTGGAAACCTTCACCACAGCCCATAAATAAACTGACTAGCAACAAATTCTTCTTGACGGTCATGAGAGGAGTAGAAACTTCATTAACAGAAGTAACAAATAGATCAGTATCAACGGCATTAACACCACGGTTGTGCTTGGGCATGGGAGAAGTTATGACATTAGGCATCTCAGGAGCATCAAACTCAATCTCCTTTGCTTCGATCAGATCTTGTATCTTATTCTTCAGAGCCCAACAGACATTTGTATCGTGGCCAGGACTCTCAAAATTGTAAGCACACCGAGCGTTTGGATTGTAACGAGGAGATGTGGTGTTGGGGTTCTTGGGAGCCTCCCTTAAGGTTGCCAAATTATACAACGTCATATTGATCCGGGTGAACTGCCTTTGAGGTCTTTCTACCCTTGGCTGATTGTTTTGTTGTTGAGTAGCCACAATCCTAGGTATCATCACAGCCCCTACCGTTGGATGGTTCTCGGTTATATTCTGACTTCTTGGGTTGTAAATAGCATTGACCTCTTTCTTACCCATGAATGGCTTTTTCACTATACTTGAAGAGGTGTCTTTCTGGATCTTTTCACTTCGGATCCCAGCTTCTACCATTTCTCCAGTCAATATCAGCTCAGTAAAACCAGCTGAGGAGCTACCAATAAAGTGATTAAAGAACGAACTAGATAGCGTACCAAGAAACATGTCCACCAACTCCCTATCAGACAAAGGGGGTGGACTCTCCCTGCTAAATCTCTCCACTTCTGAGTGTAGTCCTTAAAACCTTCGCTTGCACCCATAGACATATTCTGGAGTTGAGTACGGGTAGGAGCAAGGTCAGCGTTATATTGATACTGCTTATAAAAAGCAGCAGCCATATCTTCCCAGTTACAGACATTGATTCCCTCCAGCTGATAGAACCACTCAAGTTAAGTCTCGGACAGACTGTCTTGAAAGAAATGGACCCATAAGTTCCTATCAGCAGTGTGAGGCTGAATCTTCCTCACATAAGAACGGAGATGAAGCTTGGGACAAGAAACCCCGTCATACTTTGAAAATACCAGAACCTTGAACTTTTGTGGGATGACAACCCCAGATACCAAACCCAACTCTTCTAAATCCATCCCTGGTACTCTTTGGATCTCCATTGCATTCAGACGATCCTCTAACTGTTTGTACCTTTCGTTAGCCGGAGGGTACTGCTCTTCATTGTAATCAGTGTCATTATCAGATTCCTCTAGACTAGGGTCTTCCTCCTTTGTCTCACCCTCTTGATTCTCTTCTTCTTTGGATGAAGAGGTCAGATCAACCATTTGTTTCAACGGTCCCTTGAATCTTCTTCCCAAGTTTACCACACCAATGGTCTTCTTTGTCTTCTTCTTTCTATCTTTCAGAATAAGGGCCTTCAGATCTTCCTTCCCTTTAGCTAAAGCTACGAACATTTGCTGAAATTGGGCATTTTGTGCCTGGAGATCCTTGATACTTTGTTCAGAAGTCATTATTGCTGAAATAAACAGCGCAGAAGATGAGAATCCTACTTTGAAACCTTTTTATGCAATGCCATGGATGATATGCGTATGCAATGATTTCAAGGATTCTTATTACACACGTTAATTGTATTAATAAGTTCGAATTGTTACAAAGAGTGCCCTTTAGGTTTACAATCAAACAAAATAAAACTTAAAGCAAAAAGAAAATTAGGTTTCCCATAAACGCATCCTCTTTGGTGCAATGTAGGCGTTTATATTCCTCTCTTCATGAAGTAGCCTGGTGAGTTTCAAGACTTTCTTCTTGCTAGCGTAAAATTAAGCTTCAAACGTATCCCGCTCCTCCTTAAGTTGAACCCAGGATTTTTGTAACTCCTCATGATCAGTTGGCATGTCAGGATGAAGAACGAGATAAGGAGTGTCTCCTTCAGCAATCGGTTCCATAATCATAGGTAGGATGAAGGGGTAAGGCATTATGAGACTTTGAGCACGGGCTCATACCCATTTGAGTTAAGGCTCAAGAGAGATGGAATTCTTGTGCCTCAGTGTCTTGCTATCAACCCTATGTACCATGCCCCAAGCTCACATGGACCTTTTACGTTAACCCTAAGCATCATTATCGTAGTTGAAGGTGATTCCTTGGATAAGTGTATCATGAGGACCATCCCTTCTCGCATATCCAAACTGTCACAGTTCCAAACAAGGATTGTAAGTGATTCCTCCCCTAATGCCTAAGAGAGGGACATTAGGGAATTCTCTGCATCAATCAATGATGGTAACATTCTCCGAGGATCGAGGACACCAATGAATACCTGAATATGTAAGAGTCATTAGCCTATGAGACCATCTCAAACCCTGTTCATTCTTCAAGACAGATCGGGGTAGGTGCGAAATAAAACACTTATCCAAAAGATGAGTGCAACACATAAGGGTCCCTCTTTTCTTTATAGTACGAGTATGCAGAGAATGTAGGATATCTCCAAGCCGAGTAGGTACCAGATTGCATGACAGGAAAATCTTAACCGCATTCATGTCTATGAGCTAGTCCGAATTAGGGAACAATACCAATCCATAGATGAGAAGGGCTAACACCTCTTAAAAAGCTTGTAAGTCCAGGGTATCCCAAAAATGATGAGCTTTCTCAAACAAGAACTTAGCCAAAAAAAACCCTTGACACCTCTCTTGGTTTCCTAATTTGCTACTACGTCAGACCGTTGTAAGGACAGAGCTTTAGAAATATCTTCAGGTTTAGGGTCTCTTTACATACCATTGAAATGTACCTTGTTAAGGATAGGCACCCCTAGTAACAGTGAAAACTCCTCCATAGTAGGCACTAACTGGTAATCCGGAAAAGTGAAGCAGTGATATAGAGGGTCAAAGAATTGAAAGAGCACTTTTAATATTTCTTCATCAGGGTTTGAGGTGACCAAGATGAGAAGTCGACCATGTCTTTCAGTGAAGGGAGAGATTTCAGGAACCCTTAATACTAACTCCTTAAGCTGATGAGGTACCTTTACCAGATTGACTTGGATAGTGAATTTGTGGGCGAGGGCCATGTCCTACAAAACAAGACAAAAATAAACCCTAAGAATCCTTGAAATGGTTAGTATGATATGCTATGTTATGATGTTATGATTATGCTCCGATATAGCAAATATAGCAAACATAAGAAAATCACAGAGACCTTAGGTTTAAGGTTTGCATGGGTTTTAAGGTAATACCCTCTTGAAGTTGGGTTGGTTCAACCTGTCCTAAATATAGTAACCGGGTTCTAAGGGATATCAATATCACTGATCTTTCCCCCAAATTTCTTTCCGGTAGACAATTGACTTGCCAACAAACAAAACTCAAGAGTCAAACCCCAATGAGTGTAGCATCGAGTATCAACCGACTTTGGGTTTACACCAAAGACGGTTATCTCACTACATCCTAAAAATCCAAGTTGGTCAATTAAGGTGCTAAGGTCAGTTGACGCTTTATGATACCATGCAGAGGCCCCGTATTCTCCTTGATTACTCAAGGGATACCGGTACACACCAAAGTATCGCATCAACGTAGCTACTGTTTCAACCGTGTCGGTATACCCCCACAGCTCCACACAGTTTATTGCTACTTACCTAAAAGGAATTTCCTGGTCGGGTTTAGGATCCAAACAACCCAAACAGATACCCTTAAAAGTAAATCAAACAAGACAAGCCAAAAAAGCAATTAAAATGACCTAGATCCTAAGGTAAACCCCACTTTTTTTATTGGTCCCCAGCATAGTCGCCAGTTCTGCAATACGGTGGCAGAACTGACTATTTTTAGTTACTACTGGTTTTGCGTTTTTGGTTCGCAAATGTACGGTAAGCAAGATTCGCCCCCGTCTTTTATTTTATCCAATAAAGGAAAAGGGAAAAAGAACAGAAAAAACCTTTTTCGAGATGTTTCTGAGTACGGGGGGTAGATTATAGAAAGGGAAGGTGTTAGTACCCTTTCTATCCATGGTTTTCCATGGGATCTTATGTACTTTCTCATTTTGAAATTGCTTTAGTGTGTGTTTTGAAAAGCTTTAAAAATGCCTTAGTGCGGAGTTTCACTTTATGGTAACCCTTGCATCAGTCCTCAAGAGTGTGATAAAGCGTTTTTGAAAACATTGTTCGAAAAGTGTAAGTGTGAAAAAATTGGTTGTTTTGAGAAAGTACTTAAGAGTTTCTACCTACTCGAAAAAGGCTATTCATTTCCTTATTTCCTTTAGATAGTGCTATCCTACTATTAAGGAGTAGGTAGTTCCATCGTTGGAGTTTGAGGGACAATCGAAAGGGACGATTACGGTCACTTAAGGCAACAGGGCAAGATCTCTTAGTAACTGTCCTAAAGTTCTAAGGTCACATTTTATTTTACCGAGGCAACCTTCGAAAGGGACTTGCGATCTCTGAATGAGAGGACAGTCACTAAGAATTCTCATGTTCGAGAATAGTGATCGTATTTCTGAGGCAACTAAAGTAAGAGATACCCTAGGGGTGAGCGTGTGCAAGTGTTTGATTTCAGTTTATTTAATCTTTGCACATTTAAGGTTTTCTACTATTTTAAATTATTGATCTTTTGCATACAATCCTACACATACATCTAACAGTTTATAATTGCAGAAATTAAAAGCGGAAAAGAAAACCTAATTATTACAGGGCTTCGGGGGATGCGGATTACATAACCAAAAACTCTGGGGATTTGTACAGTAAAACAGGAAAGGACAGTAAATAACCTAATTAAAACTATTACAATCTCGAAGCAATTACAATAATTGGAATAATGGGAAAAGAATACGCGCGACAAGAATTAAATGCGGGGAATAAAATTGGAATTCTAAAAGAAATCTAATTAGTGAAAGAAAGTATTTTGTTACCTTATTTGAGAAAAAGTGATTAAATTATGATTTAATATAATTTCTAATTGATTTTAATTGTGAAAAGGAAATTAAATTTCCATAATTAAATTAGCCTAATTAATTAATGAAATTAAATATTTTATGAAAAAAACCTAATTATAATGTTTTTGTGTTTTTTTGTTGTTGTGATTTTTATTAAAAAAGCAATGATTTTTAAATGCTAAACAAAACAAATAAAATGAAAATAAAATAAAAAAAGCAAGAAGAAAATAGGGGCCTGGTTAGAGAAGTAGTTTTGGGGGTGCAGCGCCTGGAAATATTGGGCCCACAATGCATAAGTCCAGCACACTGAGTGATCCAGTGGGATCTCAACTGGGAAGGTCCACCATGGGGATTGGTTGATTGGGCGCTGGATCTGATCTTGGGAAGATCCAGTAGTTAGATCTTGAGAACGCAAGGTATACGCGTTGGATGTCACACACTGGAACCTGCAAGCAATATTGGGAAACTGCAAAATTGCTGGTTTTTGGGATCGAACCCAGGTCTTTGGTTTCACATGCTTGCTCCTTTGTCATCTGCGTTGTTAACTCATTCATGTATATAATAAAAATATTATAATATAATGAAGAAAAAAACAATCCAAATGTAAAACATTCAAAACGCGCCCAATCAGCTTTGACATGGACCAACGATGTGATGACAAACAGGCCAACAGAATACAAACCAGTCAACGGTGCTGGAGCTCAACTCCGGTCACCTTCTCTGGTAGCCTCAAAATTCCAAAACCTGCCAAACACGATGGATCAAAGTGCAACTGATACCCTACCCCTATTTCGAGGGTTGAGATGCCTTTAGCATATATAGTGAATCAAAATTAGGGTAACATGGTTGGAAAGAAATCAAGGAATGAATGTGCTATTCAAATTTGATTGAAACCTTTCCAAAATTGGATATTCCTTCCTCTCATGGCTTGGCACAGTTTTTCTTGATGTTATACAGCATATTTGGATTGTAATTTAATGCAAAATCAAATCAAAACAACCTTTCATTGTTTTGTATCATTTATTTGATTTTTTTTTATTTTTTAAATGATAAAAATCAAAATAAATTAAATAAATAAAGCTAATAATGCATGGAAAGGTGTATGAGTCGTGGACCATGTTAGGAGTGTGTTGCAAGCATAAAAAGTTAGGCCCATTTGAAGAAAAATGCATTTTTGGGCATGGTTGACTTTGTGCAAATTTCCAAAAATGGCCAACTTTGACAATGTATATCTCTCTCAATTTTGACCCTAAGAGGGTGTTCTTGGACTTTTTATAAAGCTTAGGATATCCCCTAAGCAACCTCTTTGGTTTCATCTCAATTGGATCTTCCATGTTTATGTAAGAAACTTTGACCCAAAAGGTGTTTTCGTTGACTTTTGAAAAGGACCTATAATGTCTGATTTTATATCTTTTCACGAGTGCATTTATTGAACTTGAGGGATGAAGATGAATTGTAGGGAATTGGATTCTCTTCAAAATGATCCTTGGATGAAAAATTTATAAAAAAATATGAGAAAGTTATGGCTGGTCAAAATTTGGTTGAATTTTCCTGTAGAAACCCTAATTTAACAACTTTTGACTTTTGATGAATTAGGAGCATTTCTTGAGGAACCATGATCAACCCTTGATCAAATGATGGATATCATTTTAAAATGTTGATGTTGACCAAAAATCCTGAATTTTGGCTGTATGTGGGTCACAGTTGACTTTTGACCTAGTATAGTTGATTTTCAGGCATTTGAGCAGTTTGACTGAACAAACTTCTTGTGCAAGACATGAAACTTGACATGGATAGTCTTGAGAACATACTAGGACTATGGAAAAGATTTGAGACCTTTGGAGCTCACCCATCTTGATGAAAACAGAAACCCTAATTAAGGGTTCATTGCTTTAGGAGAGAATTTGTCTGATCAATTCTTGGGCATCCTTGGGCAAGTTGAGCACCTCAATGGGCATGTGTTAAGTAGAATGAGAGAGAAAATTTTGGGGTACAACATCTTGCATAAGGGTCACTGATAGGCATTTTGTCATTGCTAGAACATAATGGATTTCTCCCAACACTAAAGTAGATATCAAGAGAGGCTATGGGCCTCCTGGAAGCTATCAATTGGATGCACGAGCTTGGTCTAGATAATATGGATTTTGATTTGGATGCAAAGTGTGTGGTGGATAGTGTAAATAACTTAAAACCCAATGTTTCGGAGTTTGGTGTGATTACTCGAGAATGTAATCGCCAGTTGACTCTTCTGTTTACAAACTCTTATGTTAAGTTCACTAGGAAACAAGCTAATGAAGTCGCTCATGCTTTGATAATAAATTTACCATGCGTTAAAAAATTTACCCCTCGATGTTATGAAAACAGAAATGATAAGTTATTACTTTTTATGACACTCTTTGTTAGCTCACTTCTGTAGCCAAGATAAAACACATTTTGTTTCTGGGATTAAAAACCCTTTTTATAGTAGTGAACAACCGCTACATTTGAAACATAACTATTGATTCCGGTTTGAAACGAACAAAGAGCAAGTAGTTGAGAAGAACTCGTGCAACATCTGCTCAAACAAAAGAATCCCAAAAGTTGCGATTGGGTTTCAGAAAATGTAAGACGACAAAAATCGAACTGAAGATGGACTACACTGCCGTTTGTCAGAAAGAGAAGTGGTTTCAACCCAGTAAAATTAAGGGCGAAACGGCTAGAAGAGCTTCGCACCACCAAAACCATAGGCTTCATCAGTGTTGGTTAATGTTTGAATCCGAGAAGGATATATATATATATATATATATATATATATATATTATATATATATATATATATATATATATATATATATATATATATATATATATATATATAGTCAACAATGAAATTGATTATTTTTCTATCATTTTAAAATATTTTCGTACAATTTCATTTTATATATTTTTTATTCACACTACTCATTAGATGCATGCCACAATAAACTTGCCAGAAAGATATTCCTTCCTATTTATTTGTGTTTTCTTTGGTTCACATTAAACATGTACTTGATATTTTTTTTCAAAACTAAACAAAAACATACTCCATTTCAATAATTAAGTAATAGTGTCAAATTATAATAAAATATATAAATATGCTAAGAGAAGGAAAAATAAATATATTAAATAAACTAAAAACACAAATCATAATATAATAATACCAACTACTAATAATATATGAATATCCCACTATTTCACAAATAAGCACTTCACATTCTGATGCCTAATAATAATAATAATAATAATAATAATAATAATAATAATAATAATAATAATAATAATAATAATAATAATAATAATAATAATAATAATAATAATAATAATAATAATAGTAATAATAGTAATAATAATAATAATAATAATAATAATAATAATAATAATAATAATAATAATAATAATAATAATAGTAATAATAATAATAATAATAATAATAATAATAAATAATAATAATATAATAATAATAATAATAATAATAATAATAATAATAATAATAATAATAATAATAATATAATAATAATAATAATAATAATAATAATATAAATAATAATAATAATAATAATAATAATAATAATAATAATAATAATAATAATAATAATAATAATAATAATAATAATAATAATAATAATAATAATAATAATAATAATAATAATAATAATAATAATAATAATAATAATAATAATAATAATAATAATAATAATAATAATAATAATAATAATAATAATAATAATAATAATAATAATAATAATAATAATAATAAATAATAATAATAATAATAATAATAAAATAATAATAATAATAATAATAATAATAATAATAATAATAATAATAATAATAATAATAATAATAATAATAATAATAATAAATAATAATAATAATAATAATAATAATAATAATAATAATAATAATAATAATAATAATAATAATAATAATAATAATAATAATAATAATAATAATATAATAATAATAATAATAATAATAATAATAATAATAATAATAATAATAATAATAATAATAATATAATAATAATAATAATAAAATAATAAATAATAATAATAATAATAATAATAATAATAATAATAATAATAATAATAATATTAATAATAATAATAATAATAATAATAATAATAATATAATAATAATAATAATAATAATAATAATAATAATAATAATAATAATAATAAATAATAATAATAATAATAATAATAATAATAATAATAATAATAATAATAATAATAATAATAATAATAATAATAATAATAATAATAATAATAATAATAATAATAATAATAATAATAATAATAATAATAATAATAATAATAATAATAATATATAATAATAATAATACTAATAATAATAATAATAATAATAATAATAATAATAATAATAATAATAATAATAATAATAATAATAATAATAATAATAATAATAATAATAATGATAATAATAATAATAATAATAAATAATAATAATGATAATAATAATAATGATAATAATAATAATAATAATAATGATAATAATGATGATAATAATGATGATAATAATGATGATAATAATGATAATAATGATAATAATAATGATGATAATAATGATGATTATGATGATAATAATGATGATAATAATGATGATAATAATGATAATAATAATGATGATAATAATGATGATAATAATGATAATAATAAATGATAATAATGATGATAATGAAGATAATGATAATAATGATAATGATAATGATAATGATAATGATAATGATAATGATAATAATGATAATGAATGATAATGATAATGATAATGATAATGATGATAATAATGATAATGATAATAATAATAATGATAATGATAATAATAATGATAATGATAATAATAATGATGATAATGATGATAATGATAATAATGATAATAATAATAATGATGATAATGATGATAATGATAATAATGATGATAATGATGATAATAATGATGATAATTGATAATAATAATAATAATAATAATAATGATGATAATGATGATAATAATGATGATAATGATGATATAGTGATAATGATGATAATAATGATAATAATGATGATAATAATAATGATGATAATAATGATGATATGATGATAATAATGATAATAATGATGATAATATAATAATAATAATAATAGTAATAGTAATAATAATAATAGTAATAATAATAATAGTAATAAGTAGTAATAATAATAGTAATAATAGTAATAGTAATAATAGTAATAGTAATAATAGTAATAATAATAATAATAGTAGTATAGTAATAGTGATAATAGTAATAGTAATAATAGTAATAATAGTAATAGTAATAATAATAATAGTAGTAATAGTAATAATAATAATAGTAATAATAGTAATAGTACTAATAGTACTAATAGTAATAATAGTAATAATAATAATAGTAATAATACTAATAATAGTAATAATAGTAATAATAATAATAATAATAATAATAATAAAATATAAATATATCAATAAAAAATACACTAATTAAATTAAAATACACATAATAATATAATATACACATGTGAACCAAATCAAAAAATATTAATATTTAATCATTTTTTATTTTATTTATATAATAATAATTTTTTATTTTGAGGAAAGCTTCAACAACTATTGTACATATTCTATAAAGTATGAGCGTATGGGAAAAATCTTTTACCTTATACGCTTTTCTTTTCAGCTGTGCTAAAAATTTCCACATGACTTGTTAAGAAGAAAAAATAGAAACTTCTGTAGAAAAGGTCGATTAGAATATTTAAAATCGACAAAAACAAAAGGAGAAGAATACGAATTTAGGACTTACACAAAGAAGGTGGAAATTTGAAAGATAAATCATAATACTTATTTTATTTTTGCGGTGATAATTTTTATTTTGACCTCCTAGTAATTATTCATTTTCAAAATGTAGAAATAAATATAAGGTTTTATTGTTAAATTTTGTCTGGCTGATTTTTACTAACAAAATTACTTTCATTTTCTACGAACCTAGAGTATTGCTAAAAAGATTTTCTCATTTTTAATAAAATAAATTAATGCAATATAGAACATACATATATCACACATGAAAAGAAAATAATATATACATTCTCTTTAAATAGTGATGATGACGACGACGACGATGATGAATAATTAAATAATATGAATATTTTTTAATTTTATTTAAAAAATTAATAATCGTAATACTCAGGTGTTTTTTTTACTATAAACAATGTTCATTCATTCAAATCAATAGAATACATCAAATAATTTAAATATCCTCTTAATAAATTAAATAAACTCGTGGTAAAAAAAATTTTATTACAAAAATTTAATAAAGTTGATGATTTTATAATTCTAATAAATTCCTCATTAAAAATAATTTACGATTAAATATATTTTACTCTATGCAATGTGAACAAATTTTAATTTACCTCTCTAATACTTAATCTCTTGTAATGTGAGTGATTTTTGATTTATCTCTAAATTTAGTATTTAAATTATACACTTAAAGAATAAAATAAAAGATTATTTCTATTGAAAAACCAAAAAATAAATATTACATGAGTAAAACTCGCTCATATTACAGAATAAAATATATTTAATTCAATAATTTATTGAATGAATAATAAATCATAAAATTATTGAAAACTATTAGAAATGTAATTTAGTTAATGTCTACAATTCTCAATGCTTATCTTTTATTAGGGTCTTTTGGAATTTTTCATTTTAGTATAAATATGCTACCTAGGTTATCAATATTGTAACCCATTCATTCCTCTATTTGAATATACAATAGTAGTCCTCTTTGTTATCATTCATTGCTCATTTTTCTTCTCCCTTTCATTACCTTGCACCAACAAATTGGTATATAGAGCACTTGGTTCTGTTTTTCCTGGGAAACACGAGTGTTTGTGAGCTGTGTGTTTGATTTTGGTTCATTAATTTTCTGTTGAAATCTTGAACAAAATCTGAACAAAATTTGATTCTGTGGGTTGGGAAACAGTGTGTTTGAAGATCTGAAAAATCCGTGCAAGGTTTAAAATGAGTAGAGACGGTAGTTTGGACACCAAACTTCTAGTTTTTAATGGCAAAAACTGGAATAGATGGATGATACAAATGCGTGTGATGTTTGATGCACAAGATGTTTTGGATCTGGTTACAGATGGTTATGTATCAGCTGCAGCAGATGCAACTGAAGAACAGAGAGCTACTGAGAGGATGATGAGGAAGAGGGACCAGAAAGCTCTGTTCTATATCCATCAGTGTGTGGATGAAAGTGTGTTCGAGAAGATTGTTGATTCAACAACGTCAAAAGGGGAGTGGGATTTACTGGTGAGATGTTACGGTGGTGACGCATCAGTAAAGAAGGTGAAGCTTCAATCCCTACGAAAGCAATATGAGAAGAGCAGTGAGAAAGTTTCTGAATATATCTCCAGAGTGATTCTGATCACTAACGAGATGAAGGCGTGTGGAGAAACTCTGTCTGAACAGGTAATCATAGAGAAGATTCTGAGGTCGCGTACTCCTCAGTTTGATTACATTGTTGTTTCTATTGAACATTCTAAAGATCCGAGAACTATGAGAATAGAAGAATTGCAAAGCAGCTTAGAAGCACAAGAGTTACGTCTTTCTGAGAGAACTTCTGAGAGGGAAGCTGAGCAAGCTCTAAAGGCTTCTTTTGTCAAGAAAGACCAGAAGCAGAATAGACGTGGTGATAGATTCCAGAAGTCAGAAGTCTCAACTTCTGATGACAAGAAATATCATAAAGGAAAGGAGAAGCCTGACAAAAAGAATGTTTAGTGTTACTGTTGCAAGAACTTTGGTCACTATGTTAGAGATTGCTGGTCCAACAAAGAAAGGAAGTCAGAAGAAGCAAATATAGCAAGAGGAGACTCTGATGATGAACCTGTGCTATTGTTGGCTTCTGAACCTGATGATCTGAATTCATCAGAATGGTGGTATATAGACACAGGGTGTTCAAACCATCTTACTGGAAACAAGAAGTGGTTGGTTGACTTTGACTTTGGGAAGAGTACAAAGATCAGATGTGCTGATAACAAATACCTCAATGCAGAAGGTATGGGAAATGTCAGAATCATTCTAAACAATGGGAAAGCAGCTGTGATCCAGAATGTTTGATATGTACCTGGCATGAAAAGCAATCTGATGAGTGTGGGACAACTGGTTAAGAAAGGTTTTTCAGTTACCATGAAGGACAATCTTCTGAAGCTATATGAATGTAATCAGAAGCTGATTATGGAGTCAGAACAGGGAAGGAACAGAACATTCAAGGTGAATGTTAGAACTGCAGACTTTGAATGTCTTAGTGCAACAAGTGTTGTAAAGGAGAGCGAGATGTGGCACAGAAGATTTGGTCATCTGAATTTCAGAACTTTAGGGCATCTGAAATCAAAGAATCTGGTATATGGAATTCCTACAATCAAGAAGCCTGAAAATTCATGCAAGGTGTGCATGGAAGGTGTGATACGGTGGGAGAAATGACTTGGGTTTTGCGTTTGTATTCGCAAATGTTGCGGTTAGCAAGAGTCGCCACCGACTTTTTATTTTATCCTAAGGAAAGGTTAAAAAAGCACAGCAAAAACCTTTGAGATGTTTTCTTGGGTTCGGGGAGTAGATTATAGAAAGGGAAGGTATTAGCACCCTTTCTATCCATGGTTATCCATGGGCTCTTAGTTACTTGCTTAGATCACTTGCCTTTTGTTTTCAATTGTTTTAAATGGTGCTTGAGTGTGTGGGTTTTGAAAATGTTTTGAAAAGAGGCCAATGTGGTGGCAACCTTTGTAATGATCCATGTGGGGATGTATACAAAGATGTATGTCTTTTGAAAAAAAGTTTTCATTTGTTTTTGAAGGTTGTTTTGAAAGTGTAGTGATGGGTGGTTTTAAAATTAGGCAAGTGTTTTGTTTTGCAAGTTAATTCAAGTAACTAAGAGGTTATCTACTCCTAAATTTCTCAAAAGATTATTGTTATGTTTTAACCCTTTTAACAAGTTTGTTCCACCATTGTATTTGGTGGACAATCTTGTGTTAGGATGTGAAAGGGACAGGCGCGGGTCATCGTTTAGACCATAATTGCAACAGTGTTGAATATCTTTGGGCAATTTTCTTTAAGGGACTTGATCATTTGTTTTTGTTTGTTTTGAAAAGTTTTTGTCGAGGGACTATGATCATTCAAATTGTTTGCTTTGCCCAAGGAGGTTCAACATACAATATGGCCCATTTATTTGAAGGCAACAAGTGGAATACCCTAGGGGGTGCAAGTGTGATTTGTGTGTCCATTTTCATGCTTGTTTATCTTGTATTAGGTCAAACTATTTTTTATCGTTTTTCGCATACAAACCCTAATTCTAACATGTTATCATTAGAAAGCAATAAAGTGCAAAATTAAATTTACTAAGCTATTACAAAACCAAATATGGGAAGGGGGGTACAAATGTTCAAATGGGGATATTGACAAGAATTTAAATCTAAGTTATTACATCATTTTGAATATTTGCAATTTAATCAATGTACAAAAAAAATTAAATAACAATGCAAGATGCAAAAGAATGTTTTGTATGTGTATGAAAAATATTATTTATGTAAAAGAGAAATGAAAAAATAAAAATTATATAATTTTTGGAGTATTTTGAATTTAGGGCAAAAACCCTAATTTTAAAAGAAAATGGATATTAATTGATTTAATACAACTATTTATTCACTATTTATAAAAATAAAATAAAATGAAGTGTATCATGGAAAAAGGTATTTTTATATCAAATATTAATAAAAATGAAAAAAATTCAAGTATTTTTATATTTTATCTTAAATATATTAATAATCACATATATATATATATTAAACCCTAAATATGTATTATACACAAAATAAGTATTTATTTAATATTTTAATAAAATAAATAAAAGAGTATTTTTTTTATGTGAAATATTTTCAGAAGGTAAATAAAAATAAAAATGTATTTACACTATTTTTTCTATTTTATTCTAATAATGGTATATATACATATTATGCATAAATAAAGAAACAAATCAAATAAATATGCCATAAATTCAGAAAATGATGGAAAAAATATTTTTAATTTTTTAATGCCATGAGAAAAAATAAACAAAGTCAGCCAAAAAAGAAAAAGTCAAAAATGTTAAGAAATGAACAAATGGGCTCAGGGGGGTGTGAATCAAAAAAGATGGTGTGAAAAGCAAAATAACACAGGCCCAGCCCACTCCACTCCTTCTTCAACCTCCAGCTCAAACATTTGAAAAACGCGCGCCCCTGTTCTTCAATGTCTAACTCCTGATTCTTGGCTTTTCAGCAAAAACTCATAACACAAGAAATGTTCAGCATGGAGAGACGGTTTCAACCATATAAATAACTTGACCTATCTCTCTAAGATGAGGGAGAATTTCTCCTCCCCCAATTTCTGACCTAACTTTTCATCAATGTTCAGACATGAAATTCTCTAAGCACACGAAACATAAATGAAATCTAATCATATGAGCGTGTTCAGGGCTATGATTGTGACATGTTTTCTTCAAAAACCTAAAGCTAACAATGCCTAATAAGAGAGATAGAACTCCATGAATATACCTGTTCAGTTGGAATCGAGCTTGGCAATGGAGGATGTTTCAGAGTGAAATGATGACTTGTATAGCTTCCTTGAAGTGTAAGGATGCTTTTCCAAGTCCTACTTTATCTTGAAACTCCCTGAATCGAGCTAGTGAACTCCAACTGCAAAACAGAAATTTAAAAATGGTGAAGTGGCTTGGAGGTGTTACAGGTCAGGTTTAAGGACAGGGTTAGCTTGCATATGTTGTAAGGAAGGTAGAGGAACAAGTTTGGACAAGAATGCTCGAAGGGATTGAGAGATAGCACTCAATCTGCAGGGCTTCCCCTGTTTGTGCAGTTTCAAGGTGATTTTGAGATGGAGGGTGTTTGAGAGGTTCAGGACTCGTGCAAAAGCTTAGATATGTTCTATGGAAGATGTTTGATAACTTTGTTCTTCTGTTTTTTTGCTGAAGAGAGAGTTAGCATAAGTTATGGACCTTTCTTCACACTTAAGCTACAAAATGCCACTTTGCTCTCTAGGTCAGTACAGGCCCTCCCACTATGCTGCTATCCCTTGCCTTGATCAGTGCAATTTGCTCACAAACTTGTGCCAAGAAGATCTTGATTGTACCACTTGGATTGCAAACTTGACATAAAGTTCTTCTTTTCAAGAATGGAAATAATGCTTTTTCTAGTTTAGGCTTAATTCCTTGTGTAATGACCAAAGGCTTAGAATAACAACTTGGTTCAATGGTTTTGCATTAAATTAAGGAGTGTAATTTGGTTTAAAGACCTGTAAAGTAGCACAAACTATGCTGAGTTCAAATTTGCAAAGTTTATGAACATGTTTTGATGAAGAACAAAAGTGAATTTTTGCCAACTTGTGAAATTCGAATCTCTCAAGTTATGAGGTTGTTTGATGAGTTCTTGGACATTTTGGAAAGCTTGGAATGTGTACTACAATCCATCTTTGAGATGCAAATCAAAATTCCAAGTGGAAGGGTATGAAAAGTGGCCTTGAAGTGGGGTAGAAAACCTTGTCAAAATAGGTTAAAATTTCACTAAGTTAAAAATGGTTTAGTGCCCTTATTCAAAAAATTATAACTTGAGATACAAGCTTCAAATGAGAAAACTTTGTGAATCAAAGTTGTAGATTATGCAACAAGCTACAACTTTCATGTTTTGACTTTTGTCTGAATCCAAATGGATCATGGTGAAAAGATGGGGCAAAGTTGGGAAAAAATTAGGGTTTTTCATAACTTAGAAAAATTCTAAGTTATGAAAAATTCCATTTTCAAACCCTAATTTGCATTTTGAGATTTCTTGATGAACAAGTTTCATGATTTGGCATGTTTTGATGAAAAATTAATCTTGACTCTTGATTTTGACCAAAAAGTCAAAGTTTGACTTTTCAGTATACAGTCAAAATTGATCAATTGACTGGGAAATTCAACTGTCAATCTTGTGTACTTGGGATCTTTTGAGCTTGATGAACATGTCAAGATAATTCCATGGGGTCCTTGAGTCCATATTTGAGCTTGTTTTGCCATTGGCTAGGTCAAACAGTCAAAAATTGCCTTTGTGCAGTCAAAACCCTAAAAATGACCATTTTGCCCTTTTGGTGATCTGATCAAATTTCTTGTGGAATTGTGATCCAAACTTGATCAAATGATTCATGTGAGTTCATAATGTTGATGTGGATCAAATTTCATGAGGTTTGACTGTCAATTGGCCATAGTTGACTTTTTCCCCAATTTAGCTGATTTCTAGGTCAACTGTCCAATTGACTGGGCAAAACTTGGAATCAAGACTTGAAACTTGGTATAGGTAAACTTGGGAGTCCAATATGAAGCATGAAAGTCATCTTAGGCATTCTAGGTCAAAATATCTTTGGGCAAACACAAACCCTAATTTGAGTCCACAGTGCAAGGAGAAGTCTTGAGCAGAGGAAACCCTAACTGGATCTTGATCTTCAAAGGTCTTGTGATGAGAAAATGTTGAGGAAATGGGAGGGCAAATTTTGGGGTACAACAGTTGCCCCTGTTCAATCTTCTTGAACCTGAAGAGTTAGATTGGCAAGTTTGCCTTTCGTGACTCAAAGGTAAAAGGAGATTGGACACTAGAGTGCCCGGAAATTTGCACTCGCATGCTGGAGTCTCAACAGTGTGATGTCGGGAATGGGCTTATAGATGCCATTTGGAAAGATGGTGGATAGAGAGATGGGCTTATAGATGCCATCTGGAGATGTGACAGAACCTTGTCGGGAATGGGCTTATAGATGCCATTTGGAAGTGTCGACCGCATAAGAGATTCCTTAACGAGAACTTGTGTATTTGAGAAAGACAGATGTTTTCCTGGCTTGTTACAGGTGTTTGATCTTCAATCTCCTCATGCAGATATGCCCTGGCTAGATACAGGTGTCGAATCTACAATCGGTTGCTCACAGATGTGCCCTGGCTGGATACAAGAGTCGAATCCGGAAATAGTTGTCAATAGATGTGCCCTGGCTGGATACAGGAATCGAATCTGGAAACGTGGTCCACAGATATGCCCTGGCTAGATACAGGAATCGAATCTGGAGATAGTAGTTGATAGATGTGCCCTGGCTGGATACAGGAATCGAATCTTTGAACTCTTCAGACGTGCCCTGGCTGGATACAGGAATCGAGTCTGGAAACGTGGTCTACAGATATGCCCTGGCTAGATACAGGAATCGAATCTGGAGATAGTAGTTGATAGATGTGCCCTGGCTGGATACAGGAATCGAATCTTTGAACTCTTCAGACGTGCCCTGGCTGGATACAGGAATCGAGTCTGGAAATTGATCACTCTCAGATGTGCCCTGGCTAGATACAGGTATCGAATATGGAATTGTGACAGTTGAAGGTAGTTGTTTTTGAGGTTGTCTTTATCCTGAAAAGGCAAAAAACGTAAGTTGTATGCAATGTCATGATGCATGATATGCATGATGTCATGATATTCAACATGAGATGTTGTTGTGTGCGCTTTATAATATATGTAAGCAAGATGTATGAAAATGTGAAATGTTTATGGATGTAATTTCGCCTTAGGAAAATAAATCCTTGGCGAACGGCCAGGGAGTTGCTCTGTGGAAGAGATATTTGACCGAAGTTTGGATAAGAGGCCTGTTGAAGACTTTAATGATGGATTCCGCTGAGGATAATGATGATAAACTCCGCTGGGGATACCAAAGATAAACTCCGCTGGGGACTGAAGATAAACTCCGCTGGGGATACCAAAGATAAACTCCGCTGGGGACTGAAGATAAACTCCGCTGGGGACTGAAGGAACGTTGCCGAGGGCGATCTTCCGTGGTTTTTAGCTGAGGATAACCCAGTTATAAGTCCTTGTGGGGAAATAACTCTACATAAAAACTCGGGAGAGGCGTCCGTACCCTGCAGGGGATAAGCTTCCAGAATCTACTGGGGATGAGCTTTAAGACCTGCCGGGGAATGTTGTGTCCTTTCAGGATCAACGGGGAACCAACTCTGCTTGGGGAAAGTATTGCTGAACCTGATTTACTCTGTGGGGAATTTGAGATGATCTGGCTATATTCTTCAGTTGAACCTACCTTGGTGCCTTGGCGGACAAAACAAACAGACTGCATTAGACAACTTCAATTGCCCCTGTCTCTGATGTCACCTGTAATAAATCTCTTGTTTCATATGCAAATATTTATGAATCAGCAATTTAATGTCAAATGCATATATCAAAAATGAACATTGGACGTTCTTCGCAAGACAAAACAGAAAAAAGAAAACAATGGTAATTTGTATGGATAAGTGAATTTGTATTGATTTAAACTTTGCCTGTGAATAGGCGTTTTTGTACAAGAGGCTGACATCCTAGTAAGAGGACGTCGCCAAATAATATAGAGTTTACAATTTGAAAAAGGAAACAAAACAGCTATGTGAACAATCCCACTGGGTTCCAACTCTGCTATCGCCTTTATATCTCCGAACGTCTTATTGCTTTGTTGCCTAATTTGAAGATGAAGCTGATTGGTCAATGCCGAAATCTGGAGCCAGATAGTTGATGCCGAATTTCGGATGCGAAGTGATCCAATGAGACATAGTGTTACGCTTTTATCCCTAACTTTTGCCTGGACCGCCCTTTCGGGTTTTCAGTCCACCGGGATACCCATTTTTGCCCAAGCCGCCCTTTCAGGTTTTCGACTTGCCGGGTGTACAGATTTTTATTCATTTCATCCCTTATTTTTGCCCGAACCCTTTTGGTTCGCCGGGAAGCCCTTATTTTTGCCTAGGTATGTCAACCTAGCGGGTCTTTTATTTATGCGTAGTATTTTTTTACTATGTCTGCATTGGCGGGGTGAGGAAGGTCGTCACCATCCATGGTGGTTAGGATCATGGCTCCTCCTGAGAACACACGTTTAACCACAAATGGCCCTTCGTAAGTAGGGGTCCATTTGCCCCGGGGATCACTTTGAGGAAGGATGATGCGTTTGATTACCAGGTCCCCAACTTGATACTCTTGCGGTCTGAATTTCTTGTTAAATGCCCTGATCATCCGTTTCTGATACGTTTGACCATGACAGATAGCAGTGAGCCTCTTTTCGTCAATCAGATTTAATTGATCAAGTCGAGTCTGGATCCAATCATCTTCATTCAAGTCTGCATCCCTCATTATCCGGAGAGAGGGTATCTGGACTTCAATTGGCAAGACTGCCTCCATGCCATAGACCAAGGAGAAGGGGGTTGCCCTGGTTGACGTCCTTGCTGAGGTGCGGTACCCATGAAGAGCGAACGGTAACATCTCGTGCCAATCTTTATAGGTCATTGTCATCTTCTGCACAATTTTCTTGATATTTTTATTGGCTGCCTCTACAGCCCCATTCATCTTCGGCCGGTAGGGAGAAGAATTGTGGTGCTGTATCTTGAATTGTTCACAGAGTTCAGTGATCATTTTGTTATTGAGATTGGTACCATTGTCCGTAATGATTCTTTCTGGGACGCCGTACCGACAGATCAGATTATGCCGGATGAAACGTGCCACGACGCTCTTGGTTACTGTGGCATAGGAAGCTGCCTCAACCCACTTCGTGAAGTAATCGATCGCCACCAAGATGAAGCGATGCCCATTGGATGCCGTCGGTCGTATCTCACCGATCATATCGATGCCCCACATTGCAAAAGGCCAAGGTGCTGTCAGGACGTTCAAAGGAACCGGAGGGATATGCACCTTGTCAGCATAGATCTGGCATTTATGACAAGTTCGGGAATGTTGGTAACAATCGGCTTCCATTGTGGACCAGAAATACCCTGCCCGAAGGATTTTCTTAGCCATGGTGTGCCCACTCGAATGGGTTCCAAATGTACCTTCATGCAGCTCCAACATAATTTTCTCTGCTTCAGCCTTATCCACACAACGTAGCAGAGTTGAATCATGATTCCGTTTGTAGAGAATGCTGTTGCTGAGGAAAAATTTTGCAGCAAATCTCCTCATGAACTTCTTATCATTGACAGATGCACCTTCAGGGTATTCCTGAGCTTCCAAGTACCTCTTCACCTCGTGATACCAGGGTTTTTCAGTCACCTCCTCAGCCTCGAGTTCGCAGCAGTATGCCGGCTCATCCAACTTCCAGATAATGATTCGGGGAGCCTCATTGTCCCATTTAACTTTGAACATTGAAGACATCGTAGCTAGGGCGTCCGCTAGCTGATTCTCTTCTCTAGGGAAGTGTTCGAAAGTTATCTCTTCAAAGTGAGGGAGCAAGGTCGACACATACTCCTTGTAAGGAATAAGATTCGGGTGTTTCGTATCCCACTCGCCCTTGATCTGATTGATCACGAGAGCGGAATCTCCGAAGACACTTAGGAATTTTATCCTTAAGTCGATTGCAGCTTGTAAACCCATGATACATGCCTCATATTCTGCCATATTGTTGGTGCAGCTGAAACATAATCGGGCGGTGAGGGGAGTATGAGTTCCTTTGGGAGATATGATTACAGCGCCGACGCCGTTACCCAAAGCATTGGAGGCTCCATCAAAATGCATAGACCATCGGGATCCTTCCTCAGGTCCTTCATCCGGTCCAGGTACTTCACAGTCAGTTACCACCATGATGTCTTCGTCCGGAAAATCAAAGTTCAATGATTGGTAATCATCCACAGGTTGGTGTGCCAAATGATCTGCCAATACACTTCCCTTAATTGCTTTCTGAGTTGTATACTGGATGTCATATTCTGTCAAGATCATTTGCCATCTCGCTATTCTTCCAGACAGAGCGGGCTTTTCAAATATATACTTGATGGGATCCATCTTTGAAATCAATAAAGTAGTGTGAGTCAGCATATACTGTCTCAGCCGGCGAGCAGCCCATACAAGAGCGCAGCAAGTTTTCTCAAGCAGTGAGTAACGAGACTCACAGTCGGTAAACTTTTTGCTCAAGTAATAAATAGCGTGCTCTTTTCGGCCAGACTCGTCATGCTGCCCCAGCACACACCCCATTGAATTATCAAGCACTGTCAAGTATAGTATCAGAGGTCTTCCTTCCACTGGTGGCATAAGAATGGGTGGCTCTTGGAGATATTCCTTTATCCTTTCAAAGGCGGCCTGACATTCATCGTTCCAGCGTACTACTTGATCTTTCTTCAGTAATTTGAAGATTGGCTCACAAGTAGCAGTCAGATGTGAGATGAATCGGGCAATGTAATTCAG